>OY282498.1:18214536-23014536 GCA_958295605.1 Ajuga chamaepitys | reverse complement strand
AAGGTGCTTGTTGATCCGAGAAGCCGTATTAGGTCACATTGTGCGTATTTGGTGACTTGATAACACAAACGGATCAAGTTATGGATACTTGTTGATCCGAGAAGCCGATATGGGTCAAATGGAAGGCTTATTGATCCCAGAAGTCAATTTTGATCAAATACAAGCCTTAATGAGTCGAGAAGTCCAATCAAGTCAAACAGAAGGTGCTTGTTGATCAGAGAAGCCGTATTGGGTCACATTGTGCGTACTTGGTGACTTGATAAAACAAATGGATCAAGTTATGGATGCTTGTTGATCAGAGAAGCCGAATTGGGTCAAATGGAAGACTTGTTAATCCGAGAAGTCAATTGGGGTCAAATACAAGCCTTAATGATCCGAGAAGTCAAATCGAGTCAAATAGAAGGTGCTTGTTGATCTGAGAAGCCGTATTAGGTCACATTGTGCGTACTTGGTGACTTGATAAAACAAGCGGATCAAGTTATGGATACTTGTTGATCCGAGAAGCCGAATTGGGTCAAATGGAAGAAATTTTATTCCGAGAAGTCAATTGAGATGAAACACAAGCTTTAACGGTTCGAGAAGTCGAATCGAGTCAAATAGAAGGTGCTTGTTGATCCGAGAAGCCGTATTAGGTCACATTGTGCGTACTTGGTGACTTGATAAAACAAACGGATCAAGTTATGGATACTTGTTGATCCGAGAAGCCGAATTTGGTCAAATGGAAGGCTTATTGATCCCAGAAGTCAATTTTGATCAAATACAAGCCTTAATGAGTCGAGAAGTCCAATCAAGTCAAATAGAAGATGCTTGTTGATCCGAGAAGCCGTATTAGGTCACATTGTGCGTACTTGGTGACTTGATAAATCAAACGGATCAAGTTATGGATACTTGTTAATCCGAGAAGCCGAATTGGGTCAAATGGAAGACTTGTTAATCCGAGAAGTCAATTGGGGTCAAATACAAGCCTTAATGATCCGAGAAGTCAAATCGAGTCAAATAGAAGGTGCTTGTGGATCTGAGAAGCCGTATTAGGTCACATTGTGCGTATTTGGTGACTTGATAACACAAACGGATCAAGTTATGGATACTCGTTGATCCGAGAAGGCGAATTAGGTCAAATGGAAGACATATTGATCTGAGAAGTCAATTGAGATCAAATACAAGCCTTAATGATTCGAGAAGTCGAATCGAGTCAAATAGAAGGTGCTTGTTGATCCGAGAAGCCGTATTAGGTCACATTGTGCAAACTTGGTGACTTGATAAAACAAACGGATCAAGTTATGGATACTTGTTGATCTGAGAAGCCGAATTGGGTCAAATGGAAGAAATTTTATTCCGAGAAGTCAATTGAGATCAAATACAAGCTTTAATGATTCTAGAAGTCGAATCGAGTCAAATAGAAGGTGCTTGTTGATCCGAGAAGCCGTATTAGGTCACATTGTGCGTACTTGGTGACTTGATAAAACAAACGGATCAAGTTATGGATACTTGTTGATCCGGGAAGCCGAATTAGGTCAAATGGAAGACTTATTAGTCCGAGAAGTCAATTGGGGTCAAATACAAGCCTTAATGATCCGAGAAGTCGAATCGAGTCAAATAGAAGGTGCTTGTTGATCCGAGAAGCCGTATTAGGTCACATTGTGCGTATTTGGTGACTTGATAACACAAACGGATCAAGTTATGGATACTTGTTGATCCGAGAAGCCGAATTGGGTCAAATGGAAGACATATTGATCCGAGAAGTCAATTGAGATCAAATACAAGCCTTAATGATTCGAGAAGTTGAATCGAGTCAAATAGAAGGAGCTTGTTGATCCGAGAAGCCGTATTAGGTCACATTGTGCATACTTGGTGACTTGATAAAATAAACGGATCAAGTTATGGATACTTGTTGATCCGAGAAGCCGAATTGGGTCAAATGGAAGAAATTTTATTCCGAGAAGTCAATTGAGATCAAATACAAGCTTTAATGATTCGAGAAGTCGAATCGAGTCAAATAGAAGGTGCTTGTTGATAAAACAAACGGATCAAGTTATGGATACTTGTTGATCCGAGAAGCCGATTTGGGTCAAATGAAAGACTTATTAATCCGAGAAGTCAATTGGGGTCAAATACAAGCCTTAATGATCCGAGAAGTCGAATTGAGTCAAATAGAAGGTGCTTGTTGATCCGAGAAGCCGTATTAGGTCACATTGTGCGTATTTGGTGACTTGATAACACAAACGGATCAAGTTATGGATACTTGTTGATCCGAGAAGCCGATATGGGTCAAATGGAAGGCTTATTGATCCCAGAAGTCAATTTTGATCAAATACAAGCCTTAATGAGTCGAGAAGTCCAATCAAGTCAAACAGAAGGTGCTTGTTGATCCGAGAAGCCGTATTGGGTCACATTGTGCGTACTTGGTGACTTGATAAAACAAATGGATCAAGTTATGGATGCTTGTTGATCAGAGAAGCCGAATTGGGTCAAATGGAAGACTTGTTAATCCGAGAAGTCAATTGGGGTCAAATACAAGCCTTAATGATCCGAGAAGTCAAATCGAGTCAAATAGAAGGTGCTTGTTGATCTGAGAAGCCGTATTAGGTCACATTGTGCGTACTTGGTGACTTGATAAAACAAGCGGATCAAGTTATGGATACTTGTTGATCCGAGAAGCCGAATTGGGTCAAATGGAAGAAATTTTATTCCGAGAAGTCAATTGAGATGAAACACAAGCTTTAACGGTTCGAGAAGTCGAATCGAGTCAAATAGAAGGTGCTTGTTGATCCGAGAAGCCGTATTAGGTCACATTGTGCGTACTTGGTGACTTGATAAAACAAACGGATCAAGTTATGGATACTTGTTGATCCGAGAAGCCGAATTTGGTCAAATGGAAGGCTTATTGATCCCAGAAGTCAATTTTGATCAAATACAAGCCTTAATGAGTCGAGAAGTCCAATCAAGTCAAATAGAAGATGCTTGTTGATCCTAGAAGCCGTATTGGGTCACATTGTGCGTACTTGGTGACTTGATAAAACAAATGGATCAAGTTATGGATACTTGTTGATCCGAGAAGCCGAATTGGGTCAAATGGAAGAAATTTTATTCCGAGAAGTCAATTAAGATCAAATACAAGCTTTAATGATTCGAGAAGTCGAATCGAGTCAAATAGAAGGTGCTTGTTGATAAAACAAACGGATCAAGTTATGAATACTTGTTGATCCGAGAAGCCGATATGGGTCAAATGGAAGGCTTATTGATCCCATAAGTCAATTTTGATCAAATACAAGCCTTAATGAGTCGAGAAGTCCAATCAAGTCAAATAGAAGGTGCTTGTTGATCCGAGAAGCCGTATTGGGTCACATTGTGCGTACTTGGTGACTTGATAAAACAAATGGATCAAGTTATGGATACTTGTTGATCCGAGAAGCCGAATTGGGTCAAACGGAAGACTTGTTAATCCGAGAAGTCAATTGGGGTCAAATACAAGCCTAAATGATCCGAGAAGTCGAATCGAGTCAAAAAGAAGGTGCTTGTTGATCCGAGAAGTCGTATTAGGTCACATTGTGCGTACTTGGTGACTTGATAAATCAAACGGATCAAGTTATGGATACTTGTTAATCCGAGAAGCCGAATTGGGTCAAATGGAAGACTTGTTAATCCGAGAAGTCAATTGGGGTCAAATACAAGCCTTAATGATCCGAGAAGTCAAATCGAGTCAAATAGAAGGTGCCTGTGGATCTGAGAAGCCGTATTAGGTCACATTGTGCGTATTTGGTGACTTGATAACACAAACGGATCAAGTTATGGATACTCGTTGATCCGAGAAGGCGAATTAGGTCAAATGGAAGACATATTGATCCGAGAAGTCAATTGAGATCAAATACAAGCCTTAATGATTCGAGAAGTCGAATCGAGTCAAATAGAAGGTGCTTGTTGATCCGAGAAGCCGTATTAGGTCACATTGTGCAAACTTGGTGACTTGATAAAACAAACGGATCAAGTTATGGATACTTGTTGATCTGAGAAGCCGAATTGGGTCAAATGGAAGAAATTTTAGTCCGAGAAGTCAATTGAGATCAAATACAAGCTTTAATGATTCTAGAAGTCGAATCGAGTCAAATAGAAGGTGCTTGTTGATCCGAGAAGCCGTATTAGGTCACATTGTGCGTACTTGGTGACTTGATAAAACAAACGGATCAAGTTATGGATACTTGTTGATCCGGGAAGCCGAATTAGGTCAAATGGAAGACTTATTAGTCCGAGAAGTCAATTGGGGTCAAATACAAGCCTTAATGATCCGAGAAGTCGAATCGAGTCAAATAGAAGGTGCTTGTTCATCCGAGAAGCCGTATTAGGTCACATTGTGCGTATTTGGTGACTTGATAACACAAATGGATCAAGTTATGGATACTTGTTGATCCGAGAAGCCGAATTGGGTCAAATGGAAGACATATTGATCCGAGAAGTCAATTGAGATCAAATACAAGCCTTAATGATTCGAGAAGTTGAATCGAGTCAAATAGAAGGAGCTTGTTGATCCGAGAAGCCGTATTAGGTCACATTGTGCATACTTGGTGACTTGATAAAACAAACGGATCAAGTTATGGATACTTGTTGATCCGAGAAGCCGAATTGGGTCAAATGGAAGAAATTTTATTCCGAGAAGTCAATTGAGATCAAATACAAGCTTTAATGATTCGAGAAGTCGAATCGAGTCAAATAGAAGGTGCTTGTTGATAAAACAAACGGATCAAGTTATGGATACTTGTTGATCCGAGAAGCCGATTTGGGTCAAATGAAAGACTTATTAATCCGAGAAGTCAATTGGGGTCAAATACAAGCCTTAATGATCCGAGAAGTCGAATTGAGTCAAATAGAAGGTGCTTGTTGATCCGAGAAGCCGTATTAGGTCACATTGTGCGTATTTGGTGACTTGATAACACAAACGGATCAAGTTATGGATACTTGTTGATCCGAGAAGCCGATATGGGTCAAATGGAAGGCTTATTGATCCCAGAAGTCAATTTTGATCAAATACAAGCCTTAATGAGTCGAGAAGTCCAATCAAGTCAAACAGAAGGTGCTTGTTGATCCGAGAAGCCGTATTGGGTCACATTGTGCGTACTTGGTGACTTGATAAAACAAATGGATCAAGTTATGGATGCTTGTTGATCAGAGAAGCCGAATTGGGTCAAATGGAAGACTTGTTAATCCGAGAAGTCAATTGGGGTCAAATACAAGCCTTAATGATCCGAGAAGTCAAATCGAGTCAAATAGAAGGTGCTTGTTGATCTGAGAAGCCGTATTAGGTCACATTGTGCGTACTTGGTGACTTGATAAAACAAGCGGATCAAGTTATGGATACTTGTTGATCCGAGAAGCCGAATTGGGTCAAATGGAAGAAATTTTATTCCGAGAAGTCAATTGAGATGAAACACAAGCTTTAACGGTTCGAGAAGTCGAATCGAGTCAAATAGAAGGTGCTTGTTGATCCGAGAAGCCGTATTAGGTCACATTGTGCGTACTTGGTGACTTGATAAAACAAACGGATCAAGTTATGGATACTTGTTGATCCGAGAAGCCGAATTTGGTCAAATGGAAGGCTTATTGATCCCAGAAGTCAATTTTGATCAAATACAAGCCTTAATGAGTCGAGAAGTCCAATCAAGTCAAATAGAAGATGCTTGTTGATCCTAGAAGCCGTATTGGGTCACATTGTGCGTACTTGGTGACTTGATAAAACAAATGGATCAAGTTATGGATACTTGTTGATCCGAGAAGCCGAATTGGGTCAAATGGAAGAAATTTTATTCCGAGAAGTCAATTAAGATCAAATACAAGCTTTAATGATTCGAGAAGTCGAATCGAGTCAAATAGAAGGTGCTTGTTGATAAAACAAACGGATCAAGTTATGAATACTTGTTGATCCGAGAAGCCGATATGGGTCAAATGGAAGGCTTATTGATCCCATAAGTCAATTTTGATCAAATACAAGCCTTAATGAGTCGAGAAGTCCAATCAAGTCAAATAGAAGGTGCTTGTTGATCCGAGAAGCCGTATTGGGTCACATTGTGCGTACTTGGTGACTTGATAAAACAAATGGATCAAGTTATGGATACTTGTTGATCCGAGAAGCCGAATTGGGTCAAACGGAAGACTTGTTAATCCGAGAAGTCAATTGGGGTCAAATACAAGCCTAAATGATCCGAGAAGTCGAATCGAGTCAAAAAGAAGGTGCTTGTTGATCCGAGAAGTCGTATTAGGTCACATTGTGCGTACTTGGTGACTTGATAAATCAAACGGATCAAGTTATGGATACTTGTTAATCCGAGAAGCCGAATTGGGTCAAATGGAAGACTTGTTAATCCGAGAAGTCAATTGGGGTCAAATACAAGCCTTAATGATCCGAGAAGTCAAATCGAGTCAAATAGAAGGTGCCTGTGGATCTGAGAAGCCGTATTAGGTCACATTGTGCGTATTTGGTGACTTGATAACACAAACGGATCAAGTTATGGATACTCGTTGATCCGAGAAGGCGAATTAGGTCAAATGGAAGACATATTGATCCGAGAAGTCAATTGAGATCAAATACAAGCCTTAATGATTCGAGAAGTCGAATCGAGTCAAATAGAAGGTGCTTGTTGATCCGAGAAGCCGTATTAGGTCACATTGTGCAAACTTGGTGACTTGATAAAACAAACGGATCAAGTTATGGATACTTGTTGATCTGAGAAGCCGAATTGGGTCAAATGGAAGAAATTTTATTCCGAGAAGTCAATTGAGATCAAATACAAGCTTTAATGATTCTAGAAGTCGAATCGAGTCAAATAGAAGGTGCTTGTTGATCTGAGAAGCCGTATTAGGTCACATTGTGCGTACTTGGTGACTTGATAAAACAAACGGATCAAGTTATGGATACTTGTTGATCCGGGAAGCCGAATTAGGTCAAATGGAAGACTTATTAGTCCGAGAAGTCAATTGGGGTCAAATACAAGCCTTAATGATCCGAGAAGTCGAATCGAGTCAAATAGAAGGTGCTTGTTGATCCGAGAAGCCGTATTAGGTCACATTGTGCGTATTTGGTGACTTGATAACACAAACGGATCAAGTTATGGATACTTGTTGATCCGAGAAGCCGAATTGGGTCAAATGGAAGACATATTGATCCGAGAAGTCAATTGAGATCAAATACAAGCCTTAATGATTCGAGAAGTTGAATCGAGTCAAATAGAAGGAGCTTGTTGATCCGAGAAGCCGTATTAGGTCACATTGTGCATACTTGGTGACTTGATAAAACAAACGGATCAAGTTATGGATACTTGTTGATCCGAGAAGCCGAATTGGGTCAAATGGAAGAAATTTTATTCCGAGAAGTCAATTGAGATCAAATACAAGCTTTAATGATTCGAGAAGTCGAATCGAGTCAAATAGAAGGTGCTTGTTGATAAAACAAACGGATCAAGTTATGGATACTTGTTGATCCGAGAAGCCGATTTGGGTCAAATGAAAGACTTATTAATCCGAGAAGTCAATTGGGGTCAAATACAAGCCTTAATGATCCGAGAAGCCGTATTAGGTCACATTGTACGTATTTGGTGACTTGATAACACAAACGGATCAAGTTATGGATACTTGTTTATCCGAGAAGCCGATATGGGTCACATGGAAGGCTTATTGATCCCAGAAGTCAATTTTGATCAAATACAAGCCTTAATGAGTCGAGAAGTCCAATCAAGTCAAATAGAAGGTGTTTGTTGATCCGAGAAGCTGTATTGGGTCACATTGTGCGTACCTGGTGGCTTGATAAAACAAATGGATCAAGTTATGGATACTTGTTGATCCGAGAAGCCGAATTGGGTCAAATGGAAGACTTGTTAATCCGAGAAGTCAATTGGGGTCAAATACAAGCCTAAATGATCCGAGAAGTCGAATCGAGTCAAAAAGAAGGTGCTTGTTGTTCCGAGAAGTCGAATCGAGTCAAAAAGAAGGTGCTTGTTGATCCGAGAAGTCGTATTAGGTCACATTATGCGTACTTGGTGACTTGATAAATCAAACGGATCAAGTTATGGATACTTGTTAATCCGAGAAGCCGAATTGGGTCAAACGGAAGACTTGTTAAGCCGAGAAGTCAATTGGGGTCAAATACAAGCCTTAATGATCCGCGAAGTCAAATCGAGTCAAATAGAAGGTGCTTGTTGATCCGAGAAGCCGTATTAGGTCACATTGTGCGTATTTGGTGACTTGATAACACAAACGGATCAAGTTATGGATACTTGTTGATCCGAGAAGCCGATATGGGTCAAATGGAAGGCTTATTGATCCCAGAAGTCAATTTTGATCAAATACAAGCCTTAATGAGTCGAGAAGTCCAATCAAGTCAAACAGAAGGTGCTTGTTGATCCGAGAAGACGTATTGGGTCACATTGTGCGTACTTGGTGACTTGATAAAACAAATGGATCAAGTTATGGATACTTGTTGATCCGAGAAGCCGAATTGGGTCAAATGGAAGACTTGTTAATCCGAGAAGTCAATTAGGGTCAAATACAAGCCTAAATGATCCGAGAAGTCGAATCGAGTCAAAAAGAAGGTTCTTGTTGATCCGAGAAGTCGTATTAGGTCACATTGTGCGTACTTGGTGACTTGATAAATCAAACGGATCAAGTTATGGATACTTGTTAATCCGAGAAGCCGAATTGGGTCAAATGGAAGACATGTTAATTCGAGAAGTCAATTGGGGTCAAATACAAGCCTTAATGATCCGAGAAGTCAAATCGAGTCAAATAGAAGGTGCTTGTTGATCTGAGAAGCCGTATTAGGTCACATTATGCGTACTTGGTGACTTGATAAAACAAGCGGATCAAGTTATGGATACTTGTTGATCCGAGAAGCCGAATTGGGTCAAATGGAAGAAATTTTATTCCGAGAAGTCAATTGAGATCAAATACAAGCTTTAACGGTTCGAGAAGTCGAATCGAGTCAAATAGAAGGTGCTTGTTGATCCGAGAAGCCGTATTAGGTCACATTGTGCGTACTTTGTGACTTGATAAAACAAACGGATCAAGTTATGGATAGTTGTTGATCCGAGAAGCCGAATTGGGTCAAATGGAAGAAATTGTATTCCGAGAAGTCAATTGAGATCAAATACAAGCTTTAATGATTCGAGAAGTCGAATCGAGTCAAATAGAAGATGCTTGTTGATCCGAGAAGCCGTATTAGGTCACATTGTGCGTACTTGGTGACTTGATAAAACAAACGGATCAAGTTATGGATACTTGTTGATCCGAGAAGCCGAATTGGGTCAAATGGAAGACTTATTAATCCGAGAAGTCAATTGGGGTCAAATAAAAGCCTTAATGATCCGAGAAGTCGAATCGAGTCAAATAGAAGGTGCTTGTTGATCCGAGAAGCCGTATTAGGTCACATTGTGCGTATTTGGTGACTTGATAACACAAACGGATCAAGTTATGGATACCTGTTGATCCGAGAAGCCGAATTGGGTCAAATGGAAGACGTATTGATCCGAGAAGTCAATTGAGATCAAATACAAGCCGTAATGATTCGAGAAGTCGAATCGAGTCAAATAGAAGGTGCTTGTTGATCCGAGAAGCCGTATTAGGTCACATTGTGCGTACTTGGTGACTTGATAAAACAAACGGATCAAGTTATGGATACTTGTTGATCCGAGAAGCTGAATTGGGTCAAATGGAAGATTTATTAATCCGAGAAGTCAATTGGGATCAAATACAAGCCTTAATGATCCGAGAAGTCGAATCGAGTCAAATAGAAGGTGCTTGTTCAACCGAGAAGCCGTATTAGGTCACATTGTGCGTACTTGGTGACTTGATAAAACAAACGGATCAAGTTATGGATACTTGTTGATCCGAGAAGCCGAATTGGGTCAAATGGAAGAAATTTTATTCCGAGAAGACAATTGAGATCAAATACAAGCCTTAATGATCCGAGAAGTCAAATCGAGTCAAATAGAAGGTGCTTGTTGATCCGAGAAGCCATATTAGGTCACATTGTGCGTATTTGGTGACTTGATAACACAAACGGATCAAGTTATGGATACTTGTTGATCCGAGAAGCCGAATTGGGTCAAATGGAAGACTTTTTAATCCGAGAAGTCAATTAGGGTCAAATACAAGCCTTAATGATCAAATTGAGTCAAATAGAAGGTGCTTGTTGATTTGAGAAGCCGTATTAGGTCACATTGTGCGTACTTGGTGACTTGATAAAACAAACGGATCAAGTTATGGATACTTGTTGATCCGAGAAGCCGAATTGGGTCAAATGGAAGACATATTGATCCGAGAAGTCAATTGAGATCAAATACAAGCCGTAATGATTCGAGAAGTCGAATTGAGTGAAATAGAAGGTGCTTGTTGATCCGAGAAGCCGTATTAGGTCACATTGTGCGTACTTGGTTACTTGATAAAACAAACGGATCAAGTTAAGGATACTTGTTGATCCGAGAAGCCGAATTGGGTCAAATGGAAGACTTTTTAATCCGAGAAGTCAATTAGGGTCAAATACAAGCCTTAATGATCCGAGAAGTCAAATCGAGTCAAATAGAAGGTGCTTGTTGATTCGAGAAGCCGTATTAGGTCACATTGTGCGTACTTGGTGACTTGATAAAACAAACGGATCAAGTTATGGATACTTGTTGATCCGAGAAGCCGAATTGGGTCAAATGGAAGACTTATTAATCCGAGAAGTCAATTGGGGTCAAATAAAAGCCTTAATGATCCGAGAAGTCGAATCGAGTCAAATAGAAGGTGCTTGTTGATCCGAGAAGCCGTATTAGGTCACATTGTGCGTACTTGGTGACTTGATAAAACAAACGGATCAAGTTATGGATACTTGTTGATCCGAGAAGCCGAATTGGGTCAAATGGAAGAAATTGTGTTCCGAGAAGTCAATTGAGATCAAATACAAGCTTTAATGATTCGAGAAGTCGAATCGAGTCAAATAGAAGGTGCTTGTTGATCCGAGAAGCCGTATTAGGTCACATTGTGCGTACTTTGTGACTTGATAAAACAAACGGATCAAGTTATGGATACTTGTTGATCCGAGAAGCCGAATTGGGTCAAATGGAAGAAATTGTATTCCGAGAAGTCAATTGAGATCAAATACAAGCTTTAATGATTCGAGAAGTCGAATCGAGTCAAATAGAAGGTGCTTGTTGATCCGAGAAGCCATATTAGGTCACATTGTGCGTACTTGGTGACTTGATAAAACAAAAGGATCAAGTTATGGATACTTGTTGATCCGAGAAGCCGAATTGGGTCAAATGGAAGACTTATTAATCCGAGAAGTCAATTGGGGTCAAATAAAAGCCTTAATGATCCGAGAAGTCGAATCGAGTCAAATAGAAGGTGCTTGTTGATCCGAGAAGCCGTATTAGGTCACATTGTGCGTATTTGGTGACTTGATAACACAAACGGATCAAGTTATGGATACCTGTTGATCCGAGAAGCCGAATTGGGTCAAATGGAAGACGTATTGATCCGAGAAGTCAATTGAGATCAAATACAAGCCGTAATGATTCGAGAAGTCGAATCGAGTCAAATAGAAGGTGCTTGTTGATCCGAGAAGCCGTATTAGGTCACATTGTGCGTACTTGGTGACTTGATAAAACAAACGGATCAAGTTATGGATACTTGTTGATCCGAGAAGCTGAATTGGGTCAAATGGCAGACTTATTAATCCGAGAAGTCAATTGGGATCAAATACAAGCCTTAATGATCCGAGAAGTCGTATCGAGTCAAATAGAAGGTGCTTGTTCAACCGAGAAGCCGTATTAGGTCACATTGTGCGTACTTGGTGACTTGATAAAACAAACGGATCAAGGTATGGATACTTGTTGATCCGAGAAGCCGAATTGGGTCAAATGGAAGAAATTGTATTCCGAGAAGTCAATTGAGATCAAATACAAGCCGTAATGATTCGAGAAGTCGAATCGAGTCAAATAGAAGGTGCTTGTTGATCCGAGAAGCCGTATTAGGTCACATTGTGCGTACTTGGTGACTTGATAAAACAAACGGATCAAGTTATGGATACTTGTTGATCCGAGAAGCCGAATTGGGTCAAATGGAAGAAATTGTATTCCGAGAAGTCAATTGAGATCAAATACAAGCCGTAATGATTCGAGAAGTCGAATCGAGTCAAATAGAAGGTGCTTGTTGATCCGAGAAGCCGTATTAGGTCACATTGTGCGTACTTGGTGACTTGATAAAACAAACGGATCAAGTTATGGATACTTGTTGATCCGAGAAGCCGAATTGGGTCAAATGGAAGAAATTGTATTCCGAGAAGTCAATTGAGATCAAATACAAGCCGTAATGATTCGAGAAGTCGAATCGAGTCAAATAGAAGGTGCTTGTTGATCCGAGAAGCCGTATTAGGTCACATTGTGCGTACTTGGTTACTTGATAAAACAAATGGATCAAGTTAAGGATACTTGTTGATCCGAGAAGCCGAATTGGGTCAAATGGAAGACTTTTTAATCCGAGAAGTCAATTAGGGTCAAATACAAGCCTTAATGATCCGAGAAGTCAAATCGAGTCAAATAGAAGGTGCTTGTTGATTCGAGAAGCCGTATTAGGTCACATTGTGCGTACTTGGTGACTTGATAAAACAAACGGATCAAGTTATGGATACTTGTTGATCCGAGAAGCCGAATTGGGTCAAATGGAAGACTTATTAATCCGAGAAGTCAATTGGGGTCAAATAAAAGCCTTAATGATCCGAGAAGTCGAATCGAGTCAAATAGAAGGTGCTTGTTGATCCGAGAAGCCGTATTAGGTCACATTGTGCGTACTTGGTGACTTGATAAAACAAACGGATCAAGTTATGGATACTTGTTGATCCGAGAAGCCGAATTGGGTCAAATGGAAGAAATTGTATTCCGAGAAGTCAATTGAGATCAAATACAAGCTTTAATGATTCGAGAAGTCGAATCGAGTCAAATAGAAGGTGCTTGTTGATCCGAGAAGCCGTATTAGGTCACATTGTGCGTACTTTGTGACTTGATAAAACAAACGGATCAAGTTATGGATACTTGTTGATCCGAGAAGCCGAATTGGGTCAAATGGAAGAAATTGTATTCCGAGAAGTCAATTGAGATCAAATACAAGCTTTAATGATTCGAGAAGTCGAATCGAGTCAAATAGAAGGTGCTTGTTGATCCGAGAAGCCGTATTAGGTCACATTGTGCGTACTTGGTGACTTGATAAAACAAACGGATCAAGTTATGGATACTTGTTGATCCGAGAAGCCGAATTGGGTCAAATGGAAGACTTATTAATCCGAGAAGTCAATTGGGGTCAAATAAAAGCCTTAATGATCCGAGAAGTCGAATCGAGTCAAATAGAAGGTGCTTGTTGATCCGAGAAGCCGTATTAGGTCACATTGTGCGTATTTGGTGACTTGATAACACAAACGGATCAAGTTATGGATACCTGTTGATCCGAGAAGCCGAATTGGGTCAAATGGAAGACGTATTGATCCGAGAAGTCAATTGAGATCAAATACAAGCCGTAATGATTCGAGAAGTCGAATCGAGTCAAATAGAAGGTGCTTGTTGATCCGAGAAGCCGTATTAGGTCACATTGTGCGTACTTGGTGACTTGATAAAACAAACGGATCAAGTTATGGATACTTGTTGATCCGAGAAGCTGAATTGGGTCAAATGGAAGACTTATTAATCCGAGAAGTCAATTGGGATCAAATACAAGCCTTAATGATCCGAGAAGTCGAATCGAGTCAAATAGAGGGTGCTTGTTCAACCGAGAAGCCGTATTAGGTCACATTGTGCGTACTTGGTGACTTGATAAAACAAACGGATCAAGTTATGGATACTTGTTGATCCGAGAAGCCGAATTGGGTCAAATGGAAGAAATTTTATTCCGAGAAGCCAATTGAGATCAAATACAAGCCTTAATGATCCGAGAAGTCGAATCGAGTCAAATAGAAGGTGCTTGTTGATCCGAGAAGCCATATTAGGTCACATTGTGCGTATTTGGTGACTTGATAACACAAACGGATCAAGTTATGGATACTTGTTGATCCGAGAAGCCGAATTGGGTCAAATGGAAGACTTATTAATCCGAGAAGTCAATTGGGGTCAAATAAAAGCCTTAATGATCCGAGAAGTCGAATCGAGTCAAATAGAAGGTGCTTGTTGATCCGAGAAGCCGTATTAGGTCACATTGTGCGTACTTGGTGACTTGATAAAACAAACGGATCAAGTTATGGATACTTGTTGATCCGAGAAGCCGAATTGGGTCAAATGGAAGAAATTGTATTCCGAGAAGTCAATTGAGATCAAATACAAGCTTTAATGATTCGAGAAGTCGAATCGAGTCAAATAGAAGGTGCTTGTTGATCCGAGAAGCCGTATTAGGTCACATTGTGCGTACTTTGTGACTTGATAAAACAAACGGATCAAGTTATGGATACTTGTTGATCCGAGAAGCCGAATTGGGTCAAATGGAAGAAATTGTATTCCGAGAAGTCAATTGAGATCAAATACAAGCTTTAATGATTCGAGAAGTCGAATCGAGTCAAATAGAAGGTGCTTGTTGATCCGAGAAGCCGTATTAGGTCACATTGTGCGTACTTGGTGACTTGATAAAACAAACGGATCAAGTTATGGATACTTGTTGATCCGAGAAGCCGAATTGGGTCAAATGGAAGACTTATTAATCCGAGAAGTCAATTGGGGTCAAATAAAAGCCTTAATGATCCGAGAAGTCGAATCGAGTCAAATAGAAGGTGCTTGTTGATCCGAGAAGCCGTATTAGGTCACATTGTGCGTATTTGGTGACTTGATAACACAAACGGATCAAGTTATGGATACCTGTTGATCCGAGAAGCCGAATTGGGTCAAATGGAAGACGTATTGATCCGAGAAGTCAATTGAGATCAAATACAAGCCGTAATGATTCGAGAAGTCGAATCGAGTCAAATAGAAGGTGCTTGTTGATCCGAGAAGCCGTATTAGGTCACATTGTGCGTACTTGGTGACTTGATAAAACAAACGGATCAAGTTATGGATACTTGTTGATCCGAGAAGCTGAATTGGGTCAAATGGAAGACTTATTAATCCGAGAAGTCAATTGGGATCAAATACAAGCCTTAATGATCCGAGAAGTCGAATCGAGTCAAATAGAGGGTGCTTGTTCAACCGAGAAGCCGTATTAGGTCACATTGTGCGTACTTGGTGACTTGATAAAACAAACGGATCAAGTTATGGATACTTGTTGATCCGAGAAGCCGAATTGGGTCAAATGGAAGAAATTTTATTCCGAGAAGCCAATTGAGATCAAATACAAGCCTTAATGATCCGAGAAGTCGAATCGAGTCAAATAGAAGGTGCTTGTTGATCCGAGAAGCCATATTAGGTCACATTGTGCGTATTTGGTGACTTGATAACACAAACGGATCAAGTTATGGATACTTGTTGATCCGAGAAGCCGAATTGGGTCAAATGGAAGACTTTTTAATCCGAGAAGTCAATTAGGGTCAAATACAAGCCTTAATGATCAAATTGAGTCAAATAGAAGGTGCTTGTTGATTTGAGAAGCCGTATTAGGTCACATTGTGCGTACTTGGTGACTTGATAAAACAAACGGATCAAGTTATGGATACTTGTTGATCTGAGAAGCCGAATTCGGTCAAATGGAAGACATATTGATCCGAGAAGTCAATTGAGATCAAATACAAGCCGTAATGATTCGAGAAGTCGAATCGAGTGAAATAGAAGGTGCTTGTTGATCCGAGAAGCCGTATTAGGTCACATTGTGCGTACTTGGTTACTTGATAAAACAAACGGATCAAGTTAAGGATACTTGTTGATCCGAGAAGCCGAATTAGGTCAAATGGAAGACTTTTTAATCCGAGAAGTCAATTAGGGTCAAATACAAGCCTTAATGATCCGAGAAGTCAAATCGAGTCAAATAGAAGGTGCTTGTTGATTCGAGAAGCCGTATTAGGTCACATTGTGCGTACTTGGTGACTTGATAAAACAAACGGATCAAGTTATGGATACTTGTTGATCCGAGAAGCCGAATTGGGTCAAATGGAAGACTTATTAATCCGAGAAGTCAATTGGGGTCAAATAAAAGCCTTAATGATCCGAGAAGTCGAATCGAGTCAAATAGAAGGTGCTTGTTGATCCGAGAAGCCGTATTAGGCCACATTGTGCGTACTTGGTGACTTGATAAAACAAACGGATCAAGTTATGGATACTTGTTGATCCGAGAAGCCGAATTGGGTCAAATGGAAGAAATTGTGTTCCGAGAAGTCAATTGAGATCAAATACAAGCTTTAATGATTCGAGAAGTCGAATTGAGTCAAATAGAAGGTGCTTGTTGATCCGAGAAGCCGTATTAGGTCACATTGTGCGTACTTTGTGACTTGATAAAACAAACGGATCAAGTTATGGATACTTGTTGATCCGAGAAGCCGAATTGGGTCAAATGGAAGAAATTATATTCCGAGAAGTCAATTGAGATCAAATACAAGCTTTAATGATTCGAGAAGTCGAATCGAGTCAAATAGAAGGTGCTTGTTGATCCGAGAAGCCGTATTAGGTCACATTGTGCGTACTTGGTGACTTGATAAAACAAACGGATCAAGTTATGGATACTTGTTGATCCGAGAAGCCGAATTGGGTCAAATGGAAGACTTATTAATCCGAGAAGTCAATTGGGGTCAAATAAAAGCCTTAATGATCCGAGAAGTCGAATCGAGTCAAATAGAAGGTGATTGTTGATCCGAGAAGCCGTATTAGGTCACATTGTGCGTACTTGGTGACTTGATAAAACAAACGGATCAAGTTATGGATACTTGTTGATCCGAGAAGCTGAATTGGGTCAAATGGAAGACTTATTAATCCGAGAAGTCAATTGGGATCAAATACAAGCCTTAATGATCCGAGAAGTCGAATCGAGTCAAATAGAAGGTGCTTGTTCAACCGAGAAGCCGTATTAGGTCACATTGTGCGTACTTGGTGACTTGATAAAACAAACGGATCAAGTTATGGATACTTGTTGATCCGAGAAGCCGAATTGGGTCAAATGGAAGAAATTTTATTCCGAGAAGCCAATTGAGATCAAATACAAGCCTTAATGATCCGAGAAGTCGAATCGAGTCAAATAGAAGGTGCTTGTTGATCCGAGAAGCCATATTAGGTCACATTGTGCGTATTTGGTGACTTGATAACACAAACGGATCAAGTTATGGATACTTGTTGATCCGAGAAGCCGAATTGGGTCAAATGGAAGACTTTTTAATCCGAGAAGTCAATTAGGGTCAAATACAAGCCTTAATGATCAAATTGAGTCAAATAGAAGGTGCTTGTTGATTTGAGAAGCCGTATTAGGTCACATTGTGCGTACTTGGTGACTTGATAAAACAAACGGATCAAGTTATGGATACTTGTTGATCCGAGAAGCCGAATTGGGTCAAATGGAAGAAATTTTATTCCGAGAAGTCAATTGAGATCAAATACAAGCTTTAACGGTTCGAGAAGTCGAATCGAGTCAAATAGAAGGTGCTTGTTGATCCGAGAAGCCGTATTAGGTCACATTGTGCGTACTTTGTGACTTGATAAAACAAACGGATCAAGTTATGGATAGTTGTTGATCCGAGAAGCCGAATTGGGTCAAATGGAAGAAATTGTATTCCGAGAAGTCAATTGAGATCAAATACAAGCTTTAATGATTCGAGAAGTCGAATCGAGTCAAATAGAAGATGCTTGTTGATCCGAGAAGCCGTATTAGGTCACATTGTGCGTACTTGGTGACTTGATAAAACAAACGGATCAAGTTATGGATACTTGTTGATCCGAGAAGCCGAATTGGGTCAAATGGAAGACTTATTAATCCGAGAAGTCAATTGGGGTCAAATAAAAGCCTTAATGATCCGAGAAGTCGAATCGAGTCAAATAGAAGGTGCTTGTTGATCCGAGAAGCCGTATTAGGTCACATTGTGCGTATTTGGTGACTTGATAACACAAACGGATCAAGTTATGGATACCTGTTGATCCGAGAAGCCGAATTGGGTCAAATGGAAGACGTATTGATCCGAGAAGTCAATTGAGATCAAATACAAGCCGTAATGATTCGAGAAGTCGAATCGAGTCAAATAGAAGGTGCTTGTTGATCCGAGAAGCCGTATTAGGTCACATTGTGCGTACTTGGTGACTTGATAAAACAAACGGATCAAGTTATGGATACTTGTTGATCCGAGAAGCTGAATTGGGTCAAATGGAAGATTTATTAATCCGAGAAGTCAATTGGGATCAAATACAAGCCTTAATGATCCGAGAAGTCGAATCGAGTCAAATAGAAGGTGCTTGTTCAACCGAGAAGCCGTATTAGGTCACATTGTGCGTACTTGGTGACTTGATAAAACAAACGGATCAAGTTATGGATACTTGTTGATCCGAGAAGCCGAATTGGGTCAAATGGAAGAAATTTTATTCCGAGAAGACAATTGAGATCAAATACAAACCTTAATGATCCGAGAAGTCAAATCGAGTCAAATAGAAGGTGCTTGTTGATCCGAGAAGCCATATTAGGTCACATTGTGCGTATTTGGTGACTTGATAACACAAACGGATCAAGTTATGGATACTTGTTGATCCGAGAAGCCGAATTGGGTCAAATGGAAGACTTTTTAATCCGAGAAGTCAATTAGGGTCAAATACAAGCCTTAATGATCAAATTGAGTCAAATAGAAGGTGCTTGTTGATCCGAGAAGCCGTATTAGGTCACATTGTGCGTACTTGGTGACTTGATAAAACAAACGGATCAAGTTATGGATACTTGTTGATCCGAGAAGCCGAATTGGGTCAAATGGAAGACTTATTAATCCGAGAAGTCAATTGGGGTCAAATAAAAGCCTTAATGATCCGAGAAGTCGAATCGAGTCAAATAGAAGGTGCTTGTTGATCCGAGAAGCCGTATTAGGTCACATTGTGCGTATTTGGTGACTTGATAACACAAACGGATCAAGTTATGGATACCTGTTGATCCGAGAAGCCGAATTGGGTCAAATGGAAGACGTATTGATCCGAGAAGTCAATTGAGATCAAATACAAGCCGTAATGATTCGAGAAGTCGAATCGAGTCAAATAGAAGGTGCTTGTTGATCCGAGAAGCCGTATTAGGTCACATTGTGCGTACTTGGTGACTTGATAAAACAAACGGATCAAGTTATGGATACTTGTTGATCCGAGAAGCTGAATTTGGTCAAATGGAAGACTTATTAATCCGAGAAGTCAATTGGGATCAAATACAAGCCTTAATGATCCGAGAAGTCGAATCGAGTCAAATAGAAGGTGCTTGTTCAACCGAGAAGCCGTATTAGGTCACATTGTGCGTACTTGGTGACTTGATAAAACAAACGGATCAAGTTATGGATACTTGTTGATCCGAGAAGCCGAATTGGGTCAAATGGAAGAAATTTTATTCCGAGAAGCCAATTGAGATCAAATACAAGCCTTAATGATCCGAGAAGTCGAATCGAGTCAAATAGAAGGTGCTTGTTGATCCGAGAAGCCATATTAGGTCACATTGTGCGTATTTGGGGACTTGATAACACAAACGGATCAAGTTATGGATACTTGTTGATCCGAGAAGCCGAATTGGGTCAAATGGAAGACTTTTTAATCCGAGAAGTCAATTAGGGTCAAATACAAGCCTTAATGATCAAATTGAGTCAAATAGAAGGTGCTTGTTGATTTGAGAAGCCGTATTAGGTCACATTGTGCGTACTTGGTGACTTGATAAAACAAACGGATCAAGTTATGGATACTTGTTGATCCGAGAAGCCGAATTGGGTCAAATGGAAGACATATTGATCCGAGAAGTCAATTGAGATCAAATACAAGCCGTAATGATTCGAGAAGTCGAATCGAGTGAAATAGAAGGTGCTTGTTGATCCGAGAAGCCGTATTAGGTCACATTGTGCGTACTTGGTTACTTGATAAAACAAACGGATCAAGTTAAGGATACTTGTTGATCCGAGAAGCCGAATTGGGTCAAATGGAAGACTTTTTAATCCGAGAAGTCAATTAGGGTCAAATACAAGCCTTAATGATCCGAGAAGTCAAATCGAGTCAAATAGAAGGTGCTTGTTGATTCGAGAAGCCGTATTAGGTCACATTGTGCGTACTTGGTGACTTGATAAAACAAACGGATCAAGTTATGGATACTTGTTGATCCGAGAAGCCGAATTGGGTCAAATGGAAGACTTATTAATCCGAGAAGTCAATTGGGGTCAAATAAAAGCCTTAATGATCCGAGAAGTCGAATCGAGTCAAATAGAAGGTGCTTGTTGATCCGAGAAGCCGTATTAGGTCACATTGTGCGTATTTGGTGACTTGATAACACAAACGGATCAAGTTATGGATACCTGTTGATCCGAGAAGCCGAATTGGGTCAAATGGAAGACGTATTGATCCGAGAAGTCAATTGAGATCAAATACAAGCCGTAATGATTCGAGAAGTCGAATCGAGTCAAATAGAAGGTGCTTGTTGATCCGAGAAGCCGTATTAGGTCACATTGTGCGTACTTGGTGACTTGATAAAACAAACGGATCAAGTTATGGATACTTGTTGATCCGAGAAGCTGAATTGGGTCAAATGGAAGACTTATTAATCCGAGAAGTCAATTGGGATCAAATACAAGCCTTAATGATCCGAGAAGTCGAATCGAGTCAAATAGAAGGTGCTTGTTCAACCGAGAAGCCGTATTAGGTCACATTGTGCGTACTTGGTGACTTGATAAAACAAACGGATCAAGTTATGGATACTTGTTGATCCGAGAAGCCGAATTGGGTCAAATGGAAGAAATTTTATTCCGAGAAGCCAATTGAGATCAAATACAAGCCTTAATGATCCGAGAAGTCGAATCGAGTCAAATAGAAGGTGCTTGTTGATCCGAGAAGCCATATTAGGTCACATTGTGCGTATTTGGTGACTTGATAACACAAACGGATCAAGTTATGGATACTTGTTGATCCGAGAAGCCGAATTGGGTCAAATGGAAGACTTTTTAATCCGAGAAGTCAATTAGGGTCAAATACAAGCCTTAATGATCAAATTGAGTCAAATAGAAGGTGCTTGTTGATTTGAGAAGCCGTATTAGGTCACATTGTGCGTACTTGGTGACTTGATAAAACAAACGGATCAAGTTATGGATACTTGTTGATCCGAGAAGCCGAATTGGGTCAAATGGAAGACATATTGATCCGAGAAGTCAATTGAGATCAAATACAAGCCGTAATGATTCGAGAAGTCGAATCGAGTGAAATAGAAGGTGCTTGTTGATCCGAGAAGCCGTATTAGGTCACATTGTGCGTACTTGGTTACTTGATAAAACAAACGGATCAAGTTAAGGATACTTGTTGATCCGAGAAGCCGAATTGGGTCAAATGGAAGACTTTTTAATCCGAGAAGTCAATTAGGGTCAAATACAAGCCTTAATGATCCGAGAAGTCAAATCGAGTCAAATAGAAGGTGCTTGTTGATTCGAGAAGCCGTATTAGGTCACATTGTGCGTACTTGGTGACTTGATAAAACAAACGGATCAAGTTATGGATACTTGTTGATCCGAGAAGCCGAATTGGGTCAAATGGAAGACTTATTAATCCGAGAAGTCAATTGGGGTCAAATAAAAGCCTTAATGATCCGAGAAGTCGAATCGAGTCAAATAGAAGGTGCTTGTTGATCCGAGAAGCCGTATTAGGTCACATTGTGCGTACTTGGTGACTTGATAAAACAAACGGATCAAGTTATGGATACTTGTTGATCCGAGAAGCCGAATTGGGTCAAATGGAAGAAATTGTGTTCCGAGAAGTCAATTGAGATCAAATACAAGCTTTAATGATTCGAGAAGTCGAATCGAGTCAAATAGAAGGTGCTTGTTGATCCGAGAAGCCGTATTAGGTCACATTGTGCGTACTTTGTGACTTGATAAAACAAACGGATCAAGTTATGGATACTTGTTGATCCGAGAAGCCGAATTGGGTCAAATGGAAGAAATTATATTCCGAGAAGTCAATTGAGATCAAATACAAGCTTTAATGATTCGAGAAGTCGAATCGAGTCAACTAGAAGGTGCTTGTTGATCCGAGAAGCCGTATTAGGTCACATTGTGCGTACTTGGTGACTTGATAAAACAAACGGATCAAGTTATGGATACTTGTTGATCCGAGAAGCCGAATTGGGTCAAATGGAAGACTTATTAATCCGAGAAGTCAATTGGGGTCAAATAAAAGCCTTAATGATCCGAGAAGTCGAATCGAGTCAAATAGAAGGTGCTTGTTGATCCGAGAAGCCGTATTAGGTCACATTGTGCGTACTTGGTGACTTGATAAAACAAACGGATCAAGTTATGGATACTTGTTGATCCGAGAAGCTGAATTGGGTCAAATGGAAGACTTATTAATCCGAGAAGTCAATTGGGGTCAAATAAAAGCCTTAATGATCCGAGAAGTCGAATCGAGTCAAATAGAAGGTGCTTGTTGATCCGAGAAGCCGTATTAGGTCACATTGTGCGTATTTGGTGACTTGATAACACAAACGGATCAAGTTATGGATACCTGTTGATCCGAGAAGCCGAATTGGGTCAAATGGAAGACGTATTGATCCGAGAAGTCAATTGAGATCAAATACAAGCCGTAATGATTCGAGAAGTCGAATCGAGTCAAATAGAAGGTGCTTGTTGATCCGAGAAGCCGTATTAGGTCACATTGTGCGTACATGGTGACTTGATAAAACAAACGGATCAAGTTATGGATACTTGTTGATCCGAGAAGCTGAATTGGGTCAAATGGAAGACTTATTAATCCGAGAAGTCAATTGGGATCAAATACAAGCCTTAATGATCCGAGAAGTCGAATCGAGTCAAATAGAAGGTGCTTGTTCAACCGAGAAGCCGTAT
Source organism: Ajuga chamaepitys (assembly GCA_958295605.1). Lineage (NCBI taxonomy): Eukaryota > Viridiplantae > Streptophyta > Magnoliopsida > Lamiales > Lamiaceae > Ajuga > Ajuga chamaepitys. The sequence goes on along the minus strand of OY282498.1, from coordinate 22,991,591 downwards.
TAGGTCACATTGTGCGTACTTGGTGACTTGATAAAACAAACGGATCAAGTTATGGATACTTTTTGATCCGAGAAGCCGAATTGGGTCAAATGGAAGAAATTTTATTCCGAGAAGACAATTGAGATCAATACAAGCCTTAATGATCCGAGAAGTCAAATCGAGTCAAATAGAAGGTGCTTGTTGATCCGAGAAGCCATATTAGGTCACATTGTGCGTATTTGGTGACTTGATAACACAAACGGATCAAGTTATGGATACTTGTTGATCCGAGAAGCCGAATTGGGTCAAATGGAAGACTTTTTAATCCGAGAAGTCAATTAGGGTCAAATACAAGCCTTAATGATCAAATTGAGTCAAATAGAAGGTGCTTGTTGATTTGAGAAGCCGTATTAGGTCACATTGTGCGTACTTGGTGACTTGATAAAACAAACGGATCAAGTTATGGATACTTGTTGATCCGAGAAGCCGAATTGGGTCAAATGGAAGACATATTGATCCGAGAAGTCAATTGAGATCAAATACAAGATGTAATGATTCGAGAAGTCGAATCGAGTGAAATAGAAGGTGCTTGTTGATCCGAGAAGCCGTATTAGGTCACATTGTGCGTACTTGGTTACTTGATAAAACAAACGGATCAAGTTAAGGATACTTGTTGATCCGAGAAGCCGAATTGGGTCAAATGGAAGACTTTTTAATCCGAGAAGTCAATTAGGGTCAAATACAAGCCTTAATGATCCGAGAAGTCAAATCGAGTCAAATAGAAGGTGCTTGTTGATTCGAGAAGCCGTATTAGGTCACATTGTGCGTACTTGGTGACTTGATAAAACAAACGGATCAAGTTATGGATACTTGTTGATCCGAGAAGCCGAATTGGGTCAAATGGAAGACTTATTAATCCGAGAAGTCAATTGGGGTCAAATAAAAGCCTTAATGATCCGAGAAGTCGAATCGAGTCAAATAGAAGGTGCTTGTTGATCCGAGAAGCCGTATTAGGTCACATTGTGCGTACTTGGTGACTTGATAAAACAAACGGATCAAGTTATGGATACTTGTTGATCCGAGAAGCCGAATTGGGTCAAATGGAAGAAATTGTGTTCCGAGAAGTCAATTGAGATCAAATACAAGCTTTAATGATTCGAGAAGTCGAATCGAGTCAAATAGAAGGTGCTTGTTGATCTGAGAAGCCGTATTAGGTCACATTGTGCGTACTTTGTGACTTGATAAAACAAACGGATCAAGTTATGGATACTTGTTGATCCGAGAAGCCGAATTGGGTCAAATGGAAGAAATTGTATTCTGAGAAGTCAATTGAGATCAAATACAAGCTTTAATGATTCGAGAAGTCGAATCGAGTCAAATAGAAGGTGCTTGTTGATCCGAGAAGCCATATTAGGTCACATTGTGCGTACTTGGTGACTTGATAAAACAAAAGGATCAAGTTATGGATACTTGTTGATCCGAGAAGCCGAATTGGGTCAAATGGAAGACTTATTAATCCGAGAAGTCAATTGGGGTCAAATAAAAGCCTTAATGATCCGAGAAGTCGAATCGAGTCAAATAGAAGGTGCTTGTTGATCCGAGAAGCCGTATTAGGTCACATTGTGCGTATTTGGTGACTTGATAACACAAACGGATCAAGTTATGGATACCTGTTGATCCGAGAAGCCGAATTGGGTCAAATGGAAGACGTATTGATCCGAGAAGTCAATTGAGATCAAATACAAGCCGTAATGATTCGAGAAGTCGAATCGAGTCAAATAGAAGGTGCTTGTTGATCCGAGAAGCCGTATTAGGTCACATTGTGCGTACTTGGTGACTTGATAAAACAAACGGATCAAGTTATGGATACTTGTTGATCCGAGAAGCTGAATTGGGTCAAATGGCAGACTTATTAATCCGAGAAGTCAATTGGGATTAAATACAAGCCTTAATGATCCGAGAAGTCGTATCGAGTCAAATAGAAGGTGCTTGTTCAACCGAGAAGCCGTATTAGGTCACATTGTGCGTACTTGGTGACTTGATAAAACAAACGGATCAAGGTATGGATACTTGTTGATCCGAGAAGCCGAATTGGGTCAAATGGAAGAAATTGTATTCCGAGAAGTCAATTGAGATCAAATACAAGCCGTAATGATTCGAGAAGTCGAATCGAGTCAAATAGAAGGTGCTTGTTGATCCGAGAAGCCGTATTAGGTCACATTGTGCGTACTTGGTGACTTGATAAAACAAACGGATCAAGTTATGGATACTTGTTGATCCGAGAAGCCGAATTGGGTCAAATGGAAGAAATTGTATTCCGAGAAGTCAATTGAGATCAAATACAAGCCGTAATGATTCGAGAAGTCGAATCGAGTCAAATAGAAGGTGCTTGTTGATCCGAGAAGCCGTATTAGGTCACATTGTGCGTACTTGGTGACTTGATAAAACAAACGGATCAAGTTATGGATACTTGTTGATCCGAGAAGCCGAATTGGGTAAAATGGACGAAATTGTATTCCGAGAAGTCAATTGAGATCAAATACAAGCCGTAATGATTCGAGAAGTCGAATCGAGTCAAATAGAAGGTGCTTGTTGATCCGAGAAGCCGTATTAGGTCACATTGTGCGTACTTGGTTACTTGATAAAACAAATGGATCAAGTTAAGGATACTTGTTGATCCGAGAAGCCGAATTGGGTCAAATGGAAGACTTTTTAATCCGAGAAGTCAATTAGGGTCAAATACAAGCCTTAATGATCCGAGAAGTCAAATCGAGTCAAATAGAAGGTGCTTGTTGATTCGAGAAGCCGTATTAGGTCACATTGTGCGTACTTGGTGACTTGATAAAACAAACGGATCAAGTTATGGATACTTGTTGATCCGAGAAGCCGAATTGGGTCAAATGGAAGACTTATTAATCCGAGAAGTCAATTGGGGTCAAATAAAAGCCTTAATGATCCGAGAAGTCGAATCGAGTCAAATAGAAGGTGCTTGTTGATCCGAGAAGCCGAATTGGGTCAAATGGAAGAAATTGTATTCCGAGAAGTCAATTGAGATCAAATACAAGCTTTAATGATTCGAGAAGTCGAATCGAGTCAAATAGAAGGTGCTTGTTGATCCGAGAAGCCGTATTAGGTCACATTGTGCGTACTTTGTGACTTGATAAAACAAACGGATCAAGTTATGGATACTTGTTGATCCGAGAAGCCGAATTGGGTCAAATGGAAGAAATTGTATTCCGAGAAGTCAATTGAGATCAAATACAAGCTTTAATGATTCGAGAAGTCGAATCGAGTCAAATAGAAGGTGCTTGTTGATCCGAGAAGCCGTATTAGGTCACATTGTGCGTACTTGGTGACTTGATAAAACAAACGGATCAAGTTATGGATACTTGTTGATCCGAGAAGCCAAATTGGGTCAAATGGAAGACTTATTAATCCGAGAAGTCAATTGGGGTCAAATAAAAGCCTTAATGATCCGAGAAGTCGAATCGAGTCAAATAGAAGGTGCTTGTTGATCCGAGAAGCCGTATTAGGTCACATTGTGCGTATTTGGTGACTTGATAACACAAACGGATCAAGTTATGGATACCTGTTGATCCGACAAGCCGAATTGGGTCAAATGGAAGACGTATTGATCCGAGAAGTCAATTGAGATCAAATACAAGCCGTAATGATTCGAGAAGTCGAATCGAGTCAAATAGAAGGTGCTTGTTGATCCGAAAAGCCGTATTAGGTCACATTGTGCGTACTTGGTGACTTGATAAAACAAACGGATCAAGTTATGGATACTTGTTGATCCGAGAAGCTGAATTGGGTCAAATGGAAGACTTATTAATCCGAGAAGTCAATTGGGATCAAATACAAGCCTTAATGATCCGAGAAGTCGAATCGAGTCAAATAGAAGGAGCTTGTTCAACCGAGAAGCCGTATTAGGTCACATTGTGCGTACTTGGTGACTTGATAAAACAAACGGATCAAGTTATGGATACTTGTTGATCCGAGAAGCCGAATTGGGTCAAATGGAAGAAATTTTATTCCGAGAAGCCAATTGAGATCAAATACAAGCCTTAATGATCCGAGAAGTCGAATCGAGTCAAATAGAAGGTGCTTGTTGATCCGAGAAGCCATATTAGGTCACATTGTGCGTATTTGGTGACTTGATAACACAAACGGATCAAGTTATGGATACTTGTTGATCCGAGAAGCCGAATTGGGTCAAATGGAAGACTTTTTGATCCGAGAAGTCAATTAGGGTCAAATACAAGCCTTAATGATCAAATTGAGTCAAATAGAAGGTGCTTGTTGATTTGAGAAGCCGTATTAGGTCACATTGTGCGTACTTGGTGACTTGATAAAACAAACGGATCAAGTTATGGATACTTGTTGATCCGAGAAGCCGAATTGGGTCAAATGGAAGAAATTGTGTTCCGAGAAGTCAATTGAGATCAAATACAAGCTTTAATGATTCGAGAAGTCGAATCGAGTCAAATAGAAGGTGCTTGTTGATCCGAGAAGCCGTATTAGGTCACATTGTGCGTACTTTGTGACTTGATAAAACAAACGGATCAAGTTATGGATACTTGTTGATCCGAGAAGCCGAATTGGGTCAAATGGAAGAAATTGTATTCTGAGAAGTCAATTGAGATCAAATACAAGCTTTAATGATTCGAGAAGTCGAATCGAGTCAAATAGAAGGTGCTTGTTGATCCGAGAAGCCATATTAGGTCACATTGTGCGTACTTGGTGACTTGATAAAACAAAAGGATCAAGTTATGGATACTTGTTGATCCGAGAAGCCGAATTGGGTCAAATGGAAGACTTATTAATCCGAGAAGTCAATTGGGGTCAAATAAAAGCCTTAATGATCCGAGAAGTCGAATCGAGTCAAATAGAAGGTGCTTGTTGATCCGAGAAGCCGTATTAGGTCACATTGTGCGTATTTGGTGACTTGATAACACAAACGGATCAAGTTATGGATACCTGTTGATCCGAGAAGCCGAATTGGGTCAAATGGAAGACGTATTGATCCGAGAAGTCAATTGAGATCAAATACAAGCCGTAATGATTCGAGAAGTCGAATCGAGTCAAATAGAAGGTGCTTGTTGATCCGAGAAGCCGTATTAGGTCACATTGTGCGTACTTGGTGACTTGATAAAACAAACGGATCAAGTTATGGATACTTGTTGATCCGAGAAGCTGAATTGGGTCAAATGGCAGACTTATTAATCCGAGAAGTCAATTGGGATCAAATACAAGCCTTAATGATCCGAGAAGTCGTATCGAGTCAAATAGAAGGTGCTTGTTCAACCGAGAAGCCGTATTAGGTCACATTGTGCGTACTTGGTGACTTGATAAAACAAACGGATCAAGGTATGGATACTTGTTGATCCGAGAAGCCGAATTGGGTCAAATGGAAGAAATTGTATTCCGAGAAGTCAATTGAGATCAAATACAAGCCGTAATGATTCGAGAAGTCGAATCGAGTCAAATAGAAGGTGCTTGTTGATCCGAGAAGCCGTATTAGGTCACATTGTGCGTACTTGGTGACTTGATAAAACAAACGGATCAAGTTATGGATACTTGTTGATCCGAGAAGCCGAATTGGGTCAAATGGAAGAAATTGTATTCCGAGAAGTCAATTGAGATCAAATACAAGCCGTAATGATTCGAGAAGTCGAATCGAGTCAAATAGAAGGTGCTTGTTGATCCGAGAAGCCGTATTAGGTCACATTGTGCGTACTTGGTGACTTGATAAAACAAACGGATCAAGTTATGGATACTTGTTGATCCGAGAAGCCGAATTGGGTAAAATGGACGAAATTGTATTCCGAGAAGTCAATTGAGATCAAATACAAGCCGTAATGATTCGAGAAGTCGAATCGAGTCAAATAGAAGGTGCTTGTTGATCCGAGAAGCCGTATTAGGTCACATTGTGCGTACTTGGTTACTTGATAAAACAAATGGATCAAGTTAAGGATACTTGTTGATCCGAGAAGCCGAATTGGGTCAAATGGAAGACTTTTTAATCCGAGAAGTCAATTAGGGTCAAATACAAGCCTTAATGATCCGAGAAGTCAAATCGAGTCAAATAGAAGGTGCTTGTTGATTCGAGAAGCCGTATTAGGTCACATTGTGCGTACTTGGTGACTTGATAAAACAAACGGATCAAGTTATGGATACTTGTTGATCCGAGAAGCCGAATTGGGTCAAATGGAAGACTTATTAATCCGAGAAGTCAATTGGGGTCAAATAAAAGCCTTAATGATCCGAGAAGTCGAATCGAGTCAAATAGAAGGTGCTTGTTGATCCGAGAAGCCGTATTAGGTCACATTGTGCGTACTTGGTGACTTGATAAAACAAACGGATCAAGTTATGGATACTTGTTGATCCGAGAAGCCGAATTGGGTCAAATGGAAGAAATTGTATTCCGAGAAGTCAATTGAGATCAAATACAAGCTTTAATGATTCGAGAAGTCGAATCGAGTCAAATAGAAGGTGCTTGTTGATCCGAGAAGCCGTATTAGGTCACATTGTGCGTACTTGGTGACTTGATAAAACAAACGGATCAAGTTATGGATACTTGTTGATCCGAGAAGCTGAATTGGGTCAAATGGCAGACTTATTAATCCGAGAAGTCAATTGGGATCAAATACAAGCCTTAATGATCCGAGAAGTCGTATCGAGTCAAATAGAAGGTGCTTGTTCAACCGAGAAGCCGTATTAGGTCACATTGTGCGTACTTGGTGACTTGATAAAACAAACGGATCAAGGTATGGATACTTGTTGATCCGAGAAGCCGAATTGGGTCAAATGGAAGAAATTGTATTCCGAGAAGTCAATTGAGATCAAATACAAGCCGTAATGATTCGAGAAGTCGAATCGAGTCAAATAGAAGGTGCTTGTTGATCCGAGAAGCCGTATTAGGTCACATTGTGCGTACTTGGTGACTTGATAAAACAAACGGATCAAGTTATGGATACTTGTTGATCCGAGAAGCCGAATTGGGTCAAATGGAAGAAATTGTATTCCGAGAAGTCAATTGAGATCAAATACAAGCCGTAATGATTCGAGAAGTCGAATCGAGTCAAATAGAAGGTGCTTGTTGATCCGAGAAGCCGTATTAGGTCACATTGTGCGTACTTGGTGACTTGATAAAACAAACGGATCAAGTTATGGATACTTGTTGATCCGAGAAGCCGAATTGGGTCAAATGGAAGAAATTGTATTCCGAGAAGTCAATTGAGATCAAATACAAGCCGTAATGATTCGAGAAGTCGAATCGAGTCAAATAGAAGGTGCTTGTTGATCCGAGAAGCCGTATTAGGTCACATTGTGCGTACTTGGTGACTTGATAAAACAAACGGATCAAGTTATGGATACTTGTTGATCCGAGAAGCCGAATTGGGTAAAATGGACGAAATTGTATTCCGAGAAGTCAATTGAGATCAAATACAAGCCGTAATGATTCGAGAAGTCGAATCGAGTCAAATAGAAGGTGCTTGTTGATCCGAGAAGCCGTATTAGGTCACATTGTGCGTACTTGGTTACTTGATAAAACAAATGGATCAAGTTAAGGATACTTGTTGATCCGAGAAGCCGAATTGGGTCAAATGGAAGACTTTTTAATCCGAGAAGTCAATTAGGGTCAAATACAAGCCTTAATGATCCGAGAAGTCAAATCGAGTCAAATAGAAGGTGCTTGTTGATTCGAGAAGCCGTATTAGGTCACATTGTGCGTACTTGGTGACTTGATAAAACAAACGGATCAAGTTATGGATACTTGTTGATCCGAGAAGCCGAATTGGGTCAAATGGAAGACTTATTAATCCGAGAAGTCAATTGGGGTCAAATAAAAGCCTTAATGATCCGAGAAGTCGAATCGAGTCAAATAGAAGGTGCTTGTTGATCCGAGAAGCCGTATTAGGTCACATTGTGCGTACTTGGTGACTTGATAAAACAAACGGATCAAGTTATGGATACTTGTTGATCCGAGAAGCCGAATTGGGTCAAATGGAAGAAATTGTATTCCGAGAAGTCAATTGAGATCAAATACAAGCTTTAATGATTCGAGAAGTCGAATCGAGTCAAATAGAAGGTGCTTGTTGATCCGAGAAGCCGTATTAGGTCACATTGTGCGTACTTTGTGACTTGATAAAACAAACGGATCAAGTTATGGATACTTGTTGATCCGAGAAGCCGAATTGGGTCAAATGGAAGAAATTGTATTCCGAGAAGTCAATTGAGATCAAATACAAGCTTTAATGATTCGAGAAGTCGAATCGAGTCAAATAGAAGGTGCTTGTTGATCCGAGAAGCCGTATTAGGTCACATTGTGCGTACTTGGTGACTTGATAAAACAAACGGATCAAGTTATGGATACTTGTTGATCCGAGAAGCCAAATTGGGTCAAATGGAAGACTTATTAATCCGAGAAGTCAATTGGGGTCAAATAAAAGCCTTAATGATCCGAGAAGTCGAATCGAGTCAAATAGAAGGTGCTTGTTGATCCGAGAAGCCGTATTAGGTCACATTGTGCGTATTTGGTGACTTGATAACACAAACGGATCAAGTTATGGATACCTGTTGATCCGACAAGCCGAATTGGGTCAAATGGAAGACGTATTGATCCGAGAAGTCAATTGAGATCAAATACAAGCCGTAATGATTCGAGAAGTCGAATCGAGTCAAATAGAAGGTGCTTGTTGATCCGAAAAGCCGTATTAGGTCACATTGTGCGTACTTGGTGACTTGATAAAACAAACGGATCAAGTTATGGATACTTGTTGATCCGAGAAGCTGAATTGGGTCAAATGGAAGACTTATTAATCCGAGAAGTCAATTGGGATCAAATACAAGCCTTAATGATCCGAGAAGTCGAATCGAGTCAAATAGAAGGAGCTTGTTCAACCGAGAAGCCGTATTAGGTCACATTGTGCGTACTTGGTGACTTGATAAAACAAACGGATCAAGTTATGGATACTTGTTGATCCGAGAAGCCGAATTGGGTCAAATGGAAGAAATTTTATTCCGAGAAGCCAATTGAGATCAAATACAAGCCTTAATGATCCGAGAAGTCGAATCGAGTCAAATAGAAGGTGCTTGTTGATCCGAGAAGCCATATTAGGTCACATTGTGCGTATTTGGTGACTTGATGACACAAACGGATCAAGTTATGGATACTTGTTGATCCGAGAAGCCGAATTGGGTCAAATGGAAGACTTTTTGATCCGAGAAGTCAATTAGGGTCAAATACAAGCCTTAATGATCAAATTGAGTCAAATAGAAGGTGCTTGTTGATTTGAGAAGCCGTATTAGGTCACATTGTGCGTACTTGGTGACTTGATAAAACAAACGGATCAAGTTATGGATACTTGTTGATCCGAGAAGCCGAATTGGGTCAAATGGAAGACATATTGATCCGAGAAGTCAATTGAGATCAAATACAAGCCGTAATGATTCGAGAAGTCGAATCGAGTGAAATAGAAGGTGCTTGTTGATCCGAGAAGCCGTATTAGGTCACATTGTGCGTACTTGGTTACTTGATAAAACAAACGGATCAAGTTAAGGATACTTGTTGATCCGAGAAGCCGAATTGGGTCAAATGGAAGACTTTTTAATCCAAGAATCAATTAGGGTCAAATACAAGCCTTAATGATCCGAGAAGTCAAATCGAGTCAAATAGAAGGTGCTTGTTGATTCGAGAAGCCGTATTAGGTCACATTGTGCGTACTTGGTGACTTGATAAAACAAACGGATCAAGTTATGGATACTTGTTGATCCGAGAAGCCGAATTGGGTCAAATGGAAGACTTATTAATCCGAGAAGTCAATTGGGGTCAAATAAAAGCCTTAATGATCCGAGAAGTCGAATCGAGTCAAATAGAAGGTGCTTGTTGATCCGAGAAGCCGTATTAGGCCACATTGTGCGTACTTGGTGAATTGATAAAACAAACGGATCAAGTTATGGATACTTGTTGATCCGAGAAGCCGAATTGGGTCAAATGGAAGAAATTGTGTTCCGAGAAGTCAATTGAGATCAAATACAAGCTTTAATGATTCGAGAAGTCGAATCGAGTCAAATAGAAGGTGCTTGTTGATCCGAGAAGCCGTATTAGGTCACATTGTACTTTGTGACTTGATAAAACAAACGGATCAAGTTATGGATACTTGTTGATCCGAGAAGCCGAATTGGGTCAAATGGAAGAAATTATATTCCGAGAAGTCAATTGAGATCAAATACAAGCTTTAATGATTCGAGAAGTCGAATCGAGTCAAATAGAAGGTGCTTGTTGATCCGAGAAGCCGTATTAGGTCACATTGTGCGTACTTGGTGACTTGATAAAACAAACGGATCAAGTTATGGATACTAGTTGATCCGAGAAGCCGAATTGGGTCAAATGGAAGACTTATTAATCCGAGAAGTCAATTGGGGTCAAATAAAAGCCTTAATGATCCGAGAAGTCGAATCGAGTCAAATAGAAGGTGCTTGTTGATCCGAGAAGCCGTATTAGGTCACATTGTGCGTACTTGGTGACTTGATAAAACAAACGGATCAAGTTATGGATACTTGTTGATCCGAGAAGCTGAATTGGGTCAAATGGAAGACTTATTAATCCGAGAAGTCAATTGGGATCAAATACAAGCCTTAATGATCCGAGAAGTCGAATCGAGTCAAATAGAAGGTGCTTGTTCAACCGAGAAGCCGTATTAGGTCACATTGTGCGTACTTGGTGACTTGATAAAACAAACGGATCAAGTTATGGATACTTGTTGATCCGAGAAGCCGAATTGGGTCAAATGGAAGAAATTTTATTCCGAGAAGCCAATTGAGATCAAATACAAGCCTTAATGATCCGAGAAGTCGAATCGAGTCAAATAGAAGGTGCTTGTTGATCCGAGAAGCCATATTAGGTCACATTGTGCGTATTTGGTGACTTGATAACACAAACGGATCAAGTTATGAATACTTGTTGATCCGAGAAGCCGAATTGGGTCAAATGGAAGACTTTTTAATCCGAGAAGTCAATTAGGGTCAAATACAAGCCTTAATGATCAAATTGAGTCAAATAGAAGGTGCTTGTTGATTTGAGAAGCCGTATTAGGTCACATTGTGCGTACTTGGTGACTTGATAAAACAAACGGATCAAGTTATGGATACTTGTTGATCCGAGAAGCCGAATTGGGTCAAATGGAAGACATATTGATCCGAGAAGTCAATTGAGATCAAATACAAGCCGTAATGATTCGAGAAGTCGAATCGAGTGAAATAGAAGGTGCTTGTTGATCCGAGAAGCCGTATTAGGTCACATTGTGCGTACTTGGTTACTTGATAAAACAAACGGATCAAGTTAAGGATACTTGTTGATCCGAGAAGCCGAATTGGGTCAAATGGAAGACTTTTTAATCCGAGAAGTCAATTAGGGTCAAATACAAGCCTTAATGATCCGAGAAGTCAAATCGAGTCAAATAGAAGGTGCTTGTTGATTCGAGAAGCCGTATTAGGTCACATTGTGCGTACTTGGTGACTTGATAAAACAAACGGATCAAGTTATGGATACTTGTTGATCCGAGAAGCCGAATTGGGTCAAATGGAAGACTTATTAATCCGAGAAGTCAATTGGGGTCAAATAAAAGCCTTAATGATCCGAGAAGTCGAATCGAGTCAAATAGAAGGTGCTTGTTGATCCGAGAAGCCGTATTAGGTCACATTGTGCGTATTTGGTGACTTGATAACACAAACGGATCAAGTTATGGATACCTGTTGATCCGAGAAGCCGAATTGGGTCAAATGGAAGACGTATTGATCCGAGAAGTCAATTGAGATCAAATACAAGCCGTAATGATTCGAGAAGTCGAATCGAGTCAAATAGAAGTTGCTTGTTGATCCGAGAAGCCGTATTAGGTCACATTGTGCGTACTTGGTGACTTGATAAAACAAACGGATCAAGTTATGGATACTTGTTGATCCGAGAAGCTGAATTGGGTCAAATGGCAGACTTATTAATCCGAGAAGTCAATTGGGATCAAATACAAGCCTTAATGATCCGAGAAGTCGTATCGAGTCAAATAGAAGGTGCTTGTTCAACCGAGAAGCCGTATTAGGTCACATTGTGCGTACTTGGTGACTTGATAAAACAAACGGATCAAGGTATGGATACTTGTTGATCCGAGAAGCCGAATTGGGTCAAATGGAAGAAATTGTATTCCGAGAAGTCAATTGAGATCAAATACAAGCCGTAATGATTCGAGAAGTCGAATCGAGTCAAATAGAAGGTGCTTGTTGATCCGAGAAGCCGTATTAGGTCACATTGTGCGTACTTGGTGACTTGATAAAACAAACGGATCAAGTTATGGATACTTGTTGATCCGAGAAGCCGAATTGGGTCAAATGGAAGAAATTGTATTCCGAGAAGTCAATTGAGATCAAATACAAGCCGTAATGATTCGAGAAGTCGAATCGAGTCAAATAGAAGGTGCTTGTTGATCCGAGAAGCCGTATTAGGTCACATTGTGCGTACTTGGTGACTTGATAAAACAAACGGATCAAGTTATGGATACTTGTTGATCCGAGAAGCCGAATTGGGTAAAATGGACGAAATTGTATTCCGAGAAGTCAATTGAGATCAAATACAAGCCGTAATGATTCGAGAAGTCGAATCGAGTCAAATAGAAGGTGCTTGTTGATCCGAGAAGCCGTATTAGGTCACATTGTGCGTACTTGGTTACTTGATAAAACAAATGGATCAAGTTAAGGATACTTGTTGATCCGAGAAGCCGAATTGGGTCAAATGGAAGACTTTTTAATCCGAGAAGTCAATTAGGGTCAAATACAAGCCTTAATGATCCGAGAAGTCAAATCGAGTCAAATAGAAGGTGCTTGTTGATTCGAGAAGCCGTATTAGGTCACATTGTGCGTACTTGGTAACTTGATAAAACAAACGGATCAAGTTATGGATACTTGTTGATCCGAGAAGCCGAATTGGGTCAAATGGAAGACTTATTAATCCGAGAAGTCAATTGGGGTCAAATAAAAGCCTTAATGATCCGAGAAGTCGAATCGAGTCAAATAGAAGGTGCTTGTTGATCCGAGAAGCCGTATTAGGTCACATTGTGCGTACTTGGTGACTTGATAAAACAAACGGATCAAGTTATGGATACTTGTTGATCCGAGAAGCCGAATTGGGTCAAATGGAAGAAATTGTATTCCGAGAAGTCAATTGAGATCAAATACAAGCTTTAATGATTCGAGAAGTCGAATCGAGTCAAATAGAAGGTGCTTGTTGATCCGAGAAGCCGTATTAGGTCACATTGTGCGTACTTTGTGACTTGATAAAACAAACGGATCAAGTTATGGATACTTGTTGATCCGAGAAGCCGAATTGGGTCAAATGGAAGAAATTGTATTCCGAGAAGTCAATTGAGATCAAATACAAGCTTTAATGATTCGAGAAGTCGAATCGAGTCAAATAGAAGGTGCTTGTTGATCCGAGAAGCCGTATTAGGTCACATTGTGCGTACTTGGTGACTTGATAAAACAAACGGATCAAGTTATGGATACTTGTTGATCCGAGAAGCCAAATTGGGTCAAATGGAAGACTTATTAATCCGAGAAGTCAATTGGGGTCAAATAAAAGCCTTAATGATCCGAGAAGTCGAATCGAGTCAAATAGAAGGTGCTTGTTGATCCGAGAAGCCGTATTAGGTCACATTGTGCGTATTTGGTGACTTGATAACACAAACGGATCAAGTTATGGATACCTGTTGATCCGACAAGCCGAATTGGGTCAAATGGAAGACGTATTGATCCGAGAAGTCAATTGAGATCAAATACAAGCCGTAATGATTCGAGAAGTCGAATCGAGTCAAATAGAAGGTGCTTGTTGATCCGAAAAGCCGTATTAGGTCACATTGTGCGTACTTGGTGACTTGATAAAACAAACGGATCAAGTTATGGATACTTGTTGATCCGAGAAGCTGAATTGGGTCAAATGGAAGACTTATTAATCCGAGAAGTCAATTGGGATCAAATACAAGCCTTAATGATCCGAGAAGTCGAATCGAGTCAAATAGAAGGAGCTTGTTCAACCGAGAAGCCGTATTAGGTCACATTGTGCGTACTTGGTGACTTGATAAAACAAACGGATCAAGTTATGGATACTTGTTGATCCGAGAAGCCGAATTGGGTCAAATGGAAGAAATTTTATTCCGAGAAGCCAATTGAGATCAAATACAAGCCTTAATGATCCGAGAAGTCGAATCGAGTCAAATAGAAGGTGCTTGTTGATCCGAGAAGCCATATTAGGTCACATTGTGCGTATTTGGTGACTTGATAACACAAACGGATCAAGTTATGGATACTTGTTGATCCGAGAAGCCGAATTGGGTCAAATGGAAGACTTTTTGATCCGAGAAGTCAATTAGGGTCAAATACAAGCCTTAATGATCAAATTGAGTCAAATAGAAGGTGCTTGTTGATTTGAGAAGCCGTATTAGGTCACATTGTGCGTACTTGGTGACTTGATAAAACAAACGGATCAAGTTATGGATACTTGTTGATCCGAGAAGCCGAATTGGGTCAAATGGAAGACATATTGATCCGAGAAGTCAATTGAGATCAAATACAAGCCGTAATGATTCGAGAAGTCGAATCGAGTGAAATAGAAGGTGCTTGTTGATCCGAGAAGCCGTATTAGGTCACATTGTGCGTACTTGGTTACTTGATAAAACAAACGGATCAAGTTAAGGATACTTGTTGATCCGAGAAGCCGAATTGGGTCAAATGGAAGACTTTTTAATCCGAGAATCAATTAGGGTCAAATACAAGCCTTAATGATCCGAGAAGTCAAATCGAGTCAAATAGAAGGTGCTTGTTGATTCGAGAAGCCGTATTAGGTCACATTGTGCGTACTTGGTGACTTGATAAAACAAACGGATCAAGTTATGGATACTTGTTGATCCGAGAAGCCGAATTGGGTCAAATGGAAGACTTATTAATCCGAGAAGTCAATTGGGGTCAAATAAAAGCCTTAATGATCCGAGAAGTCGAATCGAGTCAAATAGAAGGTGCTTGTTGATCCGAGAAGCCGTATTAGGCCACATTGTGCGTACTTGGTGACTTGATAAAACAAACGGATCAAGTTATGGATACTTGTTGATCCGAGAAGCCGAATTGGGTCAAATGGAAGAAATTGTGTTCCGAGAAGTCAATTGAGATCAAATACAAGCTTTAATGATTCGAGAAGTCGAATCGAGTCAAATAGAAGGTGCTTGTTGATCCGAGAAGCCGTATTAGGTCACATTGTACTTTGTGACTTGATAAAACAAACGGATCAAGTTATGGATACTTGTTGATCCGAGAAGCCGAATTGGGTCAAATGGAAGAAATTATATTCCGAGAAGTCAATTGAGATCAAATACAAGCTTTAATGATTCGAGAAGTCGAATCGAGTCAAATAGAAGGTGCTTGTTGATCCGAGAAGCCGTATTAGGTCACATTGTGCGTACTTGGTGACTTGATAAAACAAACGGATCAAGTTATGGATACTAGTTGATCCGAGCAGCCGAATTGGGTCAAATGGAAGACTTATTAATCCGAGAAGTCAATTGGGGTCAAATAAAAGCCTTAATGATCCGAGAAGTCGAATCGAGTCAAATAGAAGGTGCTTGTTGATCCGAGAAGCCGTATTAGGTCACATTGTGCGTACTTGGTGACTTGATAAAACAAACGGATCAAGTTATGGATACTTGTTGATCCGAGAAGCTGAATTGGGTCAAATGGAAGACTTATTAATCCGAGAAGTCAATTGGGATCAAATACAAGCCTTAATGATCCGAGAAGTCGAATCGAGTCAAATAGAAGGTGCTTGTTCAACCGAGAAGCCGTATTAGGTCACATTGTGCGTACTTGGTGACTTGATAAAACAAACGGATCAAGTTATGGATACTTGTTGATCCGAGAAGCCGAATTGGGTCAAATGGAAGAAATTTTATTCCGAGAAGCCAATTGAGATCAAATACAAGCCTTAATGATCCGAGAAGTCGAATCGAGTCAAATAGAAGGTGCTTGTTGATCCGAGAAGCCATATTAGGTCACATTGTGCGTATTTGGTGACTTGATAACACAAACGGATCAAGTTATGAATACTTGTTGATCCGAGAAGCCGAATTGGGTCAAATGGAAGACTTTTTAATCCGAGAAGTCAATTAGGGTCAAATACAAGCCTTAATGATCAAATTGAGTCAAATAGAAGGTGCTTGTTGATTTGAGAAGCCGTATTAGGTCACATTGTGCGTACTTGGTGACTTGATAAAACAAACGGATCAAGTTATGGATACTTGTTGATCCGAGAAGCCGAATTGGGTCAAATGGAAGACATATTGATCCGAGAAGTCAATTGAGATCAAATACAAGCCGTAATGATTCGAGAAGTCGAATCGAGTGAAATAGAAGGTGCTTGTTGATCCGAGAAGCCGTATTAGGTCACATTGTGCGTACTTGGTTACTTGATAAAACAAACGGATCAAGTTAAGGATACTTGTTGATCCGAGAAGCCGAATTGGGTCAAATGGAAGACTTTTTAATCCGAGAAGTCAATTAGGGTCAAATACAAGCCTTAATGATCCGAGAAGTCAAATCGAGTCAAATAGAAGGTGCTTGTTGATTCGAGAAGCCGTATTAGGTCACATTGTGCGTACTTGGTGACTTGATAAAACAAACGGATCAAGTTATAGATACTTGTTGATCCGAGAAGCCGAATTGGGTCAAATGGAAGACTTATTAATCCGAGAAGTCAATTGGGGTCAAATAAAAGCCTTAATGATCCGAGAAGTCGAATCGAGTCAAATAGAAGGTGCTTGTTGATCCGAGAAGCCGTATTAGGTCACATTGTGCGTATTTGGTGACTTGATAACACAAACGGATCAAGTTATGGATACCTGTTGATCCGAGAAGCCGAATTGGGTCAAATGGAAGACGTATTGATCCGAGAAGTCAATTGAGATCAAATACAAGCCGTAATGATTCGAGAAGTCGAATCGAGTCAAATAGAAGGTGCTTGTTGATCCGAGAAGCCGTATTAGGTCACATTGTGCGTACTTGGTGACTTGATAAAACAAACGGATCAAGTTATGGATACTTGTTGATCCGAGAAGCTGAATTGGGTCAAATGGCAGACTTATTAATCCGAGAAGTCAATTGGGATCAAATACAAGCCTTAATGATCCGAGAAGTCGAATCGAGTCAAATAGAAGGTGCTTGTTCAACCGAGAAGCCGTATTAGGTCACATTGTGCGTACTTGGTGACTTGATAAAACAAACGGATCAAGGTATGGATACTTGTTGATCCGAGAAGCCGAATTGGGTCAAATGGAAGAAATTGTATTCCGAGAAGTCAATTGAGATCAAATACAAGCCGTAATGATTCGAGAAGTCGAATCGAGTCAAATAGAAGGTGCTTGTTGATCCGAGAAGCCGTATTAGGTCACATTGTGCGTACTTTGTGACTTGATAAAACAAACGGATCAAGTTATGGATACTTGTTGATCCGAGAAGCCGAATTGGGTCAAATGGAAGAAATTGTATTCCGAGAAGTCAATTGAGATCAAATACAAGCTTTAATGATTCGAGAAGTCGAATCGAGTCAAATAGAAGGTGCTTGTTGATCCGAGAAGCCGTATTAGGTCACATTGTGCGTACTTGGTGACTTGATAAAACAAACGGATCAAGTTATGGATACTTGTTGATCCGAGAAGCCGAATTGGGTCAAATGGAAGACTTATTAATCCGAGAAGTCAATTGGGGTCAAATAAAAGCCTTAATGATCCGAGAAGTCGAATCGAGTCAAATAGAAGGTGCTTGTTGATCCGAGAAGCCGTATTAGGTCACATTGTGCGTACTTGGTGACTTGATAACACAAACGGATCAAGTTATGAATACTTGTTGATCCGAGAAGCCGAATTGGGTCAAATGGAAGACTTTTTAATCCGAGAAGTCAATTAGGGTCAAATACAAGCCTTAATGATCAAATTGAGTCAAATAGAAGGTGCTTGTTGATTTGAGAAGCCGTATTAGGTCACATTGTGCGTACTTGGTGACTTGATAAAACAAACGGATCAAGTTATGGATACTTGTTGATCCGAGAAGCCGAATTGGGTCAAATGGAAGACATATTGATCCGAGAAGTCAATTGAGATCAAATACAAGCCGTAATGATTCGAGAAGTCGAATCGAGTGAAATAGAAGGTGCTTGTTGATCCGAGAAGCCGTATTAGGTCACATTGTGCGTACTTGGTTACTTGATAAAACAAACGGATCAAGTTAAGGATACTTGTTGATCCGAGAAGCCGAATTGGGTCAAATGGAAGACTTTTTAATCCGAGAAGTCAATTAGGGTCAAATACAAGCCTTAATGATCCGAGAAGTCAAATCGAGTCAAATAGAAGGTGCTTGTTGATTCGAGAAGCCGTATTAGGTCACATTGTGCGTACTTGGTGACTTGATAAAACAAACGGATCAAGTTATGGATACTTGTTGATCCGAGAAGCCGAATTGGGTCAAATGGAAGACTTATTAATCCGAGAAGTCAATTGGGATCAAATACAAGCCTTAATGATCCGAGAAGTCGAATCGAGTCAAATAGAAGGTGCTTGTTCAACCGAGAAGCCGTATTAGGTCACATTGTGCGTACTTGGTGACTTGATAAAACAAACGGATCAAGGTATGGATACTTGTTGATCCGAGAAGCCGAATTGGGTCAAATGGAAGAAATTGTATTCCGAGAAGTCAATTGAGATCAAATACAAGCCGTAATGATTCGAGAAGTCGAATCGAGTCAAATAGAAGGTGCTTGTTGATCCGAGAAGCCGTATTAGGTCACATTGTGCGTACTTTGTGACTTGATAAAACAAACGGATCAAGTTATGGATACTTGTTGATCCGAGAAGCCGAATTGGGTCAAATGGAAGAAATTGTATTCCGAGAAGTCAATTGAGATCAAATACAAGCTTTAATGATTCGAGAAGTCGAATCGAGTCAAATAGAAGGTGCTTGTTGATCCGAGAAGCCGTATTAGGTCACATTGTGCGTACTTGGTGACTTGATAAAACAAACGGATCAAGTTATGGATACTTGTTGATCCGAGAAGCCGAATTGGGTCAAATGGAAGACTTATTAATCCGAGAAGTCAATTGGGGTCAAATAAAAGCCTTAATGATCCGAGAAGTCGAATCGAGTCAAATAGAAGGTGCTTGTTGATCCGAGAAGCCGTATTAGGTCACATTGTGCGTACTTGGTGACTTGATAACACAAACGGATCAAGTTATGAATACTTGTTGATCCGAGAAGCCGAATTGGGTCAAATGGAAGACTTTTTAATCCGAGAAGTCAATTAGGGTCAAATACAAGCCTTAATGATCAAATTGAGTCAAATAGAAGGTGCTTGTTGATTTGAGAAGCCGTATTAGGTCACATTGTGCGTACTTGGTGACTTGATAAAACAAACGGATCAAGTTATGGATACTTGTTGATCCGAGAAGCCGAATTGGGTCAAATGGAAGACATATTGATCCGAGAAGTCAATTGAGATCAAATACAAGCCGTAATGATTCGAGAAGTCGAATCGAGTGAAATAGAAGGTGCTTGTTGATCCGAGAAGCCGTATTAGGTCACATTGTGCGTACTTGGTTACTTGATAAAACAAACGGATCAAGTTAAGGATACTTGTTGATCCGAGAAGCCGAATTGGGTCAAATGGAAGACTTTTTAATCCGAGAAGTCAATTAGGGTCAAATACAAGCCTTAATGATCCGAGAAGTCAAATCGAGTCAAATAGAAGGTGCTTGTTGATTCGAGAAGCCGTATTAGGTCACATTGTGCGTACTTGGTGACTTGATAAAACAAACGGATCAAGTTATGGATACTTGTTGATCCGAGAAGCCGAATTGGGTCAAATGGAAGACTTATTAATCCGAGAAGTCAATTGGGGTCAAATAAAAGCCTTAATGATCCGAGAAGTCGAATCGAGTCAAATAGAAGGTGCTTGTTGATCCGAGAAGCCGTATTAGGTCACATTGTGCGTATTTGGTGACTTGATAACACAAACGGATCAAGTTATGGATACCTGTTGATCCGAGAAGCCGAATTGGGTCAAATGGAAGACGTATTGATCCGAGAAGTCAATTGAGATCAAATACAAGCCGTAATGATTCGAGAAGTCGAATCGAGTCAAATAGAAGGTGCTTGTTGATCCGAGAAGCCGTATTAGGTCACATTGTGCGTACTTGGTGACTTGATAAAACAAACGGATCAAGTTATGGATACTTGTTGATCCGAGAAGCTGAATTGGGTCAAATGGCAGACTTATTAATCCGAGAAGTCAATTGGGATCAAATACAAGCCTTAATGATCCGAGAAGTCGTATCGAGTCAAATAGAAGGTGCTTGTTCAACCGAGAAGCCGTATTAGGTCACATTGTGCGTACTTGGTGACTTGATAAAACAAACGGATCAAGGTATGGATACTTGTTGATCCGAGAAGCCGAATTGGGTCAAATGGAAGAAATTGTATTCCGAGAAGTCAATTGAGATCAAATACAAGCCGTAATGATTCGAGAAGTCGAATCGAGTCAAATAGAAGGTGCTTGTTGATCCGAGAAGCCGTATTAGGTCACATTGTGCGTACTTGGTGACTTGATAAAACAAACGGATCAAGTTATGGATACTTGTTGATCCGAGAAGCCGAATTGGGTCAAATGGAAGAAATTGTATTCCGAGAAGTCAATTGAGATCAAATACAAGCCGTAATGATTCGAGAAGTCGAATCGAGTCAAATAGAAGGTGCTTGTTGATCCGAGAAGCCGTATTAGGTCACATTGTGCGTACTTGGTGACTTGATAAAACAAACGGATCAAGTTATGGATACTTGTTGATCCGAGAAGCCGAATTGGGTAAAATGGACGAAATTGTATTCCGAGAAGTCAATTGAGATCAAATACAAGCCGTAATGATTCGAGAAGTCGAATCGAGTCAAATAGAAGGTGCTTGTTGATCCGAGAAGCCGTATTAGGTCACATTGTGCGTACTTGGTTACTTGATAAAACAAATGGATCAAGTTAAGGATACTTGTTGATCCGAGAAGCCGAATTGGGTCAAATGGAAGACTTTTTAATCCGAGAAGTCAATTAGGGTCAAATACAAGCCTTAATGATCCGAGAAGTCAAATCGAGTCAAATAGAAGGTGCTTGTTGATTCGAGAAGCCGTATTAGGTCACATTGTGCGTACTTGGTGACTTGATAAAACAAACGGATCAAGTTATGGATACTTGTTGATCCGAGAAGCCGAATTGGGTCAAATGGAAGACTTATTAATCCGAGAAGTCAATTGGGGTCAAATAAAAGCCTTAATGATCCGAGAAGTCGAATCGAGTCAAATAGAAGGTGCTTGTTGATCCGAGAAGCCGTATTAGGTCACATTGTGCGTACTTGGTGACTTGATAAAACAAACGGATCAAGTTATGGATACTTGTTGATCCGAGAAGCCGAATTGGGTCAAATGGAAGAAATTGTATTCCGAGAAGTCAATTGAGATCAAATACAAGCTTTAATGATTCGAGAAGTCGAATCGAGTCAAATAGAAGGTGCTTGTTGATCCGAGAAGCCGTATTAGGTCACATTGTGCGTACTTTGTGACTTGATAAAACAAACGGATCAAGTTATGGATACTTGTTGATCCGAGAAGCCGAATTGGGTCAAATGGAAGAAATTGTATTCCGAGAAGTCAATTGAGATCAAATACAAGCTTTAATGATTCGAGAAGTCGAATCGAGTCAAATAGAAGGTGCTTGTTGATCCGAGAAGCCGTATTAGGTCACATTGTGCGTACTTGGTGACTTGATAAAACAAACGGATCAAGTTATGGATACTTGTTGATCCGAGAAGCCAAATTGGGTCAAATGGAAGACTTATTAATCCGAGAAGTCAATTGGGGTCAAATAAAAGCCTTAATGATCCGAGAAGTCGAATCGAGTCAAATAGAAGGTGCTTGTTGATCCGAGAAGCCGTATTAGGTCACATTGTGCGTATTTGGTGACTTGATAACACAAACGGATCAAGTTATGGATACCTGTTGATCCGACAAGCCGAATTGGGTCAAATGGAAGACGTATTGATCCGAGAAGTCAATTGAGATCAAATACAAGCCGTAATGATTCGAGAAGTCGAATCGAGTCAAATAGAAGGTGCTTGTTGATCCGAAAAGCCGTATTAGGTCACATTGTGCGTACTTGGTGACTTGATAAAACAAACGGATCAAGTTATGGATACTTGTTGATCCGAGAAGCTGAATTGGGTCAAATGGAAGACTTATTAATCCGAGAAGTCAATTGGGATCAAATACAAGCCTTAATGATCCGAGAAGTCGAATCGAGTCAAATAGAAGGAGCTTGTTCAACCGAGAAGCCGTATTAGGTCACATTGTGCGTACTTGGTGACTTGATAAAACAAACGGATCAAGTTATGGATACTTGTTGATCCGAGAAGCCGAATTGGGTCAAATGGAAGAAATTTTATTCCGAGAAGCCAATTGAGATCAAATACAAGCCTTAATGATCCGAGAAGTCGAATCGAGTCAAATAGAAGGTGCTTGTTGATCCGAGAAGCCATATTAGGTCACATTGTGCGTATTTGGTGACTTGATAACACAAACGGATCAAGTTATGGATACTTGTTGATCCGAGAAGCCGAATTGGGTCAAATGGAAGACTTTTTGATCCGAGAAGTCAATTAGGGTCAAATACAAGCCTTAATGATCAAATTGAGTCAAATAGAAGGTGCTTGTTGATTTGAGAAGCCGTATTAGGTCACATTCTGCGTACTTGGTGACTTGATAAAACAAACGGATCAAGTTATGGATACTTGTTGATCCGAGAAGCCGAATTGGGTCAAATGGAAGACATATTGATCCGAGAAGTCAATTGAGATCAAATACAAGCCGTAATGATTCGAGAAGTCGAATCGAGTGAAATAGAAGGTGCTTGTTGATCCGAGAAGCCGTATTGGGTCAAATGGAAGACTTATTAATCCGAGAAGTCAATTGGGGTCAAATAAAAGCCTTAATGATCCGAGAAGTCGAATCGAGTCAAATAGAAGGTGCTTGTTGATCCGAGAAGCCGTATTAGGTCACATTGTGCGTATTTGGTGACTTGATAACACAAACGGATCAAGTTATGGATACCTGTTGATCCGAGAAGCCGAATTGGGTCAAATGGAAGACGTATTGATCCGAGAAGTCAATTGAGATCAAATACAAGCCGTAATGATTCGAGAAGTCGAATCGAGTCAAATAGAAGGTGCTTGTTGATCCGAGAAGCCGTATTAGGTCACATTGTGCGTACTTGGTGACTTGATAAAACAAACGGATCAAGTTATGGATACTTGTTGATCCGAGAAGCTGAATTGGGTCAAATGGCAGACTTATTAATCCGAGAAGTCAATTGGGATCAAATACAAGCCTTAATGATCCGAGAAGTCGAATCGAGTCAAATAGAAGGTGCTTGTTCAACCGAGAAGCCGTATTAGGTCACATTGTGCGTACTTGGTGACTTGATAAAACAAACGGATCAAGGTATGGATACTTGTTGATCCGAGAAGCCGAATTGGGTCAAATGGAAGAAATTGTATTCCGAGAAGTCAATTGAGATCAAATACAAGCCGTAATGATTCGAGAAGTCGAATCGAGTCAAATAGAAGGTGCTTGTTGATCCGAGAAGCCGTATTAGGTCACATTGTGCGTACTTTGTGACTTGATAAAAGAAACGGATCAAGTTATGGATACTTGTTGATCCGAGAAGCCGAATTGGGTCAAATGGAAGAAATTGTATTCCGAGAAGTCAATTGAGATCAAATACAAGCTTTAATGATTCGAGAAGTCGAATCGAGTCAAATAGAAGGTGCTTGTTGATCCGAGAAGCCGTATTAGGTCACATTGTGCGTACTTGGTGACTTGATAAAACAAACGGATCAAGTTATGGATACTTGTTGATCCGAGAAGCCGAATTGGGTCAAATGGAAGACTTATTAATCCGAGAAGTCAATTGGGGTCAAATAAAAGCCTTAATGATCCGAGAAGTCGAATCGAGTCAAATAGAAGGTGCTTGTTGATCCGAGAAGCCGTATTAGGTCACATTGTGCGTACTTGGTGACTTGATAACACAAACGGATCAAGTTATGAATACTTGTTGATCCGAGAAGCCGAATTGGGTCAAATGGAAGACTTTTTAATCCGAGAAGTCAATTAGGGTCAAATACAAGCCTTAATGATCAAATTGAGTCAAATAGAAGGTGCTTGTTGATTTGAGAAGCCGTATTAGGTCACATTGTGCGTACTTGGTGACTTGATAAAACAAACGGATCAAGTTATGGATACTTGTTGATCCGAGAAGCCGAATTGGGTCAAATGGAAGACATATTGATCCGAGAAGTCAATTGAGATCAAATACAAGCCGTAATGATTCGAGAAGTCGAATCGAGTGAAATAGAAGGTGCTTGTTGATCCGAGAAGCCGTATTAGGTCACATTGTGCGTACTTGGTTACTTGATAAAACAAACGGATCAAGTTAAGGATACTTGTTGATCCGAGAAGCCGAATTGGGTCAAATGGAAGACTTTTTAATCCGAGAAGTCAATTAGGGTCAAATACAAGCCTTAATGATCCGAGAAGTCAAATCGAGTCAAATAGAAGGTGCTTGTTGATTCGAGAAGCCGTATTAGGTCACATTGTGCGTACTTGGTGACTTGATAAAACAAACGGATCAAGTTATGGATACTTGTTGATCCGAGAAGCCGAATTGGGTCAAATGGAAGACTTATTAATCCGAGAAGTCAATTGGGGTCAAATAAAAGCCTTAATGATCCGAGAAGTCGAATCGAGTCAAATAGAAGGTGCTTGTTGATCCGAGAAGCCGTATTAGGTCACATTGTGCGTATTTGGTGACTTGATAACACAAACGGATCAAGTTATGGATACCTGTTGATCCGAGAAGCCGAATTGGGTCAAATGGAAGACGTATTGATCCGAGAAGTCAATTGAGATCAAATACAAGCCGTAATGATTCGAGAAGTCGAATCGAGTCAAATAGAAGGTGCTTGTTGATCCGAGAAGCCGTATTAGGTCACATTGTGCGTACTTGGTGACTTGATAAAACAAACGGATCAAGTTATGGATACTTGTTGATCCGAGAAGCTGAATTGGGTCAAATGGCAGACTTATTAATCCGAGAAGTCAATTGGGATCAAATACAAGCCTTAATGATCCGAGAAGTCGTATCGAGTCAAATAGAAGGTGCTTGTTCAACCGAGAAGCCGTATTAGGTCACATTGTGCGTACTTGGTGACTTGATAAAACAAACGGATCAAGGTATGGATACTTGTTGATCCGAGAAGCCGAATTGGGTCAAATGGAAGAAATTGTATTCCGAGAAGTCAATTGAGATCAAATACAAGCCGTAATGATTCGAGAAGTCGAATCGAGTCAAATAGAAGGTGCTTGTTGATCCGAGAAGCCGTA
Source organism: Ajuga chamaepitys (assembly GCA_958295605.1). Lineage (NCBI taxonomy): Eukaryota > Viridiplantae > Streptophyta > Magnoliopsida > Lamiales > Lamiaceae > Ajuga > Ajuga chamaepitys. Next base: position 22,966,055 of record OY282498.1, on the reverse strand, counting down.
TTAGGTCACATTGTGCGTACTTGGTGACTTGATAAAACAAACGGATCAAGTTATGGATACTTGTTGATCCGAGAAGCCGAATTGGGTCAAATGGAAGAAATTGTATTCCGAGAAGTCAATTGAGATCAAATACAAGCCGTAATGATTCGAGAAGTCGAATCGAGTCAAATAGAAGGTGCTTGTTGATCCGAGAAGCCGTATTAGGTCACATTGTGCGTACTTGGTGACTTGATAAAACAAACGGATCAAGTTATGGATACTTGTTGATCCGAGAAGCCGAATTGGGTAAAATGGACGAAATTGTATTCCGAGAAGTCAATTGAGATCAAATACAAGCCGTAATGATTCGAGAAGTCGAATCGAGTCAAATAGAAGGTGCTTGTTGATCCGAGAAGCCGTATTAGGTCACATTGTGCGTACTTGGTTACTTGATAAAACAAATGGATCAAGTTAAGGATACTTGTTGATCCGAGAAGCCGAATTGGGTCAAATGGAAGACTTTTTAATCCGAGAAGTCAATTAGGGTCAAATACAAGCCTTAATGATCCGAGAAGTCAAATCGAGTCAAATAGAAGGTGCTTGTTGATTCGAGAAGCCGTATTAGGTCACATTGTGCGTACTTGGTGACTTGATAAAACAAACGGATCAAGTTATGGATACTTGTTGATCCGAGAAGCCGAATTGGGTCAAATGGAAGACTTATTAATCCGAGAAGTCAATTGGGGTCAAATAAAAGCCTTAATGATCCGAGAAGTCGAATCGAGTCAAATAGAAGGTGCTTGTTGATCCGAGAAGCCGTATTAGGTCACATTGTGCGTACTTGGTGACTTGATAAAACAAACGGATCAAGTTATGGATACTTGTTGATCCGAGAAGCCGAATTGGGTCAAATGGAAGAAATTGTGTTCCGAGAAGTCAATTGAGATCAAATACAAGCTTTAATGATTCGAGAAGTCGAATCGAGTCAAATAGAAGGTGCTTGTTGATCCGAGAAGCCGTATTAGGTCACATTGTGCATACTTTGTGACTTGATAAAACAAACGGATCAAGTTATGGATACTTGTTGATCCGAGAAGCCGAATTGGGTCAAATGGAAGAAATTGTATTCCGAGAAGTCAATTGAGATCAAATACAAGCTTTAATGATTCGAGAAGTCGAATCGAGTCAAATAGAAGGTGCTTGTTGATCCGAGAAGCCGTATTAGGTCACATTGTGCGTACTTGGTGACTTGATAAAACAAACGGATCAAGTTATGGATACTTGTTGATCCGAGAAGCCAAATTGGGTCAAATGGAAGACTTATTAATCCGAGAAGTCAATTGGGGTCAAATAAAAGCCTTAATGATCCGAGAAGTCGAATCGAGTCAAATAGAAGGTGCTTGTTGATCCGAGAAGCCGTATTAGGTCACATTGTGCGTATTTGGTGACTTGATAACACAAACGGATCAAGTTATGGATACCTGTTGATCCGACAAGCCGAATTGGGTCAAATGGAAGACGTATTGATCCGAGAAGTCAATTGAGATCAAATACAAGCCGTAATGATTCGAGAAGTCGAATCGAGTCAAATAGAAGGTGCTTGTTGATCCGAAAAGCCGTATTAGGTCACATTGTGCGTACTTGGTGACTTGATAAAACAAACGGATCAAGTTATGGATACTTGTTGATCCGAGAAGCTGAATTGGGTCAAATGGAAGACTTATTAATCCGAGAAGTCAATTGGGATCAAATACAAGCCTTAATGATCCGAGAAGTCGAATCGAGTCAAATAGAAGGAGCTTGTTCAACCGAGAAGCCGTATTAGGTCACATTGTGCGTACTTGGTGACTTGATAAAACAAACGGATCAAGTTATGGATACTTGTTGATCCGAGAAGCCGAATTGGGTCAAATGGAAGAAATTTTATTCCGAGAAGCCAATTGAGATCAAATACAAGCCTTAATGATCCGAGAAGTCGAATCGAGTCAAATAGAAGGTGCTTGTTGATCCGAGAAGCCATATTAGGTCACATTGTGCGTATTTGGTGACTTGATAACACAAACGGATCAAGTTATGGATACTTGTTGATCCGAGAAGCCGAATTGGGTCAAATGGAAGACTTTTTGATCCGAGAAGTCAATTAGGGTCAAATACAAGCCTTAATGATCAAATTGAGTCAAATAGAAGGTGCTTGTTGATTTGAGAAGCCGTATTAGGTCACATTGTGCGTACTTGGTGACTTGATAAAACAAACGGATCAAGTTATGGATACTTGTTGATCCGAGAAGCCGAATTGGGTCAAATGGAAGACATATTGATCCGAGAAGTCAATTGAGATCAAATACAAGCCGTAATGATTCGAGAAGTCGAATCGAGTGAAATAGAAGGTGCTTGTTGATCCGAGAAGCCGTATTAGGTCACATTGTGCGTACTTGGTTACTTGATAAAACAAACGGATCAAGTCAAGGATACTTGTTGATCCGAGAAGCCGAATTGGGTCAAATGGAAGACTTTTTAATCCGAGAATCAATTAGGGTCAAATACAAGCCTTAATGATCCGAGAAGTCAAATCGAGTCAAATAGAAGGTGCTTGTTGATTCGAGAAGCCGTATTAGGTCACATTGTGCGTACTTGGTGACTTGATAAAACAAACGGATCAAGTTATGGATACTTGTTGATCCGAGAAGCCGAATTGGGTCAAATGGAAGACTTATTAATCCGAGAAGTCAATTGGGGTCAAATAAAAGCCTTAATGATCCGAGAAGTCGAATCGAGTCAAATAGAAGGTGCTTGTTGATCCGAGAAGCCGTATTAGGCCACATTGTGCGTACTTGGTGACTTGATAAAACAAACGGATCAAGTTATGGATACTTGTTGATCCGAGAAGCCGAATTGGGTCAAATGGAAGAAATTGTGTTCCGAGAAGTCAATTGAGATCAAATACAAGCTTTAATGATTCGAGAAGTCGAATCGAGTCAAATAGAAGGTGCTTGTTGATCCGAGAAGCCGTATTAGGTCACATTGTGCGTACTTGGTGACTTGATAAAACAAACGGATCAAGTTATGGATACTAGTTGATCCGAGAAGCCGAATTGGGTCAAATGGAAGACTTATTAATCCGAGAAGTCAATTGGGGTCAAATAAAAGCCTTAATGATCCGAGAAGTCGAATCGAGTCAAATAGAAGGTGCTTGTTGATCCGAGAAGCCGTATTAGGTCACATTGTGCGTACTTGGTGACTTGATAAAACAAACGGATCAAGTTATGGATACTTGTTGATCCGAGAAGCTGAATTGGGTCAAATGGAAGACTTATTAATCCGAGAAGTCAATTGGGATCAAATACAAGCCTTAATGATCAAATTGAGTCAAATAGAAGGTGCTTGTTGATTTGAGAAGCCGTATTAGGTCACATTGTGCGTACTTGGTGACTTGATAAAACAAACGGATCAAGTTATGGATACTTGTTGATCCGAGAAGCCGAATTGGGTCAAATGGAAGACATATTGATCCGAGAAGTCAATTGAGATCAAATACAAGCCGTAATGATTCGAGAAGTCGAATCGAGTGAAATAGAAGGTGCTTGTTGATCCGAGAAGCCGTATTAGGTCACATTGTGCGTACTTGGTTACTTGATAAAACAAACGGATCAAGTTAAGGATACTTGTTGATCCGAGAAGCCGAATTGGGTCAAATGGAAGACTTTTTAATCCGAGAAGTCAATTAGGGTCAAATACAAGCCTTAATGATCCGAGAAGTCAAATCGAGTCAAATAGAAGGTGCTTGTTGATTCGAGAAGCCGTATTAGGTCACATTGTGCGTACTTGGTGACTTGATAAAACAAACGGATCAAGTTATGGATACTTGTTGATCCGAGAAGCCGAATTGGGTCAAATGGAAGACTTATTAATCCGAGAAGTCAATTGGGGTCAAATAAAAGCCTTAATGATCCGAGAAGTCGAATCGAGTCAAATAGAAGGTGCTTGTTGATCCGAGAAGCCGTATTAGGTCACATTGTGCGTACTTGGTGACTTGATAAAACAAACGGATCAAGTTATGGATACTTGTTGATCCGAGAAGCCGAATTGGGTCAAATGGAAGAAATTGTATTCCGAGAAGTCAATTGAGATCAAATACAAGCTTTAATGATTCGAGAAGTCGAATCGAGTCAAATAGAAGGTGCTTGTTGATCCGAGAAGCCGTATTAGGTCACATTGTGCGTACTTTGTGACTTGATAAAACAAACGGATCAAGTTATGGATACTTGTTGATCCGAGAAGCCGAATTGGGTCAAATGGAAGAAATTGTATTCCGAGAAGTCAATTGAGATCAAATACAAGCTTTAATGATTCGAGAAGTCGAATCGAGTCAAATAGAAGGTGCTTGTTGATCCGAGAAGCCGTATTAGGTCACATTGTGCGTACTTGGTGACTTGATAAAACAAACGGATCAAGTTATGGATACTTGTTGATCCGAGAAGCCAAATTGGGTCAAATGGAAGACTTATTAATCCGAGAAGTCAATTGGGGTCAAATAAAAGCCTTAATGATCCGAGAAGTCGAATCGAGTCAAATAGAAGGTGCTTGTTGATCCGAGAAGCCGTATTAGGTCACATTGTGCGTACTTGGTTACTTGATAAAACAAACGGATCAAGTTAAGGATACTTGTTGATCCGAGAAGCCGAATTGGGTCAAATGGAAGACTTTTTAATCCGAGAAGTCAATTAGGGTCAAATACAAGCCTTAATGATCCGAGAAGTCAAATCGAGTCAAATAGAAGGTGCTTGTTGATCCGAAAAGCCGTATTAGGTCACATTGTGCGTACTTGGTGACTTGATAAAACAAACGGATCAAGTTATGGATACTTGTTGATCCGAGAAGCCGAATTGGGTCAAATGGAAGACTTATTAATCCGAGAAGTCAATTGGGGTCAAATAAAAGCCTTAATGATCCGAGAAGTCGAATCGAGTCAAATAGAAGGTGCTTGTTGATCCGAGAAGCCGTATTAGGTCACATTGTGCGTACTTGGTGACTTGATAAAACAAACGGATCAAGTTATGGATACTTGTTGATCCGAGAAGCCGAATTGGGTCAAATGGAAGAAATTGTATTCCGAGAAGTCAATTGAGATCAAATACAAGCTTTAATGATTCGAGAAGTCGAATCGAGTCAAATAGAAGGTGCTTGTTGATCCGAGAAGCCGTATTAGGTCACATTGTGCGTACTTTGTGACTTGATAAAACAAACGGATCAAGTTATGGATACTTGTTGATCCGAGAAGCCGAATTGGGTCAAATGGAAGAAATTGTATTCCGAGAAGTCAATTGAGATCAAATACAAGCTTTAATGATTCGAGAAGTCGAATCGAGTCAAATAGAAGGTGCTTGTTGATCCGAGAAGCCGTATTAGGTCACATTGTGCGTACTTGGTGACTTGATAAAACAAACGGATCAAGTTATGGATACTTGTTGATCCGAGAAGCCAAATTGGGTCAAATGGAAGACTTATTAATCCGAGAAGTCAATTGGGGTCAAATAAAAGCCTTAATGATCCGAGAAGTCGAATCGAGTCAAATAGAAGGTGCTTGTTGATCCGAGAAGCCGTATTAGGTCACATTGTGCGTATTTGGTGACTTGATAACACAAACGGATCAAGTTATGGATACCTGTTGATCCGACAAGCCGAATTGGGTCAAATGGAAGACGTATTGATCCGAGAAGTCAATTGAGATCAAATACAAGCCGTAATGATTCGAGAAGTCGAATCGAGTCAAATAGAAGGTGCTTGTTGATCCGAAAAGCCGTATTAGGTCACATTGTGCGTACTTGGTGACTTGATAAAACAAACGGATCAAGTTATGGATACTTGTTGATCCGAGAAGCTGAATTGGGTCAAATGGAAGACTTATTAATCCGAGAAGTCAATTGGGATCAAATACAAGCCTTAATGATCCGAGAAGTCGAATCGAGTCAAATAGAAGGAGCTTGTTCAACCGAGAAGCCGTATTAGGTCACATTGTGCGTACTTGGTGACTTGATAAAACAAACGGATCAAGTTATGGATACTTGTTGATCCGAGAAGCCGAATTGGGTCAAATGGAAGAAATTTTATTCCGAGAAGCCAATTGAGATCAAATACAAGCCTTAATGATCCGAGAAGTCGAATCGAGTCAAATAGAAGGTGCTTGTTGATCCGAGAAGCCATATTAGGTCACATTGTGCGTATTTGGTGACTTGATAACACAAACGGATCAAGTTATGGATACTTGTTGATCCGAGAAGCCGAATTGGGTCAAATGGAAGACTTTTTGATCCGAGAAGTCAATTAGGGTCAAATACAAGCCTTAATGATCAAATTGAGTCAAATAGAAGGTGCTTGTTGATTTGAGAAGCCGTATTAGGTCACATTGTGCGTACTTGGTGACTTGATAAAACAAACGGATCAAGTTATGGATACTTGTTGATCCGAGAAGCCGAATTGGGTCAAATGGAAGACATATTGATCCGAGAAGTCAATTGAGATCAAATACAAGCCGTAATGATTCGAGAAGTCGAATCGAGTGAAATAGAAGGTGCTTGTTGATCCGAGAAGCCGTATTAGGTCACATTGTGCGTACTTGGTTACTTGATAAAACAAACGGATCAAGTTAAGGATACTTGTTGATCCGAGAAGCCGAATTGGGTCAAATGGAAGACTTTTTAATCCGAGAATCAATTAGGGTCAAATACAAGCCTTAATGATCCGAGAAGTCAAATCGAGTCAAATAGAAGGTGCTTGTTGATTCGAGAAGCCGTATTAGGTCACATTGTGCGTACTTGGTGACTTGATAAAACAAACGGATCAAGTTATGGATACTTGTTGATCCGAGAAGCCGAATTGGGTCAAATGGAAGACTTATTAATCCGAGAAGTCAATTGGGGTCAAATAAAAGCCTTAATGATCCGAGAAGTCGAATCGAGTCAAATAGAAGGTGCTTGTTGATCCGAGAAGCCGTATTAGGCCACATTGTGCGTACTTGGTGACTTGATAAAACAAACGGATCAAGTTATGGATACTTGTTGATCCGAGAAGCCGAATTGGGTCAAATGGAAGAAATTGTGTTCCGAGAAGTCAATTGAGATCAAATACAAGCTTTAATGATTCGAGAAGTCGAATCGAGTCAAATAGAAGGTGCTTGTTGATCCGAGAAGCCGTATTAGGTCACATTGTACTTTGTGACTTGATAAAACAAACGGATCAAGTTATGGATACTTGTTGATCCGAGAAGCCGAATTGGGTCAAATGGAAGAAATTATATTCCGAGAAGTCAATTGAGATCAAATACAAGCTTTAATGATTCGAGAAGTCGAATCGAGTCAAATAGAAGGTGCTTGTTGATCCGAGAAGCCGTATTAGGTCACATTGTGCGTACTTGGTGACTTGATAAAACAAACGGATCAAGTTATGGATACTTGTTGATCCGAGAAGCCGAATTGGGTCAAATGGAAGAAATTTTATTCCGAGAAGCCAATTGAGATCAAATACAAGCCTTAATGATCCGAGAAGTCGAATCGAGTCAAATAGAAGGTGCTTGTTGATCCGAGAAGCCATATTAGGTCACATTGTGCGTATTTGGTGACTTGATAACACAAACGGATCAAGTTATAAATACTTGTTGATCCGAGAAGCCGAATTGGGTCAAATGGAAGACTTTTTAATCCGAGAAGTCAATTAGGGTCAAATACAAGCCTTAATGATCAAATTGAGTCAAATAGAAGGTGCTTGTTGATTTGAGAAGCCGTATTAGGTCACATTGTGCGTACTTGGTGACTTGATAAAACAAACGGATCAAGTTATGGATACTTGTTGATCCGAGAAGCCGAATTGGGTCAAATGGAAGACATATTGATCCGAGAAGTCAATTGAGATCAAATACAAGCCGTAATGATTCGAGAAGTCGAATCGAGTGAAATAGAAGGTGCTTGTTGATCCGAGAAGCCGTATTAGGTCACATTGTGCGTACTTGGTTACTTGATAAAACAAACGGATCAAGTTAAGGATACTTGTTGATCCGAGAAGCCGAATTGGGTCAAATGGAAGACTTTTTAATCCGAGAAGTCAATTAGGGTCAAATACAAGCCTTAATGATCCGAGAAGTCAAATCGAGTCAAATAGAAGGTGCTTGTTGATTCGAGAAGCCGTATTAGGTCACATTGTGCGTACTTGGTGACTTGATAAAACAAACGGATCAAGTTATGGATACTTGTTGATCCGAGAAGCCGAATTGGGTCAAATGGAAGACTTATTAATCCGAGAAGTCAATTGGGGTCAAATAAAAGCCTTAATGATCCGAGAAGTCGAATCGAGTCAAATAGAAGGTGCTTGTTGATCCGAGAAGCCGTATTAGGTCACATTGTGCGTATTTGGTGACTTGATAACACAAACGGATCAAGTTATGGATACCTGTTGATCCGAGAAGCCGAATTGGGTCAAATGGAAGACGTATTGATCCGAGAAGTCAATTGAGATCAAATACAAGCCGTAATGATTCGAGAAGTCGAATCGAGTCAAATAGAAGGTGCTTGTTGATCCGAGAAGCCGTATTAGGTCACATTGTGCGTACTTGGTGACTTGATAAAACAAACGGATCAAGTTATGGATACTTGTTGATCCGAGAAGCTGAATTGGGTCAAATGGCAGACTTATTAATCCGAGAAGTCAATTGGGATCAAATACAAGCCTTAATGATCCGAGAAGTCGAATCGAGTCAAATAGAAGGTGCTTGTTCAACCGAGAAGCCGTATTAGGTCACATTGTGCGTACTTGGTGACTTGATAAAACAAACGGATCAAGGTATGGATACTTGTTGATCCGAGAAGCCGAATTGGGTCAAATGGAAGAAATTGTATTCCGAGAAGTCAATTGAGATCAAATACAAGCCGTAATGATTCGAGAAGTCGAATCGAGTCAAATAGAAGGTGCTTGTTGATCCGAGAAGCCGTATTAGGTCACATTGTGCGTACTTTGTGACTTGATAAAACAAACGGATCAAGTTATGGATACTTGTTGATCCGAGAAGCCGAATTGGGTCAAATGGAAGAAATTGTATTCCGAGAAGTCAATTGAGATCAAATACAAGCTTTAATGATTCGAGAAGTCGAATCGAGTCAAATAGAAGGTGCTTGTTGATCCGAGAAGCCGTATTAGGTCACATTGTGCGTACTTGGTGACTTGATAAAACAAACGGATCAAGTTATGGATACTTGTTGATCCGAGAAGCCGAATTGGGTCAAATGGAAGACTTATTAATCCGAGAAGTCAATTGGGGTCAAATAAAAGCCTTAATGATCCGAGAAGTCGAATCGAGTCAAATAGAAGGTGCTTGTTGATCCGAGAAGCCGTATTAGGTCACATTGTGCGTACTTGGTGACTTGATAAAACAAACGGATCAAGTTATGGATACTTGTTGATCCGAGAAGCTGAATTGGGTCAAATGGAAGACTTATTAATCCGAGAAGTCAATTGGGATCAAATACAAGCCTTAATGATCCGAGAAGTCGAATCGAGTCAAATAGAAGGTGCTTGTTCAACCGAGAAGCCGTATTAGGTCACATTGTGCGTACTTGGTGACTTGATAAAACAAACGGATCAAGTTATGGATACTTGTTGATCCGAGAAGTCGAATTGGGTCAAATGGAAGAAATTTTATTCCGAGAAGCCAATTGAGATCAAATACAAGCCTTAATGATCCGAGAAGTCGAATCGAGTCAAATAGAAGGTGCTTGTTGATCCGAGAAGCCATATTAGGTCACATTGTGCGTATTTGGTGACTTGATAACACAAACGGATCAAGTTATGGATACTTGTTGATCCGAGAAGCCGAATTGGGTCAAATGGAAGACTTTTTAATCCGAGAAGTCAATTAGGGTCAAATACAAGCCTTAATGATCAAATTGAGTCAAATAGAAGGTGCTTGTTGATTTGAGAAGCCGTATTAGGTCACATTGTGCGTACTTGGTGACTTGATAAAACAAACGGATCAAGTTATGGATACTTGTTGATCCGAGAAGCCGAATTGGGTCAAATGGAAGACATATTGATCCGAGAAGTCAATTGAGATCAAATACAAGCCGTAATGATTCGAGAAGTCGAATCGAGTGAAATAGAAGGTGCTTGTTGATCCGAGAAGCCGTATTAGGTCACATTGTGCGTACTTGGTTACTTGATAAAACAAACGGATCAAGTTAAGGATACTTGTTGATCCGAGAAGCCGAATTGGGTCAAATGGAAGACTTTTTAATCCGAGAAGTCAATTAGGGTCAAATACAAGCCTTAATGATCCGAGAAGTCAAATCGAGTCAAATAGAAGGTGCTTGTTGATTCGAGAAGCCGTATTAGGTCACATTGTGCGTACTTGGTGACTTGATAAAACAAACGGATCAAGTTATGGATACTTGTTGATCCGAGAAGCCGAATTGGGTCAAATGGAAGACTTATTAATCCGAGAAGTCAATTGGGGTCAAATAAAAGCCTTAATGATCCGAGAAGTCGAATCGAGTCAAATAGAAGGTGCTTGTTGATCCGAGAAGCCGTATTAGGTCACATTGTGCGTACTTGGTGACTTGATAAAACAAACGGATCAAGTTATGGATACTTGTTGATCCGAGAAGCCGAATTGGGTCAAATGGAAGAAATTGTGTTCCGAGAAGTCAATTGAGATCAAATACAAGCTTTAATGATTCGAGAAGTCGAATCGAGTCAAATAGAAGGTGCTTGTTGATCCGAGAAGCCGTATTAGGTCACATTGTGCGTACTTTGTGACTTGATAAAACAAACGGATCAAGTTATGGATACTTGTTGATCCGAGAAGCCGAATTGGGTCAAATGGAAGAAATTATATTCCGAGAAGTCAATTGAGATCAAATACAAGCTTTAATGATTCGAGAAGTCAAATCGAGTCAAATAGAAGGTGCTTGTTGATCCGAGAAGCCGTATTAGGTCACATTGTGCGTACTTGGTGACTTGATAAAACAAACGGATCAAGTTATGGATACTTGTTGATCCGAGAAGCCGAATTGGGTCAAATGGAAGACTTATTAATCCGAGAAGTCAATTGGGGTCAAATAAAAGCCTTAATGATCCGAGAAGTCGAATCGAGTCAAATAGAAGGTGCTTGTTGATCCGAGAAGCCGTATTAGGTCACATTGTGCGTACTTGGTGACTTGATAAAACAAACGGATCAAGTTATGGATACTTGTTGATCCGAGAAGCTGAATTGGGTCAAATGGAAGACTTATTAATCCGAGAAGTCAATTGGGATCAAATACAAGCCTTAATGATCCGAGAAGTCGAATCGAGTCAAATAGAAGGTGCTTGTTCAACCGAGAAGCCGTATTAGGTCACATTGTGCGTACTTGGTGACTTGATAAAACAAACGGATCAAGTTATGGATACTTGTTGATCCGAGAAGCCGAATTGGGTCAAATGGAAGAAATTTTATTCCGAGAAGCCAATTGAGATCAAATACAAGCCTTAATGATCCGAGAAGTCGAATCGAGTCAAATAGAAGGTGCTTGTTGATCCGAGAAGCCATATTAGGTCACATTGTGCGTATTTGGTGACTTGATAACACAAACGGATCAAGTTATGGATACTTGTTGATCCGAGAAGCCGAATTGGGTCAAATGGAAGACTTTTTGATCCGAGAAGTCAATTAGAGTCAAATACAAGCCTTAATGATCAAATTGAGTCAAATAGAAGGTGCTTGTTGATTTGAGAAGCCGTATTAGGTCACATTGTGGGTACTTGGTGACTTGATAAAACAAACGGATCAAGTTATAGATACTTGTTGATCCGAGAAGCCGAATTGGGTCAAATGGAAGAAATTGTGTTCCGAGAAGTCAATTGAGATCAAATACAAGCTTTAATGATTCGAGAAGTCGAATCGAGTCAAATAGAAGGTGCTTGTTGATCCGAGAAGCCGTATTAGGTCACATTGTGCGTACTTTGTGACTTGATAAAACAAACGGATCAAGTTATGGATACTTGTTGATCCGAGAAGCCGAATTGGGTCAAATGGAAGAAATTGTATTCTGAGAAGTCAATTGAGATCAAATACAAGCTTTAATGATTCGAGAAGTCGAATCGAGTCAAATAGAAGGTGCTTGTTGATCCGAGAAGCCATATTAGGTCACATTGTGCGTACTTGGTGACTTGATAAAACAAAAGGATCAAGTTATGGATACTTGTTGATCCGAGAAGCCGAATTGGGTCAAATGGAAGACTTATTAATCCGAGAAGTCAATTGGGGTCAAATAAAAGCCTTAATGATCCGAGAAGTCGAATCGAGTCAAATAGAAGGTGCTGGTTGATCCGAGAAGCCGTATTAGGTCACATTGTGCGTATTTGGTGACTTGATAACACAAACGGATCAAGTTATGGATACCTGTTGATCCGAGAAGCCGAATTGGGTCAAATGGAAGACGTATCGATCCGAGAAGTCAATTGAGATCAAATACAAGCCGTAATGATTCGAGAAGTCGAATCGAGTCAAATAGAAGGTGCTTGTTGATCCGAGAGGCCGTATTAGGTCACATTGTGCGTACTTGGTGACTTGATAAAACAAACGGATCAAGTTATGGATACTTGTTGATCCGAGAAGCTGAATTGGGTCAAATGGCAGACTTATTAATCCGAGAAGTCAATTGGGATCAAATACAAGCCTTAATGATCCGAGAAGTCGTATCGAGTCAAATAGAAGGTGCTTGTTCAACCGAGAAGCCGTATTAGGTCACATTGTGCGTACTTGGTGACTTGATAAAACAAACGGATCAAGGTATGGATACTTGTTGATCCGAGAAGCCGAATTGGGTCAAATGGAAGAAATTGTATTCCGAGAAGTCAATTGAGATCAAATACAAGCCGTAATGATTCGAGAAGTCGAATCGAGTCAAATAGAAGGTGCTTGTTGATCCGAGAAGCCGTATTAGGTCACATTGTGCGTACTTGGTGACTTGATAAAACAAACGGATCAAGTTATGGATACTTGTTGATCCGAGAAGCCGAATTGGGTCAAATGGAAGAAATTGTATTCCGAGAAGTCAATTGAGATCAAATACAAGCCGTAATGATTCGAGAAGTCGAATCGAGTCAAATAGAAGGTGCTTGTTGATCCGAGAAGCCGTATTAGGTCACATTGTGCGTACTTGGTGACTTGATAAAACAAACGGATCAAGTTATGGATACTTGTTGATCCGAGAAGCCGAATTGGGTAAAATGGACGAAATTGTATTCCGAGAAGTCAATTGAGATCAAATACAAGCCGTAATGATTCGAGAAGTCGAATCGAGTCAAATAGAAGGTGCTTGTTGATCCGAGAAGCCGTATTAGGTCACATTGTGCGTACTTGGTTACTTGATAAAACAAATGGATCAAGTTAAGGATACTTGTTGATCCGAGAAGCCGAATTGGGTCAAATGGAAGACTTTTTAATCCGAGAAGTCAATTAGGGTCAAATACAAGCCTTAATGATCCGAGAAGTCAAATCGAGTCAAATAGAAGGTGCTTGTTGATTCGAGAAGCCGTATTAGGTCACATTGTGCGTACTTGGTGACTTGATAAAACAAACGGATCAAGTTATGGATACTTGTTGATCCGAGAAGCCGAATTGGGTCAAATGGAAGACTTATTAATCCGAGAAGTCAATTGGGGTCAAATAAAAGCCTTAATGATCCGAGAAGTCGAATCGAGTCAAATAGAAGGTGCTTGTTGATCCGAGAAGCCGTATTAGGTCACATTGTGCGTACTTGGTGACTTGATAAAACAAACGGATCAAGTTATGGATACTTGTTGATCCGAGAAGCCGAATTGGGTCAAATGGAAGAAATTGTATTCCGAGAAGTCAATTGAGATCAAATACAAGCTTTAATGATTCGAGAAGTCGAATCGAGTCAAATAGAAGGTGCTTGTTGATCCGAGAAGCCGTATTAGGTCACATTGTGCGTACTTTGTGACTTGATAAAACAAACGGATCAAGTTATGGATACTTGTTGATCCGAGAAGCCGAATTGGGTCAAATGGAAGAAATTGTATTCCGAGAAGTCAATTGAGATCAAATACAAGCTTTAATGATTCGAGAAGTCGAATCGAGTCAAATAGAAGGTGCTTGTTGATCCGAGAAGCCGTATTAGGTCACATTGTGCGTACTTGGTGACTTGATAAAACAAACGGATCAAGTTATGGATACTTGTTGATCCGAGAAGCCAAATTGGGTCAAATGGAAGACTTATTAATCCGAGAAGTCAATTGGGGTCAAATAAAAGCCTTAATGATCCGAGAAGTCGAATCGAGTCAAATAGAAGGTGCTTGTTGATCCGAGAAGCCGTATTAGGTCACATTGTGCGTATTTGGTGACTTGATAACACAAACGGATCAAGTTATGGATACCTGTTGATCCGACAAGCCGAATTGGGTCAAATGGAAGACGTATTGATCCGAGAAGTCAATTGAGATCAAATACAAGCCGTAATGATTCGAGAAGTCGAATCGAGTCAAATAGAAGGTGCTTGTTGATCCGAAAAGCCGTATTAGGTCACATTGTGCGTACTTGGTGACTTGATAAAACAAACGGATCAAGTTATGGATACTTGTTGATCCGAGAAGCTGAATTGGGTCAAATGGAAGACTTATTAATCCGAGAAGTCAATTGGGATCAAATACAAGCCTTAATGATCCGAGAAGTCGAATCGAGTCAAATAGAAGGAGCTTGTTCAACCGAGAAGCCGTATTAGGTCACATTGTGCGTACTTGGTGACTTGATAAAACAAACGGATCAAGTTATGGATACTTGTTGATCCGAGAAGCCGAATTGGGTCAAATGGAAGAAATTTTATTCCGAGAAGCCAATTGAGATCAAATACAAGCCTTAATGATCCGAGAAGTCGAATCGAGTCAAATAGAAGGTGCTTGTTGATCCGAGAAGCCATATTAGGTCACATTGTGCGTATTTGGTGACTTGATAACACAAACGGATCAAGTTATGGATACTTGTTGATCCGAGAAGCCGAATTGGGTCAAATGGAAGACTTTTTGATCCGAGAAGTCAATTAGGGTCAAATACAAGCCTTAATGATCAAATTGAGTCAAATAGAAGGTGCTTGTTGATTTGAGAAGCCGTATTAGGTCACATTGTGCGTACTTGGTGACTTGATAAAACAAACGGATCAAGTTATGGATACTTGTTGATCCGAGAAGCCGAATTGGGTCAAATGGAAGACATATTGATCCGAGAAGTCAATTGAGATCAAATACAAGCCGTAATGATTCGAGAAGTCGAATCGAGTGAAATAGAAGGTGCTTGTTGATCCGAGAAGCCGTATTAGGTCACATTGTGCGTACTTGGTTACTTGATAAAACAAACGGATCAAGTTAAGGATACTTGTTGATCCGAGAAGCCGAATTGGGTCAAATGGAAGACTTTTTAATCCGAGAATCAATTAGGGTCAAATACAAGCCTTAATGATCCGAGAAGTCAAATCGAGTCAAATAGAAGGTGCTTGTTGATTCGAGAAGCCGTATTAGGTCACATTGTGAGTACTTGGTGACTTGATAAAACAAACGGATCAAGTTATGGATACTTGTTGATCCGAGAAGCCGAATTGGGTCAAATGGAAGACTTATTAATCCGAGAAGTCAATTGGGGTCAAATAAAAGCCTTAATGATCCGAGAAGTCGAATCGAGTCAAATAGAAGGTGCTTGTTGATCCGAGAAGCCGTATTAGGCCACATTGTGCGTACTTGGTGACTTGATAAAACAAACGGATCAAGTTATGGATACTTGTTGATCCGAGAAGCCGAATTGGGTCAAATGGAAGAAATTGTGTTCCGAGAAGTCAATTGAGATCAAATACAAGCTTTAATGATTCGAGAAGTCGAATCGAGTCAAATAGAAGGTGCTTGTTGATCCGAGAAGCCGTATTAGGTCACATTGTACTTTGTGACTTGATAAAACAAACGGATCAAGTTATGGATACTTGTTGATCCGAGAAGCCGAATTGGGTCAAATGGAAGAAATTATATTCCGAGAAGTCAATTGAGATCAAATACAAGCTTTAATGATTCGAGAAGTCGAATCGAGTCAAATAGAAGGTGCTTGTTGATCCGAGAAGCCGTATTAGGTCACATTGTGCGTACTTGGTGACTTGATAAAACAAACGGATCAAGTTATGGATACTAGTTGATCCGAGAAGCCGAATTGGGTCAAATGGAAGACTTATTAATCCGAGAAGTCAATTGGGGTCAAATAAAAGCCTTAATGATCCGAGAAGTCGAATCGAGTCAAATAGAAGGTGCTTGTTGATCCGAGAAGCCGTATTAGGTCACATTGTGCGTACTTGGTGACTTGATAAAACAAACGGATCAAGTTATGGATACTTGTTGATCCGAGAAGCCGAATTGGGTCAAATGGAAGACTTATTAATCCGAGAAGTCAATTGGGGTCAAATAAAAGCCTTAATGATCCGAGAAGTCGAATCGAGTCAAATAGAAGGTGCTTGTTGATCCGAGAAGCCGTATTAGGTCACATTGTGCGTACTTGGTGACTTGATAAAACAAACGGATCAAGTTATGGATACTTGTTGATCCGAGAAGCTGAATTGGGTCAAATGGAAGACTTATTAATCCGAGAAGTCAATTGGGATCAAATACAAGCCTTAATGATCCGAGAAGTCGAATCGAGTCAAATAGAAGGTGCTTGTTCAACCGAGAAGCCGTATTAGGTCACATTGTGCGTACTTGGTGACTTGATAAAACAAACGGATCAAGTTATGGATACTTGTTGATCCGAGAAGCCGAATTGGGTCAAATGGAAGAAATTTTATTCCGAGAAGCCAATTGAGATCAAATACAAGCCTTAATGATCCGAGAAGTCGAATCGAGTCAAATAGAAGGTGCTTGTTGATCCGAGAAGCCATATTAGGTCACATTGTGCGTATTTGGTGACTTGATAACACAAACGGATCAAGTTATGGATACTTGTTGATCCGAGAAGCCGAATTGGGTCAAATGGAAGACTTTTTAATCCGAGAAGTCAATTAGGGTCAAATACAAGCCTTAATGATCAAATTGAGTCAAATAGAAGGTGCTTGTTGATTTGAGAAGCCGTATTAGGTCACATTGTGCGTACTTGGTGACTTGATAAAACAAACGGATCAAGTTATGGATACTTGTTGATCCGAGAAGCCGAATTGGGTCAAATGGAAGACATATTGATCCGAGAAGTCAATTGAGATCAAATACAAGCCGTAATGATTCGAGAAGTCGAATCGAGTGAAATAGAAGGTGCTTGTTGATCCGAGAAGCCGTATTAGGTCACATTGTGCGTACTTGGTTACTTGATAAAACAAACGGATCAAGTTAAGGATACTTGTTGATCCGAGAAGCCGAATTGGGTCAAATGGAAGACTTTTTAATCCGAGAAGTCAATTAGGGTCAAATACAAGCCTTAATGATCCGAGAAGTCAAATCGAGTCAAATAGAAGGTGCTTGTTGATTCGAGAAGCCGTATTAGGTCACATTGTGCGTACTTGGTGACTTGATAAAACAAACGGATCAAGTTATGGATACTTGTTGATCCGAGAAGCCGAATTGGGTCAAATGGAAGACTTATTAATCCGAGAAGTCAATTGGGGTCAAATAAAAGCCTTAATGATCCGAGAAGTCGAATCGAGTCAAATAGAAGGTGCTTGTTGATCCGAGAAGCCGTATTTGGTCACATTGTGCGTACTTGGTGACTTGATAAAACAAACGGATCAAGTTATGGATACTTGTTGATCCGAGAAGCCGAATTGGGTCAAATGGAAGAAATTGTGTTCCGAGAAGTCAATTGAGATCAAATACAAGCTTTAATGATTCGAGAAGTCGAATCGAGTCAAATAGAAGGTGCTTGTTGATCCGAGAAGCCGTATTAGGTCACATTGTGCGTACTTTGTGACTTGATAAAACAAACGGATCAAGTTATGGATACTTGTTGATCCGAGAAGCCGAATTGGGTCAAATGGAAGAAATTATATTCCGAGAAGTCAATTGAGATCAAATACAAGCTTTAATGATTCGAGAAGTCGAATCGAGTCAAATAGAAGGTGCTTGTTGATCCGAGAAGCCGTATTAGGTCACATTGTGCGTACTTGGTGACTTGATAAAACAAACGGATCAAGTTATGGATACTTGTTGATCCGAGAAGCCGAATTGGGTCAAATGGAAGACTTATTAATCCGAGAAGTCAATTGGGGTCAAATAAAAGCCTTAATGATCCGAGAAGTCGAATCGAGTCAAATAGAAGGTGCTTGTTGATCCGAGAAGCCGTATTAGGTCACATTGTGCGTACTTGGTGACTTGATAAAACAAACGGATCAAGTTATGGATACTTGTTGATCCGAGAAGCTGAATTGGGTCAAATGGAAGACTTATTAATCCGAGAAGTCAATTGGGATCAAATACAAGCCTTAATGATCCGAGAAGTCAAATCGAGTCAAATAGAAGGTGCTTGTTCAACCGAGAAGCCGTATTAGGTCACATTGTGCGTACTTGGTGACTTGATAAAACAAACGGATCAAGTTATGGATACTTGTTGATCCGAGAAGCCGAATTCGGTCAAATGGAAGAAATTTTATTCCGAGAAGCCAATTGAGATCAAATACAAGCCTTAATGATCCGAGAAGTCGAATCGAGTCAAATAGAAGGTGCTTGTTGATCCGAGAAGCCATATTAGGTCACATTGTGCGTATTTGGTGACTTGATAACACAAACGGATCAAGTTATGGATACTTGTTGATCCGAGAAGCCGAATTGGGTCAAATGGAAGACTTTTTAATCCGAGAAGTCAATTAGGGTCAAATACAAGCCTTAATGATCAAATTGAGTCAAATAGAAGGTGCTTGTTGATTTGAGAAGCCGTATTAGGTCACATTGTGCGTACTTGGTGACTTGATAAAACAAACGGATCAAGTTATGGATACTTGTTGATCCGAGAAGCCGAATTGGGTCAAATGGAAGACATATTGATCCGAGAAGTCAATTGAGATCAAATACAAGCCGTAATGATTCGAGAAGTCGAATCGAGTGAAATAGAAGGTGCTTGTTGATCCGAGAAGCCGTATTAGGTCACATTGTGCGTACTTGGTTACTTGATAAAACAAACGGATCAAGTTAAGGATACTTGTTGATCCGAGAAGCCGAATTGGGTCAAATGGAAGACTTTTTAATCCGAGAAGTCAATTAGGGTCAAATACAAGCCTTAATGATCCGAGAAGTCAAATCGAGTCAAATAGAAGGTGCTTGTTGATTCGAGAAGCCGTATTAGGTCACATTGTGCGTACTTGGTGACTTGATAAAACAAACGGATCAAGTTATGGATACTTGTTGATCCGAGAAGCCGAATTGGGTCAAATGGAAGACTTATTAATCCGAGAAGTCAATTGGGGTCAAATAAAAGCCTTAATGATCCGAGAAGTCGAATCGAGTCAAATAGAAGGTGCTTGTTGATCCGAGAAGCCGTATTTGGTCACATTGTGCGTACTTGGTGACTTGATAAAACAAACGGATCAAGTTATGGATACTTGTTGATCCGAGAAGCCGAATTGGGTCAAATGGAAGAAATTGTGTTCCGAGAAGTCAATTGAGATCAAATACAAGCTTTAATGATTCGAGAAGTCGAATCGAGTCAAATAGAAGGTGCTTGTTGATCCGAGAAGCCGTATTAGGTCACATTGTGCGTACTTTGTGACTTGATAAAACAAACGGATCAAGTTATGGATACTTGTTGATCCGAGAAGCCGAATTGGGTCAAATGGAAGAAATTATATTCCGAGAAGTCAATTGAGATCAAATACAAGCTTTAATGATTCGAGAAGTCGAATCGAGTCAAATAGAAGGTGCTTGTTGATCCGAGAAGCCGTATTAGGTCACATTGTGCGTACTTGGTGACTTGATAAAACAAACGGATCAAGTTATGGATACTTGTTGATCCGAGAAGCCGAATTGGGTCAAATGGAAGACTTATTAATCCGAGAAGTCAATTGGGGTCAAATAAAAGCCTTAATGATCCGAGAAGTCGAATCGAGTCAAATAGAAGGTGCTTGTTGATCCGAGAAGCCGTATTAGGTCACATTGTGCGTACTTGGTGACTTGATAAAACAAACGGATCAAGTTATGGATACTTGTTGATCCGAGAAGCTGAATTGGGTCAAATGGAAGACTTATTAATCCGAGAAGTCAATTGGGATCAAATACAAGCCTTAATGATCCGAGAAGTCAAATCGAGTCAAATAGAAGGTGCTTGTTCAACCGAGAAGCCGTATTAGGTCACATTGTGCGTACTTGGTGACTTGATAAAACAAACGGATCAAGTTATGGATACTTGTTGATCCGAGAAGCCGAATTCGGTCAAATGGAAGAAATTTTATTCCGAGAAGCCAATTGAGATCAAATACAAGCCTTAATGATCCGAGAAGTCGAATCGAGTCAAATAGAAGGTGCTTGTTGATCCGAGAAGCCATATTAGGTCACATTGTGCGTATTTGGTGACTTGATAACACAAACGGATCAAGTTATGGATACTTGTTGATCCGAGAAGCCGAATTGGGTCAAATGGAAGACTTTTTAATCCGAGAAGTCAATTAGGGTCAAATACAAGCCTTAATGATCAAATTGAGTCAAATAGAAGGTGCTTGTTGATTTGAGAAGCCGTATTAGGTCACATTGTGCGTACTTGGTGACTTGATAAAACAAACGGATCAAGTTATGGATACTTGTTGATCCGAGAAGCCGAATTGGGTCAAATGGAAGACATATTGATCCGAGAAGTCAATTGAGATCAAATACAAGCCGTAATGATTCGAGAAGTCGAATCGAGTGAAATAGAAGGTGCTTGTTGATCCGAGAAGCCGTATTAGGTCACATTGTGCGTACTTGGTTACTTGATAAAACAAACGGATCAAGTTATGGATACTTGTTGATCCGAGAAGCCGAATTGGGTCAAATGGAAGAAATTGTATTCCGAGAAGTCAATTGAGATCAAATACAAGCCGTAATGATTCGAGAAGTCGAATCGAGTGAAATAGAAGGTGCTTGTTGATCCGAGAAGCCGTATTAGGTCACATTGTGCGTACTTGGTTACTTGATAAAACAAACGGATCAAGTTAAGGATACTTGTTGATCCGAGAAGCCGAATTGGGTCAAATGGAAGATTTTTTAATCCGAGAAGTCAATTAGGGTCAAATACAAGCCTTAATCATCCGAGAAGTCAAATCGAGTCAAATGGAAGGTGCTTGTTGATTCGAGAAGCCGTATTAGGTCACATTGTGCGTACTTGGTGACTTGATAAAACAAACGGATCAAGTTATGGATACTTGTTGATCCGAGAAGCCGAATTGGGTCAAATGGAAGACTTATTAATCCGAGAAGTCAATTGGGGTCAAATAAAAGCCTTAATGATCCGAGAAGTCGAATCGAGTCAAATAGAAGGTGCTTGTTGATCCGAGAAGCCGTATTAGGTCACATTGTGCGTACTTGGTGACTTGATAAAACAAACGGATCAAGTTATGGATACTTGTTGATCCGAGAAGCCGAATTGGGTCAAATGGAAGAAATTGTGTTCCGAGAAGTCAATTGAGATCAAATACAAGCTTTAATGATTCGAGAAGTCGAATCGAGTCAAATAGAAGGTGCTTGTTGATCCGAGAAGCCGTATTAGGTCACATTGTGCGTACTTTGTGACTTGATAAAACAAACGGATCAAGTTATGGATACTTGTTGATCCGAGAAGCCGAATTGGGTCAAATGGAAGAAATTATATTCCGAGAAGTCAATTGAGATCAAATACAAGCTTTAATGATTCGAGAAGTCGAATCGAGTCAAATAGAAGGTGCTTGTTGATCCGAGAAGCCATATTAGGTCACATTGTGCGTACTTGGTGACTTGATAAAACAAAAGGATCAAGTTATGGATACTTGTTGATCCGAGAAGCCGAATTGGGTCAAATGGAAGACTTATTAATCCGAGAAGTCAATTGGGGTCAAATAAAAGCCTTAATGATCCGAGAAGTCGAATCGAGTCAAATAGAAGGTGCTTGTTGATCCGAGAAGCCGTATTAGGTCACATTGTGCGTATTTGGTGACTTGATAACACAAACGGATCAAGTTATGAATACCTGTTGATCCGAGAAGCCGAATTGGGTCAAATGGAAGACGTATTGATCCGAGAAGTCAATTGAGATCAAATACAAGCCGTAATGATTCGAGAAGTCGAATCGAGTCAAATAGAAGGTGCTTGTTGATCCGAGAAGCCGTATTAGGTCACATTGTGCGTACTTGGTGACTTGATAAAACAAACGGATCAAGTTATGGATACTTGTTGATCCGAGAAGCTGAATTGGGTCAAATGGCAGACTTATTAATCCGAGAAGTCAATTGGGATCAAATACAAGCCTTAATGATCCGAGAAGTCGAATCGAGTCAAATAGAAGGTGCTTGTTCAACCGAGAAGCCGTATTAGGTCACATTGTGCGTACTTGGTGACTTGATAAAACAAACGGATCAAGGTATGGATACTTGTTGATCCGAGAAGCCGAATTGGGTCAAATGGAAGAAATTGTATTCCGAGAAGTCAATTGAGATCAAATACAAGCCGTAATGATTCGAGAAGTCGAATCGAGTCAAATAGAAGGTGCTTGTTGATCCGAGAAGCCGTATTAGGTCACATTGTGCGTACTTTGTGACTTGATAAAACAAACGGATCAAGTTATGGATACTTGTTGATCCGAGAAGCCGAATTGGGTCAAATGGAAGAAATTGTATTCCGAGAAGTCAATTGAGATCAAATACAAGCTTTAATGGTTCGAGAAGTCGAATCGAGTCAAATTGAAGGTGCTTGTTGATCCGAGAAGCCGTATTAGGTCACATTGTGCGTACTTGGTGACTTGATAAAACAAACGGATCAAGTTATGGATACTTGTTGATCCGAGAAGCCGAATTGGGTCAAATGGAAGACTTATTAATCCGAGAAGTCAATTGGGGTCAAATAAAAGCCTTAATGATCCGAGAAGTCGAATCGAGTCAAATAGAAGGTGCTTGTTGATCCGAGAAGCCGTATTAGGTCACATTGTGCGTATTTGGTGACTTGATAACACAAACGGATCAAGTTATGGATACCTGTTGATCCGAGAAGCCGAATTGGGTCAAATGGAAGACGTATTGATCCGAGAAGTCAATTGAGATCAAATACAAGCCGTAATGATTCGAGAAGTCGAATCGAGTCAAATAGAAGGTGCTTGTTGATCCGAGAAGCCGTATTAGGTCACATTGTGCGTACTTGGTGACTTGATAAAACAAACGGATCAAGTTATGGATACTTGTTGATCCGAGAAGCTGAATTGGGTCAAATGGAAGACTTATTAATCCGAGAAGTCAATTGGGATCAAATACAAGCCTTAATGATCCGAGAAGTCGAATCGAGTCAAATAGAAGGTGCTTGTTCAACCGAGAAGCCGTATTAGGTCACATTGTGCGTACTTGGTGACTTGATAAAACAAACGGATCAAGTTATGGATACTTGTTGATCCGAGAAGCCGAATTGGGTCAAATGGAAGAAATTTTATTCCGAGAAGCCAATTGAGATCAAATACAAGCCTTAATGATCCGAGAAGTCGAATCGAGTCAAATAGAAGGTGCTTGTTGATCCGAGAAGCCATATTAGGTCACATTGTGCGTATTTGGTGACTTGATAACACAAACGGATCAAGTTATGGATACTTGTTGATCCGAGAAGCCGAATTGGGTCAAATGGAAGACTTTTTAATCCGAGAAGTCAATTAGGGTCAAATACAAGCCTTAATGATCAAATTGAGTCAAATAGAAGGTGCTTGTTGATTTGAGAAGCCGTATTAGGTCACATTGTGCGTACTTGGTGACTTGATAAAACAAACGGATCAAGTTATGGATACTTGTTGATCCGAGAAGCCGAATTGGGTCAAATGGAAGACATATTGATCCGAGAAGTCAATTGAGATCAAATACAAGCCGTAATGATTCGAGAAGTCGAATCGAGTGAAATAGAAGGTGCTTGTTGATCCGAGAAGCCGTATTAGGTCACATTGTGCATACTTGGTTACTTGATAAAACAAACGGATCAAGTTAAGGATACTTGTTGATCCGAGAAGCCGAATTGGGTCAAATGGAAGACTTTTTAATCCGAGAAGTCAATTAGGGTCAAATACAAGCCTTAATGATCCGAGAAGTCAAATCGAGTCAAATAGAAGGTGCTTGTTGATTCGAGAAGCCGTATTAGGTCACATTGTGCGTACTTGGTGACTTGATAAAACAAACGGATCAAGTTATGGATACTTGTTGATCCGAGAAGCCGAATTGGGTCAAATGGAAGACTTATTAATCCGAGAAGTCAATTGGGGTCAAATAAAAGCCTTAATGATCCGAGAAGTCGAATCGAGTCAAATAGAAGGTGCTTGTTGATCCGAGAAGCCGTATTAGGTCACATTGTGCGTACTTGGTGACTTGATAAAACAAACGGATCAAGTTATGGATACTTGTTGATCCGAGAAGCCGAATTGGGTCAAATGGAAGAAATTGTGTTCCGAGAAGTTAATTGAGATCAAATACAAGCTTTAATGATTCGAGAAGTCGAATCGAGTCAAATAGAAGGTGCTTGTTGATCCGAGAAGCCGTATTAGGTCACATTGTGCGTACTTTGTGACTTGATAAAACAAACGGATCAAGTTATGGATACTTGTTGATCCGAGAAGCCGAATTGGGTCAAATGGAAGAAATTATATTCCGAGAAGTCAATTGAGATCAAATACAAGCTTTAATGATTCGAGAAGTCGAATCGAGTCAAATAGAAGGTGCTTGTTGATCCGAGAAGCCATATTAGGTCACATTTTGCGTACTTGGTGACTTGATAAAACAAAAGGATCAAGTTATGGATACTTGTTGATCCGAGAAGCCGAATTGGGTCAAATGGAAGACTTATTAATCCGAGAAGTCAATTGGGGTCAAATAAAAGCCTTAATGATCCGAGAAGTCGAATCGAGTCAAATAGAAGGTGCTTGTTGATCCGAGAAGCCGTATTAGGTCACATTGTGCGTATTTGGTGACTTGATAACACAAACGGATCAAGTTATGGATACCTGTTGATCCGAGAAGCCGAATTGGGTCAAATGGAAGACGTATTGATCCGAGAAGTCAATTGAGATCAAATACAAGCCGTAATGATTCGAGAAATCGAATCGAGTCAAATAGAAGGTGCTTGTTGATCCGAGAAGCCGTATTAGGTCACATTGTGCGTACTTGGTGACTTGATAAAACAAACGGATCAAGTTATGGATACTTGTTGATCCGAGAAGCTGAATTGGGTCAAATGGAAGACTTATTAATCCGAGAAGTCAATTGGGATCAAATACAAGCCTTAATGATCCGAGAAGTCGAATCGAGTCAAATAGAAGGTGCTTGTTCAACCGAGAAGCCGTATTAGGTCACATTGTGCGTACTTGGTGACTTGATAAAACAAACGGATCAAGTTATGGATACTTGTTGATCCGAGAAGCCGAATTGGGTCAAATGGAAGAAATTTTATTCCGAGAAGCCAATTGAGATCAAATACAAGCCTTAATGATCCGAGAAGTCGAATCGAGTCAAATAGAAGGTGCTTGTTGATCCGAGAAGCCATATTAGGTCACATTGTGCGTATTTGGTGACTTGATAACACAAACGGATCAAGTTATGGATACTTGTTGATCCGAGAAGCCGAATTGGGTCAAATGGAAGACTTTTTAATCCGAGAAGTCAATTAGGGTCAAATACAAGCCTTAATGATCAAATTGAGTCAAATAGAAGGTGCTTGTTGATTTGAGAAGCCGTATTAGGTCACATTGTGCGTACTTGGTGACTTGATAAAACAAACGGATCAAGTTATGGATACTTGTTGATCCGAGAAGCCGAATTGGGTCAAATGGAAGACATATTGATCCGAGAAGTCAATTGAGATCAAATACAAGCCGTAATAATTCGAGAAGTCGAATCGAGTGAAATAGAAGGTGCTTGTTGATCCGAGAAGCCGTATTAGGTCACATTGTGCGTACTTGGTTACTTGATAAAACAAACGGATCAAGTTAAGGATACTTGTTGATCCGAGAAGCCGAATTGGGTCAAATGGAAGACTTTTTAATCCGAGAAGTCAATTAGGGTCAAATACAAGCCTTAATGATCCGAGAAGTCAAATCGAGTCAAATAGAAGGTGCTTGTTGATTCGAGAAGCCGTATTAGGTCACATTGTGCGTACTTGGTGACTTGATAAAACAAACGGATCAAGTTATGGATACTTGTTGATCCGAGAAGCCGAATTGGGTCAAATGGAAGACTTATTAATCCGAGAAGTCAATTGGGGTCAAATAAAAGCCTTAATGATCCGAGAAGTCGAATCGAGTCAAATAGAAGGTGCTTGTTGATCCGAGAAGCCGTATTAGGTCACATTGTGCGTACTTGGTGACTTGATAAAACAAACGGATCAAGTTATGGATACTTGTTGATCCGAGAAGCCGAATTGGGTCAAATGGAAGAAATTGTGTTCCGAGAAGTCAATTGAGATCAAATACAAGCTTTAATGATTCGAGAAGTCGAATCGAGTCAAATAGAAGGTGCTTGTTGATCCGAGAAGCCGTATTAGGTCACATTGTGCGTACTTTGTGACTTGATAAAACAAACGGATCAAGTTATGGATACTTGTTGATCCGAGAAGCCGAATTGGGTCAAATGGAAGAAATTATATTCCGAGAAGTCAATTGAGATCAAATACAAGCTTTAATGATTCGAGAAGTCGAATCGAGTCAAATAGAAGGTGCTTGTTGATCCGAGAAGCCATATTAGGTCACATTGTGCGTACTTGGTGACTTGATAAAACAAAAGGATCAAGTTATGGATACTTGTTGATCCGAGAAGCCGAATTGGGTCAAATGGAAGACTTATTAATCCGAGAAGTCAATTGGGGTCAAATAAAAGCCTTAATGATCCGAGAAGTCGAATCGAGTCAAATAGAAGGTGCTTGTTGATCCGAGAAGCAGTATTAGGTCGCATTGTGCGTACTTGGTGACTTGATAAAACAAACGGATCAAGTTATGGATACTTGTTGATCCGAGAAGCCGAATTGGGTCAAATGGAAGAAATTGTGTTCCGAGAAGTCAATTGAGATCAAATACAAGCTTTAATGATTCGAGAAGTCGAATCGAGTCAAATAGAAGGTGCTTGTTGATCCGAGAAGCCGTATTAGGTCACATTGTGCGTACTTTGTGACTTGATAAAACAAACGGATCAAGTTATGGATACTTGTTGATCCGAGAAGCCGAATTGGGTCAAATGGAAGAAATTATATTCCGAGAAGTCAATTGAGATCAAATACAAGCTTTAATGATTCGAGAAGTCGAATCGAGTCAAATAGAAGGTGCTTGTTGATCCGAGAAGCCATATTAGGTCACATTGTGCGTACTTGGTGACTTGATAAAACAAAAGGATCATGTTATGGATACTTGTTGATCCGAGAAGCCGAATTGGGTCAAATGGAAGACTTATTAATCCGAGAAGTCAATTGGGGCCAAATAAAAGCCTTAATGATCCGAGAAATCGAATCGAGTCAAATAGAAGGTGCTTGTTGATCCGAGAAGCCGTATTAGGTCACATTGTGCGTATTTGGTGACTTGATAACACAAACGGATCAAGTTATGGATACCTGTTGATCCGAGAAGCCGAATTGTGTCAAATGGAAGACGTATTGATCCGAGAAGTCAATTGAGATCAAATACAAGCCGTAATGATTCGAGAAGTCGAATCGAGTCAAATAGAAGGTGCTTGTTGATCCGAGAAGCCGTATTAGGTCACATTGTGCGTACTTGGTGACTTGATAAAACAAACGGATCAAGTTATGGATACTTGTTGATCCGAGAAGCTGAATTGGGTCAAATGGCAGACTTATTAATCCGAGAAGTCAATTGGGATCAAATACAAGCCTTAATGATCCGAGAAGTCGAATCGAGTCAAATAGAAGGTGCTTGTTCAACCGAGAAGCCGTATTAGGTCACATTGTGCGTACTTGGTGACTTGATAAAACAAACGGATCAAGGTATGGATACTTGTTGATCCGAGAAGCCGAATTGGGTCAAATGGAAGAAATTGTATTCCGAGAAGTCAATTGAGATCAAATACAAGCCGTAATGATTCGAGAAGTCGAATCGAGTCAAATAGAAGGTGCTTGTTGATCCGAGAAGCCGTATTAGGTCACATTGTGCGTACTTTGTGACTTGATAAAACAAACGGATCAAGTTATGGATACTTGTTGATCCGAGAAGCCGAATTGGGTCAAATGGAAGAAATTGTATTCCGAGAAGTCAATTGAGATCAAATACAAGCTTTAATGATTCGAGAAGTCGAATCGAGTCAAATAGAAGGTGCTTGTTGATCCGAGAAGCCGTATTAGGTCACATTGTGCGTACTTGGTGACTTGATAAAACAAACGGATCAAGTTATGGATACTTGTTGATCCGAGAAGCCGAATTGGGTCAAATGGAAGACTTATTAATCCGAGAAGTCAATTGGGGTCAAATAAAAGCCTTAATGATCCGAGAAGTCGAATCGAGTCAAATAGAAGGTGCTTGTTGATCCGAGAAGCCATATTAGGTCACATTGTGCGTATTTGGTGACTTGATAACACAAACGGATCAAGTTATGGATACTTGTTGATCCGAGAAGCCGAATTGGGTCAAATGGAAGACTTTTTAATCCGAGAAGTCAATTAGGGTCAAATACAAGCCTTAATGATCAAATTGAGTCAAATAGAAGGTGCTTGTTGATTTGAGAAGCCGTATTAGGTCACATTGTGCGTACTTGGTGACTTGATAAAACAAACGGATCAAGTTATGGATACTTGTTGATCCGAGAAGCCGAATTGGGTCAAATGGAAGACATATTGATCCGAGAAGTCAATTGAGATCAAATACAAGCCGTAATGATTCGAGAAGTCGAATCGAGTGAAATAGAAGGTGCTTGTTGATCCGAGAAGCCGTATTAGGTCACATTGTGCGTACTTGGTTACTTGATAAAACAAATGGATCAAGTTAAGGATACTTGTTGATCCGAGAAGCCGAATTGGGTCAAATGGAAGACTTTTTAATCCGAGAAGTCAATTAGGGTCAAATACAAGCCTTAATGATCCGAGAAGTCAAATCGAGTCAAATAGAAGGTGCTTGTTGATTCGAGAAGCCGTATTAGGTCACATTGTGCGTACTTGGTGACTTGATAAAACAAACGGATCAAGTTATGGATACTTGTTGATCCGAGAAGCCAAATTGGGTCAAATGGAAGACTTATTAATCCGAGAAGTCAATTGGGGTCAAATAAAAGCCTTAATGATCCGAGAAGTCGAATCGAGTAAAATAGAAGGTGCTTGTTGATCCGAGAAGCCGTATTAGGTCACATTGTGCGTACTTGGTGACTTGATAAAACAAACGGATCAAGTTATGGATACTTGTTGATCCGAGAAGCCGAATTGGGTCAAATGGAAGAAATTGTGTTCCGAGAAGTCAATTGAGATCAAATACAAGCTTTAATGATTCGAGAAGTCGAATCGAGTCAAATAGAAGGTGCTTGTTGATCCGAGAAGCCGTATTAGGTCACATTGTGCGTACTTTGTGACTTGATAAAACAAACGGATCAAGTTATGGATACTTGTTGATCCGAGAAGCCGAATTGGGTCAAATGGAAGAAATTGTATTCCGAGAAGTCAATTGAGATCAAATACAAGCTTTAATGATTCGAGAAGTCGAATCGAGTCAAATAGAAGGTGCTCGTTGATCCGAGAAGCCATATTAGGTCACATTGTGCGTACTTGGTGACTTGATAAAACAAAAGGATCAAGTTATGGATACTTGTTGATCCGAGAAGCCGAATTGGGTCAAATGGAAGACTTATTAATCCGAGAAGTCAATTGGGGTCAAATAAAAGCCTTAATGATCCGAGAAGTCGAATCGAGTCAAATAGAAGGTGCTTGTTGATCCGAGAAGCCGTATTAGGTCACATTGTACGTATTTGGTGACTTGATAACACAAACGGATCAAGTTATGGATACCTGTTGATCCGAGAAGCCGAATTGGGTCAAATGGAAGACGTATTGATCCGAGAAGTCAATTGAGATCAAATACAAGCCGTAATGATTCGAGAAGTCGAATCGAGTCAAATAGAAGGTGCTTGTTGATCCGAGAAGCCGTATTAGGTCACATTGTGCGTACTTGGTGACTTGATAAAACAAACGGATCAAGTTATGGATACTTGTTGATCCGAGAAGCTGAATTGGGTCAAATGGCAGACTTATTAATCCGAGAAGTCAATTGGGATCAAATACAAGCCTTAATGATCCGAGAAGTCGAATCGAGTCAAATAGAAGGTGCTTGTTCAACCGAGAAGCCGTATTAGGTCACATTGTGCGTACTTGGTGACTTGATAAAACAAACGGATCAAGGTATGGATACTTGTTGATCCGAGAAGCCGAATTGGGTCAAATGGAAGAAATTGTATTCCGAGAAGTCAATTGAGATCAAATACAAGCCGTAATGATTCGAGAAGTCGAATCGAGTCAAATAGAAGGTGCTTGTTGATCCGAGAAGCCGTATTAGGTCACATTGTGCGTACTTGGTGACTTGATAAAACAAACGGATCAAGTTATGGATACTTGTTGATCCGAGAAGCCGAATTGGGTCAAATGGAAGAAATTGTATTCCGAGAAGTCAATTGAGATCAAATACAAGCCGTAATGATTCGAGAAGTCGAATCGAGTCAAATAGAAGGTGCTTGTTGATCCGAGAAGCCGTATTAGGTCACATTGTGCGTACTTGGTGACTTGATAAAACAAACGGATCAAGTTATGGATACTTGTTGATCCGAGAAGCCGAATTGGGTCAAATGGAAGAAATTGTATTCCGAGAAGTCAATTGAGATCAAATACAAGCCGTAATGATTCGAGAAGTCGAATCGAGTCAAATAGAAGGTGCTTGTTGATCCGAGAAGCCGTATTAGGTCACATTGTGCGTACT
Organism: Ajuga chamaepitys; assembly: GCA_958295605.1. NCBI lineage: Eukaryota > Viridiplantae > Streptophyta > Magnoliopsida > Lamiales > Lamiaceae > Ajuga > Ajuga chamaepitys. The sequence continues at coordinate 22,934,962 of OY282498.1, read as the reverse complement.
TGGTGACTTGATAAAACAAACAGATCAAGTTATGGATACTTGTTGATCCGAGAAGCCGAATTGGGTCAAATGGAAGACTTTTTAATCCGAGAAGTCAAATAGGGTCAAATACAAGCCTTAATGATCAAATTGAGTCAAATAGAAGGTGCTTGTTGATTTGAGAAGCCGTATTAGGTCACATTGTGCGTACTTGGTGACTTGATAAAACAAACGGATCAAGTTTTGGATACTTGTTGATCCGAGAAGCCGAATTGGGTCAAATGGAAGACATATTGATCCGAGAAGTCAATTGAGATCAAATACAAGCCGTAATGATTCGAGAAGTCGAATCGAGTGAAATAGAAGGTGCTTGTTGATCCGAGAAGCCGTATTAGGTCACATTGTGCGTACTTGGTTACTTGATAAAACAAATGGATCAAGTTAAGGATACTTGTTGATCCGAGAAGCCGAATTGGGTCAAATGGAAGACTTTTTAATCCGAGAAGTCAATTGGGATCAAATACAAGCCTTAATGATCCGAGAAGTCGAATCGAGTCAAATAGAAGGTGCTTGTTCAACCGAGAAGCCGTATTAGGTCACATTGTGCGTACTTGGTGACTTCATAAAACAAACGGATCAAGTTATGGATACTTGTTGATCCGAGAAGCCGAATTGGGTCAAATGGAAGAAATTTTATTCCGAGAAGCCAATTGAGATCAAATACAAGCCTTAATGATCCGAGAAGTCGAATCGAGTCAAATAGAAGGTGCTTGTTGATCCGAGAAGCCGTATTAGGTCACATTGTGCGTATTTGGTGACTTCATAACACAAACGGATCAAGTTATGGATACTTGTTGATCCGAGAAGCCGAATTGGGTCAAATGGAAGACTTTTTAATCCGAGAAGTCAATTAGGGTCAAATACAAGCCTTAATGATCAAATTGAGTCAAATAGAAGGTGCTTGTTGATTTGAGAAGCCGTATTAGGTCACATTGTGCGTACTTGGTGACTTGATAAAACAAACGGATCAAGTTATGGATACTTGTTGATCCGAGAAGCCGAATTGGGTCAAATGGAAGACATATTGATCCGAGAAGTCAATTGAGATCAAATACAAGCCGTAATGATTCGAGAAGTCGAATCGAGTGAAATAGAAGGTGCTTGTTGATCCGAGAAGCCGTATTAGGTCACATTGTGCGTACTTGGTTACTTGATAAAACAAACGGATCAAGTTAAGGATACTTGTTGATCCGAGAAGCCGAATTGGGTCAAATGGAAGACTTTTTAATCCGAGAAGTCAATTAGGGTCAAATACAAGCCTTAATGATCCGAGAAGTCAAATCGAGTCAAATAGAAGGTGCTTGTTGATTCGAGAAGCCGTATTAGGTCACATTGTGCGTACTTGGTGACTTGATAAAACAAACGGATCAAGTTATGGATACTTGTTGATCCGAGAAGCCGAATTGGGTCAAATGGAAGACTTATTAATCCGAGAAGTCAATTGGGGTCAAATAAAAGCCTTAATGATCCGAGAAGTCGAATCGAGTCAAATAGAAGGTGCTTGTTGATCCGAGAAGCCGTATTAGGTCACATTGTGCGTACTTGGTGACTTGATAAAACAAACGGATCAAGTTATGGATACTTGTTGATCCGAGAAGCCGAATTGGGTCAAACGGAAGAAATTGTATTCCGAGAAGTCAATTGAGATCAAATACAAGCTTTAATGATTCGAGAAGTCGAATCGAGTCAAATAGAAGGTGCTTGTTGATCCGAGAAGCCGTATTAGGTCACATTGTGCGTACTTTGTGAGTTGATAAAACAAACGGATCAAGTTATGGATACTTGTTGATCCGAGAAGCCGAATTGGGTCAAATGGCAGACTTATTAATCCGAGAAGTCAATTGGGATCAAATACAAGCCTTAATGATCCGAGAAGTCGAATCGAGTCAAATAGAAGGTGCTTGTTCAACCGAGAAGCCGTATTAGGTCACATTGTGCGTACTTGGTGACTTGATAAAACAAACGGATCAAGGTATGGATACTTGTTGATCCGAGAAGCCGAATTGGGTCAAATGGAAGAAATTGTATTCCGAGAAGTCAATTGAGATCAAATACAAGCCGTAATGATTCGAGAAGTCGAATCGAGTCAAATAGAAGGTGCTTGTTGATCCGAGAACCCGTATTAGGTCACATTGTGCGCATTTGGTGACTTGATAACACAAACGGATCAAGTTATGGATACCTGTTGATCCGATAAGCCGAATTGGGTCAAATGGAAGACGTGTTGATCCGAGAAGTCAATTGAGATCAAATACAAGCCGTAATGATTCGAGAAGTCGAATCGAGTCAAATAGAAGGTGCTTGTTGATCCGAGAAGCCGTATTAGGTCACATTGTGTGTACTTGGTGACTTGATAAAACAAACGGATCAAGTTATGGATACTTGTTGATCCGAGAAGCCGAATTGGGTCAAATGGAAGAAATTGTATTCCGAGAAGTCAATTGAGATCAAATACAAGCTTTAATGATTCGAGAAGTCGAATCGAGTCAAATAGAAGGTGCTTGTTGATCCGAGAAGCTGTATTAGGTCACATTGTGCGTACTTTGTGAGTTGATAAAACAAACGGATCAAGTTATGGATACTTGTTGATCCGAGAAGCCGAATTGGGTCAAATGGAAGAAATTTTATTCCGAGAAGCCAATTGAGATGAAATACAAACTTTAATGATCCGAGAAGTCGAATCGAGTCAAATAGAAGGTGCTTGTTGATCCGAGAAGCCGTATTAGGTCACATTGTGCGTATTTGGTGACTTGATAACACAAACGGATCAAGTTATGGATACTTGTTGATCCGAGAAGCCGAATTGGGTCAAATGGAAGACTTTTTAATCCGAGAAGTCAATTAGGGTCAAATACAAGCCTTAATGATCAAATTGAGTCAAATAGAAGGTGCTTGTTGATTTGAGAAGCCGTATTAGGTCACATTGTGCGTACTTGGTGACTTGATAAAACAAACGGATCAAGTTATGGATACTTGTTGATCCGAGAAGCCGAATTGGGTCAAATGGAAGACATATTGATCCGAGAAGTCAATTGAGATCAAATACAAGCCGTAATGATTCGAGAAGTCGAATCGAGTGAAATAGAAGGTGCTTGTTGATCCGAGAAGCCGTATTAGGTCACATTGTGCGTACTTGGTTACTTGATAAAACAAACGGATCAAGTTAAGGATACTTGTTGATCCGAGAAGCCGAATTGGGTCAAATGGAAGACATTTTAATCCGAGAAGTCAATTAGGGTCAAATACAAGCCTTAATGATCCGAGAAGTCAAATCGAGTCAAATAGAAGGTGCTTGTTGATTCGAGAAGCCGTATTAGGTCACATTGTGCGTACTTGGTGACTTGATAAAACAAACGGATCAAGTTATGGATACTTGTTGATCCGAGAAGCCGAATTGGGTCAAATGGAAGACTTATTAATCCGAGAAGTCAATTGGGGTCAAATAAAAGCCTTAATGATCCGAGAAGTCGAATCGAGTCAAATAGAAGGTGCTTGTTGATCCGAGAAGCCGTATTAGGTCACATTGTGCGTACTTGGTGACTTGATAAAACAAAACGGATCAAGTTATGGATACTTGTTGATCCGAGAAGCCGAATTGGGTCAAATGGAAGAAATTGTATTCCGAGAAGTCAATTGAGATCAAATACAAGCTTTAATGATTCGAGAAGTCGAATCGAGTCAAATAGAAGGTGCTTGTTGATCCGAGAAGCCGTATTAGGTCACATTGTGCGTACTTTGTGACTTGATAAAACAAACGGATCAAGTTATGGATACTTGTTGATCCGAGAAGCTGAATTGGGTCAAATGGAAGAAATTGTATTCCGAGAAGTGAATTGAGATCAAATACAAGCTTTAATGATTCGAGAAGTCGAATCGAGTCAAATAGAAGGTGCTTGTTGATCCGAGAAGCCGTATTAGGTCACATTGTGCGTACTTGGTGACTTGATAAAAAAAACGGATCAAGTTATGGATACTTGTTGATCCGAGAAGCCGAATTGGGTAAAATGGAAGACTTATTAATCCGAGAAGTCAATTGGGGTCAAATAAAAGCCTTAATGATCCGAGAAGTCGAATCGAGTCAAATAGAAGGTGCTTGTTGATCCGAGAAGCCGTATTAGGTCACATTGTTCGTATTTGGTGACTTGATAACACAAACGGATCAAGTTATGGATACCTGTTGATCCGATAAGCCGAATTGGGTCAAATGGAAGACGTGTTGATCCGAGAAGTCAATTGAGATCAAATACAAGCCGTAATGATTCGAGAAGTCGAATCGAGTCAAATAGAAGGTGCTTGTTGACCCGAGAAGCCGTATTAGGTCACATTGTGCGTACTTGGTGACTTGATAAAACAAACGGATCAAGTTATGGATACTTGTTGATCCGAGAAGCTGAATTGGGTCAAATGGAAGACTTATTAATCCGAGAAGTCAATTGGGATCAAATACAAGCCTTAATGATCCGAGAAGTCGAATCGAGTCAAATAGAAGGTGCTTGTTCAACCGAGAAGCCGTATTAGGTCACATTGTGCGTACTTGGTGACTTGATAAAACAAACGGATCAAGTTATGGATACTTGTTGATCCGAGAAGCCGAATTGGGTCAAATGGAAGAAATTGTATTCCGAGAAGTCAATTGAGATCAAATACAAGCCGTAATGATTCGAGAAGTCGAATCGAGTCAAATAGAAGGTGCTTGTTGATCCGAGAAGCCGTATTAGGTCACATTGTGCGTACTTGGTGACTTGATAAAACAAACGGATCAAGTTATGGATACTTGTTGATCCGAGAAGCCGAATTGGGTCAAATGGAAGACTTTTTAATCCGAGAAGTCAATTGGGATCAAATACAAGCCTTAATGATCAAATTGAGTCAAATAGAAGGTGCTTGTTGATTTGAGAAGCCGTATTAGGTCACATTGTGCGTACTTGGTGACTTGATAAAACAAACGGATCAAGTTATGGATACTTGTTGATCCGAGAAGCCGAATTGGGTCAAATGGAAGACATATTGATCCGAGAAGTCAATTGAGATCAAATACAAGCCGTAATGATTCGAGAAGTCGAATCGAGTGAAATAGAAGGTGCTTGTTGATCCGAGAAGCCGTATTAGGTCACATTGTGCGTACTTGGTTACTTGATAAAACAAACGGATCAAGTTAAGGATACTTGTTGATCCGAGAAGCCGAATTGGGTCAAATGGAAGACTTTTTAATCCGAGAAGTCAATTAGGGTCAAATACAAGCCTTAATGATCCGAGAAGTCAAATCGAGTCAAATAGAAGGTGCTTGTTGATTCGAGAAGCCGTATTAGGTCACATTGTGCGTACTTGGTGACTTGATAAAACAAACGGATCAAGTTATGGATACTTGTTGATCCGAGAAGCCGAATTGGGTCAAATGGAAGACTTATTAATCCGAGAAGTCAATTGGGGTCAAATAAAAGCCTTAATGATCCGAGAAGTCGAATCGAGTCAAATAGAAGGTGCTTGTTGATCCGAGAAGCCGTATTAGGTCACATTGTGCGTACTTGGTGACTTGATAAAACAAACGGATCAAGTTATGGATACTTGTTGATCCGAGAAGCCGAATTGGGTCAAATGGAAGAAATTGTATTCCGAGAAGTCAATTGAGATCAAATACAAGCTTTAATGATTCGAGAAGTCGAATCGAGTCAAATAGAAGGTGCTTGTTGATCCGAGAAGCCGTATTAGGTCACATTGTGCGTACTTTGTGAGTTGATAAAACAAACGGATCAAGTTATGGATACTTGTTGATCCGAGAAGCCGAATTGGGTCAAATGGAAGAAATTGTATTCCGAGAAGTGAATTGAGATCAAATACAAGCTTTAATGATTCGAGAAGTCGAATCGAGTCAAATAGAAGGTGCTTGTTGATCCGAGAAGCCGTATTAGGTCACATTGTGCGTACTTGGTGACTTGATAAAAAAAACGGATCAAGTTATGGATACTTGTTGATCCGAGAAGCCGAATTGGGTAAAATGGAAGACTTATTAATCCGAGAAGTCAATTGGGGTCAAATAAAAGCCTTAATGATCCGAGAAGTCGAATCGAGTCAAATAGAAGGTGCTTGTTGATCCGAGAAGCCGTATTAGGTCACATTGTTCGTATTTGGTGACTTGATAACACAAACGGATCAAGTTATGGATACCTGTTGATCCGAGAAGCCGAATTGGGTCAAATGGAAGACGTATTGATCCGAGAAGTCAATTGAGATCAAATACAAGCCGTAATGATTCGAGAAGTCGAATCGAGTCAAATAGAAGGTGCTTGTTGATCCGAGAAGCCGTATTAGGTCACATTGTGCGTACTTGGTGACTTGATAAAACAAACGGATCAAGTTATGGATACTTGTTGATCCGAGAAGCTGAATTGGGTCAAATGGAAGACTTATTAATCCGAGAAGTCAATTAGGATCAAATACAAGCCTTAATGATCCGAGAAGTCGAATCGAGTCAAATAGAAGGTGCTTGTTCAACCGAGAAGCCGTATTAGGTCACATTGTGCGTACTTGGTGACTTGATAAAACAAACGGATCAAGTTATGGATACTTGTTGATCCGAGAAGCCGAATTGGGTCAAATGGAAGAAATTTTATTCCGAGAAGCCAATTGAGATGAAATACAAGCCTTAATGATCCGAGAAGTCGAATCGAGTCAAATAGAAGGTGCTTGTTGATCCGAGAAGCCGTATTAGGTCACATTGTGCGTATTTGGTGACTTGATAACACAAACGGATCAAGTTATGGATACTTGTTGATCCGAGAAGCCGAATTGGGTCAAATGGAAGACTTTTTAATCCGAGAAGTCAATTAGGGTCAAATACAAGCCTTAATGATCAAATTGAGTCAAATAGAAGGTGCTTGTTGATTTGAGAAGCCGTATTAGGTCACATTGTGCGTACTTGGTGACTTGATAAAACAAACGGATCAAGTTATGGATACTTGTTGATCCGAGAAGCCGAATTGGGTCAAATGGAAGACATATTGATCCGAGAAGTCAATTGAGATCAAATACAAGCCGTAATGATTCGAGAAGTCGAATCGAGTGAAATAGAAGGTGCTTGTTGATCCGAGAAGCCGTATTAGGTCACATTGTGCGTACTTGGTTACTTGATAAAACAAACGGATCAAGTTAAGGATACTTGTTGATCCGAGAAGCCGAATTGGGTCAAATGGAAGACATTTTAATCCGAGAAGTCAATTAGGGTCAAATACAAGCCTTAATGATCCGAGAAGTCAAATCGAGTCAAATAGAAGGTGCTTGTTGATTCGAGAAGCCGTATTAGGTCACATTGTGCGTACTTGGTGACTTGATAAAACAAACGGATCAAGTTATGGATACTTGTTGATCCGAGAAGCCGAATTGGGTCAAATGGAAGACTTATTAATCCGAGAAGTCAATTGGGGTCAAATAAAAGCCTTAATGATCCGAGAAGTCGAATCGAGTCAAATAGAAGGTGCTTGTTGATCCGAGAAGCCGTATTAGGTCACATTGTGCGTACTTGGTGACTTGATAAAACAAAACGGATCAAGTTATGGATACTTGTTGATCCGAGAAGCCGAATTGGGTCAAATGGAAGAAATTGTATTCCGAGAAGTCAATTGAGATCAAATACAAGCTTTAATGATTCGAGAAGTCGAATTGAGTCAAATAGAAGGTGCTTGTTGATCCGAGAAGCCGTATTAGGTCACATTGTGCGTACTTTGTGACTTGATAAAACAAACGGATCAAGTTATGGATACTTGTTGATCCGAGAAGCCGAATTGGGTCAAATGGAAGAAATTATATTCCGAGAAGTCAATTGAGATCAAATACAAGCTTTAATGATTCGAGAAGTCGAATCGAGTCAAATAGAAGGTGCTTGTTGATCCGAGAAGCCGTATTAGGTCACATTGTGCGTAATTGGTGACTTGATAAAACAAAAGGATCAAGTTATGGATACTTGTTGATCCGAGAAGCCGAATTGGGTCAAATGGAAGACTTATTAATCCGAGAAGTCAATTGGGGTCAAATAAAAGCCTTAATGATCCGAGAAGTCGAATCGAGTCAAATAGAAGGTGCTTGTTGATCCGAGAAGCCGTATTAGGTCACATTGTGCGTATTTGGTGACTTGATAACACAAACGGATCAAGTTATGGATACCTGTTGATCCGATAAGCCGAATTGGGTCAAATGGAAGACGTGTTGATCCGAGAAGTCAATTGAGATCAAATACAAGCCGTAATGATTCGAGAAGTCGAATCGAGTCAAATAGAAGGTGCTTGTTGATCCGAGAAGCCGTATTAGGTCACATTGTGCGTACTTGGTGACTTGATAAAACAAACGGATCAAGTTATGGATACTTGTTGATCCGAGAAGCCGAATTGGGTCAAATGGAAGAAATTGTATTCCGAGAAGTCAATTGAGATCAAATACAAGCTTTAATGATTCGAGAAGTCGAATCGAGTCAAATAGAAGGTGCTTGTTGATCCGAGAGGCCGTATTAGGTCACATTGTGCGTACTTTGTGAGTTGATAAAACAAACGGATCAAGTTATGGATACTTGTTGATCCGAGAAGCCGAATTGGGTCAAATGGAAGAAATTGTATTCCGAGAAGTGAATTGAGATCAAATACAAGCTTTAATGATTCGAGAAGTCGAATCGAGTCAAATAGAAGGTGCTTGTTGATCCGAGAAGCCGTATTAGGTCACATTGTGCGTACTTGGTGACTTGATAAAAAAAACGGATCAAGTTATGGATACTTGTTGATCCGAGAAGCCGAATTGGGTAAAATGGAAGACTTATTAATCCGAGAAGTCAATTGGGGTCAAATAAAAGCCTTAATGATCCGAGAAGTCGAATCGAGTCAAATAGAAGGTGCTTGTTGATCCGAGAAGCCGTATTAGGTCACATTGTTCGTATTTGGTGACTTGATAACACAAACGGATCAAGTTATGGATACCTGTTGATCCGAGAAGCCGAATTGGGTCAAATGGAAGACGTATTGATCCGAGAAGTCAATTGAGATCAAATACAAGCCGTAATGATTCGAGAAGTCGAATCGAGTCAAATAGAAGGTGCTTGTTGATCCGAGAAGCCGTATTAGGTCACATTGTGCGTACTTGGTGACTTGATAAAACAAACGGATCAAGTTATGGATACTTGTTGATCCGAGAAGCTGAATTGGGTCAAATGGAAGACTTATTAATCCGAGAAGTCAATTAGGATCAAATACAAGCCTTAATGATCCGAGAAGTCGAATCGAGTCAAATAGAAGGTGCTTGTTCAACCGAGAAGCCGTATTAGGTCACATTGTGCGTACTTGGTGACTTGATAAAACAAACGGATCAAGTTATGGATACTTGTTGATCCGAGAAGCCGAATTGGGTCAAATGGAAGAAATTTTATTCCGAGAAGCCAATTGAGATGAAATACAAGCCTTAATGATCCGAGAAGTCGAATCGAGTCAAATAGAAGGTGCTTGTTGATCCGAGAAGCCGTATTAGGTCACATTGTGCGTATTTGGTGACTTGATAACACAAACGGATCAAGTTATGGATACTTGTTGATCCGAGAAGCCGAATTGGGTCAAATGGAAGACTTTTTAATCCGAGAAGTCAATTAGGGTCAAATACAAGCCTTAATGATCAAATTGAGTCAAATAGAAGGTGCTTGTTGATTTGAGAAGCCGTATTAGGTCACATTGTGCGTACTTGGTGACTTGATAAAACAAACGGATCAAGTTATGGATACTTGTTGATCCGAGAAGCCGAATTGGGTCAAATGGAAGACATATTGATCCGAGAAGTCAATTGAGATCAAATACAAGCCGTAATGATTCGAGAAGTCGAATCGAGTGAAATAGAAGGTGCTTGTTGATCCGAGAAGCCGTATTAGGTCACATTGTGCGTACTTGGTTACTTGATAAAACAAACGGATCAAGTTAAGGATACTTGTTGATCCGAGAAGCCGAATTGGGTCAAATGGAAGACATTTTAATCCGAGAAGTCAATTAGGGTCAAATACAAGCCTTAATGATCCGAGAAGTCAAATCGAGTCAAATAGAAGGTGCTTGTTGATTCGAGAAGCCGTATTAGGTCACATTGTGCGTACTTGGTGACTTGATAAAACAAACGGATCAAGTTATGGATACTTGTTGATCCGAGAAGCCGAATTGGGTCAAATGGAAGACTTATTAATCCGAGAAGTCAATTGGGGTCAAATAAAAGCCTTAATGATCCGAGAAGTCGAATCGAGTCAAATAGAAGGTGCTTGTTGATCCGAGAAGCCGTATTAGGTCACATTGTGCGTACTTGGTGACTTGATAAAACAAAACGGATCAAGTTATGGATACTTGTTGATCCGAGAAGCCGAATTGGGTCAAATGGAAGAAATTGTATTCCGAGAAGTCAATTGAGATCAAATACAAGCTTTAATGATTCGAGAAGTCGAATTGAGTCAAATAGAAGGTGCTTGTTGATCCGAGAAGCCGTATTAGGTCACATTGTGCGTACTTTGTGACTTGATAAAACAAACGGATCAAGTTATGGATACTTGTTGATCCGAGAAGCCGAATTGGGTCAAATGGAAGAAATTATATTCCGAGAAGTCAATTGAGATCAAATACAAGCTTTAATGATTCGAGAAGTCGAATCGAGTCAAATAGAAGGTGCTTGTTGATCCGAGAAGCCGTATTAGGTCACATTGTGCGTAATTGGTGACTTGATAAAACAAAAGGATCAAGTTATGGATACTTGTTGATCCGAGAAGCCGAATTGGGTCAAATGGAAGACTTATTAATCCGAGAAGTCAATTGGGGTCAAATAAAAGCCTTAATGATCCGAGAAGTCGAATCGAGTCAAATAGAAGGTGCTTGTTGATCCGAGAAGCCGTATTAGGTCACATTGTGCGTATTTGGTGACTTGATAACACAAACGGATCAAGTTATGGATACCTGTTGATCCGATAAGCCGAATTGGGTCAAATGGAAGACGTGTTGATCCGAGAAGTCAATTGAGATCAAATACAAGCCGTAATGATTCGAGAAGTCGAATCGAGTCAAATAGAAGGTGCTTGTTGATCCGAGAAGCCGTATTAGGTCACATTGTGCGTACTTGGTGACTTGATAAAACAAACGGATCAAGTTATGGATACTTGTTGATCCGAGAAGCCGAATTGGGTCAAATGGAAGAAATTGTATTCCGAGAAGTCAATTGAGATCAAATACAAGCTTTAATGATTCGAGAAGTCGAATCGAGTCAAATAGAAGGTGCTTGTTGATCCGAGAGGCCGTATTAGGTCACATTGTGCGTACTTTGTGAGTTGATAAAACAAACGGATCAAGTTATGGATACTTGTTGATCCGAGAAGCCGAATTGGGTCAAATGGAAGAAATTGTATTCCGAGAAGTGAATTGAGATCAAATACAAGCTTTAATGATTCGAGAAGTCGAATCGAGTCAAATAGAAGGTGCTTGTTGATCCGAGAAGCCGTATTAGGTCACATTGTGCGTACTTGGTGACTTGATAAAAAAAACGGATCAAGTTATGGATACTTGTTGATCCGAGAAGCCGAATTGGGTAAAATGGAAGACTTATTAATCCGAGAAGTCAATTGGGGTCAAATAAAAGCCTTAATGATCCGAGAAGTCGAATCGAGTCAAATAGAAGGTGCTTGTTGATCCGAGAAGCCGTATTAGGTCACATTGTTCGTATTTGGTGACTTGATAACACAAACGGATCAAGTTATGGATACCTGTTGATCCGAGAAGCCGAATTGGGTCAAATGGAAGACGTATTGATCCGAGAAGTCAATTGAGATCAAATACAAGCCGTAATGATTCGAGAAGTCGAATCGAGTCAAATAGAAGGTGCTTGTTGATCCGAGAAGCCGTATTAGGTCACATTGTGCGTACTTGGTGACTTGATAAAACAAACGGATCAAGTTATGGATACTTGTTGATCCGAGAAGCTGAATTGGGTCAAATGGAAGACTTATTAATCCGAGAAGTCAATTGGGATCAAATACAAGCCTTAATGATCCGAGAAGTCGAATCGAGTCAAATAGAAGGTGCTTGTTCAACCGAGAAGCCGTATTAGGTCACATTGTGCGTACTTGGTGACTTGATAAAACAAACGGATCAAGTTATGGATACTTGTTGATCCGAGAAGCCGAATTGGGTCAAATGGAAGAAATTTTATTCCGAGAAGCCAATTGAGATGAAATACAAGCCTTAATGATCCGAGAAGTCGAATCGAGTCAAATAGAAGGTGCTTGTTGATCCGAGAAGCCGTATTAGGTCACATTGTGCGTATTTGGTGACTTGATAACACAAACGGATCAAGTTATGGATACTTGTTGATCCGAGAAGCCGAATTGGGTCAAATGGAAGACTTTTTAATCCGAGAAGTCAATTAGGGTCAAATACAAGCCTTAATGATCAAATTGAGTCAAATAGAAGGTGCTTGTTGATTTGAGAAGCCGTATTAGGTCACATTGTGCGTACTTGGTGACTTGATAAAACAAACGGATCAAGTTATGGATACTTGTTGATCCGAGAAGCCGAATTGGGTCAAATGGAAGACATATTGATCCGAGAAGTCAATTGAGATCAAATACAAGCCGTAATGATTCGAGAAGTCGAATCGAGTGAAATAGAAGGTGCTTGTTGATCCGAGAAGCCGTATTAGGTCACATTGTGCGTACTTGGTTACTTGATAAAACAAACGGATCAAGTTAAGGATACTTGTTGATCCGAGAAGCCGAATTGGGTCAAATGGAAGACATTTTAATCCGAGAAGTCAATTAGGGTCAAATACAAGCCTTAATGATCCGAGAAGTCAAATCGAGTCAAATAGAAGGTGCTTGTTGATTCGAGAAGCCGTATTAGGTCACATTGTGCGTACTTGGTGACTTGATAAAACAAACGGATCAAGTTATGGATACTTGTTGATCCGAGAAGCCGAATTGGGTCAAATGGAAGACTTATTAATCCGAGAAGTCAATTGGGGTCAAATAAAAGCCTTAATGATCCGAGAAGTCGAATCGAGTCAAATAGAAGGTGCTTGTTGATCCGAGAAGCCGTATTAGGTCACATTGTGCGTACTTGGTGACTTGATAAAACAAAACGGATCAAGTTATGGATACTTGTTGATCCGAGAAGCCGAATTGGGTCAAATGGAAGAAATTGTATTCCGAGAAGTCAATTGAGATCAAATACAAGCTTTAATGATTCGAGAAGTCGAATCGAGTCAAATAGAAGGTGCTTGTTGATCCGAGAAGCCGTATTAGGTCACATTGTGCGTACTTTGTGACTTGATAAAACAAACGGATCAAGTTATGGATACTTGTTGATCCGAGAAGCCGAATTGGGTCAAATGGAAGAAATTATATTCCGAGAAGTCAATTGAGATCAAATACAAGCTTTAATGATTCGAGAAGTCGAATCGAGTCAAATAGAAGGTGCTTGTTGATCCGAGAAGCCGTATTAGGTCACATTGTGCGTAATTGGTGACTTGATAAAACAAAAGGATCAAGTTATGGATACTTGTTGATCCGAGAAGCCGAATTGGGTCAAATGGAAGACTTATTAATCCGAGAAGTCAATTGGGGTCAAATAAAAGCCTTAATGATCTGAGAAGTCGAATCGAGTCAAATAGAAGGTGCTTGTTGATCCGAGAAGCCGTATTAGGTCACATTGTGCGTATTTGGTGACTTGATAACACAAACGGATCAAGTTATGGATACCTGTTGATCCGATAAGCCGAATTGGGTCAAATGGAAGACGTGTTGATCCGAGAAGTCAATTGAGATCAAATACAAGCCGTAATGATTCGAGAAGTCGAATCGAGTCAAATAGAAGGTGCTTGTTGATCCGAGAAGCCGTATTAGGTCACATTGTGCGTACTTGGTGACTTGATAAAACAAACGGATCAAGTTATGGATAGTTGTTGATCCGAGAAGCTGAATTGGATCAAATGGCAGACTTATTAATCCGAGAAGTCAATTGGGATCAAATACAAGCCTTAATGATCCGAGAAGTCGAATCGAGTCAAATAGAAGGTGCTTGTTCAACCGAGAAGCCGTATTAGGTCACATTATGCGTACTTGGTAACTTGATAAAACAAACGGATCAAGGTATGGATACTTGTTGATCCGAGAAGCCGAATTGGGTCAAATGGAAGAAATTGTATTCCGAGAAGTCAATTGAGATCAAATACAAGCCGTAATGATTCGAGAAGTCGAATCGAGTCAAATAGAAGGTGCTTGTTGATCCGAGAAGCCGTATTAGGTCACATTGTGCGTACTTGGTGACTTGATAAAACAAACGGATCAAGTTATGGATACTTGTTGATCCGAGAAGCCGAATTGGGTCAAATGGAAGAAATTGTATTCCGAGAAGTCAATTGAGATCAAATACAAGCCGTAATGATTCGAGAAGTCGAATCGAGTCAAATAGAAGGTGCTTGTTGATCCGAGAAGCCGTATTAGGTCACATTGTGCGTACTTGGTGACTTGATAAAACAAACGGATCAAGTTATGGATACTTGTTGATCCGAGAAGCCGAATTGGGTCAAATGGAAGACTTTTTAATCCGAGAAGTCAATTAGGGTCAAATACAAGCCTTAATGATCCGAGAAGTCAAATTGAGTCAAATAGAAGGTGCTTGTTGATTCGAGAAGCCGTATTAGGTCACATTGTGCGTACTTGGTGACTTGATAAAATAAACGGATCAAGTTATGGATACTTGTTGATCCCAGAAGCCGAATTGGGTCAAATGGAAGACTTATTAATCCGAGAAGTCAATTGGGGTCAAATACAAGCCTTAATGATCCGAGAAGTCGAATCAAGTCAAATAGAAGGTGCTTGTTGATCCGAGAAGCCGTATTAGGTCACATTGTGCGTACTTGGTGACTTGATAAAACAAACGGATCAAGTTATGGATACTTGTTGATCCGAGAAGCCGAATTGGGTCAAATGGAAGAAATTGTATTCCGAGAAGTGAATTGAGATCAAATACAAGCTTTAATGATTCGAGAAGTCGAATCGAGTCAAATAGAAGGTGCTTGTTGATCCGAGAAGCCGTATTAGGTCACATTGTGCGTACTTTGTGACTTGATAAAACAAACGGATCAAGTTATAGATACTTGTTGATCCGAGAAGCCGAATTGGGTCAAATGAAAGAAATTATATTCCGAGAAGTCAATTGAGATCAAATACAAGCCGTAATGATTCGAGAAGACGAATCGAGTCAAATAGAAGGTGTTTGTTGATCCGAGAAGCCGTATTAGGTCACATTGTGCGTACTTGGTGACTTGATAAAACAAACGGATCAAGTTATGGATACTTGTTGATCCGAGAAGCCGAATTGGGTCAAATGGAAGACTTTTTAATCCGAGAAGTTAATTAGGGTCAAATACAAGCCTTAATGATCCGAGAAGTAAAATTGAGTCAAATAGAAGGTGCTTGTTGATTCGAGAAGCCGTATTAGGTCACATTGTGCGTACTTGGTGACTTGATAAAATAAACGGATCAAGTTATGGGTATTTGTTGATCCGAGAAGCCGAATTGGGTCAAATGGAAGACATATTGATCCGAGAAGTCAATTGAGATCAAATACAAGCCGTAATGATCCGAGAAGTCGAATCGAGTAAAATAGAAGGTGCTTGTTGATTCGAGAAGCCGTATTAGGTCACATTGTGCGTACTTGGTTACTTGATAAAACAAACGGATCAAGTTAAGGATACTTGTTGATCCGAGAAGTCGAATTGGTTAAAATGGAAGACTTTTTAATCCGAGAAGTCAATTAGGGTCCAATACAAGCCTTAATGATCCGAGAAGTCAAATCGAGTCAAATAGAAGGTGTTTGTTGATTCGAGAAGCCGTATTAGGTCACATTGTGCGTACTTGGTGACTTGATAAAATAAACGGATCAAGTTATGGATACTTGTTGATCCGAGAAGCCGAATTGGGTCAAATGGTAGGCTTATTGATCCGAGAAGTCAATTGGGGTCAAATAAAAGCCTTAGTGATCCGAGAAGTCGAATCGAGTCAAATAGAAGGTGTTTGTTGATCCGAGAAGCCGTATTAGGTCACATTGTGCGTACTTGGTGACTTGATAAAATAAACGGATCAAGTTATGGATACTTGTTGATCCGAGAAGCCGAATTGGGTCAAATGGAAGACTTATTAATCCGAGAAGTCAATTGGGGTCAAATAAAAGCCTTAATGATCCGAGAAGTCGAATCGAGTCAAATAGAAGGTGCTTGTTGATCCGAGAAGCCGTATTAGGTCACATTGTGCGTATTTGGTGACTTGATAACACAAACGGATCAAGTTATGGATACCTGTTGATCCGAGAAGCCGAATTGGGTCAAATGGAAGACGTATTGATCCGAGAAGTCAATTGAGATCAAATACAAGCCGTAATGATTCGAGAAGTCGAATCGAGTCAAATAGAAGGTGCTTGTTGATCCGAGAAGCCGTATTAGGTCACATTGTGCGTACTTGGTGACTTGATAAAATAAACGGATCAAGTTATGGATACTTGTTGATCCGAGAAGCTGAATTGGGTCAAATGGCAGACTTATTAATCCGAGAAGTCAATTGGGATCAAATACAAGCCTTAATGATCCGAGAAGTCGAATCGAGTCAAATAGAAGGTGCTTGTTCAACCGAGAAGCCGTATTAGGTCACATTGTGCGTACTTGGTGACTTGATAAAACAAACGGATCAAGTTATGGATACTTGTTGATCCGAGAAGCCGAATTGGGTCAAATGGAAGAAATTTTATTCCGAGAAGCCAATTGAGATCAAATACAAGCCTTAATGATCCGAGAAGTCGAATCGAGTCAAATAGAAGGTGCTTGTTGATCCGAGAAGCCGTATTAGGTCACATTGTGCGTATTTGGTGACTTGATAACACAAACGGATCAAGTTATGGATACTTGTTGATCCGAGAAGCCGAATTGGGTCAAATGGAAGACTTTTTAATCCGAGAAGTCAATTAGGGTCAAATACAAGCCTTAATGATCCGAGAAGTCAAATTGAGTCAAATAGAAGGTGCTTGTTGATTCGAGAAGCCGTATTAGGTCACATTGTGCGTACTTGGTGACTTGATAAAATAAACGGATCAAGTTATGGATACTTGTTGATCCCAGAAGCCGAATTGGGTCAAATGGAAGACTTATTAATCCGAGAAGTCAATTGGGGTCAAATACAAGCCTTAATGATCCGAGAAGTCGAATCAAGTCAAATAGAAGGTGCTTGTTGATCCGAGAAGCCGTATTAGGTCACATTGTGCGTATTTGGTGACTTGATAACACAAACGGATCAAGTTATGGATACCTGTTGATCCGATAAGCCGAATTGGGTCAAATGGAAGACGTGTTGATCCGAGAAGTCAATTGAGATCAAATACAAGCCGTAATGATTCGAGAAGTCGAATCGAGTCAAATAGAAGGTGCTTGTTGATCCGAGAAGCCGTATTAGGTCACATTGTGCGTACTTGGTGACTTGATAAAACAAACGGATCAAGTTATGGATAGTTGTTGATCCGAGAAGCTGAATTGGGTCAAATGGCAGACTTATTAATCCGAGAAGTCAATTGGGATCAAATACAAGCCTTAATGATCCGAGAAGTCGAATCGAGTCAAATAGAAGGTGCTTGTTCAACCGAGAAGCCGTATTAGGTCACATTATGCGTACTTGGTAACTTGATAAAACAAACGGATCAAGGTATGGATACTTGTTGATCCGAGAAGCCGAATTGGGTCAAATGGAAGAAATTGTATTCCGAGAAGTCAATTGAGATCAAATACAAGCCGTAATGATTCGAGAAGTCGAATCGAGTCAAATAGAAGGTGCTTGTTGATCCGAGAAGCCGTATTAGGTCACATTGTGCGTACTTGGTGACTTGATAAAACAAACGGATCAAGTTATGGATACTTGTTGATCCGAGAAGCCGAATTGGGTCAAATGGAAGAAATTGTATTCCGAGAAGTCAATTGAGATCAAATACAAGCCGTAATGATTCGAGAAGTCGAATCGAGTCAAATAGAAGGTGCTTGTTGATCCGAGAAGCCGTATTAGGTCACATTGTGCGTACTTGGTGACTTGATAAAACAAACGGATCAAGTTATGGATACTTGTTGATCCGAGAAGCCGAATTGGGTCAAATGGAAGACTTTTTAATCCGAGAAGTCAATTAGGGTCAAATACAAGCCTTAATGATCCGAGAAGTCAAATTGAGTCAAATAGAAGGTGCTTGTTGATTCGAGAAGCCGTATTAGGTCACATTGTGCGTACTTGGTGACTTGATAAAATAAACGGATCAAGTTATGGATACTTGTTGATCCCAGAAGCCGAATTGGGTCAAATGGAAGACTTATTAATCCGAGAAGTCAATTGGGGTCAAATACAAGCCTTAATGATCCGAGAAGTCGAATCAAGTCAAATAGAAGGTGCTTGTTGATCCGAGAAGCCGTATTAGGTCACATTGTGCGTACTTGGTGACTTGATAAAACAAACGGATCAAGTTATGGATACTTGTTGATCCGAGAAGCCGAATTGGGTCAAATGGAAGAAATTGTATTCCGAGAAGTGAATTGAGATCAAATACAAGCTTTAATGATTCGAGAAGTCGAATCGAGTCAAATAGAAGGTGCTTGTTGATCCGAGAAGCCGTATTAGGTCACATTGTGCGTACTTTGTGACTTGATAAAACAAACGAATCAAGTTATAGATACTTGTTGATCCGAGAAGCCGAATTGGGTCAAATGAAAGAAATTATATTCCGAGAAGTCAATTGAGATCAAATACAAGCCGTAATGATTCGAGAAGACGAATCGAGTCAAATAGAAGGTGTTTGTTGATCCGAGAAGCCGTATTAGGTCACATTGTGCGTACTTGGTGACTTGATAAAACAAACGGATCAAGTTATGGATACTTGTTGATCCGAGAAGCCGAATTGGGTCAAATGGAAGACTTTTTAATCCGAGAAGTTAATTAGGGTCAAATACAAGCCTTAATGATCCGAGAAGTAAAATTGAGTCAAATAGAAGGTGCTTGTTGATTCGAGAAGCCGTATTAGGTCACATTGTGCGTACTTGGTGACTTGATAAAATAAACGGATCAAGTTATGGGTATTTGTTGATCCGAGAAGCCGAATTGGGTCAAATGGAAGACATATTGATCCGAGAAGTCAATTGAGATCAAATACAAGCCGTAATGATCCGAGAAGTCGAATCGAGTAAAATAGAAGGTGCTTGTTGATTCGAGAAGCCGTATTAGGTCACATTGTGCGTACTTGGTTACTTGATAAAACAAACGGATCAAGTTAAGGATACTTGTTGATCCGAGAAGTCGAATTGGTTAAAATGGAAGACTTTTTAATCCGAGAAGTCAATTAGGGTCCAATACAAGCCTTAATGATCCGAGAAGTCAAATCGAGTCAAATAGAAGGTGTTTGTTGATTCGAGAAGCCGTATTAGGTCACATTGTGCGTACTTGGTGACTTGATAAAATAAACGGATCAAGTTATGGATACTTGTTGATCCGAGAAGCCGAATTGGGTCAAATGGTAGGCTTATTGATCCGAGAAGTCAATTGGGGTCAAATAAAAGCCTTAGTGATCCGAGAAGTCGAATCGAGTCAAATAGAAGGTGTTTGTTGATCCGAGAAGCCGTATTAGGTCACATTGTGCGTACTTGGTGACTTGATAAAATAAACGGATCAAGTTATGGATACTTGTTGATCCGAGAAGCCGAATTGGGTCAAATGGAAGACTTATTAATCCGAGAAGTCAATTGGGGTCAAATAAAAGCCTTAATGATCCGAGAAGTCGAATCGAGTCAAATAGAAGGTGCTTGTTGATCCGAGAAGCCGTATTAGGTCACATTGTGCGTATTTGGTGACTTGATAACACAAACGGATCAAGTTATGGATACCTGTTGATCCGAGAAGCCGAATTGGGTCAAATGGAAGACGTATTGATCCGAGAAGTCAATTGAGATCAAATACAAGCCGTAATGATTCGAGAAGTCGAATCGAGTCAAATAGAAGGTGCTTGTTGATCCGAGAAGCCGTATTAGGTCACATTGTGCGTACTTGGTGACTTGATAAAATAAACGGATCAAGTTATGGATACTTGTTGATCCGAGAAGCTGAATTGGGTCAAATGGCAGACTTATTAATCCGAGAAGTCAATTGGGATCAAATACAAGCCTTAATGATCCGAGAAGTCGAATCGAGTCAAATAGAAGGTGCTTGTTCAACCGAGAAGCCGTATTAGGTCACATTGTGCGTACTTGGTGACTTGATAAAACAAACGGATCAAGTTATGGATACTTGTTGATCCGAGAAGCCGAATTGGGTCAAATGGAAGAAATTTTATTCCGAGAAGCCAATTGAGATCAAATACAAGCCTTAATGATCCGAGAAGTCGAATCGAGTCAAATAGAAGGTGCTTGTTGATCCGAGAAGCCGTATTAGGTCACATTGTGCGTATTTGGTGACTTGATAACACAAACGGATCAAGTTATGGATACTTGTTGATCCGAGAAGCCGAATTGGGTCAAATGGAAGACTTTTTAATCCGAGAAGTCAATTAGGGTCAAATACAAGCCTTAATGATCAAATTGAGTCAAATAGAAGGTGCTTGTTGATTTGAGAAGCCGTATTAGGTCACATTGTGCGTACTTGGTGACTTGATAAAACAAACGGATCAAGTTAT
Source organism: Ajuga chamaepitys (assembly GCA_958295605.1). NCBI lineage: Eukaryota > Viridiplantae > Streptophyta > Magnoliopsida > Lamiales > Lamiaceae > Ajuga > Ajuga chamaepitys. The sequence goes on along the minus strand of OY282498.1, from coordinate 22,914,197 downwards.
GGATACTTGTTGATTCGAGAAGCCGAATTGGGTCAAATGGAAGACATATTGATCCGAGAAGTTAATTGAGATCAAATACAAGCCGTAATGATTCGAGAAGTCGAATCGAGTGAAATAGAAGGTGCTTGTTGATCCGAGAAGCCGTATTAGGTCACATTGTGCGTACTTGGTTACTTGATAAAACAAACGGATCAAGTTAAGGATACTTGTTGATCCGAGAAGCCGAATTGGGTCAAATGGAAGACATTTTAATCCGAGAAGTCAATTAGGGTCAAATACAAGCCTTAATGATCCGAGAAGTCAAATCGAGTCAAATAGAAGGTGCTTGTTGATTCGAGAAGCCGTATTAGGTCACATTGTGCGTACTTGGTGACTTGATAAAACAAACGGATCAAGTTATGGATACTTGTTGATCCGAGAAGCCGAATTGGGTCAAATGGAAGACTTATTAATCCGAGAAGTCAATTGGGGTCAAATAAAAGCCTTAATGATCCGAGAAGTCGAATCGAGTCAAATAGAAGGTGCTTGTTGATCCGAGAAGCCGTATTAGGTCACATTGTGCGTACTTGGTGACTTGATAAAACAAACGGATCAAGTTATGGCTACTTGTTGATCCGAGAAGCCGAATTGGGTCAAATGGAAGAAATTGTATTCCGAGAAGTCAATTGAGATCAAATACAAGCTTTAATGATTCGAGAAGTCGAATCGAGTCAAATAGAAGGTGCTTGTTGATCCGAGAAGCCGTATTAGGTCACATTGTGCGTACTTTGTGACTTGATAAAACAAACGGATCAAGTTATGGATACTTGTTGATCCGAGAAGCCGAATTGGGTCAAATGGAAGAAATTATATTCCGAGAAGTCAATTGAGATCAAATACAAGCTTTAATGATTCGAGAAGTCGAATCGAGTCAAATAGAAGGTGCTTGTTGATCCGAGAAGCCGTATTAGGTCACATTGTGCGTAATTGGTGACTTGATAAAACAAAAGGATCAAGTTATGGATACTTGTTGATCCGAGAAGCCGAATTGGGTCAAATGGAAGACTTATTAATCCGAGAAGTCAATTGGGGTCAAATAAAAGCCTTAATGATCCGAGAAGTCGAATCGAGTCAAATAGAAGGTGCTTGTTGATCCGAGAAGCCGTATTAGGTCACATTGTGCGTATTTGGTGACTTGATAACACAAACGGATCAAGTTATGGATACCTGTTGATCCGAGAAGCCGAATTGGGTCAAATGGAAGACGTATTGATCCGAGAAGTCAATTGAGATCAAATACAAGCCGTAATGATTCGAGAAGTCGAATCGAGTCAAATAGAAGGTGCTTGTTGATCCGAGAAGCCGTATTAGGTCACATTGTGCGTACTTGGTGACTTGATAAAACAAACGGATCAAGTTATGGATACTTGTTGATCCGAGAAGCTGAATTGGGTCAAATGGCAGACTTATTAATCCGAGAAGTCAATTGGGATCAAATACAAGCCTTAATGATCCGAGAAGTCGAATAGAGTCAAATAGAAGGTGCTTGTTCAACCGAGAAGCCGTATTAGGTCATATTGTGCGTACTTGGTGACTTGATAAAACAAACGGATCAAGGTATGGATACTTGTTGATCCGAGAAGCCGAATTGGGTCAAATGGAAGAAATTGTATTCCGAGAAGTCAATTGAGATCAAATACAAGCCGTAATGATTCGATAAGTCGAATCGAGTCAAATAGAAGGTGCTTGTTGATCCGAGAAGCCGTATTAGGTCACATTGTGCGTACTTGGTGACTTGATAAAACAAACGGATCAAGTTATGGATACTTGTTGATCCGAGAAGCCGAATTGGGTCAAATGGAAGAAATTGTATTCCGAGAAGTCAATTGAGATCAAATACAAGCCGTAATGATTCGAGAAGTCGAATCGAGTCAAATAGAAGGTGCTTGTTGATCCGAGAAGCCGTATTAGGTCACATTGTGCGTACTTGGTGACTTGATAAAACAAACGGATCAAGTTATGGATACCTGTTGATCCGAGAAGCCGAATTGGGTCAAATGGAAGACGTATTGATCCGAGAAGTCAATTGAGATCAAATACAAGCCGTAATGATTCGAGAAGTCGAATCGAGTCAAATAGAAGGTGCTTGTTGATTGGAGAAGCCGTATTAGGTCACATTGTGCGTACTTGGTGACTTGATAAAATAAACGGATCAAGTTATGGATACTTGTTGATCCCAGAAGCCGAATTGGGTCAAATGGAAGACTTATTAATCCGAGAAGTCAATTGGGGTCAAATACAAGCCTTAATGATCCGAGAAGTCGAATCAAGTCAAATAGAAGGTGCTTGTTGATCCGAGAAGCCGTATTAGGTCACATTGTGCGTACTTGGTGACTTGATAAAACAAACGGATCAAGTTATGGATACTTGTTGATCCGAGAAGCCGAATTGGGTCAAATGGAAGAAATTGTATTCCGAGAAGTGAATTGAGATCAAATACAAGCTTTAATGATTCGAGAAGTCGAATCGAGTCAAATAGAAGGTGCTTGTTGATCCGAGAAGCCGTATTAGGTCACATTGTGCGTACTTTGTGACTTGATAAAACAAACGGATCAAGTTATAGATACTTGTTGATCCGAGAAGCCGAATTGGGTCAAATGAAAGAAATTGTATTCCGAGAAGTCAATTGAGATCAAATACAAGCCGTAATGATTCGAGAAGTCGAATCGAGTCAAATAGAAGGTGTTTGTTGATCCGAGAAGCCGTATTAGGTCACATTGTGCGTACTTGGTGACTTGATAAAACAAACGGATCAAGTTATGGATACTTGTTGATCCGAGAAGCCGAATTGGGTCAAATGGAAGACTTTTTAATCCGAGAAGTCAATTAGGGTCCAATACAAGCCTTAATGATCCGAGAAGTCAAATCGAGTCAAATAGAAGGTGTTTGTTGATTCGAGAAGCCGTATTAGGTCACATTGTGCGTACTTGGTGACTTGATAAAATAAACGGATCAAGTTATGGATACTTGTTGATCCGAGAAGCCGAATTGGGTCAAATGGTAGGCTTATTGATCCGAGAAGTCAATTGGGGTCAAATAATAGCCTTAGTGATCCGAGAAGTCGAATCGAGTCAAATAGAAGGTGTTTGTTGATCCGAGAAGCCGTATTAGGTCACATTGTGCGTACTTGGTGACTTGATAAAACAAACGGATCAAGTTATGGATACTTGTTGATCCGAGAAGCCGAATTGGGTCAAATGGAAGACTTTTTAATCCGAGAAGTTAATTAGGGTCAAATACAAGCCTTAATGATCCGAGAAGTCAAATTGAGTCAAATAGAAGGTGCTTGTTGATTCGAGAAGCCGTATTAGGTCACATTGTGCGTACTTGGTGACTTGATAAAATAAACGGATCAAGTTATGGGTATTTGTTGATCCGAGAAGCCGAATTGGGTCAAATGGAAGACGTATTGATCCGAGAAGTCAATTGAGATGAAATACAAGCCGTAATGATTCGAGAAGTCGAATTGAGTCAAATAGAAGGTGCTTGTTGATCCGAGAAGCCGTATTAGGTCACATTGTGCGTACTTGGTGACTTGATAAAACAAACGGATCAAGTTATGGATACTTGTTGATCCGAGAAGCTGAATTGGGTCAAATGGCAGACTTATTAATCCGAGAAGTCAATTGGGATCAAATACAAGCCTTAATGATCCGAGAAGTCGAATCGAGTCAAATAGAAGGTGCTTGTTCAACCGAGAAGCCGTATTAGGTCACATTGTGCGTACTTGGTGACTTGATAAAACAAACGGATCAAGTTATGGATACTTGTTGATCCGAGAAGCCGAATTGGGTCAAATGGAAGAAATTTTATTCCGAGAAGCCAATTGAGATCAAATACAAGCCTTAATGATCCGAGAAGTCGAATCGAGTCAAATAGAAGGTGCTTGTTGATCCGAGAAGCCGTATTAGGTCACATTGTGCGTATTTGGTGACTTGATAACACAAACGGATCAAGTTATGGATACTTGTTGATCCGAGAAGCCGAATTGGGTCAAATGGAAGACTTTTTAATCCGAGAAGTCAATTAGGGTCAAATACAAGCCTTAATGATCAAATTGAGTCAAATAGAAGGTGCTTGTTGATTTGAGAAGCCGTATTAGGTCACATTGTGCGTACTTGGTGACTTGATAAAACAAACGGATCAAGTTATGGATACTTGTTGATTCGAGAAGCCGAATTGGGTCAAATGGAAGACATATTGATCCGAGAAGTTAATTGAGATCAAATACAAGCCGTAATGATTCGAGAAGTCGAATCGAGTGAAATAGAAGGTGCTTGTTGATCCGAGAAGCCGTATTAGGTCACATTGTGCGTACTTGGTTACTTGATAAAACAAACGGATCAAGTTAAGGATACTTGTTGATCCGAGAAGCCGAATTGGGTCAAATGGAAGACATTTTAATCCGAGAAGTCAATTAGGGTCAAATACAAGCCTTAATGATCCGAGAAGTCAAATCGAGTCAAATAGAAGGTGCTTGTTGATTCGAGAAGCCGTATTAGGTCACATTGTGCGTACTTGGTGACTTGATAAAACAAACGGATCAAGTTATGGATACTTGTTGATCCGAGAAGCCGAATTGGGTCAAATGGAAGACTTATTAATCCGAGAAGTCAATTAGGGTCAAATACAAGCCTTAATGATCCGAGAAGTCGAATCGAGTCAAATAGAAGGTGCTTGTTGATCCGAGAAGCCGTATTAGGTCACATTGTGCGTACTTGGTGACTTGATAAAACAAACGGATCAAGTTATGGATACTTGTTGATCCGAGAAGCTGAATTGGGTCAAATGGCAGACTTATTAATCCGAGAAGTCAATTGGGATCAAATACAAGCCTTAATGATCCGAGAAGTCGTATCGAGTCAAATAGAAGGTGCTTGTTCAACCGAGAAGCCGTATTAGGTCACATTGTGCGTACTTGGTGACTTGATAAAACAAACGGATCAAGGTATGGATACTTGTTGATCCGAGAAGCCGAATTGGGTCAAATGGAAGAAATTGTATTCCGAGAAGTCAATTGAGATCAAATACAAGCCGTAATGATTCGAGAAGTCGAATCGAGTCAAATAGAAGGTGCTTGTTGATCCGAGAAGCCGTATTAGGTCACATTGTGCGTACTTGGTGACTTGATAAAACAAACGGATCAAGTTATGGATACTTGTTGATCCGAGAAGCCGAATTGGGTCAAATGGAAGAAATTGTATTCCGAGAAGTCAATTGAGATCAAATACAAGCCGTAATGATTCGAGAAGTCGAATCGAGTCAAATAGAAGGTGCTTGTTGATCCGAGAAGCCGTATTAGGTCACATTGTGCGTACTTGGTGACTTGATAAAACAAACGGATCAAGTTATGGATACTTGTTGATCCGAGAAGCCGAATTGGGTCAAATGGAAGAAATTGTATTCTGAGAAGTCAATTGAGATCAAATACAAGCTTTAATGATTCGAGAAGTCGAATCGAGTCAAATAGAAGGTGCTTGTTGATCCGAGAAGCCATATTAGGTCACATTGTGCGTACTTGGTGACTTGATAAAACAAAAGGATCAAGTTATGGATACTTGTTGATCCGAGAAGCCGAATTGGGTCAAATGGAAGACTTATTAATCCGAGAAGTCAATTGGGGTCAAATAAAAGCCTTAATGATCCGAGAAGTCGAATCGAGTCAAATAGAAGGTGCTTGTTGATCCGAGAAGCCGTATTAGGTCACATTGTGCGTATTTGGTGACTTGATAACACAAACGGATCAAGTTATGGATACCTGTTGATCCGAGAAGCCGAATTGGGTCAAATGGAAGACGTATTGATCCGAGAAGTCAATTGAGATCAAATACAAGCCGTAATGATTCGAGAAGTCGAATCGAGTCAAATAGAAGGTGCTTGTTGATCCGAGAAGCCGTATTAGGTCACATTGTGCGTACTTGGTGACTTGATAAAACAAACGGATCAAGTTATGGATACTTGTTGATCCGAGAAGCTGAATTGGGTCAAATGGCAGACTTATTAATCCGAGAAGTCAATTGGGATTAAATACAAGCCTTAATGATCCGAGAAGTCGTATCGAGTCAAATAGAAGGTGCTTGTTCAACCGAGAAGCCGTATTAGGTCACATTGTGCGTACTTGGTGACTTGATAAAACAAACGGATCAAGTTATGGATACCTGTTGATCCGAGAAGCCGAATTGGGTCAAATGGAAGACGTATTGATCCGAGAAGTCAATTGAGATCAAATACAAGCCGTAATGATTCGAGAAGTCGAATCGAGTCAAATAGAAGGTGCTTGTTGATTGGAGAAGCCGTATTAGGTCACATTGTGCGTACTTGGTGACTTGATAAAATAAACGGATCAAGTTATGGATACTTGTTGATCCCAGAAGCCGAATTGGGTCAAATGGAAGACTTATTAATCCGAGAAGTCAATTGGGGTCAAATACAAGCCTTAATGATCCGAGAAGTCGAATCAAGTCAAATAGAAGGTGCTTGTTGATCCGAGAAGCCGTATTAGGTCACATTGTGCGTACTTGGTGACTTGATAAAACAAACGGATCAAGTTATGGATACTTGTTGATCCGAGAAGCCGAATTGGGTCAAATGGAAGAAATTGTATTCCGAGAAGTGAATTGAGATCAAATACAAGCTTTAATGATTCGAGAAGTCGAATCGAGTCAAATAGAAGGTGCTTGTTGATCCGAGAAGCCGTATTAGGTCACATTGTGCGTACTTTGTGACTTGATAAAACAAACGGATCAAGTTATAGATACTTGTTGATCCGAGAAGCCGAATTGGGTCAAATGAAAGAAATTGTATTCCGAGAAGTCAATTGAGATCAAATACAAGCCGTAATGATTCGAGAAGTCGAATCGAGTCAAATAGAAGGTGTTTGTTGATCCGAGAAGCCGTATTAGGTCACATTGTGCGTACTTGGTGACTTGATAAAACAAACGGATCAAGTTATGGATACTTGTTGATCCGAGAAGCCGAATTGGGTCAAATGGAAGACTTTTTAATCCGAGAAGTCAATTAGGGTCCAATACAAGCCTTAATGATCCGAGAAGTCAAATCGAGTCAAATAGAAGGTGTTTGTTGATTCGAGAAGCCGTATTAGGTCACATTGTGCGTACTTGGTGACTTGATAAAATAAACGGATCAAGTTATGGATACTTGTTGATCCGAGAAGCCGAATTGGGTCAAATGGTAGGCTTATTGATCCGAGAAGTCAATTGGGGTCAAATAATAGCCTTAGTGATCCGAGAAGTCGAATCGAGTCAAATAGAAGGTGTTTGTTGATCCGAGAAGCCGTATTAGGTCACATTGTGCGTACTTGGTGACTTGATAAAACAAACGGATCAAGTTATGGATACTTGTTGATCCGAGAAGCCGAATTGGGTCAAATGGAAGACTTTTTAATCCGAGAAGTTAATTAGGGTCAAATACAAGCCTTAATGATCCGAGAAGTCAAATTGAGTCAAATAGAAGGTGCTTGTTGATTCGAGAAGCCGTATTAGGTCACATTGTGCGTACTTGGTGACTTGATAAAATAAACGGATCAAGTTATGGGTATTTGTTGATCCGAGAAGCCGAATTGGGTCAAATGGAAGACGTATTGATCCGAGAAGTCAATTGAGATGAAATACAAGCCGTAATGATTCGAGAAGTCGAATTGAGTCAAATAGAAGGTGCTTGTTGATCCGAGAAGCCGTATTAGGTCACATTGTGCGTACTTGGTGACTTGATAAAACAAACGGATCAAGTTATGGATACTTGTTGATCCGAGAAGCTGAATTGGGTCAAATGGCAGACTTATTAATCCGAGAAGTCAATTGGGATCAAATACAAGCCTTAATGATCCGAGAAGTCGAATCGAGTCAAATAGAAGGTGCTTGTTCAACCGAGAAGCCGTATTAGGTCACATTGTGCGTACTTGGTGACTTGATAAAACAAACGGATCAAGTTATGGATACTTGTTGATCCGAGAAGCCGAATTGGGTCAAATGGAAGAAATTTTATTCCGAGAAGCCAATTGAGATCAAATACAAGCCTTAATGATCCGAGAAGTCGAATCGAGTCAAATAGAAGGTGCTTGTTGATCCGAGAAGCCGTATTAGGTCACATTGTGCGTATTTGGTGACTTGATAACACAAACGGATCAAGTTATGGATACTTGTTGATCCGAGAAGCCGAATTGGGTCAAATGGAAGACTTTTTAATCCGAGAAGTCAATTAGGGTCAAATACAAGCCTTAATGATCAAATTGAGTCAAATAGAAGGTGCTTGTTGATTTGAGAAGCCGTATTAGGTCACATTGTGCGTACTTGGTGACTTGATAAAACAAACGGATCAAGTTATGGATACTTGTTGATTCGAGAAGCCGAATTGGGTCAAATGGAAGACATATTGATCCGAGAAGTTAATTGAGATCAAATACAAGCCGTAATGATTCGAGAAGTCGAATCGAGTGAAATAGAAGGTGCTTGTTGATCCGAGAAGCCGTATTAGGTCACATTGTGCGTACTTGGTTACTTGATAAAACAAACGGATCAAGTTAAGGATACTTGTTGATCCGAGAAGCCGAATTGGGTCAAATGGAAGACATTTTAATCCGAGAAGTCAATTAGGGTCAAATACAAGCCTTAATGATCCGAGAAGTCAAATCGAGTCAAATAGAAGGTGCTTGTTGATTCGAGAAGCCGTATTAGGTCACATTGTGCGTACTTGGTGACTTGATAAAACAAACGGATCAAGTTATGGATACTTGTTGATCCGAGAAGCCGAATTGGGTCAAATGGAAGACTTATTAATCCGAGAAGTCAATTGGGGTCAAATAAAAGCCTTAATGATCCGAGAAGTCGAATCGAGTCAAATAGAAGGTGCTTGTTGATCCGAGAAGCCGTATTAGGTCACATTGTGCGTACTTGGTGACTTGATAAAACAAACGGATCAAGTTATGGCTACTTGTTGATCCGAGAAGCCGAATTGGGTCAAATGGAAGAAATTGTATTCCGAGAAGTCAATTGAGATCAAATACAAGCTTTAATGATTCGAGAAGTCGAATCGAGTCAAATAGAAGGTGCTTGTTGATCCGAGAAGCCGTATTAGGTCACATTGTGCGTACTTTGTGACTTGATAAAACAAACGGATCAAGTTATGGATACTTGTTGATCCGAGAAGCCGAATTGGGTCAAATGGAAGAAATTATATTCCGAGAAGTCAATTGAGATCAAATACAAGCTTTAATGATTCGAGAAGTCGAATCGAGTCAAATAGAAGGTGCTTGTTGATCCGAGAAGCCGTATTAGGTCACATTGTGCGTAATTGGTGACTTGATAAAACAAAAGGATCAAGTTATGGATACTTGTTGATCCGAGAAGCCGAATTGGGTCAAATGGAAGACTTATTAATCCGAGAAGTCAATTGGGGTCAAATAAAAGCCTTAATGATCCGAGAAGTCGAATCGAGTCAAATAGAAGGTGCTTGTTGATCCGAGAAGCCGTATTAGGTCACATTGTGCGTATTTGGTGACTTGATAACACAAACGGATCAAGTTATGGATACCTGTTGATCCGAGAAGCCGAATTGGGTCAAATGGAAGACGTATTGATCCGAGAAGTCAATTGAGATCAAATACAAGCCGTAATGATTCGAGAAGTCGAATCGAGTCAAATAGAAGGTGCTTGTTGATCCGAGAAGCCGTATTAGGTCACATTGTGCGTACTTGGTGACTTGATAAAACAAACGGATCAAGTTATGGATACTTGTTGATCCGAGAAGCTGAATTGGGTCAAATGGCAGACTTATTAATCCGAGAAGTCAATTGGGATCAAATACAAGCCTTAATGATCCGAGAAGTCGAATAGAGTCAAATAGATGGTGCTTGTTCAACCGAGAAGCCGTATTAGGTCACATTGTGCGTACTTGGTGACTTGATAAAACAAACGGATCAAGGTATGGATACTTGTTGATCCGAGAAGCCGAATTGGGTCAAATGGAAGAAATTGTATTCCGAGAAGTCAATTGAGATCAAATACAAGCCGTAATGATTCGAGAAGTCGAATCGAGTCAAATAGAAGGTGCTTGTTGATCCGAGAAGCCGTATTAGGTCACATTGTGCGTACTTGGTGACTTGATAAAACAAACGGATCAAGTTATGGATACTTGTTGATCCGAGAAGCCGAATTGGGTCAAATGGAAGAAATTGTATTCCGAGAAGTCAATTGAGATCAAATACAAGCCGTAATGATTCGAGAAGTCGAATCGAGTCAAATAGAAGGTGCTTGTTGATCCGAGAAGCCGTATTAGGTCACATTGTGCGTACTTGGTGACTTGATAAAACAAACGGATCAAGTTATGGATACTTGTTGATCCGAGAAGCCGAATTGGGTCAAATGGAAGACTTTTTAATCCGAGAAGTCAATTAGGGTCAAATACAAGCCTTAATGATCCGAGAAGTCAAATTGAGTCAAATAGAAGGTGCTTGTTGATCCGAGAAGCCGTATTAGGTCACATTGTGCGTAATTGGTGACTTGATAAAACAAAAGGATCAAGTTATGGATACTTGTTGATCCGAGAAGCCGAATTGGGTCAAATGGAAGACATATTAATCCGAGAAGTCAATTGGGGTCAAATAAAAGCCTTAATGATCCGAGAAGTCGAATCGAGTCAAATAGAAGGTGTTTGTTGATCCGAGAAGCCGTATTAGGTCACATTGTGCGTATTTGGTGACTTGATAACACAAACGGATCAAGTTATGGATACCTGTTGATCCGAGAAGCCGAATTGGGTCAAATGGAAGACGTATTGATCCGAGAAGTCAATTGAGATCAAATACAAGCCGTAATGATTCGAGAAGTCGAATCGAGTCAAATAGAAGGTGCTTGTTGATCCGAGAAGCCGTATTAGGTCACATTGTGCGTACTTGGTGACTTGATAAAACAAACGGATCAAGTTATGGATACTTGTTGATCCGAGAAGCTGAATTGGGTCAAATGGCAGACTTATTAATCCGAGAAGTCAATTGGGATCAAATACAAGCCTTAATGATCCGAGAAGTCGAATAGAGTCAAATAGAAGGTGCTTGTTCAACCGAGAAGCCGTATTAGGTCACATTGTGCGTACTTGGTGACTTGATAAAACAAACGGATCAAGGTATGGATACTTGTTGATCCGAGAAGCCGAATTGGGTCAAATGGAAGAAATTGTATTCCGAGAAGTCAATTGAGATCAAATACAAGCCGTAATGATTCGAGAAGTCGAATCGAGTCAAATAGAAGGTGCTTGTTGATCCGAGAAGCCGTATTAGGTCACATTGTGCGTACTTGGTGACTTGATAAAACAAACGGATCAAGTTATGGATACTTGTTGATCCGAGAAGCCGAATTGGGTCAAATGGAAGAAATTGTATTCCGAGAAGTCAATTGAGATCAAATACAAGCCGTAATGATTCGAGAAGTCGAATCGAGTCAAATAGAAGGTGCTTGTTGATCCGAGAAGCCGTATTAGGTCACATTGTGCGTACTTGGTGACTTGATAAAACAAACGGATCAAGTTATGGATACTTGTTGATCCGAGAAGCCGAATTGGGTCAAATGGAAGACTTTTTAATCCGAGAAGTTAATTAGGGTCAAATACAAGCCTTAATGATCCGAGAAGTCAAATTGAGTCAAATAGAAGGTGCTTGTTGATTCGAGAAGCCGTATTAGGTCACATTGTGCGTACTTGGTGACTTGATAAAATAAACGGATCAAGTTATGGGTATTTGTTGATCCGAGAAGCCGAATTGGGTCAAATGGAAGACATATTGATCCGAGAAGTCAATTGAGATCAAATACAAGCCGTAATGATCCGAGAAGTCGAATCGAGTAAAATAGAAGGTGCTTGTTGATTCGAGAAGCCGTATTAGGTCACATTGTGCGTACTTGGTTACTTGATAAAACAAACGGATCAAGTTAAGGATACTTGTTGATCCGAGAAGTCGAATTGGTTAAAACGGAAGACTTTTTAATCCGAGAAGTCAATTAGGGTCCAATACAAGCCTTAATGATCCGAGAAGTCAAATCGAGTCAAATAGAAGGTGCTTGTTGATTCGAGAAGCCGTATTAGGTCACATTGTGCGTACTTGGTGACTTGATAAAACAAACGGATCAAGTTATGGATACTTGTTGATCCGAGAAGCCGAATTGGGTCAAATGGAAGACTTATTAATCCGAGAAGTCAATTGGGGTCAAATAAAAGCCTTAATGATCCGAGAAGTCGAATCAAGTCAAATAGAAGGTGCTTGTTGATCCGAGAAGCCGTATTAGGTCACATTGTGCGTACTTGGTGACTTGATAAAACAAACGGATCAAGTTATGGATACTTGTTGATCCGAGAAGCCGAATTGGGTCAAATGGAAGAAATTGTATTCCGAGAAGTCAATTGAGATCAAATACAAGCTTTAATGATTCGAGAAGTCGAATCGAGTCAAATAGAAGGTGCTTGTTGATCCGAGAAGCCGTATTAGGTCACATTGTGCGTACTTTGTGACTTGATAAAACAAACGGATCAAGTTATGGATACTTGTTGATCCGAGAAGCCGAATTGGGTCAAATGGAAGAAATTACATTCCGAGAAGTCAATTGAGATCAAATACAAGCTTTAATGATTCGAGAAGTCGAATCGAGTCAAATAGAAGGTGCTTGTTGATCCGAGAAGCCGTATTAGGTCACATTGTGCGTAATTGGTGACTTGATAAAACAAAAGGATCAAGTTATGGATACTTGTTGATCCGAGAAGCCGAATTGGGTCAAATGGAAGACTTATTAATCCGAGAAGTCAATTGGGGTCAAATAAAAGCCTTAATGATCCGAGAAGTCGAATCGAGTCAAATAGAAGGTGCTTGTTGATCCGAGAAGCCGTATTAGGTCACATTGTGCGTATTTGGTGACTTGATAACACAAACGGATCAAGTTATGGATACCTGTTGATCCGAGAAGCCGAATTGGGTCAAATGGAAGACGTATTGATCCGAGAAGTCAATTGAGATCAAATACAAGCCGTAATGATTCGAGAAGTCGAATCGAGTCAAATAGAAGGTGCTTGTTGATCCGAGAAGCCGTATTAGGTCACATTGTGCGTACTTGGTGACTTGATAAAACAAACGGATCAAGTTATGGATACTTGTTGATCCGAGAAGCTGAATTGGGTCAAATGGCAGACTTATTAATCCGAGAAGTCAATTGGGATCAAATACAAGCCTTAATGATCCGAGAAGTCGAGTCGAGTCAAATAGAAGGTGCTTGTTCAACCGAGAAGCCGTATTAGGTCACATTGTGCGTACTTGGTGACTTGATAAAACAAACGGATCAAGGTATGGATACTTGTTGATCCGAGAAGCCGAATTGGGTCAAATGGAAGAAATTGTATTCCGAGAAGTCAATTGAGATCAAATACAAGCCGTAATGATTCGAGAAGTCGAATCGAGTCAAATAGAAGGTGCTTGTTGATCCGAGAAGCCGTATTAGGTCACATTGTGCGTACTTGGTGACTTGATAAAACAAACGGATCAAGTTATAGATACTTGTTGATCCGAGAAGCTGAATTGGGTCAAATGGCAGACTTATTAATCCGAGAAGTCAATTGGGATCAAATACAAGCCTTAATGATCCGAGAAGTCGAATAGAGTCAAATAGATGGTGCTTGTTCAACCGAGAAGCCGTATTAGGTCACATTGTGCGTACTTGGTGACTTGATAAAACAAACGGATCAAGGTATGGATACTTGTTGATCCGAGAAGCCGAATTGGGTCAAATGGAAGAAATTGTATTCCGAGAAGTCAATTGAGATCAAATACAAGCCGTAATGATTCGAGAAGTCGAATCGAGTCAAATAGAAGGTGCTTGTTGATCCGAGAAGCCGTATTAGGTCACATTGTGCGTACTTGGTGACTTGATAAAACAAACGGATCAAGTTATGGATACTTGTTGATCCGAGAAGCCGAATTGGGTCAAATGGAAGAAATTGTATTCCGAGAAGTCAATTGAGATCAAATACAAGCCGTAATGATTCGAGAAGTCGAATCGAGTCAAATAGAAGGTGCTTGTTGATCCGAGAAGCCGTATTAGGTCACATTGTGCGTACTTGGTGACTTGATAAAACAAACGGATCAAGTTAAGGATACTTGTTGATCCGAGAAGCCGAATTGGGTCAAATGGAAGACTTTTTAATCCGAGAAGTCAATTAGGGTCAAATACAAGCCTTAATGATCCGAGAAGTCAAATTGAGTCAAATAGAAGGTGCTTGTTGATCCGAGAAGCCGTATTAGGTCACATTGTGCGTAATTGGTGACTTGATAAAACAAAAGGATCAAGTTATGGATACTTGTTGATCCGAGAAGCCGAATTGGGTCAAATGGAAGACTTATTAATCCGAGAAGTCAATTGGGGTCAAATAAAAGCCTTAATGATCCGAGAAGTCGAATCGAGTCAAATAGAAGGTGCTTGTTGATCCGAGAAGCCGTATTAGGTCACATTGTGCGTATTTGGTGACTTGATAACACAAACGGATCAAGTTATGGATACCTGTTGATCCGAGAAGCCGAATTGGGTCAAATGGAAGACGTATTGATCCGAGAAGTCAATTGAGATCAAATACAAGCCGTAATGATTCGAGAAGTCGAATCGAGTCAAATAGAAGGTGCTTGTTGATCCGAGAAGCCGTATTAGGTCACATTGTGCGTACTTGGTGACTTGATAAAACAAACGGATCAAGTTATGGATACTTGTTGATCCGAGAAGCTGAATTGGGTCAAATGGCAGACTTATTAATCCGAGAAGTCAATTGGGATCAAATACAAGCCTTAATGATCCGAGAAGTCGAATAGAGTCAAATAGAAGGTGCTTGTTCAACCGAGAAGCCGTATTAGGTCACATTGTGCGTACTTGGTGACTTGATAAAACAAACGGATCAAGGTATGGATACTTGTTGATCCGAGAAGCCGAATTGGGTCAAATGGAAGAAATTGTATTCCGAGAAGTGAATTGAGATCAAATACAAGCTTTAATGATTCGAGAAGTCGAATCGAGTCAAATAGAAGGTGCTTGTTGATCCGAGAAGCCGTATTAGGTCACATTGTGCGTACTTTGTGACTTGATAAAACAAACGGATCAAGTTATAGATACTTGTTGATCCGAGAAGCCGAATTGGGTCAAATGAAAGAAATTGTATTCCGAGAAGTCAATTGAGATCAAATACAAGCCGTAATGATTCGAGAAGTCGAATCGAGTCAAATAGAAGGTGTTTGTTGATCCGAGAAGCCGTATTAGGTCACATTGTGCGTACTTGGTGACTTGATAAAACAAACGGATCAAGTTATGGATACTTGTTGATCCGAGAAGCCGAATTGGGTCAAATGGAAGACTTTTTAATCCGAGAAGTTAATTAGGGTCAAATACAAGCCTTAATGATCCGAGAAGTCAAATTGAGTCAAATAGAAGGTGCTTGTTGATTCGAGAAGCCGTATTAGGTCACATTGTGCGTACTTGGTGACTTGATAAAATAAACGGATCAAGTTATGGGTATTTGTTGATCCGAGAAGCCGAATTGGGTCAAATGGAAGACATATTGATCCGAGAAGTCAATTGAGATCAAATACAAGCCGTAATGATCCGAGAAGTCGAATCGAGTAAAATAGAAGGTGCTTGTTGATTCGAGAAGCCGTATTAGGTCACATTGTGCGTACTTGGTTACTTGATAAAACAAACGGATCAAGTTAAGGATACTTGTTGATCCGAGAAGTCGAATTGGTTAAAACGGAAGACTTTTTAATCCGAGAAGTCAATTAGGGTCCAATACAAGCCTTAATGATCCGAGAAGTCAAATCGAGTCAAATAGAAGGTGCTTGTTGATTCGAGAAGCCGTATTAGGTCACATTGTGCGTACTTGGTGACTTCATAAAACAAACGGATCAAGTTATGGATACTTGTTGATCCGAGAAGCCGAATTGGGTCAAATGGAAGACTTATTAATCCGAGAAGTCAATTGGGGTCAAATAAAAGCCTTAATGATCCGAGAAGTCGAATCAAGTCAAATAGAAGGTGCTTGTTGATCCGAGAAGCCGTATTAGGTCACATTGTGCGTACTTGGTGACTTGATAAAACAAACGGATCAAGTTATGGATACTTGTTGATCCGAGAAGCCGAATTGGGTCAAATGGAAGAAATTGTATTCCGAGAAGTCAATTGAGATCAAATACAAGCTTTAATGATTCGAGAAGTCGAATCGAGTCAAATAGAAGGTGCTTGTTGATCCGAGAAGCCGTATTAGGTCACATTGTGCGTACTTTGTGACTTGATAAAACAAACGGATCAAGTTATGGATACTTGTTGATCCGAGAAGCCGAATTGGGTCAAATGGAAGAAATTACATTCCGAGAAGTCAATTGAGATCAAATACAAGCTTTAATGATTCGAGAAGTCGAATCGAGTCAAATAGAAGGTGCTTGTTGATCCGAGAAGCCGTATTAGGTCACATTGTGCGTAATTGGTGACTTGATAAAACAAAAGGATCAAGTTATGGATACTTGTTGATCCGAGAAGCCGAATTGGGTCAAATGGAAGACTTATTAATCCGAGAAGTCAATTGGGGTCAAATAAAAGCCTTAATGATCCGAGAAGTCGAATCGAGTCAAATAGAAGGTGCTTGTTGATCCGAGAAGCCGTATTAGGTCACATTGTGCGTATTTGGTGACTTGATAACACAAACGGATCAAGTTATGGATACCTGTTGATCCGAGAAGCCGAATTGGGTCAAATGGAAGACGTATTGATCCGAGAAGTCAATTGAGATCAAATACAAGCCGTAATGATTCGAGAAGTCGAATCGAGTCAAATAGAAGGTGCTTGTTGATCCGAGAAGCCGTATT
Organism: Ajuga chamaepitys; assembly: GCA_958295605.1. Lineage (NCBI taxonomy): Eukaryota > Viridiplantae > Streptophyta > Magnoliopsida > Lamiales > Lamiaceae > Ajuga > Ajuga chamaepitys. The sequence continues at coordinate 22,897,267 of OY282498.1, read as the reverse complement.
AGGTCACATTGTGCGTACTTGGTGACTTGATAAAACAAACGGATCAAGTTATAGATACTTGTTGATCCGAGAAGCTGAATTGGGTCAAATGGCAGACTTATTAATCCGAGAAGTCAATTGGGATCAAATACAAGCCTTAATGATCCGAGAAGTCGAATAGAGTCAAATAGATGGTGCTTGTTCAACCGAGAAGCCGTATTAGGTCACATTGTGCGTACTTGGTGACTTGATAAAACAAACGGATCAAGGTATGGATACTTGTTGATCCGAGAAGCCGAATTGGGTCAAATGGAAGAAATTGTATTCCGAGAAGTCAATTGAGATCAAATACAAGCCGTAATGATTCGAGAAGTCGAATCGAGTCAAATAGAAGGTGCTTGTTGATCCGAGAAGCCGTATTAGGTCACATTGTGCGTACTTGGTGACTTGATAAAACAAACGGATCAAGTTATGGATACTTGTTGATCCGAGAAGCCGAATTGGGTCAAATGGAAGAAATTGTATTCCGAGAAGTCAATTGAGATCAAATACAAGCCGTAATGATTCGAGAAGTCGAATCGAGTCAAATAGAAGGTGCTTGTTGATCCGAGAAGCCGTATTAGGTCACATTGTGCGTACTTGGTGACTTGATAAAACAAACGGATCAAGTTATGGATACTTGTTGATCCGAGAAGCCGAATTGGGTCAAATGGAAGACTTTTTAATCCGAGAAGTCAATTAGGGTCAAATACAAGCCTTAATGATCCGAGAAGTCAAATTGAGTCAAATAGAAGGTGCTTGTTGATCCGAGAAGCCGTATTAGGTCACATTGTGCGTAATTGGTGACTTGATAAAACAAAAGGATCAAGTTATGGATACTTGTTGATCCGAGAAGCCGAATTGGGTCAAATGGAAGACTTATTAATCCGAGAAGTCAATTGGGGTCAAATAAAAGCCTTAATGATCCGAGAAGTCGAATCGAGTCAAATAGAAGGTGCTTGTTGATCCGAGAAGCCGTATTAGGTCACATTGTGCGTATTTGGTGACTTGATAACACAAACGGATCAAGTTATGGATACCTGTTGATCCGAGAAGCCGAATTGGGTCAAATGGAAGACGTATTGATCCGAGAAGTCAATTGAGATCAAATACAAGCCGTAATGATTCGAGAAGTCGAATCGAGTCAAATAGAAGGTGCTTGTTGATCCGAGAAGCCGTATTAGGTCACATTGTGCGTACTTGGTGACTTGATAAAACAAACGGATCAAGTTATGGATACTTGTTGATCCGAGAAGCTGAATTGGGTCAAATGGCAGACTTATTAATCCGAGAAGTCAATTGGGATCAAATACAAGCCTTAATGATCCGAGAAGTCGAATAGAGTCAAATAGAAGGTGCTTGTTCAACCGAGAAGCCGTATTAGGTCACATTGTGCGTACTTGGTGACTTGATAAAACAAACGGATCAAGGTATGGATACTTGTTGATCCGAGAAGCCGAATTGGGTCAAATGGAAGAAATTGTATTCCGAGAAGTGAATTGAGATCAAATACAAGCTTTAATGATTCGAGAAGTCGAATCGAGTCAAATAGAAGGTGCTTGTTGATCCGAGAAGCCGTATTAGGTCACATTGTGCGTACTTTGTGACTTGATAAAACAAACGGATCAAGTTATAGATACTTGTTGATCCGAGAAGCCGAATTGGGTCAAATGAAAGAAATTGTATTCCGAGAAGTCAATTGAGATCAAATACAAGCCGTAATGATTCGAGAAGTCGAATCGAGTCAAATAGAAGGTGTTTGTTGATCCGAGAAGCCGTATTAGGTCACATTGTGCGTACTTGGTGACTTGATAAAACAAACGGATCAAGTTATGGATACTTGTTGATCCGAGAAGCCGAATTGGGTCAAATGGAAGACTTTTTAATCCGAGAAGTTAATTAGGGTCAAATACAAGCCTTAATGATCCGAGAAGTCAAATTGAGTCAAATAGAAGGTGCTTGTTGATTCGAGAAGCCGTATTAGGTCACATTGTGCGTACTTGGTGACTTGATAAAATAAACGGATCAAGTTATGGGTATTTGTTGATCCGAGAAGCCGAATTGGGTCAAATGGAAGACATATTGATCCGAGAAGTCAATTGAGATCAAATACAAGCCGTAATGATCCGAGAAGTCGAATCGAGTAAAATAGAAGGTGCTTGTTGATTCGAGAAGCCGTATTAGGTCACATTGTGCGTACTTGGTTACTTGATAAAACAAACGGATCAAGTTAAGGATACTTGTTGATCCGAGAAGTCGAATTGGTTAAAACGGAAGACTTTTTAATCCGAGAAGTCAATTAGGGTCCAATACAAGCCTTAATGATCCGAGAAGTCAAATCGAGTCAAATAGAAGGTGCTTGTTGATTCGAGAAGCCGTATTAGGTCACATTGTGCGTACTTGGTGACTTCATAAAACAAACGGATCAAGTTATGGATACTTGTTGATCCGAGAAGCCGAATTGGGTCAAATGGAAGACTTATTAATCCGAGAAGTCAATTGGGGTCAAATAAAAGCCTTAATGATCCGAGAAGTCGAATCAAGTCAAATAGAAGGTGCTTGTTGATCCGAGAAGCCGTATTAGGTCACATTGTGCGTACTTGGTGACTTGATAAAACAAACGGATCAAGTTATGGATACTTGTTGATCCGAGAAGCCGAATTGGGTCAAATGGAAGAAATTGTATTCCGAGAAGTCAATTGAGATCAAATACAAGCTTTAATGATTCGAGAAGTCGAATCGAGTCAAATAGAAGGTGCTTGTTGATCCGAGAAGCCGTATTAGGTCACATTGTGCGTACTTTGTGACTTGATAAAACAAACGGATCAAGTTATGGATACTTGTTGATCCGAGAAGCCGAATTGGGTCAAATGGAAGAAATTACATTCCGAGAAGTCAATTGAGATCAAATACAAGCTTTAATGATTCGAGAAGTCGAATCGAGTCAAATAGAAGGTGCTTGTTGATCCGAGAAGCCGTATTAGGTCACATTGTGCGTAATTGGTGACTTGATAAAACAAAAGGATCAAGTTATGGATACTTGTTGATCCGAGAAGCCGAATTGGGTCAAATGGAAGACTTATTAATCCGAGAAGTCAATTGGGGTCAAATAAAAGCCTTAATGATCCGAGAAGTCGAATCGAGTCAAATAGAAGGTGCTTGTTGATCCGAGAAGCCGTATTAGGTCACATTGTGCGTATTTGGTGACTTGATAACACAAACGGATCAAGTTATGGATACCTGTTGATCCGAGAAGCCGAATTGGGTCAAATGGAAGACGTATTGATCCGAGAAGTCAATTGAGATCAAATACAAGCCGTAATGATTCGAGAAGTCGAATCGAGTCAAATAGAAGGTGCTTGTTGATCCGAGAAGCCGTATTAGGTCACATTGTGCGTACTTGGTGACTTGATAAAACAAACGGATCAAGTTATGGATACTTGTTGATCCGAGAAGCTGAATTGGGTCAAATGGCAGACTTATTAATCCGAGAAGTCAATTGGGATCAAATACAAGCCTTAATGATCCGAGAAGTCGAATCGAGTCAAATAGAAGGTGCTTGTTCAACCGAGAAGCCGTATTAGGTCACATTGTGCGTACTTGGTGACTTGATAAAACAAACGGATCAAGGTATGGATACTTGTTGATCCGAGAAGCCGAATTGGGTCAAATGGAAGAAATTGTATTCCGAGAAGTCAATTGAGATCAAATACAAGCCGTAATGATTCGAGAAGTCGAATCGAGTCAAATAGAAGGTGCTTGTTGATCCGAGAAGCCGTATTAGGTCACATTGTGCGTACTTGGTGACTTGATAAAACAAACGGATCAAGTTATGGATACTTGTTGATCCGAGAAGCCGAATTGGGTCAAATGGAAGAAATTGTATTCCGAGAAGTCAATTGAGATCAAATACAAGCCGTAATGATTCGAGAAGTCGAATCGAGTCAAATAGAAGGTGCTTGTTAATCCGAGAAGCCGTATTAGGTCACATTGTGCGTACTTGGTGACTTGATAAAACAAACGGATCAAGTTATGGATACTTGTTGATCCGAGAAGCCGAATTGGGTCAAATGGAAGACTTTTTAATCCGAGAAGTCAATTAGGGTCAAATACAAGCCTTAATGATCCGAGAAGTCAAATTGAGTCAAATAGAAGGTGCTTGTTGATTCGAGAAGCCGTATTAGGTCACATTGTGCGTACTTGGTGACTTGATAAAATAAACGGATCAAGTTATGGATACTTGTTGATCCCAGAAGCCGAATTGGGTCAAATGGAAGACTTACTAATCCGAGAAGTCAATTGGGGTCAAATACAAGCCTTAATGATCCGAGAAGTCGAATCAAGTCAAATAGAAGGTGCTTGTTGATCCGAGAAGCCGTATTAGGTCACATTGTGCGTACTTGGTGACTTGATAAAACAAACGGATCAAGTTATGGATACTTGTTGATCCGAGAAGCCGAATTGGGTCAAATGGAAGAAATTGTATTCCGAGAAGTGAATTGAGATCAAATACAAGCTTTAATGATTCGAGAAGTCGAATCGAGTCAAATAGAAGGTGCTTGTTGATCCGAGAAGCCGTATTAGGTCACATTGTGCGTACTTTGTGACTTGATAAAACAAACGGATCAAGTTATAGATACTTGTTGATCCGAGAAGCCGAATTGGGTCAAATGAAAGAAATTGTATTCCGAGAAGTCAATTGAGATCAAATACAAGCCGTAATGATTCGAGAAGTCGAATCGAGTCAAATAGAAGGTGTTTGTTGATCCGAGAAGCCGTATTAGGTCACATTGTGCGTACTTGGTGACTTGATAAAACAAACGGATCAAGTTATGGATACTTGTTGATCCGAGAAGCCGAATTGGGTCAAATGGAAGACTTTTTAATCCGAGAAGTTAATTAGGGTCAAATACAAGCCTTAATGATCCGAGAAGTCAAATTGAGTCAAATAGAAGGTGCTTGTTGATTCGAGAAGCCGTATTAAGTCACATTGTGCGTACTTGGTGACTTGATAAAATAAACGGATCAAGTTATGGGTATTTGTTGATCCGAGAAGCCGAATTGGGTCAAATGGAAGACATATTGATCCGAGAAGTCAATTGAGATCAAATACAAGCCGTAATGATCCGAGAAGTCGAATCGAGTGAAATAGAAGGTGCTTGTTGATCCGAGAAACCGTATTAGGTCACATTGTGCGTACTTGGTTACTTGATAAAACAAACGGATCAAGTTAAGGATACTTGTTGATCCGAGAAGCCGAATTGGGTCAAATGGAAGACATTTTAATCCGAGAAGTCAATTAGGGTCATATACAAGCCTTAATGATCCGAGAAGTCAAATCGTGTCAAATAGAAGGTGCTTGTTGATTCGAGAAGCCGTATTAGGTCACATTGTGCGTACTTGGTGACTTGATAAAACAAACGGATCAAGTTATGGATACTTGTTGATCCGAGAAGCCGAATTGGGTCAAATGGAAGACTTATTAATCCGAGAAGTCAATTGGGGTCAAATAAAAGCCTTAATGATCCGAGAAGTCGAATCGAGTCAAATAGAAGGTGCTTGTTGATCCGAGAAGCCGTATTAGGTCACATTGTGCGTACTTGGTGACTTGATAAAACAAACGGATCAAGTTATGGATACTTGTTGATCCGAGAAGCCGAATTGGGTCAAATGGAAGAAATTGTATTCCGAGAAGTCAATTGAGATCAAATACAAGCTTTAATGATTCGAGAAGCCGAATCGAGTCAAATAGAAGGTGCTTGTTGATCCGAGAAGCCGTATTAGGTCACATTGTGCGTACTTGGTGACTTGATAAAAGAAACGGATCAAGTTATGGATACTTGTTTATCCGAGAAGCCGAATTGGGTCAAATGGAAGACTTATTAATCCGAGAAGTCAATTGGGGTCAAATAAAAGCCTTAATGATCCGAGAAGTCGAATCGAGTCAAATAGAAGGTGCTTGTTGATCCGAGAAGCCGTATTAGGTCACATTGTGCGTATTTGGTGACTTGATAACACAAACGGATCAAGTAATGGATACCTGTTGATCCGAGAAGCCGAATTGGGTCAAATGGAAGACGTATTGATCGGAGAAGTCAATTGAGATCAAATACAAGCCGTAATGATTCGAGAAGTCGAATCGAGTCAAATAGAAGGTGCTTGTTGATCCGAGAAGCCGTATTAGGTCACATTGTGCGTATTTGGTGACTTGATAACACAAACGGATCAAGTTATGGATACCTGTTGATCCGAGAAGCCGAATTGGGTCAAATGGAAGACGTATTGATCCGAGAAGTCAATTGAGATCAAATACAAGCCGTAATGATTCGAGAAGTCGAATCGAGTCAAATAGAAGGTGCTTGTTGATCCGAGAAGCCGTATTAGGTCACATTGTGCGTACTTGGTGACTTGATAAAACAAACGGATCAAGTTATGGATACTTGTTGATCCGAGAAGCCGAATTGGGTCAAATGGAAGACATATTGATCCGAGAAGTCAATTGAGATCAAATACAAGCCGTAATGATCCGAGAAGTCGAATCGAGTAAAATAGAAGGTGATTGTTGATTCGAGAAGCCGTATTAGGTCACATTGTGCGTACTTGGTTACTTGATAAAACAAACGGATCAAGTTAAGGATACTTGTTGATCCGAGAAGTCGAATTGGTTAAAATGGAAGACTTTTTAATCCGAGAAGTCAATTAGGGTCCAATACAAGCCTTAATGATCCGAGAAGTCAAATCGAGTCAAATAGAAGGTGCTTGTTGATTCGAGAAGTCGTATTAGGTCACATTGTGCGTACTTGGTGACTTGATAAAACAAACGGATCAAGTTATGGATACTTGTTGATCCGAGAAGCCGAATTGGGTCAAATGGAAGACTTATTAATCCGAGAAGTCAATTGGGGTCAAATAAAAGCCTTAATGATCCGAGAAGTCGAATCGAGTCAAATAGAAGGTGCTTGTTGATCCGAGAAGCCGTATTAGGTCACATTGTGCGTACTTGGTGACTTGATAAAACAAACGGATCAAGTTATGGATACTTGTTGATCCGAGAAGCCGAATTGGGTCAAATGGAAGAAATTGTATTCCGAGAAGTCAATTGAGATCAAATACAAGCTTTAATGATTCGAGAAGTCAAATCGAGTCAAATAGAAGGTGCTTGTTGATCCGAGAAGCCGTATTAGGTCACATTGTGCGTACTTTGTGACTTGATAAAACAAACGGATCAAGTTATGGATACTTGTTGATCCGAGAAGCCGAATTGGGTCAAATGGAAGAAATTACATTCCGAGAAGTCAATTGAGATCAAATACAAGCTTTAATGATTCGAGAAGTCGAATCGAGTCAAATAGAAGGTGCTTGTTGATCCGAGAAGCCGTATTAGGTCACATTGTGCGTAATTGGTGACTTGATAAAACAAAAGGATCAAGTTATGGATACTTGTTGATCCGAGAAGCCGAATTGGGTCAAATGGAAGACTTATTAATCCGAGAAGTCAATTGGGGTCAAATAAAAGCCTTAATGATCCGAGAAGTCGAATCGAGTCAAATAGAAGGTGCTTGTTGATCCGAGAAGCCGTATTAGGTCACATTGTGCGTATTTGGTGACTTGATAACACAAACGGATCAAGTTATGGATACCTGTTGATCCGAGAAGCCGAATTGGGTCAAATGGAAGACGTATTGATCCGAGAAGTCAATTGAGATCAAATACAAGCCGTAATGATTCGAGAAGTCGAATCGAGTTAAATAGAAGGTGCTTGTTGATCCGAGAAGCCGTATTAGGTCACATTGTGCGTACTTGGTGACTTGATAAAACAAACGGATCAAGTTATGGATACTTGTTGATCCGAGAAGCTGAATTGGGTCAAATGGCAGACTTATTAATCCGAGAAGTCAATTGGGATCAAATACAAGCCTTAATGATCCGAGAAGTCGAATCGAGTCAAATAGAAGGTGCTTGTTCAACCGAGAAGCCGTATTAGGTCACATTGTGCGTACTTGGTGACTTGATAAAACAAACGGATCAAGGTATGGATACTTGTTGATCCGAGAAGCCGAATTGGGTCAAATGGAAGAAATTGTATTCCGAGAAGTCAATTGAGATCAAATACAAGCCGTAATGATTCGAGAAGTCGAATCGAGTCAAATAGAAGGTGCTTGTTGATCCGAGAAGCCGTATTAGGTCACATTGTGCGTACTTGGTGACTTGATAAAACAAACGGATCAAGTTATGGATACTTGTTGATCCGAGAAGCCAAATTGGGTCAAATGGAAGAAATTGTATTCCGAGAAGTCAATTGAGATCAAATACAAGCCGTAATGATTCGAGAAGTCGAATCGAGTCAAATAGAAGGTGCTTGTTGATCCGAGAAGCCGTATTAGGTCACATTGTGCGTACTTGGTGACTTGATAAAATAAACGGATCAAGTTATGGGTATTTGTTGATCCGAGAAGCCGAATTGGGTCAAATGGAAGACATATTGATCCGAGAAGTCAATTGAGATCAAATACAAGCCGTAATGATCCGAGAAGTCGAATCGAGTAAAATAGAAGGTGCTTGTTGATTCGAGAAGCCGTATTAGGTCACATTGTGCGTACTTGGTTACTTGATAAAACAAACGGATCAAGTTAAGGATACTTGTTGATCCGAGAAGTCGAATTGGTTAAAATGGAAGACTTTTTAATCCGAGAAGTCAATTAGGGTCCAATACAAGCCTTAATGATCCGAGAAGTCAAATCGAGTCAAATAGAAGGTGCTTGTTGATTCGAGAAGCCGTATTAGGTCACATTGTGCGTACTTGGTGACTTGATAAAACAAACGGATCAAGTTATGGATACTTGTTGATCCGAGAAGCCGAATTGGGTCAAATGGAAGACTTATTAATCCGAGAAGTCAATTGGGGTCAAATAAAAGCCTTAATGATCCGAGAAGTCGAATCGAGTCAAATAGAAGGTGCTTGTTGATCCGAGAAGCCGTATTAGGTCACATTGTGCGTACTTGGTGACTTGATAAAACAAACGGATCAAGTTATGGATACTTGTTGATCCGAGAAGCCGAATTGGGTCAAATGGAAGAAATTGTATTCCGAGAAGTCAATTGAGATCAAATACAAGCTTTAATGATTCGAGAAGTCGAATCGAGTCAAATAGAAGGTGCTTGTTGATCCGAGAAGCCGTATTAGGTCACATTGTGCGTACTTTGTGACTTGATAAAACAAACGGATCAAGTTATGGATACTTGTTGATCCGAGAAGCCGAATTGGGTCAAATGGAAGAAATTACATTCCGAGAAGTCAATTGAGATCAAATACAAGCTTTAATGATTCGAGAAGTCGAATCGAGTCAAATAGAAGGTGCTTGTTGATCCGAGAAGCCGTATTAGGTCACATTGTGCGTAATTGGTGACTTGATAAAACAAAAGGATCAAGTTATGGATACTTGTTGATCCGAGAAGCCGAATTGGGTCAAATGGAAGACTTATTAATCCGAGAAGTCAATTGGGGTCAAATAAAAGCCTTAATGATCCGAGAAGTCGAATCGAGTCAAATAGAAGGTGCTTGTTGATCCGAGAAGCCGTATTAGGTCACATTGTGCGTATTTGGTGACTTGATAACACAAACGGATCAAGTTATGGATACCTGTTGATCCGAGAAGCCGAATTGGGTCAAATGGAAGACGTATTGATCCGAGAAGTCAATTGAGATCAAATACAAGCCGTAATGATTCGAGAAGTCGAATCGAGTCAAATAGAAGGTGCTTGTTGATCCGAGAAGCCGTATTAGGTCAAATTGTGCGTACTTGGTGACTTGATAAAACAAACGGATCAAGTTATGGATACTTGTTGATCCGAGAAGCTGAATTGGGTCAAATGGCAGACTTATTAATCCGAGAAGTCAATTGGGATCAAATACAAGCCTTAATGATCCGAGAAGTCGAATCGAGTCAAATAGAAGGTGCTTGTTCAACCGAGAAGCCGTATTAGGTCACATTGTGCGTACTTGGTGACTTGATAAAACAAACGGATCAAGGTATGGATACTTGTTGATCCGAGAAGCCGAATTGGGTCAAATGGAAGAAATTGTATTCCGAGAAGTCAATTGAGATCAAATACAAGCCGTAATGATTCGAGAAGTCGAATCGAGTCAAATAGAAGGTGCTTGTTGATCCGAGAAGCCGTATTAGGTCACATTGTGCGTACTTGGTGACTTGATAAAACAAACGGATCAAGTTATGGATACTTGTTGATCCGAGAAGCCGAATTGGGTCAAATGGAAGAAATTGTATTCCGAGAAGTCAATTGAGATCAAATACAAGCTTTAATGATTCGAGAAGTCGAATCGAGTCAAATAGAAGGTGCTTGTTGATCCGAGAAGCCGTATTAGGTCACATTGTGCGTACTTTGTGACTTGATAAAACAAACGGATCAAGTTATAGATACTTGTTGATCCGAGAAGCCGAATTGGGTCAAATGAAAGAATTTGTATTCCGAGAAGTCAATTGAGATCAAATACAAGCCGTAATGATTCGAGAAGTCGAATCGAGTCAAATAGAAGGTGTTTGTTGATCCGAGAAGCCGTATTAGGTCACATTGTGCGTACTTGGTGACTTGATAAAACAAACGGATCAAGTTATGGATACTTGTTGATCCGAGAAGCCGAATTGGGTCAAATGGAAGACTTTTTAATCCGAGAAGTTAATTAGGGTCAAATACAAGCCTTAATGATCCGAGAAGTCAAATTGAGTCAAATAGAAGGTGCTTGTTGATTCGAGAAGCCGTATTAGGTCACATTGTGCGTACTTGGTGACTTGATAAAATAAACGGATCAAGTTATGGGTATTTGTTGATCCGAGAAGCCGAATTGGGTCAAATGGAAGACATATTGATCCGAGAAGTCAATTGAGATCAAATACAAGCCGTAATGATCCGAGAAGTCGAATCGAGTGAAATAGAAGGTGCTTGTTGATCCGAGAAACCGTATTAGGTCACATTGTGCGTACTTGGTTACTTGATAAAACAAACGGATCAAGTTAAGGATACTTGTTGATCCGAGAAGCCGAATTGGGTCAAATGGAAGACATTTTAATCCGAGAAGTCAATTAGGGTCATATACAAGCCTTAATGATCCGAGAAGTCAAATCGAGTCAAATAGAAGGTGCTTGTTGATTCGAGAAGCCGTATTAGGTCACATTGTGCGTACTTGGTGACTTGATAAAACAAACGGATCAAGTTATGGATACTTGTTGGTCCGAGAAGCCGAATTGGGTCAAATGGAAGACTTATTAATCCGAGAAGTCAATTGGGGTCAAATAAAAGCCTTAATGATCCGAGAAGTCGAATCGAGTCAAATAGAAGGTGCTTGTTGATCCGAGAAGCCGTATTAGGTCACATTGTGCGTACTTGGTGACTTGATAAAACAAACGGATCAAGTTATGGATACTTGTTGATCCGAGAAGCCGAATTGGGTCAAATGGAAGAAATTGTATTCCGAGAAGTCAATTGAGATCAAATACAAGCTTTAATGATTCGAGAAGCCGAATCGAGTCAAATAGAAGGTGCTTGTTGATCCGAGAAGCCGTATTAGGTCACATTGTGCGTACTTGGTGACTTGATAAAAGAAACGGATCAAGTTATGGATACTTGTTTATCCGAGAAGCCGAATTGGGTCAAATGGAAGACTTATTAATCCGAGAAGTCAATTGGGGTCAAATAAAAGCCTTAATGATCCGAGAAGTCGAATCGAGTCAAATAGAAGGTGCTTGTTGATTCGAGAAGCCGTATTAGGTCACATTGTGCGTACTTGGTGACTTGATAAAATAAACGGATCAAGTTATGGATACTTGTTGATCCCAGAAGCCGAATTGGGTCAAATGGAAGACTTATTAATCCGAGAAGTCAATTGGGGTCAAATAAAAGCCTTAATGATCCGAGAAGTCGAATCGAGTCAAATAGAAGGTGCTTGTTGATCCGAGAAGCCGTATTAGGTCACATTGTGCGTATTTGGTGACTTGATAACACAAACGGATCAAGTTATGGATACCTGTTGATCCGAGAAGCCGAATTGGGTCAAATGGAAGACGTATTGATCCGAGAAGTCAATTGAGATCAAATACAAGCCGTAATGATTCGAGAAGTCGAATCGAGTCAAATAGAAGGTGCTTGTTGATCCGAGAAGCCGTATTAGGTCACATTGTGCGTACTTGGTGACTTGATAAAACAAACGGATCAAGTTATGGATACTTGTTGATCCGAGAAGCTGAATTGGGTCAAATGGCAGACTTATTAATCCGAGAAGTCAATTGGGATCAAATACAAGCCTTAATGATCCGAGAAGTCGAATCGAGTCAAATAGAAGGTGCTTGTTCAACCGAGAAGCCGTATTAGGTCACATTGTGCGTACTTGGTGACTTGATAAAACAAACGGATCAAGGTATGGATACTTGTTGATCCGAGAAGCCGAATTGGGTCAAATGGAAGAAATTGTATTCCGAGAAGTCAATTGAGATCAAATACAAGCCGTAATGATTCGAGAAGTCGAATCGAGTCAAATAGAAGGTGCTTGTTGATCCGAGAAGCCGTATTAGGTCACATTGTGCGTACTTGGTGACTTGATAAAACAAACGGATCAAGTTATGGATACTTGTTGATCCGAGAAGCCGAATTGGGTCAAATGGAAGAAATTGTATTCCGAGAAGTCAATTGAGATCAAATACAAGCTTTAATGATTCGAGAAGTCGAATCGAGTCAAATAGAAGGTGCTTGTTGATCCGAGAAGCCGTATTAGGTCACATTGTGCGTACTTTGTGACTTGATAAAACAAACGGATCAAGTTATAGATACTTGTTGATCCGAGAAGCCGAATTGGGTCAAATGAAAGAAATTGTATTCCGAGAAGTCAATTGAGATCAAATACAAGCCGTAATGATTCGAGAAGTCGAATCGAGTCAAATAGAAGGTGTTTGTTGATCCGAGAAGCCGTATTAGGTCACATTGTGCGTACTTGGTGACTTGATAAAACAAACGGATCAAGTTATGGATACTTGTTGATCCGAGAAGCCGAATTGGGTCAAATGGAAGACTTTTTAATCCGAGAAGTTAATTAGGGTCAAATACAAGCCTTAATGATCCGAGAAGTCAAATTGAGTCAAATAGAAGGTGCTTGTTGATTCGAGAAGCCGTATTAGGTCACATTGTGCGTACTTGGTGACTTGATAAAATAAACGGATCAAGTTATGGGTATTTGTTGATCCGAGAAGCCGAATTGGGTCAAATGGAAGACATATTGATCCGAGAAGTCAATTGAGATCAAATACAAGCCGTAATGATCCGAGAAGTCGAATCGAGTGAAATAGAAGGTGCTTGTTGATCCGAGAAACCGTATTAGGTCACATTGTGCGTACTTGGTTACTTGATAAAACAAACGGATCAAGTTAAGGATACTTGTTGATCCGAGAAGCCGAATTGGGTCAAATGGAAGACATTTTAATCCGAGAAGTCAATTAGGGTCATATACAAGCCTTAATGATCCGAGAAGTCAAATCGAGTCAAATAGAAGGTGCTTGTTGATTCGAGAAGCCGTATTAGGTCACATTGTGCGTACTTGGTGACTTGATAAAACAAACGGATCAAGTTATGGATACTTGTTGATCCGAGAAGCCGAATTGGGTCAAATGGAAGACTTATTAATCCGAGAAGTCAATTGGGGTCAAATAAAAGCCTTAATGATCCGAGAAGTCGAATCGAGTCAAATAGAAGGTGCTTGTTGATCCGAGAAGCCGTATTAGGTCACATTGTGCGTACTTGGTGACTTGATAAAACAAACGGATCAAGTTATGGATACTTGTTGATCCGAGAAGCCGAATTGGGTCAAATGGAAGAAATTGTATTCCGAGAAGTCAATTGAGATCAAATACAAGCTTTAATGATTCGAGAAGCCGAATCGAGTCAAATAGAAGGTGCTTGTTGATCCGAGAAGCCGTATTAGGTCACATTGTGCGTACTTGGTGACTTGATAAAAGAAACGGATCAAGTTATGGATACTTGTTTATCCGAGAAGCCGAATTGGGTCAAATGGAAGACTTATTAATCCGAGAAGTCAATTGGGGTCAAATAAAAGCCTTAATGATCCGAGAAGTCGAATCGAGTCAAATAGAAGGTGCTTGTTGATCCGAGAAGCCGTATTAGGTCACATTGTGCGTATTTGGTGACTTGATAACACAAACGGATCAAGTTATGGATACCTGTTGATCCGAGAAGCCGAATTGGGTCAAATGGAAGACGTATTGATCGGAGAAGTCAATTGAGATCAAATACAAGCCGTAATGATTCGAGAAGTCGAATCGAGTCAAATAGAAGGTGCTTGTTGATCCGAGAAGCCGTATTAGGTCACATTGTGCGTATTTGGTGACTTGATAACACAAACGGATCAAGTTATGGATACCTGTTGATCCGAGAAGCCGAATTGGGTCAAATGGAAGACGTATTGATCCGAGAAGTCAATTGAGATCAAATACAAGCCGTAATGATTCGAGAAGTCGAATCGAGTCAAATAGAAGGTGCTTGTTGATCCGAGAAGCCGTATTAGGTCACATTGTGCGTACTTGGTGACTTGATAAAACAAACGGATCAAGTTATGGATACTTGTTGATCCGAGAAGCTGAATTGGGTCAAATGGCAGACTTATTAATCCGAGAAGTTAATTGGGATCAAATACAAGCCTTAATGATCCGAGAAGTCGAATCGAGTCAAATAGAAGGTGCTTGTTCAACCGAGAAGCCGTATTAGGTCACATTGTGCGTACTTGGTGACTTGATAAAACAAACGGATCAAGGTATGGATACTTGTTGATCCGAGAAGCCGAATTGGGTCAAATGGAAGAAATTGTATTCCGAGAAGTCAATTGAGATCAAATACAAGCCGTAATGATTCGAGAAGTCGAATCGAGTCAAATAGAAGGTGCTTGTTGATCCGAGAAGCCGTATTAGGTCACATTGTGCGTACTTGGTGACTTGATAAAACAAACGGATCAAGTTATGGATACTTGTTGATCCGAGAAGCCGAATTGGGTCAAATGGAAGAAATTGTATTCCGAGAAGTCAATTGAGATCAAATACAAGCCGTAATGATTCGAGAAGTCGAATCGAGTCAAATAGAAGGTGCTTGTTGATCCGAGAAGCCGTATTAGGTCACATTGTGCGTACTTGGTGACTTGATAAACAAACGGATCAAGTTATGGATACTTGTTGATCCGAGAAGCCGAATTGGGTCAAATGGAAGACTTTTTAATCCGAGAAGTCAATTAGGGTCAAATACAAGCCTTAATGATCCGAGAAGTCAAATTGAGTCAAATAGAAGGTGCTTGTTGATTCGAGAAGCCGTATTAGGTCACATTGTGCGTACTTGGTGACTTGATAAAATAAACGGATCAAGTTATGGATACTTGTTGATCCCAGAAGCCGAATTGGGTCAAATGGAAGACTTATTAATCCGAGAAGTCAATTGGGGTCAAATACAAGCCTTAATGATCCGAGAAGTCGAATCAAGTCAAATAGAAGGTGCTTGTTGATCCGAGAAGCCGTATTAGGTCACATTGTGCGTACTTGGTGACTTGATAAAATAAACGGATCAAGTTATGGATACTTGTTGATCCGAGAAGCCGAATTGGGTCAAATGGAAGAAATTGTATTCCGAGAAGTGAATTGAGATCAAATAGAAGCTTTAATGATTCGAGAAGTCGAATCGAGTCAAATAGAAGGTGCTTGTTGATCCGAGAAGCCGTATTAGGTCACATTGTGCGTACTTTGTGACTTGATAAAACAAACGGATCAAGTTATCGATACTTGTTGATCCGAGAAGCCGAATTGGGTCAAATGAAAGAAATTGTATTCCGAGAAGTCAATTCAGATCAAATACAAGCCGTAATGATTCGAGAAGTCGAATCGAGTCAAATAGAAGGTGTTGGTTGATCCGAGAAGCCGTATTAGGTCACATTGTGCGTACTTGGTGACTTGATAAAACAAACGGATCAAGTTATGGATACTTGTTGATCCGAGAAGCCGAATTGGGTCAAATGGAAGACTTTTTAATCCGAGAAGTTAATTAGGGTCAAATACAAGCCTTAATGATCCGAGAAGTCAAATTGAGTCAAATAGAAGGTGCTTGTTGATTCGAGAAGCCGTATTAGGTCACATTGTGCGTACTTGGTGACTTGATAAAATAAACGGATCAAGTTATGGGTATTTGTTGATCCGAGAAGCCGAATTGGGTCAAATGGAAGACATATTGATCCGAGAAGTCAATTGAGATCAAATACAAGCCGTAATGTTCCGAGAAGTCGAATCGAGTAAAATAGAAGGTGCTTGTTGATTCGAGAAGCCGTATTAGGTCACATTGTGCGTACTTGGTTACTTGATAAAACAAACGGATCAAGTTAAGGATACTTGTTGATCCGAGAAGTCGAATTGGTTAAAATGGAAGACTTTTTAATCCGAGAAGTCAATTAGGGTCCAATACAAGCCTTAATGATCCGAGAAGTCAAATCGAGTCAAATAGAAGGTGTTTGTTGATTCGAGAAGCCGTATTAGGTCACATTGTGCGTACTTGGTGACTTGATAAAACAAACGGATCAAGTTATGGATACTTGTTGATCCGAGAAGCCGAATTGGGTCAAATGGTAGGCTTATTGATCCGAGAAGTCAATTGGGGTCAAATAAAAGCCTTAGTGATCCGAGAAGTCGAATCGAGTCAAATAGAAGGTGTTTGTTGATCCGAGAAGCCGTATTAGGTCACATTGTGCGTACTTGGTGACTTGATAAAATAAACGGATCAAGTTATGGATACTTGTTGATCCGAGAAGCCGAATTGGGTCAAATGGAAGACTTATTAATCCGAGAAGTCAATTGGGGTCAAATAAAAGCCTTAATGATCCGAGAAGTCGAATCGAGTCAAATAGAAGGTGCTTGTTGATCCGAGAAGCCGTATTAGGTCACATTGTGCGTATTTGGTGACTTGATAACACAAACGGATCAAGTTATGGATACCTGTTGATCCGAGAAGCCGAATTGGGTCAAATGGAAGACGTATTGATCCGAGAAGTCAATTGAGATCAAATACAAGCCGTAATGATTCGAGAAGTCAAATCGAGTCAAATAGAAGGTGCTTGTTGATCCGAGAAGCCGTATTAGGTCACATTGTGCGTACTTGGTGACTTGATAAAACAAACGGATCAAGTTATGGATACTTGTTGATCCAAGAAGCTGAATTGGGTCAAATGGCAGACTTATTAATCCGAGAAGTCAATTGGGATCAAATACAAGCCTTAATGATCCGAGAAGTCGAATCGAGTCAAATAGAAGGTGCTTGTTCAACCGAGAAGCCGTATTAGGTCACATTGTGCGTACTTGGTGACTTGATAAAACAAACGGATCACGGTATGGATACTTGTTGATCCGAGAAGCCGAATTGGGTCAAATGGAAGAAATTGTATTCCGAGAAGTCAATTGAGATCAAATACAAGCCGTAATGATTCGAGAAGTCGAATCGAGTCAAATAGAAGGTGCTTGTTGATCCGAGAAGCCGTATTAGGTCACATTGTGCGTACTTGGTGACTTGATAAAACAAACGGATCAAGTTATGGACACTTGTTGATCCGAGAAGCCGAATTGGGTCAAATGGAAGAAATTGTATTCCGAGAAGTCAATTGAGATCAAATACAAGCCGTAATGATTCGAGAAGTCGAATCGAGTCAAATAGAAGGTGTTTGTTGATCCGAGAAGCCGTATTAGGTCACATTGTGCGTACTTGGTGACTTGATAAAACAAACGGATCAAGTTATGGATACTTGTTGATCCGAGAAGCCGAATTGGGTCAAATGGAAGACTTTTTAATCCGAGAAGTCAATTAGGGTCAAATACAAGCCTTAATGATCCGAGAAGTCAAATTGAGTCAAATAGAAGGTGCTTGTTGATTCGAGAAGCCGTATTAGGTCACATTGTGCGTACTTGGTGACTTGATAAAATAAACGGATCAAGTTATGGATACTTGTTGATCCCAGAAGCCGAATTGGGTCAAATGGAAGACTTATTAATCCGAGAAGTCAATTGGGGTCAAATACAAGCCTTAATGATCCGAGAAGTCGAATCAAGTCAAATAGATGGTGCTTGTTGATCCGAGAAGCCGTATTAGGTCACATTGTGCGTACTTGGTGACTTGATAAAACAAACGGATCAAGTTATGGATACTTGTTGATCCGAGAAGCCGAATTGGGTCAAATGGAAGAAATTGTATTCCGAGAAGTCAATTGAGATCAAATACAAGCTTTAATGATTCGAGAAGTCGAATCGAGTCAAATAGAAGGTGCTTGTTGATCCGAGAAGCCGTATTAGGTCACATTGTGCGTACTTTGTGACTTGATAAAACAAACGGATCAAGTTATAGATACTTGTTGATCCGAGAAGCCGAATTGGGTCAAATGAAAGAAATTGTATTCCGAGAAGTCAATTGAGATCAAATACAAGCCGTAATGATTCGAGAAGTCGAATCGAGTCAAATAGAAGGTGTTTGTTGATCCGAGAAGCCGTATTAGGTCACATTGTGCGTACTTGGTGACTTGATAAAACAAACGGATCAAGTTATGGATACTTGTTGATCCGAGAAGCCGAATTGGGTCAAATGGAAGACTTTTTAATCCGAGAAGTTAATTAGGGTCAAATACAAGCCTTAATGATCCGAGAAGTCAAATTGAGTCAAATAGAAGGTGCTTGTTGATTCGAGAAGCCGTATTAGGTCACATTGTGCGTACTTGGTGACTTGATAAAATAAACGGATCAAGTTATGGGTATTTGTTGATCCGAGAAGCCGAATTGGGTCAAATGGAAGACATATTGATCCGAGAAGTCAATTGAGATCAAATACAAGCCGTAATGATCCGAGAAGTCGAATCGAGTGAAATAGAAGGTGCTTGTTGATCCGAGAAACCGTATTAGGTCACATTGTGCGTACTTGGTTACTTGATAAAACAAACGGATCAAGTTAAGGATACTTGTTGATCCGAGAAGCCGAATTGGGTCAAATGGAAGACATTTTAATCCGAGAAGTCAATTAGGGTCATATACAAGCCTTAATGATCCGAGAAGTCAAATCGAGTCAAATAGAAGGTGCTTGTTGATTCGAGAAGCCGTATTAGGTCACATTGTGCGTACTTGGTGACTTGATAAAACAAACGGATCAAGTTATGGATACTTGTTGATCCGAGAAGCCGAATTGGGTCAAATGGAAGACTTATTAATCCGAGAAGTCAATTGGGGTCAAATAAAAGCCTTAATGATCCGAGAAGTCGAATCGAGTCAAATAGAAGGTGCTTGTTGATCCGAGAAGCCGTATTAGGTCACATTGTGCGTACTTGGTGACTTGATAAAACAAACGGATCAAGTTATGGATACTTGTTGATCCGAGAAGCCGAATTGGGTCAAATGGAAGAAATTGTATTCCGAGAAGTCAATTGAGATCAAATACAAGCTTTAATGATTCGAGAAGCCGAATCGAGTCAAATAGAAGGTGCTTGTTGATCCGAGAAGCCGTATTAGGTCACATTGTGCGTACTTGGTGACTTGATAAAAGAAACGGATCAAGTTATGGATACTTGTTTATCCGAGAAGCCGAATTGGGTCAAATGGAAGACTTATTAATCCGAGAAGTCAATTGGGGTCAAATAAAAGCCTTAATGATCCGAGAAGTCGAATCGAGTCAAATAGAAGGTGCTTGTTGATCCGAGAAGCCGTATTAGGTCACATTGTGCGTATTTGGTGACTTGATAACACAAACGGATCAAGTTATGGATACCTGTTGATCCGAGAAGCCGAATTGGGTCAAATGGAAGACGTATTGATCGGAGAAGTCAATTGAGATCAAATACAAGCCGTAATGATTCGAGAAGTCGAATCGAGTCAAATAGAAGGTGCTTGTTGATCCGAGAAGCCGTATTAGGTCACATTGTGCGTATTTGGTGACTTGATAACACAAACGGATCAAGTTATGGATACCTGTTGATCCGAGAAGCCGAATTGGGTCAAATGGAAGACGTATTGATCCGAGAAGTCAATTGAGATCAAATACAAGCCGTAATGATTCGAGAAGTCGAATCGAGTCAAATAGAAGGTGCTTGTTGATCCGAGAAGCCGTATTAGGTCACATTGTGCGTACTTGGTGACTTGATAAAACAAACGGATCAAGTTATGGATACTTGTTGATCCGAGAAGCTGAATTGGGTCAAATGGCAGACTTATTAATCCGAGAAGTTAATTGGGATCAAATACAAGCCTTAATGATCCGAGAAGTCGAATCGAGTCAAATAGAAGGTGCTTGTTCAACCGAGAAGCCGTATTAGGTCACATTGTGCGTACTTGGTGACTTGATAAAACAAACGGATCAAGGTATGGATACTTGTTGATCCGAGAAGCCGAATTGGGTCAAATGGAAGAAATTGTATTCCGAGAAGTCAATTGAGATCAAATACAAGCCGTAATGATTCGAGAAGTCGAATCGAGTCAAATAGAAGGTGCTTGTTGATCCGAGAAGCCGTATTAGGTCACATTGTGCGTACTTGGTGACTTGATAAAACAAACGGATCAAGTTATGGATACTTGTTGATCCGAGAAGCCGAATTGGGTCAAATGGAAGAAATTGTATTCCGAGAAGTCAATTGAGATCAAATACAAGCCGTAATGATTCGAGAAGTCGAATCGAGTCAAATAGAAGGTGCTTGTTGATCCGAGAAGCCGTATTAGGTCACATTGTGCGTACTTGGTGACTTGATAAACAAACGGATCAAGTTATGGATACTTGTTGATCCGAGAAGCCGAATTGGGTCAAATGGAAGACTTTTTAATCCGAGAAGTCAATTAGGGTCAAATACAAGCCTTAATGATCCGAGAAGTCAAATTGAGTCAAATAGAAGGTGCTTGTTGATTCGAGAAGCCGTATTAGGTCACATTGTGCGTACTTGGTGACTTGATAAAATAAACGGATCAAGTTATGGATACTTGTTGATCCCAGAAGCCGAATTGGGTCAAATGGAAGACTTATTAATCCGAGAAGTCAATTGGGGTCAAATACAAGCCTTAATGATCCGAGAAGTCGAATCAAGTCAAATAGAAGGTGCTTGTTGATCCGAGAAGCCGTATTAGGTCACATTGTGCGTACTTGGTGACTTGATAAAATAAACGGATCAAGTTATGGATACTTGTTGATCCGAGAAGCCGAATTGGGTCAAATGGAAGAAATTGTATTCCGAGAAGTGAATTGAGATCAAATAGAAGCTTTAATGATTCGAGAAGTCGAATCGAGTCAAATAGAAGGTGCTTGTTGATCCGAGAAGCCGTATTAGGTCACATTGTGCGTACTTTGTGACTTGATAAAACAAACGGATCAAGTTATCGATACTTGTTGATCCGAGAAGCCGAATTGGGTCAAATGAAAGAAATTGTATTCCGAGAAGTCAATTCAGATCAAATACAAGCCGTAATGATTCGAGAAGTCGAATCGAGTCAAATAGAAGGTGTTGGTTGATCCGAGAAGCCGTATTAGGTCACATTGTGCGTACTTGGTGACTTGATAAAACAAACGGATCAAGTTATGGATACTTGTTGATCCGAGAAGCCGAATTGGGTCAAATGGAAGACTTTTTAATCCGAGAAGTTAATTAGGGTCAAATACAAGCCTTAATGATCCGAGAAGTCAAATTGAGTCAAATAGAAGGTGCTTGTTGATTCGAGAAGCCGTATTAGGTCACATTGTGCGTACTTGGTGACTTGATAAAATAAACGGATCAAGTTATGGGTATTTGTTGATCCGAGAAGCCGAATTGGGTCAAATGGAAGACATATTGATCCGAGAAGTCAATTGAGATCAAATACAAGCCGTAATGTTCCGAGAAGTCGAATCGAGTAAAATAGAAGGTGCTTGTTGATTCGAGAAGCCGTATTAGGTCACATTGTGCGTACTTGGTTACTTGATAAAACAAACGGATCAAGTTAAGGATACTTGTTGATCCGAGAAGTCGAATTGGTTAAAATGGAAGACTTTTTAATCCGAGAAGTCAATTAGGGTCCAATACAAGCCTTAATGATCCGAGAAGTCAAATCGAGTCAAATAGAAGGTGTTTGTTGATTCGAGAAGCCGTATTAGGTCACATTGTGCGTACTTGGTGACTTGATAAAACAAACGGATCAAGTTATGGATACTTGTTGATCCGAGAAGCCGAATTGGGTCAAATGGTAGGCTTATTGATCCGAGAAGTCAATTGGGGTCAAATAAAAGCCTTAGTGATCCGAGAAGTCGAATCGAGTCAAATAGAAGGTGTTTGTTGATCCGAGAAGCCGTATTAGGTCACATTGTGCGTACTTGGTGACTTGATAAAATAAACGGATCAAGTTATGGATACTTGTTGATCCGAGAAGCCGAATTGGGTCAAATGGAAGACTTATTAATCCGAGAAGTCAATTGGGGTCAAATAAAAGCCTTAATGATCCGAGAAGTCGAATCGAGTCAAATAGAAGGTGCTTGTTGATCCGAGAAGCCGTATTAGGTCACATTGTGCGTATTTGGTGACTTGATAACACAAACGGATCAAGTTATGGATACCTGTTGATCCGAGAAGCCGAATTGGGTCAAATGGAAGACGTATTGATCCGAGAAGTCAATTGAGATCAAATACAAGCCGTAATGATTCGAGAAGTCAAATCGAGTCAAATAGAAGGTGCTTGTTGATCCGAGAAGCCGTATTAGGTCACATTGTGCGTACTTGGTGACTTGATAAAACAAACGGATCAAGTTATGGATACTTGTTGATCCAAGAAGCTGAATTGGGTCAAATGGCAGACTTATTAATCCGAGAAGTCAATTGGGATCAAATACAAGCCTTAATGATCCGAGAAGTCGAATCGAGTCAAATAGAAGGTGCTTGTTCAACCGAGAAGCCGTATTAGGTCACATTGTGCGTACTTGGTGACTTGATAAAACAAACGGATCACGGTATGGATACTTGTTGATCCGAGAAGCCGAATTGGGTCAAATGGAAGAAATTGTATTCCGAGAAGTCAATTGAGATCAAATACAAGCCGTAATGATTCGAGAAGTCGAATCGAGTCAAATAGAAGGTGCTTGTTGATCCGAGAAGCCGTATTAGGTCACATTGTGCGTACTTGGTGACTTGATAAAACAAACGGATCAAGTTATGGACACTTGTTGATCCGAGAAGCCGAATTGGGTCAAATGGAAGAAATTGTATTCCGAGAAGTCAATTGAGATCAAATACAAGCCGTAATGATTCGAGAAGTCGAATCGAGTCAAATAGAAGGTGTTTGTTGATCCGAGAAGCCGTATTAGGTCACATTGTGCGTACTTGGTGACTTGATAAAACAAACGGATCAAGTTATGGATACTTGTTGATCCGAGAAGCCGAATTGGGTCAAATGGAAGACTTTTTAATCCGAGAAGTCAATTAGGGTCAAATACAAGCCTTAATGATCCGAGAAGTCAAATTGAGTCAAATAGAAGGTGCTTGTTGATTCGAGAAGCCGTATTAGGTCACATTGTGCGTACTTGGTGACTTGATAAAATAAACGGATCAAGTTATGGATACTTGTTGATCCCAGAAGCCGAATTGGGTCAAATGGAAGACTTATTAATCCGAGAAGTCAATTGGGGTCAAATACAAGCCTTAATGATCCGAGAAGTCGAATCAAGTCAAATAGATGGTGCTTGTTGATCCGAGAAGCCGTATTAGGTCACATTGTGCGTACTTGGTGACTTGATAAAACAAACGGATCAAGTTATGGATACTTGTTGATCCGAGAAGCCGAATTGGGTCAAATGGAAGAAATTGTATTCCGAGAAGTGAATTGAGATCAAATACAAGCTTTAATGATTCGAGAAGTCGAATCGAGTCAAATAGAAGGTGCTTGTTGATCCGAGAAGCCGTATTAGGTCACATTGTGCGTACTTTGTGACTTGATAAAACAAACGGATCAAGTTATGGATACTTGTTGATCCGAGAAGCCGAATTGGGTCAAATGAAAGAAATTGTATTCCGAGAAGTCAATTGGGATCAAATACAAGCCTTAATGATCCGAGAAGTCGAATCGAGTCAAATAGAAGGTGCTTGTTCAACCGAGAAGCCGTATTAGGTCACATTGTGCGTACTTGGTGACTTGATAAAACAAACGGATCAAGGTATGGATACTTGTTGATCCGAGAAGCCGAATTGGGTCAAATGGAAGAAATTGTATTCCGAGAAGTCAATTGAGATCAAATACAAGCCGTAATGATTCGAGAAGTCGAATCGAGTCAAATAGAAGGTGCTTGTTGATCCGAGAAGCCGTATTAGGTCACATTGTGCGTACTTGGTGACTTGATAAAGCAAACGGATCAAGTTATTGATACTTGTTGATCCGAGAAGCCGAATTGGGTCAAATGGAAGAAATTGTATTCCGAGAAGTCAATTGAGATCAAATACAAGCCGTAATGATTCGAGAAGTCGAATCGAGTCAAATAGAAGGTGCTTGTTGATCCGAGAAGCCGTATTAGGTTACATTGTGCGTACTTGGTGACTTGATAAAACAAACGGATCAAGTTATGGATACATGTTGATCCGAGAAGCCGAATTGGGTCAAATGGAAGACTTTTTAATCCGAGAAGTCAATTAGGGTCAAATACAAGCCTTAATGATCCGAGAAGTCAAATTGAGTCAAATAGAAGGTGCTTGTTGATTCGAGAAGCCGTATTAGGTCACATTGTGCGTACTTGGTGACTTGATAAAATAAACGGATCAAGTTATGGATACTTGTTGATCCGAGAAACCGAATTAGGTCAAATGGAAGACTTATTAATCCGAGAAGTCAATTGGGGTCAAATACAAGCCTTAATGATCCGAGAAGTCGAATCAAGTCAAATAGAAGGTGCTTGTTGATCCGAGAAGCCGTATTAGGTCACATTGTGCGTACTTGGTGACTTGATAAAACAAACGGATCAAGTTATGGATACTTGTTGATCCGAGAAGCCGAATTGGGTCAAATGGAAGAAATTGTATTCCGAGAAGTTAATTGAGATCAAATACAAGCTTTAATGATTCGAGAAGTCGAATCGAGTCAAATAGAAGGTGCTTGTTGATCCGAGAAGCCGTATTAGGTCACATTGTGCGTACTTTGTGACTTGATAAAACAAACGGATCAAGTTATGGATACTTGTTGATCCGAGAAGCCGAATTGGGTCAAATGGAATAAATTGTATTCCAAGAAGTCAATTGAGATCAAATACAAGCTTTAACGATTCGAGAAGTCGAATCGAGTCAAATAGAAGGTGCTTGTTGATCCGAGAAGCCGTATTAGGTCACATTGTGCGTACTTGGTGACTTGATAAAACAAACGGATCAAGTTATGGATACTTGTTGATCCGAGAAGCCGAATTGGGTCAAATGGAAGACGTATTGATCCGAGAAGTCAATTGAGATCAAATACAAGCCGTAATGATTCGAGAAGTCGAATCGAGTCAAATAGAAGGTGCTTGTTGATCCGAGAAGCCGTATTAGGTCACATTGTGCGTACTTGGTGACTTGATAAAACAAACGGATCAAGTTATGGATACTTGTTGATCCGAGAAGCTGAATTGGGTCAAATGGAAGACTTATTAATCCGAGAAGTCAATTGGGATCAAATACAAGCCTTAATGATCCGAGAAGTCGAATCGAGTCAAATAGAAGGTGCTTGTTCAACCGAGAAGTCGTATTAGGTCACATTGTGCGTACTTGGTGACTTGATAAAACAAACGGATCAAGTTATGGATACTTGTTGATCCGAGAAGCCGAATTGGGTCAAATGGAAGAAATTGTATTCCGAGAAGTCAATTGAGATCAAATACAAGCCGTAATGATTCGAGAAGTCGAATCGAGTCAAATAGAAGGTGCTTGTTGATCCGAGAAGCCGTATTAGGTCACATTGTGCGTATTTGGTGACTTGATAACACAAACGGATCAAGTTATGTATACCTGTTGATCCGAGAAGCCGAATTGGGTCAAATGGAAGACGTATTGATCCGAGAAGTCAATTGAGATCAAATACAAGCCGTAATGATTCGAGAAGTCGAATCGAGTCAAATAGAAGGTGCTTGTTGATCCGAGAAGCCGTATTAGGTCACATTGTGCGTACTTGGTGACTTGATAAAACAAACGGATCAAGTTATGGATACTTGTTGATCCGAGAAGCCGAATTGGGTCAAATGGAAGACTTTTTAATCCGAGAAGTCAATTAGGGTCAAATACAAGCCTTAATGATCCGAGAAGTCAAATTGAGTCAAATAGAAGGTGCTTGTTGATTCGAGAAGCCGTATTAGGTCACATTGTGCGTACTTGGTGACTTGATAAAATAAACGGATCAAGTTATGGATACTTGTTGATCCCAGAAGCCGAATTGGGTCAAATGGAAGACTTATTAATCCGAGAAGTCAATTGGGGTCAAATACAAGCCTTAATGATCCGAGAAGTCGAATCAAGTCAAATAGAAGGTGCTTGTTGATCCGAGAAGCCGTATTAGGTCACATTGTGCGTACTTGGTGACTTGATAAAACAAACGGATCAAGTTATGGATACTTGTTGATCCGAGAAGCCGAATTGGGTCAAATGGAAGAAATTGTATTCCGAGAAGTGAATTGAGATCAAATACAAGCTTTAATGATTCGAGAAGTCGAATCGAGTCAAATAGAAGGTGCTTGTTGATCCGAGAAGCCGTCTTAGGTCACATTGTGCGTACTTGGTGACTTGATAAAACAAACGGATCAAGTTATGGATACTTGTTGATCCGAGAAGCCGAATTGGGTCAAATGGAAGACTTTTTAATCCGAGAAGTCAATTAGGGTCAAATACAAGCCTTAATGATCCGAGAAGTCAAATTGAGTCAAATAGAAGGTGCTTGTTGATTCGAGAAGCCGTATTAGGTCACATTGTGCGTACTTGGTGACTTGATAAAATAAACGGATCAAGTTATGGATACTTGTTGATCCCAGAAGCCGAATTGGGTCAAATGGAAGACTTATTAATCCGAGAAGTCAATTGGGGTCAAATACAAGCCTTAATGATCCGAGAAGTCGAATCAAGTCAAATAGAAGGTGCTTGTTGATCCGAGAAGCCGTATTAGGTCACATTGTGCGTACTTGGTGACTTGATAAAACAAACGGATCAAGTTATGGATACTTGTTGATCCGAGAAGCCGAATTGGGTCAAATGGAAGAAATTGTATTCCGAGAAGTGAATTGAGATCAAATACAAGCTTTAATGATTCGAGAAGTCGAATCGAGTCAAATAGAAGGTGCTTGTTGATCCGAGAAGCCGTATTAGGTCACATTGTGCGTACTTTGTGACTTGATAAAACAAACGGATCAAGTTATGGATACTTGTTGATCCGAGAAGCCGAATTGGGTCAAATGCAAGAAATTGTATTCCGAGAAGTGAATTGAGATCAAATACAAGCCGTAATGATTCGAGAAGTCGAATCGAGTCAAATAGAAGGTGTTTGTTGATCCGAGAAGCCATATTAGGTCACATTGTGCGTACTTGGTGACTTGATAAAACAAACGGATCAAGTTATGGATACTTGTTGATCCGAGAAGCCGAATTGGGTCAAATGGAAGACTTTTTAATCCGAGAAGTTAATTAGGGTCAAATACAAGCCTTAATGATCCGAGAAGTCAAATTGAGTCAAATAGAAGGTGCTTGTTGATTCGAGAAGCCGTATTAGGTCACATTCGTACTTGGTGACTTGATAAAATAAACGGATCAAGTTATGGGTATTTGTTGATCCGAGAAGCCGAATTGGGTCAAATGGAAGACATATTGATCCGAGAAGTCAATTGAGATCAAATACAAGCCGTAATGATCCGAGAAGTCGAATCGAGTAAAATAGAAGGTGCTTGTTGATTCGAGAAGCCGTATTAGGTCACATTGTGCGTACTTGGTTACTTGATAAAACAAACGGATCATGTTAAGGATACTTGTTGATCCGAGAAGTCGAATTGGTTAAAATGGAAGACTTTTTAATCCGAGAAGTCAATTAGGGTCCAATACAAGCCTTAATGATCCGAGAAGTCAAATCGAGTCAAATAGAAGGTGTTTGTTGATTCGAGAAGCCGTATTAGGTCACATTGTGCGTACTTGGTGACTTGATAAAACAAACGGATCAAGTTATGGATACTTGTTGATCCGAGAAGCAGAAT
Organism: Ajuga chamaepitys; assembly: GCA_958295605.1. Lineage (NCBI taxonomy): Eukaryota > Viridiplantae > Streptophyta > Magnoliopsida > Lamiales > Lamiaceae > Ajuga > Ajuga chamaepitys. The sequence goes on along the minus strand of OY282498.1, from coordinate 22,868,992 downwards.
TGGGTCAAATGGTAGGCTTATTGATCCGAGAAGTCAATTGGGGTCAAATAAAAGCCTTAGTGATCCGAGAAGTCGAATCGAGTCAAATAGAAGGTGTTTGTTGATCCGAGAAGCCGTATTAGGTCACATTGTGCGTACTTGGTGATTTGATAAAATAAACGGATCAAGTTATGGATACTTGTTGATCCGAGAAGCCGAATTGGGTCAAATGGAAGACTTATTAATCCGAGAAGTCAATTGGGGTCAAATAAAAGCCTTAATGATCCGAGAAGTCGAATCGAGTCAAATAGAAGGTGCTTGTCGATCCGAGAAGCCGTATTAGGTCACATTGTGCGTATTTGGTGACTTGATAACACAAACGGATCAAGTTATAGATACCTGTTGATCCGAGAAGTCGAATTGGGTCAAATGGAAGACGTATTGATCCGAGAAGTCAATTGAGATCAAATACAAGCCGTAATGATTCGAGAAGTCGAATCGAGTCAAATAGAAGGTGCTTGTTGATCCGAGAAGCCGTATTAGGTCACATTGTGCGTACTTTGTGACTTGATAAAACAAACGGATCAAGTTATAGATACTTGTTGATCCGAGAAGCCGAATTGGGTCAAATGAAAGAAATTGTATTCCGAGAAGTCAATTGAGATCAAATACAAGCCGTAATGATTCGAGAAGTCGAATCGAGTCAAATAGAAGGTGTTTGTTGATCCGAGAAGCCGTATTAGGTCACATTGTGCGTACTTGGTGAATTGATAAAACAAACGGATCAAGTTATGGATACTTGTTGATCCGAGAAGCCGAATTGGGTCAAATGGAAGACGTATTGATCCGAGAAGTCAATTGAGATCAAATACAAGCCGTAATGATTCGAGAAGTCGAATCGAGTCAAATAGAAGGTGCTTGTTGATCCGAGAAGCCGTATTAGGTCACATTGTGCGTACTTGGTGACTTGATAAAACAAACGGATCAAGTTATGGATACTTGTTGATCCGAGAAGCTGAATTGGGTCAAATGGAAGACTTATTAATCCGAGAAGTCAATTGGGATCAAATACAAGCCTTAATGATCCGAGAAGTCGAATCGAGTCAAATAGAAGGTGCTTGTTCAACCGAGAAGTCGTATTAGGTCACATTGTGCGTACTTGGTGACTTGATAAAACAAACGGATCAAGTTATGGATACTTGTTGATCCGAGAAGCCGAATTGGGTCAAATGGAAGAAATTGTATTCCGAGAAGTCAATTGAGATCAAATACAAGCCGTAATGATTCGAGAAGTCGAATCGAGTCAAATAGAAGGTGCTTGTTGATCCGAGAAGCCGTATTAGGTCTTGTGCGTACTTGGTGACTTGATAAAACAAACGGATCAAGTTATGGATACTTGTTGATCCGAGAAGTCGAATTGGGTCAAATGGAAGAAATTGTATTCCGAGAAGTCAATTGAGATCAAATACAAGCCGTAATGATTCGAGAAGTCGAATCGCGTCAAATAGAAGGTGCTTGTTGATCCGAGAAGCCGTATTAGGTCACATTGTGCGTACTTGGTGACTTGATAAAACAAACGGATCAAGTTATGGATACTTGTTGATCCGAGAAGCCGAATTGGGTCAAATGGAAGACTTTTTAATCCGAGAAGTCAATTAGGGTCAAATACAAGCCTTAGTGATCCGAGAAGTCAAATTGAGTCAAATAGAAGGTGCTTGTTGATTCGAGAAGCCGTATTAGGTCACATTGTGCGTACTTGGTGACTTGATAAAATAAACGGATAAAGTTATAGATACTTGTTGATCCGAGAAGCCGAATTGGGTCAAATGGAAGACTTATTAATCCGAGAAGTCAATTGGGGTCAAATACAAGCCTTAATGATCCGAGAAGTCGAATCAAGTCAAATAGAAGGTGCTTGTTGATCCGAGAAGCCATATTAGGTCACATTGTGCGTACTTGGTGACTTGATAAAACAAACGGATCAAGTTATGGATACGTGTTGATCCGAGAAGCCGAATTGGGTCAAATAGAAGAAATTGTATTCTGAGAAGTCAATTGAGATCAAATACAAGCTTTAATGATTCGAGAAGTCGAATCGAGTCAAATAGAAGGTGCTTGTTGATCCGAGAAGCCGTATTAGGTCACATTGTGCGTACTTTGTGACTTGATAAAACAAACGGATCAAGTTATGGATTCTTGTTGATCCGAGAAGCGGAATTTGGTCAAATGGAAGAAATTGTATTCCGAGAAGTCAATTGAGATCAAATACAAGCTTTAATGATTCGAGAAGTCGAATCGAGACAAATAGAAGGTGCTTGTTGATCCGAGAAGCCGTATTAGGTCACATTGTGCGTACTTGGTGACTTGATAAAACAAACGGATCAAGTTATGGATACTTGTTGATCCGAGAAGCCGAATTGGGTCAAATGGAAGACTTATTAATCCGAGAAGTCAATTGGGGTCAAATAAAAGCCTTAATGATCCGAGAAGTCGAATCGAGTCAAATAGAAGGTGCTTGTTGATCCGAGAATCCGTATTAGGTCACTTTGTGCGTATTTGGTGACTTGATAACACAACCGGATCAAGTTATGGATACCTGTTGATCCGAGAAGCCGAATTGGGTCAAATGGAAGACGTATTGATCCGAGAAGTCAATTGAGATCAAATACAAGCCGTAATGATTCGAGAAGTCGAATCGAGTCAAATAGAAGGTGCTTGTTGATCCGAGAAGCCGTATTAGGTCACATTGTGCGTACTTGGTGACTTGATAAAACAAACGGATCAAGTTATGGATACTTGTTGATCCGAGAAGCTGAATTGGGTCAAATGGAAGACTTATTAATCCGAGAAGTCAATTGGGATCAAATACAAGCCTTAATGATCCGAGAAGTCGAATCGAGTCAAATAGAAGGTGCTTGTTCAATCGAGAAGCCGTATTAGGTCACATTGTGCGTACTTGGTGACTTGATAAAACAAACGAATCAAGTTATGGATACTTGTTGATCCGAGAAGCCGAATTGGGTCAAATGGAAGAAATTGTATTCCGAGAAGTCAATTCAGATCAAATACAAGCCGTAATGATTCGAGAAGTCGAATCGAGTCAAATAGAAGGTGCTTGTTGATCCGAGAAGCCGTATTAGATCACATTGTGCGTACTTGGTGACTTGATAAAACAAACGGATCAAGTTATGGATACTTGTTGATCCGAGAAGCCGAATTGGGTCAAATGAAAGAAATTGTATTCCGAGAAGTCAATTGAGATCAAATACAAGCCGTAATGATTCGAGAAGTCGAATCGAGTCAAATAGAAGGTGTTTGTTGAGCCGAGAAGCCGTATTAGGTCACATTGTGCGTACTTGGTGACTTGATAAAACAAACGGATCAAGTTATGGATACTTTTTGATCCGAGAAGCCGAATTGGGTCAAATGGAAGACTTTTTAATCCGAGAAGTCAATTAGGGTCAAATACAAGCCGTAATGATCCGAGAAGTCGAATCGAGTGAAATAGAAGGTGCTTGTTGATTCGAGAAGCCGTATTAGGTCACATTGTGCGTACTTGGTTACTTGATAAAACAAACGGATCAAGTTAAGGATACTTGTTGATCCGAGAAGCCGAATTGGGTAAAATGGAAGACTTTTTAATCCGAGAAGTCAATTAGGGTCCAATACAAGCCTTAATGATCCGAGAAGTCAAATCGAGTCAAATAGAAGGTGTTTGTTGATTCGAGAAGCCGTATTAGGTCACATTGTGCGTACTTGGTGAATTGATAAAACAAACGATTCAAGTAATGGATACTTGTTGATCCGAGAAGCCGAATTGGGTCAAATGGTAGACTTATTGATCCGAGAAGTCAATTGGGGTCAAATAAAAGCCTAAGTGATCCGAGAAGTCGAATCGAGTCAAATAGAAGGTGCTTGTTGATCCGAGAAGCCGTATTAGGTCACATTGTGCGTACTTGGTGACTTGATAAAATAAACGGATCAAGTTATGGATACTTGTTGATCCGAGAAGTCGAATTGGGTCAAATGGAAGAAATTGTATTCCGAGAAGTCAATTGAGATCAAATACAAGCCGTAATGATTCGAGAAGTCGAATCGAGTCAAATTGAAGGTGCTTGTTGATCCGAGAAGCCGTATTAGGTCACATTGTGCGTACTTGGTGACTTGATAAAACAAACGGATCAAGTTATGGATACTTGTTGATCCGAGAAGCCGAATTGGGTCAAATGGAAGACTTATTAATCCGAGAAGTCAATTTGGGTCAAATAAAAGACTTAATGATCCGAGAAGTCGAATCGAGTCAAATAGAAGGTGCTTGTTGATCCGAGAAGCCGTATTAGGTCACATTGTGCGTATTTGGTGACTTGATAACACAAACGGATCAAGTTATGGATACCTGTTGATCCGAGAAGCCGAATTGGGTCAAATGGAAGACAAATTGATCCGAGAAGTCAATTGGGGTCAAATACAAGCCTTAATGATCCGAGAAGTCGAATCAAGTCAAATAGAAGGTGCTTGTTGATCCGAGAAGCCGTATTAGGTCACATTGTGCGTGCTTGGTGACTTGATAAAACAAACGGATCAACTTATGGATACTTGTTGATCCGAGAAGCCGAATTGGGTCAAATGGAAGAAATTGTATTCCGAGAAGTGAATTGAGATCAAATACAAGCTTTAATGATTCGAGAAGTCGAATCGAGTCAAATAGAAGGTGCTTGTTGATCCGAGAAGCCGTATTAGGTCTTGTGCGTACTTGGTGACTTGATAAAACAAACGGATCAAGTTATGGATACTTGTTGATCCGTGAAGTCGAATTGGGTCACATGGAAGAAATTGTATTCCGAGAAGTCAATTGAGATCAAATACAAGCCGTAATGATTCGAGAAGTCGAATCGAGTCAAATAGAAGGTGCTTGTTGATCCGAGAAGCCGTATTAGGTCACATTGTGCGTACTTGGTGACTTGATAAAACAAACGGATCAAGTTATGGATACCTGTTGATCCGAGAAGCCGAATTGGGTCAAATGGAAGAAATTGTATTCCGAGAAGTCAATTGAGATCAAATACAAGCTTTAATGATTCGAGAAGTCGAATCGAGTCAAATAGAAGGTGCTTGTTGATCCGAGAAGCCTTATCAGGTCACATTGTGCGTACTTTGTGACTTGATGAAACAAACGGATCAAGTTATGGATACTTGTTGATCCGAGAAGCCGAATTGGGTCAAATGGAAGAAATTGTATTCCGAGAAGTCAATTGAGATCAAATACAAGCTTTAATGATTCGAGAAGTCGAATCGAGTCAAATAGAAGGTGCTTGTTGATCCGAGAAGCCGTATTAGGTCACATTGTGCGTACTTGGTGACTTGATAAAACAAACGGATCAAGTTATGGATACTTGTTGATCCGAGAAGCCGAATTGGGTAAAATGGAAGACTTATTAATCCGAGAAGTCAATTTGGGTCAAATAAAAGCCTTAATGATCCGAGAAGTCGAATCGAGTCAAATAGAAGGTGCTTGTTGATCCGAGAAGCCGTATTAGGTCACATTGTGCGTATTTGGTGACTTGATAACACAAACGGATCAAGTTATGGATACCTGTTGATCCGAGAAGCCGAATTGGGTCAAATGGAAGACGTATTGATCCGAGAAGTCAATTGGGGTCAAATACAAGCCTTAATGATCCGAGAAGTCGAATCAAGTCAAATAGAAGGTGCTTGTTGATCCGAGAAGCCGTATTAGGTCACATTGTGCGTACTTGGTGACTTGATAAAACAAACGGATCAAGTTATGGATACTTGTTGATCCGAGAAGCCGAATTGGGTCAAATGGAAGAAATTGTATTCCGAGAAGTGAATTGAGATCAAATACAAGCTTTAATGATTCGAGAAGTCGAATCGAGTCAAATAGAAGGTGCTTGTTGATCCGAGAAGCCGTATTAGGTCTTGTGCGTACTTGGTGACTTGATAAAACAAACGGATCAAGTTATGGATACTTGTTGATCCGAGAAGCTGAATTGGGTCAAATGGAAGACTTATTAATCCGAGAAGTCAATTGGGATCAAATACAAGCCTTAATGATCCGAGAAGTCGAATCGAGTCAAATAGAAGGTGCTTGTTCAATCGAGAAGCCGTATTAGGTCACATTGTGCGTACTTGGTGACTTGATAAAACAAACGAATCAAGTTATGGATACTTGTTGATCCGAGAAGCCGAATTGGGTCAAATGGAAGAAATTGTATTCCGAGAAGTCAATTCAGATCAAATACAAGCCGTAATGATTCGAGAAGTCGAATCGAGTCAAATAGAAGGTGCTTGTTGATCCGAGAAGCCGTATTAGATCACATTGTGCGTACTTGGTGACTTGATAAAACAAACGGATCAAGTTATGGATACTTGTTGATCCGAGAAGCTGAATTGGGTCAAATGGAAGACTTATTAATCCGAGAAGTCAATTGGGATCAAATACAAGCCTTAATGATCCGAGAAGTCGAATCGAGTCAAATAGAAGGTGCTTGTTCAATCGAGAAGCCGTATTAGGTCACATTGTGTGTACTTGGTGACTTGATAAAACAAACGAATCAAGTTATGGATACTTGTTGATCCGAGAAGCCGAATTGGGTCAAATGGAAGAAATTGTATTCCGAGAAGTTAATTCAGATCAAATACAAGCCGTAATGATTCGAGAAGTCGAATCGAGTCAAATAGAAGGTGCTTGTTGATCCGAGAAGCCGTATTAGGTCACATTGTGCGTACTTGGTGACTTGATAAAACAAACGGATCAAGTTATGGATACTTGTTGATCCGAGAAGCTGAATTGGGTCAAATGGAAGACTTATTAATCCGAGAAGTCAATTGGGATCAAATACAAGCCTTAATGATCCGAGAAGTCGAATCGAGTCAAATAGAAGGTGCTTGTTCAATCGAGAAGCCGTATTAGGTCACATTGTGCGTACTTGGTGACTTGATAAAACAAACGAATCAAGTTATGGATACTTGTTGATCCGAGAAGCCGAATTGGGTCAAATGGAAGAAATTGTATTCCGAGAAGTCAATTCAGATCAAATACAAGCCGTAATGATTCGAGAAGTCGAATCGAGTCAAATAGAAGGTGCTTGTTGATCCGAGAAGCCGTATTAGATCACATTGTGCGTACTTGGTGACTTGATAAAATAAACGGATCAAGTTATGGGTATTTGTTGATCCGAGAAGCCGAATTGGGTCAAATGGAAGACATATTGATCCGAGAAGTCAATTGAGATCAAATACAAGCCGTAATGATCCGAGAAGTCGAATCGAGTGAAATAGAAGGTGCTTGTTGATTCGAGAAGCCGTATTAGGTCACATTGTGCGTACTTGGTTACTTGATAAAACAAACGGATCAAGTTAAGGATACTTGTTGATCCGAAAAGCCGAATTGGGTAAAATGGAAGACTTTTTAATCCGAGAAGTCAATTAGGGTCCAATACAAGCCTTAATGATCCGAGAAGTCAAATCGAGTCAAATAGATGGTGTTTGTTGATTCGAGAAGCCGTATTAGGTCACATTGTGCGTACTTGGTGAATTGATAAAACAAACGGATCAAGTTATGGATACTTGTTGATCCGAGAAGCCGAATTGGGTCAAATGGTAGACTTATTGATCCGAGAAGTCAATTGGGGTCAAATAAAAGCCTAAGTGATCCGAGAAGTCGAATCGAGTCAAATAGAAGGTGCTTGTTGACCCGAGAAGCCGTATTAGGTCACATTGTGCGTACTTGGTGACTTGATAAAACAAACGGATCAAGTTATGGATACTTGTTGATCCGAGAAGCTGAATTGGGTCAAATGGAAGACTTATTAATCCGAGAAGTCAATTGGGATCAAATACAAGCCTTAATGATCCGAGAAGTCGAATCGAGTCAAATAGAAGGTGCTTGTTCAATCGAGAAGCCGTATTAGGTCACATTGTGCGTACTTGGTGACTTGATAAAACAAACGAATCAAGTTATGGATACTTGTTGATCCGAGAAGCCGAATTGGGTCAAATAGAAGAAATTGTATTCCGAGAAGTCAATTGAGATCAAATACAAGCTTTAATGATTCGAGAAGTCGAATCGAGTCAAATAGAAGGTGCTTGTTGATCCGAGAAGCCGTATTAGGTCACATTGTGCGTACTTTGTGACTTGATAAAACAAACGGATCAAGTTATGGATTCTTGTTGATCCGAGAAGCCGAATTTGGTCAAATGGAAGAAATTGTATTCCGAGAAGTCAATTGAGATCAAATACAAGCTTTAATGATTCGAGAAGTCGAATCGAGACAAATAGAAGGTGCTTGTTGATCCGAGAAGCCGTATTAGGTCACATTGTGCGTACTTGGTGACTTGATAAAACAAACGGATCAAGTTATGGATACTTGTTGATCCGAGAAGCCGAATTGGGTCAAATGGAAGACTTATTAATCCGAGAAGTCAATTGGGGTCAAATAAAAGCCTTAATGATCCGAGAAGTCGAATCGAGTCAAATAGAAGGTGCTTGTTGATCCGAGAATCCGTATTAGGTCACTTTGTGCGTATTTGGTGACTTGATAACACAAACGGATCAAGTTATGGATACCTGTTGATCCGAGAAGCCGAATTGGGTCAAATGGAAGACGTATTGATCCGAGAAGTCAATTGAGATCAAATACAAGCCGTAATGATTCGAGAAGTCGAATCGAGTCAAATAGAAGGTGCTTGTTGATCCGAGAAGCCGTATTAGGTCACATTGTGCGTACTTGGTGACTTGATAAAACAAACGGATCAAGTTATGGATACTTGTTGATCCGAGAAGCTGAATTGGGTCAAATGGAAGACTTATTAATCCGAGAAGTCAATTGGGATCAAATACAAGCCTTAATGATCTGAGAAGTCGAATCGAGTCAAATAGAAGGTGCTTGTTCAATCGAGAAGCCGTATTAGGTCACATTGTGCGTACTTGGTGACTTGATAAAACAAACGAATCAAGTTATGGATACTTGTTGATCCGAGAAGCCGAATTGGGTCAAATGAAAGAAATTGTATTCCGAGAAGTCAATTGAGATCAAATACAAGCCGTAATGATTCGAGAAGTCGAATCGAGTCAAATAGAAGGTGTTTGTTGAGCCGAGAAGCCGTATTAGGTCACATTGTGCGTACTTGGTGACTTGATAAAACAAACGGATCAAGTTATGGATACTTGTTGATCCGAGAAGTCGAATTGGGTCAAATGGAAGAAATTGTATTCCGAGAAGTCAATTGAGATCAAATACAAGCCGTAATGATTCGAGAAGTCGAATCGAGTCAAATAGAAGGTGCTTGTTGATCCGAGAAGCCGTATTAGGTCACATTGTGCGTACTTGGTGACTTGATAAAACAAACGGATCAAGTTATGGATACCTGTTGATCCGAGAAGCCGAATTGGGTCAAATGGAAGAAATTGTATTCCGAGAAGTCAATTGAGATCAAATACAAGCTTTAATGATTCGAGAAGTCGAATCGAGTCAAATAGAAGGTGCTTGTTGATCCGAGAAGCCTTATCAGGTCACATTGTGCGTACTTTGTGACTTGATGAAACAAACGGATCAAGTTATGGATACTTGTTGATCCGAGAAGCCGAATTGGGTCAAATGGAAGAAATTGTATTCCGAGAAGTCAATTGAGATCAAATACAAGCTTTAATGATTCGAGAAGTCGAATCGAGTCAAATAGAAGGTGCTTGTTGATCCGAGAAGCCGTATTAGGTCACATTGTGCGTACTTGGTGACTTGATAAAACAAACGGATCAAGTTATGGATACTTGTTGATCCGAGAAGCCGAATTGGGTCAAATGGAAGACTTATTAATCCGAGAAGTCAATTTGGGTCAAATAAAAGCCTTAATGATCCGAGAAGTCGAATCGAGTCAAATAGAAGGTGCTTGTTGATCCGAGAAGCCGTATTAGGTCACATTGTGCGTATTTGGTGACTTGATAACACAAACGGATCAAGTTATGGATACCTGTTGATCCGAGAAGCCGAATTGGGTCAAATGGAAGATGTATTGATCCGAGAAGTCAATTGGGCTCAAATACAAGCCCTAATGATCCGAGAAGTCGAATCAAGTCAAATAGAAGGTGCTTGTTGATCCGAGAAGCCGTATTAGGTCACATTGTGCGTACTTGGTGACTTGATAAAACAAACGGATCAAGTTATGGATACTTGTTGATCCGAGAAGCCGAATTGGGTCAAATGGAAGAAATTGTATTCCGAGAAGTGAATTGAGATCAAATACAAGCTTTAATGATTCGAGAAGTCGAATCGAGTCAAATAGAAGGTGCTTGTTGATCCGAGAAGCCGTATTAGGTCTTGTGCGTACTTGGTGACTTGATAAAACAAACGGATCAAGTTATGGATACTTGTTGATCCGAGAAGTCGAATTGGGTCAAATGGAAGAAATTGTATTCCGAGAAGTCAATTGAGATCAAATACAAGCCGTAATGATTCGAGAAGTCGAATCGAGTCAAATAGAAGGTGCTTGTTGATCCGAGAAGCCGTATTAGGTCACATTGTGCGTACTTGGTGACTTGATAAAACAAACGGATCAAGTTATGGATACTTGTTGATCCGAGAAGCCGAATTGGGTCAAATGGAAGACTTTTTAATCCGAGAAGTCAATTAGGGTCAAATACAAGCCTTAGTGATCCGAGAAGTCAAATTGAGTCAAATAGAAGGTGCTTGTTGATTCGAGAAGCCATATTAGGTCACATTGTGCGTACTTGGTGACTTGATAAAATAAACGGATAAAGTTATAGATACTTGTTGATCCGAGAAGCCGAATTGGGTCAAATGGAAGACTTATTAATCCGAGAAGTCAATTGGGGTCAAATACAAGCCTTAATGATCCGAGAAGTTGAATCAAGTCAAATAGAAGGTGCTTGTTGATCCGAGAAGCCATATTAGGTCACATTGTGCGTACTTGGTGACTTGATAAAACAAACGGATCAAGTTATGGATACTTGTTGATCCGAGAAGTCGAATTGGGTCAAATGGAAGAAATTGTATTCCGAGAAGTCAATTGAGATCAAATACAAGCCGTAATGATTCGAGAAGTCGAATCGAGTCAAATAGAAGGTGCTTGTTGATCCGAGAAGCCGTATTAGGTCACATTGTGCGTACTTGGTGACTTGATAAAACAAACGGATCAAGTTATGGATACATGTTGATCCGAGAAGCCGAATTGGGTCAAATGGAAGAAATTGTATTCCGAGAAGTCAATTGAGATCAAATACAAGCTTTAATGATTCGAGAAGTCGAATCGAGTCAAATAGAAGGTGCTTGTTGATCCGAGAAGCCTTATCAGGTCACATTGTGCGTACTTTGTGACTTGATGAAACAAACGGATCAAGTTATGGATACTTGTTGATCCGAGAAGCCGAATTGGGTCAAATGGAAGAAATTGTATTCCGAGAAGTCAATTGAGATCAAATACAAGCTTTAATGATTCGAGAAGTCGAATCGAGTCAAATAGAAGGTGCTTGTTGATCCGAGAAGCCGTATTAGGTCACATTGTGCGTACTTGGTGACTTGATAAAACAAACGGATCAAGTTATGGATACTTGTTGATCCGAGAAGCCGAATTGGGTCAAATGGAAGACTTATTAATCCGAGAAGTCAATTTGGGTCAAATAAAAGCCTTAATGATCCGAGAAGTCGAATCGAGTCAAATAGAAGGTGCTTGTTGATCCGAGAAGCCGTATTAGGTCACATTGTGCGTATTTGGTGACTTGATAACACAAACGGATCAAGTTATGGATACCTGTTGATCCGAGAAGCCGAATTGGGTCAAATGGAAGATGTATTGATCCGAGAAGTCAATTGGGCTCAAATACAAGCCTTAATGATCCGAGAAGTCGAATCAAGTCAAATAGAAGGTGCTTGTTGATCCGAGAAGCCGTATTAGGTCACATTGTGCGTACTTGGTGACTTGATAAAACAAACGGATCAAGTTATGGATACTTGTTGATCCGAGAAGCCGAATTGGGTCAAATGGAAGAAATTGTATTCCGAGAAGTGAATTGAGATCAAATACAAGCTTTAATGATTCGAGAAGTCGAATCGAGTCAAATAGAAGGTGCTTGTTGATCCGAGAAGCCGTATTAGGTCTTGTGCGTACTTGGTGACTTGATAAAACAAACGGATCAAGTTATGGATACTTGTTGATCCGAGAAGTCGAATTGGGTCAAATGGAAGAAATTGTATTCCGAGAAGTCAATTGAGATCAAATACAAGCCGTAATGATTCGAGAAGTCGAATCGAGTCAAATAGAAGGTGCTTGTTGATCCGAGAAGCCGTATTAGGTCACATTGTGCGTACTTGGTGACTTGATAAAACAAACGGATCAAGTTATGGATACTTGTTGATCCGAGAAGCCGAATTGGGTCAAATGGAAGACTTTTTAATCCGAGAAGTCAATTAGGGTCAAATACAAGCCTTAGTGATCCGAGAAGTCAAATTGAGTCAAATAGAAGGTGCTTGTTGATTCGAGAAGCCATATTAGGTCACATTGTGCGTACTTGGTGACTTGATAAAATAAACCGATAAAGTTATAGATACTTGTTGATCCGAGAAGCCGAATTGGGTCAAATGGAAGACTTATTAATCCGAGAAGTCAATTGGGGTCAAATACAAGCCTTAATGATCCGAGAAGTTGAATCAAGTCAAATAGAAGGTGTTTGTTGATCCGAGAAGCCGTATTAGGTCACATTGTGCGTACTTGGTGATTTGATAAAATAAACGGATCAAGTTATGGATACTTGTTGATCCGAGAAGCCGAATTGGGTCAAATGGAAGACTTATTAATCCGAGAAGTCAATTGGGGTCAAATAAAAGCCTTAATGATCCGAGAAGTCGAATCGAGTCAAATAGAAGGTGCTTGTCGATCCGAGAAGCCGTATTAGGTCACATTGTGCGTATTTGGTGACTTGATAACACAAACGGATCAAGTTATGGATACCTGTTGATCCGAGAAGTCGAATTGGGTCAAATGGAAGACGTATTGATCCGAGAAGTCAATTGAGATCAAATACAAGCCGTAATGATTCGAGAAGTCGAATCGAGTCAAATAGAAGGTGCTTGTTGATCCGAGAAGCCGTATTAGGTCACATTGTGCGTACTTTGTGACTTGATAAAACAAACGGATCAAGTTATAGATACTTGTTGATCCGAGAAGCCGAATTGGGTAAAATGAAAGAAATTGTATTCCGAGAAGTCAATTGAGATCAAATACAAGCCGTAATGATTCGAGAAGTCGAATCGAGTCAAATAGAAGGTGTTTGTTGATCCGAGAAGCCGTATTAGGTCACATTGTGCGTACTTGGTGAATTGATAAAACAAACGGATCAAGTTATGGATACTTGTTGATCCGAGAAGCCGAATTGGGTCAAATGGAAGACGTATTGATCCGAGAAGTCAATTGAGATCAAATACAAGCCGTAATGATTCGAGAAGTCGAATCGAGTCAAATAGAAGGTGCTTGTTGATCCGAGAAGCCGTATTAGGTCACATTGTGCGTACTTGGTGACTTGATAAAACAAACGGATCAAGTTATGGATACTTGTTGATCCGAGAAGCTGAATTGGGTCAAATGGAAGACTTATTAATCCGAGAAGTCAATTGGGATCAAATACAAGCCTTAATGATCCGAGAAGTCGAATCGAGTCAAATAGAAGGTGCTTGTTCAACCGAGAAGTCGTATTAGGTCACATTGTGCGTACTTGGTGACTTGATAAAACAAACGGATCAAGTTATGGATACTTGTTGATCCGAGAAGCCGAATTGGGTCAAATGGAAGAAATTGTATTCCGAGAAGTCAATTGAGATCAAATACAAGCCGTAATGATTCGAGAAGTCGAATCGAGTCAAATAGAAGGTGCTTGTTGATCCGAGAAGCCGTATTAGGTCTTGTGCGTACTTGGTGACTTGATAAAACAAACGGATCAAGTTATGGATACTTGTTGATCCGAGAAGTCGAATTGGGTCAAATGGAAGAAATTGTATTCCGAGAAGTCAATTGAGATCAAATACAAGCCGTAATGATTCGAGAAGTCGAATCGCGTCAAATAGAAGGTGCTTGTTGATCCGAGAAGCCGTATTAGGTCACATTGTGCGTACTTGGTGACTTGATAAAACAAACGGATCAAGTTATGGATACTTGTTGATCCGAGAAGCCGAATTGGGTCAAATGGAAGACTTTTTAATCCGAGAAGTCAATTAGGGTCAAATACAAGCCTTAGTGATCCGAGAAGTCAAATTGAGTCAAATAGAAGGTGCTTGTTGATTCGAGAAGCCGTATTAGGTCACATTGTGCGTACTTGGTGACTTGATAAAATAAACGGATAAAGTTATAGATACTTGTTGATCCGAGAAGCCGAATTGGGTCAAATGGAAGACTTATTAATCCGAGAAGTCAATTGGGGTCAAATACAAGCCTTAATGATCCGAGAAGTCGAATCAAGTCAAATAGAAGGTGCTTGTTGATCCGAGAAGCCATATTAGGTCACATTGTGCGTACTTGGTGACTTGATAAAACAAACGGATCAAGTTATGGATACGTGTTGATCCGAGAAGCCGAATTGGGTCAAATAGAAGAAATTGTATTCTGAGAAGTCAATTGAGATCAAATACAAGCTTTAATGATTCGAGAAGTCGAATCGAGTCAAATAGAAGGTGCTTGTTGATCCGAGAAGCCGTATTAGGTCACATTGTGCGTACTTTGTGACTTGATAAAACAAACGGATCAAGTTATGGATTCTTGTTGATCCGAGAAGCGGAATTTGGTCAAATGGAAGAAATTGTATTCCGAGAAGTCAATTGAGATCAAATACAAGCTTTAATGATTCGAGAAGTCGAATCGAGACAAATAGAAGGTGCTTGTTGATCCGAGAAGCCGTATTTGGTCACATTGTGCGTACTTGGTGACTTGATAAAACAAACGGATCAAGTTATGGATACTTGTTGATCCGAGAAGCCGAATTGGGTCAAATGGAAGACTTATTAATCCGAGAAGTCAGTTGGGGTCAAATAAAAGCCTTAATGATCCGAGAAGTCGAATCGAGTCAAATAGAAGGTGCTTGTTGATCCGAGAATCCGTATTAGGTCACTTTGTGCGTATTTGGTGACTTGATAACACAAACGGATCAAGTTATGGATACCTGTTGATCCGAGAAGCCGAATTGGGTCAAATGGAAGACGTATTGATCCGAGAAGTCAATTGAGATCAAATACAAGCCGTAATGATTCGAGAAGTCGAATCGAGTCAAATAGAAGGTGCTTGTTGATCCGAGAAGCCGTATTAGGTCACATTGTGCGTACTTGGTGACTTGATAAAACAAACGGATCAAGTTATGGATACTTGTTGATCCGAGAAGCTGAATTGGGTCAAATGGAAGACTTATTAATCCGAGAAGTCAATTGGGATCAAATACAAGCCTTAATGATCCGAGAAGTCGAATCGAGTCAAATAGAAGGTGCTTGTTCAATCGAGAAGCCGTATTAGGTCACATTGTGCGTACTTGGTGACTTGATAAAACAAACGAATCAAGTTATGGATACTTGTTGATCCGAGAAGCCGAATTGGGTCAAATGGAAGAAATTGTATTCCGAGAAGTCAATTCAGATCAAATACAAGCCGTAATGATTCGAGAAGTCGAATCGAGTCAAATAGAAGGTGCTTGTTGATCCGAGAAGCCGTATTAGATCACATTGTGCGTACTTGGTGACTTGATAAAACAAACGGATCAAGTTATGGATACTTGTTGATCCGAGAAGCCGAATTGGGTCAAATGAAAGAAATTGTATTCCGAGAAGTCAATTGAGATCAAATACAAGCCGTAATGATTCGAGAAGTCGAATCGAGTCAAATAGAAGGTGTTTGTTGAGCCGAGAAGCCGTATTAGGTCACATTGTGCGTACTTGGTGACTTGATAAAACAAACGGATCAAGTTATGGATACTTTTTGATCCGAGAAGCCGAATTGGGTCAAATGGAAGACTTTTTAATCCGAGAAGTCAATTAGGGTCAAATACAAGCCGTAATGATCCGAGAAGTCGAATCGAGTGAAATAGAAGGTGCTTGTTGATTCGAGAAGCCGTATTAGGTCACATTGTGCGTACTTGGTTACTTGATAAAACAAACGGATCAAGTTAAGGATACTTGTTGATCCGAGAAGCCGAATTGGGTAAAATGGAAGACTTTTTAATCCGAGAAGTCAATTAGGGTCCAATACAAGCCTTAATGATCCGAGAAGTCAAATCGAGTCAAATAGAAGGTGTTTGTTGATTCGAGAAGCCGTATTAGGTCACATTGTGCGTACTTGGTGAATTGATAAAACAAACGGATCAAGTTATGGATACTTGTTGATCCGAGAAGCCGAATTGGGTCAAATGGTAGACTTATTGATCCGAGAAGTCAATTGGGGTCAAATAAAAGCCTAAGTGATCCGAGAAGTCGAATCGAGTCAAATAGAAGGTGCTTGTTGATCCGAGAAGCCGTATTAGGTCACATTGTGCGTACTTGGTGACTTGATAAAATAAACGGATCAAGTTATGGATACTTGTTGATCCGAGAAGTCGAATTGGGTCAAATGGAAGAAATTGTATTCCGAGAAGTCAATTGAGATCAAATACAAGCCGTAATGATTCGAGAAGTCGAATCGAGTCAAATTGAAGGTGCTTGTTGATCCGAGAAGCCGTATTAGGTCACATTGTGCGTACTTGGTGACTTGATAAAACAAACGGATCAAGTTATGGATACTTGTTGATCCGAGAAGCCGAATTGGGTCAAATGGAAGACTTATTAATCCGAGAAGTCAATTTGGGTCAAATAAAAGACTTAATGATCCGAGAAGTCGAATCGAGTCAAATAGAAGGTGCTTGTTGATCCGAGAAGCCGTATTAGGTCACATTGTGCGTATTTGGTGACTTGATAACACAAACGGATCAAGTTATGGATACCTGTTGATCCGAGAAGCCGAATTGGGTCAAATGGAAGACAAATTGATCCGAGAAGTCAATTGGGGTCAAATACAAGCCTTAATGATCCGAGAAGTCGAATCAAGTCAAATAGAAGGTGCTTGTTGATCCGAGAAGCCGTATTAGGTCACATTGTGCGTGCTTGGTGACTTGATAAAACAAACGGATCAACTTATGGATACTTGTTGATCCGAGAAGCCGAATTGGGTCAAATGGAAGAAATTATATTCCGAGAAGTGAATTGAGATCAAATACAAGCTTTAATGATTCGAGAAGTCGAATCGAGTCAAATAGAAGGTGCTTGTTGATCCGAGAAGCCGTATTAGGTCTTGTGCGTACTTGGTGACTTGATAAAACAAACGGATCAAGTTATGGATACTTGTTGATCCGAGAAGTCGAATTGGGTCACATGGAAGAAATTGTATTCCGAGAAGTCAATTGAGATCAAATACAAGCCGTAATGATTCGAGAAGTCGAATCGAGTCAAATAGAAGGTGCTTGTTGATCCGAGAAGCCGTATTAGGTCACATTGTGCGTACTTGGTGACTTGATAAAACAAACGGATCAAGTTATGGATACCTGTTGATCCGAGAAGCCGAATTGGGTCAAATGGAAGAAATTGTATTCCGAGAAGTCAATTGAGATCAAATACAAGCTTTAATGATTCGAGAAGTCGAATCGAGTCAAATAGAAGGTGCTTGTTGATCCGAGAAGCCTTATCAGGTCACATTGTGCGTACTTTGTGACTTGATGAAACAAACGGATCAAGTTATGGATACTTGTTGATCCGAGAAGCCGAATTGGGTCAAATGGAAGAAATTGTATTCCGAGAAGTCAATTGAGATCAAATACAAGCTTTAATGATTCGAGAAGTCGAATCGAGTCAAATAGAAGGTGCTTGTTGATCCGAGAAGCCGTATTAGGTCACATTGTGCGTACTTGGTGACTTGATAAAACAAACGGATCAAGTTATGGATACTTGTTGATCCGAGAAGCCGAATTGGGTAAAATGGAAGACTTATTAATCCGAGAAGTCAATTTGGGTCAAATAAAAGCCTTAATGATCCGAGAAGTCGAATCGAGTCAAATAGAAGGTGCTTGTTGATCCGAGAAGCCGTATTAGGTCACATTGTGCGTATTTGGTGACTTGATAACACAAACGGATCAAGTTATGGATACCTGTTGATCCGAGAAGCCGAATTGGGTCAAATGGAAGACGTATTGATCCGAGAAGTCAATTGGGGTCAAATACAAGCCTTAATGATCCGAGAAGTCGAATCAAGTCAAATAGAAGGTGCTTGTTGATCCGAGAAGCCGTATTAGGTCACATTGTGCGTACTTGGTGACTTGATAAAACAAACGGATCAAGTTATGGATACTTGTTGATCCGAGAAGCCGAATTGGGTCAAATGGAAGAAATTGTATTCCGAGAAGTGAATTGAGATCAAATACAAGCTTTAATGATTCGAGAAGTCGAATCGAGTCAAATAGAAGGTGCTTGTTGATCCGAGAAGCCGTATTAGGTCTTGTGCGTACTTGGTGACTTGATAAAACAAACGGATCAAGTTATGGATACTTGTTGATCCGAGAAGCTGAATTGGGTCAAATGGAAGACTTATTAATCCGAGAAGTCAATTGGGATCAAATACAAGCCTTAATGATCCGAGAAGTCGAATCGAGTCAAATAGAAGGTGCTTGTTCAATCGAGAAGCCGTATTAGGTCACATTGTGCGTACTTGGTGACTTGATAAAACAAACGAATCAAGTTATGGATACTTGTTGATCCGAGAAGCCGAATTGGGTCAAATGGAAGAAATTGTATTCCGAGAAGTCAATTCAGATCAAATACAAGCCGTAATGATTCGAGAAGTCGAATCGAGTCAAATAGAAGGTGCTTGTTGATCCGAGAAGCCGTATTAGATCACATTGTGCGTACTTGGTGACTTGATAAAACAAACGGATCAAGTTATGGATACTTGTTGATCCGAGAAGCTGAATTGGGTCAAATGGAAGACTTATTAATCCGAGAAGTCAATTGGGATCAAATACAAGCCTTAATGATCCGAGAAGTCGAATCGAGTCAAATAGAAGGTGCTTGTTCAATCGAGAAGCCGTATTAGGTCACATTGTGCGTACTTGGTGACTTGATAAAACAAACGAATCAAGTTATGGATACTTGTTGATCCGAGAAGCCGAATTGGGTCAAATGGAAGAAATTGTATTCCGAGAAGTCAATTCAGATCAAATACAAGCCGTAATGATTCGAGAAGTCGAATCGAGTCAAATAGAAGGTGCTTGTTGATCCGAGAAGCCGTATTAGGTCACATTGTGCGTACTTGGTGACTTGATAAAACAAACGGATCAAGTTATGGATACTTGTTGATCCGAGAAGCTGAATTGGGTCAAATGGAAGACTTATTAATCCGAGAAGTCAATTGGGATCAAATACAAGCCTTAATGATCCGAGAAGTCGAATCGAGTCAAATAGAAGGTGCTTGTTCAATCGAGAAGCCGTATTAGGTCACATTGTGCGTACTTGGTGACTTGATAAAACAAACGAATCAAGTTATGGATACTTGTTGATCCGAGAAGCCGAATTGGGTCAAATGGAAGAAATTGTATTCCGAGAAGTCAATTCAGATCAAATACAAGCCGTAATGATTCGAGAAGTCGAATCGAGTCAAATAGAAGGTGCTTGTTGATCCGAGAAGCCGTATTAGATCACATTGTGCGTACTTGGTGACTTGATAAAATAAACGGATCAAGTTATGGGTATTTGTTGATCCGAGAAGCCGAATTGGGTCAAATGGAAGACATATTGATCCGAGAAGTCAATTGAGATCAAATACAAGCCGTAATGATCCGAGAAGTCGAATCGAGTGAAATAGAAGGTGCTTGTTGATTCGAGAAGCCGTATTAGGTCACATTGTGCGTACTTGGTTACTTGATAAAACAAACGGATCAAGTTAAGGATACTTGTTGATCCGAAAAGCCGAATTGGGTAAAATGGAAGACTTTTTAATCCGAGAAGTCAATTAGGGTCCAATACAAGCCTTAATGATCCGAGAAGTCAAATCGAGTCAAATAGATGGTGTTTGTTGATTCGAGAAGCCGTATTAGGTCACATTGTGCGTACTTGGTGAATTGATAAAACAAACGGATCAAGTTATGGATACTTGTTGATCCGAGAAGCCGAATTGGGTCAAATGGTAGACTTATTGATCCGAGAAGTCAATTGGGGTCAAATAAAAGCCTAAGTGATCCGAGAAGTCGAATCGAGTCAAATAGAAGGTGCTTGTTGACCCGAGAAGCCGTATTAGTTCACATTGTGCGTACTTGGTGACTTGATAAAACAAACGGATCAAGTTATGGATACTTGTTGATCCGAGAAGCTGAATTGGGTCAAATGGAAGACTTATTAATCCGAGAAGTCAATTGGGATCAAATACAAGCCTTAATGATCCGAGAAGTCGAATCGAGTCAAATAGAAGGTGCTTGTTCAATCGAGAAGCCGTATTAGGTCACATTGTGCGTACTTGGTGACTTGATAAAACAAACGAATCAAGTTATGGATACTTGTTGATCCGAGAAGCCGAATTGGGTCAAATAGAAGAAA
Organism: Ajuga chamaepitys; assembly: GCA_958295605.1. Classification (NCBI taxonomy): domain Eukaryota; kingdom Viridiplantae; phylum Streptophyta; class Magnoliopsida; order Lamiales; family Lamiaceae; genus Ajuga; species Ajuga chamaepitys. Next base: position 22,848,398 of record OY282498.1, on the reverse strand, counting down.
TTGTATTCCGAGAAGTCAATTGAGATCAAATACAAGCTTTAATGATTCGAGAAGTCGAATCGAGTCAAATAGAAGGTGCTTGTTGATCCGAGAAGCCGTATTAGGTCACATTGTGCGTACTTTGTGACTTGATAAAACAAACGGATCAAGTTATGGATTCTTGTTGATCCGAGAAGCCGAATTTGGTCAAATGGAAGAAATTGTATTCCGAGAAGTCAATTGAGATCAAATACAAGCTTTAATGATTCGAGAAGTCGAATCGAGACAAATAGAAGGTGCTTGTTGATCCGAGAAGCCGTATTAGGTCACATTGTGCGTACTTGGTGACTTGATAAAACAAACGGATCAAGTTATGGATACTTGTTGATCCGAGAAGCCGAATTGGGTCAAATGGAAGACTTATTAATCCGAGAAGTCAATTGGGGTCAAATAAAAGCCTTAATGATCCGAGAAGTCGAATCGAGTCAAATAGAAGGTGCTTGTTGATCCGAGAATCCGTATTAGGTCACTTTGTGCGTATTTGGTGACTTGATAACACAAACGGATCAAGTTATGGATACCTGTTGATCCGAGAAGCCGAATTGGGTCAAATGGAAGACGTATTGATCCGAGAAGTCAATTGAGATCAAATACAAGCCGTAATGATTCGAGAAGTCGAATCGAGTCAAATAGAAGGTGCTTGTTGATCCGAGAAGCCGTATTAGGTCACATTGTGCGTACTTGGTGACTTGATAAAACAAACGGATCAAGTTATGGATACTTGTTGATCCGAGAAGCTGAATTGGGTCAAATGGAAGACTTATTAATCCGAGAAGTCAATTGGGATCAAATACAAGCCTTAATGATCTGAGAAGTCGAATCGAGTCAAATAGAAGGTGCTTGTTCAATCGAGAAGCCGTATTAGGTCACATTGTGCGTACTTGGTGACTTGATAAAACAAACGAATCAAGTTATGGATACTTGTTGATCCGAGAAGCCGAATTGGGTCAAATGAAAGAAATTGTATTCCGAGAAGTCAATTGAGATCAAATACAAGCCGTAATGATTCGAGAAGTCGAATCGAGTCAAATAGAAGGTGTTTGTTGAGCCGAGAAGCCGTATTAGGTCACATTGTGCGTACTTGGTGACTTGATAAAACAAACGGATCAAGTTATGGATACTTGTTGATCCGAGAAGTCGAATTGGGTCAAATGGAAGAAATTGTATTCCGAGAAGTCAATTGAGATCAAATACAAGCCGTAATGATTCGAGAAGTCGAATCGAGTCAAATAGAAGGTGCTTGTTGATCCGAGAAGCCGTATTAGGTCACATTGTGCGTACTTGGTGACTTGATAAAACAAACGGATCAAGTTATGGATACCTGTTGATCCGAGAAGCCGAATTGGGTCAAATGGAAGAAATTGTATTCCGAGAAGTCAATTGAGATCAAATACAAGCTTTAATGATTCGAGAAGTCGAATCGAGTCAAATAGAAGGTGCTTGTTGATCCGAGAAGCCTTATCAGGTCACATTGTGCGTACTTTGTGACTTGATGAAACAAACGGATCAAGTTATGGATACTTGTTGATCCGAGAAGCCGAATTGGGTCAAATGGAAGAAATTGTATTCCGAGAAGTCAATTGAGATCAAATACAAGCTTTAATGATTCGAGAAGTCGAATCGAGTCAAATAGAAGGTGCTTGTTGATCCGAGAAGCCGTATTAGGTCACATTGTGCGTACTTGGTGACTTGATAAAACAAACGGATCAAGTTATGGATACTTGTTGATCCGAGAAGCCGAATTGGGTCAAATGGAAGACTTATTAATCCGAGAAGTCAATTTGGGTCAAATAAAAGCCTTAATGATCCGAGAAGTCGAATCGAGTCAAATAGAAGGTGCTTGTTGATCCGAGAAGCCGTATTAGGTCACATTGTGCGTATTTGGTGACTTGATAACACAAACGGATCAAGTTATGGATACCTGTTGATCCGAGAAGCCGAATTGGGTCAAATGGAAGATGTATTGATCCGAGAAGTCAATTGGGGTCAAATACAAGCCTTAATGATCCGAGAAGTCGAATCAAGTCAAATAGAAGGTGCTTGTTGATCCGAGAAGCCGTATTAGGTCACATTGTGCGTACTTGGTGACTTGATAAAACAAACGGATCAAGTTATGGATACTTGTTGATCCGAGAAGCCGAATTGGGTCAAATGGAAGAAATTGTATTCCGAGAAGTGAATTGAGATCAAATACAAGCTTTAATGATTCGAGAAGTCGAATCGAGTCAAATAGAAGGTGCTTGTTGATCCGAGAAGCCGTATTAGGTCTTGTGCGTACTTGGTGACTTGATAAAACAAACGGATCAAGTTATGGATACTTGTTGATCCGAGAAGTCGAATTGGGTCAAATGGAAGAAATTGTATTCCGAGAAGTCAATTGAGATCAAATACAAGCCGTAATGATTCGAGAAGTCGAATCGAGTCAAATAGAAGGTGCTTGTTGATCCGAGAAGCCGTATTAGGTCACATTGTGCGTACTTGGTGACTTGATAAAACAAACGGATCAAGTTATGGATACTTGTTGATCCGAGAAGCCGAATTGGGTCAAATGGAAGACTTTTTAATCCGAGAAGTCAATTAGGGTCAAATACAGGCCTTAGTGATCCGAGAAGTCAAATTGAGTCAAATAGAAGGTGCTTGTTGATTCGAGAAGCCATATTAGGTCACATTGTGCGTACTTGGTGACTTGATAAAATAAACGGATAAAGTTATAGATACTTGTTGATCCGAGAAGCCGAATTGGGTCAAATGGAAGACTTATTAATCCGAGAAGTCAATTGGGGTCAAATACAAACCTTAATGATCCGAGAAGTTGAATCAAGTCAAATAGAAGGTGCTTGTTGATCCGAGAAGCCATATTAGGTCACATTGTGCGTACTTGGTGACTTGATAAAACAAACGGATCAAGTTATGGATACGTGTTGATCCGAGAAGCCGAATTGGGTCAAATAGAAGAAATTGTATTCCGAGAAGTCAATTGAGATCAAATACAAGCTTTAATGATTCGAGAAGTCGAATCGAGTCAAATAGAAGGTGCTTGTTGATCCGAGAAGCCGTATTAGGTCACATTGTGCGTACTTTGTGACTTGATAAAACAAACGGATCAAGTTATGGATTCCTGTTGATCCGAGAAGCCGAATTTGGTCAAATGGAAGAAATTGTATTCCGAGAAGTCAATTGAGATCAAATACAAGCTTTAATGATTCGAGAAGTCGAATCGAGACAAATAGAAGGTGCTTGTTGATTCGAGAAGCCGTATTAGGTCACATTGTGCGTACTTGGTGACTTGATAAAACAAACGGATCAAGTTATGGATACTTGTTGATCCGAGAAGCCGAATTGGGTCAAATGGAAGACTTATTAATCCGAGAAGTCAATTGGGGTCAAATAAAAGCCTTAATGATCCGAGAAGTCGAATCGAGTCAAATAGAAGGTGCTTGTTGATCCGAGAATCCGTATTAGGTCACTTTGTGCGTATTTGGTGACTTGATAACACAAACGGATCAAGTTATGGATACCTGTTGATCCGAGAAGCCGAATTGGGTCAAATGGAAGACGTATTGATCCGAGAAGTCAATTGAGATCAAATACAAGCCGTAATGATTCGAGAAGTCGAATCGAGTCAAATAGAAGGTGCTTGTTGATCCGAGAAGCCGTATTAGGTCACATTGTGCGTACTTGGTGACTTGATAAAACAAACGGATCAAGTTATGGATACTTGTTGATCCGAGAAGCTGAATTGGGTCAAATGGAAGACTTATTAATCCGAGAAGTCAATTGGGATCAAATACAAGCCTTAATGATCCGAGAAGTCGAATCGAGTCAAATAGAAGGTGCTTGTTCAATCGAGAAGCCGTATTAGGTCACATTGTGCGTACTTGGTGACTTGATAAAACAAACGAATCAAGTTATGGATACTTGTTGATCCGAGAAGCCGAATTGGGTCAAATGGAAGAAATTGTATTCCGAGAAGTCAATTCAGATCAAATACAAGCCGTAATGATTCGAGAAGTCGAATCGAGTCAAATAGAAGGTGCTTGTTGATCCGAGAAGCCGTATTAGATCACATTGTGCGTACTTGGTGACTTGATAAAACAAACGGATCAAGTTATGGATACTTGTTGATCCGAGAAGCTGAATTGGGTCAAATGGAAGACTTATTAATCCGAGAAGTCAATTGGGATCAAATACAAGCCTTAATGATCCGAGAAGTCGAATCGAGTCAAATAGAAGGTGCTTGTTCAATCGAGAAGCCGTATTAGGTCACATTGTGCGTACTTGGTGACTTGATAAAACAAACGAATCAAGTTATGGATACTTGTTGATCCGAGAAGCCGAATTGGGTCAAATGGAAGAAATTGTATTCCGAGAAGTCAATTCAGATCAAATACAAGCCGTAATGATTCGAGAAGTCGAATCGAGTCAAATAGAAGGTGCTTGTTGATCCGAGAAGCCGTATTAGGTCACATTGTGCGTACTTGGTGACTTGATAAAACAAACGGATCAAGTTATGGATACTTGTTGATCCGAGAAGCTGAATTGGGTCAAATGGAAGACTTATTAATCCGAGAAGTCAATTGGGATCAAATACAAGCCTTAATGATCCGAGAAGTCGAATCGAGTCAAATAGAAGGTGCTTGTTCAATCGAGAAGCCGTATTAGGTCACATTGTGCGTACTTGGTGACTTGATAAAACAAACGAATCAAGTTATGGATACTTGTTGATCCGAGAAGCCGAATTGGGTCAAATGGAAGAAATTGTATTCCGAGAAGTCAATTCAGATCAAATACAAGCCGTAATGATTCGAGAAGTCGAATCGAGTCAAATAGAAGGTGCTTGTTGATCCGAGAAGCCGTATTAGATCACATTGTGCGTACTTGGTGACTTGATAAAATAAACGGATCAAGTTATGGGTATTTGTTGATCCGAGAAGCCGAATTGGGTCAAATGGAAGACATATTGATCCGAGAAGTCAATTGAGATCAAATACAAGCCGTAATGATCCGAGAAGTCGAATCGAGTGAAATAGAAGGTGCTTGTTGATTCGAGAAGCCGTATTAGGTCACATTGTGCGTACTTGGTTACTTGATAAAACAAACGGATCAAGTTAAGGATACTTGTTGATCCGAAAAGCCGAATTGGGTAAAATGGAAGACTTTTTAATCCGAGAAGTCAATTAGGGTCCAATACAAGCCTTAATGATCCGAGAAGTCAAATCGAGTCAAATAGATGGTGTTTGTTGATTCGAGAAGCCGTATTAGGTCACATTGTGCGTACTTGGTGAATTGATAAAACAAACGGATCAAGTTATGGATACTTGTTGATCCGAGAAGCCGAATTGGGTCAAATGGTAGACTTATTGATCCGAGAAGTCAATTGGGGTCAAATAAAAGCCTAAGTGATCCGAGAAGTCGAATCGAGTCAAATAGAAGGTGCTTGTTGACCCGAGAAGCCGTATTAGGTCACATTGTGCGTACTTGGTGACTTGATAAAATAAACGGATCAAGTTATGGATACTTGTTGATCCGAGAAGCCGAATTGGGTCAAATGGAAGACTTATTAATCCGAGAAGTCAATTGGGGTCAAATAAAAGCCTTAATGATCCGAGAAGTCGAATCGAGTCAAATAGAAGGTGCTTGTTGATCCGAGAAGCCGTATTAGGTCACATTGTGCGTACTTGGTGACTTGATAAAACAAACGGATCAAGTTATGGATACCTGTTGATCCGAGAAGCCGAATTGGGTCAAATGGAAGAAATTATATTCCGAGAAGTCAATTGAGATCAAATACAAGCCGTAATGATTCGAGAAGTCGAATCGAGTCAAATAGAAGGTGCTTGTTGATCCGAGAAGCCGTATTAGGTCACATTGTGCGTACTTGGTGACTTGATAAAACAAACGGATCAAGTTATGGATACTTGTTGATCCGAGAAGCCGAATTGGGTCAAATGGAAGACTTTTTAATCCGAGAAGTCAATTAGGGTCAAATACAAGCCTTAGTGATCCGAGAAGTCAAATCGAGTCAAATAGAAGGTGCTTGTTGATTCGAGAAGCCGTATTAGGTCACATTGTGCGTACTTGGTGACTTGATAAAATAAACGGATAAAGTTATAGATACTTGTTGATCCGAGAAGCCGAATTGGGTCAAATGGAAGACTTATTAATCCGAGAAGTCAATTGGGGTCAAATACAAGCCTAAATGATCCGAGAAGTCGAATCAAGTCAAATAGAAGGTGCTTGTTGATCCGAGAAGCCATATTAGGTCACATTGTGCGTACTTGGTGACTTGATAAAACAAACGGATCAAGTTATGGATACGTGTTGATCCGAGAAGCCGAATTTGGTCAAATAGAAGAAATTGTATTCCGAGAAGTCAATTGAGATCAAATACAAGCTTTAATGATTCGAGAAGTCGAATCGAGTCAAATAGAAGGTGCTTGTTGATCCGAGAAGCCGTATTAGGTCACATTGTGCGTACTTTGTGACTTGATAAAACAAACGGATCAAGTTATGGATTCTTGTTGATCCGAGAAGCCGAATTTGGTCAAATGGAAGAAATTGTATTCCGAGAAGTCAATTGAGATCAAATACAAGCTTTAATGATTCGAGAAGTCGAATCGAGACAAATAGAAGGTGCTTGTTGATCCGAGAAGCCGTATTAGGTCTTGTGCGTACTTGGTGACTTGATAAAACAAACGGATCAAGTTATGGATACTTGTTGATCCGAGAAGTCGAATTGGGTCAAATGGAAGAAATTGTATTCCGAGAAGTCAATTGAGATCAAATACAAGCCGTAATGATTCGAGAAGTCGAATCGAGTCAAATAGAAGGTGCTTGTTGATCCGAGAAGCCGTATTAGGTCACATTGTGCGTACTTGGTGACTTGATAAAACAAACGGATCAAGTTATGGATACTTGTTGATCCGAGAAGCCGAATTGGGTCAAATGGAAGACTTGTTAATCCGAGAAGTCAATTGGGGTCAAATACAAGCCTTAATGATCCGAGAAGTCGAATCATGTCAAATAGAAGGTGCTTGTTGATCCGAGAAGCCATATTAGGTCACATTGTGTGTACTTGGTGACTTGATAAAACAAACGGTTCAAGTTATGGATACGTGTTGATCCGAGAAGCCGAATTGGGTCAAATAGAAGAAATTGTATTCCGAGAAGTCAATTGAGATCAAATACAAGCTTTAATGATTCGAGAAGTCGAATCGAGTCAAATAGAAGGTGCTTGTTGATCCGAGAAGCCGTATTAGGTCACATTGTGCGTACTTTGTGACTTGATAAAACAAACGGATCAAGTTATGGATTCTTGTTGATCCGAGAAGCCGAATTTGGTCAAATGGAAGAAATTGTATTCCGAGAAGTCAATTGAGATCAAATACAAGCTTTAATGATTCGAGAAGTCGAATCGAGACAAATAGAAGGTGCTTGTTGATCCGAGAAGCCGTATTAGGTCACATTGTGCGTACTTGGTGACTTGATAAAACAAACGGATCAAGTTATGGATACTTGTTGATCCGAGAAGCCGAATTGGGTCAAATGGAAGACTTATTAATCCGAGAAGTCAATTGGGGTCAAATAAAAGCCTTAATGATCCGAGAAGTCGAATCGAGTCAAATAGAAGGTGCTTGTTGATCCGAGAATCCGTATTAGGTCACTTTGTGCGTACTTGGTGACTTGATAAAACAAACGGATCAAGTTATGGATACTTGTTGATCCGAGAAGCCGAATTGGGTCAAATGGAAGACATATTGATCCGAGAAGTCAATTGAGATCAAATACAAGCCTTAATGATCCGAGAAGTCGAATCGAGTCAAATAGAAGGTGCTTGTTGATCCGAGAAGCCGTATTAGGTCACATTGTGCGTACTTGGTGACTTGATAAAACAAACGAATCAAGTTATGGATACTTGTTGATCCGAGAAGCCGAATTTGGTCAAATGGAAGAAATTGTATTCCGAGAAGTCAATTGAGATCAAATACAAGCTTTAATGATTCGAGAAGTCGAATCGAGACAAATAGAAGGTGCTTGCTGATCCGAGAAGCCGTATTAGGTCACATTGTGCGTACTTTGTGACTTGATAAAACAAACAGATCAAGTTATGGATTCTTGTTGATCCGAGAAGCCGAATTTGGTCAAATGGAAGAAATTGTATTCCGAGAAGTCAATTGAGATCAAATACAAGCTTTAATGATTCGAGAAGTCGAATCGAGACAAATAGAAGGTGCTTGTTGATCCGAGAAGCCGTATTAGGTCACATTGTGCGTACTTGGTGACTTGATAAAACAAACGGATCAAGTTATGGATACTTGTTGATCCGAGAAGCCGAATTGGGTCAAATGGAAGACTTATTAATCCGAGAAGTCAATTGGGGTCAAATAAAAGCCTTAATGATTCGAGAAGTCGAATCGAGTCAAATAGAAGGTGCTTGTTGATCCGAGAAGCCGTATTAGGTCACATTGTGCGTACTTGGTGACTTGATAAAACAAACGGATCAAGTTATGGATACCTGTTGATCCGAGAAGCCGAATTGGGTCAAATGGAAGAAATTGTATTCCGAGAAGTCAATTGAGATCAAATACAAGCCGTAATGATTCGAGAAGTCGAATCGAGTCAAATAGAAGGTGCTTGTTGATCCGAGAAGCCGTATTAGGTCACATTGTGCGTACTTGGTGACTTGATAAAACAAACGGATCAAGTTATGGATACTTGTTGATCCGAGAAGCCGAATTGGGTCAAATGGAAGACTTTTTAATCCGAGAAGTCAATTAGGGTCAAATACAAGCCTTAGTGATCCGAGAAGTCAAATCGAGTCAAATAGAAGGTGCTTGTTGATTCGAGAAGCCGTATTAGGTCACATTGTGCGTACTTGGTGACTTGATAAAATAAACGGATAAAGTTATAGATACTTGTTGATCCGAGAAGCCGAATTGGGTCAAATGGAAGACTTATTAATCCGAGAAGTCAATTGGGGTCAAATACAAGCCTTAATGATCCGAGAAGTCGAATCAAGTCAAATAGAAGGTGCTTGTTGATCCGAGAAGCCATATTAGGTCACATTGTGTGTACTTGGTGACTTGATAAAACAAACGGATCAAGTTATGGATACGTGTTGATCCGAGAAGCCGAATTGGGTCAAATAGAAGAAATTGTATTCCGAGAAGTCAATTGAGATCAAATACAAGCTTTAATGATTCGAGAAGTCGAATCGAGTCAAATAGAAGGTGCTTGTTGATCCGAGAAGCCGTATTAGGTCACATTGTGCGTACTTTGTGACTTGATAAAACAAACGGATCAAGTTATGGATTCTTGTTGATCCGAGAAGCCGAATTTGGTCAAATGGAAGAAATTGTATTCCGAGAAGTCAATTGAGATCAAATACAAGCTTTAATGATTCGAGAAGTCGAATCGAGACAAATAGAAGGTGCTTGTTGATCCGAGAAGCCGTATTAGGTCTTGTGCGTACTTGGTGACTTGATAAAACAAACGGATCAAGTTATGGATACTTGTTGATCCGAGAAGTCGAATTGGGTCAAATGGAAGAAATTGTATTCCGAGAAGTCAATTGAGATCAAATACAAGCCGTAATGATTCGAGAAGTCGAATCGAGTCAAATAGAAGGTGCTTGTTGATCCGAGAAGCCGTATTAGGTCACATTGTGCGTACTTGGTGACTTGATAAAACAAACGGATCAAGTTATGGATACTTGTTGATCCGAGAAGCCGAATTGGGTCAAATGGATGACTTTTTAATCCGAGAAGTCAATTAGGGTCAAATACAAGCCTTAGTGATCCGAGAAGTCAAATTGAGTCAAATAGAAGGTGCTTGTTGATTCGAGAAGCCGTATTAGGTCACATTGTGCGTACTTGGTGACTTGATAAAATAAACGGATAAAGTTATAGATACTTGTTGATCCGAGAAGCCGAATTGGGTCAAATGGAAGACTTATTAATCCGAGAAGTCAATTGGGGTCAAATACAAGCCTTAATGATCCGAGAAGTCGAATCAAGTCAAATAGAAGGTGCTTGTTGATCCGAGAAGCCATATTAGGTCACATTGTGCGTACTTGGTGACTTGATAAAACAAACGGATCAAGTTATGGATACGTGTTGATCCGAGAAGCCGAATTGGGTCAAATAGAAGAAATTGTATTCCGAGAAGTCAATTCAGATCAAATACAAGCTTTAATGATTCGAGAAGTCGAATCGAGTCAAATAGAAGGTGCTTGTTGATCCGAGAAGCCGTATTAGGTCACATTGTGCGTACTTTGTGACTTGATAAAACAAACGGATCAAGTTATGGATTCTTGTTGATCCGAGAAGCCGAATTTGGTCAAATGGAAGAAATTGTATTCCGAGAAGTCAATTGAGATCAAATACAAGCTTTAATGATTCGAGAAGTCGAATCGAGACAAATAGAAGGTGCTTGTTGATCCGAGAAGCCGTATTAGGTCACATTGTGCGTACTTGGTGACTTGATAAAACAAACGGATCAAGTTATGGATACTTGTTGATCCGAGAAGCCGAATTGGGTCAAATGGAAGACTTATTAATCCGAGTAGTCAATTGGGGTCAAATAAAAGCCTTAATGATCCGAGAAGTCGAATCGAGTTAAATAGAAGGTGCTTGTTGATCCGAGAATCCGTATTAGGTCACTTTGTGCGTATTTGGTGACTTGATAACACAAACGGATCAAGTTATGGATACCTGTTGATCCGAGAAGCCGAATTGGGTCAAATGGAAGACGTATTGATCCGAGAAGTCAATTGAGATCAAATACAAGCCGTAATGATTCGAGAAGTCGAATCGAGTCAAATAGAAGGTGCTTGTTGATCCGAGAAGCCGTATTAGGTCACATTGTGCGTACTTGGTGACTTGATAAAACAAACGGATCAAGTTATGGATACTTGTTGATCCGAGAAGCCGAATTGGGTCAAATGGAAGACATATTGATCCGAGAAGTCAATTGAGATCAAATACAAGCCTTAATGATCCGAGAAGTCGAATCGAGTCAAATAGAAGGTGCTTGTTCAATCGAGAAGCCGTATTAGGTCACATTGTGCGTACTTGGTGACTTGATAAAACAAACGAATCAAGTTATGGATACTTGTTGATCCGAGAAGCCGAATTTGGTCAAATGGAAGAAATTGTATTCCGAGAAGTCAATTGAGATCAAATACAAGCTTTAATGATTCGAGAAGTCGAATCGAGACAAATAGAAGGTGCTTGTTGATCCGAGAAGCCGTATTAGGTCACATTGTGCGTACTTTGTGACTTGATAAAACAAACGGATCAAGTTATGGATACTTGTTGATCCGAGAAGCCGAATTGGGTCAAATGGAAGACTTATTAATCCGAGAAGTCAATTGGGGTCAAATAAAAGCCTTAATGATCCGAGAAGTCGAATCGAGTCAAATAGAAGGTGCTTGTTGATCCGAGAATCCGTATTAGGTCACTTTGTGCGTATTTGGTGACTTGATAACACAAACGGATCAAGTTATGGATACCTGTTGATCCGAGAAGCCGAATTGGGTCAAATGGAAGACGTATTGATCCGAGAAGTCAATTGAGATCAAATACAAGCCGTAATGATTCGAGAAGTCGAATCGAGTCAAATAGAAGGTGCTTGTTGATCCGAGAAGCCGTATTAGGTCACATTGTGCGTACTTGGTGACTTGATAAAACAAACGGATCAAGTTATGGATACTTGTTGATCCGAGAAGCCGAATTGGGTCAAATGGAAGACATATTGATCCGAGAAGTCAATTGAGATCAAATACAAGCCTTAATGATCCGAGAAGTCGAATCGAGTCAAATAGAAGGTGCTTGTTCAATCGAGAAGCCGTATTAGGTCACATTGTGCGTACTTGGTGACTTGATAAAACAAACGAATCAAGTTATGGATACTTGTTGATCCGAGAAGCCGAATTTGGTCAAATGGAAGAAATTGTATTCCGAGAAGTCAATTGAGATCAAATACAAGCTTTAATGATTCGAGAAGTCGAATCGAGACAAATAGAAGGTGCTTGTTGATCCGAGAAGCCGTATTAGGTCACATTGTGCGTACTTTGTGACTTGATAAAACAAACGGATCAAGTTATGGATTCTTGTTGATCCGAGAAGCCGAATTTGGTCAAATGGAAGAAATTGTATTCCGAGAAGTCAATTGAGATCAAATACAAGCTTTAATGATTCGAGAAGTCGAATCGAGACAAATAGAAGGTGCTTGTTGATCCGAGAAGCCGTATTAGGTCACATTGTGCGTACTTGGTGACTTGATAAAACAAACGGATCAAGTTATGGATACTTGTTGATCCGAGAAGCCGAATTGGGTCAAATGGAAGACTTATTAATCCGAGAAGTCAATTGGGGTCAAATAAAAGCCTTAATGATTCGAGAAGTCGAATCGAGTCAAATAGAAGGTGCTTGTTGATCCGAGAAGCCGTATTAGGTCACATTGTGCGTACTTGGTGACTTGATAAAACAAACGGATCAAGTTATGGATACCTGTTGATCCGAGAAGCCGAATTGGGTCAAATGGAAGAAATTGTATTCCGAGAAGTCAATTGAGATCAAATACAAGCCGTAATGATTCGAGAAGTCGAATCGAGTCAAATAGAAGGTGCTTGTTGATCCGAGAAGCCGTATTAGGTCACATTGTGCGTACTTGGTGACTTGATAAAACAAACGGATCAAGTTATGGATACTTGTTGATCCGAGAAGCCGAATTGGGTCAAATGGAAGACTTTTTAATCCGAGAAGTCAATTAGGGTCAAATACAAGCCTTAGTGATCCGAGAAGTCAAATCGAGTCAAATAGAAGGTGCTTGTTGATTCGAGAAGCCGTATTAGGTCACATTGTGCGTACTTGGTGACTTGATAAAATAAACGGATAAAGTTATAGATACTTGTTGATCCGAGAAGCCGAATTGGGTCAAATGGAAGACTTATTAATCCGAGAAGTCAATTGGGGTCAAATACAAGCCTTAATGATCCGAGAAGTCGAATCAAGTCAAATAGAAGGTGCTTGTTGATCCGAGAAGCCATATTAGGTCACATTGTGCGTACTTGGTGACTTGATAAAACAAACGGATCAAGTTATGGATACGTGTTGATCCGAGAAGCCGAATTGGGTCAAATAGAAGAAATTGTATTCCGAGAAGTCAATTGAGATCAAATACAAGCTTTAATGATTCGAGAAGTCGAATCGAGTCAAATAGAAGGTGCTTGTTGATCCGAGAAGCCGTATTAGATCACATTGTGCGTACTTTGTGACTTGATAAAACAAACGGATCAAGTTATGGATTCTTGTTGATCCGAGAAGCCGAATTTGGTCAAATGGAAGAAATTGTATTCCGAGAAGTCAATTGAGATCAAATACAAGCTTTAATGATTCGAGAAGTCGAATCGAGACAAATAGAAGGTGCTTGTTGATCCGAGAAGCCGTATTAGGTCTTGTGCGTACTTGGTGACTTGATAAAACAAACGGATCAAGTTATGGATACTTGTTGATCCGAGAAGTCGAATTGGGTCAAATGGAAGAAATTATATTCCGAGAAGTCAATTGAGATCAAATACAAGCCGTAATGATTCGAGAAGTCGAATCGAGTCAAATAGAAGGTGCTTGTTGATCCGAGAAGCCGTATTAGGTCACATTGTGCGTACTTGGTGACTTGATAAAACAAACGGATCAAGTTATGGATACTTGTTGATCCGAGAAGCCGAATTGGGTCAAATGGAAGACTTTTTAATCCGAGAAGTCAATTAGGGTCAAATACAAGCCTTAGTGATCCGAGAAGTCAAATTGAGTCAAATAGAAGGTGCTTGTTGATTCGAGAAGCCGTATTAGGTCACATTGTGCGTACTTGGTGACTTGATAAAATAAACGGATAAAGTTATAGATACTTGTTGATCCGAGAAGCCGAATTGGGTCAAATGGAAGACTTATTAATCCGAGAAGTCAATTGGGGTCAAATACAAGCCTTAATGATCCGAGAAGTCGAATCAAGTCAAATAGAAGGTGCTTGTTGATCCGAGAAGCCATATTAGGTCACATTGTGCGTACTTGGTGACTTGATAAAACAAACGGATCAAGTTATGGATACGTGTTGATCCGAGAAGCCGAATTGGGTCAAATAGAAGAAATTGTATTCCGAGAAGTCAATTGAGATCAAATACAAGCTTTAATGATTCGAGAAGTCGAATCGAGTCAAATAGAAGGTGCTTGTTGATCCGAGAAGCCGTATTAGGTCACATTGTGCGTACTTTGTGACTTGATAAAACAAACGGATCAAGTTATGGATTCTTGTTGATCCGAGAAGCCGAATTTGGTCAAATGGAAGAAATTGTATTCCGAGAAGTCAATTGAGATCAAATACAAGCTTTAATGATTCGAGAAGTCGAATCGAGACAAATAGAAGGTGCTTGTTGATCCGAGAAGCCGTATTAGGTCACATTGTGCGTACTTGGTGACTTGATAAAACAAACAGATCATGTTATGGATACTTGTTGATCCGAGAAGCCGAATTGGGTCAAATGGAAGACTTATTAATCCGAGAAGTCAATTGGGGTCAAATAAAAGCCTTAATGATCCGAGAAGTCGAATCGAGTCAAATAGAAGGTGCTTGTTGATCCGAGAATCCGTATTAGGTCACTTTGTGCGTATTTGGTGACTTGATAACACAAACGGATCAAGTTATGGATACCTGTTGATCCGAGAAGCCGAATTGGGTCAAATGGAAGACGTATTGATCCGAGAAGTCAATTGAGATCAAATACAAGCCGTAATGATTCGAGAAGTCGAATCGAGTCAAATAGAAGGTGCTTGTTGATCCGAGAAGCCGTATTAGGTCACATTGTGCGTACTTGGTGACTTGATAAAACAAACGGATCAAGTTATGGATACTTGTTGATCCGAGAAGCCGAATTGGGTCAAATGGAAGACATATTGATCCGAGAAGTCAATTGAGATCAAATACAAGCCTTAATGATCCGAGAAGTCGAATCGAGTCAAATAGAAGGTGCTTGTTCAATCGAGAAGCCGTATTAGGTCACATTGTGCGTACTTGGTGACTTGATAAAACAAACGAATCAAGTTATGGATACTTGTTGATCCGAGAAGCCGAATTGGGTCAAATGGAAGAAATTGTATTCCGAGAAGTCAATTCAGATCAAATACAAGCCGTAATGATTCGAGAAGTCGAATCGAGTCAAATAGAAGGTGCTTGTTGATCCGAGAAGCCGTATTAGGTCACATTGTGCGTACTTGGTGACTTGATAAAACAAACGGATCAAGTTATGGATACTTGTTGATCCGAGAAGCTGAATTGGGTCAAATGGAAGACTTATTAATCCGAGAAGTCAATTGGGATCAAATACAAGCCTTAATGATCCGAGAAGTCGAATCGAGTCAAATAGAAGGTGCTTGTTCAATCGAGAAGCCGTATTAGGTCACATTGTGCGTACTTGGTGACTTGATAAAACAAACGAATCAAGTTATGGATACTTGTTGATCCGAGAAGCCGAATTGGGTCAAATGGAAGAAATTGTATTCCGAGAAGTCAATTCAGATCAAATACAAGCCGTAATGATTCGAGAAGTCGAATCGAGTCAAATAGAAGGTGCTTGTTGATCCGAGAAGCCGTATTAGGTCACATTGTGCGTACTTGGTGACTTGATAAAACAAACGGATCAAGTTATGGATACTTGTTGATCCGAGAAGCTGAATTGGGTCAAATGGAAGACTTATTAATCCGAGAAGTCAATTGGGATCAAATACAAGCCTTAATGATCCGAGAAGTCGAATCGAGTCAAATAGAAGGTGCTTGTTCAATCGAGAAGCCGTATTAGGTCACATTGTGCGTACTTGGTGACTTGATAAAACAAACGAATCAAGTTATGGATACTTGTTGATCCGAGAAGCCGAATTGGGTCAAATGGAAGAAATTGTATTCCGAGAAGTCAATTCAGATCAAATACAAGCCGTAATGATTCGAGAAGTCGAATCGAGTCAAATAGAAGGTGCTTGTTGATCCGAGAAGCCGTATTAGATCACATTGTGCGTACTTGGTGACTTGATAAAATAAACGGATCAAGTTATGGGTATTTGTTGATCCGAGAAGCCGAATTGGGTCAAATGGAAGACATATTGATCCGAGAAGTCAATTGAGATCAAATACAAGCCGTAATGATCCGAGAAGTCGAATCGAGTGAAATAGAAGGTGCTTGTTGATTCGAGAAGCCGTATTAGGTCACATTGTGCGTACTTGGTTACTTGATAAAACAAACGGATCAAGTTAAGGATACTTGTTGATCCGAAAAGCCGAATTGGGTAAAATGGAAGACTTTTTAATCCGAGAAGTCAATTAGGGTCCAATACAAGCCTTAATGATCCGAGAAGTCAAATCGAGTCAAATAGAAGGTGTTTGTTGATTCGAGAAGCCGTATTAGGTCACATTGTGCGTACTTGGTGAATTGATAAAACAAACGGATCAAGTTATGGATACTTGTTGATCCGAGAAGCCGAATTGGGTCAAATGGTAGACTTATTGATCCGAGAAGTCAATTGGGGTCAAATAAAAGCCTAAGTGATCCGAGAAGTCGAATCGAGTCAAATAGAAGGTGCTTGTTGACCCGAGAAGCCGTATTAGGTCACATTGTGCGTACTTGGTGACTTGATAAAATAAACGGATCAAGTTATGGATACTTGTTGATCCGAGAAGCCGAATTGGGTCAAATGGAAGACTTATTAATCCGAGAAGTCAATTGGGGTCAAATAAAAGCCTTAATGATCCGAGAAGTCGAATCGAGTCAAATAGAAGGTGCTTGTTGATCCGAGAAGCCGTATTAGGTCACATTGTGCGTACTTGGTGACTTGATAAAACAAACGGATCAAGTTATGGATACCTGTTGATCCGAGAAGCCGAATTGGGTCAAATGGAAGAAATTGTATTCCGAGAAGTCAATTGAGATCAAATACAAGCTTTAATGATTCGAGAAGTCGAATCGAGTCAAATAGAAGGTGCTTGTTGATCCGAGAAGCCTTATCAGGTCACATTGTGCGTACTTTGTGACTTGATGAAACAAACGGATCAAGTTATGGATACTTGTTGATCCGAGAAGCCGAATTGGGTCAAATGGAAGAAATTGTATTCCGAGAAGTCAATTGAGATCAAATACAAGCTTTAATGATTCGAGAAGTCGAATCGAGTCAAATAGAAGGTGCTTGTTGATCCGAGAAGCCGTATTAGGTCACATTGTGCGTACTTGGTGACTTGATAAAACAAACGGATCAAGTTATGGATACTTGTTGATCCGAGAAGCCGAATTGGGTCAAATGGAAGACTTATTAATCCGAGAAGTCAATTTGGGTCAAATAAAAGCCTTAATGATCCGAGAAGTCGAATCGAGTCAAATAGAAGGTGCTTGTTGATCCGAGAAGCCGTATTAGGTCACATTGTGCGTATTTGGTGACTTGATAACACAAACGGATCAAGTTATGGATACCTGTTGATCCGAGAAGCCGAATTGGGTCAAATGGAAGACGTATTGATCCGAGAAGTCAATTGGGGTCAAATACAAGCCTTAATGATCCGAGAAGTCGAATCAAGTCAAATAGAAGGTGCTTGTTGATCCGAGAAGCCGTATTACGTCACATTGTGCGTACTTGGTGACTTGATAAAACAAACGGATCAAGTTATGGATACTTGTTGATCCGAGAAGCCGAATTGGGTCAAATGGAAGAAATTGTATTCCGAGAAGTGAATTGAGATCAAATACAAGCTTTAATGATTCGAGAAGTCGAATCGAGTCAAATAGAAGGTGCTTGTTGATCCGAGAAGCCGTATTAGGTCACATTGTGCGTACTTGGTGACTTGATAAAACAAACGGATCAAGTTATGGATACTTGTTGATCCGAGAAGCCGAATTGGGTCAAATGGAAGACTTATTAATCCGAGAAGTCAATTTGGGTCAAATAAAAGCCTTAATGATCCGAGAAGTCGAATCGAGTCAAATAGAAGGTGCTTGTTGATCCGAGAAGCCGTATTAGGTCACATTGTGCGTATTTGGTGACTTGATAACACAAACGGATCAAGTTATGGATACCTGTTGATCCGAGAAGCCGAATTGGGTCAAATGGAAGACGTATTGATCCGAGAAGTCAATTGGGGTCAAATACAAGCCTTAATGATCCGAGAAGTCGAATCAAGTCAAATAGAAGGTGCTTGTTGATCCGAGAAGCCGTATTAGGTCACATTGTGCGTACTTTGTGACTTGATAAAACAAACGGATCAAGTTATGGATACTTGTTGATCCGAGAAGCCGAATTGGGTCAAATGGAAGACGTATTGATCCGAGAAGTCAATTGAGATCAAATACAAGCCGTAATGATTCGAGAAGTCGAATCGAGTCAAATAGAAGGTGCTTGTTGATCCGAGAAGCCGTATTAGGTCACATTGTGCGTACTTGGTGACTTGATAAAACAAACGGATCAAGTTATGGATACTTGTTGATCCGAGAAGCTGAATTGGGTCAAATGGAAGACTTATTAATCCGAGAAGTCAATTGGGATCAAATACAAGCCTTAATGATCCGAGAAGTCGAATCGAGTCAAATAGAAGGTGCTTGTTCAACCGAGAAGTCGTATTAGGTCACATTGTGCGTACTTGGTGACTTGATAAAACAAACGGATCAAGTTATGGATACTTGTTGATCCGAGAAGCCGAATTGGGTCAAATGGAAGAAATTGTATTCCGAGAAGTCAATTGAGATCAAATACAAGCCGTAATGATTCGAGAAGTCGAATCGAGTCAAATAGAAGGTGCTT
Source organism: Ajuga chamaepitys (assembly GCA_958295605.1). Lineage (NCBI taxonomy): Eukaryota > Viridiplantae > Streptophyta > Magnoliopsida > Lamiales > Lamiaceae > Ajuga > Ajuga chamaepitys. Next base: position 22,829,529 of record OY282498.1, on the reverse strand, counting down.
GTTGATCCGAGAAGCCGTATTAGGTCTTGTGCGTACTTGGTGACTTGATAAAACAAACGGATCAAGTTATGGATACTTGTTGATCCGAGAAGTCGAATTGGGTCAAATGGAAGAAATTGTATTCCGAGAAGTCAATTGAGAGAAAATACAAGCCGTAATGATTCGAGAAGTCGAATCGAGTCAAATAGAAGGTGCTTGTTGATCCGAGAAGCCGTATTAGGTCACATTGTGCGTACTTTGTGACTTGATAAAACAAACGGATCAAGTTATGGATTCTTGTTGATCCGAGAAGCCGAATTTGGTCAAATGGAAGAAATTGTATTCCGAGAAGTCAATTGAGATCAAATACAAGCTTTAATGATTCGAGAAGTCGAATCGAGACAAATAGAAGGTGCTTGTTGATCCGAGAAGCCGTATTAGGTCACATTGTGCGTACTTGGTGACTTGATAAAACAAACAGATCATGTTATGGATACTTGTTGATCCGAGAAGCCGAATTGGGTCAAATGGAAGACTTATTAATCCGAGAAGTCAATTGGGGTCAAATAAAAGCCTTAATGATCCGAGAAGTCGAATCGAGTCAAATAGAAGGTGCTTGTTGATCCGAGAATCCGTATTAGGTCACTTTGTGCGTATTTGGTGACTTGATAACACAAACGGATCAAGTTATGGATACCTGTTGATCCGAGAAGCCGAATTGGGTCAAATGGAAGACGTATTGATCCGAGAAGTCAATTGAGATCAAATACAAGCCGTAATGATTCGAGAAGTCGAATCGAGTCAAATAGAAGGTGCTTGTTGATCCGAGAAGCCGTATTAGGTCACATTGTGCGTACTTGGTGACTTGATAAAACAAACGGATCAAGTTATGGATACTTGTTGATCCGAGAAGCCGAATTGGGTCAAATGGAAGACATATTGATCCGAGAAGTCAATTGAGATCAAATACAAGCCTTAATGATCCGAGAAGTCGAATCGAGTCAAATAGAAGGTGCTTGTTCAATCGAGAAGCCGTATTAGGTCACATTGTGCGTACTTGGTGACTTGATAAAACAAACGAATCAAGTTATGGATACTTGTTGATCCGAGAAGCCGAATTTGGTCAAATGGAAGAAATTGTATTCCGAGAAGTCAATTCAGATCAAATACAAGCCGTAATGATTCGAGAAGTCGAATCGAGTCAAATAGAAGGTGCTTGTTGATCCGAGAAGCCGTATTAGGTCACATTGTGCGTACTTGGTGACTTGATAAAACAAACGGATCAAGTTATGGATACTTGTTGATCCGAGAAGCTGAATTGGGTCAAATGGAAGACTTATTAATCCGAGAAGTCAATTGGGATCAAATACAAGCCTTAATGATCCGAGAAGTCGAATCGAGTCAAATAGAAGGTGCTTGTTCAATCGAGAAGCCGTATTAGGTCACATTGTGCGTACTTGGTGACTTGATAAAACAAACGAATCAAGTTATGGATACTTGTTGATCCGAGAAGCCGAATTGGGTCAAATGGAAGAAATTGTATTCCGAGAAGTCAATTCAGATCAAATACAAGCCGTAATGATTCGAGAAGTCGAATCGAGTCAAATAGAAGGTGCTTGTTGATCCGAGAAGCCGTATTAGGTCACATTGTGCGTACTTGGTGACTTGATAAAACAAACGGATCAAGTTATGGATACTTGTTGATCCGAGAAGCTGAATTGGGTCAAATGGAAGACTTATTAATCCGAGAAGTCAATTGGGATCAAATACAAGCCTTAATGATCCGAGAAGTCGAATCGAGTCAAATAGAAGGTGCTTGTTCAATCGAGAAGCCGTATTAGGTCACATTGTGCGTACTTGGTGACTTGATAAAACAAACGAATCAAGTTATGGATACTTGTTGATCCGAGAAGCCGAATTGGGTCAAATGGAAGAAATTGTATTCCGAGAAGTCAATTCAGATCAAATACAAGCCGTAATGATTCGAGAAGTCGAATCGAGTCAAATAGAAGGTGCTTGTTGATCCGAGAAGCCGTATTAGATCACATTGTGCGTACTTGGTGACTTGATAAAATAAACGGATCAAGTTATGGGTATTTGTTGATCCGAGAAGCCGAATTGGGTCAAATGGAAGACATATTGATCCGAGAAGTCAATTGAGATCAAATACAAGCCGTAATGATCCGAGAAGTCGAATCGAGTGAAATAGAAGGTGCTTGTTGATTCGAGAAGCCGTATTAGGTCACATTGTGCGTACTTGGTTACTTGATAAAACAAACGGATCAAGTTAAGGATACTTGTTGATCCGAAAAGCCGAATTGGGTAAAATGGAAGACTTTTTAATCCGAGAAGTCAATTAGGGTCCAATACAAGCCTTAATGATCCGAGAAGTCAAATCGAGTCAAATAGAAGGTGTTTGTTGATTCGAGAAGCCGTATTAGGTCACATTGTGCGTACTTGGTGAATTGATAAAACAAACGGATCAAGTTATGGATACTTGTTGATCCGAGAAGCCGAATTGGGTCAAATGGTAGACTTATTGATCCGAGAAGTCAATTGGGGTCAAATAAAAGCCTAAGTGATCCGAGAAGTCGAATCGAGTCAAATAGAAGGTGCTTGTTGACCCGAGAAGCCGTATTAGGTCACATTGTGCGTACTTGGTGACTTGATAAAATAAACGGATCAAGTTATGGATACTTGTTGATCCGAGAAGCCGAATTGGGTCAAATGGAAGACTTATTAATCCGAGAAGTCAATTGGGGTCAAATAAAAGCCTTAATGATCCGAGAAGTCGAATCGAGTCAAATAGAAGGTGCTTGTTGATCCGAGAAGCCGTATTAGGTCACATTGTGCGTACTTGGTGACTTGATAAAACAAACGGATCAAGTTATGGATACCTGTTGATCCGAGAAGCCGAATTGGGTCAAATGGAAGAAATTGTATTCCGAGAAGTCAATTGAGATCAAATACAAGCTTTAATGATTCGAGAAGTCGAATCGAGTCAAATAGAAGGTGCTTGTTGATCCGAGAAGCCTTATCAGGTCACATTGTGCGTACTTTGTGACTTGATGAAACAAACGGATCAAGTTATGGATACTTGTTGATCCGAGAAGCCGAATTGGGTCAAATGGAAGAAATTGTATTCCGAGAAGTCAATTGAGATCAAATACAAGCTTTAATGATTCGAGAAGTCGTATCGAGTCAAATAGAAGGTGCTTGTTGATCCGAGAAGCCGTATTAGGTCACATTGTGCGTACTTGGTGACTTGATAAAACAAACGGATCAAGTTATGGATACTTGTTGATCCGAGAAGCCGAATTGGGTCAAATGGAAGAAATTGTATTCCGAGAAGTCAATTCAGATCAAATACAAGCCGTAATGATTCGAGAAGTCGAATCGAGTCAAATAGAAGGTGCTTGTTGATCCGAGAAGCCGTATTAGGTCACATTGTGCGTACTTGGTGACTTGATAAAACAAACGGATCAAGTTATGGATACTTGTTGATCCGAGAAGCTGAATTGGGTCAAATGGAAGACTTATTAATCCGAGAAGTCAATTGGGATCAAATACAAGCCTTAATGATCCGAGAAGTCGAATCGAGTCAAATAGAAGGTGCTTGTTCAATCGAGAAGCCGTATTAGGTCACATTGTGCGTACTTGGTGACTTGATAAAACAAACGAATCAAGTTATGGATACTTGTTGATCCGAGAAGCCGAATTGGGTCAAATGGAAGAAATTGTATTCCGAGAAGTCAATTCAGATCAAATACAAGCCGTAATGATTCGAGAAGTCGAATCGAGTCAAATAGAAGGTGCTTGTTGATCCGAGAAGCCGTATTAGATCACATTGTGCGTACTTGGTGACTTGATAAAATAAACGGATCAAGTTATGGGTATTTGTTGATCCGAGAAGCCGAATTGGGTCAAATGGAAGACATATTGATCCGAGAAGTCAATTGAGATCAAATACAAGCCGTAATGATCCGAGAAGTCGAATCGAGTGAAATAGAAGGTGCTTGTTGATTCGAGAAGCCGTATTAGGTCACATTGTGCGTACTTGGTTACTTGATAAAACAAACGGATCAAGTTAAGGATACTTGTTGATCCGAAAAGCCGAATTGGGTAAAATGGAAGACTTTTTAATCCGAGAAGTCAATTAGGGTCCAATACAAGCCTTAATGATCCGAGAAGTCAAATCGAGTCAAATAGAAGGTGTTTGTTGATTCGAGAAGCCGTATTAGGTCACATTGTGCGTACTTGGTGAATTGATAAAACAAACGGATCAAGTTATGGATACTTGTTGATCCGAGAAGCCGAATTGGGTCAAATGGTAGACTTATTGATCCGAGAAGTCAATTGGGGTCAAATAAAAGCCTAAGTGATCCGAGAAGTCGAATCGAGTCAAATAGAAGGTGCTTGTTGACCCGAGAAGCCGTATTAGGTCACATTGTGCGTACTTGGTGACTTGATAAAATAAACGGATCAAGTTATGGATACTTGTTGATCCGAGAAGCCGAATTGGGTCAAATGGAAGACTTATTAATCCGAGAAGTCAATTGGGGTCAAATAAAAGCCTTAATGATCCGAGAAGTCGAATCGAGTCAAATAGAAGGTGCTTGTTGATCCGAGAAGCCGTATTAGGTCACATTGTGCGTACTTGGTGACTTGATAAAACAAACGGATCAAGTTATGGATACCTGTTGATCCGAGAAGCCGAATTGGGTCAAATGGAAGAAATTGTATTCCGAGAAGTCAATTGAGATCAAATACAAGCTTTAATGATTCGAGAAGTCGAATCGAGTCAAATAGAAGGTGCTTGTTGATCCGAGAAGCCTTATCAGGTCACATTGTGCGTACTTTGTGACTTGATGAAACAAACGGATCAAGTTATGGATACTTGTTGATCCGAGAAGCCGAATTGGGTCAAATGGAAGAAATTGTATTCCGAGAAGTCAATTGAGATCAAATACAAGCTTTAATGATTCGAGAAGTCGTATCGAGTCAAATAGAAGGTGCTTGTTGATCCGAGAAGCCGTATTAGGTCACATTGTGCGTACTTGGTGACTTGATAAAACAAACGGATCAAGTTATGGATACTTGTTGATCCGAGAAGCCGAATTGGGTCAAATGGAAGACTTATTAATCCGAGAAGTCAATTTGGGTCAAATAAAAGCCTTAATGATCCGAGAAGTCGAATCGAGTCAAATAGAAGGTGCTTGTTGATCCGAGAAGCCGTATTAGGTCACATTGTGCGTATTTGGTGACTTGATAACACAAACGGATCAAGTTATGGATACCTGTTGATCCGAGAAGCCGAATTGGGTCAAATGGAAGACGTATTGATCCGAGAAGTCAATTGGGGTCAAATACAAGCCTTAATGATCCGAGAAGTCGAATCAAGTCAAATAGAAGGTGCTTGTTGATCCGAGAAGCCGTATTAGGTCACATTGTGCGTACTTGGTGACTTGATAAAACAAACGGATCAAGTTATGGATACTTGTTGATCCGAGAAGCCGAATTGGGTCAAATGGAAGAAATTGTATTCCGAGAAGTGAATTGAGATCAAATACAAGCTTTAATGATTCGAGAAGTCGAATCGAGTCAAATAGAAGGTGCTTGTTGATCCGAGAAGCCGTATTAGGTCACATTGTGCGTACTTGGTGACTTGATAAAACAAACGGATCAAGTTATGGATACTTGTTGATCCGAGAAGCCGAATTGGGTCAAATGGAAGACTTATTAATCCGAGAAGTCAATTTGGGTCAAATAAAAGCCTTAATGATCCGAGAAGTCGAATCGAGTCAAATAGAAGGTGCTTGTTGATCCGAGAAGCCGTATTAGGTCACATTGTGCGTATTTGGTGACTTGATAACACAAACGGATCAAGTTATGGATACCTGTTGATCCGAGAAGCCGAATTGGGTCAAATGGAAGACGTATTGATCCGAGAAGTCAATTGGGGTCAAATACAAGCCTTAATGATCCGAGAAGTCGAATCAAGTCAAATAGAAGGTGCTTGTTGATCCGAGAAGCCGTATTAGGTCACATTGTGCGTACTTTGTGACTTGATAAAACAAACGGATCAAGTTATGGATACTTGTTGATCCGAGAAGCCGAATTGGGTCAAATGGAAGACGTATTGATCCGAGAAGTCAATTGAGATCAAATACAAGCCGTAATGATTCGAGAAGTCGAATCGAGTCAAATAGAAGGTGCTTGTTGATCCGAGAAGCCGTATTAGGTCACATTGTGCGTACTTGGTGACTTGATAAAACAAACGGATCAAGTTATGGATACTTGTTGATCCGAGAAGCTGAATTGGGTCAAATGGAAGACTTATTAATCCGAGAAGTCAATTGGGATCAAATACAAGCCTTAATGATCCGAGAAGTCGAATCGAGTCAAATAGAAGGTGCTTGTTCAACCGAGAAGTCGTATTAGGTCACATTGTGCGTACTTGGTGACTTGATAAAACAAACGGATCAAGTTATGGATACTTGTTGATCCGAGAAGCCGAATTGGGTCAAATGGAAGAAATTGTATTCCGAGAAGTCAATTGAGATCAAATACAAGCCGTAATGATTCGAGAAGTCGAATCGAGTCAAATAGAAGGTGCTTGTTGATCCGAGAAGCCGTATTAGGTCTTGTGCGTACTTGGTGACTTGATAAAACAAACGGATCAAGTTATGGATACTTGTTGATCCGAGAAGTCGAATTGGGTCAAATGGAAGAAATTGTATTCCGAGAAGTCAATTGAGAGAAAATACAAGCCGTAATGATTCGAGAAGTCGAATCGAGTCAAATAGAAGGTGCTTGTTGATCCGAGAAGCCGTATTAGGTCACATTGTGCGTACTTGGTGACTTGATAAAACAAACGGATCAAGTTATGGATACTTGTTGATCCGAGAAGCCGAATTGGGTCAAATGGAAGACTTTTTAATCCGAGAAGTCAATTAGGGTCAAATACAAGCCTTAGTGATCCGAGAAGTCAAATTGAGTCAAATAGAAGGTGCTTGTTGATTCGAGAAGCCGTATTAGGTCACATTGTGCGTACTTGGTGACTTCATAAAATAAACGGATAAAGTTATAGATACTTGTTGATCCGAGAAGCCGAATTGGGTCAAATGGAAGACTTATTAATCCGAGAAGTCAATTGGGGTCAAATACAAGCCTTAATGATCCAAGAAGTCGAATCAAGTCAAATAGAAGGTGCTTGTTGATCCGAGAAGCCGTATTAGGTCACATTGTGCGTACTTGGTGACTTGATAAAACAAACGGATCAAGTTATGGATACGTGTTGATCCGAGAAGCCGAATTGGGTCAAATAGAAGAAATTGTATTCCGAGAAGTCAATTGAGATCAAATACAAGCTTTAATGATTCGAGAAGTCGAATCGAGTCAAATAGAAGGTGCTTGTTGATCCGAGAAGCCGTATTAGGTCACATTGTGCGTACTTTGTGACTTGATAAAACAAACGGATCAAGTTATGGATTCTTGTTGATCCGAGAAGCCGAATTTGGTCAAATGGAAGAAATTGTATTCCGAGAAGTCAATTGAGATCAAATACAAGCCGTAATGATTCGAGAAGTCGAATCGAGTCAAATAGAAGGTGCTTGTTGATCCGAGAAGCCGTATTAGGTCACATTGTGCGTACTTGGTGACTTGATAAAACAAACGGATCAAGTTATGGATACTTGTTGATCCGAGAAGCTGAATTGGGTCAAATGGAAGACTTATTAATCCGAGAAGTCAATTGGGATCAAATACAAGCCTTAATGATCCGAGAAGTCGAATCGAGTCAAATAGAAGGTGCTTGTTCAATCGAGAAGCCGTATTAGGTCACATTGTGCGTACTTGGTGACTTGATAAAACAAACGAATCAAGTTATGGATACTTGTTGATCCGAGAAGCCGAATTGGGTCAAATGGAAGAAATTGTATTCCGAGAAGTCAATTCAGATCAAATACAAGCCGTAATGATTCGAGAAGTCGAATCGAGTCAAATAGAAGGTGCTTGTTGATCCGAGAAGCCGTATTAGGTCACATTGTGCGTACTTGGTGACTTGATAAAACAAACGGATCAAGTTATGGATACTTGTTGATCTGAGAAGCCGAATTGGGTCAAATGAAAGAAATTGTATTCCGAGAAGTCAATTGAGATCAAATACAAGCCGTAATGATTCGAGAAGTCGAATCGAGTCAAATAGAAGGTGTTTGTTGATCCGAGAAGCCGTATTAGGTCACATTGTGCGTACTTGGTGACTTGATAAAACAAACGGATCAAGTTATGGATACTTTTTGATCCGAGAAGCCGAATTGGGTCAAATGGAAGACTTTTTAATCCGAGAAGTCAATTAGGGTCAAATACAAGCCTTAATGATCCGAGAAGTCAAATTGAGTCAAATAGAAGGTGCCTGTTGATTCGAGAAGCCGTATTAGGTCACATTGTGCGTACTTGGTGACTTGATAAAATAAACGGATCAAGTTATGGGTATTTGTTGATCCGAGAAGCCGAATTGGGTCAAATGGAAGACATATTGATCCGAGAAGTCAATTGAGATCAAATACAAGCCGTAATGATCCGAGAAGTCGAATCGAGTGAAATAGAAGGTGCTTGTTGATTCGAGAAGCCGTATTAGGTCACATTGTGCGTACTTGGTTACTTGATAAAACAAACGGATCAAGTTAAGGATACTTGTTGATCCGAGAAGCCGAATTGGGTAAAATGGAAGACTTTTTAATCCGAGAAGTCAATTAGGGTCCAATACAAGCCTTAATGATCCGAGAAGTCAAATCGAGTCAAATAGAAGGTGTTTGTTGATTCGAGAAGCCGTATTAGGTCACATTGTGCGTACTTGGTGACTTGATAAAACAAACGGATCAAGTTATGGATACTTGTTGATCCGAGAAGCCGAATTGGGTCAAATGGTAGACTTATTGATCCGAGAAGTCAATTGGGGTCAAATAAAAGCCTTAGTGATCCGAGAAGTCGAATCGAGTCAAATAGAAGGTGCTTGTTGATCCGAGAAGACGTATTAGGTCACATTGTGCGTAATTGGTGACTTGATAAAATAAACGGATCAAGTTATGGATACTTGTTGATCCGAGAAGCCGAATTGGGTCAAATGGAAGACTTATTAATCCGAGAAGTCAATTGGGGTCAAATAAAAGCCTTAATGATCCGAGAAGTCGAATCGAGTCAAATAGAAGGTGCTTGTTGATCCGAGAAGCCGTATTAGGTCACATTGTGCGTACTTGGTGACTTGATAAAACAAACGGATCAAGTTATGGATACCTGTTGATCCGAGAAGCCGAATTGGGTCAAATGGAAGAAATTGTATTCCGAGAAGTCAATTGAGATCAAATACAAGCTTTAATGATTCGAGAAGTCGAATCGAGTCAAATAGAAGGTGCTTGTTGATCCGAGAAGCCTTATCAGGTCACATTGTGCGTACTTTGTGACTTGATGAAACAAACGGATCAAGTTATGGATACTTGTTGATCCGAGAAGCCGAATTGGGTCAAATGGAAGAAATTGTATTCCGAGAAGTCAATTGAGATCAAATACAAGCTTTAATGATTCGAGAAGTCGAATCGAGTCAAGTAGAAGGTGCTTGTTGATCCAAGAAGCCGTATTAGGTCACATTGTGCGTACTTGGTGACTTGATAAAACAAACGGATCAAGTTATGGATACTTGTTGATCCGAGAAGCCGAATTGGATCAAATGGAAGACTTATTAATCCGAGAAGTCAATTGGGGTCAAATAAAAGCCTTAATGATCCGAGAAGTCGAATCGAGTCAAATAGAAGGTGCTTGTTGATCCGAGAAGCCGTATTAGGTCACATTGTGCGTATTTGGTGACTTGATAACACAAACGGATCAAGTTATGGATACCTGTTGATCCGAGAAGCCGAATTGGGTCAAATGGAAGACGTATTGATCCGAGAAGTCAATGGAGATCAAATACAAGCCGTAATGATTCGAGAAGTCGAATCGAGTCAAATAGAAGGTGGTTGTTGATCCGAGAAGCCGTATTAGGTCACATTGTGCGTACTTGGTGACTTGATAAAACAAACGGATCAAGTTATGGATACTTGTTGATCCGAGAAGCCGAATTGGGTCAAATGGAAGAAATTGTATTCCGAGAAGTCAATTGAGATCAAATACAAGCCGTAATGATTCGAGAAGTCGAATCGAGTCAAATAGAAGGTGCTTGTTGATCCGAGAAGCCGTATTAGGTCTTGTGCGTACTTGGTGACTTGATAAAACAAACGGATCAAGTTATGGATACTTGTTGATCCGAGAAGTCGAATTGGGTCAAATGGAAGAAATTGTATTCCGAGAAGTCAATTGAGATCAAATACAAGCCGTAATGATTCGAGAAGTCGAATCGAGTCAAATAGAAGGTGCTTGTTGATCCGAGAAGCCGTATTAGGTCACATTGTGCGTACTTGGTGACTTGATAAAACAAACGGATCAAGTTATGGATACTTGTTGATCCGAGAAGCCGAATTGGGTCAAATGGAAGACTTTTTAATCCGAGAAGTCAATTAGGGTCAAATACAAGCCTTAGTGATCCGAGAAGTCAAATTGAGTCAAATAGAAGGTGCTTGTTGATTCGAGAAGCCGTATTAGGTCACATTGTGCGTACTTGGTGACTTGATAAAATAAACGGATAAAGTTATAGATACTTGTTGATCCGAGAAGCCGAATTGGGTCAAATGGAAGACTTATTAATCCGAGAAGTCAATTTGGGTCAAATAAAAGCCTTAATGATCCGAGAAGTCGAATCGAGTCAAATAGAAGGTGCTTGTTGATCCGAGAAGCCGTATTAGGTCACATTGTGCGTATTTGGTGACTTGATAACACAAACGGATCAAGTTATGGATACCTGTTGATCCGAGAAGCCGAATTGGGTCAAATGGAAGACGTATTGATCCGAGAAGTCAATTGGGGTCAAATACAAGCCTTAATGATCCGAGAAGTCGAATCAAGTCAAATAGAAGGTGCTTGTTGATCCGAGAAGCCGTATTAGGTCACATTGTGCGTACTTGGTGACTTGATAAAACAAACGGATCAAGTTATGGATACTTGTTGATCCGAGAAGCCGAATTGGGTCAAATGGAAGAAATTGTATTCCGAGAAGTGAATTGAGATCAAATACAAGCTTTAATGATTCGAGAAGTCGAATCGAGTCAAATAGAAGGTGCTTGTTGATCCGAGAAGCCGTATTAGGTCACATTGTGCGTACTTGGTGACTTGATAAAACAAACGGATCAAGTTATGGATACTTGTTGATCCGAGAAGTCGAATTGGGTCAAATGGAAGACTTATTAATCCGAGAAGCCAATTTGGGTCAAATAAAAGCCTTAATGATCCGAGAAGTCGAATCGAGTCAAATAGAAGGTGCTTGTTGATCCGAGAAGCCGTATTAGGTCACATTGTGCGTATTTGGTGACTTGATAACACAAACGGATCAAGTTATGGATACCTGTTGATCCGAGAAGCCGAATTGGGTCAAATGGAAGACGTATTGATCCGAGAAGTCAATTGGGGTCAAATACAAGCCTTAATGATCCGAGAAGTCGAATCAAGTCAAATAGAAGGTGCTTGTTGATCCGAGAAGCCGTATTAGGTCACATTGTGCGTACTTTGTGACTTGATAAAACAAACGGATCAAGTTATGGATACTTGTTGATCCGAGAAGCCGAATTGGGTCAAATGGAAGACGTATTGATCCGAGAAGTCAATTGAGATCAAATACAAGCCGTAATGATTCGAGAAGTCGAATCGAGTCAAATAGAAGGTGCTTGTTGATCCGAGAAGCCGTATTAGGTCACATTGTGCGTACTTGGTGACTTGATAAAACAAACGGATCAAGTTATGGATACTTGTTGATCCGAGAAGCTGAATTAGGTCAAATGGAAGACTTATTAATCCGAGAAGTCAATTGGGATCAAATACAAGCCTTAATGATCCGAGAAGTCGAATCGAGTCAAATAGAAGGTGCTTGTTCAACCGAGAAGTCGTATTAGGTCACATTGTGCGTACTTGGTGACTTGATAAAACAAACGGATCAAGTTATGGATACTTGTTGATCCGAGAAGCCGAATTGGGTCAAATGGAAGAAATTGTATTCCGAGAAGTCAATTGAGATCAAATACAAGCCGTAATGATTCGAGAAGTCGAATCGAGTCAAATAGAAGGTGCTTGTTGATCCGAGAAGCCGTATTAGGTCTTGTGCGTACTTGGTGACTTGATAAAACAAACGGATCAAGTTATGGATACTTGTTGATCCGAGAAGTCGAATTGGGTCAAATGGAAGAAATTGTATTCCGAGAAGTCAATTGAGAGAAAATACAAGCCGTAATGATTCGAGAAGTCGAATCGAGTCAAATAGAAGGTGCTTGTTGATCCGAGAAGCCGTATTAGGTCACATTGTGCGTACTTGGTGACTTGATAAAACAAACGGATCAAGTTATGGATACTTGTTGATCCGAGAAGCCGAATTGGGTCAAATGGAAGACTTTTTAATCCGAGAAGTCAATTAGGGTCAAATACAAGCCTTAGTGATCCGAGAAGTCAAATTGAGTCAAATAGAAGGTGCTTGTTGATTCGAGAAGCCGTATTAGGTCACATTGTGCGTACTTGGTGACTTGATAAAACAAACGGATCAAGTTATGGATACTTGTTGATCCGAGAAGCTGAATTGGGTCAAATGGAAGACTTATTAATCCGAGAAGTCAATTGGGGTCAAATACAAGCCTTAATGATCCAAGAAGTCGAATCAAGTCAAATAGAAGGTGCTTGTTGATCCGAGAAGCCGTATTAGGTCACATTGTGCGTACTTGGTGACTTGATAAAACAAACGGATCAAGTTATGGATACGTGTTGATCCGAGAAGCCGAATTGGGTCAAATAGAAGAAATTGTATTCCGAGAAGTCAATTGAGATCAAATACAAGCTTTAATGATTCGAGAAGTCGAATCGAGTCAAATAGAAGGTGCTTGTTGATCCGAGAAGCCGTATTAGGTCACATTGTGCGTACTTTGTGACTTGATAAAACAAACGGATCAAGTTATGGATTCTTGTTGATCCGAGAAGCCGAATTTGGTCAAATGGAAGAAATTGTATTCCGAGAAGTCAATTGAGATCAAATACAAGCCGTAATGATTCGAGAAGTCGAATCGAGTCAAATAGAAGGTGCTTGTTGATCCGAGAAGCCGTATTAGGTCACATTGTGCGTACTTGGTGACTTGATAAAACAAACGGATCAAGTTATGGATACTTGTTGATCCGAGAAGCTGAATTGGGTCAAATGGAAGACTTATTAATCCGAGAAGTCAATTGGGATCAAATACAAGCCTTAATGATCCGAGAAGTCGAATCGAGTCAAATAGAAGGTGCTTGTTCAATCGAGAAGCCGTATTAGGTCACATTGTGCGTACTTGGTGACTTGATAAAACAAACGAATCAAGTTATGGATACTTGTTGATCCGAGAAGCCGAATTGGGTCAAATGGAAGAAATTGTATTCCGAGAAGTCAATTCAGATCAAATACAAGCCGTAATGATTCGAGAAGTCGAATCGAGTCAAATAGAAGGTGCTTGTTGATCCGAGAAGCCGTATTAGGTCACATTGTGCGTACTTGGTGACTTGATAAAACAAACGGATCAAGTTATGGATACTTGTTGATCCGAGAAGCTGAATTGGGTCAAATGGAAGACTTATTAATCCGAGAAGTCAATTGGGATCAAATACAAGCCTTAATGATCCGAGAAGTCGAATCGAGTCAAATAGAAGGTGCTTGTTCAACCGAGAAGTCGTATTAGGTCACATTGTGCGTACTTGGTGACTTGATAAAACAAACGGATCAAGTTATGGATACTTGTTGATCCGAGAAGCCGAATTGGGTCAAATGGAAGAAATTGTATTCCGAGAAGTCAATTGAGATCAAATACAAGCCGTAATGATTCGAGAAGTCGAATCGAGTCAAATAGAAGGTGCTTGTTGATCCGAGAAGCCGTATTAGGTCTTGTGCGTACTTGGTGACTTGATAAAACAAACGGATCAAGTTATGGATACTTGTTGATCCGAGAAGTCGAATTGGGTCAAATGGAAGAAATTGTATTCCGAGAAGTCAATTGAGAGAAAATACAAGCCGTAATGATTCGAGAAGTCGAATCGAGTCAAATAGAAGGTGCTTGTTGATCCGAGAAGCCGTATTAGGTCACATTGTGCGTACTTGGTGACTTGATAAAACAAACGGATCAAGTTATGGATACTTGTTGATCCGAGAAGCCGAATTGGGTCAAATGGAAGACTTTTTAATCCGAGAAGTCAATTAGGGTCAAATACAAGCCTTAGTGATCCGAGAAGTCAAATTGAGTCAAATAGAAGGTGCTTGTTGATTCGAGAAGCCGTATTAGGTCACATTGTGCGTACTTGGTGACTTGATAAAATAAACGGATAAAGTTATAGATACTTGTTGATCCGAGAAGCCGAATTGGGTCAAATGGAAGACTTATTAATCCGAGAAGTCAATTGGGGTCAAATACAAGCCTTAATGATCCAAGAAGTCGAATCAAGTCAAATAGAAGGTGCTTGTTGATCCGAGAAGCCGTATTAGGTCACATTGTGCGTACTTGGTGACTTGATAAAACAAACGGATCAAGTTATGGATACGTGTTGATCCGAGAAGCCGAATTGGGTCAAATAGAAGAAATTGTATTCCGAGAAGTCAATTGAGATCAAATACAAGCTTTAATGATTCGAGAAGTCGAATCGAGTCAAATAGAAGGTGCTTGTTGATCCGAGAAGCCGTATTAGGTCACATTGTGCGTACTTTGTGACTTGATAAAACAAACGGATCAAGTTATGGATTCTTGTTGATCCGAGAAGCCGAATTTGGTCAAATGGAAGAAATTGTATTCCGAGAAGTCAATTGAGATCAAATACAAGCCGTAATGATTCGAGAAGTCGAATCGAGTCAAATAGAAGGTGCTTGTTGATCCGAGAAGCCGTATTAGGTCACATTGTGCGTACTTGGTGACTTGATAAAACAAACGGATCAAGTTATGGATACTTGTTGATCCGAGAAGCTGAATTGGGTCAAATGGAAGACTTATTAATCCGAGAAGTCAATTGGGATCAAATACAAGCCTTAATGATCCGAGAAGTCGAATCGAGTCAAATAGAAGGTGCTTGTTCAATCGAGAAGCCGTATTAGGTCACATTGTGCGTACTTGGTGACTTGATAAAACAAACGAATCAAGTTATGGATACTTGTTGATCCGAGAAGCCGAATTGGGTCAAATGGAAGAAATTGTATTCCGAGAAGTCAATTCAGATCAAATACAAGCCGTAATGATTCGAGAAGTCGAATCGAGTCAAATAGAAGGTGCTTGTTGATCCGAGAAGCCGTATTAGGTCACATTGTGCGTACTTGGTGACTTGATAAAACAAACGGATCAAGTTATGGATACTTGTTGATCTGAGAAGCCGAATTGGGTCAAATGAAAGAAATTGTATTCCGAGAAGTCAATTGAGATCAAATACAAGCCGTAATGATTCGAGAAGTCGAATCGAGTCAAATAGAAGGTGTTTGTTGATCCGAGAAGCCGTATTAGGTCACATTGTGCGTACTTGGTGACTTGATAAAACAAACGGATCAAGTTATGGATACTTTTTGATCCGAGAAGCCGAATTGGGTCAAATGGAAGACTTTTTAATCCGAGAAGTCAATTAGGGTCAAATACAAGCCTTAATGATCCGAGAAGTCAAATTGAGTCAAATAGAAGGTGCCTGTTGATTCGAGAAGCCGTATTAGGTCACATTGTGCGTACTTGGTGACTTGATAAAATAAACGGATCAAGTTATGGGTATTTGTTGATCCGAGAAGCCGAATTGGGTCAAATGGAAGACATATTGATCCGAGAAGTCAATTGAGATCAAATACAAGCCGTAATGATCCGAGAAGTCGAATCGAGTGAAATAGAAGGTGCTTGTTGATTCGAGAAGCCGTATTAGGTCACATTGTGCGTACTTGGTTACTTGATAAAACAAACGGATCAAGTTAAGGATACTTGTTGATCCGAGAAGCCGAATTGGGTAAAATGGAAGACTTTTTAATCCGAGAAGTCAATTAGGGTCCAATACAAGCCTTAATGATCCGAGAAGTCAAATCGAGTCAAATAGAAGGTGTTTGTTGATTCGAGAAGCCGTATTAGGTCACATTGTGCGTACTTGGTGACTTGATAAAACAAACGGATCAAGTTATGGATACTTGTTGATCCGAGAAGCCGAATTGGGTCAAATGGTAGACTTATTGATCCGAGAAGTCAATTGGGGTCAAATAAAAGCCTTAGTGATCCGAGAAGTCGAATCGAGTCAAATAGAAGGTGCTTGTTGATCCGAGAAGACGTATTAGGTCACTTTGTGCGTAATTGGTGACTTGATAAAATAAACGGATCAAGTTATGGATACTTGTTGATCCGAGAAGCCGAATTGGGTCAAATGGAAGACTTATTAATCCGAGAAGTCAATTGGGGTCAAATAAAAGCCTTAATGATCCGAGAAGTCGAATCGAGTCAAATAGAAGGTGCTTGTTGATCCGAGAAGCCGTATTAGGTCACATTGTGCGTACTTGGTGACTTGATAAAACAAACGGATCAAGTTATGGATACCTGTTGATCCGAGAAGCCGAATTGGGTCAAATGGAAGAAATTGTATTCCGAGAAGTCAATTGAGATCAAATACAAGCTTTAATGATTCGAGAAGTCGAATCGAGTCAAATAGAAGGTGCTTGTTGATCCGAGAAGCCTTATCAGGTCACATTGTGCGTACTTTGTGACTTGATGAAACAAACGGATCAAGTTATGGATACTTGTTGATCCGAGAAGCCGAATTGGGTCAAATGGAAGAAATTGTATTCCGAGAAGTCAATTGAGATCAAATACAAGCTTTAATGATTCGAGAAGTCGAATCGAGTCAAGTAGAAGGTGCTTGTTGATCCAAGAAGCCGTATTAGGTCACATTGTGCGTACTTGGTGACTTGATAAAACAAACGGATCAAGTTATGGATACTTGTTGATCCGAGAAGCCGAATTGGATCAAATGGAAGACTTATTAATCCGAGAAGTCAATTGGGGTCAAATAAAAGCCTTAATGATCCGAGAAGTCGAATCGAGTCAAATAGAAGGTGCTTGTTGATCCGAGAAGCCGTATTAGGTCACATTGTGCGTATTTGGTGACTTGATAACACAAACGGATCAAGTTATGGATACCTGTTGATCCGAGAAGCCGAATTGGGTCAAATGGAAGACGTATTGATCCGAGAAGTCAATGGAGATCAAATACAAGCCGTAATGATTCGAGAAGTCGAATCGAGTCAAATAGAAGGTGGTTGTTGATCCGAGAAGCCGTATTAGGTCACATTGTGCGTACTTGGTGACTTGATAAAACAAACGGATCAAGTTATGGATACTTGTTGATCCGAGAAGCCGAATTGGGTCAAATGGAAGAAATTGTATTCCGAGAAGTCAATTGAGATCAAATACAAGCCGTAATGATTCGAGAAGTCGAATCGAGTCAAATAGAAGGTGCTTGTTGATCCGAGAAGCCGTATTAGGTCTTGTGCGTACTTGGTGACTTGATAAAACAAACGGATCAAGTTATGGATACTTGTTGATCCGAGAAGTCGAATTGGGTCAAATGGAAGAAATTGTATTCCGAGAAGTCAATTGAGATCAAATACAAGCCGTAATGATTCGAGAAGTCGAATCGAGTCAAATAGAAGGTGCTTGTTGATCCGAGAAGCCGTATTAGGTCACATTGTGCGTACTTGGTGACTTGATAAAACAAACGGATCAAGTTATGGATACTTGTTGATCCGAGAAGCCGAATTGGGTCAAATGGAAGACTTTTTAATCCGAGAAGTCAATTAGGGTCAAATACAAGCCTTAGTGATCCGAGAAGTCAAATTGAGTCAAATAGAAGGTGCTTGTTGATTCGAGAAGCCGTATTAGGTCACATTGTGCGTACTTGGTGACTTGATAAAATAAACGGATAAAGTTATAGATACTTGTTGATCCGAGAAGCCGAATTGGGTCAAATGGAAGACTTATTAATCCGAGAAGTCAATTGGGGTCAAATACAAGCCTTAATGATTCGAGAAGTCGAATCGAGTCAAATAGAAGGTGCTTGTTGATCCGAGAAGCCGTATTAGGTCACATTGTGCGTACTTTGTGACTTGATAAAACAAACGGATCAAGTTATGGATTCTTGTTGATCCGAGAAGCCGAATTTGGTCAAATGGAGGAAATTGTATTCCGAGAAGTCAATTGAGATCAAATACAAGCCGTAATGATTCGAGAAGTCGAATCGAGTCAAATAGAAGGTGCTTGTTGATCCGAGAAGCCGTATTATGTCACATTGTGCGTACTTGGTGACTTGATAAAACAAACGGATCAAGTTATGGATACTTGTTGATCCGAGAAGCTGAATTGGGTCAAATGGAAGACTTATTAATCCGAGAAGTCAATTGGGGTCAAATAAAAGCCTTAATGATCCGAGAAGTCGAATCGAGTCAAATAGAAGGTGCTTGTTGATCCGAGAAGCCGTATTAGGTCACATTGTGCGTACTTTGTGACTTGATAAAACAAACGGATCAAGTTATGGATTCTTGTTGATCCGAGAAGCCGAATTGGGTCAAATGGAAGAAATTGTATTCCGAGAAGTCAATTGAGATCAAATACAAGCTTTAATGATTCGAGAAGTCGAATCGAGTCAAATAGAAGGTGCTTGTTGATCCGAGAAGCCTTATCAGGTCACATTGTGCGTACTTTGTGACTTGATGAAACAAACGGATCAAGTTATGGATACTTGTTGATCCGAGAAGCCGAATTGGGTCAAATGGAAGAAATTGTATTCCGAGAAGTCAATTGAGATCAAATACAAGCTTTAATGATTCGAGAAGTCGAATCGAGTCAAGTAGAAGGTGCTTGTTGATCCAAGAAGCCGTATTAGGTCACATTGTGCGTACTTGGTGACTTGATAAAACAAACGGATCAAGTTATGGATACTTGTTGATCCGAGAAGCCGAATTGGATCAAATGGAAGACTTATTAATCCGAGAAGTCAATTGGGGTCAAATAAAAGCCTTAATGATCCGAGAAGTCGAATCGAGTCAAATAGAAGGTGCTTGTTGATCCGAGAAGCCGTATTAGGTCACATTGTGCGTATTTGGTGACTTGATAACACAAACGGATCAAGTTATGGATACCTGTTGATCCGAGAAGCCGAATTGGGTCAAATGGAAGACGTATTGATCCGAGAAGTCAATTGAGATCAAATACAAGCCGTAATGATTCGAGAAGTCGAATCGAGTCAAATAGAAGGTGGTTGTTGATCCGAGAAGCCGTATTAGGTCACATTGTGCGTACTTGGTGACTTGATAAAACAAACGGATCAAGTTATGGATACTTGTTGATCCGAGAAGCCGAATTGGGTCAAATGGAAGAAATTGTATTCCGAGAAGTCAATTGAGATCAAATACAAGCCGTAATGATTCGAGAAGTCGAATCGAGTCAAATAGAAGGTGCTTGTTGATCCGAGAAGCCGTATTAGGTCTTGTGCGTACTTGGTGACTTGATAAAACAAACGGATCAAGTTATGGATACTTGTTGATCCGAGAAGTCGAATTGGGTCAAATGGAAGAAATTGTATTCCGAGAAGTCAATTGAGATCAAATACAAGCCGTAATGATTCGAGAAGTCGAATCGAGTCAAATAGAAGGTGCTTGTTGATCCGAGAAGCCGTATTAGGTCACATTGTGCGTACTTGGTGACTTGATAAAACAAACGGATCAAGTTATGGATACTTGTTGATCCGAGAAGCCGAATTGGGTCAAATGGAAGACTTTTTAATCCGAGAAGTCAATTAGGGTCAAATACAAGCCTTAGTGATCCGAGAAGTCAAATTGAGTCAAATAGAAGGTGCTTGTTGATTCGAGAAGCCGTATTAGGTCACATTGTGCGTACTTGGTGACTTGATAAAATAAACGGATAAAGTTATAGATACTTGTTGATCCGAGAAGCCGAATTGGGTCAAATGGAAGACTTATTAATCCGAGAAGTCAATTGGGGTCAAATACAAGCCTTAATGATTCGAGAAGTCGAATCGAGTCAAATAGAAGGTGCTTGTTGATCCGAGAAGCCGTATTAGGTCACATTGTGCGTACTTTGTGACTTGATAAAACAAACGGATCAAGTTATGGATTCTTGTTGATCCGAGAAGCCGAATTTGGTCAAATGGAAGAAATTGTATTCCGAGAAGTCAATTGAGATCAAATACAAGCCGTAATGATTCGAGAAGTCGAATCGAGTCAAATAGAAGGTGCTTGTTGATCCGAGAAGCCGTATTAGGTCACATTGTGCGTACTTGGTGACTTGATAAAACAAACGGATCAAGTTATGGATACTTGTTGATCCGAGAAGCCGAATTGGGTCAAATGGAAGACTTTTTAATCCGAGAAGTCAATTAGGGTCAAATACAAGCCTTAGTGATCCGAGAAGTCAAATTGAGTCAAATAGAAGGTGCTTGTTGATTCGAGAAGCCGTATTAGGTCACATTGTGCGTACTTGGTGACTTGATAAAATAAACGGATAAAGTTATAGATACTTGTTGATCCGAGAAGCCGAATTGGGTCAAATGGAAGACTTATTAATCCGAGAAGTCAATTGGGGTCAAATAAAAGCCTTAATGATCCGAGAAGTCGAATCAAGTCAAATAGAAGGTGCTTGTTGATCCGAGAATCCGTATTAGGTCACATTGTGCGTATTTGGTGACTTGATAACACAAACGGATCAAGTTATGGAACCCTGTTGATCCGAGAAGCCGAATTGGGTCAAATGGAAGACGTATTGATCCGAGAAGTCAATTGAGATCAAATACAAGCCGTAATGATTCGAGAAGTCGAATCGAGTCAAATCGAAGGTGCTTGTTGATCCGAGAAGCCGTATTAGGTCACATTGTGCGTACTTGGTGACTTGATAAAACAAACGGATCAAGTTATGGATACTTGTTGATCCGAGAAGCTGAATTGGGTCAAATGGAAGACTTATTAATCCGAGAAGTCAATTGGGATCAAATACAAGCCTTAATGATCCGAGAAGTCGAATCGAGTCAAATAGAAGGTGCTTGTTCAATCGAGAAGCCGTATTAGGTCACATTGTGCGTACTTGGTGACTTGATAAAACAAACGAATCAAGTTATGGATACTTGTTGATCCGAGAAGCCGAATTGGGTCAAATGGAAGAAATTGTATTCCGAGAAGTCAATTCAGATCAAATACAAGCCGTAATGATTCGAGAAGTCGAATCGAGTCAAATGGAAGGTGCTTGTTGATCCGAGAAGCCGTATTAGGTCACATTGTGCATACTTGGTGACTTGATAAAACAAACGGATCAAGTTATGGATACTTGTTGATCCGAGAAGCCGAATTGGGTCAAATGAAAGAAATTGTATTCCGAGAAGTCAATTGAGATCAAATACAAGCCGTAATGATTCGAGAAGTCGAATCGAGTCAAATAGAAGGTGTTTGTTGATCCGAGAAGCCGTATTAGGTCACATTGTGCGTACTTGGTGACTTGATAAAACAAACGGATCAAGTTATGGATACTTGTTGATCCGAGAAGGCGAATTGGGTCAAATGGAAGACTTTTTAATCCGAGAAGTCAATTAGGGTCAAATACAAGCCTTAATGATCCGAGAAGTCAAATTGAGTCAAATAGAAGGTGCCTGTTGATTCGAGAAGCCGTATTAGGTCACATTGTGCGTACTTGGTGACTTGATAAAATAAACGGATCAAGTTATGGGTATTTGTTGATCCGAGAAGCCGAATTGGGTCAAATGGAAGACATATTGATCCGAGAAGTCAATTGAGATCAAATACAAGCCGTAATGATCCGAGAAGTCGAATCGAGTGAAATAGAAGGTGCTTGTTGATTCGAGAAGCCGTATTAGGTCACATTGTGCGTACTTGGTTACTTGATAAAACAAACGGATCAAGTTAAGGATACTTGTTGATCCGAGAAGCCGAATTGGGTAAAATGGAAGACTTTTTAATCCGAGAAGTCAATTAGGGTCCAATACAAGCCTTAATGATCCGAGAAGTCAAATCGAGTCAAATAGAAGGTGTTTGTTGATTCGAGAAGCCGTATTAGGTCACATTGTGCGTACTTGGTGACTTGATAAAACAAACGGATCAAGTTATGGATACTTGTTGATCCGAGAAGCCGAATTGGGTCAAATGGTAGACTTATTGATACGAGAAGTCAATTGGGGTCAAATAAAAGCCTTAGTGATCCGAGAAGTCGAATCGAGTCAAATAGAAGGTGCTTGTTGATCCGAGAAGCCGTATTAGGTCACATTGTGCGTACTTGGTGACTTGATAAAATAAACGGATCAAGTTATGGATACTTGTTGATCCGAGAAGCCGAATTGGGTCAAATGGAAGACTTATTAATCCGAGAAGTCAATTGGGGTCAAATAAAAGCCTTAATGATCCGAGAAGTCGAATCGAGTCAAATAGAAGGTGCTTGTTGATCCGAGAAGCCGTATTAGGTCACATTGTGCGTACTTGGTGACTTGATAAAACAAACGGATCAAGTTATGGATACCTGTTGATCCGAGAAGCCGAATTGGGTCAAATGGAAGAAATTGTATTCGGAGAAGTCAATTGAGATCAAATACAAGCTTTAATGATTCGAGAAGTCGAATCGAGTCAAATAGAAGGTGCTTGTTGATCCGAGAAGCCTTATCAGGTCACATTGTGCGTACTTTGTGACTTGATGAAACAAACGGATCAAGTTATGGATACTTGTTGATCCGAGAAGCCGAATTGGGTCAAATGGAAGAAATTGTATTCCGAGAAGTCAATTTAGATCAAATACAAGCTTTAATGATTCGAGAAGTCGAATCGAGTCAAATAGAAGGTGCTTGTTGATCCGAGAAGCCGTATTAGGTCACATTGTGCGTACTTGGTGACTTGATAAAACAAACGGATCAAGTTATGGATACTTGTTGATCCGAGAAGCCGAATTGGGTCAAATGGAAGACTTATTAATCCGAGAAGTCAATTGGGGTCAAATAAAAGCCTTAATGATCCGAGAAGTCGAATCGAGTCAAATAGAAGGTGCTTGTAGATCCGAGAAGCCGTATTAGGTCACATTGTGCGTATTTGGTGACTTGATAACACAAACGGATCAAGTTATGGATACCTGTTGATCCGAGAAGCCGAATTGGGTCAAATGGAAGACGTATTGATCCGAGAAGTCAATTGAGATCAAATACAAGCCGTAATGATTCGAGAAGTCGAATCGAGTCAAATAGAAGCTGCTTGTTGATCCGAGAAGCCGTATTAGGTCACATTGTGCGTACTTGGTGACTTGATAAAACAAACGGATCAAGTTATGGATACTTGTTGATCCGAGAAGCCTAATTGGGTCAAATGGAAGACTTATTAATCCGAGAAGTCAATTGGGATCAAATACAAGCCTTAATGATCCGAGAAGTCGAATCGAGTCAAATAGAAGGTGCTTGTTCAACCGAGAAGCCGTATTAGGTCACATCGTGCGTACTTGGTGACTTGATGAAACAAACGGATCAAATTATGGATACTTGTTGATCCGAGAAGCCGAATTGGGTCAAATGGAAGAAATTTTATTCCGAGAAGTCAATTGAGATCAAATACAAGCCTTAATGATCCGAGAAGTCGAATCGAGTCAAATAGAAGGTGCTTGTTGATCCGAGAAGCCGTATTAGGTCACATTGTGCGTATTTGGTGACTTGATAACACAAACGGATCAAGTTATGGATACTTGTTGATCCGAGAAGCCGAATTGGGTCAAATGGAAGACATATTGATCCGAGAAGTCAATTGAGATCAAATACAAGCCGTAATGATTCGAGAAGTCGAATCAAGTCAAATAGAAGGTGCTTGTTGATCCGAGAAGCCGTATTAGGTCACATTGTGCGTACTTGGTGACTTGATAAAACAAACGGATCAAGTTATGGATACTTGTTGATCCGAGAAACCGATTTGGGTCAAATGGAAGAAATTGTATTCCGAGAAGTCAATTGAGATCAAATACAAGCCTTAATAATCCGAGAAGTCGAATCGAGTCAAATAGAAGGTGCTTGTTGATCCGAGAAGCCGTATTAGGTCACATTGTGCGTATTTGGTGACTTGATAACACAAACGGATCAAGTTATGGATACCTGTTGATCCGAGAAGCCGAATTGGGTCAAATGGAAGACGTATTGATCCGAGAAGTCAATTGAGATCAAATACAAGCCGTAATGATTCGAGAAGTCGAATCGAGTCAAATAGAAGGTGCTTGTTGATCCGAGAAGCCGTATTAGGTCACATTGTGCGTACTTGGTGACTTGATAAAACAAACGGATCAAGTTATGGATACTTGTTGATCCGAGAAGCCTAATTGGGTCAAATGGAAGACTTATTAATCCGAGAAGTCAATTGGGATCAAATACAAGCCTTAATGATCCGAGAAGTCGAATCGAGTCAAATAGAAGGTGCTTGTTCAACCGAGAAGCCGTATTAGGTCACATTGTGCGTACTTGGTGACTTGATGAAACAAACGGATCAAATTATGGATACTTGTTGATCCGAGAAGCCGAATTGGGTCAAATGGAAGAAATTTTATTCCGAGAAGTCAATTGAGATCAAATACAAGCCTTAATGATCCGAGAAGTCGAATCGAGTCAAATAGAAGGTGCTTGTTGATCCGAGAAGCCGTATTAGGTCACATTGTGCGTATTTGGTGACTTGATAACACAAACGGATCAAGTTATGGATACTTGTTGATCCGAGAAGCCGAATTGGGTCAAATGGAAGACATATTGATCCGAGAAGTCAATTGAGATCAAATACAAGCCGTAATGATTCGAGAAGTCGAATCAAGTCAAATAGAAGGTGCTTGTTGATCCGAGAAGCCGTATTAGGTCACATTGTGCGTACTTGGTGACTTGATAAAACAAACGGATCAAGTTATGGATACTTGTTGATCCGAGAAGCCGAATTGGGTCAAATGGAAGACTTATTAATCCGAGAAGTCAATTGGGGTCAAATAAAAGCCTTAATGATCCGAGAAGTCGAATCGAGTCAAATAGAAGGTGCTTGTAGATCCGAGAAGCCGTATTAGGTCACATTGTGCGTATTTGGTGACTTGATAACACAAACGGATCAAGTTATGGATACCTGTTGATCCGAGAAGCCGAATTGGGTCAAATGGAAGACGTATTGATCCGAGAAGTCAATTGAGATCAAATACAAGCCGTAATGATTCGAGAAGTCGAATCGAGTCAAATAGAAGCTGCTTGTTGATCCGAGAAGCCGTATTAGGTCACATTGTGCGTACTTGGTGACTTGATAAAACAAACGGATCAAGTTATGGATACTTGTTGATCCGAGAAGCCTAATTGGGTCAAATGGAAGACTTATTAATCCGAGAAGTCAATTGGGATCAAATACAAGCCTTAATGATCCGAGAAGTCGAATCGAGTCAAATAGAAGGTGCTTGTTCAACCGAGAAGCCGTATTAGGTCACATTGTGCGTACTTGGTGACTTGATGAAACAAACGGATCAAATTATGGATACTTGTTGATCCGAGAAGCCGAATTGGGTCAAATGGAAGAAATTTTATTCCGAGAAGTCAATTGAGATCAAATACAAGCCTTAATGATCCGAGAAGTCGAATCGAGTCAAATAGAAGGTGCTTGTTGATCCGAGAAGCCGTATTAGGTCACATTGTGCGTATTTGGTGACTTGATAACACAAACGGATCAAGTTATGGATACTTGTTGATCCGAGAAGCCGAATTGGGTCAAATGGAAGACATATTGATCCGAGAAGTCAATTGAGATCAAATACAAGCCGTAATGATTCGAGAAGTCGAATCAAGTCAAATAGAAGGTGCTTGTTGATCCGAGAAGCCGTATTAGGTCACATTGTGCGTACTTGGTGACTTGATAAAACAAACGGATCAAGTTATGGATACTTGTTGATCCGAGAAACCGATTTGGGTCAAATGGAAGAAATTGTATTCCGAGAAGTCAATTGAGATCAAATACAAGCCTTAATAATCCGAGAAGTCGAATCGAGTCAAATAGAAGGTGCTTGTTGATCCGAGAAGCCGTATTAGGTCACATTGTGCGTATTTGGTGACTTGATAACACAAACGGATCAAGTTATGGATACCTGTTGATCCGAGAAGCCGAATTGGGTCAAATGGAAGACGTATTGATCCGAGAAGTCAATTGAGATCAAATACAAGCCGTAATGATTCGAGAAGTCGAATCGAGTCAAATAGAAGCTGCTTGTTAATCCGAGAAGCCGTATTAGGTCACGTTGTGCGTACTTGGTGACTTGATAAAACAAACGGATCAAGTTATGGATACTTGTTGATCCGAGAAGCCTAATTGGGTCAAATGGAAGACTTATTAATCCGAGAAGTCAATTGGGATCAAATACAAGCCTTAATGATCCGAGAAGTCGAATCGAGTCAAATAGAAGGTGCTTGTTCAACCGAGAAGCCGTATTAGGTCACATTGTGCGTACTTGGTGACTTGATGAAACAAACGGATCAAATTATGGATACTTGTTGATCCGAGAAGCCGAATTGGGTCAAATGGAAGAAATTTTATTCCGAGAAGTCAATTGAGATCAAATACAAGCCTTAATGATCCGAGAAGTCGAATCGAGTCAAATAGAAGGTGCTTGTTGATCCGAGAAGCCGTATTAGGTCACATTGTGCGTATTTGGTGACTTGATAACACAAACGGATCAAGTTATGGATACTTGTTGATCCGAGAAGCCGAATTGGGTCAAATGGAAGACATATTGATCCGAGAAGTCAATTGAGATCAAATACAAGCCGTAATGATTCGAGAAGTCGAATCAAGTCAAATAGAAGGTGCTTGTTGATCCGAGAAGCCGTATTAGGTCACATTGTGCGTACTTGGTGACTTGATAAAACAAACGGATCAAGTTATGGATACTTGTTGATCCGAGAAGCCGAATTGGGTCAAATGGAAGACTTATTAATCCGAGAAGTCAATTGGGGTCAAATAAAAGCCTTAATGATCCGAGAAGTCGAATCGAGTCAAATAGAAGGTGCTTGTAGATCCGAGAAGCCGTATTAGGTCACATTGTGCGTATTTGGTGACTTGATAACACAAACGGATCAAGTTATGGATACCTGTTGATCCGAGAAGCCGAATTGGGTCAAATGGAAGACGTATTGATCCGAGAAGTCAATTGAGATCAAATACAAGCCGTAATGATTCGAGAAGTCGAATCGAGTCAAATAGAAGCTGCTTGTTGATCCGAGAAGCCGTATTAGGTCACATTGTGCGTACTTGGTGACTTGATAAAACAAACGGATCAAGTTATGGATACTTGTTGATCCGAGAAGCCTAATTGGGTCAAATGGAAGACTTATTAATCCGAGAAGTCAATTGGGATCAAATACAAGCCTTAATGATCCGAGAAGTCGAATCGAGTCAAATAGAAGGTGCTTGTTCAACCGAGAAGCCGTATTAGGTCACATTGTGCGTACTTGGTGACTTGATGAAACAAACGGATCAAATTATGGATACTTGTTGATCCGAGAAGCCGAATTGGGTCAAATGGAAGAAATTTTATTCCGAGAAGTCAATTGAGATCAAATACAAGCCTTAATGATCCGAGAAGTCGAATCGAGTCAAATAGAAGGTGCTTGTTGATCCGAGAAGCCGTATTAGGTCACATTGTGCGTATTTGGTGACTTGATAACACAAACGGATCAAGTTATGGATACTTGTTGATCCGAGAAGCCGAATTGGGTCAAATGGAAGACATATTGATCCGAGAAGTCAATTGAGATCAAATACAAGCCGTAATGATTCGAGAAGTCGAATCAAGTCAAATAGAAGGTGCTTGTTGATCCGAGAAGCCGTATTAGGTCACATTGTGCGTACTTGGTGACTTGATAAAACAAACGGATCAAGTTATGGATACTTGTTGATCCGAGAAACCGATTTGGGTCAAATGGAAGAAATTGTATTCCGAGAAGTCAATTGAGATCAAATACAAGCCTTAATAATCCGAGAAGTCGAATCGAGTCAAATAGAAGGTGCTTGTTGATCCGAGAAGCCGTATTAGGTCACATTGTGCGTATTTGGTGACTTGATAACACAAACGGATCAAGTTATGGATACCTGTTGATCCGAGAAGCCGAATTGGGTCAAATGGAAGACGTATTGATCCGAGAAGTCAATTGAGATCAAATACAAGCCGTAATGATTCGAGAAGTCGAATCGAGTCAAATAGAAGCTGCTTGTTAATCCGAGAAGCCGTATTAGGTCACGTTGTGCGTACTTGGTGACTTGATAAAACAAACGGATCAAGTTATGGATACTTGTTGATCCGAGAAGCCTAATTGGGTCAAATGGAAGACTTATTAATCCGAGAAGTCAATTGGGATCAAATACAAGCCTTAATGATCCGAGAAGTCGAATCGAGTCAAATAGAAGGTGCTTGTTCA
This sequence comes from Ajuga chamaepitys, assembly GCA_958295605.1. Taxonomy (NCBI): domain Eukaryota; kingdom Viridiplantae; phylum Streptophyta; class Magnoliopsida; order Lamiales; family Lamiaceae; genus Ajuga; species Ajuga chamaepitys. The sequence goes on along the minus strand of OY282498.1, from coordinate 22,800,945 downwards.
ACCGAGAAGCCGTATTAGGTCACATTGTGCGTACTTGGTGACTTGATGAAACAAACGGATCAAATTATGGATACTTGTTGATCCGAGAAGCCGAATTGGGTCAAATGGAAGAAATTTTATTCCGAGAAGTCAATTGAGATCAAATACAAGCCTTAATGATCCGAGAAGTCGAATCGAGTCAAATAGAAGGTGCTTGTTGATCCGAGAAGCCGTATTAGGTCACATTGTGCGTATTTGGTGACTTGATAACACAAACGGATCAAGTTATGGATACTTGTTGATCCGAGAAGCCGAATTGGGTCAAATGGAAGACATATTGATCCGAGAAGTCAATTGAGATCAAATACAAGCCGTAATGATTCGAGAAGTCGAATCAAGTCAAATAGAAGGTGCTTGTTGATCCGAGAAGCCGTATTAGGTCACATTGTGCGTACTTGGTGACTTGATAAAACAAACGGATCAAGTTATGGATACTTGTTGATCCGAGAAACCGATTTGGGTCAAATGGAAGAAATTGTATTCCGAGAAGTCAATTGAGATCAAATACAAGCCTTAATAATCCGAGAAGTCGAATCGAGTCAAATAGAAGGTGCTTGTTGATCCGAGAAGCCGTATTAGGTCACATTGTGCGTATTTGGTGACTTGATAACACAAACGGATCAAGTTATGGATACCTGTTGATCCGAGAAGCCGAATTGGGTCAAATGGAAGACGTATTGATCCGAGAAGTCAATTGAGATCAAATACAAGCCGTAATGATTCGAGAAGTCGAATCGAGTCAAATAGAAGGTGCTTGTTGATCTGAGAAGCCGTATTAGGTCACATTGTGCGTACTTGGTGACTTGATAAAACAAACGGATCAAGTTATGGATACTTGTTGATCCGAGAAGCCTAATTGGGTCAAATGGAAGACTTATTAATCCGAGAAGTCAATTGGGATCAAATACAAGCCTTAATGATCCGAGAAGTCGAATCGAGTCAAATAGAAGGTGCTTGTTCAACCGAGAAGCCGTATTAGGTCACATTGTGCGTACTTGGTGACTTGATGAAACAAACGGATCAAATTATGGATACTTGTTGATCCGAGAAGCCGAATTGGGTCAAATGGAAGAAATTTTATTCCGAGAAGTCAATTGAGATCAAATACAAGCCTTAATGATCCGAGAAGTCGAATCGAGTCAAATAGAAGGTGCTTGTTGATCCGAGAAGCCGTATTAGGTCACATTGTGCGTATTTGGTGACTTGATAACACAAACGGATCAAGTTATGGATACTTGTTGATCCGAGAAGCCGAATTGGGTCAAATGGAAGACATATTGATCCGAGAAGTCAATTGAGATCAAATACAAGCCGTAATGATTCGAGAAGTCGAATCAAGTCAAATAGAAGGTGCTTGTTGATCCGAGAAGCCGTATTAGGTCACATTGTGCGTACTTGGTGACTTGATAAAACAAACGGATCAAGTTATGGATACTTGTTGATCCGAGAAACCGATTTGGGTCAAATGGAAGACTTATTAATCCGAGAAGTCAATTGGGTCAAATACAAGGCTTAATAATCCGAGAAGTCGAATCGAGTCAAATAGAAGGTGCTTGTTGATCCGAGAAGCCGTATTAGGTCACATTGTGCGTATTTGGTGACTTGATAACACAAACGGATCAAGTTATGGATACCTGTTGATCCGAGAAGCCGAATTGGGTCAAATGGAAGACGTATTGATCCGAGAAGTCAATTGAGATCAAATACAAGCCGTAATGATTCGAGAAGTCGAATCGAGTCAAATAGAAGGTGCTTGTTGATCCGAGAAGCCGTATTAGGTCACATTGTGCGTACTTGGTGACTTGATAAAACAAACGGATCAAGTTATGGATACTTGTTGATCCGAGAAGCTGAATTGGGTCAAATGGCAGACTTATTAATCCGAGAAGTCAATTGGGATCAAATACAAGCCTTAATGATCCGAGAAGTCGAATCGAGTCAAATAGAAGGTGCTTGTTCAACCGAGAAGCCGTATTAGGTCACATTGTGCGTACTTGGTGACTTGATAAAACAAACGGATCAAGGTATGGATACTTGTTGATCCGAGAAGCCGAATTGGGTCAAATGGAAGAAATTGTATTCCGAGAAGTCAATTGAGATCAAATACAAGCCGTAATGATTTGAGAAGTCGAATCGAGTCAAATAGAAGGTGCTTGTTGATCCGAGAAGCCGTATTAGGTCACATTGTGCGTACTTGGTGACTTGATAAAACAAACGGATCAAGTTATGGATACTTGTTCATCCGAGAAGCCGAATTTGGTCAAATGGAAGAAATTGTATTCCGAGAAGTCAATTGAGATCAAATACAAGCCGTAATGATTCGAGAAGTCGAATCGAGTCAAATAGAAGGTGCTTGTTGATCCGAGAAGCCGTATTAGGTCACATTGTGCGTACTTGGTGACTTGATAAAACAAACGGATCAAGTTATGGATACTTGTTGATCCGAGAAGCCGAATTGGGTCAAATGGAAGACTTTTTAATCCGAGAAGTCAATTAGGGTCAAATACAAGCCTTAGTGATCCGAGAAGTCAAATTGAGTCAAATAGAAGGTGCTTGTTGATTCGAGAAGCCGTATTAGGTCACATTGTGCGTACTTGGTGACTTGATAAAATAAACGGATAAAGTTATAGATACTTGTTGATCCGAGAAGCCGAATTGGGTCAAATGGAAGACTTATTAATCCGAGAAGTCAATTGGGGTCAAATAAAAGCCTTAATGATCCGAGAAGTCGAATCAAGTCAAATAGAAGGTGCTTGTTGATCCGAGAATCCGTATTAGGTCACATTGTGCGTATTTGGTGACTTGATAACACAAACGGATCAAGTTATGGAACCCTGTTGATCCGAGAAGCCGAATTGGGTCAAATGGAAGACGTATTGATCCGAGAAGTCAATTGAGATCAAATACAAGCCGTAATGATTCGAGAAGTCGAATCGAAGGTGCTTGTTGATCCGAGAAGCCGTATTAGGTCACATTGTGCGTACTTGGTGACTTGATAAAACAAACGGATCAAGTTATGGATACTTGTTGATCCGAGAAGCTGAATTGGGTCAAATGGAAGACTTATTAATCCGAGAAGTTAATTGGGATCAAATACAAGCCTTAATGATCCGAGAAGTCGAATCGAGTCAAATAGAAGGTGCTTGTTCAATCGAGAAGCCGTATTAGGTCACATTGTGCGTACTTGGTGACTTGATAAAACAAACGAATCAAGTTATGGATACTTGTTGATCCGAGAAGCCGAATTGGGTCAAATGGAAGAAATTGTATTCCGAGAAGTCAATTCAGATCAAATACAAGCCGTAATGATTCGAGAAGTCGAATCGAGTCAAATGGAAGGTGCTCGTTGATCCGAGAAGCCGTATTAGGTCACATTGTGCGTACTTGGTGACTTGATAAAACAAACGGATCAAGTTATGGATACTTGTTGATCCGAGAAGCCGAATTGGGTCAAATGAAAGAAATTGTATTCCGAGAAGTCAATTGAGATCAAATACAAGCCGTAATGATTCGAGAAGTCGAATCGAGTCAAATAGAAGGTGTTTGTTGATCCGAGAAGCCGTATTAGGTCACATTGTGCGTACTTGGTGACTTGATAAAACAAACGGATCAAGTTATGGATACTTGTTGATCCGAGAAGGCGAATTGGGTCAAATGGAAGACTTTTTAATCCGAGAAGTCAATTAGGGTCAAATACAAGCCTTAATGATCCGAGAAGTCAAATTGAGTCAAATAGAAGGTGCCTGTTGATTCGAGAAGCCGTATTAGGTCACATTGTGCGTACTTGGTGACTTGATAAAATAAACGGATCAAGTTATGGGTATTTGTTGATCCGAGAAGCCGAATTGGGTCAAATGGAAGACATATTGATCCGAGAAGTCAATTGAGATCAAATACAAGCCGTAATGATCCGAGAAGTCGAATCGAGTGAAATAGAAGGTGCTTGTTGATTCGAGAAGCCGTATTAGGTCACATTGTGCGTACTTGGTTACTTGATAAAACAAACGGATCAAGTTAAGGATACTTGTTGATCCGAGAAGCCGAATTGGGTAAAATGGAAGACTTTTTAATCCGAGAAGTCAATTAGGGTCCAATACAAGCCTTAATGATCCGAGAAGTCAAATCGAGTCAAATAGAAGGTGTTTGTTGATTCGAGAAGCCGTATTAGGTCACATTGTGCGTACTTGGTGACTTGATAAAACAAACGGATCAAGTTATGGATACTTGTTGATCCGAGAAGGCGAATTGGGTCAAATGGTAGACTTATTGATCCGAGAAGTCAATTGGGGTCAAATAAAAGCCTTAGTGATCCGAGAAGTCGAATCGAGTCAAATAGAAGGTGCTTGTTGATCCGAGAAGCCGTATTAGGTCACATTGTGCGTACTTGGTGACTTGATAAAATAAACGGATCAAGTTATGGATACTTGTTGATCCGAGAAGCCGAATTGGGTCAAATGGAAGACTTATTAATCCGAGAAGTCAATTGGGGTCAAATAAAAGCCTTAATGATCCGAGAAGTCGAATCGAGTCAAATAGAAGGTGCTTGTTGATCCGAGAAGCCGTATTAGGTCACATTGTGCGTACTTGGTGACTTGATAAAACAAACGGATCAAGTTATGGATACCTGTTGATCCGAGAAGCCGAATTGGGTCAAATGGAAGAAATTGTATTCGGAGAAGTCAATTGAGATCAAATACAAGCTTTAATGATTCGAGAAGTCGAATCGAGTCAAATAGAAGGTGCTTGTTGATCCGAGAAGCCTTATCAGGTCACATTGTGCGTACTTTGTGACTTGATGAAACAAACGGATCAAGTTATGGATACTTGTTGATCCGAGAAGCCGAATTGGGTCAAATGGAAGAAATTGTATTCCGAGAAGTCAATTTAGATCAAATACAAGCTTTAATGATTCGAGAAGTCGAATCGAGTCAAATAGAAGGTGCTTGTTGATCCGAGAAGCCGTATTAGGTCACATTGTGCGTACTTGGTGACTTGATAAAACAAACGGATCAAGTTATGGATACTTGTTGATCCGAGAAGCCGAATTGGGTCAAATGGAAGACTTATTAATCCGAGAAGTCAATTGGGGTCAAATAAAAGCCTTAATGATCCGAGAAGTCGAATCGAGTCAAATAGAAGGTGCTTGTTGATCCGAGAATCCGTATTAGGTCACATTGTGCGTATTTTGTGACTTGATAACACAAACGGATCAAGTTATGGATACCTGTTGATCCGAGAAGCCGAATTGGGTCAAATGGAAGACGTATTGATCCGAGAAGTCAATTGAGATCAAATACAAGCCGTAATGATTCGAGAAGTCGAATCGAGTCAAATAGAAGGTGGTTGTTGATCCGAGAAGCCGTATTAGGTCACATTGTGCGTACTTGGTGACTTGATAAAACAAACGGATCAAAGTATGGATACTTGTTGATCCGAGAAGCCGAATTGGGTCAAATGGAAGAAATTGTATTCCGAGAAGTCAATTGAGATCAAATACAAGCTTTAATGATTTGAGAAGTCGAATCGAGTCAAATAGAAGGTGCTTGTTGATCCGAGAAGCCGTATTAGGTCACATTGTGCGTACTTTGTGACTTGATAAAACAAACGGATCAAGTTATGGATACTTGTTGATCCGAGAAGCCGAATTAGGTCAAATGGAAGAAATTGTATTCCGAGAAGTCAATTGAGATCAAATACAAGCTTTAATGATTCGAGAAGTCGAATCGAGTCAAATAGAAGATGCTTGTTGATCCGAGAAGCCGTATTAGGTCACATTGTGCGTACTTGGTGACTTGATAAAACAAACGGATCAAGTTATGGATACTTGTTGATCCGAGAAGCCGAATTTGGTCAAATGGAAGACTTATTAATTCGAGAAGTCAATTGGGGTCAAATAAAAGCCTTAATGATCCGAGAAGTCGAATCGAGTCAAATAGAATGTGCTTGTAGATCCGAGAAGCCGTATTAGGTCACATTGTGCGTATTTGGTGACTTGATAACACAAACGGATCAAGTTATGGATACCTGTTGATCCGAGAAGCCGAATTGGGTCAAATGGAAGACGTATTGATCCGAGAAGTCAATTGAGATCAAATACAAGCCGTAATGATTCGAGAAGTCGAATCGAGTCAAATAGAAGCTGCTTGTTGATCCGAGAAGCCGTATTAGGTCACATTGTGCGTACTTGGTGACTTGATAAAACAAACGGATCAAGTTATGGATACTTGTTGATCCGAGAAGCCTAATTGGGTCAAATGGAAGACTTATTAATCCGAGAAGTCAATTGGGATCAAATACAAGCCTTAATGATCCGAGAAGTCGAATCGAGTCAAATAGAAGGTGCTTGTTCAACCGAGAAGCCGTATTAGGTCACATTGTGCGTACTTGGTGACTTGATGAAACAAACGGATCAAATTATGGATACTTGTTGATCCGAGAAGCCGAATTGGGTCAAATGGAAGAAATTTTATTCCGAGAAGTCAATTGAGATCAAATACAAGCCTTAATGATCCGAGAAGTCGAATCGAGTCAAATAGAAGGTGCTTGTTGATCCGAGAAGCCGTATTAGGTCACATTGTGCGTATTTGGTGACTTGATAACACAAACGGATCAAGTTATGGATACTTGTTGATCCGAGAAGCCGAATTGGGTCAAATGGAAGACATATTGATCCGAGAAGTCAATTGAGATCAAATACAAGCCGTAATGATTCGAGAAGTCGAATCAAGTCAAATAGAAGGTGCTTGTTGATCCGAGAAGCCGTATTAGGTCACATTGTGCGTACTTGGTGACTTGATAAAACAAACGGATCAAGTTATGGATACTTGTTGATCCGAGAAACCGAATTGGGTCAAATGGAAGACTTATTAATCCGAGAAGTCAATTGGGTCAAATACAAGCCTTAATAATCCGAGAAGTCGAATCGAGTCAAATAGAAGGTGCTTGTTGATCCGAGAAGCCGTATTAGGTCACATTGTGCGTATTTGGTGACTTGATAACACAAACGGATCAAGTTATGGATACCTGTTGATCCGAGAAGCCGAATTGGGTCAAATGGAAGACGTATTGATCCGAGAAGTCAATTGAGATCAAATACAAGCCGTAATGATTCGAGAAGTCGAATCGAGTCAAATAGAAGGTGCTTGTTTATCCGAGAAGCCGTATTAGGTCACATTGTGCGTACTTGGTGACTTGATAAAACAAACGGATCAAGTTATGGATACTTGTTGATCCGAGAAGCTGAATTGGGTCAAATGGCAGACTTATTAATCCGAGAAGTCAATTGGGATCAAATACAAGCCTTAATGATCCGAGAAGTCGAATCGAGTCAAATAGAAGGTGCTTGTTCAACCGAGAAGCCGTATTAGGTCACATTGTGCGTACTTGGTGACTTGATAAAACAAACGGATCAAGGTATGGATACTTGTTGATCCGAGAAGCCGAATTGGGTCAAATGGAAGAAATTGTATTCCGAGAAGTCAATTGAGATCAAATACAAGCCGTAATGATTCGAGAAGTCGAATCGAGTCAAATAGAAGGTGCTTGTTGATCCGAGAAGCCGTATTAGGTCACATTGTGCGTACTTGGTGACTTGATAAAACAAACGGATCAAGTTATGGATGGATACTTGTTGATCCGAGAAGCCGAATTGGGTCAAATGGAAGACTTTTTAATCCGAGAAGTCAATTAGGGTCAAATACAAGCCTTAGTGATCCGAGAAGTCAAATTGAGTCAAATAGAAGGTGCTTGTTGATTCGAGAAGCCGTATTAGGTCACATTGTGCGTACTTGGTGACTTGATAAAATAAACGGATAAAGTTATAGATACTTGTTGATCCGAGAAGCCGAATTGGGTCAAATGGAAGACTTATTAATCCGAGAAGTCAATTGGGGTCAAATACAAGCCTTAATGATTCGAGAAGTCGAATCGAGTCAAATAGAAGGTGCTTGTTGATCCGAGAAGCCGTATTAGGTCACATTGTGCGTACTTGGTGACTTGATAAAACAAACGGATCAAGTTATGGATACTTGTTGATCCGAGAAGCTGAATTGGGTCAAATGGCAGACTTATTAATCCGAGAAGTCAATTGGGATCAAATACAAGCCTTAATGATCCGAGAAGTCGAATCGAGTCAAATAGAAGGTGCTTGTTCAACCGAGAAGCCGTATTAGGTCACATTGTGCGTACTTGGTGACTTGATAAAACAAACGGATCAAGGTATGGATACTTGTTGATCCGAGAAGCCGAATTGGGTCAAATGGAAGAAATTGTATTCCGAGAAGTCAATTGAGATCAAATACAAGCCGTAATGATTCGAGAAGTCGAATCGAGTCAAATAGAAGGTGCTTGTTGATCCGAGAAGCCGTATTAGGTCACATTGTGCGTACTTGGTGACTTGATAAAACAAACGGATCAAGTTATGGATGGATACTTGTTGATCCGAGAAGCCGAATTGGGTCAAATGGAAGACTTTTTAATCCGAGAAGTCAATTAGGGTCAAATACAAGCCTTAGTGATCCGAGAAGTCAAATTGAGTCAAATAGAAGGTGCTTGTTGATTCGAGAAGCCGTATTAGGTCACATTGTGCGTACTTGGTGACTTGATAAAATAAACGGATAAAGTTATAGATACTTGTTGATCCGAGAAGCCGAATTGGGTCAAATGGAAGACTTATTAATCCGAGAAGTCAATTGGGGTCAAATACAAGCCTTAATGATTCGAGAAGTCGAATCGAGTCAAATAGAAGGTGCTTGTTGATCCGAGAAGCCGTATTAGGTCACATTGTGCGTACTTTGTGACTTGATAAAACAAACGGATCAAGTTATGGATACTTGTTGATCCGAGAAGTCGAATTGGGTCAAATGGAAGAAATTGTATTCCGAGAAGTCAATTGAGATCAAATACAAGCCGTAATTATTCGAGAAGTCGAATCGAGTCAAATAGAAGGTGCTTGTTGATCCGAGAAGCCGTATTAGGTCACATTGTGCGTACTTGGTGACTTGATAAAACAAACGGATCAAGTTATGGATACTTGTTGATCCGAGAAGCCGAATTGGGTCAAATGGAAGACTTTTTAATCCGAGAAGTCAATTAGGGTCAAATACAAGCCTTAGTGATCCGAGAAGTCAAATTGAGTCAAATAGAAGGTGCTTGTTGATTCGAGAAGCCGTATTAGGTCACATTGTGCGTACTTGGTGACTTGATAAAATAAACGGATAAAGTTATAGATACTTGTTGATCCGAGAAGCCGAATTGGGTCAAATGGAAGACTTATTAATCCGAGAAGTCAATTGGGGTCAAATAAAAGCCTTAATGATCCGAGTAGTCGAATCGAGTCAAATAGAAGGTGCTTGTTGATCCGAGAATCCGTATTAGGTCACATTGTGCGTATTTGGTGACTTGATAACACAAACGGATCAAGTTATGGAACCCTGTTGATCCGAGAAGCCGAATTGGGTCAAATGGAAGACGTATTGATCCGAGAAGTCAATTGAGATCAAATACAAGCCGTAATGATTCGAGAAGTCGAATCGAGTTAAATCGAAGGTGCTTGTTGATCCGAGAAGCCGTATTAGGTCACATTGTGCGTACTTGGTGACTTGATAAAACAAACGGATCAAGTTATGGATACTTGTTGATCCGAGAAGCTGAATTGGGTCAAATGGAAGACTTATTAATCCGAGAAGTCAATTGGGATCAAATACAAGCCTTAATGATCCGAGAAGTCGAATCGAGTCAAATAGAAGGTGCTTGTTCAATCGAGAAGCCGTATTAGGTCACATTGTGCGTACTTGGTGACTTGATAAAACAAACGAATCAAGTTATGGATACTTGTTGATCCGAGAAGCCGAATTGGGTCAAATGGAAGAAGTTGTATTCCGAGAAGTCAATTCAGATCAAATACAAGCCGTAATGATTCGAGAAGTCGAATCGAGTCAAATAGAAGGTGCTTGTTGATCCGAGAAGCCGTATTAGGTCACATTGTGCGTACTTGGTGACTTGATAAAACAAACGGATCAAGTTATGGATACTTGTTGATCCTAGAAGCCGAATTGGGTCAAATGAAAGAAATTGTATTCGAGAAGTCAATTGAGATCAAATACAAGCCGTAATGATTCGAGAAGTCGAATCGAGTCAAATAGAAGGTGTTTGTTGATCCGAGAAGCCGTATTAGGTCACATTGTGCGTACTTGGTGACTTGATAAAACAAACGGATCAAGTTATGGATACTTGTTGATCCGAGAAGGCGAATTGGGTCAAATGGAAGACTTTTTAATCCGAGAAGTCAATTAGGGTCAAATACAAGCCTTAATGATCCGAGAAGTCAAATTGAGTCAAATAGAAGGTGCCTGTTGATTCGAGAAGCCGTATTAGGTCACATTGTGCGTACTTGGTGACTTGATAAAATAAACGGATCAAGTTATGGGTATTTGTTGATCCGAGAAGCCGAATTGGGTCAAATGGAAGACATATTGATCCGAGAAGTCAATTGAGATCAAATACAAGCCGTAATGATCCGAGAAGTCGAATCGAGTGAAATAGAAGGTGCTTGTTGATTCGAGAAGCCGTATTAGGTCACATTGTGCGTACTTGGTTACTTGATAAAACAAACGGATCAAGTTAAGGATACTTGTTGATCCGAGAAGCCGAATTGGGTAAAATGGAAGACTTTTTAATCCGAGAAGTCAATTAGGGTCCAATACAAGCCTTAATGATCCGAGAAGTCAAATCGAGTCAAATAGAAGGTGTTTGTTGATTCGAGAAGCCGTATTAGGTCACATTGTGCGTACTTGGTGACTTGATAAAACAAACGGATCAAGTTATGGATACTTGTTGATCCGAGAAGCCGAATTGGGTCAAATGGTAGACTTATTGATCCGAGAAGTCAATTGGGGTCAAATAAAAGCCTTAGTGATCCGAGAAGTCGAATCGAGTCAAATAGAAGGTGCTTGTTGATCCGAGAAGCCGTATTAGGTCACATTGTGCGTACTTTGTGACTTGATAAAACAAACGGATCAAGTTATGGATACTTGTTGATCCGAGAAGTCGAATTGGGTCAAATGGAAGAAATTGTATTCCGAGAAGTCAATTGAGATCAAATACAAGCCGTAATGATTCGAGAAGTCGAATCGAGTCAAATAGAAGGTGCTTGTTGATCCGAGAAGCCGTATTAGGTCACATTGTGCGTACTTGGTGACTTGATAAAACAAACGGATCAAGTTATGGATACTTGTTGATCCGAGAAGCCGAATTGGGTCAAATGGAAGACTTTTTAATCCGAGAAGTCAATTAGGGTCAAATACAAGCCTTAGTGATCCGAGAAGTCAAATTGAGTCAAATAGAAGGTGCTTGTTGATTCGAGAAGCCGTATTAGGTCACATTGTGCGTACTTGGTGACTTGATAAAATAAACGGATAAAGTTATAGATACTTGTTGATCCGAGAAGCCGAATTGGGTCAAATGGAAGACTTATTAATCCGAGAAGTCAATTGGGGTCAAATAAAAGCCTTAATGATCCGAGAAGTCGAATCGAGTCAAATAGAAGGTGCTTGTTGATCCGAGAATCCGTATTAGGTCACATTGTGCGTATTTGGTGACTTGATAACACAAACGGATCAAGTTATGGAACCCTGTTGATCCGAGAAGCCGAATTGGGTCAAATGGAAGACGTATTGATCCGAGAAGTCAATTGAGATCAAATACAAGCCGTAATGATTCGAGAAGTCGAATCGAGTTAAATCGAAGGTGCTTGTTGATCCGAGAAGCCGTATTAGGTCACATTGTGCGTACTTGGTGACTTGATAAAACAAACGGATCAAGTTATGGATACTTGTTGATCCGAGAAGCTGAATTGGGTCAAATGGAAGACTTATTAATCCGAGAAGTCAATTGGGATCAAATACAAGCCTTAATGATCCGAGAAGTCGAATCGAGTCAAATAGAAGGTGCTTGTTCAATCGAGAAGCCGTATTAGGTCACATTGTGCGTACTTGGTGACTTGATAAAACAAACGAATCAAGTTATGGATACTTGTTGATCCGAGAAGCCGAATTGGGTCAAATGGAAGAAGTTGTATTCCGAGAAGTCAATTCAGATCAAATACAAGCCGTAATGATTCGAGAAGTCGAATCGAGTCAAATAGAAGGTGCTTGTTGATCCGAGAAGCCGTATTAGGTCACATTGTGCGTACTTGGTGACTTGATAAAACAAACGGATCAAGTTATGGATACTTGTTGATCCTAGAAGCCGAATTGGGTCAAATGAAAGAAATTGTATTCGAGAAGTCAATTGAGATCAAATACAAGCCGTAATGATTCGAGAAGTCGAATCGAGTCAAATAGAAGGTGTTTGTTGATCCGAGAAGCCGTATTAGGTCACATTGTGCGTACTTGGTGACTTGATAAAACAAACGGATCAAGTTATGGATACTTGTTGATCCGAGAAGGCGAATTGGGTCAAATGGAAGACTTTTTAATCCGAGAAGTCAATTAGGGTCAAATACAAGCCTTAATGATCCGAGAAGTCAAATTGAGTCAAATAGAAGGTGCCTGTTGATTCGAGAAGCCGTATTAGGTCACATTGTGCGTACTTGGTGACTTGATAAAATAAACGGATCAAGTTATGGGTATTTGTTGATCCGAGAAGCCGAATTGGGTCAAATGGAAGACATATTGATCCGAGAAGTCAATTGAGATCAAATACAAGCCGTAATGATCCGAGAAGTCGAATCGAGTGAAATAGAAGGTGCTTGTTGATTCGAGAAGCCGTATTAGGTCACATTGTGCGTACTTGGTTACTTGATAAAACAAACGGATCAAGTTAAGGATACTTGTTGATCCGAGAAGCCGAATTGGGTAAAATGGAAGACTTTTTAATCCGAGAAGTCAATTAGGGTCCAATACAAGCCTTAATGATCCGAGAAGTCAAATCGAGTCAAATAGAAGGTGTTTGTTGATTCGAGAAGCCGTATTAGGTCACATTGTGCGTACTTGGTGACTTGATAAAACAAACGGATCAAGTTATGGATACTTGTTGATCCGAGAAGCCGAATTGGGTCAAATGGTAGACTTATTGATCCGAGAAGTCAATTGGGGTCAAATAAAAGCCTTAGTGATCCGAGAAGTCGAATCGAGTCAAATAGAAGGTGCTTGTTGATCCGAGAAGCCGTATTAGGTCACATTGTGCGTACTTTGTGACTTGATAAAACAAACGGATCAAGTTATGGATACTTGTTGATCCGAGAAGTCGAATTGGGTCAAATGGAAGAAATTGTATTCCGAGAAGTCAATTGAGATCAAATACAAGCCGTAATGATTCGAGAAGTCGAATCGAGTCAAATAGAAGGTGCTTGTTGATCCGAGAAGCCGTATTAGGTCACATTGTGCGTACTTGGTGACTTGATAAAACAAACGGATCAAGTTATGGATACTTGTTGATCCGAGAAGCCGAATTGGGTCAAATGGAAGACTTTTTAATCCGAGAAGTCAATTAGGGTCAAATACAAGCCTTAGTGATCCGAGAAGTCAAATTGAGTCAAATAGAAGGTGCTTGTTGATTCGAGAAGCCGTATTAGGTCACATTGTGCGTACTTGGTGACTTGATAAAATAAACGGATAAAGTTATAGATACTTGTTGATCCGAGAAGCCGAATTGGGTCAAATGGAAGACTTATTAATCCGAGAAGTCAATTGGGGTCAAATAAAAGCCTTAATGATCCGAGAAGTCGAATCGAGTCAAATAGAAGGTGCTTGTTGATCCGAGAATCCGTATTAGGTCACATTGTGCGTATTTGGTGACTTGATAACACAAACGGATCAAGTTATGGAACCCTGTTGATCCGAGAAGCCGAATTGGGTCAAATGGAAGACGTATTGATCCGAGAAGTCAATTGAGATCAAATACAAGCCGTAATGATTCGAGAAGTCGAATCGAGTTAAATCGAAGGTGCTTGTTGATCCGAGAAGCCGTATTAGGTCACATTGTGCGTACTTGGTGACTTGATAAAACAAACGGATCAAGTTATGGATACTTGTTGATCCGAGAAGCTGAATTGGGTCAAATGGAAGACTTATTAATCCGAGAAGTCAATTGGGATCAAATACAAGCCTTAATGATCCGAGAAGTCGAATCGAGTCAAATAGAAGGTGCTTGTTCAATCGAGAAGCCGTATTAGGTCACATTGTGCGTACTTGGTGACTTGATAAAACAAACGAATCAAGTTATGGATACTTGTTGATCCGAGAAGCCGAATTGGGTCAAATGGAAGAAGTTGTATTCCGAGAAGTCAATTCAGATCAAATACAAGCCGTAATGATTCGAGAAGTCGAATCGAGTCAAATAGAAGGTGCTTGTTGATCCGAGAAGCCGTATTAGGTCACATTGTGCGTACTTGGTGACTTGATAAAACAAACGGATCAAGTTATGGATACTTGTTGATCCTAGAAGCCGAATTGGGTCAAATGAAAGAAATTGTATTCGAGAAGTCAATTGAGATCAAATACAAGCCGTAATGATTCGAGAAGTCGAATCGAGTCAAATAGAAGGTGTTTGTTGATCCGAGAAGCCGTATTAGGTCACATTGTGCGTACTTGGTGACTTGATAAAACAAACGGATCAAGTTATGGATACTTGTTGATCCGAGAAGGCGAATTGGGTCAAATGGAAGACTTTTTAATCCGAGAAGTCAATTAGGGTCAAATACAAGCCTTAATGATCCGAGAAGTCAAATTGAGTCAAATAGAAGGTGCCTGTTGATTCGAGAAGCCGTATTAGGTCACATTGTGCGTACTTGGTGACTTGATAAAATAAACGGATCAAGTTATGGGTATTTGTTGATCCGAGAAGCCGAATTGGGTCAAATGGAAGACATATTGATCCGAGAAGTCAATTGAGATCAAATACAAGCCGTAATGATCCGAGAAGTCGAATCGAGTGAAATAGAAGGTGCTTGTTGATTCGAGAAGCCGTATTAGGTCACATTGTGCGTACTTGGTTACTTGATAAAACAAACGGATCAAGTTAAGGATACTTGTTGATCCGAGAAGCCGAATTGGGTAAAATGGAAGACTTTTTAATCCGAGAAGTCAATTAGGGTCCAATACAAGCCTTAATGATCCGAGAAGTCAAATCGAGTCAAATAGAAGGTGTTTGTTGATTCGAGAAGCCGTATTAGGTCACATTGTGCGTACTTGGTGACTTGATAAAACAAACGGATCAAGTTATGGATACTTGTTGATCCGAGAAGCCGAATTGGGTCAAATGGTAGACTTATTGATCCGAGAAGTCAATTGGGGTCAAATAAAAGCCTTAGTGATCCGAGAAGTCGAATCGAGTCAAATAGAAGGTGCTTGTTGATCCGAGAAGCCGTATTAGGTCACATTGTGCGTACTTGGTGACTTGATAAAACAAACGGATCAAGTTATGGATACCTGTTGATCCGAGAAGCCGAATTGGGTCAAATGGAAGAAATTGTATTCGGAGAAGTCAATTGAGATCAAATACAAGCTTTAATGATTCGAGAAGTCGAATCGAGTCAAATAGAAGGTGCTTGTTAATCCGAGAAGCCTTATCAGGTCACATTGTGCGTACTTTGTGACTTGATGAAACAAACGGATCAAGTTATGGATACTTGTTGATCCAAGAAGCCGAATTGGGTCAAATGGAAGAAATTGTATTCCGAGAAGTCAATTGAGATCAAATACAAGCTTTAATGATTCGAGAAGTCGAATCGAGTCAAATAGAAGGTGCTTGTTGATCCGAGAAGCCGTATTAGGTCACATTGTGCGTACTTGGTGACTTGATAAAACAAACGGATCAAGTTATGGATACTTGTTGATCCGAGAAGCCGAATTGGGTCAAATGGAAGACTTATTAATCCGAGAAGTCAATTGGGGTCAAATAAAAGCCTTAATGATCCGAGAAGTCGAATCGAGTCAAATAGAAGGTGCTTGTTGATCCGAGAAGCCGTATTAGGTCACATTGTGCGTATTTGGTGACTTGATAACACAAACGGATCAAGTTATGGATACCTGTTGATCCGAGAAGCCGAATTGGGTCAAATGGAAGACGTATTGATCCGAGAAGTCAATTGAGATCAAATACAAGCCGTAATGATTCGAGAAGTCGAATCGAGTCAAATAGAAGGTGGTTGTTGATCCGAGAAGCCGTATTAGGTCACATTGTGCGTACTTGGTGACTTGATAAAACAAACGGATCAAGTTATGGATACTTGTTGATCCGAGAAGCCGAATTGGGTCAAATGGAAGAAATTGTATTCCGAGAAGTCAATTGAGATCAAATACAAGCTTTAATGATTTGAGAAGTCGAATCGAGTCAAATAGAAGGTGCTTGTTGATCCGAGAAGCCGTATTAGGTCACATTGTGCGTACTTTGTAACTTGATAAAACAAACGGATCAAGTTATGGATACTTGTTGATCCGAGAAGCCGAATTAGGTCAAATGGAAGAAATTGTATTCCGAGAAGTCAATTGAGATCAAATACAAGCTTTAATGATTCGAGAAGTCGAATCGAGTCAAATAGAAGATGCTTGTTGATCCGAGAAGCCGTATTAGGTCACATTGTGCGTACTTGGTGACTTGATAAAACAAACGGATCAAGTTATGGATACTTGTTGATCCGAGAAGCCGAATTTGGTCAAATGGAAGACTTATTAATTCGAGAAGTCAATTGGGGTCAAATAAAAGCCATAATGATCCGAGAAGTCGAATCGAGTCAAATAGAAGGTGCTTGTAGATCCGAGAAGCCGTATTAGGTCACATTGTGCGTATTTGGTGACTTGATAACACAAACGGATCAAGTTATGGATACCTGTTGATCCGAGAAGCCGAATTGGGTCAAATGGAAGACGTATTGATCCGAGAAGTCAATTGAGATCAAATACAAGCCGTAATGATTCGAGAAGTCGAATCGAGTCAAATAGAAGCTGCTTGTTGATCCGAGAAGCCGTATTAGGTCACATTGTGCGTACTTGGTGACTTGATAAAACAAACGGATCAAGTTATGGATACTTGTTGATCCGAGAAGCCTAATTGGGTCAAATGGAAGACTTATTAATCCGAGAAGTCAATTGGGATCAAATACAAGCCTTAATGATCCGAGAAGTCGAATCGAGTCAAATAGAAGGTGCTTGTTCAACCGAGAAGCCGTATTAGGTCACATTGTGCGTACTTGGTGACTTGATGAAACGAACGGATCAAATTATGGATACTTGTTGATCCGAGAAGCCGAATTGGGTCAAATGGAAGAAATTTTATTCCGAGAAGTCAATTGAGATCAAATACAAGCCTTAATGATCCGAGAAGTCGAATCGAGTCAAATAGAAGGTGCTTGTTGATCCGAGAAGCCGTATTAGGTCACATTGTGCGTATTTGGTGACTTGATAACACAAACGGATCAAGTTATGGATACTTGTTGATCCGAGAAGCCGAATTGGGTCAAATGGAAGACATATTGATCCGAGAAGTCAATTGAGATCAAATACAAGCCGTAATGATTCGAGAAGTCGAATCAAGTCAAATAGAAGGTGCTTGTTGATCCGAGAAGCCGTATTAGGTCACATTGTGCGTACTTGGTGACTTGATAAAACAAACGGATCAAGTTATGGATACTTGTTGATCCAAGAAACCGAATTGGGTCAAATGGAAGACTTATTAATCCGAGAAGTCAATTGGGTCAAATACAAGCCTTAATAATCCGAGAAGTCGAATCGAGTCAAATAGAAGGTGCTTGTGGATCCGAGAAGCCGTATTAGGTCACATTGTGCGTATTTGGTGACTTGATAACACAAACGGATCAAGTTATGGATACTAGTTGATCCGAGAAGTCGAATTGGGTCAAATGGAAGACAAATTGATTCGAGAAGTCAATTGAGATCAAATACAAGCCGTAATGATTCAAGAAGTCGAATCGAGTCAAATAGAAGGTGCTTGTTGATCCGAGAAGCCGTATTAGGTCACATTGTGCGTACTTGGTGACTTGATAAAATAAACGGATCAAGTTATGGATACTTGTTGATCTGAGAAGCCGAATTGGGTCAAATGGAAGACTTATTAATCCGAGAAGTCAGTTGGGGTCAAATACAAGCCTTAATGATCCGAGAAGTCGAATCGAGTCAAATAGAAGGTTCTTGTTGATCCGAGAAGCCGTATTAGGTCACATTGTGCGTACTTGGTGACTTGATAAAACAAACGGATCAAGTTATGGATACTTGTTGATCCGAGAAGCCGAATTGGGTCAAATGGAAGAAATTGTATTCCGAGAAGTCAATTGAGATCAAATACAAGCTTTAATGATTCGAGAAGTCGAATCGAGTCAAATAGAAGGTGCTTGTTGATCCGAGAAGCCGTGTTAGGTCACATTGTGCGTACTTGGTGACTTGATAAAACAAACGGATCAAGTTATGGGTATTTGTTGATCCGAGAAGCCGAATTGGGTCAAATGGAAGACTTATTAATCCGAAAAGTCAATTGGGGTCAAATACAAGTCTTAATGATCCGAGAAGTCGAATCGAGTCAAATAGAAGGTGCTTGATGATCCGAGAAGCGGTATTAGGTCACATTATGCGTATTTGGTGACTTGATAACACAAACGGATCAAGTTATGGATGCTTGTTGATCCGAGAAGCCGAATTGGGTCAAATGGAAGACTTATTGATCCTAGAAGTCAATTTTGATCAAATACAAGCCTTAATGAGTCGAGAAGTCGAATCAAGTCAAATAGAAGGTGCTTGTTGATCCGAGAAGCCGTATTGGGTCACATTGTGCGTACTTGGTGACTTGATAAAACAAATCGATCAAGTTATGGATACTTGTTGATCCGAGAAGCCGAATTGGGTCAAATGGAAGACTTGTTAATCCGAGAAGTCAATTGGGGTCAAATACAAGCCTTAATGATCCGAGAAGTCGAATCGACTCAAAAAGAAGGTGCTTGTTGATCCGAGAAGTCGTATTAGGTCACATTGTGCGTACTTGGTGAATTGATAAAACAAACGGATCAAGTTATGGATACTTGTTGATCCGAGAAGCCGAATTGGGTCAAATGGAAGACTTATTGATCCCAAAAGACAATTTTGATCAAATACAAGCCTTAATGAGTCTAGAAGTCGAATTGAGTTAAATAGAAGGTGCCTGTTGATCCGAGAAGCCGTAATAGGTCACATTGTGCGTACTTGGTGACTTGATAAAACAAATGAATCAAGTTATGGATACTTGTTGATCCGAGAAGCCGAATTGGGTCAAATGGAAGACTTGTTAATCCGAGAAGTCAATTGGAGTCAAATACAGGCCTTAATGATCCGAGAAGTCGAATCGAGTCAAAAAGAAGGTGCTTGTTGATCCGAGAAGTCGTATTAGGTCACATTGTGCGTACTTGGTGATAAACAAACGGATCAAGTTATGGATACTTGTTGATCCGAGAAGCCGAATCGGGTCAAATGGAAGACTTATTGATCCCAGAAGTCAATTTTGATCAAATACAAGCCTTAATGAGTCGAGAATTCGAATCGAGTTAAATAGAAGGTGCTTGTTGATCCAAGAAGCCGTATTGGGTCACATTGTGCGTACTTGGTGACTTGATAAAACAAACGGATCAAGTTATGGATACTTGTTGATTCGAGAAGCCAAATTGGGTCAAATGGAAGACATGTTAATCTGAGAAGTCAATTGGGGTCAAATACAAGCCTTAATGATCCGAGAAGTCAAATCGAGTCAAATAGAAGGTGCTTGTTGATCCGAAAAGCCGTATTGGGTCACATTGTGCGTACTTGGTGACTTGAGAAAACAAACGGATCAAGTTATGGATACTTGTTGATCCGAGATGACGAATTGGGTCAAATGGAAGACATATTGATCCGAGAAGTCAATTGAGATCAAATACAAGCCTTAATGATTGGAGAAGTCGAATCGAGTCAAATAGAAGGTGCTTCTTGATCCGAGAAGCCGTATTAGGTCACATTGTGCGTACTTGGTGACTTGATAAAACAAACGGATCAAGTTATGGATACTTGTTGATCCGAGAAGCCGAATTGGGTCAAATGGAAGACTTATTAATCCGAGAAGTCAATTGGGGTCAAATACAAGCCTTAATGATCCGAGAAGTCGAATCAAGTCAAATAGAAGGTGCTTGTTGATCCGAGAAGCCGTATTAGGTCACATTGTGCGTACTTGGTGACTTGATAAAATAAACGGATCAAGTTATGGATACTTGTTGATCCGAGAAGCCTAATTGGGTCAAATAGAAGACTTATTAATCCGAGAAGTCAATTGGGGTCAAATACAAGCCTTAATGATCCGAGAAGTCGAATCGAGTCAAATAGAAGGTGCTTGTTGATCCGAGAAGCCGTATTAGGTCACATTGTGCATATTTGGTGACTTGATAACACAAACGGATCAAGTTATGGATACTAGTTGATCCGAGAAGTCGAATTGAGTCAAATGGAAGACATATTGATCCGAGAAGTCAATTGAGATCAAATACAAGCCGTAATGATTCGAGAAGTCGAATCGAGTCAAATAGAAGGTGCTTGTTGATCCGAGAAGCCGTATTAGGTCATATTGTGCGTACTTGGTGACTTGATAAAACAAACGGATCAAGTTATGGATACTTGTTGATCCGAGAAGCCGAATTGGGTCAAATGGAAGACTTATTAATCCGAGAAGTCAATTGGGGTCAAATACAAGCCTTAATGATCCGAGAAGTCAAATTGAGTCAAATAGAAGGTGCTTGTTGATTCGAGAAGCCGTATTAGGTCACATTGTGCGTACTTGGTGACTTGATAAAACAAACGGATCAAGTTATGGATACTTGTTGATCCGAGAAGCCGAATTGGGTCAAATGGAAGACATATTGATCCGAGAAGTCAATTGAGATCAAATACAAGCCGTAATGATTCGAGAAGTCGAATCGAGTCAAATAGAAGGTGCTTGTTGATCCGAGAAGCCGTATTAGGTCACATTGTGAGTACTTGGTTACTTGATAAAACAAACGGATCAAGTTAAGGATACTTGTTGATCCGAGAAGCCGAATTGGGTCAAATGGAAGACTTTTTAATCCGAGAAGTCAATTAGGGTCAAATACAAGCCTTAATGATCCGAGAAGTCAAATCGAGTCAAATAGAAGGTGCTTGTTGATTCGAGAAGCCGTATTAGGTCACATTGTGCGTACTTGGTGACTTGATAAAACAAACGGATCAAGTTATGGATACTTGTTGATCCGAGAAGCCGAATTGTGTCAAATGGAAGAAATTTTATTCCGAGAAGTCAATTGAGATCAAATAAAAACTTTAATGATTCGAGAAGTCGAATCGAGTCAAATAGAGGTGCTGGGTGATCCGAGAAGCCGTGTTAGGTCACATTGTGCGTACTTGGTGACTTGATAAAACAAACGGATCAAGTTATGGGTATTTGTTGATCCGAGAAGCCGAATTGGGTCAAATGGAAGACTTATTAATCCGAAAAGTCAATTGGGGTCAAATACAAGCCTTAATGATCCGAGAAGTCGAATCGAGTAAAATAGAAGGTGCTTGATGATCCGAGAAGCGGTATTAGGTCACATTGTGCGTATTTGGTGACTTGATAACACAAACGGATCAAGTTATGGATGCTTGTTGATCCGAGAAGCCGAATTGGGTCAAATGGAAGACTTATTGATCCTAGAAGTCAATTTTGATCAAATACAAGCCTTAATGAGTCGAGAAGTCGAATCAAGTCAAATAGAAGGTGCTTGTTGATCCGAGAAGCCGTATTGGGTCACATTGTTCGTACTTGGTGACTTGATAAAACAAATCGATCAAGTTATGGATACTTGTTGATCCGAGAAGCCGAATTGGGTTAAATGGAAGACTTGTTAATCCGAGAAGTCAATTGGGGTCAAATACAAGCTTTAATGATCCGAGAAGTCGAATCGACTCAAAAAGAAGGTGCTTGTTGATCCGAGAAGTCGTATTAGGTCACATTGTGCGTACTTGGTGAATTGATAAAACAAACGGATCAAGTTATGGATACTTGTTGATCCGAGAAGCCGAATTGGGTCAAATGGAAGACTTATTGATCCCAAAAGACAATTTTGATCAAATACAAGCCTTAATGAGTCTAGAAGTCGAATTGAGTTAAATAGAAGGTGCCTGTTGATCCGAGAAGCCGTATTAGGTCACATTGTGCGTACTTGGTGACTTGATAAAACAAATGAATCAAGTTATGGATACTTGTTGATCCGAGAAGCCGAATTGGGTCAAATGGAAGACTTGTTAATCCGAGAAGTCAATTGGAGTCAAATACAGGCCTTAATGATCCGAGAAGTCGAATCGAGTCAAAAAGAAGGTGCTTGTTGATCCGAGAAGTCGTATTAGGTCACATTGTGCGTACTTGGTGATAAACAAACGGATCAAGTTATGGATACTTGTTGATCCGAGAAGCCGAATTGGGTCAAATGGAAGACTTATTGATCCCAGAAGTCAATTTTGATCAAATACAAGCCTTAATGAGTCGAGAAGTCGAATCGAGTTAAATAGAAGGTGCTTGTTGATCCAAGAAGCCGTATTGGGTCACATTGTGCGTACTTGGTGACTTGATAAAACAAACGGATCAAGTTATGGATACTTGTTGATTCGAGAAGCCAAATTGGGTCAAATGGAAGACATGTTAATCTGAGAAGTCAATTGGGGTCAAATACAAGCCTTAATGATCCGAGAAGTCAAATCGAGTCAAATAGAAGGTGCTTGTTGATCTGAAAACCCGTATTGGGTCACATTGTGCGTACTTGGTGACTTGAGAAAACAAACGGATCAAGTTATGGATACTTGTTGATCCGAGATGCCTAATTGGGTCAAATGGAAGACATATTGATCCGACAAGTCAATTGAGATCAAATACAAGCCTTAATGATTGGAGAAGTCGAATCGAGTCAAATAGAA
Source organism: Ajuga chamaepitys (assembly GCA_958295605.1). Taxonomy (NCBI): domain Eukaryota; kingdom Viridiplantae; phylum Streptophyta; class Magnoliopsida; order Lamiales; family Lamiaceae; genus Ajuga; species Ajuga chamaepitys. The sequence continues at coordinate 22,777,978 of OY282498.1, read as the reverse complement.
GGTGCTTCTTGATCCGAGAAGCCGTATTAGGTCACATTGTGCATACTTGGTGACTTGATAAAACAAACGGATCAAGTTATGGATACTTGTTGATCCGAGAAGCCGAATTGGGTCAAATGGAAGACTTATTAATCCGAGAAGTCAATTAGGGTCAAATACAAGCCTTAATGATCCGAGAAGTCGAATCAAGTCAAATAGAAGGTGCTTGTTGATCCGAGAAGCCGTATTAGGTCACATTGTGCGTACTTGGTGACTTGATAAAACAAACGGATCAAGTTATGGATACTTGTTGATCCGAGAAGCCGAATTGGGTCAAATAGAAGACTTATTAATCCGAGAAGTCAATTGGGGTCAAATACAAGCCTTAATGATCCGAGAAGTCGAATCGAGTCAAATAGAAGGTGCTTGTTGATCCGAGAAGCCGTATTAGGTCACATTGTGCATATTTGGTGACTTGATAACACAAACGGATCAAGTTATGGATACTAGTTGATCCGAGAAGTCGAATTGAGTCAAATGGAAGACATATTGATCCGAGAAGTCAATTGAGATCAAATACAAGCCGTAATGATTCGAGAAGTCGAATCGAGTCAAATAGAAGGTGCTTCTTGATCCGAGAAGCCGTATTAGGTCATATTGTGCGTACTTGGTGACTTGATAAAACAAACGGATCAAGTTATGGATACTTGTTGATCCGAGAAGCCGAATTGGGTCAAATGGAAGACTTATTAATCCGAGAAGTCAATTGGGGTCAAATACAAGCCTTAATGATCCGAGAAGTCGAATCGAGTCAAATAGAAGGTGCTTGTTGATCCGAGAAGCCGTATTAGGTCACATTGTGCGTATTCGGTGACTTGATAACACAAACGGATCATGTTATGGATACTAGTTGATCCAAGAAGTCGAATTGGGTCAAATGGAAGACATATTGATCCGAGAAGTCAATTGAGATCAAATACAAGCCGTAATGATTCGAGAAGTCGAATCGAGTCAAATAGAAGGTGCTTGTTGATCCGAGAAGCCGTATTAGGTCACATTGTGCATACTTGGTGACTTGATAAAACAAACGGATCAAGTTATGGATACTTGTTGATCCGAGAAGCCGAATTGGGTCAAATGGAAGAAATTGTATTTCGAGAAGTCAATTGAGATCAAATACAAGCTTTAATGATTCGAGAAGTCGAATCGAGTCAAATAGAAGGTGCTTGTTGATCCGAGAAGCCGTATTAGGTCACATTGTGCGTACTTGGTGACTTGATAAAACAAACGGATCAAGTTATGGATACTTGTTGATCCGAGAAGCCGAATTGGGTCAAATGGAAGACTTATTGATCCCAAAAGACAATTTTGATCAAATACAAGCCTTAATGAGTCTAGAAGTCGAATTGAGTTAAATAGAAGGTGCCTGTTGATCCGAGAAGCCGTATTAGGTCACATTGTGCGTACTTGGTGACTTGATAAAACAAATGAATCAAGTTATGGATACTTGTTGATCCGAGAAGCCGAATTGGGTCAAATGGAAGACTTGTTAATCCGAGAAGTCAATTGGAGTCAAATACAGGCCTTAATGATCCGAGAAGTCGAATCGAGTCAAAAAGAAGGTGCTTGTTGATCCGAGAAGTCGTATTAGGTCACATTGTGCGTACTTGGTGATAAACAAACGGATCAAGTTATGGATACTTGTTGATCCGAGAAGCCGAATCGGGTCAAATGGAAGACTTATTGATCCCAGAAGTCAATTTTGATCAAATACAAGCCTTAATGAGTCGAGAATTCGAATCGAGTTAAATAGAAGGTGCTTGTTGATCCAAGAAGCCGTATTGGGTCACATTGTGCGTACTTGGTGACTTGATAAAACAAACGGATCAAGTTATGGATACTTGTTGATTCGAGAAGCCAAATTGGGTCAAATGGAAGACATGTTAATCTGAGAAGTCAATTGGGGTCAAATACAAGCCTTAATGATCCGAGAAGTCAAATCGAGTCAAATAGAAGGTGCTTGTTGATCCGAAAAGCCGTATTGGGTCACATTGTGCGTACTTGGTGACTTGAGAAAACAAACGGATCAAGTTATGGATACTTGTTGATCCGAGATGCCGAATTGGGTCAAATGGAAGACTTATTAATCCGAGAAGTCAATTGGGGTCAAATACAAGCCTTAATGATCCGATAAGTCGAATCGAGTCAAATAGAAGGTGCTTGTTGATTCGAGAAGCCGTATTAGGTCACATTGTGCGTACTTGGTGACTTGATAAAACAAACGGATCAAGTTATGGATACTTGTTGATCCCAGAAGTCGAATTGGGTCAAATGGAAGACTTATTGATCCCAAAAGACAATTTTGATCAAATACAAGCCTTAATGAGTCTAGAAGTCGAATTGAGTTAAATAGAAGGTGCCTGTTGATCCGAGAAGCCGTATTAGGTCACATTGTGCGTACTTGGTGACTTGATAAAACAAATGAATCAAGTTATGGATACTTGTTGATCCGAGAAGCCGAATTGGGTCAAATGGAAGACTTGTTAATCTGAGAAGTCAATTGGAGTCAAATACAGGCCTTAATGATCCGAGAAGTCGAATCGAGTCAAAAAGAAGGTGCTTGTTGATCCGAGAAGTCGTATTAGGTCACATTGTGCGTACTTGATGATAAACAAACGGATCAAGTTATGGATACTTGTTGATCCGAGAAGCCGAATCGGGTCAAATGGAAGACTTATTGATCCCAGAAGTCAATTTTGATCAAATACAAGCCTTAATGAGTCGAGAAGTCGAATCGAGTTAAATAGAAGGTGCTTGTTGATCCAAGAAGCCGTATTGGGTCACATTGTGCGTACTTGGTGACTTGATAAAACAAACGGATCAAGTTATGGATACTTGTTGATTCGAGAAGCCAAATTGGGTCAAATGGAAGACATGTTAATCTGAGAAGTCAATTGGGGTCAAAAACAAGACTTAATGATCCGAGAAGTCAAATCGAGTCAAATAGAAGGTGCTTGTTGATCTGAAAACCCGTATTGGGTCACATTGTGCGTACTTGGTGACTTGAGAAAACAAACGGATCAAGTTATGGATACTTGTTGATCCGAGATGCCGAATTGGGTCAAATGGAAGACATATTGATCCGACAAGTCAATTGAGATCAAATACAAGCCTTAATGATTGGAGAAGTCGAATCGAGTCAAATAGAAGGTGCTTCTTGATCCGAGAAGCCGTATTAGGTCACATTGTGCGTACTTGGTGACTTGATAAAACAAACGGATCAAGTTATGGATACTTGTTGATCCGAGAAGCCGAATTGGGTCAAATGGAAGACTTATTAATCCGAGAAGTCAATTAGGGTCAAATACAAGCCTTAATGATCCGAGAAGTCGAATCAAGTCAAATAGAAGGTGCTTGTTGATCCGAGAAGCCGTATTAGGTCACATTATGCGTACTTGGTGACTTGATAAAACAAACGGATCAAGTTATGGATACTTGTTGATCCGAGAAGCCGAATTGGGTCAAATAGAAGACTTATTAATCCGAGAAGTCAATTGGGGTCAAATACAAGCCTTAATGATCCGAGAAGTCGAATCGAGTCAAATAGAAGGTGCTTGTTGATCCGAGAAGCCGTATTAGGTCACATTGTGCATATTTGGTGACTTGATAACACAAACGGATCAATTTATGGATACTAGTTGATCCGAGAAGTCGAATTGAGTCAAATGGAAGACATATTGATCCGAGAAGTCAATTGAGATCAAATACAAGCCGTAATGATTCGAGAAGTCGAATCGAGTCAAATAGAAGGTGCTTGTTGATCCGAGAAGCCGTATTAGGTCATATTGTGCGTACTTGGTGACTTGATAAAACAAACGGATCAAGTTATGGATACTTGTTGATCCGAGAAGCCGAATTGGGTCAAATGGAAGACTTATTAATCCGAGAAGTCAATTGGGGTCAAATACAAGCCTTAATGATCCGAGAAGTCGAATCGAGTCAAATAGAAGGTGCTTGTTGATCCGAGAAGCCGTATTAGGTCACATTGTGCGTATTCGGTGACTTGATAACACAAACGGATCATGTTATGGATACTAGTTGATCCAAGAAGTCGAATTGGGTCAAATGGAAGACATATTGATCCGAGAAGTCAATTGAGATCAAATACAAGCCGTAATGATTCGAGAAGTCGAATCGAGTCAAATAGAAGGTGCTTGTTGATCCGAGAAGCCGTATTAGGTCACATTGTGCGTACTTGGTGACTTGATAAAACAAACGGATCAAGTTATGGATACTTGTTGATCCGAGAAGCCGAATTGGGTCAAATGGAAGAAATTGTATTTCGAGAAGTCAATTGAGATCAAATACAAGCTTTAATGATTCGAGAAGTCGAATCGAGTCAAATAGAAGGTGCTTGTTGATCCGAGAAGCCGTATTAGGTCACATTGTGCATACTTGGTGACTTGATAAAACAAACGGATCAAGTTATGGATACTTGTTGATCCGAGAAGCCGAATTGGGTCAAATGGAAGACTTATTGATCCCAAAAGACAATTTTGATCAAATACAAGCCTTAATGAGTCTAGAAGTCGAATTGAGTTAAATAGAAGGTGCCTGTTGATCCGAGAAGCCGTATTAGGTCACATTGTGCGTACTTGGTGACTTGATAAAACAAATGAATCAAGTTATGGATACTTGTTGATCCGAGAAGCCGAATTGGGTCAAATGGAAGACTTGTTAATCCGAGAAGTCAATTGGAGTCAAATACAGGCCTTAATGATCCGAGAAGTCGAATCGAGTCAAAAAGAAGGTGCTTGTTGATCCGAGAAGTCGTATTAGGTCACATTGTGCGTACTTGGTGATAAACAAACGGATCAAGTTATGGATACTTGTTGATCCGAGAAGCCGAATCGGGTCAAATGGAAGACTTATTGATCCCAGAAGTCAATTTTGATCAAATACAAGCCTTAATGAGTCGAGAATTCGAATCGAGTTAAATAGAAGGTGCTTGTTGATCCAAGAAGCCGTATTGGGTCACATTGTGCGTACTTGGTGACTTGATAAAACAAACGGATCAAGTTATGGATACTTGTTGATTCGAGAAGCCAAATTGGGTCAAATGGAAGACATGTTAATCTGAGAAGTCAATTGGGGTCAAATACAAGCCTTAATGATCCGAGAAGTCAAATCGAGTCAAATAGAAGGTGCTTGTTGATCCGAAAAGCCGTATTGGGTCACATTGTGCGTAGTTGGTGACTTGAGAAAACAAACGGATCAAGTTATGGATACTTGTTGATCCGAGATGCCGAATTGGGTCAAATGGAAGACATATTGATCCGAGAAGTCAATTGAGATCAAATAAAAGCCTTAATGATTGGAGAAGTCGAATCGAGTCAAATAGAAGTTGCTTCTTGATCCGAGAAGCCGTATTAGGTCACGTTGTGCGTACTTGGTGACTTGATAGAACAAACGGATCAAGTTATGGATACTTGTTGATCCGAGAAGCCGAATTGGGTCAAATGGAAGACTTATTAATCCGAGAAGTCAATTGGGGTCAAATACAAGCCTTAATGATCCGAGAAGTCGAATCAAGTCAAATAGAAGGTGCTTGTTGATCCGAGAAGCCGTATTAGGTCACATTGTGCGTACTTGGTGACTTGATAAAACAAACGGATCAAGTTATGGATACTTGTTGATCCGAGAAGCCGAATTGGGTCAAATAGAAGACTTATTAATCCGAGAAGTCAATTGGGGTCAAATACAAGCCTTAATGATCCGAGAAGTCGAATCGAGTCAAATAGAAGGTGCTTGTTGATCCGAGAAGCCGTATTAGGTCACATTGTGCATATTTGGTGACTTGATAACACAAACGGATCAAGTTATGGATACTAGTTGATCCGAGAAGTCGAATTGAGTCAAATGGAAGACATATTGATCCGAGAAGTCAATTGAGATCAAATACAAGCCGTAATGATTCGAAAAGTCGAATCGAGTCAAATAGAAGGTGCTTGTTGATCCGAGAAGCCGTATTAGGTCATATTGTGCGTACTTGGTGACTTGATAAAACAAACGGATCAAGTTATGGATACTTGTTGATCCGAGAAGCCGAATTGGGTCAAATGGAAGACTTATTAATCCGAGAAGTCAATTGGGGTCAAATACAAGCCTTAATGATCCGAGAAGTCAAATTGAGTCAAATAGAAGGTGCTTGTTGATTCGAGAAGCCGTATTAGGTCACATTGTGCGTACTTGGTGACTTGATAAAACAAACGGATCAAGTTATGGATACTTGTTGATCCGAGAAGCCGAATTGGGTCAAATGGAAGACATATTGATCCGAGAAGTCAATTGAGATCAAATACAAGCCGTAATGATTCGAGAAGTCGAATCGAGTCAAATAGAAGGTGCTTGTTGATCCGAGATGCCGTATTAGGTCACATTGTGCGTACTTGGTTACTTGATAAAACAAACGGATCAAGTTAAGGATACTTGTTGATCCGAGAAGCCGAATTGGGTCAAATGGAAGACTTTTTAATCCGAGAAGTCAATTAGGGTCAAATACAAGCCTTAATGATCCGAGAAGTCAAATCGAGTCAAATAGAAGGTGCTTGTTGATTCGAGAAGCCGTATTAGGTCACATTGTGCGTACTTGGTGACTTGATAAAACAAACGGATCAAGTTATGGATACTTGTTGATCCGAGAAGCCGAATTGTGTCAAATGGAAGAAATTTTATTCCGAGAAGTCAATTGAGATTAAATAAAAGCTTTAATGATTCGAGAAGTCGAATCGAGTCAAATAGAGGTGCTGGGTGATCCGAGAAGCCGTGTTAGGTCACATTGTGCGTACTTGGTGACTTGATAAAACAAACGGATCAAGTTATGGGTATTTGTTGATCCGAGAAGCCGAATTGGGTCAAATGGAAGACTTATTAATCCGAAAAGTCAATTGGGGTCAAATACAAGCCTTAATGATCCGAGAAGTCGAATCGAGTAAAATAGAAGGTGCTTGATGATCCGAGAAGCGGTATTAGGTCACATTGTGCGTATTTGGTGACTTGATAACACAAACGGATCAAGTTATGGATGCTTGTTGATCCGAGAAGCCGAATTGGGTCAAATGGAAGACTTATTGATCCTAGAAGTCAATTTTGATCAAATACAAGCCTTAATGAGTCGAGAAGTCGAATCAAGTCAAATAGAAGGTGCTTGTTGATCCGAGAAGCCGTATTGGGTCACATTGTGCGTACTTGGTGACTTGATAAAACAAATCGATCAAGTTATGGATACTTGTTGATCCGAGAAGCCGAATTGGGTTAAATGGAAGACTTGTTAATCCGAGAAGTCAATTGGGGTCAAATACAAGCCTTAGTGATCCGAGAAGTCGAATCGACTCAAAAAGAAGGTGCTTGTTGATCCGAGAAGTCGTATTAGGTCACATTGTGCGTACTTGGTGAATTGATAAAACAAACGGATCAAGTTATGGATACTTGTTGATCCGAGAAGCCGAATTGGGTCAAATGGAAGACTTATTGATCCCAAAAGACAATTTTGATCAAATACAAGCCTTAATGAGTCTAGAAGTCGAATTGAGTTAAATAGAAGGTGCTTGTTGATCCGAGAAGCCGTATTAGGTCACATTGTGCGTACTTGGTGACTTGATAAAACAAATGAATCAAGTTATGGATATTTGTTGATCCGAGAAGCCGAATTGGGTCAAATGGAAGACTTGTTAATCCGAGAAGTCAATTGGAGTCAAATACAGGCCTTAATGATCCGAGAAGTCGAATCGAGTCAAAAAGAAGGTGCTTGCTGATCCGAGAAGTCGTATTAGGTCACATTGTGCGTACTTGGTGATAAACAAACGGATCAAGTTATGGATACTTGTTGATCCGAGAACCCGAATTGGGTCAAATGGAAGACTTATTCATCCCAGAAGTCAATTTTGATCAAATACAAGCCTTAATGAGTCGAGAAGTCGAATCGAGTTAAATAGAAGGTGCTTGTTGATCCAAGAAGCCGTATTGGGTCACATTGTGCGTACTTGGTGACTTGATAAAACAAACGGATCAAGTTATGGATACTTGTTGATTCGAGAAGCCGAATTTGGTCAAATGGAAGAAATTGTATTCCGAGAAGTCAATTGAGATCAAATACAAGCTTTAATGATTCGAGAAGTCGAATCGAGACAAATAGAAGGTGCTTGTTGATTCGAGAAGCCGTATTAGGTCACATTGTGCGTACTTGGTGACTTGATAAAACAAACGGATCAAGTTATGGATACTTGTTGATCCGAGAAGCCGAATTGGGTCAAATGGAAGACTTATTAATCCGAGAAGTCAATTGGGGTCAAATAAAAGCCTTAATGATCCGAGAAGTGGAATCGAGTCAAATAGAAGGTGCTTGTTGATCCGAGAATCCGTATTAGGTCACTTTGTGCGTATTTGGTGACTTGATAACACAAACGGATCAAGTTATGGATACCTGTTGATCCGAGAAGCCGAATTGGGTCAAATGGAAGACGTATTGATCCGAGAAGTCAATTGAGATCAAATACAAGCCGTAATGATTCGAGAAGTCGAATCGAGTCAAATAGAAGGTGCTTGTTGATCCGAGAAGCCGTATTAGGTCACATTGTGCGTACTTGGTGACTTGATAAAACAAACGGATCAAGTTATGGATACTTGTTGATCCGAGAAGCTGAATTGGGTCAAATGGAAGACTTATTAATCTGAGAAGTCAATTGGGGTCAAATGCAAGCCTTAATGATCCAAGAAGTCGAATCAAGTCAAATAGAAGGTGCTTGTTGATCCGAGAAGCCGTATTAGGTCACATTGTGCGTACTTGGTGACTTGATAAAACAAACGGATCAAGTTATGGATACTTGTTGATCCGAGAAGCCGAATTGGGTCAAATGGAAGAAATTGTATTTCGAGAAGTCAATTGAGATCAAATACAAGCTTTAATGATTCGAGAAGTCGAATCGAGTCAAATAGAAGGTGCTTGTTGATCCGAGAAGCCGTATTAGGTCACATTGTGCGTACTTGGTGACTTGATAAAACAAACGGATCAAGTTATGGATACTTGTTGATCCGAGAAGCCGAATTGGGTCAAATGGAAGACTTATTAATCCGAGAAGTCAATTGGGGTCAAATACAAGCCTTAATAATCCGAGAAGTCGAATCGAGTCAAATAGAAGGTGCTTGTTGATCCGAGAAGCCGTATTAGGTCACATTGTGCGTATTTGGTGACTTGATAACACAAACGGATCAAGTTATTGATACTAGTTGATCCGAGTAGTCGAATTGGGTCAAATGGAAGACAAATTGATCCGAGAAGTCAATTGAGATCAAATACAAGCCGTAATGATTCGAGAAGTCGAATCGAGTCAAATAGAAGGTGCTTGTTGATCCGAGAAGCCGTATTAGGTCACATTGTGCGTACTTGGTGACTTGATAAAATAAACGGATCAAGTTATGGATACTTGTTGATCCGAGAAGCCGAATTGGGTCAAATGGAAGACTTATTAATCCGAGAAGTCAATTGGGGTCAAATACAAGCCTTAATGATCCGAGAAGTCGAATCGAGTCAAATAGAAGGTGCTTGTTGATCCGAGAAGCCGTATTAGGTCACATTGTGCGTACTTGGTGACTTGATAAAACAAACGGATCAAGTTATGGATACTTGTTGATCCGAGAAGCCGAATTGGGTCAAATGGAAGACTTATTAATCCGAGAAGTCAATTGGGGTCAAATACAAGCCTTAATAATCCGAGAAGTCGAATCGAGTCAAATAGAAGGTGCTTGTGGATCCGAGAAGCCGTATTAGGTCACATTGTGCGTATTTGGTGACTTGATAACACAAACGGATCAAGTTATGGATACTAGTTGATCCGAGAAGTTGAATTGGGTCAAACGGAAGACAAATTGATTCGAGAAGTCAATTGAGATCAAATACAAGCCGTAATGATTCAAGAAGTCGAATCGAGTCAAATAGAAGGTGCTTGTTGATCCGAGAAGCCGTATTAGGTCACATTGTGCGTACTTGGTGACTTGATAAAATAAACGGATCAAGTTATGGATACTTGTTGATCCGAGAAGCCGAATTGGGTCAAATGGAAGACTTATTAATCCGAGAAGTCAATTGCGGTCAAATACAAGCCTTAATGATCCGAGAAGTCGAATCGAGTCAAATAGAAGGTTCTTGTTGATCCGAGAAGCCGTATTAGGTCACATTGTGCGTACTTGGTGACTTGATAAAACAAACGGATCAAGTTATGGATACTTGTTGATCCCAGAAGCCGAATTGGGTCAAATGGAAGAAATTGTATTCCGAGAAGTCAATTGAGATCAAATACAAGCTTTAATGATTCGAGAAGTCGAATCGAGTCAAATAGAAGGTGCTTGTTGATCCGAGAAGCCGTGTTAGGTCACATTGTGCGTACTTGGTGACTTGATAAAACAAACGGATCAAGTTATGGGTATTTGTTGATCCGAGAAGCCGAATTGGGTCAAATGGAAGACTTATTAATCCGAGAAGTCAATTGGGGTCAAATACAAGCCTTAATGATCCGAGAAGTCGAATCGAGTCAAATAGAAGGTGCTTGTTGATCCGAGAAGTCGTATTAGGTCACATTGTGCATATTTGGTGACTTGATAACACAAACAGATCAAGTTATGGATACTAGTTGATCCGAGAAGTCGAATTGAGTCAAATGGAAGACATATTGATCCGAGAAGTCAATTGAGATCAAATACAATCCGTAATGATTCGAGAAGTCGAATCGAGTCAAATAGAAGGTGCTTGTTGATCCGAGAAGCCGTATTAGGTCATATTGTGCGTACTTGGTGACTTGATAAAACAAACGGATCAAGTTATGGATACTTGTTGATCCGAGAAGCCGAATTGGGTCAAATGGAAGACTTATTAATCCGAGAAGTCAACTGGGGTCAAATACAAGCCTTAATGTTCCGAGAAGTCGAATCGAGTCAAATAGAAGGTGCTTGTTGATCCGAGAAGCCGTATTAGGTCACATTGTGCGTATTCGGTGACTTGATAACACAAACGGATCATGTTATGGATACTAGTTGATCCGAGAAGTCGAATTGGGTCAAATGGAAGACATATTGATCCGAGAAGTCAATTGAGATCAAATACAAGCCGTAATGATTCGAGAAGTCGAATCGAGTCAAATAGAAGGTGCTTGTTGATCCGAGAAGCCGTATTAGGTCACATTGTGCGTACTTGGTGACTTGATAAAACAAACGGATCAAGTCATGGATACTTGTTGATCCGAGAAGCCGAATTGGGTCAAATGGAAGACTTATTAATCCGAGAAGTCAATTGGGGTCAAATACAAGCCTTAATGATCCAAGAAGTCGAATCAAGTCAAATAGAAGGTGCTTGTTGATCCGAGAAGCCGTATTAGGTCACATTGTGCGTACTTGGTGACTTGATAAAACAAACGGATCAAGTTATGGATACTTGTTGATCCGAGAAGCCGAATTGGGTCAAATGGAAGAAATTGTATTTCGAGAAGTCAATTGAGATCAAATACAAGCTTTAATGATTCGAGAAGTCGAATCGAGTCAAATAGAAGGTGCTTGTTGATCCGAGAAGCCGTATTAGGTCACATTGTGCGTACTTGGTGACTTGATAAAACAAACGGATCAAGTTATGGATACTTGTTGATCCGAGAAGCCGAATTGGGTCAAATGGAAGACTTATTAATCCGAGAAGTCAATTGGGGTCAAATACAAGCCTTAATAATCCGAGAAGTCGAATCGAGTCAAATAGAAGGTGCTTGTTGATCCGAGAAGCCGTATTAGGTCACATTGTGCGTATTTGGTGACTTGATAACACAAACGGATCAAGTTATGGATACTAGTTGATCCGAGAAGTCGAATTGGGTCAAATGGAAGATAAATTGATCCGAGAAGTCAATTGAGATCAAATACAAGCCGTAATGATTCGAGAAGTCGAATCGAGTCAAATAGAAGGTGCTTGTTGATCCGAGAAGCCGTATTAGGTCACATTGTGCGTACTTGGTGACTTGATAAAATAAACGGATCAAGTTATGGATACTTGTTGATCCGAGAAGCCGAATTGGGTCAAATGGAAGACTTATTAATCCGAGAAGTCAATTGGGGTCAAATACAAGCCTTAATGATCCGAGAAGTCGAATCGAGTCAAATAGAAGGTGCTTGTTGATCCGAGAAGCCGTATTAGGTCACATTGTGCGTACTTGGTGACTTGATAAAACAAACGGATCAAGTCATGGATACTTGTTGATCCGAGAAGCCGAATTGGGTCAAATGGAAGACTTATTAATCTGAGAAGTCAATTGGGGTCAAATACAAGCCTTAATGATCCAAGAAGTCGAATCAAGTCAAATAGAAGGTGCTTGTTGATCCGAGAAGCCGTATTAGGTCACATTGTGCGTACTTGGTGACTTGATAAAACAAACGGATCAAGTTATGGATACTTGTTGATCCGAGAAGCCGAATTGGGTCAAATGGAAGAAATTGTATTTCGAGAAGTCAATTGAGATCAAATACAAGCTTTAATGATTCGAGAAGTCGAATCGAGTCAAATAGAAGGTGCTTGTTGATCCGAGAAGCCGTATTAGGTCACATTGTGCGTACTTGGTGACTTGATAAAATAAACGGATCAAGTTATGGATACTTGTTGATCCGAGAAGCCGAATTGGGTCAAATGGAAGACTTATTAATCCGAGAAGTCAGTTGGGGTCAAATACAAGCCTTAATGATCCGAGAAGTCGAATCGAGTCAAATAGAAGGTTCTTGTTGATCCGAGAAGCCGTATTAGGTCACATTGTGCGTACTTGGTGACTTGATAAAACAAACGGATCAAGTTATGGATACTTGTTGATCCGAGAAGCCGAATTGGGTCAAATGGAAGAAATTGTATTCCGAGAAGTCAATTGAGATCAAATACAAGCTTTAATGATTCGAGAAGTCGAATCGAGTCAAATAGAAGGTGCTTGTTGATCCGAGAAGCCGTGTTAGGTCACATTGTGCGTACTTGGTGACTTGATAAAACAAACGGATCAAGTTATGGGTATTTGTTGATCCGAGAAGCCGAATTGGGTCAAATGGAAGACTTATTAATCCGAAAAGTCAATTGGGGTCAAATACAAGCCTTAATGATCCGAGAAGTCGAATCGAGTCAAATAGAAGGTGCTTGATGATCCGAGAAGCGGTATTAGGTCACATTGTGCGTATTTGGTGACTTGATAACACAAACGGATCAAGTTATGGATGCTTGTTGATCCGAGAAGCCGAATTGGGTCAAATGGAAGACTTATTGATCCTAGAAGTCAATTTTGATCAAATACAAGCCTTAATGAGTCGAGAAGTCGAATCAAGTCAAATAGAAGGTGCTTGTTGATCCGAGAAGCCGTATTGGGTCACATTGTGCGTACTTGGTGACTTGATAAAACAAATCGATCAAGTTATGGATACTTGTTGATCCGAGAAGCCGAATTGGGTCAAATGGAAGACTTGTTAATCCGAGAAGTCAATTGGGGTCAAATACAAGCCTTAATGATCCGAGAAGTCGAATCGACTCAAAAAGAAGGTGCTTGTTGATCCGAGAAGTCGTATTAGGTCACATTGTGCGTACTTGGTGAATTGATAAAACAAACGGATCAAGTTATGGATACTTGTTGATCCGAGAAGCCGAATTGGGTCAAATGGAAGACTTATTGATCCCAAAAGACAATTTTGATCAAATACAAGCCTTAATGAGTCTAGAAGTCGAATTGAGTTAAATAGAAGGTGCCTGTTGATCCGAGAAGCCGTATTAGGTCACATTGTGCGTACTTGGTGACTTGATAAAACAAATGAATCAAGTTATGGATACTTGTTGATCCGAGAAGCCGAATTGGGTCAAATGGAAGACTTGTTAATCCGAGAAGTCAATTGGGGTCAAATACAGGCCTTAATGATCCGAGAAGTCGAATCGAGTCAAAAAGAAGGTGCTTGTTGATCCGAGTAGTCGTATTAGGTCACATTGTGCGTACTTGGTGATAAACAAACGGATCAAGTTATGGATACTTGTTGATCCGAGAAGCCGAATTGGGTCAAATGGAAGACTTATTGATCCCAGAAGTCAATTTTGATCAAATACAAGCCTTAATGAGTCGAGAAGTCGAATCGAGTTAAATAGAAGGTGCTTGTTGATCCAAGAAGCCGTATTGGGTCACATTGTGCGTACTTGGTGACTTGATAAAACAAACGGATCAAGTTATGGATACTTGTTGATCCGAGAAGCCGAATTGGGTCAAATGGAAGACTTATTAATCCGAGAAGTCAACTGGGGTCAAATACAAGCCTTAATGTTCCGAGAAGTCGAATCGAGTCAAATAGAAGGTGCTTGTTGATCCGAGAAGCCGTATTAGGTCACATTGTGCGTATTCGGTGACTTGATAACACAAACGGATCATGTTATGGATACTAGTTGATCCGAGAAGTCGAATTGGGTCAAATGGAAGACATATTGATCCGAGAAGTCAATTGAGATCAAATACAAGCCGTAATGATTCGAGAAGTCGAATCGAGTCAAATAGAAGGTGCTTGTTGATCCGAGAAGCCGTATTAGGTCACATTGTGCGTACTTGGTGACTTGATAAAACAAACGGATCAAGTCATGGATACTTGTTGATCCGAGAAGCCGAATTGGGTCAAATGGAAGACTTATTAATCCGAGAAGTCAATTGGGGTCAAATACAAGCCTTAATGATCCAAGAAGTCGAATCAAGTCAAATAGAAGGTGCTTGTTGATCCGAGAAGCCGTATTAGGTCACATTGTGCGTACTTGGTGACTTGATAAAACAAACGGATCAAGTTATGGATACTTGTTGATCCGAGAAGCCGAATTGGGTCAAATGGAAGAAATTGTATTTCGAGAAGTCAATTGAGATCAAATACAAGCTTTAATGATTCGAGAAGTCGAATCGAGTCAAATAGAAGGTGCTTGTTGATCCGAGAAGCCGTATTAGGTCACATTGTGCGTACTTGGTGACTTGATAAAACAAACGGATCAAGTTATGGATACTTGTTGATCCGAGAAGCCGAATTGGGTCAAATGGAAGACTTATTAATCCGAGAAGTCAATTGGGGTCAAATACAAGCCTTAATAATCCGAGAAGTCGAATCGAGTCAAATAGAAGGTGCTTGTTGATCCGAGAAGCCGTATTAGGTCACATTGTGCGTATTTGGTGACTTGATAACACAAACGGATCAAGTTATGGATACTAGTTGATCCGAGAAGTCGAATTGGGTCAAATGGAAGACAAATTGATCCGAGAAGTCAATTGAGATCAAATACAAGCCGTAATGATTCGAGAAGTCGAATCGAGTCAAATAGAAGGTGCTTGTTGATCCGAGAAGCCGTATTAGGTCACATTGTGCGTACTTGGTGACTTGATAAAATAAACGGATCAAGTTATGGATACTTGTTGATCCGAGAAGCCGAATTGGGTCAAATGGAAGACTTATTAATCCGAGAAGTCAATTGGGGTCAAATACAAGCCTTAATGATCCGAGAAGTCGAATCGAGTCAAATAGAAGGTGCTTGTTGATCCGAGAAGCCGTATTAGGTCACATTGTGCGTACTTGGTGACTTGATAAAACAAACGGATCAAGTCATGGATACTTGTTGATCCGAGAAGCCGAATTGGGTCAAATGGAAGACTTATTAATCTGAGAAGTCAATTGGGGTCAAATACAAGCCTTAATGATCCAAGAAGTCGAATCAAGTCAAATAGAAGGTGCTTGTTGATCCGAGAAGCCGTATTAGGTCACATTGTGCGTACTTGGTGACTTGATAAAACAAACGGATCAAGTTATGGATACTTGTTGATCCGAGAAGCCGAATTGGGTCAAATGGAAGAAATTGTATTTCGAGAAGTCAATTGAGATCAAATACAAGCTTTAATGATTCGAGAAGTCGAATCGAGTCAAATAGAAGGTGCTTGTTGATCCGAGAAGCCGTATTAGGTCACATTGTGCGTACTTGGTGACTTGATAAAATAAACGGATCAAGTTATGGATACTTGTTGATCCGAGAAGCCGAATTGGGTCAAATGGAAGACTTATTAATCCGAGAAGTCAGTTGGGGTCAAATACAAGCCTTAATGATCCGAGAAGTCGAATCGAGTCAAATAGAAGGTTCTTGTTGATCCGAGAAGCCGTATTAGGTCACATTGTGCGTACTTGGTGACTTGATAAAACAAACGGATCAAGTTATGGATACTTGTTGATCCGAGAAGCCGAATTGGGTCAAATGGAAGAAATTGTATTCCGAGAAGTCAATTGAGATCAAATACAAGCTTTAATGATTCGAGAAGTCGAATCGAGTCAAATAGAAGGTGCTTGTTGATCCGAGAAGCCGTGTTAGGTCACATTGTGCGTACTTGGTGACTTGATAAAACAAACGGATCAAGTTATGGGTATTTGTTGATCCGAGAAGCCGAATTGGGTCAAATGGAAGACTTATTAATCCGAAAAGTCAATTGGGGTCAAATACAAGCCTTAATGATCCGAGAAGTCGAATCGAGTCAAATAGAAGGTGCTTGATGATCCGAGAAGCGGTATTAGGTCACATTGTGCGTATTTGGTGACTTGATAACACAAACGGATCAAGTTATGGATGCTTGTTGATCCGAGAAGCCGAATTGGGTCAAATGGAAGACTTATTGATCCTAGAAGTCAATTTTGATCAAATACAAGCCTTAATGAGTCGAGAAGTCGAATCAAGTCAAATAGAAGGTGCTTGTTGATCCGAGAAGCCGTATTGGGTCACATTGTGCGTACTTGGTGACTTGATAAAACAAATCGATCAAGTTATGGATACTTGTTGATCCGAGAAGCCGAATTGGGTCAAATGGAAGACTTGTTAATCCGAGAAGTCAATTGGGGTCAAATACAAGCCTTAATGATCCGAGAAGTCGAATCGACTCAAAAAGAAGGTGCTTGTTGATCCGAGAAGTCGTATTAGGTCACATTGTGCGTACTTGGTGAATTGATAAAACAAACGGATCAAGTTATGGATACTTGTTGATCCGAGAAGCCGAATTGGGTCAAATGGAAGACTTATTGATCCCAAAAGACAATTTTGATCAAATACAAGCCTTAATGAGTCTAGAAGTCGAATTGAGTTAAATAGAAGGTGCCTGTTGATCCGAGAAGCCGTATTAGGTCACATTGTGCGTACTTGGTGACTTGATAAAACAAATGAATCAAGTTATGGATACTTGTTGATCCGAGAAGCCGAATTGGGTCAAATGGAAGACTTGTTAATCCGAGAAGTCAATTGGGGTCAAATACAGGCCTTAATGATCCGAGAAGTCGAATCGAGTCAAAAAGAAGGTGCTTGTTGATCCGAGTAGTCGTATTAGGTCACATTGTGCGTACTTGGTGATAAACAAACGGATCAAGTTATGGATACTTGTTGATCCGAGAAGCCGAATTGGGTCAAATGGAAGACTTATTGATCCCAGAAGTCAATTTTGATCAAATACAAGCCTTAATGAGTCGAGAAGTCGAATCGAGTTAAATAGAAGGTGCTTGTTGATCCAAGAAGCCGTATTGGGTCACATTGTGCGTACTTGGTGACTTGATAAAACAAACGGATCAAGTTATGGATACTTGTTGATTCGAGATTGGGTCAAATGGAAGACATGTTAATCTGAGAAGTCAATTGGGGTCAAATACAAGCCTTAATGATCCGAGAAGTCAAATCGAGTCAAATAGAAGGTGCTTGTTGATCCGAGAAGCCGTATTGGGTCACATTGTGCGTACTTGGTGACTTGAGAAAACAAACGGATCAAGTTATGGATACTTGTTGATCCGAGATGCCGAATTGGGTCAAATGGAAGACATATTGATCCGAGAAGTCAATTGAGATCAAATACAAGCCTTAATGATATGAGAAGTCGAATCGAGTCAAATAGAAGGTGCTTCTTGATCCGAGAAGCCGTATTAGGTCACATTGTGCGTACTTGGTGACTTGATAAAACAAACGGATCAAGTTATGGATACTTGTTGATCCGAGAAGCCGAATTGGGTCAAATGGAAGACTTATTAATCCGAGAAGTCAATTGGGGTCAAATACAAGCCTTAATGATCCGAGAAGTCGAATCAAGTCAAATAGAAGGTGCTTGTTGATCCGAGAAGCGGTATTAGGTCACATTGTGCGTACTTGGTGACTTGATAAAACAAACGGATCAAGTTATGGATACTTGTTGATCCGAGAAGCCGAATTGGGTCAAATGGAAGAAATTGTATTCCGAGAAGTCAATTGAGATCAAATACAAGCTTTAATGATTCGAGAAGTCGAATCGAGTCAAATAGAAGGTGCTTGTTGATCCGAGAAGCCGTATTAGGTCACATTGTGCGTACTTGGTGACTTGATAAAACAAACGGATCAAGTTATGGATACTTGTTGATCCGAGAAGCCGAATTGGGTCAAATGGAAGACTTATTAATCCGAGAAGTCAATTGGGGTCAAATACAAGCCTTAATGATCCGAGAAGTCGAATCGAGTCAAATAGAAGGTGCTTGTTGATCCGAGAAGCCGTATTAGGTCACATTGTGCATATTTGGTGACTTGATAACACAAACGGATCAAGTTATGGATACTAGTTGATCCGAGAAGTCGAATTGGGTCAAATGGAAGACATATTGATCCGAGAAGTCAATTGAGATCAAATACAAGCCGTAATGATTCGAGAAGTCAAATCGAGTCAAATAGAAGGTGCTTGTTGGTCCGAGAAGCCGTATTAGGTCATATTGTGCGTACTTGGTGACTTGATAAAACAAACGGATCAAGTTATGGATACTTGTTGATCCGAGAAGCCGAATTGGGTCAAATGGAAGACTTATTAATCCGAGAAGTCAATTGGGGTCAAATACAAGCCTTAATGATCCGAGAAGTCGAATCGAGTCAAATAGAAGGTGCTTGTTGATCCGAGAAGCCGTATTAGGTCACATTGTGCGTATTCGGTGACTTGATAACACAAACGGATCATGTTATGGATACTAGTTGATCCGAGAAGTCGAATTGGGTCAAATGGAAGACATATTGATCCGAGAAGTCAATTGAGATCAAATACAAGCCGTAATGATTCGAGAAGTCGAATCGAGTCAAATAGAAGGTGCTTGTTGATCCGAGAAGCCGTATTAGGTCATATTGTGCGTACTTGGTGACTTGATAAAACAAACGGATCAAGTCATGGATACTTGTTGATCCGAGAATCCGAATTGGGTCAAATGGAAGACTTATTAATCCGAGAAGTCAATTGGGGTCAAATACAAGCCTTAATGATCCAAGAAGTCGAATCAAGTCAAATAGAAGGTGCTTGTTGATCCGAGAAGCCGTATTAGGTCACATTGTGCGTACTTGGTGACTTGATAAAACAAACGGATCAAGTTATGGATACTTGTTGATCCGAGAAGCCGAATTGGGTCAAATGGAAGAAATTGTATTTCGAGAAGTCAATTGAGATCAAATACAAGCTTTAATGATTCGAGAAGTCGAATCGAGTCAAATAGAAGGTGCTTGTTGATCCGAGAAGCCGTATTAGGTCACATTGTGCGTACTTGGTGACTTGATAAAACAAACGGATCAAGTTATGGATACTTGTTGATCCGAGAAGCCGAATTGGGTCAAATGGAAGACTTATTAATCCGAGAAGTCAATTGGGGTCAAATACAAGCCTTAATAATCCGAGAAGTCGAATCGAGTCAAATAGAAGGTGCTTGTTGATCCGAGAAGCCGTATTAGGTCACATTGTGCGTATTTGGTGACTTGATAACACAAACGGATCAAGTTATGGATACTTGTTGATCCGAGAAGCCGAATTGGGTCAAATGGAAGACTTATTAATCCGAGAAGTCAATTGGGGTCAAATACAAGCCTTAATAATCCGAGAAGTCGAATCGAGTCAAATAGAAGGTGCTTGTTGATCCGAGAAGCCGTATTAGGTCACATTGTGCGTATTTGGTGACTTGATAACACAAACGGATCAAGTTATGGATACTAGTTGATCCGAGAAGTCGAATTGGGTCAAATGGAAGACAAATTGATCCGAGAAGTCAATTGAGATCAAATACAAGCCGTAATGATTCGAGAAGTCGAATCGAGTCAAATAGAAGGTGCTTGTTGATCCGAGAAGCCGTATTAGGTCACATTGTGCGTACTTGGTGACTTGATAAAATAAACGGATCAAGTTATGGATACTTGTTGATCCGAGAAGCCGAATTGGGTCAAATGGAAGACTTATTAATCCGAGAAGTCAATTGGGGTCAAATACAAGCCTTAATGATCCGAGAAGTCGAATCGAGTCAAATAGAAGGTGCTTGTTGATCCGAGAAGCCGTATTAGGTCACATTGTGCGTACTTGGTGACTTGATAAAACAAATGAATCAAGTTATGGATACTTGTTGATCCGAGAAGCCGAATTGGGTCAAATGGAAGACTTGTTAATCCGAGAAGTCAATTGGGGTCAAATACAGGCCTTAATGATCCGAGAAGTCGAATCGAGTCAAAAAGAAGGTGCTTGTTGATCCGAGAAGACGTATTAGGTCACATTGTGCGTACTTGGTGATAAACAAACGGATCAAGTTATGGATACTTGTTGATCCGAGAAGCCGAATTGGGTCAAATGGAAGACTTATTGATCCCAGAAGTTAATTTTGATAAAATACAAGCCTTAATGAGTCGAGAAGTCGAATCGAGTTAAATAGAAGGTGCTTGTTGATCCAAGAAGCCGTATTGGGTCACATTGTGCGTACTTGGTGACTTGATAAAACAAACGGATCAAGTTATGGATACTTGTTGATTCGAGATTGGGTCAAATGGAAGACATGTTAATCTGAGAAGTCAATTGGGGTCAAATACAAGCCTTAATGATCCGAGAAGTCAAATCGAGTCAAATAGAAGGTGCTTGTTGATCCGAGAAGCCGTATTGGGTCACATTGTGCGTACTTGGTGACTTGAGAAAACAAACGGATCAAGTTATGGATACTTGTTGATCCGAGATGCCGAATTGGGTCAAATGGAAGACATATTGATCCGAGAAGTCAATTGAGATCAAATACAAGCCTTAATGATTGGAGAAGTCGAATCGAGTCAAATAGAAGGTGCTTGTTGATCCGAGAAGCCGTATTAGGTCACATTGTGCGTACTTGGTGACTTGATAAAACAAACGGATCAAGTTATGGATACTTGTTGATCCGAGAAGCCGAATTGGGTCAAATGGAAGACTTATTAATCCGAGAAGTCAATTGGGGTCAAATACAGGCCTTAATGATCCGAGAAGTCGAATCGAGTCAAAAAGAAGGTGCTTGTTGATCCGAGAAGTCGTATTAGGTCACATTGTGCGTACTTGGTGATAAACAAACGGATCAAGTTATGGATACTTGTTGATCCGAGAAGCCGAATTGGGTCAAATGGAAGACTTATTGATCCCAGAAGTCAATTTTGATCAAATACAAGCCTTAATGAGTCGAGAAGTCGAATCGAGTTAAATAGAAGGTGCTTGTTGATCCAAGAAGCCGTATTGGGTCACATTGTGCGTACTTGGTGACTTGATAAAACAAACGGATCAAGTTATGGATACTTGTTGATTCGAGATTGGGTCAAATGGAAGACATGTTAATCTGAGAAGTCAATTGGGGTCAAATACAAGCCTTAATGATCCGAGAAGTCAAATCGAGTCAAATAGAAGGTGCTTGTTGATCCGAGAAGCCGTATTGGGTCACATTGTGCGTACTTGGTGACTTGAGAAAACAAACGGATCAAGTTATGGATACTTGTTGATCCGAGATGCCGAATTGGGTCAAATGGAAGACATATTGATCCGAGAAGTCAATTGAGATCAAATACAAGCCTTAATGATTGGAGAAGTCGAATCGAGTCAAATAGAAGGTGCTTCTTGATCCGAGAAGCCGTATTAGGTCACATTGTGCGTACTTGGTGACTTGATAAAACAAACGGATCAAGTTATGGATACTTGTTGATCCGAGAAGCCGAATTGGGTCAAATGGAAGACTTATTAATCCGAGAAGTCAATTGGGGTCAAATACAAGCCTTAATGATCCGAGAAGTCGAATCAAGTCAAATAGAAGGTGCTTGTTGATCCGAGAAGCCGTATTAGGTCACATTGTGCGTACTTGGTGACTTGATAAAACAAACGGATCAAGTTATGGATACTTGTTGATCCGAGAAGCCGAATTGGGTCAAATGGAAGAAATTGTATTCCGAGAAGTCAATTGAGATCAAATACAAGCTTTAATGATTCGAGAAGTCGAATCGAGTCAAATAGAAGGTGCTTGTTGATCCGAGAAGCCGTATTAGGTCACATTGTGCGTACTTGGTGACTTGATAAAACAAACGGATCAAGTTATGGATACTTGTTGATCCGAGAAGCCGAATTGGGTCAAATGGAAGACTTATTAATCCGAGAAGTCAATTGGGGTCAAATACAAGCCTTAATGATCCGAGAAGTCGAATCGAGTCAAATAGAAGGTGCTTGTTGATCTGAGAAGCCGTATTAGGTCACATTGTGCATATTTGGTGACTTGATAACACAAACGGATCAAGTTATGGATACTAGTTGATCCGAGAAGTCGAATTGGGTCAAATGGAAGACATATTGATCCGAGAAGTCAATTGAGATCAAATACAAGCCGTAATGATTCGAGAAGTCAAATCGAGTCAAATAGAAGGTGCTTGTTGGTCCGAGAAGCCGTATTAGGTCATATTGTGCGTACTTGGTGACTTGATAAAACAAACGGATCAAGTTATGGATACTTGTTGATCCGAGAAGCCGAATTGGGTCAAATGGAAGACTTATTAATCCGAGAAGTCAATTGGGGTCAAATACAAGCCTTAATGATCCGAGAAGTCGAATCGAGTCAAATAGAAGGAGCTTGTTGATCCGAGAAGCCGTATTAGGTCACATTGTGCGTATTCGGTGACTTGATAACACAAACGGATCATGTTATGGATACTAGTTGATCCGAGAAGTCGAATTGGGTCAAATGGAAGACATATTGATCCGAGAAGTCAATTGAGATCAAATACAAGCCGTAATGATTCGAGAAGTCGAATCGAGTCAAATAGAAGGTGCTTGTTGATCCGAGAAGCCGTATTAGGTCATATTGTGCGTACTTGGTGACTTGATAAAACAAACGGATCAAGTCATGGATACTTGTTGATCCGAGAATCCGAATTGGGTCAAATGGAAGACTTATTAATCCGAGAAGTCAATTGGGGTCAAATACAAGCCTTAATGATCCAAGAAGTCGAATCAAGTCAAATAGAAGGTGCTTGTTGATCCGAGAAGCCGTATTAGGTCACATTGTGCGTACTTGGTGACTTGATAAAACAAACGGATCAAGTTATGGATACTTGTTGATCCGAGAAGCCGAATTGGGTCAAATGGAAGAAATTGTATTTCGAGAAGTCAATTGAGATCAAATACAAGCTTTAATGATTCGAGAAGTCGAATCGAGTCAAAT
Organism: Ajuga chamaepitys; assembly: GCA_958295605.1. Lineage (NCBI taxonomy): Eukaryota > Viridiplantae > Streptophyta > Magnoliopsida > Lamiales > Lamiaceae > Ajuga > Ajuga chamaepitys. The sequence continues at coordinate 22,754,452 of OY282498.1, read as the reverse complement.
AGAAGGTGCTTGTTGATCCGAGAAGCCGTATTAGGTCACATTGTGCGTACTTGGTGACTTGATAAAACAAACGGATCAAGTTATGGATACTTGTTGATCCGAGAAGCCGAATTGGGTCAAATGGAAGACTTATTAATCCGAGAAGTCAATTGGGGTCAAATACAAGCCTTAATAATCCGAGAAGTCGAATCGAGTCAAATAGAAGGTGCTTGTTGATCCGAGAAGCCGTATTAGGTCACATTGTGCGTATTTGGTGACTTGATAACACAAACGGATCAAGTTATGGATACTAGTTGATCCGAGAAGTCGAATTGGGTCAAATGGAAGACAAATTGATCCGAGAAGTCAATTGAGATCAAATACAAGCCGTAATGATTCGAGAAGTCGAATCGAGTCAAATAGAAGGTGCTTGTTGATCCGAGAAGCCGTATTAGGTCACATTGTGCGTACTTGGTGACTTGATAAAATAAACGGATCAAGTTATGGATACTTGTTGATCCGAGAAGCCGAATTGGGTCAAATGGAAGACTTATTAATCCGAGAAGTCAATTGGGGTCAAATACAAGCCTTAATGATCCGAGAAGTCGAATCGAGTCAAATAGAAGGTGCTTGTTGATCCGAGAAGCCGTATTAGGTCACATTGTGCGTACTTGGTGACTTGATAAAACAAATGAATCAAGTTATGGATACTTGTTGATCCGAGAAGCCGAATTGGGTCAAATGGAAGACTTGTTAATCCGAGAAGTCAATTGGGGTCAAATACAGGCCTTAATGATCCGAGAAGTCGAATCGAGTCAAAAAGAAGGTGCTTGTTGATCCGAGAAGACGTATTAGGTCACATTGTGCGTACTTGGTGATAAACAAACGGATCAAGTTATGGATACTTGTTGATCCGAGAAGCCGAATTGGGTCAAATGGAAGACTTATTGATCCCAGAAGTTAATTTTGATAAAATACAAGCCTTAATGAGTCGAGAAGTCGAATCGAGTTAAATAGAAGGTGCTTGTTGATCCAAGAAGCCGTATTGGGTCACATTGTGCGTACTTGGTGACTTGATAAAACAAACGGATCAAGTTATGGATACTTGTTGATTCGAGATTGGGTCAAATGGAAGACATGTTAATCTGAGAAGTCAATTGGGGTCAAATACAAGCCTTAATGATCCGAGAAGTCAAATCGAGTCAAATAGAAGGTGCTTGTTGATCCGAGAAGCCGTATTGGGTCACATTGTGCGTACTTGGTGACTTGATAAAACAAACGGATCAAGTTATGGATACTTGTTGATCCGAGATGCCGAATTGGGTCAAATGGAAGACATATTGATCCGAGAAGTCAATTGAGATCAAATACAAGCCTTAATGATTGGAGAAGTCGAATCGAGTAAAATAGAAGGTGCTTCTTGATCCGAGAAGCCGTATTAGGTCACATTGTGCGTACTTGGTGACTTGATAAAACAAATGAATCAAGTTATGCATACTTGTTGATCCGAGAAGCCGAATTGGGTCAAATGGAAGACTTGTTAATCCGAGAAGTCAATTGGGGTCAAATACAGGCCTTAATGATCCGAGAAGTCGAATCGAGTCAAAAAGAAGGTGCTTGTTGATCCGAGAAGACGTATTAGGTCACATTGTGCGTACTTGGTGATAAACAAACGGATCAAGTTATGGATACTTGTTGATCCGAGAAGCCGAATTGGGTCAAATGGAAGACTTATTGATCCCAGAAGTTAATTTTGATAAAATACAAGCCTTAATGAGTCGAGAAGTCGAATCGAGTTAAATAGAAGGTGCTTGTTGATCCAAGAAGCCGTATTGGGTCACATTGTGCGTACTTGGTGACTTGATAAAACAAACGGATCAAGTTATGGATACTTGTTGATTCGAGATTGGGTCAAATGGAAGACATGTTAATCTGAGAAGTCAATTGGGGTCAAATACAAGCCTTAATGATCCGAGAAGTCAAATCGAGTCAAATAGAAGGTGCTTGTTGATCCGAGAAGCCGTATTGGGTCACATTGTGCGTACTTGGTGACTTGAGAAAACAAACGGATCAAGTTATGGATACTTGTTGATCCGAGATGCCGAATTGGGTCAAATGGAAGACATATTGATCCGAGAAGTCAATTGAGATCAAATACAAGCCTTAATGATTGGAGAAGTCGAATCGAGTCAAATAGAAGGTGCTTGTTGATCCGAGAAGCCGTATTAGGTCACATTGTGCGTACTTGGTGACTTGATAAAACAAACGGATCAAGTTATGGATACTTGTTGATCCGAGAAGCCGAATTGGGTCAAATGGAAGACTTATTAATCCGAGAAGTCAATTGGGGTCAAATACAAGCCTTAATGATCCGAGAAGTCGAATCAAGTCAAATAGAAGGTGCTTGTTGATCCGAGAAGCCGTATTAGGTCACATTGTGCGTACTTGGTGACTTGATAAAACAAACGGATCAAGTTATGGATACTTGTTGATCCGAGAAGCCGAATTGGGTCAAATGGAAGAAATTGTATTTCGAGAAGTCAATTGAGATCAAATACAAGCTTTAATGATTCGAGAAGTCGAATCGAGTCAAATAGAAGGTGCTTGTTGATCCGAGAAGCCGTATTAGGTCACATTGTGCGTACTTGGTGACTTGATAAAACAAACGGATCAAGTTATGGATACTTGTTGATCCGAGAAGCCGAATTGGGTCAAATGGAAGACTTATTAATCCGAGAAGTCAATTGGGGTCAAATACAAGCCTTAATAATCCGAGAAGTCGAATCGAGTCAAATAGAAGGTGCTTGTTGATCCGAGAAGCCGTATTAGGTCACATTGTGCGTATTTGGTGACTTGATAACACAAACGGATCAAGTTATGGATACTAGTTGATCCGAGAAGTCGAATTGGGTCAAATGGAAGACAAATTGATCCGAGAAGTCAATTGAGATCAAATACAAGCCGTAATGATTCGAGAAGTCGAATCGAGTCAAATAGAAGGTGCTTGTTGATCCGAGAAGCCGTATTAGGTCACATTGTGCGTACTTGGTGACTTGATAAAATAAACGGATCAAGTTATGGATACTTGTTGATCCGAGAAGCCGAATTGGGTCAAATGGAAGACTTATTAATCCGAGAAGTCAATTGGGGTCAAATACAAGCCTTAATGATCCGAGAAGTCGAATCGAGTCAAATAGAAGGTGCTTGTTGATCCGAGAAGCCGTATTAGGTCACATTGTGCGTACTTGGTGACTTGATAAAACAAATGAATCAAGTTATGGATACTTGTTGATCCGAGAAGCCGAATTGGGTCAAATGGAAGACTTGTTAATCCGAGAAGTCAATTGGGGTCAAATACAGGCCTTAATGATCCGAGAAGTCGAATCGAGTCAAAAAGAAGGTGCTTGTTGATCCGAGAAGACGTATTAGGTCACATTGTGCGTACTTGGTGATAAACAAACGGATCAAGTTATGGATACTTGTTGATCCGAGAAGCCGAATTGGGTCAAATGGAAGACTTATTGATCCCAGAAGTTAATTTTGATAAAATACAAGCCTTAATGAGTCGAGAAGTCGAATCGAGTTAAATAGAAGGTGCTTGTTGATCCAAGAAGCCGTATTGGGTCACATTGTGCGTACTTGGTGACTTGATAAAACAAACGGATCAAGTTATGGATACTTGTTGATTCGAGATTGGGTCAAATGGAAGACATGTTAATCTGAGAAGTCAATTGGGGTCAAATACAAGCCTTAATGATCCGAGAAGTCAAATCGAGTCAAATAGAAGGTGCTTGTTGATCCGAGAAGCCGTATTGGGTCACATTGTGCGTACTTGGTGACTTGAGAAAACAAACGGATCAAGTTATGGATACTTGTTGATCCGAGATGCCGAATTGGGTCAAATGGAAGACATATTGATCCGAGAAGTCAATTGAGATCAAATACAAGCCTTAATGATTGGAGAAGTCGAATCGAGTCAAATAGAAGGTGCTTCTTGATCCGAGAAGCCGTATTAGGTCACATTGTGCGTACTTGGTGACTTGATAAAACAAACGGATCAAGTTATGGATACTTGTTGATCCGAGAAGCCGAATTGGGTCAAATGGAAGACTTATTAATCCGAGAAGTCAATTGGGGTCAAATACAAGCCTTAATGATCCGAGAAGTCGAATCAAGTCAAATAGAAGGTGCTTGTTGATCCGAGAAGCCGTATTAGGTCACATTGTGCGTACTTGGTGACTTGATAAAACAAACGGATCAAGTTATGGATACTTGTTGATCCGAGAAGCCGAATTGGGTCAAATGGAAGAAATTGTATTTCGAGAAGTCAATTGAGATCAAATACAAGCTTTAATGATTCGAGAAGTCGAATCGAGTCAAATAGAAGGTGCTTGTTGATCCGAGAAGCCGTATTAGGTCACATTGTGCGTACTTGGTGACTTGATAAAACAAACGGATCAAGTTATGGATACTTGTTGATCCGAGAAGCCGAATTGGGTCAAATGGAAGACTTATTAATCCGAGAAGTCAATTGGGGTCAAATACAAGCCTTAATAATCCGAGAAGTCGAATCGAGTCAAATAGAAGGTGCTTGTTGATCCGAGAAGCCGTATTAGGTCACATTGTGCGTATTTGGTGACTTGATAACACAAACGGATCAAGTTATGGATACTAGTTGATCCGAGAAGTCGAATTGGGTCAAATGGAAGACAAATTGATCCGAGAAGTCAATTGAGATCAAATACAAGCCGTAATGATTCGAGAAGTCGAATCGAGTCAAATAGAAGGTGCTTGTTGATCCGAGAAGCCGTATTAGGTCACATTGTGCGTACTTGGTGACTTGATAAAATAAACGGATCAAGTTATGGATACTTGTTGATCCGAGAAGCCGAATTGGGTCAAATGGAAGACTTATTAATCCGAGAAGTCAATTGGGGTCAAATACAAGCCTTAATGATCCGAGAAGTCGAATCGAGTCAAATAGAAGGTGCTTGTTGATCCGAGAAGCCGTATTAGGTCACATTGTGCGTACTTGGTGACTTGATAAAACAAATGAATTAAGTTATGGATACTTGTTGATCCGAGAAGCCGAATTGGGTCAAATGGAAGACTTGTTAATCCGAGAAGTCAATTGGGGTCAAATACAGGCCTTAATGATCCGAGAAGTCGAATCGAGTCAAAAAGAAGGTGCTTGTTGATCCGAGAAGACGTATTAGGTCACATTGTGCGTACTTGGTGATAAACAAACGGATCAAGTTATGGATACTTGTTGATCCGAGAAGCCGAATTGGGTCAAATGGAAGACTTATTGATCCCAGAAGTTAATTTTGATAAAATACAAGCCTTAATGAGTCGAGAAGTCGAATCGAGTTAAATAGAAGGTGCTTGTTGATCCAAGAAGCCGTATTGGGTCACATTGTGCGTACTTGGTGACTTGATAAAACAAACGGATCAAGTTATGGATACTTGTTGATTCGAGATTGGGTCAAATGGAAGACATGTTAATCTGAGAAGTCAATTGGGGTCAAATACAAGCCTTAATGATCCGAGAAGTCAAATCGAGTCAAATAGAAGGTGCTTGTTGATCCGAGAAGCCGTATTGGGTCACATTGTGCGTACTTGGTGACTTGAGAAAACAAACGGATCAAGTTATGGATACTTGTTGATCCGAGATGCCGAATTGGGTCAAATGGAAGACATATTGATCCGAGAAGTCAATTGAGATCAAATACAAGCCTTAATGATTGGAGAAGTCGAATCGAGTCAAATAGAAGGTGCTTCTTGATCCGAGAAGCCGTATTAGGTCACATTGTGCGTACTTGGTGACTTGATAAAACAAACGGATCAAGTTATGGATACTTGTTGATCCGAGAAGCCGAATTGGGTCAAATGGAAGACTTATTAATCCGAGAAGTCAATTGGGGTCAAATACAAGCCTTAATGATCCGAGAAGTCGAATAAAGTCAAATAGAAGGTGCTTGTTGATCCGAGAAGCCGTATTAGGTCACATTGTGCGTACTTGGTGACTTGATAAAACAAACGGATCAAGTTATGGATACTTGTTGATCCGAGAAGCCGAATTGGGTCAAATGGAAGAAATTGTATTCCGAGAAGTCAATTGAGATCAAATACAAGCTTTAATGATTCGAGAAGTCGAATCGAGTCAAATAGAAGGTGCTTGTTGATCCGAGAAGCCGTATTAGGTCACATTGTGCGTACTTGGTGACTTGATAAAACAAACGGATCAAGTTATGGATACTTGTTGATCCGAGAAGCCGAATTGGGTCAAATGGAAGACTTATTAATCCGAGAAGTCAATTGGGGTCAAATACAAGCCTTATTGATCCGAGAAGTCGAATCGAGTCAAATAGAAGGTGCTTGTTGATCCGAGAAGCCGTATTAGGTCACATTGTGCATATTTGGTGACTTGATAACACAAACGGATCAAGTTATGGATACTAGTTGATCCGAGAAGTCGAATTGAGTCAAATGGAAGACATATTGATCCAAGAAGTCAATTGAGATCAAATACAAGCCGTAATGATTCGAGAAGTCGAATCGAGTCAAATAGAAGGTGCTTGTTGATCCGAGAAGCCGTATTAGGTCACATTGTGCGTACTTGGTGACTTGATAAAATAAACGGATCAAGTTATGGATACTTGTTGATCCGAGAAGCCGAATTGGGTCAAATGGAAGACTTATTAATCCGAGAAGTCAATTGGGGTCAAATACAAGCCTTAATGATCCGAGAAGTCGAATCGAGTCAAATAGAAGGTGCTTGTTGATCCGAGAAGCCGTATTAGGTCACATTGTGCGTACTTGGTGACTTGATAAAACAAATGAATCAAGTTATGGATACTTGTTGATCCGAGAAGCCGAATTGGGTCAAATGGAAGACTTGTTAATCCGAGAAGTCAATTGGGGTCAAATACAGGCCTTAATGATCCGAGAAGTCGAATCGAGTCAAAAAGAAGGTGCTTGTTGATCCGAGAAGTCGTATTAGGTCACATTGTGCGTACTTGGTGATAAACAAACGGATCAAGTTATGGATACTTGTTGATCCGAGAAGCCGAATTGGGTCAAATGGAAGACTTATTGATCCCAGAAGTCAATTTTGATCAAATACAAGCCTTAATGAGTCGAGAAGTCGAATCGAGTTAAATAGAAGGTGCTTGTTGATCCAAGAAGCCGTATTGGGTCACATTGTGCGTACTTGGTGACTTGATAAAACAAACGGATCAAGTTATGGATACTTGTTGATTCGAGATTGGGTCAAATGGAAGACATGTTAATCTGAGAAGTCAATTGGGGTCAAATACAAGCCTTAATGATCCGAGAAGTCAAATCGAGTCAAATAGAAGGTGCTTGTTGATCCGAGAAGCCGTATTGGGTCACATTGTGCGTACTTGGTGACTTGAGAAAACAAACGGATCAAGTTATGGATACTTGTTGATCCGAGATGCCGAATTGGGTCAAATGGAAGACATATTGATCCGAGAAGTCAATTGAGATCAAATACAAGCCTTAATGATTGGAAAAGTCGAATCGAGTCAAATAGAAGGTGCTTCTTGATCCGAGAAGCCGTATTAGGTCACATTGTGCGTACTTGGTGACTTGATAAAACAAACGGATCAAGTTATGGATACTTGTTGATCCGAGAAGCCGAATTGGGTCAAATGGAAGACTTATTAATCCGAGAAGTGAATTGGGGTCAAATACAAGCCTTAATGATCCGAGAAGTCGAATCAAGTCAAATAGAAGGTGCTTGTTGATCCGAGAAGCCGTATTAGGTCACATTGTGCGTACTTGGTGACTTGATAAAACAAACGGATCAAGTTATGGATACTTGTTGATCCGAGAAGCCGAATTGGGTCAAATGGAAGAAATTGTATTCCGAGAAGTCAATTGAGATCAAATACAAGCTTTAATGATTCGAGAAGTCGAATCGAGTCAAATAGAAGGTGCTTGTTGATCCGAGAAGCCGTATTAGGTCACATTGTGCGTACTTGGTGACTTGATAAAACAAACGGATCAAGTTATGGATACTTGTTGATCCGAGAAGCCGAATTGGGTCAAATGGAAGACTTATTAATCCGAGAAGTCAATTGGGGTCAAATACAAGCCTTATTGATCCGAGAAGTCGAATCGAGTCAAATAGAAGGTGCTTGTTGATCCGAGAAGCCGTATTAGGTCACATTGTGCATATTTGGTGACTTGATAACACAAACGGATCAAGTTATGGATACTAGTTGATCCGAGAAGTCGAATTGAGTCAAATGGAAGACATATTGATCCGAGAAGTCAATTGAGATCAAATACAAGCCGTAATGATTCGAGAAGTCGAATCGAGTCAAATAGAAGGTGCTTGTTGGTCCAAGAAGCCGTATTAGGTCATATTGTGCGTACTTGGTGACTTGATAAAACAAACGGATCAAGTTATGGATACTTGTTGATCCGAGAAGCAGAATTGGGTCAAATGGAAGACTTATTAATCCGAGAAGTCAATTGGGGTCAAATACAAGCCTTAATGATCCGAGAAGTCGAATCGAGTCAAATAGAAGGTGCTTGTTGATCCGAGAAGCCGTATTAGGTCACATTGTGCGTATTCGGTGACTTGATAACACAAACGGATCATGTTAGGGATACTAGTTGATCCGAGAAGTCGAATTGGGTCAAATGGAAGACATATTGATCCGAGAAGTCAATTGAGATCAAATACAACCCGTAATGATTCGAGAAGTCGAATCGAGTCAAATAGAAGGTGCTTGTTGATCCGAGAAGCCGTATTAGGTCACATTGTGCGTACTTGGTGACTTGATAAAACAAACGGATCAAGTCATGGATACTTGTTGATCCGAGAATCCGAATTGGGTCAAATGGAAGACTTATTAATCCGAGAAGTCAATTGGGGTCAAATACAAGCCTTAATGATCCAAGAAGTCGAATCAAGTCAAATAGAAGGTGCTTGTTGATCCGAGAAGCCGTATTAGGTCACATTGTGCGTACTTGGTGACTTGATAAAACAAACGGATCAAGTTATGGATACTTGTTGATCCGAGAGGCGAATTGGGTCAAATGGAAGAAATTGTATTTCGAGAAGTCAATTGAGATCAAATACAAGCTTTAATGATTCGAGAAGTCGAATCGAGTCAAATAGAAGGTGCTTGTTGATCCGAGAAGCCGTATTAGGTCACATTGGGCGTACTTGGTGACTTGATAAAACAAACGGATCAAGTTATGGATACTTGTTGATCCGAGAAGCCGAATTGGGTCAAATGGAAGACTTATTAATCCGAGAAGTCAATTGGGGTCAAATACAAGCCTTAATAATCCGAGAAGTCGAATCGAGTCAAATAGAAGGTGCTTGTTGATCCGAGAAGCCGTATTAGGTCACATTGTGCGTGTTTGGTGACTTGATAACACAAACGGATCAAGTTATGGATACTAGTTGATCCGAGAAGTCGAATTGGGTCAAATGGAAGACAAATTGATCCGAGAAGTCAATTGAGATCAAATACAAGCCGTAATGATTCGAGAAGTCGAATCGAGTCAAATAGAAGGTGCTTGTTGATCCGAGAAGCCGTATTAGGTCACATTGTGCGTACTTGGTGACTTGATAAAATAAACGGATCAAGTTATGGATACTTGTTGATCCGAGAAGCCGAATTGGGTCAAATGGAAGACTTATTAATCCGAGAAGTCAATTGGGGTCAAATACAAGCCTTAATGATCCGAGAAGTCGAATCGAGTCAAATAGAAGGTGCTTGTTGATCCGAGAAGCCGTATTAGGTCACATTGTGCGTACTTGGTGACTTGATAAAACAAACGGATCAAGTTATGGATACTTGTTGATCCGAGAAGCCGAATTGGGTCAAATGGAAGACTTATTAATCCGAGAAGTCAATTGGGGTCAAATACAAGCCTTAATAATCCGAGAAGTCGAATCGAGTCAAATAGAAGGTGCTTGTGGATCCGAGAAGCCGTATTAGGTCACATTGTGCGTATTTGGTGACTTGATAACACAAACGGATCAAGTTATGGATACTAGTTGATCCGAGAAGTCGAATTGGGTCAAATGGTAGACAAATTGATTCGAGAAGTTAATTGAGATCAAATACAAGCCGTAATGATTCGAGAAGTCGAATCGAGTTAAATAGAAGGTGCTTGTTGATCCGAGAAGCCGTATTAGGTCACATTGTGCGTACTTGGTGACTTGATAAAATAAACGGATCAAGTTATGGATACTTGTTGATCCGAGAAGCCGAATTGGGTCAAATGGAAGACTTATTAATCCGAGAAGTCAATTGGGGTCAAATACAAGCCTTAATGATCCGAGAAGTCGAATCGAGTCAAATAGAAGGTTCTTGTTGATCCGAGAAGCCGTATTAGGTCACATTGTGCGTACTTGGTGACTTGATAAAACAAACGGATCAAGTTATGGATACTTGTTGATCCGAGAAGCCGAATTGGGTCAAATGGAAGAAATTGTATTCCGAGAAGTCAATTGAGATCAAATACAAGCTTTAATGATTCGAGAAGTCGAATCGAGTCAAATAGAAGGTGCTTGTTGATCCGAGAAGCCGTGTTAGGTCACATTGTGCGTACTTTGTGACTTGATAAAACAAACGGATCAAGTTATGGGTATTTGTTGATCCGAGAAGCCGAATTGGGTCAAATGGAAGACTTATTAATCCGAAAAGTCAATTGGGGTCAAATACAAGCCTTAATGATCCGAGAAGTCGAATCGAGTCAAATAGAAGGTGCTTGATGATCCGAGAAGCGGTATTAGGTCACATTGTGCGTATTTGGTGACTTGATAACACAAACGGATCAAGTTATGGATGCTTGTTGATCCGAGAAGCCGAATTGGGTCAAATGGAAGACTTATTGATCCTAGAAGTCAATTTTGATCAAATACAAGCCTTAATGAGTCGAGAAGTCGAATCAAGTCAAATAGAAGGTGCTTGTTGATCCGAGAAGCCGTATTGGGTCACATTGTGCGTACTTGGTGACTTGATAAAACAAATCGATCAAGTTATGGATACTTGTTGATCCGAGAAGCCGAATTGGGTCAAATGGAAGACTTGTTAATCCGAGAAGTCAATTGGGGTCAAATACAAGCCTTAATGATCCGAGAAGTCGAATCGACTCAAATAGAAGGTGCCTGTTGATCCGAGAAGCCGTATTAGGTCACATTGTGCGTACTTGGTGACTTGATAAAACAAATGAATCAAGTTATGGATACTTGTTGATCCGAGAAGCCGAATTGGGTCAAATGGAAGACTTGTTAATCCGAGAAGTCAATTGGGGTCAAATACAGGCCTTAATGATCCGAGAAGTCGAATCGAGTCAAAAAGAAGGTGCTTGTTGATCCGAGAAGTCGTATTAGGTCATATTGTGCGTACTTGGTGATAAACAAACGGATCAAGTTATGGATACTTGTTGATCCGAGAAGCCGAATTGGGTCAAATGGAAGACTTATTGATCCCAGAAGTCAATTTTGATCAAATACAAGCCTTAATGAGTCGAGAAGTCGAATCGAGTTAAATAGAAGGTGCTTGTTGATCCAAGAAGCCGTATTGGGTCACATTGTGCGTACTTGGTGACTTGATAAAACAAACGGATCAAGTTATGGATACTTGTTGATTCGAGATTGGGTCAAATGGAAGACATGTTAATCTGAGAAGTCAATTGGGGTCAAATACAAGCCTTAATGATCCGAGAAGTCAAATCGAGTCAAATAGAAGGTGCTTGTTGATCCGAGAAGCCGTATTGGGTCACATTGTGCGTACTTGGTGACTTGAGAAAACAAACGGATCAAGTTATGGATACTTGTTGATCCGAGATGCCGAATTGGGTCAAATGGAAGACATATTGATCCGAGAAGTCAATTGAGATCAAATACAAGCCTTAATGATTGGAGAAGTCGAATCGAGTCAAATAGAAGGTGCTTCTTGATCCGAGAAGCCGTATTAGGTCACATTGTGCGTACTTGGTGACTTGATAAAACAAACGGATCAAGTTATGGATACTTGTTGATCCGAGAAGCCGAATTGGGTCAAATGGAAGACTTATTAATCCGAGAAGTGAATTGGGGTCAAATACAAGCCTTAATGATCCGAGAAGTCGAATCAAGTCAAATAGAAGGTGCTTGTTGATCCGAGAAGCCGTATTAGGTCACATTGTGCGTACTTGGTGACTTGATAAAACAAACGGATCAAGTTATGGATACTTGTTGATCCGAGAAGCCGAATTGGGTCAAATGGAAGACTTATTAATCCGAGAAGTCAATTGGGGTCAAATACAAGCCTTAATAATCCGAGAAGTCGAATCGAGTCAAATAGAAGGTGCTTGTGGATCCGAGAAGCCGTATTAGGTCACATTGTGCGTATTTGGTGACTTGATAACACAAACGGATCAAGTTATGGATACTAGTTGATCCGAGAAGTCGAATTGGGTCAAATGGTAGACAAATTGATCCGAGAAGTCAATTGAGATCAAATACAAGCCGTAATGATTCGAGAAGTCGAATCGAGTCAAATAGAAGGTGCTTGTTGATCCGAGAAGCCGTATTAGGTCACATTGTGCGTACTTGGTGACTTGATAAAATAAACGGATCAAGTTATGGATACTTGTTGATCCGAGAAGCCGAATTGGGTCAAATGGAAGACTTATTAATCCGAGAAGTCAATTGGGGTCAAATACAAGCCTTAATGATCCGAGAAGTCGAATCGAGTCAAATAGAAGGTGCTTGTTGATCCGAGAAGCCGTATTAGGTCACATTGTGCGTACTTGGTGACTTGATAAAACAAACGGATCAAGTTATGGATACTTGTTGATCCGAGAAGCCGAATTGGGTCAAATGGAAGACTTATTAATCCGAGAAGTCAATTGGGGTCAAATACAAGCCTTAATAATCCGAGAAGTCGAATCGAGTCAAATAGAAGGTGCTTGTGGATCCGAGAAGCCGTATTAGGTCACATTGTGCGTATTTGGTGACTTGATAACACAAACGGATCAAGTTATGGATACTAGTTGATCCGAGAAGTCGAATTGGGTCAAATGGTAGACAAATTGATTCGAGAAGTTAATTGAGATCAAATACAAGCCGTAATGATTCGAGAAGTCGAATCGAGTTAAATAGAAGGTGCTTGTTGATCCGAGAAGCCGTATTAGGTCACATTGTGCGTACTTGGTGACTTGATAAAATAAACGGATCAAGTTATGGATACTTGTTGATCCGAGAAGCCGAATTGGGTCAAATGGAAGACTTATTAATCCGAGAAGTCAATTGGGGTCAAATACAAGCCTTAATGATCCGAGAAGTCGAATAAAGTCAAATAGAAGGTGCTTGTTGATCCGAGAAGCCGTATTAGGTCACATTGTGCGTACTTGGTGACTTGATAAAACAAACGGATCAAGTTATGGATACTTGTTGATCCGAGAAGCCGAATTGGGTCAAATGGAAGAAATTGTATTCCGAGAAGTCAATTGAGATCAAATACAAGCTTTAATGATTCGAGAAGTCGAATCGAGTCAAATAGAAGGTGCTTGTTGATCCGAGAAGCCGTATTAGGTCACATTGTGCGTACTTGGTGACTTGATAAAACAAACGGATCAAGTTATGGATACTTGTTGATCCGAGAAGCCGAATTGAGTCAAATGGAAGACTTATTAATCCGAGAAGTCAATTGGGGTCAAATACAAGCCTTATTGATCCGAGAAGTCGAATCGAGTCAAATAGAAGGTGCTTGTTGATCCGAGAAGCCGTATTAGGTCACATTGTGCATATTTGGTGACTTGATAACACAAACGGATCAAGTTATGGATACTAGTTGATCCGAGAAGTCGAATTGAGTCAAATGGAAGACATATTGATCCGAGAAGTCAATTGAGATCAAATACAAGCCGTAATGATTCGAGAAGTCGAATCGAGTCAAATAGAAGGTGCTTGTTGATCCGAGAAGCCGTATTAGGTCACATTGTGCGTACTTGGTGACTTGATAAAATAAACGGATCAAGTTATGGATACTTGTTGATCCGAGAAGCCGAATTGGGTCAAATGGAAGACTTATTAATCCGAGAAGTCAATTGGGGTCAAATACAAGCCTTAATGATCCGAGAAGTCGAATCGAGTCAAATAGAAGGTGCTTGTTGATCCGAGAAGCCGTATTAGGTCACATTGTGCGTACTTGGTGACTTGATAAAACAAATGAATCAAGTTATGGATACTTGTTGATCCGAGAAGCCGAATTGGGTCAAATGGAAGACTTGTTAATCCGAGAAGTCAATTGGGGTCAAATACAGGCCTTAATGATCCGAGAAGTCGAATCGAGTCAAAAAGAAGGTGCTTGTTGATCCGAGAAGTCGTATTAGGTCACATTGTGCGTACTTGGTGATAAACAAACGGATCAAGTTATGGATACTTGTTGATCCGAGAAGCCGAATTGGGTCAAATGGAAGACTTATTGATCCCAGAAGTCAATTTTGATCAAATACAAGCCTTAATGAGTCGAGAAGTCGAATCGAGTTAAATAGAAGGTGCTTGTTGATCCAAGAAGCCGTATTGGGTCACATTGTGCGTACTTGGTGACTTGATAAAACAAACGGATCAAGTTATGGATACTTGTTGATTCGAGATTGGGTCAAATGGAAGACATGTTAATCTGAGAAGTCAATTGGGGTCAAATACAAGCCTTAATGATCCGAGAAGTCAAATCGAGTCAAATAGAAGGTGCTTGTTGATCCGAGAAGCCGTATTGGGTCACATTGTGCGTACTTGGTGACTTGAGAAAACAAACGGATCAAGTTATGGATACTTGTTGATCCGAGATGCCGAATTGGGTCAAATGGAAGACATATTGATCCGAGAAGTCAATTGAGATCAAATACAAGCCTTAATGATTGGAAAAGTCGAATCGAGTCAAATAGAAGGTGCTTCTTGATCCGAGAAGCCGTATTAGGTCACATTGTGCGTACTTGGTGACTTGATAAAACAAACGGATCAAGTTATGGATACTTGTTGATCCGAGAAGCCGAATTGGGTCAAATGGAAGACTTATTAATCCGAGAAGTGAATTGGGGTCAAATACAAGCCTTAATGATCCGAGAAGTCGAATCAAGTCAAATAGAAGGTGCTTGTTGATCCGAGAAGCCGTATTAGGTCACATTGTGCGTACTTGGTGACTTGATAAAACAAACGGATCAAGTTATGGATACTTGTTGATCCGAGAAGCCGAATTGGGTCAAATGGAAGAAATTGTATTCCGAGAAGTCAATTGAGATCAAATACAAGCTTTAATGATTCGAGAAGTCGAATCGAGTCAAATAGAAGGTGCTTGTTGATCCGAGAAGCCGTATTAGGTCACATTGTGCGTACTTGGTGACTTGATAAAACAAACGGATCAAGTTATGGATACTTGTTGATCCGAGAAGCCGAATTGGGTCAAATGGAAGACTTATTAATCCGAGAAGTCAATTGGGGTCAAATATAAGCCTTATTGATCCGAGAAGTCGAATCGAGTCAAATAGAAGGTGCTTGTTGATCCGAGAAGCCGTATTAGGTCACATTGTGCATATTTGGTGACTTGATAACACAAACGGATCAAGTTATGGATACTAGTTGATCCGAGAAGTCGAATTGAGTCAAATGGAAGACATATTGATCCGAGAAGTCAATTGAGATCAAATACAAGCCGTAATGATTCGAGAAGTCGAATCGAGTCAAATAGAAGGTGCTTGTTGGTCCAAGAAGCCGTATTAGGTCATATTGTGCGTACTTGGTGACTTGATAAAACAAACGGATCAAGTTATGGATACTTGTTGATCCGAGAAGCAGAATTGGGTCACATGGAAGACTTATTAATCCGAGAAGTCAATTGGGGTCAAATACAAGCCTTAATGATCCGAGAAGTCGAATCGAGTCAAATAGAAG
Organism: Ajuga chamaepitys; assembly: GCA_958295605.1. Classification (NCBI taxonomy): domain Eukaryota; kingdom Viridiplantae; phylum Streptophyta; class Magnoliopsida; order Lamiales; family Lamiaceae; genus Ajuga; species Ajuga chamaepitys. Next base: position 22,738,539 of record OY282498.1, on the reverse strand, counting down.
GTGCTTGTTGATCCGAGAAGCCGTATTAGGTCACATTGTGCGTATTCGGTGACTTGATAACACAAACGGATCATGTTATGGATACTAGTTGATCCGAGAAGTCGAATTGGGTCAAATGGAAGACATATTGATCCGAGAAGTCAATTGAGATCAAATACAACCCGTAATGATTCGAGAAGTCGAATCGAGTCAAATAGAAGGTGCTTGTTGATCCGAGAAGCCGTATTAGGTCACATTGTGCGTACTTGGTGACTTGATAAAACAAACGGATCAAGTCATGGATACTTGTTGATCCGAGAATCCGAATTGGGTCAAATGGAAGACTTATTAATCCGAGAAGTCAATTGGGGTCAAATACAAGCCTTAATGATCCAAGAAGTCGAATCAAGTCAAATAGAAGGTGCTTGTTGATCCGAGAAGCCGTATTAGGTCACATTGTGCGTACTTGGTGACTTGATAAAACAAACGGATCAAGTTATGGATACTTGTTGATCCGAGAAGCCGAATTGGGTCAAATGGAAGAAATTGTATTTCGAGAAGTCAATTGAGATCAAATACAAGCTTTAATGATTCGAGAAGTCAAATCGAGTCAAATAGAAGGTGCTTGTTGATCCGAGAAGCCGTATTAGGTCACATTGGGCGTACTTGGTGACTTGATAAAACAAACGGATCAAGTTATGGATACTTGTTGATCCGAGAAGCCGAATTGGGTCAAATGGAAGACTTATTAATCCGAGAAGTCAATTGGGGTCAAATACAAGCCTTAATAATCCGAGAAGTCGAATCGAGTCAAATAGAAGGTGCTTGTTGATCCGAGAAGCCGTATTAGGTCACATTGTGCGTATTTGGTGACTTGATAACACAAACGGATCAAGTTATGGATACTAGTTGATCCGAGAAGTCGAATTGGGTCAAATGGAAGACAAATTGATCCGAGAAGTCAATTGAGATCAAATACAAGCCGTAATGATTCGAGAAGTCGAATCGAGTCAAATAGAAGGTGCTTGTTGATCCGAGAAGCCGTATTAGGTCACATTGTGCGTACTTGGTGACTTGATAAAATAAACGGATCAAGTTATGGATACTTGTTGATCCGAGAAGCCGAATTGGGTCAAATGGAAGACTTATTAATCCGAGAAGTCAATTGGGGTCAAATACAAGCCTTAATGATCCGAGAAGTCGAATCGAGTCAAATAGAAGGTGCTTGTTGATCCGAGAAGCCGTATTAGGTCACATTGTGCGTACTTGGTGACTTGATAAAAGAAACGGATCAAGTTATGGATACTTGTTGATCCGAGAAGCCGAATTGGGTCAAATGGAAGACTTATTAATCCGAGAAGTCAATTGGGGTCAAATACAAGCCTTAATAATCCGAGAAGTCGAATCGAGTCAAATAGAAGGTGCTTGTGGATCCGAGAAGCCGTATTAGGTCACATTGTGCGTATTTGGTGACTTGATAACACAAACGGATCAAGTTATGGATACTAGTTGATCCGAGAAGTCGAATTGGGTCAAATGGTAGACAAATTGATTCGAGAAGTTAATTGAGATCAAATACAAGCCGTAATGATTCGAGAAGTCGAATCGAGTTAAATAGAAGGTGCTTGTTGATCCGAGAAGCCGTATTAGGTCACATTGTGCGTACTTGGTGACTTGATAAAATAAACGGATCAAGTTATGGATACTTGTTGATCCGAGAAGCCGAATTGGGTCAAATGGAAGACTTATTAATCCGAGAAGTCAATTGGGGTCAAATACAAGCCTTAATGATCCGAGAAGTCGAATCGAGTCAAATAGAAGGTTCTTGTTGATCCGAGAAGCCGTATTAGGTCACATTGTGCGTACTTGGTGACTTGATAAAACAAACGGATCAAGTTATGGATACTTGTTGATCCGAGAAGCCGAATTGGGTCAAATGGAAGAAATTGTATTCCGAGAAGTCAATTGAGATCAAATACAAGCTTTAATGATTCGAGAAGTCGAATCGAGTCAAATAGAAGGTGCTTGTTGATCCGAGAAGCCGTGTTAGGTCACATTGTGCGTACTTTGTGACTTGATAAAACAAACGGATCAAGTTATGGGTATTTGTTGATCCGAGAAGCCGAATTGGGTCAAATGGAAGACTTATTAATCCGAAAAGTCAATTGGGGTCAAATACAAGCCTTAATGATCCGAGAAGTCGAATCGAGTCAAATAGAAGGTGCTTGATGATCCGAGAAGCGGTATTAGGTCACATTGTGCGTATTTGGTGACTTGATAACACAAACGGATCAAGTTATGGATGCTTGTTGATCCGAGAAGCCGAATTGGGTCAAATGGAAGACTTATTGATCCTAGAAGTCAATTTTGATCAAATACAAGCCTTAATGAGTCGAGAAGTCGAATCAAGTCAAATAGAAGGTGCTTGTTGATCCGAGAAGCCGTATTGGGTCACATTGTGCGTACTTGGTGACTTGATAAAACAAATCGATCAAGTTATGGATACTTGTTGATCCGAGAAGCCGAATTGGGTCAAATGGAAGACTTGTTAATCCGAGAAGTCAATTGGGGTCAAATACAAGCCTTAATGATCCGAGAAGTCGAATCGACTCAAATAGAAGGTGCCTGTTGATCCGAGAAGCCGTATTAGGTCACATTGTGCGTACTTGGTGACTTGATAAAACAAATGAATCAAGTTATGGATACTTGTTGATCCGAGAAGCCGAATTGGGTCAAATGGAAGACTTGTTAATCCGAGAAGTCAATTGGGGTCAAATACAGGCCTTAATGATCCGAGAAGTCGAATCGAGTCAAAAAGAAGGTGCTTGTTGATCCGAGAAGTCGTATTAGGTCACATTGTGCGTACTTGGTGATAAACAAACGGATCAAGTTATGGATACTTGTTGATCCGAGAAGCCGAATTGGGTCAAATGGAAGACTTATTGATCCCAGAAGTCAATTTTGATCAAATACAAGCCTTAATGAGTCGAGAAGTCGAATCGAGTTAAATAGAAGGTGCTTGTTGATCCAAGAAGCCGTATTGGGTCACATTGTGCGTACTTGGTGACTTGATAAAACAAACGGATCAAGTTATGGATACTTGTTGATTCGAGATTGGGTCAAATGGAAGACATGTTAATCTGAGAAGTCAATTGGGGTCAAATACAAGCCTTAATGATCCGAGAAGTCAAATCGAGCCAAATAGAAGGTGCTTGTTGATCCGAGAAGCCGTATTGGGTCACATTGTGCGTACTTGGTGACTTGAGAAAACAAACGGATCAAGTTATGGATACTTGTTGATCCGAGATGCCGAATTGGGTCAAATGGAAGACATATTGATCCGAGAAGTCAATTGAGATCAAATACAAGCCTTAATGATTGGAGAAGTCGAATCGAGTCAAATAGAAGGTGCTTCTTGATCCGAGAAGCCGTATTAGGTCACATTGTGCGTACTTGGTGACTTGATAAAACAAACGGATCAAGTTATGGATACTTGTTGATCCGAGAAGCCGAATTGGGTCAAATGGAAGACTTATTAATCCGAGAAGTGAATTGGGGTCAAATACAAGCCTTAATGATCCGAGAAGTCGAATCAAGTCAAATAGAAGGTGCTTGTTGATCCGAGAAGCCGTATTAGGTCACATTGTGCGTACTTGGTGACTTGATAAAACAAACGGATCAAGTTATGGATACTTGTTGATCCGAGAAGCCGAATTGGGTCAAATGGAAGAAATTGTATTCCGAGAAGTCAATTGAGATCAAATACAAGCTTTAACGATTCGAGAAGTCGAATCGAGTCAAATAGAAGGTGCTTGTTGATCCGAGAAGCCGTATTAGGTCACATTGTGCGTACTTGGTGACTTGATAAAACAAACGGATCAAGTTATGGATACTTGTTGATCCGAGAAGCCGAATTGGGTCAAATGGAAGACTTATTAATCCGAGAAGTCAATTGGGGTCAAATACGAGCCTTATTGATCCGAGAAGTCGAATCGAGTCAAATAGAAGGTGCTTGTTGATCCGAGAAGCCGTATTAGGTCACATTGTGCATATTTGGTGACTTGATAACACAAACGGATCAAGTTATGGATACTAGTTGATCCGAGAAGTCGAATTGAGTCAAATGGAAGACATATTGATCCGAGAAGTCAATTGAGATCAAATACAAGCCGTAATGATTCGAGAAGTCGAATCGAGTCAAATAGAAGGTGCTTGTTGGTCCAAGAAGCCGTATTAGGTCATATTGTGCGTACTTGGTGACTTGATAAAACAAACGGATCAAGTTATGGATACTTGTTGATCCGAGAAGCCGAATTGGGTCAAATGGAAGACTTATTAATCCGAGAAGTCAATTGGGGTCAAATACAAGCCTTAATGATCCGAGAAGTCGAATCGAGTCAAATAGAAGGTGCTTGTTGATCCGAGAAGCCGTATTAGGTCACATTGTGCGTATTCGGTGACTTGATAACACAAACGGATCATGTTATGGATACTAGTTGATCCGAGAAGTCGAATTGGGTCAAATGGAAGACATATTGATCCGAGAAGTCAATTGAGATCAAATACAACCCGTAATGATTCGAGAAGTCGAATCGAGTCAAATAGAAGGTGCTTGTTGATCCGAGAAGCCGTATTAGGTCACATTGTGCGTACTTGGTGACTTGATAAAACAAACGGATCAAGTCATGGATACTTGTTGATCCGAGAATCCGAATTGGGTCAAATGGAAGACTTATTAATCCGAGAAGTCAATTGGGGTCAAATACAAGCCTTAATGATCCAAGAAGTCGAATCAAGTCAAATAGAAGGTGCTTGTTGATCCGAGAAGCCGTATTAGGTCACATTGTGCGTACTTGGTGACTTGATAAAACAAACGGATCAAGTTATGGATACTTGTTGATCCGAGAAGCCGAATTGGGTCAAATGGAAGAAATTGTATTTCGAGAAGTCAATTGAGATCAAATACAAGCTTTAATGATTCGAGAAGTCGAATCGAGTCAAATAGAAGGTGCTTGTTGATCCGAGAAGCCGTATTAGGTCACATTGTGCGTACTTGGTGACTTGATAAAACAAACGGATCAAGTTATGGATACTTGTTGATCCGAGAAGCCGAATTGGGTCAAATGGAAGACTTATTAATCCGAGAAGTCAATTGGGGTCAAATACAAGCCTTAATAATCCGAGAAGTCGAATCGAGTCAAATAGAAGGTGCTTGTTGATCCGAGAAGCCGTATTAGGTCACATTGTGCGTATTTGGTGACTTGATAACACAAACGGATCAAGTTATGGATACTAGTTGATCCGAGAAGTCGAATTGGGTCAAATGGAAGACAAATTGATCCGAGAAGTCAATTGAGATCAAATACAAGCCGTAATGATTCGAGAAGTCGAATCGAGTCAAATAGAAGGTGCTTGTTGATCCGAGAAGCCGTATTAGGTCACATTGTGCGTACTTGGTGACTTGATAAAATAAACGGATCAAGTTATGGATACTTGTTGATCCGAGAAGCCGAATTGGGTCAAATGGAAGACTTATTAATCCGAGAAGTCAATTGGGGTCAAATACAAGCCTTAATGATCCGAGAAGTCGAATCGAGTCAAATAGAAGGTGCTTGTTGATCCGAGAAGCCGTATTAGGTCACATTGTGCGTACTTGGTGACTTGATAAAACAAACGGATCAAGTTATGGATACTTGTTGATCCGAGAAGCCGAATTGGGTCAAATGGAAGACTTATTAATCCGAGAAGTCAATTGGGGTCAAATACAAGCCTTAATAATCCGAGAAGTCGAATCGAGTCAAATAGAAGGTGCTTGTGGATCCGAGAAGCCGTATTAGGTCACATTGTGCGTATTTGGTGACTTGATAACACAAACGGATCAAGTTATGGATACTAGTTGATCCGAGAAGTCGAATTGGGTCAAATGGTAGACAAATTGATTCGAGAAGTTAATTGAGATCAAATACAAGCCGTAATGATTCGAGAAGTCGAATCGAGTTAAATAGAAGGTGCTTGTTGATCCGAGAAGCCGTATTAGGTCACATTGTGCGTACTTGGTGACTTGATAAAATAAACGGATCAAGTTATGGATACTTGTTGATCCGAGAAGCCGAATTGGGTCAAATGGAAGACTTATTAATCCGAGAAGTCAATTGGGGTCAAATACAAGCCTTAATGATCCGAGAAGTCGAATCGAGTCAAATAGAAGGTTCTTGTTGATCCGAGAAGCCGTATTAGGTCACATTGTGCGTACTTGGTGACTTGATAAAACAAACGGATCAAGTTATGGATACTTGTTGATCCGAGAAGCCGAATTGGGTCAAATGGAAGAAATTGTATTCCGAGAAGTCAATTGAGATCAAATACAAGCTTTAATGATTCGAGAAGTCGAATCGAGTCAAATAGAAGGTGCTTGTTGATCCGAGAAGCCGTGTTAGGTCACATTGTGCGTACTTTGTGACTTGATAAAACAAACGGATCAAGTTATGGGTATTTGTTGATCCGAGAAGCCGAATTGGGTCAAATGGAAGACTTATTAATCCGAAAAGTCAATTGGGGTCAAATACAAGCCTTAATGATCCGAGAAGTCGAATCGAGTCAAATAGAAGGTGCTTGATGATCCGAGAAGCGGTATTAGGTCACATTGTGCGTATTTGGTGACTTGATAACACAAACGGATCAAGTTATGGATGCTTGTTGATCCGAGAAGCCGAATTGGGTCAAATGGAAGACTTATTGATCCTAGAAGTCAATTTTGATTAAATACAAGCCTTAATGAGTCGAGAAGTCGAATCAAGTCAAATAGAAGGTGCTTGTTGATCCGAGAAGCCGTATTGGGTCACATTGTGCGTACTTGGTGACTTGATAAAACAAATCGATCAAGTTATGGATACTTGTTGATCCGAGAAGCCGAATTGGGTCAAATGGAAGACTTGTTAATCCGAGAAGTCAATTGGGGTCAAATACAAGCCTTAATGATCCGAGAAGTCGAATCGACTCAAATAGAAGGTGCCTGTTGATCTGAGAAGCCGTATTAGGTCACATTGTGCGTACTTGGTGACTTGATAAAACAAATGAATCAAGTTATGGATACTTGTTGATCCGAGAAGCCGAATTGGGTCAAATGGAAGACTTGTTAATCCGAGAAGTCAATTGGGGTCAAATACAGGCCTTAATGATCCGAGAAGTCGAATCGAGTAAAAAAGAAGGTGCTTGTTGATCCGAGAAGTCGTATTAGGTCACATTGTGCGTACTTGGTGATAAACAAACGGATCAAGTTATGGATACTTGTTGATCCGAGAAGCCGAATTGGGTCAAATGGAAGACTTATTGATCCCAGAAGTCAATTTTGATCAAATACAAGCCTTAATGAGTCGAGAAGTCGAATCGAGTTAAATAGAAGGTGCTTGTTGATCCAAGAAGCCGTATTGGGTCACATTGTGCGTACTTGGTGACTTGATAAAACAAACGGATCAAGTTATGGATACTTGTTGATTCGAGAAGCCAAATTGGGTCAAATGGAAGACATGTTAATCTGAGAAGTCAATTGGGGTCAAATATAAGCCTTAATGATCCGAGAAGTCAAATCGAGTCAAATAGAAGGTGCTTGTTGATCCGAGAAGCCGTATTGGGTCACATTGTGCGTACTTGGTGACTTGAGAAAACAAACGGATCAAGTTATGGATACTTGTTGATCCGAGATGCCGAATTGGGTCAAATGGAAGACATATTGATCCGAGAAGTCAATCGAGATCAAATACAAGCCTTAATGATTGGAGAAGTCGAATCGAGTCAAATAGAAGGTGCTTCTTGATCCGAGAAGCCGTATTAGGTCACATTGTGCGTACTTGGTGACTTGATAAAACAAACGGATCAAGTTATGGATACTTGTTGATCCGAGAAGCCGAATTGGGCCAAATGGAAGACTTATTAATCCGAGAAGTCAATTGGGGTCAAATACAAGCCTTAATGATCCGAGAAGTCGAATCAAGTCAAATAGAAGGTGCTTGTTGATCCGAGAAGTCGTATTAGGTCACATTGTGCGTACTTGGTGACTTGATAAAACAAACGGATCAAGTTATGGATACTTGTTGATCCGAGAAGCCGAATTGGGTCAAATGGAAGAAATTGTATTTCGAGAAGTCAATTGAGATCAAATACAAGCTTTAATGATTCGAGAAGTCGAATCGAGTCAAATAGAAGGTGCTTGTTGATCTGAGAAGCCGTATTAGGTCACATTGTGCGTACTTGGTGACTTGATAAAACAAACGGATCAAGTTATGGATACTTGTTGATCCGAGAAGCCGAATTGGGTCAAATGGAAGACTTATTAATCCGAGAAGTCAATTGGGGTCAAATACAAGCCTTAATAATCCGAGAAGTCGAATCGAGTCAAATAGAAGGTGCTTGTTGATCCGAGAAGCCGTATTAGGTCACATTGTGCGTATTTGGTGACTTGATAACACAAACGGATCAAGTTATGGATACTAGTTGATCCGAGAAGTCGAATTGGGTCAAATGGAAGACAAATTGATCTGAGAAGTCAATTGAGATCAAATACAAGCCGTAATGATTCGAGAAGTCGAATCGAGTCAAATAGAAGGTGCTTGTTGATCCGAGAAGCCGTATTAGGTCACATTGTGCGTACTTGGTGACTTGATAAAATAAACGGATCAAGTTATGGATACTTGTTGATCCGAGAAGCCGAATTGGGTCGAATGGAAGACTTATTAATCCGAGAAGTCAATTGGGGTCAAATACAAGCCTTAATGATCCGAGAAGTCGAATCGAGTCAAATAGAAGGTGCTTGTTGATCCGAGAAGCCGTATTAGGTCACATTGTGCGTACTTGGTGACTTGATAAAACAAATGGATCAAGTTATGGATACTTGTTGATCCGAGAAGCCGAATTGGGTCAAATGGAGGACTTATTAATCCGAGAAGTCAATTGAGATCAAATACAAGCCTTAATAATCCGAGAAGTCGAATCGAGTCAAATAGAAGGTGCTTGTGGATCCGAGAAGCCGTATTAGGTCACATTGTGCGTATTTGGTGACTTGATAACACAAAAGGATCAAGTTATGGATACTAGTTGATCCGAGAAGTCGAATTGGGTCAAATGGAAGACAAATTGATTCGAGAAGTCAATTGAGATCAAATACAAGCCGTAATGATTCGAGAAGTCGAATCGAGTCAAATAGAAGGTGCTTGTTGATCCGAGAAGCCGTATTAGGTCACATTGTGCGTACTTGGTGACTTGATAAAATAAACGGATCAAGTTATGGATACTTGTTGATCCGAGAAGCCGAATTGGGTCGAATGGAAGACTTATTAATCCGAGAAGTCAATTGGGGTCAAATACAAGCCTTAATGATCCGAGAAGTCGAATCGAGTCAAATAGAAGGTGCTTGTTGATCCGAGAAGCCGTATTAGGTCACATTGTGCGTACTTGGTGACTTGATAAAACAAACGGATCAAGTTATGGATACTTGTTGATCCGAGAAGCCGAATTGGGTCAAATGGAGGACTTATTAATCCGAGAAGTCAATTGGGGTCAAATACAAGCCTTAATAATCCGAGAAGTCGAATCGAGTCAAATAGAAGGTGCTTGTGGATCCGAGAAGCCGTATTAGGTCACATTGTGCGTATTTGGTGACTTGATAACACAAACGGATCAAGTTATGGATACTAGTTGATCCGAGAAGTCGAATTGGGTCAAATTGAAGACAAATTGATTCGAGAAGTCAATTGAGATCAAATACAAGCCGTAATGATTCGAGAAGTCGAATCGAGTCAAATAGAAGGTGCTTGTTGATCCGAGAAGCCGTATTAGGTCACATTGTGCGTACTTGGTGACTTGATAAAATAAACGGATCAAGTTATGGATACTTGTTGATCCGAGAAGCCGAATTGGGTCAAATGGAAGACTTATTAATCCGAGAAGTCAATTGGGGTCAAATACAAGCCTTAATGATCCGAGAAGTCGAATCGAGTCAAATAGAAGTTTCTTGTTTATCCGAGAAGCCGTATTAGGTCACATTGTGCGTACTTGGTGACTTGATAAAACAAACGGATCAAGTTATGGATTCTTGTTGATCCGAGAAGCCGAATTGGGTCAAATGGAAGAAATTGTATTCCGAGAAGTCAATTGAGATCAAATACAAGCTTTAATGATTCGAGAAGTCGAATCGAGTCAAATAGAAGGTGCTTGTTGATCCGAGAAGCCGTATTAGGTCACATTGTGCGTACTTGGTGACTTGATAAAACAAACGGATCAAGTTATGGATACTTGTTGATCCGAGAAGCCGAATTGGGTCAAATGGAAGACTTATTAATCCGAGAAGTCAATTGGGGTCAAATACAAGCCTTAATGATCCGAGAAGTCGAATCGAGTCAAATAGAAGGTGCTTGTTGATCCGAGAAGCCGTATTAGGTCACATTGTGCGTATTTGGTGACTTGATAACACAAACGGATCAAGTTATGGATACTAGTTGATCCGAGAGGTCGAATTGGGTCAAATGGAAGACAAATTGATCCGAGAAGTCAATTGAGATCAAATACAAGCCGTAATGATTCGAGAAGTCGAATCGAGTGAAATAGAAGGTGCTTGTTGATCCGAGAAGCCGTATTAGGTCACATTGTGCGTACTTGGTGACTTGATAAAACAAACGGATCAAGTTATGGATACTTGTTGATCCGAGAAGCCGAATTGGGTCAAATGGAAGACTTATTAATCCGAGAAGTCAATTGGGGTCAAATACAAGCCTTAATGATCCGAGAAGTCGAATCGAGTCAAATAGAAGGTGCTTGTTGATCCGAGAAGCCGTATTAGGTCACATTGTGCGTATTTGGTGACTTGATAACACAAACGGATCAAGTTATGGATACTAGTTGATCCGAGAGGTCGAATTGGGTCAAATGGAAGACAAATTGATCCGAGAAGTCAATTGAGATCAAATACAAGCTTTAATGATTCGAGAAGTCGAATCGAGTCAAATAGAAGGTGCTTGTTGATCCGAGAAGCCGTATTAGGTCACATTGTGCGTATTCGGTGACTTGATAACACAAACGGATCATGTTATGGATACTAGTTGATCCGAGAAGTCGAATTGGGTCAAATGGAAGACATATTGATCCGAGAAGTCAATTGAGATCAAATACAAGCCGTAATGATTCGAGAAGTCGAATCGAGTCAAATAGAAGGTGCTTGTTGATCCGAGAAGCCGTATTAGGTCACATTGTGCGTACTTGGTGACTTGATAAAATAAACGGATCAAGTTATGGATACTTGTTGATCCGAGAAGCCGAATTGGGTCAAATGGAAGACTTATTAATCCGAGAAGTCAATTGGGGTCAAATACAAGCCTTAATGATCCGAGAAGTCGAATCGAGTCAAATAGAAGGTGCTTGTTCATCCGAGAAGCCGTATTAGGTCACATTGTGCGTACTTGGTGACTTGATAAAACAAATGGATCAAGTTATGGATACTTGTTGATTCGAGAAGCCGAATTGGGTCAAATGGAAGAAATTTTATTCCGAGAGGTCAATTGAGATCAAATACAAGCTTTAATGATTCGAGAAGTCGAATGGAGTCAAATAGAAGGTGCTTGTTGATCCGAGAAGCCGTATTAGGTCATATTGTGCGTACTTGGCGACTTGATAAAACAAACGGATCAAGTTATGGATACTTGTTGATCCGAGAAGCCGAATTGGGTCAAATGGAAGACTTATTAATCCGAGAAGTCAATTGGGGTCAAATACAAGCCTTAATGATACGAGAAGTCGAATCGAGTCAAATAGAAGGTGCTTGTTGATCCGAGAAGCCGTATTAGGTCACATTGTGCGTACTTGGTGACTTGATAAAACAAACGGATCAAGTTATGGATACTTGTTGATCCGAGAAGCCGAATTGGGTCAAATGAAAGAAATTTTATTCCGAGAAGTCAATTGAGATCAAATACAAGCTTTAATGATTCGAGAAGTCGAATCGAGTCAAATAGAAGGTGTTTGTTGATCCGAGAAGCCGTATTAGGTCACATTGTGCGTACTTGGTGACTTGATAAAATAAACGGATCAAGTTATGGATACTTGTTGATCAGAGAAGCCGAATTGGGTCAAATGGAAGACTTAATAATCCGAGAAGTCAATTAGGGTCAAATACAAGCCTTAATGATCCGAGAAGTCGAATCGAGTAAAATAGAAGGTGCTTGTTGATCCGAGCAGCCGTATTAGGTCACAATAAGGTATTTGTTGATCCGAGCAGCCGTATTAGGTCACATTGTGCGTACTTGGTGACTTGATAACACAAACGGATCAAGTTATGGATACTTGTTGATCCGAGAAGCCGAATTGGGTCAAATGGAAGACATATTGATCCGAGAAGTCAATTGAGGTCAAATACAAGTCTTAATGATTCAAGAAGTCGAATCGAGTCAAATAGAAGGTGCTTGTTGATCCGAGCAGCCGTATTAGGTCACATTGTGCATACTTGGTGACTTGATAACACAAACGGATCAAGTTATGGATACTTGTTGATCCGAGAAGTCGAATTAGGTCAAATGGAAGACATATTAATCCGAGAAGTCAATTGAGATCAAATACAAGCCTTAATGATCCGAGAAGTCGAATCGAGTCAAATAGAAGGTGATTGTTGATCCGAGAAGCCGTATTAGGTCACATTGTGCGTATTCGGTGACTTGATAACACAAACGGATCATGTTATGGATACTAGTTGATCCGAGAAGTCGAATTGGGTCAAATGGAAGACATATTGATCCGAGAAGTCAATTGAGATCAAATACAAGCCGTAATGATTCGAGAAGTCGAATCGAGTCAAATAGAAGGTGCTTGTTGATCCGAGAAGCCGTATTAGGTCACATTGTGCGTATTTGGTGACTTGATAAAACAAACGGATCAAGTCATGGATACTTGTTGATCCGAGAAGCCGAATTGGGTCAAATGGAAGACTTATTAATCCGAGAAGTCAATTGGGGTCAAATACAAGCCTTAATGATCCAAGAAGTCGAATCAAGTCAAATAGAAGGTGCTTGTTGATCCGAGAAGCCGTATTAGGTCACATTGTGCGTACTTGGTGACTTGATAAAACAAACGGATCAAGTTATGGATACTTGTTGATCCGAGAAGCCGAATTGGGTCAAATGGAAGAAATTGTATTTCGAGAAGTCAATTGAGATCAAATACAAGCTTTAATGATTCGAGAAGTCGAATCGAGTCAAATAGAAGGTGCTTGTTGATCCGAGAAGCCGTATTAGGTCACATTGTGCGTATTCGGTGACTTGATAACACAAACGGATCATGTTATGGATACTAGTTGATCCGAGAAGTCGAATTGGGTCAAATGGAAGACATATTGATCCGAGAAGTCAATTGAGATCAAATACAAGCCGTAATGATTCCAGAAGTCGAATCGAGTCAAATAGAAGGTGCTTGTTGATCCGAGAAGCCGTATTAGGTCACATTGTGCGTACTTGGTGACTTGATAAAACAAACGGATCAAGTCATGGATACTTGTTGATCCGAGAAGCCGAATTGGGTCAAATGGAAGACTTATTAATCCGAGAAGTCAATTGGGGTCAAATACAAGCCATAATGATCCAAGAAGTCGAATCAAGTCAAATAGAAGGTGCTTGTTGATCCGAGAAGCCGTATTAGGTCACATTGTGCGTACTTGGTGACTTGATAAAACAAACGGATCAAGTTATGGATACTTGTTGATCCGAGAAGCCGAATTGGGTCAAATGGAAGAAATTGTATTTCGAGAAGTCAATTGAGATCAAATACAAGCTTTAATGAGTCGAGAAGTCGAATCGAGTCAAATAGAAGGTGCTTGTTGATCCGAGAAGCCGTATTAGGTCACATTGTGCGTACTTGGTGACTTGATAAAACAAACGGATCAAGTTATGGATACTTGTTGATCCGAGAAGCCGAATTGGGTCAAATGGAAGACTTATTAATCCGAGAAGTCAATTGGGGTCAAATACAAGCCTTAATAATCCGAGAAGTCGAATCGAGTCAAATAGAAGGTGCTTGTTGATCCGAGAAGCCGTATAAGGTCACATTGTGCGTATTTGGTGACTTGATAACACAAACGGATCAAGTTATGGATACTAGTTGATCCGAGAAGTCGAATTGGGTCAAATGGAAGACAAATTGATCCGAGAAGTCAATTGAGATCAAATACAAGCCGTAATGATTCGAGAAGTCGAATCGAGTCAAATAGAAGGTGCTTGTTGATCCGAGAAGCCGTATTAGGTCACATTGTGCGTACTTGGTGACTTGATAAAATAAACGGATCAAGTTATGGATACTTGTTGATCCGAGAAGCCGAATTGGGTCAAATGGAAGACTTATTAATCCGAGAAGTCAATTGGGGTCAAATACAAGCCTTAATGATCCGAGAAGTCGAATCGAGTCAAATAGAAGGTGCTTGTTGATCCGAGAAGCCGTATTAGGTCACATTGTGCGTACTTGGTGACTTGATAAAACAAACGGATCAAGTTATGGATACTTGTTGATCCGAGAAGCCGAATTGGGTCAAATGGAAGAAATTGTATTCCGAGAAGTCAATTGAGATCAAATACAAGCTTTAATGATTCGAGAAGTAGAATCGAGTCAAATAGAAGGTGCTTGTTGATCCGAGAAGCCGTATTAGGTCACATTGTGCGTACTTGGTGACTTGATAAAACAAACGGATCAAGTTATGGATACTTGTTGATCCGAGAAGCCGAATTGGGTCAAATGGAAGACTTATTAATCCGAGAAGTCAATTGGGGTCAAATACAAGCCTTAATGATCCGAGAAGTCGAATCGAGTCAAATAGAAGGTGCTTGTTGATCCGAGAAGCCGTATTAGGTCACATTGTGCGTATTTGGTGACTTGATAACACAAACGGATCAAGTTATGGATACTAGTTGATCCGAGAAGTCGAATTGGGTCAAATGGAAGACAAATTGATCCGAGAAGTCAATTGAGATAAAATACAAGCCGTAATGATTCGAGAAGTCGAATCGAGTCAAATAGAAGGTGCTTGTTGATCCGAGAAGCCGTATTAGGTCACATTGTGCGTACTTGGTGACTTGATAAAACAAACGGATCAAGTTATGGATACTTGTTGATCCGAGAAGCCGAATTGGGTCAAATGGAAGAAATTGTATTCCGAGAAGTCAATTGAGATCAAATACAAGCTTTAATGATTCGAGAAGTCGAATCGAGTCAAATAGAAGGTGCTTGTTGATCCGAGAAGCCGTATTAGGTCACATTGTGCGTACTTGGTGACTTGATAAAACAAACGGATCAAGTTATGGATACTTGTTGATCCGAGAAGCCGAATTGGGTCAAATGGAAGACTTATTAATCCGAGAAGTCAATTGGGGTCAAATACAAGCCTTAATGATCCGAGAAGTCGAATCGAGTCAAATAGAAGGTGCTTGTTGATCCGAGAAGCCGTATTAGGTCACATTGTGCGTATTTGGTGACTTGATAACACAAACGGATCAAGTTATGGATACTAGTTGATCCGAGAAGTCGAATTGGGTCAAATGGAAGACAAATTGATCCGAGAAGTCAATTGAGATCAAATACAAGCCGTAATGATTCGAGAAGTCGAATCGAGTCAAATAGAAGGTGCTTGTTGATCCGAGAAGCCGTATTAGGTCACATTGTGCGTACTTGGTGACTTGATAAAATAAACGGATCAAGTTATGGATACTTGTTGATCCGAGAAGCCGAATTGGGTCAAATGGAAGACTTATTAATCCGAGAAGTCAATTGGGGTCAAATACAAGCCTTAATGATCCGAGAAGTCGAATCGAGTCAAATAGAAGGTGCTTGTTCATCCGAGAAGCCGTATTAGGTCACATTGTGCGTACTTGGTGACTTGATAAAACAAATGGATCAAGTTATGGATACTTGTTGATCCGAGAAGCCGAATTGGGTCAAATGGAAGAAATTTTATTCCGAGAGGTCAATTGAGATCAAATACAAGCTTTAATGATTCGAGAAGTCGAATCGAGTCAAATAGATGGTGCTTGTTGATCTGAGAAGCCGTATTAGGTCACATTGTGCGTACTTTGTGACTTGATAAAACAAACGGATCAAGTTATGGATACTTGTTGATCCGAGAAGCCGAATTGGGTCAAATGGAAGACTTATTAATCCGAGAAGTCAATTGGGGTCAAATACAAGCCTTAATGATACGAGAAGTCGAATCGAGTCAAATAGAAGGTGCTTGTTGATCCGAGAAGCCGTATTAGGTCACATTGTGCGTACTTGGTGACTTGATAAAACAAACGGATCAAGTTATGGATACTGGTTGATCCGAGAAGCCAAATTGGGTCAAATGGAAGAAATTTTATTCCGAGAAGTCAATTGAGATCAAATACAAGCTTTAATGATTCGAGAAGTCGAATCGAGTCAAATAGAAGGTGCTTGTTGATCCGAGAAGCCGTATTAGGTCACATTGTGCGTACTTGGTGACTTGATAAAACAAACGGATCAAGTTATGGATACTTGTTGATCAGAGAAGCCGAATTGGGTCAAATGGAAGACTTAATAATCCGAGAAGTCAATTAGGGTCAAATACAAGCCTTAATGATCCGAGAAGTCGAATCGAGTAAAATAGAAGGTGCTTGTTGATCCGAGCAGCCGTATTAGGTCACAATAAGGTGTTTGTTGATCCGAGCAGCCGTATTAGGTCACATTGTGCGTACTTGGTGACTTGCTAACACAAACGGATCAAGTTATGGATACTTGTTGATCCGAGAAGCCGAATTGGGTCAAATGGAAGACATATTGATCCGAGAAGTCAATTGAGGTCAAATACAAGCCTTAATGATTCGAGAAGTCGAATCGAGTCAAATAGAAGGTGCTTGTTGATCCGAGAAGCCGTATTAGGTCACATTGTGCGTACTTGGTGACTTGATAAAACAAACGGATCAAGTTATGGATACTTGTTGATCCGAGAAGTCGAATTAGGTCAAATGGAAGACATATTAATCTGAGAAGTCAATTGAGATCAAATACAAGCCTTAATGATCCGAGAAGTCGAATCGAGTCAAATAGAAGGTGCTTGTTGATCCGAGAAGCCGTATTAGGTCACATTGTGCGTACTTGGTGACTTAATAAAACAAACGGATCAAGTTATGGATACTTGTTGATCCGAGAAGCCGAATTAGGTCAAATGGAAGACTTATTAATCCGAGAAGTCAATTGGGGTCAAATACAAGCCTTAATGATCCGAGAAGTCGAATCGAGTCAAATAGAAGGTGCCTGTTGATCCGAGAAGCCGTATTTGGTCACATTGTGCATACTTGGTGACTTGATTAAACAAACGGATCAAGTTATGGATACTTGTTGATCCGAGAAGCCGAATTGGGTCAAATGGAAGACATATTGATCCGAGAAGTCAATTGAGATCAAATACAAGCCTAAATGGTTCGAGAAGTCGAATCGAGTCAAATAGAAGGTGCTTGTTGATCCGAGAAGCCGTATTAGGTCACATTGTGCGTACTTGGTGACTTGATAAAACAAACGGATCAAGTTATGCATACTTGTTGATCAGGGAAGCCGAATTGGGTCAAATGGAAGTCTTATTAATCCGAGAAGTCAATTAGGGTCAAATACACGCCTTAATGATCCGAGAAGTCGAATCGAGTAAAATAGAAGGTGCTTGTTGATCCGGGCACGTATTAGGTCACATTGTGCGTATTTGGTGCCTTGATAACACAAACGGATCAAGTTATGGATACTTGTTGATCCGAGAAGCCAAATTGTGTCAAATGGAAGAAATTTTATTCCGAGAAGTCAATTGAGATCAAATACAAGCTTTAATGATTCGAGAAGTCGAATCGAGTCAATTAGAAGGTGCTTGTTGATCCGAGAAGCCGTATTAGGTCACATTGTGCGTATTTGGTGACTTGATAAAACAAACGGATCAAGTTATGGATACTTGTTGATCCGAGAAGCCGAATTGGGTCAAATGGAAGACTTATTAATCCGAGAAGTCAATTAGGGTCAAATACAAGCCTTAATGATCCGAGAAGTCGAATCGAGTAAAATAGAAGGTGCTTGTTGATCCGAGCAGCCGTATTAGGTCACATTGTGCGTACTTTGTGACTTGATAACGCAAACGGATCAAGTTATGGATACTTGTTGATCCGAGAAGCCGAATTGGGTCAAATGGAAGACATATTGATCCGAGAAGTCAATTGAGATCAAATACAAGCGTTAATGATTCGAGAAGTCGAATCGAGTCAAATAGAAGGTGCTTGTTGATCCGAGAAGCCGTATTAGGTCACATTGTGCGTACTTTGTGACTTGATAAAACAAACGGATCAAGTTATGGATACTTGTTGATCCGAGAAGCCGAATTGGGTCAAATGGAAGCCTTATTAATCCGAGAAGTCAATTGGGGTCAAATACAAGCCTTAATGATCCGAGAAGTCGAATCAAGTCAAATAGAAGGTGCTTGTTGATCCGAGAAGCCGTATTAGGTCACATTGTGCATACTTGGTGACTTGATAAAATAAACGGATCAAGTTATGGATACTTGTTGATCCGAGAAGCTGAATTGGGTCAAATGGAAGACATATTGATCCGAGAAGTCAATTGAGATCAAATACAAGCCTTAATGATTCGAGAAGTCGAATCGAGTCAAATAGAAGGTGCTTGTTGATCCAAGAAGCCGTATTAGGTCACATTGTGCGTACTTGGTGACTTGATAAAACTAACGGATCAAGTTATGAATACTTGTTGATCCGAGAAGCGGAATTGGGTCAAATGGAAGACTTATTAATCCAAGCAGTCAATTGGGGTCAAATACAAGCCTTAATGATCCGAGAAGTCGAATCGAGTCAAATAGAAGGTGCTTGTTGATCCGAGAAGCCGTATTAGGTCACATTGTGCGTACTTGGTGACCTGATTAAACAAACGGATGAAGTTATGGATACTTGTTGATCTAAGAAGCCGAATTGGGTCAAATGGAAGACTTATTGATCCCAGAAGTCAATTTTGTTCAAATACAAGCCTAAATGAGTCGAGAAGTCGAATCGAGTCAAATAGAAGGTACTTGTTGATCCGAGAAGCTGTATTGGGTCACATTGTGCGTACTTGGTGACTTGATAAAACAAACGGATCAAGTTATGGATACTTGTTGATCCGAGAAGCCGAATTGGGTCAAATGGAAGACTTGTTAATCCGAGAAGTCAATTGGGGTCAAATACATGCCTTAATGATCCGAGAAGTCGAATCGAGTCAAAAAGAAGGTGCTTGTTGATCCGAGAAGCCGTATTAGGTCACATTGTGCGTCCTTGGAGACTTGATAAAACAAACGGATCAAGTTATGGATACTTGTTGATTCGAGAAGCCGAATTGGGTCAAATGGAAGAAATTTTATTCCGAGAGGTCAATTGAGATCAAATACAAGCTTTAATGATTCGAGAAGTCGAATCGAGTCAAATAGAAGGTGCTTGTTGATCCGAGAAGCCGTATTAGGTCACATTGTGCGTACTTGGTGACTTGATAAAAGAAACGGATCAAGTTATGGATACTTGTTGATCCGAGAAGCCGAATTGGGTCAAATGGAAGACTTATTAATCCGAGAAGTCAATTGGGGTCAAATACAAGTCTTAATGAACCGAGAAGTCGAATCGAGTCAAATAGAAGGTAGTTGTTGATCCGAGAAGCCGTATTAGGTCATATTGTGCGTACTTGGTGACTTGATAAAACAAACGGATCAAGTTATGGATACTTGTTGATCCGAGAAGCCGAATTAGGTCAAATGGAAGACTTATTGATCCCAGAAGTTAATTTTGATCAAATACAAGCCTTAATGAGTCGAGAAGTTGAATCAAGTCAAATAGAAGGTGCTTGTTGATCCGAGAAGCCGTATTAGGTCACACTTTGCGTACTTGGTGACTTGACAAAACAAACGGATCAAGTTATGGATACTTGTTGATCCGAGAAGCCGAATTGGGTCAAATGGAAGAAATTGTATTCCGAGAAGTCAATTGAGATCAAATACAAGCTTTAATGATTTGAGAAGTCGAAGCGAGTCAAATAGAAGGTGCTTGTTGATCCGAGAAGCCGTATTAGGTCACATTGTGCGTACTTGGTGACTTGATAAAACAAACGGATCAAGTTATGGATACTTGTTGATCTAAGAAGCCGAATTTGGTCAAATGGAAGACTTATTAATCCGAGAAGTCAATTGGGGTCAAATACAAGCCTTAATGATCCGAGAAGTTGAATCGAGTCAAATAGAAGGTGCTTGTTGATCCGAGAAGTCGTATTAGGTCACATTGTGCGTATTTGGTGACTTGATAACACAAACGGATCAAGTTATGGATACTTGTTGATCCGAGAAGTCGAATTGGGTCAAATGGAAGACATATTGATCCGAGAAGTCAATTGAGATCAAATACAAGCCGTAATGATTCGAGAAGTCGAATCGAGTCAAATAGAAGGTGCTTGTTGATCCGAGAAGCCGTATTAGGTCACATTGTGCGTACTTGGTGACTTGATAAAATAAACGGATCAAGTTATGGATACTTGTTGATCCGAGAAGCCGAATTGGGTTAAATGGAAGACTTATTAATCCGAGAAGTTAATTGGGGTCAAATACTAGCCTTAATGATCCGAGAAGTCGAATCGAGTCAAATAGAAGGTGCTTGTTCATCCCAGAAGCCGTATTAGGTCACATTGTGCGTACTTGGTGACTTCATAAAACAAACGGATCAAGTTATGGATACTTGTTGATCCGAGAAGCCGAATTGGGTCAAATGGAAGAAATTTTATTCCGAGAAGTCAATTGAGATCAAATACAAGCTTTAATGATTCGAGAAGTCGAATCGAGTCAAATAGAAGGTGCTTGTTGATCCGAGAAGCCGTATTAGGTCACATTGTGCGTACTTGGTTACTTGATAAAACAAACGGATCAAGTTATGGATACTTGTTGATCCGAGAAGCCGAATTGGGTCAAATGGAAGACTTATTAATCCGAGAAGTCAATTGGGGTCAAATACAAGCCTTAATGATCCGAGAAGTCGAATCGAGTCAAATAGAAGGTGCTTGTTGATCCGAGAAGCCGTATTAGGTCACATTGTGCGTATTTGGTGACTTGATAACACAAACGGATCAAGTTATGGATACTTGTTGATCCGAGAAGCCGAATTGGGTCAAATGGAAGACATATTGATCCGAGAAGTCAGTTGAGATCAAATACAAGCCGTAATGATTCGAGAAGTCGAATCGAGTCAAATAGAAGGTGCTTG
Source organism: Ajuga chamaepitys (assembly GCA_958295605.1). Lineage (NCBI taxonomy): Eukaryota > Viridiplantae > Streptophyta > Magnoliopsida > Lamiales > Lamiaceae > Ajuga > Ajuga chamaepitys. The sequence goes on along the minus strand of OY282498.1, from coordinate 22,717,273 downwards.
TTGATCTGAGAAGCCGTATTAGGTCACATTGTGCGTACTTGGTGACTTGATAAAATAAACGGATCAAGTTATGGATACTTGTTGATCCGAGAAGCCGAATTAGGTCAAATGGAAGAGTTATTAATCCGAGAAATCAATTGGGGTCAAATACAAGCCTTAATGATCCGAGAAGTCGAATCGAGTCAAATAGAAGGTGCTTTTTCATCCAAGAAGCCGTATTAGGTCACATTGTGCGTACTTGGTGACTTGATAAAACAAACGGATCAAGTTATGGATACTTGTTGATCCGCGAAGCCGAATTGGGTCAAATGGAAGAAATTTTATTCCGAGAAGTCAATTGAGATGTATATGTGTGTGTGAGAGAGAGAGAGAGAGATATGTGCGTGTGAGAGATAGTGAGGGAGATGTTTCATTTTGTGTGTGTGCGTGAGAGAGAGAGAGAGAGAGAGAGAGAGAGAGAGAGAGAGAGAGATAGATGTGAGTGAGTGTATGCATGTGTGCGAAAGAGAGTGAGAAATATGTGAGTATGTGTGTGAGTGTGTGTGTGTGTGAGAGAGAGAGAAAGTATGTGTTTGTGTGATTGACAAAAAGATATAGACGTGTGTGTGTGTGTGTGTGTGTGAGTGTGAGGGAGAGAGATAGGGGGAGTGAGATAGTGAGATGGAAGTGTGTGTGTGAGAGAGAGAAAGAGTTGTGAGTATGTGTGTGTGTGAGAGAGAGAAACAGAGAGAAAGAGTATGTTCGTGTGTGAAAGAGAGAAAGTTACAGATGTTGTGAGTGAGAGGAAGAGGGAGAGGGTCTGTGAGTGTTTGAGAGAGAGAGAGAGAGAGATTGTGTGTGTGTGTGTATGTGTGAGACAAAGAGAGAGGAAGTGAGAGATGTGAGTACGCGTGTCTGTGAGATAGAGAGAGAGAGATAGATAGATAGGGATGTTTGTTTGGGAAAGAGAATGCGTTAAATAGATCTGATTTTGTGTGCATGTGAGTGTGAGAGAGAGAAAGAGAGAGAGGGAGATGTGTGTGTATCATAGAGAGTAATAGGGAGATGTGAGAGTATGTGAGAGCGAGGGAGATGTGTGTGTGTATGTGTGTGATAGAGAGATAGAGAGGTATAAGTGTGTGTGTGAGAAAGAGAGAGAGAGAGAGAGAAAGAGCTAGAAGCGTGTGAGAGAAATATGTCAGTGTGTGTGCATGTGTGACAGCGAAGGAGATATGTGTGTGTGTGTGTGAGAGAGAGAGTATGTATGTGTCTGAAAGAGAGTAAGATACAGATGTGTGTGTGAGAAAGAGAGAGAGGTGGGGTCAGTGAGTGTTTCAGGGAGAGAGAAAGAGTGTGTGTGTGTATATGTGTGTGAGAGAGAGAAGGAGTGAGATATATGAGTGTACATGTCTGTGTGAGAGAGAGAGAAATAGATGGATATGGATGTCTATGTGAGAGTGAGAACGAGTTAGAGAGACCTTATTGTGTGTGTGTGTGTGTATGAGAGAGAAAGAGAGAGGGGGATGTGTATGTGTGACTGTTAGTGAAAACAACTCTTGAACACACAACACCAAAGAATCTAGAAATTGTACAAAGAAAACAATTCGAAATCACACATGCAGTTAGGCCAGAGTTGTGGCCGAATTGAGCTTGCGCAGAATAGGAAATAGAAATGGATCAAACACAGATTTAACGTGGTTCGTTCAAGATGAACTACATCCACGGAGGCAAGGCACACCTCAATCCACTAAGAACTTCAACCAATTACAGAGAATAAGCTCAAGAAATGAAATGCCCAATTCTGGATACAAATTAGGGCACGAACACTCAATCTCTAAATACTCTCTCTAATCTAAAGAACAAGGAAATTATGCGACGTAGTGATCTTGTCCTCAATGAGAGCTTTACAGTGATATATGGATTGAAGCTCGAATGCAACTGCACAGGAAGTTCTAACTGCAAGAAGTTACGCTGAGCTACCGGACAAATGTGACGGTTTTCTTCGTCACTAATCTGCAACTGCTTCGTCACAAATGACGGTTATCCCAAACTAACTCGAACCCGGTTTGTTCTGACCAGTTTGTCTTCTTGACCCTAAAACCCGGTTTAAACCACCGGTTCTTCACTCCCTGACTCCGGTTCCACATTCCCAACACACCATATTACAAAGTATAGGCTCACTTGATGAAATTGAACATCACCTCACAAATCTCCACCTCAATGAATCATGTGTGCCTCTTCCTGCCTCACCACTGCCTTGTCTGTTAATGCTCTTCATGACATTGCTCAAGCTGCAGCAGGCTCGAGCAATGATCCACTTTGTTCCCAGGTACACCCTTAGTAAGAAAATCAGCAGGGTTATGCAATGTGTGTACCTTCTTCACCTCCACAGAACCAGAATCAATGATATCCCTAGCAAAATGCAACCTAACATCAATGTGCTTTGACCTTTCATGAAATGCTTGGTGTTTCACAAGGTGTAGAGCACTTTGATTATCACAGTAAATCGCCACACAGTTTTGCTTGATGTCCAAATCCCTCAAAATCCCTTTAAGCCATATTGCTTCTTTGATAGCTTCAGTGAGAGATATATTCTGCTTCTGTTGTTGAAAGTGCTACAACTGATTGTTGTACACTTCTCCAGCTGATGGCTGTTCCAAATAAGGTGAACACAAATCCAGAAATAGATTTCCTAGTGTCTATGTTTGCTGCAAAATCAGAATCAGCAAACCCCTCCAATGCAACAGTACTTCCATTCACTTTCTTCTCAAACTTCAGTGACAAGTTCACTGAACCCTTCAAATACCTCATCACATGCTTCAAAGCTTCCCAATGTTCAACACCTGGGTTTGACATGAACCTGCTTACTAAAGAAACAGCATAGGCCAAGTCAGGCCTACTACAAATCATCCCATACATGAGACTTCCAACTCCACTTGCATAAGGAATATTGCTCATATGTATGACCTCCTCTTCAGTCTTTGGGCATTGTTCTTTGGAGAGTTTCTTCTGTAGATTAACTGGAGTGGAGAGAGGTTTGGATTCATGCATATGGAACCTCTCCAAAACCTTCTGTAGATATTGCCTCTGAGATAACCAAAGAACTCCAGCTTCTCTTTTCCTCAGAATGTTCATGCCCAAAATCTTCTTGGCATCTCCCAGATCTTTCATGTCAAATTCAGTGTTAAGTCTGTCCTTCAGCCATTGTACACTCTTCTTGTTCTTGCTGGCAATCAGCATATCATCCACATACAAAAGAAGGAAGACTTTATCTTGCTTTGAACACTTGTTGAAGTAAACACAACTATCATAAAGACTTCTTACAAAGCCAACACTGATCATGAAGTCATTGAACCTCTTATTCCACTGTCTTGGACTTTGTTTGAGTCCATACAGTGATTTCTTCAGCAAACAAACTTTGTTTTCTTGTTCAGGAACAACAAAGCCTTCTAGCTGTTTCATATATATTTTCTCAATGAGTTCTCCATGTAAGAATGCTGTTTTTACATCTAGTTTTTGTAGTTCCATGTCCTCTTGAGTAAACTTTGATAAAAGCAACCTGATTGAGCAGTGCTTTACTACTGGAGAGAAAACTTCATTAAAATCAATCCCTTCCCTTTGTGTAAAGCCCCTAGCCACCAATCTTGCTTTAAACCTCACTTGTTTGGATCCTGCAGTCTCTAACTTCTTCTTGTATATCCATTTAGAACTCACAAGTTTCTGACCTTTTGGTTTTTCCACCAATATCCAGGTCTCATTCTTTTCCAGGGATTCCATCTCTTCAATCATTGCCTGAATCCAGTGTTCTCTTTCTTCACAGTCTAGTGCTTCTTTAAAGCTACTAGGCTCTTGTGATTCCAGGTCTTCAGCAACACTCAAGGCATAATAAACACTCCCTGCTTGACCATAGAAGTCAGGTCTATTGATTGTTCTTCTAGGCCTGTCCCTTCCAATGCTATATTCTCTAACATTTTGTGAAGGTCCAGCTTGTTCTTCTTCTTCAGATGATGAATCACTATCTTGTAGATTCTCTTGTGGTTGAGATGTGTGATCATCTTCAGCAGGATGCTCCACCTGAATTGATATCTCTTCTGTCTCTTTAGCACCATCAAATTCTTCCTTAGAGCCTGTTGAAGTATAAGCCATCACATTCTCATTAAACTTTACATCTCTACTTGTGATTATCTTCTTATTTCCCTTCTCTAGACACCACAATCTGTAACCCTTTATTCCATCTGGATATCCAAGAAATACACATCTTAGAGCTCTTGCATCTAACTTGTCTTGCTTGACATGGACAAAAGCAAGACAACCAAACACCCTTAAACCTTCATAACTTGGTTTCTGTCCACTCCACACCTCTTCAGGTGTTTTGAACCCAATCACTGATGAGGGTGACCTGTTAATGAGATAACATGCTGTAGCAATGGTTTCACCCCAAAATACCTTTGGCAACCCAGCATCCAACATCATACACCTTACTCTTTCAAGAAGAGTCCTATTAAGCCTCTCAGCAACCCCATTCTGTTGAGGATTCATTGGGACAGTCCTATGTCTCTTGATTCCTCTTTCTTCACAGAAGTTTGTGAACTCAGTAGAGAGGTATTCCAATCCATTATCAGTCCTAAGGTGCTTCAGCTTCTTCCCTTTGACATTTTCCAGTTGAATCAACCATGTTTTGAACTTATGAAAAGCATCACTCTTATTCTTCATCAACATGATCCACACCTTTCTACTGTAATCATCAATCAAAGACATGAAATACCTTGCTCCACCATGAGTCTCTGTCCTTGCAGGACCCCATATGTCAGAGTGGACATAATCTAATGGCTTTTGAGTTGTGTGAACACCCTTTCCATAGGGCAGCTTCTTGGACTTGCCCAAAGCACACTGATCACAAAACTCCAGGTTTTGATTTCCCATGTTTCCAATTACTCCACTTCTTGACAGTTCCTTCAACCCTTTCTCTCCTATGTGTCCAAGCCTCTTGTGCCATTTAACAAGCTCAGAACTGCTCAAGACCATATCAACACTCCCAACAACAGGTGAACCAATCAAGATAAACAACCCATTATGCTGTCTACCTTTAATCACCACTTTACCATGTTTAGTGATATGTAAGAAGCCATCCACTGAGCTAAACTGACAACCACTAGTTACCAAAGAACCAAGAGATAGAAGATTTCTTTTAAGGCCAGGAACATATCTTACATTAGAGATGATTCTGACCACACCATCAAACATCCTTATGCTCACTGATCCAATTCCTTTGACCTTGCATGATTGGTCATTGCCCAGGAGAACATTTCCACCATCTTCTCTCTTCAGTTCATCAAACCATGACTGGTGTGGACACATATGAAAGGAGCAGCCTGTGTCCAAGACCCGTTCCTTTACCATTCTTGATTCAGTAACATTTAATACCTCTGGAGGATCTTCTTGAAGGTCAATGGCAGCAGCTTCTGCCCCTTGGTTTCCTCCTTTCTTGTTTCTTTTAGGACAATCCTTCTTCAAGTGACCAGGCTGCTTGCACTTGAAGCATTTCCTCTTCTCAACCCATTCACTTCCCTTCTTTGGATTAGAATCTCCTGCTTTGAAGTCCTTAGAATTCTGTCCCTTCTTCCCTTGCCAAGCTTTCTTGAATTTCACATTCAAACCTTCTCCAGATTGCACCATGCCTTTATCATCTTGAGTCTGGAAGCATTTGGACCTCAGAGCCTTCACTATCCCATCATAAGATAGCTGCTCATCTCTCCCATACATCAAGGCATCCTTAAAGCTTTCCATGGATTTTGGAAGAATGTTTAACACCATCAATGCTTTATCATCCTCCTCCATTTTCACATCCAAGTCTTCCAATTCCTCAACCATCTTAATAAACTCATCAAGTTGGTCAGAAATTACCTTATCTTCAGTGATCTTGAAGGCCAACATCTTCTGCTTTAAGAACAGCTTGTTGGAAACTGACTTAGATTGATACAACTCCTCCAACCTCTTCCATGCTTCTAAGGAACTCTTGCATCTTGAGACCTCTCTTAGCGGTTTATCACCCAAACACAGAAAGATAAGACTGAGGGCTTTCTTATCCACTGATAGAATTGGTTTCCCACAGACGGCGCCACTTGTTAGTGAAAACAACTCTTGAACACACAATACCAAAGAATCTAGAAATTGTACAAAGAAAACAATTCGAAATCACACATGCAGTTCGGCCAGAGTTGTGGCCGAATTGAACTTGCGCAGAACAGGAAATAGAAATGGATCAAACACAGATTTAACGTGGTTCGTTCAAGATGAACTACATCCACGGAGGCAAGGCACACCTCAATCCACTAAGAACTTCAACCAATTACAGAGAATAAGCTCAAGAAATGAAATGCCCAATTCTGGATACAAATTAGGGCACGAACACTCAATCTCTAAATACTCTCTCTAATCTAAAGAACAAGGAAATTATGCGACGTAGTGATCTTGTCCTCAATGAGAGCTTTACAGTGATATATGGATTGAAGCTCGAATGCAACTGCACAGGAAGTTCTAACTACAAGAAGTTACGCTGAGCTACCGGACAAATGTGACGGTTTTCTTCGTCACTAATCTACAACTGCTTCGTCACAAATGACGGTTATCCCAAACTAACTCGAACCCGGTTTGTTCTGACCAGTTTGTCTTCTTGACGCTAAAACCCGGTTTAAACCATCGGTTCTTCACTCCCTGACTCCGGTTCCACATTCCCAACACACCATATTACAAAGTATAGGCTCACTTGATGAAATTGAACATCACCTCACAGTGACAGAGAGAAATAGTGAGATGTGAGTATGTGTGAGAGCGAGGGAGATGTGTGTGTGTATGTGTGTAATTGAGAGAGAGAGACAAAGAGGTAGAAGGGTTTGAGAGAGAGAAATATATGAGTGTATGTGCGTGTGAGAGAGGCAAAGAGAGAGAGCAAGAGAGATGTGTGTGTATGTGCGAGTGTGAGAGCGAGAGAGATATGTGTGTGTTAGAGAGAGTATATGTGTGTGTTAAAGAGAGAAATATACAAATATATGTGTGTGTTTGAGAGAGAGATATTGTGTGTAAGAGAGAGAGAGCGAGATAGAGAGATGGGAGTGTGCGTGTGTGTGCGAGAAAGAGAGAAAGAGAGAGAGAGAGAGAGATGTGAGTATGTGTGTGTGCATATGTATGCATGAGAGAGAGAGGGATAGAGAGACTATGTGTGTGTGTGTGAAAAAGAGAGAAAGATACGAATGTGAGAGAAAGAGAGAGAAAGACAGAGGGTGTGTGAGTGTGTGCGCGTGTGTGTGTGCGTGTGTGTGTGTGTGAGAGAGAGAGAGAGAGAGTGAGAGTGAGAGATTTGAGTGTGCGTGTGTGTAGGAGTATGTGTGTGAGTGCTTGAGAAAGAGAGAGAGTGTGTATGTGTGTGTATGCGCGAGAGAGTGAGAGAGGGATTGAGAGATGTGAGTGTACGTGTCTGTAAGAGGAAGAGAGAAAGAGAGAGAGACGGAGAGAGATAGATAACGATGTGTGTGTAAGTGTATGTGTGAGAGAGAGCGAGTTAGAGATAAGTGATTATGTGTACGTGTGAGAGATACAAAGAGAGCGAGGGAGATGTATGTGTCTATGTGTGTGTGAGAGAGACAGAGAGAGCGAGGGAGATGCATGTGTCTCTGTGTGTGAGTGAGAGAGAAGTATGTGTGTGTGTGAAAGAGAGAAAGATACATATGTGTGTCTGAGAGAGAGAGAGGGTTCATGAGTGTGAGAGAGAGAGAGTTTGTGTATATGTGTGTATGTATGTGTGTGTGAGAGAGAGAGAGGGTGTGAGAGATGTGAGTGTTCGTTTTTCTGTGTCAGATGGAGGGAGAGAGAGAAAGATAGGGATGTGTGTGTAAGAGAGAGAACGAGTTAGAGAGATGTGATTGTGTGTGAGTGTCTGAGTGAGACAGGGAGAATGGGAATGAGAGATGTGAGTGTGTGTGTCTGTGAGAGGTACACAAAGATATATATATATATATATATATATAGAGAGAGAGAGAGAGATAGGGATGTCTGTGTGAGAGAGAGAATGGGTTGGAGAGATATGATTATGTGTGCGTGTGTTTCTGAGAGAGAGAGAGAGAGAGAGAGGGAGATGTGTGTGTGTGACAGAGAGAGAGAGAGAGAGATGTGAGTTTGTGTGAGAGCTAGGGATATGTGTGTGTGTATGTGTATGAGAGAACGATAGAGAGTTATGAGAGTGTGTGTGTATGTGAGAAAGAAAGAGAGAGAGAGAAGAGAAAGAAAAATTTATATGTGTGAAAGAGAGAGAGAGAAAGAGAGAGAGAGAGAGAGAGAGAGAGAGAGAGAGCTAGAAGCGTGTGAGAGAGAAAAATATGTGAGTGTGTGTGCGTGTGAGAGAGACAAAGAGAGAGAGAGCGAAGGAGATGCGTATGTGCGTGAGACAGAGAGAGAATATGTGTGTGAGAGAGAGAGAGGGAGTGGGATAAAGAGATGTAAGTGTGTGTGTGAGGGAAAGAAAAAAAGCTATGAGTATGTGTGTGTATGTGTGTTTTAGAGAGAGAGAGAGAGAGAGAGAGTGTGGTTGTGTGACAGAGAGAGAGATATAAATGTGTGAGGCAGAGAGAGAGTGTGTGAGTGTGTGTTTTATAGTGAGACAAAGAGAGAATGTGTGTGTGAGAGAGAGAGAGGGGGACTAAGATAGAGAGATGTGAATGTAAGAGAGAGAGAGAGAGAGAAAAAAAGTTGTGAATATGTTTGTGTTTGTGTGTGTGAGAGAGAGATAAAGAGGTGTGTATGTATATGTGTGAGAGAGAGACAGAGAGATTGATGGAGATATAGAAAGATGGAGATGTGTGTGTGAGAGAAAACGAGTTAGAGAGATGTGATTGTGTGTGCGTGAGAAAGAGACGGAGAGAGAGAGAGAGAATAGAGATAGAGAGAGGGTGATATGTGTCTGTGAGAGAGAGGGAGATAGAGAGATGTGAGTGTGTTTGAGAGCAAGGCATATGTGTCTGTGTATGTGTGTGTGAGAGAGAGATGGAGAGGTGTGAGTGTGTGTGTGAGAAAGAGAGAGAGAGAGAGAGAGAAAGAGAGATGTGTATGTGTGAAAGAAAGACATAAAGAAAGCGCTAGAAGTGTGTGAGAGACAGAAATATGTGAGTGTGTGCGCGTGTGAGAGAGACACAGAGAGAGACCGAGGGAGGTGTTACGTGTGTGTGTGTGTGAGCAAGGGAGATTTGTGTGTGTGTAAGAGAGAGAAATATATGAGTGTATATGCGTGTGAAAGAGGCGCAGAGAGAGAGCGAGGGAGGTGTGTGTATGCATGTGTGAGAGTGAAGGAGATGTGTTTGTGTGTGTCAGAAAGAGAGAGAGAGAGAGAGAGAGAGAGAGAGAGAGAGAGAGAGAGATGTGAGTGTGAGTTTTTTAGTGAGACGAAGAGAGAATGTGTGTGTGAAAGAGAGAGGGGGAGTAAGATAGAGAGATGTGAATGTGTGAGCGAGAGAGAGAGAAAAAAAGTTGTGAATATGTTTGTGTTTGTGTGTGTGAGAGAGAGAGAGAGAGAAAGATACAAATGTATTTGTGTCTGAGAGAGAGAGTGGGTATATATATGTGTGAGAGAGAGACAGAGAGATTGATGGAGAGATAGAAAGATGGAGATGTGTGTGTGAGAGAGAAAACGAGTTAGAGAGATGTTATTGTGTGTGCGTGAGAGAGAGAGACGGAGAGAGAGAGAGAGAGAGAGAGAGAGAGAGAAAGAGATAGAGAGAGGGTGATGTGTGTCAGTGAGAGACAGGGAGATAGAGAGATGTGAGTGTGTGTGAGAGCAAGGGAGATGTGTCTGTGTATGTGTGTGTGAGAGAGAGATAGAGAGGTGTGAGTGTGTGTGTGAGAAAGAGAGAGAGAAAGAGAGAGAGAGAGAGAGAGAGAGAGAGAGAAAGAGAGATGTGTATGTGTAAAAGAGAGACATAAAGAAAGAGCTAGAAGTGTGTGAGAGACAGAAATATGTGAGTGTGTGTGCATGTGAGAGAGACATAGAGAGAGACCGAGGGAGGTGTTGTGTGTGTGTGTGTGAGCAAGGGAGATTTGTGTGTGTGTAAGAGAGAGAAATATATGAGTGTATATGCGTGTGTAAGAGGCGCAAAGAGAGAGTGAGGGAGATGTGTTTGTGTGTGTAAGAAAGAGAGAGAGAGAGAGAGAGAGAGAGAGAGAGAGAGAGAGAGAGAGAGAGAGAGATGTGAGTGTTTCTTTGTGCAAGAGAGAGAGAGAGAGAGAGAGAGAGAGAGAGCTAATTGGCGTTTATATATAAACGAAACAGTGACTTGTATGTAAGGGGAAAACATAGCCAATCTCATGCAAAGGCTGCTATTACATATCAGTAGCTAGCCCTGATATATGTTGGCCTCGTTAAAACCTTCACATGGCAAAATCTATCGGGAAATTTGTGCATAGGAAAAAGAGTACCAACCAAATAAGTCAACCCATCTGATGGATGTAGACCGTTTTATAATCAGGTAGTGCCAGTTAAATGATGTACTCCGGAAGATGGTGGAACCAAACATAGGGGACATGAAGCTTGGAGAGCGCGTCCGCTGCTTGGTTGCCCTCCTGGTGAATATGTGTAACCACAAGATGAGTGTGGCCATACCACATACGTGCCCTCAACCAACGTGTGCGCAACCGCCAAGGAATCGAGGAGGAGCTGTCTGTAAACAAGGAGACCACAATTATTGAGTCACTCTCGAGACAGATGTGACTCCATCTGTGGTCGTAAGCAACCTCTAAAGCCAAGATACAAGCTTCTAGTTCAGCATCAAATGCATAGCCAAACCCAAACTCGGAGGCTCACCCCCCAGAATCAAATCAGCACCTCTGTAGATAGCTTCACCAAAAGTGTCTCCCGGTGTTCTAGTGGAGCTACCATCCGCATTGATCTTCACCTAATCTGTCAAAGGGGGAGACTAAATCACTCAGCGTAGAGTGGGTGTGGATTTTGGGATTGGTGGTACATTAAGCCGACTGAAACATGCTACCTCTGCAGCTAAACTAGATGTGTACCCTCTTCGGAAGGTGGATGCCTCTCGTAAGGCTGTCCAAATAAACGTCAGGATCTGTGTTAGGCTAGGCCAACGATCATCATAAGTGGCTCCATTTCTGGCCGCCCAAATATCTTGGACATAAGTGGCAAACGCAGCTCGCCAAAGACCTTGAAGTTGAGTGCTAAACGGTTCCCCTATCATCTGCAAAAGCAAACAATGAAATTCGTTATCCAGCGCAACACTGACCCTAAAGGCCCAACATATACGGTTCAAAACCGAAATCGAGAAAGGGCAAGAGGTAAACAATTGATCTAGAGACTCTCTTCCTTGCAACAAAACGGGCATATAGACGGACCCTGGAAATTCCGAGCGTACAATACTTCCCAAGTCGGGAGCCTGTTATGGATTGCTCTCCAAATAAAGAAAGACCTAGAAGGTTGATTGGATTGAAAAAAACCCGTATCCAAGAGTCCCATGAAGGCACAGGGAATTAGGCCAGAAATGCTGATAGGCTAGGGTCGAAGACACCTCGCCATCCTTAGAACACATCCAAACGAAGGCATCACTATCTGAGACAAGAGTAACAAACATTTCCTCCAAATATTATTTGTCCGAATAATAATAATCAGAAAACTTCTGACTGAGCCAAGGCCGAACCTCCATAGGTGTTGGATTTGTATACTGAAAGCAAAACTTTTTATTTACAATGTTTCTAGTTATTCATTGTTTATCTCCTGTCTGATTATATTTGCACTTTCACTATGTATGTGTCCCCAGATGTCTTGCAAATAAGTAGATCATATGGTGTGTTGTAGATCACAGAAGATCACATGATTGGTTAAACTTAATGAGATATAAAATGTAAATCAAAGCTCAGATAACTTGAGGACGAGTTGTTGGTTTAGGCTGCAGTATTAAGTAGGAATAGTTTATCTTGACTATTTACTTATACTAGTACGTATTTACGTATTGATAGGATCACAGTGACGCAAGTTCTTCTGCCTGACAAAAGTGAAGAACTAGAGATCTCGGTGACTTATAATAATCTAAAGACTAAATAAGATTACAGTTATGAATGCTCGTTTGTGTGTCACTTTGATTTACCATGGGCAAGAGTTAAGTTATAACTTTTATACTATGTATTTTGGGTGACAACAACTTGCATATAATAATTGGTAATTTGTATTTAGGTAATCGTATCCGTTTAGGATGATGATGTCCCCTTAATGAGCTCAAAAAGTTTATTGTGCTAAACCCTGCAGGTTGATTAAGTTCAAGTACAATTATAAGGTTGAGTGGTACTACTTAAGAAATTAATTAATTTAAGCTGTCAGAGGCTTTAATTAATTAATGGATATTCGATATCTTAATTACGGGGATTAATTAAGTCTAATTCAAGCCCCGACTCAACTCGGGAAAAAAGGGGTAAGTCAGTATTAATTCTCTAGTGGGCTGAATTAATATTTATGAAATAATTATATTCTGGGCTTAACAAGGAAGAATTAATTCATAGTTAGGCACATCTTTATTTCTTGTATTTGATCCCTGGACTGACCCATATGAACTCCAAGTCCAAGTAGGAATAGTGTTAGTGAATTCAACTCCTAAACACACAACTAGACAGAATATGGAATTCGCACAAAGATCAATCTGAAAAACACACACTCAGTTCGGCCAAAGTTATGGTCGAATTGAACTTGCGCAACACAGGAACTAAACTTGAATCACACACAGCTTTTACGTGGTTCGTTCAAGATGAACTACATCCACGGAGGCAAGACACACCCCAATCCACTAAGAAATTCAATCAATTACAGAGAATACACCCAATAAACGAAATGCCCAATTCTGGTTACAAATTAGGGCAGAAACGTTCTATCTCAAAATACTCTCTCTAATCTAAGAAACAAGGAAATTGCTCGACGTAGTGACCTTCTCCTTGATGAGAGCTTTACAATGATATAAGAATTGGAGCTCGAATGTAACCGTACAGAAAGTTCTAACTGAATCAAGTTGAGCTCAGCTACCGGACAAAAACGACGGTTTTCTTCGTCACAAACTCTGAAACTAATCCGTCACAAATGACGGTTATCCTCAACTGCCACGAACCTGGCTCATTCTGAACAGCTTGACTTCTTGATGCTCAAACCCGGTTCAAACCTCCGGTTCTTCACTTCCTGATCCCGGTTCCACATTCCCAACACACCATATTACAAAGTATAGCTCACTTGATGAGATTGAACACCACCTCACAAATCTCCACCTCAATGAATCAAGTGTGCATCTTCCTGACTCATCACTGCCTTTCAATTACTGCTCTTCATAACATTGCTCAAGCTGCAGCAAGCTCGAACAATGCTCCACTTTGTTCCCAGGTACACCCTTAGTAAGAAAATCAGCAGGGTTATGCAATGTGTGTACCTTCTTCACCTCCACAGAACCAGAATCAATGATATCTCTAGCAAAATGCAACCTAACATCAATGTGTTTTGACCTTTCATGAAATGCTTGGTGTTTCACAAGGTGTAGAGCACTTTGATTATCATAGTAGATTGCCACACACTTCTGCTTGATATCCAAATCTCTCAAAATTCCTTTCAGCCAGATTGCTTCTTTGATAGCTTCAGTTAAGGAAATATATTCTGCTTCTGTTGTTGACAGTGCTACAACTGATTGTTGTACACTTCTCCAGCTGATGGCTGTTCCAAATAAGGTAAACTCAAATCCAGAAATAGATTCCCTTGTGTCTATGTTTGCTGCAAAATCAGAATCAGCAAACCCCTCCAATGCAACAGTACTTCCATCCACTCTCTTTTCAAACTTCAGTGACAAGTTCATAGATCCTTTTAAGTACCTCATCACATGTTTCAAAGCTTCCCAATGCTCAACTCCTGGGTTTGACATGAACCTGCTTACTAAAGGCACAGCATAGGCCAAGTCAGGCCTGCTACAAATCATTCCATACATAAGACTTCCAACTCCACTTGCATAAGGGATATTGCTCATATGTATGATTTCCTCTTCAGTCTTTGGGCATTGTTCTTTGGAGAGTTTCTTCTGTAGATTAACTGGAGTGGAGAGAGGTTTGGCTTCATGCATATGAAACCTCTCCAACACCTTCTGTAGATATTGCCTCTGAGATAACCAAAGCACTCCAGCTTCTCTGTTTCTTAGAATGTTCATGCCCAAAATCTTCTTGGCCTCTCCCAGATCTTTCATGTCAAATTCAGTGTTAAGTTTATCCTTCAACCATTGTACCCTCTTCTTGTTCCTGCTGGCAATTAGCATATCATCCACATACAATAGAAGGAAGACTTTATCTTGCTTTGAACCTTTGTTGAAGTAAACACAACTGTCATAAAGACTTCTTACAAAGCCAACACTGATCATGAAGTCATTGAATCTCTTATTCCACTGTCTTGGACTTTGTTTGAGCCCATATAGTGACTTCTTCAGCAAACAAACTTTGTCTTCTTGTTCAGGAACAACAAAGCCTTCTAGCTGTTTCATATATATCTTCTCATTGAGTTCTCCATGTAAGAATGCTGTCTTTACATCCAGTTGTTGTAGTTCCATGTCCTCTTGTGTAACTTTTGATAAAAGCAACCTGATTGAGCAATGCTTTACCACTGGAGAGAAAACTTCATTAAAATCAATTCCTTCTCTTTGTGTAAAGCCCCTAGCCACCAATCTTGCTTTAAACCTCACCTGTTTGGATCCTGCTGTCTCTAGTTTCTTCTTGTATATCCATTTAGAGCTTACCAGTTTCTGACCTTTTGGTTTATCCACCAATATCCAGGTCTCATTCTTTTCCAGGGACTCCATCTCTTCAATCATTGCCTGTATCCAGTGTTCACCTTCTTCACAGTCTAGTGCTTCTTTAAAGCTACTAGGCTCTTGTGATTCCAGGTCTTCAGCAACACTCAAGGCATAGTAAACACTCCCTGCTTGACCATAGAAATCAGGTCTGTTGATTGTTCTTCTAGGCCTGTCCCTTCCAATGTTGTATTCTCTGACATTTTGTGAAGGTCCAGTTTGTTCTTCTTCTTCAGATGATGAATCACTATCCTGTAGATTTTCTTGTGGTTGAGGTGTGTGATTATCTTCAGCAGGATGCTCCACCTGAATTGATATCTCTTCTTTCTCTTTAGCACCATCAAATTCTTCCTTAGAGCTTGTAGAAGTGTAAGCCATCACATTCTCATTAAACTTTACATCTCTACTTGTGATTATCTTCTGATTTCCCTTCTCTAAGCACCACAATCTGTAGCCCTTTATTCCATCCGGATATCCAAGAAATACACATCTTAGAGCTCTTGCATCTAACTTGTCTTGCTTGACATAGACAAAAGCAAGACAACCAAACACCTTTAAACCTTCATAACTTGGTTTCTGTCCACTCCACACCTCTTCAGGTGTTTTGAACCCAATCACTGATGAGGGTGACCTGTTAATGAGATAACATGCTGTAGCAATGGTTTCACCCCAAAATACCTTTGGCAACCCAGCATCCAACAACATACACCTAACTCTTTCAAGGAGAGTCCTATTAAACCTCTCAGCAACTCCATTCTGTTGAGGATTCATTGGTACAGTCCTGTGTCTCTTGATTCCTCTTTCTTCACAGAAGTTTGTAAACTCAGTAGAGAGATATTCCAGTCCATTATCAGTCCTAAGGTGCTTCAGCTTCTTCCCTTTGACATTTTCCAGTTGAATCGACCATGTTTTGAACTTATGAAAAGCATCACTCTTATTATTCATCAACATGATCCACACCTTTCTGCTGTAATCATCAATTAAGGACATGAAATACCTTGCACCACCATGAGACTCTGTCCTTGCAGGACCCCATATGTCAGAGTGAACATAATCTAATGGCTCTTGAGTTGTGTGAACACCCTTTCCATAGGGCAGCTTCTTGGATTTGCCCAAAGCACACTGATCACAGAACTCCAGATCTTGATTTCCCATATTTCCAATTACTCCACTTCTTGATAGTTCCTTCAACCCTTTCTCTCCTATGTGTCCAAGTCTCTTGTGCCATTTAACAAGCTCAGAACTGCTCAAGACCATATCTACACTCCCAACAACAGGTGAACCAATCAAGATAAACAACCCATTATGCTGTCTGTCTTTTATCACCATTTTTCCATGTTTTGTGATATGCAAGAAGCCATCTACTGAGCTAAACTGACACCCACTAGTTACTAAAGAACCAAGAGATAGAAGATTTCTTTTAAGGCCAGGAACATATCTTACATTTGAGATGACTCTGACCACACCATCAAACATCCTTATGCTCACTGATCCAACTCCTTTGACCTTACATGATTGGTCATTTCCCAGGAGAACATTTCCACCATCTTCTCTTTTCAGTTCATCAAACCATGACTGGTGTGGACACATATGAAAGGAGCAGCCTGTGTCCAAGACCCATTCCTTTACCATTCTTGATTCAGTAACATTTAATACCTCTGGAGGATCTTCTTGATGATCAATGGCAGCAGATTCTGCCCCTTGATTTCCACCTTTCTTATTTCTCTTAGGACAGTCCTTCTTCAGGTGACCAGGCTGCTTGCACTTGAAGCATTTCCTCTTCTCAACCCATTCATTTCCCTTCTTAGGATTAGAGTCTCCTGCCTTTGAATCCTTAGCATTCTGTCCCTTCTTGCCTTGCCAAGGTTTCTTAAATTTGACATTCAAACCTTCTCCAGATTGCATCATGCCTTTATCACCTTGAGTCTGGAAACATTTAGACCTCAGAGCCTTCACTATTCCATCATAAGATAGCTGCTCATCTCTCCCATACATCAAGGCATCCTTAAAGCTTTCCATGGATTTTGGAAGGATGTTTAACACCATCAATGCTTTGTCATCCTCCTCCAATTTCACATCCAGGTCTTCCAATTCTTCAACCATCTTAATGAACTCATCAAGCTGATCAGAAATTACCTTATCTTCAGTGATCTTGAAGGCCAACATCTTCTGCTTCAAGAACAGTTTGTTGGAAACTGACTTAGATTGATACAGATCTTCCAATCTCCTCCATGCTTCTGAGGAACTCTTGCATCTTGAGACCTCTCTCAAAGGTTTATCACCCAAACACAGAAAGATAAGACTGAGGGCCTTCTTATCCACTGATGCAAACTTGGGTTTCTCATTTTCTTCCCACGAATCCAGAGGTATCAATGCAAGATCACGGCCATTGTGAACCAATACTGCATTCATCTTGATCTTCCACAGTGTGAAATCATTCCTTCTTGTAAACTTCTCAAAATCCATCTTCATACCAGCCATTCCTTCTCTTCTTCAAGCTGTGTGAGTTGATTCCCACAGACGGCGCCACTTGTTAGTGAATTCAACTCCTAAACACACAACTAGACAGAATATGGAATTCGCACAAAGATCAATCCAAAAAACACACACTCAGTTCGGCCAAAGTTATGGTCGAATTGAACTTGCGCAACACAGGAACTAAACTTGAATCACACACAGCTTTTACGTGGTTCGTTCAAGATGAACTACATCCACGGAGGCAAGACACACCCCAATCCACTAAGAAATTCAATCAATTACAGAGAATACACCCAATAAACGAAATGCCCAATTCTGGTTACAAATTAGGGCAGAAACGTTCTATCTCAAAATACTCTCTCTAATCTAAGAAACAAGGAAATTGCTCGACGTAGTGACCTTCTCCTTGATGAGAGCTTTACAATGATATAAGAATTGGAGCTCGAATGTAACCGTACAGAAAGTTCTAACTGAATCAAGTTGAGCTCAGCTACCGGACAAAAACGACGATTTTCTTCGTCACAAACTCTGAAACTAATCCGTCACAAATGACGGTTATTCTCAACTGCCACGAACCCGGCTCATTCTGAACAACTTGACTTCTTGATGCTCAAACCCAGTTCAAACCTCCGGTTCTTCACTTCCTGATCCCGGTTCCACATTCCCAACACACCATATTACAAAGTATAGCTCACTTGATGAGATTGAACACCACCTCACAAATAGAGAATTAACTTCCTAACAAGGAATTAAATTCCTAATCCTAGAAGGAATTAAACTACCAGGCTTGGCCCACACTCAACCATGTATTATAAATACATGGTCTCTCATTTTGTGTATAATAGAAGAATTAACACTAAAAAAGATCACTGAATAGAGAGAAAGAGAGAGTAGGCGGCGGCGGTTTAAGGTGTTCCTTCCCCTTGGAATGTTCATCGTCCATTCGGCGTTGAGGATTGTGTTGGGGATACAGTCCAAAAGATCAGGATGGGAGTCAGAAATCATTCAATCAGAAATCGACATTTTGTGTAAACATCTATCAGGTCGAATCCTTTAACTCCTATTTGTTGTAGGCGCATTTTAGGGTTTATATAAATTTATAGATCCACCTCTTAGGTTAATCAATAAGGATACAAATTATGACAACCAAGAAGGATCTTAGGGAAAGGGATTAATTATATTACTTTCTACAGGATTATTATAATAGATATAATTCCCACAACTGGAATCAGAGCCTGGTCTGTCTTCTTGGCTCTGTCAGATATAATTTATTTATTAATTATGTATGTGCGTTGTGTATGTTTAATTTTTATCGTTCTTTATTGCTCGTTTTACGTTATGTTTGTTGGCGTCGAGTTGTTTTTTACCACGAGAAAATCGGTGGTTAGAATAGGTTCGTTTTTACTTGTATTTTGTTGAAAAATCTGTAAAAGTCGAAGAACGAAGATAAAGAACACAAAAAACACGAAGAACCCGGAAGCAGGTAGCCGGCGCCCGGCAGCAGGCAACCAGCGCCCGATGCTCTGCAACAGCAGCCCCGGCGCTCGGCACTCGGCAGCAGTAGGCCCCGACGCTCAGCAATAGCAGCCCCGACGCCCCGGCGCCAGCAGCAGCCCCGGCGTCCGGCAGCAGCTAGCCCCGGCGTCCGACAAATTGCGGTTGGAGGGGCGGCGGTGGCTAGGGTTTGCAAACCCTAGTCGATCGTTGTCGTGCATGGACCTGGGCGGGCGCGAGGCGCTGGGCTTCGGCCCCCTCGGCCCCCTTGGCCGTGGCGTGGGCGTGGGCTAGGGTTTCGGCCCGACAGCCCATTGGCCCATGTAGCCTGTTTACTAGCCCAGTGTGTTTTTCATTTTAGCCCGGCCCGTACCCGAGTATGCAAGGCCCAACGTGAAGGCCCAAGAGACTTGAAGATTTGTATTTCCTAAATTATTGTAAGAGTTTAGGATTTAATTTACATGTTTAGCCACGAAAAATGAATTTTATTTATTTTTATCATTTCGTTATTGCTCAATAGATGAATGATATTTATTATCATGTTTATTATGTCTATGTGATTTATTAATTGCACTTAGACTATCATGCTAGGACCTTCTCGTATATTAGCATATTCAAATTCTCCAAGCATGATTTATTTGTTGTGCTTAGTTTTTATTTATGCTTAGGATTACGTGTTATTGTATGGACAAACCTTTTGAATTAAAAGACTAAGCAAAACCCAGCAATTTTAATTTCTAAAAATAGTCAAAAGACCTCCACAACCGGTCTCTAGGCAAAATAAAAAATAAATTTAGTAAACGTCCATACGTATGGCTTGCTCATATTTATTATTTATAAGTTTGCTGGCTCGGACTTCTAAATAAATGATTTAATTCCTAAAGCAAAGTGGGAGTTACACGCGTAAACGTCCACACGTGTGGCTTACACATATGATTTTCACAAGTTTCCTAGATAGTTGGAGACAAATGGGATAACGAAGGTTAAATAAATTGGAAGCGACGTAGTCCACGAAAGTGTGTCAAATCCAAGAATTTGTTTACATGTGTTAGGACGTGGTCACTACTTAGATATTAATTTTAAGTACAACTCCCCGCGGAGTCCCTTCTTAAAAATAACATGGTCTAGTATAAAAGTCCAATTATTAATTTCATTTGTCAAAAGGTTAGGTTGACATGGATTGAAAATAAAATGACTAGGTATTTTAGTCTGGTTGAGGGATTTACATATAAACGTCCACCCGCGTGGCATATATGTAAATCTCTTGGGCTATTGGAGGATTCAATAAATATTGTTTTATCAAAAGGTTACAATATTGTTGATTCAAATTATACGTGATTGTGCTCTTACATATTTATTTAATATTTTCAGATATGTCGTCATCGTCTGTTATAAATATTCTCGCACAACACCCCTTAACCGGTCCTAATTATAAAGAATGGAAACGTAATCTGGAGTATATTCTTATCCCTGAGGAACACTATTTTGCGTTAGTTACTCCTTGTCCGGATCCCCTTACTGCTCAGCCCACTGATGAGGAGCGGGCAAAGCATGACAGGTGGCACAAGTCTAATAATGTGGCCAAGTGCTACATTATGAACACTATGTCGTCTACTTTGCAGCTCCAACATCAGAACATGGACGATGTTGCCAACATCATGTTGAACCTTCAAGAAGATGGGAATTCGGACAGAGCTGCTCGATTTGACTTAATGAGGCAAATCATGGAAAGTCGGATGACCGAGGGAAGCTTAGTGCATAATCATGTCATGCACATGATTAATCTCATGGACAAGCTTGACTTGATAGGAGGAGGTATCGACGGCGAAGCCAAGTCCTTTGAGAACTTCCGTCTCAATGCTGTTATGGCCAAGAAAGACTATACTCTTAACGAGTTGCTCAATCACCTAGTTACAGCAGAGGGGGTGATGGGAAAGCATGCACAGGTTGTGGTCACTGGCAATGGGCCCACTGTTCCATCGAAAATTAAGAACAAGAAAAAAAGGCGAAAGGGCAAGGCTAAGGCAAACAGTGGGAATAATGTAGCGGGCCCTAGTGGTGGAGTAAAGAAACATAAGGGAAAGTGCTTCAAGTGCGGTAAGACTGGGCATTGGAAGAAAGATTGTCCAGTGCTAAAGGCAAAGGACCAAGGTACGCCATTAGCTTTAGTAACTGAAACATGATTATCCAATGTTTCTGCCCATTCGTGGGTAGTGGATATACGGGTGCGATTGATCATGTTTATTACACCTTGCAGGGCTTCCAGCCAACAATGCAGCTTAGGGATGGCGAGATCATTATCTCCATGGGCAATACAGCATGAGTTCTTGCAGTTGCAGTTGGAGATTTTTCTTTATGCTTTAATAACACTGTTTTAAGTTTTAGAGATATTTTGTTTGTGCCGAGTTTCCGGCGCAATTTAATTTCTGTTTCCAAACTTTATTGTGATGGATATTCAGTTGTTTTTTGTAGTAATGTTTCTATCATGAGAAATAACATAGTTATCTGCACTTGTGTTTTGAACAATACTCTTTATACTATAACTTGTCTGCATATCACCCAAAACTTCGTTGCATCAACATCATCGAACCCAAGGAGAAGGAAATTATCTTCTCAAGAGGATCAAACACATCTTTGGCACCTAAGACTAGGTCACATCAGTCTAAACCGGATCCAAAGACTAGTGTCTGATGGAGTGTTGGATTCGTTCCAAGCAATTCAGACTAGAGTCTGTGAATCCTGCCTAGAGGGAAAGATGTCGACAAGGCCTTTCAAGGAAAAGGGGAATAGGGCCAAAGAGGTGTTAGAACTGATCCATTTTGACTTGTGTGGACCAATGTCCACCCTAGCTTGTAGAGGGTATGAGTACTTCATCACATTCATTGACGATTACTCAAGATACGGGTACGTTTACCTACTTCGCCGCAAGTCTGAATTTTTTGAGAAATTCAAAGAGTTTCAGGGGGAAGTGGAGAAGAAGCTAGGTAAAAGTATAAAGTCATTGCGGTCTGATCGCGGTGGCGAATACCTCAGCAACGAGTTCCAATGGTACTTGTCAGAAGTTGGGATAACATCCCAATTGACTACACCAGGTACTCCCCAATAGAATGGTGTAGTAGAGAGAAGAAATCGAACTTAACTTGAGATGGTAAGATCTATGATGAGTTATGCATCTTTGCCCATTTCGTTCTGGGGATATGCCTTAGAAACGACTTCTTATATGTTAAACCTAGTACCATCCAAATCGGTACCCAAGACCCCTGTCGAGTTATGGTCAGGGCGCAAGCCTAGATTGAAACATATAAGGATTTAGGGTAGTCCAGCACACATGTTGAACAAGGATGCTGATAAGTTGGAATCTAGGTCTGAGGTAAGAATGTTTATAGGGTATCCAAAGGGAACGAAAGGTGGTTATTTCTATAGTCCTAAGGGTCAGAAGGTCGTTATTAGCACTAATGCCCGATTCTTAGAAGAGGACTACATGATTAATCACAAGTCCAGGACCGATATTGTCCTTCAAAAACTCAAAGGGAATGTTAGTACGATTTCAATTCCACAGCCACAAGTGCAAGAGGCAATAATACCAAGTACTACATAATTCGTTGACATAATGCCTACACAGCCTCGACATAGTGGGAGGGTTGTTCGTTATGAGTCCATAACTGCTATGGATGTATACGAGAAAACTGAACTGCCAGATGGCTGTAAAGCTATAGGCAGTAAGTGGGTATACAAGAGAAAGAGAGGAGGGGATGGAGAGGTTACAGCCTTTAAGGCCAGGCTAGTGGCAAAAGGGTATACCCAGGTGGAGGGTAAAGATTATGACGAAACCTTTTCGCCAGTAGCCGTGCTCAAGTCCATTTGGATCCTTCTCGCCATAGCACCTCACTTAGATCTTGAGGTTTGGCAAATGGATGTCAAGACCGCATTCTTAAACGGTTACCTTGAAGAAGGTAGGGACATCTATATGCAGCAACCAGAAGGTTATGTGAGGCAAGGCGAAGAGCATCTGGTCTGGAAGCTCAAGAAGTCCATTTATCGACTCAAACAAGCTTCTAGGTCATGGAACTTAACAGGCCCGGTTCACCATAGCATACTTGAATCCGTTCAGAAAGTTGCCGGGGTCCGTAGTGCCGGTATATAAGGCAACAGGTGGAAGCTTGAATCCTGCAGGGAGTGGTGTGTTGGCAATCTCCGGAGACAAAGGGGTGACTATTTCTCCATTAGGATCGAGGCCTAACACTTTGTCAAGTTCGGCCTCGATCTGAGCTTGCTCTTGCTCATATGGCTGGAACATACGAGAATTTTCCAGGCAAGGCCGTTTTGCAACATTGACAGGTCGGCGCCGGTCAACATCGGCGGATCAGCACGGCGCACCCCGGAACCTGCAGAGCTTCGGGTGTCTCTGGGTGACAATGACTGATGGCGATGACGATCCTGTCTCGCCCTGTAGGATGGATCGTCGTTGATCATTCGTGATCAGCGTCGGTGTTGGCGTCCTGCCGCTTGAACCTCTTCTTCGCCAGCGCGCGCACCGGAGTCCGCGCGACGACAAGCCCACTGCTGGAAGAGAGCGGAATGTTCCCGGAGAAACTCTTCATGGGCATGAGTCAATGCAGGAGCCTGTTTGGAGTTAGCCGGCGCAGGTAGATCCGCAGGCGCTGGAGGCAACAACGGGTTTAGCTGTTCCGGGAGCACATTCTGGAGTGGTGGCTGCTGTCGCTGATAATGCGCAATCCGGTTATCAAATGAACTCAAAGAGAAAATCAATTTGTAACGTAAATCAACGCGAGAAACTTAAAGAACACAGGATGTATGTGGTTCGATCCGGAGATCTACGTCCACGGGCTTAAGATATCACCTGCCGAGGTATTTTTCACTATCTTCCCTTTAATCGGGCACGTTACAGCTCAAGAATGCAAAGTGCGAACCCTAAATCTGAGTACAATTATGCTATTTAAACTACTCAATTCAAACCCTAACTCCAATTACGCCCCCCATATCTGCATGGGAGCTGGAAGGAGATCGTGGGGATCTCATTTTCCAAATATGTCGCGATTGGGCCGCTCCAAGCTCATGCGTGCCTCTGGGCCGGCTTGGTTGCTGGGCTCGTTCTTCTGGGCTCAGTTGCTTCGGGTCGGGTTGGTCCGACCCGAAGTTACTGGGCCATACCTATTAGATGCCCCCCACCCAGTCGGAGCGAGGTAGGAGCTGCGGTTACAAGTAGGGCTAGGTATAACAGGTGCCAAGGTTGAGCGATGGAACGACGTGGCGAGCGAAAGGGGATGCGGCCTCTGCCGAGCCGAAGTATCCCCGGGGGTCCGAGAATCGACCGGAGCCGAGGTGATACATACCCGGAGTGAGGGGCTCTTCGAAGACCAAACTACGAACTGAAGTATGCCGCGAAGTACCCCCTGGGTAATAAGGTTAAGCGGGATCGAACTGAATTCGCTCGAGGTGGAGGAAACATCGGAGTGAGGCCCAAAACTTCCTGGGGAAGAATGAGGTTGATGTGATTGGCGGCGCCATCATTAGAAAGAGGGATGTGAAGTGACGCGTTTGAGATTTCCAAGACGCGTGTCTCCCACGCGCCTTGGTAATTGTAACGCGTGTGACCACCACGCGCGCATCTGAGACGCAAAATTTGAAATGGCTAGATCTGAGCCGTTGATGCAAGAGTATACATATAAAACGCTTGCACAGTAAACGCCATCATTCTCATTTGCGATTTGCAAGTTACAGAGTGCGGGAAAAAAGGAGATTCATCTGTGCATTTGTGAACCATCTCAAACCGAGACCAAGTAAGTATGTCTTCTTCTTCGTCTTCATCTTCACTTAGGGAGGTAGGAACCGATAAAGCCCCGTTAAATGTACCACCTATACGCTTTATTATTCCAGAAAGACGTGTGAATAGGATGGTATATAGGGCAGATTTTATGGAATCCGGCACCCGGGCAGTAGGATTTGGTGAATGTCTGGAGGAGGACCTCGAAGTGTCTGTGGTGGCACTGCGGATGACACGGGTGCAAATAGAGGCCCTGATTCCATCTTTTTACTTTCCGTTTAACTTAGGTATTATAACATCGCCCTGAGTCAATTAGCGTATATATAGATCATTAGCGTATATATAGATCATCTGAAGATAGGAATAATATTCTCGCTTTGGGACATCGTGGTGCAGCTGCTTAGGTATTATAACATCGCCCTGAGTCAATTAGCGCCCAATGATGTGAGGCAAGTAGTTGGGTTTACCGTGGTATGTAAAAATGCCGGGGTAGAACCTAGCGTCGAGTTGTTCAGGTTTTTCTTCCAACTGAAGGCCTTCGGGAAATCAAAAGGCTGGTACTCCTTCAGCCCCCGGGCCCGAGGTGGTTTCAAAGTACAAAACCCGAGCAAGGTGGAGGGGTGGAAGGAGAAATTTATTTATCTGCAAACGGGGCTGGTCCTCCCGAGGTGGAGGAGGGAGGAGGAGTTGGATAATGCCCCGGTGACAGAGCCGGAGCCGGGGGTAGTAAGGAAATTCCGTGCGGTTGGTACATTCAAGACCCTCTGCACCGAGGAGGAGCTGGAGGCAACAACGGGTTAAGTTGTTCCGGGAGCACATTCTGGAGTGGTGGCTGCTGTCGCGAAGGGAGCGGATCGACAGGAGTATTCTGGCGAGAAGTGTTCGGATCAACGGATCAGCGTGTGTTCATCATATTAATCAATACGATGATAAAGGATACTAGGGTTTTCTTCTTTCTGATTCCCACAGACGGTGTCAATTGATAAAACGAAGAACCGGATATCAACTGAACCACAATTAAGGCAATCTAACGGAATAATAAAGATACTAAGAATGTAAATAACACAAGAATTTATGTGGTTCGATCTCGGAGATCTACGTCCACCGGAAAAGAGTAATCACTCTTGATTGTTTTTACTATTCCCTTTCAGATACAAAAAATGGCATTAGTTCCCTTACAATTAATTCTCTTCCTTAATCTATACAAATATCTCCTATTTCTCCGGAGGCCCATCGCGAACTGCCCACTACCCTGGCGTCTACAATCGTGCATGGGAGGTTGAGGAGATCATGGGCCACGTCTGCATGGCGGTTTAGGAATATTTATTTGACTTGTTCTTCTCTTGTTTGGGCCACATAAGCTTGTTCTTCGTGGGCTTGTGTTTCCAGGCCCAAGTACCCGGGTGACGGACTGGGCCGACCCGGGTAGGTTGGGCCATACCTATCAGTTTGCTTTCAATTAATTTCTCATGATTATTTATTTGCTAATAATTTAACTAGATACGACTATGAATTGATTATTTTATGTTGCAATATGTGATATAATGTTTTGATATTTCCAGGTACATATTTGATGACGGGTGATGTAGGTTACAATATGAATTTAATTTTTAATTTAATATTACTTGTAAAATAAAATTAGATGCATTTTACTTGGTTCTTTTAACAACTTAGTTAGTAATTATCTTTAAATAAATAAAAAAACTCATTTATTTAGTTATTTTATTTTAAAATGCTTTAAAAGATTTATAAAAGTCGAGTCGTTACATTGTGAATATTAGTTTAATTTCATCAAGTGGTTTGTTGTATGAAGTATGAGTTGTTAGGAATCCGGAACCGGAGTGGGAATTTGAAGAACCAGATCAAAAAACTGGGTTTAAACTCAAATCAGTGGAAGAGGTTAGGAGGAAACTGGGTTTAGGTTAGTTATAACTGCCGTTTACAACGGTTTCGTTTTGTTGCGCTAAAAACCGTTGTGGAATCCCCGTTCCTGCAACTTGTAGCAGTTGAGTTAAAATCCGTTACAACTTCCTCGTCTTCAGGGTTCGAGCTTCAGTGCCTATATACATTTGAATCACTTGTAAAAGCGAGCTAGATAGTAGAGTTTTCCCTCTGTAAACATTACACTAGTGAGAGAAGTAGAAGTCTAGGGTTTCTGCTCCAATTTGGCTTGTGAACTGGCGATTTTCTAGTTTCTAGGAAATTCTTATAATTACTTGTGTAGCGGAGTGAATTGAGGTGCATAGAGCCTCCGTGGATGTAGATCAACTCTGATTGAACAACGTAAATCCTGTTCTGTTCATTTCATTTCTGATTTTTGCGTTGAAGCTTTGTTCGACCAGTTTCTGGTTTCTTGTGGCCGAACATTGTTCTTAATTGGATTTAGTGATTCTGATCTTCTCATAACAAATGGCGCCGTCTGTGGGAAGGTCTCTCATACAAGAAGAAGAAGAGAATGGCAGGAATGAAGATGGATCTAGACAAGTTTTCAGGGAAAATCGATTTCTCTCTATGGAAGTTCAAGATGAAGGCCATCTTAGTGTAGAATGGGTTATCAAATGCCCTCAAACCTGAAGTTGAGTGGGTGGAGGCTGAGAAACCTAAATATGGTGATATGGATCAGAGGGCATTGAGCCTGATCATCCTGTGTCATGGGGATAAGCCTTTGAGGGAAATATCCAGATGTATGACTGCAATTGAGGCATGGACCAGGCTGGAGGAGCTTTACCAGTCCAAGTTAGTTTCCAATAAGCTATTCCTCAAGCAGAGATTACTGGTTTTCAAGATGGTGGATGAGAAGGTAATTTCTGATAAACTAGATGAGTTTACAAAGCTTCTTGATGAACTAGAAGATCTTGGGGTGAAAATTGAAGATGATGACAAAGCTTTGATGGTAGTAAATGCCTTGCCAAGATCTATGGAGAGTTTCAAGGACACTCTGATATTTGGAAGGCAAGATAAGTTGAGTTATGACTCAATTATTACTGCTCTGAAGACCAAATGTTTGCAGAATCAAGGAGACAAGAAAGTAACTTAACCTGGTGAAGGTTTGAACATTAAGTTTAAAAGAAACTATTAGAAGAAGAAGGGCCAAACTTCAAGAGATTTAAAGAATGGAAATAATATTCAGAAGAAATCTGGAGAGTGGGTAGAAAACAGGAAGTGTTTCAAATGCAAACAAATTGGACACCTGAAGAAAGACTGTCCACAAAAGAAGAAGAAGAAGAAAAAGGAAGGCCAAGGTGCTGAAGCTGCTGTTGTTGAACATGAAGAAGACACACCAGAAGTTCTGAATGTTACTGAGTTAAAGATGGAGAATGAGTAGGCTCTTGACACTGGATGCTCTTTCCATATGTGTCCTCATGAAGACTGGTTTCAGAACCTCAAGAAAGAAGATGGAGGGTGTGTTTTGCTGGGAAATGATCAATCCTGCAGAGTTCAAGGCACTGGCTCAGTAAAAATTAACATGTTTGATGGAGTTACAAGAACTATCACCAATGTGAGGTATGTACCTAGTCTCAAGAGAAATTTACTCTCCCTAGGATCTCTTATTGCTACTGGATGTGAATTCAAGTCTGTTGATGGCCAATTACACATAACTAAAGGAAACAAACTGGTGATCAAGGGAAAATAACATAATGGTCTGTTTATTTTGATAGGAAAGCTTGTGGTTGGTTGTGTGGACAACAATCTGGGCAAGAATGAATTAATATTGTGGCATAAGAGGTTAGGGCACATTGGGGAAATGGGATTAAAGGAATTATCCAAGAGAGGCATAATTGGAGAGGTTGGAAATCAAACACTTGAATTTTGTGATAAATATGCATTAGGCAAATCACAGAAATTGCCTTATGCTAAGGAGGCTCACACTACTCAAGAACCTTTAGATTATGTCCACTCAGACATTTGGTGACCATCTAGAACTGAAACTCATGGAGGGGGAAGATACTTCATGTCTATGATTGATGATTTCAGTAGGAAAGTGTGGGTGTTTGTTTTAAGAAACAAGAGTGATACCTTCACCAAATTCAGAACATGGTTGATTCAGATGGAGAATTTAAGAGGCAAGAAGCTCAAGCAGTTGAGAACAGACAATGGCTTAGAGTACCTATCTACTGAGTTTACTGACTTCTGTGATGAAAGAGGAATTACTAGACACAGAACAGTCCCAATGAACCCTCAACAGACTGGTGTTGCAGAAAGATTCAACAGAACAATACTTGAAAGAGTGAGGTGTATGCTGATTGATGCTGGACTGCCAAAGGTTTTCTGGGGGGAAACCATTAATACAGCATGTTATTTAATCAACAGATAACCGTCATCATCTCTAGGGTTCAAAACACCAGAAGAAGTGTGGACTGGCAAAATTCCAAGCTATACAGATTTAAAGGTGTTTGGATGTCTGGCTTATGCACATATTAAGCAAGACAATCTTGACCAAGAGCACACCGATGTGTGTACTTGGGGTATCCAGAAGGAATCAAAGGTTACAGGCTATGGTGTTTTCAACCAGGGAATCAGAAGCTCATGATAAATAGGGATGTTAAGTTCAATGAATCAGTTATGGGATATCACTCCACTGGAAGTCAAGATGAACTTGATGGGACGATTGAAGCATAAAAGATATCAATTCAGGTGGAGCCTCAGATGGATAATAATCCTCAAAGGGTTGAGGAACACTCAAGTGATAGCTCATCAGAAGAAGAGGATGTGCAAACTGTTAATCAAAACTTGAGAAACTATAGTATTGCTAGAGATAGACCAAGAAGGAAAATCCAAAGACCAGACTTCTATGGGTAGGCTGGAAGTGTGCATTATGCACTTAGCATTGCTAAAGACATAGAACATCAGGAACCACGGAACTTCAAAGAAGCAGTCAGTGGTAGTGAAAGTGAGCACTGGATTAGTGCAATAATGGAAGAAATGGAATCTCTGGAAAGAAATGGTGCTTGGAAGCTGGTTGATAAGCCTAAAGGGCAGAAGTTGGTGAGTTCCAAGTGGATTTATAAGAAAAAGATTGAAGCTGGAGACACAGAAAGGGTAAGATACAAGGCAAGGCTTGTTGCAAGGGGTTTTACTCAGAGAGAGGGCATTGATTTTAATGAGGTTTTCTCTCCTGTGGTGAAGCACTGCTCTATTAGACTTCTATTATCAAAGGTGACACAAGAGGACATGGAGTTACAACAATTAGATGTTAAAACTACATTTCTGCATGGTGACTTGATTGAGAACATATATATGAAATAGCTTGAAGGCTTTGTGATTCCAGGACTTGAAAAAAGGTATGATTTCTCAAGAAGTCACTGTATGGGTTAAAACAAAGTCCAAGGCAGTGGAATAAGAAGTTCGATGAGTTTATGTTAAAGGCAGTATTCATCAGAAGTCTGTATGACAATTGTGTATACTTTGATAAGAATTCTAAGGTTGATCCAGTGTATCTGTTACTATATGTGGATGACATTCTTATTGCAAGTAAAACTAAGCATAAAATACAGCTGCTGAAGAAGATTTTGGGCATGAGCATGAAAGATTTAGGAGATGCAAAGAAGATTTTGAGCATGAGCATTTTAAGAGATAGGAATTTTGGAAGTTTATGGTTGTCTCAGAGGCATTATCTTTAGAAGGTGGTGGAGAGGTTTCAGATGCATGAGGTGAAACCTCTGAGTATTCCAGTATATCAACAACTTAAATTGTCCAAGGAGCAGAGTCCAAAAACTGCAGAAGAAGTGAAATACATGAGAAACATACCATATGCAAGTGGTGTTGACAGCTTGATGTATGGCATGATCTGTAGCAGACTTGACTTGGCTTATTGTGTGTCTTTGGTTAGCAAGTACATGTCAAATCCTGGTAAAGCTCACTGGGATGCTTTGAAGCAGGTGTTGAGATACTTAAAAGGAACACTGAACTTAGTTTCAAAATTTGAGAAACAAGCAGATGTTACTGTTCCATTGTTGGGATTTGCAGATGCTGATTTTGCAGGGAATGTAGACACTAGAAGATCTATTACAGATTATGTATTTACACTATATGGAACAGTAGTTAGTTGGAGGAGTGTTTAATAGTCAGTAGTGGCTTTGTCTACTAAAGAAGCTGAATATATTGCATTAACAGAAGCAATCAAGGAAGCTGTGTGGTTTGGGAGGTGGTGTTCAATCTCGTCAAGTGAGCTATACTTTGTAATATGGTGTGTTGGGAATGTGGAACCGGGATCAGGAAGTGAAGAACCGGAGGTTTGAACCGGGTTTGAGCATCAAGAAGCTAAGCTGGTCAGAATAAGCCGGGTTCGTGGCAGTTGAGAATAACCGTTGATTGTGACGAGTTTGTTTCAGAGTTTGTGACGAAGAAAACCATCACTTTTGTCCGGTAGCTGAGCTAAACTTGATTCAGTTAGAATTTTTTGTACAGTTACATTCGAGCTCCAATTCTTATATCATTGTAAAGCTCTCATCAAGGAAAACAACACTATGTCGAGTAATTTCCTTGTTTCTTAGATTAGAGAGAGTATTTTGAGAGAGAACGGTTTCTGCCCTATTTGTTCCAGAATTGGGCATTTTGTTTCTTGAGTGTATTCTCTGTAATTGGTTGGATTTCTTAGTGGATTGGGGTGTGCCTTGCCTCCGTGGATGTAGTTCATCTTGAACGAACCACGTAAAAGTTGTGTGTGATTCATTTATATTTCCTGTTCTGCGCAAGTCGTGTTCGGTCACAACTCTGGCCGAACTGAGTGTGTGTTTTTCAGATTGCTCTTTGTGCGAGTTCCAGATTCTATTTAGCTGTGTGTTTAGGAGTTGAATTCACTAACAAGTGGCGCCGTCTGTGGGAAACCAACTCTCACAGCTTGAAGAAGAGAAGGAATGGCTGGTATGAAGATGGATTTTGAGAAGTTCACAGGGAGAAATGATTTCACACTGTGGAAGATCAAGATGAATGCAGTATTGGTTCACAATGGCCTTGATCTTGCATTGATACCTCTGGATTCATGGGAAGAAACTGAGAAACCCAAGTTTGCATCAGTGGATAAGAAGGCCCTAAGTCTTATCTTTCTGTGTTTAGGTGATAAACCGTTGAGGGAGGTTTCAAGATGTAAGAGTTCCTCAGAAGCATGGAGGAGATTGGAAGATCTGTATCAATCAAAGTCAGTTTCCAACAAGCTGTTCTTGAAGCAGAAGATGTTGGCCTTCAAGATCACTGAAGATAAGGTAATTTCTGATCAACTTGATGAGTTCATTAAGATGATTGAAGAATTGGAAGACCTGGATGTGAAATTGGAGGAGGATGACAAGGCATTGATGGTGTTAAACATCCTTCCAAAATCCATGGAAAGCTTTAAGGATGCCTTGATGTATGGGAGAGATAAGCGGCTATCTTATGATGGAATAGTGAAGGCTCTGAGGTCTAAATGCTTCCAGACTCAAGGGGATAAAGGCATGGTGCAATCTGGAGAAGGTTTGAATGTCAAATTCAAGAAACCTTGGCAAGGCAAGAAGGGTCAGAATGCTAAGGATCCAAAGGCAGGAGACTCTAATCCAAAGAAGGGAAATGAATGGGTTGAGAAGAGGAAATGCTTCAAGTGCAAGCCGCCTGGTCACTTGAAGAAGGATTGTCCTAAAAGAAATAAGAAAGGTGGAAATCAAGGGGCAGAATCTGCTGCCATTGATCATCAAGAAGATCATCCAGAGGTACTAAATGTTACTGAATCAAGAATGGTAAAGGAATGGGTCTTGGACACAGGTTGTTCCTTTCACATGTGTCCACACCAGTCATGGTTTGATGAACTGAAGAGAGAAGATGGTGGAAATGTTCTCCTAGGAAATGACCAATCATGCAAGGTCAAAGGAGTTGGATCAGTGAGCATAAGGATGTTTGATGGTGTGGTCAGAGTCATCTCAAATGTAAGATATGTTCCTGGCCTTAAAAGAAATCTTCTATCTCTTGGTTCTTTAGTAACTAGTGGGTGTCAATTTAGCTCAGTAGATGGATTCTTGCATATCACAAAACATGGAAAAATGGTGATAAAAGGTAGACAGCATAATGGGTTGTTTATCTTGATTGGTTCGCCTGTTGTTGGGAGTGTGGATATGGTCTTGAGCAGTTCTGAGCTTGTTAAATGGCACAAGAGACTTGGACACATAGGAGAGAAAGGGTTGAAGGAACTGTCAAGAAGTGGAGTAATTGGAAACATGGGAAATCAAGATCTGGAGTTCTGTGATCAGTGTGCTTTGGGCAAATCCAAGAAGCTGCCCTATGGAAAGGGTGTTCACACAACGCAAGAGCCATTAGATTATGTTCACTCTGACATATGGGGTCCTACAAGGACAGAGTCTCATGGTGGTGCAAGGTATTTCATGTCCTTGATTGATGATTATAGTAGAAAGGTGTGGATCATGTTGATGAAGAATAAGAGTGATGCTTTTCATAAGTTCAAAACATGGTTGATTCAACTGGAAAATGTCAAAGGGAAGAAGCTGAAGCACCTTAGGACTGATAATGGACTGGAATATCTATCTACTGAGTTTACAAACTTCTGTGAAGAAAGAGGAATCAAGAGACACAGGACTGTACCAATGAATCCTCAACAGAATGGAGTTGCCGAGAGGCTTAACAGGACTCTTCTTGAAAGAGTGAGGTGTATGCTGTTGGATGCTGGGTTGCCAAAGGTATTTTGGGGAGAAACCATTGCTACAGCATGTTATCTCATTAACAGGTCACCCTCATCAGTGATTGGGTTCAAAACACCTGAAGAGGTGTGGAGTGGACAGAAACCAAGTTATGAAGGGTTAAGGGTGTTTGGGTGTCTTGCTTTTGTCCATGTCAAGCAAGACAAGCTAGATGCAAGGGCTCTAAGATGTGTATTTCTTGGATATCCGGATGGAATAAGGGGCTACAGATTGTGGTGCTTAGAGAAGGGAAATCAGAAGATAATCACAAGTAGAGATGTAAAGTTTAATGAGAATGTGATGGCTTACACTTCTACAGGCTCTAAGGAAGAATTTGATGAGGCTAAAGAGACAGAGGAGATATCAATTCAGGTGGAGCATCCTGCTGAAGATAATCACACATCTCAACCACAAGAAAATCTACAAGATAGTGATTCATCATCTGAAGAAGAAGAACAAACTGGACCTTCACAAAATGTCAGAGAATACAGCATTGGAAGGGACAGGCCTAAAAGAACAATCAACAAACCTGATTTCTATGGTCAAGCAGGGAGTGTTTACTATGCCTTAAGTGTTGCTGAAGACCTGGAATCACAAGAGCCTAGTAGTTTTAAAGAAGCACTAGACTGTGAAGAAGGTGAACACTGGATACAGGCAATGATTGAAGAGATGGAGTCCCTGGAAAAGAATGAGACCTGGATATTGGTGGATAAACCAAAAGGTCAGAAACTTGTAAGCTCTAAATGGATATACAAGAAGAAACTAGAGACAGCAGGATCCAAACAGGTGAGGTTTAAAGCAAGATTGGTGGCTAGGGGCTTTACACAAAGAGAAGGAATTGATTTTAATGAAGTTTTCTCTCCAGTGGTAAAGCATTGCTCAATCAGGTTGCTTTTGTCAAAAGTCACACAAGAGGACATGGAATTACAACAACTGGATGTAAAGACAGCATTCTTACATGGAGAACTCAATGAGAAGATATATAT
The DNA here is from genome assembly GCA_958295605.1 of Ajuga chamaepitys. Lineage (NCBI taxonomy): Eukaryota > Viridiplantae > Streptophyta > Magnoliopsida > Lamiales > Lamiaceae > Ajuga > Ajuga chamaepitys. The sequence continues at coordinate 22,683,039 of OY282498.1, read as the reverse complement.
GAAACAGCCAGAAGGCTTTGTTGTTCCTGAAAAAGAAGACAAAGTTTGTTTGCTGAAGAAGTCACTATATGGACTCAAACAAAGTCCAAGACAGTGGAATAAGAGGTTCAATGACTTCATGATCAGTGTCGGCTTTGTAAGAAGTCTTTATGATAGTTGTGTTTACTTCAACAAAGGTTCAAAGCAAGATAAAGTCTTCCTTCTATTGTATGTGGATGATATGCTAATTGCTAGCAGGAACAAGAAGAGGGTACAATGGTTGAAGGATAGACTTAATACTGAATTTGACATGAAAGATCTGGGAGAAGCCAAGAAGATTTTGGGCATGAACATTCTAAGAAACAGAGAAGCTGGAGTGCTCTGGTTATCTCAGAGGCAATATCTACAGAAAGTGTTGGAGAGGTTTCATATGCATGAAGCCAAACCTCTCTCCACTCCAGTTAATCTACAGAAGAAACTCTCCAAAGAACAATGCCCAAAGACTGAAGAGGAAATCATTCATATGAACAATATCCCTTATGCAAGTGGAGTTGGAAGTCTTATGTATGGAATGATTTGTAGCAGGCCTGACTTGGCATATGCTGTGTCTTTAGTAAGCAGGTTCATGTCAAACCCAGGTGGTGAGCATTGGGAAGCTTTGAAACATGTGATGAGGTATTTGAAAGGATCAGTGAACTTGTCACTGAAATTTGAAAAGAAAGTGGATGGGAGTACTGTTGCATTGGAGAGGTTTGCTGATTCTGATTTTGCAGCAAACATAGACACAAGGAAATCTATTTCTGGATTCGTGTTCACCTTATTTGGAACAGCCATCAGCTGGAGAAGTGTACAACAATCAGTTGTAGCACTGTCAACAACAGAAGCAGAATATATCTCCTTAACTGAAGCTATCAAAGAGGCAATCTGGCTGAAAGGAATTTTGAGAGATTTGGATATCAAGCAGAAGTGTGTGACAATATACTGTGATAATCAAAGTGCTTTACATCTTGTGAAACACCAAGCATTTCATGAAAGGTCAAAACACATTGATGTTAGGTTACATTTTGCTAGAGATATCATTGATTCTGGTTCTGTGGAAGTGAAGAAGGTACACACATTGCATAACCCTGCTGATTTTCTTACCAAGGGTGTACCTGGGAACAAAGTGGAGCATTGTTCGAGCTTGCTGCAGCTTGAGCAATGTCATGAAGAGTATTAAACAGAAAGGCAGTGGTGAGGCAGGAAAAGGTACACTTGATTCATTGAGGTGGAGATTTGTGAGGTGGTGTTCAATCTCGTCAAGTGAGTTATAGTTTGTAATATGGTGTGTTGGGAATGTGGAACCGGGATCAGGAAGTGAAGAACCGGAGGTTTGAACCGGGTTTGAGCATCAAGAAGCTAAGCTGGTCAGAATGAGCCGGGTTCGTGGCAGTTGAGAATAACCGTTGATTGTGACGAGTTTGTTGCAGAGTTTGTGACGAAGAAAACCATCACTTTTGTCCGGTAGCTGAGCTCAACTTGATTCAGTTAGAATTTTTTGTACGGTTACATTCGAGCTCCAATTCTTATATCATTGTAAAGCTCTCATCAAGGAAAACAACACTACGTTGAGTAATTTCCTTGTTTCTTAGATTAGAGAGAGTATTTTGAGAGAGAACGGTTTCTGCCCTATTTGTTCCAGAATTGGGCATGTTGTTTCTTGAGTGTATTCTCTGTAATTGGTTGGATTTCTTAGTGGATTGGGGTGTGCCTTGCCTCCGTGGATGTAGTTCATCTTGAACGAACCACGTAAAAGTTGTGTGTGATTCATTTATATTTCCTGTTCTGCGCAAGTCGTGTTCGGTCACAACTCTGGCCGAACTGAGTGTGTGTTTTTCAGATTGGTCTTTGTGCGAGTTCCAGTTTCTGTTTAGCTGTGTGTTTAGGAGTTGAATTCACTAACATGGTTGAAAGGGATTCTCAAGGATCTGGGAATAAAGCAGGAGTGTGTGACCATATTCTGTGATAACCAGAGTGCACTTCACTTGGTAAAACACCAGGCATTTAATGGGAGATCCAAGCATATAGATGTAAGGTTACACTTTGCAAGAGATGTGATAGATGCAGGGTCTGTGGAAGTTAAGAAAGTTCATACACTTGACAATGCTGTTGATTTCTTAACCAACGCAGTTCCTGGGAACAAGGTTGTAAATTGCTCAAGCCTAATCAGGTTTGAACAATGTGGTTAAAGCTCAAAGAACAAGGACATGTTGAAGTAAGGACATGCACTTGAATTCATTGAGGTGGTGATTTGTGAATATTAGTTCAATTTCATCAAGTGGTTTGTTGTATGAAGTATGAGTTGTTAGGAATCCGAAACCGGAGTGGGAATTTGAAGAACCGGATCAGAAAATCGGGTTTAAACTCAAATCAGTGGAAGAGGTTAGGAGGAAACCGGGTTTAGGTTAGTTATAACTGCCGTTTACAACGGTTTCGTTCTGTTGCGATAAAAACCGTTGTGGAAGCCCCATTCCTGCAACTTGTAGTAGTTGAGTTAAAATCTGTTACAACTCCCTCGTCTTCAGGATTCGAGCTTCAGTGCCTATATACATTTGAATCACTTGTAAATGTGAGCTAGATAGTAGAGTTTTCCCTCTGTAAACATTACACTAGTGAGAGAATTAGAAGTCTAGGGTTTCTGCTCCAATTCGGCTTGTGAATTGGGAATTTTCTAGGTTCTGGGAAATTCTTGTAATTGCTTGTGTAGTGGAGTGAATTGAGGTGCTTAGATCAACTCTGATCGAACCACGTAAATCCCGTTGTGTTCATTTCATTTCTGATTTCTGTGTTGAAGCTCTGTTCGGCCAATTTCTGGTTTCTTGTGGCCGAACATTTTTCTTAATTGGATTTAGTGATTCTGATCTTCTCATAACATACATACTAGTCTAAAAATATTTAAGAATGGATCAATAGTCGCAATCTTCATTAGATAAGACTGCACTAAAGAAGTATAGGCCTTATGGCCAAAGACCTAAAGTATTTAGTTAATATATGCCAATTTCGGGGAAGAAATTTTTAAAAGGAGGGAGATTGTAACACATTAAGACCAAAAGCGACCGACATTCCTATTGGCATTTCAATCAAAAAGAGTTATTTAAATTTTATTTTGTTTTTAAAAGCATTTTGAGTCAAGTTATTCATTCAAGTGTTGAGGCTAATGAAGTTTCGAGGAGCAAAATATTTTCACTTAATTTTTCAGGAAGAGATATCAAGGGGATCAAGCTCACTCATAACACTCGTCTAGATTGAAGAAAGAAAGGTAAGAAAAGATAAGAATCATTAAAAGGTACTTTATTTTAGTGAATAAACAAGTAGAGTTTACTTTAAGAATTACGGTTAGAATTTTAATATTATAGTCAATTAATTATATAAATTACGTGAAATCGTAGTTGACATGTAATATAATCAAAAATATTTTTAAAATCCTTGCCCTAAATCTTAGTGCAATTTCTAAAAGACAAGGGGAAAGAGATTATACTAACTAGTTATGATCCTAGCTATTTGATATTTTATAAAATTTCATTATCTATTTGATATTTTATAATGATAATATATAATTATTATCTCATAAGATGATACACCACAATTACACAATAATACATAGCATAGTAGCCATAATAATATTATTTACAATTCAGTACCTCAACTCACGCACACATGCATGTAGATATATATCCATACTTACTATTATAAAAAAAAAAAAAATCGTAGGTAATAGGTATCAATTAGCCAGTGCACGCCAGTCCCTCAAATTCGAGCAGGAACACGTGTCAATCTATCATGGATTCTTTTCAAAATTTCCGCTTTCTTTGTTCTTTATATCACTCAAGAAACTAAATAATTGGCTACAGAATTTACCAACCAAAATATTTTTTTCCTCAACTAATCCAAATTACCTGTAGATTTTTATGAATTATTTTAGCTACAGAATTAGTAAGGGAACTACTGATGGTAATTTAGCTACCGAATAATCCATAGACAAAACAGTCGCACCTAGGAATTTTCCTACAGAATAACGGTAGGTTAAAGAAAATTGTTTGCCTACGAAATTTTCCTACGCATATATATTTATTTTTTCTTTTAATATATTACCTATGAAATCACCAAAAAAATTAAACAGCACTTTATTTTATATTATATTATTGTATTATTTTAACAAAATAAAGCTTTCACTCCTTAGGCGCGAAACAAATTTTTTGGCCCTCGCAATTTTTCCTCCCTTTTCCCCTCCTCCAATAATTCTCTCTTTCTCAAAAAAATGTAACCCTAGAAAACTTTAGAAATGGCGGTCAAGATCTGAATTGTGAAGCACCTTTGTCTCTTTCGATCAAGTTTGTAAAATTCACTTCTCGAGGAGTTGTTGTTGACGTTTAATTTGCTTTGTGGATAAGCCTCTTCGCTGCTTTTGGTTAAGGCGTTTAAGCTTCTTTCTCTCAAGTTTTGGGTTTGCAGTCGCTGCAACAAATTGATTGGAACTGAAAATTTAAAAATTATAAGCCACTTACTGAACTTGCTCAATGGTAACTGTGCCCTTTTTCTTTCTGTGATTTTATCAATTTTTTTGTGATTATTGAGATGGTATTTGCAAAATTTATATACAGTTAGCGGTGTTCGAAGAGGAATGTTAGATAAACTTATCAGAATCTTTTCAATGGTTAGTTGAAAAGTTGTACTACATTGTATTCTCTGAAAGGATTTAGCCATCATATGTGAAAATGTTTTTGTTTTCTCGATTTTTTTTTTTTTTGGTTGATAATGAGTGTAGGTGTAAATGTTTATTCTGTGTTGACAACATAATTGGAAGGTATAAAGTTTTCCCCCCTTTTATGAATTTACTTGCTTCATATTGTTAGACTGAACAGGATTATTGTAAAATCAATTGGAAATTTTATCAAGAGAAACTAAGCTGGATTGTTTACTTATTGAACTTATTAATTTATAAACTAAATTGTAGTGGGTACATGAGCTTTTTTCCTTCTCTTGCAGAGATATTTCACAAGTTATTTTTAATCTAGTTTTTATCTGATAATATTGATGGGAGAAGCTACAGAGTTGAGATGAATGTCAGCTACGAAATGTAAAGCTTAGAAAAATCACTATTTAGAACTATGTAGGACAACATAAGTTATTGTTACTGTAATATAGTATGAAAAACAAAAGAAGTGAAGTTTGTATCTGATTTTTTTGTGGGACTTTGTGGCTTATGTTTTTCCATATAGGGCTGGTAACAAAGAGATCGCAATTCGGAATGAACCCTCTAGTCCACATTTATTACAACTAAATTTTGGCACCTGCGTTGCACGTGCGGCACTTACATTACAAGAAAAATTAAATTAGAGACGGAAAAATTCATCTCTAATCACATGATATCTATCTCTAAACTAAAGTAGTGACGGACTTGAGACGAAATGTTTTGTTTCTATAATGTTTTTCTCTAAAATTTAGAAACCGATTTGTTTCCTCTCTAAATTTAGAGACGAAATTTTCGTCTCTATTATAAAATTAGAGACCAAATTATCTATAGAATAGAGACCGATACGTCTCTAATATCCGGTTGCTATTTCTCCACTAACCGGATATTAATAATCTCTTGCCACTTTCCATCACTATTCTATTTCTATTTCGTTTTTATTTAGTGACCAATATTATCTGTTACTAACTTCCATCTCTATTTTGAATTTTTCTTGTAGTGTTAGTATATTAATTTTAGAAATCATATTTTGGCACTTTTTTTTTGTATTTATTATTTTGGTTTTTAGCAATTTTGAATCAACGGAAAGTATTCAGAGAAGAAATTATTTTTCCAGAGAATTGTATAAGAAATCATAATGTCATCATATGTTCACTTCTTTTGCGTATAATTAAGTAAAACTGGAGATCTCTCAATAGTAACCTATTTTAAAAAAAAATATTATATAAATTTTGTCCTAAAATAGTGTAGTTGTTAAAATATGAGTTTGAGTAAAAGTCTAATAGTATGTAAAATAGGATATACAACATTTTTACTAAATTAACTGATAATAAATAATATAAGCAACCCAAGGAAAATTGTAACATCACAAATTTGTACTAGTACATATAAATGAATTGCTTTAAACTGGTTTATATGAAACTATATTCATCTATGTTATTTAAAATTAAAAAGAAAAAAGGGGGAAAAAAACTTATTTGTCTTGAAAGTTCTTTTGAAATGACATAATTCTTTCTTTTTACGGATGCACTTGTTTTTATTTTATTTTTCCTTCCCGATCTTCCTTGTTACTGAAGACTTTTTTTGTTGTGATTTGTTCAAAATTGTTCAAGTGTTTGCTCATCATCGCTCTCTATTTGATTGTTGTCCTCTATTTTTCTCTTTGTATTTCTTCATTTCTTCTTCTCTTCTGTTGTTGTAGTTTGTTCATGTTGTTTTTTTTAGATTTTGTTATTGTTTTCTTCCTTTCAACTCCTATAGTTTTATCCTCCAAATTAAAACTAAAGTTATAGTTTTGTCCCTCTTTATTTTATATATAGTTTTTTATGATCTCTATCACTTCATCATCGCTTTCAATTTGAATGCAGTCTTCTACTTTTGTTTTTGTGTTCCGCCGTTTCTTCTTCTCTTCCATTCTTCTAGTTTCTTCATCCTCTTGATTTTTCTTTGTTGTTCACCTTTTTTTCTTTCCTTTCACTTTTGTAGTTTTATCTTGAAGTATTATTGTAGTTGTATATTTCTTGTTCTCTTTTTTTTGCTCTATGGGTTCTATCATTTCGATTGTATCTGTTATTGTGTTCAATCTTCCTTTGACAACTTTAATTAGTATTTTGATCTTGTGCGATGAAGAACCACACATCATTTGCATTCTGTAAGATTAATTTTTCTGCAGTATTTGGATTCATTTTCTCCCTGTATTAGATTTATCTTAGTAAGATTGCACTTTTTAATGTACGAACTTATTAGTGTTGGTTATTCTTGAGAGCAGCGAACTCCAAAGAGTTATTCATCATATACCCCACTTTAAATGTGGACGCTTCTCGTAAGGCCGTTCATATGAATATCAAAACTTGAGGGGGCGTCATGCTACATTCATAAAAAACTGCACTATTCCTCTGCTGAACAACAAAATAATTAAACTACCACTTCTTATCGTTCTTTTCGGTTTCAGATTTTGCTCTTGGGAATTTGCAGCTTCAACTCGGAGTGAGAAGAAAATTGTGTGCCTTTTCTGATTTTCATGGGATTGGTTTCTATTTTCCTTATCTCTCTTCTCTTTCTTTTCTCATTATGACAACTAGGCTCAAAACAATTGTGGTTAGAATTAGGATCCAACCACGAGCCTTATAATCAAGCCCACACTCTTGTGGTGCTTCTGCTTTGCAAAATGAGAAGTATCACTCAATCCTTGCTCTGACTAAGCATTTTGCAGAAGCGGCAACGACGGTGATGGGGCGCGCCAAAGGAAGAGTTGAAGAAAGAGTAGTCGCGACATAACTTGCGAATGATTTCCCCACAGAGATTGGGTTGTAGGTAATTGATATAATTTTCTATAAATTATTTTAAACATTTTAAATAAAACTGAAGATTTTAAAAATAATTTCAACAATTTTAAAGTTAATTTTATGATTTTTCAAATGAATTTTTGGTGTTTAGAAATAATTTCATATTTTAAATTATTTTATGATTTCTAAATAATGTTTATATATTTTATAAATTATTTAAGACCTTTTTAATAAAACTAATGTGTTTTTTTTGAAATAATTCCAATATTTTAGATACTTTAAATGATTTTTAAACATTTTTTTAATATTATTTTACAATTTTGCCTGAAATTTCGCCGGAAATTGCAATTTGTGACGAAACGTGGAGTACGAGTGCAACCGATAAAATATATATATATATATATATATTAGATTCTCAAGTGTTAAAACAGGCAGAGTTTACGTTAATATTTTAGATGGACTGGCCACATAAATCTAGGCCCGAAGTAAATTTTAGCCTGATGGACTAAAATCTTTGCGGACCGCGGGTCAACCCGATAATCTTAGTATATTATAAGAGAATAGGCCGGGCCGACTAATTTTAGGCCTGATCAAATATTTGACCAGCACGACCCAACCTGAAATATGACATTGGCTAGACGGGCTAGGTCGCTCGGCCCGAAGTACCACCTCTATGTTTAAGTAATCAACCCTTATTATTATTATTATTATGGCTGATTTTATTTTAATAAATCTACGATAATATCACATCTATATAATTGATTCAGGATCCCGAATCCTAATATGATTCACCCCATATAAATATAAAAGCCATAAAGAACAAATATTTGTCACACAATTCCAATTTTGCACTCGCAATCAAGTATGCAAGAGAGGCTTTCATCTGGTATGTAACATCACAAATTTGTTCTAATACGTATAAATGGATTGCTTCATCTTGGTTTATATGAAAATATCATCTATTTTAATTATATATAAAAAATCTTTTTATATTAGAAATTATTTTGAAATAGTGTAATTCATTTTTTTTACGGATGCACTTGGTTCTATTTTTTAATTAACTAACAATAATTAAAATGTACAGCCTTTATACTAAATTAACTAACAATAAATAATATAAGTAAACCCAAGGAAAATTGTAACATCACAAATTTTTCTAATACGTATAAATGGATTGCTTCATACTTGTTTATATGAAACTATCATCTATTTTAATTAAAAAGAAAAAATCTATTTATCTTAGAAGTTGTTTTGAAATGGTGTAATTCATTCTTTTGCCGGATGCACTTGTTCCTATTTTTTCTCCTTCTAGATCTTCCTTGTTACCAAGGCCTTTCTTTGTTGTGATTTGTTAAAAAATCGTTTGAGTGTTTGCTCATCATCTCTCTCTATTTGAATTGTGTTTTTTCCTTTCTTCTTCTCTTCCATTGCAGTCTATTCATGTTGTTTTTTCTTCAATTTTGTTCGTTTTCTTCCCTTAAACTTATGTAGTTTTATTCTCCAAAGTGAAGTTGTATTCTTGTCCCCCTCTATTTTTTCTTTTGTGATCTATATCACCTCATCATCACTTCCAATCTAAATGCAGCCTTCTACTTTAGTTTTTGTCTTCCATCGTTTCTTCTTCTCTTCATTCCTGTAGTTTCTTCATTGTCTTATTTTTTGTTTGTTGTTTGTCTTCTTTTCTTCCGTTCCACTTTTGTAGTTTTATCCTCAAGTATTGTTGTAGTTATATCTTTCTCGTTCTCTTCTTTTTACTCTGCGGGTTTTATCAATTTGATTGCCTCTACTAATGCGTTCAATCTTCCTTCAACTACATCAATTGAACCAAACACAAGTATATGCAAGATGTTTAAATGGCTTGTATTTGTACTCGATCAAAGTTAACATCAATTATGATTTGAAATTATAATAATTTACATCTTGGTCATACAATGATCAGAATATCAATTGGCAAGTCATACCGGTATCAAATAAAATATGCAATAATCACTAACAATGTCTATATTGTTTCATGACTAAAAATTGATATATAATTAATGCAATACAATTTTACACAAGCATTTGAAAAGAACACATGAACAAAATAGAACAATCATAGAGGACCAAATCATAATATAACGTTAACCAACTGAAACTAATAATAATCGATCATCTACTAATGGCTCAATGCATAGTCTTTCCAGTTGTGAGTGCGGTCACTACCTAAACTTGTGTGTATCACCACTTGGGAGGTGGCTACAGGGCAAGTTTTAAAAATTAGTAAACAATGATTAATAAAAAAATTCAATTGTATATAATTTAGTAATCAAATATGTCGTGTACTTGTAGAAAAACAATTCTTGTAGACAACATTTTTAGTTTGTTGTGTTTTCCTCTTCGCTTGAACTCTTTGGTTTAATCAATACTTTTGTAGTGGACATAGAAAATCCACGAGAGAGAGCGACGTACAACTGGCCATAAGAAAAAAACTGGATGTGGTAAGTACACTCCAACATTCGGTGTTATTTTTCCTTAAGCTTTGTTAATTGTCATGGCGAGACATAGTCTAATTGGGAATTGTTTTCTCCTAAACTGAAATGGGTACCCTTCATTCTCGGATGGCGATAATGTTATGCTAGGTTTAGAGACCTGTTTTCTAGTATAGTCCCAAAATAATCTCTGCATCTATCATATTATTCTTGAATTCTCTATATATCATTCTTGTGCCATTACTCCGTTTGATGGATTAAGATTCCTTAAAAGAATAATAGTTGGACAAGTTTTCTTCAACAATAACTTATGAGAAGGCATACCATTTAGATTTAGGGTATTAAAAAAATTCCTCTAAGCAATACTATATGTTTAATTAGTTCCTTCTTCGAAACTGCAAAATGTTCTCTCTTCTAAAAAAATAGACAACAACTTACTATCAAACGGTCTACATTTTCAATGGTAGATGTTAATATTTCTCGATTTGTCATGTATTAAGCCGAAGTTGCATTATCCTTTAAGTTTGGAAAAACTACTCGAGTAAGATCATGAATTGACACTTCCTCATCGACAATAATCATTGTTCAGGGATTCTAATATTACATTCTGAATCTGACGGTTCTTCTCCCTTTCCTAATCTAAGTAAAAATTCACTAAATTTAGGGTCTTTTTTTGTGATATTATATTTTTTTGGGTTAATTTTTAAAAGGAACCTGAACTTTTCAAGTTTTTATACTTTGCAACCTAAATAATTTATTTTTTCCGATTGGAACCTGTATTACGCGATTTGAGATAAATTGCAATTCCGGCCATATTCTCAGGTTGTATAGACCATGTGACCAGCACATGGCCTGTTTTTAGTGTATTTTGATTTTTTTAAATTCTAAATACATGTATTCCATACTTTTATTTCAGATTTGTTTTATTCCCTACCATCAAAATAATAAATATAATTAAAATAATTTTATTTAAAATCAGAAATTAGGCATTTTTGTGCCTTCTTCTTCGTCCGCTTCTTCTGCAACATTTTTTGAAATTTCTTCCTACAACAACAATGGCGGATTTCTTTCACTTCTCCCTCCTGCTTCTCCTCTCCATCATTTTGAGATAGAACCGATAAATAGGGTCGATCCCACAGGGAGCAGGAAAATTTATGGTGTTAATATAAAACCGAATACTAGCAATATAGTAATAAGTATATAAGTAATGGGGAATTCTGAGCACCAAGATATATTGTTGTTATCTCAATATACATGGTTATTGTTGCGTTGTAGATTCATTGATGAACGTTTAGGTTTATTATGTACCTGTAGAGGTGGCAATTAGTGCAGCCTGGCCCGTCGGACCTAGACCCTTGGGTCTGATCGGGCCAAAGCCATATGCCTGACCGAGCCAAAATTTGATCAGGCTTAAAATTAGTCAGCCCTACCCAGCCTAGCCCCCGATAGATACTAAGATTATCGGGCCGGCTCATCGGTCTTTTTGTCCATCGAGTCAGGTCTGTCGGACCAAGAGTTCTATTGCCCAGCCCATTATAAAAGTATCACGAAGATTATATTATAGACATATTTGTATCTTGGTATTGCTTCCGTTAGCTCATCATAGCACTTGTTGCATATTGAAGTAGTCTTACTTTTGTGCACCGATCCAGTTCAAATTTTGCAGGAGTCATATCATATTTTTGCCTAATTTTCAACACCTGAACCATTCCAGTAAAATGGTAGTAGCCTAGTAGGTATTCTATGAACATAATACTGTTAAGTTAATTGAATGAATTTTTTAGATTTCTTAGCATATGTTTAACCAATGTTAAAATACACATCTATGTGGATTTTGATTTTATTTTTCTAGTTATATTTTATCGTCTACTTATATTTTTTGTTATTTTTACCTTAGTCAAGCCTTCCTGTTGTTTTATGAATCTTCAAGTGTTTTCTCCTTTTGCACTTTTTATCCTTTGGACCATTGATAGTTTGCACGTATCTAACGCATCTTGAATGGTGCATGACCAACACAAAAGTTAATATATTAACTATTCATGTAGACTTTTTTAAAATAATTTACTCAAACTATTTTTGTTTTTAAATTACATAGAGAGTTCTTACCATTGTTTCATATCCTCAAGATCTTCGAAAGGTGGATTAATTTGTATAGTTGAAGTTGATTGTTTGCAATTGAAGCTCGCCTAAATGAAAATACATTTCAGCTTAATTGCGGTTTCTTAATATTTTCATATTTTATTTTTTTTAATTGATTACATTTGAATTCATTTGTTGTAATCTTTGCGAGAGCAATCATTGACTTTTGATTGACTATTTCCTCTAATGTTTTGTCCTAATACTTTCCCATAACTTTACATTTATGAATTGATACTTATAAAATAATAAGTTAACTACATTGATTAGATAATATAGTAGGACAATAATTTTATAATATTATCAATAAGCAATTTGATTCGTTTCTTGATTCTCCGTGATTAGCTAGCGATCAAGACTGTTCTCCGTGATTCGCCGTGTTGAACCTCTCTGCACGATACTTCGGTGCATAATTATGATGCGTAGAATTACGCTTGGAATAAAATTAGGATTTGTAATATCTGAACAAACCCATTCTATTATTAGAATAAAGATGAATCGCGAACGTGTGGAAGTGTAAATAATTTTGTCAAACAAAAGTAAAACACACATAACTTTTTTACCTATTCAATCATGAACTTACCACTATTAAGTTAATTGATTTCTTAGTCTACCGCACATATGAAGCGAAATTACTTCATGAGGTTAAATATTACTGAATCTTGGTATATGGTTAGGATATTAGAATACTATTAGGATTAGAATTAGAATCCGAAGTAATTAGGATATATTAAAAAATTACAATATTTTCCCTAGAATATTTAGACTTATAAAAAATGGTGAAATACACAAAATATATCTTGAACATTATAAGATTAAATTATTGATCAAATCTAATCCCACTACACATATGAAGTGAAATAAGCGATTCAATTTGTTTCTTGGTTCTCCGTGATCAGCCAAAGATCAAGACTGCTCTTCAAGAAATCTCGTTTAATAAGCGATTAGAGATTGGAATCGTTTCTTGATTTGTCCAGAATACTTCTATGTTAAACCTCTCTGCACGATACGTCGGTACATAATTAGTATGCGTATAAATAGGCTTCGAATACAATTAGGATTCGTATTAATCACATTAATTTTTTTTTTTAAAAAAAAAAAAATCTCCTAATCTAAGAACAAAGAAAAATCCTCTCCTTCCCCCAAGGTGACTCAAACCTAGGACCAAAGATCGAGGTAGTAGATGCTCTGCTACTTGAGCTATCCAACTTCGTCGTTAATCACATTATTATCTGAACAAACTCATTCCATTATTAGAGTAAAGACAGATGCTAACGTGTCCAAATGTAAATAATTTTGTCAAACGAAAGTCACAAATACATAACTATTCAATCTTATTAAACATTCATTTAGTTATTTAAACTTAATCAATTCTCAAATAAGTCGATGCTAGTGTATATAGTGAGAATACATGATTATAATACAATTAGGATTAAAATTAGGGTTAAAATATAATAATTAGGATATGTAAGGTAGAACATAACAATATTATCCTTAAAATATTTAAACTTAAAATTGAACTTTCATTACGTTATTTAAACTTAATTAAATCTCAAGTAAGTCGATGCTTGTGTATATAATTATAATACGTGATTATAATAAAATTAGGATTAGAATTATGATTGAAATATAGTAATTAGGATGTGTATGGTAGGAAATTACAATACTGTGCTTAGAGTATTTAAATTAAAAGAGGGTAAGATAGGCCAAACGTAGAATTAGAATATATTAATTAGGATAGTATGGCAGGAAATTATAATATTATTATAATACGTGATCATAATACAATTAGGATTAGAATTAGGATTGAAATATAATAATTAGGATATGTATGGTAGGAAATTATAATATTGTGCTTAGAGTATTTAAATTAAAAGAGGGCAAGATAGGCCAAACGTAGGATTGGAATATATTATTAGGATATGTCTGGTAGGAAATTACAATTGTTCTTAAAATAGTTGAATTTAGAAGGAGCAAAATAGGCGAAACTTAGATTGACTGAAACTTAAGATACTTTTATATTAGTGTATGTATAGATTTGTTAGGATTGTCCAACAAAGTCCCACATCGGATATACATGGGAGGATCATGGGGTTTAATAGGATTAAAGTATCTCTATTGGTATGAGGCCTTTTGGGAGTTAGCCCAAGAACAAATCCATGCGGGCTTGGCCCAAAGCGGATAATATCATACCAATGTAGAGATGTGGGCCCAAGCAGGGCCCAACAAGTGGTATCAGAGCCATGGTCCCAAACTGAATCGATGTGGTGGAGATTCTCGGAGTGCCAAATAAAGCCGCAGAGACGACGCAACAGGCTCTACGGACCAGGTGCTGAAACCAGGTCAGGTGCACCTGGGTAGAGCAAGCGACAGGCTCTACGGACCGCAGAGACGACGCAACAGGCTCTACGGACCAGGTGCTGAAACCAGGTCAGGTGCACCTGGGTAGAGCAAGCTCCTCAGCAGAGACGAAGGCTCACCAAAGACTCACCAAGGTAGAGCAGGCTCCCCAGCAGAGACGAAAGGTCCAACTCTACGAACCAGGTGCTGAAACCAGGCTAGGTGCACCTGGGTAGAGGTTGGCTATCCAGCGGCGGTAAACCATGGACTCCACGTAAGACGTGTGCCCAGATGCGGTGGAGTTGGCTAGTCGACTGGATGGAGCAGACATGACTCGGTGGTTCGTTTGAGGGGAGGCTCGGTGATTCGTTTGAGAGGAGGTGGTTCATTTGAGGGGAGGCTCCGTGATTCGTTTGAGAGGAGGTTTAATGGTCCTTTGTTTGAAGGGGAGGGTTGTTAGGATTGTCCAACAAAGTCCCACATCGAATATACATGGGAGGATCATGGGGTTTAATAGGATTAAAGTATCTCTATTGGTATGAGGCCGTTCGGGAGTTAGCCCAAGAACAAATCCGTGCGGGCTTGGCCCAAAGCGGGCAATATCATACCAATGTAGAGATGTGGGCCCAAGCAGGGCCCAACAAAATTTACATCCTGCATATACACTTCCAAAAACAGCAAAAAAATATTTTGTGGCCCCTTTCTTTAGCTTGGTCTGAGATGTTATCACGTCTACAATATCGTTGTGGGCTATTCACCTTCGGCTGGTATGTGGAAGTACGAGGTCCCTGCATTTGGAAAGAGAATGAAATCATTTTATGCAACAGGGCAAGCATCAGACATGAAAAATTTGAAGACAATGCAACTGCAGGGTCATTTTATGCATTGAAATTAATTTTTTTGTCAATGAAAATAGGATTCATATAGTTTGATCGCATGTCCATTTCTGGAGGTTGACAGGTTTGCAGAAATATTTGTCACACAACAATATTTTTTTTATGTTGATAATATTTGCAGAAAAAATCAAGTTCTCAAACACATAATTAGACAAAGGTTGTCAATGGGGATGGCTGAGGAATTTTACAAGTTTGTTCATCAGGTACAGTTTCAATTAGGACATCATCAAGTTTACCTACTGTTTTATTTGATACACAATATCCATTTTAGACTTGGTTTCCGAATTTCTATTTCATATGTTGAAATGCAATTCACATTAAATGACGACAGCATTGAAAAATGACTTCTCTATGTACTGACCATCAAATTGGACTTCAATAATATGAAAAATTCTAGTTTACAAACGTGGCAATATAATGGAAAAACATTGAACCGATTTTCATATTTGGCAAACGAATACTTATTAATTGTCAGTTGTTCTATATTATAGACAGAAAACACCAAACAATTATAAAATAAAGTATGCACTTACCTTCCCAATAACTTCCTTCACTTTATCCTTTGCCTTGCAGTATAAATCCTTCCTCAACCTATTTTTCTTTTATAAATTGTACCTGGAAATATATAAATAAATCAATTATTATGTTATGATACATATCATAATTAAAATAAAAAAATCCTTTAAAAATCAACAAATATCTTCTTTTTTTCACTTGGATTTTGCGGTTAATTTAAATTAATATGCTATATATTAAAAATACATAATAATTTAATCTATGACATTAAATGCAATATTTATAGAACACAGTTAAATGACACGAAATTCATATCATGCTATGAAATTCATAAATTACATTGTAAACATACCTTAAACTGATCAACATCTTACTGTAATCTTACCTTAAACTGATATAATTAGGGTGCAATATATCGTATCTTTAAGAAAGATAGAAAATCTTTATTTTCAATCCGTCCAGCTTCGAATTATAGCGCTTTCACAATCAAAAATAGGAAAAGTAAAAAAAAATGCAAGATAAATTTTGTTATGAATACCTTTTTTTATTCAACTAATCATACTCATCTATTCAACTTTTCAAAATATTAGTTTCTATTTTGTAGTTCCTTTCGAAATGGCAGATTAAGTGTATTACTAGCCGAAAACAAAAAAAATCATAATTTTACTAATAACTTGTAATTTCTTCAAACACAAATAGTGCATAATTGTACAAGATATATTAAGGCCAACAAAATTATTTACTTCGAAACTGATAAAGCGCAATCCGGAATCCAGGAAACCTTAACAAAAAGCTACGTGAACAATATGAAAATACACAAGATATACGTGGTTCGATCCGGAGATCTACGTCCACGGGCAGAAAATCCCTCTTGCCGAGGTGTTTCTTTCACTATAAACTTTGAGCATACAAGCAACAATACAGTATTCAGAATGCGAACCCTAATTCAGAGTTCTTTTCTCATATTTATACTCAACTTTCCTAAACCCTAACTGAACCCTAACTAACTCCCTATTTTCACGCCTGTTTCCCGCTGCATGGCGGTTGGGAACGAATCCTAAGCCATGATTCGCGGAACAAACCATCTGTTGGGCCGACGTGTGTTCCTGGACCTGTTGGGCCTACGCGTGCTGGGCCTACGCTTGCTTGTTGGGCCTACACGTGCTGGGCTGGTCAGTGGGCTCAGGTATTAACCCGACCCGAAGTGACCGGGTTATCCCTATCAGATGCCCCCCCCCAGCCGAAGCGAGGAGGGAGCTTCGGTTGTCACCGGGGTGGAACCGTAAGCAAGAAGGACCGTTGTCGCTGGCGGGCCGAAGTATTTATGGATGACTAAGTCTATTCGCGTCCCTGGGGACTCTGCGGAGCAGTCTGCGGACGCGGAGTCGAGCTAAGCCGAAGTGCACAAGACATATATCGAGATACCGAATTTCCCAGAAGCAAGAAACGTGTTGGAAGTATATAACAACCTGGCCGAGGTGGAGGGTACACCGGAGTGAGTAGTCTGGCCAAAATGAAGGAAGCACCGGAGTGTGGTAGTATGACCGAGGTGAAGGAATCACCGGAGTGTAGTTTGAATCTTCCTGACGAAGGGTGAGGTTGATGTGATTGGCGGCGCCATCATGAGAGAGAGGGATGTGAAGTGACACGCTCTGCGATTTCCAAGAAACTTGTTCCCCACGCGCCTTGGGAACTGTAAAGCGCGTGAAGAGCACGTTTAAATCTCCATCACTGAATTTGAATAGGCTGCATCAGAGCCGTTGGTTTTTTGCGTATATAATTGGAATAACTGCACAGTAACTTTTCATCTTCTTCATTGCGATTCATCAGTTTAGAAAGCGGGAAAAAGAGGGATTCTGTGCTTGCAATCCATCTCAAATCAAAACTTCTCAAATCCAAACTTCTCAAATCCAACCCAAGTAAGTATGTCCTCCTCTTCATCTTCTGCCTCATCTTCTGCCTCTATTGAAGTAGTAGGGACTACGGGTGCTCCGTTAGATATCCCCCCCCTGTCGTATCTCATTCCGGAGAGGAATGGGATTAGGACCGTAGACAGGGCCGATGGGCTGGAAAGCAACGTTATGATGGTTGCCTTCTACCCATGCGCGGAGGAGGATTTGGAGGTGTCCTCGGTAGCGTTACGGATGTCGCGAGAGCAGATTGAGAGAGAAATCCCTTTATTTTTCTTTCCCTTCAATCTAGAGTATATAATACCGAACCCCGAGGATAGGGCCTGCTGCCCACCGCAGGGGTTTATTAGTGTGTACATAGATCCCCTTAGAATAGGCCTGAGACTGCCCCTGTGGGACATTGTGATCCAATTGCTGAAATACTACGGTATTGCCCTGAGCCAACTAGCGCCGAACGCGGTGAGGCAAGTGGTGGGATTCACCGTAGTATGTAAGAATGCCGGATTAGAGCCAACCGTAGAGCTTTTTAGGTTCTTCTACCAATTAAAAAACTTCGGGAAGTCCAAGGGGTGGTACTCCTTTAGTCCCCGAGCCCGAGGTGGGTTCAAGGTTCAGAACCCGAGTAAGGTAGAGGGGTGGAAGGAGAGGTTTATATTTATTAGGAATAAAGTAGCTCTCCCGAAGTGGAGGAGTGATGAGGTACTTGATACCGCTCCTGTGGAGAGCCCGGGGGCCGAAGTGATACATACATTCCGGACAGTGGGGACTTTCAAAACCCTCTGTTCCGAGGAGGAATTGGAGGAGGCAGGGCTGAGTCCGTATTATTCGGGCAATGCGGGCGCCGAAGAGGGTAGGAGTCTCTCTATCTTGCCTTTTACAATTGTTGATTGTGTACATAACTAATCTTTACCTTCCTCGTGCAGTGGGACGCTTCGGGAAAGAGCCTGCCGGAAGCCCCGCGGCTGTTGCCGCAGCAAAAAAGAAGGGGAAGGCCACTGAGGTGTCTCCCCGGGGGAAGATGCCACCCAGTGCGCGGCCCAGCGCTGGGTCGGAGGAGCAGGTGGGAGTGGCGAAGCCTGCTCCCGGATCTAAGAAGAGGCCGGAGCCATCATCCGGGACTCCTCCATCAGTAGCTAAAAGACTCCGCCCGGAGGAGAGTGTGGAGGTACATTTCTAATATACTGTTAGTTACCGTAAATGCTTCGTATGTTATCTGTGCTGACTATGGTCTGTGGTTATTGGTGGCAGGTGAGGGAACAGGGGCCATCAAGTCTGCTGGGGTTGGAGGGGCCCGATGCCGAAGAGCTTCTGCGTTTGGCGCGAGGTATCCTAGACCTCGGCCGCAAGAGCGAGAAGGAGGGGAAGGAGGCGCTGGCCGAAGTGGCCAGGGAGCTCCGAGCGCGCAACGACCGACTGACCCACGATATGACCGAGGCACGCAAGAGGGCTGCCTTGGTCGAAACCGAGGTTGCGCGGCTGCGCGGGGTGGAGGCGGAGAATAATGTCCTCCGGGGTGAAGTGCTGCGGCTGCGGGCAGAAATGGAGGCTCGGGAGGCTGCCGTGGTCGAAGGGCAAGGAGCGTTGCTGAAAGCCTTCGCCGATAGGTTATTCCAAACCAGCACGTTCCTCGACTTCCAGACGGAGTTCGTGGCTATAGGGGACCAGGCCACTCGATCCGCGCTGCTGGAGCAGGTGAAGGAGGTCTACCCGAATGTGGACGTATATCGTCCAGAATTCGGGTATGACTTTGAGGCAGTGGCCGGAGTGGAAAAGGCCTACTATGTGGCGCTAGCAAATCTGCCGGAGTGGCCCCTGGTGAAGGCTCTCGGGGAGAAGAAACAACTTCTGACGGCCGCGGAAGTTGCCAACTGCGAAGTGGACCAGGACCAAGAGTTCATGGCGTTTCGCCGAGGTGAACTGGTCTCCGCACCCCGAAGCAGAGAACCCCCTCCACGGATGGAGGTCGAAGCCACAGCTGCGGGCGAAGCCGCCGCAGCAACTGAGGAGGGAGCAGCCGAAGTGTCCGAGGGCCGGCGAGAGGGGTTGCCCGAAGAGACTGAGGCAACTGAGCGGGAGGTCAGTCGATCCCCGCAAATTTAAAGTTGTATATTTTAGGAATGTTAGGAATCGATGTACTGAGTCTTGAACATTGTACTTTTACTTGTTGAATATAATTTTCTGTTTCTCAGATTCTCTGTCTTTCCTTTGCTTGCATGATCAATTTATGTCTGTTGTCGAACTGAACTCCAACTTTTTACATACTTGAGAGTAATCGATCTGGTTGACTCTTCTTTCTGTTTAGAACACCGCGGAACTACACGAAACAATAAAGAAGCTCATGCGATCACTTGAGTGGTTCCGCGAGGAGAAGAACAACCTGCAGATGCACGTAGTGCCGAAGCAAGAAAAGCAGGTGGCCTCGGCAGAGAGGAAAGTGGTTGAAGCCGAAGAGAGAGCCAAAGATTTTGAGATGAAATACCGGTCTACCGCTGCCGAGATGAGCCGTGTCCTTGTTCATCAGAGGGAGTATGATCGGATACTGTCGGAGTTCGGTCTTCTGACCTTTGAGGAAGTGGAGGAGCGGGTCGTAGAGATCCAGAGCGAAATCTCAGCGCTTACGGCCAATAACCCCGCGGAGGCCTCGGAGCTCGTAAGAAAGCGAGAAGTGCTAGAGTTGCTTCTGAGCATGTATGAAGGGTTGAAGGGCCGAGGCAGATGGAGGCCCTTTGCCGAGGAATTTATTGCCAGTACAAGCCGGAGACAAGGTACCCCGAAAGCGCCTCGGAAGGACAAAAAGAAACCCTCTGGAAAGAGCCAAGGCATTGTTATTCGGGAGCCAGCTCCAGTGACCACGATCGAAGAAGAGCCCGCTGTGGTTGCCGAAGAAGTAGTCGAGGAGCTGGCCAGAGAAATTGAAGTGATGGCTCCGGAGGAGTGGGACCCTGTGCAGTGGGCCCAAACCCCGAGGTCCGCTCCACAGCCAAGTAGCCGAGCTCGGACTCGAGACGAAGTCCCCAAGCAAGCGCCCAGAGCAAGTCCTCGGCGTCGGGAAGCTCGTGGTGGAGAAAGAGCCGGAGCCCAAGGCAGAAGAACTTCAAGGTCCCGGAGGACGCAGCGAAGATCGAGGAGCAGGCCGCAACGCCGGGGCGCTGAATGTTGGCTCGGGGGCCGTAGATAATGGTGTTCTCCTTTTTGCTGTTTTGTTTTTGTTTTTTTTTTTTTTTTTTTGATTTGAAGTCTTATGTAAAAAACTGCTTGATGTTGTATTATTCAGAAGATAATAAAACTGTTGCGGTGTGTATAGACGGGTTTAAGGAAAGCAACAAGTTACTAACCATTTTAACCGGGTGTTCGGGAACACAATACGAAAAATTATTAACTATTTTAATTGGGTATTCGGGAACACAGTATGGATAAATCCAATCTCCCCGAACGGATCAGGCGGGAGTAACATCTCCCCGGACGGATCAGGCGGGAGTAAACACTTCTCCGGATAAACAGGCGAGACTCCCGCGGATAGCCACTTCGCCATGCGAAGTGGGGAACTTTAGTGCGAGGTGATACGTGGAACATATGGCTTTAGCGGGGGTAAGCCAGTCCCGGCCCAGGATCATGTTGTACGGTGATGGGGAATTCACCACATAAAAATCCACGAAAATGGTTTTTATTGCCGGATAAGTCCCCAAAGACGCCGGGAGAGTGATGATACCCTCTGGCTGGACTTCACCCTGAGTGAAAGTCTGCAGTGGCCCGGGGGCCGGCCGAAGTTGTTCCCGAGGAATCCCCATCCTTTGGAAACAGTCGGCAAATATAACACTCACCGCGGCCCCATTATCCACGAAGACCCGCCTTATTGTTATATTGGCTACAGTCATGTCGATGACAATAGCGTCGGTATGAGGTGTTATCTCCGGGACCGGGTCTCTATCCGTGAAGCTGACAGTCTCGGATTGATGGAGGCGTTTATGACGTGGCTCCTCGGGAGGAGGACGTCGAGCCTCTGCCTTCAAGGCATGTCGCGAAGCCCCGGTAGGGAGGGCCCCATATATCACGTTTATCACGTGAGGGGGTGCGTTGTCTCTGGGTCCTCCCGGGGGAGGAGGTGGTGGCGGAAGACGTGGTTGTTGGCGATTGCCAGAATCTTGCCGTGCGTAATTACTAGGCCCCGGCCGATTATTCTGCCACGGCGGCCGATTCTGTTGTGCGCCCCGGTCATGATAACCTCCACGATTATGGGACGACCCCCCATTCTGACCTGTCTGAGGCTTGTCATCGGTCCGCGCAATGTATTGGCGCAAGAAACCTTTCCTCAGGCACTCCTCGATTTCCTTACTGAGTTCTCGGCACTCCTCTGTCTCGTGCCCATGATCTCGGTGGTACGCACACCACTTCCCACGATTCCTTTTTTCAGGCGGAGCAGTCATCCGCGGACAAGGCCGTAGATCGTTCTTGTGAACAGAAAGGATTTCGGCTCGTGACTTTGTCAACGGAGTTAATTGTGGAATATCGCCTCGGGATTCTGAACGCCCCGGGGTCAGGCGGGAAAATGCACTAGGTCGCGTACTAGGCCCGGTTTGTGCTTTGTCGGACTGCCGCTTGCTAGCGTGTTTCTCACGCTTCTGGCGAGTCTGCTCCTCGGCCTTAGCAAATTTGCACACCGTTTTGAACAGTGCTCGAGTTGTGACCGGTGTGTTTCGAACCAACTCGGTGTAAAGTGCCCCGGGACGGAGTCCATTCATAAATGCGTTGATGACTACGTCTTCGGAGCAATTTCCCACCTTGAGGCTTACCGCTGTGAAGCGGTCAAGAAATTGGGTAACGATTTCACCGTCCCGCTGTTCCATATTCATAACATCGGCCAGGGTGGCCATGGGCTTCGCCCGTGCTTCGAACCGCGCCCAAAAGTGCTCGGCGAGTTCTCTGAAAGAGGATACACTGTTGCGCGGGAGAGAATCAAACCAAACCCGAGCCTCGTCCTGTAAGTACTCGGGGAAAATCTTACAGTAATGGAGGGATGTAGTGTTATCGCGGCTAAGCATGTTGTGCCGGAAAGCTCCAAGAAAATTGGCCGGATCTCCGGTGCCATCGTAAGGTGGTATGGCTGGCCGTTTGAACCCTTCGGGAAGGGAGGTGGCCATGATTTCTTGAGAGAACGGTGTGATGATATCTCCATTGGCATCAAGGCCCAGAATTCTGTCCAGTTCAACATTGCTTTGAACTCGCTCATACTCTTGAAGATCCAGAGCATGAGGATTGGCATAGCGAAATCTCTTAGCCGCGTTGAGTGGACGGCGGCGATCCATATCAGTAGGTTCATCGTTGCGCGGTCGTGATTCGTTAGAACTCCCATGGTCCTCGAAAGAACCAGGTCGTTCCCGTCGCCGATCCTGACGCCCGCGATGCCCCGGGTCTTGTTGATCACGCGAGTGCTGACGAGGTGGAGGCACCGCGGGATTAGCATCATGTCCGGCAGGCCCCGCGGCAGGCCCCGCGGGATGTAGGCGATTAGCTGCCCAATCTTGAAGAACATGTGCATGCTCTTGTAAGAAAGCCTAGAGCAATTCTGGGGTAATTTGAATGTTAACCGGTGGTTGGGCAGCAGCAAGATTAGGGTTTTGCATGTCTTGAGGGGGTGGAGGTAAATTCTGATTGTCTGGATTCGCAACCGGGCCTTGATTGCCCTGATGATGAGATGTACTCCTTGCCGGCAATTGCCTCGGCGGCAAAACTTGATCCACGGGTGGATCCTGGTTGGATTGATCTCCGTGGCGAGATTGATTCAAACGAGTCGTCACCATGATTCTTGAGTACGCTGTGAACGTCAAAAATTGCTTTTCGGTTCCCACAGACGGCGCCAATTGATAAAGCGCAATCCGGAATCTAGGAAACCTTAACAAAAAGCTACGTGAACAATATGAAAATACACAAGATATACGTGGTTCGATCCGGAGATCTACGTCCACGGGCAGAAAATCCCTCTTGCCGAGGTGTTTCTTTCACTATAAACTTTGAGCTTACAAGCAACAATACAGTATTCAGAATGCGAACCCTAATTCAGAGTTCTTTTCTCATATTTATACTCAACTTTCCTAAACCCTAACTGAACCCTAACTAACTCCCTATTTTCACGCCTGTTTCCTGCTGCATGGCGGTTGGGAACGAATCCTAAGCCATGATTCGCGGAACAAACCATCTGTTGGGCCGACGCGTGTTCCTGGACCTGCTGGGCCTACGCGTGCTGGGCCTACGCTTGCTTGTTGGGCCTACACGTGCTGGGCTGGTCAGTGGGCTCAGGTATTAACCCGACCCGAAGTGACCGGGTTATCCCTATCAGGAACCAAAGGTAAAACATAATTTTAAGCCATTATAAGCTTATAACAAAGATTTTGTTCCCATAGATACTATAATGTCACTATAATTTTTTGGCAAAAACTTGGGTGCATAAGATGCACCATAGTGTTATTGTACACCTTATGGGCCCCACCGGTTCAGCCAAAAAAAATCGCGCGGCAGACAGGTCTGAACCGACCCGAAGTGACCGGGTTATCCCTATCAGGAACCAAAGGTAAAACATAATTTTAAGCCATTATAAGCTTATAACAAAGATTTTGTTCCCATAGATACTATAATGTCACTATAATTTTTTGGCAAAAACTTGGGTGCATAAGATGCACCATAGTGTTATTGTACACCTTATGGGCCCCACCGGTTCAGCCAAAAAAAAATCGCGCGGCAGACAGGTCTGAACCGGCCAATTATTATTATATTTTTTTTTTTGCGCGCATATGTTATATATTTAATGGCCTGTTTGTTGAACACTAAAAGCAAGTGGTCTGGTGGTATTTAATACAGTCTTAAATATCTCAACCTTGAGGTCAAGGGTTCAATTCTATTTGCACCTTTTTTTTTCCTTTTCCTTCTTCTTTCTTTTTTTTTTTTTTTTTTTGCCCTTTAATTTTTTTATCTTTTAGCCTGTGAGTCTGGAAAAAATTATAAATTGTATTATTAAGTTTTTTTTTAATGCAACAATAATTGTATTGTAAGTTCGAAACATAAATATTGTACAATATACAAGAAAAATTAATCTAACCCAACCTATACTGTCATACATCATAATATACACCGTATCGAAATATTAAATATATTGTGAGTATTGTAAGTTGGAAAAAATAAATATTTCGCAGTATGAAACAAAAATTAACTAAAACAACATATACTGTCAGGCATCACAACGTATACTGTATCGAAATATTAAATATACTGTGAGTATTGTAAGTTGGAAAAAAAAAAATTCGCAGTATAAAACAAAAATTAACTAAAACAACGTATACTATCAGGCATCATAACGTATACTGTATCGAAATATTAAATATACTGTGAGTACTGTAAGTTGGAAAAAATAAATATTTCGCAGTATAAAACAAAACTTAACTAAAACAACGTATACTGTCATGCAACATAACGTATACTACATCGAAATATTAAATATACTGTTAGGCATCATAACATATACTATGCTCAAAATTTGAATATACTGCTGGTGAAAAATAAAAAGGAACAACGTATACTGTCATGCAACATAACATATACTACATCGAAATATTAAATATACTATTAGGCATCATAACATATACTATGCTCGAAATACTGTTGGTGAAAAATAAAAAGGTGCTGTTAAGATTCGAACCCGCACACTGAAAGGTACAATGCCGCGCCTTTACCAACTAAGCCAGCGCCTATTTTGTCATTCCAAACACACCTTAATATATATATATATATATGTCACGCGCGCAAAAATCATAAGTGGGCCCCACAAGGTGTACAATAACACTAATGTGCATCTTATGCACATGAGTGTTACTCTAATATTTTTACTTATGGTATCAAAGAAAGAATCAGATCTGAAGCCCACTAAACACATGCAATGCTACGGTGTATATACGTATTAATAGAAAATAACAATATTATGATTCATATCTTATACCGACCGAAATAGTCAGATTTAAACGATGAAAGCATTCCTTTTTCTGTCGAAAGTATCTTCAAAAAATAAAGATGTCAAATGAAATCGTTAAGCCATATACAGATCAGATCAATCCATGGTACTGTTATAAAATAACGGAAGAGAGAGATCTGATTGTATCATTACAGATTTGTTAGTAATTCTTGATGTCATATAATGTTTGCAGTGGAACAATTAATCAAGAATAACAATCGTGATCTATAATTGAATTAGACGTTGAGCTAAAATCACGCAAAAGATCGAATACTTATTTGTTGCGTAACTAATCGGAAGAAAGAACGTGACTGAATTCACCACTTTAGGTATCCACGCATATGCCGTCCGTCGCGGGAACTATCGTCGGTACAATTGTTTAATAAGTGATCGCTAGGAAATCACTTATTGATTCTACAGTACCTCTAATTTTTATCTGATAAAAATCCCTTAATTCTCTACTATAGAGAATATGTATATATAGTACCATATAACCTTAGGTTTATGGGCCTAATATCCATGTCTGCTTAATTAATTAGTCCGACTTATTAATTAATAAAGCCCACATATCCTAATCTAGTCCATATTTTTCAATCTCCCACTTGGACTTGCATTAGATATAATTCAAAGCATTAACTTTGTACCCTTGAGCGGAACAGCAAAACACATAAAGTGTGACCCTTTAGGCCCTCATTATCGACGATAATCTCATTAAAGTCTGCAAAAAACTCCTAGACTGCGTTGTGCAGCGAACTCGATATATGAAGGACGTTTACGTGAATTCGTAAAACAACCTTTATATGATGTTTATGTAATATCCCTTCATTCACGAACCACCCGATTGAGCCTAGGATCTGCCATGTGTCTATCCAAATAGCTCAATCACTATTCTCATCTTTATTATATGACACATTTGATCATATTCAATTACTTTAATTGAATACATCTTTTGCATTGGCCAATCACTTTATTGTCAAATCCTCCTTTAATACTAAAGGAAGAACGTTCCGACTTTAGCGCTTCATACGTGTCGTCGTCAAAATGATTCGCTTAAAAAAACACGCGTCGGTCGCTCAATCTTTAGAGATTTTTTCTCTTTTTCTTTTCTAACGCAGATGTTTTGTTTGACCGAGTCTTCTTTCGTTTTCTGAAACCGCTCCTTCATCCCTGAACATGACAGATCATATGCATTTTTCTGCGATTGCACTTGCAAGAAACTATGTCAGCCATTCTCTCCTTCAATCATCGTCTTCGAGCAGAAATTTGAATTTTATAGATAGTGAACAATATCTCTCCCTTACCCATCGTCTTCAAGCGAAATTTTAAAGGTGAATCGACACCAAACAATCTCTCTCACTCATTATCTTCCACTCTCACCCGTCATTTTTCACAGAAATTTGATGGTGAAATGGCAACGAGCAATATCTGCAAGTAAGTCGAATGCTTTTTGTCTTCTGTATCTAATCGCTACTTACAATTAGAATAGGAACGCCTGGTTTTTCTCATACATCATTTATTTGAGAAGGGGAAAGTGTCCGTAGCGAATGTCAAGAAACAACAGAGATACAATTTCTCTTTATTTTCGATTGGTGAGAAATGGTTTCTCAATACCATTCTAGATTTCTATTCCTTTTAAATTCTCACAATGCATCAACCCTCTATCTCTCCTATCCATCTTTGCCAGAAATTGACAAAGCATTGTTTTCACAATTAAGTGTGAGTTTTTATTTTTATTTCTATCACAAATAATAGAAGGCCATCATCTCCGTCGATTGAAATTCTGTGTGTGATTACAGGTTAAGTTGCATTGCCTCGAGCAAAACCGGAAGAGGGTAATGAAAATGATGCGGACTTAACATTGAGTGGCCTGAGCATGAAATAATTTTCACGGTTTGGACCCTTCAATTGTGGACGTTATCACTGTTCTTGGCCCGTCTACCCAAGGTAATTTAACGTGGCTCTTAATTTGCATTTCCTACTTCTTTAACTCGCCTGAATTTTACGTAATTAGATTTTCTAAGTGACAAACATTGGGCATTTTCTTTTTCCAGTTTTTTTTCCCTTCCAATTTTCGATGACCAAGCATAGATCCCCAAATCATTAAGACTATTTATTTCATATATGTGATTACAGCTTGGTCATATACAGTATATTGTTAAAATGTAGGTGGCTCTCTCTCATCCTTGAATAACGTATGCGGAAAGTTCCCAGTTACTTGTTGCAATTTTTCTCTGCTGAATGTATGTTGTTTTAGTGAATAGAGGAACTGTTTATCTTTTGACAAATCAAACATATATATGTTTACGCACTACTGTCTGATCTCTTGATGCATCAAATCTTTGAGAAAAGAAAATTTATCATCATCACCCCTACTTATGTGTATTTCTACTCTCTTAAGTCTTTGTCTTTCACTGTGTGTATGAAAGTGAAATACTGTTAAACTTCTATGCATATCAGCTTGAATCTTGGTGGGTAAAGGAAGAAAAATAAATTAAAACAAAATTAAGAACCTATACATAATCTACAAAAGTATGAACCTATAAGTAATGTGGGCTAACGTTGAAATCTATATCTAAGGCCACAATCTACAAGAACCTGTTTCTTAGGATTTGCCATTGTGACCCGTGCAGAGGCTTTTTCAATCTAACACATACATAAACCTGGGCTCTGTCCTCGCATGTGTAGATTTATTGGTATGTTAATTAATATAGAACACTACTCTTGCATGTTTCATGCATGTGTAATTGCTTTCTTTCTTGAATTGATGGCTATAGTCTCAGCTTTACAACTAGAAGCTGGGTAATCGGTGCTTTGGCACAGTAGTGGGTACCGCAGCTTACATGGTAAAAAGAGTTCCATATAACTGACATAGTTTGCAAGTATTCCACTGCAATCAGTCTTCTGCAATCAGTCTTCTCATACAATTTTATCTTGATAATTTGGTTGCAAACATAATTTTCAAATGAATTTTACCTGGAGGAGGACAGATGACAACACATTTTTAGATGCTAATGGTTGGGCAATTGTAGCAAAACGTGTCAATAAAGAAGTATGCAGTAGATAATAGGTTGCAAAATGAGCCATTTGCTGCTGCAGTAGTAGATTCCCCCAGAACCTGCTACATGAAATGCCCTACAGAGTGAAAAGTGCCTACATTGCATTACCCCATGTATGCCATTGATTGCCAAGAGCATATATATAGTGTATCATTTAGAATTTAACTCTTCCAAATACCTATGAATATGAAAAAAAAAAGGATTGATGAGAATAAAGATAGTGATCAATAATCAGTTTTTGGTGAGCGGAAAAAGATATTGTAGTGTTCACTTTGAGATCAATGATATGGATATTATACAAATTATAAGAGATGTATTGGACTTTGCATATAAGATAATTTCACAAGCTTGGTCATTATATCTCTTTGTTGTCAGGAAGTTTAATTTTATGTTAAGTATGATCCAAAAATTATCATTTCCCTTTTGTTAAGTCTGTTTCGTATTTGGGTTACTTCTCCTTAACTTTTTTTATTAGTTTTGGGACTCTGATCATTTAGAAAATTTCTTTCAGACAATTGGAATTTGTATTTAAAGAAATCTATATTTTGAGGTGGCAAGTCTTCATCCTGGAAATAAGGGAAACACAAAGCATGTAATGGTAGTAAGTATTAATAAATTGTGTTTATTGAGTAGGCAACATGATGATCAAGCAACGTGTAAACTATCTGATATAGTAAGTTGTAAAGTTTGCTGACCAATTGTACGTGAAAGTGATATTAATTATCTTTTTTAGTGTTGTATTTGGTTGACTAATAGCCAAAAGATGTACAATTTGTTTTATCTTGATATAAAAATGAAATTTGATGCATCAGTTTGGCAGAGATTGTTCATTTGGGTTTAAAGGTAATGTATTCGGTATGTTCTTGCTGTTGAGAAACTTGAAGTGAATTCTTAAGCTAAAGTTTTAGTGTTGATGTGTATTTGTTCTCTTTTAATTTGTTATTCATAATTAATATATATACAGTGTTGGATCCAGAAACTTAGTTGAGGGGGTCCATTTATATACAGTGTCCTGTTATGAATATCTAATTTCCTTATTATAGACTTCAATATAAAATGTGGATAATGTTTGCGTCACTTTCCCATTTGGAATATGGGATATGGTCAAAATTCGTGATTACTTACGAACTAAAAATCACGATTTTCTTTTTAGGTTATAAGTATTTAAATTTAAGGTGACTCTTTAATAGCAACAAAAGGGATTGTCTCGACACCATATTAAGTTAATTTGACAATGAATTGGTGCAAATGTGTGTTTTGCAAACAATATATATGAGAAAACATAAACAAGTTTATTACTTAATTTATTTATTTCTTCATTTGTTATATTATTTCGAATTT
This sequence comes from Ajuga chamaepitys, assembly GCA_958295605.1. NCBI lineage: Eukaryota > Viridiplantae > Streptophyta > Magnoliopsida > Lamiales > Lamiaceae > Ajuga > Ajuga chamaepitys. The sequence goes on along the minus strand of OY282498.1, from coordinate 22,652,886 downwards.
TAGGTCTTTTCTCCGCATATTATCATAAATTTAGAGTCATTACTTTAGTTTAATAAATTGAATGTTATCTCGTGCATCGCACGGGTGGACATCTAGTGATATAAAAAACATAAATTAGTTAGATTTATACTTTACCGTAGAAAAACCTCAGATATATTTGTTAAAATAATTTATTGATTAAATTAGTTTGCTTTTTAATGATTTATTTCTATTATGTGAAAAATCATTATGTTAACTACAAAAATAATAGGTCGATTTTTTTTATTTTATTATATGAATATGACATGATAATATAGTTTATCACAAATATACTTAAGTGACTAATATATTTATGGGATTTTACAATAATGTAAAAAGAATTCATCCCGTGCATCGCACGGGTGCACATCTAGTAATATAGAGAAAGATGAGTGTTCTCTCGAGTTTCAATCGAGGAATGAATCCCAATCTTGGCTCAACTACCATTTCTATTTGCCTCATGATGAACCCAACACAAGACGTGTCTTATCCTCCTTTGGGAGGCAAGCGTTTTACTTAGTCAAAGTTCATCACTTAACAAACAAAATGAGTATTAACCTCAGGTCAAAGGATCATTACATACTCTACACACTAATAAACCTTAAACACTGAAACAAACGATTTAATAGTACACTACAAAAAAAAAATGGACAACAACAACACCTTTAAGACAACGATTTTATACAAAAACCGTTGTCTATTAGAAAAATACCATTGTTGTAAGCATTTCCGTTGTGGTTTAACTCAAAAATTCTCTTAGCAACGCTTTTATACAAAAACCGTTGTCCACCGTTGTGTTAAAGGCGTTGTGATGGTATATTAATTTTTCTTTTTAATTTTAAATCAAAAGTCTTAATTAAAGTTGTTACTGTTTTTTCTTTTCCCCTTAAATCCACACATTTTTGCCAATAAAGAAAATAAACTCTCCCAAATTGCAATTCCCAAAATTGAATTGAACAAACCCTTTCTCTTAGAAGGAGAAACGACGAAGAAGTTAAATCGTTGCTCCTTAACACCAATCCTTGTCGGCGCTCTCGCCGATCCTCCTTCACCATCGCCTCTTCGCCTCTTTCGTCGCCGTCGCCTCTCCGCCTTTGTCATCGTCGTCGCCACTCCACCTTTGTTGTCGCCGCTTCACCCTTGTCGTCGCCCTTACGGCTTCGGCTTTTTCGTTGCCCTCGCCACTCCGACTTTGCCCTAGCGTTTTACTCGCTTGTGTTTATAATTTGAAAATTTAATTAGTTGTTAACTTGGCATGTGTTATTCATTTTTCTGATTGTTTGGTTAATTGATTTTTTCTATTTATGCTTATGCTTCTGCAAATGTTCCTCTCAATTTCCAGAATCCTTATTTGATTTTACTTCGAAATGCAATTAGCATGTCCCTTTGGGGTTTTTATTGTCTACGGGGTAATGCATTGACTTTATCAGTTTCCTTCTTGTGAATAGATGTTTGGTTAGATTATTACAGCTTCTACCACTTTTCCAAATGATCGATGTGATAGAACATCTGAAATTTTTGTGTTAGAGCAAGAAGTATATTAAAGAGCAATTTCTTTGTTATCCTTGATTAGTTCATTTGCTTTACTATGTTTCTTTAGCCGTGATTGATTATGTATCTTATGAATCAAATAAGACAACAATTAGAATATGTCGTACATACTCCGCATGTGAATGGATTTTTTTAATAAATTTCCATTTATCAAAAGATGGTATCATTGCAACAATCCTCTTTTAGGAGTAATGATACATTTAAATGTAAAAACACTGGTAAAAAAACTCTATGTTCATGTTTTAGGTTGGCAACTTGGGTGGCCCGGTCGAGAAGTGGAATGTTGGTGGACGACATTGACATCTTTGATGGATGTGCAAAGAAGACACGGTAACTTTCCAATAATCAAATGAGATGCCTAAATATTCATCTGCATATACAATAATAATTAACCAATTTTTTTTACATATCTAATGTTAGAAAATGCTACTGATTCAAATGTAATAAAATGCCCACTGATTCAAATTTAGACATTCTTTTTTGTGTGCTTCTGTATTGTGTACTGTGATATCATTTCATCGTATTTCATGTTTTTGCTTCCCATCTCAAGCCTCAGGTAGTTCTCTCGTTTGCCCTTTTAGCATACATTCCTTTCGACTCGAGATCAGTGTTAGGAAAAATTAAATATAGAATCTCTGTTTTGATTCATCATAACATTTTAAATTTGATTTTATGGTTGTAGTCATGCCTGTGATGGTTGAAATTATCTCTCGAAGAATTGAGCGACACATAACCGATCGATCAATGCCATGTATGCTATGATGTTGGAATTCCCTACAGTGTTCGACAAGACTTTAACAACCCACTTTTCCTCATTTTCCCTTTCCAGAAAAGTATATGTACCTTTCCAATAAAATAAAATAAAAAATTATTATCCATAGAATTTTGAATTATAGTTCTGTGAATATCATGTATGTTTGGCATCAAATTCTGTTTTGTATGTGTATAATTTGTGCCTCCAAATACTTTTTCCATGAGGTTGTCTATTGTTGGTTTCTTACTTATTACCAATGATTTTTGGCATAACAGATCTCAAAGTTGCGAAAGTTGGAGATACTGTTGAAGCTAGGGCTATCCAATGTTCATCTTGACAACTTTCATCGACATTCCATTGTATGAATTGAATTTTCTGTTTATGCTCTTCACTGAATATAATCTCATTTAAATTTGTTCTCTGTTTATGCTCCATTAGCAGATTGATAAGACCTACTAATGATGAATGTTAAAAGTATTAAAATTCAGTGTACTCATTGCATGTTAACCTGGATATACAATATTCTGAATTATGAGAGTCACTTGTCTCCTAGGTTGGTAGACGGTATCTGTTATACTAGCCCTTCATCAATTGGTGTTACTTAAGGTGCCATAATGAGTGTTCTATAAATACTTCTAGCATAAATCTACGTGGAAGTTACCCTAATTCAATTTCTTACACAAATATTTTGATAAGATTCTTGTAAGGCGCTATTTTGTATTCATTCTAGTATTTTATAATGTCTACACGTCCCATCTACGTGCACAAATAATAGTCATATTTTTCAGTAATATCACTGTTACCATAATTTTCTAATTGTCTAAGCCAAACTTAAATGATGCTTCTGTCTTATCCTAAAGATAAAAAAGATAAATTTCTGCTTTTGCTACGATACCTCCAAAGCTTACTCTACAAATATAAAATAATTATCATTCGTCTACTTAATTCTAGAGTAAAATTTGTAGTTGAAGTAAAAAAGAGAGTTCCAGGTATGGTACAACCTTGTATTTATTTTAGGCAAACTAATAAGAGTGGCTATAAGAGTTGAGTTCCTCTTGTCACCACTTGCAACCTTATTATTCCAGATTACTGTTTTTTGTAATAAAATAGGCATTTCTATCTCTCTTTTATATACAGGGAGGAGGTATTCCAGGTAGAATGGGACACCAACCATGCAACAATTTTGGCATCTTCTGCCGATGACAGAAGGTTGTTGGTTTGGGACCTTAACATGTATTTTGGGTTATATTTCCTGAAACCTTATGGATGACTATAATAGTATAATCGGGCAACTAAGTGTAGTAACCACCATATATTTACATACACTCAGTCACTCACACATAGACATCCACAGGGGTGTTAGATGTGTCCAGGAATATTCAATTATAATCCTCCGCAGTTATTGCCAGCGCATCACATGAGGTGATGTCGAAGTTATGCTGCCAGCCATTGTTGTATACATTCCAGAACATGAGGTATTTTTCTTGCAATACAATATTTTTAGATTGAGAAGTTGTAGAGCTTTTCTAAGTTGAGTTCAAACCTCTCTATAATTGTCTTTCTCTCTTTAAAGCGTGGTGGATGGGGATCTGACTCAGTTGCACAAGGGATAGCCTTGGAAGGCTGTGATATTACTCTACAACCAAAAAAGGGGGCAGGTTAGTACTAGTGCTATGTAAAATCTCATACTCAGCAAGGCATTAACTTTAATTTGTACCATTTATTAATTTCTTCTAGCATTCTTGTAATTAACCAGTTTTGTGTATATCTGTTTCACTGATGAATTGACCTTCTAGAAAGGGGATAAATATTTTGAAATACTGTTTGACTACGACAGCATGTACTTCTTATCTTTTGTGCTGAATCTAAAGCTATCAATGAACCAAATGGTGGTTTACTATTCGTGATTGGATGAAATTTTCATTTTGATTGCTGCACAAAGTTTCTCATAATCCACATATATCATTTCCCTTCAAAAGAATCTACCAAGGAAATTATGCACGTATAACAGTTCTGAATAGCTCCTTTTGTCATACGATAAGTACACATATACGACATGATTGTTGAAGGATTATTGTCTACTTTTTTAATTTTCAAGTCATCCAATAAACCAAGTATCAACTTTTTTTTATTTATTATTAATAAAAGACGATATTTACAACAAGAACTAAACATAATGCTCACCGAACTTTGGCATGCCACTTGATTAGTTTGGTGCACACATAAATATGTATTATATCTATATGTATGTGTGCGTGAGCGGGCGCGTGTACGGTTTGATGTTTTTGATAAGGAGAGAAGTATTTATTGTGATGTTCTTTCTGTTTCAGGTTTTACCAGTTATGTGGTCCAAACAATAGGTAGAGTTTCTTGTATAAGCATCCATGGTTCAATTGCAGAATCTGCCCCAAGAATGATGTGGCTTTTCTTTTCGTATATGCTATTGGGATGTACTTTTTTGGTCATGTGGAAGACAGGATGGTTCTTAGGATATTTTTAATGATAGGAATGATTGGAACGGGCTTGTTTATGGTCCTTTCTAGGGTTGGATATTTGGCCAATATCCATCTCTTTTACTACTATTTGAGTATTAATAAAGCATATATCCTATTGAGTATTAATAAAGCATGTATCCTATTGAATATCATATTACTTTTATGCTTCTAAAACTGATAAAAATACTCTGGTTTCTCATTGCACAGGGGAGGGATGTCTATATCTTGGTAGATCTGCTGCTCTATGGTCTGCCTTCATTAATGCTCTACTGAGTAAGCTTATGTCTAGAAGATTTTCTTTGTCTTCTATTACTGAATTCGACATTGGATTATGAGGCATTTTCAACCTTTGATTACCCCTTTGAGGCTCCATTTCACTTCCTGGGTCTCTCCTTAAAATAGATGCATTTTTTTTGCATGAGCATAATTTGGTTGTTAATGGACTCAGAACTGAGTCCCAAAATGTGCCATGTCATTACATGAGTCGAGTTTGCAACTCAAATATTTCTAATGATTGAAAATATTTTATTGACTTATACAATGGGTATATTTTCTTTTAATTCGGAGCCTCTATTTTCTCAGTTGGTTTTGCGACACGCTTTTGTTTTTTTACTTCTGCAGTTGATATACCAGTTTGTAATGCTTAAAAGTTAGGAAATGCCTAGACTCTCTCTCTCTCTCTAATGCTAGAATTGATTTATGTCTTCCTAAATTATGTGCCTTGAACTTTTCTGATTTCAGATTTAAATGTGTTTATCGATTACATGATTTGACCTTTTAAAACAAAGTGTATTGATTCTTCCCAATTTTCCTCACATCTTGGAGTCTTTATCTGTCATCAGAACTACTGTCATATAAGGATCCAGTGGCCGTTGTAGCAAAAAGATACAAGCCTATTCAATATGCTGTTCTAGGAACTACTTTGGGCCCGCTCCAGATTGAAGCCTTCCTAGGAGGAGGGGTGAGTATGGAACAACTGATATAAATCTCCAGAGTGCGCTTATCTTCAACTTTTTATTGCAATCATGTCTTTGTATAGGCTAAATATAGTAGGTATAAAACCAAGAGAAATGAGGAACGAAGGAGATAAAATAGGTTAACAGGTTAACCTATAAGTAATACACAAAGGGAGCAGCCTGCATGATGACTACAAATCAGAGTTAATACTTCGCAAATCTACTAAAGTTATATCAGTTAAGTCAACATCCTTCAAGACCATCACCACTTCTCATCATTCATATAATTGAGTTCCCGTGCCTTGCTAATTGGTTAAATGTTTATTAGTAAATGTCATTTTGTGCATAGCTGCTACTTCTTCTATAATATTGTGTTGAAAACCTAATAATAGATTTAACATTATTGCACCTTCGACATGGTATTTTCACAATTGAAAAATAGAATAAACAGGTATCCTTTTGTACTTGAAGATGGGAAGTAGAAGTGGACATGAACCAAACGTAGGATTATTATCTCCAAAACTTGAGGAAGAAAATTTGTGTGGGAATTTAGTCTTTCTATATTCAACAACAAGGTTTTTCTCTACAAAAATATTATTTAATTATGTGTAATCTGAGAGTAGGAAATATAAGTATCAAGTAAAATGCTAAATTTTAAGTTCACAAGTTAAAGCTTCAAATCTTTATTTACTTCATCTGCATGTACTTCATATCTTTGTTTACTCAAATATGCAGGTGGTTCAACAGTGTACTTTGGATGTACATTCAAGATTAAGGAAGGGGAAGGTTAGAGGTATCTTCATGTGAAAGTATTTTTAATAGTTAATCTTTATGTAGAGATATACTCATGGTGGTTCGCAATAGAAATTATTGTTTCAGCAAAATTCTTTAATATTTGCCACTAGTTAGAGTGTCCAAAGTGCAATAGGGAAAAATCAAATTAAATGTGCTCATGAATCTCAGATGTAGATTAATTTGATGTTCGAAGCTCCCTTTTCAAGGTATGTGAAAATATTTCATTCTTATATCTTGTTTCATTGCGATCATTTCAATATTTTGCAAGGTACTTATGTTTTCGTTTTTTATTTTTCTAATAGAATGTTGATCTTATATTGATATTATTGTAAGCTTCTCACATTAAATTAAGAAAGTGAACAATGTGAGAAATTGTGATAAAATTATGTAGTTGTTAAGTATATAATTATTGTTATTTGACTTAATTTTGTTAAGATATTTCTTATCTTAATAAATGCTTAAGATTCATTGTTAGGTCAGCTGCTTAATTGAACTTTATCTAGGAAAATATGATCTTAGTTTTTTCATGAAATAATTTTTGTGCCTCATTAATTCTAGAGCATCTGTATTTATATACATTAATGATTCTGGAATTTATCTATGTTCGGATGTATCTGAATTTAGATTATGGACGATATTTTAATCAGATTCATTTTTAATTTATTTTCGTCATTTTTTTATCTCTTTTTATTTATTCTTCGTTGATATATATTTGCATTTTGCAAGGTACTTATAATCTTCATGAGCTGTTGGAAATGGACGAGTGAGACTTTTGCATACTGTGAAGTGCGTTGAAGCTCAAGAAGATTTGGTTGTGTAGTTAATTTTTTATATTAGTTTTGAAGCATATTGATGGACGCTTTATCCTAAAACAATGTACTAGAAATATTAAATTGGATGATTTGACTATCAAAATAATTATTGGTTTATTTACGTTTTTCTCCTTTTATGTGATGTATTTTATTGAATTATTTATTATTTAAAACTATTCAAAAATATTAAAACAGAAAAATAATAGCTAACAACAAGTACCACAAACCTCTATTATAAAGGTTAAACGATAACGGTTAAAAACTGTTGTCTTTACGTTGTTGTAAAAATTAAAACCACAACGCTAAAAAACCCTTGTAATGACTGTTGTTGTAAAGGTCAAACGACAACGGTAAATAACTGTTGTTAACAATAAGTGTTGTGATACAAACCACAACGGCTAAGATGCGTTGTAACGGGTGTTGTTGTAAATGTTAATTACAACGGTTAAAAACCGTTGTGGTAAAGGTCTTCGACAATGGTAAAAAATTGTTGTGGTAGGTAGGGGTCTACTACAACGCCAGATACAACAACGCTCATTTATCGCAAACGACAATGGTTTTCCACCGTTGTCGTTTTGTAGAATTGTTGTAGTGGTAGGGTATACCAATACTCTCCCAAGTACTCATGTGTCCATCACGGATATCTAATATCTCGTAGTTGTGAGACCTACTACATTCTCTAAGAATGTGATGCAAACCACCTGCTAACCTACTGCGTGTCATCAATATCCCATTATTGATGACCATCGGTTATGGTAATTTTAGAATCATACTATATCATTTATGTCTCACGCCATAAATGACAATCATGATTCAAGGGAACAGTTATAAGAATAATAACAAACCAACAAAATAATTATTATAATAAATGCATAAACCCAAAAGACAATCAAATGTCATAGAATGCAATCGAGAATGAATGTCTCAAACAAAAGGTTTCTAAGACATACAAACTATAAACTCCCACTTAAAGCCAACTACCAATGTGCCAAGCTTTTAAAGTGCTTGTTGTGCCTTGCTATACACAATTGTTTGGTTGAAGGATTAGCCAAGTTATCATCAGTGGATACTCTATCTAACTTCACATCTTCCTATCTATTATTTCTCCAATCAGATTATATCTCCAAGGAATATGCTTGTTTCTGTTCGTGGCTCTCAGTTCCTTTTGCTAGCACAACCGCACTTACTGTTGTCATAATACAACGATATTGCACTGCTGGCACTTGGAACGACACCTATATCTTTTACGAACTTTAACAAAGCAACAACCCCTTTTGGTAGCTTCAGATGTAGCAATACACTCAGCTTCAGTGGTGGAACCAACAATTCTACTTTGTTTCGAACTATTCCGATTCACTGCACCATTATTGAGAACGAAAACATATCTAGACAAAGACTTGAAGTCATCATGGTCCGTATGGAAGCTAGCATCAGTATACCCAGTAACTGATGACTCTAGCCCACCATAGACTTTAAGAAATATTCTTTAGTCCTTCTAGATGCTTGCTTGAGTCCACAAATGAACTTCTTTAACTTGCATACTCCATTCGGCTTTTCTTTGGATTCAAAACCTTCAGGCTGTGACATATACACAGTGCCTTCGATTTCTCCATTGAGAAACGTAGTTTTGACATCCATTTGCCAAATGTCAAAGTCATACTATGCAGCTATTGCAAGTAATATCCTAATGGACTTGATCTTAGCGACTAGCAAAAAGGTTTCATCGTAGTCAATGCCCTTGCGCTGACTATAACCCTTTGCCACCAACCTAGCCTTGTAGGTTTGTACCTTGCCACCTGCATCTCTTCTTCTTGAAGATCCATATGCAGCCTATGGGACGAGCCCCATCTGACAAATCAACTAGTTCCCAGACTAGATTGAGGTACTTCGAGTCCATTTCAGATGTTAAGGAAGCCAGCCACATCTTCGAATCAGTGTCCGGCACCGCTTTGATATAGGTTTTAGGTTCCGTCGTCTTCTGAATCAACTTCATCATCTTGGTTCTCAACCAGTAGATTTAGTCTTTCAGGTGCATGATGATTCCTTTGAGGCCTATTGAGTTGGTTTTGCGTTGGTTCAGGTGGTTTATTCTGATCATGATGAGGTTCCTGTGTGTTGAGGTTTTCAACATTTGGGATATTCTCAAGAATTTCACTATGATTTTTTTGAGGTGGGGTTGATACAATATCTTATCTTTGATGCATCTCATTGTCTTGAGGTGGCCCTCTAAGAGTCATTTCCCCTCCCAATAGATCATCAAAAACTCCCACTGAGTTATTGTCCACTCCATTGGACAATACCTCATCCTCCATGTTATCTTGTAGTTCTTGAATTTCTTCAAGACCTACCGTGTTGTAATTTTGTTCCTTGGAGACATAATTATCTTCAAGAAACGTCAAATCCCTTGATACTATCACCTTGTGATCTCCAGGACAATAGAACTCATATCCTTTGGTTTCTATAGGATATCCCACAAAATAACATTTTTAACTTTTAGATTCCAATTTATCAGTCATCATCTTCTTAACAAAAGTAGGACAACCCCAGGTCCGCATATAGTTAAGACTCGGCTTTCTGCCACACCATAATTCATATGTGGGTTTCTCGACCGATTTAGAAGGAACTCTATTCAGAATATAAATTGCGGTAAGTAAGGATAGCCCCAAAGGAATAAAGGGAGACTGGTGAAACTCATCATGGATTGAACCATATCCAATAAAGTTCAATTTCTCCTTTCTGATACTCTATTCATCTATGTTGTACCTGGAGGTGTCCAGTCTGACCGGATTCCATGTGATTTCAAGTAATCAAGAAAATTAAGTATTTCCCTTCTCGATCTGATCGGAGAGTCTTAATTACTTTTTCCAAGTTGTTTCTCAACTTCTAACTTAAACTCCTTAAATTTTTCGAAGGCCTCGGATTTATGTTTCATGAGATACACATATCCATACCTTGAAAAATCATAAGTGAAAGTTATGAAGTACAAATATTCACCTCTTACTTAAGTTGTAAAGGTCCGCACACTGCTGCGTAGACCAACTCGAGCACAACCTTGGCACATAACCCTTTCCCCAGAAAGTCGTTAACTTGTTATCTTTTCTTTGAGACAAGATTCGCAAGCACCATATGATTCGAAATCAAATGGTGTGAGATGGTGTAACTTTCTCAATCTTACTATTCTTTTCTCATTGATATGACCAAGTCTATAGTGCCACAGGTAAGTTTTATTATCCGTATTACTTATCTTAGGCCGTTTATTATTGTACATTGAGAATATTTTGTTCACATTTAAGCATATATATTCCATTCGAAAGAAAGACACTTCCTTAAAACAATCTATTAAGCGAAACAACTACTGTTTGCAAAATAGAAGAAAAAGGTCATAAATGTCTAACATTGGAATGGAAATAATATTCTTTAAAATCTAAAGAACAAAATAACAATTATATAAATCTAATATCCCGAAGGAAGATCTAATCTAGTCTATTTTCAATGTACAAAACAAACTACCTAAGCTATCATCCAATGCACCATGTGCTTTGAACTTCGGACAATCTCTCTTCCAGTGCCCCTTCTCATTGCAGAACATACGCTCATCCTTTGGTATTCTCGGCTTCTTTCGAACTCCTCCACTCTTAGGCTTCAAGACCGCATCCTTAAATGTTTTCTCCCCTTTCTTCTGCTTATTCTTCTGCTTGGAAGAATATGTAGAAGATCTCACAATGAGTAAAGAGTTGCCTTTAGAAGTAGATAATTCATAGGTCTTGAGCTTGTTGTGAAGCTCTGGCAGTGTCCTCTTCGTATTGCTCATGTTGAAATTCACTATGAAATTTTCAAATGAACTTGGAAGTGCCTGCAAGATCAGATTAGTTGAGCCACTAGAGGGTAGCTTCGTTTCAATCGATTCCAACCTTTCAATCAATCCGATCATCTTCAGTATATGTTCAGAAACCTGGCCCCCATCATGAAGCTTACACTTGAAGAGATCCCTGAGTATCTCATACTCTATGGTCTGAGTTTCTGAAGCGTATAGACTCCCCAAGTGTTTCAGCATCTCATAAGGGAACATGCTCCAATGTTGGCTATGCAGTTCAATACTCATAGAGGACAACATTAAGCATTGAGCCGATGTGGCATCCTCAACATGTTTCTTATGAGCTTCTTCGTCAAACGTAGTGTACTCAGGAGAATTCTTGTCAAGGATGACACTGATTGGTTTGTCCAAGACATACTCAATCTTGACTTGCCTTAGCACCTAGCGCAAACAACGGAGCCAATCCGTAAAGTTCGACCCAGTCAACTTGTTTGTTTCCATCAAACATTTATAAGCTAAATTCGACATTTTATCTGACGAGAAAATAAATAGAATGGAAAAATAAATCAGAATAAAGTAAACAAAGATTACGTTCATATCACTAATCAAAACAAGGGTTTATTGTAATGATTAGCTCCCACTAATTTTAACATATTTTGCGCGCCCAAACACAAAATATGGATTTATAAATTTATAAATCTTAGTGGTCCAAGATCCAAGTTTATATTACTGTAGCCTCTGCTTTAGCTAATGACTATAATAATATCACTTGGTAGGCCTCTAAGCCAATTGTAACAATTTTGCAATTCATGGTTAATTAATCCAATTAATTTTGCGTCCTTGAACTATTTTGGTTGCTTTGGCGTCACAAAATAATTTAAGAAAGTCAATTTCATCACACGATGCCAACCATGCATCTATGAATGAGCCCCAACCTTGTCGTTTTAGAGTAAACCCTTTGGTGTAAATTCGTGGACGAAGAGATTAAGAATTTCAGATAATTATGATGGACGACGCTTTTATTTCTAAATAAGACTTGGTTTTAATGGGGATTTTATATGTGATACTAATTGTTAAATTTAATATCTAATATTAAATTATAACACAATTACTGGGCGCCGCCTACCTAGACATAAGAAATGCGGACCACACCTATTGGGCGCCGTCTACCCATACATAATTACACGGACTACATGTATTGGGCGCCGCCTACCCAAACATAACGTGGACTTAACTACTATAGCAAATTGAATAAGCATAAAATCAAATAATTGCTTATCACATAAGATATCAAATAAAAGCTCAAGGAATAAAATTTTTATCCAACTAAATTTTATTCTTTAATTAAATGTGGATTAAAATTATATAGAGACTTTATTCCAAATTAATATATACATGCATTTATTATTAATTCCAAAAAAAAATATTAATATATATATCTATTATTATTATTATTTCAAAATAATAATAATAACAAAATTTATTAATCTAATTAATAAATTAATATTAGTCTATTAGTTTAATATATTGATTCCAAATTAATAGTAATATATATTTCATGTTAATTCCAAATTAACATAAATATATAAGTCTAATAGATTGATATATTAACTCCAAATTAATATAAATATACATTTGCAATTAATTCTAAATTAATATAAATATATATCTCTATTATTATTATTTCTAAATGATAATAATGGATAATTAACCATACTCAGCAGGTCAGTTAAATTGAATAACCCAGCCCATTATTATTTGGGCTGCCCAAGTCCATGTTCAACCATAATACTGGCGTATTAAAATTAAAGCTGCCCAACTATTTCTAATTCAATTCAGGCCCAATTTGAGAGTTCAAATTGATCCAATAAATCAGGTTCAACTTCTTAATTTCTCCAGCCGAAGATCGGCCCAGAATTTCAGCCCAAGATTCAGAAATTAGCCAAGCTCATAGAGTCCAGAAAATTAAATTGTTTGGCCCACTATAAAGCCCAGGCCGATTTTCGAAAATTGGCCCAGAATTCTCCCAGGCTTGGCCCAGCCCTGAGTTAACTCAGTTTTCACCGAGTTGACTCACTCAACCCTATCAGACTGGATTGCTGCGGCCATCGCCCCGCCGCCGCCGCCGCGCGCAACAGTAGTCAAAACGCCGCCGCCACCTTCGCGAGGGGTGTAGCAGAAGCTCCGTCGCCCCCCGTCGAGTAGATGGCGCAGCAGCAGCTCCGTCGCCGTCCATGCCGCCGATTTCGTGCAACATCAGTAAGGAGACGTCACTATCGCTGCCTTGGATTATCATCGACAATGCAATAGTAACAGGGCCCCGCCTATGGACCCCGCTACCGCCTCGCGCAATAGTGGTGGGCGCAACCGCCGCCGCCGCAACAGACGGACAGAGCCAAGGACAAGAATGATGATATTTCAGAAAACTAGTTTTAAGATTTCAATTTTGTAAACTGATCAAGATTGAGAAAGTTTAAATAGGTTGCAAAGTCAAAACTGTTAGTTTTGTTTACGAAAAGGATTTGCAACAATTTTGTTTTGAAAACAAAAAAAAAAAAACTCCATAAGCAGGTTTCAAAAACCTCATCATGGTGGTCAAGTATCAGTTTACAAAATTATCCAACAACCTAATTTTTCAAATAAAATCAAATTTCAATTTTATGAAATTTTTAATCCACAATTAATCTGAGTATTAAATCAGTTATAAATCGAGCCTCGTGCCTCTGATACCACTGTTAGTAATTTTTGATGTCATATAATGTTCGCAGCGGAACAATTATTCAAGAATAACAATCGTGATCTATAATTAAATTGAACGTTGAGCTATAATCACGCAAAAGATCGAATACTTACTTGTTGCATAATTAATCGGAAGGAAGAACGTGATTGAATTCACCACTTCAGGTATCCACGCGTATGCCCTCTGCCGCAAGAACTATCCTCAGTACAATTGTTCAATAAGTGATTGCTAGGAAATCACTTATTGATTCTACAGTGCCTCTAATTTTTATCTGATAAAAACCCCTTAATTCTCTACTATAGAGAATATTTATATATAGTAGTGAAACTAAATGTAAACTAGGGAGGGATCTTCTTTACGAATGAGCTCACGGAGAGCTCGAACTTGACTTTGGTTCCCAAGCCCTCAACAGTTCCAAACGAGGCAATTCATGGAGACCTAGTGCCATATAACCCTAGGTTTACGGGCCTAATATCCATGTCTGCTTAATTAATTAATTAGTCCGACTTATTAATTAATAAAGTCCACATATCCTAATCTAGTCAATATCTTTCAAGATTAACTATAGAGAGATATAAATCTGTAGAGAGAGACAAATATATAGAAATAGACAAATCTGAATTTATTCTGGACTGTATCTATGGATAGGAAAGTAAAAGTGTAGAGAAGAGTGTGTAGAGAGATGGAATTCGCGGACTTGAGATTCTAGCGAGAGAAGGAGGCGTGAATAGTATAATGGTGGAAGATGAGTGGAGTGGTTTTTTATATAAGTTGTTCTAGCTATTAATTAGGGCAATGGTAGATGAAGAGTCCATTTAGAGGAAGATGAGTGGAGTGGTTTTTTATATAAGTTGTTCTAGCCATTAATTAGGGCAATGGCAGATGAAGAGTCCATTTAGAGGGTGTTTGGCTAAGCTTATTTTAAACATATTATAAGATCCAACATCTTATAAGTTGTTTCAAGAGCTTATAAGATGTAATTTTTAAGGAGCTTATAAGTAAACAAAGTGTTTGGATAATAAAGCTTATAAGCTTGCAATTGACTATAATGATTTAGCTATAAATTTGGGGTCTAATTTAAAGTTAATATTAAAACACATTTTGATTAGTGTGTGAAATGTGTGTAGTGTGAAGTGTATTTAGTGTGTGAAATGTGTGTAGTGTATGTGGTGTGTATAGTGTGTGAAGTGTGTGTGTAGTGTGTGTCGCGTGTGAAGTGTGTATAGTGTGTTTAGTGTGTGTAGTGTGTAAAATGTGTATGGTACATATGTATAGTGTGTGAAATGTGTGTGTAGTGTATGAAGTGAGTAAAGTGTGTGTAGTGTGTGTAGTGTGAGAAGTGTGTGTAGTGTGTGTAGTAGTGAAGTGTGTGTAGTGTGTGAAATGTGTGTAGTGTGTGTAGTGTGTGAAATGTGTATAGTGTGTATAGTGTGTGAAATGTGCGTGTAGTGTGTGTAAGTGTGTGAATTGTGTGAAATTTGAGTGTAATATCTAGGATCTTAAAAAATAAGATGGAAATAAGATGGGGTATATCAACTTATTTTTTTAGATCTGATAAGCTCTTAGAGCTTATTTTTGTGTCTTATAAGCTCCTAAACATCTTGTTTTGCCAAACACTTTGCAAGAGCTTATAAGCTCCTAAACATCTTATTATAAGATGTTTTTAGGAGCTTATAAGCTTAGCCAAACACCCTCTTAGAATGATCTGATCTACACTGGGTTATTAAAATGGGCCGATCTTTCTCATTTTTTTTTTTTAATTTTACATTAGGCTTCAGCTTTATCTGGGTTTTTTTGCTTCACATTTAAATTGGGCTTTGTTTATTTAGAGATAATGGGCTGCATAATTTTCAAAGATTCGAAAAATAAATGGGCCTGTCACTACAACATAAATAGGCTAACGTAACACCTAAAAAGTGTTGCATATATACAAAAAAATGTTACAATAGACTTTAGGTAATAATTTATCAATGTTACATTTGTCGGTGCTACCTAAAGTCTATAGTAACACTTTGGATGATCTTTAGTAGCACTTTTCATAAATGTTATATTAAATTTTAAATTGTAACACTTCATAGTAACAATAAAAAAATGTTACGATATATAAAACTTTTTTTTTCTTATAAAAATAAATAATGTTGATTGTTTGTCATTACTAGGTTTCGAATCCAGGTACAAACCTAGAAGATCTTTATGTGTAAAGGACAAATCACTAGACTGTAATAACTATTTTGTTTTATTTTATAAGAAAAACTATATGTACAATTTTTTTTACTGTAACATCAATATACTATTCACAAGATTAATTAAATTCTTATCAAACTACAACCTAACTTGATTTTATTTTGTGACATTTTACTGAATACGTTAGTGATGTTTCTTTTCTTAAAATGTCTTAAAATGTTACATCATTTTGTGATATTTCTCAAGTACATTTAAAAAAGTTATATATTAGTGATTTTTTCTAAGAACGTCTTAAAATGTTACTCTCCAAGTGTTGCGAATATTCATTTGTCTATTGCCTTTGCCCCCAAATCCTCTTAGGAGAAGGTGTACATGTCTCGAGTTCCCTATACTAGTGCAATGGGGAGTTTGATGTATGCTATGATCTACACTAAACCTGATCTTGCACATGTTGTCAATGTGGTTAGTAGGTTCATGGCCTAACTTGGTAAAGGACATTGGCAAGTAGTGAAGAATATTCTTAGGTACCTTAGATTTACGTCTGATGTTTGTCTCATTTATGGAGATGATACACACTGTTTTGTTGTAGGATATTATCATTTTGATTATGCAGGAGATGTGGACAGTAGAAGGTCCATGAGCGGTTATGTTTTCACCCTAGGTGGTTTTGTTATTAGTTGGAAGGCTACTTTACAACCTACATTTATTGTCTACTACAGAAGCACAATATATAGCTTTGACGGAAGTAGCCAAAAGGAATCTGGTTGAGAGAATTGGTCAGTGATCTTGGTCCACATCATGACTACGTATATGTGTTCTATGATAGTTAGAGTGAAATATGTTTGGCCAATGATCAAGTTCATCATTAGAGGACAAATCATATTGATGTTAGGTATCATTTTCTGAGAAGTGTGAGGAGGATCAAAGTGAAGAAAGTTGGGACTGCTAATAACCTTGTTGATATGTTCACCAAGCTGTTCCGAGTAACATGTTCCAATATTATTTGAACTTGTTAAATGTTACAAGTTGTTAGTTGTCCCATCTTTTGGGAAAAATCTGTGTACGAAGACTTGCTTGCACGTCTGGGCACTTTTATGGTGCATCTGATACATTTGTTGATCTGTGAGAGGCTTCAAGTCAAGGTGGAGATATGTTGGAATACCTTGAACCATGCCTTGAGCTGGTCCGACGGCAGTGCGCCCTTGGTCTAAGGGGGCGAGGGGAGGGGCAACACTCCCCGAACTTTATGGTTTATGTTATGTTTGGGCTCAATTGTGTTTTGGGCCTATTCTTGAGGCCCAGTCGGTTAAGGTTTTTAAATAACCTTATTATTTTGACCTAGGATCATTCAGTACTATGTAATAATTCTAATCATATAATATATGTTTCCTCTCTTCTTCCCCTGGACGTAGCTAACACATTTTTATTGAACCACGTAAATTTTATGTTCGTTTATTCTTGTGTATGCATCTTTCTCGCATCCCGTTATAACAACTTCTACCAATTAATATGGCAGAAGCCCCAAAAATCCTCCACAATATCAAGAACCCTATGTAGGGTCCTCAAGAACAAAGTGAAGAACCCTAGTTCTATTCCAAAGAGAAGGGAGAGAAGTTGTAGAGAGAGAGTAAATAGAAATGTGAAGTTTTACAAATGAAGAATGTTTCTTGAATTGGGGGTGAGGGAATGCTAATAAGGGAGACAAATTCCCAAATTAACCTCAGAAAATCTGTTGAAAATCCACCCTTAGTAAGGGTTAAAGGGTAAAAAACACAACTTAAGTATGCTTGATATTCTTAAATGTTGAGTCGGACCCCTTGAACGTACCTAATTCATCATTCTCAGCAATTCTGAGGTTGCGTCATTTGGGATCAGCTCTCAACCCCAACTGAAAAAGTTGTTTATCTTCGTCTTATCTTCACATGGCACCTTGAATCACCTCGATCGGACACCGGATGAGAAAGATACGATAGAAAAAGAATAAGCAACGACTGACCATAGCTTGACCACATAGAACCGAACAGCTCTACCAGGGCCGGCACCGTCGTCGGTAGAAACTACTGGACCGACTGCCGGACCGGTACCGAGCTGCCACCGCCACCATGCCCCAATGCACCGTGCATAGACCCGTCTAGTTCTATGCCTAGTGTTCGATCGTCGGATATTCCCGTCTCTCATTCTGTGTGCCGTCTTTGTGCTTTGCTGTTTTCAGGTCAGGCCTAATTCGGGCCCGGTTTGGGCCCATTTGGGCCCTTATTTGAAGACAGGAGTGAGGAAATGGGTGCCCATGACCTTCTTCATCTCTCGAATTTTTCTAACCTTCAAAACGCGACTTAAAAACACCTAAAAGTGCATCAAATCATATCAAAAAGTAATTTCAACCCAAAAATGCAATAAAACACGAAATGACACCTATGTAATGTAAAACACCCGTATTTCACAAACAAACATGAACGCAGACGATACGAAAGGAACGAGTATTTCAGCTTTCATCAAAAGCATCGATAAAGTTTCTTATGCGAGCACGGTAGGGAGTTTAATGTACGCAATGATATGTACTCTACCAGACCTGTGCTTTTGTAGTTGGGATGGTGAGTAGATATCAAAGTAATCCTGAACGCGTTCATTGGGCTGCTGCAAGAGGATACTTAAGTATTTAAATGGGACAACTGATTAAGCTTTATGTTATCACGGTGGTAGTCGAAAGTTACTTAGTTACTGGGATGCTAAAGGATCAGCAGATAGAGATGAAGACAAATCCACATCGGGATATGCATTCTTATTGGGTGACACTTCCATCACTTGGTGTAGCAAAAAACAGCCTTATATATCTTTATCCACCATCGAAGTAGAATATATTGCTTGTATATTTGCAGCTCAAGAGGCTATCTGGTTGAAGAGATTTCTTCAAACTTTACGCATAACGGCGCATGTTGATGATGCAATAGTTGTCTATTATGACAATACGGTTGCACTAGCATATGCCAGGGATTCCAAGTACCATGGGATGACTAAACATATTGACACCAGATATCATCACTTCATCCGAGATAATATTGCGTAGGGCAAGTGGTTCTTAGGCATGCTCTCAATAGTGAAATGATAGCTGATCCTTTCACTAAGCTTTGAAAGAAGACATATTTTAAAGGCATGTTAACTATATGGGGACTACGTAGAATTTAAATTATTTTGTCCTGTATGAACATTTATTTTTATCAATAAAATGTGCCCTTATTAAATATATTAGAAGTACTATGTCTACAGTATGTGATTGTCAAAGGCATGGATTATCCCATTGGCATGGGAAATTGCCCTAGCGCTTTAATAGCGAGCATGATAAGACTAGCAGATCAAATACTTACTTGTAACTGATCGCCTTTGTGAATGAAACAACACAAAAGACAGTTGCCCATAGTCGCGTATGCATGGGGCCTGGATGAAATCATTCTTGATCGATTATGAAGAATGTCCTAACTTCATAAAAGTCTATAAGTAGTTGAGTGTGCGAATTGTTAGAAGTTGTGTTGGAGACAAACTTCTTGTGATACGCAGGTCAAACGCTAGACAAGCCACTAGACTAAGACTCTTACGATGTTTAGAGTGTGGCATGCCCAAAATTGAGTGGGAGCTCCATCATAACATGTATTCATACTACATGTGCTTTATGACGACCTTTGTCAGAAGAGTGACTAAATAGATCCCTGCTTCATTACTATGTGAGCTCTAATAGTGTTCATTTATCCTTTGGGACTTTGGACTTTGTCATGAGGTGTAAGCTTGATGATGCTACCTTAGCATGTGTCTAATGGCCATGATTGATACGGTATGTCGAGTATGACAAAGAAAGTTGTCAAGTCCAAGCGGATTGACATAGAGACCAGCCGACAAAGTCGAAATAGGTTTGACATAGTCATGAGCATATATACAAATCTTGGTCGCACGCCTTATTCACTGTATGAAAGAAGGGATGCAGGATGAGAATTGTGAGTACATAATTTGAGTAGATCGGATCAGATATGTATGAGTGGGAGATAATGGAAAATATCATACATATCTTCTTTATATGAAACATTTGACCAATCAAATATTTTCGATTGATTAGTATGCATAAAAGATTGCATCTAATATAGTAGTATGTCACTTGCAGCAAGGATTGAGACTCTTTATTCGTATAATTTATCTGTGCCGGTGACATACGAAACTAACATTAAACACAAAATTTGCACGCTCATATTTTGCTCTCTGCATCTTTTTGGAGTATCACTATATTCCTCAAAGAGTTTAAGATCTGGTAGTATTCATCGAAGCGAGTGGCAAGAAATGTGTGGATCCTAGTGCTATCAAGGGGACTTGTTGACGGTTGTTTGAGATCCTGTACAGTGAATCAATCATCTTCTTCCATTGCTACTTAAAGGTATACATCAATTATTTATGTGTTTATGTGTAAGTATTTGCCTTTATAGTGTACATAAACGTTATAGTGGAAACATTTATAGAAATACCTAGATCAACTTGATTCTAATTACTAATTAATGCATCTCCATTCTCAATATATATCTCACTATATGTATGTCCTCTTGATTCTAGTTACCAATTAATGTATCACCCATTCTATATCCATCATCTAATTACCAATTAATGTATCTCTCGTTCGTCCAATTGATGTATCATTTCTTCTATGTTAGTCCTTAGGCGGAAGACAATTGGTGTCTTCTGAATTTCACACAATAAAACCCTAGAAGGCAATGCCTGTCGAATTTCACACGGTAAAATTCTTTTTATTCTTGAACGTCCACAGTCCCGATCTTCTGAATTTCACACGATAAAACTTTTTTCTTCTCTCAGAAGTCCTCAATCTCGGTCTCGAGGACAACTACTGTCGTTTGAGTTTCAAACAATAAAAAATGTCTTCCAAATTTTACACAATATAACTCTTTTTTTCCCGAATTCTCAGGGAAAGTGTGCATTAATTATTTCATGTGTTCTATGCTCTTTTTAAATTGTAAATAACATTATTTATATTGAGGGATTAGAGGATTCCTGCTCAAGCAAGGCCTTTAATCGTTATTGGGCCCTCAACACCCTTAATATGGGATGACTAATATTTCATTTAACTTTATCAAATAAAATTACAAATATCACATTTAACTTTATCAAATAAAATTACAAATATCCAAGGTAGATTGTACATAATATTATAACAGTATGGGCTCGTTTGGTAGGCATGTTAGGATATGTCAAGATAGTTTAAGCAAGATGTGTATCATAGATAAGGGATGATTTGTATTGTATATTTGTGTTTGGTAGATAAGATATGTAGGGTAGATATCGTAAATTGAACGTTTGATACCCTAGATAATACTCAAGATTAAGTTAGAATTTTACATTCCTAACCCTGCCACATCTAAAAAAATTACAATTAAACAGACTGAGAAGGTTAGAACAATATATTCCTTCTATTTCGTATCTCTTCATCACATTACTGCCGAGCAAAATAGCAACCTGAAATTACTGTGCAGATAGACAAAGGTCAGTTAAATAACTGCAAATGATCCACGAGATCTCCAATTATGAGGGGAAGAATCATATTAATTCACTGGGGGAAATGGACAACTCAACTTGAATTTGCAAAACATAGCAAGAAAAAGCACCAAATACACTTTGTAGATACATAAAAAATTCAGAAGAAAAATTGCTGAAAATACATATCTATATTATCCTGTCATATATATTCTGGGCTAACAGTTTCACAAAGGAGAAAAACATATGAAAGAAAAAGAGAAACTAAAGGGACGCCGAAACCCAGAAAACCCTTGAGCAAGAGAGAAATTTGGGTTTCAAAATGTAATGATAAGGTCAAGTTTGTCTTTTTATTTGTTCAATCTTGACTACTGTTCAATTCACAATTGGAATCGCGGTCCTGGGACGAGATTGGTAACATGAAGAGGAACAGTACTTTTAAGCCGGGGTTGGGCTAATGCTACGCCAACCAAATTACACATCTAAGCTACCAAACAACTACACAAGGGGAGGTGTGTATTCAATCTTAGGCTTATCTAGCCTACCAAACGAGGCCTATGTATAGCTCCAAACCCACAGGTCAAGATGAAGATCCAATGAATTTCAATATATAATTACTTGGAATATCCATCGCATGCAATCAACCAACAAGAATCAATTGAAGAATGTCCGAAAAGTTCGCCCAGACTTATGGTTTTCAGCTTTGAGTATACGTATATATGTGAAGTTACAAACAAGACACTGAACAAAGCAACGGATCATCAAACATAAAATCAGAGAATCAAACCATTTGCAGGAGCAGGCTTGGAAGAATGCTGCTCTCCGGAATCTGATGCTTTCGGAGACTCCGACAAATGCACTTGCGCGAAATCATCCACCATTTTTCTCCTCTGCTCATCTTCAACCATCCCGACTTTTTCCTTCGTCTTCTGGCCGACTTCACCAGCTGCCTTCGTCACTTTGTTGAACGCGCCCGTCACCCACATAGTCCCTGTCAGAACATACCTGTTCTTCATAATAGCAGATCCTGCACTACTCACCGTTTGCTCGGCAGTTGCAAGCGCCGATTTTGCCTTCTCGGAAACGTGCAGCTTCTCGTTTACTTCCCGCACTTTTTCATTCACAATGGAAGTACCGATTGTTATTTTCTCAGTCAGCCCGATTTTCTTGTCGAACGAGGCAACTTTAGCACTAGCGGAGGATGTTAGTTGATGCTTTTGGTCGAAGGATTTTGCTTTGTTGAGGGCATCTTTGCCTAAGATGAAGCCCTTAGCAAGCATGCTGCTCACGACGTCCTCTGCCTTCTGGAGAGCGGATTCAGCACCCCCTTCAGTTTTTCGTTCTGATGGCTGCTAAAATTTTAGGCCGGTGAGAAAAAAACTCAGTATAATGTAGGAAAAAGCATAAATCATTCGACGAAATCATTACCAGAGGTGGTGCAGAAGCAGCAGGAGGAAGCTTGTAATCAGGGTTGGGAGTGATGTCCACAGTCATGTCTACAATTGTTGCGCCCTAAAATAAAAAGGGAAAAGGAAAAAACCAATAAATAACGATGACAAAACTGCTTGTTCAAAAGATGTTCTTTTGTTCATATACAATTATGGACACAACAAAACCAAAGGCCTTGGTTAACAATTGTATTTGTATTTGTATTTGTATTTGTATTTGAAGAATATATTATGGTTACCGACTCTTCATAAAATGATGATTGCAGAAGAAAAAGGTCCATGGTAGAGAAATAGATTAGTAATTATCTGCTAATAAATTGGTTCCGTCATGGAAAAAAGATCATAAAATAAAAGGCATATTACAAAAAATAACACAATTTTTACCTCCCTTTACGATTTATTCATATCTTCTCTAGATTTGCAACTTAATGCATATACTTTTTCTTTTTGCAAATCAGTGCCTAATGTGACCTTTCAATTGGATATTAACTACATAATTGTCGGAGCTCAACATACATTGCCACTGTATAAGTAATATAAATTAAAAATATTGTCTTTACTTAATTACACATAATTTATCATGCATTTAAATTTATACTATTAGCTTTAAGCATTGTTGTACTTGATGATCTGAATGAAATTTTCTCTTGGTAAAGTGACGTGGCATCCACTCAGGGAGTGGGTATGAGGTAGAAGAGAAATCACTCAATTTTGCAAACAAGGATTTAAAAAAAAAGCAAAAATAAATAAATAAAACATGAGATACAAACAGACAATTGAAAAGATGGTCATACAACATGTGAAGAGAGAGAATATCACCGAAAGAAGGACCGCCGTCTCTGCGCCCTGTGCATCCTTGAAGGTAACGAATGCAATTTGAGACCGTTCAGTATCACTATACAAGCACAGGACAGACGTTTAGTTCAATATGAGCATCTCTACACTCGTTAGAATAATCCATACATGCATTAACTGAGAAAACACTCAACCAACTTAAAGTAACCTTCGCATCTCAACATATTGAATATCACCAGAAAACGAAAAGAACTCTTGGATATCACGCTCAGATGCCCCGAGAGAGAGATTGCTGACCTTGACAGTTTTTATCTAAGAGAATAAAAAGTTACACGTTAGACGATACAGATGACACAGAAACATACAAAGAACACCTTTTTTCCAGGTCCATTTTGCCATTGTAAGACTAAGTTACAAGAGTTTGCAGATTGTACGCACTCTTCAATTATGAAATAGGGAACACAAATATAAAATTGTCACCAGTAACTTAACAATTGGAAAAGAACCATGCATAAATCCCATCTAATATTTGACATGTCTACACATTGTTATAACATTAACATGAGTTTATTGAGCCTTCCATCTATTGTATAAATTTGGAACGTGAACCATTTATATACTATCAACTCCATGCTGATGGAAACATTCAAAAAACTTCCTAGTAGAAAACGAAGGGAGAATTTAGTTCTTGCCCTTTAAGAGAGAGAACGGAATGATTGTCGATGTAATTAGCTCTAGCCTTTTTATTTTTTTCCCTTATCATATGCATAATAGAAAGCAGTATCCATCATATGGTAACTGAATTCTCTTATGGTGATGACTGACAGGGACATCAACTGAAGAAGATTTTAATAAACCCATGGTACTGGCAGAAAGCTGAGCAACCTTTATATGACTATTAATAATGTTAGGTCCAACAAAAGGACAGGTAGTAAAATAATTACCTAGGCACCCATAAAAGAACGAGCTAATTATGAAGCATGGGTTTAATGTAAAGTAAAGGCTACAGCATGAAGACGTATCACAGTAGTCCTGTAGCAGAAAATCAGTAAAAAGGAGAGGGACTAGGAACCCCTCATTGTGTACAATCAGGAAAGGGACTACACTCTCTTCTAGCAATATCGGGTACATGGAAAGTTGTAAAATCCTTATGAAATGAGACCCACACTTCATTACTGGATTCCTCACAGTCTTCAAAATTCTCTTGTTTCTTTTATAATATATTGTTATTAAGTTAGAGATAAGCTGTTACGACCCTGGAATGAAGATAACTAAGGGAGCCTGAACTGAAAAGGATACTCATCAAAGGTCTCAGGAAAGATAGGTTTCAGATGGCTCTTACTATGGAGTTTATATAAATAATTCCTTTTATTGAGAAATCAAGTGCACTTCTACAAACAAAGAGATAAAAGTAGAAAAGCAATAGTCATCTAAAAAGAACTCAAGACGTAACTGCTCCTGATTCTCAATAGTGCTTCACAAATAATACATACAAAGAAAAATAAGGCGTCATGATTTCATGAACACTAGCAGAGGTGTAAAGAGCCGGGCGGCAGCTAACCGTAAACAATTACAGACTTCTGAAAATTCTCTAGACGATGCTATTGTACGTTTTCACTCGTGTATCTATCCCATGAATAATAGCTTAAATATTACTATCGTCTCAGTAATTGTTGTTATAACTTTTACATTTGCCTTGTTAATTAATATATAAGGACAAGTAGTGGTGCTCAAAATCATTCAACTTCCAATTTCCAACCAATAACATAACCAAATCAGGATTTTAGTTGACTCTATGTTCCAAAATTGCAAATATATATGCTAATTTCTCTCTAAAACCCCTTTGTATCCAGTATCAAAGTACTCTTAATTACAAGTGTATAAAGCCAACTTGTCCAAATATTCCCTCCGTCCCGCTTTAATTTACCTACTTTCTTTTTCGGTTTGTCTCAATCTAATTTGTAAGCCCATAAATGACAAATTTCTCTCACAATTTCCACCCTCAAAATCTTCACATTCAATCTCTACCTTTGCAAAAGTCAAAGATTCCACAAAATGTGTTTTTTCTTAACCTCCGTGCCAGGCCAAGGTCGGCAAATTGGATCGGGACGGAGGGAGTAACAATTATTATTTGCTGAAAAATATAAAGAAGAGAGTAAAAGGCCCACATCATCTGAATTTAGACAGAAAATCATAATTCAGATTCTAACAACAAGACGGTTTTGCTTAACCAGTCTTTCATAACCCAAATATAAGAGCACAAACTGGTTTTTTCTCTTTTCACTTAAAAATTTTATTGCCTAAAAGGAGCAGAAACATACCAGATTCTCCAACCTAAGAAAAAGTGAATTCGTTACGAGGTGCAATACAGCTATGGCTATGAAAAGTTTTATTGTCACCGCCATGGTATCTATTGATTCTAGTTTCAATTTCATTAAAGAAATCAGATTAATGCTCCATTGCCATTTGGCAATTGCAAAAATTTCGGACTAGCTGCTCTGATTAGTCTCCACCTAGGCATTAGTTCTCGTTTGTCACCTATGCTTTATTCTTCCCTCGATTCGTGTGCTCGTCTAAGCACGCGTATGCCCCATTCAGAGGCTCCAATCAGTTGCTAGGTTCCACTCTACCACCCAACTAGCACCCAATGACTTTTACTACATCAGGGCGAAATGAAATTTCTTGATCCAGAGGAAAAACACACATTATAATTTATACTTGTTCCGTTTCAGGTTTAAGTTGTAATTTATGGATCCAGATTTTTTATAAAATCCCAATCAAATTTATGTAAGATAAAGCTCATCACCATGAATGGCTACAACAAGAAAAGAAGAAGTTAAAATTAACAGAACATTTCACTTATTCAGTGCCAAATCACACATTAACTAACCAATCAGAAAACACAAAACAGCAAGACGAAACTGTTGCATCATATACTCACCGACATCGACATTGGAGCTGGTGTTGGAAGAAATGAATGAAATAGGAATTGAGTTGAAAAGGGATTAGAAGCGGTCTTCAGATGGAGGGCGTTGACGAGCAGGGGATATAGTATATGCAAAGCAATGACCACACCCAGCAAAAAAAAACACACTGATTAAGGCAGCGTTTGCCGTGCTTTTTTGGCTTTTAAACGTTTAGGTTAATAACGATAGATTTGAGTATTTTTAAATATTTATAAATGTTAGGGTCCTTCTACAATACAAACATTGTATTGATACAATCTATAATAATAGTCATTAGATTATGTTTTTTTAATCTTGACCATTAAATAAGGTGACTTGCTACTTGCTAAACTTGTAAACCAACACTTCCCTTTTCTTTTTTGTTTTTATTCCTCTTACTTGGACTCTTATTCATTTACATTAAAAACTTTAGATTAATTAGAATTTTAATTTAAATAATTTATATATATATATATATGATAAAATGTTAATTTAGAAAATAGAGGTAGGACCTATGACAAAATAAAAAGCAATAAAATTTCACCCTAAAAATAGCTTCAAGGCTGACAATGTTTTTCATTGATTTTTCACAGTTAATAATTTTACAAACATATATTTAGCTAATTTCTAGTCCATTCTTAACACATAACATATCATTAATTATTTCTTAAAAATAATTAATTTAATACCAATATTCCACATCACATTTGGAATTTCTTAATCATAAATAGTTATTCATGATAATATCAACAGAAAAAAAAAAAAATGTAACTTTTTATAACCTATAAATTATCCGTAAAGTAATGAATATTTATTATCAATTATATATATATATATATATATATTATGCACCTAAAAGTTGAGAAATATATAACTGAATATAATTTATTTTGAAAAAGTTAAACTAATTTGTGATATTAAATTAAAATATTGCAAAGAATAATTATATTTATATTTAATACATCTATCTATATCTATATACGAAAAATAGGAAAACCGTCTCTAATTGCACGAGATCGTTCAATGAATGATTATATATTCTGAATAAAATATATATAGAGGGTAGTAATTATTCAAAATAAGTTGAATATTTTTGTTAGATTTGAAAATTTATGAATAAGACGATTTATGGTAAACCTATGTTGCAGAGTATATAACTAACCACTTTTCTTCTTAATAAACAATATGACCTTATGTGGACGAAGTTGGATAGCTCAAGTGGCAGAGCATCTACTACCTAGGCATTTGGTCATGGGTTCGAGTCACCATGGGGGAAGTGGACGGTTTTTTCTTTGTTCTCAGATTAGGAGAAGAAAAAAATACCTTATGTGAATAAGGGAAAAAATACAATGAAATTAATCAATATATTTTAGTAATTATTTTATATTAATTTTTTTTTTTTTTTATGTGTTATGTGTTATTTAGATATGTGTTGGTTTGAATACTTGTAATTAACTGAATCATTTGTGCTTGTTCACAAGTAATAAACATGACGCAGTCCCATCATTGGGTGAATTTAAGTTTTTAAAAGTAATCAATCAATTTTTTTAAGTAATTAATAAATTTTTCATGTGAGAAATACTAGGATATATAAAGAAGTAAATAAAATCTAACAATTACTCTCTCTGTTCACAAAAAACAATTCATTTTAGAGAATATTTTTTACCAAAAAATAAGTCATTCTAGTAAAATTTCCATATTTCTTCCAATATTCCCCTTAAATAATTTCAAACAAATTTATGTACAAATCTCATAATATTATCATTATCTAGTTTATTTATTATCTCCATCTATAAATTGATCATATTTCATCTCCTATTCACTCTACCTAAAATGGAAATTAAGATAATAAAAATAGATTATGTGGGGGTATTTTTGTCAATCCTAAATTCTTAAGTTCACCTAAAAGTCTAAAATAACTTGTTTTACAAATGAGAGGAGTATTAACATGAAAATAATATTTTATATTTGATTTTGGATTCATAAAAAAAAAAAAAAACAAAAAAGGTATTTGAACTCCATATTCTACTCAGACTTGTTTGGAAATAAAGAAAAGAAAAAAAAAAAGAACAAGAAAAAAATTAAGAAAAACATTGGGTCTCCATTTGGTTGAAGGCGTGTGAATAGTAACATAATTCTCCGAATTTTTCAAATTTTCTCGTATTTATCACGCATTTTTGAGTAAAAGTAAAAAATACGATTAATACTCGAAATTTTCAAAAATAGTCATATATACAAATATATCGCGAATAATACCTGTATAATTCCAGAGAAATGTGAGGCTCTTTTAGTACTTTTCTTTTTATTTTTTGTATAATTTTTTTTCAAAATGCCAATTTAGAAGCAATATGTTCTAAATATTCATATAAATAAGAATGCAACTTAGAATTATAAATTTATTAAATACTACATGTTTCAATTAACTTTAAAATTAATCAATAGTAATACATGCATATCATAAGAAAAGTTCACAATTTATGGACTCAAAATATGTCTTCTAAAATAAAGAAAATATAAGTATTATATAATACTATCTAATAAGAAATACAAAAATATGATATAATAAAAATACAGTCCACAATACCTATAAAACTTTATGTACTATTTATATTTGAGATTATTTCATATAAATAGCATAAAATCACAACAAATAACATCTTCAGTAATTGATAAAATCTGAAACTTAATAAAATTAACCCCTAAATATAAGATAATTAATAAAATTAAGAAAGATAATGAGGATTACAAAAATCTTAATTTAACGTATTAAATCCGATTTAATCCCGAATAATGCGTTGAATTTGGTCGATTAGACGCTACTTTTCCGATTTCATCCGTTTTATTCACGAATGAATCCCGAAATGCGAAAAGTTGTCAGTGCCGAATAATACTCGTATCCGAATTTTGTTACTATGGGTGTGTGTGAGTAACTTCTTTTAATAGAAAATAATGGGAGTGGTAGAATATGGGAATTAGTTAAGAATAGGGCCTACTTTGCTAAATTAAAAAAGAATAAATATTACCTATTACAACCTGCAATAACAAGTTAAAATAGTGATTGTATCAATAGAAGGGTTGTACTATAGAATTTCCCTAAATGTTAACATTGATATAAATAATAATTTATTTTAAATAGTAGATGTAAGCATATTATAACATTTTTTTTTCTACTTTTTAGATATAAGTTATATTAAAATAATTTTTGTTTGAAACAATACAACTTTTATTTTTGTATAAATTACTTATCACTTATCTAAATAGGTGCTTGTGTAAATAAAATGAAAATAAAGAGTATACAAAAAATAGTTGCAAGCATTACCTAATTTTATTTAAAAGCAAATTTTCCATACTTTTCATATTTACAAGGTATTTGTAAACAATTATTTGTAGTTTAAAATCACTTTTGGATCTAAGAAGTGGTCTTTTTGGTGTGTTTAATACATCACATTGAAACAAAAAGTTGTTTCTTAAAGCACTTAAAATCTAATTTTGAGAAATTGTCAACATCCAACTTCTCCCAACTTTTGACTTTGAATCACTTTATTTTCAAACACTATCAAGTTCTTCTTTTTTAGAAAAAATAATTCAAATAATTTCTTTAAAAGCACAATTATTTACAAATACCATCTTAATCAATTGTTTCAAAATTTAAGCAATCACAAACACTCCCTAAATACGCATTATTAGTTTTAAGTTTATTATTATTGCAAGTAGTAGCTCACACACGGTTCGAATATATAGGGTGGAGCCTGCCTGCCTTGTTTATCGATTTCGAGGAGTGTTGATCACCTATCTCATACTTCAAGTACAGTGTTCATCTTTGCCTTTGTGTTGATCACCCTTTTGACGTCTAAAGTTATATCAAGATTAACTTTAATTCTCAAGAATTTCCCAGTGAGGAGCCCATTCCATCTTTGTCACAATCCACTTCATTAAAGTTCCCTATTTGATTACCAATTAGCTATGTAACATCAAAGTTCATAAGGCCTAAAGGGAGGCCATATATGACCCCAGAAAGGAGCGAGTGTGAATTTCAAGTGCGAGAATATCAGAGCGGAAAGATCATTGAATACCAGTTGATATTCCAAGATGCACTATGAAAAACTGTGTTGAGATCTTCAAGGGTTTCGAAACCGAAGAGAAAAGTATTATAATCCCTAACTCACGTAAGGGTGCAAGAGCTTCATAATTCATAGTGTTTTGAATATTTCTTTGATCTGTTTAATAGTAAAATATCTAGGGGTAAAGATTCTCCATACCACGCTTAGGGAGCAAAAGATGAAGAGCGGAGATGTGGGATCAATAGTAATTGTTGGAGGTTTGGCTTATCAAACTCATGAACAAAATTCCCATTTTGTTGATTTTACCTTCTATACACTTAAACTAGTTTTTATTACATTTTGGCCGAAATGTATTGAACATGTTATGTAGGGATCTTGGAGCAAATATGGAAACAATCTTAGACCTTGTCGATTCGGTTGTAAAGATGTTGAGAGAATGTTGGAAGAAGTTGGAGACAGACCAAGTCTCTCTCACAAAGACCATGTCATCGGTTGAGCCCCTAAGTTTCTGAGTAATTTCAACGAGAAACCATGCCTGAAATGGTGGAATGATGGTTAGTTGAGAGTGTTATCCAAGCTTCCAAGAGGTTTATAAATAGAGCTCCAACCATAAACAAAAGGTACCAAATATCAGAGAGAGAAGTGTATGTCTGCATAACAGTTTGTGTTGTCTAGAGTGTTGAGTATGTTTTCTATCAAACCCAATGTGTCCAGTCTATAGTAAATTCAGATCCATGATGAATCTGAATCCCTTTCTTTGGATACTTCCAGGATAGCTTTCTTAGATTGTTTTGTACTCTAGACTAGGTTTAATCGTTTGTCTAAGATGTTAGGGTTCAAATGGTTGTGAATCGAAATCTGTCTCAATTCACTGTTTGAACCTTTTGGTAATTCACCAAGTTGGAAAATTTACATCATTTGTTATTTAAGTTTTCATTGTGTTTAGACACAAGGATATCCCTCGCACCTAAGCTCTTTGCTTTTACAAAGTAGCATGCTTTTAATTGGCACTAGACCCATTCCATGACACACTAAGTGTGATCCTGATAGTGTGTTGCCCAACATGGATACCACTACTTTGACAAGAGTACCAGTTTTATATGGATCTAATTATGGCTATTGGAAAGTTCGTCTCAAGTCTCGTATCAAGTCTATTGATGTAAGGGCTTAAAGAGTCGTTATGGAAGGCTAGAGGGTACTTATGATCACTGATAAAGAAGGAAAAAGGATTAGGAAGCTCGAGGGACTATATGCGAGAGGTGAAGTCGATGTAGCCAACTACAACGAGAAGGCTATCAATTTTTTTATCCTCGCGGTTGATATGAAGCTCACAACTCTCTTGAGCATTCTTCATACCTTTGAGGTGGACATGAATCATCAAAAGAAGTTTTATATAGGGAAGAATGTTTCCCTTCGTATTAATGATGGACTCTCATCCAAGGAGTCTGTTGCCTCAAATAAAAATGAAGACGAAAATTTAAATGAGATAAGCGAACAAGCTGATGTCGAATTTTTTACTCGAAAGATCAAAACTTTGATGCTGAATTTAAAGAACAAGTCTTCGAGTTCATTAATACCACCCATTTTGAAGGAATCACCACCCAAGAAGACTCCATCTTTTCAACCCCACTGATTCGAATAGCCTTTTCAAATCAGCAGGTGTGTGCATCTAGAAATATGAATTTAGTGCAATATCATGCTTGAAAGGGATTTGGCCACTATGCAAATAAGTGTTCTAATATCCTTCATAAGTACGGAAAGCAAATTGGGTCTCCTTGAGTGACAATGATGAGCATGAACTTGAAGCTATAATAGACCAGACTACCATATTCTCAACCATGACAGATTGCATTCCACTGGATGACACTTAAAATGTGTCTGTGGTTGATCCAACTTTCGACCTAACTTCATACACGTATGATTCCAGCTATTACCTCAATCTATTATGTTTTAACACTACTTTTGATAAAGAACTTGAGGAGGTGTACGATGCAGAAATAATTCAAGTGGTAAAGGAAATGAAGGTGTCTACTTCAAGTTGCTCAAGAAGTGGAAAAGACGGTGTGAAGAGCTGAGTGACCTGAACAAAGAAAACAACAATCTGCGAGAGCTTGTGGCACATTTTGAAGTACTCCGACGAGGAAGGAAGCAGAACTTAACGTATGAAAAACCAAACTGGAATGGGCATCCAAAATCTTTAAAATTTTGAATACAGGTACTTCTAAACTCGATGAAGTCTTAGGTATTGTAGAACATATCATGCTAGTTTACGATACAATGAAACTCGGGAAACTAACATTGTGATTAGTAATGGTTTACATTTTGTTTGAGAAGGTGAGACAAGTCATAAGGAAGAATCAGAAAAGTCACCTAAATGATCAAAAGGTAAAAGAAAACGTAGATATGTATGTTATTATTGCTTTATTCTTGGTCACATTAGGCCTTTTTGTCTTAAGATAAAATTTGATGTCAAAACGGATAAAGGGTTGACTCAGAAGTTGCCCAACACCTGTAACAACCAACATGTCTAGAAACCAAAAACCACTCTAAAAAGGATATGGGTTCATAAATCTGATCTAAGGACTAATGTTTCATGTTCGTGGTATTTTAATAGTGGTTGTTCATGCCACATGACTGGGCTACTGTTGACTTTGAACCATGTGAAGGCGGTCGTGTAACATATGGGGGAGGGTCAAGTGGATAGAATATGGGAAAATGAATCTTTAATGTTCCAAGTTTTCCCAAGTTACGGAATGTAAATCATGTCAAAGGATTTTTTGCTACCTAATTAGCATAAGTCGGTTATGTGATGATGATTTGCAGGATAAGTTCACACAAAGTACATGTGATGTGTTTGACCTATCCAATACACGAGTAATGACTGGTCGAAAGCAGAAGATAAATACTACCTTGTTAGAGAACAAGCTGCAATCGAGATCAGATGGATGACACTATTACGTGGCATCAAAATATGGGACATGGAAACTTCCGAAACCTTGACAGACTGGTAAATTTTGAAGCTATTAGAGGTATATTTAGACTCGAAAAGAAATAGGATTTTGTGTGTGGCGATTGTCAAAAGGGTAAACAGACTCATGTTGGTCACGAGGTTGTCCAACATCAGGAACAACTAGAGCTGGCAAAATTGGCCCGGCCTAATGGGCCAGCCCGTTTAGCCCGAAATATAAAGCGGGCTGGGCCGAAATATTAGAGGCCCAAAAAATTCAGGCTTTTTTGACCCGGCCCGAACGGGCTTTTCTTTTGGCAGGCCCAGCCCGACCCGGCCCGAAGGCTTGTCGGCCGGCCCGATGGAATTGATTTTTTTTTTCCCTCACTAATCGAATAAGAAAAATTTAGGAATTAGGTAATATCTTGTGTACTATTTGAAACAAGTTTTTCTGTTTTCTTTTTCTAGCAGAGCATAAATGTATCTATTTACCGAGAAATTAAAACATTTGTCTAATTTAATACTCTATTTCTTCAATTTTATTAGCCGAAGATGGAAAATAAATTGGATGCAAGCATGCTCATTAATTATTATGTGTCGAGAAATGGAGAATTGATTAACATGCAATATAGTACGTACACAAAAATTAAATAACTTGTGACGTGTAGTATAGAACTATATATCATCATCCATTCCTTTATTATTATTATTATTATTATTATTATTATTATTATTATTATTATTATTATTATTATTATTATTATTATTATTATTATTATTATTATTATTATTATTATTATTATTATTATTATTATTATTATTATTATTATTATTATTATTATTATTATTATTATTATTATTATTATTATTATTATTATTATTATTATTATTGTTGTTGTTGTTGTTGTTGTTGTTGTTGTTGTTGTTGTCATATCTGGGGTTTGAGACATGCCTATAGATATGATTCCATATTGCAACGAATAGTAATATATTATCTTCCCATTAGGTTTTTCTTAATAGAATTAAACTGAAGTTCGCCTCAATATATAATTCTACTTCATGGTTAAAGTAACAAAAAAGAAAAGAAAAAAACTCATTGGTGGGCTTTTTTGGTCCGATGGCCCGAGGTCCGCTGGGCCGGGCCTAGCATTTCTAGGCCCAAAATAAATCGGGCGTGGCCCGACCCGGCCCGACTAAGCCCGGCCCGCCCCAAATTGCCACCTCTAGGAAGAACCTTCTAGTACCTCTCGTTGTTTTAAAATACTTCATATTGATCTCATGGGTCTAGTAGAAGTAGAGCGTTTAGGAGGTAAGCGATATTCGTTTGTTATTGTAGATGATTTCACATGATTTACATGGGCAAGTTTTTTGTGTGAGAATTTAAATGATTTTGAGTCCTTCAGAACCTTATTTGCTAGGTTTACGATCATGCATAGTGCTATTGTTGCTCGTATTGGGTCATATCATGGTACAAAATTTAAAAATGCATTTTTCTCTAAGTTTTGTGAAAAGAGAGAAATTTTTCAAGAGTTTTCGGCCCCCAGAACTCTACAACAAAATGGGGTAGCCAAGAGGAAAAATTACACTTTACAAGAAATAGCTCATGTAATGCTTAGCTTAAAAAGGCTTGCTAAGAAGTTTTGTCCTGAAGCAACAAACAGGACATGTCATATCATTAATCATGTATACTTAAGACCAGACACAACTATGACTCCATATGAACTTCTAAAAGGAAGAAAGTCCAAT
This sequence comes from Ajuga chamaepitys, assembly GCA_958295605.1. Classification (NCBI taxonomy): domain Eukaryota; kingdom Viridiplantae; phylum Streptophyta; class Magnoliopsida; order Lamiales; family Lamiaceae; genus Ajuga; species Ajuga chamaepitys. The sequence goes on along the minus strand of OY282498.1, from coordinate 22,617,305 downwards.
CTTAATTATTTTCACCTATTTGGTTGTATGCGTTTTATCTAGAATGACAGAGATTATCTTTCAAAGTTTAATTCTAAGAGTGACAAAGGCATTTTTCTTGGTTATACTCTCAATATCCATGCATATAGGATTTCTAATTTTAGGACTAGAAGTATATAAGACTCTATAAATGTTGTCTTCGATGACTATGTTGATGCTACAGGAAAGACTGAACAGAATGATACTGAGGATCTTATTGAAGAATTGGAAGAAACTGAGAAGGATAGTAAGGTTGTCCAGGAGATTAACGCAACCCTCAAGCAAATCGCCATCTCACACATTGAGCTCAGCGGTGAAAGCGATGATGAGCCCAGTTAGAATCTTCAAATTACAAGACGATGTGATCCTCCAAAAAGGATTATAAATGATTATCCATTACCCCAAGTAATAGGTAACACTGGAGAATGAGTGCGAACCAGAAACATGGTAAGATTGGTTTTCATAACGAGGTACATATTTCATGTTTTGTGTCCTTAATTGAACCTAAAAATGTAGTTGAAGCTCTTAAGATCATTTTGGTTAAATTCCATGCACGTGGAATTGAAACCAAATTTATATTTAAGAATAAGTATGATGAATTGAGTAAAGTTATTGGGAATAAAGCACGTTTGGTAGCCTAATCTACACACAGGTTGAGGGGTAGATTTCGATGAAACCTTCGCACATGTGACTATAATTGAGCCAGTTTGACTACTTTTAGTTGTTGCTTGCCATATTTGAATAACCTTACACCAAATAGATGTAAAAGTTCCATCTTTGAATGGAAGACTAAATGATGAAGTATACGTTGAGCAAGTAAAAGGCTTCAAGGATCCATTCAAATCACATCACGTATATAAGCTAAAAAAGGCCTTGTAAAGTTTGAAATAGGCACCTCAGGCCTGGTATGGTCACTTGACAGAATTCCTCATAGAATTTGGTTTTGTTAGGGCAGTGGTTGACAAAAATCTTCTATAATTGTAGGTTAAATCTACGTAGATGACATAATGTTGGGTTCAACCACATAAGTTCTTCTTGATGATTTCATAAGAGTTGTGTCATCAATTTTCGAAATGAGCATAGCTGGTGAACTAACATTTTTCCTAGGATTACAGATTAAGCAAAAGGCTGATGGCTTTTTTATGTCACATTGTAAGTACGTTAGAAATTTAATTAAAAGGTTCAATTTAGAAGGAGAAAAACACATGAAAACTCCTATAGATTCAAGTAAAAAGATAACAATGTTGGGGAGGCTGTTGACCCAACCTTGTACCCATCCATGATACAGTTTGCTATATTGACATCATGTATAGTGTTTGCTTATGTGCACATTTGAAGGTTTTGAAGCGAATGATAAATTATGTTGCATGTATGGCTGACTTGGGGATTTGGTACTCCAAGGACACCAAAACCAACCTAGCTGGTTACACTGATGCTTGAACAAGTGATTTAGATGATAGGAATAGCACCAACATCGAGTGTTTTTACCTTGACAATGATTTAGTATCATGCCATAGTCGCAAATAGAATTGTGTTTCACTTTCCACTGTTGAATCTGAATATGTAATAGTTGGAAGCTCGTGTGCACAATTACTATGGTTGAAACATATTCTTGATGATTATGGGTTTCAGAGCAGTGTTCTGACCTTATATTGTGACAATTCTAGTGCCATAGATATATCTTGAGCTTTTGATTGAACTCCCATTTTTGGAGTTATATATATTGTTTTTCTTTCGGTGTGATTTGTTGGTCATCATGTAAGTATGTCTCTAGAGCTTGTCTTGCGTCTTCTTAAGAGTTGTCATGTACACATTTTGGACCTAGAAAATGATTCTAGTCTTGTCTTTTAGCTTATTATTTAAGCTTAAAATTGATTTTTTTACCAAATATTGTAAAATAGTCTCTAGTCTGCCACGTTGAGCCTTCGAGCTTTATTTTTCATAGACATGTATTATAAGCTTTAATCAGTTCCTTTTAACCTTTCTCCCTTAACTTGGACTAGTTGAGTGTGAGAGGAGTGGATTGGAAGGTTGAGTTGGGAGAAAAGTACAAGGTGTTTTAGTGGAATTGATAATTGGAATTGTTTGCGATAAGAATAAATGGTAATGGGCAAAAGATTAGAAAAATTACCCCTCCTAGTTTATATTCTTGTTATTTTCGTTCTTTAAAAAAAATCAAAAAAATCATTAAAGAAAAAAAATGTTTATGTGTTTTAGTTTCAATTATGTTATTTAGGTTTATGGTTAATTAGAAAAGTGCTTAAGTGTATTATATTTTGAAATTGTTGAATAGTCTCAAAGTGGTACTCAATTAATACTGATATTGAAAGCAATTAGTTATGTAGTGCCTTGACTGTCTTGATGGGGTAAATGAGCTATCTTTTAGCTTTATGAGATATGAAGAGTGAGGAAGCAATGACCATTATTCGAGGGGTGGTTGAGTTAGAAATAGCTTGATTAGTCCGAGTATGAGTCACTTCTATCCAAAATTTATACCACCATACCTTAAGCCTACATAACAACAAAAAAAGAAAGACCTTTCTGATTCTTTGTTCACAGGTGTCAAGTACGAAGCATATATAGATTCAACAATAGGCAAACATATGGTAGACTGTGCATGTGATCATCTTCAACATAAATACGTCCCATTTTATACACTTGACAGATGAGCAATACACTTATCCAGTGAGGATTATCTATTTGAAGTGTCATGTTTCGAAAGTAATTGACGTATTTCCATGTCAAAATATACTCAATAGTATATGTTATCTATTTTTGAAAAATATTCTTAGGCTAGATTTGTCGCCTAAGTCGCTCTAATGCTTGAGTTCTTGCTTTTATCTACTTTTGTTGTTCGTGGACGAACAACAGTCTAAGTCTAGAGGATTTTGATACGCATAGTGTACGCATGCATTTAGACCGATTTATACGAGTATTTTGGTAGTGTTTGCATATTAATTCAGTGGTTTTGTATTATATTTAATTATCCTGAGCCAAATAACGTGTTTGCTTATTTTGTAATGAAAATCGTATATTTTAGGGCTAAAATCCATTGGAATGAGGCCGAGGAGAAAAGGACAAGTCAATTAGAGGGAAAACGGAACAAAAAGTGAGTTAGAAAATGGATGGGTCGAGCTAAAATACCTTAAACCTGGCCTTCAACAGGAAAAGGTCAAACACGGCCGTTCTACCCAAACCGGAAGTGCAAAACACAGCCCAAAAAGTGCAAAACGCTTTGCCGACCAATAGCGGTTGCACAGGATGAACTGACTGTGTTAGTAAACCGACTGCGTAAGGAAACTCGGCCGTTCTCAACGGATGTTCGCATAGTCTTCATGCGTTTTAGCCGAATTTCAACCGATTTCGACCCCAATCCTTCCCAAATTATAAATAGGGCCTCCTGAAGTCCGAAAATAATCATTACTTATCATTCCAATTATCTTAGAGGCTTGCATTGAAGAGAAAGAAGCACGAAGCAAAAAAGATCGAGATTAAAGACTCATGGTTTAACTGTTTTATTTCTTTTTCAGTTTCTTTTTATGTTTGTCTTTAAAAATATATTAGATTTTGTTATGGATATGAGTAGCTAAACACGTTTGTGTTCTAGGGCTAGAAAGTAGGTTTATCGTTTCACTATGTCTTGATTATGTTTTTATTCCAGACTCCGTCAATATTCTTATCTAATTTATTTGTTTTATTCTATGAATTTATTTAGCCAATTATTCCATTCTATTTGCTTAACAATTCGACGCCCGAGAGGGGAGGGTTGTTAATAGGTATACAACATGGGTACGTGTCGTTGGACCGTACCAAATTTGATATTTATAATTCCAATTTCCCAACTCTACAAGTAGAGCGGTAAGTCGGGTCGAACCTACAGAGAACGGTAGGCTAGTGTATCTTAATAAATCAAGCGGTTATGAAATCTAAATAAAAGTAGAAACAAACAGTGAAAGCAATAAAGGTGGGCGGAGGGGGTGTTTGATTGTGATTATCAACTAAGAACTGCCAAACTACTAAACTAACCGAACTAAATAAATCAATACAGTTAAACACTAAAGATTCAATTAACACAAGAACACAAGATAATTAGAATGAGTTTTTGGTTTTTAAAAAATTTAAGGAATCTACCCTTGATATAGTATCCCTTTGGCTTCAATGTATTACCCAACTATTGTTGATGCCTGATAAAGCGCAATCCGTTATCAAAAGAATATTCACGAAAGATAATAAATCAGAAGATAACCAGACAATAAGACACAAGGTTTACGTGGTTCGATCCGGAGATCTACGTCCACGGGAAAATGATGTCCCTACCGGGCTCCTTCTCTTCTCCCTTTCTTTGTTTTTGTTTACAAGTGATCTCTCTTTGATTAAAGTTCCAACCCTCTTTCTCTCTCTAATTCTACTATTTATATCATACAAATCATAGCCCTAACGATATTCCTACAATTAAGGCCACAAAACCTGCCTTTGTGATTGAGAGGAAATCGTGGGTCAAATCTTCAATCCCCCTTGCGCTGCCATCGCAACTTAATTACCAAATCTGTATTTGGGCCAATTCTTGGGCCTCCAACTCTAGACAACTTGGGCCGGCCTGCAGCCTTAGGCAACTTAGGCCATACCTACCAGATGCCCCTCCCCCAAAGAAGCCGAAGCAGAAGGATTCGGCTTGTAAAGTAGATAAGGTAGACCAGAAGTGACGTGAAATAGAAAACCAGATTCCAGAAGTTATGGGATTGGAATGAGAAAAAAGGCAAAAAACACCAATGTCCTTGAGATGGACTTGGGAAGGAGTGAGAAACCCGGGGTCACGCAACCGGAGTCGAGAAAAGTAAACCCCGAGGTCCTTCAACCGGGGTTGAGAAAAGGTAAGCTCGGGGTCCTTCAACCGGGGTTGAGATAAGGTAAGCCCCAAGGTCCTTCAACCGGGGTTGAGAAGCTTCTTCAACACGAGTGGTGAACACAACTGAGGCGCGTGACTGACAGATGTACACAGTATTCGAGTAAGCGCGTGTGAAACGGTGCATATTGTTGGTTTCGAGGCGCGTGTATGGCACGTGAAGATCAGGACCGTTGATTTTAAACCATCGAATCTTTACCGTTGCTGAATGTATAAGAAAAGGAGGGAAATCGAAACCCTTCACCTTCTTCTCTTGCAGTTATCTGAATCGCGCATCAGAGAAATCTACCATTGTGCCAACTTGTGAAGATAGAACATCACACCAACCAACCAAAGAAAAAAAGTAAGTATGTCTATCTCATCTTCGTCTTCATCTAGGGTGGAGGAGGTAGGCAAAGAAGGGGAGCCTTTTAGAGCACCTCCTATCCGGGTCATCTTCCCCGTGAACAGCGAAAGTAGACAAATTCATTGAGGTGATCTTAGTGAAATCAGAGTAGAGGCAGTAAGTTTTCCCCGCTGTGAGGAGGAAGTAGAGAGGATCGAGGTGGCAGGGGTAAGGCCCACTGTAACCGAGACTCAAATTAGGCGATGGATTCCAAATTTTTTCTTACCCTTTGACTTGGAATTTATTATTCCCGAAGATAAGGACAAAGCATGTTGCCCTCCCAAAGGATTCATATCCGTGTACATAGATCAACTGGCCGTAGGATTGAGGTTTCCTCTGTGGGATTTTTTAGTAAAATTGTTGGAGTATTATCGAATAGCTTTGGGACAATTAGGGCCTAATGCTGTAAGGCAGGTGGTAGGTTTTTTAGTGGAGTGTAGTAAGGGGGGATTGGTGCCTAGTGTTAGTTTATTTAGGCATTTCTTTCAGCTGAAAACGATGGGGAGAAATAAAAGTTGGTATTTCCTTAACCCTAGGCCGGGTAAAAGATTTAAGGTCAAGAATCCGAGTAAGATTGAAGGATGGAGAGGGAAATTTATTTATGTTAGGCAGGCGATAGTGCTGCCGAAGTGGCAAATGTTAGAGGTAGTAGATAGTGCCCCTGCAGGGGAACCTAGAGGTGTGGACGTTTTGAAGAGAGCCGGTGTTCTGGAGTCCAGATTTCCGGAAGAAGTCCTGGACAGAGCTGGGTTGAGCCCGTATTATTCCAGATGGGCTGCTGGGACTTCGGATTCCCAAGAGAAAGATACCCCAACCGGGACTGGTTCTGACAGGACGCCAAGCGTATCTGAGGGAGAGAGGTCGAGAGCCGGGGCAGAATTAGAGGGTAGGGCTTTTATTTCTGTATAAATTGTGTAAGATACACTTGTCAATTCTCTGAATATATGACCTGTCGTGTGCAGTGGGTAAGTTTAAGAGTGCCTCGAAGAAGAGTACAGAAGCCAGCTCTGGTGGGCGAGATGATAGATCTAAGACCCCGGAGCTACGGAGAACGGCAGCTGGAGGTAGTCAAGGAGACGACCACGAGGACAACATTCCACTCTCGGGGTTGACTCCGAGTGCCAAGAGGAGGATCACCTCCCCAACAACACCACCGCCTCCCAAAAAGACGCACATGACACCGGCTCACGAGGTATCTTCGTAAATAATGTGTTATTACACATCGCACACGCCCATCATAATAGTGAGGCAATGCAGAGACGAGGAGCGGAGATAACTGCGGCCGGAGCCGAGCTGGAAAAACTGCTGGAGCCAATCCACGGGCTAGTGGGAAGATTGGAGAAAGAATCTTCCCGAGACAGAATAGCCGAGCTGGAGGCCGAGGTCACCAAATTACGGGCCGGATTCGCGGAGGCCCAGAAGAGTGCCAGAGTAGCCCGAGACAGGGCAGTACTTGCTGAGAGAGAAACAGCCAGGCTACGCGAACAGGCTGTCGAGGTTGCCGTGATTCGGGGTGACTTAATTGCGGCACGGGAAGAGCTGAACAAAGCGATCGTGGGCCAGGGAGCTGTACTAGAAACTTTCGCCGAAAAATTGATGCAAACAGAGACATTCTTGAAGTTTCTGAGCACATTCGTGGCTGCAGGTGACACAGCTACAAAAAGCGAGCTGTTGGAAACCATATATGATAAATACCCGGAGGTCAATGTTTATGATGAAGACTTCGGGTATAACTATGATGCAGTGGGGAACGAAGATGGGGCATATTTCGAGGCGTTGATGAAAGCTCCGAAGTGGCCATTGATCGAGGCCTTAGCTAAGAAGAACACACTCTTAACTCCTGAAATTATTAAACGGTGTAATGAAGACCAGGATAAGGACTTCTTGGGTTTTCGCAACAGTTTTTATGTACGGGAGTTAAGGAACCGAGCTCCTATTCCCCGTAAAGGAGCTGTAATGCCTACCGACATGATTGAAGGCTCTGGCAAGGCAATAGAGGTAGCTAGTGACGTTGCAGAGGCCTCGGGTGGAAAAGGGACCACCCCTACCCCTGGAGAGGTCAGTGACCTTCCAACTCATGAGCAGAATGTAGAGTAGATGATCTGTAAAAAAGATTCCGTTGTATTTTCTTGCTTTGTAATGAACAACTTTGTATTTCCAGAGAAATAAACAATGTTGAAACATTTTTATGGATATCAAATGTTGCCATATTCTTATTCGTAACAATGTACACGTATTCGTAAGGTCTAAAAACCGAGGTGTCTCCTTTGCCAGGAAAATATTGAAAACCCATATGAGGTAATAAAGCAGCTTCAATCATCAATATTCTGGTTACAGAAAGACCGAGATATTTGGATGTTGCACGAAGTCCCACGGTTATCGAAGAATTTAATATCAGTAGAAAAGAGATGCGTAGAAGCAGAGAGCTCATGGAAAGAATCCGCACAACAGATGTGGCAGTATAAAGCAAAGTGCGTGTTAAAAGATCTGGAGTTGGAGCAACTCCGTATAAACCAACAAGAGTGTGAGCACTTGCTTGTTGATGGCGGGCGATTATCAATTCAAGAGATTCGAGCCCGGAGAGCAGAAATCCGGGGAGACGTCTAGCAGCGGAGCGAGCAAGGTGATGCCAATAATCCTGAAGTCATAAGGAACCGATTGGTATTAGGATTTCTGGTAGAGCTGCAAAAGAAAGTGGAGGCCAGGAACGAAGCTTTAAACATTACAGAGCAAGAGGAACAGGAACACAGCCGCAGGAAAAAGCATCGGGGCAAGAAAACAAAGACCGATACTCAAGAGAAGATGTTATCGGAGGACCAAACTGTAGGTGCAGGGAAAACCAATAACATGCCCGAGGTGATGTCGAGCGTGCCCCAAGAACCGGAAGAAACACGTGTGGTTGAGCCGGAGGCCAGTGGGTCAACAGTTGTAGCTTTGGCCAAGGAGATTGATGAGATGCCTGTTGAGGAGTGGGATGCTGTAGAATGGGCGAACACTCCGGGGAGGGGACGGAGAGTAAAACCAGTGTCTCGGAAGACACCAGAGTCTCCTCATCATAAGACCGGGGAATACATAACTCAAACCCCCGAGGTGATGGATCCTTTGGCGCCACTAGAATGGGGCCATGCGGAATGGATCAATATGTCGGGGCCAAGTAGAAGATCCGGACATGCTGCAACAGACCGGGGTCCTCAAGGGACAGGTTATAGGCATGGGACCGGAGTCCGTGACCGAAGCGAAGTAGAGCGTCGTCGGAACTCGCAAGAAACTTCCCGGAGGACTAGGAATGTTCGATCAGAGACAAGGCGACGAGGTTTCGCGTTTTGGTTCGGAGAGGACTCCGAGCAACGTCAGTAGGAAGTAGAATAGCTAATATCCGACCAAAATTAATGTAGTGAGAGAATAATTAGTCTGTTGTAACTTATACATGACTAGTTAAAAAACGTTGTTTGTTTATTCTCTTTTTTTTTTTCTTTTTTTTTTTGAAAAACAAAAACACTTAAGTAGATTATCAAGAGTGTGTAAAGAAAATGAGTTGAAGTCCGGAGACAAATTAATAACGCCTTGTACTCTTTGATCGTGTGGGATAGAATTTGAACAAAACCCTGAGGTTTAAATATGTAACTTGACTGAGTTGAGGAAGTGAGTAATGGAGTCCGGAGACATGTTTTATATACGACGGATCGAAAATAAATGTTCGGAAACATGTAATATAAAGATATCGGGGCGTCCCAACGGTGTCATAAACACATAATAGATAGACAAGAATAGTATTGTTGACTGAGCAAAACTTATCATAATAGAAACAAATTATGCAAGAGATAGAAGATCGAAGTAAAACTAACAGTGTTTAGAGAAAAAACTTTCGAAGGTTAGTAACATGCCAAGTCCGAGGCACTGGGGTACCATCAACACGTGCAAGCTGATAACTCCCAAGGGGATGGACAGTAACCACACGATATGGTCCTTCCCATGCTGCATGGAGCTTGCCTTCAGGCTGGGCCTTACTGGCGGAGTTGCGCCGGAGCACAAGATCACCGACCTTAAACTGTGTATACCGAACTCGAGCATTGTAATACTTCGCTGTTTGCTGTTTATTTTTGGCTTGTCTGAAAAGAGCTTGTTCTCGGCGATATTCTACTTCGTCAAGGTTGGTACGGAGAGCATCCTCGTTCTGTTCTGGGTTGAAATTCAACACCCTAGGACTGGCTACTCCGATTTCCGCCGGGATGACGGCTTCGGAGCCGTGGGTTAGGCTAAAAGGAGTTTCTCCTGTAGCAGAATGTGGCGTAGTGCGATAAGCCCATAATACCTGAGGGAGGACATCAGCCCAAAGTCCTTTAGATTCGCCTAGGCGTTTCTTGATACCTTCAACAAGTGTTCGGTTTGTCACCTCGACTTGGCCGTTGACAATTCTCGCATTTTGCCACTAGGTCATGCGCATCATTAAAAAGAGTAGGCCAATAATATTCCCACCGGAGTGCTTTTTTAGCAAGAGTCCGGGAACCAATATGGTTTGCGCATGAGCCTTCGTGTAATTCCTTGAGGATGTAATGAGCCTGAACCGGGCCGAGGCACCGAAGACTGGGCTGGAGATAAGATTGTCTGTACAAGACCCCGTCATGTAAAGTATATTTTGGTGCTTTCAAGATTACCTATCGAGCTTGTAACTTGTCATCGGGTAGGGTTCCATCCTGTAGATATTGGATAATGGGTGTCATCCAAGTAATTTTGGAGTCAGTGATTACCGAGACAGGCTGTTCGTAGATTGACTGATGAGACATCTCTTCTACAAGTACATCAGAAGGTATACTTGAGGGAGCCGCGGAGGCCAGTTTGCTGAGAGTGTCAGCTTTTGTGTTCTCTTCTCGGGGAATCTTGTGAATGTGGGCAGAGGCAAATATGTGTAGGAGACTTTGAGCTAAAGCCAAATACCATTTCATGGATTCCTCCTTTGCTGTATATAAGCCATTGATTTGACTAGAAACTACCTCGGAATCAGTGTATACTCGAATATGTGCAGCTCCTAAAGTCTTTGCAAGTCGAAGACCCGCAAGAATCGCTTCATATTCAGCTTCATTATTCGTGACTTTGAAGTTGAAGCGTAGAACATACTTGACTTCGACATTGTCAGGTCCATTGATGATGACCCCGGCACCACTTCCCCGTGTAGCGGAGGCACCATCTACATGAACATGCCATCGTTCGATTTCGACACTGGGATCAGTAGGGGAAATGTGTTCAAGATGTGAGTTGGAGTCCGGGCGCTCAAAGGTAGCTTCGGCTAGAAAATCAGCCAGGGCTTGGCCTTTAATAGCGTGACGAGGAAGAAATTGAATGTCATGCTCTCCCAACTCTATTGCCCATTTGACGAGTCGACCTGAATGATCTGGCTTACTCAGGATTTGACGGATTGGTTGGTTTGTGAGAACGTTTATAACATGTCCCTGAAAATAGGGACGGAGGCGGCGGGCCGCCATAACCAATGCCAATATGGTTTTTTTGATGACTGAGTATCGGGTTTCTGCTCCTTGCAAGGCCCGACTGGCAAAATACACAACCTTCTGAGTCCCGTGGTCATCGCGGACAAGAGCTGCGCTGATGGCTTCATCAGAGGTGGACAAATATAGATACAGGGGTTCTCCAGCAATCGGGGCAGAAATAATGAGAAGTTGACAGATGTGCTGCTTTAAGGCTGTCAAAGCCTCCTCACATTGGGGAGTCCACTCGAATTTCTTAACCTGCCGTAGAACCTTAAAGAAAGGAAGTTGCCGTTCAGCCGCTTTAGATAGGAACCTGTTTAACGCGGGTAATCGTCCAGTAAGGCGTTGAACATCTTTTTCTTTCTGGGGTGTCTTGAGATGGAGGATATCCCGAATTTTGGAGGGGTTAGCTTGTAGTCCCTGAGGAGAGACCATGTATCCTAAAAATTTGCCTGAACCGACCCCGAAGGTGCATTTCGCTGGATTTAAGCGGAGATTATGGCGTCGAAGTACACCTAGTGTTTCAGCAATATCCCGAACACATGCATCAAAAGTTCGACTCTTGATGACTAGATGATAGAGAGCTCGGGTGGTAACGGAAGTATTACGGACTAGCTCGGTGTATAGTGGTCCGGCCCGTAATCCGTTCATGAAAGCTGTGACAATGATGTTATCTGGCTGATTGCCTACCTTCAAACTTTCAGTCGTAAAACGTTCTAGGAACTGAGAGATGGATTCTCCTTCTTTTTGTTCCACATTCATAAGGTCGGCTAAAGTGGACATAGGCTTCGCACGTGCTTCGAAACGTGCCCAGAAGTGTTCAGCAAGTTCTCTAAAGGAGGATATGCTATTGCGGGGAAGAGAGTCAAACCAAACTCGTGCCTCATCCTGAAGATACTCAGGGAAAATCTTGCAATAGTGAAGAGATGCGGTATGATCTCGATTGAGCATGTTATGCCTAAAAGCCCCAAGAAAATTGGCCGGATCTCCGGTGCCATCATAAGGTGAGATGGCGGGCCTCTTGAATCCTTCAGGAAGGGGTGTAGCCAGAATTTCTTGGGAGAATGGGGTGATAATGTCTCCATTGACATCAAGACCTAGAATTCTATCCAATTCAGCATTGCGCTGTACTCGCTCATACTCATGAAGATCTAGAGTATGGGGATTGGCATGACGAGCTTTCTTAGTCGCGTTAAGCGGACGGCGATGATCAACATCGGTAAGTTCGTCATTGCGCTGTTTTGATCCGTTAGAACTCCCATGGTCCTCGGGAGAACCGGGTCGTTCTCGTCGGCGGTCCTGTCGCCCATGGTGCACTGGATTTTGTTGGTTGGGCAGATTCCGACGAGGAGGTTGCGCTACGGGGTTGGTGTTATGTCCAGCAGGGCCATCAGGGTTTAATCAGCCGACTGCCCAGTCTTGGAGAACATGAGCATGTTCTTGTAGGAAGGCCTGGAGTAGTTCCGGAGTCATCTGAATATTAACCTGTGGTTGTGTAGTAGCAGGACCAGGATTTTGTATATCTTGTGGAGGTAGAGGTAAGAATCCGTCATCCGGATTCAGAGCCGGACCTTGGTTGCCCTGATGATGAGATGTATCCCGCATTATCGACTGCCTCGGTGGCAAGGTTTGATCTACGGGTGGATCTTGATTGATTTGATCACCTTGGCGAGATTGAGTCAAGCGAGTGGTTACCATGGTATTACAAGTACAATATCAATATTAAAAATCCAGTCGACCTCGATTTCCCACAGACGGCGCCAATTGATAAAGCGCAATCCGTTATCAAAAGAATATTCACGAAAGATAATAAATCAGAAGATAACCAGACAATAAGACACAAGGTTTACGTGGTTCGATCCGGTGATCTACGTCCACGGGAAAATGATGTCCCTACCGGGCTCCTTTTCTTCTCCCTTTCTTTGTTTTTGTTTACAAGTGATCTCTCTTTGATTAAAGTTCCAACCCTCTTTCTCTCTCTAATTCTACTATTTATATCATACAAATCACAGCCCTAACGATATTCCTACAATTAAGGCCACAAAACCTGCCTTTGTGATTGAGAGGAAATCGTGGGTCAAATCTTCAATCCCCCTTGCGCTGCCATCGCAACTTAATTACCAAATCTGTATTTGGGCCAATTCTTGGGCCTCCAACTCTAGACAACTTGGGCCGGCCTGCAGCCTTAGGCAACTTGGGCCATACCTACCAATGCCCAATCCAATACTATTCAAATCCCTATCCCACGAATTACTAAGTCTGCTCTAGCAATCGTTTTATCTCTTACATCTAGCTAATCGCAAGTCTACTGTTCGACTAACCCTATCCGATTAGACCAATCAAATCAATAAAGCACCAAGATAACGAAATGATTCGACTTGAACCTCGAAAGCTCTGGTTTAGAGGTCGACTTGAACCTCGAAAGCTCTGGTTTAGCTAATCACTCGTTGTTCGCTACTAGGGGAATCAGAGAACCTACAATTATGGATAGTGATCTCTAATTCTAGCAACACATCTATACACTCCCTAGAGGGTGATCAATCCAATAAAAGCATGTAAACATGAATCAATACCAACAAATAATGTAGAACACTTGAAATTGCATTAGAAAGGTAACATCAACTAGCAATAGTTACATAATCATTGTCACTCAAAGTTCAACATATGATCAAGGGTAGAAATAGGGGTTCTACTCACCCATTAATACTAAAACTAATAGGAATTTACTGTAAAAGCTAAGAAACATGATAAACATAAAGATGAAACCAAAAATCTTGATTGGAGAAGAAGATCCTTCAATCCTTTGCCCAACCTCCCTTCTTGGTGATCTTGGTGGCTAGAAATGGCTGTTAGATATGTCCACCAATTGGTCAAATTCGAAATGGAACTTATATATATAAGGGAAGAGTTGTCACTTGGGTTTAACGCAAAATCGCATTCATAATTTTAAAACAGGGTAAACAATCTCGGCCGAGATTCAAGTGTGTCTTTGCCGAGACGAAGCAATGAGGGTTTTATGCTTTGTGACTCGAAGGCTGATCTTGGCCGAGATGCAATTATGTCTCGGCCGAGACGTGAAAAGGAGAATTCAGGGTTATGTTAGGGTTTGGCTCATCTCGGTCGATTTCAGGTTTCATCTCGGCCGAGATCTTGATCTCTTGGAAACTTAGCTTTGCCCTGGAACGTCATCTTGGCCGAGATGCATTGCCCGTCTCGACTGAGATCTTGCTTTAGCCTTGTCCTTTGTTATCGATCCATCGACTCTGCGATCTTTTGATGCTCTTTTTCGATCCATTTGTACCTGTTTTGACACAAAAATGAACCAACCACATTATTTTTCCCAATGAGAATTAAATGCACAAAATACATGTGAAATTGCACACAAACATCACTAAATTGACACTCAAAGCGTCCTAAAGTGTGTGCACGAACATGTGTATCACATAGCATATATATCAAGAATCGCCCAAGAGGAATGAGATACTTGTGTAAGCATTGGATTTTGGAGCCCTTTAGAGTCACGTACGTGATAGTTAGCCTGAGAGGGTAATTATGCATATGTCATCAACACGTTAACATCGTCTGAGAGGAGGGTTAACTAGAGTAGTACCGCCTATATTCAAATGTTTATAAAATTACAATAATTGAATACAGAAGAACATAACTGAAATCGAACCCTAGAATATGTTCTTCCATGTGATCTATTCCTTTGTTGTGAGGTGATGTTCAATTTCATCAAGTGAGCCTATACTTTGTAATATGGTGTGTTGGGAATGTGGAACCGGAGTTAGGGAGTGGAGAACCGGCGGTTTAAATCGGGTTTTAACATCAAGAAGACAAACTGGTCATGAGCAAACCGGGTTCGAGTTAGGTAAATAACTGCCGTTTGTGACGAACAGTTTCAGTTTGTGACGAAGCAAAACCGTCACATTTGTCCTGTAGCTAAACGAACACAGCGTGAACTTCTTGCGGTTATAACTTCCAATCCAGTTGCATTCGAGCTTCAATCCATATATCATTGTAAAGCTCTCATTGAGGAGAAGATAACCTTGTAGCATTATCTCCTGTACTTTAGATTAGAGAGAGTATTTAGAGATAGAGTGTTCGTGCCCTAATTTGCATTCAGAATTGGGCATTTCGTTTCTTGAGCTAATTCTCTGTAATTGATTGAAGTTCTTAGTGGATTGAGGTGTGCCTTGCCTCCGTGGATGTAGTTCATCTTGAACGAACCACGTTAAAACTGTGTTTGATCCATTTCTATTTCCTGTTCTGCGTAAGTTCAATTCGGCCACAACTCTGGCCGAACTGCATGTGTGAATTCGAAGTGTTTTCTTTGTACAATTTCCAGATTCTTTGGTGTTGTGTGTTTAAGAGTTGTTTTCACGAACAAGTGGCACCGTCTGTGGGAAACAACTCTCACAGCTTGAAGAAGGGAAGGAATGGCTGGTATGAAGATGGACTTTGAGAAGTTTACAGGGAGAAATGATTTCACACTGTGGAAGATCAAGATGAATGCAGTTTTGGTTCACAATGGCCTTGATCTTGCTTTGATACCTCTTGATTCTTGGGAAGAAAGTGAGAAACCCAAGTTTGGATCCATGGATAAGAAAGCCCTCAGTCTTATCTTTCTGTGTTTGGGTGATAAACCGCTAAGAGAGGTCTCTAGATGCAAGAGTTCCTTAGAAGCATGGAAGAGGTTGGAGGAGTTGTATCAATCTAAGTCAGTTTCCAACAAGCTGTTCTTAAAGCAGAAGATGTTGGCCTTCAAGATCACTGAAGATAATGTAATTTCTGACCAACTTGATGAGTTTATTAAGATGGTTGAGGAATTGGAAGACCTGGATGTGAAAGTGGAGGAGGATGATAAAGCATTGATGGTGTTAAACATTCTTCCAAAATCCATGGAAAGTTTTAAGGATGCCTTGATGTATGGGAGAGATGAGCAGCTATCTTATGATGGGATAGTGAAGGCTCTGAGGTCTAAATGCTTCCAGACTCAAGATGATAAAGGCATGGTGTAATCTGGAGAAGGTTTGAATGTTAAATTCAAGAAACCTTGGCAAGGGAAGAAAGGACAGAATTCTAAGGACTTCAAAGCAGGAGATTCCAATCCAAAGAAGGGAAATGAATGGGTTGAGAAGAGGAAATGCTTCAAGTGCAAGCAGCCTGGTCACTTGATGAAGGATTGTCCTAAAAGAAACAAGAAAGGTGGAAACCAAGGGGCAGAAGCTGCTGCCATTGACCTTCAAGAAGATCCTCCAGAGGTATTGAATGTTACTGAATCAAGAATGGTGAAAGAATGGGTCTTGGACACAGGCTGCTCCTTTCATATGTGTCCACACCAGTTATGGTTTGATGAATTGAAGAGAGAAGATGGAGGAAATGTTCTCCTGGGCAATGACCAATCATGCAAGGTCAAAGGAATTGGATCAGTGAGCATAAGAATGTTTGATGGTGTGGTCAGAATCATCTCTAATGTAAGATATGTTCCTGGCCTTAAAAGAAATCTTCTATCTCTTGGTTCTTTGGTAACTAGTGGTTGTTAGTTTAGCTCAGTGGATGGCTTCTTGCATATCACTAAACATGGTAAAGTGGTGATTAAAGGTAGACAGCATAATGGGTTGTTTATCTTGATTGGTTCACCTGTTGTTGGGAGTGTTGATATGGTCTTGAGCAGTTCTGAGCTTGTTAAATGGCACAAGAGGCTTGGACACATAGGAGAGAAAGGGTTGAAGGAGTTGTCAAGAAGTGGTGTAATTGGAAACATGGGAAACCAAAACCTGGAGTTCTGTGATCAATGTGCTTTGGGCAAGTCTAAGAAGCTGCCCTATGGAAAGGGTGTTCACACAACTCAAGAGCCATTAGATTATGTCCACTCTGACATATGGGGTCCTGCAAGGACAGAGACTCATGGTGGAGCAAGGTATTTCATGTCTTTGATTGATGATTACAGTAGAAAGGTGTGGATCATGCTGATGAAGAATAAGAGTGATGCTTTTCAAAAGTTTAAAACATGGTTGATTCAACTGGAAAATGTCAAAGGGAAGAAGCTGAAGCACCTTAGGACTGATAATGGATTGGAATACCTCTCTACTGAGTTCACAAACTTCTGTGAAGAAAGAGGAATCAAGAGACATAGGACTGTCCCAATGAATCCTCAACAGAATGGGGTTGATGAGAGGCTTAATAGGACTCTTCTTGAAAGAGTAAGGTGTATGCTGTTGGACGCTGGGTTGCCAAAGGTATTTTGGGGTGAAACCATTGCTACAGCATGTTATCTCATTAACAGGTCACCCTCATCAGTGATTGGGTTCAAAACACCTGAAGAGGTGTGGAGTGGACAGAAACCAAGTTATGAAGGTTTAAGGGTGTTTGGTTGTCTTGCTTTTGTCCATGTCAAGCAAGACAAGTTAGATGCAAGAGCTCTAAGATGTGTATTTCTTAGATATCCAGATGGGATAAAGGGCTACAGATTGTGGTGTCTAGAGAAGGGAAATCAGAAGATAATCACAAGCAGAGATGTAAAGTTTAATGAGAATGTGATGGCTTATACTTCAACAGGCTCTAAGGAAGAACTTGATGGTGCTAAAGAGACTGAAGAGATACCAATTCAGGTGGAGCATCCTGGTGAAGATGATCACACATCTCAACAACCACAAGAGAATCTACAAGATAGTGATTCATCATCTGAAGAAGAAGAACAAGCTGGACCTTCACACAATGTTAGAGAATATAGCATTGGAAGGGACAGACCTAGAAGAACAATCAATAGACCTGACTTCTATGGTCAAGCAGGGAGTGTTTATTATGCCTTGAGTGTTGCTGAAGACCTGGAATCACAAGAGCCTAGTAGTTTTAAAGAAGCACTAGATTGAGAAGAAGGAGAACACTGGATTCAGGCAATGATTGAAGAGATGGAATCCCTGGAAAAGAATGAGACCTGGACATTGGTGGATAAACCAAAAGGTCAGAAACTTGTGAGTTCTAAATGGATATACAAGAAGAAGTTAGAGACTGCAGGATCCAAACAAGTGAGGTTTAAAGCAAGGTTGGTGGCTAGGGGCTTTACACAAAGGGAAGGGATTGATTTTAATGAAGTTTTCTCTCCAGTAGTAAAGCACTGCTCAATCAGATTGCTATTATCAAAGGTTACTCAAGAGGACATGGAACTACAACAACTAGATGTAAAAACAGCATTCTTACATGGAGAACTCATTGAGAAAATATATATGAAACAGCCAGAAGGCTTTGTTGTTCCTGAACAAGAAGACAAAGTTTGTTTGCTGAAGAAGTCACTGTATGGACTCAAACAAAGTCCACGACAGTGGAATAAGAGGTTCAATGACTTCATGATCAGTGTTGGTTTTGTAAGAAGTCTTTATGATAGTTGTGTTTACTTCAACAAGTGTTCAAAGCAAGATAAAGTCTTCCTTCTTTTGTATGTGGATGATATGCTGATTGCCAGCAAGAACAAGAAGAGTGTACAATGGCTGAAGGACAGACTTAACACTGAATTTGACATGAAAGATCTTGGAGATGCCAAGAAGATTTTGGGCATGGACATTCTGAGGAAAAGAGAAGCTGGAGTTCTTTGGTTATCTCAAAGGCAATATCTACAGAAGGTTTTGGAGAGGTTCCACATGCATGAATCCAAACCTCTCTCCACTCCAGTTAATCTGCAGAAGAAACTAACCAAAGAACAATGCCCAAAGACTGAAGAGGAGGTCATACATATGAGCAATATTCCTTATGCAAGTGGAGTTGGAAGTCTCATGTATGGGATGATTTGTAGTAGGCCTGACTTGGCCTATGCTGTTTCTTTAGTAAGTAGGTTCATGTCAAACCCAGGGGTTGAACATTGGGACGCTTTGAAGCATGTGATGAGGTACTTGAAGAGTTCAGTGAACTTGTCACTGAAGTTTGAGAAGAAAGTGAATGGAAGCACTGTTGCATTGGAGGGGTTTGCTGATTCTGATTTTGCAGCAAACATTGACACTAGGAAATCTATTTCTGGATTTGTGTTCACCTTATTTGGAACAGCCATTAGCTGGAGAAGTGTACAACAATCAGTTGTAGCACTTTCAACCACAGAAGCAGAATATATCTCTCTCACTGAAGCCATCAAAGAAGCAATCTGGCTTAAAGGGATTTTGAGAGACTTGGACATCAAGCAAAAGTGTGTGGCGATTTACTGTGATAATCAAAGTGCTCTACACCTTGTGAAACACCAAGAATTTCATGAAAGGTCAAAGCACATTGATGTTAGGTTGCATTTTGCTGGGGATATCATTGATTCTGGTTCTGTGGAAGTGAAGATGGTACACACATTGCATAACCCTGCTGATTTTCTTACTAAGGGTGTACCTGGGAACAAAGTGGAGCATTGCTCGAGCCTGCTGCAGCTTGAGCAATGTCATGAAGAGCATTAACAGACAAGGCAGTGGTGAGGCAGGAAGAGGCACACATGATTCATTGAGGTGGAGATTTGTGAGGTGATGTTCAATTTCATCAAGTGAGCCTATACTTTGTAATATGGTGTGTTGGGAATGTGGAACCGGAGTTAGGGAGTGGAGAACCGGCGGTTTAAACCGGGTTTTAACATCAAGAAGACAAACTGGTCATGAGCAAACCGGGTTCGAGTTAGGTAAATAACTGCCGTTTGTGACGAACAGTTTCAGTTTGTGACGAAGCAAAACCGTCACATTTGTCCTGTAGCTAAACGAACACAGCGTGAACTTCTTGCGGTTATAACTTCCAATCCAGTTGCATTCGAGCTTCAATCCATATATCATTGTAAAGCTCTCATTGAGGAGAAGATAACCTTGTAGCATTATCTCCTGTACTTTAGCTTAGAGAGAGTATTTAGAGATAGAGTGTTCGTGCCCTAATTTGCATTCAGAATTGGGCATTTCGTTTCTTGAGCTAATTCTCTGTAATTGATTGAAGTTCTTAGTGGACTGAGGTGTGCCTTGCCTCCGTGGATGTAGTTCATCCTGAACGAACCACGTTAAAACTGTGTTTGATCCATTTCTATTTCCTATTCTGCGTAAGTTTAATTCGGCCACAACTCTGGCCGAACTGCATGTGTGAATTCGAAGTGTTTTCTTTGTACAATTTCCAGATTCTTTGGTGTTGTGTGTTTAAGAGTTGTTTTCACTAACATTTGTGATTTCTTGTTTTCTTCTTTTGAGCGTTCTACAAATTTATTTATTGTTTATGTGTTTTAGTTTAATAAACAACATAATCACCTTATTCAAGAGGCTAGATAAGGTTGACCTATTATAGTTGAGGTTGTTAAATTGACATAGGTAAACAATCCTTGTGGGATCGACCTTGCTCACTGCTAGCTATAGTTGCACCGTGCACTTACAGTAACACTAGGCGTTAGAAAACGTTTGTCATGCTCCAACCTCTGAGGCATCTTCAAGTTAGCATATATGCAATGTTTATTTTCTTTTGTTGCATATAGTAGGTTTTTAAGTATATTGTATTCATCATGAAAGGAGTTGAACCAATAATATTGCTTAAGTTCTATTTTGTTCTTTAAAAGTCAGTAAAAGAATATTTTGGTTGTACAAAGAATAATACTTCTTTTAAGTAACTCGGGAGATGGTGTTCAGCAATATCGTGTTTTTACGCTAAAAAAGAAGTATGGAATGAGTTTGACTGATGAAGTAAAATAAGGGCACGACACTAATAATGAAGTGTACTCTATGTCGAAAAATCACTCTTACTAATTCTTTTAATCCAAATCACCAAGTAACTCGGGGCATGGTACTCAGCAATATCATGCACTCTTGTCAAAAGATAATGGAAGATTAAAAATTCATTGAACCAAAATCATATTCTCGAGACTTTGAAAATTAAAACTGAATTTCAGCGTGTTAATTTACATGTTGTCTCAAACTTGGAGTGAACATATTAGAGTTGATTAGGTCAAGTCTTTTCCAATTTTCCATCCATCATTTTTTTATTCTTCTTTTACCCCTTTAATTTTTCATTGTGTGTTAAGAGGTTTGCAGGTTATGTAGATATTAGTTCAATTTCATCAAGTGGTTCATGGTTTAAAGTAGGAGTTTTGAGGATTTCAGAATCGGGTTTGATGTGTCAAGAACCAGGTCATAAAACCAGGTTTTAGACAAGATTAGTAAAGAGGTTAAAAGAGAACCGGGTTGGAGGTGGTTATAACCGTCAGTTACAACGGTTTCATTCTGTTGCATAAGAAACCGTTGTGAAGCCCCGTTTCTACAGTTTGAAACAGCTTGAGTCAAAGTTGGTTACAGCTTCCTCAACTTCCAGATTCGAGTTCCAATACTTATATACATTGTAATCACTTGTAATTGAGAGCTAATTGAGATATTTTTCCCTCTGTAAACATTACATAATTGAGAGAATTAGATATCCAGGGTTTCTGTTCCAAATCAGGTTGTGACTTGGGAGTTTGCTAGATTTCTGGTTAATTCTTGTAATCGATCGAGTAGTGGAGTGAATTGAGGTGCATAGAACCTCCGTGGATGTAGATCATCTTTGATCGAACCATGTAAAAGTCCTGAGTTCTTTATTTTTCATTTATGTTCTTGTTCTGTTTTGTTCGGCTGATTTCTGGATTGTTTTTCATCTGAATTATGTTGATACATTTATCTTGTGTGAGTTTGAGCTGATCTTAACAAGTGGCACCGTCTGTGGGAAACATTCTCACGCAAGAAAAAGGCAAGGATGTCAGGAATGAAGATGGATCTGGATAAATTCTTAGGGAAGAATGATTTCTACCTATGGAAAATCAAGATGAAGGCCATCCTGGTGCAGAATGGGTTGGTAAGTGCTCTCAAACCAGAAAATGAATGGGTAGAGACTGAGAAACCCAAATATGCAGAGATAGACCAGAAGACATTGAGCCTAATCATTTTGTGTCTTGGTGATAAGCCTTTGAGGGAATTTTCGAGGTGTATGGATGCGATTGAGGCCTGGACCAAACTAGAGGATCTCTATCAATCCAAGTCAGTATCAAACAAGCTATTTCTCAAGCAGAGATTACTGGCTTTCAAAATGGTGGAGGAAAAGGATATCTCTGATCAATTAGATGAGTTTACAAAACTTCTTGATGAACTGGAAGATTTTGGGGTAACAATGGAAGATGATGATCGAGCCTTGATGGTGTTAAATGCTTTACCAAGATCTATGGAAGGTTTCAAAGACACTTTGATGTTTGGGAGGCAGGATAAGCTGAGTTATGACTCAATCATTACTGCTTTGAAGACCAAATGTTTACAGAACCAAGGAGACAAGAAGGCAACTCAATCTGGTGAAGGATTAAATGTTAAGTTGAGAAAAAACTACCAAAAGAAGAAGGGCCAAACCTCAAAGAACCTAAAGAGTGGCAACAATACTCAGAAGAAATCTGGAGAATGGGTAGAAAACAGAAAGTGCTTCAAGTGTAAACAAATTGGGCATTTGAAGAAAGACTGCCCACACAAGATGAAGAAGAAGGAAGGCCAGGGTGCTGAAGCTGCTACAGTTGAACATGAAGAGGACACACCAGAGGTCCTGAATGTTACTGAGTCAAAAATGGAGATGGAGTGGGTATTAGACACTGGTTGCTCTTTCCAAGAGCATACAGGTGTGTGTTTCTGGGGTATCCAGAGGGAATAAAAGGATACAGGCTATGGTGCTTGGAACCTGGAAATCAGAAAGTAATGATAAGTAGAGATGTTAAATTCAATGAATCAGTTATGGGATATCACTTCTCTGGAAATCAAGAAAAACATGATGGAATTACTGAAGCAGAAAGACTATCAGTTCAGGTGGAGACTCAGATAGATCCTAGTTCACAAATGGTTGAAAACTTGAATGAACACTCAAGTGACAGTTCATAAGAAGAAGATGTGCCACCCAGAAATACAAATTTAAGAGACTACAACATTGCCAGAGATAGACCAAGGAGGCAAATTCAAAGACCAGACTTCTATGGACAGGCTGGGAGTGTACATTATGCACTAAGTATTGCTGAAGACATAGAACACCATGAACCACATAATTTCAAAGAAGCTGTCAGTGGTGATGAAAGTGAGTACTGGGTTAGTGCAATGATGGAAGAAATGGAATCCCTGGAAAGGAATGGTACTTGGAAACTGGTTGATAAACCAAAAGGTCAAAAGTTGGTAAGTTCCAAGTGGATATACAAGAAGAAAGTTGAAGCTGGAGACTCAGAAAGGATAAGATATAAAGCAAGATTGGTGGCAAGGGGTTTTACTCAGAGAGAAGGTATTGATTTCAATGAGGTCTTCTCTCCTGTGGTGAAACATTGTTCTATCAGACTACTTTTGTCAAAGGTGACACAATAAGACATGGAGTTGCAGCAGTTAGATGTCAAAACAACATTCTTACATGGTGACTTAGTTGAGAACATATATATGAAGCAGCATGAGGGGTTTGTGAGTCCAGGAAATGAAGAGAAGGTTTGTTTTCTCAAGAAATCATTATATGGGTTGAAACAAAGTCCAAGGCAGTGAAATAAAAAGTTCAATGAGTTTATGTTAAAGGCTGGTTTTGTCAGAAGTCTGTATGACAGCTGTGTATACTTTGATAAGAGTACTAGTGTTGATCCTGTGTATCTGTTGCTATATGTGGATGACATGCTTATTGCAAGTAAGAGTAAACATAAAATACATTTGCTAAAGAAGAAGTTGAGTTCTGAGTTTGACATGAAAGATTTAGGAGATGCAAAGAAGATTCTGGCGATGAGTATAATTAGAGATAGAGTTGCTGGAAGTCTATGGTAGTCTCAGAAGCATTATCTTCAGAAAGTGGTGGAGAGATTTCAGATGCATGAGGCCAAAGCATTGAGTATTCCAGTAAGCCAACAACTCAAAATATCAAAGGAGCAGAGTCCTAAAACAGCAGAAGTAGTGAGATACATGAGAAATGTGTCTTATGCAAGTGGGGTTGGAAGTTTAATGTATGGTATGATATGCAGCAGGCCAAACTTAGCATATTGTGTATCTCTGGTTAGTAGGTATATGTCAAATCCAGGGAAAGCTCACTGGGATGTTTTGAAGTAGGTGTTGAGATACTTAAAAGGAACAGTGAATCTGGGGTTGAGATTTCAGAAACAGGCAAATGTGCCTATTCCACTGGAAGGCTTTGTAGATGCTGATTTTGTTGGGAATGTTGACACCAGAAGGTCAATTACAGGGTATGTGTTTACTCTATATGGTACTGCAGTAAGTTGGAGAACTGTACAGCAATCTGTGGTAGCTTTATCTACTACAGAAGCTGAATACATAGCATTGACAGAAGCAATTAAGGAAGCTGTGTGGCTGAAAGGGATTATGAAGGATCTGGGAATTAAGCAGGAATGTATGACTATATAATGTGATAATAAGAGTGCACTACATCTGGTAAAACATCAGGCTTTCCATGAAAGGTCCAAGCATATAGATGTCAGACTACATTTTGCAAGGGATGTGATTGATGCAGGGTCTGTGGAGGCTAAGAAAGTCCACACCAATGACAATGTTGCTGATTTCTTAACCAAAGCAGTATCTGGGAGCACGATAGTTCATTGCTCAAGCCTGATCAGGCTTGAACGATGTGGTTGATAGATGAAGAACAAAGTCAGGTTGAGGTAAGGACATGCACTTGAGTTCATTGAGGTGGAGATTTGTAAATGTTAGTTCAATTTCATCAAGTGGCTCATGGTTTAAAGTAGGAGTTTTGAGGATTTCAGAACCGGGTTTGATGTGTCAAGAATTGGGTCATAAAATCGGGTTTTAGCCAAGATCAGTAAAGAGGTTAACAGAGAACCGGGTTGGAGGTGGTTATAACTGTCAATTATAACAGTTTCATTCTGTTGCATAATAAACCATTGTGAAAACCCCGTTTCTGCAGTTTGAAACAACTTGAGTCAAAGTTGGTTACAGCTTCCTCAACTTCCAGATTCGAGCACCAATACTTATATACATTGTAATCACTTGTAATTGCGAGCTAATTGAGATAGTTTTCCCTCTGTAAACATTACACAATTGAGAGAATTAGATATCTAGGATTTCTGTTCTAAATCAGGTTGTGATTTGGGAGTTTGCTAGATTTCTGGTTAATTCTTGTAATCGATTGAGTAGTGGAGTGAATTGAGGTGCATAGAACCTCCGTGGATGTAGATCATCTTTGATCGAACCACGTAAAAGTCCTGAGTTCTTTATTTTTCATTTCTGTTCTTGTTCTGTTTTGTTCGGCCGATTTCTGGATTATTTTTCATCTGAATTCTGTTTATACATTTATCTTGTGTGAGTTTGAGCTGATCTTAACAGGTTATTTGAATTTAAATTTCAAATTAATAGAGTTGCTAGAGAAGTGGAAGGTTTTTTATACCTATATCCCTATTTTCATGGGATTTTATTTGCTATAAATCCCACTTGAGCAGTAATTTCGGATTACCTACGATTTTACCTTACCCTCTCTCTTGCTTCTCTAAACTCACATGCTCTAAACCCTTCTCCCACTTCGGAAAATTTTCCGAAGAATGATGATACATATCCACGTGTCTGAAGAGCTGATGCAACGCAGAGGAAGGGAAAGAATTCTGTCAGGTTCATCCGGCAGAAAATTGGCTCGAACAAGGTATCGATTCCAAGAATGAAAAATAGTGTGAATCAGTGAACTAACGTGTGCATTTGGTGGCAAGATAATAACTGGATTGCTGATCATAAAGGAAGGCGGCTTCAAAAGCTATCTATCCCCCCAAATCCGTGTCTAACTTCCTGATAAATCAGGCGACGACTGCCAAGGAGAACTATTTTTCGGCCCTCAAGAGTGCTCCTCCAATTGAATGATAGATTGGTACTTAGTTTTGCAACTAAAATAGTCGAGTGGTACTTAGCTTTGAGAATTCGGGGCAAGAGAGCTTGGGTTAGTAAGACGTCCCCAAAGCTTGAACAGAGAGCATCGCAATATTGAAAGCCCTTGGAGACCTAAACTCAAGCCCTCCATGAGACTTTTGTCAAGACATGAGATTCCAAGATACCCACTAGTTTTGTGCGAACCAATTATTTATTTATTTCTTGAGTTAGTTTTTCCTTTTTCTATAAAAGAATTTCATTTACATGTTAGATGGTCATTAGTTCATTTACAACTACATCTTTTTAAACATTATGCAAGTTTTTAAATTACAGAAAATAGTTGATCATTGGAATTAAATTTTAAATTTTGCTTTTTGAACTTCCATCAAGTACATAAAATCCAAGCACAATATAGGTTGTGTTTGCTTTAGGCTGGATTACTGCAGATTGGGGAAAATAAAGTGGAAACTAGAGAGATTGAGTTAAATAAATGGGTGTTTAGTTTTGTTGATTGAAGATTGAGCGGATATTTGTTTATATTATAAAAGGTAAAAAGATAATGTGTGTAAGAGTTAGTTAGGGAATGATTAGTTGGGGTTTGTTTATATTACAAAAGTTTTCAAATATATCCTCTACCTTTGGTTATGAGCATCGGTTTCTTACTTTTGGATGAAAAGGTACATGACAGATTTGAAAACATATCAATGTTAGCTTAATTTTGGTTGTAGTTGCATTTTTCTAGAATTGTGTAAAATGATTGCATTCTATGATCTGCATGATGCTTTATAAATTTGATATGTGATGCTTTAAAATTTGATGTTAAATCTGATTATAAAAAAATTGGAAATAATTTAATAAAGCTCATGTTACATCACATACATTTCCCTGAACATGTTAAGTGCTTCCAAGAAGAACCCGTTTCGGGCATAGCAGTTTCAAACATAGCAATTTATCCTGGAGAAAGATTTAAATACAAATTACAAAGGTAGATGATAAGTAGGAATTAAAGGGAATGGCTTAAATTGTCTCATTGTTGGGTTCAAAAAAGTTGTAGATCCCCCATCACCAATCATCCAAACTCCGTTCAAGGGTCCTATTAAATTTTAACTTGCTTAGGAAACTGTAGATGATCAGTACCTTCATACCAAGAACACATTTCATCAACATGTGAGGCAAATGCATATTCCTCTTTGTCAAGTCTGTCATGCCAAATGAGTAGTTTCTCTTGATTGCTCTCATGAAAAAATGCTTTGGTGATTGATGGAATGATAAAGGCTGTGTTGGGAGTTTAATTGGAAAGGGTGGACATGGTGTATGTAGAATATGAGGGCTTAATTATATAATTTCTCTGAAATCAGATGTTTGATTTTTAACTTAAGTTGTTTGTTGAGTCCCTTAGTTGATAAATTCATTGATGATGAATTGAGAAAGTACGAACAAATGCTTAATAAAAGTTACATCAAACATATATATTATGATGTTAATATTTCATATACATATTTGAATATATAGTTTGTGTTACAAATTTAGGGTTGCCACATTCAAGGGTCAATTCACCACCAACGGCGTGATCATTTTCAAGACTCTATCAGAGAGGGTGTAGTGTTTGTCATTAGTGACTTTGATGTTGTCAGAAGTAGTAACCGATATAAACTAACCTACCACAAGTTTATGATTCGCTTCACCAACAATACAAGTATAAATGAAGTAAACATAGTGGACCATCCTATTCAAACTGAGAAATTTCGGCTTCGCAATTACAACAATTTAATGGAATTGGCAGATAAGAATGAAGAGCTACCAGGTTATCATATTTAGTTTTTGTAAATGCAAATTTCTAATTTTGTTCAGCTCTCTATTTTATTAAAAAAATGTTTAAATCAACTTTTCTAATACAATCAATTTTCATTGTTGTTCCCTATCACAATTTTTTCAGATGTGATTGCTTTTGTTCTAAAAGTCCCAGAACCCGGGAGTGCTTCCAAAGCAGGTTCAAGAAATATAGTTGTAGACCTCAAACTTGAAGAGTAAGTTGTAGTAGATGTTAAATATTTTAATTTTCCATTGTCTTTCAAATTTTGTACAGAATCTGTATATTTACTTTTTAATCAAATATAGGGGGTATTGAAGTCTATCTCAGAATTTGGGATCATATGGTGAATACCTTTTATGAGAACATGGGCCAAAAATGGAACAAGGATGTTGTTATTGTTGTAAAAAACATTAATCCGAGGACATTTGGAGGTAAGTAAAACAATGACGAAATTTGTTTTACTGGCATATTCATAAAAAAAAAATTCCCGATTTAGGAGACCTTTATCTCAACACAACATCATCAACAAAGTTCTTCATGAATGCCTAGTTTCAATCTATGAAAGAATTTTGCAAGAGGTGAACATATGTCAAGATAGAACAGTAAAAAATTAATATGCAGAATAAATTTAGAAATTATATAGAGATGCACCTATTTTTTATGCAGGGTCATTACCAAACAACTATTTGACATTATTTACCAAGGAGTGTCAAACACTAGCACTAACCAGCAGTGCTACAACATTAATGAAATATTGGAATTCCTGTAAAAAGAAGAAGAACAAGTAATGTTAAATTATTTTTTTTGTGACCACTACCAATGTTTTCTACTCATTCTTATATAATAATAATTTTACCATTTTTTATAGGAAAATGATTTCATCTGCAAAGCTAAAGTAATAGATGTTTTGCATCAAAATGGATGGAGCTACATAGCCTGCTCAAAATGTTCTAAAAAATTAACAAAGATACAAACTACACTATTGTGCGAAAAATGTGTCCTTCCCCAAGCTGTTAGAGTCCTCAGGTAAAACAAAATATTTTAAATACAAATTAGTTACAAGAAGCCTAATTAACAACTTTACAAATTAGATTTAATTTTTTTTATTATACAGATTCCGGATTGAATTAGTTGTGGAAGACGGTGGGAATAGAGCAGCATTTGTCGTCTTCGATAGAGACGGCAAAAAATTGACAAAAAATGCTGCATCAGAACTAATGGACGAAGAGGTAACTTTGCACTTTCCCTATATCTTCTATGGAATAATAATCTGTATAAGTTAAAACATTTTTTGGCAGGAGAGTAATAGCACAAATGATGGGTGAAGTCAAACTATTCCTGGTTGCATAAGCTCAATCATTGGGAACACATTTACATTCCAAATCAAAGTGACTTCTTTCAACTTTAAATCAAGTTATCAAAGCTTCACGGTCTCACGCATACTGGAGGAACACTCAGACATTAGCTATAAAGAGCCAATAGAGAAGAAACGGTGAGCAAAAAGAAACAAATAAAAGAAAAAGAAAAGATACAAAAATCTTAACTTTTGAAAACACTATCGCTCTATCTTATTAGGCTAGCAAGAATTTAGAAGACAAACCAGCTGGAGAACTAAACAAATAAATCAAGGAGCCAAAGAAGGAGAACATTAGCTCAGATACGAACTACATAGGCCTTTACCAGAACAACAACAAAGATTCGAAGGAGGAAGACGCCAAAATCGATAAGAAGAGACGTAAGGTACATCCAAGCTAGATCACATGGAGGCAAAAACTAATTTTTGATGTTGTGTTACAAGAGTTTTCTGGCGTTGTCTTTCAATTTAGCAACTTCCACGTCATGTAAAGCTGAAAACAATTTGGAATTTTGGGAATAAATGTTCGCCTACTTGAGAAACATCGTATTGTATGGAAAACGACATTATGTTGAATCATAATGTTTTAGTTTCTGTTAGTTTGTTTTTCATAAAAGTTATGCTTAATGGTCAAGTACTATGCAATAAACTTTGAATAGACACATTAGTCATCTTTCTTTCTAAAACTCATACCCTACCATTAATTAAAATTGAAGTTTATATAAATGAAGTTTGTGTACTAAAGGGATATGGATGAACAGGGATAGGCTGCATTTTAAATAATGATGTGAATATATTAGTGTACCATAAGATGATTATGTGATGCCCAAGTCTGGACTATTGGGACTATTATCAATAAAACGATGGTTTTTCTTTTTAGGTACAGTGTTGCCTGTGACACAATTAAGCCTGATTCGAGCCTATTTAAACTCCATTAGAGGCTGCCTATAGCTTAAAAAAAAAAACGAAAAAAGGGTCTCTCAATTAGCTACGAATATTACAAAAGGCCCCCAATTATAAAAATAATCGGAAACATCATTCAGTTATCCAAATCAATTTATAAAGGGCCTTCAATTTTTTTTAAAAGGCTCATTAATTATTAAAAACTTATTTGAAGATCTCTCAAATGTTACAATTAATTAATCATAAATCCATTACCATATGATAATATTTTTTTACAAAAAAAAAAAAAAAAACCTCGACACATTATCTATATTCTAAATATAAAATGATTTTCCACAACTCAAAAAGCAAAAGTTATTACTATAAAATGAACCTCCAATGTTTGAAGGTTCAACCAGCCACCAAGTGGGTTTGGTCATAACCTCAACAAGATTCAGTGTTTTTGGGGTGTTTGCAATTATTATTTTCAAGTGTTTTTCAACTTTTAGCTTAAGAAAATTTATTTTTGACTATTTAGGCAACCAACTTCAGCATCAATAAAAGTGATTTTAGGCCAATAGCTAGAAATAGAAAATAATAGACTTTTCCAACTCTTGGTGTTTTGGTAGATAAATAAAAAAAAAAAAAAAAAAAAAAAAATCTATTATTTGATGCACGTTAATTATGCATGCAATTAGGTCGATATATGGTATTATTTTATAGGAATTATGTGCATAAATGGTTAGAAATTGTATGAAATCTGATATAAGTGACCAATTGACGTACTCGACTTGTTTTAAGGTATTTTGAGCATTTTCAGGCTAAAAAGTTGTGATTTATGACTACCGGACAAGAAAACAAGTTGAAACGGAGTAAAAATCGGCCCAAAGTAGTAAAAATCAGTGAGAACCGGCCCGAACCGTCAAAGAACCAGTCCAAATTGGTCCAAACCGGTCTGAATCGGTCCAGGAGCAAAACAGAGCAAGAACCGACGCGGCCGTGTCACATAAGCAACACGGCCGTGTCAAAAGTGGTATGCAACACTTAAATTGGCTCTGGAATATAACACGGCCGTGTCATTTAAGCAACACGGCCGTGTCAAAAGGCTCGTCGATTGTTGAAATCTTGTTTTAATTGAGGATTTGATTTCCTATTTCGATTAGGATTATCTAACTCTATAAAAGGGATTCAAGTGCTTCTTAAAAAACAACACACATATTATCCGAGTTTGAGGCACGAGATGACTTGGACGACAACGAAGATTCGATCAACGGGACGAGCTACTCAGGTTTAGTAATTTTTCCTAGTTTAATTCTTTAGAATGTTTTGTCTTAAATATTGTATTGAATTCAGCCTAGGCATGAGTAGCTAAGCTATTCGTGTCCTAGGGTTAGAAAGTAGGAATTATTTATGACAATGTTTTGATTTATGTTTTAACTTATTGAATTCCGTTCTTTGATATGTTTATCTTTATATCCGTTTTAACAACTAAATTTGGACCGGCCATCTAGGTTTAGTAATTTCGTTTAACAAATTCGCTTCGAGAGAAGGGGTTTGTTATTAGACGTACGATATAGAGCACAGTTGTCTATGACTGTGTAGGCATAGGTTTATGAACTGTTTGGAGTTTCTAGGATTAATTGACTCGAGAGGGTAATTGTCTTAGTTAATCAACGATCTAATTACTTCGAGAAGAGAGTTGGGTTAATATTGCGCCGCTTAATAAACATTAGATCGGTTAAAATTAATAAGTTAATTCTAATTATCATTGGAATAAATATTCTGAATCGATACCCTAGGATACTGTTTTCCCTTGATTGTTAATTATTTGTGGTTTTCAAGTTTGAATTTAGAGTTAATTAAGTATTTTAATCAGTAAAATCAATCTTTCCTGAATTAGTGTCTAGTTAGGACATTCCTAGAATATTGAGGTATCAAACTACCTAAAAACTCTATTCCTTGTGGGACCGACCTTGACAATAGTACTACACCTACATCCGTACACTTGCGGAACACTAGGTTAGACACCGACGTGTCAAGTTTTTGGCGCCGTTGCTGGGGAATAGGATTTAGCGCTTAGTTTTTATCTTGAAAAATAGGAGGAAACTAGACTAGATTTTATTTTTTCGTAATTTTAATTTTAATTTTCGTTTTTTATTTTTGTTAATTTTTGTGTTACACGGTATTTGTTGTTTTTGGTGTTATCAGGCATCGCATGCACACCAGATCAAAAGGAAAAGAGACTCTTCTTCCTTTCGATCTAGAGATTGAAGCGACAGCTCGTAGACACCGCACTAGAAGGTCTGAGATGGAGAACCCACCGCAGCAACCGAATGATGAAGCATTAAATAGAGTGCTAACAGCCTTAGCACGATTGGACGATCGAGTCACTAACATACAGCAGCAGATACCTGTACAGCAGCAACAGTTGCCACAACAGCACGGACAGATTCCAATAGAGCCATATGCGGGAGAAGAAGACGATATGCCCATTAGTGACTGTTTAAGGCCAAATCCTAATCAACAGTCAGGAGGAGTACGACTCCCACCTCTGAATGCCAATAGTTTCGAGCTGAAGCCTGCACTGATCAACATAGTGCAGCAAAACCAGTAAGGAGAAAGTGCATTGGAGGATCCGAACGCTCACCTGATAAAGTTCCGAAGACTGGCGGACACAATCAAAATAAACCATGTGCCACACGAGCAGGTTAAGCTGAGATTGTTTCCTTTTTCGTTGAAGGATAGAGCCCTCCAATGGTTCAATTCCTTGGAAGATATCACCAGCTGGGAAGAGTTGAGCACTTCGTTCCTATTGAAGTACTTTCCACCGAGCAAGATGCTCGACTTGCAGAATCAAATTAATCAATTCAAACAGCTGGATCAGGAACTGTTTGGAGAAGCTTGGGAGCGATTCCGGGATCTTATCCGGAGTTGCCCTCAACATGGGTTTACGAAAAAGCAGCAGATATGTAAGTTTTATAATGGCTTACTCGCTCCGACCAGAAACCAAGTGGACGCAGCTGCAGGTGGTAGCTTGATGGAGACATCAGTAAAGACAGCATTCTCGATTTTGAATGCTATGGCTAGAACAAGTTATCAGTGGCCAAACGAGAGAATCCAGCCACGGAGGGTGGTGAATGTTATGGAAGTGGAGACGGTCAGCAATGAGCCGCTGGACAAACTCACATCATAGCTGACAGCCCTGACAAGTCAAGTCAATATGCTAACTAGTCTGACGTTGGCACAACAGACAGGGGGTCAAGAAGAAGATGAAGAGGTTAATTTTCTAAACCAAAGGAACTTCAACAACTTCCAAAATAACCAGCCTAGGTACAATCAGTACCCACAAAATCGGAATCACCAAAACTTCTCATATGGGAATTCCAAAAACACACTCAATCACCACCAGGGTTTGCTGTTTCAAACGGTATGATACATGACGGTAAGAAGCCATCACAAGAAGAGATTGCCCAATCACAGTTTGAAAAGTATGATGAGGAGTTAGCTCAATTGGAGAAGAAAGTAGAAGGGAAATTTATTGAGCTAAACAAGCATATAACTGGACAAGGGGCAGACATCAAGAGGCTAGAGAATACGATGGTGCAGACTCAGGCAAGTATTGGGGAGTTGTCTTCCAATATGAGCCAGTTGATCAAGATTGTCGGGGCCCAACACAAGCAGGGCCAATTTCCAAGTGATACGGTGGTGAACCCAAGAGAGCAATGTCAAGCCATTCAGTTGAGGAGTGGTACTGAGTACAAGGGACCCCAGATGCCGGTTGATGAAGATAAAGTGGTGGAGAAAGAGCAAATGGAGGAGAGGCACGAGTAATCGGGCAAGAAGAAAGCAGTAAAGCAAAGCGAAGGACAGGAAATCAAAGCAGACATCCCACCTTATGTCCCGGTTGTCCCATTCCCACAAGCCTTAAGGAAGAAGAAGATCGATGAGCAGTTCGCGAAGTTCTTGGATGTGCTGAAGAGGATCCAAATTAACATCCCCTTCGTTGAAGCACTGCAGCAGATGCCGAACTACGCTGAATTTCTGAAGGAAGTGATCTCAAAGAAGAAGAAGTGGGAAGAATACGAGACAGTCAACCTGACTGAAGAATGCAGTGCTGTGATCCAAAGGAAGCTACCGCTCAAGCGAAAAGATCCAGGTAGCTTTACTATTGCATCTCAAATAGGTATTGTTACATTTGATAAGGCACTGTGTGATTTAGGGGCTAGTATTAACTTGATGCCATTATCTATTTTTGAAAAATTGAGTCCAGGTACTTTAAAACCCACTATAATTTCTTTACAAATGGCTGATCGATCTATGACTTGGCCAAAAGGGATTGTAGAGGATGTTTTGTTAAAAGTTGGGAAGTTTATAATACCTGTGGATTTTGTGGTTTTAGATATGGTAGAAGATAAAGATGTCCCTTTGATTTTAGGTCGCCCGTTTCTAGCAACGGGAAAATCATTAATAGATGTCCAAAAAGGAGAGTTGACATTAAGGGTAGATAAAGAGCAAGTTACTTTTTCAATCTATAAAGCTCTACAACATCATGATAGGGAGAATGAATCTCAATTAGAAACATGTAGTTTTGTTAATTCAATTGAAGCTGCATTTTATAGGAAACTAACCTCCCCAAATGATAGTGATGCCCTTGAAACATGCATTACCAATTCTGTTTATAATGTTAATCTCCATGACCCTACTGACCTTGGTCTTGCCGAAAGTGTTAGTGCGTTGAATGCCTTGCAGGATGCTCCTAAGGAGAGTTCGACTCAAGAAAACATAAACAAGAAAGCGGTTGAAGAAGAGCAAAAAGGAGGTGATGGATGCCCGGAGCTGAAACCATTGCCTGATCATCTGCGGTACGCATTTCTAGATAATGAGCACAAATATCCGGTAATAATCTCCTCTTCCCTTACTGATGTTGAAACTGATAAGCTGTTGCGTGTATTGAGGAAGTATAAATCTGCTATAGGATGGTCAATAGCTGACTTGGAATTAGTCCTACGATTTGCATGCATAAAATTCTGATGGAAGATGAGTATAAACCCTCTGTTCAAAACCAACGTAGACTTAACCCAATGATGCAAGAAGTAGTTAGGAAAGAAGTACTTAAGTGGTTAGACGCTGGGATCGTTTTTCCTATTTCTGATAGTAAGTGGGTAAGTCCAACGCAGGTTGTGCCAAAGAAGAGGGGGATGACTGTAGTTAAGGGTGATCTTGATGAGGTCATAGCCACTAGGGTAATCACGGGCTGGCGTGTATGTATAGACTATAGGAAACTTAATGCAGCCACTCGTAAAGACCATTTTCCCCTTCCCTTCCTAGATCAAATGCTTGATAGGTTAGCAGGATATGAGTATTATTGTTTTCTCGACGGTTATTCGGGGTACAATCAGATTGTAATTGCCCCGGAGGATCAAGAAAAAACTGCTTTTGTGTGTCCTTATGGTGTCTTTGCTTTTCGTAGAATGCCATTTGGGCTTTGTAATGCTCCTGCTACGTTTCAAAGGTGTATGATGGCAATCTTTGGGGGTTTGATAGAAAATATAATGGAGGTCTTTATGGATGATTTCTCTGTATTCGGTTCGTCTTTCAATAACTGTCTAGATAACTTAGCTCAGGTGCTTAACAGGTGTGCAGAAACTAATCTGGTCCTTAACTGGGAAAAGTGTCATTTCATGGTAAAAGATGGGATAGTCTTAGGACATAAAATTTTCGCACAAGGATTAGAAGTCGATAGGGCTAAGGTAGTGGCCATAGAGAAATTACCACCTCCTACGAATGAAAAAGGGGTTAGAAGTTTTTTAGGACATGCGGGGTTTTATAGAAGGTTCATCAAGGATTTTTCTAAGATTGCTAAACCTTTATCTCGTTTGTTAGAAAAAGATACTCCTTTTGCTTTCGATGATGCATGCATACAGGCTTTTGAGACGCTAAAGAAGGCATTGATCACTGCTCCAGTACTGATTACACCTGACTAGTCACAACCATTCGAGGTTATGTGTGATGCGAGCAACATGGCGGTGGGAGCTGCATTGGGTCAAAAGCGGGAGAAGATTTTTCGGGTCATATACTATGCCAGCAAAACTCTCGACCCCGCTCAAGCAAACTATACCACCACAGAAAAAGAATTGTTAGCTGTTGTTTATGCGTGTGATAAATTTCGTTCATATCTTGTACAAGCTAAAACAATAGTTTATACTGATCATACTGCTCTTAAGTATTTGTTTGCTAAACAGGATTCCAAGCCAAGGCTAATTAGATGGATACTGCTTCTACAAGAGTTCGACTTGGAGATCAAAGATAGGAAGGGCTGCGAAAATGTGGTAGCTGACCACTTGTCTCGCATTGAGAATGAAGCGGATGCAAAGGGTCAACAAACAGCCATTAGCGACATCTTCCCAGATGAGCACGTGATGGTTGTGGAGAATGGGCCATGGTATAGTGACATCACCAATTTTATAGCGAGTGGGATCGTTCCGGACTTCCCTCATCATAAGAAGAAGAAATTTTTCCATGATGTGAAGTTCTACATATAGGATGATCCCTATCTCTATAGGAGGTGTGCGGATACAATCATTAGACAGTGTGTGCCTCAAGAGGAAGTGAAAGATATCATAACACATTGTCACTCATCCCCAACTGGGGGACATTTTGCATCAGCACGCACAGCGGCGAAGGTGCTTCAAAGTGGCTTCTATTAGCCAACAATCCACAAAGATTGTCATGCGTTCATTCTACAATGTGATAAGTGCCAAAGGACCGGAGGAATCACACGGAAGCATGAGATGCCTCTTACCACAATTCTTGAGGTTGAGTTGTTCGATGTATGGGGGATAGATTTTATGGGACCCTTTCCATCTTCAAATGGGTTCCAATACATCTTGGTGGCTGTGGAGTATGTTTCGAGATGGGTGGAAGCTGTTCCGACCCAAACAAACGACGCCAAAGTGGTACTCAAATTCCTCCAAAAGAACATCTTGACAAGGTATGGCACTCCAAGAGCCTTGATTAGTGATGGGGGCTCCTATTTTTGTAATAGATGGATGGCTGCATTATTGGCTAAGTATGGGAAACATCGGGTGACCACTCCGTATCATCCTCAAGCCAATGGCCAAGTGGAACTAGCAAACCGAGAAATCAAGCAGATACTGGAGAAGTCGGTAAATGGGAACCGGAAAGATTGGGCGATGAAGTTAGATGATGCGCTTTGGGCATATAGGACGGCATATAAAACTCCATTAGGGCTATCGCCGTATCAATTAGTGTTTGGGAAGGCATGTCATCTACCGGTTGAATTGGAGCATAGAGCGTATTGGGCAGTCAAGAAGCTGAATTTTGACTTCGAAGCTGTTGGAAAAGAGCGACTCTTAAAGCTCAACGAATTAGAGGAGTTTAGACAACAAGCTTTCGAAAACTCCAGCTTGTACAAAGAACGGGTCAAGAAGTTCCACGACCGAATGATCACGAATTGCGTATTTAAAGCTGGGGAACAAGTTCTCTTGTTCAACTCTCGTCTACGACTTTTTCCGGGCAAGGTGAAATCTCGATGGTCCGGGCCATTCACAATCAAAATTGTCCGAGTATCGGGTGTAGTGGAGCTGTTGAATCAAGACGGGAGCACATTTCTCGTGAATGGACAACGCATAAAGAAATACTACAAGTCCGACCAAATTCAAACCGTACATGAAGTGCGGTTGAAAGAAGCAAAGTAGCATCAAAGGTCGTCAAGCTTGAGACGTAAAACAAGCGCTTGTCGAGAGGCAACCCGATATTTAGTATTTTTGCATTGTCTTTAAATTCTTTTTAGTTTATGGTAATTTTATGTTTTTTTGTTTCGTTTTTCATTCTTAGGACTCAATATGGACGAGTAGTGCAAGAAACGGGGGTCGAAAAGACGAAAAATGGCGTGTGGAAGGAAAACGGAGTAACATGGCCGTGTCACTTGATAAACACGGCCGTGTCAAAACTAGCGTAAAAGGGTGAAATCCACTAGAAAGCAACACGGCCGCGTCATTAACTGACACGGCCGCGTCCAATTAAGCTCAAGATCAACACGGCCGCTTCTCGCAAATGACACGGCCGTGTCAAAAGATGGCTCAGAATGACAAAATGCGCTGGAATACAACACGGTCGTGTCACATACTGAACACGGCCGTGTCAAAAATGCCTCAGAAAACCAGTTTTGGTCCAACTCCAACACGGCCGTGTCACATGCTTAACACGACCGTGTCAAAAGAGGGCTCAAACAGTCAAAACACGCTGGAATGCAACACAGCCGTGTCACATACTGAACACGGCCGTGTCAAAAGTGCCCCAGAAATACAGGTTTGATTCCAACTCAACACGGCCGTGTCACATTACAACACGGCCGTGTCAACCTTCCACAGCTTCAAAAACGCGAATTCAGGTTTAAAGTCACCCTATTCCTTTCTCTTTCGCGACACGCACGAAGAACACAAAAATTCACCCACACTTCACCAATTCACACAGAAACACACTCAAATTCACCCACAATCCAACTCAAACACAATCACACACTCTAATTCACTCACTACATCCACCAAAGTCGGAAATTTCGACCCACTTCCAAGGACCTAGGGCACATTCCGAATTGGGTTTTCTCCGACTAAATTTCTCCGGTAAGTGAAGCTAATCCCTATTAGTGTGTTTCCCATCCAATTTTGATGCTTAATTCGTATTGGGGATAAATTAATATCATGATACAAGTGAGTATTGTAGTACCTATGTGTTAAATAATGCAATTTGGGTATGAACTTGTGCGAGTAGTGAATGGGGTTACGTAATGAGTATAAATTGTTGTGATTGTTGCTAGAATTAGATGCAAATGTTTTGGTTAGCATGGAACGAGCACCCCGAGATTGAAATTCATGTGTTGGACTCATTGAGGCATAGTATCAAACATGTTATGTGCATGGTTTATGTTGATGTTATGTCACTTGATTTCTATTCCTTATAGCAATTCTACATATTGTACAACGTAATGGAATTATGATGCATGCTCCAGTTGCTAAAATTCGATGTTTCATTATTTGACGATCTCCCAAGTGAAGTGGGTAGGAGTTGAGCATAGGATAGGGGGTATATAACGCATAAATGGCTCGGGTGTCACTAGCCTATGAATATCTTGTTACATTCGTTGGCATAATTCATTTTCGTCTATGATTGTGCTAAACTAAGGATTGTGGCACTATTGATTTGTGTGTTGTTGAGTGTGTGCACAGGATTTTAAACAATGGCACCACCGAAAGGACAATCTAGTCGTAGCAGAGGCAAGTCATGGTTGAAGACACCCCGGCTGTCAACCCTAATGACAGTCAGACCCTTTTCGGGTTCTCTTTGACAGAGGTGGAAGATAAGACTCGGTTTGAGGAGCTTAGGCATCGCACTGTCATTCCCACAAGGTTTGGCAGTGATACCTTGACTCAGGCCATGGGCATTCATGACAATGTCCGTACTTGGCTCAACCGAGTCGGGCTACTTCAGCTCATGAGGACGCAGCAGACATACAGACGGATCACCCTCGAGTTCTTGAGCACATTCCACATTATTGCAGCCAGCTCTTTTCGTTCCACCCGTCCGGATGGAATCACATTCCAATTGATGGGGAAAGTTCGAACATTGACCTACGATGAGCTGGACAAGATATATGGCTTCCCGACTTTTGCAAAAGTGACTCCACCGGAGGTATTTGACCCTCACTCTTTTTGGGCATTGTTGACGGCTGCACCACCAATTGTAGTTGCTCAACCATATATCTCCAAGGCAGTCAAAGCTTCCTGGGTTCGTAATCCAGTCATTCGGTATATACAGAAGTTGCTGGCTACGCTTTTTGCTCGGCGTGAAGTGGGAGCTTTGAGACAGAGTGAATTGCATATGTTGTGGAACATTTTGCATGGGTATAAGGTGGACTACACACGGATATTGATGGAGCACCTGGAGAATGTCATCCGGAAACAAAAGGACAGCATCATGATTGGAGGATTGATCACTCCAATTGCAGCTGCGTTTGATGACATCGACTTAACGGAGATGGAGCCGGTGAGAGGTGAAGTCCAATTTACATGGGACTTGCTTGAATTGATGCAAGTGGTGGTCCTCGGTGAGGATGGGACTGTTCCGTATGTTTACCAAAATGTTGGTCCCTACCTTCGTCTACCATATAAGTTAGGGACAGCGGTTACCGGAGTCCATGATACAGCGAATTTGTCGCTATCCACTGAAGACCATCTGCAGCACTCCCAACCACCGAACTCCAAGGTGTTCCAGTCTAGGCTACCAGCTGAGCAAAGTAGCCACACTCCGAGACAGCCCCGGAAGAAACGAGCATCTACGACAGTTGCTTCTCCATCGGAGCTCAATGACGACATGGTTGGCATCATCAACTCATTACGGGATGATGTTCGCCTCCACACTGAGTCGATGCAGACGTTCCAAACATCGATGGAGAGGCACCACACGGAGGTCCGGGGATCACTTCAGACTATCCACTCCGAATTACATGCTCAACGAGGAGTACTCAACACACTGCTGCAAAGAAGTGATGAAGATCGTTTGTGGAGACAGCAGCAACAGAGTCAATGGGAGGCAATGTCACAGTTTTGGAGCCAATATGGGTTCCATCCTCCACCTCCGCCTCAGTGATTTGTAAGTTAGCACCAAGGCGTTCCAATTTTTCCTCCAAACGTTGGCTTCTAGCCAAGTGTGGGGGAGGGGGTGAACTGTGAACGTCTTGGCTGCTATGTTTATTGTTTTGCTGTTATTTCTGTTTTATGGTCTTATTGGTCATTTAGTTGTGTAATTGCAAAAAATTGAATGAGGGATTGATTGGTTGAGTATTGGTTGAACTTGTAGTTAAGTGAGTTGTTGGGTCTGTGAGCCCTTTGCTTGATTGATACTTTTATTTTGGGGTCTGTGTGCCCATTGCTATCAAGAACGTGCTATGATTTTGATTTTGAGTATCGGGTCTGTGTGCCCAAGTATTTGTTAAAATTGGTGTTGATGGATGTGTGCACTCAAGTTCTTTGTTTAATGTGTCCATAATTGAGTTTTAGAGTTTAGTTTTTTTTTAGTTAGAGTCAAAATGAAAAAAATGCAAACCTAAGGAGTAATTGTTGCAAATTTGGGGAAAAGATGGATGGTAAAGTGTTAATGATGATACGATTTTACGCATGAATTTGAAAATTGACACAAGAGTTGAGCATGATAGGCAATTTGAAACGAAATTGAGTTAAACTAAGAGTTGATCAAAATGACCCATGTGAGAAATTGAGCCTAAAAAAGTGACTGCTATGTATGAAGGGCTATATTTTCTTTCGGTGTGAGTTTGATTGGATATATGTCTTGGTTTCTAGAACTTGCCTTGAGACTGCGTTGAGAATAGGTCAAAAGTGTCATGTGACTTAGGAAGTGATATAGGCAATTTTTGTTTCGTACCCAATTATTGAGCCTTGAACTAACCTTTTTACCCGGAATTTTTGTGCAAAAGTGTCCCTAGTTAGCCCACTTGAGCCTTATAAGCCTTATTTATTCATAACCTAACACTGTCAGCCGAAACCTTTTGATTTAACTCTTTTGGCCCTAATTGGATTAATCAAGTTAGAGGGAGGAGAATTGGAAGGAAATTGGGTGAACAATTTGTGAGAAGGAATGGGAAGTAGGGATATTTTCGAAAAAATGAAGGAAATAAGAGAAAAGTGATAGGTGAAATCCAAGAAAAAAAATAGCCTCTCCTAGTGAAAAAAAAAAAAAAAAAAAAAAAAAAAAAAAAGAGGAAGAAGAAGTTTGTTGTTAGTATTTTTGAGGAGAGGCTAGGATATAAATAATTGAATGTGAATTTGAATAGGAAAATCGGGTAGTCCCAAGATGTGGTACCCGCAGAAATGAAAATCACTTGAGTTGTACGGGCTTTTGGAAGGTGAAGAAATCACCTTAAGGGGTGAATTGCTGAGACGGGAAGAGTGAGATTGAGTGTTTGTATTGAGGGGTAGTGGAGTTATATATATATAACTTGATTAGTCCAATACATAGTCACTTGTATCCAAATATGTCCCACCTTACCTTAAACCAACACTACAACCAAATATAAGTCCTAATTGATTCTTTGTCACTTATATTAATGTACTGAATTCGATGTAGACAATTGGCAAGCCTATGGTAAAACCGAGCGTATAGTCCAATTTGAGTTAAATTTCAAATTCTAGCCATAAACACTTGAGAGATGAGAGAAACACTTACCTGGTGAGGATCAAAAGTTTTGAAAGTTTAAGTCTCGAAAGTAGTAGATTTTTGCACTATCGTACATGCTCGTTTATATTACGGTGTCTAGGCTTTTGAAAAAAATCATTCTGAAACTAATTTATCATCCAATCGCCCTAAGTACATGAATTAATGTGTTCGGGACGAACAACAGTTTAAGTTTGAGAGATTTTGATGCACGTTGATTATGTATGTAATTAGGTCGATATATGGTATTATTTTATAGGAATTATGTGCATAAATGGTTAGAAATTGTATGAAATCTGATATAAGTGACCAATTGACGTACTCGACTTGTTTTAAGGTATTTTGAGCATTTTCAGGCTAAAAAGTTGTGATTTACGGCTACCGGACAAGAAAACAAGTTGAAACGGAGTAAAAATCGGCCCAAAGTAGTGAAAATCAGTGAGAACCGGCCCGAACCGTCCAAGAACCGATCCAAACCGGCCTGAACCTGTCCAGGAGCAAAATGGAGCAAGAACCGACGCGGCCGTGTCACATAAGCAACACGGCCGTGTCAAAAGTGGTATGCAACGCTTAAATTGGCTCTGGAATAGAACACGGCCGTGTCACAAAGCAACACGGCCGTGTCGCATTGTTGCTGGAAATAGGAGTTTTGCAAAGCGACACGGCCGTGTCATTTAAGCAACACGGCCATGTCAAAAAGGCTCGTCGATTGTTGAAATCCTGTTTTAATTGAGGATTTGATTTCCTAATTCGATTGGGATTATCTAACTCTATAAAAGAGATTCAAGTGCTTCTTAAAAAACAACACACATATTATCCGTTTTAACAACTAAATTTGGACTGGCCATCTAGGTTTAGTAATTTCGTTTAACAAATCCGCTTCGAGAGAAGGGGTTTATTATTAGACGTACGATATAAAGCACAGTTGTCTATGACTGTGTAGGCATAGGTTTATGAACTGTTTGGAGTTTCTAGGATTAATTGACTCGAGAGGGTAATTGTCTTAGTTAATCAACGATCTAATTACTTCGAGAGGAGAGTTGAGTTAATATTGCGCCGCTTAATAAACATTAGATCGGTTAAAATCAATAAGTTAATTCTAATTATCATTGGAATAAATATTCTGAAATCGATACCCTAGGATACTGTTTTCCCTTGATTGTTAATTATTCGTGGTTTTCAAGTTTGAATTTAGAGTTAATTAAGTATATTAATCAGTAAAATCAATCTTTCCTGAATTAGTGTCTAGTTAGGATATTCCTAGAATATTGAGGTATCAAACTACCTAAAAACCCTATTCCTTGTGGGATCGACCTTGACAATAGTACTACACCTACATCCGTACACTTGCGGAACACTAGGTTAGAAGCCGACGTGTCATTATTCATAAGCTAAAAATTGCTTAAGTATCACACTTCATCTCCTATATTTGACGAAAATCACCTTTATTTTCAAATACTACCTACTTTTGATTTTAAGCAATTTTACCACTTTTTTTACTGTTAATAACTTCTTAAAAAGATAAGCAAAAGGCAACACTAAAAACAGTTTTTCTAAAGTTATAAGTTGAAAAACACATGGGAAAAAAACAATTGTAATCACCCTGTAAGTAGTAAATGCTCCAACTTTTATATTTGGCCCAATTCAATTTTATTCACAAACACTACATACTTATTATTTTAAGAAATTTTAATACAATTTCCATTTTTAATCACTTCTTCAAAAAATACAGCAAAGGAAAACAACCACTTAATTTAAGTGCTTTTGGGCTTTTAGCTTGAAATAAGCTGAAAGGAGTGTTTGCAAATGGCAGTTTCCGCTTAAATTTTGGAGGTGTTTGCTATTACTTTTGCTTTTGGGAAAGCGATTAAGATTAGGGGGGTGTTTGCGATTGCTTTTATTTTTGAAAAAGTTATTAAAATTAGAGATTTTATTAAAATCATTTATGTAAAAAGTAGGTAGTGTTTGAAAAAAAAATGTGATTTCCAATAAAAGTAGAAGTTGGAGTGTTTGCTATAAAATCACTTACGTCTTTTAAAAAATATCATATTATTTACAGAATTGTCATTAAGTAGAGAAAAACATTAAATTTATGCTTTTAGCTTTTACATTGGAAGCACTCTTTTAAAACAGAAGTTGGCTTTGCAAACACTACAAAATAAATTTTCTCAATCTATAAGCTAAAAATCACTTAGAAAAATCAAATGCAAACACCCCCTAGAAATCCTATAAAAATCACTTATGGTAGTGTTTGAAAAAAAAAAAAGTGATTTCTAATAAAAGTGAAGTTGGAGTGATAGGTATAAAATCACTTATGTCTTTCAAAAAGTATCATATTATTTACATAATTGTCATTGAGTAGAGAAAAACATTAAAATACTGCTTTTAGCTTTTAATTGGATGCACTTCTTTTAAAGCAGAGCCTAACTTTACAAACACTACAGAATAATTTTTCTCAAGTTATAAGCCGAGATTCACTTAGAAAAAACTAATGCAAACACTCTCTTTCGTTGAATTGGGCCAAAAGCTGCAACCTAAAAATTACTCCCTCTGTCCCGGTTAACTTGTCACAGTTGACCGGGCACGGATGTTAAGAAAAAACAGATTTTGTGGAATCTTTGACTTTTTTAAAGGTAGAGATTGAATGTGGATATTTTGAGGGTGGAGATTGTTGCCTTTAATTGCCATTTATGGGTGTGACAAGTTAAGTGGGACGGACCGAAATGAAAAGTAGGACAAGTTAACTAGGACGGAG
This sequence comes from Ajuga chamaepitys, assembly GCA_958295605.1. NCBI lineage: Eukaryota > Viridiplantae > Streptophyta > Magnoliopsida > Lamiales > Lamiaceae > Ajuga > Ajuga chamaepitys. Next base: position 22,572,629 of record OY282498.1, on the reverse strand, counting down.
GGAGTATTATTTTCCATAATCACTTTTTTAATAATTTTTACAAAAGTAGAAGCAATTGCAAACACCCCAAAGTAAAACAAAAAGTTTGTGCATTGAATGGCCCGGGCCCGTACATATCATAAGAATGTTTGATGGTCTAGGATTTTAGCTCTTCAGAGGAGGTGGTGTACTCTGTTCTATGGATGAAACATAAAAACTCTTTTCCACTGGATAAAACTTAGAGCACTCAAAATACAACTTCTTAATTAACTTCTAGAGAAAATAAAATCAAACAGCCTCAAATATAGTTTGTCCATAAACTAACAATTAGGCGAGCATGCTTTAAATTAGAACTGTAGCGTTTTAAATAAAACAGTAAATCATATCTATTATTTTACATGGATTTTAATGCAACAAGAAGTTAAAAAAAATGCTCTAATTACAACAAATTAATGCAAATAATTTAGAGAGTTCTACAGTTACAAAAGTAACATAATTATAGGGGTAGAAGAGAAGTCATTCAATTACCACCACATACACACTCAAACTCAGCCTATAAAACAGACCACCCACCAAACTTCCTCTGTTGCTATATTTTCTCACTCACTCACTCACTCACAAACTCAAACTTTTACTAAATCCAAATTCAAGGAAATACGGAGCTTGTTGTAACATTTCTTCAATAAGCGGAAAGTGGAACAGAGGGTTGGCATCACAATATTTATAAGAGGCAATTGCAAATTACAAGTTTCCGCCGACAAACATGAGTCAAGGTAATAACTATACTACCTCTGTAAGGACTGAATAAGGATTTTAGCTCACAACTATATCAACTTCTAAGAATATCTCCATAAATATAAAATATACATAGACATACATATATATGCATATAATTACAAGAGACAAATAAAATAAAGAATCGTCCCCAAGTTAATAGTTAAGTTGTGTGAGTGAAATGGATGTATACAAGAACAAGGGGGGCAGAGGAATTATTACGTGTCTCGGTTGAGGTGGGAAATCACGGGATGATTGGATACAAATGAGGAATTCAGCTCATAGCCTTAGATAACTTGATACAGTAAATATATTGTTGCTCATGTATATATACATTAAGATTAATTTATTTAGCTATAAATATAATGTTGCTCACGTATTTTAGATTAGTATAGATTTTACGGGGAAGGTCCTCAAGTTCAGGCAGTACACTAAATTTTGTCAAAATACTGCTTCTTCATAGATGATGATGATGATGATGATGATGATGATGATGATGATAGTAATTTTTTTATTATTATTATGATGATGATGTAATTTTATTATTATTTTTATTATTATTATTATTATTATTATTATTATTATTATTATTATTATTATTATTATTATTAGTAGTAGTAGTAGTATTATTATTATCATCGTCGTCGCCGTCGTTGTCGTTATTATTATTATTATTATTATTATTATTATTATTATTATTATTATTGTTATTATTATTATTGTTATTATTACTATTATTATTATTATTATTATTATTATCATTATTATTATTATTACTATTATTATTATTATTATTATTATTATTATTATTATTATTATTATTATTATTATTATCAGGGAAAGTTGATAAAAATATCCTGTAATTTTTCATAATTATAAAATTATCCTGTATGTTTGCTACTTTAAGAAATTACCCAGTAATTTAACAAAAATTGGTAAAAATACCCCGTTACCGGCAATTCCCTGTAATCCATCTAGTAACAAATTGAGTGGTGATATGTAGCTGATGTGGAATTGGTAATAAGCTGATGTGGCGGTCTTTATTTTAATGTGTTTTTAATATATTTTTCTAATTATAATTTAGATTATAAAATATATTGAAAATTCAAAATAAATTATGAAATGATTTGAAAAATGTTAAAATTAATTTATATAAATAAAAATAATCTTTAAAATAAAAATAAAATTAATCTTTAAACGAATCTTAAAATTATTTTAAATATCTAAATAATTTGAAAATATAGAATTATTCTAAAAATCTAAAAGATAAATTAAATTTTCCACCTAACCCCCTACCCAACCCAACCCAACCAAAACTTCCATCCCAAACGGCCAAACCTGACCAGAAACCGCAATCCCTGCCCCTCCCACCCACCAAGTAAACCGGCATATTCTTCTTCTTCTTCTTCTTCACCTTTAGAGTCGCCGGCCCTCACCCACAGTCGGAGATCATCATGCCAAACACTCCATTGGGGTAAAATTGTAGGGCATAATTTTATTTTATTTGATTGGGTTAATCTGCATGTTCCCCAAAAACTCAAGGGCCAATCTGCAAATTGCCCAAAAACTTCCATGGATGCCAGATAAGCTTCACAATCGTGTCTATTACAATAGTAATTTTAAGGTAAAGTGGCGGCAATAGCTATCCATCACAATTGCACCACAATGGTGGCATGACGAAGCCACGCGACGGGTAGATCTGGAGAAGATTTCTACGTAGACTTGTCGCAGATGGTAGATCGCGAGTCAATAAATTTCGACGACGAGTCTCGGCAGCCTGTGCAGACGATGGCCAGATCCTCATGGCGGCAACCGTCAGCCTGGACGTCGAATGGCAGCTGGTTTGTTCTCCGGCAGTAGTATGAAGATGAAGATGGGGTGTAGGGGTTGTTAAATTTTCAAACCACGTCACATTTAATAAAGTTGACTTCCATTTACAAGCCATGTGGAATGAAACAATAAACTAAAGAGTCCAAGTCATATTTAATACGCCACGTCAAACCTGTTACCGGATGAGTTACCGAGAATTATCGGTAACGGGATATTTTTATCAATTTTTATTAAATTACTGGGTAGTTTTTTAAAGTAGCAAACATATAGGATAATTTTATAATTATAGCAAAGTTAAAGGATATTTTACCAATTTTCCCTTATCATCATCATCATCATCATTAAAATTTGCTAATTATGGGATTCTGATAGATTTCTTGGGAGTTCGGAATTCATTAACATATTTCTTAATGCCCATATATTTACGAACTACATGAAATTGTGAAAATTACATGGGAACTCTGAAATAGAATTATGTAATATTAAATAGTCTTTGGTTGGAAGGAGATCACCTATTTCAAATGGTTTTCCATCTCCTATTCCAACTATATCACTACTTGTAATATGTTTGTCGGAGATGTCACCATGATATTATTTCACATAAGTGCCATATATTATTTAAGTTGGAATAGAAGATGCAACATTGTTTGGAATAAGGACTTATCCAGTCTTTAGTTTTAGTGATTAGAGTACTTCATTTTGGAGGAGGCCAACGCAATTTTCTTCTTTTAAGCTCTAAAAAAATTAAAATTCTATTTATAGTGTTATAATAACTCATTTTATAAATATAACATCAACTATAAACATTGATGCAACATGAATTTAAAAAAAAAAAAAAAATTGAACAAAGTATATAAATTCAGCAACTTTTTAAAAATTCTTAAAATTACTAACAAATCATTATTATGTTTATTACTTTTTAGTGGATTTAAATTTTAAGATATTATTTTCTATTTTGCAATTTTTCCTTTTTTTTTTTTTTTCTATTTTTCAATGAATTTGTTTGTCTATTTTCAGTTTTCTACCTGAATGCATACAAACCAATCCAAACCAATGCCACTGTAGCTTTAGTTTGGATAATATTAATGTTCATTTATAGAAATATCATGATTCATGTATGCAGCACAATATAAAGAAGCAAGAACTGACAGACGACGAATATTACTCTCCAAACAAAAAGGTACTTCTTAATCTATGAACCAATCACTTTAGATATTGATCTAAAGTAAAGGGTTCAATTAGTTTTCATCCCTCAATTCAATAACTTTTTTTTAGAATTGGATGCAAGAGCAACAGAGGAAACAAGGGCAGACAATGCAAAAGAGCGAGGCAAGAAAGGCGAGAAATTTTAAGAACTAAACGCCCAACTACATTTCAGAAAGGTATGACAAAAATAAAAAGAAAATCTAAATACAGTTTATTCATTAGCTTTTCAATTAGTAAAAAATAATAGATAAAATCTACAGGATCAAACGCAACTGGCAATTCACACATGGAACCTTCCAAATCTGAAGGTTCTCAACCAAATCAAGGTTGGTAAAAAAGTCTCAAACTTTGGATCATTGGATCAGAATAAAAAAAATAAGATGCTAACTATTTAGATTCAAATGCATAAATAAAAAGATCTAGAAACAAAGCACAAAGATCGGAAGATAATAGTCTCCTCACGTGCCCATATTGCAATGCATTAGGGTGGAAATCAGAGAGCATGAAAAAGGATACAAAGACTGGAAAATTATTGCTCACAATATGTTGCCAGCAAGGCCGTGTAAAATTGCCAAAAATACGTCAACCACCTACAATATTACATAAGTTGTTATTAGAATCATCATCTTTCAGAAGAAACATAAGATCTTATAATTCAATGTTAGCTTTCACATCAATGGGAGCTAAAATTGATAACTCGGTAACCTCATCTACCGGTCCTTACACTTTTAGAATACATGGCCAAAATCACCACCGCATTGGATCCTTAATACCAACGGAAGGACAACTCCCACGTTTTGCCTAACTATACATATATGATACGGCGAATGAAGTACAAAACCACATGAATACAATGAAGAGAGCCCAAACCTCAGAGAAGTTGGATGAGAAAATAGTTGCGACACTGATTGAGATGATTGACTCCAATAACGAACTCGCTAACCTATTCATGAAAGCAAGAGACCGATATGAATCTAGAGAAGCAAGAGAGTTTTCAATCAGATTAGTTAGTAAAAAACATAAAGGAAAGCAATACGATCTACCAACGTCGGAGGAACTTGCAGGACTAATTGCTGGAGACCTCTCTTCAACAACAGGAGAAAGAGACATCATTGTGCAACATCAATCATCACAACTTCAAAGAATAAGCAAGCTCCATCCTCTTTTATGGCCATGCAGTACACACTTTTATTCCCATATGGCGAGAATGGATTCCATGAACAAATGACATACACAAACTAAAACGAAAGAACTATCAAAAGGTCTTTCGTCACAATGTGTAAGTACTATGCATACCAAATACAGACGAGATTGTCCGAGGGAACAACAATTATAAGATCAGGCCGACTCCTGCATCAATTTGCAGTCAATGTGTACACAATAATTGAACAATATCGATTGCGGTAGATCAGGAACAATCAAACAACATTGAGGGTAGAATTTTACAATAATGTGTGCGATGTAGTTGCAAGGGGCGACACAGATGCAAGATCAATGGGAATGAGCTAGATTCTACCATCTTCCTACTCGGGAAGTCTAAGATATATGACCGAAAATTTTCATGGTGCAATGGCAATTTGCAGAGGCCAGGGCAATCCTCAGTTGTTCATCACAATAACAGCTAATCCAAATTGGCTGGAAATAAATGCTCATCTACAACAATATGGCAATAATACTCCGAATGACAGGCCAAACACAGAATGTCGTATCTTTAAAATGAAGTTGGAAGAATTGCTATTAGAAATTCAAGATGGATTTTGTGGAGCACCTCCGCAAGCAAGTAACAAAAAACACAATGCCAATTGCTTAGATAAAAATAGAAAAATTAAAGGAAATTATTTCTTTGTAAAAAAATAAAAATATTAAATCAATATATCTAATTTAAATTCTTACTTTGATTGCAGTGATCTACACTATCGAATTTCAAGAAAGAGGATTGCCTCATGCACACATATTGCTCTGGTTGGAAGAAAGCCTCAAGAACCCAAATCCTTCCCAAATTGATTCATTAATCTCTGCTGAGATACCCGATAAAAACCACGACCCCGAAGGATATGCTTTGGTCGAACAATACATGATGCACGGACCATGCGGACTGGACATAACACAATCACCATACATGCAAAATGGTGAATGCACTAAAAACTTCCCTAAACAGTACAGAGATTGCACAACAATCGACAAAAATGGATACGTAAAATACAGACGAAGAGACGATAAAACAAAGTTTATCATGAAGGGAGAGACGAGAATGGACAATGCATACGTCGTCCCACATAATCTGTCTCTATTGAAGAGGTACAAAGCTCATATAAATGTAGAGTGGTTCAATAGGACCAAAGCAATCAAATATTTGTTCAAATACATCACGAAAGGTGTGGACAAGGCTACAATGATCATATAGCAGTCTGGGAAATCAAACAATGAAGCTGACCAAAGACAAAATAAAGGAGTGGATGAGATAAAAAATTATCTAGAATGCCGATATTTGTCCGCCTATGAAGCCATGTCGAGAATATTTGCATTTGACATTCACTACCGAAGGGCCTGCTGTTCAAAGATTAACCATACACCTCTCAAATAAAAAAAGAGTCTACTACAGTGAAACAGACGACCTTGCAAGTGTCATGTCGCGACAACATGTTCAAAAGACAATGTTTACCGAATGGATGGAAAGAAATAAAAATGACAGCGAAGCAAGGAAGCTAACCTATGCACAATTCCCAACAAGATATGTTTGGGATGTCAAAAATAAAGTATGGACAAAACGCCAACAAGGCCGCACAATTGGAAGAATTGTCAACATTCACCCAACTGCTGGAGAACTATACTATTTGAAAAAGTTGGTGGACATACTAAAAGGACCGATATGCTTTGAAGAAATACTTACCCTCGAGAACGTAACACACCAAACATTCAAAGCTGCTTGCTATGCAAGAGGGCTACTAGATGGAGATTCTGAGTCGCACGACGCGATGGACGAGACGTCCCAATGGGCCACCCCTATCCAATTGAGACATCTTTTCACAACTCTCTTGCTTTACAGTGAAGTTGAGAGCCCTTTGCAATTGTGGAACCACTATTAGAAGGCCCTAGCAGAAGATATACCATACCGACAGCGAAAAACATTCCATTTCAGAGATTTGGAATTCACATATAAGGAGTTGCAAAACTACACTTCAATAGAGATCGAAAAAATACTGCTCCAAAATGAAAAATCTCTGACAGACTTCCCTGATATGCCAACACCCGATAAAAATCTGTTGAAAGAGCTCACTAACTCATTCTTACAAGAAGAAAGAAACTACAACATTGAAGAGCAACGAGCAAAACATATCAAGTTGGCGCAAAGTTTAAATGAAGAACAAAGAATAGTATTTGAGAGCGTAATTGATTCGGTCCAGAATAAAAAAGGCAAACTTTTCTTTATATATGGTGCTGGCGGTACCGGAAAAGTGTACCTGTACAGAATAATAATCACAAAATTAAGGGCTGAAAGAAAAATCGTCATTCCAGTAGCATTATTCAGGCATTGCAGCCTTGCTACTTACAGGGGGAAGAACAACTCACTCCCGGTTCAAGATACCCTTAGAAGTTCACGAAAATCATTCTGCGAAATAAAAGTAGGCTCAATGCTAGCGGAACTACTGATAGAGGCAGACTTAATTATATGAGATGAAGCACCAATAACCCACCGGTACACATTTGAAGCACTGGATAGAACTATGAAAGAATTGTTGTCCATATCAGACCCAACAGCAAAGAACAAAACATTCGGTGGGAAAATTGTGCTCCTCGGAGGGGATTTCAGGCAGATACTACCAGTCGTACCCCATGGAAGTAGACAAGATACTGTATTGGCAACCATAAATCGATCAATCTTATGGGATTCATGTCATGTACACACACTGACACAAAACATGAGGCTCCACCAAAGGGAAAAAGACTTTGCAAAATGGGTTTTGGAAGTTGGAGAAGGACTTGCAAAGAGAAGTAATACAAGTGATGAGGCATGCGATGACATTGAAATGATAGAAATAAACAAAAAGCTCATGCTACAACGCAAAGAACATCCAATAAGGAAAATTGCAAAAGCCACAAACTCGGAATTCCATAGAGAATTTGATGATCGAGAATATCTAACAGAGAGAGCAATTCTAACACCAACAAATGAAGATGTAGACGAAATAAATGAGGCTCTCCTATCAGATGCACCTGGAGAAGCAAAAAGACTACTTCAGTTCAGATAGTATCGACATGGATGCAGAAGACACAAACAATCATCAAGTCTCATACCCAATTAAATTCTTAAATTCCCTCAAAATCCCAGGAATTCCAAACCACCATCTCCAACTAAAAATAAATGTTCCAATTATGCTCTTGAGAAACATCAACCAAAAACAAGGCATGTGTAACGACACAAGACTAACGATTTCACGTCAGCAAACAAGGTCATTGAAGCAGAGATATTGACCGGCACTCATATAGGGCAAAAGGTACTCATTCCGAGAGTAATCCTGTCTCCAACTGATACAAAATGGCCATTTAAACTAAGAAGACGTCATTACCCAATAAGGGTATGTTACGCAATGACTATCTACAAAAGTCAGGGACAAAACTTAAAAAGAGTTGGCCTATATCTTCCAAACCCTATTTTCAGTCATGGTCAGTTGTATCTTGCACTCTCTCGAGTAACATCACCGGAAGGATTAAAGATATTGAGCATCAAACCCACTTAACATGAAGAATATGCAGTAGAAAATATCGTATACAGAGAGGTCTTCAACAACCTGCCAAGCTCTTAGTCAAGATATGCTAATTTTTCAATTTATTAAAGTTCTATTTATAATTACATGTAACTAATATATGTTAAGTATATACCAAAGTTATGAATTCCGTTCCGGAAGTCAATTCGGATTTGTCATTGGAACGAGATATTTCGGTATCGGAGCATTCCAGCGTTCCGTTTCGGACTGTTTCGGAATTACATATATATAAATATATATAATTAAATAATCTCATAAAAAAAATTAATTATAAGACATGTAAATACTTCATTACATACAACATGTGGTAATTCAAGAATAATCTCTAAATATTTAGTTGAAATCGAAATATCATATCCAAAACATAAAAATAGTTCATCAAAATTAAATTGTCCAAAACATACAAATAGTTCATCAGAATTGAAATGTCGAAAAAATACAAATTTCATCATTTAAAATATAAATAATCCCTAATCTCATCCAACATTAAATAAAGTATCGTCTTCAAGGTCATTCAAACCAAGTGTGGCTTCTTAAACATGAACAAAAACAACATCAGCTTCATCAAGAACCAAGTTGGTTTCTCCATCCTCTAAAGTCAATAGTCCAAGTGGTTCTGCAATTGTCTCCCAACCAACATCATCTCCAATAAGAAGGCTAGGCTCTTCAGAAACCCATTCATCCAACAAGTCAATGTGATCCAAGCTTATAGGATCCAAAGTCACTTTTCCTTTCTTCATAATTCTACAAAAAATAGATATGTTGTTAATAAAGCATTACATATCCACTAGCTTCATTAAAGAATTTCATTATTTATTACCTTTCTCTAAGCTTTAGATTGTAGCGCACAAAAACTAGATCGTTTAGCCTTTTATGTTCAATCCTATTCCTCCTTTGAGAATGTATGAATTCAAAAATGCTCCAATTCCTCTCGCATCCAGTTGAACTACAACACTGACTAAGCACTCGAATGGCAAATTTTTTGAAGTTTTGAAGTGTAATTTCCAAATTGCTCCAACTAGAAAGAATAAGCAAACTATTTAGTAATGGAAATTTATATTCAATAAATAACAAAGTTTAATATATTACCTGGATTTAATTTTTCACGTTGTCGAATAGCTAACGACATTCCAAAGTCACCTGTTGATTTCTTGTATTCTTCAAGTTGACCACTAATCTTATCTTGCACATCAAATTCAGGGACCAATCTAGTAATTGTAGTGAGTAATCCTCGGGTGACTTCTTTTTGTTTAGTAAAAGAAGGCCTAAAGTAAATTGAAGGATTAAGAAAACAACCAGCTGCGTGCGAAGGGCTATGAAGTTGTTTGTCCCATCTAGCATCAATCACTTTAACATATGGCCCATACAATGTCGCTTTCCTATTCATACTTGTGATTATGGCTTCCTTTGCTTTATCCATTGCTTCATACAAGTAGCCCATAGCTGGTCTTTCTTCACCATCAACAAGTCTAAGTACTCTTACCAAAGGTTCACTAACCACAACAATGTGCTGACAACTCGCCCAAAATTCTGTCTTGCAAAATTATTTCAGTTACATATTTCCCTGCACTACTTTTGGCATAATTTGACTCCAACCACTTATTTTAAGTAAACATTTGTCTAAGCTCATTCTTGAATTTAAGTAAACATTGAAGACTTAGAAAATGAGTGGCAAATCTCGTAATGGCAGGCCGACATAAATCTCTACCATTTGTGAAATCTTTCCTCGTCAAAGACAAGACCCAAGCATGATTATAAATGAATTTTGTGATGCTTCTCGCTTTTTTAATGGTTGCATCAATCATAGGAAAGTATATAGTATCAGCGAAATTCGCTAGCATCAAATCAATGCAACGTGCTGCACAAGGAGACCAAAAGAAAGTGTCATACCTTTGTTGTAAAGCCTTCCCAATAGCTTTGTAGCTAGCATCATTATCGGTTATGAACTGGACAATCTTTTCTGATCCTACTTCTTTAACAACTTGGTCAAAAAGTTCGAGCAAAATTTTCTTATCTGTCCTCAGGTCTGATGTATCAACGGACTTGAGAAACATTGTGCCGGCAAGAAAGTTAATGATTGGTTCTTGTCTTTGATTAGTCCAACAATCAGCCATGATAGAATACCTATATAATTCCAATCTGCCTTGATCCCTGATAGATAACACTTAATATCATGAACGGCTTCTCTCAAAAGAGGCCCCCTCAAATCATGAAAAGAAGGCCCTTTAAAACCAGGACCACATTCTGCTTCCACCATTGGTTGGTAGTAAATTGAATTTGCTCCATTGAATGATACGTTTACATAATATCACCATCTTGCTACACACATCTGAGCATTATCGACTTTTTCTTTTGAAGCCATTGCACTTTTGATTCAAGGTTGTGATCCAGAAGTAGTGCGTGGAGGAAAGAAACTTTGCATCCCTTTTTTCGGCCGTGCATTTTGCTTTTCTACATTCTTCTTTCCTTTTGGATTTTGCATCTCATTTGTGGAATTCAGTATATAACACAATCATCATATTCATCTTCTTCCATAGACTCACCAAAGGAACTCCCTATTTCAAATCGTTGTCTCTTCTTCTTTTCTTGTTCTTTAACCAAGTCATCCACCAATTGTTTCATTTGCCACTTAACATCAGGTGGAACCTTCTTACGAGCTTCAACCTGACCTTTAATTCCAGCAAGATGGTATTTAAGTCTGAGTGATTCCCCCACCATTCATCCTTTTGTTACAATGAAGGCAAATAGTACTATTCTTTGAACCAACTACCAGTTGACCATGAGACCACGCCGGATCATCTGATCGAGCGGGGATGGGAGCCATAGATGATGCAGAAGCAGCACTTGATGAATTTTCAGTCATGTTTTTAGTTTAAGTTAACAATAAATTAAATTATGTTCAGTAATTTACTTACAAAATTGCAAATTGAAAGATAACAATGATTTCTTGCACATTCATCATTCATCAGAATCATCACTCAAAATTGAAGTTAACAATAAATTAAATATAGTCAATTCAAAAAAAAAAAAAAAAAAAATCTTACGGCTAGTTTCTTGTACATTCTAAAAAACAGTAAACATAATTTATATGCTTAAACACTTGTATTTACTAAATCTTTTATTATTACACCTATGACATAATAATCAATTGAAATAATTGATTTTCGTGTGTTCATATCTTAAGAAAACATTATATATTTTCTGCATTTTGTTCTCGGGCAAACAATAAATATTTAGCAGTAGCAAAAAGAAGTAAAGAACATAACAAGAGCAAACATACAAGAGCAACGAATTGAAAAGTGAATTGAAAGAAGTTACGAAAATGACTCACAATGGTTGAATTTTCGAGTTCCACTTCCACAGCCACACTTCCACTTCGCGTCCAACTTCGTAGGTTGAGAATTTTGGCACAGAATGATGATGGTGGAACTTTAAGTTTCAGAAATTAGAAGCCAGACCTGAAGTCAGATCTAAAGATTCTAGGATTCAAAGTTGGAATTTTCAGATCTAGGGTTTCAGAAATTTGAAGTTTGGGGAGATGGCAAAATGGGTCTGCGTTTTGAACTTTGAATTGATTTGAGAAACAAAAGAATGGGTTAATGGGGGTCTGTTGGTGCCCTGTACATGCGCAGGGATAAAGCATAAGGCTAAATGAGGGCTAAGGATAAAAAATCAATAAAAAATAGACTAATAAAATAGAATAAAAAAGGACGTTCCGGATCTCGCATGTTCCGGCCGAAACGGCCATCTCGGCCAATTTCAGCCGGAATTTTCTGAAATGACCGGAATTTTTGGCGAGACGGAATTGGACGCTTGTTGTTCCGTTTTTATTACCGGTAAGAGATGTTCCGGCCGGAATGGAACGAAATTCATAACTTTGGTATATACTACCTCCGTCTCGCTCTAACTTTCCTATTTTCTTTTTCGGTTTGTCCCAATTTAACTTTTCAGCCCATAAATGGCAAATATCTCTTACAATCTCCACCCTCAAAATCTCCACTCTCAATCTCCACCTTTATCTCCACCCTCAAAATCTCCACTCTCAATCTCCACCTTTAAAAAAGTCAATGATTCCACAAAATCTATTTTTTCTTAACCTCCGTGCCCGATCAAAGTAGGAAAGTTAATCCGGGACGAAGGGAGTAATAAAAAATTTATTCATCTACAAAAATTCGAAAATGGGTGGCGGCCAACAACGTCCAACGAAAAACAAAAAGAAGAGGAGAATGAGCTTAAGTCATCCAAGTACAAAGTCCATGATGTATTCCCACAAACATGGGAAAGTGTAAAGAGTAAAGAATAAATAAAAGATGACTAAAAAATAAATTAATTTTACTGGTTTCATTACTTAAAAAATCTCCATAGATATTGAAAAATATCAAAAAACTTCGTGGCAAATCTCCGATTAACAACACATATTTGGGAAAGCTTTTCCATATAATTTATGAAATGCACACTAAATGATACACGGGAAAGACAGTCTGCTAAACTCTAATTTTAAAAATAGTTATACCTTGAAAAGGAACATCGATCGATCTACAAAAAAAGACAGTAAACCTTAGAAGCTAAACAAGGCTTACAAAACACGTTCCAATCATTGAAAGGCATGTAAACAATAACAAGGAATTTCAGTGTAATTATGCCATGACCTCAAAACACTTTTCTCGTCAACTGCAGTCATTTTTCACCAAACACATCTCCCCTTCGAAAGGTGGAAAAAAGGAAAAAAGAGCAAACATGCATACATTATCTTGCTCGTCTTTTATTTGACGATGGAAGAATTTCACTCTCGGGCTTCAACTCTGTGTAGCTATCTGGCTGGTGGGCCTGAGGTTGTTCAGGAAGTGTACTTACTAGAAATTTTTTGCTAGAGCCAACACGGTTGCAGATTTGCTTCAGCATATTTCTACCTCGCATCCACTTGAGCATTATCTTCATGTGCGTTTTGCTGCTTAATCCATCTATACCGGCGTCCTGCAGGAATCCAAGAAAAATATGTAACAATTAAAGCATGTTTTTCTTTTCTTTTGGCATAAATGCAGGTAGAACGGTATGCTCTAATTAAAACCACTAGGAGATGCATCCTTTTCTGAATGCTTCAAACAATAGACATTTCCTGTACGAGAATTGCCAGGTCTGTGGACTAGGACCAGATTTGGCAAACATAATGGTTCTGAGGGACAGCATTTAAAATTAGTTGGAAATAATCGCCAGTTTTTTTATGTGCAAAGACAAATTTTCATCTAACCACTAATTTGCTCATGATATGTTGGATCCCATGAGAAAAATAACATAACATTTATAGAAGTACCAAAAACCCGAATACACAAAACTGAGTAAAAGAACAACAGAAGGAATAAAATGAGAAGACTCTTGAAACTAAGGCTAAGCAGTTACTCGAAACCTCTGTTCTAAAAATCCCCGACTAGCTCCGATTAATCCCCGTCTAGGCGCTAGGCTTCCATTGACCGCCTACGTTTATTTTCCGATTCCTCTCCGCTTAACTACGTCTATGCCCCGATTAGTCCCGCCCAAATCCCGATTAATCGCTAGGCCCCAGTCCACCGCCTAATTAACGCCTAGCGACTTTTAGAACCTTGCTCGAAACATAGAAATAAGAACACCCCAAAATTATGCGGCAAGTTGATAATCAGGTTCTTAATTCAGCAATTACGTCAAACACCTAATTTCCGTCCCAAATGATTTGTTGGTTCACTCAAAAGCAAAAATCCAAATCACAATCTTCATCCTCAACTTCCACTGTATTTGTCAGTAAAACAAAGATGATTTCCCAGAACCATTAGCAGCTACTGAAGCCTAAATATATCAAAAATCAGAATAAAAAGTAAAAAAGAAAAAGAAAGCATATACACAATACAAGGATTTGACTTTCATTGCTGAATTATGGATATTTTTTGGGGGGTGGGGCTCCTTAACGACATTTGGTGCAAGGTTTTTCTGGAAAGAAAGTTAAAGAAAAAATAGGCAAGTCATGTGGCCAACTCCCACTAGGCAAAATTCCGGGCATGGTCTGCCTAAAGCCTCAGCGACGCGTAATTTAGAAGTTAGAATAGTGTATAGCACATGTGCATAGTCTTTAACAGCATCGCATCAGCAGAGCTAGTTGAATTCAATTTAAAGTCCAGGTGATGCAATGGATTTGGACAAGACTAACTGTAGCCATTGGGATTTGAACCAGGGACATGAGGTCCCTTTGTCACCTCCCCACCAACTTGACTAGCCCCTGGGGGCTCAAAGCCAAATGGCAACTATTATGCAGAACCTATGGATAGGATAAATACTGAATATCATGGTACAATTGGTTGTGCTCTTTACTGTATACAAGGTATATAAGAACCGACCCAATTAGAATCAGTGAAACATCTTTCAAAGAAGCTAAAAAACTAATTACAAGATTTAGTAGTCACAGGAAAAACTCGACTACTATCACAAAGTAGCAACATAGATGTAAAATGGCAATGCATACGTATTGCAAAGAAAGTATTATTATCACATTGGTTTGGTAACTCCATTTTGACTCGATTAGAATCAACGAAAAGTGAGCGATGATTCATTTACTAGTCAACAAAATATAACAGATAACCATCTACAGATCTGCTCATTCTTATAACATATGTTTATAATGATTCTGACTTATCCAGAAGCTGCTTTGGAGATGGAAATGGCCAAAAGATAAGCACAAAGAGCGGCAACCTTGTAAATAAGTGAAACCAAAAAGTAGATGGCAGCAATGGCTGTGTAATCAGACACATGGGACAAGAATGAAGAAATCAGAGTCAAGAAACCGCTAAACAAACCAAATTAGTTTGAATATCAAAATCAAAACAGCTTTCCTAAAGTCAAGATCTTTGAGATAATCAACCTCCTTAAAAGTACTTCTTTTCCTACAATTCCGAGTTACAGAAAGGAAATTCATTATCAATTTTATAACCCAGAGCAGCGTAAAATAATATCTAATTATTTAGGTCTTCAGATTTAAGAATATAATGTCCTTTGTCCGATCTCATTTTCGGGGTGATTAAATTGCTTATAATTAGAGCAGATCACATTGACGTCCATATTAGGAATATGTTCTAACTTCTAACTATGACCCTACCAATCCTAAAGACAGTATAAACTGTCAAAGATAAGAGATTATGCTATAACATGGTTGGAGTTTCTCAAAAGAAAGTAAAGAAAAAAATGTCAATGCAAAGTATGTAAAAGACAATCTTCATTTTGGAAAAGAGCCCTCTGTAATGGACCGGCTAAATATTCAATTAAGTTGCAAAAGGTTATACGAAACTGATGTATTAGTACTCAAATTACTAATTTAGGAGAATCCTCGAAAATTAGTTCCAAACCCCTTTTATTGTATCTCTCATGTTTACCAACAACACATGGGGCATCACGGGAATGAGTAAAATGAGAACTGTACAATCTGGCTGATTTAAGCTCTGGAATTTAGAAGGTCAATCCACACGATGGGAAAGAGGGCAACTGATACAAAAGATCTAACATAATCATGGACAATCCTTCTCACAAAATGATACGACCCCGTTACGGGTGTATGTTAGGAAAAGACCGAGAGTGGAAGCGGATGAAAGTAACGAGCTTTGATGGCAGTTGTTTGTACTTATTATTTCTTTTTGTTTTTGTTTTATTTATTTTTGTAGATTTTAGTTAGGATTATCTAATTGAGCCCTTGGGTTGTAGGTCTGTTTATTTATAGTTGTTGAGAGTCTTGGATTTGGATGATTAGGTTGAGTTTTATCATAAAGAGAATTTCTCTCGCATACAACGTATCTGCTGGTTACTAGGGCAACTCGAGGGTAAAATCTCTGGTTTCTAGGATTGTTCTGAGTTTATTCTTATCAATTGGCATCAAGAGCCAGGTTGATCAATCCACACTTCCGCAAACATGGTATCCAATAAGCACATATTTAACCAAATTGAAGCCAGAATGGAACAGAACAGCGAAACACTTCAGACTCTATCCATGCAACTGGGAGGCGCTAATAACAAATGGCAGAATGACCGTCGGAGACGCAACCTCGTGCGCGATGTGGACAGACGCGAGCGCAGGAGGGGGCCGCGCAATAGATACCGGCGCGATGGTTTGCCGCCGAGCAAACGTTCGGGCCGCCGGCCCAGTGGCCGCGACAGGCGCGAATTGAATGGAAACGGTGAGAATTTGTTCGACCAAGCTCCAGAAGGATTCAGGCCAGATGGGCCAGAATATGAATCTGAAGAAGATGAGGACCATTCTGAAGAGTCCGAGCCATATTCCGAGGGATCAGTTTACAGCCGTTATTCTAGTGGGGCCCAGGATCATCGCACGAGGGGAATCAAAATTGACTTTTCGAAATTTAACGGTAACGACCAAAGTAATTGGATAGACAAGGCCGAACAGTACTCTGACCTCACAAGCATGCAGAGACGAGACTGGGTGAAGGTGGTGTCCTACTACCTTGAGGAGGACGCGCGCCAGTGGTGGCGATGGTTCATGCAGACCGGGGGCCGTCGAGAAGTGTCGTGGGAACAATTTACGAAAGGTTTGTTTCTTCGGTATGGAAATTCGCAGTTTGAAGACGCTGATGCGTCGTTAAACAGATTAAGACAGACGGGAAGTTTCCGTGACTATCTTAAGGAATTCGAGAAATTGGTCAATCGAGTGCCACACTGGCCCCCGAGCACAATAAAAGGCGCTTTCATGGCTGGACTAAAAATTGAAATTGCCAACGAGGTAAAGATGTGGAAACCACGCACACTGCAAGAAGCGGTCGAATTGGCAACACGAAAAGATGAACAATTACGTGCCATGAGACCCCAAGGGTCGAATAATCGAGGAGGGATTCTCCCCGCAAATCGCAGAATGGGAACCCGGCAGTGGGGGCCGACCTGGGGGACCAACAACAAATAATCCGACGCCGAAACCAGCCGTAGTGGGACGTGGACAAGGACGGGTCCAATTGACTGAAGAAGTGAATCGTAGGCGGCACAAAAGATTGTGTTTTACATGTAATGAAAGGTACACGTGGATCCATGTCTGTCCAAACACAAAAATGATGTTCTGTTTGTTGACGTAGAGGAAGAGGAGGACAATCAACCTCCACAATATGAGGAAGACGGGGACAGAGAGGAGGTAGATGAAGTTGTACAGTCAAGTACAACCATGGGCAAACCGACTGTCAGATTAGAAACGCTGCATGTTTTACGAAGCCCAAAAGGAACACAAGCGCTGAAATTTCATGGAGCAATAGGATCGGAAAAGATCCTGATTTTAGTTGACGCGGGCGTGACTCTAAATTTTATATCGCAGAAGTTAGCTGATGCATTGCAAATTCCAAGTTAGCTGATGCATTGCAAATTCCAACCACTCGGCTTAACGAGCCGAGAAACATTCAGACCGGAGGAGGACGAACCAAATCTCACTTCTGGTACAAACAAGTGTCAATATCTATTCAAGGACTTCAATTTGAGGTGAATTTATATGGTGTTCAACTGAGTGACATCGCCGTGATATTGGGCATGCCGTGGCTCGAGGCTGTTAGTCCAATGTTATTAGATTGTAAAGCGTTATCTTTGAGTGTGTGGTGTGAAAATGAATTATTCCTTCTCAAAGCCATAGGACATAGGACCCCACGGGAGATCGGGGTTCAGCAAGTATATCATGAATGGATGCAAGGGGCCGAATGCTACGTGTTGGCCGACGTAGGAATGGTTGACGCCATGAACACACGTGGTGATATATCCGACGAAGTCACACGGCTCCTTTCGGAATTTCCAGAGGTAACTAGGGACACTAATCAATTAACCCCTTCAAGGGAGTTTGATCACCGAATTCGATCGACTGACTAGAGCAAAGCTGTGACTGTGGCACCATACCGATATGCGCACTTTCAGAAAAATGAAATTGAAAAACAGGTAGAAGAGATGTTCGAAGCCAGGGTAATTCATTATAGTACCAGCCCGTTCTTGTCACCAGCGCTTCTCGTCAAAAAGAAGGACAACACATGGCGATTCTGTACAAACTATTGGGCATTGAATGCGACGACAGTCAAGGACCGTTTCCCTATTCCGAAGGTGGACGACATGCTTGACGAATTACATGGAGCTTTATACTTCTCTAAATTAGACTTGAAGGCTGGTTATCATCAAATTCGGATGCACCCGGACGACATTCACAAGATGGCGTTCCGAACGCACAGTGGCCATTTCGAATAACTGATGTCGTTCGGATTGAGCAACGCCCCTTATACATTCCAAGCAATCATGAACCACATCTTCCAGCCCTATTTGTGCAAGTTCATTCTGGTATTTTTCGATGACATTCTTATCTGTAGTCGTTCTTGGGAGGATCATTAGGACATTTGCGAATTGCGCTAAATGTATTGAAAAATAATCAATTTGTGATTTAGTCTGTCAAATGTTTCTTTGATGTTCAAGAAGGTGAATATTTGGGTCATTTTATCTCCCAAAATGAGGTGAGGGTCGACCCCCAAAAATTGAAGCAGTAGTGACAAGGCCACAACCAGGGAACGCCACGGAATTACGGGGGTTTTGGGGTTAGCAGGGGTGCTATCGCAAGTTTTGTGCGAAATTTGGGCAGATTGCCCGACCCCTTAATAACCTTACCCGAAAGGATAAATTTCAATGGACACCAGAAGCACAACAGGCTTTTGACAAGTTAAAACAAGCCATGAGCACGACTCCAGTGCTCGCCCTACCCAATTTTGAAGAGGAATTTGTGATTGAAACTGACGCATCGAGAGTGGGTATTGGCGTTGTGCTTTCACAGCGAAACAGGCCTATCGCGTATATGAGCAAGGGGACAGCGATGACAATCATGGTCAATATATGAAAAGGAAATGTTGGCGACGTTGGAAGCAATTTAGTTTTGGAGACCGTACTTGTTGGGAAGACGGTTAAAGATAATCACTGATTAACGTAGTTTGAAATATCTATTGGATCAGCGGATCACCACACCCGAGCAACAGAAATGGGTCGCGAAACTACTGGGATTTGATTATGAAATTATTTATCGATCGGGAAAGGAAAACAGTGCAGCAGATGCGTTATCTCGGCGGAGTCAGGATTCAACTCAATCCGGTATTGACACTTTGGCTCACGGGTCTTTGGGAAGAAATCGTGGTAGCCACAGCGGCCGATGATCGATTGGGCTCCCGCCTAGATCGAGTTCGGAATGGGACGGAATCTGATAAGGAATGGACGTTAAGGAATGGGTGCCTTTTGCGTAAGAGGCGCGTAGTGGTGCCCAAGGGACCACTTCGGGAGCAGCTTGTGTGTGACTTTCACAACTCGGCTTTTGGGGGTCAACCTGGGGTGTTACGCACTACTAAACGGCTGCGTAAGCTATTTGACTGGATGGGGTTGCGTGGGGATGTTGTGTGGTTCATCCGGGCATGTGACTGACTCATGCCAGCGAAATAAGGTGTCCACGCAATAGCAGGCAGGCCTACTAGCCCCATTGCCTATTCCGAAACAGGTTTTGACTGACGTGTCAATGGATTTTATCACAGGGTTGCATCGATCGAATGGTAAGGATGTCATCTTGGTTGTTGTTGGTCTGATCAAGTATGCCCATTTCGTGGCCCTCAATCATCCTTTTACGACTAAGAGTGTTGCCGACCTTTTTGTACACAACATTGTGCGCTTGCATGGATTCCCTAGAATTGTGTTGGTTCTTTCTCAGTAAGTTTTGGCAAGAACTTTTCAAATTACAAGGGACGGAATTGAAGATGAGTTCCGCCTATCACCCTCAGACAGATGGGCAGACGGAAGTCGTTAACCGGTGTCTTGAGCAATATTTACGATGCATGACATATGACAAACCGCGAGACTGGGAGCATCACTTTGCATGAGCAGAATACTGGTATAATACGACCTATCATGGGTCGATTAATATGACACCATTTGAGGCGGCATATGGCTGGCCCGCCGGCCGTGCCAATTCCGTTCCACGAGCTGGGCTCGACGGCCGTCCATGAGGTGGATGTTCAGTTGAAGGCAACGGATGAATTGTTGCGTGAGTTGAAGTCCAATTTGATGCTTGCGCAGAATCGGATGAAACAATATGCTGATGGTAAACGACGGGAGGAGCACTTCGAGGTTGGCGAATGGGTGTTTTTGCGCTTGCAGTTGTACCAGCAACATTCGGTGTTGCGCTGAATTAACCAGAAGCTTGCGAGCAAATATTTTGGGCCTTTTCAAGTGTTTGAGCGATTGGGGTCAGTGGCTTATAGGCTGGACCTTCCAGCTACTTCGAGAATCCATCCGGTGTTTCATGTGTCGTTACTTAAGCGGCATGTGGGAATAGATCACGTGGCACGGGCCACTTTGCCCCCTTATGCAGCTTACGGAGTTTCGGACCTTTGGCCGAAGCAGGTGCTGCATTACCGGTGGTGTACGTCGGGCAGTCAGCGGATTTTGGAAGCTTTGATTCAGTGGTCGTTGCTGTCGGAGGATGATGCGACTTGGGAGTCGGTGGATGTCTTTCGAGTTGCGTTTCCCGCCTTTAACCTTGAGGACAAGGTTCGTTTGGAGGGCGGGTGTGATGATACGACCCCGTTACGAGTGTATGTGAGGAAGAGACCAAGAGTGGAAGTGGATGAAAGTAGCGAGCTTTGATGGCAATTGTTTGTTCTTATTATTTCTTTTTGTTTTTGTTTTATTTATTTTTGCGTATTTTAGTTAGGATTTATTTTTATCTAGTTGAGCCCATGAGCTGTAGGTTTGTTTATTTATAGTTGTTGACAGTCTTGGATTTGGATGATTAGGTTGAGTTTTATCATAAGAGAATTTCTCTCGCATACAGCGTATTTGCTGGTTATTAGGGCAATTCGGGCGTAAAATCTCGGGTTTCTAGGATTGTTCTGTGTTTATTCTTATCACAAAAGCCCAAAGCTATGGCAGATTCTTAATGTTCGTAAATTAAGGTATGAAAAATGAATAGGTGTAGGATACACTAGAACTTACTTTTGTAAGCTTCCTCAATTATTAAACACACTTAATCCTTCCTAGTCAATCTTAACTTTTACATCTTTTAGCAAGAGTCGATGTGAAAGGACTAATACTACAGATTAAACATCCCGGGTACCCATACACAGTACACAGATCAAAACTTCGTAAAACAGGGTTTCTACAGAAAATTACACCATTACGGAAAACAAGACGAGCAGTAAATGTACTAAGATTATGGAACTGCAGGATTTGGATCCAGATCCTGGAACTGCAGTATCATTTACGGAAATAAAAAAAAAACACCGTTCCCATTTCGGAACTTCAATCATTAAGTCTAAATCATGATAACTTTGACTCATAAAAATCTTGAATTAGAATATCAAATTGAAGCTAGATTTTGGAATTTTATCCAATGTCAGATTTATTGAACTCTTGTATCCCCATAAATCACTAAAAACGCTTCCACTTTATATTCCGGAATTCAAATCCTAACTCATTTCCAAGAAATTAGGCAAAAGTCATATTGCGACAGATAGAAGAAAAAAAGAAAGAAGCAGACCTTGGCGTGATTCCAAGCGTTTCCGATGGTGAGGGGGCCGTGGCTCTTGATAACGCCATAGATACCTTCGGCGATGGAAGCGGCTTCTTGAAATGGAACCCTAGGGTTAATTTTCCTCAAATTGGGGGCACGCTTCCTCGAGCTTGAAGAAAAATACCGCATCATCATCGTCATCTTCATCGTTGCATTACTGTTCCACATCCAGAAGCAACAAGGAGCTCGCTTTCTTGCTTTGCTTGTTCACTCCCACGGCGAATAAACCCCAATGGGTGAGTAGTTCCAATTTTTTTTCAGCCCAAAGTAGATGTGTAGCAGCAAGTAAGCCCATTTCATCTGAGCCCAAACCACAATCGATGCTGGATTACCGACTGTGTTCCCGCTGAGTGAGTGTATCATGCTTTACGTGTTAATTCGTCCAATAATATTTTGAGATTAAATATAGCATTAAAATTATTTGCACGATAATTTGTTTGAACTTGCATATGTTCTTAGATTGTAGAAATATTATAAATCGAGTGTTTAAGTTATTAAACACAGAGAGATTCGATTTATAATTCAATCCTAGTATTTTGTCCATGATCAGTAAATAAATTTAGACAATTTATTTTGATAAGATCGTCTAAGTTTCAATGAAGTTGATCTTGGACTTGGCAATGGAATTGTGGATACACGTACGATGTATTGGGACATGATCACATGAAATTTAGATTGTGATTTGACCATACAATTTAAATTCATTGATTGACGTACATTTTACCTTAATCCTAAGTGAATAGTGTACCTTTATTACCAACTGAACATTCTTTAAGACACTAGTGAGTAAGATTAATATATTAATCAATACCTCGGTGTTTTGGGAATTAAAGTGAAGTGATAATGAACATATATTTACAATATTGGAATCCTTCACCTATTTAATAGGCATGATCATGATCTCACGAGTTCTTCTATATACAGTAAATCTGGGCTCAGTATTCGACATTAGTTGTCGAATCATATTGTGTGACTGATAGGTATGGCCCAATCACTTCGGATCGGGTTAACGCTTCGGCCCACTAACCAGCCCAGACGGCCCAGAAGTATACGTCCTAGATAATGTATATGAGCCCAACTGCGGCGTGTTCCGCGATCCAAGGTCCACGATCCGCTTTCAACTGCCATGCAACGGAAAATAGGCGCAATGATAGGGAATTAGTTAGGGTTTAGTAGGGAACAGTATAAATACGAGAACAAAACTCGGAATTAGGGTTCGCTCTTTTGTACTCTGAAACAGTAGTGTGTAATTTGAAAAACGATAGTGAAGAAAACACCTCGGCAGGTGTCATTTTCAGCCCGTGGACGTAGATCTCCGGATCGAACCACGTATATCTTGCTTGTTTTCATATTTCTTGCATTGATTTCTAACTGAATTGATTGGATACCGGATTGCGCTTTATCAATTGGCGCCGTCTGTGGGAACGCAAGTGGTTTTTGATACCACCTCGCGCTAAAATCCCCCACCTCACATGGCGAAGTGGCTATCCGCGGTAGTCAGCGGGTTTCTAAGGAGTGCATGTATGTCGCACTCAAAAAGACTACCAAAGTTCCTCCCAAACAGCAGCTTCAGGTAGCATCATCGGCTCTTGAACCTCAGGTATGTACCTCATTGGGGGACACCACTGTCCAGGTGCCGCTTGATCCGTCCAAGCCTGAACAAACAGTAACTGTCGGTGCCGTGGATGTGCCATGGTTGCATCAGGCCATCATTCAGACCTTGCGAGAGTATTCCGATGTCTTTGCATGGTCCCCTTTGGATATGCCCGGGGTCTCTCCTGATGTAATCACCCACAAGCTAAACATCGATCCCAGCGTTAAGCCTATACAGCAAAAACAAAGGAAATTCGCTCCGGAGCGAAATGCGGCCATTCGAATCGAGGTACAGCAACTCTTAGATGCAGATATCTTGTTCGAAGTGTATTACCCTTCTTGGTTGTCCAATCCAGTGATGGTGTTAAAGTCCAGTGGGGCATGGCGGATGTGTGTCGATTTTTCCGATCTCAATAAGCATTGTCCGAAGGACTGTTATCCTCTGCCCTCCATCGACCAAAAGGCCGAGGCCATTACTGCGTACGTGGCACTTTGTTTCTTAGACCTGTATAAGGGATACCACCAGATCTTCATGGATCCTCAGGATGCCCTCAAAACGGCATTTATTACTGCTTTTGGGTGCTTTGCTTTTAAGAAAATGCCCTTCGGGCTCAAGAACGCTGGAGCCACATATCAACGTCTCATGGACCGCGTTTTTCGCGATCAAATTGGCCGTAACGTCGAGGTTTACGTTGATGATCTGGTTATAAAAAGTACCTCCCATTCTTCATGTGTGCAAGACATTGTTGAAACGTTGCGTACTCTGCGGCGCTACAATTTGCGACTCAATCCGGCAAAATGCACTTTCAGCGTTGGTTCCGGAAAGTTTCTTGGGTATATGGTTTCACAACATGGTCTTCAGGCCAATCCGGCCAAGCTTCGGGATGTTTTAGATCTACAACCACCGAAGACGTACAGAGATGTTCAACGCCTCACGGGTGGTTTGGCAGCCTTAAATCGCTTTTTATCTAAAGCAGCAGAGCGCCAACTTCCGTTCTTCAAAATTCTGAGACAAGCGAAGTCATTTGAGTGGACTCCGGAGTACACTGAGGCTTTCGAGGCTTTGAAGCGTCATATACAGCAACTGCCCACTTTGTCAGTTCCTCTCTCCGGAGAGCCGCTCTACATGTATTTGGCTTCCGCCGAGGAAGCTATTAGCGCTGCGCTTGTACGAGAAGTCAATGGTGTTCAACATCCAGTGTACTTCGCAAGCCGAGTGCTTCACGGGGCAGAGACACGGTACTCCATGCTGGAAAAAACAGTGCTAGCTCTTGTCATGGCGGCTCGGCGTTTGCGCCCATATTTCCAAGGGCGAGAAATATGGGTTCTAACCAACCATCCCATCCGTCAAATTATTGTCAAGCCCGAGGTGTCAGGGCGTTTCGCCAAGTGGGCTGTTGAACTAGGAGAGTATGACATTCAGTTTCTTCCTCGCCGAGCTGTCAAGGGTCAAGCACTTGCAGATTTCTTGGCCGAGACCCCCGGGGATAATAATCATGGATCGTCAGCAAACAACGGTGATTACCACCCCGCTTCTCTTGAACCTACACCTCGCACCTGGAAATTATATGTGGATGGTGCTTCCACAGCTCGTGGGAGTGGTGCTGGGCTGCTTCTTATCGACTCCGAGGGAGTCGAAGTTAAATACGTCATCCGATTCAAATTTAAGGTGACCAATAATGAAGCAGAATATGAGGCAGTTCTCGCCGGGCTCCGGCTCGCTCGATCTTTAGTTATCCGTCATCTTGAGCTCTTTACGGATTCCGAGATTGTATCCAATCAGATCCGGGGTACTTATGCCGCTAAGGATGAAATGATGATCAGGTATCTCGCTTTAACACTCAAACTCATGTCAACTTTTGATACGGTTGTGGTCCAGAAGGTACCACGCACACAGAATGTTAAAGCTGACGCACTCAGTAAATTGGCCTCCGCGGTCCACACTAATGTATCTCCGAATATTATAGTCGAAGATTTATTTCATCCGGCGATTCATGAGGTAACGGTCTCGATATTGACTGATGGTGATCCGAATTGGATGACTCCTATTATTCAATATCTCCGTGATGGAACTCTGCCTAGTGATAAGCTGCGAGCTCGGCAGATAGTCCTTAAAGCCCCCAAGTACTCCTTTCACGATGGAGTCTTATATCGACGGTCGTACCTACAACCGAATCTCCGGTGTCTCGCTCCTGACGAGGCTAATCAAGTTCTTCGGGAG
This sequence comes from Ajuga chamaepitys, assembly GCA_958295605.1. NCBI lineage: Eukaryota > Viridiplantae > Streptophyta > Magnoliopsida > Lamiales > Lamiaceae > Ajuga > Ajuga chamaepitys. The sequence goes on along the minus strand of OY282498.1, from coordinate 22,546,684 downwards.
GTTCACGAAGGGGCCTGTGCTAGTCATATCGGCTCAAGGACGTTGGCCAAGAAAGTTCTCCGATGGGGGTATTATTGGCCAACTTTGTTTAACGATGCCCACGACTTAGTGACCAAATGCAGCAAGTGTCAACTGCACTCTCGTGTGAAACACCTGCCACAAACCGAGCTCACTGGAATTCAAAGTGCGTGGCCATTTATCCAGTGGGGAATTGATATTGTTGGCCCATTTCCGGTCGCTCCGGGGGGATTGAAATTTCTTGTGGTCGCCGTGGATTACTTCACTAAATGGGTGGAAGCAGAACCTCTTACTGCCATCACTGGTCAAAACATCTTGAAGTTCGTCTGGCGAAATATCATATGTCGTTTTGGCATACCGAGCACTATTATTTCGGATAACGGCAAACAATTTGCCAATGATCCCTTCCGGTCATGGTGCGAGGAGCTCCATATCAAACAGATTTTCACCTCGGTTGCTCACCCTCAAGCCAATGGTCAGGTCGAAGTCACTAATCGTACACTGCTTACGGGGATAAAGAAACGCATGGATAATGCTAAAGGTCTTTGCGCCGAAAACCTTCCGCAAGTTCTATGGGCTTATCGCACGACGCCGCATATCTCTACCGGGGAGACCCCCTACAGCCTTACTTACGGCTCCGAAGCTGTTATTCCGGCGGAAATCAGCGTACCAAGCCCCCGCCTCGTAACATTGATTCCCGAGGATAATGACGAAGCTCTCCGTGCAAATTTGGATGAGCTTGAATATCGTCGCGATCAATCGTTCATCCAGCAGGCCAGGAGTAAACAACGTGCAACCCAGTATCATCACCTCCGGGTTCGAGGCACTCAATTCAATGTCGGGGACCTAGTACTTCGACTCAATTCAGCCAGCAAAGCTGCCCCCGAGGGGAAATTACATGCTTCTTGGGAAGGTCCTTATCGCATCGTTGCCGCACACGATTCCGGATCCTACCAGTTAGAGCATCTCGATGGAACCCCAATTCCCCGAAGCTGGCATGTTACCAACTTGAGACGCTTCTATCTGTGAATGCCAAATGACAAGTACCATCTTATCTTTATGCTCATTGTACACTTCTTTTGCGTTGTTATCTCTCTTTGTACCCTTTAATTTGCTCCGGCACTCATCATTGAATAAATACTCTTTGATTATGCATCTTGCTGTGTTTTCTTCTACGTTACGGGGACGCCCTAACGCAGTCGTATTATTATTATTCGTCTCCGGACAATTAAATCTCTCTCTCGGTCCGTCCGAAGAGATTCACGTTTCGTCCCCGGACTCGTATCACTCTCTCGCCTGTTTAACCGGAGAGGTGTTTACTCCCGCCCAATCCGTCCGGGGAGATTTTACTCCCGCCCGATCCGTCCGGGGAGATTTAAATTGGCACTGTCCATATCGTGTTCCCGAACACCCGTTAAAACAATTATTACTTCTGGTTAAAATAATTATTTTCCTTAACACAATTATGCACACCAAAATGGTTTTTACATTTTTTCGATTCAATGCCAAAAGGTTTTTTACATAAGCCTTCAAAAGAAAAAAAAAAAAAAAAAAAAAAAAACAACAACAACAAACAAACAAACAATTATCTACGGCCTCCGAGCCAGTATTCAACGCTCCGGCGTTGAGGTCTACTCCTGGACCTACGCCGTGTCCTCCGGGATCTTGTCGTTCTTCGGCCTTGAGCTCTGGCTCCTTCCCCTCCTCGGGCCCCCCGATGTCGCGGACTTGTCCTCGGCGCTTGTCTGGGTATTTCGTCTCTTGTACGAGCCCGACTGCTTGGTTGCGGGGCAGACCTCGGAGTTTGGGCCCATTGCACAGGATCCCATTCCTCGGGGGCCATTACTTCAATTTCTTGGGCCAGTTCTTCGACTACTTCTTCGGCGACAACAGTGGGCTCTTCTTCGACCGTAGTCACTGGAACCGGCTCTCTGATGATAATACCTTTGCTCTTTCCAGCTGGCTTCTTTTTACCCTTCCGGGGGGTTTTAAAGGCACCTTGGCTCCGGCTAGAACTCGCAATGTATTTTTCGGCAGAGGGCCGCCACCTACCACGACCCTTCAGTCCTTCATACATGTTGAGGAGTAACTCCAACACCTCTCGCTTTCTTACAAGCTCCGAGGACTCGGCTGGGCTCCTCGCCATAAGTGCTGAAATTTCATTCTGAATCTCTACGACCCGCGCCTCAACTTCCTCAAATGTCAGTAAGCCGAACTCGGTCAATATCCGGTCATACTCCCTTTGATGGATGAGGACTCGGTCCAATTCAGCAACTTTTGCCAGATACTTTAACTCCTGGTCAAAGGCTTTCTCCTCGGCCTCCTTCGCCTTTCTCTCCGCAGTGGCCACCCGCTTTTCTAGCCTTGGCACTACGTGCATTTGCAAGTTGTTCTTCTCTCCGCGGAACCACTCTAGTGATCGCATAAGCTTCTTTATCGTTTCGTGCAATTCCGCGGTATTCTGAACAGACAGAAGAATCAACGAAAGATCAATCTCAAGCATACAATCAGAGGGAACTCAGTTCAAAAACAACATTTATATTCAATAAAATCGAAGTACATTATCCATGGTCCAGTACAAGGGATTTACATCAACTCCTATTATCTACTACATTAAATTTGAGGGGAACGACTGACCTCTGTCTCGATCCCCTCAGTATCCTCGGGCACCACCTCTCGCCGGCCCTCCGACGTTTCTACTTCCTCCTCCTCATTAACTGCAGCAGCTTCATCCACAACCATGGCATCAGCCTCCATCCGGGGGGGGGGGGGGGTTCTTTGTTTCGGGGCTTGGAGACAAGCTCACCCCGGCGGAATGTCAGGAATTCCTGGTCCTGGTCCACCTTACAGCTAGCAATATCCTCGGCCTTCAGAAGTTTTTTCTTCTCTGCTAGAGCCTTCAATAGAGGCCACTCCGGCAGATGCGATAGAGCTGTGTAATAGGCCTTCTCCACCCCGGCCACAGCTTCATAGTCATACCCGAATTCTGGACGATATACATCCACATTCGGGTAGATTTCCTTGATCTGCTCCAGTAGCACAGATCGTGTGGCCTTGTCCCGACGGCGACGAAGTCTGTCTGAAAGTCAAGAAACGTGCTGGTTTGGAATAGTTTCTCGGCGAACGCTTTCAGCATCGCTTCTTGACCTTCGACTATTGCAGCTTCCCGAGCCTCCGTCTCTGCCCGCAGTTGCAATATTTCACCTCGGAGGACACTGGTTTCTGCCTCCACTCCGCGCAGACGCGCTACTTCATTTTTAACCAGGGCTGCCCTCTTACGCGCCTCGGCCAGGTCTTGTGTTAACCTGTCGTTGCGTGCCCGAAGCTCTTTAGCCACTTCGGCTAGCTCCTCCTTGGCTTCCTTCTCGCTCTTACGACCGAGTTCCACGATTCCTCGCGCCAAGCGCAGAAGTTCCTCGGCATCGGCCCCCTCCAACCCCAATAAACTCGAGGGCCCCTGCTCTTTCAACTGCCACAAAAAGCAGCACACAGAAATCAACACAGATAAAATGTACACTGCATTTGCGTTAACAGTAACTATCAGCATATTTCAGATTTATCTCCGTACTCTCCCCGGTGCGGAGTCTTTTTGCTGTTGCCGGAGGTGTCCCAGATGGCTCCGGCCTCTTCTTAGATCCAGGGGTAGGCCTCGCCGCTCCTACCTGCTCCTCAAACCCAGCGCTGGGCCTCGCACTGGGTGACATCTTCCCCCGGGGAGACACCTCAGCAGTTTTTCCTTTCTTTTTGGCTGCCGCAGCCACTGCGGGGCTTCCGGCTGGCTCTTTTCCGAAGCGTCCCACTGCATACCGAATTTGAAGTTAGTCCTGTACAAGGCAACAATTTGTAAAAGGCAAGATATGAGAACTCCTACCCTCCTCGGCAACTGCATCGCCCGAATAATACGGGCTCAGTCCGGCCCCCTCCAGTTCCTCCTCAGTACAGAGGGTCTTGAAAGTCCCTACTGACCGGAATGCATGTACAACCTTGGCCTCCGGATTCTCCACCGGGGCAGTATCAAGTACCTCATCCCTCCTCCACCTCGGGAGAGCTACTTCGGTTTTCACAAACATAAACCTCTCCTTCCATCCCTCCACCTTACTCGGGTTTTGCACCTTGAACCCACCTCAGGCTCGGGGACTGAAGGAGTACCACCCCTTGGATTTACCGAAGGCTTTTAGTTGGTAAAAAAATCTAAATAGTTGACTTAAGGCAATGTTATAGTATCTCAGTAATCGGACCACTATGTCCCACAGAGGCAGTCTCAAACCTATTCTCAGGGGGTCTATATAAACACTAATGAAACCCTGCGGCGGGCAACAGGCCCTATCACCAGGGTCCGGTACTATATAATCTAAGTTAAATGGAAGGTAAAATGAGGGGATTTCTCTCTCAATCTGCACCCGTGCCATCCGCGGCGCTATTGTGGACACCTCGAAATCATCCTCCATACACTCGTAAAAACCGACCATCTTGATGTTGGTTTCCCTGCCGTCGGCTCGATCAACAGTCCTAATCTCATTCCTCTCTGGAAACATGAATCGTAGAGGTGGCATGTCTAATGGAGCGCTCTTAGTCCCTACTTCTTGAACAGAAGAAGAAGAAGAAGAAGAAGAAGAAGAAGAAGAAGAAGAAGAAGAAGAAGAAGAAGAAGAAGAAGAAGAAGAAGAAGAAGAAGAAGAAGAAGAAGAAGAAGAAGCCATACTTACTTGGTTTGAATTTGAGAAGTTTTGATTTGAGATGAATCACAGGCGCGCATATTTCTCCTTTTTTCCCGCTTTCTAAAACTGGCTAATCGCAATGAGGAAGATGAAGTATACTGTGCCATTATTCCAAATATATACTCAAAAAACCAACGGCCCTGATACGGCCTATTCAAATTCAGCGATTGCGATTTGGACGTGATATTCACGCGCCTTACGGTTCCCAAGGGGCGTGGGGAACAGGTTCATTGGAAATCGCAGAGCGTGTCACTTCACATCCCTCTCTCTCATGATGGCGCCGCCAATCACATCAACCCTATCCTTGCCCAGGAAGATTTGGAAGACACCCCGGTGCTCCCTTCACCTCGGCCAGACTACTACACTCCGGTGCTCCCTTCACCTCGGCCAGATTGTTATCTTCTTCCGCTACAATTTTTTTGTTTTTGGGGAACTCGGGGTCTCGCTATCACCTCGATGTAATTCGGCCTAGTTCAATTCAGCTCCCACGAACTACGCCCCGATGTACCTTAGGCTCAGCACAGTCTTGGCCACCCAAAAATACTTCGGTTCACCAGCGATCACGGCTCATCTTGCCTACAGCTCCACCTCGGTCATAACCGAAGCTCCTTCCTCGCTCCGGCTGGGGGGGAGGGGGGCATCTGATAGGTATGGCCCAATCACTTCGGATCGGGTTAACGCTTCGGCCCACTAACCGGCCCAGACGGCCCAGAAGTATACGTCCCAGATAATGTATATGAGCCCAACTGCGGCGTGTTCCGCGATCCAAGGCCCACGATCCGCTTTCAACTGCCATGCAACGGAAAATAGGCGCAATGATAGGGAATTAGTTAGGTTTAGTAGGGAACAGTATAAATACGAGAACAGAACTCGGAATTAGGGTTCGCTCTTTTGTACTCTGAAACAGTAGTGTGTAATTTGAAAAACGATAGAAAACACCTCGGCAGGTGTCATTTTCAGCCCGTGGACGTAGATCTCCGGATCGAACCACGTATATCTTGCTTGTTTTCATATTTCTTGCATTGATTTCTAACTGAATTGATTGGATACTAGATTGCGCTTTATCAGTGACGTAGTCACACAGGACTGTCGGATAGAAGATGAGTGTTGAGATTGACAAGTGTATGAATATAGGCTTATTGGTCATGGTAGCTTATTGCAAATACTTTAGTTGATCGAGGGGGGTAAATGTTGGATCGATCAATCAGAGGATAATATTATTGATTATATTGTTTCTATAATGCCGATTAAATTAAGAGTGTAATTATATTTGTTTTAGTGGAATAGAATATAATTAATAAATTAGTATGTTGGAGCTTAATTTAATTGGGTCCGACTAGGTTCCTTCGGTGGCTCAGTATGAACTGAAATAAATTATAAGGATTATAATTTATTACTATGATATTTGGATTATAATATTATGATATTATATAAGATGGAGATATCCAGTATCTTCTATACTTATTAGGATATATTACTTGGGGATCAAAGAATATTGTGTTATATTATATATATCAGATACATATTCAGTCTACTCTTGTACACTTACACACACGCTATTAGACATTCAAAAAGGTGTCCACACACCGTGTATTGTAGTGCAGTTCGTGAGAACACCAAAGAAGGCTTGGAGGTTTGGAGCGTCATATACACAAAAGCACGTTACAAAGGTATTCCATAAACCCCTTCTTGTATAGATTAATTAATATGTAGAACATATAATAATACGGTCGATCCTGCAACGATTATCCGATTATCAATATCTAATATTGTGGATCGGATAGGAATCGTGGTTCTAACATATGGTATCAGAGCGTAGGTTTTGATATTATTTTATGTTCTCGATTAATTAATTTGATTATGCATATGTTAGTGATGAGCGGTATTAGGATTTGTGATTTATTGTGTTATTAGATTTAATGCGTTCTAATTTTTGAACAATTTATGGCTTTAGAATTGTCGAATTGCAATTGTATTTGTAATTTTTTAGTCTGTAAACAAGGGGGTGGATTACGACTCCATGTTTTCTCTTGTTAGATTTAAAATAGGTAGATTCATCATTGGGAGGTTCTTGGACTTCAAGATGACAAACTTCAAGATGGTCTTGGATAAGTCCGAGAGTTACAACTGATCCTTCATAAGATACATGCGAAGGAATTCAACTGAGTGAATCCTTTCAATTAGTTGCTATAATTGAGAAGCTACCGCCTCTATTGAAGGATTTCAAGAACTATCTCAAGCACAATCATAAGGAAATGGTGTTAGAGGTCCTGATTGTGAGACCGAGGATTGAGAAATTCAACCGAAAGTCCGAGGTTAAGAGCGAAAGGTACAATATGGAGCAAGGGCATACTTGGCTTAGTCAAATACTAGCAAGAAGTAGAAACGGTCGGGTAAAAAGCAGCAGTAGGGTCCAACTACCAAGTAGATTAGCGGCAACTGCCACAACTTTGACAAACCCGAACACATGACTTAGGATTGTAAACAACGGAAGGATAATCAAATCCAAGATCATTTAATCAAGGATATGACAGCGCCTCTGAATTTCTCTGATCTATACCTAACCGCAGTTGTGTTTGTAGCCAATTTTGTATATAACCTAAGAGACTAGTTCATGGACATCGGTGCTACATGCTACATATTTTCAGACAAGAAAATATTGTCAAGATACATGTGGATTACCGGTAGGAAGTTTTACATGGAGAACTCTGCAACTTCAACATATTCGGGTTGGTGTAACACCCCAATATACATTTTAACATGCATAGCATGTTCAATTGATATGTTAATTGTCATTGCATCATTTTAGCTAGTGAATAGTGAAAGGCACTATGTATTCCCTTTTTTCTCATACAAGGCCGAGGCATTCTCCACTCTCAACTCACAACACCTTCCATGCAAACCTTCACTCTCTTCCTCTCTTCTCATCTCTTTATCCCTCTCTAAACAATAGAAATCAAGCCCACACCCTTCTTTCTTCTTCCCTAAATAGATTCGGCAAATTACCCCTTACCCCTCACATCACTATAATCCTTCATCCCCACTAAGAAGCTTTCGGTTGGGATCCTAAGGCTAGCAAAGGTTGTCTTCAAGCTCTTCTCCACCACCAAAACTCGAATTAGATAAAAGGTATAGGTTTAAGCTTCTATGGTTATTGTCTAGTTTATATTTTATGTATATTTGAATAGGGTTTGAGAAAGGGATATGTATATTGTAATATGTAATAAACACTCACACACACTAGTGGAACACGTGCATGCATGTAGGGTAGTGTATAAATGAGCATGTTCACTTTATGTTGTTGCGTGTTAATTTTATGTTAATTATTCGGCTAAATATGCTTATGACCTTGTTAGCATGTTAATTATGTGATTCTATGTTGATTTTTTTACCCTTTTGTGGTGATTTTGTGTTAGATATGTTTAGATATGATGCATTTGAAATTTGAGTAAGAATATGATTAATTTTGCTAAATGTTAAACTAGGAGGATTATATGTTAATATTGTGAAAATAAGGTAAATTGTTGCTTAGACAGATTAATAAACAATAGGTTGCATGTTAGTTAGTGATAAATTTGAACTCATATGCTTAAAGTTATAATCTAGGTATATTCATGTGTTAAATTGTGTAGAATTTGGTACAAAAGTGATAACAATGATTAAGTATAGAAATGAGCAAAGGTTCAATAAAGATAGAACTTAAGGGTAAGATGATGATTATGTGTTGATTTCATCATTTATATGCTTGTTGATGTATTATATGAGAATTTGTGGAATGGATTGAGCAAATTACATGAATTATGTGTATGTGTATGATGTTCCGGAAATTTAAGAAATAGGAGGGATAAATTGCTAATTTTATTAGTTAAACAAGATTAGGATGCTAAGTGACTAAAATGAACTTGGTTTGGATTATATTAGAATTAATTTGGGCTTGAAATGAATATAATTGGACCTTGAATAATCAACATAGGTTAATGGACTTATAAAGGATAATAAAATGGCTAGAATTAATTTAAGATGGGCTTAGGCCCAATAAGGTAAAAGGAATGGGCTTTGGGCCCAATAAATAAGTAAATGGGTAAAATAAATCATTAGTGCCAAATAAAATAGAATTGGACTTAGAATAAAACAGAATTAGGCATAGAATAATGAAAATGGGCCTTAGGAGTAGTTGGGCCGAAAACCGAACCCAATTGGGCCAAAGCATAAGCTTCAGGCCCAATATACCGGTTCGGGCCGAAGATGGACTAGGTCGGGCCTTTCCCAAATTAAAATAATTACGTTAAGTGATGTTTAGATTTAAAATGAAATGTTAAATGAAACAGCGATAATTTGAATTAATTAGATTAAGTTTAGAAATAAATCGTAAAGTTAGAAATGCATATGTGAAGTAGGGAAATTTAGTTGATTATATGACTTAGAATGAAATTGAGACTTAGGTATAAAATGTACACAATGTTAGGAATTAAAAATAGAATAATGTTACCAAGGATTAGGATTTTATTCGAAAGTAGGGTTTCGAATTAAAATTAGAAGGCGATTAGGTTTTAAGTGCAATTGTATGAATTTATGTGATATAATATGATTGCAAGTGAAATGTTGTGATATTATATGTTGATTAAATGATTTATAAGTTTTAAATGACATGCTACAATATATTTAGTATTTACATGTGATGATGACCTAGATGATTTAATGTTATTATTTTATGCAAATGAATAGAAGATTTAAATAAAATGAATTAGACTAATTAGATATGAACTTAGATAAGATAATGAGGCATGTAATAATATAGAAATGAAATTGGAATAGGTTGATTTGGAGAAGAATGATTTAGGTACAAAATGACTTAGGAATAAATGTGATAAGAACTTGGGTAAAATGATAGAAAATGAGACAAAGAAAGAATAATGGAATTGATAAGTAATAACAAATAATGAGTATGATGATTTTGATGTTGATGATGTTACGATGTTGATCGAGAATGATCAAAGGTTAGTGAGATGAAATGATAAGATTAAGGTTGGACAAGTAATACGTCATTCATAATTGAGTTAGGATATTTAGATAACCCTGATACTCAGTAAATAATGTAAACACGGCTAAATAAGAAATTATTTAACGTTTTAATAATAATAGGTTCCACATTCAAAGTGAGGATATGTCACGGACAATTCCACGCAATTAATTTCCACAGCTTAGACTTCGGAACTGGGTAAACCTGTTCTTTAAATTCTTAATTGATGTATGTTTTGTAGGTATGAGTCGCCACGAGGACCGCATGTGAGGTTATGGCCACTGACCGAGATAAAGCAGTGTGTGTTTATGGCTACTGACCGAGAAAAGGCAGTATGCGTACTACAATGAAAGGGCAGACGTGCCGAGAGTCCGACCCTACTTAAGGGGGAGGCGCAACGCTATCTATCGGTCTTGTATGTTAAGTGTTATTTAAGTACCAATGTCCCACTGAGTTAAAAAACTCATGTTTCCCAAAACCACCTTTTAGGTGATGGCGGCGCCTTGCTACGGAGCGTTGCCACTGACTAGGTGCCTTGTAGGAATAATTATATTATTTTTCATTTGTTGGCTCCATCGGGAAATCTTCTTGAAGCATTTTCCATAGACCTAGATAGTAAAATGTGTGAAATGGAAGTTAAGTTTAAGTAACGAAAAGGTAAGTTTATGAAATGAATGTTAAAGTTAAAGTTTAAATATTGTATTTCCTTTCGTGTGAGTTTCTGTTCGGGACAACTTGGTCTACGAGTTTCTCTTCCACTGCGTGACTCTGATGAGTGAGACAAGAGTAAATAATGGTTAAGAAAAGAAAAAGTTAAGCAAGGAATGAGTATAAGTAAGGATAAGTAAGAGAACAAAACGAAAAAAAGACCATTTATGTAGTTACTACTCGGTCCACTGCAAAGTGAGCTAGGGCGCTATAGTTGCGAAGAGTGGTGCTGAGCTGAAGATAACCTCAGGGAAAGAGCTAATGCTTGTGGATGTGCTACATGTCTTGGAGATTGGAAAAAACTTAGTATCTTGCTCACTATTGCAGTCTAGTTTGTACAAACCAGAGATGGTCAATTTCTAGGAAAGGGCTAACTTGAGAAGGGGCTCTTTAAGATTAATGTAATGACTGTACAACACGAGATTAAACGCAATAATAAAGTTACTAATTAAATGTAAATTTATACAAATTAAAAAGGCTCATGAGTTTAAATTTACTTCCAATGTGGAATTTGACTTATACCACAAGTGTGAAGTGTGTGTTCATGCAAATATGGATAAAGCACTATTTCTCTCAGTGGAGAGAAGTACTTTGCCTCTAGAGTTTATCCACACTGATATATGTGATTTGAAACATGTGGAAACTAGAGATGAAAAAAAGTATATCATTACTTTTGAGTTGTAAAGATGAAGCTCTTGAAGCCTTCAAAAGTTATAAGCCGAAGTTGAGAATCAGCTTGGCTTCAAAATCAAGATGATTCGAAGTGACAGAGAGGAGAATATGTGGCTCCATTTGAAGAATTTTGCATGATCATGGCATTATTTGTCAAATGAATGTTCTTTACCCACCTCAGTCAAAAGGCGTTGTTGAGCACAAGAATAGAACACTTAAGGAGATGATGATTGCTATGTTGATTAGATCTGGGCTACCGTAGAACATGTGCCATTTTTCAGGTAATTGTATTCTCAATTTGTTGCCACACAAGAAAATAGATAAGAATCCATATGAATTATAGAAAGGAAAAGAAAAAAAATGGACCAAGTAAATAGTGGAAACTCGGTTAACTACAAAGTGGGCTGGGGCACTACAGGGTGGTATCAGATCTTATGTTGTAGGAAGAAACTTGTAATCAAATTTGGACTAACAAAGAGGTACGTTATAAAGGCATAGTCACTGTTACAGCTCCAGGGAATGGTGTTAGGTATGACCTAAATTTGAATTTTCCGGAAAAGTTAAGTTTTTGGATAGTTGTTTGCATGCATTGCATTATATAAGCATTGTAATAAAACAAAGCAAATTATTGGAAATCTCCAAGTAAAACGTGAGTTATTAGTAGACTGTCAAAATTCATTTTAAAATGTGTCTCTTTCAATGTATTGCGTACTTTACGGTAATGACGCATGTTATTCGCGGTTCTTTGTTTTAACCCAGTTTCTCTGTGATAGCGTAACAACTAACAATGGACCAATGGTACAACCTGTAAATTGCAAATTTCAATTCTGCAGAAAATAAGGAAAGAGAAACAACATTCTAAGTCTCTCTCTTCTAATTCCAATTCTTCATCCGTGTATATTGCGGTCTCTCTCTCTCAATCCATATCATAAATTTCTGCTTTTCAAATTTCAAATCATTAGTTGATATGAGAATCCAATGTTCAATCTCAATCAATTTATATTCTAAATAAAAATTCAGAAAAGGGAAAAATCGGTTGGGTTGCTGCTCCGGTTCTCCAATACTCTTTACAACTTCAAGAACACTAAAACATCAACTAAGGTAAGGTTATTCCTTGATTGCTAGTTTGCTATTACTAGTTTACTAAATATTTTTACTTGTTCCAATGATCTGAATGCATGTGAAGTGATTTATAAGGGAATCTATGTTTTAAACACTGTATTAGCTAATGCTCTCTATGTGTGATAATTGGTTTAGGTGAATTATTTTGTTTGAGATTCAAATTATGGTTTACTTGATTGTTTTAGTTTCTGAAGTTGGATAAAAAGGACTAAGGAAAGAAAGAATCATATATATATATATATATATATATATATATATATATATATTTAACAAAAGCTATAGACTATCAAGGAAATAGAGACATGTGTAGTTTATTGGGTTTAATTTATTGGAAAACCAATCTGATAATTTGTATACTTGCAATTCCATATGAAAAGTACTACTTTCTGAATACATTTGGTATCATCTATACTTGTAGTTTACAAGAGTTATTGTAACATCCCAAATTTTTTTTTTGTCAAAGGTGATTATTAGATAAGCATTTATGTGGTCATATTTTATTGAGTAGTTTAATGTGATAAGTGTGTGATATTTGGAGTTATTTTATGTGTTTCTACGTGCTATGGATTTGTATATGATAATTTTAGAACATGGATAACTTTTATTAATTATTAAGAGTTTTCCCTTTTATTATTAGCTTTTATATATTTAATAATAAGGGTAAGAATAAATTATTGAATTAAATTATGAGACTTTTTAGAAGTAGGTTAAGAGTCAGTTATATATATGTGTGTGGGGACGAACTCACCACTAAGTCAGGAAAAAAAAAAGGGAACATAAATAAAAGACGAGGAACCCTAGGATTTCTCCGCAGGCTCGCAAACTTGCACAATCAACAGGTATTCATTTGTTTTCCAATTGTTCTTCTTTATTCCATCAGATAATGAATAAATAGTAGAATAACTTTATTAATTTAATTCTGTATATTGAATTAGAGAGTATAGGCTGGAGGATGTCATAATGAGTAGTTAGAAATCTGATAAAAATACACAAGTTTCGAGGTATTTGGCATCTAAGGTTTAGCAGATTTTGTTCTCATAGAATTTAATACTAACAAATGGATTGTACATGATGAATTGATGTTTGTAGTAAAAAATTGATTTAATAATATATGCAATTCCATGTTTGGTGTACTACGTTGTCTTATTGGTTAATTATCTCATATGAAATCTTTTGTAATTATGAACCTTAACCTTGAAATGGATATCAGAATCATGAATTTCAGATACAACTTTATTTCCTCCACTGCCTAAATGATGTATAATTAGGAAAATTCTTTTATTATTTGGTTACCTTTAGGAATCAACGACCATATTTAGATTATTAATTTAAGTTTTAGACTGACGAAATGTATATAAATTCTAAATTGTATATTGCTTTATGATTAGATTCGGTTAAGAAAGCTTAGTGCGTGTTTAAAAGTAGTAGTATTGTTGAGCTTTGGATGTCGAGGTAAGTACATCTCTCACCTACAATATGAGGATTGTTTTGATTTATTTGTTGTGCAACTTGTATGGTTGTTTACTGGGATTATTGTACGTGTTCTAACTTGTCAAGGCCTGCCTGTTTTTTTAATTTGTGTGTTGAAGTTGGTATGATGGTATGTGTAAATATAAGTTAATTCTTTTTATTGAGTAAGATATAGTTAATTTTTGGAAAAGTGTATTATTATTTTAATATATATATGGACTGGTACCTGAGCACGAGACCGCCCACAAGGAGTTTCGGGTACGAGATCACCATTTATGAGTTAGGGCACGAGACCGCCCTATGAGTTTGAGTTGCTCCATTAGGATCTAGTGGCTAGCTACCCTGTTTTAATGGAATTGCGCGCATTGCTACCAAGTCCGGGTCCAAAGTAGTTTTTCATTATTTATATATATATATATATATATATATATATATATATATATTTATATAAGAGTTGAGTTATTAAAGTTATTTAAAAGGAGTTTTGTTGAGATAAAAACAAAGTGGTTGTGAGATTATGATGTTACTTACTAAGCAAATCTTATAGTTTATTTTACCTCATATTGCAGATAAAGGCAAGGGTAAGATGAGTTAGAAGGAGCAAGGTGGTGTGTAATGGTAGTGACGACGGAACCTTGGAGCTGGTCACGAAAGATTTCTTATTATTTTTATTATTCGTTTAAATTGTTAAGTTGCAAGTCTTATTTACAAGTTTATTTAGTTAGTTAGAGTTAGTGAGGGTTCTTTATATTTTATTCTATTATTCGAACTTGATATTTGGTTTTGAGAGATGTTTCAGTTATTTCCGTATTTTGAGAAAGTTGAAGTTATTTCAAAATTTCTTGAAAGTATGTTTAAAAGAAAAAGAAAGAAAAACTTTTGAGAATTTATGGTAATACTGCGTTGAGATCTTGAGCAATAGTAGATGTGACAGTCTGCTAATAAAGGGGTGTTACAGTTATAAACCATGAGGTTATACGTTTCAACATTGAAAAAACTATGTTCTAGAGCATTCTATCAGGGATTCATGATAATATTGTTTACAAGTTTTAGGAAATTTCATCTTTGTACAAGTGAACATGTGGTTTATTAGTAGTTTAAAATTTAATATTATTCTTTACAATATTAAATCGGTGTAGTTTAGGGGTTCAATCACATTTCCCCTAAACCATTAATTTATTTTCCTTTAAATTGTGCTAGATTTCAAGAATCCATAGAGTTGTTTCCTTTAATCTTTTATATTTGGGTTTTGATGTTTTAAGGTGTTCTAAGATGCCAAGACAGAAAGATCAATTCTGGGAGTATGCTACACTTGGTGATAGAATTCGGTGTAATGCATGCCAAACTACATTCAAATGAAGCATAACGAGATCTTTCTGGACTAGCTTGCAATGATGTGAGACTTTGCACAACTGTTAGTGATGAAATATGCGAAATAGCAAAAAAGGTTGTTCAACCAATTGGGGTTAGAGGTAAAGAAAGCATGAAACATCTAATCAGGTTGAAAAATGCATGGCTTCAAATTCTTCAAATCAAGTACATCCACAACCTTTGGCGAGAAGATCTGTGAAGCATAAAATGCTATTTTCAATTTTACGGAAGAAAGAAAAGGAAATTTCGATGATGCCTTGGTTGTTGCACTGATTGTTAATAGTATTCGTTTTAATGTCTCGAGGAGCGAAGATTTTATTAAAGCTTGTGTGTTGTGGGATATAGAAAAACAACTTAATATATATCTATACTCATCTCCTCTAGGATTGAAGAAATAGGACCAGAGAATGTTGTACAATTTATTCCCAATAATGCCTCTAACTGTGTTGCTACAGGATATATGATTGAATAAAAGTATCCTCACATTGTGAAGACATCATGTGTAGCACATTATCTAGATTTAATGCTTGAGGACATTGATCAACTCCCACTTGTAAAATTGACTCTAGAAGATGCTCGAAGAGTTGATAACTTCATTTACAAGTATCAAATGGTTCTAGACTTGATGAGGTTTCACACTAATGGAAGGGAGCTAAAGCGTCCAGGTATGACTAGATTTGCTACAAAATTTATTTGTTTACAAGGAATCATAAAGGAAGAGAAAATTTTGAGATACATGGTTGCTTCTAATGACTAGAGAAATATGTCTCAATCAATACTAATGATGGTAGAGAAGTAACGAGAATTATTCAGGAGGATGACTTATGGGCAAGGGAAAATGAATTAATAAAATTCGTTGAGCCACTTGTCAAGGTTTTATGGTTAATGGAGATGGCTCCACCATTGGTTATTTATATGCTGCCATGAGTAGAGAAAAAGAATCCCTAAAGGGATATTACAGTGATCATGTTGACAAGTTTATGCCTTATTAGTATACAGTAAATGCCCGGTGGGACAAAAAAATATACAATGATTTTTATGTGGTTGCGAGTGTGTTGAATCCAAGCTTGTTCTACTCCAATCAAGTGTTAATGGATAAAGAAAAAAAACCTGCGCTTGAGAAAATAATCCTAAATATAGTGCCTAATGCTAATGATCGGAAGAGTTTAATTGTTGAACTCTTGCAATATGTTGGTCGAAAACCAAGTATATTCTCAGAATTTTCAATAAATGGTTTGATTGATGCACATCCAAGTAAGTTTATATATTCCCTATACTTCACATGCAATGATTTATTTCATAATAATGTTATCTTTAGTTTCTTATAAATTATTATTTTTCATTAAGTTAGTTTAATCTAATCTTTATTAGGAATATGGTGGGAGTTATTTGGAGCAAAAATGCCAACGTTGCAAAAGCTTGCTATCAAAATACTTAGTCATCCATCCAATGCATCAGCTTGTGAGAGAAATTTGAGCGTATTTGAGGCTGCTCATACAAAGAAAAGAAATCGTCTCGAGCAAAAAAACCTCCATAACTTGGTATTTGTACGAATGAATTTGTGTAGGTATAAGACTTCAAAAAATAAGGAAATCAATGATTCGAAGCCAAACCCCTTGAGAACATAGGTGCATTTGAGATAGATGAGTTTACTTCAATGAAGGAGAAACAAATGATAGTAGTGCATCCTCATCTTCTTCAAGTGAAGACATAAAGCCAAATCAGAATGAAATTTAGCTTACTCTTAAGTAGTATATTTCATCAAAGATTATTTACAGTTTATATTAATTCTTTCATAGTTTAAAGAAAGCACTGCTATCTATTATTCTAGGCATGAAATTGGTTTTGAATTTTCACACAAGTACAACTTTTGTACTTTTTTTCTTATTGAGGTAAACAAACATTAATAAGAAGTACACTGTGGAATTTCTGATATAATTATATTTCTTAATAAGTCAATGTCACCTATTAAAGTGATAAATTATATCATTCATTGGTTTGTAAACTAAGTAATAACTATTGATATATTTTTATTTACTTTATAGTAGATGGATGAAGTTTTTAAATCAAACTTACATATAAACTTAGTTTCTCAAAAAAATAATTAAATTTGGAGTAAAATATTTCGACGAATTAGACCTTGTTTTATTGCTGGATAGATCTCCAAATTCTTGTCATTGAACAAGATTTTCCAATTTTTTTTTTTCGTATTTAACCCGATTAAAACCCGAATTACGAATTTCGTAGCCTTCCGAACAATTCGCGAATCAGAAGTAGAAAAAAATGATTAAGTAGAAAAGCATGAAAAGTATGAATGAAAGTAGGAGAATTATGAAAACTATGATGAAATGGTACGGAAGTACGAAAGCATGAGCTAGAAAGTATGAACACGGATGAAGAGTTTATATGTTTGCATTATTTTAGGATTATTATTTTGACTTAAAATTCGACTATTACACGCATCCCATGCATATCATACTGCGAAAACTTCCTCAAAATGTTCTTTTCTTAAATGTTAAGTTTACGGGGCAGGAAACTTGATATCATGAACCATCATTGAAACCCCTGAGGCTATGCTTTACGATGTGACTTTACAACAGCCAGGAGAGAACATACGACACTTTTTGCAGTGTATACGTCTTCTGTGGCAACAAGCTATAGGTGTCGGCATCAATGAAACTGACATTGAGGCTACATATCACCTGAGAATGTGTGTGTTGCCCGAGCTATAACCCCTGGCCCAGGCAGCCACTTATATTTTGAATCCGTCAAACAGAGTGGTCGTCACTTACTCTATCTACGATCTATACTACGAAGTATTTGTTGGGCCCTGACTAGGCCCTTATCTCCCACATTGGCATGATATTGTCTGCTTTGGGCCAAGCCCACACGATTTTGTTTATCGGAAGAGAAATAGGTCATCCCACATATAATATTTGACCGCGTGAAAGAATTTATGCTTCCGATGAGCTGTCAAATTGAGTGGAGTGACTCAACAAACTAAGTAGTTCATGATATTAGTGTATCCTCCCCTCTCTCTAAACACACACACACTCGGTCATCTTCTTCCTTTGGCCGGCGGCTATTGCCGCCGGCCAAACACTCGTCTCTTTTTCCTTTTCTTCTTTATTTTTTGTAGCCTTGCCTTCGCCTGAAATCACTTCGCCGGAGGTGATATTGGAACCCTTTTCGTGTTCTAGGACCCTGAAAGAGACTCGAAAAGTCTTTTTCCGTGAGCCCAGATCTCCGCCATTAAAGGGTCCTTCGAGCTCTGGGCTTCTTCTTTACGAATCTCAGTCTGAAACGCCTGTTCTTCGCCTGAATCTCTCTCGCCGGAGGTGATATCGGAAGCGTGAGGGTACATATCCTCTTCGTTTCCGCCATTGATGAACTACTGAGCTTCTGGGTCGAGTTCGTTCTATTTCGATACTGAAGTTTTATTATTGGTGCTGTCCTCTGAATCGATCTGGTGCTGCAAAACACGCCATCGAAGGCGAATCGAAGGTTGCGACTATCCAGAGCTCAAAGCCATTACTGAGTCGACCTTGCGAGTCAGCCCACTACAACCGAGTCGCTCCGAGTCACGGGTTTGGGGTGAGTTTCGACCCTTGAATCTCAACCAGAACCCGATTTGGAGAAGCTCTGGGGTGATTTGGGTTTGCTCGAAGAACTCTTATGAGTTGCAGTTTCTGTTGCCCATATATTCACAACCCAGGTATTACTATTTACGGTTTCAGAAGCGACTTCTGCTGTGGCTTTCGTTTCTGTACCTGGAAACGAAGATTGATCGTTTTTCGAACTTGTTTCTCTTCTGAAATTGCTGGCCTGTGCGCCACTGTTGTCTGCTAATTTCTGCTGCTGACTTGCGTTCCATTTGCTGAACCAAATTAGTACAGGTTTTGATTCTGCGCCTTGTTTTAGTAGGTTCTTATTATTGGATTTGAGTCTTTAGATTCACATTGAATAATCTGAATTTACTGATTTGAGGGTGAATCTTTAACTATACTGATTTTTGCTGAATTATTACTACTGAAACTGCGCCCTATTTGCTGAATTTTCACTGCTAAGTTTCGAAGGCTTCATTTTTTGGGTGTCACGCATCGCGTCGCCGAAAAAAGAAAGATTTGGATTTGGTGCTTTGGCTCGGCAATCCCGGGTGTTGTTTGGAGGCAGCCCCTCCATTGTCATGATCATGGTTTGACATTTGATGGATTATTTGGAATTGACTACAATTCCAATGCTTTGACTCGGCAATCCCGGGTTTTGTTTGGAGGCAATCCCTCCATTGCTTTAAGCAGAGTAGGGTTTTTTTCTGCTTCTTCGGGATTTTGATTTGTTCAGCTGGACTCTTTTGGGCTAGTTTTGGAGATTTGTACACGTCTTGGATTTGTTGTTGGGTCACAACTACAGATTTTACGGCTCTGAGCTAAGGCATTGAAATCCTCAGAGGGACTTTTAGACTCACACCGATGTGAGGAGCGTTGCTATTCCCCCACGCTCGGGTTTCGTGACATAGAGCAACATAATTGGGAGGTCGACCTCTGTAGTTTGCTCGGCGACAGTTCTATATTGGTTCTTCTCTCCAATCGAACCGGTCATTTCCAGTTTTATTTACACTAAATTGGCTCTGTCTTGTACTTGATTTATTTTATTTAGCCATTTTTAGTTTTATTTTGGATACCTTTATCTGCCGGCTTGTGGCATGAAAAGGATTCTCGTTTGACCCTTGTGAGTGACCAACTTGTGGTCTCCACATTTCTTGTTCCGTTTGTTTTCTTTTCATTTTTATAATACTACCTATTCAGAGTATCCTGATGTTTGAGGAATTGCCATCATGATGTGCTCGTCAGGAAATTTCTCCTTAGTTTCTCCTTGTTTCCTTTCTTCATTTGCTTTGTTTTCATTTCTCGAGAGGTGGCTGGCAACTGCATTTTTGCATCATTTTCGATCCCGAACCTCAATGTCAAACTCTTGTAGTAATAAGATCCAACGAATGAGTCTTAGATTGAATAGCTGCATGGACAGTGTACACAATGGTCTTCGTCCCAACTAGATGAGATCGGAATTTGTCGAAGCCATAAAATATCGGTAGGATCTCTTTTTTAGTCGTCGTGTAGTTCGCTTGAGCTACATCGAGACATGTGCTTGCATAATAAATAACCCGGAGCAATTTGTATCGCTTTTGTCCTAACACCAATCCAACCGCTACATCGCTCGCATCACAAATTAGCTCAAATGGTTGGCTCCAATCTAGAGAGACTAATACCGGTGTCGATACCAAAGCTTCTTATACACCTCGAATCCCTGCAAGCAAGAGTCATCGAACAAATAAGTAGTATCTTTTCAAGCAAACAAGTATCGATTATACCTTTTTATTATTCAATTTTAGAAAAGTCTCGAATAAACCTTCTTTAAAGCCCTGCATTCCCAAGAAAGAATATTACTCCCTTTTCATTAACCGGAGGTGGTAACCTTCTAATCGTTATCCCTTTGTCTCGATCAACCTCCAAGCCCGCTGCCGATACCCTATGATCCAACATTATACCTTCCCGTACTATAAAATGACAATTTTTCCAATTCAAAACAATGACGGTGTCTTCACACCACTGCAAAACATGAGAAAGGTAATCTAGACAATGATAAAAAGAAGGACCAACAACAGAAAAATCATCCATGAACACCTCCATGATGTTTTTTTATCAAACCACTAAAGATTGTCATCAACATCATTGAAATGTGGAAGGTGCGTTACAAAGGGCATACGCCTAAAATGCGAACACACCATAAGGGCAAACAAAAGATGCCTTTTCTTGATCCTCTGAGGCAATCATAATTTGATTGTACACGGAGTACCCGTCCAAGAAACAATAAAATTTGTACCCCATAAACCTTTAACATTTAGTCTAAAAAGGGGAGTGGGAAGTGGTCCTTTCAAGTTGCTGCATTAAGCTTCCTATAGTTTATACACACTATCCATGTCGTAATTAGTCTAGTGGCTATTTCCTCAAAGTCATTCAACTTAACATGGTAATACCTCCCTTCTTTGGCACCACTTGTGTTGGACTAACCCATTTACTATCCGATATTGGAAACACTATCCCCATATTCAACCACCTCAACACCTCTTTTCTAACAACCTCTTGCATAATGGGGATTAAGCCTACGTTGATTTTGAATGCAAGGGTTGTAATCCTCCTTTATTAATATCTTATGCATGCAAATCGCCGGGCTAATCCCCTTCAAGTCTGATATGGACCATCCTATGGCTAATTTGTGACGTCGCACTACCTCAAGTAACTTTCTACATTTAATATTGGTAAGATAAGAAGAGATCATACCTCAAGTGGTCGGCTGATGGTTTCAACTCCAACCCGGGACCTTCGTCTTTGTTTCCACCAGATATCTTTGGTATGTGTTGAGTCCCCTTCCTTCTTGGCGATGTCATAAGCTTTCTTTCAAGATTAACATCTAACATATCCAAAGCTTTAAACTCTTCAACTACATTAATCTCACCCTCATGGTGTAACTTCATAGCTTTATAAATTAAGAAGGCGACTTTTTCATTATTCACACGCAAAATGAGTTCCCCCTTTTGAACATCAATAAGGGCTCTTCCCGTTGCTAAAAATGGGCAACCAAGAATTAAAATGACCTCTTTATCTTCTGTCATAGCCAAGACCACAAAGTCAACAAGAATAATGAAATTACCTACCTTCGCATGCGAAATCGTCGACGGAATATATGAGCTTTAAATGTGGATCTTCAAGGAAGTAATCATGGACAAGACGATCATGCCCATCATCACACACTCGATCAATGTACCTTCTCTGATGTGTTCTTCTTGAAGAACTTTGAACTGCTTCAAGTCTCTTCTTTTTTTGCTCGAGTAGTGTAATCATCAATCGATCTACGTCATCTGCTGCATCTTCCCGTAACTCATTCCTCCAGAATTGACAAATGATTGCTTCTCTAGGTCCTAAGACATTTTGATGAGAAATGAGATATTTGTTAGAATATCATTTATGGAGAATCATTACTTCAATAGTACTATTTATAGAAAATGTCGTATCATCTAGCTTATAACAGTTAATTAACAGCAGCTAGTTTATAACGGCCAGTTCACAACAACTAGTTCACAACGGCTAGTTTATAGTTCATAACGACTAGTTTAAATCTAAAATACATAATTGCAACATTAAAATAACTAGGGAGAATAAGACAAAATCAATAAAAAAATGAAGACCAACAAACAATATATTTATTTTAGCCTACGTCTTTTTGCAATTAACCATTTTCATATGAAATTGAAGTTGTCTCTGTTATTCCAATGGTATCCTTCATAAGGATATCATTATTCATTTGCTTGAGTTCAATTTCTTTTTTTTTTGATCTCAACTTCCTTAAACGCCAACTTTGACATTTGATATTGTTGCATTGCTCCCATTTTCATTAACTAATTCAACTTTGGACACTTTAGCTTCGGCCTTGACTTGCCTTTTCGCTCTCTATTATCCAATTGGCCGAGCTCGAAATTCACTATCGACATCTGTATCCGGATTTGTCGAAGAAGTATGACCCCTGCTCTTGTTAACTTTATGGGCCATATGTTGGGGAGCCCATTTTCCTAACCATTTTACTACCCTTCAAATATGATTGTACTTCAATTCTTTCTTATTATAAATGGAGTCCCACTTTTTCCTCGCTTGTAAGACGTCATCGTCGCTCCAACCACTAGCTCGGTTATCATAAAAATTATTGTATCATCCTAAAAACATGTTGACATCAGGAAACATGATAGTAATGTGATTTTATCACTAACCACCCTCTCCTAGGCGTGCCTGCCAATTGATTTTTGTTGTAGTACTTTTGAGTTTTTTTCTTTTGTGCATTGCCAACTTTCGAGCAATTGCTAATGGTGCTCTATGATTTGGCAAGAACTTCCTCCTTCTCGTTTGACCATATCACCTTGACTTTCTTGTCATGTCCACCATCATCTTCATTATCGTCATAATCATCCTAATCTTCATTAATGTTAATATTTTTTAGCCCGATTGTGGTGGAAATTGAGAGCCGAAAAATTCCAGAGAATGGTCCTGACCGTCCTATACTTAATCGTCTGGATTCACTTAACGACACTCTATGTGGTAGAGGATGAGAAAACACTTAAGAATGTGGTAACACCATGAATCACCCATCAACTGATGCATCAAAATCGATCAGCATCATGCAAAATGGAGCATAGCGAGCACATTTGAACTAGTGGGAAATTTTTAGGGAAATATGGTGAAAAGGGAAATTGAGAAATTAGGGATAGGAATGAGGTCGAGTTTCATAACTTTGAGAACTTCCACTCCTTTGCGTATTTGAAGAACCAAAAATATTTGGAAAGTTTCCGCGATTATCTCTCATTTTTTGACGAAGAAGAGAGAATAGAGAAACTTCTTACACAAAAAGATAGAAATATTATTTTTAAATGAAGAGATATTTGAAGAGTGAAAAAAATTGCTCCCAACGTTCACAAATAAGTATCATTTTAGACTTTCAGGTGGAATTTAAGAAATTATGGGATGGATAACTACACCCCTTCAATTTTCTCTCCATTATTTTTTTTATTACCATAAATTTCTCCAAACCTTCTTTATTTAATACTCCCTCCGTCCCTGCCCAATTTGTCTACCTTGGCCGGGCACGGAGGTTAAGAAAAAAACAGATTTTATGGAAGCTTTGACTTTTTCAAATGTGGAGATTAAATGTGGAGATTTTGAGGGTGGAGATTATGAGAGAAATTTGTCATTTATGGGCTACAAATTAAATTGGGACAAACTGAAAAGGAAAGTAGACAAATTAGAGCAGGACGGAGGGAGTATTATAAAGATTTATATGGAAATTTCTTAAATTTAGCTAAGGACAATATTGTAATGAACATGCAGAAAATACTAGAATCACACCTTTTTTTGTGAAAAAACAGTTACTAAAACGACACTTATATGTAAACGATATAAGTTACCCCTCATATTTATAAATTCCATCAACATGATATTTATTACTGTTGGCAACAGTCAAGTATGAAAGAGGAAAAAAAAAATCTCAAAGCTACAATATGCAGTGTACATGTGATGAAAAGAGGACATTAACCCAGTTAAAAATTTAAACATCAATAACCCAGTTTCTACTTTTTCTTGAACCCAACGTGGCCAAAACTTGGACTTCTGCAATGGTGTATGAATTGAAACTGGTAATTAGGTTTCTGTATTACTTTCAATCACACCCATTATTAAATTATAGATCCGCCTCTGAAGTTTGAAATGAAAACTGAAAATGAAACTTTACAAATATATGTAAATATGAACCAATGGAATATATGATTCAACTAGCTAGCAGTCTAATTGACAAAGTATATCTGAATTATTTAAGAAAGAAACTAGTGAAACTGTCTTAACCTAACAAAAAAGAGATAAAAAACAGCAACATAAGGCATTTCTCTATTGCTGTTTGGTTTGAGCAGTCCAGTAAGTTTTTGTGGCAACAAGAATTTTCTCAGTGTTAAACGGCCCACTTTCATGATCAACTATTTTACTCTCCCATCTCATCCCATCTGTAATGCTTTTAACTCTTACCAGCGCCTCAACTACATCTCTGAATATCACCGTACCTTCAGGCCGTAAAATTCTGTCCATCTCCAGCAGGATGTACGTGATGTCACACCTTCACCAACATGTTCAAACTCACCATCACATTCTTCAAAAATTACTATTTACAACAAGGTTAAAAAAAGTTACCTGTCCTGATACATGCTGATGATACCACCTGCGTGGATGAAATCATAAGTTCTTGGATAGGTGGAGAATGCTTCACACCAATCCTGGTATGTCCCGATGAAACCCCGTTCATATATCACCCCCAACGTGTCTGGTTCCACGTGAACCGGAACCACATTCATAACCCAAACCGGGTACTTCACCAGGGCTGCTGCAAACCCTCCTAAATTCGCGTTCATATCCATCACATTCCGATATAGTCCCCTTGGTAATTGACTAACAAGGTGATTCTTGTAATATGTGATCCGTTCCTTCCATAGTTCGTTATCCTCTTGGAACATCTTGACTGTGACTCCTCGGACTGAGCCAGTCACGATTCTTGGTGGAACAGCTAGTGCACGTTCAGGCCATCTCTTTAGCGAACCCCCAGCGACCTCGCTAGCATCACTTACCTCCGGGAGAGGGGTAATGCAAGCTTCCAATTCTTTGTACCTAAACATTAGAAAAAGAAAATGTTAGAATACACGCATCAATACATGCGATCAAACACTTTCTTTGAGCAAGTTAAAGTACCAAGCTGTATCAGTATTGTCTGATTTGCACATATTTAGCTCAGGATTCGAAGCTTTACGTTCAAGACATTCATTATGGTTGATAGGTTTTCGCCAAACTGCAAGATCTTCCTTTTCAACTACTTTCTTCCAGCAGAGTCGTCTAGCTACACTCTCAATTAAATCTTGCTCGTTCTTCAAGTCTTCTTGGCTTCTTTCCCAACCTCTCCAGTGCTTCTTCCAGTTAATGGGAGGACCCGAGAGTACCCAGTATCCACCGGGCCTAAGGATCCTATCCACTTCCATCAGATACAACCCATCTACCAACAATCCAAGAGAAATTATGTATAATATATATAGTAGAAGAGAGCACAAATTCATGAAGCTAATGATTTTACCATAGTCGAACCAAGGGATGAGACAACGGGAACAATGTGCCATATCGAAAGCTCTAGCCGGATACGGAAGCCTCTGCGAACCTAGAATGCCGATCATAGCGGGAACACCTCTTTCCAACGCAAACCAAACCTGTGCTTCATGCGTATCTCTTGGAGCAAAAGACATTGCTATAACATTCCTTTTGAGTAGGTAGGCACCGAAACTAGCGACCTGAAAAGGAAAATTAAATATAGCAGCAGCATCAGCAGCCTATGCATAAGAAAGAGATCGATGTTGGTAATAATAAAGGGGGTTACCCCGCAGCCTGTATCAACAACGGTTCGAATGGTCCCATCCTTAAGAGGGACGAGAGCAGCGATGTCGTCAATGTATGCATCGGCCCCATGTGGGAACATTGTACCTCCACCAGGAAATCGGAAGCGATCTCCTTCAACTTGGATCCAGTTCTGCACAGCTTTCTCAATGCTTAGTTCCTTATGGGGAATATTGGAATACCAGGCGTAATCTCTGCTCTGCGGCCATTTGAAGGGGGCTTTATAGTGCGGTGGAGCAGGTATAAGGCAGCGTAGGAGCTCTTCCTTATTAGGGCAATGCCTTTCTCTATATTTCAACATTTTGCGATCGAATCTCCTCCCCCTTTGTTGATCTTGGCAGGGCGTATATTCACTGTACGATAGGTCGCAAGGTTGAAACTTCTCGGATTCTCCGGAAGTATTGACTGTTAGCTGATGATGGCTCTTAAAGTCAAGCTGATCGGATTCGGCCTTGGAGGAAGAAGAGTCGTAGTCATCACAGCCCACTTTAGAGAAGCGGGTGGATGGAGTGGCAGTTTTACTTTGCCAAGCACCAAAAACGTAAAATAACACACAAAGACCACTCACACCTAGGATGTATGTCAGTCGTTTCCTCTTCAAATTCACCTGATGAGGCTTTGGGGATCCATTATACTCCTTCCCCATTTATTTAATAATCCTGATATATATTCCAACACAAACATTAATTAAGCTGGCTATCTCAAAGGATATAATCACATCTTAATATTCCATACATCAAACAGCACATTCAATAAACATACTTAGGAGGAGGCATGGATCTGGATACATATCATTCAAATAAGCAAAGCACAGCTGGTAACCTTAAATTACTACAAGGAAAAGATTGGCCTCAACTACATTATTACAAACAACAATTAGCAATCTCGTAATTACAAGGAAAATATGACAGGCATACCGTTTTCTCTCTCCTAAAGATAAGAAATGCAGAGGGAAAATGTAGGTTCCTCCCTATCTATCTCAAATCTTGAATCCACTAACTGCTTCAAACCAGCAAAAAGTTATTTGTAGAAAGGAAAGATAATAATTACGCAAATTTCATATACCACTGGACACCCCTCTTTCAGAAAGTGCTGCTGCTGCTGCTGTTCATACAGGAGTTACTCCTATCAACTTCATCGTCCATGTCGAAGGAAGAAGGCATTAATTAAACAGATTTGAGTGAAAACAGAGTAAGTTAGATGAGAGAGAGAATGAATTGAAGATATGAGGTGATATCCCAAATTAGGACAATCACAGCTCCAAGTTTTCCGACACAGAGGCCTCACTTATCTCCCCACCAACCCCTTATTTCCCATTTTCGAAAAACATTAGGCGGTCCCACCTCACATTAACAGCTGTTGATGGATTTCGCGGTAACACTTCATACATCGAATACCAAAAAACCAATACAAATTAATTAATTACGAACAGTGGTTAACACTGTAATGTACAAATACAAATATTCATTATCAATTGTTTGTAACTCAATTCATCGGTTATTTTGTAATCCTAGCAATTAACTAGGATCAATTTTCAGGATAAAATTATCTATTATTCCACTATTTATTCCACACACTATAAAAATGACACATGTTTCATAATTTTATAACTAAAAAGATTATGAGACCTGTGTCACTTCCGCAATGTATAAAATATAAAATATTTGATGTCCCAACTAGACACTGTACTTATAAAATATTTACAAGTATACCTTGTTAATTCCCATAAAATTACTGATGGATATTTTCTCTAAAAATATAATTTATTATTTTATGCTATTACTGTTTATTAATAATATAGAAATGCTAGAATTTCTTGCCGTGCGATGCACGATTTGAAATATATTATTTGTAAAAACAATTAAAGTTAAATAATCAAACAGAATAATTAAATAACTTAATTTTTGTCAAATAAAATAATATTAAATTATATATTAACTTTTAATTTCATTAATAATTTATAGTATCTAATTTCTTTTATTTATAACTCATATCAAATGTAAATAGTACAACTCACAATATATATTCAAATTAAAATATAATAAACAACCAACAAACAATTGTTTATTTTATATTTAATATATTGTATTAAAATATTCGATATCATTATTAGATTAAATACTAAGAAAGAAGTTTTCTTTTTATCTTTTACAAATAAAACAAATGGATTTTATAAAAGTTATTTGTGTAGTTATGATGTTGGAAAAGTTAAAACATTTAAGAGAGAGGGAGCTACATAAAATAGGGTAGATCCCTAAATTATTTTCATTTCTAACGTGGGCACATGTGTTCTTCCACTATTTTTCTTTTGTTCTTTATAAAAAAATTAAATATTATCTGTGAATCTAGAAACTGAAAAATAGTTAGTTTTTGCTATTTCTGAACATTTATCATATTGTAAAATAAAATAAAGTTTTTAAAAATATAGAAAATTAACTAATATTATAAAAATATTAGTTAATAAATATTTATAAAAAAAATTCGTTATTTTTATTTGAATTAAGACCGAATAAAATAATTCAACTCATTTAAAAATTGCATTTTTTAAAAATAACTTATTTTAAAATATGCAATGTAAATGTCAAATTAATGGCCATGAAAAAGTTTTTTTTTTTTTTTTTTTTTTTTTTTTTTTTTTTTTTTAATTTTTTTTTTAACATTACAAAGAAAAAAAAAGAGGAAATTGTTTGCTTTTTTTATTTTACTTTAGTTTTCTTATAAAATGAATCAATTACAAGTTATCACCTATAATATTTTTATGGCAAAAACTTGTATGCACTTGGTGCACACAAGAATGTGCACTTGCCTATTTTAACAAAACGCTCGTGCACCGTTTACTTCCCGACCCGAACGTGGCGATTGATCAGCCCCCGCTGCCCCTGCATGCTTATTCCTCCTTGTGCGGCCTCCCTTGCACAGTCTGCGCATCATCATGCACAATCTCATGCTTAGGGAACTACTCGAAGACCCTTCGTCTAGCCTTCTATGGGCAGCCTCGGGCCTCAACTCCTCCAGTCCCGACGTCGAAAAATGTCTTCAAAGCTAATATGTGTTCTCTGCAAATTAAAGTTGCTCCTTATAATGCAAGTATTAGATATTTTTCCTCGACTTCTTTCAACTGTGGATTATTTCATGTGAAAAATAACAAGTTGTAGCACCCAAACCCGCAAACAGGTGAAGAGTTGCTACTAGAGTATACTATTACTTTTAAAACATTTTATCAACGGAAGACCTTTTTAATAAATACGAGTTAGAAAATTCCTCATAACTAATCTATTATATTCATATAAATACTAACTCGTAAAATCCCACATCTTAAAGTCAAAATCCCTATTACCCATTTTCAATATCATAAGTAGTAGAAACTTCTAATTTAAAACTATTTAAAAGATAAAACGCTTATAACTTTAGTTCAATCAATGAAAACTGAAGACTTCTACTGTGATACTTAACTTCGAACACATTTACTTTTTTACTCTTTATTCTTCTTATTGGGAACTTGCCCGCGCTAGCCAGATCCCCTGACATCCATTAGACCTAAAAGTGTTTTAAGCATAGCATCATGAGTTATGCGACCTAGTGAGGAACTCCGTAAGCAGTTCCTTTGCCATCCATTTGACCTAAAAGTGTTTAAAGCATAACATCATGAGTTATGCGACCTAGTGGGGAACTCTGTAAGTAATTATACTAAATGATGATGCACCATAATAAATACATGCTTGACTTAGGACCCAATTTTACGACTCAAACCCTTTGACTTAGGAGCCAATCTTATAACTCAAATGTCATATCGCTTGACTTAGAAGCTAATCTTACGACTCAAAAGCCTTTGATTAGGAGCCCATCTTATGACTCGAAGTCATATTGTTAAGATAACTTAAGAGTCAATCTTATGACTCGAAAGCATTCAACTTAATTAGGAGCT
Organism: Ajuga chamaepitys; assembly: GCA_958295605.1. Lineage (NCBI taxonomy): Eukaryota > Viridiplantae > Streptophyta > Magnoliopsida > Lamiales > Lamiaceae > Ajuga > Ajuga chamaepitys. Next base: position 22,516,639 of record OY282498.1, on the reverse strand, counting down.
AATTTTACGATTCAAAAGTCTTACTCAAAGCTCATCTTACGACTTGAGAGTAATCATAAGACCGAAGGCGAACATACAAATTAAAGTACAAACTCAATAGTATAAAAGGTCACGTAGTCACCCAAATTTCATGCAGACTTTCTTTGACTAATGTAGACATTCTTTGATTGAAATCCTCTGAAGAAGTCCAAGGTTGTCCGATCCAACTCGTATTGTACTCACCGATTTGACATCTTTTGCCTTATAGTTTCTTTATTATTCTTCTCTTGGTCATAACTTATTCAAAACTATAATCTTAGCTTATAGGTATAACTAGTGCACATGTATACTTATATTTATACATTTTTAATCACATAGTAATTTACATACTTACACATGAATATGTATATTAAAAAAATATTTTGTCAAAACTCGAAGAGTATTTTTTCATAAAAAGCTCTTACTAGAGACCAAACATGATATTTTAGGTCTTGTGACCAGCCTGTCTTGTAAAATTCACTATACGTCATATATTTCCTAAAAACTTCCAAACATTTAACTATAAACTCCTAACTTTATATAATATAATATGGTAAAAAAGTTTCTAATAATTAAAAAGAATAATTTTATGAAAATCATTTTCTAGGAGCTAATTAGACTATTTTATACCTAAATCAGCTTATTTTGTAGAATTTATTAAAATAACGTCCTCAAAATTTAACCATATACTCCTAACATCATATATTACAACATGACCTTTTATGAATGATGTATTTGAATAAACTTTATATGTTTAGATAATATAATATCTACTTGTAACTAAATAAAAATACCTAAGGATACAAAACACTTGTAGCTAACATAAGTATACCGATTTTGTATGACGTAGCAAAAGCGGTAAATGACGATCTACCATATAACACCCCTACGTTATGTATATTGTGAAAAGCAAAATTTATAAACCTAAAACTAACGTGAATCATCCTTGATCAATAAAACAATATAAATTAGAAGCCAAGGGTTATTCTATTTATCTTAATCTTCTTGAAACTTATCAAAGTTACAGTGTAATACTCTTGATCATGTTAGAGTATAACATTATTGGAGATTTCTTTTTGAAGTGAAAGAGAAACTAAGGTGATTGTTTATAGAAGATGAATTATACACGTGGCCCTTTCTCCTGAATACAATGGATTGGTTGCAATGAGGTGGCGGAAACTAAGATATAAGGTTGACATGGAGGAAGGGATATAGAGCTCGGATATCCAATTTGCATCATTGTATCCTTCTAACATAACCGGATATCTTGTGTAAATTGTATTATAACTTAAGGTGTACTTCAAATACCTTTATACTTGTTTCAACGCTATCTAGTGATCATCTCCTGGATTACTTGTGAATCTGCTAACTTTGCTAACTAATTATGTTATGTCAGGATGAGTGCAGTTTTCTAGGTACATCAAACTACCTATTAATCGAACATACCCTAGCTAAGATACATGTTCTTCTCGATTCTTGGCTAAATGTAGATTTACATCCATAGGTCTCTTAGTTGGAGGAAGACCGAAAACCTCAAATTTCTTGAGAACTTTCTTAACGTAGTGAGATTCAATGCAATTCCCTCAGGTGTGCTAGAGATCCCCTATTATCACAGCGGCCAAACTCATACTGTTCATGTGAAAATGACTTTTCAACATGTTCTCAGTTTCACGATTACTTCGTGATTGCATCCCATGATCAGCATGTTGTCTACGTAGAGACAAACAATCATGTACTCATGGGGTGTGCCCTTAATATACACACATTTGTCACAATCATTGATCTTGAAGCCATTCGAAAACATAGTTCTATCAAATTTATCACGCCACTATTTCGGTGCTTGCTTCAGCCCTTATAGTGGTTTGACGAGTTTGCATACTTTATGCTTTTGTCTAGGTGTAATAAAGCCTTCAGGTTGTTCCATGTATATCTCATCTTCCAATTACCCGTTTAAGAAAGTTATTTTCACGTCCATTTGATGTATCTCAAGGTTATGCAACATTGTGATAGTAATTAGTACCTTTATTGGCTTAATCCTTGTAACAGGCGAATATATATTGAAGAAACCATATGCTTCTTTTTTTCTAAACCCCTTTATTACCAAGAGAGCCTTATACTTATCAGTTGATCCATATCCTTCCTTTTTTCTAAACCCCTTTATTACCAAGAGAGCCTTATACTTATTAGTTGATCCATCAGCTTTATATTTCCTTTTAACGATCCATTACCATCCCAAAGGCTTGCACCCCAGTGGAAAATCAATTATTTCCCAAGTACGATTTTGTATGATGGAGTCAATTTCGCTAATAATAACATCTTTCCAGAGAGGAGCACCTGGATTGGACAAATCCTCTTGAATTGTGTGGGTTCATTATATAACATGTAAGTTAGAAAATCACGACCAAACATCTTGGCTACTTTAGTCTTTTCCTACGCCTCGCTTCATCTTCTTCTTGAAGAGAACTTTTCACAACCTCACAAATCCTCTTGTCTGGACTTATCTCTTTCCTTTCCTTTTTCTGAAGGATATTTTCAAAGAATATTGTATTTCACTTTATAATAATCCCTTTGTTTGTGTCTGGGATTTCCGACTTGTGCACTAGGAATCTATATGCACTACTATTGTTTGCATATTCAATGAAAATGAAATCAATGGTCTTGGATCCTATCCTCACTTGCTTAGTTTTAGGTACTTCGACCTATACTAGGCACCCCCACACTTTGATACATCTATTGTGTTCAAAAGGCGTGTGAAGAAGACCGAGCCGCAGTCCCTTTTTCTTATCCTTAATTATATTATGTTTTCCTGTTTATTTAATTATTTCGTATTTAGTTGGGTTTAGCATGTGGGCCTTGGATATTATATATACCTGTCTAAGGTATTTTGGATGGATTATTATTGGATTATAAGAATAAAATTTAACCGAATTGGTGTGGGCAGAAGTAGCTTTTGAGGTTGATTACTTGTAACAATTTGGTCTATTACCTACCTGCCATCATGACGAGAGGGGAGGCTCGTGTTGAGGTTCTTAAAACCACTGTGGGTTCGTTAGAGAAGGGTATGACTGAATTAAATTTAGAGGTAGAGTTGATCAAATCCTCTGTCTCGAAGGGTCTTGACGAATTGCATGTGGTCCTAAGTACCATTGCATAAGGTAAAGCCTTGATGGATGATGGCGCCAACCGCCGAGCGACCGGTGGTTCCGACACCGACCCCAGTCGTACCATCTTTGGCGATATTGGACTTGCCCAATTTTAATGAAAAAAATCCGTCTGCATGGATTGCACGCAGAACAATTTTTTTGCGTCTACAACACTCCGGAGGACATGAAATTAGAATACGTGCTGATCGCGATGGAGGTATCAGCCCTTTTTTGGTTGCAATGGTTAACTAATGACTCCCTTAATTAGAGTTCGCATAAATTTATCGTGGAGCTTCTTCAGTGCTATGGTGATAATCCGCGCGCAAACACGTGTGAGGCGTTCACTCTAATGTGCCAAACTGGTACTGTGGATGCTTATAACGACCAATTTATCAATTGTCTCTCGCCGGTTCCATCTCTCACGAAGCCTGATGTGTTGGGACTTTTTCTTAGCGGGCTTCAAGAGGATATTCGCCTTTGTATCCGATCTCGCGACACTAAGAACATCAGCTCGGCGATGCATACTTCCCGAGAAATCGATCGGGAGTTGGTTGCCACTCACCCATCCCAACCAGGCCACCTGGCCTTTTCACAGTCTAGGTATTTTTTTGGCGAGGGCAAACCACCAACTTCCTAGGGATATATCCGTTCGACGGGGGTTTTCGAGGGCAAACCGCCTGCCCTTCCCTCCTGGGCCGCTCGTCAGATCACCACAGAGACCCGTCCACTGCTACGGCCCCTTTTCCATCGCTCGATTCTTTGAGTCCATCAGTCGCCTCGCCAGTCCTGCCAAAGTCACAATCACAATATCGTAAGTTACGGTCCAAGGGCTTATGTTTTCACAGCAAGGAGCCCTACTCTCCCTTGCATATGTGTGCCAATCGCTCACTCCGAGTGCTGGTTGTGATGGATGATGCAGATGATGCAGATTCAGGGGACATGACTGATCTTCATGACATTGAGGATAATGGGGATATCAGCCTACAATTCCTACACCTCTCAGCTGTTTCCGCTTACGGGTTCGACGGTCTACACACAATGAAGCTTCTAGGCTTCATTAATAGAACACGGTTGTGGTTCTGATCGATAGTGGTGCGACGCATTGCTTCATCTTGCCTCGTATTACTACTGATTTGGGTTTGATGGTGGATTATTCGGTTGCATTGCCAGTCCGTTTGGGCGACGATAAGAATTTAGATATGACATGTTTTGTTCCTTCGATGCCGGTTCAGTTAGGGGCTGCCAAATCTAATGTCTCGGCCTTCGTCTTTCCGGTGGGAGGAGTTGACATTATTTTGGGTGTTTTGTGGTAGCAACCTTTGGCGAGGATCGTGCCAATTGAGCTACAATAACGATGACTTTTGTTTAGGATGGACAACAGTTGTGCTTACAGGGTGTTTCTAGTCTGATGCACAAATAAATTTCCGCGACATCTTCTCTCAAGTTAATGAATGTTCTCTCTTGTTGGATGTTGTGGAGTGTTGAGTTGCAACAACCAGACGTGAGTTCGGGTTTTACATTCTTACCTGAGATTCAACAAATTCTTGATAAGTTCCCGATGTGTCTGTAACCGCTGCCCGAGCTACCCCTTTCTTGGGACAGCAACCACCGCATTCCATTACTGCCGAGGGCGTATCCAGTGACTGTTCGCCTTTACCAGTATAGTGCAACGTAGAAAATAGAGATTGAACGATTGGTTTTGGAGATGCTTTTGACTGGTTAGATTCAGCCGGGTTCGAGTCCTTATTCTAGCCCGGTTCTCTTGGGTCACAAGAAGGATGGTAGTTGGCGGTTCTATGTGGACTATCGGGAATTGAACAAAATTACTATTCCGGATAAATATCCTCTTCCGATGATTCAGGAGCTTTTGGATGAATTGCATAGGGCAGCTTGGCTTACAAGGTTGGATTTGCAGGCCGAGTATCGTCAAATTAGGCTGGCTCCATAAGATATCACTAAGATTGGGTTTCAGATGCATTCGGGTCGTTATGAGTGGTTGGTGATGCCTTTTGGTCTCCGGAATACTCCGTCTACTTTTCAGATAGTCATGAATGACTTATTCCGTCCTCTCCTTCGGCGATTCGTTTTGGTATTTTTAATGATATTTTAATTTACAATTATGATTGGCATTCCCATATTGCTCACTTGTGGGAGGTTATGGGCATATTGGCGGTTGCCTCGTTTGTGGCCAACCCTATGAAGTGTTTTTGGGCACGAACTTTTATTGATTATTTGGTCACGTTATTTTGGCCGCCGGGGTTCAGATGGACCCGTCTAAGGTTCTGGTTGTCCTTTAATGGCCTACCCCACGATCTTTGAAGGGATTACGAGGTTTTCTTGGATTAACCAGTTATTACCATTGATTTATGTGTGACTACAGGAAGCTCGCAATGTCTCTTACGACTCTCCTTCGTAAGGATGCTGATAGTCGTTTTCAGTGGAGCTCCGAGGCCCAAACTGCATTTGAGATGTTACAACGGGCCATCGCTTTAGCCCCTATTCTTGCAGTACCGGATTTTTCAGCCATTTTTTGTATTGAGTGTGACACCTCGGGTAGAGGATTGGGAGTTTTTTTGATGCAGCATCTTCGGCCATTTGCATATTTTAGTAAGGCGTTGTCAGAACGCAATTCTATGAAGTCGATGTATGATAAGGAATTGCTGGCGTTAGTTCTAGCAGTATTACATTGGCGGCCTTATCTCTTGGGTCGCAGATTTGTTGTTTGCACAGATCACCACAGCTTGAAGCATTAGTTACAAAAATCTATTATGTCCCCGGCGCAACAGTATTGGGTTTGATTTTGATATTGAGTACCGTTCGGGATTTTTGAATATTGCAGCGGATGCCTTATCATGGTGTGTGGTAATGGTGGTTTAACAACTAAATTAATATATACTTATCCTTGATCTACTACTCTACCTAGTAGAGTGGTAAATAAGGGTCAATTCCTCGAGGAACGGTCGAACAATTTTGCTTTATGTATTAAACTATTACGATTAAGCAATAAAATATAAATAAGCTAGAAAACAATAAAGATGGGGGGGGGGGGGAGTTTTTATGTAATCACAACTAACACCTGATTGCAATTAAGCAAACCAAATAACAATTACTCTAAAAGCACTTGACAAGTTAATAATTCAAGTAAATAAAGACAATATAATGATTTTTAGTTTTATAAATGATAAAAGGATTCAACCCTTGATCGAGTATCCGCTTGGTCCGGATAATCTATGTAATTGATGTTACTACCCGATTGATTTAGCCTTAGAATCCCTACCCCAAGATTAATAACAAGCTCTATTAACCTCGTTGTCTCTTAAGTATAATGAATCAAAACAAGCTCTTCAATTAATCCTACTCAACTTATCAATTCCTAAAACAAACTCTTTAAGAATCAATAGCCATATGGATTAAGAATCAAGAGAACGGAGTAGATTCGACATAAAACTCACAAACTAGATTTTAGTGGTCGAACTCTATGTTATCCCCAATAGAATAAATCCATTAGTTGCTACACGTGAATCGGCTTCATAACAATTACGGATTACAAATCCAATTCTAGTAACACATAAACAAATATCCAAATGGGTGATCAAATCATAATTCAATTCATAAGTGTGAGTCAACAATACCATATAATATAGAACATTCCAAAACTTAATCCTATCGGTTAATAACCGTAAAAAATACATAAACATCCTAAATCCAAGGTACAATTAATGATCAAGGGCTGAAATTAGAGTGCTAGCCACTCTATCAACTATTACAAGGATAAAATAAGTGAAAATCAAAGAAGACATTAAAATAAGATAGAATGAACCAAAAGATTGAGTTGATGATCTTGATCTTCAACCCTCTTCAAATTCCTTGCTTCTAATGGTGAATAGTGGTTGAAAGTATGTGTAAAATGGGTGATAGGTTAGGTCATATTCGAATCGGACCTTATATATATAAAGGAGAAAGTGTTGGGCTGAATAATGGGCCAAAAACGTGTTTCAAGATAAAAACTAGGGTACCGGATCGCGGTCGTGAAGCTGAGTTGCATCTGCGACCCCCAAATATAGGCTGGAAACACACTTGGTTCGCTGACTTGGTCGCGGTTGCGAATAGTTGTCGCGGCCGCCACTCTGGCTCGCGGTCGCAATGACTTGCACGAAGCATGTTCACTATTTTTCATCCTTGGCTCGGTTCTTCATTTCGAACTTCTTCGAGACTCGTTCTTAGTCTTATATTGCTTGTATTATCCTGAAACGAGCTCAAATACATTAAATGGCCTAATAATACAAATACGAACAATATATGGTTGAATATGCATGCAAATGTCATTAAAATGACACTTAACACTACCTAAAATGCCTGCATGATCATGTGTACTAAATCTCCCCAAACTTAAACCTTTGTTCCTCCCGAACAAAATAGAAGCAAAGAAAAAGAAGATAGGACACGTGTTAGGGAAGATTTAAGTGGCGAATTCAGTTTCAGGTGAAGTTTTCAAAAGCAAGGCAATCATGATAAGATGAGCATATATGATATAACAACTTCAACTACTTTTGAGACTTGAAACCCTCAACTAAAGATCCTCACCGGGTGAATGTATCTCTCGACTTTCAAGTGTATCAAATAGGTAGTGTTTTTCGCTCACATTGAAATGCATGCAACGACTACCATATGCTTGCCAATCTTCTAAATTCGAATTTGTATTCGGCACGTCTAACGAAGAATAAAAAAGGTCTTATTTTTTGTTGTAATGTTGGCTTGAGGTAAGGTGGGATAGATAAGGCCAAGAGTGACTAATTATTGGACTAATTGAGTTAGCTACTCTTAGTCACCCCTCAAACAACATTCACTCTTTCCTCACTCCCTCACTTCCCTAGTAAACCAATCTCAAAATTAATTTCTTCACCCTACTACAAACTCACAACCTAAATGTTTTTTTTTTTTTTTTAATTCTCCCTTGGATGTGTTTTCTTTTGAATCTTTCAACTTTGAGAACATTGGTCAAGAAGCATTTATGTTACTAGTCTCTCCCAATCAAAAGTAATAAACTAAATATATACATTTGGCTTTTTCTTTCCTTTTCTGATTTTTTTTTTCGATTTTGAATGATTGTAAAAATATTCATAAATATTAGGAGAGACTAGTTTTCCTAATTCTTTGCCTATTGTTTCAATTCTCTTCACCCTTCAATATTTCCAATAGTTTTACCCATTTAATCCCAAATTTTACTCGAATACCTTCCAACCGCCTCCCTCATACTCAAATAGTCCAATTAGGGTAAAAGGCTAAATCAGAAGGTATTCGGCTTGTAGAGTTGGGCTATCAAACAAAAAGCTAGAAGCTCAAGGGGCTAACTTGGGGCAATTTTCCATTTTTATTTTTTTTTGGTGAAAAGGTGTAACATTTTCAAGTTTACAAATAAGCTCAAAATAAAGAATTGCCTAAGATCATTTTCTAAGTCACACAATGTACCGACTTATTCAAAATAGAGAATCAAGACAAGTTCTAGAGACAATCACATGCAATCAATGAAATACACACCAAAAGAAGGTATAAGTAACTCCAAAATTGGGTGTACAATTAAAGCTAAAAACTCACAAGGAAAAATTTTCTTGGTCAAAAGTTTTGAGTACAAGCTCAATTTCACCTCAATTTCCTATCATGCTCTACCATTTGCTATTTCTTTCAAATTTTTTTTTTTTGCAAAAAATTGGCCTCATCATTAACCATTCGCCAAATGTCAATCCCAAACACCATCCATCTAAAACAAGGTCGAGAGCGGCCAATACATATACCTACCACCCCCTTCCCCAAACTTGGTCAAAATCAAAGTTTGTGGGAAAGAAAGGGGTATGAATTGGTGCTCTACAAGAGGAAATCAATCAACACTATCAATAAGTTTGACTTAACAATGCAAACTAAATAATTAAACTAAACTAAACACTATTAACTACTAAATGACAAATAATTAAAGTGTGCAAGAGACTAATCACAACCAAAATAATTAATCTAAGAATATCAAACCAACCAATAAAAGCATTATAAAGGCACATAGGCCAATCCAACAAGTAAACAAATAAACCAAACCCACCATCCAAATATACAAGGGCACACAGGCCAAACATCCAAGTCAAATCAATTCAAGAAGAATAGAAGCAAAGTAGCGAAAATGAAAATCAAACACCGAGCGGCCAAGACGTCCCACTATCACCCCCTTCCCCAAACTTGCTTGAAAACCAAAGTTTGTGGGAAAAAAAGTGGTACGACTTGGTGCTCCAACTCACAGAGGGCTACTGAGGTGGTGGTTGATGATGAGGATCACCGAGGCCCCAATGCGAACGCATTTGTGCCATGAAGGTCTCGATTGGGCCCAACTGTTGTCCTCTGTCTCACTTCGAGTAACAAATGCATCAAGAATGCTCTGCTACCGCTCCTCAATTGAAGTGAGACGGTCCTCCACTGAAGTGAACCAGCTATCTACATCCACCTGGAAATCCCATTGGGATTAGATAGCTGCAGTGGGCCTCTTCCTCGGTGGTCGGCTCGTCTGCCTGCTACCTCCTGCCTTTGCTTCTGTTCCCTCTTCTTCATCTTCGAGTGCCGGATCCCTTCCCATTTGGTACTTTCTTAACTCGTTAGAGTCCGGATCCCTAGAAGCTATCATATGTGCCGGTGATCTCATACCCAGGTTTTCGGTGCTCCGAAGGTTGAAAATCCGTGTCAACTGAGGGTTGGGTAGCCAGAGGAATGGGCCCTTATTTTGGATGACGTAGGGCACTATCTTGTTCTCCCGACTTTAGGGTACCCCATCTCTATATCCTAATGTAACAATGCACATGTTCTCCATGTCCTCCCTGGTGAGATGAATATACGTGGATACCGGAGGCAAGTCTGTCAGCGGAAGGCCGAAATGTTCAACAATGTGGGTGATTAGGCCCCTAATGAATATGTGCTCATGCTGACAAGTCATTACCCTCTCGAACTGAGCAACGAAAATGTCTTGATAATGCCTCGGGATGCCTCTCAGTATAGAACATAACACGTCTAATTCGTTGACATGGTAAGCTCCTGTTTCTGCTCTTCCAAATAATGTTAGTGCAAGAAGCCGCTGAATGTACTTGACTACTAGATTCCAAATCCATGTCACCTTCGAGTTCTTAGCCGAGAAAACCTGAGGCTCGACTAGACCGGGGGCAGCAATGATTTGCCCCCAAAAGGTCCGGACGTTAAAGGTCTTAAGCTCTGCTGCATCGGCGGAGGAAGTGCGCTCTGGGAAGCCATATATGGTGGCCAATTCCCTCATCCTGAGGGTTCTTAAGGTTCTCATCAACTGAAATGTAATGTCGTACGGCTTGGCACCACACTTGTCTGAGTCGGCCCGAACTTCAAGTGTGCTAAAGAACTCCCAGACAATGCGCTTGTAGGTAGGCTTCGGTTCTATAAATCTTTGGAGGCCTACTAGTCAACAGGGTATTCACATTGTCTAGGATGCCCATGTCCTCGAGGATGTCATTCGGACCATATCGAGGGTCGGTGATAGAGCTTGTCAAACCATCCCGATGTGCGGGAATCATATGCCCGGCTATCGACATGAGGGAGGATAGATGCAGGGACTTGAGGTGGCTCGACCTCGAGCTATTGTATGGGCGCCTTGCCCTTTCCCTTGCGCTTTCTTGTGGTGGCTCTTGGAGGTGCCATTAAATCCTACAATCAATACACACAATCTTCAAAACCAATGGCAATATAACGAATCAAAATTCAACTATGAAATACCTAAGTATACCTAAATTTGACTATATGTCCAACAAAAAAAAGTCAAATTATGTCAACTATGCAATGAAATTCATTCCACAATCAAATGAGGTTATACATCACGATAATATCAATAATTGAACTAAAACACTAGACAAACTAGTCAAAATTAGCTATCTTAGGCATAACAATCTAACGCATATCTCATGCTCGATGAATTGCCATAACGAAATTTTAATTTTGAAATTCACAAATCCTCACTAAAAAAATATACCAACTCAATCATCAAGAAAATATACAATCTATCATATCAAGTTTCATCATTCGAATGCATAAAACATGTCAATTGGTAAAAAATCAATACAACTAAGTGTATGTATAACTAATCTCAACAAAATAAACATTAAATTAACCCCCAATCCAAGCAATTGATTCAACAATACGCAATAATAGACCCAAAGATGGGGATAGTTGTACTTACCGGTCGAATTTAGACGGAGAAATTTGAATTGGTGATTTTGCGCTCTTTTGTGACCCAACCTAAATTTTTGCTCCAATCCGAAATTAATCGAATGAATGTGTGTGCAATTGAGTGGGTAGTGATGGGTGTGTGTTTTGGATGAGTTTTAGAAGTGAAAACCAAGAGTTTGAGGTGGTATGTGTGTGTTTGTGTGCAAAATCGAAGAGGGGGGAGGGGAGGGGGGGAGGAAGAATGATCTGTTGTTAGCGAATCTGGGTTTTATACTGCGCAAGGTGCCGCAGCCGTGACTTTTAGTCGCGTGCGCGACGAGTTTGACAATGATGAGGCCCTGTTTCAAGTCGCTAGCGCGACAGCCGTTCGCGGGGGCGAACCTTTGTTTGAAACTGAGGGTCAAAATGGAGTCGCGGTCGCGACTTAGGAACAGGGGCGCACCTTTGTTCATGAAATGAGGCCCTATTTTTGGCCTTCCTCACCCCCATTTTGTGCTATCTTCTTGCATTGAAAGGCTAAGTTGGTTGTGGTATCTAGTCCTTGCACATTTAAAATGAAGACACTAAGACACAACTATTAATATATAAGTGAACAATCTAAACTATGAAATTTAACACACGAAAGCAATAAACGTCGGGTTGCCTCCCGACAAGTGCTTTTGTTTTACATCGTTGACTCGACCGGTTCACTTTCCCATTAGCATTTGTTCCAAGGTGGTTTATAAATTGGCTCTGACCATGCAAGCACTTTACTTCTTTTGGTTTCTCACTTTCCTCTTCACGATGCCTCAAAGATGTGGAAATTTTCCACTTATTCCTGCACCTCATCTCAAATTCTTTCTCATCAGGAGGGTTAATAACATCATTAGGGAAAACAGGATGGACATCTTTGGGAAACCGTGTGGCATAAAAAATATTAAACTCGACAGTTCGACCATCAAACTCCATTTTGAGGGTGCCCTCATGATCATCGATCTTGGTTTGGGAAGTGTTGAGAAATGGTCTTCCTAACATGATCGGTGTGGATATTGATGAATCGCCTTGCATGTCCAACACATAAAATCTGTCGGGAACACGAGTTCGTCGAATTCAACTAGCACGTCCTCGATCACCCCATCAGGATAAGAAGTGCTTTGGTTGGCTAGTTGAATAACGACTCTTGTTTCCTTGAGTGATCCCAAATTCAAAGAATGAAAAATTGAGCGTGACATGACGTTAATTGAAGCTCCTAAGTTGAGCATTGCATATTCAATCTTAAAGTTACCTATGTTGCATGGGATTACGAACATTCTAGGATCTTTACACTTTGGTGGAAGTTTCTTTTGAAAGATTGCGGATACACTTTCTCCCATTATCACTTTTTCATTGCCCTTTAGTTTCCTCTTATTAATGCACAAGTCCTTGAGAAATTTTTCATATCGAGGAATTTATTTCACGACATCAATCAAGGGAATGTTTATCTCCACCTTTCTAAATACCTCCAAGATGTCCTTTTCCTTGTTGTCCTTCACCGTCTTTGTCATCCTACTCGAAAAGGGTAATAGATAAGTCGGATAGGGAGTAAATCTTGCTTATTGGTCGAAGTAAGGGTCGCGACCGCGACTGGGGGTCGCGGTTGCGATAAGTTAATCGTAGCTGGAGGGGGTGTTTCGCAGACTTGATCTCGGGCGCGAGAGTGTGTTGTGGGCACGACATCTTCTTCGAAGCATCCTTCAGTTTTCCCCTGAATTTTATCCTCCAAAGGATGCCCGGGCTTGTTAGGCTCTCCAAGCATCACTCTGCTTCTGAGGGTGATGGCATTGACATTTTTAGGGTGGATTTCTGATTGAGCCAGTAGGTTGCCACTATTTGCACTTTCAAGTCGAGATACTGAGGTTGCAAGGTCCATGAACGAGCGGCTATTGGAGTCTTGTCAACCAATGCTCCTCCACTTGCCGAGTCAATCATGTCCTAGTCGGTTAAGGATAGGCTTTCATAGAAGTACTGTATATGTGAGCATAAGTTCAATTTCATCAAGTGAGGATTATATGAAGTATGAGATGTTGGGAATCCAGAACCAGAATTGGAGCTTAAAGAACCGGTCCAGAGAACCGGGTTCAGAGTCAAAGCAGGGGGATATGTTAAGAGGAAACCAGGTTTGAGTTGGTTGTAACTGCCGTTTGCAACGGTTTAAATCCATTCCACCAGAAACCACTGCAGAAGCCTTGTTCCTACAACTTGCAGCAGTTTTGGATTCAATTGGTTATAACTTCTTCATCACGTGGATTCGAGCTACAAGTCTTGTATAAATATAATTCACTTGTAATTGTGAGCAGATGATCAAGTTTTCCCTCTGTAAACATTACATTAGTGAGAGAATTAGAGCTCCAGGGTTTGTGTTCCTAATTCGGCTTGTGAATTAGGGATTTGCTAGATTCTTGATAATTCTTGTAATTGCTTGTGTAGTGAAGTGATTTGAGGTGCATAGAACCTCCGTGGACATAGATCATCACTGATTGAACCACGTAAAGCCCGGTGTGTTCATTTTTCTTTTGATTTCTACATTCACGTGTTCGGCCTGTTTCTGCGTTTTCGGCCTGTTTCTGCGTTTTTCGTCCGAACATAGTTCTTGTGATTTTGTGTGATCCTGATCTTTTCATAATAAGTGGCGCCGTCTGTGGGAAGGTGTCGTACACAATAATAAGAGGAGAATGGCAGGAATGAAGATGGATTTGGACAAGTTCTCAGGGAAAAATGACTTCTCTCTATGGAAGATAAAGATGAAGGCCATGTTGGTGCAGAATGGGTTATCAAATGCCCTCAAACCTGAAGATCAGTGGGTGGAGGCTGAGAAACCTAAATATGGCGATGTGGATCAAAAGGCATTGAGCCTAATCATCCAATGTCTTGGGGATAAGCCTTTGAGGGAGATCTCCAGATGCAAGACTGCAATTGAGGCATGCACCAAGTTGGAGGAGTTGTATGAGTCCAAGTTAGTATCCAATAAGCTATTCCTCAAACAGAATCTGTTGGCTTTCTAGATGATTAATGACAAGGTAATTTCTGACCAGTTAGATGAATTTATAAAGCTTCTTGATGAACTGGAGGATCTGGGAGTAAATATTGAAGATGATGACAAATCTTTAATGGTGCTTAATGCTCTGCCAAGATCTATGGAGGGTTTCAAAGCCACTCTTATGTTTGGAAGGCAAGATAAGTTGAGTTATGACCCAATTATCACTGCCTTGAAAACCAAATGTTTACGGAATCAAGGAGACAAGAAAGTAAATCAATTTGGTGAAGGTTTGAACATTAAGTTCAAAAGAAATAATCAGAAGAAGAAGGGCCAAACTTTAAAAGATTCAAAGGGTGGAAATGACAGTTTTAAGAAATCTGGAGATTGGGTGGAAAATAGGAAGAGTTTCAAATGCAAACAAGTTGGACACCTAAAGAAGGACTGTCCACAAAAGAAGAAGAAAAAGAAAGGCCAAGGTGCTGAAGCTGCTGTTGTTGAACATGAAGGAGACACACATAAGTGCTGAATATTACTGACTCAAAGATGGAGAAGGAGTGGGTTCTTGACACTGGATGCTCCTTCCATATGTGTCCCCATGAAGACTGGTTTCAAAATCTCAAGAAAGAAGGTGGAGGGTGTGCCCTACTGGAAATGACCAGTCCTGCAGGGTTCAAGGCACTGGCTTAGTAAGAATTACCACGTTTGATGGAGTCACAAGAATTATCACCAATGTGAGGTATGTACCTGGTCTCAAGAGGAATTTACTTTCCCTAGGATCTCTCATTTCCACTGGATGTGAATTTAAGTATGTTGATGGTCACTTACACATAACTAAGGGAAAGAAACTGGTGATCAAAGGAAAACAACACAATGGTTTGTTTATTTTGATTGGAAAGCCTGTTGTTGGTTGTGTAGGTAGTATTCTTGGCAAGAATGAACTGATGCTATGGCATAAGAGGTTAGGGCACATTGGGGAGAGAGGATTAAAGGAATTATCTAAGAGAGGCATAATTGGAGATGTAGGAAATTAAACACTTGAGTTTTATAATAAGTGTCCATTAAGCAAATCACAAAAGCTGCCTTATGCTAAGGGGATTCATTCTACTTAATAACCTTTAGATTATGTCCAATCAAATATTTGGGGTCCATCTAGGACTGAAACAAATGGAGGAGGAAGATACTTAATGTCTGTTATTGATGATTTCAGTAGGAAAGTGTGGGTGTTCGTATTAAGAAACAAGAGTGATGCATTCACCATGTTTAAAACATGGATGATTCAAATGGAGAACTTAAGAGGCAAGAAGCTCAAACATTTGAAGACTGACAATGGATTGGGGTACTCATTAACTGAGTTTGCTGAATTTTGTGATGAGAAAGGAATCACAAGACATAGAACAGCCCCTTTGAACCCTCAACAGAATGGTGTTGCAGAACGATTCAACAAAACAGTACTTGAAAGAGTGAGGTGTATGCTGATTGATGCTGGATTGCCAAAGACCTTCTGAGGTGAAATAATTAGTACAACATGTTACTTAATCAACAGGTCACCTTCATCATCTCTAGGGTTCAAAACTCTTGAAGAAGTCTGGAGTGGCAAAGTTCCAAGCTATGCAGAGTTAAAAGTCTTTGGATATCTTGCTTATGCCCATATTAAGCAAGACAAACTTGATCCAAGAGCACAAAGGTGTGTGTTTTTAGGATATCCAGAAGGAGTCACAGGATACAGGCTATGGTGTTTGGAACAAGGAAATCAGAAGCTCATGATAAGCAGGGATGTTAAGTTCAATGAATCAGTCATGAGATATCACTCAACTGGAAGTCAAGAGGAGTTTGATGGTGCTATTGAAGTAGACAGGGTATCAGTTCAGGTGGAGCCTCAGGTAGATGATAATCCTTAAGGGATTGATGACTTGAGTCAGCACTCAATTGATAGTTCATCTGAAGAAGATGATGGGTAAACTGGTAATCCAAACTTGAGAAACTATAGTATTTCCAGAGATAGACCAAGAAGGAAAATCCAAAGACCAGACTTCTATGGGCAAGCAGGAAGTGTGTACTATGCACTAAGCATTGCTGAAGATATAGAGCATCAAGAACCACATACTTTCAAAGAAGCAATCAGTGGTAGTGAATGTGAGCACTGGATAAATGCAATGATGGAGGAAATGGAATCTCTGGAGAGAAATGGTACTTGGAAGCTAGTAGATAAGCCTAAGGGGCAGAAACTAGTAAGTTCCAAGTGGATTTACAAGAAAAAGATTGAAGCTAGAGATACAGATTGGATAAGATACAAGGCAAGGCTTGTTGCAAGAGGTTTCACTCAAAGAGAGGGCATTGATTTCAATGAGGTATTCTCTCCAATGGTGAAGCACTGCTCTATCAGACTTCTGTTATCAAAGGTGACACAAGAGGACATGGAATTACAACAACTAAATGTTAAAATTTCATTTCTACATGGTGATTTGATTAAGAACATATATATGAAATAGCCTGAAGGCTTTGTGATTCCAGGAAGTGAAGAGAATGTATGCTTTCTCAAGAAGTCACTCTATGGGTTAAAACAGAGTCCAAGGCAGTGGAATAAGAAGTTTAATGAGTTTATGTTGAAGGCAGGATTCATCAAGAGTCTATATGACAGTTGTGTGTATTTTGATAAGGATTTTAAGGCTGATCATGTGTATATCATATTGTATGTTGATGATATGCTTATAGAAAGCAAAAGTAAGCATAAAATACAACTGCTAAAGAAGAAGTTGGGTGCAAAATTTGACATAAAAGACCTAGGGGATGCAAAAAAGATATTGGGCCTGAACATTTTAAGAGATAGGGATTCTGGAATTTTGTGGTTATCACAAAAACATTATCTTCAGAAGGTGGTGAAGAGGTTTCGTATGCATGAGGCCAAGACTCTGAGTGTTCCAGTAAATCAACAACTTAAATTGTCCAAAGAACAAAGTCCAAAGACTGCAGAAGAAGTGAATTACATGAGAAACATACCATAAGCAAGTGGTGTTGGCAGTTTGATGTATGACATGATCTGTAATAGTCCTGACTTGGCTTATTGTGTGTCTTTGGTTAGAAGGTACATGTCAAATCCTGGTAGTGAGTTTATTTTGTACAATTAGGCTAGTGTAGGGTGGTAATCTAGGTGTGTTCTAGTAAGGTTTAGTCGGGTTTGGTCCTAAATAAATGGTACACTAAAACCCTTACGTCGAAATTGTATTCCAAGTTCACTAAATAGTAAACTAATCTTCAAGTTATACAATAAACCATAGCCTAAAAGACCTTATAGTTCAAGTATAGTACCTATGTCATATCGTACAAGGTTACGGGGCTAAAATTCTAATCGATTCAAGCCTAATAATTTTCGAAGCCCAAAAGGATTTTAACGTAATCTAATTGTAAAGTAGTCTAATCCTATATGTATAAAATATGATCATAAAAACCATATTATTTTCTAAGCCTAATGTTTTAAACTAGAACCTAAAGTTCACATAATAATTTTAGCCAAGCTGTCCTCGTGGTGTTTCTAACCCAGAGCGATTTCCAATCCCACATTTTAATTTAATTTATCTAAGTATAAGTGCATGACAATAACAATGTACAAGCATAGGGTTGACACGGTACAAGTTATCAAAGGTACAAGCACATAAATTAATTTGTAAAGTAATTCAAGGTACAACACACAAGGTCATTAACTCAACATATAGCTAAGTAGCATGTAATTCAAAGCATAATCCAACAATTAAAATTATATAAAATGAACAATAATCATATAATGCCAATATATTTCAACAAGCAATCATATAATTTATTATTCGTTATTAGATCAAATAAGTCTTAGTATGATTATGCATTGTTCATTCGATATCTAACTTTTTATGCTTATCCATTTATTATCATTTATTACCTTTGAGCCTTTATTCTACTCTACACTGAGACTGGTTGTAAGGATGTTCCTGCACTTAAGTAAACGGTCAACAACACAAGTTTAAGAAGATGACATGGCACATATATTCCTATTAACCTAGCTAAATATGATGCGATGATATTTAACATATAAATTAAACTTTCTATGCATGCTAAAACATATACTGGGTGTTACATTCCCCCCTTCTTTCAATTTTTTTTTCCTCAAAATTTCATTTTCCTTATTTAAAAAGATACGGGTAATGAGCCCTAATATCGTCCTATGTCTCCCATGTAGCCTCATTCTCGCTATGTCTACTACACTAAACTAAAACTAATGGTATCGTCCTACTCTTTAAGATTTCCCCGTGTCACTGAAGTATTGCCACTGGCTCCTCCGGATACGTAGGTTGGGTCCTAACTTCACATTGATGAAGTCAACCTTATGATCCGGTACTAAAACTTATCTTCGAAGCATTGAAACATGAAAGACATAGTGCATACCCAAGAGATCGGGCGGTAAAGCTATTTGATAAGCTACGTCGCTAACACTACGTAAGATCTCAAAGGGTCCCACATACCGAAGTTTAAGTTTTCCTTTCTTACTAAATGGGGCTGAACCTTTCAGTGGTGATACTTTTAGGAAGGCTTTGTCTCCAACCTTAAACCTCAAGTCCTTACGGTGTTTGTCGGCGTAAGACTTTTGATAGTTTTGGGCTGCGTGAATCTGATGTTTGATCTTTTCCACGACCTTTGTGGCTTACTGGATCATCTTTGGCCCTAGGGTAGGTCCTTTACCCGTATTGTTCCAACACAACGGGGTTCTAAATCTCCTCCTGTACAGGGGTTCAAATAGGGACATCCCAATGGTCGCTCGATAACTATTGTTATAAGCAAACTCGACCAAGGATAGATATTCTTCCCACGATCCTCCAAAGTTTATGAGACATGCTCTAAGCATATCCACGAGTTTCTCATTCGTTCTTTTAGTTTTTCCATCAGACTATGGGTGGTAAGCTGAACCGAAATTCAGTTAGTTCCCAAACACTCATGCAAACTCCTCCAGAACTTGGAGATGAATCTAGTGTCTCTATCCGACACTATTGCTAACGGTATGCAATAAAGCTTAACTATCTGATCTATGTAGAGCCTAGTTAATTAACTGACTAACAGAGTATGTCATCCTAATAGGGACGAAGTGAGCTACTTTGGTGAGTCTATCTTCTATAACCAAATAGCATCATGTCCTCCAGAGGTTCTAGGAAATCCTACGATGAAGTCCATACTAATACTATCCTATTTCTATTCTGGGATAAGCAGGGGTTTCAATAATCCTTAAGGTTTCTTCCAAAATGCTTTCATTTCCTGACACACTAGGCATCTTCCTACATATTAGGAAATACTATGTTTCATGCCTCTCCACCAGAATCCTTTCCTAAGATCCTATTACATTTTACTACCACCTAGGTGGAAGTAAAAGGTGTATCATGCATCTCCTTGAGTATCTCTTCCTACAGTTCCAAGTTATTTGGAACACAGTTGGAACAACAAGTTTCCATCTAAGGACATCTCAAATCCTTTCTCGGATGCTTGAGAGATAACTTCTTCATCTTAATTAAAACCCTATCGCTCCCTTGAGCATTTTTAATCTTTATTCATAGGGTAGATTGCAAACTCAGGGCTTCCAAATACTATTTAAGCAGACTTCTAGTGAAAACCTCGACTGTAAATTTTCTTAAGTCCTCTCGCACGCTTTTTCCCGAAAGCGGCTAATACATCCTTATCAAAACTAATCTTCCAACTAAGGGCATCAACAACAACATTTTGCCTTACCTAGATGGTAAGAGATTGTGTAGTCATAATCCTTCACTAACTCTAACCATTGCCTTTGACGCATGTTCAACTCCTTCTAAGTGAAGAAGTACTTGAGACTTTTGTGGTCCGCAAATATCTTATCTCACACTTGCTTTCATACAGGTAGTGTCTCCAGATCATTAATGCGTGCACCACAGCTGCCACTTCCGAGTCATGCATGGGGTAATTCTGCTCGTGATGCTTCATTTATCCAGATGCATAGGCTACAACCTTTCCCTTCTACATCAAGACACAACCGACACCCACTTTCGTGGCATCCATGAAGATTATGAATCCTTTCATCCCGCCGAGAATCATTAGTACCAGAGCATATACTAACTTTCCTTTCAGCTCCACTCATACTCATTCGAATAGACGAACGACTCACTTTTCTTGGTATGTTGTGTGAGGGTTTTGAAAATCAGGGAAAAATTCCTAATGAACCTCTTATAATAGCCAACCATTCCTAAGAAATTGCGCTCTTCTCATATATTCTTCCGCACTTTCTAATTCATCACATCTTCAACCTTAGAGGGGTCTACTTCTATACCTTTGGCCAAAATTACGTGTCCTACGGATACACCTCTATCTAACTAGAATTCACACTTACTAAACCTAACGTATAACTTCCCTTTCCTAAGGGTTCCTAATACTATCCTAAGATATTCTACATGTTGTTGAACATTTAGCGAGTAAATAAGAATATTGTCAATGAAAACAATGACTAATCGGTCAAGAAACTCATGAAAAACTCGGTTCATCAAGTCCATGAAGACACCTAGGGCATTAGCAACACCAAAGGGCATTACGGTAAACTCATAATGTCTGTATTGAGTCCTAAAAGCTGTCTTAGGTATATCACCCTCTTTAAGCCTAAGTTGGTGATAACCCAACCGCGAGTCGACCTTTGAGAAAACCGTGGCCTTCCTCAATTGATCGAATAAGTCCTCAACTTGGGGCAACAGGTACTCATTATTTATTGTCAATTGATTTAACTCTCAATTCTTAATGAGTAAGACTAGAGCTCCCCATGGCGACACACTAGGCCTTATGAACTTCTTCGCTAACAGTTCCTCTAACTTCCATGATGTTCTCCTTCTGACATATCCACTTGAGTTAATTTCTCCTTCTTAACTTCCAAGATGTTCTCCAGGTAACCTTTACACCTTTCTTGGCTAATAGTCTTACCGATCTCATTGTTGTTATGATAGGAATCTTATTCTGCTTGGAGATGCTCCTATAAAGGAACCGTCTACCCTCTTCCTGGTTTAACTCGATTTCATTTTGATTCCAAAAGATTGAGGATTTCTGCTTCACCAGCGAATCGAGCCCTAGGATAACGTCAAAACCTTTCATTTCCATAATGCACTACAACAAAGAATGTTTAACACTACGATAAAAAACCGTAGTTAAAGGCATACAGTGACCGTAGTAGTACATACCGTAGTCGTAGTCCCTCTACAAATAACTACGGTTCAGAACCGTAGTGGTTAAGACTAAAGACCACGGTTGAGAACTGTAGTCGTTCTAGCGGCGTATCCGCACGACATATGACAATGGTTAGAAACTTACTTTGACTACTGTTTAAACCGTAGTAATATATTCTAACGACTACGGTTCACAATCATAGTTGTAAATTTAATATCTAGTAGTACGATATGTATGACCACGGTGAAAAAATTCATTTCACTACGGTCTGAATCATAGTGATTTCTATTAAAGACTATTGAAATTGATAACTGTAGTCGTATATTGAAATACCTACGTTTTTTGGTTGTAATTGACTACGGCTCGGAATGTAGTAAAATTGAAGAAAGGCCATGGTTTATTATTATTCATTGACTATGGTTTTGAACTGCTGTCGTAGATTTTTAGCAATTTGAAAAAAATGGTTGTTGATGCTATTTAGAAATTGTAAATTACATTTTTTATTATATTAATGAAATTAATGTACAATTAAACATACGATCAACATTTTGCGTAATAAAAAAAGATAAATAAAATAGACGATGATTTATAACTCATTCTCTCAAACATGTCAAGTAATTTACAATTAACAATTTCTAAAATAATTCAACATTGGGTTCAAATCAAGCAATCAGCAATGAATTCAAATCAACTCCCACCCGAATTGCAAATGAAGTTCCACAAAAGCAGTAATACTGAATCTAAAACTAGTCACACAACTCTCATATTATGAAGTTCTCACCAATCTCTCACCCTGTAGTTCCTTGAATATATTTCGGATAAACAATCTTGCTTTCTAAATGCAGCACTAGTCCAATTTTTTCTACTTGCAGACTCATCCATATGTGTGTACTGTCTATGCATAGCAATTTTTTGAAATGAGAGAATCTTGAGAGGCTATAGTTGCTTAGCACCAGAAGCATCATAAGCATGCTTTATAATGAGAAAGTGAGAGTGGCGGAAACAACAGAAGGAAAGCTAATGAACTCAGCAGATTACTCATCACCCCAACCCCAACTAAGAACAAAAGAAAACAAGTGAAACCACATTCACACCTAAGTATAAGAAAAAGGCAGTTAATAAAATATACAGAAGGCTTGAGAAAAGAAGTAGAAAAGGTCAAAAAGGAAAAACTAATATAAGTATCTCCTTATTGGACCCATCAGGAGTGGCAGGGCTCAACCCACAGCTTCCGCCTTGACATACACAACTAGAAAACCAATGATTTACATTTTATGAGATCAAGGAGCTCAAAGGAAGAATCAATACGTCAAAATTCAACACATATAAAAATCTCATAAATCAAAGTAAATCCTGATTTGAAAGTAAATGCAAAGAAGAAAGAACAAGCAAACCTTGGTAGCAACAATAGTTGCAGCACGAGTTGCTTCTGCGGCAGCAATGGCGGCCTTCTCTTCTTCAAACATGGGAATTAAATTTCTTGATCTTCGTCTTCCTTGGCATTTCTGGATTTTATTGAGCCATGAGAATTTGAGAGTTGAACAGGCTCATCAACCACTTTCTTAGTCACTGTGCTAGAAGTACGGAGACTAGCATGCATACATACTTTTTCTTTCACAGTTTTTCCAATACTTATGGAAAATAATGACAAGTAAGCAACTATTATGGTTCTGAAAGCTATGGACTGAAAAAATATGTTGTAAAGGTTAAATCACGCAAGCAAGATAATTTCCTTTACCCTAAGCAATGTCATAACTCCCAAGAAAAGTCATAGCACAATATATTACTGGAGCCAAACACAATCAAACCAAATGATTACAAAGTGTCTGGCTTCAATTTTAAGAACATGACATAAGAAATACACAAACATAAATCACTATCTGATTCTTCATTTAATTGAGACAATTTTGCCATGAACTAGGATATTCAAAGCAAGGTAGACAGAAGAAGAGGATGATGGTTAGGAAATACAGGGGAAGTGCAGCCACCTGATAAACATACAACAAGCAAATCATCAAGATACATAACCTTTCTTAGCCAATGAACATGACCTGATTAAAATCTCATTTATTTTGCTGTAATTTACATATTTCTATTAAATCCCTAATTCGGGTTTTTGCTTTTTCTTCAATTTAAAGATAAACAAAAAAGTTTTAGAATTTTATTAAAGATGGGAATTGGGTTGACTAAGAAATCGATCGATTATCACTGGAAGTTTGTCATTGAAAAAAAAAATAAAAAATAAACCAATAAGAAAAGAACAAAAACATAGACGCCTATATCCCCACTTCATATTATATTTCTGCATCCACCGATGAACAGAAGCTGGAATTAAGCAACGAAGAAAAGCATTGGTAACACGTTATTTATGCATGTATTTAGGTCGATTTAGGATCATATTTTATGGCATATACGTGTATATTTGACCAGCACTTATTGATATTTATAATATTTGGGCCATTTGACGTGTTTCGACTTGTTTTGAAGATAATTAGGTATTTTTATGCCATTTGGATGAAGTACGAAGGAGAAACAAGTCAAATAGAGTGAAAACCGGCCCAAAGGAGTGAAAACCGTCCAAGAACCGGTTCGAACCGGTCCGAACTGGCCTGAACCGGTCCCGGAGCAAAACCGGGCAAGAACCGACACGGTCGCGTCACAAAGCAACACGGCCGTGTCAAAAGTGTCTTGCAACGCATTGTGGGTTCTGGAATGGAACACGGCCGTGTCACAGATGCAACACGGCCGTGTCAAATTGTTGCTGGAAAAGTGGATTTTTGCAAAGCAACACGGCCGTGTCACTTAAGCAACACGGCCGTGTCAGAAGTGTTTTTCTGCGAAGATTTCCTATTTTTAATAGGATTTTGAGCCTATCTTCCCCAAGATTCGTCCTCAACTCTATAAAAAGGACCCCAAGCTCTAGGAAAAGGGGATCAATCATCAAGAACATAAATTACATCATCTTGGAAGACAAAGAGGACGAAGATCATCGAGACGGAGTCATCCGGGTTTATTTATTCTTTTCTAGTTTAATTCTTTACAATGTTTTTATTAAGATTTTGTATTGGATTATTGCTAGGCATGAGTAGCTAAGCTATTCGTGTCCTAGGGTTAGAAAGTAGGGATTTTTATAACAATGTTTTGATTTATGATTTAATCTATTAATTCCGTTCTTTATGTGTTTTATCTCTATG
This sequence comes from Ajuga chamaepitys, assembly GCA_958295605.1. Lineage (NCBI taxonomy): Eukaryota > Viridiplantae > Streptophyta > Magnoliopsida > Lamiales > Lamiaceae > Ajuga > Ajuga chamaepitys. Next base: position 22,491,878 of record OY282498.1, on the reverse strand, counting down.
TTTATGCTTAAACTGAATTTAGCTTGATCACCTAGATTTAGTAATTTAGTTTAACAATTCCGCTTCGAGAGGAGGGAATTGTTATCAGACTTAGAACATAGAGCGCAGTTGTCTATGACTGTGTAGGCCGTGGCTTAGGATCGTTTGGGAGTTATTAGGTTTAATTGACTCGAGAGGGTAATTAGCTTAATTAATCAACGGTTTAATCGCTTCGAGAGAAGGATTAAATTATTGTCGTGCCGCCTAATAAACATTAGAATTGGTAAATTAATAGGTTAATCATATTCCACATTGAAATAATATCCTGAAATCGAAGCCCTAGGATACCTTTTCTCTTTGATTGTTAGTTTTCGTGTTTCCTAAGTTTGAAGTTATATTTAATTGAGTAGTTTAATTAGTAAAATCAACCTTTAAAACTTAGTATCTAGTTAGGACATTCCTAGAGTATTAGGGTATCAAACTACCTAAAACTATTCCTTGTGGGATCGACCTTGATAATCGTTACTACACCTACATCCGTACACTTGCGGAACACTAGGTTAGAAACCGACGTGTCAAGTTTTTGGCGCCGTTGCCGGGGAATAGGATTTAGCGCTTAGTTTTTATCTTGAAAAATAGGAGGAAACTAGACTAGATTTTATTTTTTTTCATAATTTTAATTTTAATTTTCGTTTTTATTTTTTGGGTTAATTTTAGTGTTACGCGGTAGTTCTTGTTTTTGGTGTTTTCAGGCTTCGTATGCACACCAGATCAAAAGGGAAAGAAACCCTTCTTCCTTTCGATCCAGAAATTGAAGCGACAGCTCGCAGACATCGAACGAGAAGAAACCTCACAGCTGAGATGGAGAACCCACCACAGCAACCGAATGATGAAGCATTAAATAGAGTGCTAACAGCCTTAGCACGATTGGACGATCGCGTCACTACTATACAGCAGCAGATACCTGTACAGCAGCAACAGTTGCCACAACAGCACGGACAGATTCCAATAGAGCCAGATGCGGGAGAAGAAGACAATACACCTATTAGTGACTGTTTAAGGCCGAATCCTAATCAACAGTCAGGAGGAGTACAACTCCCGCCTCTGAATGCAAATAGTTTCGAGCTGAAGCCTGCACTGATCAACATAGTGCAGCAGAACCAGTATGGAGGAAGTGCAATGGAGGATCCGAATGCTCACCTAATAAAGTTCCGAAGATTGGCGGACGCAATCAAAATAAACCATGTGCCACACGAGCAGGTTAAGCTACGATTGTTTCCCTTTTCGTTAAAGGATAGAGCCCTCCAATGGTTCAATTCCTTGGAAGATATCATCAGCTGGGAAGAGTTGAGCACTTCGTTCCTATTGAAGTACTTTCCACCGAGCAAGATGCTCGACTTGCAGAATCAAATTAATCAGTTCAAACAGCTGGACCAAGAGCCATTCGGAGAGGCTTGGGAGCGATTCCGGGATCTTATCCGGAGTTGGCCTCAACATGGGTTCACCAAGAAGCAGCAAGTATGCAAGTTCTACAATGGTCTACTTGCTCCGACTAGAAACCAAGTGGATGCAGCTGCGGGTGGAAGTTTGATGGAGAAGTCAGTGAGGATGGCATTCTCAATCCTGGACGCGATGGCCAGAACAAGCTACCAATGGTCGAACGAGAGAAACATGCCAAGGAGGGTAGCGAGTGTCCAAAAAGTCGAGCCCGTCAATAATGAGCCAATTGAAAAGCTCACAGCACAAGTAACAACATTGACGAGCCAGGTGAATCTGCTAACTAATCTGACGTTAGCACAACAGCCAGGGGGTCCGGAAGAAGTTGAAGAAGTAAAATTTGTGAATCAACGGAACTTCAACAATTTCCAGAACAATCAGCCTCGGTACAATCAGTACCCTCAGAATCTGAACCATCAGAACTTTTCATATGGGAACGCGCAAAATACACTCAATCCGCCACCCGGATTTGCTGTTACAAATGGCATGATCCATGACGGTAAGAATCCATCACAAGAAGAGATCGCGATGTCACAATTCGAAAAGTATGATGAAAAGTTAGCTTAGTTGGAGAAGAAAGTGGATGGAAAATTCATGGAGCTAAACAAGCATATCACTGGGCAAGGGGCAGACATCAAGAGGCTCGAGAACACGTTGGTGCAGACTCAAGCTAGCATTGGAGAGTTGACATCAAACATGAGTCAGCTGATAAAGATAGTAGGAGCTCAACACAAGCAAGGCCAATACCCGAGTGATACAGTGGTTAACCCGAAGGAGCACTGCAATATTGTAGAGCTAGATGAGCATGAAGAGAGCTTGAAGGACCAAGAAGCAAAGGAATCAAGCGAGGAAGTCAAAAACATTGAGAAGGAGGAGGTCAATACAATCATAGATAAGAAAACTTCATCTCCTATTCTTGATGAGTCTTTTGATTTTTGTTTTAAAAATTCGTTCTTTGCTAACCTTGATCCTTTAGAGCAATCTAGAGTTGTTGTTGTGAAACAGGAACCACTAAAGGAGAGAATCCAAGTTAAAGAGAAAACAAAGGAGTGGGAGGATGGAAAAGAGGCGACAAAGAAGAGACCGAGCAGGCCCAAGAAGAACGCAAACACAAGCATGAAACCAAGAAGAGCAACAAAAGCAAAAGATCCAGGGAGTTTTACTATTTCTTGCTCAATTGGTAGTCATGAATTTCATAATGTCATGTGTGACTTAGGGTCTAGCATAAATTTGATGTCTCTTAAGCAGTATAGACAATTAGGATTAAGGGAAATTAAACGGTCCTTTACTACTATCAAATTGGCGGATGGATCTTCATTAACGCCGTTGGAAGTAGCAGAGGATGTAGTGGTAAAAGTGCTAAATTTTGAATTCCCTAGTGATTTCTTAGTTGTTGACATGAAAGGGAGTGATGAATTCCCTTTTATCTTAGGAAGACCCTTCTTGGCGACTAGCCAAGCACTAATAGATGTACCTAAAGGGGAGTTGGTTTTTCGGGTTCAAAACGAAATAATCACACTCAACATACATAAATCGGGTCTAAGGGGTAGGCACAATTGTAGCATTATTTACACTACCCTAGCGGCTGTAGAAAATCCTTGTGCCCCAGATAGCTCTTTAAGTGACCAGAAAACTTCCAACTCGGGGTGGCTAGAAGAAGGTTGATAGAAAAAGGACGTCCGGCTGAAGACGTAAAACAAAGCGCTTGTCGGGAGGCAACCCGATGTTTAATGTTTTATGTTTATATTTTTTATTGCGTTAATTTTATGTTTTACGTGTGTTTTAGTGTTTTATGTTTTTAGGAATCAACATGGACGAGTGTTGCAAGAAACGGGGGTCGAAAAGACGGAAAAATCGCGTTAAAAGGAGCAGAAGATGCAACATGGCCGTGTCGCACAACGGACACGGCCGCGTCAAAAAGCACTTAGAAAGTGTTTTCAGCACTGGAATGTAACACGGCCGTGTCACAAAACGACACGGCCGCGTCAAAATCAGGCCCGAAAACCAATTTTGGTTCAAAAGCAACACGGCCGTGTCGGCCTTATAACACGGCCGTGTCAAAACCAAGCTCCAAACACGATTTCACACTAGAACGCAACACGGCCGTGGCACACACCCGACACGGCCGTGTCAAAATCGGCCCAAAAACATCAATTTTGGCTCAAAAGTAACACGGCCGTGTCACAACATTCAACACGGCCGTGTCAATACTTCAGCAGAAAAAAATGCAAAAATTCAGAACGCGATGTGGAGACGGCCGAACCAAGATTCAGTAAGCAGCAAAATGGCACGATTTCGGAGCTCGTAGGGGTTTCAAAAAGCCGTCGTCGAAACGATTTGTAAGTTAGCACCAAGGCGTACCACGTTTTTCCTCCAAACATTGGCTTTCAGCCAAGTTTGGGGGAGGGGGTAGACCGTGGGACGTCTTGGCAGCTATATTTATAGTTTTGATTTACCTCGTTCGAATTTCGTGCTGTTAATTGTGGGTCCGTGTGCCCATTTTGCTGATTTTTTATTGTTTAAATTGGTTTATCGGGTCTGTGAGCCCATTTTTCTGATGTATTAGTGCTGTTGGGTCTGTGAGCCCGAGTTTGATTGCATAGTGTTTCCATGTTGAGTCTTAGGAGTTTAGAGTTTAGAGTCTTATTAGTGTTTCAATTTTTAGAGTCATAAGAAGGATAAAACCCGGAAAAAGGTAACAAGTGAAAAGAAAAATAAAAAGAGAAAAATAGGGAAAGATGGATGATGAATAGTTAATGATGAGATGATTTAGATGAAAAAAATGGCACATAATAGAGCATGAGAGGTGTTTTGAGACGAAATTGAGCTTGAACTGAGAATATTCAATCAAAATTTACCTTGTGAGAATTTGAGCCTAATTATACTCCAATTTTCGGAGTAATATACTTTCTTTCGGTGTGAATTTGATTGAATATGTGTACTAGTCTCTAGAACTTGCCTTGAGTCTTTACTAAGAATGTGTCAAGTATATGTTGTGATTTAGGAAATGATCTTAGGCAACTTTTTGTTTAAGCCTATTTGTTCGAACCATGAAAATTGCCTTTGACCCATATTGAAAAAAAAATTGTCCCTAGTTAGCCCAATTGAGCCTTATAGCTTTATTTATTCATAACCTAACAATATCAGCCAAAACCTTTTGATTTAACTCTTTTGGCCTTAATTGGATTAATCAAGTAAGAGGGAGGAGAATTGGAAGGAATTTTTGGGTGAACAAATTGTGGGAAGGAATGGGAAGTAGGGATATTTTCAAAAGATGAAGGAAATAAGAGAAAAGTGATAGGTGAAAAACGAAGAATGGCCTCTCTAAAATAAAAAAAAAAAAAATATTAAAAAAAAAAAAAAAAAAAAAAAAGAGAAAAGTTGTATTACAGAGGAGAAGCTAGAAAATAAAGTGCTTAAATTGTGAATTTGCTTAGAACATTCGGGTAGTCCCAAAAATGTGGTACCCACAGAATTGAAAAGCACTTAAGTTGTATGGACTTGGGAAGGTGAAGAAGTCAACTTGCGGGGTGATTTGCTGAAATTTGAAGAGTGAGGTTGAGTGATTGTATTGAGGGGTAGTCGGGTTAGACGTAACTTGATTAGTCCAATGAATAGTCACTTATATCCAAATGTATCCCACCTTACCTTAAGCCCACATTACAACCAAAATAAAGACCTTTTTGATCTTTTGTCACACATATCAAGTACGAGGTCTAGTGTAGACGATTGGCAAGCATATGGTAGGCTTTGCATGTAATTCAATATGAGTGAAAATTATTTTAGCCTAAACACTTGAGAGATGAGTGAAACACTTACCCGGTGAGGGTTGAATAATTCGAAAGTTCAAAGTCTCGAGATTAGTTGATTTTCGCGTTATCGCATATGCTCAAGTGAATTGTGTTGCCTAGTTGTTTTAAGGAAAATCAAACTGAAACTAAATTCATCGTCTAATCGCCCTAAACAAAATGCATAATCACTTGTCTTCTTTGTGTCTTTTTGTATGATGTTCGGGACGAACAACAGTTTAAGTTTGGGGGAGTTTGATAACACGTTATTTATGCATGTATTTAGGTCGATTTAGGATCATATTTTATGGCATATACGTGTATATTTGACCAGCACTTATTGATATTTATAATATTTGGGCCATTTGACGTGTTTCGACTTGTTTTGAAGATAATTAGGTATTTTTATGCCATTTGGATGAAGTACGAAGGAGAAACAAGTCAAATAGAGTGAAAACCGGCCCAAAGGAGTGAAAACCGTCCAAGAACCGGTTCGAACCGGTCCGAACTGGCCTGAACCGGTCCCGGAGCAAAACCGGGCAAGAACCGACACGGCCGCGTCACAAAGCAACACGGCCGTGTCAAAAGTGTCTTGCAACGCATTGTGGGTTCTGGAATGGAACACGGCCGTGTCACAGATGCAACACGGCCGTGTCAAATTGTTGCTGGAAAAGTGGATTTTTGCAAAGCAACACGGCCGTGTCACTTAAGCAACACGGCCGTGTCAGAAGTGTTTTTCTGCGAAGATTTCCTATTTTTAATAGGATTTTGAGCCTATCTTCCCCAAGATTCGTCCTCAACTCTATAAAAAGGATCCCAAGCTCTAGGAAAAGGGGATCAATCATCAAGAACATAAATTACATCATCTTGGAAGACAAAGAGGACGAAGATCATCGAGACGGAGTCATCCGGGTTTATTTATTCTTTTCTAGTTTAATTCTTTACAATGTTTTTATTAAGATTTTGTATTGGATTATTGCTAGGCATGAGTAGCTAAGCTATTCGTGTCCTAGGGTTAGAAAGTAGGGATTTTTATAACAATGTTTTGATTTATGATTTAATCTATTAATTCCGTTCTTTATGTGTTTTATCTCTATGTTTATGCTTAAACTGAATTTAGCTTGATCACCTAGATTTAGTAATTTAGTTTAACAATTCCGCTTCGAGAGGAGGGAATTGTTATCAGACTTAGAACATAGAGCGCAGTTGTCTATGACTGTGTAGGCCGTGGCTTAGGATCGTTTGGGAGTTATTAGGTTTAATTGACTCGAGAGGGTAATTAGCTTAATTAATCAACGGTTTAATCGCTTCGAGAGAAGGATTAGATTATTGTCGTGCCGCCTAATAAACATTAGAATTGGTAAATTAATAGGTTAATCATATTCCACATTGAAATAATATCCTGAAATCGAAGCCCTAGGATACCTTTTCTCTTTGATTGTTAGTTTTCGTGTTTCCTAAGTTTGAAGTTATATTTAATTGAGTAGTTTAATTAGTAAAATCAACCTTTAAAACTTAGTATCTAGTTAGGACATTCCTAGAGTATTAGGGTATCAAACTACCTAAAACTATTCCTTGTGGGATCGACCTTGATAATCGTTACTACACCTACATCCGTACACTTGCGGAACACTAGGTTAGAAACCGACGTGTCAAGCATGTATGAGTGAGAGTAGAGAGAGAGAGAGAGAGAGGGAAGGTACCTTGGAAGGAATCAAGCCGAAGTGTGTTGGAAGCAATGAGCTTGTCGATGAACAGGACCTAAAAAAATTATCTCAGCTAATTAATTTGATGAGATGACAGTAAAAATATTCCTCAACAAATGAATGTAGTAACAACATTAATATTTCTATGTAAGAGTAAACAATAAAATACACAAATTTTCATAAGTTCTCAATTTTTTTCACATTCATAATGTTTAAAATTATTTCAATATAAAATCAGTACTTTACAGAGAATAAATAGGTATTAATTTTCCAATATGAAATATAAAACAACTTATCTACAAAAGGTTAAATTAATGCAATTAGAAATCTATGTACATGTAAATAAAGCTAATCATAGATAAGCAAATTATACCAGCCTAAATGGAAATTCGGGCGGTCCGGCCTGGTCGAACGGGGCTCTTCGGGCCAACGCTATATTTCGGGCGGGGCTAGGCCAGCCCAAAATTTGGTCGGGCCTAAAATTAGTTGACCCGACTCGTTCCCCTATAATATAATCCCTCCATCCCAAATGAACTTGCACAGGAGGGGTCGGCACACATATTAAGAAAAAGTTACTTTTTGGGATTTTTTTGACTTTTCAAAGGTTGATTGAGGGTGAAGATTGAGGGTGAAGATTGAGGGTGGAGATTTTGAGGTGGAGATTGTGTTATAACTTTCCTTTTTAAAGATGTGTAAGTTTGCTTGGGACGGACAAAAACGGAAAGTGGGCAAGTTCTTTCGGGATGGAGGGAGTACTAAGATTATCGAACCGACCCGGTCGGGCCATATAGTACTGTGGACCAAGATTTCTATGACCCAGCCCATCTAAAATATCGGGCCGGGCGAATTTTGCCAACTCTAACTGTAATTGAAACCAATATATGACTATAGTATACCATTGAAACCAAAATTCATACACATATATATAAATACTAGATATCCACCCGTACAATGCACGTGATTAGATATATCTTATAAATGAATAATAGTTGATAAGGTATATTATTCTTATAAATCACCATAAACACAGGTTAAAATTTTCTTATAAATTAATAATAGTTGATAAGTTATACTATTCTTAGAGATCACCATACAATGTATAGGTAACTTGATATTTGAAGTACCCTAAGAAAAAGATATTTTAAATAAAAGAAACAGATGTCCATATTAATACGATAGCATGACAAATAATCAATGTTATTAACTTGAACATATAATCGAAATATGAACATTCAAAATCTCTTAAAAGGTATCAGCTAAACATTTTGTTTCCTTATCTTCTTATTCTTCTTTCCCAAGTGCAGTGCACAATCATTTCCTATTCCAAAGAACATCACAATTGGAGAAATTGAAATAAAAAGGTTTGGTGAATTATAATTTCATATAAGATTACCTAAAGTTACACGAAATTTTACCGTTTCTTACATGCAAATAAATTATTTTCAAATCAAGAAATTATGAGTGTTAGTAGCTGGAAATTATAAAGTGTCAGAGATAAACTAACCCCTAGAAATTAACAAAGTCCTAATTGAAGAGACCCTTTTTGAATTCCTTTTTAAATTGTCCTCTCTCTCCTCCCATTGTACTCTCTTTCTACTTCTATCTCTCCTCAGCGCCAAAAGTTAGATCACTGAAATGAGAGTACTTTTGAGGTAGTCCTATGTATAAATACATCCTAAAACAATAACATAAAATCATTTCAATGCACACAGTTCGAACATCGAGCAACATCAAATATCATGTGATGCTGCACATATTCAATAAATGTAAACATAAAATAGACGATATGCCAAGTTCTTTTTTCCAAAGGTCTCCCACAATCAATCGTTTCTGATTTATTCTCTGTTATCGACACGGTATTGGAAACAATAATTATCTAAAGATTCAAACTGATGCAAATTAGCCTCAAACAAATTTAATAATGCATTCCCCAACAGAATAATATCAATTCTCACATATCATCATGTGACCAATACAATTAAAACGAAAACACAAATTCATTTCACAATTTGAATTCATGGAAATTATACTACCAATTTCTTATCTTTTAAATGGATGCTTTTGAGAAGGAAAACACCAGTTTTGACAGGCCAAAATACAACATATTGATATGCATTGTTAGTGAACTAAATTCAAACTTGGAACTCTGATGGAGTTGCTTGTCATTCTAACTATGTATACACATCAAATGAAATTTTCAACGCAGGGGGTTGAAGATAAACTAATTGATTGACCGAACAAAATCAAAAGAAGATAGGCAAAAATGCCTCAATTCTCCCTGCCAAATCTCAAAGCATGAAGGAAGATAATTTTTTAACCTTATATCTTTTTAACAATAATCATTTCACATGTATAAACATATATTTTTTATCTTCTACTTCAGTCGTTAATTGGAGCACTATAACACCTAAAAGAGTCGTGGTGATGACATCTCAATAGAATAAAAGAGCGGATGGAGGAAGATAATATGATATAACATAGTAACTATCAATTTTAGCCCAAAGCAAAGAAGGAGAGAAACTCTAGGAAACCTGAATCCCGCTGTTCAGTCAGCCCTAAAGTTTTGAGGTTCGGGAGATGATTATTGATCGAGAATTGTAAGAACTTCTATATGAACTGGATTTACCATACTTTTCAATTCTCAATGTCCAGGCGAAAGATTGGACTGAAGCAAACACATGGCGCTCTTGCAGATAGTTCCCCTAATGAATCTGAAAATACACTAAAATTGAAATTTTCATATATGCCATCACAAAAGAAAAGATTGATTCAACGGGCAAGTGATAGATAGTCTATAGAGACCTGAATTGAGGACAAAAACACATAACTTTTGTTAATTAGAAACAAATTAGACATAAGGTTTCATCTAGAGAACTAATAAATGGGAGAAACAGGTCCGCAATTCCCTTACCTGTAAACTGGACAATCGGCGGTGTGGAAGATGCCGATCGGCGGCGGTAATGTGGCCTCAATAGAGGATAGAGAGTCTAGTAGCGGAATTCCCAAGGAGAAGCCGGGGACGATAGAGTGAAAAAGTTGTCTCTTATTTTGACCTTTGAAAATTGGGGTTCTGATTTTGTTATTTAGGACTTTTCTTAGCCAAGTGTCCTATTATATGTTTAATGAGATTTTTAACGTGGAAAAAAGTAATACAACTAAATTCGAAATATTAGATAGGCCAATAAAATACATCGAGGAAAGAATATTTAAAAAAATTAATAATAAACATTTTTTGTGACTATTATCTGCTTATGAGTTATGAGGGAAGAGAATGGAAATTAGTATCATATATTTTAATGTTATAACTAAAATAAAAGAAAATTTGAGAAAGGGAAAAGAATGAAATATTTGGTGGGAATATTTTCGCCAAAATGGTTTTACTGTGGAAAATAAGTATTGACTATGGTTAAACGACAATGTTTTTGCGAAACCATAGTCTGTTAGCGAAAAACAGGAATTCGACTACAATGAAACCACAACGGTTTTGCGAACCGTAGTCTTTTAGCGAAAATAACTATTCGACTACGGTTAAACCACAATGATTTGTGAACCGTAGTCTTCTAGCGATAAATAGGTATTCGACTACGGTTAAACCATAACGGTTCTGCGAAACCGTAGTGCTTTAGCGAAAAATAAATGTAAAACACTACGGTTTGTACAATGACCACAGTTGAGCGCTAAAAGACTACGGTTATTGCGTAAAATCGTTGTCTTTGACTGTAGTGATTAACAGTTTTTGTTGTAGTGATGAAAGGTCAACATCCACTCTGACTGTTCCAAGACCTAATTCTACGACCCTAATTAACCCATGAACTTGTATAGTTTCCCCTTATGGTACTCATACTTCAAGTCCCAAAATCTCAAGGCCTTTGAGATTCAACTGCTCGGCACACTACTTAGATATAAACGTATAAAGATCAAACCTGTTAAAGTCTGTCCTTCAGAGGCTCCTTCCTGTGATTCAGGTCCTGTCTCGTCTTGCACGTATTCCTCTTTATCATCCTCATCCAGAAATTCCACAGTGTAGCCTTCTCCAATAGTGCGTTAAAGTGCACCGAACCTCGGACGTTATCGGGGGTCATAAGTTTGCTCGCGACAATAGTTGGTCGTCGCACTTGAGTTACTGCCATAATGGGTAGAGCTGACGCGATAGCGGAGGGGCCTACTCCACCACGTGTCCCCGAGAAATTCTCCATCTGATGACCCGGTTTATGGCATCGGAAGAAAACGAACTTCCCTTGCGAACATTCCCCAAGGTAAAAGTTCACACACTTAGGTCAAGATGTAACATCCCAAGAAAATACAAAAAGGAATAAATAATCTTGTGAAATATTTTCATGGATCATTAATTCAAGCTTTATTTATTTAAAAATAAATATGCATGAATTTAATCTTGCAGAATATTCTGTCTTTTTTAGTTTTCTTAGGAAGAAGTGATCCGGAGGCGAGTTCGACTGTATAAACGGTACTATCAGATAAGGAATAAAATAATATAAATAATAAAGTAATTATATAAATTTTGTTATGCATAGATTTATTTGATTACTGAAAAATAATTTTTTTTATCTAAAACTAGTTCGAAAATGTCCTATTTGTGTTTTCAACCATCTCACATGCCAACAAATATGAATAAGTATTATATGACATGTATGCGATGAAATAAGATGAAATCAAATTAAATTTAAAAAAAAATTAACAAATGTTTAGAAGTAAGAAAAAATATGTTTAAATTTTACTATTTTAAGCAAGATTAATATATTTAAATACCCCTTGTGCAATTAAAACTTAGGGTTTATTACCAAAAGCAACCCGAGGTATACTCGTTTTTACCACTTGCAACCTATTTTAAAATTCGTCGCCGATTGCAATCTGAATTACTCGCGTTTTACCGATTACAACCTATTTTATAAATTCCGACCAAAATCAAGAGCGTGCCACACACGCGCAATTTTGAGCAAGTGGTAAAAACGGGTATACTTCAGGTTGCTTTTGGTAATAAACTCTTTTCTTTTTTTCTTTTCTTCCCTCCATCATTTTCAACAGGAGAATTTGATGAAATGACCGAGTATAGATACAAATACATACAAATTAGAACAACTCCTACCTAGATCTTCGTCTGAGAAATAAATTGAAGGAAATTGAACTATCCTGAACAGGAGAATTTGAAGAAATGAATGAGTATAGATACATAAACATACAAATTAGAACAACTCCAAGCTAGATTTTCTACTGAGAAATAAACCGAAGAGAATTGAACTCGTATCCAACAGTAGCATAGAATCTTCTAGTAGCTTTATCAGTGATAACCACAACTTCCAAAATTTCACCGAACTGTTCAAAGTACTTCTTCTGGATAATGATCGAATTTTTGATGATTCAGAGTTAGTTTCTTCTGGATTTGTAAATCAGAAATGAAGAAAAGGATTCATGTTGAAGAAACTTATGGAGATTAGTGGAGAGAGGAGACGAACTGGTGTTAGGATGAGGAAGAATTAGGCCAGAGAGAGAAGGGAGGGATAGGGATGTACACGAACCAATTCGCTTGTAAACTATTCGAATCTCGGTTCGTGAAAAGCTCGATCGGGCTAGTCTAATGTGGCTCGTTAAAATAAACGAACCAAACTCAAGATTGATGATATTCGATTTGGTAGCTCGCGAGCAATTTCATTTGTTGGCTTGAGAGCTAGTTCGTAAATATTAAGCTAATGTACTTATAATTAATTTCTAATTTTATAGTTATACTTTTAAAAAATATAGAATTATATAATTAAAATCATGCTTGTAATTAATTAATCTTAGTAGGTATATTATAATTTTAAGAATTTATGGCTTATTTTTAATTGTATAATGATTAGTAACATATTTGTAATTTATATTTATTGAATTCATTTGGGCTCGATTAGACTCGCTAGAGGCTCGAGTAAGTTCACGAGCCATCCATATATTTGGTAAATTAAGCTCGAGTTCGGCTCGATAATTAATGAACTAAACTCAAACTCTTAGATATTCGATTCAGCTCTGTTTGTGTACATCCCTAGGGAGGGGAAAAAAGAAAGGAGGATGAGAGAGAAAATGATGGAGGGAAGAAAAGAAAAAAGAAAAAATAAAAGGACTTATTACCAAAAGCAACCCGAGGTAAACTCATTTTTACCACTTACTCAAAATTACGTGCGTGTGGCACACGCTCTTAATTTTGGCCGGAATTTATAAAATAGGTTGTAATCGGTAAAATGAGAGTAAGTCAGGTTGCAATCGGCGACGACTTTTAAAATAGGTTGCAAGTGGTAAAAACGGGTATACATCAGGTTGCTTTTGGTTAAGGGTTTAGAGCACTCCATAATTATATTTAGATATTATGAGGTTTAAACAGAAAAAAATCCAAATAAAATTTTTAATCCTAAAATCCTAAAAATAAATAAGACCACTTAATCTTATTTTTAACCCTTTTTATTTGTCTATAAGACCAATGAAATTACAACCCAAAAACTCACACCTAAACTTAAACAATCAGTAAAATAGTTTAAGGAGCAAGAAGGCTTTCAAAAGTGCAAATTCAAGGTTAGAACAATTCCCTAGAATTAATTTCTTGGAATTATTGCCTCAAACTTTTACCATGATTATCTTATGTCCTACTTGTAATTATCATTTGCTTAGATTTGCCATATTATTTAAAATGAAAATTAAGTATATGCAGAAAAAGTTGAAAAAGGCTGAAGCCTTATGCAAAGTATTGGAGCATGGTTTTTAATTAAAATCTTGTTATAAGCCTGTTTTATACATATTAGGGAGTGACATAGTTAAAATTTATGAATTTGTATGAAGGTTTGAAGCATGATCATATGGATCGTGAAATTTTGCAAGTTGAGAATATAGAAAGTATGTTAGAAAATCACAACCTTGCTAAAGAATGACTTGAAATTGAAATAAAATTATTTGTGATGATTCTATGATTCCATGTTGATATTGGTTTTTGATTTCTATGGAAGCATGTTCTTATGATTCTATTATGAATTTGAGTATGTTAAAATCTTATGCAAGTTCTTGAAAATTAGTGTGTGAATTTTTTCAAGAAAATTATGAAGATTTGAAGATCTGAAGATTTAAAGAAAATATGAGATTTTAAGAAGTACTTTTGAAGGTTTTAGGAGCTTCGTCTTTACCCCTCAAAAGATATACATAATAGTATCTTGTGTATTCATAAATAAAAGTAATGATATACTTTTTTCCAGCTCTAGTTTCTACATGTTTCAAATCACATATATCAGTATGGATCAACTCTAGAGGCAAAGTACTTCTCTCCACTGAGAGAAACAATGCTTTAGCTATCTTCGCCTGAACACACACTTCACACTTGTGGTGTGTGTCAAATTCCATCATTGTAAGTAAATTTAAACTCACGAGCTTGTTTATTTTGTTTAAATTTACATGTCCTGATCTACAATTCCATATATGATTAGATTACTTTACAATTAGATTACCTTAAACTTCACACTTTGTAGTGAACCGAGTTGTCACTACTTACCTGGTCCTTTTTTTTTTTTTTTTTTTTTTTTTCTTTTCTTTCTCTTACTTATCCTTACTTATACGCATTCCTTATTTAAATTTTCTTTTCTTAACCTTTACTTACTCATTTCTCACTCATCAGAGTCACGTCGCAGAAAAGAAACTCATACGGAAGGAAATACGATATTTAAACTTAAACTTTAACTTTAACTTCCATTTCATAAACTTAGCTTTTCATTACTTAAACTTAACATCCATGTCATACACCTTATTACCCTGGTCTACGGGAAATGCTTCAGGAAGATTTCCCGATAGAGCCAGCAAATATAAAACAATATAATTATTCTTACAAGGTACCTAAGCAGTGTCACTTCTCCGTAGCAAGGCGCCACCATCACCTGAAAAGTGATTTTGGGAAAACATGAGTTTTTTTACTCAATGGGATAAACTGGTACTTAAATAAATACCTTAAACATGCAATTTTGCTTGACAGCGTTGTGCCTCCTTCTTAAGTAAGGTGGACTCTCGGCACGTCTGCCTTTTCATCGTACTACACATACTGCCTTTTCTTGGTCAATAGTCATTAACACACACTGCCTTATCTCCGTCGATTACCATAACCTCACATGCGGCTCATACTTACTAAACATACAAAAAAGTAAGAATTTAAATAACAAATTTACCCACTTCTGAAGTCTAAGTTGTGGAGATTGACTGCGCGGAACTATCCGTGTCGTATCCTTGCTTCAGATGTGAAACCTATTATTATTAAAACGTCAACATGTTTCTTATTTAGTCGTGTTTACTTTATTGATCGAGTACCAGGGTTATCTAAATATCCTAAGTCAATTATGAATGAATGACGTATTACTTTTTCAACCTTATTCTTATCATTCATCTCATTAACCTTTGATCACTCTCGATCAACATCGTAACATCATCAACATCAAAATCATCATACTCATTATCTCTCATCACTTATCAATTCCATTATTCTTTCCTTGTCTCAGTTTCTACCATTTTACCTAAGTTCTTATCATATTTATTCTTAAGTCATACCTAAATTACTCTTCTCCAAATCAACCTATTCCAACCTTTCATTACGTGTACGTACTAAATAAATTAAATTATTTAATCTAACATGTCATTATAAATTTATAAATTATTTAATCAACATATAATATCACAACATTTCGCTTATAATCATATTCTATCACATAAATTCATATAATTGAACTTAAACTCATATGGAACTTAAACTCATATTATTGGGCCCAAAGCCCATGCCTTTTACCTTATTTAGCCTAAGCCCATCCTAAATGATTTCTAGGCCATATTATTATCCTTTCTAAGTCCATTAACCTATGTTGAGTATTCAAGGACCAATTATCTTCCTAAGTCAAATTATATTGATTTCAAGACCAGACTAATTCTAATCAAGTCCAAACCAAGTTCAATTTATTCACTTATCACCCGTTTAACTAATCAAAATAGCATTTAATCCCTTCTATTTTCTAAATTGTCGAAACATCATACACGTAAACATAATTCATGTATTTTGCTCAATACATTCCAAAAGTTTACATCAAATACATCAACAAGCATATCAATAATGTAATTTCCACATGATCATCATCTTAGCCTTAAGTTCTATTTTGCCGAAACTTTGCTCATTTTTATACTTAATCATTTCTAATCACTTTTGTACCAAATTCTGTACAATTTAAAAGCATATGAGTTCAATTTTATCATTAACTAACATGCAACCTACTATTTATTCATCCGAAACATATCTAAGCAACGTTTTACCAATTTTTCACAATAGTAACATATAATCCTCCTAGTTTAACAATTAACACCATTAATTATTTTAGTACTCAAATTTCTCATGCATCACATCTAAACATATTTAACAAAAAATCACCACATAGGTTCAACAAATCAACATGCAATCACATAAGTATCATGCTAACAAGGTCATAAGCATATCTAGCCGGATAATTAAGATAAAATTAACATACATTAACATAAATTAAACATGCTCATCCATACACTACCCTAAAAGCAGGGATGTATTTCACTAGTGTGTGTGAGTCTTTATTATAGATCATAATATAAATATCCCTTCCTCAACCTCTATTAAAAAATTACATAAAATATAAACTAGACTATAACCATACCCTTCTACCTAATTCGAGTTTTGGTGGTGGGGAAAAGCGTGAAGACAACCTTTTCTAGCCTTAGGATCCAAACCCAAAGCTTCTTAGGAGGGGATGAAGGATTATAGCGATATGAGGGGTAAGGAGGTGGTTTGCCGAAGCTATTTAGGGTACAAGGGAGAAGGGTGTTAGCTTGATTTCTATTGTTTAGAGAGAGATAGAGAATGAAGGCTTGCACGGAATGTGTTGTAAGTTGAGAGTGGAGAAGGTGCCTTGGCCTTGTATGAGAAGGATTGCACTATTAATGTGTGAGGTGGCCATAAGGGTAGAGTCATGGATTTGTTGGCAAAGAGGTAGTGACGAGGTGGGATTCATGGGAGGTAATAAGTAGAGGGTGAAATAGTTTCTACCACTATTGAGTTGGGCAACAAATCCATGAAGGAGTGTTCAGTTTGACTATTTAAGGTTTAACAGGGTGTGGGTTTATTTTGTACAGTTAGGCTAGTTTAGGGTGTTAATCTAGGTGTTTTCTAGTAGGTTTTAGTAGGGTTTGATCCTAAATAAATCTAAAACCCTTACGTCGCAATTGTATTCCAAGTTAACTGAATAGTAAACTAATGCTCAAGTTCTACAGTAATCATAGCCTAATTGTGTTTTAAAAGACCTTATAGTTCAAATATAGCACCTAAGTCCTACCGTACTACGTTACGGGGTGAAAGTTCTAATCGATTCAAGCTTATTTTTTTTCAAAGCCTAAAAGGATTTTAAGGTAATCTAATTGTAAAGTAGTCTAACCCTGTATGTATATAATATGATCGTAAAAACATATTATTTTCTGAGCCCAATGTTTCGAAATATAACCTAAAGTTCATAGAATAATTTTATCTATGTTGTCCAAGTGGCGTTTCGAACCCAGACCGATTTCCAATTCACATTTTAATTCAATATATATAAGTATAAGTGTGTGACAATAACAATGTACAAGCATAGGGGACACATGGTACAAGTTACCAAAGGTACAAGCACATACATTAATTTGTAAAGTAATTCATGGTACAATACACAAGGTCAATAACTCAACATATATCGAAGTAGCATGTAATTCGAAGCATAATCTAATAATTAAAATTATATAATCCGAACAATAATCATATAACACAAATATAATTTTAATTATTATTCGTTATTAGATCGAATAAGTTATTAGTCCAATTATGCGTTGTTCATTGAATATCTAACCTTTTACGCTTATTCATTTAATATATTTTTTTTTACCTTTGAGCCTTTATTCTATTCCACACTAATACTTGTATGTATGGATGTTCCTGCACTTAAGTAAACGGTCAACAACACAAGTTTAAGAAAATGACATTGCACATATATTCCTATTAAACTAGCTAAATATGATGCAATGACATTTAACATATAAATTAAACTTGCTATGCATGCCAAAATGTAACCTGGGGTGTTACGTTCCCCCCTTCTTTGAGAATTTTTTTCCTCAAAATTTCATTTTCCTTAACTGAAAAGATACGGGTAACGAGCCCTAATATTGTCCTCTATCTCCCAAGTAGCCTCATTCTCTCTATATCTACTTCACTGAACTAAACTAATGATATTATCCTGCTCTTCAAGATTTGCCCCTACCGCTGAAGTATTGCCACTGGCTCCTCCGGATACATAGGTTGGGTGCTAGCTTTACATCGCTGAAGTCAACCTTATGATCCGGTACCAGAATGTATTTTCGAAACATTAAAACATGAAAAGAAATTGAGCACACTCGAGAGATTGGGCAGTAAAGCTATCTGATAAGCTACCTTACTAACTCTACATAAGATCACAAAGGGTCCCACATACCGAGGTTTAAGTTTTCCTTTCTCACCAAATTGAGTTGAGCCTTTCAATGGTGATACTTGTAGGAAGACTTTGTCTCCAACTTTTTTCTCAATTCCTTATGTCGCTTATTGGCGTAAGACTTCCGATAGTCTTGGGCTACATGAATTCACTGTTTGATCCTTTCTACGACCTTTGTGGCTTACTAGATCATCTTTGGCCCTAGGGTTGGTAACACAACGGGGTTCTACATCTCCTCCCGTATAGGGGTTCAAATAGGGACATCCCAATGGTCGCTCGATAACTATTTGTTATAAGCAAACTCGACTAAGGATAGATACTCTGGCCATGATCCTCTAAAGCTTAAGAGACATGCTCTAAGTATATCCTCGAATGTCTTATTCGTTCTTTCAGTTTTTCCATCAGACTATGGGTGGTAAGCTGAACGAAGTTCAGTGTAGTTCCCAAAGACTCATGCAAACTCCTCCTGAACTTGGAGATAAATCTAGTGTCTCTGTCCGATACTACTGCTGATGGTACACCATGAAGCTTATCTATATGATTTATGTAGAGCATAGTTAACTGACTAAGGGAGTAACTCTTCCTACTAGGGATGAAGTGAGCTACTTTTGTGAGTCTATCTACTATAATCAAATGGCATCATGTCCTCTAGAGGTTCTAGGCAATCCTATGATGAAGTCCATACTAATACTGTCCCATTTCCATAATGGGGTAAGCAGGGGTTTCAATAATCCTTAGGGTTTCTTACAAAATGCTTTCACTTCCTGACACACTAGGCATCTTCTTAAGAATTCTAAAATACTACGTTTCATGCCTCTCCACCAGAATCCTTTCCTAAGATCCTGGTACATTTTACTACCACCTGGGTGGCAGTAGAAGGTGTATCCTGCACCTCCTTGAGTATCTCTTCCTACAGTTGCAGGTCATTTGGAACACCGATTCGTCCTTGGAACAACAAGTTTCCATCTGAGCACATCTCGAATCCTTTCTCGGGATGCTTGAGAGATAACTTCTTCATCTTAATTAAAAATCTATTGCTCCCTTGTGCATTTCTAATCTTTATTCTTAGGGTAGCTTGCAACCTCTGGGCTTCCAAAAGCCCTTTCAGCTGACTGCTAGTAAAAAACCTCGGCCGTTAATCTCCTTAACTCTAACTATTGCCTCTGACGCATGTTCAGCTCATTTTGAGTGAAGAATTACTTGAGGCTTTTTTGGTCCGCAAAGATCTCACACTTGCTTCCATAAGGGTAGTGTTTCCAGATCTTTAACGCGTGCACCACCAAGTCATGCGTGGGGTATTTCTGGTCGTGATGCTTCAATTATCGAGATGCGTAGGCTACTACCCTTCCCTTCTGCATCAAGACACAATCGACACCCACTTTCAAGGCATCCGTAACGATCATGAATCCTTCCGTCCCATTGGGAATCATTAGTACTGGAGCATCCACGCACACTCATTCGACTAGACAAATGATTTACTTTTCTTGATGAGTTGTGTGAGGGTTTTAGAAATCTGGGCAAAGTTCCTAATGAACCTCCTTTAATACCCAACCATTCCTAAGAAACTACGTACTTCTCCTATATTTGTCGGCACTTTCCGATTCATCACGACTTCAACCTTAGAGGGGTCTACTTTTATACCTTTGGCCAAAATTACGATCCTAGGGATACACTCTATCCTAGCGAGACCGAAGGGCATTATGGTAAACTCGTAATGTCCTTATCAAGTCCTAAAAGTTGTCTTAGGTATATCACCCTCTATAAGCCTAAGTTGGTGATAACACGACCGCGAGTCGACCTTTGAGAAAACTGCAACATTTCTCAATTGATCGAACAAGTCCTCAATTCAGGGCAATTTTTTTTTTTTCAAGTAGTTGGTCGCCGCTCTTGAGTTACTGCCGTAATGGGTAGAAATATGCAGTAGCGGGGGGTCCTACTCCACCACGTGTCCCCAGGAAATTGTCCATCCGATGACCCGGTTAGTGGCATCGGAAGAAAATGAACTTCCCTTGTAGACAATCCCCAAGGTAGAAGTTCACACACTTAGGACAAGATGTAATATCCCAAGAAAATACAAAAAGGAAGAAATAATATTATGAAATTTTTTCATGTATCATTACTTCAAGATTTATTTATTAAAAAATAAATATGCATGAATTTAATCTGGCAAAATATTCTGTCCTTTTTAGTTTTCTTAGGAAGAAGTGATCCGGAGCCGAGATCGACTGAATAAACGGTACTATCAAATAAGGAATAAAATATTATAACCAATAAAGTACGTAATTATATGAAATTAGGTTTTGTTGGTTTTATTTACTTACTTAAAAATAATTTATTTTATATAAACTAGTTAGAAAACTTCCAATAAATGTGAATAAATATTATATGACATGTATGCTTTGAAATAAGATGTAATCAAATTTGTGGATGTTAGTTCAATTTCATCAAGTGACTCATTATATGAAGAAGAAGTTGTGAGGATTTCAGAACCGGGTTTGGTGTTTGAAGAACCGGGAAATAAAACCGGGTTTGAACTCAGTTCAGTGAAGAGGTTAAAAGGGAACCGGGTTGAGGTTGGTTATAACCGTCGGATACAACGATTTTAATCCGTTGCAAGACAAACCGTTGTAAAAACCCCATTTCTACAACTTGGAGCAGTTGAGTCAAAGTTGGTTACTGCTCTCTCATCTTCTAGATTCGAGCTCCGATACTTATATACATTGTAATCACTTGTAAATGCGAGCTAATTGATATAGTTTTCCCTCTGTAAACATTATGCAATTGAGAGAATTAGATCTCTAGGGTTTCTGTTCCAAATCAGGTTGTGATTTAGGGTTTGCTAGATTTCTGGGTGATTCTTATAATTGATTGAGTAGTGAAGTGAATTGAGGTGCATAGAACCTCTATGGATGTAGATCATCTTGGATCGAACCACGTAAAATCCCTGAGTTCATTGTTTTATTTATGTTCTTGCGCTTGAATACTGTTCGACCGTTTCTTGATTGATTTCGTTCGAATTTTGTTGTTCATTTATCTTGTGTGAGTTTTGAGCTGATCATAACTATTGGCGCCGTCTGTGGGAAGCATTCTCATGCAAGAAGAAGGAAAGGATGTCAGGAATGAAGATGGATTTGGATAAATTCTGAAGGAAGAATGATTTCTATGTGTGGAAAATCAAGATAAAGGCAATCCTGGTGCAGAATGGGTTGGTAAATGCTCTCAAACCAGAAAATGAGTGGGTAGAGACTGAGAAACCCAAATATGCTGATATAGACCAGAAGGCATTGAGCCTGATCATTCTGTGTCTTGGTGATAAGCCTTTGAGGGAAGTTTCGAGGTGTATGAATGCAATTGAGGCCTGGACCAAACTGGAGGATCTGTATCAATCCAAATCAGTTTCAAACAAGCTGTTTCTCAAGCAGAGATTACTGGCTTTCAAGATAGTGGATGAAAAGGAAATTTCTGACCAACTAGATGAGTTTACAAAGCTTCTTGATGAACTGGAGGATCTTGGGTAACCATGGAAGATGATGACAGAGCTCTGATGGTGGTAAATGCTTTGCCAAAATCTATGGAGAGTTTCAAAGACACTCTGATGTTTGGGAGGCAGGATAAGTTGAGTTATGACTCAATTATCACTGCTTTGAAGACCAAATGTTTGCAGAACCAGGGAGACAAGAAAGTAACTCAATCTGGTGAAGGATTAAACATTAAGTTCAGAAGAAACTACCAAAAGAAGAAGGGCCTAACCTCAAAGAACTTTAAGAATGGCAATAATGCTCAGAAGAAATCTGGAGAATGGGTAGAAAACAGGAAGTGTTTCAAGTGTAAGCAAATTGGGCACCTAAAGAAGGATTGTCCCCAGAAGATGAAGAAGAAGGAAGGCCAGGGTGCTGAAGCAGCTGCAGTTGAACATGAAGAGGACACACCAGAAGTCCTGAATGTTACTGAGTAAAAAATGGAGATGGAGTAGGTATTGGACACTCGTTGCTCTTTCCATATGTGTCATCATGAAGAATGGTTTTAGAATCTCAAGAAAGAAGATGGAGGGTGTGTATCGCTAGGAAAGGATCAATCCTGCAGAGTTCAAGGCACTGGATCACCAATGTGAGGTATGTGCCTGGTCTTAAGAGAAACTTAATCTCTTTAGGATCTCTCATTGCTACTGGGTGTGAATTCAAATCAGTTGATGGTCAGTTACACATAACCAAAGGGAACAAACTGGTGATCAAAGGAAGACAACATAATGGTCTGTTTATTTTGATGGGAAAACCTGTGGTTGGTTGTGTGGGAAACATTCTAGGCAAGAATGAATTAACACTGTGGCATAAAAGGTTAGGGCACATTGGGGAAATAGGACTAAAAGAACTATTCAAGAAAGGCATAATTGGAGAGGTTGGAAACCAGACACTTGAATTTTGTGATAAAAGTGTATTAGGCAAATCACAGAAGTTGCCTTATGCTAAGGGGATACACATTACCCAAGAACCTCTAGATTATGTTCACTCAGATATCTGGGACCCATCCAGAAATGAAACTCATGGAGGAGGAAGATATTTCATGTCTGTAATTGATGACTTCAGCAGGAAAGTGTGGCTGTTTGTGTTAAGAAACAAGAGTGATGCCTTCACTAAATTCAGGACATGACTAATTAAGATGGAAACTTTAAGGGGTAGGAAACTCAAGCATTTGAGAACAGACAATGGCTTAGAGTATCTATCTACTGAGTTTACAAATTTCTGTGATGAGAGAGGAATTTCAAGACATAGAACAGTTCCAATGAATCCTCAACAAAATGGAGTTGCAGAAAGATTCAACAGAACTATACTTGAAAGAGTGAGATGTATGTTGATTGATGCTGGACTGCCAAAGGTCTTTTGGGGAGAAACAATCAAGACATCATGTTATTTAATCAACAGATTACCTTCATCATCTCTAGGGTTCAAAACACCAGAAGAATTGTGGAGTGGTAAAGTTCCAAGTTATGCAGGTCTGAAGGTGTTTGGATGCCTAGCTTATGCACATATGAAGTCAGACAAACTTGATCCAAGAGCATACAGGTGTGTGTTTTTGGGGTATCCAGAAGGAATAAAAGGATACAGGTTATGGTGCTTGGAACCTGGGAATCAGAAACTGATGATAAGCAAAGATGTTAAGTTCAATGAATCAGTTATGGGATATCATTCCACTGGAAGCCAAGAAGAACATGATGGAATTACTGAAGTAGAAAGACTATCAGTTCAGGGGGAGACTCAGATAGATTCTAATTCCCAAAGAGTTGAGAATTTGGGTGAACACTCAAGTGACAGCTCATCAGAAGAAGAAGATGTGCAATCCAGAAATACAAATCTAAGAAACTATAGTATTGCCAGAGATAGACCAAGGAGGCAAATTCAAAGACCAAACTTCTATGGGCAGGCTGGGAGTGTACATTATGCACTAAGTATTGCTGAAGACATAGAACCCCAGGAACCACAGAACTTAAAAGAAGCAGTCAGCGGTGGTGAAAGTGAGTACTGGGTTAGTGCAATGGTGGAATAAATGGAATCTCTGGAAAGGAATGGTACTTGGAAACTGGTTGATAAGCCTAAAGGTCAAAAGTTGGTAAGTTCCAAGTGGATATATAAGAAGAAAATTGAAGTTGGAGACTCAGAAACGATAAGATATAAAGCAAGACCGGTGGCAAGGGGTTTTACTCAGAGGGAAGATATTGATTTCAATGAGATTTTCTCTCCTGTGGTGAAACAGTGTTCTATCAGACTACTGTTGTCAAAAGTAACACAACAAGACATGGAGTTGCAACAATTAGATGTTAAAACTGCATTTTTGCATGGTGACTTGGTTGAGAATATATATATGAAATAGCCTGAGGGTTTTGTGATTCCAGGAAATGAAGAGAAGGTATGTTTTCTCAAGAAATCGTCGTATGGGTTGAAACAAAGTCCAAGGCAGTGGAATAAAAAGTTCAATGAGTTCTTGTTAAAGGCAGGTTTTGTCAGAAGTCTGTATGACATTTGTGTATACTTTGATAAGAGATTGTAAGCACACTTTCCTACTTTTAACTTTTACAAGGTAGAGACACGTGCGTTGCACGTGATCCATAATTATTTTTTTTTCCGTAAAAACCATCAGTGTAATGGAGGGGTTAAGGTCGACCCCTAACCTATATATTAGAAGTGATCCATAAAATTTACTAAATATATATTAGTATGTTTTTCTAAATAAATATCTTAAAAAGTTCTATAGTATATCAAGATTAAAATATATACTTCTTAATATAAAATTTTCTAATTGACTAAAATATACTCCTTAATACATTTTGTATTAATGTCTTATGTAATCTAATAGAGTACTTTAAGTGCTTAATCGTGAAAAACTAAAAAAGATATATATTAAGTAAAATTTGTAATTAAATAAAGTTAAACAATGATTTTTTTTTTTTTTTTTTTTTATCATTACACCTATATGTTCCATAAAAAGAGTCATTTTTGAAAATACTTTATGTCTTAGAAAAGGAGTCAAGTTTCAATAAGACAAACCATTGTTTTATAAGTCAAAGTAAAAAAATAAAAATTAATTATAAATTAATATGGTTGGATAAGTCAAATGAAAAAAATAGATGAAGTCGTATATGTGAGAACTCACGGTTTTTAGAAGCTTATACGTTCATTTGATTTACCAAAAATAAATAAAGTTAAACATTTATCAAACATGACTCTTTTTATGGGTTGGGGATAGTATATGTTTTTCTTTTGGATTGAAGATAGTATGAGTTATTAACTTTGATAAGTTAAAGATAATAATGCAAATATTTTTGTTTCATATTTACACTCCATTGTGTCCTTCAGTTGTTTTTATATGAAAAAAGAATAACTTACATAAAAATGTATTATTTAGAAGTCATTATGTATTTAATTTAGAAGTATGAAAATATTGTACTACATCACCTTTAAACTAAAGTTACTTGATGTAACACCAATATTATTTCAAAGTTCATTGAAATTACTTCATTCATGTTATAAAAATACTATCAAATATAAATTAACTTTTTAATAGAAAAATGTAAATTTTATAATTTTTTCAAAGTATATTTACTTGAAACTATGATCGAATACTTTTCAAGTAATTATCAATAATTATAGATAAACTTAGTTAACGTTTATATTCGAGATATATATATTAAGTAAAGATATATTCAAGTTTGATTCAGGAATCGATCAAGAAGTGTTTCAAAGATCAAATTAAGTGGACTCTTGTAGAGATTAAAAAGTATGATTCCAGAATATTTTGAATTTTGTATCTTCTATCCTGGAGAGAATGGTAAATATTAATTATTTTAACAAGTGCTACTAAGTTTATTAACTAACTCTTGCTTAAATAATAATTATTTAAGTCAACTCAACTTATAGTGAAGAAAATAATCATATCTAAAAATCCATCTCCAACACTAAACCTACTCGCCACCTTCTTTATATTCCCACATGGGATGACGCGGAAGGTTTCATCTTTAATTTTTGTTTTGTTTTTCTCTTTCGTTTCTCTCAGTGATAGGTTTTCAGTCTCTATTTATGAGAGTTTTCTTCTCTCCTCAATAAGTGGGAGTATATCAGTTCCCGAAATAATGGAATATCCATTGTTCATGGTGCCTTTTTTGAAGATTCAATCATCATTAGGTATTTCAACAATGATTTACTCACTATTGCGGACTTTCACTGAAAAATTAGTGATAAATTCGAGATCAATTTTGTTGGTACTCGATTTATCTAGCGCATCGGCAATTTATCTAATTTACTTGGTTTATATCTTGTAGTTTGCGTGCTTCATATGTTTCATATTTCTTTATGTTGTGCTGGTTGTTTCTTCTCGTCAATCATTGTTGGCTGATTCCAACAATTTAATGACATTTTATTATCTAAAAAATCTTTGCTTAACTTATAGTTAACAATTACTCTTAGAAGTAAATAGATAAATAAAATTTAGTCATCAAAATATATTAGTTACAATAATTAAAAAATGGGTTAGTTACGAAAAAATACCTAATTTTTACCTTCTTTTGTAATTTAATCACATCTTTTCAAAATTTAAAAAAAGTGCATGAATTATTAAAATTTTACAATTTAAAACAAAAATTAATTTTGTCAATTTGATTGTGATGATGTGGCCACCATAGCTCAGCTTACATTGTCATGTCAAAGGATAGAGGACAAAAGTATCCATATTCATTGAGTCAAATAAATTTAGGATTAGTTTTGCTTACTTGGTTTCCGCTTTGAATGTCGGTAATTGGAAGAAGAGAAAAAACCTTCAATAAGAATTACTTTAGGGACCGATCAACCTCAAAGTTACTGCACTTGTTTCTTTAAATTACTACAAAGTAATTCTAGGGTTTAAGTGCTGAGGTAGCGTCCAACATGACAAAAGTCTCTTTAGCTCCAATAGCCACATCATCACGCTCTTACCGAAAAAGTTTATTGATGCATTGAATTGAAAATTTTTAAATACTCACGCAGTTTTTTGTAATTTTAAAAATATATGATTAAATTTCAAAAAAGATAAAAGTCATGTATCATTTTACAAGTATTCTTAAAAAATATATATTAAGTATATTTTCACTTGAGTATGAAGTATATTTCAATAAGAATTAATTTAGGGACCGATCAACTTCAAAGTTACTGCACTTTCTTTAACTTACATGAGAGCTTCTTTAAATTTTTAATTGCAAAGTAATTTAGTGTTTTAAGTGAGGTCAATGATAAGAATGTAGATGGATAAATTTGTTTTCCTTTTTTGTATCTAAGACACATGATGTTTATCTATGCTGAGGTAGCGTCCAACATGGCAAAATCTCTTTAGCTACGACAACCGCATCATCACGATCGTACCGAAAACATTTATTGATGCATTGAATTGCAAAATTTTAAAAACTCACACATTTTTTGGCAATTTTAAAAAAAATATGATTAAATTGCAAAAGAAGTAAAAGTCATTCATTTTTTCACAATTATTCTTAAAAAATATATATATCAAGTATATTTTCACTTGAGTTTGAAATATCACTGTTAAAAACACAAACAAAGATTCGACTCTAACTATGTAGATAATAATTCATTAAATAGGTCATGCATTAATTGCATTTGCATGACTATAGAACAAATTTGAATAAGGAGAATATGTTTAAATGTTAAATTAATGATATTCTTAAGAGTACTCTTATATATGAAACATTTACATTATAAAATATCTATAATCTCTTCCCACGCTTGTATATAATATTATGTGAGTTTGAATTAGTGTTAGAATGCGTACTTCTTTTCAATTTGTCTCTTTATAATTATTAAAATTCACATTTTTGTACCTATAATGTATACTTGATAAAAAAATATGTTCAAAAAAATAAATTAATTATACTTAAATCATATACAACACAAAAGATATAAGACAAATAATTAATAAATAAAGATCTACAATTAAAATAACATGTCTATAATCCTATTTTAAGAATTCGTGTGGTGTTGTACTGCTTATTTTAAAACTACTTTTCAATTTAGCATCAAAACAACAATGCGTGATATTTTTATATTTTTTTCGCTAGTTATATTATATTAGAATTATCTTATAATGTGTACTATAATTAAAAGTTATGTCAATATTCAATTGACTGGATTCTCCTTCCATATTTTTCTCCAGATGATTTCTTTAGAGTGACTTCATATGATATATTGAATTAACATATATTTTTCCAAAAAAATTCATGTCAAATAATATATCTAAGCAAAAAAAAAAAAAAAAAAAATCTTCTGAAATTTAATAAAATAAAAAATGAATGCTACCTTAAGTTTAACTAAAATAATACAGATAAAGAATATATAACTAAGTAATTAATGGATGAATTTATTAATTCCTTGCAATAAATATATATTAGTAATATAAATTATGCATTTGTCCCTTTAGGTCTCCTTATATATAGTTTGTATGGTAGAAGGTATTTTTGTCACTACATTAATTTGTAAGAAACTACCTAGACTTTTAAAAGTAAGGAGATTTTTATTTTGGTTGACCTTTTCTCTTTATGTTGACTAATATTCTTTGAACAATTATTTTACGTATGAGAAGGATGAATGCATTGAGGAAACAAGGCATGGCAAACTACATCCGGACGAGAAGGTCCTTCCTTAAGTTCTTAAGCCAAAGGAACATGGCGGTCATGTCAGCGGAGTAGAAGGATATGTTACTCCTATTATGTACTTGAATGCTTCATCTACTGAAAGGTCAGAAGCTAACAATGTTGTACTCAAAGAACATAAACAAGACTTGAAAGAAGCTAAAATCCAGATTGTTGAGCAGGATGCAAGTATCGAAAGATTGGAAAGCAAGAATAAGAAGTTAGAGGATCAAGAGGCATGTCTTGCATTGCTTAAAGCCACAATGAAGAGAAATGGAGTAAAATTGCCCCATAACGATGACAAGGGTAGCTATTCGGTCAATCTTCACACTCCAACTGGATAATTGGGAAGAAGGTTGTATAAGAGGAAGGATTGGATGAGGCATTCATCATTAAAGGTGTTGATGCCTACCAACATGCATGATTTTACAGTCAATGTTTAAGTTGGAGTATGTTTTATATATAATCATTTACTTAGGGTGCTATTCCCGAACTCGGTTTTTTGTAATAAGGGAAGCCAATTGGTTTAATGATAGATAGCTCACAAGCCATCGTTGTACGTGCCATGAAGAAAAATTTCATAGCCTTCCATTTTCCCGAGGGCTGCACACATATCTCAATTGTCAAAGCGATTAACAGTTCTGGCTCTTTACTGATCCCAATTCCAGATGAATGTGCAACTGTTGGTGATGCTGTTAGAACACACGTTTGGCCGAACACCTGGTTATTATTCTAGTGAAAGAAAAGGCCAGTTTTATCTTGATGCTTAGTTATGATTATCAATTAAACTTTTTATTACACATATATGATATGCTTTTTCAAACTTTGAGTAGAGCTTGAAGAGGAAGAGAAGAGCTACTGAGCTACAAAACCTAGTGTAAGCAAAGAAAGTAGAATGTAGTGTGCCGAAGCCACTGCTCGTGCTCAACCGTGATGGAATTCGAGCTTTACAGGGGATGGAAAATACTATCCCGATATCGGTTGAATTTGAACTTTTTGAAGAGTATCTCACACTACTTTTTGCCAGTTACCTCCAATGCCATAGTAGTCTACATGTGGTAATGAAAACTGGATTAATGTTATGCATGAAGAGCTTCATCAATTCACAAGGAATGATGTTTAGGATTTAGTTCCTAGACCTCATGGTGTGAATGTCATTGGTACAAAATGGATATTCAAGGACAAGACGGATGAACTAGGAAAAGTGATTCGTAACAAGGCACGACTTGTGGCACAAGGGTACACACAAGTTGAAGGTATTGATTATGATGAGACTTTTGCTCCTATTGCTAGGTTAGAGTCCATCCGGTTCTTAATAGTTGTTTCATGTTTTCTCAATATAATGCTCTATCAAATGGATGTTAAAAGTGCATTCTTAAATAAGATTTTGAATGAGGAAGCATATGTTGAGCAACCCAAGGGGTTTGTTGATCCATATAAAAATGATCATGTGTTTAAACTTAAGAAGGTTCTATATGGATTGAACCAAGTACCTAGAGCTTCGTATGATAGGTTGACTGAATTCCTCATTTCACTAGGATTTCAAAGAGGTAATGTTAATAAAAAAATGTTTATAAAGAAGTGCTCTTCCCATTTCACTATTGCCCAAATATATGTGGATGACATTATTTTTGGATCAACATGTGAAAAGGATTTGAAAGATTTCACTGATCACATGTCCACATCTTTTGAAATGAGTCTTGTAGGTGAGTTAAGTTTCTTTCTTGGTTTGCAAATAAAACAACATAAAAATGGAACATTGTTTAGCCAATTAAAATATGTCAAGGGTTTGGTTAACAAGTTTAATTTGGTGAACTCTAAATCAATGAAAACTCCTTTGAGTTCTTGTACCAAGATTAAAGACAATGTTTCATAAGGTGTTGAGAACACCTTGTATAAAAGAGTATGTTTGGGAGTTTCCTATACTTGAGGGCTAGCCGTCCAGACTTGTGTTATAGTGTCTCTGTATGTGCATGTTATCAAGCTGATCCTAAAGTGACCCACTTAAATGTTGTAAAACGTATCACAAAATATGTGAGTGGAACCACAGAATTAGGTATTTGGTATTCTAATAACACTAACAAATAATTTGGTAGGTTTTTGTGATGCTGATTGAGGCGGAGATGTAGATGATAAAAAGAGTACCTCAGGAGGTTATTTTTACCTAGGAAATAATTTGGTGTCATGGCATTGTAAAAAGCAAAATTGTGTTTCTTTGTCCACTGCCAAGTCAGAATACATTGCACTAGGGAGTTGTTGTACTCAACTGTTATGGATGCAACAAATGTTAGATGATTATGGCCTTAACAAAAGTGGTCTTTTGGTATATTGTGATAATGCTAGTGCTATTGATATCACCAAAAATCCAGTACAACACTCTCGCACAAAACACATTGATATCTGTCATCATTTCATAACGAATTTGGTTGAAAAGAATGTTGTGAACATAGAACATATACCAACTGAAAGACAACTTGCAAATATTTTTACTAAATCCATAGATTTTGAGAGGTTTTCATTTCTAAGGAAATCTCTTGGTTTGTGTATTATTTAATTTCTTAAGTGTTGTATAGGGTGTTACAACACCCTTTTGTATATAAGTGTTGTTCTTGTGCTTGTGTCCTCTTTTGTACTCTTGTTACTCATTACATAATTCTTTTTGGAAAGATGAATTTTACTAAAGATGATTCTTTCAAGGACTTGATCTCGATGGGTATTCTGTACAATCCCTTGTTCACAAGTTGTTTTACGCAAATCATCATCCAATTATGATTTTCTTAACCCTGTCAGATTCTACTTATGATGATCTATAGGTAACATGCAATTATGTGACACATTCTCTAAAATTTTGGAGAAAAACACTTGAACTAAGGTGTTACATCAAGGGCATGTTTAGTTGGGGTTGGCCCAATGATACATGCTAGTTTTACATGTATATTAGGTCAATTAAAGGTCGTAATTTGTGACATATGCATGTGTATTTGGGCGAAAAGTGATTAAAATCCATCTTTTGAGCTAGATGACGTGTTTCTGCTTGCTTTAGTGTTATTCAGGGATAAAAAGGCCAAAAAATCCGTTTCGGCGAGGTTCAGATGAAAAACGGGCAAGAACAGTCGGAAATAGTAAAGAGGTGTTGAAGCATGGTCAGAAAGTCTGACTCGAGCGAGTAGTTTATCAACTCGGTCGAGTGAGAAATGAAGAGCAAAACGTGAAGTTGGTCAGAGATTCCAACTCGGTCGAGGGGAATTCTGACTCGGTCGAGTTGAACCAACTCGGTCAAGGGCGATTCTGACTCGGTCGAGGCAGCTTTCCGAGTCCAAAACTGAATGTGCGCTTTTATGATTTTGAGCCCATCTTGGGCCCAATTTAGCCTTAACAATATAAGGAGGTTCCCAAACTCGAAAAAGGAGGTGAGAGATCATTACAAGGCATATTGAAGAGGAAAGCAACATCAAAGGATCAAGATCAAGAAGACGATCAGGGTGCTTATTCATTGTCTCATTTTTCTATTTCAAATCATGTTTGTCTATGAACATATTTGTGTTATGAATATGAACATGAGTGAGTAGTTTTCTGATTATTCTAGGATTATGAAAGTAGGTTTTAACGATGTTTAATTAATTGAAGTTTTCTATTCTAGTCAATGATTGTTATTCGTTATCTATGTGTTGTGATTTAGTTTCATGAATAGTTAAATTGATCACTTAACTACTTCTACATAATTCATAAGTTCGCTTTGAAAGGAGGAATTTGTGAATGGAAAGACAATATATAGCGTATTTGTTGAGCGCTCTGAAAGGAGGTGAGATAAGTGCGTAGGCATTGGTCTAAGATCGATTGGGAGTTCGTTAGGTCTAGTCGACTTGAAATGGTGGCTAGGGATAATGAATCTACAAGTTAATTGCTTCGAAAGGAGAGTTAATATATATAAGTGCCGTCTAATAACGATAATAATCATTGCTATTTTAGAATAATTAGATTGTCGTACTTAGTTAATTCTGAAATCAATTCTCTAGAATTTGTCTTCTAATCTTGAGTATTTGATAAATTGTTTTCTTAATCTTGGATTTAAGAGTTAAGTAATAGTTTAGTAAAATTAGTTTAATGCTTAAATCAATCCAATTGAGAGCCTAGTTAGGGGTGTTTTAAGATATTTAGAGTATCGAACTAGTCATTAAGTCAATCTTTGTGGGATCGACCTTGCTTGCCGTTATATACACTTGCACCCGTACACTTGCGGATCGTTAGGTTATAAAATAGGCGAACAAGTTTTTTGCGCCATTGCCGGGGACTGAGTTTAGTGTTTTAGTTTTTATTCGGATAACTATAACAAGACTGGACTAGGCAACAATTTATTTTTGCACATTTAATTTCTGTTTTTATTTTTATCTATTTCGATTTTACGTGGGTATTTTCCTGTTAGTGTTTTCAGGGATTGTGCATGCATACCAAGTCTAAGGGAAAAGAACATCTTCTTCCGTGTGATCTGGAAATTGAAGCTACAGCCCGAAGACACAGAGCAAGGAGAAATCAACCGGTTGAGATGGAAAATCCACCGAACCAAGAAGAGGTTATGAACCGCATCCTGTTGGCACTGGCCAATTTGGATGACAGAGTCACAAGTATTCAACAACAACAACCTCCACAAAATCCAGTACTTCTAGTAGGAAATCAGAATAACAATGATAATGACGATGAGGACACTTCCTCAATAAGTGACTGTCTTCGTCCTCTGCCTAATCAGAATCCTGGAGGAGTACCAACTGCCACCACTCAATGCACACAGTTTTGATCTCAAACCAGCGCTCATTAATAATGTGCAACAAAATCAGTATGGCGGTACTGCTTTGGAAGATCCGAACACTCATTTAACTAAGTTTCGGAGACTGGCTGATACGATAAAAATCAACCACGTATCGCATGAGCAAGTGAAGATGAGGCTCTTTCCTTTTTCCTTAAAGGATAGGGCCCTGTAGTGGTTTAATTCGTTAGAGGAAATCACTGAGTGGGATGAATTAAGTGAACGGTTCTTATTGAAGTACTTCCCACCCAGCAAGATGCTAGAGCTGCAGAATAAAATCACACAATTCAGACAGTTGGATCAGGAGCCACTGGGTGAAGCATGGGAAAGATTCAGAGATTTACTCTGAAGCTGTCCTCAGCATGAGTTCACCAGGAAACAATAAATCTGTAAGTTTTACAATGGCTTACTTGCACCAACTAGAGATCACGTAGACGCTGCGGCAGGAGGGAGTCTGATGGAGAAGAGTGTGAATTCTGCGTTTGCTATTCTAGATGCTATGTTTAGAACCAGTTATCAATGGTCGAACGAGCGTAATCAGCCGAGGAGAGTGGCTAGTGTAGTTGAAGTGGAATCAAATCAGTATTTGGCTTCTTAGATATCAGCTCTGACGACCCAAATGAACTTGCTAACTAATCTGATGTTAGCACAACATTCTGAGCAATCACAGCCGCAACTAACCCAAGAAGAGATGGAAGATGTGAACTTTGTGAATCAGCGAAATTTCAATAATTACCAAGGTAATCAGCCAAGGTATAATCAATATTCACAAGGTAACCAATATCCGCAAGGGAATCGAAATTACTCCAATTTGGCTTATGGAAATTCGAAGAATGCCCTTACTCCTCCACCAGGGTTCAAAGTCACAAATGGAATCATACATGATGGAAGAAACCCAACTCCAGAAGAGTTAAGAGAAGCACAAGCAACACAATTTGAGGAGAAGTTAGCTCAGCTGGAGAAGAAAATGGAAGGAAAGCATAATGAGCTGAGTAAAAACATAGTGGGCATGGGTGAAGAATTGAAAAGTGTGGCATCGGACATCCAGCATTTGATTAGAGCAACAACAGCTCAACATAAGAAAGGACAGTTTCCTAGTGATACAGTGGTTAATCCAAGGGAACATTGTCAAGCCATTCAGTTGAGGAGTGGCACTGAATATGAAGGACCGAAGAAGCCGGTGGTGGAAGGCAAAGTCATTGAAAAAGAGCACTTGGAAGAACAAGCTGAGCTAGAGGGAAAAGGCAAAGAAGCGGAGAACGTGATAGAGCGGGGATTACATTTGAAGGTGGCCCAAAATATGTTCCTCCCATTCCATACCCTCAAGCACTGAGAAGAAAGAAAGTGGACGACCAGTTCACTAAGTTCTTGGATATTTTCAAAAAGATTCAAATCAATATCCCATCCGTGGATGCACTTCAACAAATGCCCAATTATGCAAAATTTCTCAAGGAAGTGACAGCAAAGAAACGAAAGCTTGAGGATTATGAGACTGTCAACCTGTCTGAGGAGTGCAGCGCAGTGATTCAAAGGAAGTTGCCACTGAAAGAGCACTTTGAGATTTAGGAGCTAGCATTAATCTTATGCCCTTTTCTATTTTTGAAAAACTAGGAATAGGCACATTTAAACCTACCACAATTGTATCCTAGGGGAATAGTAGAAGATGTTCTTGTGCAAGTAGATAAATTTATATTTCCTGCAGATTTTGTGGTCTTAGATATGATGGAGGATAAGGATGTTCCTTTAATTCTAGGTCGCCCGTTTTTAGCAACGGGCAGTGCTTTAATTGATGTCCAAAAAGGAGAACTCACACTTAGAGTAAATAAGAAAAAATTGACATTCTCTATTTATAAGGCCATGAAAATGCATGATGATGAAGAGGTTAATCAAGTTGAAACATGTAGTGCTATAGATAGTGTAGATACTACATTGCATGGAGACATTCTGACACTTAGCGATTCTGACGTGTTAAAGAGTTGTATCAAAAATTTAATTTTTTCTGTGAAGGACATAGATGCTACTAATCTTGATCTCGTAGATGGGGTTAGTGCTTTGAATGCTTTGCAGGAAAAGAGGAGGGAAGATGCAGAACATGAAGACATCACTAAGGAAGTCGTGAAAGAAGCACCTGAAGAGAAAGCCAGTGGACCTGAGTTATAACCATTACCGGAGCATCTGAGGTACGAATTTCTTGATCTTGAAAAAAAGCAGCCGGTAATCATCTCTGCTTATTTGACTGAGTTAGAAACTGAAAAGTTGTTGAGAGTGCTTAGGAAACATAAGCCGGCTATAGGATGGACAATTCATGATTTAAAAGGGATTAGCCCGACTATATGTATGCATAAAATCTTGATGGAGGATAGCTATAAACCCAGTGTTCAAAATCAGCGTAGAATAAATCCTATGATGCAAGAGGTAGTACGAAAAGAGGTTCTTAAATGGCTAGATGCAGGGATAGTTTTCCCTATATCGGATAGCAAGTGGGTTAGTCCCACTTAGGTTGTACCTAAGAAAGGGGGAATGACGGTAGTAAAAGGTGATAATGATGAAGTCATAGCTACCAGGGTAGTCAGGTTGGAGAGTTTGCACTGATTATAGAAAATTAAATGCGGCAACTCGTAAGGATCACTTTCCCTTACCCTTTTTGGATCAAATGCTAGATAGACTCGTAGGGTATGAGTTTTATTGTTTCTTAGATGGGTATTCTGGGTATAACCAAATCATGATAGCACCTGAGGATCAAGAGAAAACAACCTTTGTATGTCCTTATGGAGTGTTTGCTTTTCGTAGAATGCCCTTTGGTTTATGCAATGCTCCTGCTACATTTCAACGTTGTATGATGGCAATATTTAGTGGACTCATAGAGAATATAATGGAAGTTTTTATGGATGATTTCTCTGTGTTTGGTTCCTCGTTTGATCATTGTCTTAATAATTTGTCATTAGTATTACAACGTTGTGAAGAGACTAATCTTGTGTTGAATTGGGAGAAATGCCACTTCATGGTGAAAGATGGTATCATGTTAGGACATAGAATCTCTGCTGCAGGTTTAGAAGTTGATCGTGCAAAGGTAGTTGCTATTGAGCGATTACCACCTCCGGCAAATGAGAAAGCTGTGAGGAGCTTTCTTGGACATGCGGGATTTTATAGAAGGTTTATTCATGATTTCTCTAAAATTACTAAACCTTTATCCCATTTATTGGAAAAAAATGTTGCGTTTGTTTTTTATGATTCTTGCAGGGAAGCATTTGAGACATTGAAGAATGCATTAGTATCTTCTCCAATTCTGATCACTCCTGGCTAGTCGCAGCCCTTTGAGTTGATGTGTGACGCAAGTGACATGGCCGTAGGGGCTGCATTAGGGCAAAAGCGGGACAAGCTATTCAGAGTTATCTATTATGCAAGTAAAACACTTGATTCCGCTCAATCAAATTATACCACCACTGAGAAGGAGATGCTGGCTGTGGTATATGCATTCGATAAGTTCCGGTCGTACTTGATTGGAGCTAAAACAATTGTATACACTGATCACGCAGCCATTAGATACTTGTTCGATAAGAAGGAATCCAAACCGAGATTGATACGATGGATTCTTCTACTCCAAGAGTTCGATGTAGAGATTCGAGACCAGAAAGGATGTGAAAACGTGGTTGCTGACCATTTATCTCGGATCACCAATGAAGAGCACAAGAAAGGGCAGAAAGAGGATATCAATGAATGTTTCCCGGATGAGTACATATTGACAGTGGATGAGGTACCATGGTTTGGGGATATTATGAACTATTTAGCATGTGGAATTTCACCTCCGGATTTGACAACCCATAAGAGGAAGTTTTTTCATGACATCAAGTTTTATGTTTGGGATGATCCTTTTCTTTACCGAAGGTGCGCTGATACCATACTTCGTAAGTGTGTTCCCCAAGCTGAAGTAGGAGACATAATCACTCAGTGCCACTCGTCTCCGAGTGGAGGCCATTTTACATCAGCAAAAACTGCGGCGAAGGTCTTGCAGAGCAGATTTTACTGGCCAACCATTCATAAAGATTGCTTCGAGTTCATCACGAAGTGTGATCGCTGCCAGAGGACGGGGGTATCTCTAGAAAACACGAGATGCCTCTCACGAATATAATTGAGGTGGAACTATTCGATGTGTGGGGAATCGACTTCATGGGGCCCTTCCCTTCATCAAAGGGGTTCCAATATATTCTACTTGCAGTGGATTATGTTTCGAGATGGGTGGAAGAGATTCCAACCCAAACTAATGACTCACGAGTGGTGATCAAATTCCTTTAGAAGAACGTAATCACAAGATTTGGAGCACCAAGAGCATTACTGAGTGATGGGGGTTCGCACTTCTGCAACAAATGGTTGGCTGCACTGCTAGCTAAATATGGAGTAAAGCATCGTGTCACGACTCCATATCACCCGCAAGCAAATGGTCAAGCCGAGCTCGTTAATCAAGAAATTAAGCAAATCTTGGAAAAATCGGTAATGGGAACCGTAAAGATTGGGTTGTGAAGTTAGATGACGCATTGTGGGCGTATAGAACGGCGTACAAAACGCCTTTGGGTATGTCACCATATCAATTGGTCTTTGGAAAGTCATTTCATTTACCGGTTGAATGGGAGCATCGTGCATACTGGGCTGTGAAGAAACTCAACTTCGACTTTGATTCAGCGGGCCAAGCTCGAGTTCTAAAACTCAATGAATTGGAAGAATTCCGAACATAAGCATTTGAGAACTCAAGCATCTACAAGGAGCGCACAAAAAGGATCCATGATAAAATGATAAAGAATCGACACTTTGAAGCCGGTGAACAAGTTCTCTTGTTCAATTCGCGGCTGCGCTTGTTTCCCGGAAAGTTAAAGTCACGATGGACGGGACCGTTCACAATTAAGCAGGTGCGAAAGTCGGGCGTAGTGGAATTGATGGATGCACAAGAAAGCACATTCGTTGTAAATGGTTAGAGAATCAAGAAATACTACAACCCGAGTCAAGTTGCAACCGTATATGAATTATGGTTGACCGAGCTGAACTAAAAATCCAAAAGGTCGTCGAGCTAAAGACGATAAAAGTAGCGCTTGTAGGGAGGCAACCCGATGCTTTTGGTTTGTTTTAAATTTTTGTATTTTGAAGTTTATGTTTTGAATTGTCTTAATTTGTCTGTTAGTGTGCATAGGAAATACGACATTATCGAAAAAGCAAGGAAAGAAGTGAAAAGATGCGAGAAAAAGGAGTAAAAACGGAGAAAAAGGCTAAAACAGGGGAGACTCAGTGAATTCAACTCGCCCAGGGCAAAATCACACTCGCCCGAGGCAAATTTGAAGGAAAAAACGGAGAAATTCCAGCAAGTTTGACTCGGCCGAGGCCGCCAAAACTCGACCGAGTTGTGGACCAGAACCCGGCCGAGGCGTGAGTAACTCGCCCGAAGCAAATTTGAAAGAAAAAAACCCGAGCAGTTCTAGCTCGTTGGACTCGACCGAGGCCAATGCTACTCGACCGAGTCAGAACCATAACTCGACCGAGGCCATGTTCACGCGGTCGAGGCACAGTACAGGCCAAAACGGGCCCATTTTCAGAAACGACTAACTCGACCGAGCCTCAGGTAACTCGGTCGAGTCGCAGGTACCAGTGTTTAAACACGATTTTCTCCCTCTTCTTTCAAATTTTTTTCACCTCCTCCCTCTTCTCCCTCTCTAAAAATTAAAAACCCTCCATTCTTTCCTCCCCCATTACCTCTAATCTTCTACAAAAAACACACGAAATTCACAAACCCACTTCATAATCTTCAAAGTTCACCAATTTGATTTTGTGAAAGAGACAAATTGGGACTTTCTTCTCCACTTAGGGCTCAATTTCGAAAAGGGTCTTGCAACTAAGAATTTCCGGTAAGAATGCTTAACTTGCATTTGTTTGTTTATCAAGGATAGTTCTTGTGTTAATTAGTTGGGATTGTAGTTGCTATTGATAAATTTTGAGCATGACATTGATGTTTGCACTTGTAGTGAAACCTTGTAGCAAATTAGGTTGGGGAAAACTTATCATGAGTTGACTTGAGTGAATTGCATATATAGTTGAGTTGTTATGCTTGTGGGAATTGAATTTAGAGCAATATCCGTTTAAGTCACATGCAAGGGTCATTGTGGCATTTTATCGAATAGGTTGAGTGCATTATGATTCTTGAGTGAAGACTAGGCTTTAATTGGTTCAATTATGTTCTATGTTGATGAAGAATAATAGAGAAGTTCGTATTGATAGTGATATTGATGTTTACCTCTCTTGTGTGCTAATTTGATGCAAATTTGCAATTAACATAGTCGGAGAATGAATTAAACGTTCATAAAGCCTAGGAGAGTAGGTGTTGCTTGTGTGTACTATGGTACTAATTGAAAAATGTTGTTTTATAGGGTATATAATGCCACCTAAAGTGAAAAAGCGGAAGGTTGCAGGTGAAACATCTTCGGCTAATCCACCGGCATTCTCGCCTGATAATCCTCTATTTTACAACATCAGATTACAATCCCCTGAAGAAGAGAGGCGATGGAAGAAAATCATTGGGAGAGAGATCGTCCCCACTAAATTTACTGTCTCTTTAGTGGAAGACCGGTTTGGCATTCACAGGAATTTATGGATGCTCACAAAGAGGGTCGATTGGGAGAACTTATTGGGAAGAGGTCGGGTAACATATCGGAATGATACCTTAGAGTTTCTCACTACTCTAGTTCTACACCCTACCTCTTCTCAAGACAGGAAGCCGAGCAGTATGTCATTCCGACTTCGCAACAAGACTTACACACTTACTCGGGCTGAACTGAATGATATCTATAAGCTGCCAAACACCGGAGATTGCACCCCGCCAGATGAATATAATGAGCACACATTCTGGAATCATATGGTAGAAGTCCCGGGACTTGTGCCTTGGATGAAGAGCGATCCATCGAGGAATAAGGTGTCTTGGATTCGTAATCCTGTCTTCCGGTATTTACATCGCTTAATTGCCTATACGGTTCTTGCTCGCCCTGAGACGGGCACCGTGACTCAGAAGGAGATGTTTCTTTTATGGTGTGTGGCAACGGGACGAAAGATTGATCTCAGCCATATTCTGATGGAGCAGTTCGATCGCCAAGCAGTGAAACAATCGGGGGATATTTCGATTGGGGGTCTTAACACTCCTATAGCTGAACACTTCCAAGTTGTTTCTGATGATGACTCAGCTGAGATAGTCCCCGGAGACTGGGTTATATCGTTGGATGATGTTTGTAGGCTGAAGATGATTTTTTGGAGCAAACATGAGGATCAATATTTGCTGTTGCAGAATCGAGATGTGTTCCTTCGTCTTCCTAATGCCCAACTAACTAAGATTGAGGGGCTTGAGGATATAGATAATTGGAAGATGCACTCCCCACCTCATCGTGCACAAGAAGTTGACCCTACTCCTGATGAGTCTCGACTTTGTCAAGCTGTGCACCGAATTGAGAGTCAAGGTGAAGGAACTAGTGGATCGGGCCAAGGAGGCCAAGAGAACATGGCTCAGGTGCTCTCTACATTGATTACATCTTTGAACAATTTGATGACACAGCAGCATCAGAGGATTGATAAAGACAAACAGTGGCGAGTACGGCAAGAAGAACGGTGGGCTCAGCAGGATGATCGATGGAATACGGAGACCACTTGGAGATTACAACAAGATGAGAGGTAGATCCGACAGAGCAGAGACAAGCTTATCAACATCAGCAGTTGGATACAATGGCTCAATTCTGGCAACCATGGGGTTTTAACCCACCACCACCTCCACCTCAGTAGCACTGTGAGTAGGTACCAAGACGTATCACTCTTTTTCCCACAAACTTGGTTTCAACCAAGTTTGGGGGAGGGGGTGGATAGTGTTACGTCTTGGCCGCTTTTTTTTTTTTTTTTTTTGGTTATTTCATTCGGTGTATTGAGGTCATGATTATTCTTGGTTGTGTTTTATATTTTATATCTTGCTTGTGTTAGTTGGTAAAGGGTCTGTGATATTGAGTATTGAGTAGTGTCGGGTCTGTGTGCCCAAATAGCTGATTTGATTGATCCGTCATATTAGTTAGTGTCATTTTATGTTTTGCATTTCAATTGTGTTTTTAGGTTGATTTTAAATTTCGTTGATTAGGAGTCGTCATCTTGGTTCCTGATAAGCATAAAAAGGGTATTAGATGATAATTTGTCAATGATGAAATTTATTTTTAGAAGTAAATGAAGGTAGGACACATGACAGAGCATGATAGGCAGTTGGAGACAAAATTGAGCTTAGACTTGAACAATAATCACAAATTAACCTGTGAGGTTTTGAGCTTTATATGTACTCTTATCTATAGACTAATTTTATCATTCTTTCGGTGTGAACTGATTGATCACATAGTATTTAGTCTCTAGAACTTGCCTTGCGTCTTTATAGGAATGTGTCGAGTACATCTTGTGGCATAGAAAATGATATTAGGCATTCTTTTGTTAAAAGCCCTATTTTTTAGCCTTTAAAAAATAATCTTTTGTACAAAAAAAAAAAATGAAAAAATCCCTAGTCAGCCATTTTGAGCTTTAAAGCCTTGTTTTTCAAAGCCATACATTACAAGCTTATACCTTTC
This sequence comes from Ajuga chamaepitys, assembly GCA_958295605.1. Classification (NCBI taxonomy): domain Eukaryota; kingdom Viridiplantae; phylum Streptophyta; class Magnoliopsida; order Lamiales; family Lamiaceae; genus Ajuga; species Ajuga chamaepitys. The sequence goes on along the minus strand of OY282498.1, from coordinate 22,449,811 downwards.
TTTTAGCTTTGGCCCGAGTAATTGGAGTAATTGAGTAAGAGGGAGGTGTATTGGAAGGTAGAGGGGTAAAAAAGTATCAAGGTGGAGTGGATGTTTGGGATGATGTGGTAAAGAGATTCGGGGAGGCAAAAGAGAAAAAAGAGAAAAATTCCCTCCTCGTTTAAAAAAAAAAAAATAGAGAAAAAAAAAGAAAAAAAAACGCTGGGAAAAGAGAAAGTTGGAGGAGGGGTTAATGAAGAGAATATACATATGCTTATGTGTGCTTGAGTTGAAAGAAGAACGAGTAGTCCCAAATGTGGTACTCGATCCTAAAGTGGTACCTGAGTGAATGTGGCATAAATAATCTTGGTTGATGCATGAATGCTGTGGTAAGGTGAAGAAGCCATATTAATTGGTTTTTCTGAGAATTGAAGATTGAAATTGAGTGAACAAAGTTGAGGGGTAGTCGGGGTAAGAATGGCTTGATTAGTCCAATGCATAGTCACTTATATCTAAATGTATCCCACCTAACCATAAGCCAACATTACAGCCAAAAATAAAGACCTATTGATTCTTTGTCACACATGTCAAGTATGAGGTCTAATTTAGACAATAGACAAGCATATGGTAGACGATGCATGTGATTCAATGTGAGCGCAAATACTTTCCGTATCATACACTTGAGAGATGAGCGATACACTTATCCGGTGAGGATTGTTGTTTTAAGTTTAATATCTTGAAAGTAGTTGAAACCTGCCGTGTCACTAATGCTCAAATGTTAAGTTGTTGGTCATGAAAGGAAAAAAAAGATTTCTGAGACTAGAAGTATCATTCGATTGCCCTAAAATTTTATGGTCATTTTGATGTTATGCTTTGTGCTATTGTTCGGGACAAACAATGGTTAAGTTTGGGGGTTTTGATACATACTAGTTTTACATGTATATTAGGTCAATTAAAGGTCGTAATTTGTGACATATGCATGTGTATTTGGGCGAAAAGTGATTAAAATCCATCTTTTAAGCTAGATGACGTGTTTCTGCTTGTTTTAGTGTTATTCAAGGATAAAAAGGTCAAAAAGTCCGTTTGGTCGAGGTTCAGATGAAAAACGAGCAAGAACAGTCGGAAATAGCAAAGAGGTGTTGAAGCATGGTCAAAAAGTATGACTCGGGCGAGTAGTTTATCAACTCGGTCGAGGGGAATTTTGACTCGGTCGAGTTGAACCAACTCGGTCGAGTGTTATTATGACTCGGTCGAGGCAGCTTTCCGAGTCCAAAACTGAATGTGCGCATTTTATGATTTTGAGCCCATCTTGGGCCCAATTTAGCCTTAACTATATAAGGAGGTTCCCAAACTCGAAAAAGGAGGTGAGAGATCATTACAAGGCATATTGTAGAGGAAAGCAACATCAAAGGATCAAGATCAAGACGACGATTAGGATGCTTATTCATTGTCTCATTTTTCTATTTCAAATCATGTTTGTCTATGAACATATTTGTGTTATGAATATGAACATGAGTGAGTAGTTTTCTGATTATTCTAGGGTTTTGAAAGTAGGTTTTAACGATGTTTGATTAATTGAAGTTTTCTATTCTAGTCAATGATTGTTATTCGTTATCTATGTGTTGTGATTTAGTTTCATGAATAGTTAAATTGATCACTTAACTACTTCTACATAATTCATAAGTTCGCTTTGAAAGGAGGAATTTGTGAATGGAAAGACAATATATAGCGTATTTGTTGAGCGCTCTGAAAGGAGGTGAGATAAGTGTGTAGGCATTGGTCTAAGATCGATTGGGAGTTCGTTAGGTCTAGTTGACTTGAAAGGGTGGCTAGGGATAATGAATCTACAAGTTAATTGCTTCGAAAGGAGAGTTAATATATATAAGTGCCGTCTAATAACGATAATAATTATTGCTAGTTTAGAATAATTAGATTGTCGTACTTAGTTAATTCTGAAATCAATTCTCTAGAATTTGTCTTCCAATCTTGAGTATTTGATAAATTATTTTCTTAATCTTGGATTTAAGCGTTAAGTAATAGTTTAGTAAAATTAGTTTAATACTAAAATCAATCCAATTGAGAGCCTAGTTAGGGGTGTTTTAGGATATTTAGAGTATCGAACTAGTCATTAAGTCAATCCTTGTGGGATCGACCTTGCTTGCCGTTATATACACTTGCACCCGTACACTTGCGGATCGTTAGGTTATAAAATAGGCGAACACCCAACCTCTCATCAGTTTGGCCAACCCAACCTCATGTTTTTTTGGGCTGGTTTGGCTTAGCCGGGGTATTAGGATTTGGTGGGGGGACATTAATCACAAATCAAAACACTACTTTAATCATTCTCCCAATCATTAATAACTACCTATTACACATATCACATCACATTTTATAATTAATAATTAAATTTCACACTCCAACCACAACCCTAGCCACCCAACCAAACATCACTCTCTAACACCCACAGCCACTAATTCCAGCCACTTCCCCCAGCCCAGCCACCCGAGCCCCAACCAACCATTGCGCAAGTGTTGGATCACTGTATGGAATACCATTTTTGGGCAGTTCTTATGAAACTTCTTATGTCTTACTTCCATTTACAAATTTTGTAATGATGTATTGTTTTTTTTTTCTTTTATAAGATCAAAATAATTTTTTTTTAAATAAAATAAAAATGAAAATAATTAAAAAATTCATTAAAAATAATATTTTAGTTTATTTCGCATTTGTGTTTTAAATTTTGTTCGTAATATTTTAGTAAGTGGTGTAGCATTAGAAATATCCATGTCCCTATTTTCATGGAAGATGTAGGTGGTTACCATAGTGGTGGAACACGTTAGTTTTAGGGGGAGTTATTTTTAAAAATTTGAATGTTTTATAACTGCATTTTTTATGGAGTATTTAATCTGGGCCTTTTAATTATTTATATTCTGATTTATTGTTGACAAGATGTCGGATACAGAGGAGGATATAGCCCGGATTATTTCCTCTTTCAAAGATAGTTTACAAAAACAAGCATCCTCTATTCTTCCTCAAATGTTTTCCATCTCAATCTCACGCTGCCTCTTTCATTACAGAACCCTCACTCACAATCTATGGTAGATTTGACCAGAGATCCTTACGGCATTAGGAGTGAATATGTAAAACCTTGAAGGGATGATGTTCCATGAGATGCTACAGCACCCCCGATTCAAAACCCATGTGTTATTCAGGAAGGAAACCCTAGTATGGATCTTGAAGAATTTGTTCCTTTAGGTGCATTTCTGAACATGCAACTACCAAGTGATCAAGAAAATCCTGTAGATGTGGAGGATGTTCCTGCATTTGACTTGATTAGGGACACTATTCAAGCCTATTCTGGTCTGATTAAACGTGCCTCCAAGAGATAACGAGGGCACTTACCGACTCTGGGGGAGAAAAAGCCTCCAACCACGACGAAGGGGTCTCCCAAGGTGCAACCTCCACCACCATTTAGGTTGCCCTCGGATACGGAAGATGATGAAGAGGAGGACCCTGACTATGAGATTGTAATTCACACAAAAAGTGCCCAGAAGATGTTCCTTGAAGAGGCTAGAAAGAAAGGGAAGGATGCCAAGGAAAGTTCAAGTAAAGGACCATCCAGTGTTGTTGAAGGTGATTCAGCACCCCAGGAATCACCTTCTGATGGAGTTCCTCGACCAAAAACCCCTGTAGAAGAACAAGTACCAGGCTATGACAAAGAGGAGACCCTGGATGACTGACTAAGAGCCTTGAAAAAGAAGTACAAAGTTCCTAAAAAAATTGGTGTGAGGTTGTGTTCAATTTCATCAAGGTGGTGCTTGTATGGAATATGGTATGTTGGGAATCCAGAACCCGGTTCAGAACTCTAAGAACAAAGCTGGAAGAATCGTGTTTGTTCGAGTCAAGAGAAGAGTGTAAAACTGGACCCATATTTGTGTTGAAAGTGACAAGTGTAAAAGGCGACAAATACAATGCTTTTGAGCTGGAAGAAACCGTTGTGGGTTAAACGTTGCTAACCAACTTTCAGCTCGCAACTTGCAGCAGTTGTAACTCCCTCCTCATGAAGATTCGAGCTACAACACTTATATAGGCTTAAAGCTCTTGTGAAGTCGAACACAATTATCAAGTTTTCCCTTTGTAAAGAATACAGTAGAGAGAGAATTAGAAATCTAGTGTTCTAAACCTAATTCGGTCTGTGAATTGGGGTTTTGCTAGATTTTGAGTAATTCTTCTAATTCTGCTTGAGTGAAGTGAATTGAGGTGTGTAGAACCTTTGTAGATGTAGATCAAATCTGATCGAACGAGGTAAAACCTCTTTGTGTGATTTATTTTCCTGTTTCTGCGTCTGTGCGTGTTCGACTAAAATTGTGTGTTTTTCATCCGAAGAAGACCTGTGTCATTTTATGTGAAGTGTTTTTCACAAGTAGCGCCGTTTGTGGGAAGCACTCTCACACCAGAAGAGGAAGGAAATGGCAGGAATAAAGATGGACTTGGACAAGTTCTCAGGCAGGAATGACTTTGCATTGGGGAAGATCAAGATGAATGCCATCTCAATTCAAAATGGGCTTTCAAATGCTCTTAAACCTGTTGATCAGTGGTTGGAGGCTAAGAAACCCAAGTTTGGTGATACGGATCAGAAGGCTTTGAGTTTGATCATCCTATGTCTTGGTGATAAGCCATTGAGGGAGATCTCCAGGTGAAAAACCACCATAGAAGCTTGGGCAAAACTGAAAGAACTCAACCAGTCAAAATCAGTGTCAAACAAGCTCTTCCTCAAACACAAATTGCTTGCCCTCAAGATGAGTGATGATAAGGTAATTTCTGACAAATTAGATGAGTTTACAAAGCTGCTTGATGAACTGGAGGACTTGGAAGTCAAAATTGAAGAAGATGATAAAGCTTTGATGGTGTTAAATGCACTTCCAAGATCCATGGAGAGTTTTAAAGATACTCTCATGTTTGGGAGGCAAGATAAGTTGAGTTATGACTCAATTATCACTGCCTTGAAAACCAAATGTCTGCAGAATCAAGGTGACAAGAAACCCAAACAGTCTTGTGAAGGTTTGAACATCAAGTTCAAGAGAAATAATCAAAAGAAGAAGGGTCAAGATTCCAAGGATTCAAAGGATGGGAATGATGGTTCAAAGAAAGCTGGAGATTGGGTGGAGAAGAGGAAGTGTTTCAACTGTAAACAGGTTGGACACTTAAAGAAGAATTGTCCATTAAGGAAGAAGAAGAAAGAAGGCCAAGGTGCAGAAGGTGCAGCAGTTGAGCATGAAGCAGATACTCCAGAAGTTTTAAACATCACAGATTCAAAGATGGAAAATGAGTGGGTTTTGGATACTGGATGTTCTTTCCACATGTGCCCACATGAACATTGATTCCAAGACCTCAAGAAGAAAGATGGAGGATGTGTGCTGCTGGGCAATGACCATTCTTGCAGAGTTCTATGCATTGGTTCAGTCAAGATCACCATGTTTGATGGTGTTACAAGAACCATTTCAAATGTAAGGTATGTGCCTGGTCTTAAGAGAAATTTACTCTCCCTGGGTTCTTTAAATGCAACTGGATGTGAGTTCAATTCAGTAGATTGTTTCTTACACATTACAAAAGCCAAGAAGTTGGTGATCAAGGGTAGGAAGCATAATGGATTATTTATCTTGATTGGACAGCCTGTTTGCCGTAGCTTGGATAATGTGTTGAGTAAAACTGGTCTTATGGGTGTGGCATAAGAGACTTGGACACATTGGGGAGAGAGCTTTGAAAGAGTTATCAAGAAGAGGTGTAATTGGTAACATAGGATCGAAAACACTTGAGTTTTGTGATAAATGTGCATTAGGCAATTCTCAAAAACTGCCTTATGGAAGGGTGTTCATTCCACTCAAGAAGCTTTTGATTATGTGCATTCTAATATCTGGGGTCCATCTAGGACAAAAACACAAGGTGGAGGGAGATATTTTATGACAATAATTGATGATTATAGTAGGAAGGCATGGGTGTTTGTGCTTAGGAACAAAAGTGATGCATTCACTAAGTTCAAAGCATGGTTGAGTCAAATGGAGAACTTAAGGGGAAAGAAGCTTAAACACTTAAGGACTTACAATAGCCTAGAATACCTATCCACTGAATTCAATGAGCTTTGTGAAGAGAAAGGGATCACAAGGCACAAAACTGTGCCAATGAATCCACAACAGAATGGAATTGATGAAAGGTTCAATAGAACCATTCTTGAAAGAGTGAGATGTATGTTGCTTGATGCTGCCTTACCAAAGGTTTTCTGGAGCGAGACAGTGAACACTGCATGTTATCTCATCAACAAATCACCATCATCATCATTAGGATTCAAGACACCTGATGAAGCATGGAATGGAAAGCTTAGTGATTATACAGATTTGAAGGTGTTTGGCTGTCTCGCTTTTGCTCATGTTAACCAAGACAAGCTTGATCCAAGGGCCCTCAGGTGTGTTTTCTTGGGTTATCCAGATGGTGTGAAAGGACACAGGTTGTGGTGCTTGGAGCCTGGAAGTGTGTACTATACACCAAGTCTCAAGAATTATAGCATTGCCAGGGATAGACCAAAGTGACAATTCCAGAGACCAGATTTCTATTGACAAACTGGAAGTGTGTACTATGCACTTAGTGTTGCTGAGGACATAAAACACCATGAACCTCAAAGTTTCAAAGAGGCAATGAGTGGAAATGAAGGTGAGTGCTGGATAAGTACTATGATGGAAGAAATGGAATCTCTGGATAGAAATGACACTTGGAAGCTGGTGGATAAGCCAAAGGGGCAGAAGCTAGTGAGTTCCAAGTGGATTTATAAGAAGAAGATTGAAGTTGGAGACACTAAAAAAATTAGATACAAGGTAAGCTTATAGCTAGAGGTTTCACACAAAGGGAGGGTATTGATTTCAATGAAGTATCTCTCTTGTGGTGAAACATTGCTCTATTAGACTCCTTTTATCAAAGGTAACTCAGGAGGACATGGAATTGCAACAATTAGATGTAAAGACTGCATTTCTACATGGAGACTTGATTGAAAACATATATATGAAGCAACCTGAAGGCTTTTTGGTTCCAGGTAGTGAAGAGAAGGTGTGCTATCTCAGGAAGTCACTCTATGGGTTAAGACAAAGCACAAGGCAGTGGAACAAGAAGTTCAATGAGCTTATGATAAACGCATGCTTCACCAGAAGCTTATATGATAGTTGTGTTTTGCTTTGATAAGAATTCTAAGGTTGATCATGTGTACCTGTTACTTTATGTGGATGATATGCTTATAACTAGCAAGTGTAAGCATAAGATCTAGCAGCTCAAGAAGTGATTGAGTTCAGAGTTTGATATGAAAGATCTGGGGGATGCAAGGAAAATTCTTGGAATGGATATCATGAGAAACAGAAAAGCTGGAATGTTGTTCTTGTCTCAAAGGAATTATCTTCAGAAGGTGGTAGAGAGGTTCAACATGCATGAATCCAAGACTCTATGTGTTCCTGTGAATCAACAGACCAAGCTATCCAAGGATCAATGTCCCAAAACCATTGAAGAAGAAAGATACATGAAACTCATACCATATGCAAGTGGTGTTGGGAGTTTGATGTATGGCATGATTTGCAGCAGGCCTGACTTAGCCTACTGTGTTTCTTTGGTGAGTAGGTTCATGTCAAATCCTTGAAAGACTCATTGGGAAGCCTTGAAGCAAGTATTGAGGTACTTAAAGGGGTCAGTGACTTTAGGATTGAAGTTTGAGAAGCAAGCTGGAAATACTGTTCCATTGCTTGGTTTTGTGGATGCTAACTTTGCAGGGAATGTTGATACAAGAAGATCAATCTCTGGGTATGTATTTACCTTATATGGAACTGCAATAAGTTGGAGAGGCATGCAACAATCTGTAGTGGCTTTATCCTCTACAGAAGCTGAATATATGGCCATCACTGATGCTATCAAGGAGGCTTTATGGCTTAAGGAAATTCTTAGGGATCTTGGAATTGTTCAAAAGTGTGTTAGAGTTCTTTGTGATAATCAAAGTGCACTCCTCCTGGTGAAACACCAAGCATTTCATGAGAGATCGAAACACATTGATGTTAGATTGCATTTTGTGAGGGATGTAATTGATTTAGGGTCTGTGGAGGTGAAGAAAGTGCACACTGATAACAATGCAGCTGATTTCTTAACTAAGGTTGTGACAGGTAACAAGTTGAGACATTGCTCGTGCCTAATCAGGCTTGAACAATGTGTTTGAGGCATAAGAGTGAAGGGCAGAATAGGGTAATGACACACACTTGATTTCATTGAGGTCAAGATCTGTGAGGTTGTGTTCAATTTCATCAAGGTGGTGCTTGTATAGAATATGGTGTGTTGGGAATCCAGAACCGAGATGGAAGAACTGGGTTTGTTCGAGTCAAGAGACGTGTGTAAAACTGGACCGGGTTTTGTGTTGAAAGTGACAAGTGTACAAGGCAACAAATACAACGGTTTTGAGCTGGAAGAAACCGTTGTGGCTTAACCGTTGCTAACCAACTTTCAGCTCGCAACTTGCAGCAGTTGTAACTCCCTCCTCACGAAAATTCGAGCTACACCACTTATATAGGCTTAAAGTTCTTGTGAAGTCGAACACAACTATCAAGTTTTCCCTTTGTAGATTTTACATCAGAGAGAGAATTAGAAATCTAAGGTTCTAAACCTAATTCGGTCTGTGAATTGGGGTTTTGCTAGATTTTGAGTAATTCTTGTAATTATCTACTTGAGTGAAGTGAATTGAGGTGTGTGAACCTCCGTGGATGTAGATCAAATCTGATCGAACCACATAAAACCTATTTGTGTGATTTCTTTTCTTGTTTCTGCGTCTGTGCGTGTTCGGCTGAAATTGTGTGTTTTTCGTCCGAACAAGATTTGTGTCATTTTATATGAAGTGTTTTTCATAACAGCTGGTGAAGGATCCATTGTTCCAGCACCTAATTTATGATACTACTGAATTTGCTACTGAACTTGATGCTGAGTTGGAAGAGGAGTCTGAAAAAGAACAAGGAAATGGGTCTGATAAGGAAGAAAGTGGTTCTGGAAATGAAGAGCAGAGGAGGAAGGAAATGAGTATTCTAAGGAGATGGAGTCTAAAGAATTTGATGACTCCAGTGATGAAGATGTGGTAATGAAAGAAGTTGCTCCTGAAGATGAGAATTCGAGTGAAGAAGAGGCCCTACCTCCAATAAGGCCCAGACGTGCTACATGGGGTGCTACAACCCTGAATCCAAACAGGGCTCATAGCAACTATTTCTATACGGAGAAAGCATTAAAACACTGGGAATATTTCCAAAAATAGGAAGTTATCTCAGAGAGAAAGCTTGACACTCCTCACTTTGAAAGGTATGACCTTATTTCCATAATTGAAGTAGCTCATCTAGGTAAAACTTTGGAGTTAAATTGAAAGTTTGCTGAAGATCTGGTACAAGAATTTTATTGCAATTTGACTAAAGGCATGAAGAGTCCTAATGATTCTAGGTTTGGACAAGTTTACCTTAGGAGAAGAGTTGTGCTTTTTACTCCTGCCCTTATCAATGACCTCCTCCATTTCCCTCCAAACAATGAAGAGGAAGAGCTCCATGACTTAGATCACATGATTGCCCAAGCTACGGGTGGTCACAAGGCTGTTTGGCCAGTTAACTAGAAAATTCCAGCTTCTCTCCTTAACTCAAAGTATGCCATCCTACACAAGGTTGGCTGCTTTAACTGGTTTCCCACCAAGAACCACAATGTTGCAACTCAAACACAAATGAAAATTTTGTACAGAGTCATAAATGGTGTCTGGTACACGTGTCTCATGCACGCACTTTAGGGCATTTTTAGTGTCAATAATGCACATAATCACGTGTATTTAGTGCTTTTGTATTCTCATGGGTAAAATAACGTGTTTGTGGTGTTTATGTGTTAAAACAGGAGCAAAAGGATCGAAAAAGAACATCAAACGATCGCGGAGTCGATGGATCAGTTGAGGCAACAAGGGACAGGGCTGAGGGATTGATCTCGGCCGAGACAGGACTTAAATCTCAGCCGAAATACCTTTCCAGGGTAATCCTGGAATTTTGAGAGATTGAAGATCTCGGCTGAGACGGATATTGCATCTCGGCCGAGATACCTCTCCAGGGAAAAATCAGAGATTCAAAGAGATGAAGATCTCGGCCGAGATGAAATCCAATCTCGGCCGAGATAATCCAAACCCTAAACAGCCCTAAATTTCCCTTTTCACATCTCGGCCGAGATGCAATCTAATCTCGGCCGAGATCACCCTTCGATTTACAATTTGATGAAGGTCTTTTTCACGTCTCGGTCAAGACACACTTTCATCTAAGCCGAGATTCCTTGCCCTGTTTTAAATTCCTAAACGCGATTTTGCCTTAAACTGAAGTAACAACTCTTCCCCTATATATATATCCTCCCTTTCGAAATTAACCTATCTTGGGCACAAATTTGGAGAACTTTTCAGCCACGATCACTTCCAAGGGGGAGAAAAGGGCAAGAAGGAGTCATCCCATATTCCCCATTGATCAACCTTTGGTTTTATCATTTCATTTTTATCAATTCTTGTATTTCCTTTGATTTACTGATTGTATTAGGAGTAATGGGTGGCTAGCACCCTTAGTTCTACCCTTGATCATGTTGAACCTTGATTGAAGATGAATATGTGAATATTGACTTTTGGTGTTACCCTTTTATTGCAATTTAAATGTTCTATAATGCTTGTTTGAATTGTCTCATGCCTAGATGATTGTTTTAGGATTGATCACCCTTTAGAAGCATTTATTGTATGTTTCTAGAGATTGAAATTCACTTTACATGATTGTTGAAGCTTCAATTTCCCTTAGTAGTGAACAATGCTTGATATCATTTGTGGCATTATAGAGTCTGGCCTCTAAACCCGATCAATTCGAGGTTTATGCCTTATTTATCCTGTTGTTCTAGTTTGTGATCATTCAATATCAATTAGTGTGAAAAGAGCTTGTTTGAATCACTAATTGATTTGGGTAGGGATAAATCGATAAGCGGACCTTCGATTTATCCACAATTAAGGAACAACACAATCTACATAAGTGGACCTTGTAGATTATGGGATAAGGGTTTAAATTGCATTGAATTGGGGCATCAACAATAATCCATAGGTAGTCGGATTCAAGGGGATACTAGATCGAGGGTAGATCTTTTAACATATTCAAAAACCCGAAAATATTTACTTGTGTTCTTTCTTTGATCCTTTGATTAATATAAAATACCAAAAACATCTATTGCTTTCTAGATTGGTAGTTAATACTTGGTAGATTTAGTTGTTAGACTCAATAACCCCCCCCCCCCCCCCATTTACTTGCTTATGTTTCTTGCATTTAAGAACACTTACAACACACACAACAAGAATTCAATCAAGAAATGAATGAAAAACAAACTGAAAATCGGCCAAACAAAACCGAACGCAAAACCAGAAAGAAAATGAAGAACATACAGCTTTTACGTGGTTCGATCAGTGTGATCTACATCCACGGAGGCTCTATACACCTCAATTCACTCTACTAAACAATCAATTACAAGAAACAACTCAGAAAACTAGAAGCCCCAATTCACAATCCTAATTGAGCTCAAGAACCCTAGCTTTCAAATTCTAATGATTGTGTAGTATTTACAGAGGGAAAACTAAGTGTATCAACTCGTCTTTACAAGTAGAACAAATGTATATAAAGAGCTAAGCTCGAATTAAGAAACTCTGGAAGCTGGAATCAAATCAGTTTCAACTGCTTTTAAAACTGGTACGAGTCTTGAACAACTGTTTCTCATGCAACAGTTCAAAACCGTTGCACATTTCTGTTATAACCGTCACAAGCCCGGTTCTTCAGTAATTTCCAAAACTGATGTGATATAAACCCGGCTCTCCGGTCCGGTTCTTCCCAACCCAAATCCGGTTCCTGATCCTACTCAACCTCTACTACAAGACATGCTCACTTGATGAAATTGAATTGACACCTACAAATCTCCACCTCAATGAATTCAAGTGTACTTCATCACCTCATACTATCTTCTTATCTCCAGGCTTAATCACATTGTTCAAGCCTTATCAGGCTTTAGCAATGAACCATCTTACTCCTAGGAACTGCCTTAGTCAGATAATCTGCCGCATTATCTAAAGTATGCACTTTCTTCACTTTAAGAGACCCAGCTTCAATTACATCTCTTGAAAAATGAAGTCTAACATCAATATGTTTAGACCTCTCATGAAAAGCTTGATGTTTCACCAAATGAAGAGCACTCTGATTATCACACTGAATAGTAACACAATCTTGTCTTATTCCCAAGTCCCTGAGAATTCCTTTGAGCCACAAAGCTTCTTTGATTACCTCAGTTAAAGCAATGAACTCTGCTTCAGTTGTTGACAATGCAACTACTGACTGCTGCACACATTTCCAACTTACAGCTGTACCATACAAAGTAAAAACATACCCTGTAATGGATTTTCTAGTATCCAGATTTCCAGCAAAGTCTGCATCAACATATCCAACCAATGGTAAAGTATTTGCTTCTTGTTTCTGGAACTTTAACCCCATATTGACAGACCCTTTCAGATATCTCAAAACCTACTTTAAAGCTTCCCAATGTGACTCTCCAGGATTTGACATATACCTGCTTACCAGAGACACACTATAGGCCAAGTCTGGTCTGCTACATATCATACCATACATTAAACTGCCAACACCACTGGCATATGGAACATTCTTCATGTGAATCTCCTCAACTGCTGTCTTAGGGAACTGATCCTTGGACAGCTTAGTCTGTAGATTAACTAGAATACTCATTGGTCTAGACTCATGCATGTGGAATCTCTCCACAACCTTCTGCAGATACTGCTTCTGTGAAAGCCATAATGTTCCAGTCTTTCTTCTTCTAATGATGTCCATTCCCAGAATCTTCCTAGCTTCCCCAAGATCCTTCATGTCAAATTCTGAACTCAATTTTCCTTTTAGTTGTTGTATCTTATCACTGCTCTTACTGGCTATGAGCATATCAACCACATATAGCAACAGAAACACTTGTTCAGCTCTTGAACCTTTGTTAAAGTATACACAACTGTCATATAAGCTTCTTATGAATCCTGCACTCATCATGAACTTATTGAACTTCTTATTCCGTTGCCTGGGACTTTGTTTCAACCCATAGAGTGACTTCCTGAGAAAACAAACCTTCTCTTCATTTCCTGGAATCACAAAGCCCTCAGGTTGCTTCATGTATATCCTTTCAACCAGATCTCCATACAAGAATGCTGTCTTGACATCTAACTGCTAAAGTTCCAAGTCTCTTGAGTAACCTTTGATAGAAGTAACCTGATAGAGCAATGCTTCACAACTGGAGAGAACACCTCATTATAATCAATGCCTTCTCTCTGTGTGAAGCCCCTGGCCACCAACCTTGCCTTGTATCTGATCTGATCAGCTTTTCCAGCCTCCACCTTTTTCTTAAAGATCCATTTTGAACTAACTAGCTTTTGACCTTTTAGTTTGTCTACAAGCTTCCAGGTTTGGTTTCTCTCTAAGGATTCCATTTCCTCCATCATGGCCCCTATCCAGTGTTCACTCTCACTGCAACTTACTGCTTTCTTGAAACTACTAGGTTCTTGAAACTCCAAGTCTTCTGCCACACTCAGTGCATAATATACACTTCCAGCTAGTCCATAGAAATCAGGCCTTTGGATTTGTCTTCTTGGCCTGTCTCTTCCTATGCGATAAGTTCTGAGATTTGCCATCTCAGATTGACCTTCTTCCTCTTCTGATGAACTGACATTTTCTTGCTGAGCTTGAGTATTCCCCTCTGGTGGTATCTGCTCCTTATTAAGCTCCACTTGAACTGAAATTCTTTCAGGTTCCACAGCTCCATCAGCTTCCTCTTGACTTCCAGTAGAGTTGTATCCCATCACATCTTCATTGAACCTTACATCTCTGCTTATCAGGAGCTTCTGGTTTCCCTGTTCTAAGCACCATAACTTGTAGCCTTTTATGCCCTCAGGATATCCTAGGAATACACATCTCTGTGCTCTTGCATCAAGTTTGTCTTGCCTAATGTGAGCATAGACCAGACACCCAAACACTCTTAAGTCATGATAGTTTGGTGTCTTTCCACTCCATACTTCTTCTGGAGTTTTAAATCCTAGAGTTGATGATGGTGACCTGTTGATTAAATAGCATGCAGTGTTTATAGTCTCCCCCCAGAAGGATTTAGGTAATCCAGCATCAATCAGCATACATCTAACTCTTTCAAGCACATTTCTGTTAAATCTTTCAGCAACCCCATTCTGTTGGGGGGTTTAGAGGGACAATTATGTGCCTTGTAATACCCTTCTCTTCACAAAACCCTGTGAATTCAGTGGATAGATATTCCAAGCCATTATCTGTCCTAAGATGTTTTAGTTTCTTCCCTCTTAGGTTCTCCACCTGATTTAACCATGTTTTAAACTTGAGGAATGCATCACTCTTGTTTCTTAAAACATATATCCATGTTTTTCTACTGTAATCATCAATGATGGACATGAAATACCTTCCTCCTCCATGTGTTTCTGTTCTTGAAGGCCCTCAAATATCAGAGTGTACATAATCCAGGGGTTCTTGGGTGGAATGTATCCCTTTAGCATAAGGCAGCTTCTTGGCCTTCCCCAGAGCACACTTGTCACAGAAATCCATTGTTCTATTTCCCATTTCACCAATGATACCCTTCTTGGATAACTCCTTCAACCCTTTCTCTCCAATATGACCCAGTCTTCTATGCCACTTCATAACATCTTCTCTGTTGATCACAGATTCAGCACATCCTATCACAAGTGATCCAATCAAAATAAACAGGCCATTGTGTTGCCTTCCTTTGATTACTAGCTTATTGTGTTTAGTGATGTGAAGATGACCATCTAGGGAATTGAACTGACAGCCACTTGCCACAAGAGAACCAAGGGATAAGAGATTTCTTTTCAATCCAGGGACATACCTCACTTGAGAGATGGTTCTGATGACTCTATCATACATTCTTATTTGAACTGATCCTGTGCCTTTAACTCTGCAGGAGTGATCATTTCCCAGTAAAACATATCCACCATCTTCCTTTTGTAGATCCTTGAACCAGGATTCATTGGGACACATGTGGAATGAACACCCAGTATCAAGAACCCATTCCTTTTCCATTTTTTGTGTCTGTGATGTTTAAGATTTCTGGGATGTCTTCTTGATGCTCTGTCATAGCCACTTCTGCCCTCTGATTCTCCTGCTTCTTCTTCTTTTGTGGACAGTCCTTCTTCAAATGTCCATCTTGCTTGTATTTGAAACACTTCCCGGTTTCAACCCAGTCTCCTTATTTCTTTGCATTCAGAGTTCCAGATTTATTATCTTTGACTCCCTGGAACTTCTTCTTTTGGAAATTCCTTTTGAACTTAATGTTCAAACCTTCTCCAGCTTGTGCAGAGACCTTTTCTCCCTGATTCTGAAAGCACTTGGTCTTCAATGCTGACAGGATGGATTCACAGCTGATTTTTCCATCTCTTCCAAACATCAGTGCATCTTTAAAGCTTTCCATGGATTTTGGAAGAACGTTCAACACCATCAGAGCCTTATCATCATCCTCCAAGTTCACCCCCAGATCTTCCAATTCTTCAATCATCTTGACAAACTCATCAAGTTGATCAGAAATACCCTTATCATCAATGATTTTGAAGGACATTAATTTCTACTTCAGAAATAGTTTGTTGGATATAGACTTTGACTGATAGAGTTCCTCCAGTTTTCCCCAAGCCTCCACTGCATTCTTGCACCTTGAAACCTCCCTCAAAGGTTTATCACCCAGACATAAGAATATCAAACTCAGAGCCTTCTTATCCAGTTCTGGAAACTTGGATTTCTCAGTATCAGGCCATTGATCAACAGGTAGAAGTGCAGAGTCCAGGCCATTTTGAATCAGTACTGCATTCATTTTGATCTTCCAGAGTGAGAAGTCATTCTTACCTGAAAACTTCTCCACATCCATCTTTACTCCAGCCATTCCTTCTTCTTCTTTGGGTGTGTGTGTATTGTTTCCCACAGACGGCACCACTTGTTAGATTTAAGAACCCTTACAACACACACAACAAGAATTCAATCCAGAAATGAATGAAAAACAAACTGAAAATCGGCTAAACAAAACCGAACTCAAAACTAGAAACAAAATGAAGAACACACAGCTTTTACGTGGTTCGATCAGTGTGATCTACATCCACAGAGGCTCTATACACCTCAATTCACTCCACTAAACAATCAATTACAAGAAACAACTCAGAAAAATAGAAGCCCCAATTCACAATCTAAATTGAGCTCAAGAACCCTAGCTTTCAAATTCTAATGATTGTGTAGTATTTACAGAGGGAAAACTAAGTGTATCAACTTGTCTTTACAAGTAGAACAAATGTATATAAAGAGCTAAGGTCGAATCAAGAAACTCTGGAAGCTGGAATCAAGTCAGTTTCAACTGCTTTTAAAACTGATACGAGTCTTCAACAACGGTTTCTCATGCAACAGTTCAAAACCGTTGCACATTTATGTTATAACCGTCACAAGCCCGGTTCTTCAATAACTTCCAAAACTGATGTGATATAAACCCGGCTCTCCGGTCCGGTTCTTCCCAACCCAAATCCGGTTCCTGATCCTACTCAACCTCTACTACAAGACATGCTCACTTGATGAAATTGAATTGACACCTACACTTGAAATATTTGAATTAACACTACTCATCGTTCTCCGTGGGATCGACTCGGACTTACCGCTTTACCTAGTAAAGTCGAGAAAGTTCAGAACTCATTATAAATCATTCTAATTTGGGCGGTGCGAACGTTTCGACGATGCATCTGTGACGCTACCAAATTTTGGCTCCGTTGCCGGGGAACAGTGTGTATAGTGTTATTTTTTTTCAAGCACCATCTCTATCATATTAATTATCTATTGTATTGCTTAACTAGTAATTGACACTCACTAGTTTGTGTGATTTGGTTGTGTAGTGCATGTTCACTCGCTCCCAAGGAGACAAAGAGCTTTGGTTTGAACCGAATATCTTTGAGAGCGAAGAATCAAGTGAACCTGAAGCAATGGCAGTAGAACGAGCACCTGAGAAGACATTGTAAGAACTGGCCAACACAAGGGTCAACCAAGAACCCTTGTGTATTACCTTTCCCCGAGATTGGAGCTGATACACAATTCGAACTGAAGAAAGGGGTAGTGAACTTACTACCCTCCTTTCATGGCATGGCTGGGGATGATCCACATAAGAATCTAAAGGAATTTCATGTGGTATGCTCTTCCATGAAATCGGCACGAGTTACCGATGAACAGATTAAGCTTCGAGCCTTCCCATTTTCTCTCAAAGATTTTGGCTCGTGATTGGCTTTACTATCTTCCGGCCAGCTCGGTTACCACGTGGGATCAGATGGAATCTCTTTTTTTGGAAAAGTATTTCCCAGCATCAAGGGCCACAAACATTCGAAAGGGGATAAGTGTTAAAATATCATTAAAATAACACTTAAAGCGACCTAAAATGCATGCATTTTCACGTGTACCAAATCTCCCCAAACTTAAACCTCTGTTGAAGCAAAGAAAAAGAAGGTAGGACACGTGTTAGGGAAGATTTAAGTGGCGAATTCAGTTTCAGACGATGTTTTCAAAAACAAAGCAATCATGATAAGATGAGCATATATGATATAACAACTTCAGCTACTTTTGAGACTTGAAAAACTCTCAACTAAAGATTCTCATCGGGTGAGTGTATCTCTCGACTCTCAAGTGTATCAAATGGGTAGTGTATACGCTCACATTGAAATGCATAAAATGCCTACCATAAGCTTGCCAATCATCTAAACTTCGATGTATACCCGACATGTGTGACAAAGAATCAAAAAGGTCTTTAAAAAGGTTGTAATGTTGGATTGGGGTAAGGTGGGAAAATTCTGGTATAATTGACTATAAAACGGAATAAATGAGTCGTGCACTACCCATCTACCCCTCAAACAATGGTCACTCAACCTCACTCTTTACTTCCTTAGTAAACCAATCCCAAGAATTTATTTCTTCTCCTTACCACAAGGTCCACAACCTAAATGCTTTCTCAATTCTCCCTTGGAGTGTATTTTCTTTTGAATTTTTACAACTTTGAGAACATCTATTAAAAGGCATTTATATTACTAGCATCTCCAAATCAAAAGCAACAATTAAGTATACACAATTAACTTTTTCTTTTGTTTTTCTAATTTTTCGACTTTTTTCGATTTTTTATTTTTTTTATATCAAATTTAAACAAAAATTAGAGAGGACTAGTATTCTCGATTCTTTGCCTATTGTTTCAATTCCTTTCACCCTTCAATATTCCCAATAGTTTACCCCTTTCAATCCCAAATTTACCCGACTACCTTCCAACCACCTCCCTCATACTCAAATAGTCCAATTAAGGTCAAATATTAAATCGAAAGGTACTTGGCTTGTAGAGTTGGGCTGTCAAACAAGAGACTAAAAGCTCAAGGGGTTAATTAGAGGCAAATTTTCAATCTTTTTGGTGAAAAAGGGTGTATTATCAAGTTTGAAATAGGCTTAAGTCAAGAATTGCCTACGATCATTTTCAATGTCACACACCGAATCATTCAAAATAGAGAATCAAGGCAAGTTCTAGAGACATTAGATGCACTCAATGAATTTCACACCGAAAGAAAGTTTAAATTACTCCAATTGTGGGAGTATCTTTTAAGGCTCAAAAACTCACAAGGCAAAATTTTCTTGATCAAAAGTTTTGAGTACAAGCTTAATTTCACCTCAAGTGGCTATCATGCTCTACCACTTGCCATTTTTTTTTTTTTTTCAAAATGCAAAAATCGCCTCATCATTAACCATTCGCCCAATGTCAATCCCCAACACGATCGAGAGCGACCAATACGTACACCTACCACCCCCTTCCACAAACTTGGTTGAGAAACCAAAGTTTGTAGGAAAGAAAGGGGTACGAATTGGTGCTCGTCGAATTTAACCATATTATTCACCACTTTACAGTTTATTAAAAATGCAACAGACTAATCCATACAAAGATACCAAACCATTTCCAGTCCAATAAATCCAAAAGACAATAGAGTAGCATACGGAAAGCTAAACTCTTAGGCTGCCAATATGTACACCTACCAAGACTTCCCCAAAGTTGGTTAAAAACCAAAGTTTGTGAGAAAGAAAGGGTACGAATTGGTGTCCTAACTCACAGTGGTTTTTGGGCTTCATCAATCCGATTTGGTGCTATCTCCTTGAATTTCAAGGATTGGTCGGTTCCTCATCATCATAGTCTATGCACTCTAAAAGAAGATAATAAGACAATATCTAAATATAAGTAAACAACCTAAACTACGAAATTGAATATACGAAAAGCAATAAACGTCGGGTTGCCTCCCGACAAGCGCCTTTGTTTAACGTCATTGGCTCTACGGATGCTCTTTAAATAAACAAAACAAACAACTATCTATGTAAATAAAACTAACGGTTAACATATAAAACAAAATCGTTCTACACCATTCCCCGGCAACGACGCCAAAATTTGGTAGCGTCGTTTCTTACTACCAAATTAATGTATAGAAATATACACTTAACCTTATCCTACTACTCTAACTAGTAGAGTGGCAAGTAAGGGTTGATCCCACGAGGAACGGCCGAATAGTTTTGATCCCGATGTCAAGTAAATTATGATTAAATATGCAAGAAGTAAATTCTTAAGAAAGCAGTAAAGAGGGGGAAATTGATTAAGGACTAACAATCTACTAGTAGCAAATAGAATTAACTAAATGGAATTAAAAGCCATTAAAGTTCAAAATTAAAGAAACAAATAATCAAAGACAATAGAAGAGATCTTTTTCGGTTTTGGTTTTCAAGTAATAAAAGAATCCACCCTTGATCATGCTTCCCCTTGGTCTTAGACAATTGATGCAACTATGTTAATGCCCGATTTAATTGTGATTCAAGCCCTTATCTCAAGGCTATTAACAAGCTCTAATAGTCTTGTTGTCCCTTAATCTTAGTTAATCAAAATAAGCTCTTCGACTAACCCTATTCAATTTAACCGAATCCTCGAACAAGCTCTCTTTGGATCCAATAACCAAATGCATTAAACACTAGGACAACGAGATAAATTCAACATAAAACTCGCAAGCTCGGTTTTAGTGGTTGAACTTTATGTTATCCCCAATAAATAAATCTATTGTTTCCTACACGAGAATCGGAAATCCTACAATTACGGATAGTAATTTCCTATTCTAAAAACACATTCACAAATCCCTTAAAGGGTGATCAATCCAATAATCAATTCATAAATGTGACTCAATAACAACAAATAACACAAAACACTTGAATACACAATAATCTCGGTAACATTAACCGCAATAATCACATCAATGTCTTAAACTCAAGGTTCAACTAATGATCAAGAGTGAATTCTTGGGTGCTAGTCACCCATTACAACTATTACAAAGATAAAATAACAGAAAATTAAAGAAAACATGAAAATAGGATAGAAAGAACCAAAGGTTAGGGTTGAAGATCAAGATCTTCAACCCCCCTTCCATTCTTTTGCTTCCAATGGAAAAAAGTGGCTGATTATGTGTGGGGGATGGGTTCTAGGTTAGGTCAAATTCGAAAATGACCTTATATATATAGAGGAGAAAGTGTTGGGCTGAAAAAATGGGCAAAAACGTGTTTCAGGATTAAAAACAGCGTATCGGGTCGCGGTCGTGAACCAAAGTCGCGGCCGCGAACCCTTCATTTTGCTTAAGTTGTAATTTGGTTCGTGGACACGGTCGCGGGCGTAAATCTCAGTCACCGACGCGAACCATGTCCTTTCTCTTTAATTGGTCGCGGCCGTGACTTGTATTCGCAGGCGCGTTTAGTCGTTCGAACCTCTTCCCCATGTTCCATCCTTGGCTCGTTCTCCGTTTCGGACTTCTTCGATACTCGTTTTTCGGCCTTAATTCACCTGTTTTGTCCTAAAACGAGCTCAACACATTAAATGACCCAATAATGCAAATATGCAAGATACACGATCAAATGTGCATTAAAATATCATTAAAATAACACTTAAAGCGACCTAAAATGCATGCATTTTCACGTGTACCATTAACCGAAAAGATGTTGCTCATTCAAAACTATTTCACTTTAATTATAACAAGACAACTTTATTTGAAACTTTTATTATAAAAAACTTGTTTATTTTATTTTAATAAATGTTCTCTTGGTAATGCCATGAATGAAGATCCATACATATGTTTTAAAAAACATTGTATGTACACAGAGATTGGATAAGTTTAGAATAGTATATCCCAAAATTTGGAAAAAAAAAAATCTTTTAATGAAATACTATTAATGAAGAGCTACCATCTAATTACATTACTGATTAAGTTAGAATCTCAAAATGATTTTATGCACACTCAGTTTGGATAACCTATTTTCTTGTAAGATAATATTTGCTACAATCTTTTGTAATAATAAAAAAAATCTAAAAATATAAAAGAAAATGTGAACAAACACCCTTGGAAAACTAACGAACAGAAAATGGCAAAAAGATAAAGCTGAAAAACTTTTAAGAAAAATGAAAAAGGAAAAAACTCAAACTCACATTAGATAAGAGAAGTGATAATAGGCGTATTATATAAATTCACGAAGATTCAAAATTTGATATTACAAAAATAATGTATGTTGAGTGATTTCAATTTTAGTCCTGTAAGCTTGAAAATGTCCAATTTAAGGACAAGTTCCGCCGCATTTTTTGAAGTAGCGTTGACATGGCATGAAAAATTGTGGGTTTTGGAAAAGCTGCAGAGGTGACAATTGGTTACCTAGCTGGACAGGCCCACATCATTAAATTTAAAAAAAAAAAAAAATAGATTGTTCTTTAAGCATTCTTAAACTTTTATCTCCCCCTCCATTTGATGATTTTCTTTGTGCATTTTTAAATACCTTTTTTCTTATATTTTCAACATTCATTTTTATTTTCTTTCGTCAAAAATATTTTCCTCTCTTTCGACCCAACAGTCGGCCTCTACAAAAATCACTGCTTCTCCATTCTCCAGAAATAATTTTATTCAAGTATGTTATTTTTTAATGCTTAAGATACATGAATTTGGACACTTGAATATAATAGATGTTCGCAATATATGATAGTTCGCTATAGGTTAAAGTTTTATAAGTTTATATTATTTATGCTAGTTTAGAAAATTAATTATATTTATATTAATTTACAATATTCTATTGGGTTTTATGTTGGTTTTTAGGTCTTAAATGTTGTGATACCCCGAATCTTTATAACACAATAAAGTACACTTTTTGCATTTTAAAATATTTTTATCAATTTTATTTTAGCTTAAATTGCAAAGTTATTTGATTCTATGATTTTATTTTGGCAAATAAGTGTGACCGCGGTGTACCAGGTCAACTGCACTCCTAACACCGAAAGGATGAAACTAAAAATATATGATAGAAACCTAAAATTAACATCGGGCATAAGAAACAAGAAACATGTTTAATTTATAACATAATATATATTACATATAGTAACATAATTAAATAAAATACATAATAAGAATATGCAATAATAAAATAATAATTTACCTAACATCTAATTTGTAGCAAATTAATAACATACGTATATAAATACATAACCTAATAATAATATAATATAAATATACTAATTTTAGTAAAAAACCTACATATACTAATTATAGTAAATAACTTAACGTAACATGAATTAGACTAAATGAATGAAAACAATGAATATTGAATCTTACCATGTCCCACATCGAAACCTATTTCATAAAATTTCTACAAATTCACCTATAAAAGAAGTAAAATAACTTCTTTTTAAAAACATAAGAAAACAAGTAAAATAATATATATTAAATATTGGATTTCCTTTAACTAGGAGGTCCTTATCAGTTTAATTTTGACAACGCTTCGGCCGGTGTTTTAAGGAGTTGTCGTATAGTGTTAAAATCTTTTGAGGTATGTCTTCTTTTATAATTTTCTTTTCTTATTGTCATTTATAGCTTATATAGATTTAGGAATTTAATAATTTTCTTGATTTAAGTAGATTTATAAATTTAGCTATTTTCTTAAGTTTGTATTAAATAGTTGTTGTTTAAGATACATGTTAGTTAGTTTAAAATATTTATTAATGTAGTTAATAATTTAAATTAAATAAATAGTTTGGCCTTTTAATTTAGGACTATAATTTATTACGACTTGACTTATGTATTAGAGATTGTAAAAATAGATATAATTCAAGGATAGTGTACCACACTTAATAATTGTTAAATACTAAACCGGATAAGTAATAATAATTAATTGAACAACATGTGCTAGGTTAAGAGCAGGTCAGGCCTTGGGACATACGCGAATTACGTACTTTAAAGCAAGCAAAACAAGGTGGGTGACTGGGCTATTTGTAAGTACATTATGCTATTGAACATGTACTTTGATAAATATGTTTGTCTTCGGGCTTATTGATATGATACCTCTTAAGTCGTAAGATTGGCTTTTGAGAAAGGCTCTTAAGTCGTAAGATTGGCTTTTGAGTAGGGCTTGGGAGTCGTAAGATTGGCCCCTAAGTCTAGCAAATATGGCTTTTGAGTTGTAAGATGGGCTCCTAAGTGAAGGATGTATTTATTATTATGCATCTTCATTTAGTATAACTGCTTACAAAGTTCCCACGGAGTTTATACTCATGCCCATAATTACAAATCTTCAGGTTAGTTGAGCGAGGTGGCGGGGCTGTTGCGGCAAAGGTCACCGGGTTCCTTCTTCTACCCGCAACTTAAAGATGTTTTTGCCTCTTCTATGTATATAAATAAGTTTGTGTGTCACAAAATCCGGGATTTTCATTTTCTTAGAAACTTTGGAACCACTAGTATAAATATATTTTGGCAGTATCTTATTGTCAATAAAATTTCTACTTTGATCCAATAAGTATTTCATGTCACGCTTTCGCACTTTTTCTGATTTATTACTTAATCAAAAGAAAAGAAAAATTTAGTAGCACTTCAATCCCGAGTTAATGGGATTGGGGCGTTACAGAGTGGTATCAGAGCGGGTCTACTTTTCTGTATACTTGGTTTATAAAATAAAATCAAGGGGAACCGTGACTTTGCCAACAGACAGACATTCGCTCCAAGGTATGTATATTTTACTATTAGTTTGTATGATTTGGAAATGTTTTACTACGAATTTACATTTCATAAAATAACATGATACTTGTGAGATGTCCTTGAAATTTTACCACCAATTAGGAAACCAAATTAGAGATTTGATCCATATTTCTTCTATATGATATGATGGTCCGTAGGAGGCAAACGGCGAGAAAACAAGTAATATATAGACGCAGAGTACTTGCCGACAGAAATGTGCCATCACCTGCAATATCTACTTGTCAGGGGTCTAGGCAGGGAGCACATCAGGACATAGAAGAATATATTATCATGTTACAGGGACGCCGCAATAATGCTATACGCGAGGGACACTATATTAACGAGCATGAGGCAGCAGTGCACCTAAGAGAAACTATCCTGCCATCCTTTAGAGCCATTGCCCGTCGGATTTATGATAACATGCTTACGGTAGACTCTATTATTGGACCAGTTATTGATTATAAACGCTTTGGACTTCGCCTGGCAGTAGCTGTCAAGAACCAACAAAGGTGTCTCACTACTGCAGATCGAATGGAGAGAGAGGCTGAAAACCAGAAACATAGGGCAGACCGATATAATGAAATTGCAGCTAGCAAGCGTTTAGAGGCTGTTGCTAATGAACGTCTTGCTGGGCGTGCTAGAGAATTAGCAGAGTTCTATCGCGAATATGCAAGATTGCAGCGTGAGGAAGCAGGCAATAGAGGAAGATGAGGAGGAAGAGGATCCTTCAGAGGAAAGTGAACCTAATGAGTCTATAGGGTCAAATCCTGGTGAGAGCATACCAACTAGGGGTCGTCGTGTGCGTACCCCACCAGCAGAGAACCAGGCAGGCCCTAGTAATTGGTTCTGATATAGTTGAAAACCTAGAGGATGTACATATAGTAATAGTTGATAGCTTTTGTATAGTGACGCCTAGTACATAACTAGACCATAAATATCCTTTTGCTAATAGGAATGTGTACGATCCTTTGATCATGCTTATCTTTTTACTCGTAAAAGCATGATAAACCAATCGACATTTTGTAAGGGTTAGAGTACTAAAACCATTGTACTTATTGTATATATTAATAGACTTGTAAACCCAATATCTTCTATGTATATGACTTGCTTATAAATTATTCGGTATGTTAAACAAGGGTATATACGCATATAATTAAGTGTTATTTCTTTTCCTCCCAAAAGTATGGCAGCGCGAGGAAGACCACGTAAACATGTGCAAAATGAAAATGAGTCATTTGTCGGGCCAGCTGCTGAGAGGCAACCTCCACCTGTTGTTGAAGTACAAGGAGTGGATTTTGCACGGGAGTCCTGAACTCTCTGCAGGGACTCATACAACAAATACCAGCTAACCAAAATATACCAAATCCACAGAACTAGGGTATCAATACTAATATCATTATAGAGCAATTTCGTCGTTTTTCGCCACCACGATTCCGAGGTAGCGAAGGACCTATGGTCATTATGAGTTCATAGTAATGCCTTTTGGATTGACAAATGCACCCGCAGTATTCATGGATTTGATGAATAGGGTATTCCGTCCTTATTTGGACCAGTTTGTCATAGTTTTCATCGATGATATTCTAGTATACTCAAGAGATAAAGAACAACACGAGAAGCATCTTAGAACTATACTAGGTACCTTACGACAGGAGAAGCTTTATGCTAAATTTAGCAAATGTGAATTTTGGCTAGATCGAGTTGTTTTTCTAGGCCATATTATCACAGCTAATGGAATTGAAGTGGATCCCGCCAAGGTTGAAGCAGTAATGAATTGGAAAGCTCCGAAGAATGTGAATGAGGTCCGAATTTTTCTGGGTCTAGCTGGTTACATTTTGTAAGGGTTAGAGTACTAAAACCATTGTACTTATTGTATATATTAATAGACTTGTAAACCCAATATCTTCTATGTATATGACTTGCTTATAAATTATTCGGTATGTTAAACAAGGGTATATACGCATATAATTAAGTGTTATTTCTTTTCCTCCCAAAAGTATGGCAGCGCAAGGAAGACCACGTAAACATGTGCAAAATGAAAATGAGCCATTTGTCGGGCCAACTGCTGAGAGGCAACCTCCACCTGTTGTTGAAGTACAAGGAGCGTATTTTGCACGGGAGTTCCTGAACTCTCTGCAGGGACTCATACAACAAATACCAGCTAACCAAAATATATCAAATCCACAGAACCAGGGTATCAATACTAATATCATTATAGAGCAATTTCGTCGTTTTTCGCCACCAAGATTCCGAGGTAGCGAAGGACCTATGGTCATTATGAGTTCATAGTAATGCCTTTTGGATTAACAAATGCACCCGCAGTATTCATGGATTTGATGAATAGGGTATTGCATCCTTATTTGGACCAGTTTGTCATAGTTTTCATCGATGATATTCTAGTATATTCAAGAGATAAAGAACAACACGAGAAGCATCTTAGAACTATACTAGGTACCTTACGACAGGAGAAGCTTTATGCTAAATTTAGCAAATGTAAATTTTGGCTAGATCGAGTTGTTTTTCTAGGCCATATTATCACAGCTAATGGAATCGAAGTGGATCCCGCCAAGGTTGAAGCAGTAATAAATTGGAAAGCTCCGAAGAATGTGAATGAGGTCCGAAGTTTTCTGGGTCTAGCTGGTTACTACAGAAGATTCATTCAAGATTTCTCAAAGATCGCTAGGCCTTTGACTCAATTGACAAATAAGAACAGCCAGTTCCACTGGACTGACGAATGCGAAAATAACTTTCAAGAGCTTAAGCAGAGACTTGTAACTGCGCCAGTTCTAACTATCCCTGACGGATCAGATGGATTTGTCATTTACACTGATGCCTCAAAGTTAGGACTAGGATGCGTTTTGATGCAACATGGAAAAGTCGTCGCTTATGCCTCAAGACAACTGAAACCCCATGAGTTAAACTACCCTACACATGACCTAGAACTAGCTGCTGTTGTTCACGCATTAAAGATATGGCGTTACTATCTCTATGGTGAGAAATGTGAAATCTACACAGACCATAAGAGTCTAAAGTACTTTTTCACACAAAAGGAACTCAACATGCGCTAAAGAAGATGGCTGGAGCTAGTAAAGGATTAGGATTGCACCATCCACTATCATCTGGGCAAGGCAAATGTCGTAGCTGATGCACTTAGTAGAAAAAATGAAAGTCATATGGCAACTCTCCCAACACAACAAAAGCTATTATTAATAGAATTTGCTAAATTGAATCTAGATTTTGTGGAGTCAGGCCATACTACTGCTGTGATCGAAGCACTAACCATACAACCTACCTTGAGAGATTGAATAAAGATAGCACAAGGGACTGACAAATTCCTCCTCAAGATGAAAGACCGGGCAATTGCAGGAACCATCAAGGGGTTCTTTGTAACACCAGATGGACTTTAACATATAAAGGAAGATTATGTGTACCTAAGGATGATGACGTAAGGAAGCAAATTCTTGAAGAAGCTCACAATACCCCGTACACAGCTCATCCAGGAGGGACGGAAATGTTCAGGGACCTAAAAGAGATCTATTGGTGGAGAAATATGAAACGATCAATTGGGCAATTTGTTGAAAGATGTTTAACGTGCCAACAAGTTAAAGCAGAACACCAGCGGCCTTCAGGACTCTTACACCCTTTAGAGATTTCCGAGTGGAAGTGGGAACACATAGCAATGGACTTTGTTACTGGACTGCCACGAACAGCGAAAAGGAATGAAGCTATTTGGGTGATCATTGATAGGCTTACAAAGACAGCACACTTTATACCAGTAAGAATGACGTTTAACATGGATCAACTTGCTCAACGGTACGTAGACGAGATTGTTAGGTTACACGGAGTACCAGTGACCATAGTGTCAGACAGAGATACACGTTTCACCTCAAAATTCTGGAGAAGTCTACAAACGGCCCTTGGAACAAAGCTGATGGACAATCAGAAAGAACAATACAGACACTCGAAGATATGCTTAGAGCTTGTGTACTAGACTTTGGAGGAAGCTGGGAAACATATTTGCCACTAGTAGAATTTTCTTATAATAACATTTACCAAGCTACCATAAAGATGGCACCGTATGAAGCACTCTACGGGAGAAGATGTATA
This sequence comes from Ajuga chamaepitys, assembly GCA_958295605.1. Classification (NCBI taxonomy): domain Eukaryota; kingdom Viridiplantae; phylum Streptophyta; class Magnoliopsida; order Lamiales; family Lamiaceae; genus Ajuga; species Ajuga chamaepitys. The sequence continues at coordinate 22,421,505 of OY282498.1, read as the reverse complement.
TCGCCGATTTACTGGGATGAAGTTGGAGAACGAAAGATATTAGGCCCTGAGATCATCGAAAGAACCATTGGAGTAGTGACTAAGATTCGAGAAAAAAATCAAGGTTGCCGAGGATCGACAAAAATCATATGCTGACACGCGAAGGAAGGATCTACAATTCAATACTGGCGATAAGGTTTTTCTCAAAATAGCACCAATGAAGGGAGTAATACGCTTCGGGAAGAGAGGGAAGTTGAAGCCTAGATATATTGGTCCGTTTGAGATCCTAAATAGAATTGGAGACGTTGCCTATAAAATAGCTCTGCCACCAGAACTTACCAATATCCATAACGTCTTTCATGTATCAGTACTTAGGAAGTATGCCTCAGATTCAAATCACGTTATTCATAATGAGAATCTGGAGGTCATAAAAATCTCACTTATGAGGAAAGCCCCATTGCTATCCTAAGAAGAAAAATCCACACTTTGAGGAATAGAGAAATTCCCTTAGTACTAGTGCAATGGAGTAGACATGGGAAGGAAGAAACTACCTGGGAACGAGAAGATGAGATCTTAGCAAAATATCCGAATATCCTAAACCAAGTAAGTACAATTTCGAGGACGAAATTTTTAAAAGTAGGGGAGACTGTGATACCCCGAATCTTTATAACACAATAAAGTACACTTTTTGCATTTTAAAATATTTTTATCAATTTTATTTTAGCTTAAATTGCAAAGTTATTTGATTTTATAATTTCATTTGGCAAATAAGTGTGACCGCGGTGTACCAGGTCAACTGCACTCCTAACACCGAAAGGATGAAAACTAAAAATATATGATAGAAACCTAAAATTAACATCGGGCATAAGAAATAAGAAACATGTTTAATTTATAACATAATATATATTACATATAGTAACATAATTAAATAAAATACATAATAAGAATATGCAATAATAAAATAATAATATACCTAACATCTAATTTGTAGCAAATTTATAACATACGTATATAAATACATAACCTAATAATAATATAATATAAATATACTAATTTTAGTAAAAAACCTACATATACTAATTATAGTAAATAACTTAACGTAACATGAATTAGACTAAATGAATGAAAACTATGAATATTGAATCTTACCATGTCCCACATCGAAACCTGTTTCATAAAATTTCTACAAATTCACCTATAAAAGAAGTAAAATAACTTCTTTTTAAAAACATATGAAAACAAGTAAAATAATATATATTAAATATTGGATTTCCTTTAACTAGGAGGTCCTTATCGGTTTAATTTTGACAACGCTTCGGCCGGTGTTTTAAGGAGTTGTCGTATAGTGTTAAAATCTTTTGAGGTATGTCTTCTTTAATAATTTTCTTTTCTTATTGTCATTTATAGTTTATATAGATATAGGAATTTAATTATTTTCTTGATTTAAGTAGATTTATAAATTTAGCTATTTTCTTAAGTTTGTATTAAATAGTTGTTGTTTAAGATACATGTTAATTAGTTTAAAATATTTATGAATGTAGTTAATAATTCAAATTAAATAAATAGTTAGGTCTTTTAATTTAGGACTATAATTTATTACGACTTGACTTATGTATTAGAGATTGTAAAAATAGATATAATTCAAGGATAGTGTACCACACTTAATAATTGTTAAATACTAAACCAGATAAGTAATAATAATTAATTGAACAACATGTGCTAGGTTAAGTGCAGGTCAGGCCTTGGGACATACGCGAATTACGTACTTTAAAGCAAACAAAACAAGGTGGGTGACTGGGCTATTTGTAAGTACATTATGCTATTGAACATGTACTTTGATAAATATGTTTGTCTTCGGGTTTATTAATATGATACCTCTTAAGCCGTAAGATTGGCTTTTGAGAAAGGCTCTTGAGTCGTAAGATTGGCTTTTGAGTAGGGCTTGGGAGTCGTAAGATTGGCCCCTAAGTCTAGCAATATGGCTTTTGAGTTGTAAGATGGGCTCCTAAGTCAAGGATGTATTTATTATTATGCATCTTCATTTAGTATAACTGTTTACAAAGTTCCCACTGAGTTTATACACATGCCCATAATTACAAATCTTCAGGTTAGTTGAGCGAGGTGGCGGGGCTGTTGCGGCAAAGGTCACCGGGTTCCTTCTTCTACCCGTAACTTAAAGATGTTTTTGCCTCTTCTATGTATATAAATAAGTTTGTGTGTCACAAAATCCGGGATTTTCATTTTCTTAGAAACTCTGGAACCACTAGTGTAAATATGTTTCGGCTTATTGTCAATAAAATTTCTACTTTTATCCAATAAGTATTTCATGTCACGCTTTCGCACTTTTTCTGATTTATTACTTAATCAAAAGAAAAGAAAAATTTAGTAGCACTTCAATCCCGAGTTAATGGGATTGGGGCGTTACAAATGTATTATTATTATTATTATTATTATTATTATTATTATTATTATTATTATTATTATTATTATTATTATTATTATTATTATTATTATTATTATTATTATTATTATTATTATTATTATTATTATTTTTAAGTCTACCTTAAAAATTAATTTATTGGAGAAAAGTAATGAATTCGTCCCACAACTGAAAATTCTCAGTTCCACCATTTTGTATGGATCTTCATACACTTGGAAATGGATCAATTGAGATCCTATAGCCATCTTTTTTTTTTTTTTTAATCTCCACCTATTTTTGTAAGTGTTTTTTTTTAAGATTGAGATCCAATGACCACTATCATATTGAACGGTGTAAAAATAGCCTACATAAATCATAGATAGGGCCAAAAGATTACAAATCAAAATATTTTCAATTACTGAATATAAATTTGATTTCAAGGAATTAGATTTAAAGTTTAAACAACTAACCTTTATAAACTTAACTTATATATTTTGAAAGGATTCTGAAACATTAATCATTTTAAACATCTATGCACTATAATCTTTTCATGTAAGATATAATATAATGTTGAAAGTTGGAACAAAACTAAGTTGAATCAAGAATACTGTAAATTTTACCGCATCAAAAGACATTTTCTTTTACCCAAGGCAAAAGACAAAATTATCTATGTTTCCTTTTATCTAAACTAGTACTGTTCCCATGCGATGCACGGAAGTTTATTTAAAAAGTAATGATTTTAATAAAATTAAATATGATATAGTCTAATATTTAAATATGAGATCGTTTTACCCAAATAAAATATTTTTTTGAATGTAGAATAAAATATAAATAAAATTATAAGTAATGTGAATATAAATTTCTCGCATGTTATACATGAATTTAATATAACTCACTTTATATATAGGTATATTATACTCCCTCCGTCCCGAATGAACTTGCACACTTTTCGTTTTCGTTTGTCCCAATCAAACTTGCACACTTCTTAATAAGGAAAGTTATAATACAATCTCCACCCTCAAAATCTTCACCCTCAATCTCCACCCTCAATCCATATTTGAAAAGTCAACAAAATCCTCAAAAAATAACTTTTCGTAATATGTGTGCCGACCCCCCTGTGCAAGTTCATTTGGGAATGAGGGAGTATATTTATATATATAAAAATTAATATTAAGATAAATATCTTTTTCAACATGTTCATTTCTTATCTTTGACATCCAAACACATATTTAGTGTGTTTGTTTCATTCTTCACCTATATGAATTATAGCTTAATTAATTATGAATGTTAAAACAAACATAAATACCTAACTATCAACTCATATTATTAAATAAAATAAACTGAATAATGTTATAAGAAAATGATTTTTCTTTCATTTTTTTTCATTCTACTTTGAATATTTAAATTATCTAAATAAAGTTTTAATTCTAATTATAACTATTTACTTTTGAAAAAATTAGTTGCAAGTTTTAATACCTTACTTTGTATTTTAGATATAGAAAGAATAAAAAAATAAAAAAATAACAAAATAAGATTCAAAAGTTATTCAATAGTTGGAATAACAAAATAAAACATCTTTTGTTTTTTCAATAGTTCGAATGACAAAATAAAACATATGAGTTCTTCAATATTTCGTAATACTTTCATATATATATATATATATATATATATGTTGAAAAGTTTCAATTAAATTATACGTTTATATTGTAAATAGTAGATTCATCTAAAGATACACATTGGTTAATGTAAAAGAATTGCTTAGGTTGCAAAATGTAAAAAAAAAAAAAAGGGACATAATTGAGATTGGTTAATTTGACCAAGTATTGTTTAGGTTGCAAAGTCTAAAAAATATATATAGTTTAAGTTTGAGATTGTATAATAGCATAATTTAGGTTGCAAAGTGGTAATTATTTATCGAAAAGTAACATTAATATATGAAAATATAAAAAAGTAATATTTTTTTAAGATTAATTACCATATATAAAGTTATTTATATGAGCGAAAGTCATAGTTTTGTGATTTATCAACAAAAATAATTATTATAATAAATAAACATTAGCAAATTTAATAATTTAATAAGATGATTATAAATCAAATATTAACTATCACTTTTAATTCGATAAAGTATGTGTTCAATTGTATATACAATGATTTTTCTCTCAATGCAATAAATGAAGAAAACTTGAGATAGTTCAAGTCAAATAAATAAAACTGATTAATTGTCGGTTTAATGAAATAATTAAGTAATATAATTTGTAAAAGAGAATTATTTGAATGATTTTTAATTTTATTCCGAATCAATGCTATATTGTAGTTATTTGTTTTGCATGCTACAATAAATACTGGAATCTTACTTAAAAAATCAACGAACAAATAATATAATATTTTAAATAGAATATTTTATAATTATATATATATATATATAACATATGGATGTCAAATCGAATATCGTCAAAAGATATAATTATATATATATATATATATATATATATATATATATATATATAACATATGGATGTCAAATCGAATATCGTCAAAAGATGATTAATTTGATATAGTATACATAATAAATATATTAAAAATGAAAAAAAAAAAAAAGATATTTGCAACTTTAGAAAGTAAAATTAATTTGATTCTTACCAAATGTGACAACAACTTATCAATCACAGTCTGAAATTTTAGGCTGAAAAGTGTTACTTACAGAAGTGTCCCAACCGTGGCTTATATGTATAAATATATATAGATTTTTTAATTTATAAAATAATTTTTAATTCTAACTATAAATAATTTAAAATATCCATAAAATATATAATAAACGGAACAATGATATTTTATTTGGATAGTTCATACGTAATGTAAAGTTTAATATTATTTTTCTTTATGTCCCTATTTTTATTTTATATTTTTTTAATTTATCTAAATAAACTTTCAAGTTCTAATTATAAAGTTAGATTTTTATTTGCAACTTTTGAGATTTCATTTGGTGATTTCAAATATACTTAAATACTTTTATTTAATAAATTATTATTTTAACAAAATAAAATTCAAAAGTTATTTAATAATTCAAATAACAAATTAAAGTCTATGAGTTCTTCAAAATATTTTGATATTTCCGTATTTTATATGGTAATGTAAATTATTTATATAAATGTTATATTTTTCTTACAAATAATTTATTTATTTGAAGATAAAAATTAATTAATGTGGGAAAAGCTATTTAGATTGTCAAGAGTAAAAAATACAATTGATGTTGATTAGTGCGACAAAGTATTATTTAGCTTACAAAGTTTAAAAATATATAATTGAATATTAGTAAAAGTAAAAAAATTAAAAAGATTGCAAAAATTTACAAATGTCATCATTTAGGCTGCAAAGAATAAATTTCCTTAAAAGAGTAATTTTAACAAAATACGCATTATTAAAAAAATAAATAGGTAATTAAAAATAATTATAAAAGAATACTCATGATTTTTTTAAAGAAATTATTTTACTAATTTTAGTTGCAACGAAAGCCAAAATATTATAGTACAACTCACAATGACCATCAATTATAGCACAAAAATTAACCAACAAATAATCCGTTTATTCAAACCAAATATCTCATTATAACGTGTGTGATATGGATGTCAAATCGAAGCTCGTGAAAAGATAAATAATTTGGTATATTATGCATAAAAATCGGATTTAAGATGAAAAAATTATTTGTATTTAAAAATAAATAAAAGAAAGTTATGAACATACCAAAAATAGGAAAAGTTACTAATTATAAGCTAAAAATTTTGGAGGGAAAACTAAAATGATACTACTACCCTCCATTTTACTTTTATATATATATAGATGTTGTCATTGTAAACTTAGGATAAATTTAGAATTTCTAGTAATAGACAAATGCATCCCCAGAAAAAATCATTAGTTTATGTGATTGTCATACAAATAAAAAACTTTGTTAGGTATACATGTACATTGATATTGTCACGAAAGATTAATGAATTATAGATTAAATAGGATTAGGAATTAAGGATAAAAAGGTTTAATAGTTTGGATTAGATCTTTGTTGGATAATATTGGTAAATCTGAAAATCAATATGAGATATATTACTATCATCCAAAGATACGCGTTTTAATAACATTAATAATTTTAAAATTGAATGATTTTAAAATTACTTATTTATGCTTCACATTTAATATTTTGAAAGGGTATTATAGGCGTTACAAGAAAAGACGAAATAAAAAACAGGACGAAATAATTCATACCTTATATTAGTAATAGATATATATAAGTATTCATAGTATTTATTTTCATATATTATATATACTAATACTAACTTGTAAAAGATCTAAATTATGCCCAACTTCTAGCTTCTTAAGCCAGAGGCTTCATAAATTGAAATTCTCATAGCTTTAGTGCTATTTTTTTTCGAAAATGAAATATTTTTATACATTATATGCATACAAAGAATCATGTAGACTCATATAGATAATTGATGATAATTCACATTAAAATTCTACCCGTAATTCCTAAGTAAATTATATTCTTATACTAAGCCAAATTAAAATAATTTTAAATATCTCTTATCTTTTGTACCATCCTTTCTTATACCGAACAAATGATATGAGTAGACTTGATGTCCTCGATAGCTCCTCTCGTAAAATTATGTAAAAATACTTTCTTCATCAAAACTTCATTAGCCTCAGCATTTGAACACATAAATAATCGGACCTGAAAGATTTTCAAAAATAATTTAAACTTTAAATAACCCTTTATAAAAAAATTAATTAAAAGGCAAACATGAAAGTCTACTGCTTTTGATGTTGGAGTGTTGAAACTTGAGCCATAGAAAATCAAATTAACAAATTCTCCATTCTGGTAGAACTTGCAAAAACTGTTATTCAAATACAATTCCCAAGCATACCAGATTAATCATTCTCCTAAAAAGTAAAAGATAATCAAATTATATGGAGTAAAATCGACATCTTGTAGCCTTTACAGTCTTCCATTGTAAGCGGAGTAAGAAAAACTGAGTAGCCTCCATAGAGAAAGGAATCCACCTACGAATTTATGAAATAAAGAAAAAATTCGAAGAAAATATTTTATAAATGCATTTAACGGCTTTTATAACATCTTATCTAATTCAATTAATCTGGTTAGAGTTAAAAAATACGATGAATCATTTTCGTAAGTGGATGTGTGAAGACGATGGAGTAGAAAAATCATGATTAATTTTCATAAATAATGCATATATTAAGTTGACACGGTCATAGATTAAATAGAAGGCCCAGATTCTCCAAAATGCACGAACTCTATAGGCATTAAACTTCAGAGGATAAGATGATGCGTTGTGCTTAATAGGTAGTATTATAAATAAAGAAAAGAAAACAAACGTGAATGTGGAGAACACAGGACGGTCACACACAAAAGGCAAACTAAAAACCTTTTCATGCAACAAGTCGACAGATAAAGGTGTACAGAATGAAATAAGCAAAGGCAAGGACAAGCCAATATGATGCAATGAATAGAACTATCTTCTAGCGTACTACAAATACGAAGCACCTTGCCCTATGTCACGAAATCCAAGCATGGGGGAAATCCAACACTTCTCACATCGGTATGAGTCCAAAATCCCTGGGAAGATTTCAATGCATTAGCTCGTAGCTGTCAAATCTGTAAGCACAACTAAATGACGTATCCCAAAACACGACATACGCAAAGCAACCCTGCTAAAAACAATGGAGGGACTGCCTCCAAATAAACCCGGGATTGCCGAGCCAAAGCGTTGGAATTGTAGTCGATTCCAGGAAATCTACCAGTGCCTTAAAATCCGAAATTCCAAAATTCCAGACGCTGATGGAATTAGATCACAAACAGTTTTTCAATACAGGTCTCCCATACAGGTCATCAATGTGAGAAAACAGATCATATCACAAAAAATAAAAGCATAAAGGATAGATCATCAAAATCTGCGAATAGGCTGGAAGCCAGAGTGGGTTAGCTCTGCGAATAGTCTCCAAAACCAAGGTTCCAGCACCTCAAATCACGTCCGGTTAAGAACCTGGACAGAGCCGCTTCTGATCTGTTCCGATGACCCGGTGCTAAACCCAGTGATGTAACATATGCCTGACTCAGTGAGTCGACACAGTGAGTGAGGGCAGCTGGCTCAGCGAGAGCTACCTTGAATGTGCTCCATCCATGGCGGCCGATGAATCCCAGGCCACCGAAGCCAGAACAGAATCGATCCTCCATAGCTGTGAGTCACAAGATCTCCAAGAATCGCGATGAAAATCGCGAGGTGCAAGGACATCCCCTGCATATGTCCGGAATCTCGATCTGAAATTAGTCATGAGAAGAGTTTCGCTACCTTCAAAAATCCCGGCGGGGATGAAGATGACCTCCCGTAAAAATGGACGTTGGGCGAAGAAGAGACCTTCAAATCTAGTTCATACAAGGAACCCAGATTCGTCGCAGAGAATGTCGTGTCTAAAACCAGATCTAGTCTCGCCATGAAGCTCGACCTTGAGAAGCAACCCAGAAACGTGGGGAAGCAAGAAGCTTGATAGAGAACAGCAGACAGCCCGCGATGGCGGCCGCCGTCACGTAGCAGTGGCGAGTCCCAAGAGTGATTTCGAACAAAGGAGCTCTGCTGAAGAGTGATCTCTTGAGTTCAGAAAAGCCAGAATATAGATCTAGATCTGATCTTTAGAAGTGACAAAATGGCCCCAAAAAGCGACCAAAAAGACCTGTAATATAGGAATCTGGTGGTCCTAAGGCGAGATGCCACGGCATCTATAATCCTGGATCCGAAATGCAACTAGACGAAATATTGAAAGATGAAACCTATGAACTAGATGAAAAACAGGAAAATAAATAAACATGAATGATAAAACATGAAAAGAAAAGCAGAACTAAACAATGATTGGCCGGCGGCTAGGAAGAACGCAAGGTTATGCTTTTTTAGAGAGAATCTCAATTAGAGAGAGAAATTTTTTCTTGAATTATGCAGGTTGGATTTGTACCTTATCCCTCAAACTGTTGTGCCATAAGTCTGAGATTAGTTAGTATAGTTTTAATTTTTTATTTATTTTTTTTATTAATATTTTTATAGTTAGGTTCAAATCTTTTGTTGGGTATCGTGCTAGGAATTAAATTCCCAACACCTAAAATAGGAGTTAATACTTAAACTTCATAGAATTTTAGAAACTACATGTTATTTCACCAATAATCTGGAATTATTGTGTCCTTAGCTTTCAATAAATCTCAATTCAAGTAATTCGTCTAATTTCTTTCTTAAGAGAAAATAATTTCACTAATTAGCTGGTATCAACCAGCATTGATTGACAAATGAAAGGTGGGGGAAAATCTCCATCAACCGTAAAGATCTGATTTTTATATAATATTTTAAAGCATTTCAAGATACAATAAGAATAACATGAGTTCTTTTACATTACTAAACAAGTCGTCAAAAGAAAAAAATGGAAATGCATTTATAACAAAAAAAAAAAATTGTGTATTAAATAAATAAACACAAAAATCTGTAGAAATTGTAAACATCAAATTTAATACAGATTTGTAGTATAATCTCTAAAGTTCCCCTGTTTCTTCGCTTTAATGTTTTTACACCTTCAAACTCGGAATTTACTTTTATCTTCCTCGATTTTGGACTTTGACTTGAATAGCGTTAATTCAAAGGCTTGAAAGCTTGATTTTAGATAAACGGCGTGCTTTGATGAATACTCGAAGAACAACTTTAAAGATATTAAAAAATGAATGACACCTCGAAAATCTAACTTGAAAACGCCGATCGGAGAGTCTCACCTCCTTAATCTCATATTAAACACCATTTCTTGAAGAACGCCTTGAAGTAAGCTGAAAAACGCCGAAGTTGTCTCTGCTTTGGAATGCTCCACTTGCTTCTTGACTTGTTTTGTTTTTGTTTTTTTTTTTTTTTTTGTGGAAAAATGAGGCATTATTTATAATTGTAGGATGGTGAATCCTACTGGGGCTAGGGTCTCAATTGAGCGATATGATTTGTCCTCCACAATATAATTATCTTTAAGATAATTGTTAAATTAATTTTTTAAATTTAGTAATAAATACAACTTGACACATGGAGCATTCTGATTGGTCCACCTTAACTTGATGTCTATCATCATTTATTTTAATAATTACTGATAGGGATAACCCGATCAGCTCGGGTCGGGTTAACACCAACCCGATCAGCTCGGGTCGGGTTAGCACCAAGGCCCACTATGCCAGGGCCCGCTGATCGGCCCAGCATGCACAAACCCAGCAAGCGCGTAAAGGCCCAGCACGCGCAGGCCCAGCAGGTCCGAAGACACGCGTCGGTCCAGAAGCATACGCTGGCCCAACTTATGGCCTGTTCCGCGACTCAAGGCCCATGATCTTTTCCCAACTGCCATGCAGATTTGGTGGACAAGATTATAGGGATTTAGTTAGGATTTTGATTTAGTAGTATAAATAGGTGAAAAGAACTCTGAATTAGGGTTCGCACTCTGTGTACTGAATTACTCCGTGTAAACTCAACCTTCTAGTAAAAGAAACACTCCGGCGATTGCCGTTTTCTGCCCGTGGACGTAGATCTCCGGATCGAACCACGTAAATCCTGTGTTTTTACATTCTGTTTGCGTAGATTATTATTCAAATTGTGTGATTACCGGATTGCGCTTTATCAATTGGCGCCGTCTGTGGGAACCCGCCTCGACATCATAACCGTCGCCGCCAGGCCTTCCTCCGCCGTCTCGGCATCATAACCGCCGCCGCCAGGCCGCCCTCCGCTGTCTCGGTATCATCAACGCCGCCGCCAGGCCGCCCTCCGCTGCCTCGGCATCATCACCGCCGCCGCCAGGCCGCCCTCCGCTGCCTCGGCATCATCACCGCCGCCGCCAGGCCGCCCTCCGCTGCCTCGGCATCATCACCGCCGCCGCCAGGCCGCCCTCCGCTGTCTCGGCATCATCACCGCCGCCGCCAGCGTCCATACCGCCGAGCCTCCCAAGACCGGCCTCGATCCACCGCCACACGATCCTCATCCAATTCCGGAGATAGAATAGCTCGTTCCAACCATGCTGGATTGCAACACGGCCGTGTCACACAAACGACACGGCCGCGTCAAAATCGTGTTCAACAGCAACACGGCCGTGTCACACAAACGACACGGCCGCGTCAATAAGTTTCTCAAAACGAGAAACCATGCTGGATTGCAACACGGCCGTGTCACACAAACGACACGGCCGCGTCAAAATCGTGTTCAACAGCAACACGGCCGTGTCACACAAACGACACGGCCGCGTCAATAAGTTTCTCAAAACGAGAAACCATGCTGGATTGCAACACGGCCGTGTCACACAAACGACACGGCCGCGTCAAAATCATGCTGAGGAACCAATTTTTGGTTCAACAGCAACGCGGCCGTGTCAGCCTTAGAACACGGCCGTGTCATAATCATTTCCCAAACACCAATTGAAGAGGTTATTCGCGTCTCGTCTCCGGACAATTAAACCTCCGTCTCCGGACAATTAAATCTCTCCCCCGACCTGTCCGGGGAGATTCGCGTTCCGTCTCCGGACAATTAAATCTCTCCCCCGACCCGTCCGGGGAGATTCGCGTTCCGTCTCCGGACAATTAAATCTCTCCCCCGACCCGTCCGGGGAGATTCGCGTTCCGTCTCCGGACAATTAAATCTCTCCCCGACCCGTCCGGGGAGATTCGCGTCTCGTCTCTGGACAATTAAATCTCTCCCCCGACCCGTCCGGGGAGATTCGCGTCTCGTCTCCGGACAATTAAACCTCCGTCTCCGGACAATTAAATCTCTTCCCTGATCCGTCCGGGGAGATTCTCGTCTCGTCTCCGGACAATTAAACTTCCGTCTCCGGACAATCAATTCTCTCCCCCGATCCGTCCGGGGAGATTCGCGTCTCGTCTCCGGACAACTAAACCTCCGTCTTCGGACAATCAATTCTCTCCCCCGATCCGTCCGGGGAGATTCACATTTCGTCTCCGGACAATTAAATCTCTCCCCCGATCCGTCCGGGGAGATTCATGTTTCGTCCCCGGACTCATATCACTCTCCCGCCTGATCCGTCCGGGGAGATTTTACTCCCGCCTGATCCCTCCGGGGAGGTTTCACTCCCACCCGATCCGTCTGGGGAGATTTTAATTGGCACCGTCCATATAGTGTTCCCGAACACTTATTAACCTGATCCGTCCGGGGAGATTTTTCTTTACAATTATCTACGGCCTCCGAGCTATTATTCGGCGCTCCGGCGTTGAGATTTATTCCCGGACCTCCTCCGGGTCCTACGGGATTCTGTTATTCCTCGGCCTTGAGCTCTGGCTCTCTCCCCTCCGCGGGCCCTTGAATGTCACGAACTTAGGCCACTCCGGCAGATGTGTTAAAGCTGTGTAGAAAGCCTCCTACACACCGGTCTCCGCCGCCACTTCCCGCTCCTTGGCCCAACGATGGGTCTCGCACTGGATGGCATCTTCCCCCGGGGAGACACCTCAGCTCCACCCCGGTTACAACCGAATCGCCCGAATAATACAGGCTCAGTCCGGTTTATGGAAAATCGCACAGCGTGTCACTTCACCTCTCTCTCTCATGATGGCGCCGCCAATCACATCAACCTTACTCTTCGCCAGGAAGATTTAAATTACACTCCGGCGCTCCTCTCATTTTGGCTAAGCTACTGCACTCCGGTGTTCTCTTTACCTCGGTCATAATACTACACTCCGGTGTATCTTCCACCGCGGTCATTCTACCACACTCCGGTGTCCTTTCCGTTTTGGCCAGAATAATCACCCCGGTGTACCCTCCACCTCGGCCACGTTGTCACGTCGCGTTCTTCGCTTTTGAGAAGTTCAGTGTCTCACTATATGCCCCGTGCACCTCGACCTAGCTCGGCGCTGCGTCCGCCAATCACTCCGCAGAGTCCCGGGGACGCGGATAAATTCGATCCTTCGTAGACACTTTGGCCCGCCAGCGACCCCGGTCCTTCTTACTTACGGTTCCACCCCGGTGACAACCGAAGCTCCCACCTCGCTCCGGCTGGGGGGGGGGAGCATCTGATAGGGATAACCCGATCAGCTCGGGTCGGGTTAACACCAACCCGATCAGCTCGGGTCGGGTTAGCACCAAGGCCCACTATGCCAGGGCCCGCTGATCGGCCCAGCATGCACAAACCCAGCAAGCGCGTAAAGGCCCAGCACGCGCAGGCCCAGCAGGTCCGAAGACACGCGTCGGTCCAGAAGCATACGCTGGCCCAACTTATGGCCTGTTCCGCGACTCAAGGCCCATGATCTTTTCCCAACTGCCATGCAGATTTGGTGGGCAAGATTATAGGGATTTAGTTAGGATTTTGATTTAGTAGTATAAATAGGTGAAAAGAACTCTGAATTAGGGTTCGCACTCTGTGTACTGAATTACTCCGTGTAAACTCAACCTTCTAGTAAAAGAAACACTCCGGCGATTGCCGTTTTCTGCCCGTGGACGTAGATCTCCGGATCGAACCACGTAAATCCTGTGTTTTTACATTCTGTTTGCGTAGATTATTATTCAAATTGTGTGATTACCGGATTGCGCTTTATCAATTACCAAATTAATATGATTTAATTTAGTAATATTTGCATCATCTTGACACGTGGGGGCTTTCAATTGCTCAATAAAATATATAGCAAGTATCAGTTTTATTGATTATTTAACTAAGGCATTTTATTTAATTAATTCAAAATATTAAAATAATCAATATAAAATTAATTTTCAACTTATATTTTATTAGTTGACACATTCTAATTGGATATAAATGTGTGTATTAACAGCATCAGAAATGGTTTTCCAACTAATATGAAATTTTAAATCAAATAAAAAATATACATTACAGCACATGGCATCAATAATGTAACTGAAAATACAAAACTTTAAATCATAAGTAGTAGTGAAACAAATAGATAAACTCTAATCCTATTCAAATTATTTAATAGCTAAAAAGGGACCATAGGAAATTAATTAAAAGCTAAATAATATAAATAATATAAATAATATAATTCCTCAACATGTTCCTAATGAAATGAACTTCACATAATAATCATGATTTTTCATAAGTCACATTTCTTAATGTTAATTATTTAAGAATGACTAGATAATTACTAGTAACATTTATGACGTGTAGTAGTAGCATAATCTGTCAAACAGTCAACAACTAAATAATATTCCAGCCACTATGTTAATGCTAAATTCAGTTTGAACATTACACAATTGAAGCAACACAATCAAACATAATATCGCTCTTCACACCACCAAGAAAATAACCAAACTATGTGTATTATTCCTGTATCTATCTTCAATTAATATTAATTAAAATCAATAATTATACATAGACATGCTTACAATAAATTAATTCATAATATGTTTAACTTTATATCATAATTTTCTATTATTTATAATCTAATTAAATTCAAATATATTTAATGCATAGTAGCGAAAACACAAACCATAAACAATTTAATAGGAACCAACCAAAAGTAAATTGTAGCAAAAGTATAATATCCAACATAAAAAAGACAAGTAAAATTTGCCATATTTGTGTATATCAACAACTAACTTAACACACATTGAACATAAAATATAAGAAAATATATCTCTAATAATAGTTCGATAGGTCACCTAAACAAGCATTTAAAATCATGTATAGGAGTAGGAACACAATTAAAAAAAAATCAATTAGCATAATGATGCATCAACCTAACTAAATTATAGCAAGAGAAAGATCATACTTGAATAGATATACAACCAAATTTTACAATGGAATTTGTTTGGAGTTCATAAATGACCACTAAATCCCTGTGGATAAATATTAATAAATTAAATATTTAATAAAAAAATGTAAACATGTTATGAATAAATAATTTAATAATTATGCTCCTACAAACTTATAATATTATCCCACATCTTGACGTAAATTTTCAATCATCATAATATTTATAAGCCTAAAACGTCTCATAGACACAAATTAGTCAATCAAGCTGGTTCATAATTTAATTTATAATATAAGAAATCATTTAGATGAATTCAAACTAATCTCCAAAACAGGAGCAAATATTACTAGTAAGTTAAAACATAACGATAACACTTATCACTACTAGCTAGTCAAAAAAAAAAAAAAAAAAAAAAAAAAAAAAAAAAAAGTAAAATTTCAAAAATGAAATATTTAACTTGTTTTACTAGAAATAGGGTTGCTCCCTAGATTATCATATACTTTCAGTCTCGCCTCGTACTTCATCTGTTCGCCCCATATTAACCTGAACAACTCAATAATGGGATGAGTGAGCTTCCTTCAACTCGTGGGAGTCACAGTTTCTCATAAATATTTGAAAAATCGAAGAGACATACCATGTAACAATTATTATAATGATGTGCTTGTATTGACAAGTCATATATAGCTAACTTACATTGGCAAGTAGCATACTGATAATGAGGTAAACTTAAATGACAAGTAGAAAATTGGGAAATAAAAGCACACGTATACAATCAAGTAAATATAATTAAAACAATAAACACTATAATAAATTTTCATATTAGAGATGGAAATTAATAACGGGTAATATCGGTCACCAAATAAAAACAAAATAGAATAGAATAATGAAGAAAAGCGGAAAAAATCATTAATATCCGATCTGTGACGAAATATCAACCAAATATTAGAGACTGACATAATGCGTCTCTATTCAGTAGGTAATTTGGACTCTTATTTCATAATAGGGACGGAAACTCCATCACTAAATTTAGAGATGGAATAAATCGGTCGCTAAATTTTAGAGACAAACATTATAGAGACCAACCATTTCGTCTCAAATCTGTCACTATTTTAGTTTAGAGACAGATATCATGTGATTAGATATGGTTTTTTTAGTTTCTAATTTGATTTTTTCTTGTAGTGAAACAATAAGACCCCCACCTTATCTCTTGCGTAAAATTAAGAGAATGTAATGCAAAAGCAATGTCTTGAATCCAAAAATTTTGCAACCTACAACTATCGAGATACATGTCTTACTATTATTGTTATTAAGGCTTAATTATTAAAATAAATGGATTGATATGATAAATTATAATAAGGCTATACTTATTTTTATGTATTTGGAAAACCTAGAGGCTGAATTAATACTATGGAAACTAATTGAAGATGGAATAGAAATATATAATTTCCAGGAAGCTTGCCCACATCTCAGTTGTGTTCAAGTTTAGAGACAGCTACTAGAAGTTGAAGAAAAAATTTCATTAAACCAATCTCACGAGACGTTATTGAAAAGGGGAGTCTTCGTTTGAATCCGGAATTCAAAGCTGACTTGTATCCCAAGGATCATGTGTACAATAGAGGAGCAGTCATCTGAGGATAGGCAAAAACTATTGTAAGGAGCTTAGTTAGAACTTATACTTCGGAGTAACTAAGTTGTACTGTGTGTAAACTACTTAGTGAATTTTCCCACTATGTGAGGGAAGTGTGGATGTAGAAGGATTACCCCCACCTTCAAACCACTATAAACTTTGTGTCTACTTTTATACTGCTTTTATTAGTATTGTTAGCATACTATTTATCTTCTGCATAGATTTGTAAGAAAGTGTCCTAAGCATATGCCGCTGCACATAAAACTCCCTTGACTGTCCTTACTGTAAGCTACTTCTAGTCAGTCTGCTTCATGCCTACTTCCTGAGTAAGCTTATGGTAATAGCTTTGCTACAAGAACCAGTTTCTTGCAGTAAGCAGCAAATTTGCGCTCAAAGTATTTGAAGAAGAGAAAATCGAGTTAGAAGTTTATTCACTCCCTCTAAACCTCTACCACTTGGGACCAACATGTGGCACCATCAAAGTAGAGGCGAACTCCATGTGAGGGCGGGAACTGGGTGAGGATGCTATCCGAGACAGTAGTTAGATTGGACCATGGAGAAGCTCGCCGGAAATCAATAGGCAACTGGAAAGCGTGAGGGACAATAACGTGTGGATCCAGCTTTATGTCAGAAAAAAGAAAGTTGTTTTGACTGTGCCAAATGTTAATAGAAATAATAACAACATATTCATTTACATTCCCTAGAAAGAATCATATTGCGAAACCACAACTCAAAGCAAAGTTGTAAGAAAGTTGAGATGCATTCAAGAAGCCCAGCAACATACCACACCGAAGAGGTGATAGAGCATGTAAAGAACAAGTGGGTACTAGAAAGCTCTGGCGTTTCACAAAGAAGGACATTGTCGGAAACTCAAGATGTCAATATGAGATATTTTCACTCGTAGGGAGCGAATTAGTACAACAGTGCCAAAGAAAGTGAAGAATATGAACCGCGTGGTGGAGATTCCATAAACGTTTCCATGTTGGGTTGAGAATCAAACTAGCTCCAGAGACGGTTAAATGGCCCAACAAATACGCAGTATTATTAATAATAAAATGGTAAGCTGAAGAAACCATAATCTTTCCCGACCGAAATGCCACAAGTAGAGATCCGCATCTGCATGGTTACAAAGTGGAATACTAAGGATATCAGTAGCCTCAGGTGGGATAGAGACCTAACGAATTAAGGCTTCATTCCAACCTTCCATAGGCGATAGGTTGGAGAATTGGGGAGCCATCATCTCCTCAAATGCAGGTCTTTCTCCTTGAACAGATGAGGCATCTACAACCCCTAGCACAACATTCTTTCCATCATCCAAATTCTCCTCCAAGTATGTGACATGTAGTTGCCTAGAGAGGCCTCGAAGAAAGATACATTTTGGGTGGTATTTGGCCTGGAGAACCTGTGCCAATATTGAAGAAGGTTTCTAAAATAATGACCAAGCTTGTTTGCAAATCATAGCTAAGTTAAATGACTTAAGGTTGCAAAACTCGAGCCCTCCATCTGATTGCTTATCTGCGATGTATCCTAAGCTAACCAATGAACTTTCTGTGAGCCATCACCATCCCCAACCAATAAGATCTTGCAAGAGACTGTAGCTCTTCCAAGGTTCCTTCCGACAATCTAAATCTGGCAACCTAAAACACGACATGGAGTATGTGGGGATGGCACGAACGGCCACCTTAATAAGAATTAATTTTCATTAATTTATGTTATTTGAAATTAAGCTTTAACAATAATAATATCAAAGCATGTACCTCGTACGTGTTGGTTGCACAGAATCAGGATCTCAGGCTTAGCTTTATACGAAATTCCATAATTTTACTCAAGACACTCGAGGTGCGGGTTCTTACTAAAAACTTATGTTTTAATTGTAATTACTTGATTGTATACGCGTGCATTTATATTCCGATATGTTACTTGAGAACACAAATAATTATTCAATTTGCTACTTGCTAATATAAGTTTAGCTCATTATCAGCATACTACTTGTTAATACAAGTTAGCTCATTACGTGACTTGTCAATACAAGCGCATTGCAATAATTGTTACATGTCATGTCTTTTTGTATTTATAATTATTTTGGTAACCTGCGATGCCTACGAGTTGAAGAAAGCTCTCCTCAACCCGTTATTGACCCTTTTAGGTTAGGTTGGTAAGGACGGAGTAGCGAGGCGGGATTGCGAGCATATGGTCTATAGTTAATATGTGTACTTATATTATTTTAAGTATTTCTTTGTTCTTTTGAATTTAGGACATGTTAGTCGATTTCATTTTATTTTTATAGATAAAAGAATTTCTTTAGAGTCTTCAGATAAATTGGTAATTTTTTTTCTTTTTAATATTTGAAGTTTGATTAGTACTTTAAAGTTAATTTAAGAAAATTAGGTGTATATGTAATAAGCCCCTGCTAGTTGAGTTCAGATTCCAAATCAAAATAAAGGTTGTTCGTAACAACTTGACTTGAAATTCTAATTCTTTCTTCGAAAGCTTATCTGAATGTTACATCTATGATTCAGACAAATATATTGTCTCCATGACTGACGCCACAATTGGACCACATATATTTGTGCACTAAATAATTATCTTATTTTATTAAACCAATATTTGTGTACTAAAGTAGTTACTTTCTTTCACTTTTATGAATTTTTTTACCCAACTCTTACTTTGTTCTTACCTAAATTTCTGGCCTTACTTTTAATCTAATAAAATAGAGTTTAAAGTAAGGTTAAAAAATATGAGCTTTCCCCTTCTAATTTTGTGAGTTCATAAATCAACTTTTAAGGCATTTATTGTATAAACTAGACAATGCAACCTGAGTAATTTGAAATTAGAATAAAAGGACCAACCACCAATCAGAAAAGATTTTCCATATTTAAAGAAAATAAGTTCTGCACGTTAAAACTAATCATAACGAGAAGCTTGGAAAAAAATATAGAGTGATTAAAATATAATTATTAATATAAACTATAATTATGAGTCCGACAATACAATCTATATATATATAATAAGCCAAGTCATCCAGAATTAGTAAGTTAAGATTTTTCCTGCCCAATTATTTAGTTACTAAGAATAGAAGTGACTTTGAATTTCGAATTTTAAATTTTAAATTATCCCATGTTATATTTTGAGATCTGGCGAAAAATCAGCAACAATAAATCTGTAAAGATATTTAAAACAGATTTCGTTATATTATTTAAAATTTTGAAATTTGAAATTTAAAAAAATCCTTATCTAATAACATATTTGCTCCTATAAATATAGTGTCTTCAGTAAATGAGAATCACGTAAATGAGAATCACATTTGCAGCTGGGTATTTTTATTTTTTATTCATTTTGCAATTTCTTTATTTCGCCACTATTTCAGTTTATTTGATTCATATTTGATTTTGCTGAGTAATTCTATTTCTTATTCATTTTCAGTTTATTTGATTCATATTTGATTTTGCTGAGTAATTCTATTTCTTATTATTTTGCAATTTCTTAGCTTTGTAACTATTACAGTTTTTTGGATTCACATTTGTGGATGCAAATTTCTATTATTCTGACATTCCTTAATTATTATGTGTCAACTTTGATAGATACTTCAACATAATGGATGCTCCAAAGGGACGACCTGCAAATAAAGATAAGAAAAAATCAGCAACACTGAATCATGATTCTGGCGAAAACAGCTTTGAAGATTGCAAAAATCAAATTTACCTACCATCATCTTTTTCTACGGTAATATGTAATCATATAAAAAGTTTAGATTTATTTATTTCCTGTTATGTGAATTATTTAAATTGTTGTCAATATATTTTTCTAAGAAAATAAAAATTTGGTTTATTACATGTATACAGCCAATCCGCGAAGAATATTGGAAAAGGGTTAGAGATTCGCTAAACATTCGAGGATCTGCTGATGTTGAAGACCAAATCTGATTTTATTGTAGTAGTAGATTTCAATTTTATAATTTTTATTTAAATAAATCCATGTATCAACTTCAATTGAATCGACATTATTCACAATTCTGATAATGTTTTAGTAAGCAATATAAAATCATTGAAATATATATAAATTAAAATATCTCGGCAAAAGCGTTGTTTGGTTAAGATATTCTAAAAAGAAAAAAACATAGAAATATATATTTATAAATCAAAATATTTCTATTGAAAAATCGGTGGAGTTGAAAAGGCCATATATTAATTTACTTTTCAATTGAAAATCTAATAGTCATATTAAACGATCTAAATATCCAGTCCAAATCATATCAACATGGTATATATTTAATTTTGAATTGTTCATGTTGTTGAGATGTTTTAGAAATTAAAAAATATGTTACAGATATGTTTTCTAGAATTTTAAAATACATCATATCTATTTAAAATTTATAGTAATATAATAAAATTTATAAATAAAAGAATTTTTATATATATATATATATATAAATATATAGTTTGGATAAAAAAAGGCAATACATATCTGAAATCAAAGGGTAAAATATAATTGAATATTAGAATATTTAAATATCCGAACCAAATAAAACAAAAGAATAGACATGTAATTTATTTTAATATATAGTGAAAAATGTAGTTGAGATATTTCAGGAATTATACATTCGTTGAAATATACTATTTCGCTAATTTAATCAACAGAATAAATATTTAGACATGTGTATATTAGAGTTTTAGAGTTTTAAATAAACTTTAAATAAATATATGGACTCCCGATTTTTTAAATTAATGTTTAACAGAATGAATATTTAGATGCGTGTATACTAAGGCGAGCCTGTTGTTTAAAAAGAAAATGTTTGCCACATATTCAATGCATGTATATAATACAACTTATAAAATCAATTTAAAATTATTTCATTAGTATAGATATAATAAAAACATATTATAAAATTTAGATATGTAATTGAGATATTTGAGGAATTGAATAAATTGTATATACATGTATTCTATATTTTTAAAGAACATTATATCTATTTTTTATTTATGAAATAAATATAAATAATTTTTAAATACTAATGTGGATATAATCATTGATTAAAAAAATTTATAATTATATATTTCAATTTATAAATCAAAGAATATTTACATAGAATATAAAAACGCCATATATCTTTTTTAATAATTTGTACGATATTATTGAAACATTATAAGATCTATATTTCCGGTTCAAAAGAAAAAAAAAAACTAATGATTTTTTTTAAAGTTATTATTTAAAATGTAGTTGAGAGATTTCAGGAATTATATAATCAGTAAAATATGTTTTTACGCGGTATGTTTAACAGAACGTAGTTACAGACGCGTGTATACTAGGGTTTTATATAGGCTATAAATATCTGGACCCCTTCATCCATATCTGTCACACGCAAGATTTTAGTTTCAAAGTCAGTTGATACAGAAACAATGGCTTCGGTATTCAACATGGTTGATGAACTTACTCCAGAAAAAATATGTTGTGGGCAGTAAGGGTTCGTTTAGTCAGAGCGTATCAGAGTGTACATAACCTATGTGGGGACTACCAAAATAATTTATCTTAGAACAAATTTATTTCAAATGATGGAATATTTCTAAATTAATAGAAATTTAGAATGTTCAATTTTTTAAAAATAAATTTAAATTGGTAATTTACAATCCGAAAATACTTAATTTTATTCGGGTTTTTTCTTCTCTCATCTCTCTCCCAAAATCTTAATATTAAATTATAATAAATTTTGGAATAGATCATACTGATTAACAATAATAAACAAACAACGAAGATATACAATCCAGAATTACAAAGATTGAGAAAGAATATATTTTCTTAATGATTATTCCTATATAAAGTATTTTATTAGTTTAGTTCATTAATTTTTCTTTATGTTTATCTAAATCAAAATCCAACTTAATTTGTATGAGCTAATTGAAAGATTTGAGGTCATCTATGTCTTTAAAAATTCTTGTTAGTGAAAACAACTCAAGAACACACAACACTAAAGAACCTGGAAATCGTACGAAGAAACTCTCTTTGTCCGACCAAAGTTGAGAAATACACGCCCAACTCACACCCGCAGTTCGGCCAGAGTTGTGGCCGAATTCAGCTTACGCAGAACAGAAATTAGAAATGAATCAAACGCAGTTTTAACGTGGTTCGTTCAATATGAACTACATCCACGGAGGCAAGGCACACCTCAATCCACTAACAACTTCAATCAATTACAGAGAAATAGCTCAAGAAATGAAATGCCCAATTCTGAATGCGAATTAGGGCACGCACACTCTATCTCTAAATACTCTCTCTAATCTAAAGTACAGGAGATAATGCTACATGGTTATCTTCTCCTCAATGAGAGCTTTTCAATGATATATGGCTTGAAGCTCGAATACAACTGAATAGGAAGTTATAACCGCAAGAAGTTCACGCTGCTTTCGTTGAGCTACAGGACAAATGTGACGGTTTCGCGTCGTCACTAACTGAATCTGCTTCGTCACAAATGGCTGTTACATTACCTAACTTGAACCCGGTTTGCTCATGACCAGTTTGTCTTCTTGATAATAAATCCCAGTTTAAACCGCCGGTTCTCCACTCCCTAACTCCGGTTCCACATTCCCAACACACCATATTACAAAGTATAGGCTCACTTGATGAAATTGAACATCACCTCACAAATCTCCACCTCAATGAATCATGTGTGCCTCTTACTGCCTCACCACTGCCTTGTCTGTCAGTGCTCTTCATGGCATTGCTCAAGCTGCAGCAGGCTCGAGCAATGCTCCACTTTGTTCCCAGGTACACCCTTAGTAAGAAAATCAGCAGGGTTATGCAATGTGTGTACCTTCTTCACTTCCACAGAACCAGAATCAATAATATCCCTAGCAAAATGCAACCTAACATCAATGTGCTTTGACCTTTCATGAAATGCTTGGTGTTTCACAAGGTGTAGAGCACTTTGGTTATCACAGTAAATCACCACACACTTTTGCTTGATGTCCAAATCTCTCAAAATTCCTTTAAGCCAGATTGCTTCTTTGATGGCTTCAGTGAGAGAGATATATTCTACTTCAGTGGTTGAAAGTGCTACAACTGATTGTTGTACACTTCTCCAGCTGATGGCTGTTCCAAATAAGGTGAACACAAATCCAGAAATAGATTTCCTAGTGTCTATGTTTGCTGCAAAATCAGAATCAGCAAACCCCTCCAATGCAACAGTGCTTCCATTCACTTTCTTCTCAAACTTCAGTGACAAGTTCACTGAACCCTTCAAATACCTCATCACATGCTTCAAAGCTTCCCAATGTTCAACACCTGGGTTTAACATGAACCTGCTCACTAAAGAAACAGCATAGGCCAAGTCAGGCCTACTACAAATCATACCATACATGAGACTGCCAACTCCACTAGCATAAGGAATATTGCTCATATGTATGACCTCCTCTTCAGTCTTTGGGCATTGTTCTTTGGTGAGTTTCTTCTGCAGATTAACTGGAGTGGAGAGAGGTTTAGATTCATGCATGTGGAACATCTCCAAAACCTTCTGTAGATATTGCCTTTGAGATAACAAAAGAACTCCAGCTTCTCTTTTCCTCAGAATGTCCATGCCCAAAATCTTCTTGGCATCTCCAAGATCTTTCATGTCAAATTCAGTGTTAAGTCTGTCCTTCAACCATTGTACACTCTTCTTGTTCTTGCTGGCAATCAGCATATCATCCACATACAAAAGAAGGAAGACTTTATCTTGCTTTGAACACTTGTTGAAGTAAACACAACTATCATAAAGACTTCTTACAAAGCCAACACTGATCATGAAGTCATTGAACCTCTTATTCCACTGTCTTGGACTTTGTTTGAGTCCATAAAGTGACTTCTTCAGCAAACAAACTTTGTCTTCTTGTTCAGGAACGACAAAGCCTTCTGGCTGTTTCATATATATTTTCTCAATGAGTTCTCCATGTAAGAATGTTGTCTTTACATCTAGTTGTTGTAGTTCCATGTCCTCTTGAGTAACCTTTGATAAAAGCAACCTGATTGAGCAGTGCTTTACTACTGGAGAGAAAACTTCATTAAAATCAATCCCTTCCCTTTGTGTAAAGCCCCTAGCCACCAATCTTGCTTTAAACCTCACTTGTTTGGATCCTGCAGTCTCTAACTTCTTTTTGTATATCCATTTAGAACTCACAAGTTTCTGACCTTTTGGTTTATCCACCAATGTCCAAGTCTCATTCTTTTCCAGGGATTCCATCTCTTCAATCATTGCCTGAATCCAGTGTTCTCCTTCTTCACAATCTAGTGCTTCTTTAAAACTACTAGGCTCTTGTGATTCCAGGTCTTCAGCAACACTCAAAGCATAATAAACACTCCCTGCTTGACCATAGAAGTCAGGTCTATTGATTGTTCTTCTAGGTCTGTTCCTTCCAATGCTATATTCTCTCACATTTTGTGAAGGTCCAGCTTGTTCTTCTTCTTCAGATGATGAATCACTATCTTGTAGATTCTCTTGTTGTTGAGATGTGTGATCATCTTCAGCAGGATGCTCCACCTGAATTGATATCTCTTCAGTCTCTTTAGCACCATCAAGTTCTTCCTTAGAGCCTGTTGAAGTATAAGCCATCACATTCTCATTAAACTTTACATCTCTACTTGTGATTATCTTCTGATTTCCCTTCTCTAGACACCACAATCTGTAGCCCTTTATCCCATCTGGATATCCAAGAAATACACATCTTAGAGCTCTTGCATCTAACTTGTCTTGCTTGACATGGACAAAAGCAAGACAACCAAACACCCTTAAACCTTCATAACTTGGTTTTTGTCCACTCCACACCTCTTCAGGTGTTTTGAACCCAATCACTGATAAGGGTGACCTGTTAATGAGATAACATGCTGTAGCAATGGTTTCACCCCAAAATACCTTTGGCAACCCAGCGTCCAACAGCATACACCTTACTCTTTCAAGAAGAGTCCTATTAAACCTCTCAGCAACCCCATTCTGTTGAGGATTCATTGGGACAGTCCTATCTCTTGATTCCTCTTTCTTCGCAAAAGTTTGTGAACTCAGTGGAGAGGTATTCCAATCCATTATCAGTCCTAAGGTGCTTCAGCTTCTTCCCTTTGACATTTTCCAGTTGAATCAACCATGTTTTAAACTTATGAAAAGCATCACTCTTATTCTTCATCAACATGATCCACACCTTTCTACTGTAATCATCAATCAAAGACATGAAATACCTTGCTCCACCATGAGTCTCTGTCCTTGCAGGACCCCATATGTCAGAGTGGACATAATCTAATGGCTCTTGAGTTGTGTGAACACCCTTTCCATAGGGCAGCTTCTTGGACTTGCCCAAAGCACACTGATCACAAAACTCCAGGTTTTGGTTTCCCATGTTTCCAATTTCACCACTTCTTGACAATTCCTTCAACCCTTTCTCTCCTATGTGTCCAAGCCTCTTGTGCCATTTAACAAGCTCAGAACTGCTCAAGACCATATCAACACTCCCAACAACAGGTGAACCAATCAAGATAAACAACCCATTATGCTGTCTACCTTTAATCACCACTTTACCATGTTTAGTGATATGCAAGAAGCCATCCACTGAGCTAAACTGACAACCACTAGTTACCAAAGAACCAAGAGATAGAAGATTTCTTTTAAGGCCAGGAACATATCTTACATTAGAGATGATTCTTACCACACCATCAAACATTCTTATGCTCACTGATCCAATCCCTTTGACCTTGCATGATTGGTCATTGCCCAGGAGAACATTTCCACCATCTTCTCTCTTCAATTCATCAAACCATGACTGGTGTGGACACATATGAAAGGAGCAGCCTGTGTCCAAGACCCATTCTTTCAACATTCTTGATTCAGTAACATTCAATACCTCTGGAGGATCTTCTTGAAGGTCAATGGCAGCAGCTTCTGCCCCTTGGTTTCCACCTTTCTTGTTCCTTTTAGGACAATCCTTCTTCAAGTGACCAAGCTGCTTGCACTTGAAGCATTTCCTCTTCTCAACCCATTCATTTCCCTTCTTTGGATTAGAATCTCCCACTTTGAAGTCCTTAGAATTCTGTCCCTTCTTCCCTTGCCCAGGTTTCTTGAATTTAACATTCAAACCTTCTCCAGATTGCACCATGCCTTTATCACCTTGAGTCTGGAAGCATTTAGACCTCAGAGCCTTCACTATCCCATCATAAGATAGCTGCTCATCTCTCCCATACATCAAGGCATCCTTAAAACTTTCCATGGATTTTGGAAGAATGTTTAACACCATCAATGCTTTATCATCCTCCTCCACTTTCACATCCAGGTCTTCCAATTCCTCAACCATCTTAATAAACTCATCAAGTTGGTCAGAAATTACCTTATCTTCAGTGATCTTGAAGGCCAACATCTTCTGCTTTAAGAACAGCTTGTTGGAAACTGACTTAGATTGATACAAATCTTCCAACCTCTTCCATGCTTCTAAGGAACTCTTGCATCTTGAGACCTCTCTTAGTGGTTTATCACCCAAACACAGAAAGATAAGACTGAGGGCTTTCTTATCCACGGATACAAACTTGGGTTTCTCACTGGCTTCCCAAGAATCAAGAGGTATCAAAGCAAGATCAAGGCCATTGTGAACCAAAACTGCATTCATCTTGATCTTCCATAGTGTGAAGTCATTTCTCCCTGTAAACTTCTCAAAGTCCATCTTCATACCAGCCATTCCTTCCCTTCTTCAAGCTGTGAGAGTTGTTTCCCACAGACGGCGCCACTTGTTAATGAAAACAACTCAAGAACACACAACACCAAAGAACCTGGAAATCGTACGAAGAAACTCTCTCTGTCCGACCAAAGTTGAGAAATACACGCCGAACTCACACCCGCAGTTCGGCCAGAGTTGTGGCCGAATTCAGCTTACGCAGAACAGAAATTAGAAATGAATCAAACGTAGTTTTAACGTGGTTCGTTCAATATGAACTACATCCACGGAGGCAAGGCACACCTCAATCCACTAAGAACTTCAATCAATTACAGAGAAATAGCTCAAGAAATGAAATGCCCAATTCTGAATGCGAATTAGGGCACGCACACTCTATCTCTAAATACTCTCTCTAATCTAAAGTACAGGAGATAATGCTACATGGTTATCTTCTCCTCAATGAGAGCTTTTCGATGATATATGGCTTGAAGCTCGAATACAACTGAATAGGAAGTTATAACCGCAAGAAGTTTACGCTGCTTTCGTTGAGCTACAGGACAAATGTGACGGTTTCGCGTCGTCACTAACTGAATCTGCTTCGTCACAAATGGCTGTTACATTACCTAACTTGAACCCGGTTTGCTCATGACCAGTTTGTCTTCTTGATAATAAACCCCAGTTTAAACCGCCGGTTCTCCACTCCCTAACTCCGGTTCCACATTCCCAACACACCATATTACAAAGTACTAGCAGTATCCCCGTGCGATGCACGGTTTGTAAATGTAAATGAATAAATAATAATATTTTTATATATTTATATAATTTTAATATAATAAAATACTGCAGTCAATATATAATAAGAGATTAAAAGTTACATGTTAATGAAAATGAAAAACATTAAAAATTAAAATATATAAATTTGAGTAAGTTACAAAATATTTATATTTGCTTTTTCTTAATATATGAATATCTCTAGGATCCATGTATGGAGGTCATATGTTGACCATATTATATAAATGATGAGTGTATATATGTATATTTATAATTTGTGAAAACGTTTATATTTATCCAAAGTATAAAAAAAAATTATTTGATCAAATATAATGTTCAAGAAAGTTTCAAAAGCTTTTAGTGAGTATCAATAACACTACATTCTAATTTTATTAATTTTTATTTGTATCATAAATACACTAATAATTAACCCACATAATCGACCAACAAACAATTGTTTATCTTTAATTTAATATATTTATACAATATGGTGTCAAACTATAGATCGATAATAGATGATTAATTTAATTTATTAATTATACAGAAAAATCACATTAGACATGAAATAAAAGAAAATTCCAAAAATTATATTATTTTTTTGAAGAAAAATAAAGGTTGTAATTATAAAGTGAAATTACAAAATATTTACTAAATAATTCAATTTTATTTTATTATATGATTAAGAAAATAATTAAAAAATGAAACAAAATTCAAATTAAGCTAGTTCCAAATAATATGCTTTATACCAAAAATAATGTTTCCGAAATGAAATGCTTCATACCAAAAATAATGTTTATATCAAAAATAGTATTTTCCAGAAATGTCAAAGGAATTTGGGCGGGAAAATTTCTAGATTACTATTTTAGGTGGATTTTGTTATTATATAGATATAGATATAGATATAGATAGGCTCACTTGATGAAATTGAACATCACCTCACAATTCTAAATCCAAATTCAACTCTATTTATATGAATCAGCTCATCATATGGACTATGAAGATTCAATTCATCCTAAAATAAAATTGTATTTTCTATGTCTTTCTTAAAATTTATTTCTAATAGAGGATATTTTGTAGGTAAACTAATAAAATATTTTATATAAGAATAATCCTTAATTCTTTTTGTTGTTGTTTCTAATAGAAGATGTTTTGTACGTAAACTAATAAAATATTTTATATAAGAATAATCCTTAAGAATATTTGTTTCTCAATCCTATTAATTGATTGATAGATTTGAAACTTTTTGTTTCTCAATCTGTTCAATCATATTGGATTCTGGATTATGTATGTTCACTTTATTTATTATTATCAATCAGTGTGATCTATTCAAATTTATTATAATTTAATATGAATGTTTTGATATAGACAAGAGAAGCTAAATAAAAGGATGAAATAAAAAAAATAAAAAATAAAAAAATTCTGGAATAAGATACGAGGAAGAAATTCGTGAAAAAATTAAAATGTATTTTCATTAGAGGAAAAATCTAATTTTCTGGAGTAAGAGGCAATGAATGAATAACACTGCAAAAGAACACAAAAGTTTTGTTTGTAACAAATTTTAACCATTTCTTTTTTTGTTATATATTATCAAATAAAAATACATTTTTAATAAAAGGTATTGTTCATATTAATATTGATTTACTCTTAAAAAGAATAGCCCGTGCATCGCACGGGAGCTTTTACTAGTGATATTTAAAAAGGATGCATATAATCAATTTGTGCAAGTTGATAGAGTGCCAATCTAGTAATTGAGCTTGAATGTTTATTTGCAGCTCCTACAGGTGTAGATGTAATAATATTTTAATTATGATTTATTTTACAAATAAATAGATAATTAACAGAAGTACTATTTAACTAAACTAATTTAGCTATTACAATAATTTTAAGTGTGGATAAGTGTGAAAAGAAAAAAATAAAACAAATGGTAACCAATTCGAATGTGCAATATAAAATCAATACATAACACTAGTCTACCAAGTACCAACCACCAAAACATTATTTCAAAATTAAAAAAGAAAATACAAATACATAGACATATATAGACTCTCAATGCAATAACAAAATCTTTTAAGAACTCTTCTATTCGGCCACAAATATAAAAAATATATTTTAATTCCCAAATAAAAATGACAAATATCCTAAGCGCCCCTCCTCTTTTTGGCTCCAACTCATCCGTGTTTTGCCGACAACGTTTACCTCGGAAGGATTCTCGATCCTTAGTCCTAAATGATGATTAGTCCAACATACACAAATGACTGTATCGCTGTGGCTGGGCTCTTGCGAAATATATGCAGTAGTATCACAGATAAGAGATGACTTGTTCCTTGGCTTGGCCGCGGTTACAGAAATGCGAGTTAAAGGCACAAATAGCTTCGACCTCAGACTTATATGAACAATACACACAACCTTGGTACCCAACCACTTGTGGGGCACACTCCTCCCAACCACCCCATAGACTCGAAGCCTACGACCTTAAAAAATAACAAAACATTTTACAGGGATTTTGTATCCGCGCCATCAAAAGTGAAAGAAATTCTAAACAACAATGGAGAAGAGACGGAAATAATCGAAAAATGTTAAGAAGATATGAAAGAGAAAATCAAAGCCAAAAGTGGGGGAAGATATTTGAACAAGAAATAGGGGAGAGAGAAAGGCCAAATACAATTAGGATTTCAAATTTAAAATCGAAAAGTAAATAGTAAAAAGTTTAGGATTAGATAAGGGTACGTCCGTGCTTTTCTTATTATATATGATAGGTATGGCCCAGTCATTTCGGATCGGGTTAACATTTCGGCCCACTAATCGGCCCAAGCGGCCCAGAAGTATGCGTCCCAGATAATGTGGCGCAGCCCAACTGCGGCGTGTTCCGCGATCCAAGGCCCACGATCCGCTTTCAACAGCCATGCAACGGAAAATAGGCGCAATGATAGGGAATTAGTAAGGGTTTAGTAGGGAACAGTATAAATATGAGAACAGAACTCGAAATTAGGGTTCGTTCTTTTGTACTCTGAAACAGTAGGGTGTAATTGGAAAAACGATAGTGAAGAAAACACCTCGGCAGGTGTCATTTTCAGCCCGTGGACGTAGATCTCCGGATCGAACCACGTATATCTCGCTTGTTTTCATATTTCTTGCACTGATTTCTAACTGAATTGATTGGATATCGGATTGCGCTTTATCAATATATACATTCTTTTCTTTTTTAATATTTCGAATGTGGCTGGTCAGAATGTGGCCGCACGTCATTTTTCATCTTTTAAACATCAAAATTTCTAATAAATTTCCGTGCATAACCTGGTATAAAACACATTTTAGACATTCAAAATTTTTATTCTATCACAAGTCTTTTTATGTCTAATCATGTACTCCACTAGAAAATAACATGTAACCATGACATAATTATGATGGTTTCTTCATATCCAATTACTTGCTCAGTTCACCTAAATCTTAGCTACGAAGTTAAAAGAATGAATTGAAATAGCAACAATAATGTTGGATGCATTGTCTTTACAAAGCATACGAGTAGAGGACGTCATATTTTTTTAAAGGCGGCGTAAAATCTCTTAGGGGATGTTTATTCTACACTGGACCCATCGTATGAAAATGAGCCTAATAGGATGAGGACGGAACGACCACATTCAACCCCATTTGTTTCCCTCCACTAAAGAGTCTAACTACCCTATTAATTTGACTACTACAACACACATCCTACTTTATTTCATCCCATTCCACTCATATTTTGGCAAAATCCTTCAAATTTCAACATTCGAATGGACTACATCTACCTACAGCCTATAATAAACATTACCCGCGATCAATCAATCATTACTTACATTACTTTAATACCATAATAACACTGAACAACCGCTAACTACCATATTGATTTGACTGCTATAGTTCATATCCTACCATATTCCTCTATTCACATTTCATCCTATTCCATTCTCGTCTTGGTTCATAGAATCCTTCAAATTTCAACATCCAGATAAATTACATTCACCTACATTCTATAACAAACATATCCTTAGCCATAGAAATTAACAATGTTCATTACACTTTTCTCTACTCACTTTTCAACAAAATGAAGAAGAAAAAAAGCAAAGTAAAACGAATGAAATGAAATAGCAACAATAAAGTTGGATGTATATGGTCCTTTAAAAGGGTGCACAAAACCCCCGGATGAACACAAAGTTTCATATCTTTTTGGGGACAGGATGAGAAGTGTTGATAGGTATACTGCTCCTCATCAAGCTTAAACACAGCAGCAACCTTAGGCTAATATGTATAAAGACATCACCGTAAAAGCCAACCAAACAAGCTACAAGTTTTCATTTACCATCCAAAAAAAACAAAAGAAAAAAGAAAGAAACTTTGGTAAGAAAACACCATTGTAAAATGGTAAGTAAAACTTCGGTAAGAAAATAGCATTGTAAAATGTTGGTCAGAGAGGTCTACTAGCTATGACAGGGCATGCAGCTACAGCACTCTGAAGAGTGCAGCTTCCCTGAGGATAAATCACTCAGCCTACACTTGTTCCACGAAGCTGTCCAAACCTGTCGCCGGACAAAATGAATGAATATTACCATTTTCACATAAAGAGTTAATAGTATTATTTGGTGTGCAGGTTCCTATGTATATATGCTGGTTTAAACAATCTTAATGAGTGGAATGCAAGGATTTTGATTATTATATTCACATTCTACTGATGATGATGAGATATGCATAAACAAATCAAAATTTTCGCAATGATGACCCAATTGATTTTCTGTTGTAGGCTCTCAATCCAATGGGTGCCCCTCAAATACAAGAACTAATAAGAACTGATGAGGTACCTGTGGCTGTGAGTCAAGCCCAAGAATTATCAAAGGCAGCGGAGGTGATGGCCTGCGAGAACTCCTGAAAGCTGATTCTGCCGTCGCCGTCAGTGTCGGCTTCCCTAATCATGCCTGTGAGTTCCTCAGCCGTGAGGGCGTGGCCGAGTTTAGCCATGGAGTGAGCTAGCTCAGCCGCCGTGATGTACCCATTTCCATCTCTATCAAACATCTTGAACAGCTGCTTCAACTGTTCCTCAGAGTAAGGCGACTTCGCCGGCAGAAGCTCCGGCGCCACCAGCGCCACAAACTCCGAGAATTCCACCAATCCGTTGTTGTTCGTGTCCGCTTTCTGGATCAGCGCCTCGATCTGATCCGGCCTCGGCTTCAAACCCAGGGAACGCAAAAGCGACCCTAGCTCCAGTTCCGTCAGGCTCCCGTCATTGTTTCTGTCAAACGATCGGAATATCTCTCGCAGCTCCGTTAATTGCTCGTCGTCTAACTTAACGGAACTCATTCCCCCCGCCACCCCCCCTTTTTGATCGAATTTATTGTGGAAATTCTGCAACAGCGGCTGCTTCTCTTCTCCAGTATATGTGCAGATGAGATGTTTGATCTATTCACGAAGCAGCTGATTTGATAAAATAACTCCCAGCACTTTGTAATGTATTTTTGTCTGTTGAATAATATTTTCGTTGGGTTTGTGTTAATGATCCACTCCTTTCGAGGGATCATCCACAGTGCTGATCATTCGGATCTAATTCAACTCTCTTTTTCTTATGGAAAACAAAAGCTGAGAATGTGGTTTTGCTTTGTCTCTACCACGTTGTCAATTCTCATAGACTTTGTCTTTTTATTCTTTCATAATCATCAAGTTTTGGTATTTAATTTCATTTTAGATATAGTAATTAGTAGAATTCATTTCTCCAGAGCAATTAATAGCATTTATTTTGGTTGGTATTTTTTTTTTTTAAGCTTTGAAAGAGTCAAATGAAACAGTTGCTATAAAAATAATTGATAATCTCTTTTCTATATTTTTCTTATAGGGGTTGGGGAGAGTCAAAGGAACCTATCAACGGATTGACAGTTTAAAATATATCAATTCATATGACTAAATCAACACTGACTAAAGTTGTAAACGAATTGATTGGAACAAATTAAAAAATCAAATTTGGATTCATAAATATTAACGAATTTTGAAATTCAAATATTGATTGAATTTAGAACGTTATTCGAATTGAAATTATAAAAATATTTGAACATATTCGATTCGACTCGATTCGAATTCAAGTACTTATATAGTTTTCTTAATTTGGTTACATATTAAAATATTCCGTTTTAAAAATTATTTAAATGAATTTTAATTAATGTGTATTTTGTATGTAACTTTATTTTGTGTATATTAGAGAGATTCCTCACCCATTTTTACACTCTATACAACTGCTGTTCTAACCACTCACCATTTTACTACTCGGACCCTCAATTATTTTACGCTCTATTTGTTTTCTATCTTATTTATTTTCTCCCTACATAAGCTTGGCAAGCTATTTTCATGAGATTTTATTGGGGGTCTTTAGAACTAAAAATTCATGCGTGATTCCTCTAGAGGCACATAAGTCACTAAAAGATGAACTTTCAAACTCACGACCATGATTAGATATGATTTTAGTGATTCCACACTTCATTTCATTTTTCAATTTTATACATAAGGTTGTAAACACTTCAAAAGTTACAGATTTTTCTTTAATGAAGTAAACCCATGTATATCATGAAAAGTCATCAACACACACAAAAATAAGTTTCAGATTTTTCTTTAGGAAAGTAGACCCATATGTATGAAGAAGTTCCAGTACTTGTTTGGTAAGAACATCATGTGAGGCCTTGTGGGACCGTGCTTCTGTTTCCCATAGTGACATGGTCCGCACACCCCATGAACCTTCTTTTTCAACTTAGGCAGTCCACGAATAGTCTGTAAGTTAGACAAATTGACTAGATGTTCATAGTTAACGTGTCCAAGTTTTTCATGCCATATTTTGGTTACACTTAGGACACTTGAATGACAAGTGTTGTCATGATCCAATATGTAACAATGGTATGTTGATCTAGTACCAGTAAGATTCGTCAAATTATCTTTGGTAAATTTAACATTTAACCCTTGAGCACATAGCTAACCGACGCTAATGAGTTTAGATGTCAAATTCTCAACAAGCAAAACTTCTTCTAGACTCGGCATACCTCTCACATTAAGAGTCCCCTTTCCTACCTCTTTATTTTTTAGCCCATCCCCTTATGTAACAAATTTGTCATCCACAGGAGATACATTCAACAGGTTTGTTCTTACACTAATCATTTGTCGAGAACAACTATTTTCATAATACCAAGTTCCTTTGAGGTTCGATTTAAAAGCAAGGAAGGAGGTAAAACATTTATTCCCTTATTTTTTAGCCCAGATTCTGATTACTTATGATTTCTCAGATCAATCTTTCTTTTAGGAGTTGGATTTCAACTTTTTCTAGTCTGAACTTTATCTATGTCCCTAAGAGTGACCTTGCCATTGTGTAGGTCATACCACATCCTATTGCAGTTAGGACGAATACGACCTTTGATAATATAGTAGTGGCAAGTAGGAACAATTCTAAAGTTCTCCTGTCGAACAAACATGTTTGGAACTACATGTTCTTGGTCAAAATAAATAGCAATATTTCGTTGCTTATGTTCTAACGTTGTTCGAACATGACTAGAATGTGTATATTAGCTCCAATTCTTAGATCAAAAGATACCTTAGATTTATTACCCCTTTACCTTTTCCTGCCTTACTGGAAGACTGGCCCACGGTCCATCTTCTTGTGTTGTAAGGGGGATTATCCATCGGCGGTTTTTTGATGTCCTTCATGATTCTAGAGAGTTCATTTTTGAGCATTTGAATCTCCTTTTCTTTGTTCTCATTAACCTATTGCAAACTAAAAAATCTCATGTTTTAAAGAACTTATTGAGGTGTCCTCTGAACTAATTACCTGTTGAGCTATTTTTAGCTCGTTCTCCAACAAGGTTGTTCTCATTGAGGACATGTCTTGAGCTTGAGTCGAAGTGCTTGGACGTTCCCTTTTTTCATAAAGTTTTACTTTTGCTTCAAGAGATTTTATGATCCTGGCTGCCTTATTTGCTCTTGAGGACACTTCTTCATACATGGCCTGTAATTGTTCCGCCGTGGGACATGATTCATTAGAGGAATCTTCGATGTCAGAATCGTTTCTTCCATTCTTCATGGCTCGTTCCTTGGAGGTTCGAACATGGGCCATTAGACATGTGTAATCTTTCATGGAAGTGTAGAGAGCAAACCCTTGTTGGGCTGAGTGGCTTCTTCAAGTTGAGTCTCTTCGTTAGAATCAGAGTCGTTCCACGTGGCTTTGTATGTCTAGTTGGGAATTGAACTTGATAATGTCCAAACCCTTTGCATTCTCGGCATTGATCAATATCTATCATGTTCCCCATCGATTTTTTTATCGGGTTCCTGCCACCAGATTTTTTTTTTGTTTGCATTTTCTACGAAGTTTTTGTCTAGTCCCTTGGAGGTGTTGAACTTCTTCACCATTTTTCCATAGTTCTTGGCCAAGAAGGCCAATGTATATATGCCTTCTACATCCATATTTTCAAGTCCTCCTTCCGATTTTGTGGATACTTCTGCTTTCAAGTTAATCCCTTTGGCCTTGATTGTGTCATAGCCATTGTTGATCTCGAATGTCTAGAGCACTCCCATAAGATCATCCAACGACATATCTTTGACTTTCATGAAGGACTCTAGTACCGTGATTTTCTCATGAAAGCGCCTTGGTAGTGTTCTCATGATCTTTGAACTTTGTCTATCTTCAGAGATTGTTTCACCAAGAATGTAGCATTTGTTCACGACATCACAGAACAAAGTGTAGAAAACATCAATTATTTCATCCTCATTCATGTGAATGATGTCAAATTGAAGAGACAGTCTTTGAAGCTTCTAGGTTTTGACAGAGGCACTACCCTCAACCTGAATTTGTAGTATCTTCCATGCTTCATTTGCAGTGGTGCACTTGACAATCATTTTCTGATGCATTTGGTCAACTGAGGTAAGTAGAGCATATAGGGCAGTGTAGTTTGCCTCTTCTTCATGTCTGTGATTATCGCTGAAGAACTCCACCGGTTTTGGAACCATTTTATTTTCTTTATTTTCCATTTTCGGCCACTCCCATCCTTTTTCAACAATGTGTCAGCATTTCTTAGAACCAAGATAGACCATCATCATTTCCAATATGAGTAGTTTGCCCCGTCCAACAACGGGGGACGCAACTAGGTGCAGTTAATGGATGCCGTCACAACTCCCTTGATCTACTTGTTTCTAAAGAAAACTGGAACCTACTCTGGTGCCAATCGAAATATTATAACTTGTATGTAAATAACAGTAGTGAGTTCTTAAGAGGTAAGAAGATTCAAGAACCAATAATATTAAATAGATTCAAATAGAAAAATTCGAGGAAGAATCCCTCTTCTTTTCAGACCTTTTATTAGTGAAGTGTTGTGCACAAATATAATTTGGGCTTACAGAACTTTTAGGATTCACTCCTAAAACGCCAATCTATACACACTCCCCCTGACTACTTACCCTGTCATTGTCCCCCAGTCAGACTTAATGCAGAGAATCCCTCTTACTGCACTTACAAGCTCTCTCGAACTTGTTTGACACAAATCTCCCGCATTATGTCCACAACAACTACTTGATGTTCCTTGATAGGATGACCACCAATTAGCATCTTTTAGTTATTATCTAACCGAATACACAATGGAGAAGTAAGACTTGATGCAAGACTTCATTTCTGAGCATCTCTATATAGTGACTGCATTTCCTTCAGGCTCCTCTTGATTTGAATCATCCTTTCATTAGCCTTTAATAATTATAAATTGCAATTGTAGTTTGACTTGCTTTACTTGCAGATTCTTCATGCCAATTTTTCTTTAGTTTCTTCAATCAAGGAAATCTACCACCCAAAGTAAACTCCAAGTGTATTATTCAATGAATGCCATAAATTTATAAATGTCTAAATTAACAGTAGAGTTCAATCTAAGCAACAACCACTTCTTTAATGGATGGATGCTATCATAGATCAAATATATGGACCTAAGTGGACATGGATTTTCTCAAGTTGTGCACAACCTAGTTGTACTTGACAATATGCAACATGGGTCAATTAGCCACCTTTACAGTGATACTTGATTGGAATCGGCACTTTGAAACACACACACGCACATATATATACACTGGTTTGATATGGAATATGGAACTAATGTTGGATAAGAATAAAAACACACATGTACACAACTAGTCTGTAATAATGGAAGATTGTAAGTCCAAATTGGTACAATAAGCATGCTTCATCATTTATTCCCTTTTTCTTCTTTCTTTTTTTCTTTATTCTCCTTTATATTTTTTCTTCCACCGCTGGAATT
The DNA here is from genome assembly GCA_958295605.1 of Ajuga chamaepitys. Lineage (NCBI taxonomy): Eukaryota > Viridiplantae > Streptophyta > Magnoliopsida > Lamiales > Lamiaceae > Ajuga > Ajuga chamaepitys. The sequence goes on along the minus strand of OY282498.1, from coordinate 22,383,002 downwards.
CATTCAAAGCTACTCCAACGCATAAAAGTTGTGTTTCTCTACGATTGTCGTTCATTGATGCTCCAAATTCTACTACGCTTCATCGTCTTCTTTTGTAAAGCACATGCAACTCCATATTCACCTGAGAAGCCCCCCCTCCCCCAACAAATAAATCTACCAGTTTTTTCACCACCTTCCTACTCGCTTTCCCCACCATTTGTGTTACTATTTGCTAACCCTTGTGGTATACCCTTAGATTGATCCGTCGATATTATTCCAACTCTTACTACAAAGTTTTTTCGATTGGTTGAATCTTACAGGCCAACATTCATCCAATGGAGGCCTTTACATCTTTTGAAACCATTTTGTAGGTTGATTCAATATGAAGCTGAAGGGACGGACAGTAACGGTTACATGTGAAGGGTTGGAAAATAAAAGCCTCCAAATAATCATTCTCAAACGAACTCATTCAAAAGAAAAATACATAGCTTTCTTCAAATTTAGTGGCACATATCTGATTTTGGTGGTGGCAAAATGTTGATGTGGTGAGGCTGGAGAGTGACAACCTTATTTTTATGTATATAGATATAATATTTTTCGAGGAAGTATTAATTTATTTTATATATCTAATGTATATATACATATATATAGCCATTTTTAATATGTAATATATAAATAAATCAATTATGTGAACTATTCGAATCAAATACAACTAGATTTGTATTCGACATTAAAATTATATGAAAATAGAAAATAGAAAAATAATGCGTAACTCGAATTTGGATCATCCTAATCTATTTCTAATCAAAAACGAAAAAAAATTATTTGATTTGTTTATAACTCTACCTTAGAGAGATTGAAAGAGTAGTGCGGATACAGTTGTAAATGAACAGAGTTGTCATTGAAAGAGTTGTTAACGATCTCGTTTATTTGAATACATAAAAAAATGTTTTGAGCTAGTTTTATAAATGAATAGAGCTTGAACATAATTAACTCGTTCGTTAAAAGCTCGTGAGCTTGTTGGAAACCCAATTAATAATGAAAGTAATAATAATAAAAATAACAATAAACCAACAATATTCATACTACATATTAATGAGCATTTGGTTTAATTAGTTTATTTGTATTAAGGCTGTCAAAATGATCGGGTCGGGCTAGTAGACAAAATCGGGATAGGTTAGGTTGGCCTATATTTCTTCGAACTAAAAAATTCTAGCCCAGCCCACCCTTGGGCCATCGGATTTCGGGTCAATTTTGGCCCAATGTATTTTATGAATTTTTCCTAAAAAGTTTTGTTCAATATCAAAAAATCATATAAACGCGAAAAGAGCCGATACTAAAAGTAAAAATACAAATGGAAATGAGTTATAGCGCAAGTTGTGGAACATAGGTAAAGTTAATTATACGTTTACAGTTGTCACAACACAAAAGAGCAAATACTATAAAAGTCAACATACAAATGGAAATGAGTTGTAGCGCGAGTTGTGGAACATAGGTAAAGAACCCAATTTCTCTCTCTTTTTACACGATGTATTGCTGCTAGGTATTAAAAACTAACTCTTTTTTATTTATTTTTAATATATTAAAACCTCCGAAAAAAATGGGGAAACACTTTCCCTCTAATGGGATTTAGAGTTAACTCATTTTATTTATTTTGTAAAACCGACAAAAATAATGAGGGACTTTTCTCTCTCAAAAGTTATTGAAGGAAAAAATATTTAGTAGTTACTTAATTAATAGATAGTGCTAATATGAATGTTGAGTCTCTATTTAAAAAATAAAAAAATAAATAACAAAAAAAAAAGTCGGGCTAACAGGCCAGCCAAGTTTTTCGAGCGAAGCCCATTCGGCCCATCTAGCTATTGAGTCGAGCCAAGTAGGCTCAATTTTTTTAGGGCCAGTGAAGACTCAACCTATCCTAGTCTCTTTTTGGGTTAGGCGGGCCGGCCCATCGGGTCGGGCTCATTTTGACAACCCTAATTTGTGTGGAAATTTAGGAAAATGTGTGCATTTGATGTTTGTAAAAAAACACAAATGTTCACAAACATTCAAATACATTCACGAACACGTAGGTAAATATAACCTGACATTTTTAGATACGGCTCGATGATTTTGGTTATTTTTCTTCTTCCTTTTAGTTAAGATCAAATTGCAAATTTCTCTAGAAATGAGACTACAAAGTTGAAGGAGTTTTCTTTTTATTTACAAAAGAATGTATTGACTTTGTTAAAAAAAAATCGTAGTATTACTCTCATGCGAGGCAAGAAAGTTGATTTAAAAAGTAATTATTTTAAATAAACCAAATATGATTTAATCTAATATTTAATAATGTGACAATGTTATTTTAATAAAATGAATATTTAGAAATTTAGGATTAAATAGTAATAAAATTATAAGTAATGCCAATATAAGTTATATATGAATTTAATACTCCCTCTGTCCTACTTAATTTTGCGGGGCTGACCGAACACAGATGTTAAGAAAAAAGTGTTTTTGCTTTTAAGTTGTCTTTATCAAAGGTGTAGATTGAGGATGGAAATTGTGAGAAAAAATTCATTTTTAATGGTGTGCAAAGTTAAGTGAGACGGACGGAAACGGCAAGTGTGTAAATTTAAGTGGGACCGAGGGAGTATAACTTACTGTATATATATTTTATAGATTAACACTAAAATAAAATATTAAATATAAAAAATAAAATATCTCTATTTTCGAAATGATCATCACATATCTTAACCCAAACACACATTCAGCGTGTTTGTATCATTCTTGACCTATATGCATATGCACAAATAGCTTAATTAACTATGAGTATTCAAACAAATAGAAATATCTAAATATCATCCCGTATTATTAAATAAAACAAATTGTATAATATTATAAGAAATTAGTTTTCCTTTTATGTTTTCTATTTAATTTTAAATATTTTAATTTCTCTAGATAAAGTTTTAAATTCTAATTATGACTATTTAACTTTAAAAAATCTCATTTACAAGTTTTAATACTTTACGTGGTGATTGTAGTTGTACTCAATTTATAAAATAACAAAATAAAAAAGTTATTCAATATTTTGAACAATAAAATAAAACCTTTGATTTTTTAATATTTCTTAATATTTTCCAATATATGCGTTGAAATTTTCCACATAAATTATACATTTTTATTGTAAATCGTAAATTTATTTAAAGATGCATATTATAAATGTAAAAAAATTGTTTAGGTTGCAAATTCTGAAAGAAAAAGACATAGATTAGAGTGGTTAACTATGACAAAGTATTGTTTAGTTTGTAAATTCTAAGAAAATATATAGTTTAAGTTGGTTAAATATTATCAGAAATTCTCAGATACAGCTCGACTCGACTTGAATTGTTTACATCCGTAAATACAGAGGAGTGATTAATCATTTTTGTTATTTTTTCTTCTTCCTTTCAGTTAAGATCAAATTGTAAATTTCTCTAGAAATGAGATTACAAAGTTAAAAGGACTTCTCTTTCTATTTACAAAAGAATGCATTGACGTTGTTAAATAAAATGGGATACTCCATGTACCTCTACACTAGATAAGTCAATGAACCGGAAATAAAAAAAAATTATGCAATACAAAAGTTGAATAAAATTGTTCAAAAGTAAATAATTCAGGGTTTCTTAACAATATTAACTTGAGAAAAATAAAGTAATATTATTGATTAATTCTAATATCCTTTTATATAGTTTTATATTTTGATGTTTGAGGATGTTGAAAAATATAAATGAATTTTAGGAATGATTTCAATATGTTCTATAAATAAAATGATGAATTATATTATGAGTTGTCTAGTTTTTTTGGGGGGGGATGTCTATTTGCGAAATATAACTAGTAAAAGGATTTTTTAAATCAATTAATTATAATCAACTTTTTAGGGATATATATATATATATATATATATATATATATATATATGAATGACACATATATGTATAGAGAGAGAGGGAGGGGGGGGGGGGTAGAGAGAGAGAGAGAGCCAATAGTTGCTTGTATTAATGTAAAGGAAAAGGACAAAAAAGAAAAAGGAAAAAGAATCTACCCTCTAGAACAAAAAAAAGAGCATAAAAAAATACTGCCACAAGCAGGTAGGTATCATAAAAGAAACGAAAGTAAGTTGGATCATCCAAGATGTCCCCCAGCTTCGCATTGGCTACCAGATGCATCACATTGAACTTAGGATCCTCAGAATTTATGCGTATGAGAACCTTTGAATCTTGGCTCTAAGACAACGTACCTCTCTCGAGAACATCACGAGACTGCTCTGGTTATAATAGGATCCCAAGCTGGAGCATGGAGGTGCAACCTTAATAGGCAGCGCCCCTGGAGAAATAGGACTCAACAATGCATACGAAATCCCTCCCTCATCGGAATAGGGGAGGCAAAGTGAAGAACCAGGTGACTGGAGTAAAACTATAGTAGAAGTGCATGAGGGCTTCGAGGATCGCAGAAGGCCTTCCAACCTAGGATACTCTACATCCAAATACGCTAAAGAAGCAGAAGAATTCTTCGTGGACACACAATTATCTGCCATTTGGGGCATGGAAGAAGAAATCCTAGCAGGATAAATCTCTAGAACTAGAACTCTGAGAGTAGAAGGCGTGGACATGACCATAGATGCCGTACCCATGGAAATGGGAAAGGCCCCCTTCACCAGAGCCGAAAGCTGAAGAGAATCAACCCCACTGCTAATGACTATAGAAGATACCTTTTTAGACACTCCCACTTATCTGACATTGTAGCTTTGACCCGATAGACTTGCTTGGATTGTGATAAGCTAGTGGCAGTTGTCTTATGTTTACAGCATGCAACATCCACATGCCCCACCACGTGACAATATTGACAAAATTCTTAGCAAATCTCAAACCCGACGATAACAAAGGAGCAAATCCCCACGTGCTCGACCATGAACTATTAAAAAAGCTTCTTAGAGAAGTCCACCTCACAAGGATATGTGCAAAATGGCCACATGAATCCGCAAGAACGTTCATCCAGTTCCATTGGTTTGCTAACCGTGTTCGCATTTCCTAAAATAACCGGTGTGTCCCAATAGAGGTATGGTAGATCATATATACGAAACTATATGGAGCCAAACGATGATTTACCTTGCAATGGAGTCAAATCCCATGTCCAATGAGAAAGTTGTAATGCGCTGGGTTTAAGCTGAATGACCTGCGGGAAAAAGCAGTTGCACGGTCGTTCTTGCAATTGAACTGCAAGTTATGATGGTCAGCCCCCACGGGAATGATTTTCCAAGGACGCTGCAACTTCCAAACTTTTTGCAATTCATTCTTCAAGTTAATGATTGTCAAGGGCTTATCTCCTTTGGAGTAGAAGATGTGAGCCATTAATGTACTCGACAGAAACTTCACGCATTGTTGAAGTCTCATCTCATACATCAATACTGAATAAATTTCCCCTTTCCTGACCAAATTCAAAGTTGAGTCAATAGTTGATTGTAAAGGTACATCTCCCTTAGTTGTAGCAGCAGAAGACTTCCCTGTAGCCATAAGAGGAGATGTCTAAGTGTTCGCCGAATAATGCCATGGAGATAGCTACTTGGATGAGGGCTCGACCACAAGACCTAGAACCACTTTGTGAAAGAGCGATGCTCGTTGTTGCTACCAAACAAGTACTTAGGGGTATGCTGCTGCTCCATGTGAAGAACGAAGAGCAGGGAACCTGTTAGGGCCCTGTCCGCCTAAGACAATGGCGCAAAAGCAAATTACAAGAACTCCAGGAATCTCAACGCGAGTGTCGACAAGCTATTCGAAGATACCAACAGAAAAAACTCTAGCGAAGGCGGACAAGAATCAGCATGAGGGCTTGAGGAAGCCTGTACTATGTCGTTGGTGGCACATCGACTGTCGAGATGCTGGGGAGGATTGGCTGAGCATTAATCGTATTCAAGCCATCAACAACTAAGGTTATATCAAGATGCCCTAATTTCTGAGGGCAAGAGATTGACATTAAGGTCATGTAGATGCATGTAGTTAATCGTATTCAGGCCATCAACTACATGTAGTTAAAAAAAGTTTATGTTTTTCCAACTTCTTGTAGCTGCTCCAAAAGCCTTGTTTTACCAAAAAAAAAAAAAAAAAAGAAAAACGAAAAAAGAAAATACATAGTAATTGTTCTTTTTTCTATTTGAGGGGAAAACAATGTCATTATATAATCTTGAAATGTATATTGTGCAACATCAAATGAAAAAACCATTTACTTAATCACAAGCCGTAAACAACTCCTTTCTGCATTTTTTTGGGTTGAAAAAAAAAACAACACGAATCTATGAAATGATCTATTCACTCTTAATTATAGAACTTCAAGTCCACTTAGAATATATTATAAGCCAAATCAGGTGACATAAGAAAAATCGGACATGTAACTCTTGAGCCCCTTTGAGGTGACCATTTTGTTCCTCATATTCCACCGCGGGCCGAAAGTCATACATAATCATCATTTAAGGTAGATCAATGAAATTTGACAAAAGTTATGCAAATCCAAGGCTGATTAATTTTAAAAAATGAGAAATAAAAATTATGCATAATATATAACTGGAAACTCACTTGATTTGCATCTTCAAGCACTAGCTCAAATGCTTGGATCTTCTGCAGCAAATGTTTATCGACGTGTTTTCTTTCCCGAGACTCTTTTATAGTCTCTTCTGTTGGTGGCATTACATCAAATACATGTTCATATCGAAGGTTCTCCTGCATTTAGAAAATAGAAATTCATTGCAAACTAATTCATGCCATCTCAATATTAAACACAGCTGCATCGTCTTAACCTATAGTGAAGAACTGATGGGCATAATTCTCTGGGAGGGGGGAGCAAGAGAGAGAGAGGAAGAGAGAGTGGCTTACGTTATCACCGAAGAAGGCACTCATTTCATTCAAGTCATTTTCCCGACCCCCTTTTATGGTCGGTTCCTAACACCTACAATATATGTTGTAAAAACTTAAATTGAAGTGCTTTATCTCTTCCCATTTGGCCATTAGATACATCTGGGATTGTTTGTCCTACACAAGCACTGACTAATCTAATCAAGTACCATGCAACAAACCTCCACAAGAGAATTTTAGAACATAATATAAAAATAAAATAATAAATAAAAAAAAAAAGAACGGAAAACAGGGCACCAAGAAAACAAAGACAGGTAACATCATTTGTTGTTGTCTCACAGAGAGAGGGTCTTAAAACAATTTTACCAGTGTTCCATAGAGAGGTAATTTTTGGGGCAGTTGTTCAGCATACTGGAGAAGGAATTGCCAAAATAATAAATAGAAGATTGAGCTTTAAGAATAGTAAATATAAAAGCTCCATCTGCAGTATATTCAAAGTGTATACTCCTTAGTATAGCAAAAACCTCTCTTTATTCATCATACATTCAATTATTTTTCACTAATACATTAACATTATTAAAATTTACGAGATAACATTAGTTATTAGTCAACCAGTGATAAGTATGGTCCAGTCGCTTCGGGTCGGACTAACTCGTCAGCCGGGTCAATTGGGCCCAGAAGCGCAAGCCCAACACAGCTAAGTCGGCCCAGTTATGCGAGCCCAACACAGCTAAGCCCAGTCGCGGCATATTTGAAAATTGAGATCGCGGCATATTTGGAAATTGAGATCCCCATGATCTTTTCCCAACTGCCATGCAGATTTGGTGGGCGAGATTATAGGAATTTAGTTAGGGTTTTGATTTGTATAGTATAAATAGGAGAATTGAAGACGGATTTAGGGTTGGGACTTTGTATTTAGAAACTGCAACTTGTAACATTGTAATCCAACAGTAAAGGAAGGATATTGAAAAACACCCCGGAAGGTTATTGCCTTCGCCCGTGGACGTAGATCTCCGGATCGAACCACGTAAATCTTGGTGTCGTTTCAATTCTTGCATGTGGTAAATGTGATTGATTTTGGATATTCAGTTTTGCGCTTTATCAATTAGCGCCGTCTGTGGGAAACGATTTGAAAGTAAAACCCTAGCATACTTCAACGTCGACGAGTCAGCAATGGTGAACACCCGCCCATCTGCTAACCCTACTCGGTCCCATCGTAATCCCCCCGTGGATCAAAATCCCCCGTTGCCCCGTCAACAGAATCAGGACCCGCCTGCGGGGCACATTAACGTGCAGCATCTCGCGCCCGTCAATGCGCCGGCGCAAGTTAACCCTCAACCTGCCCCCGAATTACTGCCGGTACAGGAAGCCATTCTTCGGGAGCATGCCGCTCTATTCCAAGATGGAATAATCGGTGCGCTAACTCCGGTGGGCGCACTAACAATGGCGCCGACCAGGAGGCAAGACATCCGCCCCGTGATCGATCTCACGAATTGGATGAAGATCCACCTCACCGAGCTAGGCCTGATCGCCGCCGACAGCGATCAGTATGTCCTGTGGAGAACCGCAGTTCTAATGGTTCGAGGCCCCGTTATGACCATGAGGACGTGGATCGCCGCAGACCTATAGACGCACCAAAACGGGCTCGCTTGGAAAAGTCCCGTATACTTGATCCTCTGGAACAAGAGCAAGCTCAGTTTGCCGCCGAGCTTGACAAGGTATTGGGCCTTGATGTTGATGGGGAGATCATCACCCCGTTCTCTGAGGAGATTCTTGCTACTCCACTCCCCGAGGGGTTCAAAATTCCCCTAGTGTCCGTCTACAACGGCACCGGAGATCCAGGTAATTTTCTAAGCGCCTTTAAGTATGCTATGTTTAATCGCAGCTGTACACCCCACCACTTTTGCAAGGTGTTTCCTGAGTATCTTCAAGATGAGGCCATAATTTGGTTCGATTCCTTGCCTCGAGGCAGTGTTACTTCTTTTCGGGATCTCGCTGAGCAGTTTTGGGCACGTTTCCATACACGAGCAAAGCCCATGACCACTTTGGCTGATCTCATGAATCTGGAACAGCGAGATGGAGAGACTGTTACCCAGTTTCTTAACCGCTTTACTGCCGAAAGCCTAAAAGTCGACAGCCGATCTGATGATGTTATAATCACGGCCTTCATGAATGGCCTCCGACCCGGTCCCACTCTACACTTAGCTCGTGCGACACCCCCTACCACGACCCGGGCTCTTTTTGGCATCGTAAGCAGGTTCGCCAAAGCTGAGGAACAAACCCGTCGCAAACGCGAGAAACATGCTACCAAACGGCAACCAGATAAAACGCAAGCCGAGACTAGTACCCGGCCCAGTGCCTTCAGCCGTCTAAGTACAGGACAGTTGGAACCCCGCGGAGATGTTCCTCAACTCACTCCACTTACTAAATCAAGGACAAAAATACTTTCTGTTCACAAGAACGATCTGCGACCGTGCCCACGGATGACTGCTCTGGCAGAAAAACCTAACCGCGATAAGTGGTGTGCGTACCACCACGATCATGGACACGACACCGAAGAATGTCGCGAACTTGGAAAAGAAATTGAAGATTGTTTGAAGAGGGGTTTCCTGCGACAATATGTAGTTCGGACCGAGGACAGATCCCGGTCGAACCAAAATGGAGGCTCACAACAAGGCCGTGGAGGTTACAACGACCGAGGTCCAAGACAAAACAGACCTCAGTGGCAGAATAACAGGTCGGGGTATAACAATTACGCACGGCAAGACCAGGGTAATCGCCAACAGCCTCAATTGCTACCACCTCCACCTCCTCATGGAGGTCCCGGAGATAATCCACCAAATCACGTTGTCCAAGGGATAATATACGTGATATATGGGGCCATTCCAATAAGGACTTCCCGAAGTGCCCTGAAGGCCGAAGTGCGTAGGCCTCCTCCCGAGGAGCCACGTCACAAGCGCTTCCACAAATCTGAAACTGTGAGTTTCACTGATGAGGATCCCGTCCCCGAACTCACCCCACACACTGCCATCGTCATTGATATGGCCGTGGCCAATGTTACAATCAAGCGAGTCTTCGTCGACAATGGAGCCGCTGTCAGTGTCATATTTACTGATTGTTTCCAAAAAATAGGCATACCTCGCGAATAGCTCCAACCCGCCCCCGGGCCACTAAAGACCTTCACTCAGGGTGAGGTCCGACCTGAAGGAATAATCAACCTCCCAGCTTCGCTTGGTACTTATCCAGCGATAAAAACCATCTTCGTCGATTTCTATGTGGTCAGCTCTCCATCTCCATATAATATGATTCTGGGCAAAGATTGGCTCACCCCGGCGAAGGCCATATGTTCCACATATCATCTCGCATTGAAATTTCCTACACTCCATGGAGAGGTTTCCATCCGTGGTAATCAAAGAATTTCCAAAGAGTGCATCTATGTCGCACTTAAGAAAACAACCAAGGCTCCTCCTAAGCCCCAGTTTCAAATAGCCACCTCGGCTCTTACCCCGGGTTCATCTGAGTCACTCGGGGACAATACTATTAAGGTGCCGCTCGATCCGGCTGAACCAGAACAAACTGTTACAGTAGGCGCCGTGGACACACCATTGTTGCACAATGCCATCATCCAAACGTTACGAGAATATTCTGAAGTCTTTGCTTGGTTTCCCCTAGATTTGCCGGGGGTCTCTCCAGACCTTATTACTCATAAGCTGAATATTGACCCCAGCCTGAAGCCCATACAACAAAAGTGACGGCAATTTTCCCCAGAGAGGAACGTAGTCATCCGAACTGAAGTTCAACAGCTCTTAGATGCAGACATCCTGTTCGAAGTTCACTATCCGTCCTGGCTTTCTAATCCCGTGATGGTGACGAAGTCAAGTGGGGCATGGAGGATGTGCGTTGATTTCTCCGACCTCAATAAGCACTGCCCGAAGGATTGTTATCCTCTGCCCCCCATCGACCAAAAAACTGAGGCTATTACTGGGCATAAGGCGCTTTGCTTCCTAGATTTATACAAAGGATATCATCAAATTCATATGGATCGCCAAGATGCCCTTAAAACAGCCTTCATTACTGATTTTGGGTGCTTCGCTTTCATGAAAATGCCCTTTGGGCTCAAGAATGCCGGAGCTACTTATCAACGTCTTATAGATCATGTCTTCCGAGACCAGATTGGCCGCAATGTTGGTATATGTTGACGACCTCGTTATTAAAAGTTCCTCCCCTGCAACATGTGTGCAGGACATTGCCGAGACGTTAAGCATGTTGCGACGCTATAATATTCGCCTCAATCCGGCCAAGTGTACCTTTGGCGTTGGATCATGAAAATTTTTGGGGTATGTGGTCTCACAGCACGGTCTCAAGGCCAACCCAGCCAAGATTAGGGATGTGTTGGATCTTCAGCCGCCGAAGACGGTGAAAGATGTTCAGCGTCTAACCGGCAGCCTCGCAGCCTTGAATCATTTTTTGTCTAAGGCAGCAGAGCGTCAGCTTCCTTTCTTTAAAAAATTGTGTCAGGCAAAGAAATTCGAATGGACTCCGCAGTGCACCGAAGCCTTTGAGGCTTTAAAACAACACATCAACCAGTTGCCTACTATGTCCACGCCTGTCCCCGGAGAGCGTCTTTATGTGTATTTGGCATCCGCCGAAGAAGCCATCAGCGCGGCCCTCGTCCGCGAGGATCATGGAAGTCAACAACCCGTGTACTTCGTCAAACGAGCACTTCAAGGGGCAGAGACCTGGTATTCTGTGGTAGAAAAAACAGTACTGGCCCTCGTTATGGCGGCCCGCCGCCTGCGTCCCTATTTTCAAGGACGCGATATTAGGGTTCTCACTAATCACCCTACTCGTTAAATTCTCACCAAGCCCGATGTGTCGGGACGCTTGGCTAAGTGGGCCATCAAGCTCGGGGAGCATGATATACAATTTCTACCTCATCGAGCCATCAAAGGTCAAGCTCTTGCGGATTTTTTGGTCGAAGTATCATTCATTGACCCCGAGACAATCACATGTGCTTCCACTACTCACCACTCCGATCTCGAAGCTGAAGTCCGCAAGTGGCGGGTATACGTGGACGGCGCCTCTGCGACCTGAGGTAGTGGCGCCGGGGTCCACCTCATTTGCCCCGATGACGTTGAGATCAAGTATGTCTTGCGTTTTAAGTTCAAAGTGACCAATAACGAGGCGGAATACGAGGCAGTCCTTGCTGGGCTCCGGCTTGCTCAAACTTTCGGAGCTTCGCATATCCAGCTTTTCACTGATTCCGAGGTGGTCTCCAGTCAGATCAAAGGCACTTATGCAGCAAAGGATGATACATTGAAGAGGTATCTAGCTCTAACACTTAAGCTTTTGCTGACTTTCACTTCAACTAATGTCCAGCAGATACCCCGCGAAGAAAACGTTAAAGCTGATATTCTTAGCAAAATGGCCTCCGCGGTCCCTTCAAATATGTCTCCGGACACAATCGTTGAAGAAGTCACCCACCCCTCAATTAGTGAGTTGGCAATCTCCTTATTGACTGATGCCGATCCCAATTGGATGACTCCTATCGTCCAATATCTTCAAAATGGTACACTGCCCGACGAAAAATTACTCGCTCGGCGGATACTTCTTAAAGCACCGAAGTACACACTTCACGACGGAATCTTGTACCGTCAGTCATACTTGCAGCCGAGTCTTCGATGTCTTGGCCCAGTCCAGGCTGACTATGTTCTTCGGGAATTCCACGAGGGGGCATGCGCAAGTCATATTGGGCCGTAGACGTTGGCTAAGAAGGTCCTCCGGTGGGGATACTACTGGCCCACATTGTTTAATGATGCCCATAATTTAGTGTTAAAGTGTGACAAATGTCAGCGGCATTCCCGAGTAAAACACCTGCCGCAAACCGAGCTTATTGGCATAGAAAGCGCCTGGCCATTCATACAGTGGGGAATCGATATCGTGGGACCGTTCCCCGTTGCTCCAGGGGGCTTGAAGTTTCTTGTGGTCGCTGTTGATTATTTCACCAAGTGGGTCAAAGCCGAGCCCCTTACTGCCATAACTGGCCAAAACATCCTGAAGTTTGTTTGGCGCAACATCATATGCCGCTTCGGTATCCCGAGTGCCATTATCTCTGACAATGGCAAACAGTTCGCAAATGATCCTTTCCGGTCCTTGGGCGAAGAGTTGCACATCAAACAATTTTTCACCCCGGTTGCTCATCCTCAAGCTAATGGCTAAGTTGAATTCACTAACCGCACTCTGATTAACGGTATGAAGAAGCGATTAGATCAAGCCAAAGGCCTCTGGGCCGAGAACCTTCCACAAGTTCTCTGGGCCTATCGTACTACGCCGCATTCGTCAACCGGGGAGACTCCGTATAGCCTCACCTATGGCTCCGAGGCTGTCATTCCTGCTGAGGTGGGAGTGCCCAGCCCCAGACTCATAAACCTCGACCCCGAGTCTAACGAGGAAGCACTCCGTAACATCGCCGCGAGCAATTCTTTATCCGACAAGCTAAGAGCGAACAACAAGCAGCTCAGTATTACAACCTCCGGGTTAGGGGTACGCAGTTCCAGGTCGGAGACCTCGTGCTCCGGTTAAATTCTGCCAGCAAAGCTGCCCCTGAGGGCAAACTGCATGCCGCTTGGGAAGGGCCTTATCGCGTCGTTGCCGCACATGCCTCCGGGAGCTATTAGTTAGAGCATCTAGATTGCACACCGATGCCCCGAACCTGGCACATTAGCAATCTGCGGCGTTTCTATCTATGATTTCTGATTGTCAAGTACCTTTTCTTCCTTTACGATTTTTGTACGTACTTTCATTTTCATACCGTGGCACTTTCTTTTTTACAATTACACTTGTATTCTTCAATTGTTCCGACAATCACTATGAATAAAAGTTTTAACTTTTAATACATATACAACTTTTCTTCTACGCTGCGGAGACGCCTCGGCCTAGAATAAGTATTGTTTGTCTCCGGGCACATTGGTCTCTCGCCCGATCCCTCTGGAGAGATCAACATTAGGTCCCCGGACATATATTCCCTCTCGTTTGATATATCCGGAGAGGTCAATAACTTTGTTGTTTAACATTAACTCCCGCCCGATCCGTCCGGGGAGATTCTATGCCTTGTTTCCGAACAAGGGCTTATTTACGCCTCGTACTCCCGAGTACTAACTACAACCCTATTTCATTATGAAATGTCAACATAACTCAAAGAAATTTCATTATGCCGAGTCCTCAGTTACTCTATTTTTTGCAAAACATACTTGTTATATACATCAAAATATTTTTGAAAGTTTTATTTCCTAAATACTTTACAAATATACATGATTTGTTACTATAACATCTCTATTTATTTGCGACCCCCTAGCCAATATTCCGCGCTCTAGCGTTGCGATCTGTCCCGTGAGCTCCTTCGCGTCCTCTGAGATCTGGAGGTACCCCGACTCTGGGCTCTGGTCCTACCCCTACTTCGCTCTTCTCTACGCCAAGGACTAGGTTGTGGCGCTGCCCACGAAGTGTTAGCCCATTCCACGGGATCCCACTCTGCGGGGGCCATCACTTCGATCTCCTCCGCCAATTTTTGCACCACCTCTTCGGCTACCACCACCGGGGTCGGTTCTCGGATTATAATACCAGTTGGTTTTTTCACTGACCCCTTTCTACTTCTCCTCGGAATCTTTACGGCAATCCCCCGACTGGAGCTGGCGATATTTTCCTCCGCAGTACGGTGCCACCTTCTGTGGCCTTTTACGTCCTCGTACATGCTAAGGATTATCTCCAGCACTTCTCGCTTCCTCGCTAGCTCGGCAGACTCAGCATGTCCGCTCTCTAAGAGCACTGCGATCTCTTTCTGAATCTCGGTAGTTCGCTCCTCGACCTCTTCAAATGTCAGAAGCCCGAACTCCGACAAGATTCGCTCATACTCTCTTTGATGCACGAAGAGTCGCTCCAGCTCGGCACATTGAGACAAATACTTCAGCTGCTGGTCTATTGCCCTCTCTGCGGCCTTAGCTCTCGCCTCTTCGGCCTCTGTTGCCCTCTTTTCCGCCGAGGCTAGTTTTTTCTCCAACCGGGGCACCACCTGCTTCTGCAAGTTGTCCTTCTCACCGTGGAACCATTCCAAAGACCGCATAAGCTTCTTTATCATGTTGTGTAGCTCCTCGGTATTCTCCTGTTTGCAGCACAGATTCAGTACTAATATGTCGTAGTCAACATCGAAGCGAAAGCGCAGTAACTCAACAATATTTATTCAACAGACTTCATTATCAAACAGACTGTCATATACACATTCATCATCAAGTACATTATAGCAAGAATACAGATTTTTCCTACAACTACGATATTTACAATTTATCAGAATTGCGGGGAACTGACCTCCCCCTGATCGGCCCCCTCGGCCGCCTCCGGCACCTCCACCTCCTCCTTGTGCTCCTCTTCTGGCAAGGCCTGGTTCACCCCCGCATCACCCTCCGTTGTCTCCGCGGTAATTTCCATGCGTGGGGGTGGATTCTTTGTTCGTGGCTCCGAAGTGAACTCTCCCCGCCGAAAGGACATGAACACTTCATCCTGGTCCACATTGCAGGCAGCAATCTCCTCGGCGCTCAGTATTGTCTTCTTCTCCGCCAGTGCCTTTATCAAGGGCCACTCCGGGACCAGAGCTAATGCATTGTAGTACGCCTCCTCCACGGCGCCCACGGAGTTGTAATCGTATCCGAACTCTGGACATTAGACATCCACATTCGAATAGATATCCTTGACCTTCTCCAGCAGCACGGAGCGTGTTGCCGTGTCGCCGACCACAACGAACCCCATTTGGTAGTCGAGGAACGTGCTAGTCTGCAACAGCTTTTCTGCGAAGGTCTTCAGCACGGTGGCCCTCTACTACCGCCGTCTCCTTCGCCCTCAGCTCCGCGCGTAGCTCCGCCACTTCGCCGTGAAGCACCCCGGCGTCCACCTCCACCGCGCGCAGCGCGCCACCTCCTTCTCCACCTCGGAAGCTCTCTTGCGAGCCTCGGCTAACTCCTCCTTATCCTCCCTCTCACTCCTTCGGCCGAGGTCCATGGTCCTCTGAGCTAGCCGCAATAGCTCCTCGGCCTTGGGCCCCTCCAGGCCCAGCACACTTGTTTGCCCCTGCAAAACACAAGACACGTCTCAGCAGGGTACGCTTTCATGAAGAAATAACTATCCCTACTGTACCTCAGGGGTTGTGTCTGTGCGCAGTCTTTTCGCCTCCGCAGGCGGAGTCAAGGAAGGCTCCGACCTCTTCCTCGACCTTGGGGTCAGCCCGGTGACCACAACTTTATCTTCCGTCCCTTGTGACGGCCTCGGGCTCGGCGACGCCCTCATTCTCGGGGCCACTTCAGCAGCAGGCCCCTTTTTCTTCGACGTCGTAGGTACTGCCGGGCTTCCAGAAGTCTCTTTCCGAAGCGTCCCACTGCAAGAGAAGCCATGGTTAATATAATACAATTTACAAACAGTTCAAACACATTAAGAGTCCCTACCCTCCTCGGCTGCCCCGGCTGCCGAACCCTACCCCCGGCTGGGATTTCCCTCTGCTCCTCCCGAATAGTAGGGGCTTAACCCTGCCTCCTCCAGCTCCTCTTTGGTGTAGAGTGTCTTGAACCTCCCCACGGTGCGGAAATCATTAATTGACTCCGGCTCCACCACCGGGGCATTGTCAACTACCTCCTCCCTCCTCCACCTCGGGAGGGCAACATCCACCTTTACATATATAAACTTCTCCTTCCAACCCTTTACCTTACTCGGGTTTTTCACCTTAAAACCACCTCGAGCCCTCGGGCTAAAGGAATACAACCCCTTCGATTTCCCGAAGGCTTTAAGTTGGAAGAAGAACCTAAATATATCTACATCCGGTTCTACTCCGGCCCTCTTGCATACTACCATAAACCCAACAACTTGCCTCACCGCGTTGGGCGCTAATTGGCAAAGGGTAATGCTGTAATACCTCAGAAGCTGCACTATGAAGTCCCAGAGAGGGAACCTCAGTCCTATCTTCAGGTAGTCTATATACACCCCAATAAACCCCCTGGGTGGGCAGCAAGCTCGGTCACTAGGCTCCGGCACAATGTATTCTAAATCGGAGGGGAAATAAAATGATGGTACCAGAGCTTCTATTTGAACCCGTGACATCCGCAACGCCTCCGCGGCAACCTCGAAATCCTCCTTGCCGCAATCACTAAAACCTACAGCCCGGGTGCCGAATTCCATACCATCTGCCCTATATACAGTCCTAATTTCTCTTCTTTCGGGAATAATAAAACTCAAGGATTCTACGTTTAAAGGGGCTTTCGTCGTTCCTACTTCTCTAATCGAAGACGAAGACGAAGAGGAAGACATACTTACTTATTTTCGATTTGAGATTGCTCACGACTTGGCACTAGTGATTCTCTCTTTTTTTCCCGCTCTTTGTCTATCGCACTCGCAAATGAGAATGATAAGAAGCTTACTGTACAAACCTTATATATATACTCAAGAATCAACAGCCCGGATCTGGACATTTCAAATTCAGCGTTTGAGATATGCGCGTGGCTATCATGCGCGTGTGGAACACGCTTCTTGGGATTTGCAAAAGTGTCACTTCACATCCCTTCCTCTCATGATGGCGCCGCCAATCACATCAACTTCACCCTTTCCCAGGAAGCTTTGGGTTTCACCCCGGTGGCCCCTTCACCCCGGGGATGTTTCACCTCGGCTCGGTCGACCCCAAGACCCCGGGGATGCTTCAGTTCGGTCCCCGTTGACCTTTTCACCCTAGGGCCGCATCAGCTCGGTCCCGATTGGCCCTTTCACCCCGGGGGTCCTTCAGTTCGGTAAGGACGGAGTCTTTCTTTGCCGCCTACGCCATTACTTCACTCTACATCGCCGCCAGTTCATACCCATTAGACCGTGCCTTACACTTAACCGAAGCTCCTACCTCGCTCCGGCTGGTGGAGGGGGCATCTGATAGGTATGGCCCAGTCGCTCCGGGTCGGACTAGCTCACCAGCCTGGTCAATTGGGCCCAGAAGCGCAAGCCCAACACAGCTAAGCCGGCCCAGTTATGCGAGCCCAACACAGATGAGCCTAGTCGCGGCATATTTGGAAATTGAGATCGCGACATATTTGGAAATTGAGATCCCCATGATCTTTTCTCAACTACCATGCAGATTTGGTGGGCGAGATTATAGGGATTTAGTTAGGGTTTTGATTTGTATAGTATAAATAGGAGAATTCAAGTCGGATTTAGGGTTGGGACTTTATATTCTGAAACTGCAACTTGTAACATTGTAATCCAACAGTAAAGGAAGGATAGCGAAAAACACCCCGGAAGGTTATTGCCTTCGCCCGTGGACGTAGATCTCCGGATCGAACCACGCAAATCTTGGTGTCGTTTCAATTCTTACATGTGGTAATTATGATTGATTTTGGATATTCAGTTTTGCGCTTTATCAACCAGAAAAATAAAATAAGAAAAGGAAGCAATTTCCTTACAGATAAGATGTCATCACCGACAATGTGCAATTCACGTGAACAATCCCAAAACGAGTCTCCTGCATTGGAAATGGTGATGAAAACCGAAAGATAATGTGCTAGAAATTCGATACAGAATTCTCAAATAACCCTAAGGATTTAGCAATTACGCTTCAGCAAGTACATTTAAAAGAAATGATTCATTCATAATAATCCCAAAGTTCAATAGAAGTAAAATATAAATATTTATCCTAGACCTACAGCCCGTGGCCATCCATTAAACGAAACCAATAGGCCTAAAGCCAAAAACAAAAGCAGAAATTAAAACAAAAGAGAGATAATATAATGTTTAATAATTATGCTTGGCACTTTCGCCCCTCTTCTTAGGCCTCACGTACACCACGATTGGATTCTCATCATCTCCCTTTTCCCCAAAACGAACCTTGTCCTCAAGGTTAAGATCAGTAAAACGTGTGCGAAGCCCTTCCACCTCCTCCCACGTCGCATCCTCTACTCCTAACTGGCGCCATTGGACAAGTGCTTCGCGGATGGCCATTCCCTTACGATGGACCCAACGATAGTCGAGAGCTTTATCCGAAATACATGTAGGCATTGCATCCTCCGGATAAGGTGGCGAAGTCGCTCGCACCTCATCAGATGGCCCTATATGCTGACGCAACAATAAAACATGGAATACTGGGTGAATTTTGGCCCCTACCGACAATGCCAACTTATACGCCACCGAAAAACCTAGCCTCCTTCTGAAATGGCCCATAGAACTTACTAACAAGCTTCTAATTGAGTCGCTTAAAGACTGACTGCTGGCGATAGAGTTGTAACTTAAGGAAAACACAATCCCCTACCTTAAATTCCTCCGGACGTCGCTTAGCATTCGCATATTGTCACATTTCTAAGCAGCGACCAAATTATAAAGCAATTCCCAAAGCAACTCGTCTCGTTTCCTTAAGACATCGACTTCATGGACATCAATGGATCCCGGCTCAGGAAATGGTATATGTATCACGGGTCCGCCATAGACTGCCTCGAAAGGCATCATATCAATAGAACGTTGGTATGTAGTATATACAAATATTTGGCCGAGGCTAGATGTCGCTCTCATTCCTTGGGCTTCTGATAAGAAAACTACGCAAATATTGCTCAAGGCAGCGGTTGACCACCTCAGTCTGCCCGTTCGTCTGAGGATGGTACGCTGAGCTCATCTTCAACTGGGTACCCTGCAGTTTAAACAACTCATGTCCAAAAACACTAAAGAATATCCTATCACGATTAGTGACAATAGACGTCGGCATTCCATGCAACCGCACAATATTACGAACGAATATATCGGCAACCTCCTTAGCCATATACGGGTGCCCCAAGGCAATAAAATGCACATATTTCGACATCCTGTCCACAACCACCAAAATAGTATCCTTTTCCCACGACCTAGGTAAACGTCTTAAAAAATCCATCGAAATGTCACTCCATACCTGTTGCGGAATCGGAAGTGGCACGAGTAAACCCATCGGACTGTGGCTGTCGGACTTATTCCACTGGCAATTGTCGCGAGCCTGAATGTACTCTATGACCTCTTTCTTCAATCCCGAATGCCCACCAAAGGCGGATTCATGAAACTCGCGTATCAGGCATGAGCAGATCTCATTTGTTGGCACCACAATCCGCCCATGCTGCACAATACATCCGCTCCGAATAGTGTACCCCCCTTCCACATCAGCCCCATTTTCGAGGGCCCTCAACCGCGGCCCCCATTCGTCATCTCATGCAGTCGCCGAGATAATTTCTTCCCAGATGTCATCAATTTCACCGAAACTATTTCTCCACTCTCCGAGACCCCCCTGCGAGACAACGCATCAGCCGCGTCGTTCTCTCTTCCTGGCCTATAAACAATCTCATAGTTGAATCCCACCAATTTTACAATCCATCATTGTTGCTCAGGTGTAGTGATCTTTTGCTCCAACATATACCTAAAGCTGTGTTGGTCCTTCATAATCTCAAATCACCGTCCCAATGAATAAGGCCGCCAACACCTAATAGCTTCCAACACTGCCAATATTTCCTTTTCATAGATTGACCAAGACTGCTTGGACTTGGCAATTCCCCAACTCAGATACGCAATCGGTTTGCCTCGTTGAGATAATAGATCCCTAATTCCTAACCCCAATACGTCCATTTCAATTACAAACTCCTCGTTGAAGTTTGGAAATGCTAAGACATGAGTCGTACTCATAGCGGTTTTCAGCTTCTCAAAAGCTCCCTACGCAATATTCCCATATAAAATTATTCTTCTTGGTTAAATTATGGAGTGGTCGTGCAATCTCCCTATATTTTGGGCAAAATTTCATGTAATACCCTGCCAACCCCAGAAATCCACGCAATGTCGTAATAGTAGTTGAAGTCGGCCACTTAACAACCACCTCAATCTTCCTCGGGTCCACTCGAACCCCGCCGAAGGAGATAAAGTGTCCTAAACACTCCACTTCCTTAACTCCAAAGAAACACTTGGAAAGCTTGATAACAAACGGATTGGACCGGAAATACCACCCGAAGATGACCCAAGTGATTGTCCCATGACTCATTATACACCAAAATATCATCAAAAAATACGAGGACGAACCTGCATAGGTGGGGTCGGAAGATATGATTCATAATTTCCTGGAACGTAGCCGACGCATTTCTCAGGCCGAATGTCATGATCAAATACTCGTAGTGGCCACTATGGGTTCGGAATGCCATCTTATGAATGTCCTCGAGATGCATCCAGATCTGGTGGTACCTCACCCTCAGGTCCAACTTAGAAAAGTATCAAGCCCCATGCAACTCATCCAACATATCATCAACTGTTGGTATCGGATACCTATCCTTGATAGTGGCCGCATTAAGCGGTCGGTAGTCCATGCAAAATCTTGAAGAGTCGTCTATCTTCTTAACTAATAGCACTGAGGACGAGAACAGGATGGTATTGTACCGTATCAATCCAGCCTGGAGCATTTCTTCCACCTGTCTTTCAATTTTCTCTTTTTGAAAATGGGCATAGCGGTATGGTGCCACATTCACCGGCTTCGTCTTATCCACTAAACGAATTTGGTGATCAAAGTTATGTCGTGGGGGTAATGCTTTTGGCTGGCTAGCTACCCCAACGAATTCAGCTAACAACCTTTCAACTTTGCTTTTTCCTTCAATTCCCACACTGCCCGATGTCGGGCTTATACCTGGCGAAGACATCATATAATATTCTCCTCCTTGCAGATGATTCTGGAGCATAATCAGACTCCCTTTTGTCTGCCCATTCATAAGTAGTATATCCTATATACTTAAGCAACACCAACTCCTCTCCAATCCAAAAGTTTAAAGTGTTTGCTTTCAAATCCATCATCAGAGGACTTACGATTTCCAGCCAAGGAGTACCAAAAATCGCATCCCATTTTTGTACTTGTAGAGCATAAAATATAACATAAAACCGAATTCTTTGTATAACCACGGGGACATGCTCATATCTAAATTGGCAATACATGGCGTTACCATTACCGACTATAACCTGAACTGGCTTCGGGCATGGCTGCGACGTCAATCTCACGTGATCAGCAATATCCTGCGCAATAAAATTTAATGTGGCCTCACTATCAACCAACACAATTACGTCTAACCCATGAATGTGGCCTTATACCGAAGGTCTCGACACTACCATCACCATTTATAATGTCAAAATTGGGCTTGGGCGGCTTTGTCGGTACTCGCTCAAAATCCACTAATACCTTGTCGTTTTGTTTCGGCCCCTCCTCATCATATATAGGTGGGGATTCTTCCTCCTCCCGGACCTCCTCCATAGTAGACTCAGGGTTGTAGCATTCGGGCACTTGTGGTTCCAAGAATACTTTTTATTGTACATAAAACATAAATCAGCTTGCCTCTGTCGGCTGATTTCATCATTAGATAGAAACTTCGGCCCCTTCCAACCCCCCTGTTGATTACCTGCTGAAGTTGGGCTCGCCATCACGACCCCGGCCCCAGCCACTAGCCTTGGCACATACCTTCTGCCTACAGGTGCTCCTCGATTGAACCCGTCAATGGCCTGATTGACTCTCAACTAATCCTCCTTGCGAGTGGCCAACTCAATTGCATCCTGCAAATCACGCACATTCTTACCTCTCCCGCTAATTCCGACTTAAGACTTGCCATAAAGGCGCCCAAGAGTGCACTTTGAGGCCAGTGCGGAACGCGGTTAGCTAGCCTCTCGAATTCGCATAAATAATCTCACAAACTACCCATCTGCCGCAACTTACTTAGTGCCTCATTGGCATCCTCCTGTTGCACATTGCTAGATCTCAATATCAAGCCTTCTTTAAACTTCCTCCACATGAGGCGACCTGAGTTGGTTTGTTCAAAACAATGCCACCATTGGCGTGCCTCTCCATCTAGGTAATAGGATGCAATTTGCACATATTCCCTTAAACTAGTCCCCTGTAATTTGAAATATTGTTCGGCCTTATCAACCCAATTGCCCGGATCCTCGCCTATGAATTTGGGAACTTCCAACCAAATTCCCCTCGGTCGATTGTCCTAGAATCGATTCCTCGACCGATTCGAGGCTTGACTGTACGTTGAGTCCCTATCTTCAAAGCCATCAGACTCTTCCCCACTCTCCTCTGAGCCATCCATTTATGTTCCATCCTCAACAAACGGGTTCCATCCTCAACAAACGGGTCTATGTTGAGGAGACCTTGTCGCAACCGCATAACGCGAAGGGATTCTCTCCGTCATCGTCGTGGTCGTCGTGCGCCCGCGACCCTGTCGTGCCTGAAAATTCTATTCTCTTCCATATTGGTTGTTGCACCCGTAACCGTGTCACCCAATAATTTCGTCTCTATTGTGTTGTTCGCCGCGCCCTAAACGCCCGTCGTGCCCGCGACCATGTCTCACGCAGAAATTTTCTCTGCCTCCGCGTGGGTTGTCATGCTCGTGATGCCCATTGCAATCGCGTCGCACTGGTTGCCCCATTGCGCGTTCTTCAGTCGCGCGTTTCCCGGCGTCACACGCTTCCATCACCGTCCGATTGACTTTCGCATTGCGTTGTCATCGTGCGCATCGCTTCACTCAATTTAGCCAATGTTGTTTCAATTCTCTTGAATCGTTGCTTATTAGTCATCATGGCTGCGGAAATACGTGGTGATGAACTTGGCTTTGAGGCCAAATGATGAAAACCGAAAGATAATGTGCTAGAGATTCGAGTCGAATAACCCTAACAATTTTTGCAATTACGCTTCAAAGAAATAATTCATTCATAATAATCCCAAAGTTCAACATAAGTAAAATATAAATACTAATCCTAAATCTACAGCCCATGGGCCAACCATTAAACAAAACCAATAGGTCTAAAGCCAAAAACAAAAGCAAAAATTCAAACAAAAGAGAAATATAATATAATGTTTAATAGTTGTGCTTGCCACTCTCGTCCCTCTTCTTATACCTCACGTACACCACAATCGAATTCTCATCAAATGGAAAGAAATACAAATTATGCAAATGAACAAGTACAAGTAGTAAATAAAGATTGGATTTTAAAGAAAACACAAACTCCTGGTCTTGCTTCCTAGGAGTTACTTAATAGCTTCTATAACATCTTTAGTCTATTTGAAAATTGTCGAAACACAAGGCAAAGCTCATATAAAATATTTTCAAAACAACACCCGTGGCTGACTAATCAATGTTGTTTTTACCAAATTGATCAAGCCCAAACAAGAAACTTGGTCTATGAGAAATACATATCAAAGTTATTTTACTAGAACACCTTCGCCTCAGCCAAATAGCATATTCTTGTGACATGCAAAGGTATCTTGGTGAAAGGGCATAATTTCATCTACAACAATCACCCAAAGGTAAAAAAGAATGAGTATGCAACCAACTTAAAAATAATTTGATGAACTGATAGAATATTTATCCTTATGAATCGGTCACAACAGCGTATCTAATATGAGGGATCACAGAGTTCATCCGGAGACAAGATGAAAACTTTAATAAGTATTTACCTGATCTAAAAAGTAACGTCCCCAAGCCACCTGTGTATGAGAAGCTGTCAGATCCTGAGTGAAACCTGGTAAGATGTAGCTTCTAAAAAGCTGGAGCAGATTATAAACAGCTGTTGCAGTATCAATCCACACTAGAATACTGAAGCTATGTCAATATATTCATCAACGATGAACAATGCAATTGCATAATGTAGTACACGAATCTGTTCAATCTTAGTATATATTACATATTAGTCATAAAAATAGAAGTTCAACAGTAAATCTCATTTGTGGAGTACATGGTTTTATCTATTATTTTCACACCCGTCTTGTTGCATATATCAATATATAATATATAGTGTTCTCTTTCATGGAAAAGTTATAGAGCAGATAAGAAAAATGTGCAGAAGATCAGGACAAATCCATTACTATAAATTTAAGCCTCGAGCCATAGCTCCTTCTAATTACTACATGTGATCTTCAATTTCGAAAGGGGACTTCCTTAGGAGAAAAAAAAGGCAAGATGCCGATTATTTAATCGGTTATCAATAAATTTATGAGTTTCTTTATAAATTAAATTCTCTTTCCACATACTTCAATATATAGTAGTATAAAATAAAATTTGTCCTTAATTCACTTGGGATTCCACAATGATCAGAACTAATACTGTTGAGAGTTTCCATAATTGTTTTCTAATTTCAAAAAGAGCTTTGTACATCAAACCTTGACAGTTCTATTTTGAATTGAAAAACTACCTATCTCATAATATCATGATTTCCTTCTCTTACTAGTGGAATTTACCTATGCAGGTGTACTTGCAAGTGATGATGATGTGGTAGCTCAAACGGCAAGTAAAATATGATAGGAAGTTTTTGATAGCATTTAAGAGAATAGTATACTTGCCAGACCTCAGAATCCTGAAAAACGATGAAAAACTCAAAATTTGATACAACTGATTGTGTAATAAATGTAAATCAATTTTCAAGTGTCGGTTGTGCCATAGAACTGTCTGTTTGTCGAAAGAGACTTTAAAGACTCATCTGAGCACCGAGGAAGATATATATTTGTTTTGCCTCAATATTATATCAATATTTAATTCCTATCTTGGAGGCACTTTTTGCATTTGGCATTTCTGAACTTTACAAAAGATGAAATTTTTTGTACAAACTCTGGTAGCTTCTCATCTTGCAGAGGCATGCCCGTTTTGAGAAGTTACGTAAAGAAGGGAGATTTAAGCTTACGCTCAATGATGATGGGAAAATTGAGGGCAAGACTCTACCGAAAATAATTCTTCCGCTACAGTTTCTGGATAGGTATTCTCCTCCTATCATATTAGAGCATGCTAAAAAATATGACCATTCTTTACTCTTTCCCGAAAAGGACATTTTAAACATTATAATAAGGACAGAAGTCCGCGAAGCCTAATTAAAAGGGCAAAGGATAATGGAAACGGAAAGAGACCAAAACTGCTACAATTGAAAAAGAAACTAAAGAAAGAGATATGTTTAGTGTTCCAATTGATTAATTGTGAGCTCTAGAAATGTTCCAATTATAACTTAATTTCCTGAATCATGGAAGCCACAGAGAGAAAAACTACAGAAACGGGAGAAGAGACAGAAGGATGATTGTTGAAGAAATAATTTGGTTATTTCCATTATGCCTTCAAACAATACATGACAGTACCATAAACATCACTTTCCAAGTTTATTCGATGTATATGAGAGCATAATATATACTTTACCTCTCAGCTTCCAAGTTTATTCGTTGTAGCCTACTCAGTTATGAGCATTGGGATATCATCCAAAGGAATTGGAAGCTGTAAAAAACCAAAAAAAAAAAGAAAACAAAAAGATAGTTTAGAGAATGAAAGGAAAAACATTATATCCGTTAACAAGAGTTGATGGATCAAAATGTTATTATCTAAATATGGAATAAATAGAATTAGTTTGCTAAATGCCTATTGATTGGATCTAGAATTATACTTCTAAAGGTCTATCTTGAATCTCATATACGAAATCTGCATACTGTCACATATTTTCTTACTATCAACTTCAGCAATAACAAAAGACGTCAAGATAATACAAAGAAGTGTCTAAGTTAATTTCTTTAGATCGTCAAACTAAAACCAAGATCTCTTGACAAAGTTGCAACTTATCCTTCTTGGAGCGGACCTATTAATAAAAGAGTCGTTCACCATCTAATTGTTAAAGGCCTTACAATGCAAGAAAAAACATAACCGTAATGAAGAACAAGAAGCTAACTCACAGATCACGAAAGACCAACTCAAGGCAACTGATGAATCACTAGAAACTTATAGACCATGACTTGGATATTCTACCAAAACATCATGCATCCATTCTCAACCTTCATTAATGTCAACTCAATTACAAAAATATGCTAACAAAAAATTCATTAAGAGGCACCAATCAAGACTTACATCCGGATAAAAAGATGAAAGCATTTACCAAACTAATTCTAAGGCCTCTACTATTAAAGTAAAATATACGAAGAAAATGGAACTCTTTTTCATGCCATCACTGTACAAATTATGATTCAGTTGTTACTTATGTTACTTCAATAGGTGATCAAAATGTGTTTCATTTTCTATCCACAGAACTAAATTTTCATTTGTTAGTTATTAATTAAACTGAAAATATGGATATGAGAAGAATTTATTTGGCGATAAAGGCTGATTCAGTAGCTGCAAGTGAACCAATCAGTTCAGATTTAAACGAAATTGGAAATCCATTGAAGAAATTGGCTGATCATGAAATGAAGCTGTAAAATATGTACATTCACATAAACTGCAGATGTGTGCTTGATAACATCTGCTAACCTAGAATATCACTCAAACCACTCAATTCCAAGGTTCACTAAAATTAGGAAATCACTCAATTTTTGAGTGAGTCATGTTTTTGTTAGGTAAAATGGGATAACCCGATGCGTACCCGCAACTGATAGAAGAGGGAGGGAGATAGATAAACCCTAGAGAGACGGATAAGCAGAAGCACTGAGAGTCAAGGAAGCAAAACAGCTCAAAAATACACCATTCTACAATCGAAGAGAGAGAGAAGGTGACATGAAATAGCACTATAAATCACTATACACTCGATACAGAGGGGGAGACAGATCGAGGAACAGACAGAGAAATGATACGGAGAGAAATGGAGTAAGAGAGAGAACTCGGTACGGTGAGAGAGAACACTTTTTCTGAACTTGATAAATTTATTGATTATTGATACATTATTTAAAAAATTATAGGGTACTTCTAGAGTACACCTGCTGTATTAATACACCTGATATTTCACCTGTTATAGCCGGTTGTCCACACATCTTATTTTACCTGCTTTTTAGGTAACCAAGCCATTTTTAAAAAATAAAATCTAATATTAGCTATTAAATATTAAATATGGACATAAAAGAAATTAATTGGTTTGAATTCTCTTTCAAGGTTTTACCCTTTCTCAATCCCTGCCCTCGTGAGTCCTTTCCACTTCAAAATTGTACACTTTAATCTCCACCTCTCCTTCCTTGTGCAAACCGCCATGCTTGTGAGGAGTATCGATGACGGATCAGCGTGAAAGAGGCACGCTCAGGATATTCAGGTTGACCTCTCCCACGTGGTCATTGGTCGGCACTCATTTCATCAGCGGCGCGATGCGAATTTGGGCAGTACGACCTTCTTTCCGGTCACTTCCTACGGATCTTATCCATGGCTATTGGGTAATTCGTCTTCCCTTGGATCTCTGTCTTAACTCGTGTTTGGCATATCTTTCATTAATTGGCATGTCACCTTCATCTTTATTTATTGGTTTGTATTGATTGTAGAGATGGGTGAAATCAGAATCGAAATTTTTAAACTGTTATGACTTGGTACTTCTTTTAACTAATGTGAATTACAGTGTTAAATTCATCTTTTAATAAATTTAATCCGTGTGTGCTCTTAGTGCAAAATCGTTTTTAATGTTTGTTTGTTTTCTGAAAAAAGAATATACATACGGTAAAATCAATTTGAAACGCTTTCTACAATGCAACAGAGCCGTAACTGTAGATGACTGAACATCAATGGGACAGAATCAAAGTCGAGGCAAAGTGGTACTCATTCTCCGCCAAAATAAATTACCCCAATAATTTGGGCTTATAATCTACAATTACTGTCGCAAAAATACCAGCCAAACATCCTAAACGTAGACAAAATGCGGCTGTTAACTTTAAAATCTGATCACAACAATTCTGAGAATATCGGCAAACAATCGGTTATAAAGTTCCAGATGCTTAGAACGTCTTCTATTATTATAAATTTGATATGATATAATGTATTTACCTCCAGACAGTGATACATTACCAAATTTTAGGATGCCTTTAACGTTTTTGCTAGTTACAACGTGTGCAAATGAAATAAAAGCATAAGTTCATTCTATCTGGTATGGTTCCAGTAATTTCTTTTGTCGCTTTTGGGCTCTTCATTCAAGCCTTCTTGTTGGCAGGTTGCGATTTCAGTCTACAATATTTAAAAGAATGTGTGCCATTTAAAACTATGATTTGCTTCAATTGAAGATATTACTCATAATATGTTATACAAGGAACAGTAGTGCACCCCCGTGTTCTATAATTTCATTATACACTTGAATATCAATTGAAATGTTAATAAACTGGGGTAATATGTCGTGGTTGTTGTGATCTTCGCGTATCCGTTTTTTTCCTTCTTTGGTATGGAAACTTGCACTATTGCTGGTCTTTGGCTTTTTTATAGATGGAATTACAGCTAAGTGCGTCTGTACGTAATTTTCCTCCATCTTATGGTTAGTCCATAACGCTATGTACTTTCATGTGTATGTTGTGCACTATGAAATGAGCTGACTGTTACTAAAACATGTGTACACGCAATCTTTGCAGCCTACATATTTCGTTGTGAAGATAACTGAGCTCATATGTCATGGTTGTATATCTGAAATGTATTATCTAAAAATCTGGGCTAATTATGTCGAGGTTGTGGTGTTCTTCGTGTATCATTTTTTTCCTATTTCTGATAGATAAACTTTCAATATTGTTGGATTTTGCATTTTCTTAAAGGAATTATAGGTAGATGGTGTTGGCATTTTCTGATGAAATAACCTATTTGCTGGTGCTAGCATTTCTTGAAGTAATTACAGGTAAGTGGTGTTGGCATTTTTTGAAGGAATTATATACTTGCTGGTGTTGTATGTTTGTTATTGGTCATTTCATTAATTCTTGCTCATTGACCGTAATTCTTTCTCATTGTTGTGGTAAATATTAACGTCACAGTCTATTCATTGCTCTGAAAGCCTTGATGTTTTGACAATTCTCGGGATACTTTTTGTTGCTTGATTAATCCCCACACCTTGATGTGATTTGTATGATACAACAAGCTATAAATCCTGATAAATGAATTAAGAATGAGATGGATAAAGCTGAAACATATTTTTTAACCTATATACCAAATACTATGGATGAACTTAAAAATTAATGCAATAAAATTGCATTTGGAAGCTCTGAGATCCTATTATTCTATTATGTGATCATCTTTAAACTTTTATTTCCTTCTCCTGTTTGTTGGTTTTTTATTTTGTCTTTTCTTTTGATCTCTTTGTAGACGTCCATGTTGGCAGTATTGAGTTCGATGTATACGCTAGATTTTGTTGTCCATAATGCTACTGCATCTGCTTATACATGCTTCTAAATGTATTTTTACAACTGAATACCTCGTAACGATTTACAGTAATTAACTGTGGTGTCCTCGTTTCACACGCTTTGAATCTCCTTCATATAGCATTCTTGAGTAGTTTAGGGTGGTTTCTAGCTACTAATCACTGTGTAGAATGTATGACATTAGTGTGTCACGTATTTTCTTTCTGGTAGCTCTTGTGATTATTGAAATGGTACACTAGCATATGAACTAATAAAGTAATGGCACGTGATTGATTGCGAAATATTTGAAGCTGAAAGTGCTTTGTAAACTATAGTGCTTGTACCTGTCATTGATGCTTATTACATCCTTTTTGTTAGGTGAAGAGTAAAAGAGAAAAGAAAAGCGAGGTGCATGGTTCTCACCCATGCATAATTTTTATATGGGTGTATTTGTTATTTCACTCATTTTTTACGGTGTGCATTAAGTTGTGGGAGTGTTGGGAGGGGGGTGGTAATTTGATAGACTTCATCAGGTGGTTCGTATCCAGTGGGAGTCTGTTGATTATCCTTTGGACTTCCCTA
This sequence comes from Ajuga chamaepitys, assembly GCA_958295605.1. NCBI lineage: Eukaryota > Viridiplantae > Streptophyta > Magnoliopsida > Lamiales > Lamiaceae > Ajuga > Ajuga chamaepitys. The sequence continues at coordinate 22,352,453 of OY282498.1, read as the reverse complement.
TAATGATAGAACGATATCAGACTAATCATGAGGACCGATGACCTCCACCTTCTTCCTCCTTATGCAAGTAAGTTTATGAATAAAGTTGTATTCACATTTGATACAATTCTTTTAATATAAATATTGTTTGATCTTGTTCGAAAACTCTGTCAGTTTTTGCAATGCAGATACTGTTTGTAGCCTTCACGCCATCACTAGTGTTTCGGAGTCTGGCCAAAACCGTCATAGTTGAAGACATCGTCGCACGGTATGATCTGTATCATATTTCTAGTCCCATTTTGCTATATAAACCAAGGTGGTTTTATATTTATTCCATGGCCTTTAATTGCCAAACCTAATATTATTCCAAATAGTTATGTAGTGATTATTGTGACTAAGACTTACGGAATATGGCTAACTGTAGATTGCATATATATAACTGAGGCAACGGAATTCTTGTATTAACTATTTGGTGTTGTTAACTTATTTTTGTTCAAGGGAATCTAATTTTCATCATGCTGTAGAGTGTGAATGAATCAGGGGGTTGAATTTTTGTGCTCACAATGGACGTCCAAGCAATTTGTCCAAGTGCCAATTTTTTTCACTAAAGTAAGTTTCTATCTTCATGGATATAATTTCATTGTACTACCAGATATATATTGTATTATTCCATTTTGTTCAACATTTAGTTTTAATCTATGTTACTCATACTCTATACAAACATAAACTTCGTACAATTTAGATTAAAGGATGAATTCATTAAAATTTATTACTCTGTTTACTTGAATTTATAACTTGTTTTGGCTTAAAGAGTCCTTTTTTAAATATTTAATATGTAATTTTATTTCGATGCACATAAGACCAAGAGTAACCCGGTGGGGCGAAGTGAATTTCGGATTAGGATTTCTTTTACGAGGCCGGTAATATGTTTAGCAAAACCTGCCCCATAGTCATCTGTGTAGCAAAATAATCATTGAATTGTATCTTAACTCTAAAAAACCACCAACATAATTCAGCTTGCATCTTTATGATATGCCAATTTACAGAAGTCAACTCACTAAGTTCATTTCGTGTTGATGTATTGAAGCCAACTATGTCCATCGCAGCCTTTTCTTAGATGTATTATTTTTGTGTTTTCTAACGTAGGCGATAGTGTGGATTTTTCAGGGATGGCTTACAAGTTCCATGTAGAAGGAATCACAAAGAACATGCACGGCTACTTGCAAAATTAGCGGGGCTTGTTGTCAGAGATACTCTCATATTACTTTATTGTAGGTGCTTTAACCAGGAAGCTCAAGCAAAGATCAACAATATTCAGTCGTATATACCTAATAGGTAAATATCGAAAGAGCATAAATATTTGTGTGTATCTTGTACACACTTCATTTTGAATGATCTAGGAAATAGACAGGATTAAAATGATGTTTACTTGAAGCTTTCGGTTTTGTTACAAAAAAATTCCTTTATTATATCAGTCAGATTGGTGATTGGAATAAATTGTAGTTTATTAAGCATGTATTAATTATTGTAACTGTAATGTTAAATTTGTAGTGCTACAGCTGTGCATTGAAGCTTTTAATTTTTTTTTTAATTTGTGGGAAAACACAAAATTTGACATTTGTAATGTTTTTTTATTGTATTGTTTTTAGAGGAGCTTGAGAAAGATATCCTGGTTTTTACTATTGGGTCAAACTTCGTACAGACATTCTGAATCTATTTGTTTAACTGCAAACATGCCTAACGATAATCGTTATTTATGTGATCGGATCGGTAGATCTGAGGATGTTTTTTTTTTTTCCGACTCAATATCGACTGTTGTTTGTTATTGATAATGGATTAACCCTACTTCTATCTAGCTCATGTCCACGGTTTATGATTGATATTAAAGTTAGGTCTCTAATTCGGATATATATGTATATCAACTCTATAGACGTGTACGAGTTTTGCAAAGTTTGTTGAGATGTGTTGTTTCACGAAGAAGGCATTCGACATTACACGGTTTGTAGAATGCATCTTTCAAAGAAGAGTGTGAATTGATGCTAGTGTTTAGGTAGAAATCCTTTTTACTATTGAGTTTAATGGACATAATTATAGAGAAAGTCTATTTGTGAAGCTTTTCGAAACTAAAACCATTTTGTTTTGGCCCAGTAATAGCTAAAGGAAGGAATTTATAATTTAGGGTTTAAGGGGCTGTTGGTTGAAAAAACTAAGTGGCTATTTTAATGGTTTTTTACGGAGTCCAAACTAACTTTTTCACTCCAATGATTATTAAAAAAAAAAAGAAAAAAGAAAAAAGAAAACGTGATTTCTCGCATCGCTGCAATAACTATTCCAAAAGTTTGAAAAAATTAAAGAAACATGGTTGAGATTAGCAACATATTCGAGCCTTTTTAATAAAAAAATGAATAAACAATTAGGGTCTGGTTACTTATGGCTGGGGAGTGCTGAGTGATACTTGGTTGAGGTAGTTAATAACTGTCTTTTATCGAGATCTGGGTCCCTAAATCTATTGAGTCAAGATTTAATTAAACACATTCTTAGGGTATGTTTATTTATGGTGTATTCCGTACACGGAGGATCGACGATCATGACTTGTCTCTGTACTGAGATTTAAAAATATTATTCTTTTATCCATTAAAATCCAAGCTTCATGTACTAGGTCCATTACTCTCTTTCTCTATCTCTCTCTTTCTTTCACTCTCCATACTCTTAGTACAAAAATCGATTATATATACTTTTTGTTGTTTATTTTTCTAATTTAATGATTGCACTTCATATAAATCTTATCATATTTCAATTTTTATAAAATAAAAAAAAATACACCATTTTTTGTATACACAAAACCTGCAATTTGCATGCTGTGAGTCGCCACGCCTCACTCGCCCCATAAAGTTAAAAATCCTCCAGTGTTCGGTGGTATTGTTTTCAGTTGTGTCGAGGTTTAGGTTTAACTTGCATCAGATTACACCCGAGTTGTATGAACGGGTAAAAAAACCAATATAAAGGTTAAAGGACAGATCGAAGCTGGTCGTGCGTGTATTTCCAGTTTTTAAGCAGGATTGTAAATTTGTTTACACCCGCTCCATATATATTATTTAAAGTAAACTTTTTATATATTTTTAACTTTATTCGAGTAATATATTCTATTTACTAGTAAATTTTATTCCTAAAATATTTATTATTTTAGTGTTGCTGCTTGATTAATTGTGTTTAGTTAATCATCTCAAAAAAAAAAAAAAAAAAAAAATTATGGTCAGACTAGTTTGGAAAATTACCTAACTATTTGTCGACTAATTCTTTTATTAAGTAATGTATCTTGTACGTTAATTTTCAATTCTAGAATCATTGTATAAATAGAATAGTGACAACAACAATGTATATATTGGAAAAGAAAATTAAAAAATTACAGGATTGCGTAGGGCGGCTAAGATGCAGGGTCAGCGAAGCGAAGAATGGTTCGTCGAGTTTTCTCAATAGACTAGGAGAAGAATTAAACGAATCTAATTCTTTTGGTATGTAAAATTACCCTACTGTGTATACCACAAGGATTTATGACCCAACCTCATCCAGATTAATACTCTAGCTGTCGACAAAGTGGTCTTAGTATCATGTGCATGCCCATAACATCTTCATGTGTATTTATTTCAAGTGTTCTGAAAAAGAACAATTTTAAATTTTTTTGAAATGCATTACCTACAGAATAAGTGTCCAACTTGATGTATGGACACCAATGTTAGAGTTTGAAGCCAAGATTGGCTCAAACTTTCTGGATCATTTTCTAGTTTTATTTCTCTAAATTAATAAAATATAAAATAAATAAATAAATAAAGGATAAAAAATTGGGCCCCTCCTAAATACTCCCTCTGTTCCATATTAATTGACGTTTTAGGATGAAAGGGAAGAATTAAGGATGAAATTTTTTGATAGACATACTCTCGCTAAAGATTTGACCAAATCAAAATATCTCTGATAGATTGAAAAATAGAGATATTTTAGGATTGAATCCAAAGAAAAAATTGATAGAATTAATGAGAAATATGTAAAACATCAATTAATTGAAACATCCTAAAACGTCAATTAATATGGAACGGAGGTAGTAGTTTATAAAATTAACTGCTACAATATCTCTGTCTCCAATCCATAATTTATTATGTAAAAACGGGATGGTGGATGAGCCACAGCCTTTAGCTTGAAGCGGAATGAGGAGAAATCTTTGGTGCGAAGAGCCGAGTAGTAAAATGAAGAAGACATATGGTTAAGCAATAATGAATCGTCGGCTGTCAACATATCAAATTAGTAAGAATAAGAAACGAAGGTGCGTAACGACACCAACAACAGAACCACGATTACACAACACCGTATACCTGATTTATGTTGCGCTATTCCACAAACGAGAAACCAAACACCAACTCAATGCTCCCCAGACTAAAGTAAACCTGCACAACTAGTATAGAAGTGAAATCCAACAGCTGCATTAGTAAATTCAACAGCTGCAAGTCGAATTTTTTTCGTATTCACTTCGAGGAGTTTTACAACTCACGGTGCTAGATCTTGCAGAAACAGAACATACAACTGGACACCCTACTGACAAATTACGTAATTTATGGTTTGATCTTGGTTTCACAATAGCCAACAATCATTTTCATTTAACTAATGCAAAAGAAGATGCTACTAAATTTATTGCAAAAGACCAAACCAAAATTGGCAAAAGATCAGGGCAATTTACATCCTAAAACATTCAGGGTAATTCATGTTTGTTACAAATCTAAATTTCCATATCTTACCATTGCACTAAGCCCTTGTGTAACGTCCTTGCTTGGACAACGAGCACACCTATTAATTTTGTTCTTGCTAACGCTATATTTGACCTTAGCGATGCAACTGTGGAGCTCGGAAAAACTTCACTGAATCGCCAATTTCGTCAACTTCCACATACTCGTCGTCGTTTTGAATAAGGGTAGAGTTCCTCCATTTAATGACCCGAATAGTAGGACCAAGCTTCTCAGTGTTTGTTTGGACTTCACTTGTCATCATAGAAAATTTCCTTTAAATATGGGTCTTTTCCCTTTGGGTTTTTGGGTAATGGGGCTTTGCGAATATGCCGCCGATGAACTCTGGGATTAATTGCTTTGGTACTATTTGCTTTGGCGGACTAGGTGTCCGCATCTGTGGGTCAACAGAAACACCGGGCGGAACCCCAATCAATGACAAAGATAAAAGTAGTTGCAAAATAAGACTGTGCCATAACATTTTTTGGAAGTGAGGATGGGCAAACCACTATGGAAATACAGTAGATAAAATGAAAAAAGGGCAATATACTCAGCAACCGCAACTGTTCATCTCTCTTCAGTGAATCTACAAAACTGGATCTGCAAACTGAAATACAGCCAGTGAAGTATAGTTTCAAACTCATACCTCACATCCTGAGCAAACTACCTTGGCGGCTAGTAAAAAATGTTGCTACAATTCACTTTCTGTAAACGGTTCACAATTCCAATCTGAAATTTTACTTACTGGGAATGCCTCAATTATCTTCAACCTCTACGACAACGGGCATGAAAGGATCTAGAATGCTTCTTCAACGTCCACTGTCCGAACTAAAGTGAAGTAGCAATTCGTAGCCTGAAAAACAATGTTACTGGACATACCAAAACATGGTAAAGTCATATACATTGTTTTTTACAGTGACATCTCATAAAACGTGCTACATTATCGTAATTTATCAGATGTACATTACAAGTCCTATCTACATAAATTCCAAATTGCCAAACAATAATGAAAAAAGAACACATCAAACAACTTCTTAATGAACTTTCCAATAAAACATAGCAAAATGTACTAAACCTTGAGTACAATTTCAGTTAGAATCCTATTAACCAAGATCGTCAGAAGTTTAACATCCAAACACAGTTGATCCGCATCACTAAAGCCAAAAGAGCTTCCCAACAAAAAGCCATTAACAAAAAGGTTAACACACCTTGTGTGTAACGCTACTAAAGTCGAACTAGTACGTCTATTCTAAAATGCGTGTTTGAGGTACACAGGCATAGACTTCCAAGGTTTATCGGCTATTCTCCATTTCTTTTCCTTGTTTGCTCTCGTGCTATCACAACCCTCTAACTCCTTTCGCTTGCTATGTACACGTTCAAACTAACGTAATGCATCTTTACTTATTGTCTTCCTCAGCATGTTATTGTCATGATTAAGTAGCCAAAGCAGCACCTCCAATCTAAGTTTCTGACTAAGTCCCCGTACGTAATTCAGTGTGGTCACTTCGAATGGTTAAAAATTATTTGGGCACAAAATAGAGATGAATTAATTCAAAGAACCTCAATTTCCTCCGCAGTAGCTGGATTGACGCTATTCAATATGTTTGAAGTGTTGCGTCCCGATCGCATGGTCTCAATCACAACAACCCACAATCCGTGCTAAGGAAGCAAAATATGGCAACATAGCGAGAAATTAAAAATTGTTAAATTGTTCCATCGATTGTGTCCACCAAAGTTAAATGCTTACAAAAACATAAGCCTACCCATTTTTTTGTTTTGGTCCATCAATATCTGAAACAATTGTGAACCTATGGAAGGATGGTATTTCCAAACTCTTTACTAGACAGTCATATATTTCATCCAATGATTCCAACTAGTCCACAAACAAAGGAAACAACTACAGTAGTTTGCATCACACGAAAATTAAGTTATGCAGTGCTTTGCGTATTAGAAGTTGCACATTGTCTTACCACAACTTTAATTAAGGCCTCCGAAGCACGATCGACCTTAGTGACTCTAGGAGCCGAATCGTACAGTATAACATTTAGTTGGGATCGATTTATTACAATCAACCTGAAATGTCCTGGCTTTTGAGAGAGTATGGGAACATAAATCTGAAAAATACATCGATTAGGTATTTAGTAGAGATTAGATATATGTCTTTGGTGGAATTGCTCTAGCAAAAAATTGTGAAATTTACCTGTTTGCAACAAATCAAGCTACCATTTACAAATCCAGTCTGGACTTTCAGAATGTTAAAGTAGGAAGCGAATAGATCCTTATTCTTCAAACTGCTCTGTTAGACATATGACAAACGTAATTAATTAGTACAGCATGTGCATGGTTAACGAATGGGGCTAATTTTTCTTTCTAACAATAAAGTAAGGCAAAAGAATAGGGTTATGTGCATAATATCAACTGGTGCTCATGTCTCACCTCATCAAATACAGGTAAATACCATATGTAACACCCGTCCTTGCTCTTGATTCTTTTTTCGTGATTAAGCATGTCGGCGACCATATCAACAACCTATTCCAGCATAATATTCCCGTAAATTCTATATTCTACATGATGCCAACAACCAATTATCTCAGATCGTTCAAGTCAGAAAACAATCAAAAAATTCAAAATAGAAAAAGCCACCAACCCTATTATATAACTCTCTGCCGGGTAGAAAATAACTCAAATATGCTCTCGTTAAATGCTTCGTAGCGCTCATAATCAACATTTCCCTGCCAATAAAATCAAATGCATGAGTAATTACCAAAATTAACGTTTTGCTTAGAAATTAAGATTACCTATGGTTTTAACCTACCCTGGTATAAGTGAGTCATCGAGTGCAAACGTGACAAGCTTCATTTCATTCACATCTTCTAAAGGTGGTGCTTTGTCAAGTGGATATGCAGCATTTACCGCCAAGGGGCTATCTGTTTTGCAGATTTTTTCATAGTTTGCCGATGTATACATAGTTGGTATCTTCGTGAAAGAGGTTGGTGTTGTCATATTAGCTATCGACAGAATGGTATATTACAATATCAAGAACTTATGTGATCATCAAAAGTGTATTTGTTTGCAATTTGAATCATTAATTGTTGTAACAATAAGTATGTACCTCTTCGTCGTCATTAATGGCAGGCTTCAGCTGATGGTCAAGACTAACTGGTACAGCCACAGTGTTACCACACGGCTTTGGAGTCGACGGAAATTGACCAACTTTTGTATTGTCTTTCACAGCTGCTTCAAGATCACAACCATTCCTTGAATCATTCATTCCCTTCCCCTCATTAGGCGTCACATGGCAAGACATATCCTTTGTATAACTTTTTATTGTAGAACTTAACTCATTCATCGCTCTCGCCAAAGATGAGACGGCATCAGATTCCATGCTATCCACATTTCGAGTTTTCGACCACCAAAGGAAATCCATTATAGCCATTTCTACTGACTCATTTGCCATTCTTATCATTGACAACTCCACCAAACTTTTATGTATGCATCTCAACATCATATCAGACTGGTTTCTAATGCTCGAGCCCATCGATTCAATCACCGCGATCAGCTTTGAAACACCAATGACATGACCTTGCTCTTGTGGTACTACACCATGATTTAAGGTTTGAGGTTCGGCCTCGCAATTCATATTTACCCCATCACATATTCTCACAGGTATGGTACTCCCATTGAATATCAATTCACCCTGCCCACGCAAATTGTAGACACTCACATTCAAAAAATTGCTGAAATTTTATTTCTTATAATTCCAAGTGCAAGTTGAACTATGCAATTCAACCAACCTTAAACACCGTATCTCCATCAGAATACATTATTAAGTCGACTTTTAATTAAACACGAAAAAGACTACCAAGTTTTAGTGGAAAAGCATTACCCACTACGCTAAATATTCGGTGGGTTTTTTTAATTAATCCGCTATTCATAGAGTAACTGCAGTGCATTCCATTCACCGTGGTGGAGTGCATAATCTTATACAAATGTGATTCGGTATGTAGCTACCTAACTTATTTCCAAACAAAAGATGACCAAGAGGGGTTAGCGAGTAACGAAATAATTCAACCGCTTATAACAGTATATTGCTTACAGTTTTTACTAGCGAAAAATTATAGAGGTTGTGCTGTGATATTTGCGCGGTATAAAGAACCAAGAACTAGAATAATATTGTGGTTTCTTACTAACACTGATTTGGAAAATTTTACATAACGATTAACATGTATATGGGGATACTAAATAAAACGGTCTAGTCGCCCTTGTTTGCTTCCTGCCTGAAAGCATTACATTTTTTGGTGTTTGCGTGTACATGGACTACTACAACACTAAATCGTTCAACCTGGGCATTGTTAGCATGTCACTAAAGGGACACACAAATTAAAAATAAAGTTGCATAACAACATACCAGGGGATAATACATCAGTTTCCTGCACCACACATTATGGTTGATTTGACGAACAAGACTCTGTTGTGTCTCCAGATTTTTTATACTAGCGCTTTCCAAACGCTCGCAGGTGATGGGTCCATCCTGCAGGACTTTCCTTAAATAGTATACCTAAACGAAGATAATGTTAATATAGTTGTTGCAAAATCGATCAATACAAAGAAAATGTGCCACATACATATTAATACCTGTAGGAATATTGTGCACCCCGCAAGCACCGGATTTGGCGTGGTGAATTTAGATTGCCGTCAGCCATGCTTTCAAGGCAGAATGTAGCCCAATTCTTTTGAGCAATAGCTGTCACATCCAACAAAGGTAGCAGCAAGGTAACTCTTGTGTCATACGTAGTCGTTGTGTTGAGGATGGTCGAAAATGCAAAAAGTATGAACCGCCGAATAAAATCATCTCCGGCATCCTAAGTTGCCGCAAGATCCCCTTCCAGCTTTTTTAGTCGAACAACGAAGCGGCCTTTAGCATCTGGAACACATAGTCGTTGCCTAATCACCGCAACAGACCGTAATTCACCGTGCAATACAAGCTCCTCTCCGCCCTCTGGGACACCCATGCATTGGGAGTAATCAGCTGGGGTAATTTGATGTCCAATTCCACCAAAGTAGAGTACATGACTATACTCATCAAATGCATCCACGAGGCTTCCCAAGAGCTCTCCGTAAGTGCCAACACCCCCTAACTTTAGTAGGTTTCCAAATCCGGCTCTATTGACTGCCGATGTCCTCGATTCATCAAAAGAGACTACCATTTCCTCAAACTTGCGCAGTGAACTTCGAGTGTTGACGTTGTTATAGACATCGCCGCTAGTTCCCAACGACTGGAATGGTGATTCATCGAAATTCTGCCCTAATGGAAGATGCAGATTTTCCCAATCAGGTCGTGGGGAGCTCTCGAGAAGACAGGGCACACCACTTGTGTACTGCATAAGGTCGCCGTGCTTATCATTGGTCTCCAACGTTTCACCCACCAACTCAGTGGTTTTGTACGCTTGGTCCTCGGTAAAGTCCTAGATCAGTACATAAATAAGCCTCATATGTCCATTTTATATACAATAAAAAAACTAAAAAAAAAATACTTGCCCAAAAAAATGGTAAAGGAACCCCTGATAACGTAACATCGAAACAGTTCCAATTACAACTAATTGTAATAACCCATGTCTATATACGTTGAAATATGAGATACAACGACACACCAAACAACGGTTTACGTCAGTAATTTTCAGATGCTATCATAATAACAAATATAGTTTACGAGTACACGTGAAATTATCTTAAAACAATATAAAAATAAAACTCAACAGACGCTACAGTTACAAATTAGAGCGATATTTCAGTATTCAAAATTTTCAATGTGCATAAACTATTTTCATTTCATTCTGTGGAAGTTCACAAATTCGTGTCTGGATATAGAACTCTCAAACCGCCAATGTTATACTTAGTGGTACATACACAATCTTCTCTTCTACATTTCCTGTTTTTCCAAATTTTACAGCAATGTATGGAAAGGGACTATCCAGGTGGTTGCATACAATGTTGCTGAACAACATACTAGTTTTTGAAAGCAACAAATTCATTCTATATGAAATTATCAACCTATCTTTTGATGGTGATAGTTACAGTGCTAATCCTGTATTATTTATATCTACTGAATTCCAGGTCGCAAACAAGCACAAGCTGTAATATGAGACGTAAGAATGTAATATGCGATTAACATTATAGAGTAAAAAGTTTTGTACTGGACACATACCAATGACTCAAAATCCAGGGCTTGAGTGATTTCGTTGAAGGCGGCATAATATTCCTCGGACACGCTTGACTCTTTAATGCAACCATTATCTTCCGAAGTACTTTTTGATTGAGGATTTTCGCCTAGTGAACAATGTTGGTTATCCATTGCAGAACTAATGTGCTTTCTCTGAACATTTACTACACTTGAAGAACATGCACTCATATATATAATCCCAGGGCGTCCAAAGATAAAAGAAAAGCAATGGAGGAAAAGAATTAATCTCATGATTGCATCTCCAGTGTGTATAGGGCATGCAGTAGGCGCAAATGAAATCTATCAAAAAAATTCCAACCAATGAGCTTTGCAACTTTTGTAATGATTATTCGGCCGTCTCCATGTCACCCAGTCCCAATTCCATGCAGGGAATCCAAACCGTTTCCCCGCCTATTTGATGCTCTTGTTTTTTCTTTTTCCAATGGTTTTCTGACGATTCTTATTTTCTTTTTTAATGATTCCGTCTCCTAGTGTTCTGGGTTTGTTAGCAGCCCAACAGGTAACAAATTTCGGGTATTGTTCGACACCATTAATAATTCTTGATTTGGGTATTAATCGGGCCAAAAATTGTTGAATGGGAAAAAGGTTACTGCATGAACCAATATACGGGTGTTATTCGGGAATAAATCGAGTTTATTGGGCTTGTTGATTTTTGGTTTCAACTATCTATTTTTTTACTAATTAACTTCTACTAAACTTTAGTTACTCAGAAAAAAACATATTAGCTTCGTATTTAATTCTATTTATCGACTAAATATTTAATTTTTGAGTAACGCCTGTGTGCATGTGATGTACAATAGGCTTATTGTACATTACTACAACTTAACACATGGACTCCAAAAAATCGCTGAAATATAATTTATAAAACAAATCGCGTCTGCGAACTGGGTCAGCGCGCGGGTCGCGCCTTTTTTTTAATACAAAATTCAACTGCAAGAACACAATAAGTCTACTGTAAGAACACAATAAGACTACTCTGAACACAAAATAACTATACTGCAAGAACACGGTGAGTCTACTGAAGAACACATAAGTCTACTCTAAACACAAAATTACTATACTACAAGAACATAATAAGTCTACAGTAAGAACACAATAAATCTACTATGAGCACACAAAAAAAATAAAAATAAAAAAAAATAATGCCGGTCACGCGAGACCCGCGCGCAAATTTGAATTTGGGCGCACATTAAGCACTATTGTGCATCATACGCACCCAAGTTTTTGCCTTCATTTTATTTAATGGTAGTTGGTTAATAATTTTCCATTTTAAGTTCTAAATTTATCTAAATTTATCACTACTAAAATACGAATAAAACAGTGTATCTATTAACAAATATAAATCTAGTTCTGTTATAAAAGAGTGAGTTGTTTCTTACAAAATTTTATTTGCCTATTATTTCCTTAATGAATTTTAATGTTAAGGTTAGTTTGGTAACTATATCTTTAAAGTTTTATTTATAAACTATATCTCTGAATATTTATTTATATGGTTAGACAAAATTTGATTTGCCTATTATATCATTAATGAATTTCATTTTTTAAGGTTAGTTTATTAACTATATTCCCAAAGTTTTATTTATTTGGTTAGAGCCTTATATAGTTCATCTATCAATTCATGAATATGATACCCTAAAAAAAAACACGGAAATGATATAATTCATCTAATGACATAAGTTGAACCTACATATTAATCATATTCTACATTTTTCATTATTTTAATAATATACATAACATTATTATTTTTATTTAGTTTTATTTTTAAGTTTCTTTTTAAATTTCTTATCTCTTTTGTAATGAGATTCTTTTATATAATTGTCAAAAAAGAAAAATGTAGAAAAATTAGAAAAAAAACGTTAATTAGTAAATTGTTACCGATAATTTAGTAACTTTATTTTATACAGTTTTATTTATTTAGTAAGATCCATTTTATAATTGAAATTCATCTCTCAAGTCTCAACTCATCAAATTTCTATCACATCTCATATCATATGTAGTTCAACTGATGACATAAGTTGAACTTAAATTTTCATAATATCTTATATTACTATTCCTTTGTAGTAAAATACATTATATTATTTTTTTTATTTGTTTATATTTTATTCGATTCTTCATAATTTTTGTAATTGGTTTCCTCTATAATTGAAGGGAAAGGAGAAAGACCAATTAGCACAAATGTACTTACAATAAGTAAAATTATTTTAGTATATGATTCTCATAATATTGAATAATTGAAGTCACACAAAAGATATTTATGTATTTATAAGAAAATTATTGAAATTTAAACATATTATAGGACTTTAGTAAATCTAAAGTTTGAATTTTTTACTAGCATAATGATTCAAAGACTTTTAATTTCAAATATTGGTACTTCGGAGTTATTTAGATATTAAATGTTTGCAATATTATTAAGTTTTGATGTTTTCATTGTGAAAAAAATACTAAAAGATTTTACGATTAGCTACAAAAAAAATATATATATATATATATATATATATATATATATATATATATATATATATACATGATAAAGCGCAATCCGATATCCAAGAAACTCAACGAAAACCTATGCAAGAAATATGGAAAAACACAAGATGTACGTGGTTCGGAGATCTACGTCCACGGGCTCAAAATAGCACCTGCCGAGGTGTTTCTTTCACTATCTCTTTCAATTTACATGTAATAATTTCAGAATACAGAATGCGAACCCTAATTCCGAGTTCTTTTCTCATATTTATACTATCCCCTACTAAACCCTAACTAACTCCCTATTATCGCGCCTATTTTCCGCTGCATGGCGGTTGGGAACGGATCGTGGGCCTTGAATCGCGGAACAAGCCATAAGTTGGGCCGCGCCACCTTATCTGGGACGACGCGTATTTCTGGACCTTCTGGGCCGGTTAGTGGGCCGAGGTATTAACCTGACCCGAAGTGACTGGGCCATACCTATCAGATGCCCCCCCCAGTCGGAGCGAGAAAGGATCTTCGGTTATGACCGGGGTGGAGCTGTAGGCCAGACGAGCCGTGGTCGCTGGTGAGCCAAAGTATTTTTGGGTGGCCCAGACTGTTCCGCGTCTAAGGTACTCTGCAGCGTAGTCCGTGGGAGCTAAATCGAACTAGGCCGAATTACACCGAGGTGATAGCGAGATACCGAGTTCCCCAAAAGCAAGAAATTGCAGCGGAAGAAGATATTAGTCTGGCCGAGGTGAAGGGAGCACCGGAGTGTGGTAGTCTGGCCGAGGTGAAGGGAGCACCGGAGTGTAGTCCAAATCTTCCTGGCCAAGAGTGGAGTTGATGTGATTGGCGGCGCCATCATGAGAGAGAGAGATGTGAAGTGACACGCTCTGCGATTTCCAATGAACCTGTTCCCCACGCGCCTTGGGAACCGTAAGGCGCGTGAATATCACGTTCAAATCTCAATCGCTGAATTTGAATAGGCCGTATCAGGGCCGTTGGTTTTTTGTGTATATATTTGGAATAATGGCACAGTATACTTCATCTTCCTCACTGCGATTAGCCAGTTTTAGAAAGCGGAAAAAAAGGAGAATTCTGCGCGCCGGTGATTCATCTCAAATCAAAAACTTTCCAAACTCAAACCAAGTAAGTATGCCTTCTTCTTCATCTTCTTCTTCTGTTCAAGAAGTAGGGACTCAGAGCGCTCCGTTAGATGTGCCACCCCTTCGATATGTTATTCCGGAGAGGAATGAGATTAGGACAGTAGAAAGGGCCGACGGCATGGAAACCAACATTAGGATGGTCGGTTTCTATGAATGCGCGGAGGAGGACTTTGAAGTGTCCACTGTAGCGTCGCGGATGACGCGAGTGCAGATAGAAGCCCTAATCCCCTCCTTCTACTTCCCATTTAACTTAGAATATATAGTTCCGGATCCCAGCGATAGAGCCTGTTGCCCCCGCAGGGTTACATCGGTGTATATATAGATCCGTTAAAAATAGGTTTGAGATTCCCCCTCTGGGACATTGTTATCCGGTTACTGAGATACTATAACATCGCCTTGAGCCAATTAGCGCCTAACGCGATTAGGCAAGTAGTCGGGTTCACCGTAGTGTGTAAGAATTCTGGGGTGGAACCAACCGTAGAGCTTTTTAGGTACTTTTATCAACTAAAAGCCTTCGGGAAGTCCAAGGGGTGGTACTCCTTCAGTTCCCGAGCACGAGGTGGCTTCAAGGTACGAAACCCCAGTAAGGTTGAGGGGTGGAAAGAGAAGTTCATCTTTGTGAAGAACGGGGTGGCCCTCCCGAGGTGGAGTCGGGAGGAGGTGCTAGATACTGCCCTAGTGGGGGACCCGGACGCCGAGGTTGTGGAGATATTCCGGGCAGTGGGGACCTTCAAGATCCTGTGTTCGGAGGAAGAGCTGGAGGAGGCCGGACTAAGCCCATATTATTCGGGCGATGCAACGGGGAAGTCCACCCAGGGTCAAGAGTCGGGAGCCGGGGTTGCCGAGGAGGGTAGGAGTCCCCATACTTGTTTAGAAATTGTTGTCTTGTGCAGGACTAACCTGAATTTCTGTGTGCAGTGGGACGCTTCGGGAAGGAACCAGCGGGAAGCTCCACTGCGGCTGCGGCAGCCAAGAAGAAGGGAAAAGTTGCTGAGGTGTCTCCCCGGGGGAAGATATCACCCAGTCCACGACCTTCTGTGGGGCCGGAGGAATGAGTTGTGACTGCGGGGTCAACCCCCGGAGCGAAGAGGAGGTCAGAACCGTCCGGGACACCTCCGGCACCATCCAAAAGACTCCAAACGGGGGAAAGCGTTGAGGTAAATCTGAAATGCCTTTGTTTGTTTGTTTTTACGCAAATGAAGTGTGTACTACCAGTACTGATTTCTGTTTCTGTCTTGTGCGATATTCTGAAGGAGCAAGTGGCCCCCGGTCTGCTGGGGTTGGAGGGCGCGGACGCCGAGGAACTTCTGCGGTTAGCTCGGGGAATCATGGAGCTTGGCCGGAAGAATGAGATAGAGGCCAAAGAAGAGCTGGCCGCGGTAGTAAGGGATCTTCGCGCGCGCAATGACAGGCTAACTCAGGATCTGGCCGAGGCGCGTAAGAGGGCCGCCTTGGTTGAAAACGAGGTAGCGCGTCTGCGCGGAGTGGAGGCAGAAACCGGTGTCCTCCGAGGGGAAATATTGCAACTGCGGGCAGAGACGGAGGCTCGGGAAGCTGCAATAGTCGAAGGTCAAGAAGCGATGCTGAAAGCGTTCGCCGAGAAACTGTTCCAAACCAGCACGTTTCTTGACTTTCAGACAGACTTCGTCGCCGTCGGGGACAAGGCCACACGATCTGTGTTACTGGAGCAGATCAAGGAAATCTACCCGAATGTGGATGTATATCGTCCAGAATTCGGGTATGACTACGAGGCTGTGGCCGGGGTGGAGAAGGCCTATTACACAGCTCTATCGCATCTGCCGGAGTGGCCTCTATTGAAGGCTCTAGCAGAGAAGAAAAAAATTCTGAAGGCCGAGGATATTGCTAGCTGTGAGGTGGACCAGGACCAGGAATTCCTAGCATTCCGCCGAGGTGAGCTTGTCTCCGAGCCCCGAAACAAAGAACCCCCCCCCCCCCCCGGATGGAAGTTGCTGCCATGGCTGTGGATGAAGCTGCTGCAGTTAATGCTAAGGAGGAGGCAGAAACGTCGGAGGGCCGGCGAGAGGTGGTGCCCGAGGATACTGAGAGAATCGAGACGGAGGTTAGTCGTTCCCCTCAAATTTAATGTAGTAGATAATAGGAGTAGATGTAAATCCCTTGTACTGGACCATGGATAATGTACTTCGATTTTGTTGAATATAAATGTTGATTTGAACTGAACTCCCGTTCATTGTATGTTTGAGATTGATCTCTCTTGTTGATTCCATTGCCTGTTCAGGATACCGCGGAACTGCATGACACGATAAAGAAGCTCATGCAATCTTTAGAGTGGTTCCGCGGAGAGAAGAATAACTTGCAAATGCAAGTAGTGCCGAAGCTAGAAAAGCGGGCGGCCGCTGCGGAGAGAAGGGCGAAGGAGGCCGAGGAGAATGCCTTTGACCAGGAGTTAAAGTATCTGGCAAAAGTTGCGGAACTGGACCGAGTCCTCATCCATCAAAGGGAGTATGACCGGATACTGACCGAGTTCGGCTTACTGACATTTGAGGAAGTTGAGGCGCGGGTCGTAGAGATTCAGAATGAGATTTCAGCACTTATGGCGAAGAGCCCAGCGGAGTCCTCGGAGCTTGTAAGAAAGCGAGAGGTGTTGAAGTTACTCCTCAACATGTATGAAGGACTGAAGGGCCGTGGTAGGTGGCGGCCCTCTGCCGAGGAATACATTGCGAGTTCTAGCCGGAGCCAAGGTGCCTCGAAAACCCCCCGGAAGGGTAAAAAGAAGCCAGCTGGAAAGAGCAAAGGAATTATCATCCGATAGCCAGTTCCAGTAACTACAGTCGAAGAAGAGCCCGCTGTTGTCGCCGAAGAGGTAGTCGAAGAACTGGCCAAAGAAATTGAAGTAATGGCTCCCGAGGAATGGGATCCTGTGCAATGGGCCCAAACTCCGAGGTCTGCCCCGCAGCCAAGCAGTCGGGCTCGTACAAGAGATGAAATCCCCTGACAAGCGCCAAGGACGAGTCCGCGACATCGGGGGGCCCGAGGAGGGGAAGGAGCCAGAGCTCAAGGCCGAGGAACGACAAGATCCCGGAGGACACGACGTAGGTCCAGGAGTAGACCTCAACGCCGGAGCGCTGAATACTGGCTCGGAGGCCGTAGATAATTGTTTGTTTGTTTGTTGTTTTTTTTTTTTTTTTGAAGTCTTATGTAAAAAACTTTTTGGCGTGAATCGAGAAAATGTAACAAACCGTTTAATGTGCATAGTTGTGTTAAGGAAAACAACGAGTTACTAACCAAAAGTAATAATTGATTTAACGGGTGTTCGGGAACACGATATGGACAGCGTCAATTTAAATCTCCCCGGACCGATCGGGCGGGAGTAAAATCTCCCCGGACGGATCAGGCGGGAGTAAACACCTCTCCGGTTAAACAGGCGAGAGAGTGATACGAGTCCGGGGACGAAGCGTGAATCTCCTCGGACGGACCGAGAAAGAGATTTAATTGTCCGGAGACGAATAATAATAATACAACTGCGTTAGGGCGTCCCCGTAACGTAGAAGAAAACACAGCAAGATGCATAAACAAAGAGTATTTATTCAATGATGAGTGCCGGAGCAAATTAAAGGATACAAAGAGAGATAACAACGTAAAAGAAGTGTACAATGAGCATAAAGATAAGGATGATACTTGTCATTTGGCCTTCACAGATAGAAGCGCCTCAAGTTGGTAACATGCCAGCTTCGGGGAATTGGGGTTCCATCGAGATGCTCTAACTGGTAGGATCCGGAATCGTGTGCGGCAACGATGCGATAAGGACCTTCCCAAGAAGCATGTAATTTACCCTCGGGGGCAGCTTTGCTAGCTGAATTGAGTCGAAGTACTTGGTCCCCGACATTGAATTGAGTGCCTCGAACCCGGAGGTGATGATACTGAGCTGCACGTTGTTTACACTTGGCCTGCTGGATGAACGATTGGTCACGACGATATTCAAGCTCATCCAAATTTGCACGGAGAGCTTCGTCATTATCCTCGGGAATTAATGTTACGAGGCGGGGGCTTGGTACGCTGATTTTCGCCGGAATAACAGCTTCAGAGCCGTAAGTAAGGCTATAGGAGGTCTCCCCGGTAGAGGTATGCGGCGTTGTACGATAAGCCCATAGAACTTGCGGAATATTTTCGGCCCAAAGACCTTTAGCATTATCCAAGCATTTTTTTATTCCCGCAAGCAGCGTACGATTAGTGACTTCAACTTGACCATTGGCCTGAGGGTGAGCGACCGAGGTGAAAATTTGTTTGATATGGAGCTCCTCGCACCATGACCGGAAGGGATCGTTGGCAAACTGTTTGCCGTTATCCGAAATAATAGTGCTCGGTATGCCAAAGCGACATACAATATTTTGCCAGACGAACTTCAAGATATTTTGACCAGTGATGGCAGTAAGAGGTTCGGCTTCGACCCACTTAGTGAAGTAATCTACGGCGACGACCAGAAATTTCAACCCCCCCGGAGCGACCGGGAACGGGCCGACAATGTCGATTCCCCATTGAATAAATGGCCACGCACTCTGAATTCCAGTGAGCTCGGTTTGCGGCAGATGCTTCACACGAGAGTGCAGTTGACACTTGCAGCACTTGGTTACCAAATCGTGGGCATCATTAAATAAGGTTGGCCAATAATACCCCCATCGAAGAATTTTCTTGGCCAACGTCCGCGAACCAATGTGACTGGCGCAGGCCCCTTCGTGCACCTCCCGAAGAACCTGATCGGCCTGTGCAGGAGCAAGGCACCGGAGATTCGGTTGTAAGTACGAGCGCCGATACAAAACTCCATCATGGAATGAGTACTTGGGTGCCTTAAGGACAATCTGCCGAGCTCGCAGCCTGTCATCAGGCAAAGTTCCATCCCGGAGATATTGAACAATAGGAGTCATCCAATTCGGATCACTATCTATCAATACCGAGACCGTTGCCTCATGAATCGCCGGATGAAATATATCTTCGACCATAATATCCGGAGATACAATAGTGCGAACTGCGGCGCGCGTCTGCTTTGGCATTCCGAGTGCGTGGTATTTTCTGGATAACAACTGTATCAAAAGTTGACATAAGTTTGAGTGTTAAAGCACGATACCTGATCATCGTTTCATCCTTAGCGACATAAGTACCCTGGATTTGCTTGGACACGACCTCGGAGTCTGTGAAGAGCTCAAGATGGCGAATAGCTAAGGATTGAGCGAGCCGGAGCCCAGCGAGAACTGCCTCGTATTCTGCTTCATTATTGGTTACCTTAAATTTGAATCGGATGACGTACTTAACTTCAACTCCCTCGGGGTCAATGAGAAGCACCCCGGCACCA
Source organism: Ajuga chamaepitys (assembly GCA_958295605.1). Classification (NCBI taxonomy): domain Eukaryota; kingdom Viridiplantae; phylum Streptophyta; class Magnoliopsida; order Lamiales; family Lamiaceae; genus Ajuga; species Ajuga chamaepitys. The sequence continues at coordinate 22,332,521 of OY282498.1, read as the reverse complement.
CTTCCGCGAGTTGTGGATGCACCATCCACATATAATTGCCACTTACGAGGTGTGGGTTCAAGGGTAGCAGGGTGATGAGTACCATTGTCTGCAGAAGATTCATGATTATCCCCCGGGGTTTCAGCCAAAAAGTCGGCAAGTGCTTGACCCTTGATAGCTCGGCGGGGAAGAAATTGAATATCATACTCCCCTAATTCGACGACCCACTTTGCGAGGCGCCCTGACACCTCGGGCTTGACAAGGATCTGACGGATGGGATGATTGGTCAAGACCCGTATTTCGCGCCCTTGGAAGTATGGCCGCAGACGCCGAGCTGCCATGATAAGTGCGAGTACTGTTTTTTCCAACATGGAGTACCGTGTCTCTGCCCCGTGGAGTACTCGGCTTACAAAATACACCGGATGCTGAACACCGTTGACTTCCCGCACTAAAGCGGCGCTAATGGCTTCCTCAGCAGAAGCCAAATATACATAGAGCGGCTCTCGGAGAGAGGAACTGATAGAGTGGGCAGTTGCTGTATATGACTCTTTAAAGCCTCGAAAGCTTCGGTGCACTGCGGGGTCCACTCAAACGTCTTCGCCTGTCTCAAAATTTTGAAGAATGGGAGTTGTCGCTCCGCTACTTTAGACAGAAAACGGTTCAAGGCCGCCAAACCACCCGTGAGGCGTTGAACGTCTCTGAACGTCTTCGGGGGTTGCAGATCTAACACATCCCGAAGCTTGGCTGGATTGGCCTGAAGGCCATGCTGCAAAATCATATATCCGAGGAACTTTCCAGAACCAACGCCGAAGGTACACTTCGCCGGATTAAGTCGTAAATTGTAACGCCGCAGAGTACGCAAGGTTTCCATAATGTCTTGCACACATGAAGAATGTGAGGCGCTTTTGATGACTAGATCATCGACGTAAACCTCAACATTGCGGCCAATTTGATCGCGAAACACGTGGTCCATGAGACGTTGATATGTGGCCCCCGCGTTCTTGAGCCCGAAGGGCATTTTCTTAAAAGCAAAACACCCAAAATCAGTGATAAATGCCGTTTTGAGGGCATCCTGACGATCCATGAAGATCTGATGGTATCCCTTATATAAGTCCAAGAAACAAAGCGCCACATGCCCAATAATGGCTTCGGCTTTTTGGTCGATGGAGGGCAGAGGATAACAGTCCTTCGGACAATGCTTATTGAGATCGGAAAAATCGACACACATCCGCCATGCCCCACTGGACTTTAACACCATCACTGGATTGGACAACCAAGAAGGGTAATACACTTCAAACAAGATATCTGCATCTAAGAGTTGCTGTACCTCGATTCGAATGGCCGCATTTCGCTCCGGAGCGAATTTTCTTTGTTTTTGCTGTATAGGCTTAACGCTGGGATCGATGTTTAGCTTGTGGGTTATTACATCAGGAGAGACCCCGGGCATATCCAAAGGGGACCATGCAAAGACATCGGAATACTCTCGCAAGGTCTGAATGATGGCCTGATGCAACCACGGCACATCCACGGCACCGACAGTTACTGTTTGTTCAGGCTTGGATGGATCGAGCGGCACCTGGACAGTGGTGTCCCCCAATGAGGTACATACATGGGGTTCAAGAGCCGATGACGCCACCTGAAGCTGCTGTTTGGGAAGAACCTTGGTTGTCTTTTTGAGCGCGACGTACATGCACTCCTTAGAAACCTGCTGACTGCCGCGGATAGCCACTTCGCCGTGCGATGTAGGGAATTTTAACGCGAGGTGATATGTGGAGCATATGGCTTTTACGGGAGTAAGCCAATCCCGACCCAAGATCATATTGTACGGTGACGGGGAGTTAACCACGTAAAAATCCACAAAAATGATTTTTATCGCCGGATAAGTTCCCAGAGATGCCGGGAGAGTGATGACGCCTTCTGGCTGGACTTCACCCTGGGTGAAAGTCTGCAATGGCCCGGGGGCCGGCCGAAGCTGATCCCGAGGAATCCCCATCTTTTGGAAACAGTCGGCGAATATAACACTCACTGCGGCTCCATTGTCTACGAAGACTCGCTTTATTGTAACATTGGCTACAGCCATGTCGATGACGATGGCGTCAGTATGGGGTGTTATCTCTGGAACCAGGTCCCTATCTGTGAAACTAACAGTTTCGGATTGATGGAGGCGCTTATGACGTGGCTCCTCGGGAGGAGGACGGCGAGCCTCTGCCTTCAAGGCATTTCGCGAGGCCCCAGTGGGGAGGGCCCCATATATCACGTTTATAACATGAGTGGGTGCATTGTCTCCGGGTCCTCCCGGAGGAGGGGGCGGTGGCAGAAAACGGGGTTGTTGACGATTGCCCGGGTCTTGCCTTACATAATTGTTAGACCTCGGCCGATTATTTTGCCACGGCGGCCGATTTTGTTAACCTCCGCGGTTGTGAGACGAACCCCCATTCTGATTTGTCCGAGGCTTGTCATCAGTCCGCGCAATATATTGTCGCAAGAGACCTTTCCTTAAACAATCCTCAATTTCCATGCTGAGCTCTCGACACTCTTCCGTCTCGTGTCCATGATCGCGGTGGTACGCACACCACTTTCCGCGGTTTCGCTTTTCAGGCGGAGCGGTCATCCGCGGACAGGGCCGTAAATCGTTCTTGTGAACAAAAAGAATTTCAGCTCGCGATTTTGTCAGCGGGGTGAATTAAGGAATATCCCCTCGAGATTCTGAACGCCCCTGATTCAGACGAGAAAAGGCACTAGGTCGTGTGCTAGGCCCAGCCTGTGCCCTATCGGACTGCCGCTTACTAGCATGTTTCTCACGCTTCCGACGAGTTTGCTCCTCGGCCTTGGCATATCTGCACACAGTATTAAACAGCGCTCGGGTCGTGACCGGTGGATTACGAACCAGCTCGGTGTAGAGTGGTCCAGGACGGAGACCATTCATGAATGCATTGATGATAACATCATCCGAACAGCTTCCTACCTTAAGACTCTCCGCTGTAAAGCGGTCAAGAAATTGGGTGACGGTCTCGCCGTCCCGTTGCTCCATATTCACGAGGTCGGCCAAAGTGGCCATGGGCTTCGCACGTGCTTCAAAACGCGCCCAAAAGTGCTCGGCAAGTTCTCTAAAAGAGGATATGCTATTACGAGGGAGAGAATCAAACCATACCCGAGCCTCGTCCTGAAGATACTCGGGGAAAATCTTACAGTAGTGAAGAGAGGTAGTATGATCGCGGCTGAGCATGTTGTGCCTGAAAGCTCCAAGAAAATTGGCCGGATCTCCTGTGCCATCGTAAGGTGGTATGGCAGGCCTTTTGAACCCTTCGGGAAGGGATGTGGCCATGATTTCTTGAGAGAACGGTGTGATAATGTCCCCATTGGCATCAAAGCCCAGGATTCTGTCTAGTTCGACATTGCGTTGGACTCGCTCATACTCCTGAAGATCTAGGGTATGAGGGTTGGCATAACGAACTCTTTTAGCCGCGTTAAGCGGACGGCGGCGATCGACATCTGCACGTTCGTCGTTGTGCTGTCTTGACCCATTAGAACTCCCATGATCCTCGGGAGAACCAGGTCCTTCCCGTCGCCGATCCTGACGCCCGCGGTGCACCGGTTCTTGTCGATCGTTCGAATGCTGACGATGTGGAGGCACTGCGGGATGGGTATCGTGTCCGGCAGGTCCATCAGGATTCAGGCGATTGGCTGCCCAGTCTTGGAGAACATGAGCATACTCCTGTAGGAAAGCCTGGAGTAATTCTGGAGTCATTTGAATATTAACCTGCGGCCGAGCGGCAGCGGGATTAGGGTTTTGCATGTCTTGCGGGGGCAGAGGTAGGAATTGGTTGCCCGGATTCATAATCGGGCCTTGGTTGCCATGCTGATGAGATGTATCCCGCCTCGGCGATAGCCTCGGCGGCAAAATTTGATCCACGGGTGGATCTTGGTTGACCTGACCACCTTGGCGAGACTGATTTAAGCGAGTAGTCACCATAGTTTATCAAATACAATGCTAATATCACAATCACTTGCGTTTCCCACAGACGGCGCCAATTGATAAAGCGCAATCCGATATCCAAGAAACTCAACGAAAATCTATGCAAGAAATATGGAAAAACACAAGATGTACGTGGTTCGATCCGGAGATCTACGTCCACGGGCTCAAAATAGCACCTGCCGAGGTGTTTCTTTCACTATCTCTTTCAATTTACACGTAATAATTTCAGAATACAGAATGCGAACCCTAATTCCGAGTTCTTTTCTCATATTTATACTATCCCCTACTAAACCCTAACTAACTCCCTATTATCGCGCCTATTTTCCGCTGCATGGCGGTAGGGAACGGATCGTGGGCCTTGAATCGCGGAACAAGCCATAAATTGGGCCGCGCCACCTTATCTCGGACGACGCGTATTTCTGGACCTTCTGGGCCGGTTAGTGGGCCGAGGTATTAACCCGACCCGAAGTGACTGGGCCATACCTATCAATACACATAAAGATTAGAACAATTGAATAACAGTGAAAGCTCATATTTATCATTTTTCATTTTATAGATATTTTTTTTATTTTTAATTTACTTTTCCTTTTTAATTTAGATACATAGTGATTATATATATATATATATATATATATATATATATATATATACTCATTCTACTAATCATAACCATAAAAAAATGATTGAAAGTCAAATTAAAAAAATGCCAATAAAGAATTATTTTGAAAAAAAATAGATGAGGTTAAATTAACTCTTTTATTATATTTAAAAAATGTACAGATTATATGTCAGAACAATATGTAAATGATTCCTAATAACTTATACTACTATGTATAAATTATTGACAAATTCTAACATAGTGTATGGTCATAAATAAAATATTCAAGCCTTATTATAAATATAAATTCGAATAATGCTCATCTAATGGTTACAATTTATTTGTCGAAAATTGAATATTATAAATTTGCCACTTGCAATAATCTCCCTAATTTGCTAAATTATTGAAGTATCATTATTACAACATGGAGAAACAATAATAGACTTTCTATAAATTATGTAATGAAAAATAAAATTTGAATATAGAATATTTAGACTAAAGTGTAAATAATTAAATTGATCAAGTGTTAGAGCTTAATGCGAAAATTAACATAAACTTCATTGTAATATAAACTTGGAGCAAGTACTAAAATCTAGAAAATGCTGACTTGCATGTGAAATCGCTGAGATTATATTTTAAAATTAACTTTTGACTGAGTAAAAAGACATGATAAATAATTGTATGTTTTTTTGTGTATACCACTCTATTAAAGTCCAACAATAGAAAATAATGTCAAAATAATTGAGTAAGAACTATATGATGATAACATGAATAGAAGTGAGAAAATGCATTGTAAAGAAAAATAACACAAACTTGTGAATAAACTTTATTATAAGTACCCATAACTTTATTAACATAAAGAAAAAAAAATATAAAAAAAAACTAACGTAAAAATTATAAATACTAAAGGGTCTAATTGAATTTACATTATAAAGAAAACTATAATAGACGAGTCTAGGTATTATAATAGAAAAATCAAAGAATAAACTAATGTGACAGAGTCAGATATATTATACTATGAGATAAGAATAAAGAAAACTATAATAGACGAGTCTACGTATTATAATAGAAAAATCAAAGAATAAACTAATGTGACAGAGTCAGATATATTATACTATGAGATAAGAATACAAAAAATAAAAATCATATATATATATATATTGAGTTAGATGTCCATACAAGTTAATTATTACAATGTAGTATTTCAAAATCTGGATTAGACTAGGGAAACATTTAGCCTTACTGTTTAAATTTAGATTAAACCAGCAATATATTGGGTTCACCCGCTAAAATTCTCTGTATGAACATTACTAAGTAAATATAAATCGAATTTTTATGCTTGTAGAAAATGAGTTGAAGAATGAAATCGATATACTTGGTAAGTAACATTTGTAAACATTACAACCAGAGAAAATAATAATTGATTTACGAATTTTATTGAATTCAAAGAATTATGATAAATTCATTAATGTATATATAAAAAATGGAGAAAAGTGGTAAAAGTAGCTTGTATATGAAATCAGTAATATATATGAAGATATAAAAACTATAAATGCATCGGTAGTGATATTGTGTAAATTTAAATACTATTGGTCTATACAAGGGATCAATTTTATTCAAATGAATCTATAAGTTGAGCATCATTTTTGAATCAAATACCTTACATACTCACTAATGTAATACTTTTAACAGATGATGTAATTTTAGTAGACCAAAAGAAAAAACTATTATGTTAGAAAATTGGGGAGAGACATCAAAATAACAAGGTTTATAATAATTTGCAGTTTTGACCAAGGTGTGAAATTTCATTGTACTAATGATAGAAATGATAAAATGTGTATGTATAAATTAGTGGACATGAATAGTTGCCCAGATTCTTTAAAATATTTAAGATCTGACCACTTGACAAATTATTAAATCAATAAAAATATTTTATATATATATATATATATATATATATATTAAGAATATGTAATAACTTGATATATGAATTCACTATAGAGTATAAATTATAAGGTTCAATTAAGAAATAAAAAAGAACTATAAAGAAATAATGAACTGAGTTGTACTGTGAATGATTTAGAAATTGTATGATGTGAATGGGTATCACATAATTAAATTAAAACATGTTGAAAAATAAGGACAATGAAATCTGAATGTTAATATGAATTTGACAATAGATTAGATAAAAAATAATTACGTCGAACAGAGTACTGTATAATATAAATAAAGAATAAAATGAGAGAAAGAAAATCGAAATGTGTGGTTAATTTAAACATGTATATATAAGACTTTTAAATGGATGTGCAATGTTTGGAAAATTAGGAGTATTTCACTATAACTAAATAAGGAATTAAAGACATTACAAATTAGTTAAAAATTTATTATATTTTAAATAGGTTGTAGCATGTGTCTGAAGATTGTGAGACACTGTGTATATAGTCAACCTTCCAAAAAAATATTATTTATTTTAATTATACTATAGTATGATTTTTATTTTACATCCCATATAATTATTAAATGTCAACATTGCATTGAGAAAATAATTAAGGAAAATTGAAATAAATAATCTTAAATCAATAAGTAAAATATATTAAAAAGGGTTATACTTAGTAATAATAAAAAATTAGAAAATAACATTCATAACAAAAGTTGGACGTTGGACCTTGATACTAAGTTGCTGGAAGTTTTTACTCACATTAAAATATGTAAAGAATTTCATGTGCAAATTCATGTTGTAATCGAAATTATTTAATAGATAATTATAAAAAAGTACGTTAGACCTAATATTTTGTGTATATTACAAATAATTAACTTATGGATGCCAGTTGATGATGCAATGAGATAATTAAAAATGTGTTTCTCTTCAAATGCCAATGATTGGGTGCAAAACATAAAAATATATGTCTCATTAATATTAGGAATAATGTTGTATGTGTATTGTATGGAAACTGCTCTTGTATGTATGTGTATCGTATATAAACTGCTCTTCTATCCCACATTGTAAACTTAGCTCTTGTAGTAGATTTTCTCTTATGTTTAGGTTCATCTATTCTTGATATATAAATGATCTTTGGATCAATATCTTTATATGTATATAGTTTTCCAATCATCGTATAACGTTATTCAAGATATATTAATGATGATCAAGTCTTTTAGAAGTAAACAATATAATAAATCGAACTTTGCATGTATAGTGGAAAATTTTGTAAGACTAAATATTTCTACATTATATCATGGTATATCGTTTTTTATGAATATTTTAACATTAATTATTATAACTTGTTTTATTAAGAATAAGGTTACTTAACTTTTCTATTTCTATTTTGTGATTCTTATAATTATCAGTTGATTCCAAATTATGTTTGTTCAATGAATTAATTTTTATTACATTGACTAATCTACGAAGTTGTGTACATATATTACAGTGATCACAAATGTACAATTATTTTACGTTCAAATTATTTTTTTTTCTTAAATAATATAAAAAAATTTATAATCACGTGCAACGCACGTGCGTAGTGCAAGTATCTAAAACATTAGTGATTTATTATTAAATTGGGTTTTTGGAGAATAGTTTAAATCCGTGTACTAAGTTGGGGAACTTCATAATATTTGGTTCTAAAAATGACTGTTAAAATATTACGAGTTTAATCTATATAAATTATAAGAAAAACAGTCATTTTTAGTGTCTTTCTTATTGAAAATTTTCTAATATTTCTAACTAATTTATCATATTTTTTACTATGATTGGTTTTATGCAGAATGTAATACTGCGTGTTTAAGAAATTAGGCTAGCGTTGCATTATTAGCGGTGCAAGAAGAACCAAAAAAACATTGATAAAGCGCAATCCGTTATCAAGAAGGTACCAGCCAAAAGATAACAAATTAAAAGGTAAACAGACAATAGAACACAAGGTATACGTGGTTCGATCCGGAGATCTACGTCCACGGGGAAAATAATATCCCTGCCGGGCACTTTCTCTTCTCCTTCTTTCGTTCAGTTTATAGGTGGTTTTTCTCCAATCAGAGTTCGAACCCTTCCAACCTCTTTAATTCTACTATTTATATCATACAAATCACAACCCTAACTATATTCCTAAAATTATGGCCACCAAATCTGCCTTCGTGATTGAGAGAAGATCGTGAGAGGAATCTTCAATCCCCCGTGCGTTGCTACCGCGACCTAATTATCAAATCTGCAATGGGGCCAATTACTGGGCTTGCAGCCCTAGACAACTTGGACCGAGTATTGGTCTTGTAACCTTAGGCAACTGGGCCACACCTACCAGATGCCCCTCCCCTAAATAAGCCGGAGCAGACGGCTTCGGCTTGTAGAGTAGATAAAAGTGGGCGGGAAATAGAAGATCCATGAGTACGTGGTGATTCTCGGAGTCCATCAGCCGGAGTTGAGAAAATGCGAAACCCCGGGGGTCCCTCTACCGGAGTTGAGAAAATGCGAAACCCCCGGGGTCCCTCAACCGGAGTTGAGAAAAAGCGAAACCCCCGGGGTCCCTCAACCGGAGTTGAAAAACTTCTTCAACACGAGTGTTGGATAAAGCTGAGGCGCGTGACTGACAGATGCGCACAATATTCGAGTAGGCGCGTGTGAAACGGCGCACATTGCGGGTCTCGAGGCACGTGCATGGCATGTGAAGATCATAATCGTCGATTTTAAACCATTGAATCTGAATCGTTGCTGAATTTATAAGAAAAGGAGGGAAATAAAAAACCCTTCACCTTCTTCACTTGCAGTTAAATGAATCACGCATCAGGGAAATCCACGATTGTGCCAACTGTGAAGATAATCACCACACCGACCAAAGAAAACAAGTAAGTATGTCTATCTCATCTTCATCTTCATCTAGGGTGGAGGAGGTGGGCAAAGAAGGGGAGCCTTTTAGAGCACCCCCTATGCGGGTGATCTTCCCAGAGAATAGTGAAACTAGGCAGATTTACCGGGGTGATCTTAGTGAGATTAGAGTGGAGGCAGTTAGTTTCCCCCACTGTGAGGAGGAAGTTGAAGAGTTCGAAGTAGCAGGAGTGAGACCCACTGTAACTGAGGCTCAAATCAGACGATGGATTCCAAATTTTTTCTTGCCCTTTGACCTTGAATTTATTATTCCCGAAGATAAGGATAAAGCCTGTTGCCCCCCTAAAGGATTCATATCCGTATACATAGATCAACTGGCCGTAGGGTTGAGGTTTCCCCTGTGGGACTTTTTAGTAAAGCTGTTGGAGTATTATGGGTTAGCTCTGGGGCAATTAGGGCCCAATGCCATGAGGCAGATGGTAGGATTTTTAGTGGAATGTAGTGGGGGGGGGGGGGGGGGTTGGTGCCCAGTGTTAGTTTATTTAGGCATTTCTTTCAGCTTAAAACGATGGGGAGAAATAAAGGCTGGTATTACCTTAACCCCAGGCCAGGTAAGAAATTCAAAGTAAAGAATCCGAGCAAGATTGAAGGATGGAGAGGTAAATTTATATACGTTAGGCAGGAGAGGGTTCTGCCGAAGTGGCAGATGTTTGAGGTAGTAGATAGTGCACCAGCGGGGGAACCTAGAGGTGTGGATATACTGAAAAAAGCCGATGTTCTGGGGTCCAAATTTTCAGAAGAAGTCCTAGACGAAGCTGGGTTGAGCCCCTATTATTCCAGATGGGCTGCTGGGACCTCGGATTCCCAGGAGGAGGAGCTGGGACTGACTCCGAAGAGGCGCCAAGCGTAGCTGAGAGAGAGGGGTCGAGAGCCGGGGCAGAAATAGAGGGTAGGACTTTTATTTCTGTACAAGTTGTGTAAGATAAAATTGTAATTTCTCTGAACATATTATGCGTCATATGCAGTGGGTAAGTTCAAGAGTGCCGCGAAGAAGGGAACCGGAGCCAGCTCCAGTGGGCGAGATGATAGATCCAAGACCCCGGAGCTACAAAAAACGACGGCGGGGGGTGGTCATGGAGATGACCACGAGGACAATATTCCGCTCTCGGGGCTGACTCCGAGCGCTAAGAGGAGGATTACATCTCCAACAACACCACCACCTCCCAAAAAGGCGCACATGACCCCGTCTCATGAGGTATGTACGTGAATAGTGTGCTATTACGTATCGCACAAGCCCATCATGACAGTGAGATAATGCAGGAACAAATGATGGAAATAAATGCGGCCGGGGCCGAGCTGGAACAACTGCTGGAGCCAATCCACGGGCTGGTGGGAAGGTTGGAGAAAGAATCTTCTCGGGACAGAATAGCCGAACTGGAGGACGAGGTTACCAAATTATGTGCCGGATTCACGGAGGCCCAGAAGAGTGCCAGAGTGGCCCGAGACAGAGCAGTACTCGCTGAGAGAGAGACAACAAGACTACGCGAACAAGCTGTGGAGGTTGCCGTGATCCGGGGTGACCTAACAGCGGCGCGGGAAGAACTGAGCAAGGCGATCGAGGGCCAGGGGGCTATGTTAGAGGCCTTTACCGAGAAATTGATGCAAACAGAAACGTTCCTGAAGTTTCTAAGCACCTTTGTGGCCGCGGGTGACACAACTACAAGGAGCGAGCTGTTGGAGGCCGTATAATATACGGAGGTCGATGTTTATGACGAAGACTTCGGGTATAACTATGATGCGGTGGGGAATGAAGATGGGGCATACTTCGATGCGTTGACAAAAGCACCGAAGTGGCCGCTGATCGAGGCCTTGGCTAAAAAGAACATGCTCTTGACGCCCGAGGTGATCAAACGTTGCAATGAAGACCAGAATAAAGATTTCTTGGGATTCCGCAACGGCTTTCATGTACGGGAATTAAGAAATAAAGCTCCCATTCCTCATAAAGGAGTCGTGGTGCCTACCGACGTGGCTGAAGGCTCTAGGAAGGCGATAGAGGCAACCGGGGACGTTGCGGAGCTCTCGGGTGTGATAAGGACCACCTCTACCCCAGGAGAGGTCAGTGACCCTCCGACTCATGAGAAGAATGTAGAGTAGACGATCTGTAAAAAGATGAAAATTCCTTTGTAATTTCTTGTTTTGTAATGGACAACTTTATACTTTCGGAGAAATAAACAATGATGAATTAGTTTTATGGCCGTCATATGCCGCAACGTATTTTTACTCATAACAATGTACATGTATCTGTACGGTCTAAATACCGAGGTGTCTCCTTTATCAGGAAAACATTGAAAACCCATATGAGGTAATAAAGCAGCTCCAATCATCGATAGCTTGGTTACAGAAAGACCGAGATATCTGGATGTTGCAAGAGGTCCCGCGGTTATCGAAGAAGTTAGTGTCAGTAGAAAAGAGATGCGCAGAAGCAGAAAACTCATGGACAAAAGCTGCACAACAAATGCGGCAGTATAAAGCAGAGTGCGTGCTAAAAGATATGGAGTTGGAGCAACTCCGCATAAACCAACAAGAATGTGAACACTTGTTTGTTAACGGCGGGCGACTATCAATCAAAGAGATTCGTGCTCGGAGAGCAGAAATCCGGGGAGACGTCTAGCAACGGAGCAAGCAAGGCGATGCCAATAACCCTGAAGTCATAAGGAACCGATTGGCGTTAGGATTTCTCGTGGAGCTGCAAAAGAAAGTAGAAGCCCGTAACGAAGCTTTAAACGTTGCAGAGCAGGAGGAACAAGAACGCAACGACGTGCAAAAACCTCGGGGCAAGAAAACAAAGACTGTTACTCGAGAGGAGACGGGGTCCGAGGACCACACCATGGTTGCAGGAAAAGCCAAGAACATGCCCGAGGCGATGTCGGGTCTCCCCCACGAACAGAGAGAAACATGTGTGGATGAGCCGGAGGCCAGTGGAGCAACAGTTATAGCTTTGGAAAAGGAAATTGATGAGATGCCTGTAGAAGAGTGGGATGCTGTAGAGTGGGCAAACACTTCGGGGAGGACACGGAGAGCAAACCCGGTATTGCGGAGAACAACAGATTCTCATCAACGTAAGACCGGGGAGTGCATTACTCAAACCCCCGAGGAGATGGATCCCTTGGCACCATTAGAGTGGGGCCACACGGAGTGGAACAACATGTCAGGCCCAAGTAGAAGATCCAGGCATCCCGCATCAGACCGGGGTCCCCAAGGGACAGGTAATATGCCTGGGACCGGGGTCCTTGACCGAGGCAATTTAGGGCGACGTCGGAACGCGCAAGAGATCTCCCGGAGGACTAGAAGTGGTCGATCAGATACAAGGCGACGGGGTTTTGCGTTCTGGTTCGAAGAGGACTCAAAACAACGGCAGTAGGGAATAGTGTAGCCAAAGGCCAACCAAAATAATGTAGTGAAAAAATAATTAGTTTATTGTAACAACCATACAGAATATATACGTATTATGGTTTTTAAGAAAAAATGTTGTGTTTTATTATTATTTTATTTAATTTTTCTTTTTTTTAATAAAAGCACTCAACCATATCAACAAAGACAGGTAAAAGAAACGAGCTGAAGTCCAGAGACAAATTAATAACGCCTTGTATTCTTTGATCGAGTGGGGTGAAATTTAAACAAAACCCTGAGGTTTGATCATGTATCTTGACCGGGTCAAGGAGGTAAGTAATTGAGTCCGGAGACGTGTTCTATATACCAGACGGATCGGCAAAAATGTTCGGAAGCATGTAATATAAGGACATCGGGGCGTCCCCACGGTATCCTAAACAAACAATATAAAGACGAAACAGAATATTTTATCGAGTAAAACTTGTCAGAACCATTGCAGAATAAAAACTAATTATTCAAGAAGTAGAAATCAGAAATAAAACTAACAGTGTTGAGAGAAAAAAAATTCGAAGGTTAGTCACATGCCAAGTCCGAGGCACTGGGGTACCATCGACGCGTGCAAGCTGATAACTCCCGAGGGGATGGACAGTAACCACACGATAGGGTCCTTCCCATGCTACATGGAGCTTGCCTTCGGGACTGGCCTTACTGGTAGAATTGCGTCGGAGCACGAGATCACCGACCTTAAATTGTGTGCACTGAACTCGAGCATTATATTTTTTTGCCGTTTGTGTTTATACTTGGCTTGTCGAATAAGGGCTTGTTCCCTGCGATATTCTACTTCGTCAAGGTTAGTACGGAGAGCTTCCTCGTTTTGTTCCGGGTTGAAAGCCAACACCCTAGGACTGGGTACACCAATTTCTGCCGGGATGACGGCTTCGGAGCCATAAGTTAGGCTAAAAGGAGTCTCGCCTGTAGAAGAGTGTGGCGTAGTACGATAAGCCCATAATACCTGAGGTAGGGTATCAACCCAAAGTCCTTTAGATTCGCCTAAGCGTTTTTTGATGCCTTCAACAAGTGTTCGATTTGTCACCTCGACCTGGCCATTAGCCTTGGGGTGAGCCACCGAAGTGAATGCTTGTTTAATGTGTAACTCTTTGCACCAAGAGCGGAAAGGATCATTTGCGAACTGCTTTCCATTGTCGGAAATGATGGTGCTAGGAATACCGAATCGGCAAACAATATGCTTCCAAACGAAATTAAGTATTTTCCTTCCAGTGATGGTGGTAAGTGGCTCGGCCTCAACCCACTTGGTAAAGTAATCCACAGCGACCACCAAGAATTTGAAACCACCTGGAGCTATAGGGAAAGGACCCACAATGTCTATGCCCCATTGAATAAAAGGCCATGCGCTCTGTATGCCTGTGAGCTCTGTTTGAGGTAAGTGTTTAATCTGTGAGTGCCGTTGACAATTCTCACATTTTGACACTAGGTCATGTGCATCATTAAAAAGAGTAGGCCAATAATACCCCCACCGGAGTGCCTTGTTAGCGAGAGTCTGGGATCCAATATGGCTTGCGCAGGAGCCTTCGTGTAATTCCTTGAGGATGTAGTCGGCCTGAATTGGGTCGAGACACTGAAGACTGGGCTGGAGGTAAGATTGTCTATACAAGACCCCGTCATGTAAAGTGTATTTTGGTGCTTTCAAAATTACCTGGCGAGCGTGCAACTTATCATCGGGTAGAGTGCCGTCCTGTAGGTATTGGACAATGGGTGTCATCCAAGTAGGTTTAGAGTCAGTGATTACCGAGACATTCTGTTCATAGATGGACTGATGGGATGCCTCTTCTACAAGTATATCGGAAGGTATGCTCGAAGGGACCGCGGAGGCCAGCTTGCTGAGAGTGTCAGCCTTTGTGTTCTCTTCTCGGGGGATCTTGCGAATGTCGGCAGAGGAAAATGTGAGCAGGAGACTTTTAGTTAAAGCTAAGTACCTTTTCATGGTTTCCTCCTTTGCTGTATATGAGCCATTGATTTGACTAGAGACCACCTCGGAGTCAGTATATACTCGAATGTGTAAAGCTCCTAGAGTCTTTGCAAGGCGAAGACCCGCAAGAATCGCCTCATATTCAGCTTCATTATTCGTGACTTTAAAGTTGAAGCGTAAAACATACTTGACTTCAACGTCGTCGGGCCCATTGACGATGACCCCAGCACCACTTCCCCGGGTAGCGGATGCACCATCTACATGGATATGCCATCGTTTGGCTTCGATACTGAGGTCAGTAGGGGAAATGTCCTCAGGACGTGGGTTGAAGTCAGGATCCTCAAAGGGAGCTTCAGCTAGAAAATCGGCTAGGGCTTGGCCCTTAATAGCTCGGCGGGGAAGAAATTGAATATCATGCTCTCCCAGCTCTATTGCCCATTTAACGAGTCGGCCGGAATGGTCGGGCTTACTCAAGATTTGACGGATTGGTTGGTTTGTGAGGACGTTGATAACATGTCCTTGGAAATAGGGACGGAGGCGGCGGGCCGCCATAACTAGTGCCAATACTGTCTTTTCAATAACGGAGTATCGTGTTTCCACTCCTTGCAAGGCTCGGCTAGCAAAATACACAACCTTCTGAGTCCCGTGGTCTTCGCGGACAAGAGCCGCACTGATGGCTTCATCAGAGGTGGACAAATATATATATAGGGGTTCTCCAACAATCAGGGCGGAAAATTGGAAGTTGGCTGATATGTTGTTTTAGGGCTGTCAAAGCTTCTTCACATTGGGGAGTCCATTCAAATCTCTTAGCCTGCCTCAGAATCATAAAGAAAGGAAGTTGTCGTTCAGCCGCCTTAGATAGAAACCTGTTCAGTGCAGCCAGTCGCCCGGTAAGGCGCTGAACATCTTTTTCTTTCTCAGGTGTCTTGAGGTTGAGTATATCCCAAATTTTAGAGGTGCATTTAGCCGGATTTAATCAGAGATTATGGCGTCTGAGTATGTCCAATGTATCCTAAAAATTTCCCGGAACCGACCCCAAAGGTGCATTTAGCCGGATTTAATCAGAGATTATGGCGTCTGAGTATGTCCAATGTTTCGGCAATATCCCGAACACATGCATCGAAAGTTCGACTTTTGATGACGAGGTCATCGACATAAACCTCTACATTTCGGCCAATTTGGTCCTGGAAGACGTGGTCCATCAACCGTTGATAAGTGGCCCCCGCATTCTTAAGCCCAAAGGGCATCTTTTTGTACGCAAAAATGCCGAAGTCCGTTATGAATGTTGTTTTAATAGCATCCTTCCTATCCATGTGAATTTGGTGGTACCCTTTATAGAGGTCCAGGAAAATAGAGTGTTGGATGTCCGGTAATGGCTTCGGCCTTTTGGTCGATCGGAGGTAGTGGATAGCAATCCTTTGGGCAGTATTTGTTCAGATCGGTAAAGTCCACACACATTCTCCACGTATTATCAACCTTCTGAACTAAAACAGGATTCGCTAACCAGGTCGGATAATGAACCTCGAAGAAGATATCTGCCTTCACAAGTGCTTCAACCTCTATGCGGATAGCGGCTTTTCTGTCGGCAGCAAATTGCCTGTGCTTCTGCTGTACCGGTTTGACTGTTGGGTCAATGTTCAATTTGTGGGTAATCAAGTCCGGCGAGACACCGGGCATGTCCAAGGGTGACCAGGCGAAGACCTCGGAATATTCACGCAGTATCTGAACAATGGCGCTGTGAAGTAGAGGTAAATGTATAGAACCGACCTTAACAGTTCGCTCGGGTACGTTTGGATCAAGAGGTACTTCTACTACCTCATCGCCAAGGGGTTGAATCGGGATCGATGCGAGTCCTGGGGTATCTATTTTAAACTGGGGTCGAGCAGCCTGCGTAGTCCGCGATTTGAGTACAACAAGCATACACTGTTTAGCCATCTTCTGATCGCCACGGATGGCTATTGTTCCGTAAGGTGAGGGGCACTTCATCGTCAAGTGAAACGTGGAACATACGGCTTGTGCAGGAGTAAGCCAATCTCGTCCAAGAATTATATTATATGGAGACGTAGATGACACCACATAAAAATCAACAAAGACCGTTTTGATGGCAGGATGAGTACCTACCGAGGCTGGGAGATTAATGATCCCTTCTGCCCGAACTTCTCCCTGTGTAAATGTCTGCAGGGGTCCTGGGGCAGGCCGAAGCAGATCCTGAGATATGCCCATTTTTTTGGAAACAATCTGAGAAGATAACACTCACGGCTGCACCATTATCAACGTACACCCGTTTGATGATAATATTTGCCACAGTCATATCAATGATTATAGCATCAGTGTGAGGTGTTCGCTCGGGTACGGGGTCGTCCTCGGTGAAACTTACTGTTTCAGTGTTATGGAAACGCTTGTGACGGGGTTCCTCAGGAGGAGGTCTGCGAGCTTCTGCGATAAGAGCTTTGCGGGACACTCCTGCTGGCTGCGTGCCATAGATCATATGAATGACGCTATTAACAACACGAGCTGGAGGGTTAGTCCCTTCTTCTTGAGGAGGGGGAGCTGGCAATAGGCGAGGTTGTTGCTGCTGAGTACTGTGCCTACTTCTCTGATCGTGTTTTGGGTAGTAGCTGTTCCCGGATCGATTATTCGGCCATTGTGACCGACCTTGTTGCGAGCTCCGATTATTATAGCCAGCCCGATTTTGTTGCTGGTTTCCACTTCGGTGCTGTTGTCGATTGTCTGATTGAGCAATATACTGGCGAAAATATCCCTGCTTTATGCACTCTTCAATTTCTTTGCTGAGTTCTCGGCATTCTTCCGTGTCGTGCCCGTGGTCATGGTGATATTCACACCACTTGGTGCAGTTTCGTTTATCGCAGTCATGCGAGGACAAGATCTTAGATCGGCCTTGTGGATGGCATGTATTTCGGTTCGGGACCGATTCAAAGAGTAAGTTGAGGTAGATCGTGACGAGTGTCTGGTCGCCCTCTTCCCAGTCGGTTGAAGGCGCTGGTACGAGTATTAGACCCGGATTGTCCTTTATCTGACTGTCTCTTAGCAATAGATTTCTCTCTCTTACGTCGGGTTTTCTCGTCTGCTTTAGCGAACTTCCCAACCACATGATAGAGAGCTCGGGTAGTGACGGGGGTATTACGGGCTAGCTCGGTGTACAGTGGTCCGGCTCGTAATCCATTCATGAAGGCTGTGACAATGATGTTGTCAGGCTGACTTCCCACTTTCAAACTTTCGGTCGTAAAGCGTTCCAGGAACTGAGAGATGGTTTCTCCTTCTTTTTGTTCCACGTTCATCAGATTGGCCAAAGTGGACATGGGCTTTGCATGTGCTTCGAAACGTGCCCAAAAGTGTTCAGCAAGTTCTCTAAAAGGGGATATACTATTACGGGGAAGTGAGTCAAACCAAACCCGGGCCTCATCCTGAAGATACTCGGGGAAAATCTTACAATAGTGAAGAGATGCGGTATGATCTCGACTGAGCATGTTGTGCCTAAAAGCCCCAAGAAAATTGGCCGGATCTCCAGTTCCGTCGTAAGGTGATATGGCAGGTCTCTTGAATTGGGAGAATGGGGTGATTATGTCTCCATTGGCATCAAGACCTAGAATTCTGTCTAGTTCAACATTGCGTTGTACTCGCTCATACTCTTGAAGATCCAAAGTATGGGGATGGGCATAGCGAGCTCTCTTAGTCGCGTTAAGTGGACGGCGTCGATCAGCGTCGGCAAGTTCTTCATTGCGTTGTCTTGACCCATTAGAACTCCCATGGTCCTCGGGAGAACCGGGTCGTTCTCGTCGTTGATCCTGACGCCCATGGTGCACAGGATCTTGTTGGTTGAGCGGGTTTCGACGAGGTGGATATGCTGCGGGGTTGGTGGCATTTCCAGCAGGTCCATCAAGGTTTAAACGATTGGCTGCCCAATCCTGGAGGACATGAGCATGTTCTTGGAGGAAAGCCTGGAGTAATTCCGGAGTCATCTGAATATTA
The DNA here is from genome assembly GCA_958295605.1 of Ajuga chamaepitys. Classification (NCBI taxonomy): domain Eukaryota; kingdom Viridiplantae; phylum Streptophyta; class Magnoliopsida; order Lamiales; family Lamiaceae; genus Ajuga; species Ajuga chamaepitys. The sequence goes on along the minus strand of OY282498.1, from coordinate 22,313,788 downwards.
ACCTGCGGCTGTACAGCAGCGGGATTAGGATTTTGTATATCTTGTAGAGGTAGAGGTAAGAATTGGTCGTCCGGATTCACGACCGGGCCTTGGTTGCCCTGATGATGAGATGTATCTCGCATCAGCGGTTGCCTCGGTGGCAAAGTTTGATCCACGGGTGGATCTTGATTGGTCTGATCACCTTGGCGAGATTGAGTTAAGCGGGTGGTTACCATGGTATAACAAGTGTAGTATCAATATTAAAATCCAACGTTCCCACAGACGGCGCCAATTGATAAAGCGCAATCCGTTATCAAGAAGGTACTAGCCAAAAGATAACAAATTAAAAGGTAAACAGACAATAGAACACAAGGTATACGTAGTTCGATCTGGAGATCTACGTCCACGGGGAAAATAATGTCCCTGCCGGGCACTTTCTCTTCTGCTTCTTTCGTTCAGTTTACAGGTGGTTTTTCTCCAATCAGAGTTCGAACCCTTCCAACCTCTTTAATTCTACTATTTATATCATACAAATCACAACCCTAACTATATTCCTAAAATTATGGCCACCAAATCTGCCTTCGTGATTGAGAGAAGATTGTGGGAGGAATCTTCAATCCCCCGTGCATTGCTACCGCGACCTAATTATCAAATCTGCAATTGGGCCAATTACTGGGCTTGCAGCCCTAGACAACTTGGGCCGAGTATTGGTCTTGTAACCTTAGGCAACTGGACCACACCTACCAAACATAAAAATGTCAACAGGTGTCAGGATGGTCTAGTGGCCTGAAGAATGGTATACCCCGTTGCGAAGGATCCAAACTCAACGTCCACCTAAGTTACAATTTAATTTTAAATAATTTACACTAATTTATGATGAGATATAAATGTCTGGAGAAATAATGTCTAACTCGCGATATTTTCTCATAATAATCGGCGATTATAAGTGAATTAATATTTTCAAGTTTATAAGAATCTTCTAAACACTGTTGTAACTTGTTTTGTTAAAACTAAGATTATTTGTTTATTTCTTCCTCGTTCTTTTTTAATTTTTTTATGAATTTAAATTGTATTTGGTCAATCGAGCAATTTTTTAATTTGTCTTGTCATGCCAATGAATAATATAAGAAGTTGTATATATACATATTTTACAAAGAAAAAAGATTACATGAATAACGATCGACCGAGCCTGCCATACGATGCAAGATTATTTTATGCCCAAACTAATAGAAATTAAACAATAGTAAAAAAAATATCGACCACGTGCACCGCACGAGCATGTTGCTAGTTTAGGTTAAAAGCAATATGTGTTGGTGAAAATTCCCCGTTACCACCTGTATGCTGTTAACAAGCCGATCACCTGCGAGCAGTGTTATTTCACATCGAAGAAAATGGTGTAGACGCATAGTATGCTTTCCCTATTTAAAAAATAGAAAGCTAGGTGTACCATTTTTAGAAATGCCTTATAACTTACCAAAAACAAATTTCAAAATGTCCAGTGACCGGGTACAAACTGAGACACAATCTTTCATCCAATGAGGTCGAGCTCTTTTTGCGTCATGACATTATTTTTTCGATGTTACGGTATGCAATCAGTATTTATTCGTTTGCCTATAAGATTATCGTGTTTAATTTTTTTGGTATGGATAACCCTCTCCCCCCACCCCTCAACCCTTACCCATATTTCCAAAATTTGTAGATGTTGGAAAGATTTCTCCTAACCCTTTCTTTGTTACACGTAGGATGTCAATCGCCTGTACAGAGGTGAACTGAAAATTTTAATGTTGATTGTACTATAGACTGCTCTGGAAGACCATTAAGTGCCCGCTTGATTGTAACTCATCAATGACAATGAATATGAGTGAAGGATCAATCATATTGTGGATTGAAATGAGGAAAAAAGTTGATGAAATGGGGTAATGATTACCTTATTTATTATGTACCAAGCACCGTAAATAGGAATGAGTCTTCATTCATTCTCATTCCTTACCCCTAAACCCCCAACCAAACGGGCCCTAAAATTAGTTAAATAATTTTCCTGATTATTTTTGTTGTAATCACCACTCAACAAAGTGTTTTACAGGACTTGAAGTTTCTACAGTATTTTTCATTTATTATTTGTTGAGAAAAATTATTGTTCACGCGGAACTAATTATTTTATAACTTAAAAGTATGATTAATCTTTAATTTAACCATCCACTTATTAAATTAGTGTATTTGCAAATAAACGATAATTTGTTTTTACAATATTATTCGTATGGTTAACCACGAGAATACCACTTTTCACACATATTTATCCTTATATGTGATAATTAATCTTTCAATTCTTTTTTATTAAGTAGTCATATTTTACCATATTTATATTTATTAATATATTTATTTAGCCAAAACATAAACTATGTAACCTAAAATATAAGATTTAAATATGTGTGGCACTTTGAATTATTACCAAATAAATAAAAAAGAACCAGGTTAGGCTTTATATTTTTTCGTAGTTTACGAATTAGATAAAAATTTCTCCCAGCCATCAACGTTCAAATGTTTTTTTTTAACATATATGCAACCTAAGCAATTTTTGGCACATTAATACATTGGTATCACTAAACAGATCAAATATTTATACTTAAATTGTAAAGTAGTATACATATATTTAAACATACATGTTGTGACTATTCAGAATTAATATTGAAGCATTCAAATGTCTTATTTTGTTGTTCCACCTATTGAATAATTTTTAAATTTGAACTGATTTTTACAAAGATCTATGTAAAAACTAATAGGAAATTGAGTTTATGTTTATTGAAAAGTACCAAACTAAACTTTAAAAATTGAAAAGATAAAATTTTACATGAATTTAAGTAGTTATTATTTAAATTTAAGAAAATCATCTAGATAAATAAGAATATTTGAGATAAAATTAGAAAAATAAAAGATAGCACTACGTTTCTTATTACATTATGCAATTCAGGGAAAATTGGTATAAATGCCCAGTATGTTTTCTCTATTTTGAAACTAGGACACTTAACATACCACTTTTTAGAAATGCTTTCTAACTTACGAATAATTGGTGGAAATACCCCTGTGACCGGCTATAGGCTATTAACCAACCGGTCACCTGTGAGCTGTCTTTTTACTTTCGAGAAAATTGGTATAAATGGCCAGTATATTTCTCTTATTTAAAAACTAGGACATTAAGTATACCACTTTTTAAAACTACCTTCAAACTTACCAAAAAATGGTGAAAATGCCCTGTGAACGTCTATAGACTGTGATACAACCGATCATTAATGAGGTGGGCCTCTTTTTCTGATGTGACCTTAATTTTTCATTTTTTATTTTTTATTTTTTCTGTTGACTCATTTGTTAGGGTGGAAAAATAAAATAAAATATTAGTTTGAATTTATAAAAAATTATAATCCCTAGAAAATTGTTTAAACTTTAGAAAAATAAAAATTTTTATTTGGGAAATTTATTTTAAAAATTATAAAATTCAAAGATTTAAAAATTTATTTTTGATATTTATTTCAAAAATTATAAAATTCATTTTAAATCCAAAAATAAAAAAATTTATTTCTAAAATTTATTTTAAAAATTATAAAATTGATTTACAATTCAAAAATTAAAAAATTTATTTATGTTATTTTTTAAAATATTCTAAATTTATTAAAAATCAGAAAAATAAAAAAATTAGTTTTTTTTTTTTTTAAATTTCTAAAATTCATTAATATTTTCAAATTTCTTTTTTACTTTTCTCATGTTATTATTATCTTATTTTAAATTATGAATTAGGATAATTATATGAAATATTAATAAATAAATTATAGATTATTATTTTAAAAAATTAAAAAATAAATTTTTTCATTTTCCTTCCCTAATTGCAACATACTAAACCCTAATATTTATGGAAGACGAAGAAGAAGCAAACCATGTTTCGCTCAGCCCACCCGTCCATCCATTAACTGATCGGAACTTGACCAATCACCCAATTCCTCGCCTATTCGCCTCATCCCCGTTGAATCCACCACCGCCAAAGTCGACGACATATTTTTTTCCAGGCTAGCAAATGAGTCAACAGAAAAAATAAGAAAAAACGAAAAATTAATGTCACGTCAGAAAAAGAGTTTCACCTTATTAATGACCAGTTGTGTCACAGTCTACAGACGGTCACTTGTCATTTTCACCATTTTTTGGTAAGTTAGAAGGTATTTTTAAAAAGTATATACTTAATGTCATACTTTTTAAATAAGGGAAACATATTGGCCATTTATACAAAAAATTTCGAAAGTAAAAAGACAGCGCACACACTACAAGAAATATTATTAATAGTGACTGATTTTAGTGACGGGCAATTTCCGTCACAATCTAATTACAGACTAGTGACGGAATAGTCACGGATAGTGACTACAAGAGTGTTTGATTATTAGCAACGACTTAGTGACGGAATCATGACGGAATTTAGAGACGGAAAAAAATCCGTCATTAAACCATAATGTTGTGACGAAAATATTCCGTCATTAATCTTGTATTGACGGAATAGTGACGGAATTGTAGTCGTTGCTATGTAATGACGGAAAATATTCCGTCATTAATCTTGTATTGACGGATTAATGAAGAAATTTTAGTCGTTGCTATATAGTGACGGAAAATATTCCGTCATTAATCTTGTATTGACGGATTAATGACGGAATTTTAGCCGTTGCTATGTAGTGACGGAAAATATTCCGTCATTACTTAATGCCCATGTAAATGCACTTATTCAGTGACGGAATTTTCCGTCACTAGTTTAGTGACGGAAAATTCCGTCACTATTACCCTAAACAACATTGTTTTGACCCTAATTAATTAGCGACGGAAATATTTCCGTCACTATACCAAAACGACGTCGTTTTAGACCTCCAATGCTTAAAAAAATAAAGGCATTACGCCAGTTTCGAACTGCTGACCTGGTGGAAATAAGTCAAGTTACTTACCACCAGGACATTTGTTAATTATTGGGAATTGTTTGCTTGGTTTTTACATATTCAGTGTTTACACATTCAGTTTTCCCCAAATCCCTAATCTCGTCTCTCATTTTGCTCCCCATCGTTGAGAAAGCTTCCACCAGAAATTCGAACACTCAAATTCCGGCATCTTCTTCAACAGGTGAGCTCGAATTCGAACACTCAAATTCCAGAATCCGCTTGGCTATCTTCTTTTTTCTAACATCAATTTACTCGATCTTCTCTCTTCTGCTGCGAACGAGGAAAGCAACCGCTAGGCAAGGCAAGGCTTCGGATTCAGGTTGTTTCTGCCCTAATTTATGTAGATTTTCATATTGAGCAACAATTGCGTTTATAAGTTGCCCTAATTTAACTAACGAAGATTAAGAGTAGCTATTCATTCTGATAAATCAAAACCATAATTGAAAGAGTCAGAGTTGCTGTTAGACTTCGACCTAAAAATCTGAGGATCTCTCTGATGCGTAAATCTGAAATGTTTACTCTGTTGTGTTAGTTTCATATGATGATAAAGTACATTTGGAGCCTTGTATTGGTTTGGTATTGTTAATCTACTTAATTTTTATATAGGAGTTTTTCATTCTCAGAGTACTATTGTTACTGTATATGTTTGATTAATGAGGGATTGACTGAATTTTTCTATACGGCAATTGTTTCCTTTTCCAATTTCCACGATTTTAATATTCCACTTGGAATTTCTCAGCAGGCTGCTCGAAAGTGACATTTATGAAAGTGGGGTTATCACCATTGATTTTCTATGCAACGCATTACAAAAGCTTGAAATGATGATGCAGGTATGTGACTCTGTGAGGGTATGATTAGAATGAGTTTTGTGGATATTGTTAAATCTTAATGTGAACCTTTCAGGCACCCTTTTGATTCATCTAAATGGGGTCGCATCTGTCGTTTTCTGATTGCTGAGGGACTTCTGGACAAAAAGAACATAGTCGAACCTCTGGAAGCTAAACGGGAAGATCTTCTAGTGGTATTTGTCTTGTTCACGTCGTCTATGTTTGCATCTCAATATATGTTACTTGCTGACCTGGATGTTGATCTATCAATCTATCACCCTTTGACTTTTTATGATAAGCTGAAGTTTCTAAACTGTTCACTAGTGATATGTGCTTATCGTGATTCAGATTTAAGACTATTTAGTGATGTTACATTACTGTAGAGCAGCTTCACTATATTCACCATTTATCTTGTTCCTTCTCGAGGTGCTTGGGTAAGCGTAGATTGGTTTTGCTTTACTGCACTCTCCAAGAGAGTTTGCCTTAATGCATAACTTGGTTCATTATAATTTTGCTGCTAACCTCACTCATTCAATTAGAAAAGTGACGCCGCGTAAGTATTAAATGGATGCACGTGTGTTCTTTAGTTGTTGGTATTTGAACACTTGCAGTACCTTAAATACAAAAACATTAATATATTCATGGTGGCAAGATTTGATGATTTTACTTCTGCTATCCCGTGACAGGTGCATTCGGAATCGTACTTGAATAGTTTAAAGAGCAGCTTAAAAGTGGCCACAATAATAGAGGTATAATTTCTGAGTTCTTTCCAGAGGTTTCCACTGGAAAAGAAATAAGAAAACATCCTACATGTTCTTTTTGACATTTAAATTACAAAGTAGCTTCAGTGACTTGTAAGTTGTAAGAAAAAGTTTGCTGGATTAATTGGTATGATGTGATAAAGTTGCTTTATTAATTTTTAAGAAGCTATTTTCCTGCTCTAACTAATATCTTATTTTTGAATTGGTGATTGTAAAATTTAGGTTCCTCCAGTTGCATTGCTGCCAAACTGTCTTGTAGATAAGCACGTTCTTTACCCGTTTCGCAAACAGGTAAATTTATGAATCTCTAATTATGTCATTCACCTTCTGAATTGTACTGTTACCACTAAAATTAACTGCAGGTTGGGGGAACCATTTTGGCTGCTAAACTTGCAAAAGAACGAGGATGGGCTATCAATGTAGGGGGTGGGTTTCATCACTGTTCAGCAGGAAAAGGTGGCGGATTTTGTGCTTATGCTGACATCTCTCTTTGCATTCAGTTTGCCTTAACCCGTTTAAATATTTCAAGGTATTGAAATGTTATTCACCATAAAATACATACTTGAGGAATGAAGATGATTCTTGAATATGTAGCTGTGACTTATCTTTTGTGCTCATTAGTTGTACCAACTCACAGGGTGATGATAATAGATCTTGATGCGCACCAAGGAAACGGCCATGAAATGGATTTTTCTGATGACAGTATGACATTTAGCTCTACTTCATATATTTGCCTGGCTCTGTTTATCACGTAGGTTTATATGTCGACTCATGGACTTATGATATTTCATTTGCTATGTGCAGGAAGAGTCTACATTCTTGATATGTACAATCCAGATATATATATCCACTTGTAAGTTACCTCATGCTATATTCATTGTAAGCTGCTTCCTTTGAAATTCGAAAGATGAACAAAAGAACATAGAAAAGAGATCTTTGCTAGACCCCCCTTCCCCACCACACACACACGTACACATACTTTGATACTATTCATGCAGTACAGTTTCTGCAAACGTTAGATGAATCAAAATATCACTTTCTTCGCGGACCTGATTATATTTTATTTTATATATGTGAAGGACTATGGATCTAGGAGATATATCAACCAGAGAGTTGAAGTAGCGGTAATGATGATAATATATATCAATTTAGATTAAGTTCCTCCATTTCCTGCTTCCTTGGAGCTAATATGTAATTTGTTACTCTATTCGTTATAGGGTGGAACAGAAACAAATGAATATTTGTCAAAACTTGATGGGTTTCGAGGTATATCATCTAATCCGCCTTCTTGCGGAAATTGGATCTAATTACACTTGTCGTGATCAGTTTAGACTTTGAGTTTTATCTTCTATCAGAATATTAGACCTTTCGTGTGTTCTAATGAGCTTGCAGGTTGCTGCTGGAGCATTTGACCCTGAATTGATCATCTACAACGCTGGAACGGATATTCTGGATGGAGATCCTCTGGGTAGGTTGAAGGTAAGCTTTCTCATCTTTAATGTGGTCTTTGTGACTCTCTCTCCCCCTCCCTGAATATGGGTATCTTTTTGCATCAATTACTCTGAGATTTGACGGCAATATCATATAAAGGGCATTTTAGGAACCTCAATTGTGATCTTTATTTATACAGATGATCCTATGATAGACAATAATAAGATTGTGAGCTTTCTATTCATTTTACAGGTTACAAGTGGCGCTTATGCTTAGAATATAATGCAACTAGAACTTTTTCAGCTCTTTTGTCATTTCTTAATTCTTCGTATGAGTGTGTCAGATGGTTGATTCATAATTCCACAGATTGTCTGCTAGGAAATTTGTGAGGATGTTCATTTTGTGCAACAATCAAGGGCTTGAGTATCGTATCTAACATCTCAGAAAATCGTATGCAGATCAGCCCAGACGGAATTGCCACTAGAGATGAAAAGGTTTTCATGTTTGCTCGTCGGAGGAGCATTCCTCTCCTAATGCTTACATCAGGTTTTGGTTTCTTAAACACTGTAGATGGATTCTTTCTCCTCTCTCTCTCTCTCTCTCTATTTTCCTTTTCGAAAAAGTAAATGGTTAATTGCAAAACAATGCATGATTTGTACCCACTTCTATAATTTAACTATATCTTTTTCAACTTAAGAAGAAAATGCTTAAATCTTGCAATTTGATATACCTCCGACTTTTCTGGTGGGATTGTGATGGCTGTCGGAACTCAGGTAACGATGCCACACTGGGCGCCACAGCAGCATAACTCCATCATCTGAATTTCTTATCACTTGAATTGTTAAGCACATTACATAGGTAGCTCCAATACGAGTATCAAGTTTTGAGAAAGAAGCAAAATTTTGATGTCCAATGTGGTGGCCTCACCGGAACTCAGACAGCCACGCAATTAAATGCCACCGGAAAAGTCAGTTAGTGCATTGTTTGCAAAACTTAAAACAAGTTCATGTTTTTTTGCAATGTAAGAAAGATGTGATTATATTGCAAAATGTAGTAAAAATCGTCCATTTTTATGCAATTAATCCAAAAGAAAAATTAGAAAACTTCTCACTTCTCCTTTGAAATATAATTCAGCGGCATCACTCTGAGCTTCTCTGTTTCAGGTGGATACATGAAATCGAGTGCCAAAGTAATAGCAGATTCAATCATAAATTTGTCAAGGAAATCTTTGATAACCATGGGGAGTGCACAAAACATAACAGTTACATGAAAATCTTCTACGGTCACCTTCAAGAACTTGAAGCAATTTTGCTCCGAACTGAAGAGAGAAATAATGTATACAACCATATGTATTAGTGTGTGTGTATATATATATATATTTCCACGGATGTACTGTCCATGTCTACAGTTTCTATTTGACGTGGACGAGGGGCCTAGGGGTGGTACTTTTGTAGACGGGTTCGGTCCCCGACCCGATCGGGTTGGTTTTTTTAGATCCTCGGCTAGTTGGGTTTTACCGATCGGGTTAGGTTTTCTTGGAGCAATTTTTATTGGGTACCGGACGAGGCAGTTACCCAACCCCATAACTCAAAACCCGAAAAATTCGACCCAAACCACCCCCTAGCCTGGAGTTTGTCGGCAAGATTCTGTTTTATCCAAATATGGAGAGTATGGGTGAGGTGCCAAATTACTGAATCCTGATCACGTTGTAGATGTATGGTGGCGATTCGTATTATATGAAGCCAGGGACCAGTGAACTGTTCACTGTTGAAGGCTACGGGATACCTAGAGAACTGGTTACCTGAAGTACGGGTGACAATTTATGAACTATAACTCCTCCATTTTAAATATATTTATACATTAAATTAGGCCATTCATATAGGATAAGTGATAATTAATTTTTTAAACGAAAAAGAAAGAGAACTTTTGAAATGTCAGTATGTATCAACCCATACATACTAACCAGACTTGACAAAGTCCAAATGATCATTACCGGTATATGTTAATGTTTATACTGATATTTCAGGCTCATATCTGATCTGGTGGTTGTGATTGTGTCTGCAACTTGTGGTGGAATTGCTTTTGCTTGTGCTGGACAGCCGGTTTGATCTTTGACCTTGGAGTGGTTTTTATGTTCATGTTTTTCAACTATTACTTTCTTGCTAATTCCCTGAAATATCCTGCAGGCTTTACTGGATATTTATTAGCGGGGTCTGTTGTTGGACCTGGAGGTTTTAATTTTATCAGTGAAATGGTGCAAGTATGTACCTATACAATATCAATTTTTGACAGCTATGTGACAACAATTCTTGATATCTATAAGATTGCCTATTTTTCGTCCTAATATAACTCATGCATATAGGTTGAGACAGTGGCTCAGTTTGGTGTAATTTTCCTTCTGTTTGCTCTGGGCCTGGACTATAAATTTGAAGCCATGAGCTTCTGTAAACTAATTATTTGTTCACATATTTCAGCTTCGCGTTGTTCGTGCAGTTGCTATTCTTGGAGGGTTACTCCAAATTCTCCTTTTTATGTGCCTGTGTGGAATTATAGCCTCGGTATGTTCAGTGATTTTTTTTTTGTTTTTTTTTTTTGGTTTATTATTACTTATTTAGAACCCACTTAAATGGGTTGTGCTTGAGCTACGAGTCATGACCTAAATGGGTTTCTTCAATTGAATTGTGATGACATGTACAAGTAGATGACAAATTGAAATTGTTATGCACGTGTCTACTATCTCCTTGTTCACAATGAATTAGTAGATGAAAAATTGTGTTTACGGGCAGGCCTGATTTGTGAAACACCACGACATTGACCTGATTGAGATTCTTCTGAAGTAAGGTTTGTGGTAGGAACAACAGTTGATGCATGGTGGTGCGATGGGAGGTGCGATGGTTGGTGCGATTAGATGCGACACTTCTAGGAAAGACAAATTTCAAGTGTACTTCCCCGGTATATATTAATCTACGCAGTCTCATGTTCTTGGGTTTTTTGTTTGCTGATTTTGATGTGAATTTGTGGAAAGATTTTAGTTGTTTAAGGAGAAAATAAAACTACCTTCTTTCTTTTGAGGAGGTTGTGATACTTTGTCTGATCTTTGTTACTCATCAAATTTATTTCAAGGTTTCTAACTCAATATATTAGTCAATGCATAAACTGATGAAGTTTTCCTACAGCAGGTTGAATTATTAAAAGTGAATTGTATGCATAAGCTTTTGGAATTGGTTTTTTGCGGCCAATCTTGAGGCAGGATTCTTCTCCAAGCACTGTTGGTTGGTTTTCTCAGATCGACTCCCTCTGATAGAACCAAAGACCCAGTGGATATGTTTACAGTTCTACCATGTATAAAACTGCAATACCAATTTTAGTATTTTTTAATTTAGGTCTCGGGGTAATAGTCATGGATAATATGTTGTTTTTAACATAAAAGAATGATATACTTTTGTTACGTTGTATGTATAGATGTTTAAAATTTCGAAAGAAGATGAAAGTGTCAATTGAACGACATTTTGTATGTTGTACCATGATCATATATCTCACTTCTTCTGATTCCTTGAAGGCAACTGAAACTGACGAAAAACTCAGATTGCATCGTTGTTATTATGAATTTTAAAGTTTATTAAGTGTAAATTAATTGTCATAACAGGTTTTACGTTAAAATAAAAATTATCAAAAGAAAATTAGATAGTATAGTGACGGAATAAAGACGGATTTTTTTTTTTGTAACGGAATAATTCCGTTACTAATATAGGCAAGATAGTGACGGAAATATTCCGTCATTAATTTGTGACGGAAAATATTCCGTCATTAATCCTGTAGTGACGGATTAGTGACGGAATTTTAGTCGTTGCAGTTTAGTGACGGAAATATTCCGTCATAATTTTATGACGGATTTTTTTAGAATTGTGACAGAATTTCCGTCACTAAACTAGTGACGGAATAAAAAATCCGTCATTATCGGTTTAGTGACAAAGGTTTTTGTAACAAAACATTTTCGTCACTAATCCGTCACTATTCATTCATTGTGACGGAATTTTTCAGTTTAGTGACGGAAATTTCCGTCGCAATCAATTATTTTTCTTGTAGTGACAGGTGACCGGCTGGTTTACAGCCTGTAGCTGGTCACAAGGCATTTTCACCAGTTTTCATAAGTTAGAAGACATTTTTAAAAAGTGGTATACTTAGTGTCCTAGTTTCCAGATAGTGTAAATATATTGAGCATTTATACCAACTTTCCCTTCAACTTATTTTATATAATGTATTTTGATGAAATGTGTAATATGTACTGTCTTTTCTTTCTTTTTCTTTTTTGAATATTTATTATCAATTAAGCAAAATGTTGGCGTTCGCATATGTGTAGATGGACACAAACACATTAAATATATGTTTGTGGTTCAGTATTGAGAGATATTCATTATCCCAAAAGAGAATATTTTTTTATAATTTACACTTGTAGTTTTATATTTATCTCAAACTATCAAATAATGTATTTATAAAAAGTGAGTTATTTGAAATCCTTATGTCACAGGGGATAAATTAATGTTTACTATACTTAACTTTTATATGTTAAATCAATATTATTCAAATATTTTTGGTGTTAGAATACAACGGGTTTACGTAGAAAATATCAGATTATACAATATTTATTATGTTCAATTGGTATTTTGTAGACAAATTATTGTGTATCGCTCGGGAGTTGTACTAGTTTTATTTGCAATTTTACCGCCAAGATCTATCTGTTCTAACATTTTCACAAGACGAGGCCCACATTGAGGACGGGAAATGTTGGTCTGAGATATTATCAGCAATACAATTAAATAGCCTAGTCCAAATCATGTCCTTAAATGGAAAAAGAGAAAAAAAAAAAATTGTTCTTGCCCAACACACTGAATATGTCAACCGGGCTGGGGCAAGTAATGCGGTCGAACCGATTTTGCGAGCTCTTACCAAGGTAAACTAAAAAATTTAATTAACTATTAATTAAAAAAAAATATAGTCGTAAAAAAAATAATAAAAAAAAAAAATCAACCACTTGCTTGGAATTCCGGTGTCTCGATAAGGCATAAGGACATCTAAACCATTTCAGATTGAGTCCATTTTTAAATTGGTACCCCTAGTCATGTCACTAAACATCACATAAGCATGAATCACATACCCAATAGGATGGGGTGTCATTACTGCTTTTGTAGAGGGCAATTATTCTATGTTGCAGCCTACATGCGGACCAGGTGTTCGAGGCGAAAGAATTATCATCTGTTTAAGCTACAATTTTCTAATGTTTTAAAATTATCAGGAGAGCGGGAGTGGGGCAAGAGTGACGTTAGCGCGTGAATGAAGTTTGCTTGTTCAATAGTTCTAGTAAGACTTTTATACATCTCTGGGAGCTTCCATAAACTACATTCTTTACTGATATTCCATTTAAGTTTAGTATTTTCAATTTCATTGTTGCCCAGTCTAAGCATACCTCAGGTTTCTGGGAGACTATATCAGAGGCCCACTCTCAACGTAAGTATTTGGTTGTTTTAATTTTCCCTTCTTCTCCGATAGTGTTTATGTTCTCAACAATGTAGAACAGATTTACGTCTTCTCGTTCAATCGACCCGCTTGCTGTTGGGATTCTCTGAATATTTATGTGCTGGTATTATCATTCTTGTTGTTGTTCACGTTAGTTGTTGGCTTGTTAGAGGAGAATCCAGTGACAGAACAAAAGGCTGCAATATGTATGCTTTGTAGGAGTTCTGCATTCTATTTGCAATGTAGATCACAGTTATGAATTTGGTGTAAATATCCTCCGTCATAGATGTATGGTTGTTTCAAAATGGTATTATCCATGAATCTACTGGGTCAAAATTCAATTCTTGGATTTACTTCTTGTATAGATAAAGCCACGCAACACAAGTTTGTGATCAATAAAAAAACATGGTTATTTACACACTACGGACTCAATAAATATGAAGTCCACTATTCTTCTTTTTAAGGAAAAACAAAAGTGTTCCTAGAACAACTTATGCATTGGTATGGCAAACAGTAGTTGTATATGGGTAGGGGTTTGTGTATGTGTTTGTTTTTTCTTTTTTTTGGGATGGCGGAGTTTGAGTAGCTGATGAGTAGTTGTACAAGCATTTTGTTTTTCTGGTGTTTATGTTTTCGTGCATTTGTTGACTCCTTTAAAAAAACTGTAATCACATGGCTGTTAAACTCTATTTTTAGCGTTGTACAGTAAGTCTAATCCCTATGTGCATCATTTTCTCAACATGCAGATGTTAGATTGAGCAAGCAAACTATCCTGTCATTCGAAGGAGTTATTTGATTGAATTGTTGCCTATAATATTCAGTCTTTTAATGTACCATGGATCCCAAACACCACCAAATTGCTACAGATGAAACCGTATCTAGATTTGATGTAAATGAAGATGAAGGAATTTCCATAGACAAGGCCAGAGAGTTTTTTTACCCATCTGATGATGGGGCAAATGAAACACAAATGAATATACTTGACAAAGACATGGTGGAATGGACTTCGGATGACTTGCTTGGAATGACATTTGACAGCATTCACAAAGCAGAGGCATTTTACAAGGCTTATGCAACAAAGATTGGATTTGGGATACGTAAGTGTAATCAAGAGTGCGATAGAGGAGGGGGAATCGTGCTCCTTCGTCGATGGGTTTGCTGTAGGCAAGGTGAAAGAGCAGCAAAATACCTTCGGAACACAGAGAGGAAGAGGGAACCTCGACCTTTAACAAGATGCTCATGTAAAGCCGTTTTTGCTGTCAGGTATCAGAAGACTAGTGGTGTATATCGAGTGTCCACCTTTAACCCACAACACAATCACCCGGTAGCTAATCCAAGGCAGGTGCACTTCTTTCGTTCGAATAGAGATATTAGAGAGGGTCAGGGGGTTGAGATAATGACAATGAAAAATGCAGGGATAAGGACAAGTCAGATAATGGACAACATGGTGACGACATTGGGTGGGTTTGAGAATGTGGGTTTCACTGCCAAAGACCTGTACAATTTTGTTAATGCAGATCATGAGCGAACTAAAAGTCTAGGTACTGATGCAGAGACAACAATTGCATACTTGAGTGCTCTAGCTGATAATGATCATGGACTTTATATCAGATATGTGGCGGATGATGGCAACAAACTGAATAGATTATTTTGGGCAGATTCTCGTTCAAGGGAAGATTATAATAATTTTGGGGATGTGCTTGTGATTGATTTTACTTATAGAACTAATGCATTTCGATTGCCTCTTGTCGAGTTTGTTGGTATAAACAACCATTATTCAACCGTTGGGTTTGGGTGCGTATTGATATCAGAAGAAACTATTGAAGCATACACATGGGTCTTTAGGAAATTCATGCATTCAGTTGCGGCAAAACAGCCGACATCTATTCTTACTGATCGGGATAGCGCTATTCAAAATGTAATTGCTACAGTTATGCCCCAAGCAAGACATCGCCTGTGTTCTTGGCACTTAATGCAGAACGCACGGTCAGTTTCACCAGATGAGAAGTTTTTGAGGGATTTTAGGAAATGTTTGTTGAACCAGTATTCGGAGGAGCAATTTGAAGCCCAGTGGTCATTGTTTGTTAATAAGTACAATCTAACAGGAAATGAATGGATCAAAGACATGTACGAAAAAAAGGAAAGATGGGCAGGCACATACTTCAAGGGCGTATTTTTTGCCGGGATGACTACTAGTTCAATATGTGAAAGCATGCATGCTTACATGAATCGCTTTTTGAACAATGATCTTAGTTTCTATAAATTTGTCAAGCAATTCAACCGAGCAGTCAACCGTCTCCGACCAAATGAGTTGCAGCTCGATTTTGTAAACAATCAATCTATCCCACAACTAACTACCCATGTTCCTTGTTTAGAGAAGTCAGCTGCAAATTTCTACAGCCGAAATATATTCATTAAGGTAATTTGATTAATTAGAACATGTTGAATATAAATTGTTATTTAATTTTATTTAGTAATTAGTGCATCATTTAACATTAGGTATGAAGAGGATCCAAGAGGAGTCGAAGTTCACGCCGCGGATTATCAGGCATGATGATGAGTTCACCCAGGTGGTAATTCTGAAGTATGGAGATGACGCGGGTAGGGAAATACCTGTTACGATCAGGAGGACCGACGAATGTATGACCTGCACATGTGGGATGTTTGAATCTCAGTGGTGGCCTTGCCGACACATATTCTGCACAATGATGTCCGCTGGAATGAAGGCTATTCCTGAAATCATGTTGACGAAGAGATGGGCAAAGAATCACAATTTGCGTGACCCGATCAATCACGTGGATAATGCATCAGCGGAGTCACAGTTAGAGGAAACGAGATTTGGTTCTTTGCATTCAAGAATTTATCACCTTTGTCATATTGCGTCCAAGAGCGAAGAGCTTTATCGATTATGTTTTAGTGAAATTGATAACATGATTTCTCGTGCGTTGAGCAGTGCAAAACACAAATCGAACAAACCGAATGTGCAATAACGAACATCAACTACTAGTCAACAAAACATCATTAGGGATCCGAAAATTGTACGAACAAAGGGATCATCTCAGCCTAATACCACTGGAAAGAAGCACTGAAAGCGACACTGTGGGAAATGCCGAAAAAGGGCCACAACAGATCCACATGCCCAGTAACAAAAGATGAAACAGTTGGAATTACTACTGAGCTCAATGAACCGTACATACACCATGCAAATATGGATGATGATGGGTTTGTGTACTAGATGTTGGGTAGGGTGATCCAGTTATTCCCAAAATTTGTTTTTCCATCTGTATCGCAACTTATGGCAAATTAACTAATGTTAATGCCTTGGATTTGGTGTGAGTTGATCAATCTTTCATCCTAATAATTTTGGGCTTCTATGTGTGATCTTGAATGTAAGCGATAATAACTACAGAACTACCTAATCAAACACAGACTGTTGACATTAAGCTATACAAATTTTGAACATTTTAATATTGAGGATGTAGGTGATGATTTTGGGAAGTTGTTGGGTTCACTTTCTGTTGCTGCTTTTTTTTTTTTGTGTTCTGCACATGAAGGAGGATTAGTTTGGTGTTTGGTCGTTGGCCTGCGTTCTGATCCGATACCGTCGTCGACAGTAGAAGAAGTTTATATTCATTTGCATAATCTTGTCAAAAAACAAGTATTGTGGTTTAATACCTTTTGAATAATTAGAATGGCCATGCTTCCAGTACTGTAATGGTACTATAGTTTTAGCTATTGAATCAACTAGTATTTTGGCCCTCACTTGCGGAAACAAACTGAAAATTAATCCAAGTTATCACTGAAGTACTCCTTAACTTTAGTTGGTCATTCTAATGGTTTGCCAAGGGAGGTGTAACACATGTATACCAATGTTTCTAAGAAAATAACGAAAATGTAATATCAAATTAGAACCCGTTTACTTCGTATGATTAGGTTGAATAAGGACTAATTCTTCAGGTTAATCCATTATTTACTTCGTTGGTTATCAAAAGGTGCCTTATCCCGGATACCCGGAATAACACAAAAGCCGATGCAATTTTACCCCCAGTACATATCCCACCTCAATAGGTGAGTTTATTAATCCCGGAGCTTGAACCGAGAATCGGTGCTCGGACCGATTCGGAATACCCTATAAAACCATTTTAACCCTGAACCGGGAAAAATCGGATTGAACCAGTGATCCCGGAAAAGACCTGTTATTCCTGTTCTTTTATAATTTTTTATTTTATGTCGTTGTCTTTATTTTATTATTTTGTATTTGTTCCACTTATAGATTTCCTGTTGTTTATGGGTTTATCGAATTTTAACAAGTTACTCATTATTTAACATATTTATCATGTTTGGAAATAGATTTTGGAGTTAGAAGAAGTTTATCTCCTATAAATTATTAAATTTTATTCAAGACATCCATATTCTTAGTCGTTTATTAAGTTATAATTATCTTTGTTTGAAGTTTGAAGTTTAATTGATAAGTTTTTTTGGTGGATGTTAATATATTTTATTACATCAGAAAAATTAATAAATGGTGACTACTATTTTCTAAGTTAGACAGCCGATCCAACTGGTTTGGTTATAACAACATTGCATGGGACAATATTGGATAGAAATTGTTGTATAAATAATAGAACTTAGTCACCTCGAATAAACATTAGATAGGATTAGTCGCATTATCTCAATCCCTTATTCTAATAAACCATAATCTTATGCACCCTATTATAGACAACACATAGTGAACGGGCCCTTAGTGAATTAATAGTGAATTCGATTCTAAAATTTAGTACTAGTGAGGGATGGTATTTATATAAACAGGAAAAAAAAATAAAAATTAGACGCGCCAGTATGACGTTATTTATGGATGTTTAGCTTGATAATTCAGATCCTAAGCAGCAGAGCTTTACAATTCTTTTGTTGGAGTTGCATTGTGTTTTGCTAATTAACACGGGCCAATTTTTTTTTTTTTTTCTTTTCTTCATTCCTTAAAATGCAATGTTTTTTTTTAATAACTGTATTTAACAAGTATTAATGAACGTTTATTTGTGAATGCGGTAATTCAAGTTTTAACATTAAGAAACCCAGATAATGAATCAAAAATCTTGTGTTTGGTATCAAACATAATTGTAATTTAATTTAGAAGATGACAGAGAAAACATTTAAAAAAAAATGCACATTTTTTTCTGCCCAGGCATATTCGTCTTCCTATAGTGTAAAGACCTTTATTTTATGATATCATTGTATGCACGTGGCGTGTGTTATTATGCTAGAGTAATAGATAATTTTCGGGATTTATCACACCCCCTCCCCTTTACTAACTGGGTTGCGTTAAGTAAGAGATTCAAATAAACAGATAACATATCGAGCAAAATTTACGTTTATTTCTTCACGACAATTTCTAGGACATCTTCCTTTGTCGAATGCAAGCTCGTCAAACAACAGTTGATGCTTTCCTAACTTAATAATAAGAGGATTGTCTAGTTATAATAATTAACGAATTATTATATTAACATTTTGACAGAATTTCCTTTGTAAACCACTCTTAGTGCAACAACAAAGAGAGATCATCATAGAATTCCAAAAATTCGCATCCATCACAACACAACCAATTGTAAAAACCTCAAAACATCCTCTAACACACAACTATTTTTGGAATAACTGAAACTAGTCAAAGGGATGTATAATCAGAGCCATCAAAAATAGAAAAGTAATCTCATGAAGGTTACAGATAAATATAAGAACCCATCACTTTATAAATATAAATAAATAACGAATATTTTTTGTTAAAAAGACATGATAAATTAAACTGATGTTGCCACCAAGGTATATCCTCCTACTGTCTTGCATTTATGACCTGTGGAGACAAAAGAAACGAGAATTAGGGCCATACACAACTAACGCTAAATCTTCTAGTATTAGTGTGAAGTATTCCTTAACAATTCCATTATTGAACATTTCACTGTATTTACTAAATCAATGTCCATCACGGGCAAACTTATGGTATCCTCCACAACATTTAAGCTCAGTACTACCCAATCGAGGACATTCTAGCGCCAATGCATTCGCCCTGCCCGAGTTTCAAGTGTATATATTTTGTCTTAAACTATTAATTATTTCCAAATATGTGTTATATATAAATACATGTGTGTGTACATGGGATTGGGTGAGCATCGTGGGGACCGATGACCTTTCCCTTAACCCGTACTTTGTCCTGAACCATGAAACAAACCCGTGATATACTCACAGGTTAGTAGGCTTTTAAGTGGGGTTAAGTGTTTCCTATATAACAGTACAGTATCTAGCTCAGAAGAAATTGTGTAAGGCATAACATCCTGACCAAAATATTAAACAAAAGGCCTAACCCAATCACCAAAAATTTCGTCCTTGCTTAGGTTATTCCTACCTGTAATGATGGTTCGTTTTTTTTCCATAAAAGTCCAAGTTCTTTAGAAGTTTAAAGCGTCCTCATCCTATTTATGCAACTGTAATAGGTTTTGGGGAAGTTGCTCATGAATTAAGTAATCCAACATCTAAGCACCAATCCCACAACATTCGATTTGCACCACGTGAGTCGCATATCCACCAAGAATAATTTCTCGAAACTAATTCATGAAGACAGCATATTGAGAAATATAAAAAATTTGCTGACTAACATGTAAAATATTGAGTCATCAAATTGTTACATATATATACATTCTCCAATTAATCCTAGTTGATTGTCTAATCACATTAACCTCAAGCATTATAATATTCCATGTGAAATCTTGAGTATCAAATTGTCACATATATATCTCCATTCTCTAATTAATCCTAGTTGATTGTCTAATCACATTAACCTCAAGGATTATAATATTCTATCTTTGTAACCCTATTTCTAAGTCAATGCTACATCAAATATTAACAAAACCAATTCAAAGGCAAAGGCTTTATCACTAACATAATCGTGAAAATTATGGCTGCGGATTCACAAAAAGATGTGCGCCGCTCGACTCTCCTTATTTCTATATTTTGGATTTCACAAATATCTAGGGTCTTTATTTCATCTAACCCCTATCCCACCTCTTAAAGAACTCCTAATATATCTCAACAATGTATTCTTCAGATAATTCTTCAATAACTAAAAAGTAATTAAACTGTATCGCTAAACGAGCCTTGCTAATAAACTTAAAATAATTTGGGCCGAATAAAGTAGGCCGTGTTTGCTTTCAAAAGTAGACCGTGTTTGTTGAAATTTCAAAAGTTAATTGTTTGCTAATACTTTTTTTTGGAAAATTGTTATCAGAAAATTTAAAACCATTTTTAATCAGTTTGAAGCAAATATTTGGGCACACCTAAAAGTCAGTTTTAAGATAATTAGGATCTAGCTAGTATTTCCAAATATCTCCAGAATCACTTCTCCTTACCTAAAGCGATTTTAAGTTGTTTAATATTGTTTGCAGACACCCTCAATGTACTCTTGTAATTATTTTGTTATGGATACTTGATGATGCAACAACGAACTACAGATATCATGCAATGTTACATCAACAGCTGTGCATATTTACATGCGTACGTAGGATTTTCAATTCATTGTACCTCGAAGTTTTCATTGGGAAGGATGATTCTGGGGACATGGTAGGAGTTGTCTAGATCAAGGATAATGGAGGCATGGTGGTGGCGCAATTATGGTGGAAATGGAGTGTGATGGCCTGCTTATATAAAACGCTGTAGTTGATGCAGCTGCTATGTAATAATGATGATGGTGTCTGTGCATCACGTGATGCTGTCCACGCTACTCGCACATGCCTCCTTCCCTTCCCATTTAAGCCTCCACACTAATATTCCCAGCTACACCTTGCTGCAACTTCCCATAAATCATCCATCAGTTACACACACAAATAGCTTTAATTTGGTAAATTAGTAGCTAAGTTTTGATTAGCAGGCTGTTTTATTATCAAAAACGTCTACCATGATTTTCATGCTTTTACAATAAGCAATAACATTTGAAAACTAAGGTGTTCTTACCAAACATGAAACCGACAAACCTTGGTTTAAGATCTCTATGTATATATTAAATGATTATCTGATTATGGTAGTGTTTGATGCAAGACTGATACATTCTGAACCCAACATATAAAATTTATGCAGATGCAATTTCTGTTGTCTTGCCTTAATGAAGCTAGGTATCTTAAACTCTCCAACTGTCGACTCTTCTCAAAAGACTTACCCCCAATTAAAGCAAACAAAGAAAAAAACTATAGATAGAAGTTCAATCACACAAGGTTTGATGTACTACGACAAGCCTGATAATAGCAAAGGATTAAGTAACGCGATAAACAAGTGAAACACTAAAAAGAACATTTCTCCTCCTAACATAAAGAAACCACGTGTTCCACTTTACCTGCAATATCCATCGCAAAATTGATACACGTTGACCTATTCGGGGCCCCTGAGGTCATAAATCTTCTATTATTAGCTGAAATTGGTTCATCTTAATACAAGGATCGGAGAAACTAATAAAATTAACCAATTATTTCACATATCATTTACCAATTCTAGATAATTAGTTCTTATTATAAAAATTCTATAAGGTAATTTTTTTATATCTTAAATTACAAGATCCAATCTCCCCAACTTTGTAAGATACAACCTCTGCCGATTCGACATACACGTTTAACATACAAAGGACATCTTAGGCTAAAAATTTCAAAACCGCAGATTATTTACATTTGATTTGAGCTCTTTGCAATGCACAAGCATTTTGTCGAACACCATGTTGTATACTCTATATATAACTAACTCTTTAATCATTCCACGTTCAATTTTAGTCCTACACAGCACAAAGTCACAAATCGATCTACTCACAACACCAAACCTCTAAAACATCAGTTAAATAAATTATAAAGTCGAACACTTCGGACAACGTTGACACGTACGGAAACTTCCTAACATATTTACATAATATATACACGTGATAAGGTTTAAATCAAAAAGCAAAAATCAAAATTAAGAAAGCAAATGATTTGAGAGGCATAATATAAAAGGTATGGTACACGAGTAGTACGGAGAAGGGCTGGCGGGTTTGACGTAGCTTATTGAAGAATGGATACGAGAAAAAATAATTTGAGAGGCTCTATGCTAGACTTGGGCATTTGGTGGGATTTATTATTGTTGTTTATTATTATTCTTGTTAATGTTTTCATTATCAAATTGATCTCCATTGAGTCTACATCTTTTCACTTTAAAATAGTGAGAACACACATATCATTATAGTTCATCGTAAAAGAAGTTAACACAACTAGGTTGCCAACAACTAGTTCACATAAGTTCACCTTCAGCACGAAGGTCAATTAAATTGACATATTATGTCGAAATAAATATAATAGAGAAAAAGTACCATGATAAGACAGGTCGTGTCCTGCAGACCACAAAGTCGAGGAACACTATTCTTTGAAGATCTCTTTAGTTTGGTTGGTGTTACACTTTGGCTTAAATTCCTGGGCATGTATGCAAACAACCCAAAACAAATATGTGTTAATTTCAGGATAAATGTTTCTGCTAAAAGTTGTGAAGTTCTTTACTCAAAAGTTTGTCTACGGACTACAAAAACTGTTAGAACATTTCAAGGCTTAATTGTCAATTCACCTCACCTGGAATAATATCAAGTTTCTCCAAGGTTATGATTGATCTTTTCGTGTTTAAAGACACGATAATCACGATAATTAACATATCACAATCATCAGTTAATACTCGAGACATGTGATGTATTGCAATAAATCTTTTTGTTCTTTACAACTTTGTGTATTACACATCAAAGTTATGATATGCTTGACATTGTCTATTCAAAGAATATAAAAACACAAACTCCTACATTTGATCTACCACGCCATGAACATACTTCGACCGTCCCGAATACAATTGTATATTAGACGTTACACCGGTTTATGGTGCACTGGTTCTTCATATGCTCATAGTTATACAGCCCTATATAGGTGTGTGGTAATATATGGCCTTAACATGCAATGCACTATGAAGTGGGTGTAGTATCTAACAAATGGAAATGGAGCCATGTTTCTATGAATAAGAAACAAAGGGAGCAATTTGCAATGTGCACTTGTACGGTTAAGAGACAATTTCTGCTTATGATATTATTGTTAAGAACTTCAATGGGATTCCAAAAAGAAAAAAGTTAATCAGTTCTTAAGTAGCTGGTTCCAATTCTTTTAGAAAATAAAACAAAAAATTATTATTAGAGATTTTTAAAAAAATTATAAAAGCTTTAGTAGGTATTTGCTACTCCGATTAACTAGCTTATTGCTTAACAGCTGTTTAGTACTTAACAATATCATCACACACTGTGGAAGATCCAGTGGCATGCCACCTCCCTTCTAATTTTCCATTATTTTCCACCTCATCTAGTTTTGGGGAGAGTTTATGTAAATTTTCCTATAATAGCACTAACGTAATATTTTTTGTGGATTTTAAGTAGTTGCAAAATAATTCAAATGTGAGAAATCGGGTGTTCTTTCAACTCTCTTATGATCACTTTGCTTAGTCAGATCTATTGCTCCTCACATAATGTTTCAAAGATCATTCAAGCATATTTGTTTCTTTCATTTAAGAAAAAAAATCAAATTCATTTCCTTAGTTATAGATGAGGTCTACCATAATGTGTGGATGTTAGAGAAACTTGATAGACAAAAGAGACACAATGCAATAACTTTCTTGAAAAGCAACTGCCAAAGAACATCACTGAGATCAATTAAAATGGTGGGAAAACCTTGAGCGGCAAATCCGAATTCAATTCACATACATACGCAGGAGTGCCTTCTAATATATACGAAACAGAGCTCCAATATATACGAAACAGAGGTGAAAGGAAGGTTCGACATGGGATAACCATGTTGGGTATATCTTGAGGAAGGAAATCTAGATTTCCATAAGCTGACCAGGTTATGGAAAATTTAATCAAAGGCCTAGCAGAATGTGTTGTGCCTTATTGACAGATAGACATAACTCTATGGATAAGTGGTTCTGATGATGGAGAGGGGATATTCGTTTGGTTTTCTGTATGTCAACATAAGAGACTCAATATAAACTCGTGCAGTGCATGAATTTCTTCTAGTATTGGAATAATACTAACGGGTAGTTCTATAATGCACCTGGTGTATTAATACACCTGTTGATTCAACTTGATATAGGGGGTTACAAACAAACAACTTTTTACCGGATATTCAGGTTAACAAATATTTGTGGGTCCGCTCTCTTACTAATTATTACTTATACGGTAAATTAATGAATCAAACAAATTGATTTTCCTGTTCAGCAAATGGCCATAATGCTGAGAACATTTTGCTTGATCCCCTTTATTCAGTTGATTGATCCATCCATTTAGTACTACAACTATTAATTATATTAATCAATGATTCATAAACAACAGCATGATGATGTAGATTACCCTGATAAACACAATCATAATTGATGCATTTATCCGTGAACTAAAGACATCTAATGACGACCCAAGTTTTATCCCGCCAATGTCTTGTGAGATGATCAAAGTTAATGTTTCCGAACTTCTCATCGAAGATAACAGAGGGAGTTAGTTCATCTTAGCGTCTTCTAAAACTTGTAGTGTTCCTAGTGGAGAAGTTATTGCTATTGGTTACTATATTGAAATTGGTTATAAATGATTAGGAGGGTGTTTGGTTGAGCTTATAAGCTCCTAAAAATATCTTATAAGATGTTTAGGAGCTTATAAGCTCTCGCTAAGTGTTTGGCAAAAAAAAAAACGTTTAGGAGCTTATAAGACACAAATATAAGCTCTAAGAGCTTATAAGATCTAAAAAAAATAAGTTGCTATACCCCAACTTATTTTTTAAGATCTTAATTAGTACACTCAAATGTCACACACTACACACAATTCACACACTTCACACACTACACACACTTCACACACTACACACACAACACACACTTTACACACAACACACACACTTCACATACTACACATATTTCACACACTACACACATTTCATACACTAATCAAAATATGTGTTTAATATTAACTTTAAATTAGACCCCAAATTTAAAGCTAAATCACTATATTCAGTTGCAAGCTTATAAGCTCTTTTATCCAAACACTTTGTTAACTTATAAGCTCCTTAAAAATTACATCTTATAAGCTCTAGAAACAACTTATAAGATGTAGGAGCTTATAAGATATTTAAAATAAGTTTAGCCAAACACCCTCTAGGTAATCTGCATCATCATTTTGTTGTAATTAACAAAGCAACAACAGTGATAGCGGTAGTAGTTGAAAGTCCTCTCTCTTCTACGAGACACAGACGTCTTCGAGACGTTTTTCACTTTGTATTTTTCCTATTTGCATGATTTCCCTTCATTTTTTGCATTATTTGCAACTTTATTTTCAAATCAATTTGGGCTAGAGATTAGGCTAGTGACAACTGATGCATGCTTGAGAGGAAGGGAACAACAGCGTCCCTATAAGAATAACTAATTAATTCACCGACTTCCATGAAATTTATTTAATGTTTGCTTGTTGCAGTACTTTGATCATTTACCAGCAATACAAGTTGTAAGTTCACTTATAAAAATGGACTGACCAGTTTAGACGGTAGTCAGTTCTCCATTAGTCATTGATCCAACGATCATAATTAACAAGAACTCAATCAAATGTTCCAAACTTCAGGTGTATTAATAAACCAGGTGTATAGTAGAAGGACTCACTAACATTCATTCCAGTCATATAAATTATGATCACCAATCATACTAAAGATTAAAGAACTGTTTATGGAACAACCACCACCAAAGCCATTAGTTAATTAATTAATTCCCTTATTAATGCTAATCCGAAAAAGTCCTCGAATCATTCATGGGGTACTGAAAATCTATGCATAACTTCACTACTAAAGGTAAAATTCGTAGTGAATAATACTTTGGAAAATAAACAATAATATTACCTGGATCAAAAGGAAGCATGCCTTCGCTGCAGTGGAATCAAAACCAGTATTAGCGGCACTAATCAGAAAAGCTTGCTGCCCGAGCTTCTTCTCCTCACCTCAGAT
This sequence comes from Ajuga chamaepitys, assembly GCA_958295605.1. NCBI lineage: Eukaryota > Viridiplantae > Streptophyta > Magnoliopsida > Lamiales > Lamiaceae > Ajuga > Ajuga chamaepitys. Next base: position 22,287,260 of record OY282498.1, on the reverse strand, counting down.
CAAGTTCTGATTTTTCTCAATTGCATTGGTAACCCCAGCAGACATATAATTCTCAGCGTGTTAGCCTAAGACCTCTAAAGCATCAAAATAGTAACCCAAACTCCTCACCTTCTCGCATAACCCCCAATTAACTATTATACTTCAGGCATCTCCTGTTACTTCTTCCTATTTTCATTATCCGACACAAAGCCCTCAACAAGGGCGGAATGCACCGCGGAGAACAGATTGGGCATCCATCCCTCGGATTTGACAAAAATTTCTTCGAAGTTGTATTGCGACTGTCAATCGCTCAATGTGACGGAGAGTAGCTGTTGCCGAATTGAGGGAGGGATACGATACTGAATCGGGCGACGCGACTGAAGGTTAGAGCGTACGACAAGAGGCGCGCAACTGTATCTCGCAGGAGCGGGCAACCACAGCGGTATTCTCTGAAAAAAGAGGTCTAGGTCGGGTTCGCAGAAGTGGATGTTGTGGAGGGCAGAAAAGAGGAGCAAAAAGAATTGAACGGTGGGGCTTATTTGAGTGGTTTTGGTAATGGCACGGCGGTGGAGGGGTGGCGGGGATGGGCTGAGAGAAATGGAAGAGAAAAGGAGGTTTATTAGGGCTTCTTCTTGTTTACCTGGTGAACCAGTTGCAGACTTTGCTTCATAAATTAATACGACCTGTTTAATAGGTAACCGGTCAATTTTGGATTCTAGATCTAACGGTTAAAAGGTGAGAATTCTTAATCCAACGGTCAAAAATATCAGGTGTATTAATACACCAGGTGTACTCTAGAAGTACCCAAAATTATAAGGTCTTTTACAACTAGAAGTGGTCACTAATGGTTTTTTATTATTTTATATTAATATATTATTTGGGACTACAAAGAGATCACAAATATTACAAGATCTTTTGCAACAACAAGTGGTCATTAATAGTTTGTTCATTTTATTTAAAATTTATTAATATATTATTTGAGACTACAAAGTGGTCACAAATATTATAAGATCTTTTGCAACAACAAGTAGTCACTAATAAGGTTGATCATTTGTCACTACACATAGTTACATGTTTTACTATAATAACTTTTGGTTAAAATTGTATAGAATATTTTATGTAACTATCAATAGTTGCAAAAGGGATTATTTTAGTAACCACTCTTGTAGTTGCAAAAAATGTAGCGATAAATGGTCTCTTTTGTTGTAGTGTATTGGGCTCTCGCCCTACATAAAAAAGCACTAACAAATACTCCCTCCGTCGCAGTTAACTTGTCCTACTTTCCATTTTGATCCGTCTCACTTAACTTGTCATACCCATAAATGGCAATTAAAGGCAACAATCTCCACCCTCAAAATATCCACATTCAATCTCCACCTTTAAAAAAGTCAAAGGTTCTATAAAATCTGTTTTTCATAAAATCCGTGTCCGATCAACTGTGACAAGTTAACCGGGATGGAGGGAGTATATATTAGGGGTATCCCTACATCACAAAGTACTAACAAATATATATTAGTAGGTACTTCTTCTAGCCACTCTACTATCATCCACACCAAGTTCTAAGTGTTTTATCACATGCGCTCTGCTATTTGCAGCTCCTGGCGTATAGCCAAACGTTTCACAATCAAGAATATTAACTAATGAACTAATGTCTTCGAAAATCACTCCACGGTAAGCGTCATCTGTTTCCTTCATATTTAAGATGGATATAAGCATAAAATTATCGCCCTTAACCTTAAAGTTACTGACTCTAGCTTCTATACTTGTAGATAGAGCAAACTACAGGGCTTATCCGTGAAGCAAGACTATTGTGTTGTTGCATGTATGTGTCTCACACCAGCTACGAACACATCGCCGACATGATCTCCGATGATAAAACTGAGCCCCGTCGTACCATCTTTACATACAGCCATGTTAAGATTCAATTATGCTTGTTCACCATAGGAGGTTGCCATGTTGTCGTATACAACATCGAATTGGGCGGCCCCAGGCCTGCAACGTGCAAAATATTCAATTCCGAAAATCCTCTATAGGCTTGCAAAGTGTTAACAAAAGAGAGATTCCACATCATCGATTTATTATTGATTGCAGGCGAGCTAAATCTGCCAGAGTATGTGAGATACCAATTGGGATGCCATCCTCTAGTAATTTTTCCAAAAGTTCCCAGAGAAAGGCTCAAACGATAGAACATTAAGCTCCATAGTATCATTCTGTATTGGGCTCATCATCCCTATATTTCAAACTTCACAAAATCAGAAGAAAATGCTGCATTCGCCCTACACAGAACATGTACGACATCATCCCTCAATTTTCGTTTCACAAGATTTAGTCTCGTGGGTAGCACATCTTTGTAAGCCCGGCATGAAAGTGTTGGATCTTTGGCAAGCGTGAATACGTCAAAGTTGACTCCATCCTAAAAAAATAGTGCTCGAGGATGGTATTTCAGCGCCTAATGATGAGAACTTTTTTATTGCCTAATGATAGGCAGTGTGATCAATGAATTTGTGAGATTTTGCTAGCTTCCTGATAGGGATAACCCGGTTACTTCGGGCCGGGTTAACCCTGAGCCCATTTACCAGCTCAGCGAACGCGCCAGCAAGCGCGAAGGCCCAGGCCCAACAGGCCCAGCAACGCGCATTCGATTCAGCGAATCAAATCGGTTCCGTGAATCAAGGCCCATGATCTTTTCCCAACTGCCATGCAGATTTGAGGGGCAAGATTATAGGGATTTAGTTAGGGTTTGAGTTTAGTAGTATAAATAGATGAAAAGAACTCTGAATTAGGGTTCGGACTTTGTTTTATGTAACACGCACTGTAAACTCAACATTCGAGTGAAAGAAACACCTCGGCGATTGCCGTTTTCTCCCCGTGGACGTAGATCTCCGGATCGAACCACGTAAATTCTGTGTTTTTATATTTTGTTCTTGTTGATTACTGTTCGATTGGGTGATTACCGGATTGCGCATTATCAAATTGGCGCCGTCTGTGGGAACGACAAGGCAGTTTTTTGAACGCATTAACCGGTAATCTTTGACGTTCACATTGCATTCAAGAATCATGGTGACGACTTGTTTGAATCAAGCCCGCCGTGGAGACCATTCCGATCAAGATCCACCCGTGGATCAAGTTGCACCGCCGAGGCAATTGCCGGAAGCGAGTGCATCCAATCATCAGGGTAATCAAAACCCTCCACCCCCTCAAGATCAGCAAGACCCTAATATTGCTGTTGCTCAGCCACCGGTGAACATTCAAATCACCCCAGAACTGCTCCAAGATTTCTTACAGGAGCATGCGCATGTCCTACAAGATTGGGCAGTTAATCGCCTACGCCCAGCGGGGCCTGCCGCAGAACCTGTTAGCCATAATGATAATCCTGGGGTGCCTCCACCTCGCCCGCGCGGACAGCGGGAACCGGGCTATCGCGGGCGTCAGGATCGACGACGGGAACGATCTGGTTCTTCCGAGGACCTTGGGAGTTCAAACGGATCACGACCTCGCAATGAGGAACCAGCTGATGTGGATCGCCGTCGTCCACTTAATGCGGCTAAAAAAGTTCGCTACGCTGACTCTCATGCTCAGGATCTCCAAGAGTATGAGCGGGTTCAACGCAACGTTGAACTGGACAGAATCCTAGGCCTTGATGCCAATGGAGAGATTATCACGCCGTTCTCCTCCGAAATCATGGCCATCACCCTTCCCGAAGGGTTCAAACGGCCAGCTATATCACCTTACAACGGCACGGGAGATCCGGCCAATTTTCTTGGCGCTTTTAGGCACAGCATGCTTAGTCATGATAACATCACATCCCTTCAGTACTGTAGGATTTTCCCGGAGTACTTACAGGATGAAGCTCGGGTCTGGTTTGATTCTCTCCCGCGAGACAGCATATCCTCATTCAGAGAACTCGCCGAGCACTTCTGGGCAAGGTTCGAAGCCCGAGCGAAGCCCATGGCCACTCTGGCCGACATCATGAGTATGGAACAACGGGACGGTGAAACTGTTACTCAATTTCTGGACCGTTTCACAGCGGTAAGCCTCAAGGTGGGAAATTGCCCCGACGATGTGGCCATCAACGCCTTCATGAATGGACTCCGCCCTGGAGCACTCCACACCGAGTTAGCTCGGAACACCCCGGTCACAACTCGAGCACTGTTCAAAACAGTGTGCAAATTTGCTAAGGCCGAGGAACAGACTCGGCAGAAGCGTGAGAAGCACGCAATCAAGCGACAGGCCGACAAAGCACAAACTGGTCCTAGTACGCGAACTAGCGCATTTTCACGCTTGACACCGGGGCATTCAGAATCCCGAAGTGCAATTCCGCAATTGACTCCACTGACGAAGTCACGGGCTGAAATTCTTTCACTCCACAAAAACGATTTCCGACCTTGTCCGCGGATGATAGCGCCTCCTGAAAAGACGAACCGTGGAAAGTGGTGCGCATACCACCGAGATCACGGACATGAGACAGAGGAGTGCCGAGAACTCGGCAAGGAGATTGAGGAATGCCTCAAGAAAGGGTTTTTGCGGCAATACGTTGCGCGAACCGGAGACCAACCTCGGGCAAACCACAATGGGGGCTCGTCTCATCACCGCGGAGGTTACCATGATCGAGATAATCAACAAAATCGGCCACATTGGCAGAATAATCGGCAGGGGCCCAATAACTACGCGCGACAAGATTCTGGCAATCGCCAGCCGTCACGTCTCCCACTTCCACCTCCTCCTCCGGGAGGACCCGGGGACAACGCACCCCCTCACGTGATAAACGTGATATATGGAGCCCTACCCACCGGGGCTTCACGACATGCCTTGAAGGCAGAGGCTCGACGTCCTCCTCCCGAGGAGCCACGTCACAAACGCCTCCATCAGTCCGAAACTGTCAGCTTCACGGATAGGGATCCGGTTCCAGAGATAACACCCCACACTGACGCTATTGTCATTGACATGACTGTAGCCAATATAACAATACGGCGGGTCTTCGTGGACAATGGTGCTGCAGTAAGCATCATATTTGCGGACTGTTTCGAGAGGATGGGGATCTCCCGAGACCAACTTCGACCGGCCCCCGGGCCATTACAGACATTCACCCAGGGTGAAGTCCGGCCGGAAGGTATCATTACTCTCCCAGCGTCTTTGGGGACTTATCCGAAGATAAAAACTATCTTCGTGGACTTTTATGTGGTGAATTCTCCCTCACCATATAACATGATATTGGGCCGAGACTGGCTCACCCCGGCAAAAGCCATATGCTCCACGTACCACCTCGCGCTAAAGTTTCCCACTTCGCATGGTGAAGTGACCATCCGTGGCAGTCAACGGGTCTCAAAAGAGTGCATGTATGTGGCGCTCAAGAAGACTGCTAAGGTCTCTCCCAAACAGCAGCTTCAGGTAACATCACAGGTTCTAGAACCTCGGGACCGTACCCCATTGGGGGATGCCACTGCCCAAATCCCGCTAGATCCGTCTAAGCCGGAGCAGACAGTAACAGTAGGGGCCGTGGACGTGCCATGGCTACATCAGGCCATTATTCAGACCCTGCGAGAATATTCCGATGTTTTCGCATGGTCTCCTCTGGACATGCCCGGAGTCTCTCCCGAGGTGATTACCCACAAGCTGAATATCGATCCTAGTGTCAAGCCAATCCAACAGAAGCAGAGGAAATTCGCTCCGGAGCGAAATGAAGCCATTCGAATTGAGGCGAAGCAACTCCTAGATGCGGACATCTTGTTCGAGGTATTCTACCCCTCCTGGTTGTCCAATCCAGTAATGGTAACAAAAAGCAGTGGGGCATGGCGGATGTGTGTTGATTTTTCCGATCTCAATAAGCACTGTCCCAAGGACTGCTATCCTCTGCCCTCCATCGATCAAAAGGCCGAAGCCATTACGGGGTACGTGGCACTTTGTTTCTTAGACCTGTACAAAGGCTATCATCAGATCTTTATGGATCCACAGGATGCTATCAAAACGGCGTTTATCACTGCCTTTGGATGCTACGCTTTCAAGAAACTGCCCTTCGGGCTCAAGAATGCTGGGGCCACCTATCAGCGTCTAATGGACTTTGTCTTCCACGACCAGATAGGTCGCAATGTTGAGGTTTACGTCGATGACTTGGTCATCAAAAGCTCCTCCCATCCTTCATGTGCGCAGGATATCGCCGAAACATTGCGCACCCTGCGGCGCTATAACCTGCGACTCAATCCGGCAAAATGCACTTTCGGTGTTGGCTCCGGGAAGTTCCTCGGATACATGGTTTCACAAAACGGCTTGCAAGCCAATCCAGCTAAACTCCGTGATGTATTAGATTTGCAGCCCCCAAAAACATTCAGGGAAGTTCAACGCCTTACAGGTGGCCTAGCGGCTTTAAACAGATTCTTATCGAAAGCAGCGGAGCGCCAGCTCCCATTTTTCAAGATCCTGAGGCAAGCGAAGTCCTTTGAGTGGACTCCAAAGTGCACCGAGGCTTTTGAAGCCTTGAAACGTCATATACAGCAGCTGCCTACTTTGTCAGTTCCTCTCCCCGGAGAGCCACTGTACTTATATCTGGCATCCGCCGAAGAAGCTGTCAGCGCCGCTCTTGTGCGCGAAGTGGAGGGGGTTCAACATCCCGTATATTTTGCAAGCCGGGTGCTCCATGGAGCCGAGACGCGATATTCAGAACTTGAAAAAACCGTTTTGGCTCTTGTTATGGCAGCTCGGCGTCTTCGGCCATACTTCCAGGGGCGTGAAATACGAGTCCTAACCAATCACCCTATACGCCAGATCCTTGTGAAACCCGAGGTGTCCGGGCGCCTCGCTAAGTGGGCAATTGAGTTAGGTGAGTATGATATCCAGTTCCTCCCCCGCCGAGCAATTAAAGGTCAAGCACTTGCTGACTTCCTGGCCGAAACCCCGGCAGATAATCATGAGTCCCCCGCAGACAATGATACACCACACCGCGTCACACCCGCTCCTCCACCACGGATGTGGCAACTATTTGTAGATGGAGCATCCACAGTCCGAGGAAGTGGTGCCGGGATGCTTCTCATCGACCCCGAGGAGGTCGAGGTCAAATATGTCATCCGATTCAAATTTAAGGTGACTAACAATGTAGCAGAATACGAGGCAGTCCTCGCCGGGCTCCGGCTCGCTCAATCTTTAGGTGTTCGTCACTTAGAGCTTTTCACGGACTCCGAGATCGTGTCTAAGCAAATTCAGGGGACTTATGTCGCCAAAGAAGAAACAATGGTCAGGTACCGCGCTCTAGCACTCAAATTCATATCAACTTTTGATACAGTTATTATCCGGAAAATCCCGCGTGCTCAAAATTCCAGGGCAGACACACTCAGCAAGTTGGCCTCCGTGGTCCAAACTAATATATCTCCGGATATCAAGGTTGAAGACCTTTCCCATCCAGCAATTCATGAGGCTACAGTCTCGGTACTGACCGACAGTGATCCGAACTGGATGACTCCGATCATTCAGTATCTCCAAGATGGGATTCTACCCACTGACAAGCTACGAGCTCGGCAAGTTGTGCTCAAAGCCCCCAAATACTCCCTTCATAATGGAGTTCTATACCGACAATCGTACCTACAACCGAATCTTCGGTGCCTCGCCCCTGCCGAGGCTATTCAAGTTCTGCGAGAGGTTCATGAAGGGGCCTGTGCAAGCCATATCGGTTCCCGGACTCTAGCAAAAAAAGTTCTCCGTTGGGGGTACTATTGGCCTACCCTATTCAACGATGCTCACGACTTAGTGACTAGATGCAGCAAGTGTCAGCTACACTCCAGAGTGAAGCATTTGCCACAGACCGAGCTCACCGGAATCCAAGGAGCATGGTCGTTCATCCAATGGGGCATTGATATTGTTGGGCCTTTCCCTGTCGCTCCGGGAGGGTTGAAATTCCTGGTCGTCGCCGTAGACTACTTCACTAAGTGGGTCGAAGCCGAACCACTTACGGCTATCACCGGACAGAACATTTTAAAGTTTGTGTGGCGCAATATTGTTTGTCGCTTCGGCATCCCGAGCACTATCATCTCGGACAACGGTAAACAGTTTGCCAACGATCCATTCTGCTCATGGTGTGAAGAACTCCACATCAAACAGATTTTCACTTCGGTGGCTCACCCTCAAGCAAACGGGCAGGTTGAGGTCACCAACCGGACCCTTCTCACGGGAATAAAAAAGCGCTTGGATAATGCCAAAGGTCTGTGGGCTGAAAACCTTCCACAAGTCTTATGGGCTATTCGGACAACGCCGCACACCTCCACCGGGGAGACTCCTTACAGCCTTACTTACGGCTCCGAAGCCGTTATCCCCGCTGAGATCAGTGTGCCGAGTCCTCGCCTCCTCACATTAGTTCCAGATGATAATGACGAGGCTCTTCGCGCAAATCTGGATGAGCTCTAGAATCGCCGAGAACAATCGTTCATTCAGCAGGCTAAGTACAAACAGAGAGCTGCTCAGTATTACAACCTCCGGGTTCGAGGTACACAGTTCAATGTCGGGGACTTAGTCCTTCGACTTAACTCGGCCAGCAAAGCTGCCCCCGAGGGCAAACTGCATGCTTCTTGGGAAGGCCCCTACCGAGTCGTTGCTGTACATGACTCCGGATCTTATCAGCTTGAACAAATCAACGGGACCCCGATCCCCCGAAGTTGGCACGTCACAAATTTGAGGCGTTTCTATTTGTGAAGGCTACATTGCAAGTACCATCTTTCCTTTAATTTCCTTTATAGTTGTTATTTCGCTTTGTACTTTCGAGTTTGCTCCGGCACTTATCATTGAATAAAAATTCTTTGCTTGCATAACTTACTGTGTTATTCTTTATGTTACGGGGACGCCCTAACACAATCACACTATCATTATTAGTCTCCGGACAAGTAAGTCTCTCTCTCGGTCCGTCCGAGGAGGTTTGCATATCAGTCCCCGGACTTACACCCCTTTCTCGTCTGTTTAATCGGAGAAATGTCTACTCCCGCCTGATCCGTCCGGGGAGGTATTTTTACTCCCGCCTGATCCGTCCGGGGAGGTATTTTTACTCCCGCCTGATCCGTCCGGGGAGATTGGATTTATCCATACCGTGTTCCCGAACACCTATTTAAAACAGTTAACAAGTTCTCTATTATGTTCCCGAACACCCGATTAAAATGATTTGTAACGAGTTACTTTCACTACACCAGCTTGTACACATTACAACAGTTATCATCTTTTGAATATTACACATCAAATGGTTTTTTACATAAAACTCCAAAAAAAAAAAAAAAAAAAAAACAAATAACAACAAGGCAACAGATAAACCTACTGTCTATGGCCCCCGAGCCAATACTGCGCGCTCCGGCGCTGGGACCCGCTCCTCGGTCTGTGTTGAGTCCTCCGGGATCTTGAAGATCTTTGACCTCGGGCTCCGGCTCTATTACCCTCTTGGGCTCTGGCTCGGTCATCCCTTCGCGGTTCCCTTCGCCGAGGACTTTCTCTAGGCGCTGGCCTAGGAGCTTCATCTCTGGTCCGCTCTCGGCTGGTTCGTTGTGACGTGGACCTCGGGGTTTGAGCCCATTGCTCAGGGTCCCACTCCTCCGGGACCATCGCCTCAATCTCTTGAGTCAGCTCATCGACTACCTGTTCGGCAATCGTCACGGGCTCCTCTTCAGTTATAGTCACCGGAGTTGGCTCTTGGATGACTATGCCTTTGCTCCGCTCAGAGGGCTTTTTCTTGCCTTTGGTCTTCTTTTCCTTCCGAAGAGCTTTTTGCGTACTTCGGTCCTGGCTTGTGCTCGCAATGAACTCTTCAGCAGCGGGCCTCCGCCTGATTCGGCCCTTTAGCCCTTCGTACATACTAAGCAGCAATTCCAGGATTTCTCTTTTTCTCACCAGCTCCGCGGACTCGACCGAGCTCCTCGACATCAACGCCGCGATGTCACTCTGGATTTCAACAGTCCGCTCTTCTACTTCTTCAAAAGTTAAAAGACCGAACTCAGACAAAATCCGTTCATATTCCTTATGGTGAACGCGGACGCGGCTCATCTCGGCAGCTGTGGTTCGATACTTCATCTCGAAGTCTTTGGCTCTTTCATTGGCCTCGACCACCTTCTCCTCTGCCGAGGCTATCTGCTTCTTCAGCTTAGGCACTACGTGCATTTCCAGACGGTTCTTCTCTCCGCGGAACCACTCAAGTGATTTCATTAACTTCTTTATTGTCTCGTGCAGCTCCGCGGTGTTCTAGACATATGATAAGAGTCAACCAGAACGATTACTCACCAACATATTATAGTTGAATACAGTTCGGCAACAACATAATGGATGGCGTAAATAAACAAATGACAAGAGTCCAAGAAGAGGGAATTGTATTTCAAGTTGCAAAAGTACAATTGTTCAATTACATCATCCCTAACATTTCTACAAATTTACAAGTTTAAATTTGCGGGGATCTACTGACCTCCCGCTCAATTGCCTCAGTCTCCTCGGGCAACTCTTCTTGCTGGCCCTCAGGCACTTCGGCATTTCCCCCTTCGGCTACTACGACGGCCTCGGTTTCAGCAGGGACTTCGGCTTCCATCGGTGGGAGGGGCTCGGTGTTTTGGGGGGCTGGGACCAGTTCACCCCTGCAGAAGGCCAGGAATTCAGCGTCCTGGTCCACTTCGCAGTTCGCGACTTCTGCGGCAGTTAGGAGCTGCTTCTTCTCTCCGAGTGCATTCACCAACGGCCACTCCGGCAGCTCCGTTAGAGAGGCGTAGTACGCCTTTTCCACCTCGGCCGCTGCCTCAGGGTCATACCCAAATTCTGGACGGGTAATGTCCACATCCGGGTATGCCTCCTTCACCTCCTCCAGCACCATGGCTCGGGTGGCTTTGTCCCCTATTGCCACGAACTTTGTCTGAAAGTCGAGGAAGGTCGTGGTCTTGAACAGCTTCTCAGCGAAGGTCTTCAGCAGAGCTCCCTGCCCTCCAACCACGGCTGCTTCCCTCGCCTCCATCTCCGCTCGCAGCTGCATCAGCTCACCCCGGAGACCATGGTTTTCCGTCTCCACACCGCGCAGACGCACGATCTCGGACTCAACCAAGGCAGCCCTCTTGCGTGCCTGGGTCAAGTCGTATGACAGTTTATCATTTCGCGCGCGAAGGTCCCGCGCCGTCGCGGCTAGCTCTTCCCTGGCCTCCACTTCGCTCTTCAGGCCGACCTCTATAATCCCTCTGGCCAGCCGAAGAATCTTCTCGGCATCCGTGCCGTTAAACCCCAGCATATTGGGGATCGCCTGCTCTCCCTGGACGAATTAAACACCACACAATACATGGCTCAGGCCTCTGTTACACACCTCGTGTAAATTAAACTAATGATCCGCGTTTTTAATATTACCTCGGTACTTGCCCCAACCCGGGGTCTTTTGGATGGTGCTTGCGGAGTCCCAGTAGGCTCCGGCCTCTTCTTTGATAACGCCGGAGACCCCGCCGGCGTCGCCCTCTCCTCCGACCCCGTCGACGGCCGTGCCTTCTGTGGCATCTTCTCTCGGGGAGACACCTCGGCGGCTTTCCCCTTCTTCTTGGCCGCCGCCGACGCTGCGGGGCTTCCTGATGCTGGCTGCTTTCCGAAGCGTCCCACTGCAAATATATATCTAAGGTCAGTTCTGCGCAAAACGGCAAAATTAAAAAGCAGGACGAAAGAACTCCTACCCTCTTCGGCATCTCCGTTTCCTGAATAATATGGGCTAAGCCCAGCCTTCTCCAGTTCCTCCTCGGAACAGAGGGTTTGGAAAGTCCCCACTTGCAGGAATATGTGCCTCACTTCGGCCCCCGGATTCTCCACAGGGGCGGAATCCTGCACCTCGTCACTCCTCCACTTCGGGAGAGCTATCTTATTCCTAACAAATATGAACCTCTCCTTCCACCCCTCTACTTTGCTCGGGTTTTGGACCTTAAACCCTCCTCGGGCTCGGGGACTAAAAGAATACCACCCCTTGGACTTCCCGAAGTTCTTCAGCTGGTAGAAAAACCTAAAAAGCTCTACGGTTGGCTCTATCCCGGCCTGCTTACTAACTACTGTGAATCCTACCAACTGCCTCACCGCGTTCGGCGCTAACTGGCAGAGGGCAATGCCGTAGTATCTTAACAACTCTACAACTATGCCCCACAGCGGCAGTCTCAACCCTACTCTGAGGGGGTCAATATATACGGTCATAAACCCCTGCGGTGGGCAACAGGCCCTATCCTCGGGGGTAGGAATTATGTAATCAAGGTCAAAAGGAAGATAAAATGATGGGAGTTCCCTCTCAAGTTGCCCCCGCGACATCCGTAAACCTATGGAGGATACCTCAAGATCAACCGCCGGACATTCGTAAAACGATACCATCATGGTATTACACTCTAAACCATCGACTCTGTCTATGGTTCTAATCACATCCTTCTCCGGAAGGATATATGATAGGGGGGGAACATCTAACGGTTAATCCGAACCTCCTACTACTTTGATCGAGACCGAAGATGGGGCAGAAGATGAAGAAGATGAAGAGGATGACATACTTACTTGATTTGAATTCGAAAGGACGGATTTGAGAAATTTTTTATCTCTGATGAATCACAAACGCAAAGTTCCTCTTTTTCCCGCTTTCTATAACAGATGAATCACAATGGAGAAGATGAAAAGTTACTGTGCAGTTATTCCTAATATAAATGCAAAAAACCGATGGCTCAGATGCAGCCTATTCAAATTCAGTGATGGAGATTCATGCGTGCTCCTCACGCGCTCTACAGTTACCGAGGCGCGTGGGGAACAGCTGTCTTGGAACTCGCAGAGCGTGTCACTTCACGTCTCTCTCTCTCATTATGGCGCCGCCAATCACATCAGCCTTACTCTTCGCCAGGAAGATTAAAATCACACTCCGGTGTTCCTTTCATTTTGGCCAGCTTACCGCACTCCGGTGTCCTCTTTACCTCGGTCATAATCCTATACTCCGGTGTATTCTCCACCTCGGTTATACTGCCACACTCCGGTGATCCCTCCATTTTGGCCAAACAACTCGCTCCGGCGTACCTTCACCTCGGCCAGGTTGTTATAAACTCCCAACGCGTTTCTTGCTTCTGGGAAACTCGATCTCTCGACAAATGCCCCGTGCACTTCGGCTCAGCTCGACTCCGAGTCTACAGACTGCTCCGCGGAGTGCCCAGGGACGCGGATAGACTTAGTCCTCCATGAACACTTCGGCCCGCCAGCGACCACGGTTCCTCCTACTTACAATTCCACCCCGGTGACAACCGAAGCTCCCTCCTCACTTCGGCTGGGGGGGGGGCATCTGATAGGGATGACCCGGTTACTTCGGGCCGGGTTAACCCTGAGCCCATTTACCAGCTCAGCGAACGCGCCAGCAAGCGCGAAGGCCCAGGCCCAACAGGCCCAGCAACGCGCATTCGATTCAGCGAATCAAATCGGTTCCGTGAATCAAGGCCCATGATCTTTTCCCAACTGCCATGCAGATTTGAGGGGCAAGATTATAGGGATTTAGTTAGGGTTTGAGTTTAGTAGTATAAATAGATGAAAAGAACTCTGAATTAGGGTTCGGACTTTGTTTTCTGTAACACGCACTGTAAACTCAACATTCGAGTGAAAGAAACACCTCGGTGATTGCCGTTTTCTCCCCGTGGACGTAGATCTCCGGATCGAACCACGTAAATTCTGTGTTTTTATATTTTGTTCTTGTTGATTACTGTTCGATTGGGTGATTACCGGATTGCGCATTATCACTTCCAAAAACGTCGATCCGGTGGTAATCGTAGACTGACAGGTATAGCAAGGATATTGCGAGCTCTATCATCCTAAAACACTGCTCGAACCTTCACTATGTCCCAATCATTACAATCTGCATCAGGAAAATCCGAAATAAATATGTTAGTTGAAATACGATAAGTCTCTATTAGGTGGTACCGAATTATCAATGACAGTCCAATTGTCAACTGCAATATTAATCAACACTCCATTACCAACTCGCAACGCTAACCCACCATTGACTGATTCACATGCGCTCACAATGCTCTGACATACATAATTTAGATTATGCGCTACCTGCACATAATCAATAGAATTAGGGAAATATTGAGATTTTATAATTTGTATAGCCATCGATTGTGGATTAGTACGGAGGCGCCAATATTATTTCGCCAGCATCATGAGGTTGAAATAAAAGATTTCGCGACAACCTAAATCTCCCATTTTATTCTATCTCATTGCATGCTCCTAAAATACCCAATGATGCTTTATGTCCTCTTCGGTCGAACCCCAATAGAAGCGAGAAATGACTCGTTCAGTTTCTTTGCATGTAAAGATAAGGGAAAAATAGGCTCATCACATAGTTAGGAATGCCCTGAAGAACTGTCTTGATCAGTATTTCTCCTCCTGCCTTTGTCGATGCCTTCTCCTTCCACGATTTTATACGCTTGTGTCTTGGATCTTCTAATGATGGTTGGGAGACCAAGATACTTTTTCAAACTGAGTTTCTCCCTGAACACCTAGCAAATATGCAAATATGGATTTATCCTCCATCGAGACATTAGCACTTGTTCCAAGCTTTGATTTTTCTAAGTTGATCCTTTATCCCAAAGCTTTCTCGTACACCCTAATAATATCTCTGATTTTCTCAAACTTCAACCTATTTGTCTGAAAAAAATATAATCGTATCAATTGCAAAGAATCGATGAGAAATAGCCGGTGTTGTTCTTGCAACTGTATCCCATGTATATGACCCTCTTGTTCCACCTTTTGTAATAAAGCTGAGAAACCTTCTGCAAAACAAAGAAACAGATAAGCTGACTGCGTCCCCTTGCATGCCCTCTCCCGGGAGAGAAGGATTCAGTCGGAGTCTCTGTTAACAAGTACAAAATAAGATACCGACGTGATATACATCACAACCAGACTCACCTATTAATCAAAACACATTTTTAACAGAATATCATGAAGGAAACTTCACTTAACTCTTTCCATAAGCCTTACATATATCAAGCTTAAGATATAGTAAACCCTTTTCTTTTTCTTTTTCACACGCATATAATGAAACATATCAAAGGCAATCATGGCATTATCCGTGATTAATCTATTAGGAATAAAATCACTCTACGAGGGTGATATAAACCTGGGGTTTCAGGGGTCTTGAACTTCAGAATTAGGACATTGAACATTTTATTTAGAGCGTGTGGGTCATGAGAATCGTTCAAAATATTGAGACATGCAAAATTAACATCATTACGAATAATGTGCCAATTTTTATGATAAAATAAATGTGGCATACCGTCAGGGCCAGATGCTTTGATAGGGTGTATTTGATTTAGAGACTCTTGGATCTCAACCCATGTGTGTGTTGGGTTCGTTATTTCAAACTCGGGTCGACCCAGCGGAATTTAAAAATTTATTAACAACATTACATATCATATATATGTAAACCCGAGTGCTCAAAACGATTTAATGCAACAATTATTGAAAGGAATGCAAAAACATATTAAATCAATGTGGGACATTATACCTCCAAAAATTCTCCTTTGTTTGATGTAGAGGATAGCAGGAATCAATTCCTTGTTTGACACCGGAACTCACAAGAATCCCACGTGAAACCCCTCTAATCAATCCACTTTTTGGATGCAACACCAAATTCAACACTTCGCTAGTAATGTTAAATTATTTTTAATCAATTGATTTATAATGTAAAGAGGAAATGAGATATATACAAAAGAACTCTTCTTCTTTTCTTTCTGCCATGAGAGATAGAATTTTATTTTTTTCTCTGTTGCTATAATGCTTCATCTTTTTTGTAAAAATATAGCTTAGGAATTACATAAGTATTCAGTTTATTTGAAAAATAAACTTGAACCTCTAATCATCCGGGCCACCAACTAATAGACGTGTTGAATGAGTTAAAAATCACCCGAAGTCCCGCAACTAATTAAGTAGACACTACAAGAAAAACTACTATTAGTGACGGGAAAAACCGTGGCTAAAAGACATAAAACTGTCACTAAAAACTTTTAGTGACAGTAGATCTCCTGTCACGGCCCCTAGCTATCGCTTCCGTAGCTAATTGTATATAGTGACGGGATAGGATCCCGTAACTAAAAACTATATAGTAAGAGTAATTTTCCTGTCATTAAAAGTGTTTTCAGTGACCAAAATTACTCTCACTAATACATTTTTCGCCCCTCATTAAATGGTAGCTTAATGAGCAACTTTATCTCATTATATTTAAATCATCATTTCCCTAAATAATATAATTTGTGATAAGATTTCTTCCCTGACATTTAGTAACTTTTTTTTTTCTTCCTTGTAATATTGCCGGTAAATTTAATTCAGTGATAATATAGCTATTAGTCTGTCATTATAGATTACTATATTATATTTTGAAGTATCATGGTTGTATACATAATTAAGAAAGCTAATAATAAATTAATAACTTCTAAAGAGCATACATTGTAATACAGAAGCACAAAAAGCTATTTGAAGCACAATGCATACATAGAAGGCTATTTCGAGTCTGAGCAAATACAACAACCAAGAAATAAAAAAAGGTGTCTTTAAGTTGCTTGAAAAACTTTAGAACTTCAAATTAGCTCATTCGGGTGTTTCTTTGGGCATGACATTTCTAAATAGCTTTACAACCTGCAAGATAAAGAAACAAACTCAGAAAAAACAAAAAGCAGAAAATTTAGAAGTAGGTAGTGCAGTCAGGACCATCACATGTAATACTCAAAATTTTCTAGGTTGCATGATAGACCTTTCATAGAGAAGTGCTTTGATTAAACAACATGCAGAATAAAACATGTAAATAAATAATACATTATAGGAGAAGCTTGCCTCATTTTTGTGTACGACATATGTGCATTGGGAGACCACTACAGTTATTATGATACCAGACATGCAATAAATATAGACCTCTAGTCTTTCTTCTCTACAAAATACATCTCTAGCGACAAATACTAACATCCGAGAGAAGGGAATGCATATTCTTCTAAATAGTTGAGAAGCATACCTTGATACAAACAAACCAATCATTGAGAAATTCTGCAGCCTCTTTATCCAGACTTCTGCCATATATGCAATCACAGCAAATTAGACAAACGATGACTCACCAAAACACCTAGCAGGGTGCTGCTTATAAATAACATAAGGAAGCTGGATATGAACTTCAAAGCAATGCTTGAGTTAATATCTGAGAGGTCAAATATTTGCATTGCCTTAAAGAGCACCACAGATGTGGCATCACTTACCACACCTTCCCCAAAAATGACATTGTAGAGTAAAGGTTTCTCGTTCGGGCTTAGAACCTGCCAATTAGGTCCAAAAAAGAACGAAATTACATCAGCTACTAGCATTAGGTCTATCATTTTCCTTGTCAAGTATGTCTTTACCTTTCTTTAAAAGAACCAAATAAATTGCAAAGTAATCAATACTTGTAATGCGCGTACATAACCTGTAGCTAGAAAAATGGCTCCAAAAACTGCATAAATGTCATTTAATAATTGTTAATCCATCAACCCAAGTTCTTGTATGTAGAAAAACAATAGACATATCTTAAACTTTAGAAATATCTTACTCGTTAACTAGCGCGTCATGCTGAAATCTAACACATATAATCTGAGAAGAAGGTATTTAATTTGAAAGTGTGAGAAAGAGGATACTAGCAATAAAGGGAAAAGCAAACAACTAGCAGAGACTAAGAAAATAAGAACATGAAATTGCATTAACGTCTTAAAGTTGATTTTCTCCAAGCTAGCCTATCTAAGTCGAGCAAATATATAAGCACTAGCCAGCAAACTAGACCGACAAGGGCATATAAAATAGAGATCTCTCTATAACAAGATATCCAAATTTTAATATAGCAAGCTGGAATGAATCTATAGAATGAATCATACAATGATATACACGAAGCTGGAAACTAGAATAAACAAGCTTACAACAAGCTGGAAACTAGAATAAGCAAGCTTGAATGAATCTATAGAGTGAATCTCATAATCATTACAATGTCACTATAGAATGAACATTACAATGATATACAACAAGCTGGAAATTAAACCACAAAACTAAAGATCATTCACATTGTCATTCATTTAATCTATTTGTAATGTTTTTATAATAGTATTAATCTCTAACACAAAGAATAAGAAGCAGCAAAAGTATATGAAAATCAGATTTTAATTTCACATTAGAAAGCTAAAGACAATGTAACAAGCAAAACCTTAATTTCACATTTCAAAATAATATAAGTTTTTCATTAGGAATATGAGCACATAATAGGAAAAACTTAAGCTAATTAATCAACAAAAATAATGAATATTTTGTCCACAAATGATATTTCAAGTACCTTTTTAGGTTTAGTTCATTAAAGGCAGTGTATATTGGTTGTTGCACACCATATTGCTTCACCAAAATAAGTCACTAGAATGCTAGAACAAGGTTGTTAAGTGTCTCGAAAGTTTGAGCAAAAGCACCACTGTAATTAGTAACATAATTGTGACAAAATTATGATAACAATAATAAGGATGTTATTAGCCAACCTAATTATAATATAACTACTTCTTGAAGCGCTCACATAGGAATATCAGAGTAAAATTTAAACATATCGAATGGAATTTTGGATAGAGAACTTTCAAAATTCACTCATGCCAAAGCAAGGGATACAAAAATACCAAACATAATAATCAGTAAGATGTAGATTGCAGAAGCCTTAGTGTCACTTCTACACAGTTCAATAAGACGCTATATAGACTCAAGGAAAATGAATGTTGTAGAAAAAACTCACCAGTCTGATCACAAACACGCTTAAGAGCTGCTGGAATAACCTTCCAGAACTTATTAGCAAATTCACTTCCGTTGCGCCTACTATTTTGCATAATGTCATTCGCCAAGAATAACAAGGAAACATGTTGCTCATACTTTGCAGATTTGAATAACTTGTGCCCTGTTTCAAATGTTAAAAGAAAATAATGAAAACCACTTAGATATAGTTGATCAAATGTTAAAAGAAAATTTCTATGATATTCATGTACAATACCAAAAGTCGCACATATCTTCCCTTCAACATTATGAGGAAAAGACCACGAAATGAAAGCTTGAAACAAACACATATTCTTAGCTCAACTTTCTCTTCTCCTTTATCTTTCAAGGAGAGACTTTCACATCACAATTGTATACTTTGTATCTTCAATCAAAGATCTATCAGAAGAAAATAAAGCATCATGAAAGAACTTGAGAGCATGTTTCTTATGTAAGCATCAGTAATAAGTGACTTGAAAGAAAAGAGAAAACCTAATTAAACGCCATCTGGTTTCAATTTCATCCAAAACTATTTTACGAGAATGGTACCAAACTAAAATGGGGAAGTATCTCTACAATCACAATCCTTATGTAATATTTTCCTGATGGAAGCATTAGCACACAAGTAACCCTACTACTACGTTGCCAAACAAGAAAAATTACCTTGCCTGAAATATGGCCGACTCTTCGACCTTATAAAAAATGAACCGATCCACCGAATTTTCGTCTGCTACTTCATCTAAAACACTTGAACCAGAATTATTCTAAAAAGAATAGGGAGATTACCTTCACAATCATAATCCTCCATCAACATTCACTAAGTTCGATTTAAATCTCCATCATAAGTAATAGATAACAATGCAATAACTTGGACTTGGAACTAGAATAAAGAACTTGCAGGGCATGGAATAATGCTTCAAATCCATTAGCCTTTTTTTTTTTTTTTTTAAATTTAGTCTCACTTTAACGATTCAGGATGGAAACAACGCTTAGTCAACTGACCAACCGCATGTAAATTATTATTGATCATATCAAACTATCATTGATGCAGGTGTATCCAGAGCATTTATGGGCAAAGGATGACATAGAGATGTAAAATACATAACCCAAATCTACATTATGGTGGAAGTTAAGTGTTAAATAACAGTAGTTGGGATACACACAATTATATACATTCAACAATTTTATACATTATGAAGATAGTTCTGAATTTGATGCTCTTATACAGATAAAAAAAAATTATCATGTTTTACCATATGAAAATATTACCAAGCAAAGGAAGATTGGGCAGCCATAAATTGTAAAACAAAATGAAACAATACTTCCCTTCAATTCGCGCACAGTTTGTTGTCGATTCTTATCCTAATCAGGCCGGAGATCATTACCTGGAGTGAAACGGAGAGACGAAATGAGAAAAAAATATACCTAGGGTTCAAGCGAGAGAGAGAGAGAGACACAGATGAACTCAAACCTCTATATACCAGCTACTCACCTGTCGGTGGCGGAGAGACACCGTCGGACCTGGTAGAAGAGAGAGAGAGAGAGAAGGATTTCCCGCTCCAGAGAGAGACGTCGCGGCCAAATGAGAGAAATTCTGGAGTTCTCTTTTTCATTTAGGTTTTATTTTATTTTGTCTTTTATTTTATTCAGCCAATTTGGTGGTAAGATTTGGTTGAAAACATTACCGCCTATTTTTCACCATCTTTAGTGACGGTAACATTTATTTTATTTTCTGAATTTTGAATTTTGCCGCCAAAAGTCAATTTTTAGTGAGAGTATTTTTCTCCTCTCACAAAAGCTAAGTATATTGGACATTTAGTGAGAGGTTTTTCTTACTCTCACTAATTTTTCCTAACTAAAAGTCACTTTTCTTGTAGTGAGACTATCCACATTCTCATCTCTCCACGTTTATCAACTACAAAAGAAAATTTGGAGTCAAAACTCCATATATATGATTGCGTTGTCTTCTGAAGCCAAAAGTGGGATTTTCCACTTTACACGTGTATTAGAATGTATATCTATATACACACGTATATATATAGTATTTAGATAAACTAGTTTATCTAAATAATCTTATCTCCTTAATTTCTAGTGGACTTTAACAATAAAAACCTACTAACTTTAGTGCTAGAATTGAACTAATTAATCCAATTAACTTGATTATCCAAATCACTAATAATTTTAACTAAGTCAATGATCAATTCTTTTTAAATTATTAGTGTCATATAAATAATCCGATTATCTCATTGAATTTTTATTTAATTCAACAATTGAATCAAAATATAAATCTAATTAATTAATCATTATTAATTAGCTCTATCTAACTATTGGATTATGCTAATTGATCAATTTTGTCATTCAAACTTAAGTATGACCTTTTAGGTTCACTACTAACACTAGCAGGAGGCTTACAACTTTTGCGATTTTGCAAATAACAATTATTCTAATTATATAGAATTAACTTTTTCATTCTAAAGCTTACAAATAACGGGAACACCTAGCAAGTAGCATGATTACACAGTGTTAGGTGAAATACCGAGTAAACCTATATAGTTGCGATTATCATACATGTAAGGTCCTTCCAACAACTGATCTCCTGATTGATTATGGGGTATAGATTATATGTCGAAACCCCATTAAATCAATAGTCATGTCATTCTATTCAAGTTAAAATGATTCTTGATGAATCCATTTTCATCTTGCCTTGGCCAAGATCTTCGAATCAAGAATTAAGAAAACCAAAGGAGATTATCTTATCAATGACAAGTGTCGGATTCTAGCGCAATTAGGAAATTCTTATTCGACAAGATATCTCCAATTAAGAATTTCCCACAGATAAAGTCCAATGAACTCGTGTCACCACACTAATACGTATGGCATTCAGTGTCCTCGTTTTACGAGTATTCTTCGTATGCACAATTTTTACTAGCTACTCAATGTCCTATCTTAAATAACTTCGACTTGGGACCAATTTAAGACCAAAGCTTCAAGAGCATATTCCATGATCACCATTACATGCATGACCATGCCCCTCAACTAATTTTAATCTAAGGACTTTATCTGATATTTTGCAAATATAAACACAATATAAAAGATAAATAAATAATGCCTTCACTAATATAATTCCCAATAAAATTGTTTACATATAAAATATGAGAGAGTACAATAATCCAATCCAATTGGTGCGCTAGACACACTACTCTAACAAACTCCCACGTGCTTTAGCTATAATTGGCCATGTATCTAAGCCGCATATTCTCAAGATGTCTGTCAAGCACTCTTTGTGCTAAGGGCTTCGTCAGTGGCTCTGCTACATTGTTCTGCTGAAGCGACTTTGTCTACAAAAACGTCACCTCTTCCAATGATTTTCCTGATCAGGTGGTATCGTCTCAATATGTGTTATGAACTTTGATGGAATCTTGGCTCTTTTTCTTGTGCAATAGCCCCATCGTTATCGTAGTAAACCGTTACTGGCTCTACAACATATGGAACTACACCCAACTGTTGGATGAAGTTTCTTATCTACATACCTTCTTTTGTTGCATCTAATTCAGCAATGTAGTCAGCCTCGGTGGTTGAGTCTGCAGCAGTCTTTTGCTTGGAACTTTTTCAACTGACTACTCCACCATTGAGAGTGAATATATAACTAGACATGGACTTTGGGTCATCTATATTGGACTTAAAACTAGAATCAATGTAACCTTCTAGTTTCAGTTCTCCACTTCCGTATATCAAGAAGATGTCTTGAGTCCTTCATAAGTACTTAAGTATCATCTTGACGGTTTTCTAGTGTTATTCACTTGTCAGAGCATGTGCGACATTAGGTCTTGTACAAAACATTGCACACATTATGCTTCCAATCGCAGACGCATTAGGCACGCTAGTCATTCTTTCTCTCTCTTCAGGTATCTTTGGGGACATGACCTTAGAGAGCTAAACACCATGGCTCATTGGCAAGATAAACCTTTTAAGTATTTTGTCTATGTATGGGACTGGGATACTCTGGTCATCCTTCTAGATCTATCTCTATAGATCTTTATTCCTAGAATAACTGATGTATCTCCCAAGTCCTTCATGGAGAACTGTGTAGACAACCAAGTCCATGTTGACTGCAACATTCTGACATCATATCTAATGAGTAGGATGTCGTCAACACAAAGTAAAATAAAATTAATAGCACTCTCACTAACCTTCTTATCCACACATGGCTCATCAAGATTTTTATGAAAACCAAATGATTTGATTATTTCATCGAGTCGGATGTTTCAACTCCTTGAAGCTTGTTTAAGTCCATAAATGAACCTTTGAAGTTTGCAAACCTTTTGCTCACTCCCACTAGATATGAAGCCTTTTGACTGTCTCATATAGATATATCTTTAAAGAGTCCATTCAGAAAAAGCAATGTTCACATCTATTTGTCATATCTCATAATCATAATATGCAGATATAGCTAGCAAAATCCGAATGGACCTAAGCATCACAATTAGTGAAAAAGTTTCCTCATAATTAATTCCTTGTTTCTCAGTATAACCTTTAGAAACCAGGCTCACTTTATAGGCCACTACCTCTCCATCAGCTCCAAGCTTTTGTTTATAGATCCATTTGCAGCCAATGGGAACTATTCCCTCTTATGGGACCACTAAAGTCCATACTTTGTTGGAGTCATGGAGTCCTTCTCGGATTGCATAGCTTCTCGCCATTTTTCTGAGTCAATGTCTGACATTGCCTCATTACAGCTTCTTGGATCCTTATCCAAGGGGAGTTCCTCTTCCTTATTCTCTAATAACAAGGTTAATTTATTAGGTAACATCGGGACCCTTTCGGGTCGCCGAAGAGGTTGTATTTTAGATGGGCCAACATCAATTAGTGTGTTATCTACTACAATATTTGGGATGTTTTGTGATTCTTGAATCTTTTTAAGTTCCACAATTTCTCCATCTCTATTAGGTAGAAATTCATCCTCAAGGAAAGTGACATTTCTCTAAACAAACACTTTTTGTTCCGAGCCATCGTAGAAGTAGTATCCAATAGACTCTTTTGAATATCCTACGAATTTACATAATTTTGATCTCATATCCAACTTATCTCCCACTAGCTGCTTCACGTAAGCTGAACATCCCTATACTCTAAGGTATTTGTATGAGGGTGTCTTACCACACCATATCTCATAAGGTGTTTTGGGCACAAATTTAGAAGGCATTCTATTTAATAGATGTTCTATTGTTTCTAGGGCATAACCCCAGAATGAAAGAGGTAATGAAGTGAAACTCATTATTGATCGAACCATGTCCGATAATGTTCGATTCTATGCCTCAAACTCCATTGAGTTGAGGAGTAGCAGGAGGAGTCCACTGGGAGAAGATCCCATTCTCTTTTAGATAATTTAGTAACTCTGAACTTAAGTATTCACCTCCTCGATCAGATCGAAGGGCTTTTATACTTAAACAAGTTTGTTTCTCTACATCACTTCTGAACTCTTTGAACCTCTCAAAAACTTTAAATTTGTACCTTAGAAGGTACATATAACCATACTTAGAGAAATCGTCGGTAAATGTTAGGAAGTAGTTATAGTTCCCACGGGCACTAACATTTAATGGCCCACATGCATATGTATGAACTAATTATAACAGATGTTTAGCTCTCTTCACTTTTCCAACAAATGGTGATTTGGTCGTTTTACCTTTGAGGCATGACTCACAAATTGGCAAACCTTGCTCAATTTTTAAGTTAAGCAATTGAGCCAACTTATTAATCCTTTTTCTTAGAGATGTGACCTAATCTTGCGTGCCATAAACTCATAGAACAATAATTCTCTAGTTTTCTTTTATTTTTTTAACAAGAAAAATGGAATCTCGGGAGTTAGGGTAACATTAATCAATATGCGAGGAGTGATTAAAGAAGAACATTTAGAAATGGAACAACTTCCACGTTCAAATAAAAAGGTAACACCCTCTCCATCCAAAACAGGTACGGAGACAGTGTTCTCAATAATCTGCGGAACATAAAGACAATTGTTTAACACCAAAAGAAAAACATTATCTAAAACTAGACTAACAGTCCCTACAACTAATAAAGCAACGTTTGCTCCATTCCCCAGCCTAAGGACCATCTCACCTTTGTCTAGTCTTATACTTCTTGACATTATCTACATATCATTGCAAATATGTGAGGAACTTCTAGTATCTAATACCCCAAGAAGTATCTTTAACAAACAAGTTGACTTCAACAACATAAATACCTGAACTCTTCAGGGATGTAAGATAATCCTTGCAACTTCTCTTCCAGTTCCCAGTCTTTTCGCAGTAGTGACACTTGTCATTGGCCTAAGAATTTGTTTTCTTGATACCTCCATTCGCTTTCAGCGTGTTAGTGTCATAGGTGCCGTTTCGTTTCCCTTTCTTTTTCTTTGACTTTGCAACCTTAGATTAGAAGAGGATCCAACAAGCATGACCGACTTATCCTTTTTCATGGTAGATTCAACCATCTTTAACATGTTAACAAGTTCAAAGGGACTCTTCTTCATGTTATGAATGTTAAAGTTAACAACAAAGGAGTAAAATGAAGGTGGCACATATTGGAGCATCAGATCAGTGAAAAGCTCATCTGGAGCATTAATTGCCAAAGATGCAAGTCTCTCAATAAGGCTAATATCTCAACCCATGAACTTGGACTGAAGAGCCCTCTATCATGTGATAGCGGAATAGCTGATTTGAGGTTGCATACCTCAACTCATGAATTTTCTCAGCATACAACTTTTGCAAGCGTTCAAAAATTGCATAAGCAGAAGTTTGATCTGCATATCGCCTCTGTAGCTTATTTGACATAGATGCCAACATGAAGCAGTAAGCTCGCCTATCGCCATCCATATGACATTGGTAGCACTCAATTTGCTCCTTTTTTAGCATCAACATTAGGTGTTGATGGCGGTTTAGTATCAAGAACATATTATTTATTTTCTAAACACAAAATAATTTTCATATTTCTCAGCCAATCATTATAGTTGGGTCCAGTCAATTTGGTTTGGTCAAGGATGCTAGATATAGAATTCATTCAATAAAGGTCTTTAATATTAAATGTCTTCCACTATTTTATTCAAATTCTTTAAACCTATTAGAATTCAGAAAATAAAATTTCCTAGTGGGCTTAAGGCCAAAAAAAAAAAAAAAAAAAAAAAAAATCTTATACCCCAATTATATGAGCCCATAAGATATAATTAATAGTAGTTAATATTTTAACAATTGTATAATTTACAACCCTCAAGTTTGTTTTCCTCACTTTTCCTGTATAACTCAATTTTATGAGCCCATACAGTACTAGGTGTCAAACAATACCCAACAAACGTTCGTATAAATAGAGCATCAAGACACCACACGACTCATGGACAGTGTAAAGATAAGTCTATTTCACGAGCATCATTATGATTGGTAGAGAACACAACTTTCGATATACAGGACCACCCCACGACTGATGCACAATGATCAAATATGGTAGCATTGTCATGTCTTTATCTTTGATGGTAGGTATTGAATAATAAGTTCTACTTAAATGTTCATATTTGTTTAAAATCAAATATTTTCATAATTTTTTTATTAAGTTTCAACAACTTTGAGTTTATTTTAATTCAAAGACCTCATCAATTTAAATTACTATTTGAGTTATTTAATGCTTTATCATCATATGTGCGCAAGTAAAAACTATTAAATAAATCTAGCATGCAACCTACACATAAAGCGGTGGGATGAACATGATCAACCTATGTGACCCGTTTTAGCCAAAATGGGTCAACGATCAATCTGAGGAATTAAAAACAGGAAACTAAAATATTACTTCATATGTAATCCCACACATATATGGGACTTGAGCCTATTCCACTACAAGAAATACTAGCAATAGTGACTGATTTTAGTGACGGAAAATTTTCGTCACAATCTAATTACAGACTAGTGACGGAATACCCATGGATAGAGACTATAAGATTGTTTGAATATTATTAACGGTTTAGTGATGGATATGACGAAATTTAGAGACAGAAAAAATTTCGTCATTAAATCGTAGTTACAAAAGGCGCTAAGAATGTGGAATAAAATTTTAATCTTGTATTCACGGATTAGAGACGAAATTTTAGATGTTGCTATGTAGGGACGGACATATTCCTTCATTAATCTTGTATTGATGGATTAGTGACGGAATTTTAGATGTTCCTAACTAATGACGAAAATTTTCGTCACTAATGAATTACGGAAATTTCCGTCACTAACTAATGATAGGAATTTCCGTCACTATACACAACTAAAAAAATATCCAATTAAAAAAATAGCACTATATATTTAATGAAGGAAATTTTTGTTACTAAGTAATGACGGAAATTCTCGTCACTATACCCAATTAAAAAAAAAAAAAAAAACTCAATTAGAAAAATAGCTCTCTATGTTTAATGACGGAAATTTTCGTTACTATATCTAATTAAAAAAAAATACCCAATTAAAAGAATAGCACTCTATGTTTGATGACGGAAATTTTCGTCTTTAACTAATAACGGAAATTTCCGTCACTATACCCAATTAAAAAAGTACCCAATTAAAAAAAGTGCCAGTAAAAAAATCGTCTAACACTAGTTTTATTTTTCTTTCCATTTCCTTTTTTTGCTCTCTCACTCACCTTCGACGCAGAAGCAGACAATGGAGGCAGCGTTGATGGCGCGATTGGGAGGCCGCCTCGTAGGGTGGAGCGGCTAACGTGCGCGAAACCAGGGGAAGGGGTATTATGTATGCTCCAGAAAAATTACAGGCTATCTGAAGGCCTCCAGAAAAATCCAATCGGCGGCTCTCCATTTCATCTCTCAAATGTCTGCCAATCTGCTAACCACACCACCGTCGGACCGGAAAATTTAGGTTTCATCCCTTATCCTCCCATCATCATAATATTCTCCACTTCAGTAGCTATTATGCGCCGGCAAAGAGGAATTCTATAAAATACCTTGGCGTCAAATTCCGACGACGATGTCCTTGTCATGTAGTGGCAACATTGCACTTAATCCATTCTTCAATTTCCTCTTTTCCCCCTTGAATGTGCATAAAATTTGTTTAATTTGATTTTTTATTTGGATAACATCAAACAAATGATTAGGATACATGAATTGCTAGTAGATTGTGATAGTTTGCCCCAGGGCACCTGGTGTTGTGCAGCCTCCATAGCGGAGGATTTTGATTTCGTCGTACTTTTTATTTATTTATTTGATGCAAATGTTTTGTTAATCTGGTGAGCAAGTTTGTAAAAGTTGAGTAGTGAGACGTAGCGATTTGTAGGAGTAAGTTTTTTTTTTTTTTTATTTGATGCAATTGAGTTAGTTAACCTAGTTATTCGATTGCATTGTCTACTGAATTAGATTAATAGATCTATAAAAGATACAGTACCTGACCCAATTACATGACGTGAAAGGGGTGGGAGAAATATGAAAGAACTAGGTTGATCAGGATAAACTATCTCAATCTTGATAGTAATCTATGTTCTCATCTTTTAGAGATGGGTTCTGCTATGTACGTCTCTCATGGTTTTTATTCATTCAAGGTGGGTTTCTTCTCCAATGACACTATCCGTTTTTTTTACACTATTAGGATTAGGAAATGGTTGTAAAATTATGATGGGATAGATTCACCGAACCCTTTGCATTTGATGTCAATACGCTCATGAGCAATAATGGTCTGTTTTCTCTTTTTGTTTCTTACATGTTGATGTGATCTGTGATTTCGGTTCAAGATAAAACCTAAGCTGCATTATTGTGAGGAGAATTTCCCTATTTCAGTTGACGATGACTTTCCCAAAGATCTTGAACTTCATTTTGAGATTGAGTTGATTGATTTCTCTAAGTCAAGGCATGGATATCCAAAAATTTGGCACGAGTCGTTGGTCCGTACCAAATTAATTGTATAGAAATATATACTTATCCTTATCCTACTACTCTAACTAGTAGAGTGGTAAGTAGGAGTCGATCCCACGAGGAACGGTTGAACAATATTGTCTTGACATGCAAGAGATTATGTACTTCAAACAAGAATATAACTCGAACAATGAAAGCAATAAAGGTGTTGTGGGGGGAGGGGGGTTTGTTTGTCAAGCTAGGAACCACTATTTAGCTATGATCAACTAAGCTAAGATTCAATTAACAAAAGATAGCAATATAGATAAATCGATTTTTGGATTTTAAATATATGATTAAAGTATCCACCCTTG
Organism: Ajuga chamaepitys; assembly: GCA_958295605.1. NCBI lineage: Eukaryota > Viridiplantae > Streptophyta > Magnoliopsida > Lamiales > Lamiaceae > Ajuga > Ajuga chamaepitys. The sequence continues at coordinate 22,258,292 of OY282498.1, read as the reverse complement.
ATCGAGTATCCCTTTGGTTCCAACGAATTACACAACTATTGTTGATGCCCAATGTAAAGCATTTCAAGTCCCTATTTCACGACTACTAACAAGCCCTAGCAACCGTATTATCTCGTAATTATGGCTAATCGAAACAAGCTCTTCGACTAACCCTATCCAATTAAACCAAAATGTCGAACAAGCTCTCTTCAATTTGGCAATCGAATGATAAAAGCTCCAAGATAATGAAACAGATTCGACATAAACCTCGAAAGTTCGGGTTTAGAGGTCGAACTCTACACTATCACCAACGAATACACTCGTTGTTTGCTACTAGGGAATCAGAAATTCTACAATTATGGATAGTGATTTTCAATTTCTAGCAACACATTCATACACTTCCTAGAGGTTGATCAAGCCAAGAAAAAGCATACAAATATGAGTCAATAGCAGTAAATAGTATAGACCATTTGAAATTGCAATCAAATGGTAACATCAACTAGCAATAATCATGTTAACATTGTCACTCAAAGTTTTACATTTGATCAAGGGTAGAAATAAGGGTGCTACTCACCCATGGAAGCTAAAACAAACAAAAAAATAAGTAGAAAAATAAAGAAACATTATACTGAGATGGATGAAACCAAAGATGTCAATTGGAGAAGATGATCCTTCAATCTCTTGCCTAATCTTCCTTCCTTGGTGGCTTTAGTGGCTCAAAAATTGCTGGAAAGTGTGTATTTCAATGTCCCCAAAGTAGGTTAATTTCAAAAGGGAGGATACATATATATATATATATATATATATATATATATATATATATATAGGGGGAGAGTTGTTACTTTAATTTAAGGCAAAATCGCGTTCAGGAATTTAAAACAGGCAAGGAATTGCGTCTCGGCCGAGACGTGAAAAAGGGCTTTTCAGATTGTAAACCGAGGGATATCTCGGCCGAGATTGGGTTGCATCTCGGCCGAGATGTGAAAAGGGGCTTTTTAGGGTTTGGGTTATCTCGGCCGAGATTGGGTTTCATCTCGGCCGAGATCTTCATCTTTCTGAATCATTGATTTTCCCTGGAGAGCTATCTCGGCCGAGATGCCATACCCGTCTCAGCCGAGATCTTTAATTTCTGAAAACTCCAGAATTTCCCTGGAGAAGTATCTCGGCCGAGATTGTGCCTTGTCTCGGCCGAGATCGACCCTTCAGCCCTATCCCTTGTTTCTTCGACCGATCCCTCGACTCCGAGATCGTTTGGTGTTCTTTTTCGATCATTTTTCACCTGTCTCACAAAAACAACACAAACGCATTATTTTGCCCATGAGAATACAAAAGCAATAGATACACGTGATTACGCACATTATTGACACTAAAGTAACACTAAAGTGCCCTAAAGTGCGTGCACGAGACACGTGTACCAAATCTCCCCAAACTTAAAACTTGTTCGTCTCGAACAATAAAGAGAGAAACAAAAGGACACGTATTTAGAGCAGAGTTTAGTGGCATTTGATTTCAGAGAATTTTCATGAAAAAGGTAAAGCGATCATGATAAAAGTGAGCATATGTGATAGACTAGATCCGCTACTCTCAAGATATAACACTTTCAACTTAAGATCCTCACCGGGTGAGTGTATCTTTCTCTCTCGAGTGCATTAAAAAGGGTAGTGTTTACACTCACATTGAAATGCACACAATGCCTACCATAGGCTTGTCAATCATCTAAACCTTAAATAGTACCTGACATGTGTGACAATGAATCAATTAGGTCTTTATGTGGGTTGTAATGTTGGCTAGGGGTAAGGTGGGATAAATTTAGGTAAAAGTGACTATAAAACGGACTAAATGAGTCGTGCACTACCCATCTACCCCTCAAACAATGGTCACTCAACCTCACTCTTTTAATTCTCAATCAAGTCGAACTTAAGATTCGACTTCTTTACTTTATTCCTACCTACATCTTCCATATTTATCAATCCTCTCAATAATTGTGCTTCTTAAAATTTTTCTAAACCAGGGATTGTAATCACAAAATGATGTGATTTTCATTAACCTCTCCAAAAGAATGATATATACACTTCCTCTTTCTTTCGTTTTTCTGGTTTTTCCGATTTTTTTATGGAGAGGTTAATATTCTTGATTATAGCCTATTTCGCGTTTTTCCTTTCACCCTTCTTCGTTTTCCACTAGTTTATCCAAACTCAATCCCAATTTCCAAACTAACTACCTTCCAACCGCCTCCCTCATACTCAACAGTCCGTTTGGGTATCAAAGGCTAAATGAAAGGTAAATTTGCTTGTAGTGTTGGGTATCAAACAGCAGGCTTAAGCTCAAGGGGCTCAAGTAGAGACAATATCAAATTTGGTAAAAAGGAAATATTTTCAAGCTTTTGAAATAGGTTTTGATCAAGAATTGCCTAATATCATTTTCAAAGCCACAATATGTATTGACTTATTCAAAAGTAGAGACTTAGGGCAAGTTCTAGAGGAAAATGCATGCATTCAATGAATTTTCGCACCGAAAGGAAATTTAATTTCACTCAAAAAATGGGAGTACGCATTAGGCTCAAAGACTCGCTTGGTTGCAATTTTGATCAAAAGTTTTGAGTGTATGTTCAATTTTGTTTCAAAAAGCCTATCATGCTCTACCATGTGCTTCTTTCAAAAATATTTTTTAAAATTTTTCATCATTAATCAACGCCATATTTTTCCTTCCTAAACTAATCCAATTTCTTTCTCGAGCTACCAACTTGTACGAATCCTACCCCCTCTCCAAACTTAGTTGCAAACTAAGTTTGTGGAAAAAGAGGAATACAAGTCGGTGCTCGTCGAAATTAACCAATTATTAACCAACTAAAAATATGCAAGGTATCAAAATTTAATAAAGACAATATCAACATAACCAAAATAAACAAAAGATAGCAATTGGCTCACATTGGGTCTCGGCCGAGATGCGTGTGCGTCTCGGCCGAGATATCGTTCTAGAGATGTTTGCCAGTTTGGGCTCTCCTGAGCCTCGGCCGAGACGCTGTATGTTTCTCGGCCGAGATGTGCTTCCAGGGAATTGCCCTGTTGTGCCTTCACAACGTCTCGGTCGAGATTCCTCATGTGTCTCGGCCGAGATGGCCTCCCCTGCATTTTTCCTTCATTTTGCTCCCCTTCACCCCCACTTCATGCTATCTCTCGATTATTCTTATTTATACCTGCATATTTCTCAACAAAAACATCAAATATGCCACAAGGCATGTATAAGCAACTAACTAGGAAATTGAAAAATGCAAAAATTGAAAGATACCATCGGGGTGCCTCCCGACAAGCACCGTCGTTTAACGTCTTTGGCTCGACGGACCTCGCTTAGTTCAGTGATGGGTCTTCCACGTGCTCCTCTTCTCCGTGTGTGTCTTGAAAATGCTCTAGATATGGCTTGAGAAGATGCCCGTTGACTTTGAAGATTTTCCCGGTTTTACCACTTTCAATCTCGATGGCACCATGATCGAACACCTTAGTGACAACAAAGAGTCCTATCCAGCTTGAACGGAGTATGCCTGGAAATAACTTCAACCGGGAGTGATATAAAAACACTTTCTCCCCAACCACAAACGTTTTCCGGGTAATCCTCGAGTCATGAAAAGCCTTCATTTTCTCCTTGTAGATCATGGCATTTTCAAAAGCTACATTTCGAATTTCTTCAAGCTCTTGCAATTGGAGCTTTCGGTGTACACTGGCTTCATTGAGGTTCATATTGCATCTTTGAATAGCCCAATAGACTCTATGTTCAAGCTCAACCGGGAGATGGCATGGCTTTCCATAAATAAGTCGAAAGGGAGACATACCAATTGGAGTTTTATAGGCGGTCCTATACGCCCATAATGCATCATTGAGCCTCAAACTCCAATCCTTGCGATTCGGTTGAACGATCTTCTCCAATATCGACTTGATTTCCCGATTCGAAGTTTCGGCTTGCCTATTGGTTTGTGGATGATAGGGCGTCGAAACCTTGTGCAACACTACATATTTCTTCAGCAATGCGTTGATTGTTCGGTTGCAAAAGTAGGTGCCTTTATCACTTATAATGGCTTTTGGTATCCCAAACCGAGCAAAAATGTTGGATTGCACAAACTCGGCCACAACTTTGGAGTCATTAGTTCGGGTTGCTTTCGCCTCCACCCACTTGGATACATAGTCAACGACAAGCAAAATGTATAAATTCCCATAAGCCGAAGGGAACGGTCCCATGAAGTCCATACCCCAAACATAAAAAATTTCAAATACTACAATCGGGTTTTGGGGCATTGGTTTCTTTGAGAGACATTGCCTGTCTTTTGGCAGTTGTCACATGACTTGCAAAAAGTGTAAGCATCCTTAAACAAGGTTGGCCAAAAGAACCCGCTCTCGAGAACTTTGTGTGCTGTCCTCTTGGGACCACAGTGTCCCCCACATGCATAGGAGTGAAATAAAGCTAGAATCGATGGGACTTCTATTTCGGGAATGCACCTTCGTATGACTTGGTTCGAACCATGTTTCCATAGATACGGATCATCCCAAAAGTAATATTTCGCTTCACTTTTCAATCTATCTCGTTGGGCCTTGTTCATGCTATCGGGATATACTCTTTTCACCAAATAATTTGCCAAGTTAGCATACCACGGGATACCCGAATCTGATGCCATGAATAACTGCTCATCTGAGAAACTCTCTCGAAGAGGCAATTCTGTCCCCTCAGGAATTATTCTGCTCAAGTGATCTGCTACAGAATTATCAGAACCCTTTTTATCCCTTATTTCCAAATCAAACTCCTGCAACAGCAAGATCCAACGTATCAGTTTCGGTTTGGTTTCTTTCTTTGCTATAAGGAACCTGAGAGCAGCATGATCAGTGAACACGATGATTTTTGTCCCAACTAAGTAGGATCTGAATTTCTCAAGTGCAAAAACAATAGCAAGGAATTCCTTCTCAGTAGTGGTATAGTTGGCCTGGGCTAGATTCAGTGTCCGTGAAGCATAGTAAATTACATGTGGCGCATTTCCTATTCTTTGACCTAGGACTGCACCCAATGCTTGATCACTGGCATCACACATTAGTTCGAAAGGAAGCTTCCGGTCGGGTGGTTTGATGATGGGAGGAGTGACAAGCCTTTCTTTAAGCACATCAAACGCAATCTTGCATCCTTCATTCATTTCAAAATCAACGTTTTTCTGCAATAGACGACACAAGGAAGAAGCAATCTTGGAAAAATCCTTTATGAACCTACGATAAAAACCTGCATGGCCAAGAAAGGAACGAACTTCCCGCACATTTGCGGGGTAAGGCAAAGAGGCAATTATTTCAACCTTAGCTTTATCCCCTTCAATGCCTTTCTCAGAAATCAAATGTCCTAGTACAATTCCTTGTTCTACCATGAAATGGCATTCTTCCCAGTTCAACAAGAGATTTTTATCAGTGCATCTTTTAAGAATTTTCACAAGATTTTCAAGGCAGTTTTCGAATGATTTTCCATATACACTAAAGTCATCCATGAAAACTTCAATGAAATGCCCAATAAATTCGGAGAAAATACTTACCATACACCTTTGGAAGGTGGCAGGTGCGTTGCAAAGCCCGAATGGCATGAGCCTCCATGCGAATGTGCCAAAAGGGCATGTGAAGGCCGTCTTCTCTTGATCCTCTGGAGCAATTGGGACTTGGAAGTAGCCGGAAAAACCATCCAAGATGCAATAGAAGGGGTGGCCGGCCAATCTCTCTAGCATTTGGTCAATGAAGGGTAGTGGGAAATGGTCCTTCCTTGTCATAGCATTCAACTTTCTGTAGTCGATACATACTCGTCAACTGGTGTGTAGTCGTGTGGGCATCATCTCCCCATCTTTTCCCTCTATGACTGTTATACCAGATTTCTTTGGGACCACCTGAGTGGGGCTCACAAATATGCTATCAGATATAGGGTAGATGATTCCCACATCCAATAGCTTAATGACTTCTTTCTTGACCACCTCCATCATGGGAGGATTGAGCCTTCGTTGTGGTTCTCTACTTGGCTTCGCATCATCTTCGAGGAGTATGCGGTGCATGCATAAGGATGGACTTATTCCTTTGATGTCGGCAATAGTCCACCCTATTGCCTCCTTGTTTTGCTTGAGCACCTCAATCAATGCCTGCTCTTGATTGTGAGTTAAACTTCGAAGAAATGATCATGGGTAATGTTTTATCCTCCCCAAGGTATGCATACTTGAGGTGAGAAGGAAGGGCTTTAAGCTCGAGAACAGGTGCCTTGATTGTAGAAGGTAGAGCTTTTTCTTGTGATTCCGGGAGGGAAATGAACTTCTATGCATAATTTGGTGGGAATGACTTTGGTGCATCCATTTATGCCACTGTTTCCACCAATGCATCATCGGTCTCCCAAACCTCCTCTTTTCCCTTCTCCAACTGAGTGGTAAGTGCAACTTCCATTGGGTCCCTACATGAAAACTCGAACAACTCTTCCACGAGAGGGTCAATAACATCAATAGAAAATACAGAATGAACATCCTCTGGGAAATGCATTGCATCAAAAATATTGAAATTGACAATTTGTCCATCAAATTCCATCGTGGGGCTGCCCTCACGGACATCGATCTTGGTTTGGGAAGTATTTAAAAATGGTCTTCCCAACAAGATCGGTGTGGATGTTGATGGATCACCTTGCATGTCCATCACATAGAAATCAGCGGGAAACACGAGTTCATCAACTTCAACTAGCACATTCTCAATTACCCCATCGGGATACGAAGTGCTTCGGTCGGCTAGTTGAATGACGACCCCTGTTTCCTTAAGTGGACCCAAATTTAAAGAATGAAAAATTGAACGTGGCATGACATTAATTGAAGCTCATAAGTCGAGCATTGCACGTTCATTCGACAGTTACCTATTTTGCACGAAATCACGAACATTCCAGGTTCTTTGCACTTTGGTGAGAGTCACTTTTGGAAGATGGCGGATACATTCTATCCCATGATCACTTTTTCATTCCCTTTAAGTTTCCTCTTATTGGTGCAGAGGTCTTTCAGAAATTTTGCATATCTGGGAATTTGCTTCACTGGGCGAAGATTGTTGGGCAGGAAATTTCCTCTTCTGGGCAAAGTGAGCCATCTCGGCTGAGATTCACTTCATTCTCGGCCGAGATTTCTTTCTCAGCATTTTCCCCTTCACTTTCGATTCTCCTCTCCCCATTGGAATGATGCCCTGGCTTTTTAGGCTCTCCAAGCATCACCCCACTCCTTAGGGTGATTGCACTGACATTTCGGGGGTTTATCTCGGGTTGTTCCGGTAGCTTTCCACTTTGAGCACTCTCCAGACGGGGTACAGCTGATGTTATTTGACTGACTTGATTTTCAATACTCTGGAACCTCGAACTTGATTCCTTCTGCAGTTGAAGTGTATTTGTGGCTAGGCTCTTGACTATATCAGAAAGGGATGGATCGGAGGGTATTGGTTCAGCAGGTTGGGGTGATCGATTATGCCCACCTTGATCACCCAGTTGATGCATGTTTGGGCCTTGATTCCCATATTTGAAATTGCGGTGATCTCTCCACCCCGGATTGTACGACTGCGAATAGGGATCATACTTCCGGCCAGCCTGGTTAGGATGAAAATTATGAACTGCATTGGCATGAGCATCCATTTCTTCTCCAAGAATAGGACAGGTATCAGTGGAGTGCTTGGTTATCTGACATATTCTACAGGGTTTTGGGTAGGAGTGCTCCCCGAAATCACTTTCTTCACCAGGTCGGTGAGCTGGTCCAATCTTTCTTCAACACTTGAATCGATAACATCTTTGACTCGCCTCACTAGTTCTCTACAACCGAACTGTTGAGTGTTGGCGGCCATCTTGGAGATCAGTGCCCGGGCCTCGGTTGGGGTCTTGTCGGCCAGAGCCCCTCCACCGGCTGAAACAATCATGTTCCATTCAGTTATACACAGTCCCTCGTACCAATATTGGATCAACAATTGTGGAGTGATTTGATGTGGTGGGCAGCTTCTTACAAGCTTCTTGAATCTTTCCCAATACTAATACAATGTTTCACCCTGCATTTGCCTCACTCCACTAATTTCCTTTCGGATGGTGGTAGCTCGAGATGCAGGAAAATACTTTTCTAGAAACTGTGTTTCCATCTGCTCCCAAGTAGTAATGGAACCTGGTGACAAGTAGTACAACCAGTGTCTTGAAAGATCTTTCAATGAGAAGGTAAATGCCCTGAGCTTAATTTGTTCTTTAGTCACCCTGGTCGGCTTCATGCTCGAGCAGACCATATAAAATTCCTTTAAGTGTTTATGTGGGTCTTCCTCGGTTAGCCCATGGTATGATGGCAGAAGGTGAATGACACCCGATTTGAGCTCAAAAGTGGTATCAGTCCCTATCTCCGGGAATGTAATACACAAGGGTTCGTGTGCAACCCTTGTGTTGGCAAGTTGCTTCATGGTTCTTTCTTGATCCTGCTCACCAGCCATCTCTTCCAATTCAATCTCCTCACTCTCTATACTCAAGGTTTCAAATGATTCTTGGACCTCCTCAAGTAACTTCGCTCTTCTCCTCAATAGCCTTTCCCGTTCAACTACTCTGGCTCGTATAAAAGTCCTTTTTCCCCTTGGGAATGCAAGAACATTAACTACCTATCTAAAAACAAGAAAATAAGAGAATATCAAATTACTAGGTAAACAAGAAGTAGATAAACAACTAATAAATTAAACATAATGCTTGAACAAATAAAACAACACTATTCTTATCACCGTTCCCCAGCAACGGCGCAAAAAATTGGCACGAGTCGTTGGACCGTACCAAATTAATTGTATAGAAATATATATTTATCCTTATCCTACTACTCTAATTAGTAGAGTGGTATGTAGGAGTCGATCCCACGAGGAACGGTTGAACAATATTATCTTGATATGTCAAGCGATTATGTACTTCAAACAAGAATAAACTCGAACAATGAAAGCAATAAAGGTGGGGGGGGGGGGTTTGTTTGTCAAGCTAGGAACCACTATTTAGCTATGATCAACTAAGCTAAGATTCAATTAACAAAAGATAGCAATATAGATGAATCGATTTTTGGATTTTAAATATATGATTAAAGTATCTACCCTTGATCGAGTATCCCTCTAGTTCCAACGAATTACACGACTATTGTTGATGCCCAAATGAAAGAATTTCAAGTCCCTATTTCACGACTACTAACAAGCTCTAGCAACCGTATTATCTCGTAATTATGGCTAATCCAAACAAGCTTTTCGACTAACCCTATCCAATTAAACCAAAATGTCGAACAAGCTCTCTTCAATTTGGCAATCGAATGATAAAAGCTCCAAGATAATGAAACAGATTTGACATAAACCTCGAAAGCTCGGGTTTAGAGGTCGAACTCTACACTATCACCAACGAAACCACTCGTTGTTTGCTACTAGGGAATCAGAAATCCTACAATTACGGATAGTGATTTCCAATTCTAGCAACACATTCATACACTTCCTAGAGGTTGATCAAGCCAAGAAAAAGCATACAAATATGAGTTAATAACAGTAAATAGTATATAACACTTGAAATTGCAATCAAATGGTAACATCAACTAGAAATAATCATGTAAACATTGTCACTCAAAGTTTTACATTTGATCAAGGGTAGAAATAAGGGTGTTACTCACCCATGGAAGCTAAAACAAACAGAAAATAAGTAGAAAAATAAAGAAACATGATACTGAGATGGATGAAACCAAAGATGTCAATTGGAGAAGATGATCCTTCAATCTCTTGCCCAATCTTCCTTCCTTGGTGGCTTTGGTGGCTAAAAAATGGCTGGAAAGTGTGTATTTCAATGTCCCGAAAGTAGGTTAATTTCGAAAGGGAGGATATATATATAGGGGGAGAGTTGTTGCTTCAATTTAAGGCAAAATCGCGTCAGGAATTTAAAACAGGGCAAGGAATCTCAGTCGAGACGCAAGTGTGTCTCGGCTGAGACGTGAAAAAGGGCTTTTCAGATTGTAAACCGAGGGATAATCTCGGCCGAGATTGGGTTGCATCTCGGCCGAGACGTGAAAAGGGGATTTTTAGGGTTTGGGTTATCTCGGCCGAGATCTTCATATCTCTGAATCTTTGATTTTCCGTGGAGAGCTTTCTCGCCGAGATGCCATACCCATCTCGGCCGAGATCTTCAATTTCCTTCTTCGACCGATCCCTCGACTCCGTGATCGTTTGGTGTTCTTTTTCGATCCTTTTTCACCTGTCTTAACACAAAAATAACACAAATGCATTTTTGCCCATGAGAATACAAAAGCACTAAATACACGTGATTATGCACATTATTGACACTAAAATGACACTAAAGTGCCCTAAAGCGCGTGCACAGGACACATGTACCAATTTCTCTAAGTCAAGGCAAGGATATCCCTGTTTCTTCTCACTAAATGGATTAGATTTTCACCATTGCTTACGAAATGCAAGTGGATGCAAAATTTATTCTGTAGTTCTTAAAGACATGTACGCACCTATCCTTTGGTGACTGAGTTCTTCCCAATATTTTTCTCAGGCAATGTTTTCGAAATTATCTGTTGAGATTCCTGATGCCTCCTGTGCCTACTTCTGTACTTTCCTGTGTGCATGAGTTGCCTCATCAGGTGTTCAAACTCTATCATTGTCTTTTTCAATATTGGTTTTTTCAGTAGCTAAGCTAAAAATGATTTCAGTTTTAAAAAGCTAGATTGTTTATAAATTTGTTATTTAATTACAACATCTACAAAAACTGAGTTAAGAGCTTGCTTCTGTTGTCTTTTTCGCCTTATCTAAAAGTAACTAACCTTCTTAGATTTCATGTTGATCTCTTCTTTCACTTTATCTCACGCACTTCGCGCTTCTAATTCAAGTATTCTAAAACCAAAACTTCGCACTACCTTGTGCTCAATGTGAAGTAGTTCCATATACGTTGTGCTTAATTTTTTAACACCTTCCCACTTGGCTTAGTTATGGCTGCGCCGTGTTGTCAACAAGGATAATCATATCCCTAGCAACACGTTGTGATTCAATCTGCACCATCAAGAGTGGAAGGAATTGACAAGCAGTTTGTAATGCCAAACGAGGGGAAACAAGCTTGATTTACTCTTCACGCTTCTCTTTAAATGAATGAAGCTTGTATATACAATCTTTTGGGCAACCAATATTAGATAAAAGCATGACAGGCATGGTCCAAGTGATTACTATGGCATCATCAGAGATATACAAGAAGCTCGTGGCTCGAGTCATACTACTAAAAACCTATTGATATTTGTTAATGTTTCAACCTCAGATCAACAACTAACACCTCTTTGATAACAAGAAATCAACCAAATAATCTAAACTAACATCAAGATTAACAAAGAATCAATCAAGCACATAGTAAACACCAATTACGTGGTTCAGATCCTTTTGAGATTCTACATCCATGGAGAGAACCAATCAATCATTATCACTTCAGGGCACGTTTACTTACTAGTACAAACCTGGATAAGACTAAATAGTCCCTTTCTGTCTAACATTTACTATCAAAGATTGACATGATGGAGTTATCAGTCGGCCCGCCACTAGCCATTATTAAATCTACTATAGCGCGGATTTGAATCCTTCCATGGGGGTGTGATAGAGTTGTCCTCTCTTCAGGGATCCATGTTAAGAGAGAGACTGTGTATCTGTTTTAGAAAGGTAAAGGCCACGATTGTAATTTTATTAGGTTGGGCCCACTATAAAATCCATCGGAATCCCTTATCGTACGAAGTATGCAGTGTAAGTGACTTGATTGGACTAATCTTGCTTTACCTTAACCAAGTAGGTATGCATGTGTTTATTTTCAATAATCATCATTCTCCATATTGAGATAACCCATGAAAAGCCCATTTAGGATATCCACATCCTGCTAGTAAACATGCCCTCAAAGTATTACAGATTACAAGAGCATCCCCCAATGAACACAACTATAGAATCAAAACTCTACTCATAATTTCATACAACTCTTTACACTGTGAACATCTCCATATATCCCTCTGAAGTTAAGCTCCAAGATGATCTTTCTCTCTCACTCACTCTCAATCTGTTGTAGTGTGTTTGTGTAATTTTTATCACTTTGTATCAGTCATTTTTCTGCAGAAAATTGCAGCTCCTTCAATCTGTTTCAACAACCCTCTTTCTTAACCGATTTAGCAACATAACTACAATAATACCGTCAACTTAAAATTGGAAATGGCTAAACTGCCCTTGGCAATTATTAACTACTTTTCTTAGCATATTTTTAAACTTTTAACTGATATTTGAACTATATCTCGTAATATTTATGAAGATAATATGGTTTGATACGAAGATATGGAATTAGACTATATTGAAGATGATAATGCGAAGGATATCTCACCAATTCTACATCAACAACCACATTGTATCTTCATGATTTATGTAAAATTATGGAGGACGAGATATTTCAAAGCTCTCTTGAGATGTACGTCTCAAGGGAGATATGTAGACTTCAAGGGGAGTCTCAGCATAGGCGCGTCGCACTCTTTTTCCCTTCGACCAATGTTTATTTTTCCCATTACTTGCCAAGGTTTTTAATGACGCAACAAGTCATGCATCGTTCACCCTTTTAATTTGGCACAAGCGGACGTTGCAGGAAAAATATAATTAGTGTGTTTTCGTTAAAAGTAACTGATAAGGGGCATTTTAGGCATTTTCTCTATTTTATGTATGTTTGTAACCTTACTTTGGATACCTTATATAAAGGGATCTCTGACGAATAAGACAACACAGTTCTACGCCTCTCTTTTGTGCCTTCTTTTCCACTTTCCTAAAACAATATATTGATACACACACACACACACACTCACACACACACACACACACACACATATATATATATAGTGTAATGAATATTTTCCCGCCAAAAAAAATTAGACAATTATTGGTAATTTGTTGCCACATTTGGTAAGAACCAAACTCTGTTTTTATTTTTTAGTTGTAAATAGCTTTTTAATTTCTAATTTATATTTATGTATAACATAAAAAATTAATCCTCTTTTAGAAATCTTTAATTTGACATTCATTCCACATATATTATATTGAGATATTCTATTTGAAATATTATATTGCTATTTCGTTGATTGTTTTGTTAGACTTGAGTGTTTATGGCGGATAGTATTATAACTTGTGTTTCGACTGCAATGGAAAATTAGTTAAGTAACTTTCTTATAAAAAAACATTTTAGTTGACAAGGCCACAATTGATTGATGAGTTGCCCTCCAACTGACAGTTGTTCCAAATAGAGTAAAACACATAACCTGTCAGTGACTTTCTAGTATCTAAATTAGCTGCATAATCAAGCATCAACAAATCATGTAAGTAGGGTGCACTGATCATCTTGCTTGTTGAAGCATAAGCCTTTAGCAGTAGAGTTCATGATAAACCTCAAAATCCATTTCATTGCTTCCCAGTGAAAATTACCTGGATTTCCCATATATCTACTCACCATACTCATGCAATATGCTAAACCAGGTCTGCAACATACCATGGTATACATTACACTACCCATTGCACAAGTATAAGGAGTTTTCTGCATTTTGATCACTTCTTGTTTTGTCTGTGGACATTGTTGTAGTGATAACTTCAAATGTTGTCCCAAAGGTATAGTGACAACGTTACAATTCTGCATATTGAATATGTGCAACATCTTATCCAAGTAACTTTTATGTGACAAGAAAATATGTTTTCCTTTTCTGTCTCTAGTTATATCAATGCCCAGAATTCTCTTGGCTTCTCCAAGATCTTTCATTTCAAACTCAACTTTCATAAATCCTTTATCTTGTTGATTCCAGTCAGTTTATCACATGCCAGCATCATGTCATCCATATATAGTAAAAGATAAACTTGTGATAGATATTCTTCTTGTATGAAAGACAAACAATTGTCATACTTATTTATAGTGAACCCTATCTTGAACATCAACTCATTAAACCTCATATACCATTGCCTTGGGCTTTGTTTAAGCCCATATAATGATCTTCTGAGTAGACATGCCTCGTCCTCAGCACCTGTTATAGGCAATCCTTCTGAAATCTTGATATAAATTCTTTTTTAAGTTCACCATGAAGAAATGCAGTTAAAATCCATTTGATGTAGCTTTAAGTCAAATTTTGCAACTATAGCAAGTAGGAACCTTATTAAACAATGTTTAACAAAGGAGAAAATATTTCATTGTAATCTATACCTTCTCTTTGTGTAAATCCCCTTGCAACCAGTCTTTATTTAAATCTGACAGCTATTTTTGTAATAGATTCATGTTTCTTCTTAAAAATCCACTTACACCTTATAAGCTTCTGCTTTCTTAGCTTATCAACAATTTCCCAAGTACTATTCTTCTCTAAGGACAATATTTCTTCCTGCATTGCTATAAGCCAATACTCATTCCGACACAATTTATAGCTTCAATATAGGATCCAGGTTCAAAATTCTCTAGTTCTTCAGCCATATAGAGTGCACATGACACCATATCATCATTTCCAAACCTTAGAGGCAGATGAATCTGCCTCTTCTATCTATCTCTCACTAGTTGATAGCTACTGTAGTCTTCTGTTTTATCAGCATGTTCATCTTAGTTGTTTTGATCTTCGTTAATTTCTTCAATTGATATGATTCTCTCAGGCTCCACCTCAAGCTGAGTTATCACCTTTTCTGAGTCGGGATTTCCCTTAGCTTTTGACTTCTTAAGTGGCATCACATTCTCATTGAATATGACATCTCTGCTCATAATACGTCTCTGATTAATTGGCTCAAAACACCATAGCTTATAACCTTTCACTCCCTTAGGATAACCAAGGAAGATCCATTTTACTGCTCTTGGTTCCAACTTATCTTTCTTACATGAGAAAATGCAAGGCAGCCAAATACTCTTAGCTCAGAGTATTTATCAGGTGATCCATTCCAACTCTGTTCAGGGGTTTTCAAGTTCAAACAGTAAAAGGTGATCTGTTAATGAGATAACCAATTGTGGTCACTACTTCACCCTAAAAATTCTTGGATACCCCATAACTAGATATCATACACCTTTGTCTTTCAAGTAGAGTTCTGTTCATCGACTCTGCAAGGCCATTTGTTGTGGTGTTCCAGCTACAGTTTTGCGTCTAATGATTCCTTTGTCTCTGAAAAATTGATTGAACTCCTTAAAACACATACTCCAAACCATTATCAGTTGTTAGATGTTTCACTTTCTTTCTACTCATATTTCTGTCTCAATTAACCACTCATTAAATTTGGAGAAGGTTTCATTCTTTGCTTTCTATATATATACCCACAAGTTCCCGAAAAAGTCATCTATAATTGTAAGAAAATACTTGTCACCACTAATGGTTTGAACTTTTGTTAGTCCCCAAAGATCAGAGTGTATGTATTCTAGTAATCTTTTTTGTAGTGTGGTTAGCTTGAGTAAATTTTAACCTCTTTACCTTACCATAAACACCATGTTCACAAAGATCTATCTGAGAGATTTTATCTCCACATAGCAACCCTTGTTTGCTTAGTTCTTGCAGTTCTTTTTCACTAATGTGTGCAAGCCTCTTATGCCTCAGAATGGTCTTGTCTTCACTTATTGTGTTGGATGCTTCACTAATTACAGTACTACCAATCAAGAAGTACGATTCATTCTTGACAACTTTAATAAAAATCTAGGATCCCTTAGACATTATAATATTTTCATCTTTTGAGTTAAATGTATACCCCATAGAGTCTAACATGCCTAAAGAAATCAGATTCCTTCTGAGTTAAGGAACATATCTCACATCTACAAGAATCCTCACTACTCCATCATACATCCTAATTTTAACAGATCCAATTCCCTTCACCATAGATTCCAAACCATTTCCCAAAAAAAAAAAAAAAAAAAAAAAAAAAAAAAAATCCTCCATTTTAATGCTTAAAATGATGAAACCATTCTTTGTTAGGACATATGTGAAATGAGCACCAGAGTTTAACACCCATTCAGATACAATATAAGATGGTGATATAGTAAAAACTTCACATGACTCATATCAATCAGGTGCTTCTGCAAAATCTGCTGTGTGTTTAGCCTTTTGATTTATGTATGGTTGAGATGCGGGTTGTTCTTTGTTTTCTTTGGAAAGTCTTTTGCAAGATGTCCAACCATATGACATTGGTAATATTTCCTTGTTTCTCCATCCACAGGGTAACTATTTTCAGACTTCTTCCATTGAGGGTTCTTCTTCTGATTTGCAAATCTTTCCTAATTGAACATCCTTTATCATCAGACCTTCACCTTGTGTTTCCACTTGTCCATTTTCAATTACCTTCTGCAATTCTTTTGATTTTAGTGCTGAGGTAACTTCATTCAATGTAATCTTGCTCTCCCTCCCAAAGAGTACATAATTTGAAATTGTCATAGACTTTTGGCAATGTACTCAGTAGAATAACTGCCTTGTCTTCATCTTCAAGTTTTACATCCATGTTTTCTAGATCATCAAGGTGTTTACTAAAACTATCAATCTGGTCTGAGATAGGCTTTTCTTTAAACATCTTGAAAGGCACAAAACCTTTGCTTCATATATAGTCGATTAGCAACTGATTTCACCATAGGTGTCTTCTCCAATTTTTGCCAGATGTCTTTTGTTGTTGTTTCTCTACCTACTTCTCTCAAAACCTTGTCTCCAAGACACAAGATGATAGTACTATGATATCTATAAAGAATAAACTGCTTCTCATTGACCTTCAGTGACTCAGCTATCTTCTCTTCACCAACCAACGTTATTGCCAAAGTTTGATTTCGCTGTGAATTTCTCAATGTCGAATCTTGTTGATCCCATGGCTATTTTCCTGATTACAATAAAACCCTCAACTTAAAACTAGAAATGACTATACTGCCCTTGGCAGTTATTAACTAATCTTCTTAACATATTTTTAAACTTCTAACTGATATTTGAACTATATCTCATAATATTTATGAAGACAATAGCGTTTGCTACGAAGAGATGGAACTAGACTACATTGAAGGTGAGAAGCATGTCTCACCAATTCTACAATCAAGAACCACATAATATCTTCATGATTTATGCAAAATTGTGGAGGCCGAGATTTCAAAGCTCTCTTGATAGAAGAACATATCAAGGGAGATACGTAGACTTCATGGGGGCTCTAAACATAGACGCGTTGCACTCCATTTTCATCCGACCAATGTTTATTTTTCCCACTACTTGACAAGGTTTTTAATAAGGGAACAAGTCATGCACCATTCTCCCTTTTGATTTGGCACAAGAGGCGTTGCAAGAAAAACATAATTAGTGTGTCTTCGTCAAAGGTAACTAATTAGAGAATTTTAGGCATTTACTATATTCTGTGTATGTTTATAACCTTACATTTTGGATATCTCATATAAAGGGATCTTTGACAAATAAGACAACACAGTTCTACGCCTCTCTTCTGTGCCTTCTTTTCTACTTTGCTAAAACAATATATTGATCTATAAGCCACAATGGGTTGATTCTGTAATTGTCATGTTTTTTAATTTATTTTTATATATAATATAACAAATTAATCGTATTTTAAAAATCTTTAAGTTGATATTCATACCACATATATTATACTGAGATATTTATTTGAAACATTATATTGTTACTTTGCTCATTGTTTTACTTAGACATTAGTGTTTATTGTGGGTAGTACTATAACTTGGGTTTCGAGCGCAACGAAACATTAGTTAAGTAACTTTTTTATAAAAAAATATTTTAGTTGATTATTTTATTAAAAACATAAATTAGTTTATGTTATTGACATAATCTTTTGTTATTTTTATTTTTATTTTCTTTTTGTCAAGAAAAAATTATTTGAATAATTGAATGCATATTTTATTAAACTATATGCAAAAGTTAGTTTTTTATATTCAAATCAGCTTATTAAATAAGTAAAATTTCCTATTTTAATTTTTATAATAATACACACTACAACAAAAACTGTTAATTACTACGCCCAAAAGACAACGGTTTTAAGCAATAACCGTAGTCTTTTAGTGCTCAACCGTGGTCATTGTACAAACCGTAGAGTTTTACATTCTGTACATCCGTTGTTGAAAGGGCGTTGTCAATATATTTTTTAATGGATAATTTAAAATAATTATTTTCTATGATTAACAACGGTTACCTTTTTTAATTTTCTTTACCTTTTTAAATATGTATTTACAAAATTCAAATACTTTTTAATGATTTAAAATTAAAAAATGTTTTTATTATTTTTTTAAATATTATTTCCTCGATGTCTTTTATTGGCCTATCTAGTATTTCGAATTATTAGTTGTACAATTTTTTTCTATGTAAACAATATTAATAGATTTTCGGTTGGAAGAAGAAAAAAAAAAGTATTGTCATTATTGATTGGAAAAAGGAGGCGGTAACATTTCCCACCTATACTAATGAAAACAAAAAGAGAAGTCTTCAACGAATTTAATTAAATGCAGTATTATTCATGCTTTAATTAATATTATACGTGCGTTTTTTTTCTATTTATCCGTTTAAGTGAACTCGCCTGTGCCACGGGCGAGTTCACTTAAATCTGACACCATCTGTTCAATGTCGCCCCTCGCAGGGCCGACTTCTAAATTTTTTTTGGCAGGGGTGAGATCAAGTATAATACATACCTAAAGTCGCATTTTGTATTGTTTATTTAACAAACTTTCAATTATTTGACTCGCTCATATATATATATATATATATATATATATATATATATATATATATATATATATATAATAATGATATAGAACCCACCGGTGGGTTTTCTTATAGAGCCCACCTGTTGATATATTCTATCACCTCACACTCACACCACTAGCTAAAACAGGCTATATATATTTTTTAATCATTCCTTACATCTTACTCTGACAATCGATTTTTCACCGCTAAAAAAAACACGCTACATTTATTTTTTATTTTTTACGGAATCCTTTATCGTATTCTACTAAAAAAATCAGTTTTTTCCACTATACAAGATCTTTTTCTCCCCAAAATTTATTTTATCAATTTTTTTCTTCTCTCATCTCTCTCCCAAAATCTTAATATTAAATTTTAATAAATTTTGAAATATATCATATTGATGGATAATAATAAACAAAGAGAAGATACATAATCCAGAATTCTAATATAATTGAATAAGATTGAGAAAATAAATATTTTCTGGACGATTATTCTTATATAAAATCTTTTATTAGTTTAGTTCATCAATTTTTTATGCCTATTAAGATATAAATACAAATTCAACTTTATTTATATAAATGAGCTCATTATATGAAATATTGAAGATTATTGGATATAAATTTGAAAGTTTTGAGTTCATATATATCTATTAAATTTCTAAATTCAAATCCAACTCTATTTATATCAATGAACTTATCATATGGACTATGCATATTCAGTTCATCCTAAATAAAAATGTATTTTCTATATCTTTCTTAAAATTTATTTCTAATAGAGGGTATTTTGTAGGTAAATTAATAAAATATTTTATATAAGAATAATCCTCAACAAATCTTTTGTTTCTCAATCCTATGAAATGATATTGGATTATAGATTATGTATCTTCTCTTTATTTATTATTATGAACCAATGTGATCTAAAATTTATGATACTTTAATATAAAGATTTTGGTGTAATTTAATATGAAGATTTTGGTATGGATGAGAGAAGCAAAAGAAACAGGCAAAATAATTTTAGAAAAAAAATCCGGCATATTAGAAAAAGTTAATTTTCTATAATAAAATACGAGGAAGAAATTCGTGAAAAAAATAAAACATATATGTAGCATTTTTTTATTAGTGGGTGAGTGTGAGCTGGTGAAAACCCAATGATAAAATTATTTTGGCAAGAAAAGAATGCATAGTGAAATTTTAACATTCTTGAGAGAAGAAAAAAAATTTGATAAAATAAATTTTGGAAAGAAAAAAATTCTTGTATAGCGGAAAAAACTGATTTTTTTTTTATTAGATCGAATACGATAAAGGATTCCGTAAAAAATGAAAAATAAATGTAGCGCGTTTTTTTTAGCGGTGAAAAATCAATTTTCAAAGTAAGATGTAAGGAATGATTAAAAAATATATATTGCGTGTTTTAGCTAGTGATGTTAGTGTGAGGTGACAGAACATATCAACAGGTGGGCTCTATAAGAAAACTCACGGGTGGGTTCCATATCATTATTGTATATATATGTACATATAAATACCATAACCGGAATTAAAAAGAAAAAAAGAAAGGAAATACATTGATGTCGCCCCTGCCAGGGGCGACTTTAGGTATGAATGTACAGTATTATACTTGATCTCGCCCCTACCACAGACGAGATCGCTATTCACCCAAAAAAAAAAAAAAAAAAAAAATTAGATCTCGCCCCTCCCACAGGCGAGATCACTCTGGACCAAAAAAAATAATAATAAAATTTAGAAGTCGCCTCTGCGAGGGGCGTCATTGAACAGATGGTGTCAGATTTAGGCACAAACGAGTTCACTTAAACTGATAATTAGAAAAAAGGTATAATATTAATTAAAGCGTGAATAGTACTACATTTAATTAAATTTGCCGAAGTCTTCCCCTTCTCATATCTGTTTCGAACCCTCCTACACCTGTAAAGTCGCCATCCTCTGCTCCAGCGACCGCTCCCACCTACGGCAGCCCGCCGAAGCCCGACGCCGTCTCAATCTGCTTCTCTGTAGTCCAAATCCCCCTTTTCGCCGCCTCTACTCCCTTCTTTGCCGCCACGATTCCCTTATATATATATATATATATATATGTATAATTATTTTACTTTGCACAAAAAAAAAAAAAAGGAAATTATCTCATATCAAAATTTTAAAATCAAATAAAAATATACTTTAAAAAACAAAAATTAACTTCATGTAATTAGTGTTTCTCTTTTTTACTTTGTTTCTCTCGCTATATATTTAATTTATGCATATATTAATATATTAAAAAATATTAAAATTTATAAATAAGTATTAGTTCCTTTTGATATTCTTTTTAAAATTTATGTGAAAAATGTTCGGCCCAACTAAACTGCACAAGTTAAAGGTGTTGTGGCTCAAATATGAGCCGAACATTGTAAAGGGTGTTGGTGAAAAAAATCAACCGAATTTTGTAAAGGATGTTCGACCTAAATCAGTCGAACACCAAAAATGTAAATGATTATTAAAAAAATATTTTTTTTTTATTCTCAAACACTACCTACTTTTAATTTTAATTAATTGCACCACAATCTCAATTAATAATCACTTTTTCAAAAGTTAAGCAAAAAAAACACCCTTGAAAAAGGAGGAAATTATGTATTAATTCAGAAATAGAATAAGAGATGCCATAGTCGTTCTCCCCCTTCCCTCCACCCCACCACATGGCAAACACTGCCCCTCTTGTGAGTCGTAAATTCAAGCGTCAACCTCTGCTCTCCACCACCGTCCTCTGCGCTCCACCACCGTACTCTACGCTCCGCCGTTATCGTCCTGCACTTTCTCACCTCTCATCCGATCACAAACTTTGCTCTCTCTTCTGTTCCTATACTCTGTCACACTTTTCTTTATTCTACCGCCAACCTCAGGACTAGGGCACTCATACTTTATCTCCGCTCCTCCGATCTCGACTCCAAGAGAGATGATATGGATCTACCACTCAATTCACAATTTGGAGAGTTTTTTGGGTCCTCTGGGAAGAAGAAAAACGAGAAGTTATTGAAGCCCCAGGTTAGTTATTCACCTGAGATGCTAGCAGTGAGAAGTCTTTCTGGTCGAAGTTCTCTAAGGTTAACAAATGATCTTCATAGAGATGGCTCTGATTATGAAGACAGCAGAAGGTCTTATAGTACACCCGCATCTGCTGCAGATTCAGATTGAAGCAGATAAAAAAAATTATTCGAGCTCCGTCCTATGACAGTGAGCAAGGTAACAATCTGATGATATTCAACTATTTTACTTATTACTCATGGATATCATTAATGAATATAATTTTGCACATTAATGAATATCATTTTTCATGGAAGAACTGTAGAAATGGGAAAAATTGGTATGATTGCTTGCAATTGTAATCAATGATGTGCTGAATTTAATGAACCTTTTAGTTTATGGATTGAGTTTTAAAGGGGAAAATGTGGTGGAATAGTGAAAATGATGATTGTTGGGGTTTTTCAATTGAGGATTTTCTGCTGTACTCTTCTTTTCAGTATTATTATTAAATTTTCAGAAATTAAACAGTTATTGCTACTTTGATTTGGTTCCCCCTTAAATTCCTAACTGTTTTCGTTCTTTGCTTCTGAGTGATTTAGTCTTCGTCCATATTTAGTGGATTTTGTCAAGGAAATATGCTTCTAAACACATTTAGATGATCTTGATGTTGCGCATATGTTGAAGACAGTGACACACCCTTCATTGCTTATTTTATGAATACAGGTTGATATAGATGTCCGACCTATCATGAGGGAAGCCTACCAGATGTTTAAAGATGGTGGGGACACGGAAAAGGTGGTTTATGTGTATTCTATTTTGATGGTTTTATTATCTCAAAATCCTTCAATAATATTCAGTTTTTGAACTAGAAATGGCAGCTGCACAATTGACTTTGCTTCATAAATTTGGACGAAAGGATTTGTTTTATTTGAATGGTTTATAGCTTCATGGGCAGTGAAGGTTTTATCTTTTTCTCCTATGAAGCAAAATGGGCAAATCAACATCTTCAATTTCATCATATTGTAGACATCAGGAAAGTTAACTTTAACATCATTTTTCATTTAAACCTTAAAATGAGCAAATCAATATCTTCAATTTCCTTAATAGCAGCTTTAGATACTATAAGTAAAAAAGGTATTTGCCGCTACTCTTTTTGCAACTACAAGAGTGGTTACTAAAAATAACCCTTTTTGTAACTACTAGTAGTTACATAAAATAGTTAATACTATTTTAATCAAATTTGCTACAATATGACAAGTTCTTTTGCAACTACTTGTAGTTACAAATACATTAGTAACTATAAAGTAATTGCAAAATAATAGTTGCAAATACATTAGTAACTACAACGTAGTTGCAAAAAAACTTTTTGCATCTTACATTTAGATATGTAGTTACTAAAAATATTTTTGTGACCACTCACCCTTTTTTGTAACTACATTTTGTAATGGCAAAAAAACCTTAATTTCTAGTAGTGAGAGTTACCATTCTAAGGAAAAACAAAGATTAAAAAAAAGTTAGTAAATATGGCTAAAAGTTTTAAAAATAAATCTACATGGAAGTATATTGCTACAAAAAAAATAAAATTAGGAACGCATTTAACTTTGCAATATTAACTTTGCTTTGCTTTTTATCTTTATTCTGTTTTAGGACTTCAAGACCAGAAAGATGGGATCACAAAACACGAATAAGAGCTCTAGAAAGTAAGGATTCACTAGCATAACATGAACTCCATTACTTCTTATACTATATATTATAAATTTGTGGAGTACAAGTCTCTTCACTTTTGAAGTCTTTATCATATCATCACATGGTTAACTCTATTCCAATGCCCAAAGTACAATATTAGTTCTTTTTAACATATTAATGTGTTACTAGTCATAGGGTTGCATAGTACTAACCACTTCTTTAATCAATTATTATAGCTCTATAAGATTTTTAGTGACGGGTTAATTCTTTTGAAGAATGTTAATTCTCATGAGGAATGTTAGTAAATTAAGTAGAGTAAATATTTAAAGTTTTTTGAGCTCTAAATTTAAATAAATGAACTGACTACTGTGTCTTATGTTTGATCAGTGTTGCTTGATACTTGTGATCCATTGACTACGAAAGAGCTAAAAATACCCTCGGTACGCATATTTCGTCTAACGTTATTGTCTTTTAGTTCTACTGTGTTAATACATTTATAAATTGATAATCATTTTACGAGTCTCTTTTCTTTTCTTTCGTAACTTGCAGAGATTGACAAAGCACTACAATGGTATATTTCACTGTGTTAATACAATTATAAAAGAAGGAAGCTCTGCTTTTTTCAAGGTATTTATGCCGGGCCTGCTCTGAATTTTATGAGTTTTTTTTATTTAATTTAAAATTTGTGAGCTGCAGGGGATGGAACCTAGGGTGTTGTGGATAGCATAGGTGGTTCCATATTTTCTGGAGTTCTTGTAAATTAACTATGAGGTATTTAGTAATTACATTAAATTGTTAGAGATAATATAAGAGTGAATGATTGACATAAAATGTGAATATACATTTTATGGGATGAGATAATAAGCGTGTGCTAATTGATAGGATTATATTTTACTTTCATGTCACCTCCGAAATAAAAAGAAATTACAATGCTTTGATGTTTTAAATGTTCAGGGATCATATATAAAAGATGAAATTGAGCTCAAGTTTAGAGTTATATCATTTTATAAGTTATCCATTAGTTATATCTTCAGTTTTCTAAAAATACATCATAACGTTTTACTCATAACGAAAATTGGGTTTGTCAGGATGAGAATTTAATTATTTGTCATATTAGCCATCACAGTTATTAATGAGATTTTTCTTTTGTTCTTTATTTTAAAATTAAATATAGGATGGTTTCACTTTTCGGAAAAGACTATCCAAGGAAGACGAACACCATGACATAATGTATGGGGACATTAATGTGGAACTTCATCAGCATTTCAAGTGGAAGCTGCTTTGAGTCCAATGTTGATTGCTTAATTTAGAAATAATGTCTATATTCCATTATTTAAGTAATTGTTGATTGTGAATGATTTAAGATGCTTGAGAGGAGTTATAATTCATTATCTTTTTAGTTGCGCAAAATGTTGATCGTATGTTTAGTTGTACATTAATTTCAGTAATGTAATAAAAAAATGTAAATTACAATTTTCAAATAGCATCAACAACCAGTTTTTTTTAAAAATTGAGAAACATCTACGATAACGGGTCAAGACCGTTGTAAATAAATTACCATAAATCGTAGTCTTTGTTGATATTTACTACATTTCAAACCGTAGTCAATTATAACAACAACCGTAGTCGTTTAAATCTAGGACTACGGTTTTCTACCATAGTCATCAATATATATTACTACGGTTCAGACCGTAGTCAAATGAAGTTCCTAATCGTGGTCATACATACCGTGGTGGTAGATATTAAATATACGACTACGGTTTTTAACCGTAGTCTTTAGAATTAACCACTACGGTTATGGTAGTTATTGGTAGAGGGTCTACGACTATGGTATCTACTACCACGGTCGTTGAATGCTTTTAACTACGGTTTTTTACCGTAGTCTTCAACGTTTTTTGTAGTAGTGAAATTTTTGTTTTGTTAATTAGCTCATATGTATATATTTTATTTCTGAAATCATTTTTATTACTTATTACTTTTTTTTTTCATTTTATATTTATTAATATTTTTTATAAAAAATTACACTTCTAAACTATGAGTTTTATATTTGTTGGAACCTTAACTTCTAAAAAAAAACAAATTGAACTATACAATTTTTAACATTACCAGACAAACAATACTTTGTCACATTAATTGACCTTAACTATTTTTATTTTCTAACATTTTGCAATCTGAGATTTTTTTTCGGCATTAATCAATTTGTATCTTGGAATAAATCTACTATTTATAACAAACATGTAGAGTTCATTTGAATAAGATATATATATGAAAATATTCAGATATGTTGAAGAACTTATATGATTGATTTTCTTACTTCAACTATTAAAAAAATTTTGAATTTTATTTTGTTAATGTAAGGTTTTATTTAAAACCTAAAAAGTTTTTTAGTGTATCTGAAATCACCAATTAAAATATTTAAACTTGCAAATGAGTTTCTTTTAAAACAAACAAAGTTAAATAGTTAGAATTTTGAAAATTATTTAGATGATTTAAAATATTTAAAATAATATGAGGGAAAAAAAGAAAAACTAATTTTTTATTGTTCAACTTATCTTATTCAATATTCTTAATAAATTGTGTGATATTTGGACATTTCTATTTGTTTCTTCATCATTAACTAAGTTATTTAGGGTTGTTCACATAGGTCAAGAAGGATACGAACATACTACATGGGTGTTTAAGTTTAAAAAACACGATAATGTCATTTTGAGAAATAAATATATTTTACTTTTTATACTTAATATTTCATCTTAATGTTAATCTATAAAAGAATATATCTATAAAAATTATATTATATTAAATTCATATGTCACATGGGAGAACCTGACATTTACGTTACTTATAATTTTTCTATGTTTAATTCATTTTTTTTTTAAATATGTATTTCATTAGGATATAACGGTTACATATACTAAAATATTATGTCATTTGGGCAGATCTTTTATTCAAAAATGGTACATGTAACTATATTATATAGTTAGTAAATCACCCGTGTGATACAAAATTATGAATATTCTGTAAATAAAATATCATAACATTATACATGTTGTTAAATGCATTTTATTTTGGTAAACTGATGTATGAATAAAAAAAATTTACATATCAAGAATCATATTTTTGTTGAATCATAATACACAGACTAATAGATAAGAAAAAAAATAAAAAACATAAGTTTTTGGAGTTTTATAATATATAGCTGAGTAAATTTAGTAGTGTTTCCTTCAAAAAGGAAAAAAATAGGGCATAAGTGAAATAAGTCTAGTTTCAGGAAAAAAATAAGATTTAAGAGGTAGATGTAAGATTTACTAAATTTCATATTAGGAATTACAAAATGGATTTTGGAGCAAAAAGGAAATACATGTAGTTAGAGAAAAAAAGAGAAGAGAAGAAAAATGGACAAAAAAGGTAATAAAATAAAAATAGAATGTGATTAAATGGTCAATTTTGGTCTTAGTGGGCTTTCAAAATGGATTGGGCTTTAAATTGGGCCTTAGTGGGCCTCAGGAGTGTTCAGGTCTTGGATTGGACCAACACTGAGTGGTGGGCTTAGGCAAACCCAATTGGGAAGATTCATAAGAAATAAAAACAAATAGATAGAAAAGGAAAAATCAAAATGGAATTAGAAAAATAAAATAAGGTAGAGTGTTTAAATGTTTAGCTGAAATAGATAAGTAGTACGTTAATTGAATAATGTTTGAACTTATATATTTTTCTAAGGTTAATAAATAAACTGATGCAATTTAGAGGGACCAACTAAGTAAACAAGAGTTAAGAAACCCTAGGTATAAATTGGAAGAAAAAGGGGGAAATGTTCCGAATAGAAATGTGTATAGGTATAAGTAAATTAGGGCTTCAATTGAGAAATATGTTGCTAGTTGAATATATTTTATACTAATAAGGTTAACTAGAAACAAATACAAGGAACGCGGGTTGATATTGGCAAAATAATGAAAGATGGAATTAGGGTTTGTGCATGTTTGCTTAAACAAAGAATTAGGGTATAGGAGTAAGACATAAGGTAAAAGTTAGGGTTTTACATGGCAATTCAATTGTGCAATTTGAATATGTTTTTTGCATTATCCAATTTATGATTGTATGCACAATTGAATTAAGGTAATTATAGGTAGAAAACCCCAGTTAGACTCTTAAAGAGGAGAATATGTGAATAATGAACTATTGAACAGGATATCAGTAATGATATTGAGTAATCATAAAGGAAAGAATAACGACTTAGCAATTAATAGGTTGCACACTCTTGACGGGGATCGAGCTCGGATAGTCTCCAACAATTCTGAGTCAACTCAATCTACGAAAGTGGGTTAACGCTAAGTTATATCTTTTTATTAATATATGTCTGTGAAATGAGCGAGCCACAAGGATCGCAATATGATATGGTTATTAACCGGTTAGGGGTTAATAAGCGCAGGGCAAACCATCCGAGAGTCTGACCGGTAAAATGGTACGCACAACACCTTTCAGGCTGGCATGCACATGCAATTAAGTTTCTAGATGTCATTTAGATTTGTCCACTGAGTCTAAAACTCATATTTCCCAATAAACCCTTTTTCAGGTGATGGTGTGTGTTGTGTTTGGTATAACTTTTACCACGAGTTTACTTTCATGCATGCACATATAAGTATAGAGTTCCCGAGTTCCGTAAGTAGTTCTGAGTTCTTTAATCAGAATTGGGGCGCTACAACCCCTTCTTTCTATTTTCCATAGAAATAACGGGGGCATAAAAATTACACAGGGATGAATATGATTTGAACCTGCAAATAGCAGAACCAAAACTCGTTGTCTTACAACTTGGCTTAGCCCCATTTTAATTTCTAATTCGACTCTAAGAAACAATAATATTGGTATTGGCTGTTTGTCTAGCCCAAATAGCTATTTATCTATGGAATAAATTGGTGAATTTTCCACTTTAGCTATATGAAGCGAATAAATTGTATTTTTCCATTTTTCTAGTATTAATCTAGACCATTTGGTATGAGATAAATGATACTACCAATATCTTGTTAAGCAGTTCTTCCATTGATTCGTTTCAAAATTCAAAATTTTCTTTTCCTGTTAATTTTGAATAAACCCTTGTGTTCCAAAAAATCCTTTATTTTAGACTTAAGAGAAAGGAGATTCCTTGATATTGTTGAATAACATATTTTAATGTGTTACTAACTTGAATTTGTGATAATTTGTGAAATAGATATGTAAGTCATAAAAAAATGTTTTTATATTATTAATATTAATATCATCAAGCAACTTTTTTGTAGTTGAAATAAACGAAACTAGAGTTCTCTTTTTCTTATTAATTATTTATTTTTTCTTTCATTATTTAAAATGGATGATTTGTCAGTAATTTTTTTGTTAATTCAAGAAAATACAAAATTGTATTTCTACTGGTGACATCAATGATATATAAAAATATATCTGTG
Source organism: Ajuga chamaepitys (assembly GCA_958295605.1). NCBI lineage: Eukaryota > Viridiplantae > Streptophyta > Magnoliopsida > Lamiales > Lamiaceae > Ajuga > Ajuga chamaepitys. Next base: position 22,229,472 of record OY282498.1, on the reverse strand, counting down.
TATATTTTTACAATTAAAAAGTTTAAAAAAAATCATAATTTACAGATTAATCGAGAATTTCTTCTTTTTAATAATTTCCATCTATGAATCAATTAACAATATAACTTGTTTTGTTAAGACTAAGAATAATTCTTGTAGTTACTTTTTTTTTAATCCTTCTTATTTAATTTTGAATATTATTTATTCTATCGGTCAGATTCTTCATTTTCTTTTCTAGAAATGAAGAATTTTCCCAACTCAAAGATTCAATTTGACTAAAACACTTCGTGAATTATTTGATTACTTATTATGGAATAGTTTTGTTCTATTCATATACTTCTAATTTTCTTAATCTAAACCAAAAAGATTAGATTTACTTTTGAAAGTTTTAGTCTTTTTTATATAAACATAACATTGTGATAACCCATTCTTTTGTTTATTTTGAAACTTTTGGAAGTAATATTTTTTTTTCCTTTGAAAATTGTTATAACTCGAAAATACTTCTTTTTAGATTTTCTATTTTTTTTTTCAAATTCTTTTAAATTGGATTTAGAAAAGGAAGTTGGTTTTTGGGGTGAACCAAAAGGAAGTTCAATTTCCATTCCCCAAATTTTTTAAAACGAAAATTGTCATTTTTTTCATTTAATCTTTTTGATAAGACTGTATTGCAATTTCTGCCAAGGCCTCACTAAAAAAGGAAATAATATTTTTATTTGAATACCGGCTAGCAACCAATTTTTCGGAAATTCAGTCTTCGGTGTCTGAAGATCCATTACATCCCTGATTTTCGTCGAGTTGGCCTGAAGGCCATGCTGGGATACCATGTATCCAAGGAATTTTCCTGATCCAACGCCGAATGTGCATTTAGCTGGATTGAGCCGAAGATTATGGTGCCGCAATGTGCTAAGTATCTCGGCAATGTCTTGCACACATGATTCAAAAGAATAACTTTTAATAACGAGGTCGTCAACATATTCCTCAACATTGCGGCCTATCTGATCTCGGAAGACATGGTCCATGAGGCGCTGATATGTAGCCCCGGCATTCTTGAGTCCGAAGGTTCTTCGCCAAAATCAGTTATGAAGCCAGTCTTGACAGCGTCCCGCCGGTCCATGTGGACTTGGTGGTATCCCTTGTACAGATCCAAAAAGCAGAGTACCCTATACCCTGTGATGGCCTTGGCTTTCTGGTCAATAGGTGGTAAAGGGTAGCAGTCCTTCGGATAGTGTTTGTTAAGATCGGAGAAATCGACACACATTCTCCAAGCCCCATTTAGTTTTTTACCATAACTGGAAGAGAGCCAGGATGGATAGTGGACTTCGAACAGGATGTCTGCGTCCATGAGCTGTTGGACCTCGGTTCGGATTGCTGCATTTCTTTCCGGGGCAAATTGTCGCCATTTCTGCTGTATTGGCTTCACAACAGGGTTGACGTTCAGTTTGTGAGTGATGAGGTCCGGAGAGACTCCCGGCATGTCTAGGGGAGGGAGACCAAGCAAAGACCTCGGGGTACTCCCTTAAAGTCTGAATGTTTGCGTTGTGCCCTTTCCCTTTTTAATAAAAAATGAAATCTGCAACAGGGGTACACTGATTGCGCCTACTTTAACAGTTTGATCCGGTTTAGCAGGATCCAGTGGCACTTCGGCAACATCATCTCCGAGTGCCTCGGAATCGCCTGGAACGGGTTCCGGAGTGGCTATTTGAAATTGAGGCTTCGGAGGAGCTTTAACTGTCTTCTTGAGTGCAACATGCATGCATTCCTTGGAAACTTTCTGGTTGCCACAAATGGCGACCTCCCCTTGGGGTGTAGGAAACTTCGGCGTCAAGTGATATGTAGAGCAAATGGCTTCAGCTGGGGTGAGCCAGTCCCGATCAAGGATCATATTGTACGGCGACTAGGAGGATACCACATAGAAATCTACAAAAAATAGTTTTTATGGCGGGATACGTACCAAGCAACGCGGGGTGGTTGATGACTCCCTCAGGTTGGACCTCTCCTTGGGTGGAGGACCAGGAGCAGGTTGGAGCTGCTCACGGGGTATGCCCATCTTTCGGAAGCAATTGGAAAAGATGACACTGACAGCTGTGCCGTTGTCAACGAAAACTTGCTTAACAGTGATGTTGGCCACGGCCATGTCAATGACGATAGCATTTGTGTGAGGAGTAAGCTCGGGAACAGGGTCTTCGTCGGTAAAGCTCACTGTTTCGGATTTATGGAGGCGCTTGTGACGTGGCTCCTCGGGAGGGGGCCTGCGCGCTTCGGCTTTGAGGGCACTTCGGGAAGTCCCTGCTGGCATGGCGCCATAGTAACATTTATTATCCCATGGACTACATGATTCGGTGGGTTGTCCCCGTGATCCCCATGTGATGGCGGAGGTGGCAATAGCTGAGGTTGCTGAGGTTGATTTTGTTGGCAATTGCCTTGGTTTTGCCGTGGATAATTATTATATCCCGACCTGTTGTTACGCCACTGGGATCGGCCCTGTCCATGGCCTCTGTTATCATAGCCTCCCCAACTTTGTTGTTGACCCCCATTTCTGTTCTGCTGAAGCCTGTCCTCTGTCCGAGCAATATATTGCTGATGAGATCCGTGTTTCAAGCGGTCTTCTATTTCCTTGCAGAGTTCTCGACACTCCTCGGTGTCGTGTCCATGGTCGTGGTGACGATTACACTTGTCTGCTGGAGCAGTCATTCGTGGGCATGCTCGTAGGTCATTTTTGTGAACAGAAAGTATTTTCGTTCTTTACCGCGTAATGGGTGTGAATTGAGAAGTGTCACTGCAAGGCTCTAACCTACCCTTGCCCAAGCGACTAAAAGATTTGGTCCGGGTACTGGTCCCGGCTTGCATTCTGTCTGATTGTTTCCGTCGGGTTTGCGCTTCAGCTTTGGCAAACCTACTTACGGTTCCAAAAAGAGCTCGGGTAGTGGTCGGAGGGTGTCGAGCGAGCTCGGTGTAAAGCGGTCCGGCACGGAGGCCGTTCATGAAAGTAGTGATTATAACATCATCAGATCGGCTACCTACTTTTAGGCTCTCTGCAGTGAAGCGATCAAGAAACTGAGAAACAGTCTCCCCATCTCGTTGCTCAAGGTTCATCAGATCGTCCAAAGTGGCCATAGGTTTTGTCCGCGTGTGGAAGCGGGCCCAGAAATGCTCGGCAAGATCCCAGAAGGACGTAATGTTGCCTCGAGGCAAGGAATCAAACCAAATTCTAGCCTCGTCTTGAATGTATTCGGGGAACACCTTGCACAAGTGATGTGGTGTGCAGTCCCGATTGAACATGGCATATTTGAACGCGCTCAGGAAATTACCTAGATCCCCGGTACCATTATATAGGGGCACTGGTAGAAGTTTAAACCCCTTGGGGAGTGGTGTGGCAAGAATCTCCGAGGAGAATGGGGTGATTATTTCCCCATCAGCGTCAAGGCCTAATACCATGTCGAGCTCGACATCAAATTGAGCCTGCTCCTGTTCTAGGGGATCCGGTAAACGGGGGTTCTCCAGACGAACCCACTTCGCCACATCGACAGGTCGGCGCCGGTCAGCGTCGGTGTGATCAGCATGACGTGGCCTTGAGCCATTAGAACTTCGATTTTCCCCGGGTGACACTGACCGGTGACGGCGATGGTCCTGTCTGGCTCTATAGGGGGATCTTCGTTGCGTGCGCGAGATTGATCTTGGCGGGGATGTCGTGCCACCTGATTGGCGCCATTGTCGGCGCGTACACTGGAGTCTGCGCAACGATGATTCCATTCTTGGAAGAGGGTAGCGTGCTCCTGAAGGAACGCTTGTTGTGCCTGAAGTAGTTCAGGGGTTGGTTGAGGGTCAACCCGTGCCGGTGCATGGGTGGGCGCGGGGTGTTGTGCATCTGTTTGACCCACGGGCGGATCCTGGATTTGCTGGTGCCGCAGCGGAGGATTTTGATCGACAGGAGGATTCCGACGAGATTGGGTAGGATTGGCTGACTGGCGTGTATTCACCATGTTAACGCAATATGGCGATGGATGATGCTAGGGTTTGCTTGTCAGTTCCCACAGACGGCGCCAATTGATAATGCGGAGACCCGCGGTACCAAGACAACACCATAACTAACACAATCAAATCACCCTAAATTGCAAAGAAGGAAAGAACACACAGATATACGTGGTTCGATCCGGAGATCTACGTCCATGGATGAAGGCAATCACCTTCGGAGTTGTTTCACTATCACCGTCTTAGGATCTCGAATTACAATCTTACAAGCAGACCTTTTGGAATCAAGAATTCGAACCCTAGTCTAAACAATATTCCTCCTATTTATACTACACAATAACAACCCTAACAGAATTCCTAAAAATCCGGCAAGCATATCAGCATGGCCGTTTAGGAAAAGATCACGTGGATCTTTTCCTAACTTGTTAATCACGCCGCGCATGGGCTTCGTTAAGTTGGGTTCGGGCTCGCGCTCTTGGGCCCAATTGGTCCGGTTGGCGAGCTAGACTGGCCCAGGGAGATGGGGAGATTGGGTCATACCTATCACAAACCCTTATTTTTGTTCTGTTCATTTTTTTTTCATCTCTTTTTGTTTGTTTTTTGTATACTCTATAAATTTGAATGTTTCTTCTTAATTCACCCAATTTCTAAAAACTAATTTAATCAACCCTGAGATATCAAATGGAAAAAGAGTCATTTTTTTATAGTCTTTCCAAAAAAATGAGGGAACACACATTTGCTTGAAACAATTCGAAAAAAAGTATTTACACATTTGAGATTGCATAGAACCTTGATTATACCATGTCGGAGGTCTGATTGTTGTGCATAATGTATCAAAGATGCTTCATCTCTTTTATCTATTTCATCGACACCTGTAAGCCTAGTATTCTCCTTGTTACCAGTAAAAATTATTACACGTTCGCACTTCAAGAATAATGCTGAATAACAACACTTAAAAGACAACGATTTTATTCAAATATTGTTGTCTTTCAGTCTTTAACAACAAATTTGACAAAAGCGTTGTATATCAGTGCATCTATACGCTGAAAGACAACGGTTGTGCTAAAAGAGACAACAATTTTAACCTTTTGTTTGTCTATCCGCATAATTTCTCGTTAACAGACAAAAAACTTCACAACGGTATACTTAAGAGCTGTCTTTTATTGTAAAAAATGCTAATAGACAATAGTTTCCAGAACGGATTTATATTATGCTGTCTATAACTGTAAAAAACTATTAAAGACAACAACTTTTACAACGCTCATATAACTTTTTTTTAGTGTGATAATGCGCAATCTGCTTATCTCAGGAATTCGAAATAAAACCCGACTAACAACGATATCAAACTCAAGAAAAAGCAAAGAACACAAAATATACGTGGTTCGATCCGGGGATCTACGTCCACGGGCGTAAACGACCACCTGCTGAGGTGTTTTTCACTATTTTCCTTTGAATCTTACACGTTGTAGTTTTGGAGTACAAAGTGCGAACCCTAAATCTAAGTACAATTCTACTATTTATACTACTCAATTCAAAACCCTAACTAAATCCCTACAATTGCGCCCACCAAATCTGCATGGGACTTGGAAGGAGATCGTGGGGATCTCACTTTCCAAATATGCCGCGACTGGGCTGTTCCAGGCTCGTGCGCGCTTCTGCGCTGGCTTGGTTGCTGGGCTCGTTCTTCTGGGTCCGGTTGCTCCGGGTCGGGTTGATCCGACCCAAACTACTGGGCCATACCTATCAGATGCCCCCCCACCAGCCGAGCGAGGTAGGAGCTTCGGTTATAAGTAGGCAAGGTGTAACAGGTGCCGATGTTGAGCGATGTAATGACGTGGCGAGCAAGGAGGGATGCTGTCTTTGTCGAACAGAAGTATCCCCTGGGATCAGGGGATCGACCGGAGCCGAGATGATGCATCCCCGGAGTGATGGACTCCGCGAGGACCAAACTTGACCGAACTGAAGTACCCCGAGGTCATGGGGTCGACCGGAGCCGAACTTGAGTATCCCCGGGTCGTAAGGTTTGGTGAGATCGAACTAGAATATGCCTGAGGTGAAGGGATCACCGGGGTGAGACCCAAAACTTCCTGGGGAAGAGTCAGGTTGATGTGATTGGCGGCGCCATCATTAGGAAAAGGGATGTGAAGTGACGCGTTTGTGAATTCCAAGAAGCGTGTCTCCCACGCGCCTTGGTAACTGTAACGCGCGTGACGTCCACGCGCGAATCTGAGACACGAAATTTGAAAAGGCCAGATCTGAGCCGTTGATGTCGGAGTATATATAGAGAAAGCTTGCACAGTAAACTTCATCTTTCTCATTAGCGATTTGCAAGATACAGAGAGCGTGAAAAAAGAGATTCATTTGTGCCATTTGTGAACCATCTCAAATCAAAACCAAGTAAGTATGTCTTCCTCATCGTCTTCATCTTCAATTAGGGAGGTAGGGACCGATGAAACCCCGTTAAATGTACCACCCATACGCTTTATCATTCTAGAAAGAAGAGTGATTAGGATGGTATATAGGGCGGACGGCATGGAATCCGGCACCCGGGCAGTAGGGTTTAGTGAGTTTTTGGAGGAGGATTTCGAGGTGGCCGTGGAGGCACTGCGGATGACGCGGGTGCAAATAGAAACCCTGATTCCAACCTTTTTCTTCCCTTTTAATTTAGAATACATAGTACCGGAGCCTAGTGACCGAGCTTGCTGCCCGCCGAGGGGCTTCATAATTGCGTATATAGACCATCTGAAAATAGGGATTAGATTCCCCCTTTGGGACTTCGTTGTACAGTTGCTGAGATATTACAACATTGCCCTGATTCAATTAGCACCCAACGCCGTGAGACAAGTTGTCGGGTTTACAGTGGTATGTAAAAATGCCGGGGTAGAACCAAACATAGATTTGTTTAGATTTTTCTTCCAACTGAAAGCCTTCGGGAAAGCGAAGGGATGGTATTCCTTTAGCCCCAGGGCCCGAGGTGGGTTTAAGGTGCAAAACCCGAGTAAGGTGGAGGGTTGGAAGGAGAAATTTATATATGTGAAGACTGACGTGGTCCTCCCGAGGTGAAGGAGGGAGGAGGTATTAGATAATGCCCCGGTGGCGGAGCCAGAGCCGGAGGTTGTAAGGTAATTCCGGACCGTAGGTACGTTTAAGACTCTCTGCACCGAGGAGGAGCTGGAGGAAGCAGGGTTAAGCCCGTATTACTCGGGCAGAGCAGAGGGGGTTTCCACCCGGGGGCAGGAGTCGGTAACCGGAGCAGCCGAGGAGGGTAGGAACTTTAAATTTGTGTAACTGATTGCAACCTACACAGGATTAACCACGAAACTATTTTGCAGTGGGACGCTTCAAAAAGGAGACTTCGGAAAGCCCTGCGGTGCCCGAGGCGTTAAAGAAGAAGGGAACTGCAGCTGAAGTGGCACCGAGAAGTGGAGCGTCGCCGAGTCCAAGGCCGTCAGCAGAGACGGAAGAAGATGTGGTGGTCACGGGGGCGACTCCGAGGTCAAAGAGGAGGTCGGAGCCGTCTGTGACGCCATCGTGGGCGGCTAAAAGACTGCGTACGGAGTCAATCCCCGAGGTAAAGCACTTGTAACCATTGCTGGGTTGAAAAACTGCCGTTGAATCTTGTATTGTCTAATGTGTGTTACGGATGTTGTATTTCAAGGGGCAAGAGCGCACAAACGTGCTGGATCTGGAGGGGCCCGAAGCCGAGGAGCTTCTACGTCTAGCTCGGGGGGATCCTGGACCTCGGCCGAAAGAGTGAGAGAGAAGCCAAGGAAGGGCTAGTCGAGGTGGTGAGAGAGCTGCGTGCTCGTAATGACAGGTTAACGCATGATCTGTCCGAGGCGCGCAAGAGAGCTGCCTTGGTGGAGAAGGAAGTGGCGCGACTGCGCGAGGCGGAGCAGAGGCTAGGGCTCTCCGCGGTGAAGCTGCGGAACTGCTGGCGGAGCTTAAAGCCAAGGAAGCAGCAGTGGTGGAGGGCCAAGGGGCCGTGCTGAAGGCCTTTTCAGAGAAACTATTGCAGACTAATACCTTTCTCGATTACCAAACAGGCTTCGTCGCTGTCGGGGACACAGCAACGCGGTCAGTGCTGTTGGAGAAAGTCAAGGAAATCTATTCGAACGTGGACGTCTACCGTCCAGAGTTCGGCTACGATTTCAACTCCGTGGGTTCCGTGGAGGAGGCGTATTATAACGCACTGATGCGTGTCCCGAAGTGGCCATTGGTGAAGGCTCTGGCAGAAAAGGAGAACACTCTGAGCGCCGAGGAGATCGCTGCTTGCGATGTGGACCAAGACGAAGAGTTCTTGGCCTTTCGTCGGGGAGAGCTCATCATAGAGCCAAGGGCCAAGGATCCACCCCCGCGCATGGAAATCACCGTGGAGGCGACGGGAGGTGACGCGGGAGTGATCCAAGAGCTGCCGGAGGAAGAGCACGAGGTCGAGGTGGAGGTGCCGGAGGCAGCTGAAGGAGCCGAAGAGGGGGAGGTCAGTCGTTCCCCGCAATTTTGATGAATTTGACATATAATAGATGATAGGAACAACTTGTACTTTTGATGTAATGACCGCTGAGAACGTACACTCCTGTTTGTTTTTCGAATATGAAGTCGATTGTTATCAATACTGTTGAGTTACTGCCTTGTCGTGATTTGAGCATATTCTCTAGTACTGATTTTGTGCTGCACTCAGGAGAATACCGAGGAGCTTCACAATATAATAAAGAAACTCATGCAGTCATTAGACTGGTTCCGCGGAGAGAAGGATAATCTGCAAAAACAAGTGGTTCCTCGGTTGGAGAGGAGGGTGGCCGTAGCGGAGAGAAGGGCCAAGGAGGCCGAAGAGGCAAGGGCCAAAGCTGTGGAAAAGGCGAGGGACCGGGAGCTGAAATACTTGTCGACGGTCACCGAACTAGACCGCTTCATCATCCACCAAAAGGAGTATGAGCGAATACTGACAGAGTACGGCCTGTTAACTTTTGAGGAGGTCGAGGAGCGGATAACCGAGATTCAGGGTGAAATTTTGGCGCTGATGATGGCCGGCCACACAGACTCCTCCGAGCTTGTAAGAAAGTGGGAAGTACTGGAATTACTCCTTAATATGTACGAGGGCCTGAGAGGCCGCGGCAGGTGGCGCCGCACTGCAGAAGAATATATTGCAAGCTCCAGCTGGAGCCAGTAGATCGCGAAAGCTCCACGGAGGAGTAAAAAGGGGACGGCGGGGAAAGGCAAAGGGATCAAAATCCAAGAGCCGACCTGGGTGGCCGTTGGAGAGGAGGCCCCAGTAGTTGTGGCGGAGGAGGAGGTTGAGAAGCTAGCCGAGGAGATCGAAGTAATGGACCCCGCGAAATGGGATCCCACGGAATGGGCTAACACTCCGAGATCAGCGCCTCAACCGAGTCCTCGGGGCAGAGTGAGGACCGACGTTCCAAGGCCAGTGCCAAGAGTGAGTCCTCGGCGTAGAGGAAGTCAGAGCAGGGAAAGAACTGGAGCTCAAAGCCGAGGAGCCCCCAAATCTCGGAGGACGCGAAGAAGCTCCCGGGACGGGTCCCAACGCCGGAGCGCGGAGTATTAGCTCGAAGGCCGAAGATAATGCTCAGTTGTTGTAATAACGCATGCATATATGTAAAGAACTCTTTTTGGAAAGCAGGATTGTGAAAATATTTTGATGTTAAATAGAAGTGTTTAATGTTTGACCATGAGGCAACTGCATTTAAGTATTTTGACATGTCATTATGAAAATAATGAGGCAATTATTACACGGGGGTTCTATACATGAATAAGGCCTGTTAGAGAAACAAGGCAGAAAATCTCCCCGGACGGATCGGGCGGGAGTTAATGATCTCACCGGACGGATCAGGCGAGATTGAACTACCTCTCCGGTTAAACGGACGAGAGGGCACATAGGTCTTGGGACTAAATGCTGAGCTCTCCGGACAGATCAGGCAAGAGATCAGTGTGTCCGGAGACAGATAATAATGAGTCTAGGCTAGGGCGTCCCCGCAGCGTAGAAGAAAGTACAACAATATACGTAAATTGAAAACTTTATTCAGAGGAATTGTCGGAACAATTGAAAAATACAAAGAGACTCATAAAAGAAAACGTTATAGTACGGAAACGAAATAACGTACAAAGAACGTAAAGGTAGAAAAGATACTTGACCATCGGCAATCATAGATAAAAACGCCGTAGGTTAGTAACATGCCATGTTCGGATACCATCTAGATGTGCTAACTGATAGCACCCGGAGGCATGCGCGGCAATGATACGGTAAGGCCCTTCCCAGGCGGCATGTAGTTTGCCCTCGGGGGAGCTTTGCTGGCAGAGTTTAACCGGAGTACTAGGTCTTCGACTTTAAATTGAGTACCCTTAACCCGGAGGTTGTGATACTGAGTTGCGCGTTGCTTACATTTAGCTTGTTGAATGAAAGATTGATCGCGGCGGTGCTCGAGCTCATCCAAGTTAGCACGGAGTGCATCGTCGTTAGCCTCGGGGTCTAGGGTGACGAGGCGGGGACTGGGTACCCCCACCTCAGCAAGGATGACAACCTCGGAGCCATAGGTGAGGCTGTATGGGGTTTCTCCGGTTGACGTGTGCGGTGTGGTACGATAGGCCCAGAGAACCTGCGGAAGATTCTCGGCCCAGAGACCTTTAGCTTGATCTAAGCGCTTTTTTAAACCAGTAAGCAGGGTGCGGTTGGTGACCTCGACCTGACCATTGGATTGAGGATGAGCGACCGAGGTGAAAATTTGTTTGATGTGCAACTCCTCGCACCAGGACCGGAAGGGGTCATTGGCGAACTATTTGCCATTGTCTGAGATAATGGTGCTCGGGATGCCGAAGCGGCATATGATGTTTCACCAAACAAACTTCAGGATGTTCTGACCGGTAATAGCAGTGAGGGGCTCGGCTTCAACCCATTTGGTGAAGTAATCCACTGCAACCACAAGAAATTTTAAGCCTCCCGGAGCGACTAGAAACGGGCCCACAATGTCGATTCCCCACTAGATAAATGGCCAAGCACTTTGTATGCCAGTGAGCTCAGTTTGCGTTAAATGCTTCACTCGGGAGTGTCGCTGACACTTGTCACATTTTGTCACTAAAGTATGGGCATCATTAAATAACGTGGGCTAGTAGTATCCCCATCGAAGGACTTTCTTGGACAACGTCCGCGAGCCGATATGGCTGGCACAGGCCCCCTCGTGAAATTCACGAAGAATATAGTCAGCTTGGACTGGATCAAGGCAGCAAAGACTCGGCTGTAAGTATGACTGTCGGTACAGGATTCCGTCGTGGAGTGCATACTTCGGTCAGTCGAGCGAGTACTTTATCATTCGGCAGTGTACCATCCCGAAGATAATGGATGATTGGAGTCATCGAATTGGGACTGCTCTCAGTTAACACAGAAACCGTTGCCTCATGTATGGAAGGGTGGATAGCATCTTCGACGATTATGTCCGGGGACATGTTGGTCTGGACCACAGAGGCCATTTTACTAAGAGCATCAGCTTGAACATTTTCTTTGCGAGGCACCTGCTAGATATCAACCGAAGCAAAAGTTGACAAAAGCTTAAGTGTCAAAGCGAGGTACCTTTTCAATGTATCATCCTTGGCTACATAAGTGCCTTTAATTTGACTAGAGACCACCTCGGAGTCCGTAAAAAGCTGAATATGCGAAGCTGCAAAGGAGTGGGCGAGCCGAAGCCCAGCAAGAACTGCCTCATATTCCGCTTCGTTATTGGTGACCTTGAACTTAAATCGCAAAACATACTTGGTTTCAATACCATCGGGACCAATGAGAAGGACCCCGGCACCACTGCCTCGGACCGCAGAGGCTCCATCCACGTACAATTGCCACTTGCGGGCTGCAGCTTCGGGATTGGAGTGATTAGGAGTAGTGTCATATCCAGGCGAACCGAAGTCAGGGAATGGTGCTTCTACCAAAAAATCCGCAAGGGCTTGGCCTTTGATGGCCCGGCGAGGTAGAAATTGAATATCATATTCCCCGAGTTCGATGGCCCGCTTAGCCAGACGTCCTGACACATTGGGCTTAATAAGGATTTGACGAATAGGGTGATTGGTGAGAACCCTGATGTCACGTCCTTGAAAATAGGGCCGCAGGCGGCGGGCAGCCATGACAAGGGCCAACACTGTCTTCTCTACCACAGAATACCGGGTCTCTGCCCCTTGAAGTGCCCGGCTCACAAAATACACGGGTTGCTGACTCCCACGATCCTCGCGGACGACGGCCGCGCTGATTGCTTCCTCGGCAGATGCCAGGTATACATAAAGAATGCTTGATGTGTTGCTTTAGAGCCTCAAAGGCCTCGGTGCACTGCGGAGTCCACTCAAACTTCTTTGCCTGACGTAAAATTTTGAAGAATGGGAGCTGACGCTCCGCGGCCTTAGATAAAAAACGATTCAAGGCCACGAGACCACCGGTGAGACGGTGGACATCCTTCACCGTCTTCAGCAGCTGAAGATCCAATACATCTCTGATTTTGGTTGGGTTTGCCTGGAGACCATGCTGCGAGACCAAGTATCCTAGAAATTTACCTGAGCCAACGCCAAAGGTACACTTGGCCGGATTAAGGCATAGATTATAGCGTCGCAACGTGCTTAGTGTCTCGGCAATGTCCTGTATACATGTGGTGGGGGAGGAACTTTTAATAACAAGATCGTCAACATATACCTCAACATTTCGACCGATTTGATCTCGGAAGACGTGGTCCATAAGGCATTGGTATGTGACTCCCGCATTCTTGAGCCCGAAGGGCATTTTCTTGAAGGTAAAGCACCCGAAGTCAGTGATAAAGGCCATTTTGAGAGCGTCACGGCAATCCATATGAATTTGATGGTATCCTTTGTATAAATCCAAAAAGCAAAGTGCCTTGTGCCCAGTAATGGCTTCGGCTTTTTGGTCGATGGAGGGCAGAGGATAACAATCCTTTGGGCAGTGTTTATTGAGGTTAGAGAAAACGACGCACATTCTCCATGCCCCGCTGGACTTCGTCACCATCACGAGAATAGAAAGCCAGGAAGGATAGTGTACTTCAAACAGGATGTCTGCATCTAGGAGTTGTTGTACTTCGGTTCGGATGGCTGCGTTCCTTTCCGGAGCAAATTTCCTCCGTTTTTGTTGTATGGGCTTCACGCTAGGGTCAATGTTTAACTTGTGAGTAATGAAGTCCGGAGAGACCCCCGGCATATCCAAGGGAGACCACACGAAAACTTCAGAATATTCTCACAAGGTCTGGATGATGGCATTATGTAGCAATGGTGTGTCTACAGCGCCGACTGTAACAGTCTGCTCTGGTTTAGTCGGGTCGAGCGATACCTTAATAGTGTCGTCTCCGAGTGATGCAGACGAATCCGAGGTGGGAGCCAAGGTGGCTACTTGAAACTGTGGCCTGGGAGGAATCTTTGTTGTCTTTTTAAGTGCTACATACATGCACTCTTTAGAGACCCGCTGATGGCCACCTCGCCATGGGGTGTAGGAAACTTCAGTGCGAGGTGGTATGTAGAACAAACGGCCTTCGCCGGAGTGAGCCAGTCTCGGCCCAAGATCATGTTGTATGGAGATGGAGAATTGACCACATAAAAATTGACGAAGATGGTTTTTATTGCTGGGTAAGTACCGAGCGAAGCGGGAAGGTTGATGATTCCTTCAGGTCGAACCTCACCCTGGGTGAAGGTCTGTAACGGCCCAGGGGCCGGTCGAAGTTGTTCACGAGGGATGCTGGTAGCGTCGTTTCTTGCTACCAAATTAAATGTGTAAAAATATACACTATACCTTATCCTACTACTCTAACTAGTAGAGTGGCATGTAAGGGTCGATCCCACGAGGAACGGTCGAACAATTTTTCTTCATTGTATTAAGCTATTATTAACAAGAAATATAATGTAGATAAGCTAGAAAACAATAAAGAAGTGGGGGGGGGGGGGGGGGGGGATTTTAATGAAATAACAACTAACACCTAAATAAATAAAGACAAATAAAGAGATTTTTATAGGTTTTTGGTATTTAAATAACAAAACGATTCACCCTTGATCATGTTTCACCGAGGTCTTGGACGATTTATGCAACTATTGTTAATGCCCTATTCAATTGTGATTCTAGCCCTTATCTCAAGACTATTAACAAGCTCTAATAGCCTTGTTATCCCTTAATCTTAGTTAATCAAAACAAGCTCTTCGACTAACCCTATTCGATTTAGTCGAATCCTCGAACAAGCTCTCTTAGATTCAATAACCAAATGCATTAAACACTAGGACAACGAGATAAACTCAACATAAAACTCGCAAGCTCGGTTTTAGTGGTTGAACTTTGTGTTATCACCAATAAATAAATCTATTGTTTGCTACACGGGAATCGGAAATCCTACAATTACGGATAGTAATTTCCTATTCTAGCAACACATTCACAAATCCCTTAAAGGGTGATCAATCCAATAATTAATTCCTAAATGTGACTCAATAACATCAAATAACACAAAACACTTGAATACACAATATTTTCGGTAACATTAACCGTAATAATCACATAAATGTCTTGAACTCAAGGTTCCACAATAATCAAGAGTGAATAAAAGGGTGTTAGCCACCCATTTTACCTAATACAAAGATAAAATAACAGAAAATTAAAGAAAACATGAAAATAGGATAGAAAGAACCAAAAGTTGGGGTTGAAGATCAAGATCTTCAACCCCCTTCCATTCCTTTGCTTCCAGTGGAGAAAAGTGGCTGATTATGTGTGGGGGATGGGTTCTAGGTTAGGTTAAATTTGAATGGGATGATATATATATAAGGAGAGAAAGTGCTAGTCAAAAATAGGCAAAATTGCATTTTTAGGATTTTAAAATAGGGTAAGGAATCTCGGCCGAGATGCAAGTGTGTCTCGGCCGAGACGTGAAAAAGAGATTTTCAGCTGCTGGGTCGAAGGCTGATCTCGGCCGAGATTGGGTTGCATCTCGGCCGAGACGTAAAAAGAGGAAATTAGGTTTTTATAGGATTTGACTCATCTCGGCCGAGATTGGATTGCATCTCGGCCGAGATCTTCATCTCTTGAATTTCTGAAATCCCCTACAGACTCATCTCGGCCTAGACGCATTATCTGTCTCGGCCTAGATTTTCAATTTTGTAATTCTTCATGAAATCCCCTGGAGACTCATCTCGGCCGAGATTTGCATCCTGTCTCGGCCGAGATCTTCAGTTAGCCCTTCCTTTTGTTGCCTCGATCGATCCCTCGACTCCGCGGTCGTCTGATGTTCTTTTTCGACCCTTTTTCACCTGTCTTAACACAAAAATAGCACAAACGCATTTTTTTGCCCATGAGAGTATAAAAGCACTAAATGCACGTGATTATGCACATTATTGACACTAAAATGACACTAAAAATGCCCTAAAGTGCATGCACGAAACACGTGTACCAGATGCCCATTTTCTGGAAACAATCAGCGAATATGACGCTAACTGCGGCTCCATTGTCGACGAAAACTCGTTTAATCGTAACATTAGCCACGGCCATGTCGATTACGATGGCATCAGTATGTGGGGTGAGCTCGGGAACAGGATCTTTATCAATAAACTTACGGTTTCAAATTTGTGAAGGCGTTTGTGGCGTGGCTCCTCGGGAGGAGGCCTACGCGCCTCCGCCTTCAGGGCACTTCGGGAAGTCCCGGTTGGAATGGCCCCATAGATCACATTTATAACGTGATTGGGCGGATTGTCTCCTGGTCCTCCATGAGGAGGCGGTTGCGGCAGCAACTGGAGTTGTTGACGACTTCCCTGGTCTTGCCGAGCATAGTTGTTGTATCCAGACCTGTTATTCTGCCAATGAAGCCTGTTTTGTCGTGGAGCTCGGTCTTTGTATCCTCCGCGGCTTTGCTGTGAACCTCCATTTTGATTTGACCGAGGCCTGTTCTCGGTCCGAGCTACATACTGCCGTAAAAAAACCCTCTTTAAGCAATCTTCAATTTCTTTTCCAAGTTCGCGACATGCTTCGGTGTCATGTCCATGATCAGGGTGGTACGCACACCACTTGTCACGGTTACGTTTCTCTGCCGGAGCAGTCATCCGTGGGCATGGTCGCAGATCGTTCTTGTGAACAGCAAGGATTTATGTCCTCGATTTTGTAAGCGGAGTGAGCTGATGGATATCTTCGCGAGGTTCCAGACGTCCTCTGCTTAGACGAGTGAAGACACTAGGCCGGGTACTGGTCCGGACTTGTGTTTTATCCGGTTTCCGTTTGATAGCATGTTTCTCGCGCTTGCGGCGGGTTTGCTCCTCAGCCTTGGCGAACCTGCATACAATGTTGAAAAGAGCCCGGGTCATAGTAGGGGGCGTTCGGACAAGCTCGGTGTAAAGCGGCCCGGGGCGAAGGCCATTCATAAAGGCATTGATGATAAGATCATCAGACCGGCTGCCAACTTTAAGGCTTTCTGCCGTAAAGCGATCGAGAAATTGGGTAACAGTCTCCCCATCTCGCTGTTCCAGATTCATGAGATCGGCCAAGGTGGCCAGGGTTTTGCTCGCGTATGAAAACGCACCCAAAACTGCTCGACGAGATCCCGAAAAGAGGTAACACTGCCCCGGGGTAAAGAATCGAACCAAAGTCTAGCTTCGTCTTAGAGATACTCAAGAAACACCTTGCACAAGTGGTGAGGTGTACAATTGCGGTTGAACATAGCATACTTGAAGGCGTTTAAAAAATTACTTGGATCTCCGGTACCGTTGTAGACGGACACAGGGGGAAGCTTGAACCCCTCAGGGAGTGAGGTAGCAAGAATCTCCTCGGAGAACGGGGTAATGATCTCCCCGTCAGCATCGAGACCCAACACCTTGTCAAGCTCCGTAGCAAATTGGGCTTGTTCTTGTTCCAGAGGATCCAGCACACGGGATTTATCTAAGCGAGGACGCTTTGGTGCGTCTACAGGTCTGCGGCGATCCACGCCTTCGTAGGCGTATCGGGGTCTCGACCCATTAGAGCTGCGGTTATCCGCTGGAGAGGTTGTCCTCTGTCGACGACGATCATGCCTCGCTCGATGAGGTGGATCTTCATCCAATTCATGTGATAAATCGAGGGGCCGGATTTCTCACACCCTGGTCGACGCCATTGTTGGCGCGCTCACCGGAGTGGGCGCGCCGATTATTCCATTCTTGGAATAGAGCGGCATGCTCTCGAAGAAATGCTTGTTGCACCTGCGACAACTCGGGGGCAGGTGGTGGATTAATTTGTGCTGGATCATTGACAGGAGGGAGATTTTGCATGTTAACGTGCTCCGCGGGCGGATCTTGATTCTGTTGACGGGGTGGAGGATTCTGATCCACAGGAGGATTGCGATGGGACCGGGTAGGATTAGCAGATCGACGAGTATTCACCATTGCGGTTGTGACGACGCTGAAGTATACTAGGGTTTTCCTTCGAATCGTTCCCACAGACGGCGCCAATTGATAATGCGCGATCCGCTTATCTCAGGAATTCAAAATAAAACCCGACTAACAACGATATCAAACTCAAGAAAAAGCAAAGAACACAAAATATACGTGGTTCGATCCGGAGATCTACGTCCACGGGCGTAAACGACCACCTGCCGAGGTGTTTTTCACTATTTTGCTTTCAATCTTACACGTTGTAGTTTTGGAGTACAAAGTGCAAACCCTAAATCTGAGTACAATTCTACTATTTATACTACTCAATTCAAAACCCTAACTAAATCCCTACAATTGTGCCCACCAAATCTGCATGGGACTTGGAAGGAGATCGTGGGGATCTCACTTTCCAAATATGCCACGACTGGGCTGTTCCAGGCTCGTGCGCGGTTCTGAGCTGGCTTGGTTGCTGGGCTCGTTCTTCTGGACCTGGTTGCTCCGGGTCGGGTTGATCCGACCCGAAGCTACTGGGTCATACCTATCATAGTGCATAATTCTTTTTAAGTAGCCTTTTATGATGAATAATATTCATATTCCACCAAATATTCATACTCTACGCATTCTTTAGCATTCTTTAGCGATTGTTTATTCTTATATGTTTTAAAGAAAAATATGATAAATTAATCTTATACGGTATTTGATTCAAAAATTACATTCCCCAAAAAAATAAAATGATTGAAGACTGACATTGTTTACGTAAAAAATAATCTTAACATTTCTAAATCCCAATATAATAATCATAGTGTATAAAATAAGCTATGTATAATTACATATTGTTAATTACGAAGCATTAAAATATTTATGATTTTTGTGAATTGTTTATAAAGCTAGGTAAGGTTGTACTATTTATTTATAGTTATGAGATTCTTAATGACATTTTTCCTAAATAAACCATTTATAAATTGGATCCTTTTGTGAAATTATTATGTCTTTAAGTAAAAGAGGTACTCAATAAACTAAAATGTAGTTAAATAAATATTCTAAAATAAAGATATTGGGATAAATAAATATATTCATCCAATGCATAAGGTAATATTTTTAGTATAAACTAGTACAATACCCGAAAAAAATTTCAAAGGTCTGCTTAATTTTTGTTTTTTTAGTGAAATAGTGATAAATTATTTAATATAAAAATGCATTACTATATTAAGAGTATCCGGGGATCACCTTCGTATATTAAAATTGATAAGATATTTGAAAAAAGAATTATGCAAAAAGAATTAAGCAAAAAAAAAAAAAAAATACTAATATATAACTTAAAAATAAGAATGAGAACATATTAAGTTTGAATCGGTGTAGTGGTAAAGGAATGAGGTTTGAACATTTTACAGTTATAATAAGTGATTAGTAAACTTTATTTTTACAAAATAATCTAGAAAATGGGAGAATAATAAAACTAGCCAAAATTGTCACCATAAAAATAAATCATGGAATAATTTTTTAATATTTAAATAATTAAAAATAATTTTATTGCCAAAATTCTGAGAGAGTAACACTCTGCCTAAGTAGTTTCTCTCTGTCTCTCTTTTTTTAGTATAAATTCGGGTTGGGATGGGGTCGGCGGAAATTGAACATGGTCAATTGACTAGGTTACAAGATCCTCTACTAACTGAACTACAATCAATTTACAAGTAGTTTCTATTTTGTATATAAAGGATTCAAGTGAAATATTTTTTTTATTGTTCTTAGACAATAGTAGTAGAACATTTATTTTATTGTTTTAATTTACACAATAGTAGTAGATTTTTTATTTTTTTTAACAATAATAATTTAGAGTAGAAGCTCAAATTTAAAGGCAAAATAGCAAATCAATTTGTGGGTGGCATATTAGGATGTGGAATTTTCTTTTTGTGCATAAATAGAGAAAAAAAGATGAAATTTGAGCGAGATCCACATAAGAAATTTTTCATCTTTTGTTTCTGTGTAAAAGCCTTCCTCTCTTTATGCTCAAACTCACATATCTCGTGCCTTTCTTCTATTATTGTCTCTCAGCCCAGATTGCCACTAGGATAGTAATCTAATGGATGAGGATGAGATTGAGGGATTAGGGATTCCAATGGGCTACAACCAGGGGAAAATCGATTGAAGTAATGCTACCATATTTATTGTTCAACTTTTTTCTTCATAAACACTGTGCTATATTAGCAACATAATTTCTTGAAATTTATGTACTTGAATATCCTAGTATGATCTACAGCAAAATCATCTATATCATATGCCTAAGCTGGAAGTGCAGAACATGACCTCTCTCATATCCTTGTTTGGTTTATGGACTTTGAATACTTTAGTTACATATTAAAATTACATGACAGTAGGGATGCAAATTGGGACTTTCTTAAATCTTTGAACAACTCATCATCATGACATTGATTTAGGTCCCTACGTAGGTCGGCTAATGCCTAGGAGTACGTGTTGTATCCCGGTTAAAGTTATAAAAATATATAATTCATCCTGAAATTGCAACATTCAAATAGTTACGAGACTTAATTGAGAATTTCAATTTGTACAGTCTTGAAATTGCATGACGACATATAGTTATGGGACTATTTTTGCAATTTTCACGTTAATTGTTGGTTGTGTTTCTTAATTTAAGTCGTTGCCCAAAAGGCTTCTATAAATGCTCATGCTACTTGATTCCTCCCTACGACCCTACTCTACCGCCTTGGCTTTGCTCCCAACATGCCTAAGATGAGCATCAGAGACCTTCGTGTCTTTGAATCAAGGGCAAGGAGGTTTATTAGGGCTGACCTCAATGTGCCTCTCACTGATAACCGGAACCTTGCTGATGATTCCCGAGAACCAAGTATCTGAATAAAAATGGTGCTACATTCCCTTCCAGTCACTTGGTGAGTTAAAATTTTCAATTTAAGTTATGAGCTGCCAAATTAATTCCTTCAATAATTTTTTCCATGTTTAGTCTACTGGTTTCTTCTATGGTATTCTTATGAAACTTTGTTGTTTGACTTTGATTTGTTCGAATTGGACGACTTGTTTGCTTGATCACATATTCAACCAAAATTTGTGCTTTTGTTTAAGATTATGATATATTGGACATTTGGCCTTAATATTTAATTGAATTCACTGTGAATTTTAATTAAAGACCATGTACTTTTGTATGACCCAATGGAACCTCTCATACAAACTTTTTTTTAATCCTTAGCAGTTAAGTATTTTCGATTACATGAATTGTTTGTAAAGTTAAGTAATGTTGTAGTATTTGAATATACTTATAATATATTTCATGATATTTTTTAAAAAAATTATAAATTGGATTCTTTTATAAAATTATTGTTTATAAGTAAAAGAGTACTTGATAAATTGTTGGATCCCCTTAGTCAATGCTTTCGTGATTATACTTGTAAAAACATTGTGGACTTGTAAGTTACAATCGTGTTTTCTTGGATTTCAGTGGCTTCTTTTACCTCATACGGTTATCCCTTTTGATGAATAAAGGGCCATGAGAATGTCCAATATGAAAAATCAAAAGAAATGGAGAAGACAACCCACGTGGGATGTATTCAAGGAGGTAATAGATTTAAAGCTTGTAACTAATAGGTGTTCCAAGTTATTTATTTTTTTCATTGATCTCCATGTTTCCAATGTAGTTCCCATTTCAACGAAAAAACAAACAATGTTGTTTTTTTTTTTTTTTTTTTTACAGTAAATGAGACAGTTTATGATGAAGATGCAAATTAATTGGCTAACTAATTAGTTTTTTGCACCATGTAATTTTAGGTTGAGTAATTATTATTATTAATATTGCTATTGCTTACAGTTTACACATATTCAGGAATATCCTGCAGCTGATGTAGATGAAGTGCTTACCGAATGGTTGTAATGCATTCAAGAGCATATATATGAATAGAAAAGGTATCACTTTACATCTTTCCGTTTTCCTTTGATAATTTGTGTATAAATATGTGATATTAAATGGTTGCTTAGAATCGTATAGATTGAGTCATGAATTTTTCTTTTTCAGATTGTACTTGGAGCTTATGGAGTTGCATATCCGTTTTTCAAGTCGAAATTGAAGTTGTTTATGGATAGCATTCTTATTATAATTTGTATTGGAATGCCAAACCCGGATTTTTAATTTGCACTCATTCAATTTCAAGATGGTATTGCATGGACAAACATTATGGACATAGTACATTGTTCGATTGTTTATTAGTTTGATTTTACAAGTTTAATCAAATTATATGTTGTTCTTTCTTAACTTTTGCTTTTATTTTAATAATTGCACAAAAAATAAAGTAATAAAGTAAGATTGAATCATTATTTTAAAATGTAAAAGAAAATCTATAAGAAGCAACATAAAAAAACAATGGATCTAAGAAAAAGTAAAATCAACGGACAAAGTTTGACGCCTATTACCATAATAAACAACGAATATAAATTGTTGTCTTTGGCTAAAAACATTTGTTGTTAAAGCCACTGTTGTCTTTGATTCCTTGGTTAAACAACAATTTTAACCGTTGTTATTATGAGGACAACAATTTTAAACCGTTGCACATAAGGAGAAAGAGAACGGATCTAAAGCGATGAAAAAAAAAAAAAAAAAAAAAAACACAACGGTGTGCTAAGAAATTTAACACTCATGATGCAATGTGGCCGCATCAGCTTTGCAAAGCGACCGCGTCAAAATGGCATGTTTTCGAAGACTTTCCTGTTCTAAGAAGAAAACTGATTCTAAAGCCCCATGATTGTCCATAAGTCTATAAAAGGGCAAGAGAGGCTCGTTTTTCAGGGAGACACAGTGGATTCATAACTTATTCTCACACTTGTGCATCGGAGTAGAAGGGTGAGAGCGAGAAGACGAAGATCGACGAGCCGACATAATTGGGTTTATTTACTTCTTTTCTAGTGTTTATTCCTTTACAATGTATTCAATTGATAGTTGTATGGAATTGATACTAGGCATGAGTAGCTAAACTACTCGTGTCCTAGGATTAGAAAGTAGGGTTTTAAACAATGTTGATTTAATTATTTAGTTTATAGACTCCAGTTGTTTTTATCTATCTATGTGTATGGTTTAATCTTATAATTGAATTTAATCTGGCCAATTAGGTTTAATTTACTTGTTTAACGATTTCGCTTCGAGAGAAGGGATTTTTTAATAGACGACAACACATACCGCGATTTTCTATGATCGTGTAAGCAAAAGGTTAAGAGGCTGTTAGGAGTTCTTAAGATTAATTGACTCGAGAGAGTAATTATCTTAATCAATCTATGACTTAGTCGCTTCGAGAGAAGGATTAGGTTAATTAAATGTCGCCTAATAGATAATTAACTAGTTTAAAGGTTTATAAATTAGAGATTAATCGTCATTAGTTTAATTCCTAAAATCGAAATTCTAGGATACATCCTTGTTGATTTGAATTTCCCGTTCGTTAAGTCAGTTTAATAGTTTATGCAATCTAGTTTATTAAAATCAATTCATTCACCACTTTGAGTATCTAGTTAGGATAATCCTAGACAATTAGGATATCGATCTATGTTAACCCATTCTCTGTGGATCGACCTTGACTTTCCCTATACACATCTACACATGTATACTTGTGGTATTTTAGGGTTAGGAATTAGGTCTGTCAGTATTGTCAAACGTAAGGGTATGGTTATCAAAGTTGTTTGATATGAAGGACTTAGGAGAGGCTGGTCATATCCTTGGAATCAAGATTATTCGAGATCGCCAGAAAAGGATGATATGCTTATCTCAAGCCTCATATATTGATACTGTGCTAAAACGATTCAACATGCAAGATGCCAACAAGGGTTTTGTACCTTTCAAGCATGGGATTCATCTATCAAAAGACATGTGTCCAAAGGCACAAAAAAAGACAGAAGAGATAAGGAAGGTTCCATATGCTTCGGCAGTTGGAAGCCTCATGTAAGCAATGTTGTGCACAAGATCGGATATAAGATATGCAGTGGGCATGGTAGCAAGATATCAAAGTAACCCGGGCAAGGAGAATTGGACTGCGATTAAGAACATTCTGAAGTATCTGAAAAGAACTCGAGATAGAATGTTAGTCTTTCAATCGGACGATTTATGCCATGTGGTTTACACGGACTCAAATTTCCAATCAAATATAGACTCCAGAAAATCTACCTCAAGAAGTATGTTTATCTTAGGAGGTGGAGTCATCACATGGAGAAGTGTAAAGCAGAAATGCATTGCCGACTCCAAGCCCTTGCAGATTTTTTGGTCGAAGTACCATCCACTGACGTTGAAACAGTCACGTGTGCTACTCACCACTCCGATCTCAAAGCTGAAGCCCGCAAGTGGCGGGTATACGTGGACGGTGCCTCCGCGACCCGAGGCAGTGGCGTCGGGGTCTTTTTCATTGGTCCCGACGGCGTTGAGATCAAGTATGTCTTGCGTTTTAAGTTCAAAGTGACCAATAACGAGGTGGAATACGAGCCAGTCCTTGCTGGGCTGCGGCTCGCTCAAACTTTCGGAGCTTCGCATATCCAGCTTTTCACTGACTCCGAGGTGGTTTCCAGTCAGATCAACGACACTTATGCAGCAAAGGATGATACATTGAAGAGGTATCTATCTCTAACACTTAAATTTTTGCTGACTTTCACTTCGACTAATGTCCAGTAGATACCCCGCGAAGAAAACATTAAAGCTGATATTCTTAGCAAAATGGCCTCCGCGGTACCGTCAAATATGTCTCCGGACATAATCGTCGAAGAACCCATCCACCCTTCAATTAATGAGTTGGCGATCTCCGGATTAATTGATGCCGATTCCAATTGGATGACTCCTATCGTCCAATATCTTCGGGATAGTACCTTGCCGAAGCCAAGTACGTCGCTAATTGTGATGCAGCAAAAGAGGCAGTTTGGCTCAAGAACTTCTTAGTCAACTTAGATGTGATTCCGAATTTTCCTAAAAGCATCAATATTCATTGTGATAATGCGGGCATGGTTGTGAATTTGAAGGAACCACGAGCCCACAAGGCAAGCAAACACATTGAAAGGAAATACCATCTCATACGAGAAATCGTTAAGAGAAGAGACATAGTGGTGGCAAAGATAGCATCGGAAGGCAACCTAGTAGATCCTTTCACGAAGAGTCTGCCTCATAATACATTCGAGAAACATGTGGAAGGAATGGGAGTTAAGTGTGTTGAAATGCTGCTTTGAGAATAAGTGGGAGAATTATTAGGACATATTGTAGTATACTTAAAAGCAGACTTTGAGTATAAGTGGGAGATTGTTAGGTTATATGGTAAAGCATGCTTTTAAGTGTTGTTTTTTATATAAATTGTTTCTTGCACTTTAATAAATGAGAATGAATTATCATTGTTTGCCTTAAATATTATTGCATATTTTTTGAATACTTTTCATTGTAGACAATGTGGTGTGTGCTAGATCACAGAAGATCACACTGTCAGTTCCTTGTAATAAGTACAATAATTCACAACTTAGATGTAATTGAACAATCCAATGGTAGAAGTTGATGTGTAACGCTTATATTTATTTGTCTTGACCAAGAGATTACACCAGTGCATTTGTTGCACTGAATTTGACTAACAACGAGATACTTTTTCTAGACTGACTTGATAGAGAAACTAGATCTCAGTGGTTATTGATTTCTTTATTTCTGACACTTAATTGAGATTGTATATAATTAGTTAGTGTTGCTTTGATTTAGTTTGGCAAAGAATCAATAGGACTTAATGCTCTATACTTTGGGCAAAATTATTAATTATATACAATCCCAATTAAGTGGTAGAAATTAAGAAATCAATAACCACTAAGGTCTAGTTTTTCTATCAAGTTATTCTTGAAAAACTACCTCGTTGTTGGTCCAATTCAGTGCAATAAATGCACTAGTATAATTTCTTGGTCAAGACAAACCAATCCGAGCCTTACACATCAACTTCTACCAATGGATTGTTCAATTTAATCTAAGTTGTGAATTATATTGTACTTATTACAAGGAACTAACAATGTGATCTTCTATGATCTACCACACACCATATTTTCTACAATGTAAAGTATTCAAACAATATGCAATAAATATATATAACATTCATAAAATTTAAAGCAAATAGTGATAATTTTTTCTCATTCATTAAAGTGCAAGAAACAGTTTATATACAAAGCAACACTTAAAAACATGTTTTATAGTATAACCCTAACAATACAGATAGTCATAAAATTTACATGATGCATGAATATACTCTCAGCTGGACTTGAGAGCTACCATGTGCCTTGACTCTTAATTTAATAATGAAAATGAATATGATCCATGATAGGTATGGCCTAGTCACTTCGGATCGGGTTAATAACTCGGCCCACTAACCGACTGAGAAGGTCCAGAAATACGCATCGTCCCAGATAAGGTGGCGCAGCCCAACTTATGGCTTGTTCCGCGATTCAAGGCCCACGATCCGTTCCCAACCGCCATGCAGCGGAAAATAGGCGCGATAATAGGGAGTTAGTTAGGGTTTAGTAGGGGATAGTATAAATATGAGAAAAGAACTCGGAATTAGGGTTCACATTCTGTATTCTGAAATTATTACGTGTAAATTGAAAGAGATAGTGAAAGAAACACCTCGGCAGGTGCTATTTTGAGCCCGTGGACGTAGATCTCCGGATCGAACCACGTACATCTTGTGTTTTTCCATATTTCTTGCATAGATTTTCGTTGAGTTTCTTGGATATCGGATTGCGCTTTATCAATTGGCGCCGTCTGTGGGAAACGCAAGTGATTGTGATATTAGCATTGTATTTGATAAACTATGGTGACTACTCACTTAAATCAGTCTCGCCAAGGTGATCAGGTCAACCAAGATCCACCCGTGGATCAAATTTTGCCGCCGAGGCAATCGCCGAGGCGGGATACATCTCATCAGCAGGGCAACCAAGGCCCGATTATGAATCCGGGCAACCAATTCCTACCTCTGCCCCCGCAAGACATGCAAAACCCTAATCCCGCTGCCGCTCGGCCGCAGGTTAATATTCAAATGACTCCATAATTACTCCAGGCTTTCCTACAAGAGCATGCTCATGTTCTCCAAGACTGGGCAGCCAATCGCTTGAATCCTGATGGACCTGCCGGACACGATACCCATCCCGCAGTGCCTCCACATCGTCAGCATTCGCACGATCGACAAGAACCGGTGCACCGCGGGCGTCAGGATCGGCGACGGGAACGACCTGGTTCTCCCGAGGATCATGGGAGTTCTAATGGGTCAAGACAGCGCAACGACGAACCTGCAGATGTCGATCGCCGCCGTCCGCTTAACGCGGCTAAAAGAGTTCGTTATGCCAACCCTCATACCCTAGATCTTCAGGAGTATGAGCGAGTCCAACGCAATGTCGAACTAGACAGAATCCTGGGCCTTGATGCCAATGGGGACATTATCACACCGTTCTCTCAAGAAATCATGGCCACCTCCCTTCCCGAATGGTTCAAAAGGCCTGCCATACCACCTTACGATGGCACAGGAGATCCGGCTAATTTTCTTGGAGCTTTCAGGCACAACATGCTCAGCCGCGATCATACTACCTCTCTTCACTACTGTAAGATTTTCCCCGAGTATCTTCAGGACGAGGCTCGGGTATGGTTTGATTCTCTCCCTCGTAATAACATATCCTCTTTTAGAGAACTTGCCGAGCACTTTTGGGTGCATTTTGAAGCACGTGCGAAGCCCATGGCCACTTTGGCCGACCTCATGAATATGGAGCAACGGGACGGCGAGACCGTCACCCAATTTCTTGACCGCTTTACAGCGGAGAGTCTTAAGGTAGGAAGCTGTTCGGATGATGTTATCATCAATGCATTCATGAATAGTCTCCGTCCTGGACCACTCTACACCGAGCTGGTTCGTAATCCACCGGTCACGACCCGAGCACTGTTTAATACTGTGTGCAGATATGCCAAGGCCGAGGAGCAAACTCGTCGGAAGCGTGAGAAACATGCTAGTAAGCGGCAGTCCGATAGGGCACAGGCTGGGCCTAGCACACGACCTAGTGCCTTTTCTCGTCTGAATCAGGGGCATTCAGAATCTCGAGGGGATATTCCACAATTCACCCCGCTGACAAAATCGCGAGCTGAAATTCTTTCTGTTCACAAGAACGATTTATGGCCCTGTCCGCGGATGACCGCTCCGCCTGAAAAGCGAAACCGCGGAAAGTGGTGTGCGTACCACCGCGATCATGGACACGAGACGGAAGAGTGTCGAGAGCTCAGCAAGGAAATTGAGGATTGTTTAAGGAAAGGTCTCTTGCGACAATATATTGCGCGGACTGATGACAAGCCTCGGACAAATCAGAATGGGGGTTCGTCTCACAACCGCGGAGGTTATCACGACCGGGGTTCGCAACAAAATCGGCCGCCGTGGCAAAATAATCGGCCGGGGTCTAACAATTATGCACGGCAAGACCCGGGCAATCGTCAACAACCCCGTTTTCTGCCACCGCCCCCTCCTTCGGGAGGACCCGGAGACAATGCACCCACTCATGTTATAAACGTGATATATGGGGCCCTCCCCACTGGGGCCTCGCGAAATGCCTTGAAGGCAGAGGCTCGCCGTCCTCCTCCCGAGGAGCCACGTCATAAGCGCCTCCATCAATCCGAAACTGTTAGTTTCACAGATAGGGACCCGATTCCAGAGATAACACCCCATACTGACGCCATCGTCATCGACATGGCTGTAGCCAATGTTACAATAAAGCGAGTCTTCGTAGACAATGGAGCCGCAGTGAGTGTTATATTCGTCGACTGTTTCCAAAAGATGGGGATTCCTCGGGATCAGCTTCGGCCGGCCCCCGGGCCATTGCAGACTTTCACCCAGGGTGAAGTCCAGCCAGAAGGCGTCATCACTCTCCCGGCATCTCTGGGAACTTATCCGGCGATAAAAACCATTTTTGTGGATTTTTACGTGGTTAACTCCCCGTCACCGTACAATATGATCTTGGGTCGGGATTGGCTTACTCCCGCAAAAGCCATATGCTCCACATATCACCTCGCGTTAAAATTCCCTACATCGCACGGCGAAGTGGCTATCCGCGGCAGTCAGCGGGTTTCTAAGGAGTGCATGTACGTCGCGCTAAAAAAGACAACCAAGGTTCTTCCTAAACAGCAGCTTCAGGTGGCGTCATCGGCTCTTGAACCCCATGTATGTACCTCATTGGGGGACACCACTGTCCAGGTGCCGCTCGATACATCCAAGCCTGAACAAACAGTAACTGTCGGTGCCGTGGATGTGCCGTGGTTGCATCAGGCCATCATTCAGACCTTGCGAGAGTATTCCGATGTCTATGCATGGTCCCCTTTGGATATGCCCGGGATCTCTCCTGATGTAATAACCCACAAGCTAAACAGCGATCCCAGCGTTAAGCCTATACAGCAAAAACAAAGGAAATTCGCTCCGGAGCGAAATGCGGCCATTCGAATCGAGGTACAGCAACTCTTAGATGCAGATATCTTGTTCGAAGTGTATTACCCTTCTTGGTTGTCCAATCCAGTGATGGTGTTAAAGTCCAGTGGGGCATGGCGGATGTGTGTCGATTTTTCCGATCTCAATAAGCATTGTCCGAAGGACTGTTATCCTCTGCCCTCCATCGACCAAAAAGCCGAAGCCATTACTGGGCATGTGGCGCTTTGTTTCTTGGACTTATATAAGGGATACCATCAGATCTTCATGGATCGTCAGGATGCCCTCAAAACGGCATTTATCACTGATTTTGGGTGTTTTGCTTTTAAGAAAATGCCCTTCGGGCTCAAGAACGCGGGGGCCACATATCAACGTCTCATGGACCACGTGTTTCGCGATCAAATTGGCTGCAATGTTGAGGTTTACGTCGATGATCTAGTCATCAAAAGCGCCTCACATTCATGTGTGCAAGACATTATGGAAACCTTGCGTACTCTGCGGCGTTACAATTTACGACTTAATCCGGCGAAGTGTACCTTCGGCGTTGGTTCTGGAAAGTTCCTCGGATATATGATTTCGCAGCATGGCCTTTAGGCCAATCCAGCCAAGCTTCGGGATGTGTTAGATCTGCAACCCCCGAAGACGTTCAGAGACGTTCAACGCCTCACGGGTGGTTTGGCGGCCTTGAACCGTTTTCTGTCTAAAGCAGCGGAGCGACAACTCCCATTCTTCAAAATTTTGAGACAGGCGAAGACGTTTGAGTGGACCCCGCAGTGCACCGAGGCTTTCGAGGCTTTAAAGAGTCATATACAGCAACTGTCCACTCTATCAGTTCCTCTCTCCGGAGAGCCGCTCTATGTATATTTGGCTTCTGCTGAGGAAGCCATTAGCGCCGCTTTAGTGCGGGAAGTCAACGGTGTTCAGCATCCGGTGTATTTTGCAAGCCGAGTACTCCACGGGGCAGAGACACGGTACTCCATGTTGAAAAAAACAGTACTCGCACTTATCATGGCAGCTCGGCGTCTGCGGCCATACTTCCAAGGGCGCGAAATACGGGTCTTGACCAATCATCCCATCCGTCAGATCCTTGTCAAGCCCGAGGTGTCAGGGCGCCTCGCAAAGTGGGCCGTCGAATTAGGGGAGTATGATATTCAATTTCTTCCCCGCCGAGCTATCAAGGGTCAAGCACTCGCCGACTTTTTGGCTGAAACCCCGGGGGATAATCATGAATCTTCTGCAGACAATGGTACTCATCACCCTGGTACCCTTGAACCCACACCTCGTAAGTGGCAATTATATATGGATGGTGCATCCACAACTCGCGGAAGTGGTGCCGGGGTGCTTCTCATTGACCCCGAGGGAGTTGAAGTTAAGTACGTCATCCGATTCAAATTTAAGGTAACCAATAATGAAGCAGAATACGAGGCAGTTCTCGCTGGGCTCCGGCTCGCTCAATCCTTAGCTATTCGCCATCTTGAGCTCTTCACAGACTCCGAGGTCGTGTCCAAGCAAATCCAGGGTACTTATGTCGCTAAGGATGAAACGATGATCAGGTATCGTGCTTTAACACTTAAACTTATGTCAACTTTTGATACAGTTGTTATCCAGAAAATACCACGCACTCAGAATGCCAAAGCAGACGCGCTCAGTAAGTTAGCCTCCGCAGTTCGCACTAATGTATCTCCGGATATTATGGTCGAAGATATATTTCATCCGGCGATTCATGAGGCAACGGTCTCGGTATTGATAGATCGTGATCCGAATTGGATGACTGCTATTGTTCAATATCTCCGGGATGGAACTTTGCCTGATGACAGGCTGCGAGCTCGGCAGATCGTCCTTAAGGCACCCAAGTACTCATTCCATGATGGAGTTTTGTATCGGCGCTCGTACTTACAACCGAATCTCCGGTGCCTTGCTCCTGCACAGGCCGATCAGGTTCTTCGGGAGGTGCATGAAGGGGCCTGCGCCAGTCACATTGGTTCGCGGACGTTGGCCAAGAAAATTCTTCGATGGGGGTATTATTGGCCAACCTTATTTAATGATGCCCACGATTTGGTAACCAAGTGCTGCAAGTGTCAACTGCACTCTCATGTGAAGCATCTGCCGCAAACCGAGCTCACTGGAATTCAGAGTGCTTGGCCATTTATTCAATGGGGAATCGACATTGTCGGCCCGTTCCCGGTCGCTCCGGGGGGGGTTGAAATTTCTGGTCGTCGCCGTAGATTACTTCACTAAGTGGGTCGAAGCCGAACCTCTTACTGCCATCACTGGTCAAAATATCTTGAAGTTCCTCTGGCGAAATATTGTATGTCGCTTTGGCATACCGAGCACTATTATTTCGGATAACGACAAACAGTTTGCCAACGATCCCTTCCGGTCATGGTGCGAGGAGCTCCATATCAAACAAATTTTCACCTCGGTCGCTCACCCTCAGGCCAATGGTCAAGTTGAAGTCACTAATCGTACGCTGCTTGCAGGAATAAAAAAACGCTTGGATAATGCTAAAGGTCTTTGGGCCGAAAATCTTCCGCAAGTTCTATGGGCTTATCGTACAACGCCGCATACCTCTATCGGGGAGACCGCCTATAGCCTTACTTACGGCTCTGAAGCTGTTATTCTGGCGAAAATCAGCGTACCAAGCCCCCGCCTCGTAACATTAATTCCCGAGGATAATGACGAAGCTCTCCGTGCAAATTTGGATGAGCTTGAATATCGTCGTGACCAATCGTTCATCTAGCAGGCCAAGTGTAAACAACGTGCAGCTCAGTATCATCACCTCCGGGTTCGAGGCACTCAATTCAATGTCGGGGACCTAGTACTTCGACTCAATTCAGCTAGCAAAGCTGCCCCCGAGGGGAAATCACATGCTTCTTGGGAAGGTCCTTATCGCATCGTTGCCGCACACGATTCCGGATCCTACCAGTTAGAGCATCTCGATGGAACCCCAATTCCCCGAAGCTGGCATGTTACCAACTTGAGGCGCTTCTATCTGTGAAGGCCAAATGACAAGTATCATCGTTATCTTTATGCTCATTGTACACTTCTTTTACGTTGTTATCTCTCTTTGTATCCTTTAATTTGCTCCGGCACTCATCATTGAATAAATACTCTTTGTTTATGCATCTTGCTGTGTTTTCTTCTACGTTACGGGGACGCCCTAACGCAGTTGTATTATTATTATTCGTCTCCGGACAATTAAATCTCTTTCTCGGTCCGTCCGAGGAGATTCACGCTTCGTCCCCGGACTCGTATCACTCTCTCGCCTGTTTAACCGGAGAGATGTTTACTCCCGCCTGATCCGTCCGGGGAGATTTTACTCATGCCCGATCCGTCCGGGGAGATTTAAATTGGCGCTGTCCATATCGTGTTCCCGAACACCCGTTAAATCAATTATTACTTTTGGTTAGTAACTCGTTGTTTTCCTTAACACAACTATGCACATTAAACGGTTTGTTACATTTTCTCGATTCACGCCAAAAAGTTTTTTACATAAGACATCAAAAAAAAAAAAAAAAAACAAACAAACAAACAATTATCTACGGCCTCCGAGCCAGTATTCAGCGCTCCGGCGTTGAGGTCTACTCCTGGACCTACGTCGTGTCCACCGGGATCTTGTCGTTCCTGGGCCTTGAGCTCTGGCTCCTTCCCCTCCTCGGGCCCCCCGATGTCGCGGACTCGTCCTTGGCGCTTGTCGGGGGATTTCATCTCTTGTACGAGCCCGACTGCTTGGCTGCGGGACAGACCTCGGAGTTTGGGCCCATTGCACAGGATCCCATTCCTCGGGAGCCATTACTTCAATTTCTTTGGCCAGTTCTTCGACTACCTCTTCGGCGACAACAACGGCCTCTTCTTCGACTGTAGTTACTGGAACTGGCTCTCGGATGATAATTCCTTTGCTCTTTCCAGCAGGCTTCTTTTTACCCTTCCGGCTAGAACTCGCAATGTATTCCTCGGCAGAGGGCCGCCACCTATGTTAGTGAAAACAACTCAAGAACACACAACTCCAAAGAATATGAAAATGTACGAAGAAAAACACTCTGAATTCTCACTCACAGTTCGGCCAAAATGTAACCGAACTCAGCTTACGCAGAACAGGAAATAGAAATGGATCAAACACAGTTTTAACGTGGTTCGTTCAAGATGAACTACATCCACGGAGGCAAGGCACACCTCAATCCACTAAGAACTTCAATCAATTACAGAGAATAAGCTCAAGAAAAGAAATGCCCAATTCTGGATACAAATTAGGGCACGAACACTCAATCTCTAAATACTCTCTCTAATCTAAAGAACAAGGAAATTATGCGACGTAGTGATCTTCTCCTCAATGAGAGCTTTACAGTGATATATGGATTGAAGCTCGAATGCAACTGCACAGGAAGTTCTAACTGCAAGAAGTTAAGCTGAGCTACCGGACAAATGTGATGGTTTTCTTCGTCACTAAACTGCAACTGCTTCGTCACAAATGACGGTTATCCCAAACTACCTCGAACCCGGTTTGTTCTGACCAGTTTGTCTTCTTGATGCTAAAACCTGGTTTAAACCTCCGGTTCTGCACTCCCTGACTCCGGTTCCACATTCCCAACACACCATATTACAAAGTATAGGCTCACTTGATGAAATTGAATATCACCTCACAAATCTCCACCTCAATGAATCATGTGTGCCTCTTCCTGCCTCACCACTGCCTTGTCTGTTAGTGCTCTTCATGACATTGCTCAAGCTGCAGCAGGCTCGAGCAATGATCCACTTTGTTCCCAGGTACACCCTTAGTAAGAAAGTCAGCAGGGTTATGCAATGTGTGTACCTTCTTCACTTCCACAGAACCAGAATCAATGATATCCCTAGCAAAATGCAATCTAACATCAATGTGCTTCGACCTTTCATGAAATGCTTGGTGTTTCACAAGGTGTAGAGCACTTTGATTATCACAGTAAATCGCCACACACTTTTGCTTGATGTCCAAATCTCTCAAAATCCCTTTAAGCCAGATTGCTTCTTTGATAGCTTCAGTGAGAGAGATATATTCTGCTTCTGTTGTTGAAAGTGCTACAACTGATTGTTGTACACTTCTCCAGCTGATGGCTGTTCCAAATAAGGTGAACACAAATCCAGAAATAGATTTCCTAGTGTCTATGTTTGCTGCAAAATCAGAATCAGCAAACCCCTCCAATGCAACAGTACTTCCATTCACTTTCTTCTCAAACTTCAGTGATAAGTTCACTGAACCCTTCAAATACCTCATCACATGCTTCAAAGCTTCCCAATGTTCAACACCTGGGTTTGACATGAACCTGCTTACTAAAGAAACAGCATAGGCCAAGTCAGGCCTACTACAAATCATCCCATACATGAGACTTCCAACTCCACTTGCATAAGGAATATTGCTCATATGTATGACCTCCTCTTCAGTCTTTGGGCATTGTTCTTTGGTGAGTTTCTTCTGTAGATTAACTGGAGTGGAGAGATGTTTGGATTCATGCATATGGAACCTCTCCAAAACCTTCTGTAGATATTGCCTCTGAGATAACCAAAGAACTCCAGCTTCTCTTTTCCTCAGAATGTTCATGCCCAAAATCTTCTTGGCATCTCCCAGATCTTTCATGTCAAATTCAGTGTTAAGTCTGTCCTTCAGCCATTGTACACTCTTCTTGTTCTTGCTGGCAATCAGCATATCATCCGCATACAAAAGAAGGAAGACTTTATCTTGCTTTGAACACTTGTTGAAGTAAACACAACTATCATAAAGACTTCTTACAAAGCCAACACTGATCATGAAGTCATTGAACCTCTTATTCCACTGTCTTGGACTTTGTTTGAGTCCATACAGTGATTTCTTCAGCAAACAAACCTTGTTTTCTTGTTCAGGAACAACAAAGCCTTCTGGCTGTTTCATATATATTTTCTCAATGAGTTCTCCATGTAAGAATGCTGTCTTTACATCTAGTTGTTGTAGTTCCATGTCCTCTTGAGTAACCTTTGATAAAAGCAACCTGATTGAGCAGTGCTTTACTACTGGAGAGAAAACTTCATTAAAATCAATCCCTTCCCTTTGTGTAAAGCCCCTGGCCACCAATCTTGCTTTAAACTTCACTTGTTTGGATCCTGCAGTCTCTAGTTTCTTCTTGTATATCCATTTAGAACTCACAAGTTTCTGACCTTTTGGTTTTTCCACCAATATCCAGGTCTCATTCTTTTCCAGGGATTCCATCTCTTCAATCATTGCCTGAATCCAGTGTTCTCTTTCTTCACAGTCTAGTGCTTCTTTAAAGCTACTAGGCTCTTGTGATTCCAGGTCTTCAGCAACACTCAAGGCATAATAAACACTCCCTGCTTGACCATAGAAGTCAGGTCTATTGATTGTTCTTCTAGGCCTGTCCCTTCCAATGCTATATTCTCTAACATTTTGTGAAGGTCCAGCTTGTTCTTCTTCTTCAGATGATGAATCACTATCTTGTAGATTCTCTTGTGGTTGAGATGTGTGATCATCTTCAGCAAGATGCTCCACCTGAATTGATATCTCTTCCGTCTCTTTAGCACCATCAAATTCTTCCTTAGAGCCTGTTGAAGTATAAGCCATAACATTCTCATTAAACTTTACATCTCTACTTGTGATTATCTTCTGATTTCCCTTCTCTAGACACCACAATCTGTAGCCCTTTATTCCATCTGGATATCCAAGAAATACACATCTTAGAGCTCTTGCATCTAACTTGTCTTGCTTGACATGGACAAAAGCAAGACAACCAAACACCCTTAAACCTCCATAACTTGGTTTCTGTCCACTCCACACCTCTTCAGGTGTTTTGATCCCAATCACTGATGAGGGTGACCTATTAATGAGATAACATGCTATAGCAATGGTTCCACCCCAAAATACCTTTGGCAACCCAGCATCCAACAGCATACACCTTACTCTTTCAAGAAGAGTCCTATTAAGCCTCTCAGCAACCCCATTCTGTTGAGGATTCATTGGGACAGTCCTATGTCTCTTGATTCCTCTTTCTTCACAGAAGTTTGTGAACTCAGTAGAGAGGTATTCCAATCCATTATCAGTCCTAAGGTGCTTCAGCTTCTTCCCTTTGACATTTTCCAGTTGAATCAACCATGTTTTGAACTTATGAAAAGCATCACTCTTATTCTTCATCAACATGATCCACACCTTTCTACTATAATCATCAATCAAAGACATGAAATACCTTGCTCCACCATGAGTCTCTGTCCTTGCAGGACCCCATATGTCAGAGTGGACATAATCTAATGGCTCTTGAGTTGTGTGAACACCCTTTCCATAGGGCAGCTTCTTGGACTTGCCCAAAGCACACTGATCACAAAACTCCAGGTTTTGATTTCCCATGTTTCCAATTACTCCACTTCTTGACAGTTCCTTCAACCCTTTCTCTCCTATGTGTCCAAGCCTCTTGTGCCATTCAACAAGCTCAGAACTGCTCAAGACCATATCAACACTCCCAACAACAGGTGAACCAATCAAGATAAACAACCTATTATGCTGTCTACCTTTAATCACCACTTTACCATGTTTAGTGATATGCAAGAAGCCATCCACTGAGCTAACTGACAACCACTAGTTACCAAAGAACCAAGAGATAGAAGATTCTTTTAAGGCCAGGAACATATCTTACATTAGAGATGATTCTGACCACACCATCAAACATCCTTATGCTCACTGATCCAATTCCTTTGACCTTGCATGATTGGTCATTGCCCAGGAGAACATTTCCACCATCTTCTCTCTTCAGTTCATCAAACCATGACTGGTGTGGACACATATGAAAGGAGCAGCCTGTGTCCAAGACCCATTCCTTTACCATTCTTGATTCAGTAACATTTAATACCTCTGGAGGATCTTCTTGAAGGTCAATGGCAGCAGCTTCTGCCCCTTGGTTTCCTCCTTTCTTGTTTCTTTTAGGACAATCCTTCTTCAAGTGACCAGGCTGCTTGCACTTGAGGCATTTCCTCTTCTCAACCCATTCACTTCCCTTCTTTGGATTAGAATCTCCTGCTTTGAAGTCCTTAGAATTCTGTCCCTTCTTCCCTTGCCAAGGTTTCTTGAATTTCACATTCAAACCTTCTCCAGACTGCACCATGCCTTTATCACCTTGAGTCTGGAAGCATTTAGACCTCAGAGCCTTCACTATCCCATCATAAGATAGCTGCTCATCTCTCCCATACATCAAGGCATCCTTAAAGCTTTCCATGGATTTTGGAAGAATGTTTAACACCATCAATACTTTATCATCCTCCTCCAATTTCACATCCAGGTCTTCCAATTCCTCAACCATCTTAATAAACTCATCAAGTTGATCAGAAATTACCTTATCTTCAGTGATCTTGAAGGCCAACATCTTCTGCTTCAAAAACAGCTTGTTGGAAACTGACTTAGATTGATACAGATCTTCCAATCTCTTCCATGCTTCTGAGGAACTCTTGCATCTTGAGACCTCTCTTAGCGGTTTGTCACCCAAACACAGAAAGATAAGACTGAGGGCTTTCTTATCCACTGATACAAACTTGGGTTTCTCACTTTCTTCCCACGAATCAAGAGGTATCAAAGCAAGATCAAGGCCATTGTGAACCAGAACTGCATTCATCTTGATCTTCCACAGTGTGAAATCATTTCTCCCTGTAAACTTCTCAAAGTCCATCTTCATACCAGCCATTCCTTCCCTTCTTCAAGCTGTGAGAGTTGGTTCCCATAGACGGCGCCACTTGTTAGTGAAAACAACTCAAGAACACACAACTCCAAAGAATATGAAAATGTACGAAGAAAAACACTCTGAATTCTCACTCACAGTTCGGCCAGAATGTAACCGAACTCAGCTTACGCAGAACAGGAAATAGAAATGGATCAAACACAGTTTTAACGTGGTTCATTCAAGATGAACTACATCCACGGAGGCAAGGCACACCTCAATCCACTAAGAACTTCAATCAATTATAGAGAATAAGCTCAAGAAAAGAAATGCCCAATTCTGGATACAAATTAGGGCACGAACACTCAATCTCTAAATACAAGGAAATTATGCGACGTAGTGATCTTCTCCTCAATGAGAGCTTTACAGTGATATATGGATTGAAACTCGAATGCAACTGCACAGGAAGTTCTAACTGCAAGAAGTTAAGCTGAGCTACCGGACAAATGTGACGGTTTTCTTCGTCACTAAACTGCAACTGCTTCGTCACAAATGACGGTTATCCCAAACTACCTCGAACCCGGTTTGTTCTGACCAGTTTGTCTTCTTGATGCTAAAACCCGGTTTAAACCTCCGGTTCTTCACTCCCTGACTCCGGTTCCACATTCCCAACACACCATATTACAAAGTATAGGTTCACTTGATGAAATTGAATATCACCTCACAACCTACCACGGCCCTTCAGTCCTTCATACATGTTGAGGAGTAACTCCAACACTTCTCGCTTTCTTACAAGCTCCGAGGACTCGGCTGGGCTCTTCGCCATAAGTGCTGAAATCTTATTCTGAATCTCTACGACCCGCGCCTCAACTTCCTCAAATGTCAGTAAGCCGAACTCGGTCAGTATCCGGTCATACTCCCTTTGATGGATGAGGACTCGGTCCAGTTCCGCAACTTTTGCCAGATACTTCAACTCCTGGTCAAAGGCTTTCTCCTCGGCCTCCTTCGCCCTTCTCTCCGCAGCGGCCGCCCGCTTTTCTAGCTTCGGCACTACTTGCATTTGCAAGTTATTCTTCTCTCCGCGGAACCACTCTAAAGATTGCATGAGCTTCTTTATCGTGTCATGCAGTTCCGCGGTATCCTGAACAGGCAATGGAATCAACAAGAGAGATCAATCTCAAACATACAATGAACGGGAGTTCAGTTCAAATCAACATTTATATTCAACAAAATCGAAGTACATTATCCATGGTCCAGTACAAGGGATTTACATCTACTCCTATTATCTACTACATTAAATTTGAGGGGAACGACTGACCTCCGTCTCGATCCCCTCAGTATCCTCAGGCACCACCTCTCGCCGGCCCTCCGACGTTTCTGCCTCCTCCTCAGCATTAACTGCAGCAGCTTCATCCGCAGCCATGGCAGCAACTTCCATCCGGGGGGGGGGGGGGTTCTTTGTTTCGGGGCTCGGAGACAAGCTCACCCCGGCGGAATGCCAGGAATTCCTGGTCCTGGTCCACCTCACAGCTAGCAATATCCTCGGCCTTCAGAATTTTTTTCTTCTCTGCTAGAGCCTTCAGTAGAGGCCACTCCGGCAGATGCGATAGAGCTGTGTAATAGGCCTTCTCCACTCCGGCCACAGCCTCGTGGTCATACTCGCATTCTGGACGATATACATCCACATTTGGCAGTTGCAATATTTCCCCTCGGAGGACACCGGTTTCTGCCTCCACTCCGCGTAGACGCGCTACCTCGTTTTCAACCAAGGCGGCCCTCTTACGCGCCTCGGCCAGATCTTGAGTTAGCCTGTCATTGCGCGCGCGAAGATCCCTTACTACCGCGGCCAGCTCTTCTTTGGCCTCTATCTCATTCTTCCGGCCAAGCTCCATGATTCCCCGAGCTAACCGCAGAAGTTCCTCGGCGTCCGTGCCCTCCAACCCCAGCAGACCGGGGGCCACTTGCTCCTTCAGAATATCGCACAAGACAGAAACAGAAATCAGTACTGGTAGTACACACTTCATTTGCGTAAAAACTAACAAACAAAGGCATTTCAGGTTTACCTCAACGCTTTCCCCCGTTCGGAGTCTTTTGGATGGTGCCGGAGGTGTCCCGGACGGTTCTGACCTCCTCTTCGCTCCGGGGGTTGACCCCGCAGTCACAACTCGTTCCTCCGGCCCCACAGAGGTCGTGGACTGGGTGATATCTTCCCCCGGGGAGACACCTCAGCAGCTTTTCCCTTCTTCTTGGCTGCCGCAGCCGCAGTGGAGCTTCCCGCTGGTTCCTTCCCGAAGCGTCCCACTGCACACAGAAATTCAGGTTAGTCCTGCACAAGACAACAATTTCTAAACAAGTATGGGGACTCCTACCCTCCTCGGCAACCCCGGCTCCCGACTCTTGACCCTGGGTGGACTTCCCCGTTGCATCGCCCGAATAATATGGGCTTAGTCCGGCCTCCTCCAGCTCTTCCTCCGAACACAGGGTCTTGAAGCTCCCCACTGCCCGGAATATCTCCACAACCTCGGCGTCCGGGTCCCCCACCGGGGCAGTATCTAGCACCTCCTCCCGACTCCACCTCGGGAGGGCCACCCCGTTCTTCATAAAGATGAACTTCTCTTTCCACCCCTCAACCTTACTGGGGTTTTGTACCTTGAAGCCACCTCGTGCTCGGGGACTGAAGGAGTACCACCCCTTGGACTTCCCGAAGGCTTTTAGTTGATAAAAGTACCTAAAAAGCTCTACGGTTGGTTCCACCCCAGAATTCTTACACACTACGGTGAACCCGACTACTTGCCTAATCGCGTTAGGCGCTAATTGGCTCAAGGCGATGTTATAGTATCTCAGTAACCGGATAACAATGTCCCAGAGGGGGAATCTCAAACCTATTTTTAACGGATCTATATATACACCGATGTAACCCTGCGGGGGGCAACAGACTCTATCGCTGGGATCCGGAACTATATATTCTAAGTTAAATGGGAAGTAGAAGGAGGGGATTAGGGCTTCTATCTGCACTCGCGTCATCCGCGACGCTACAGTGGACACTTCAAAGTCCTCCTCCGCGCATTCATAGAAACCGACCATCCTAATGTTGGTTTCCATGCCGTCGGCCCTTTCTACTGTCCTAATCTCATTCCTCTCTGGAATAACATATCGAAGGGGTGGCACATCTAACGGAGCGCTCTGAGTCCCTACTTCTTGAACAGAAGAAGAATATGAAGAAGAAGGCATACTTACTTAGTTTGAGTTTGGAAAGTTTTTGATTTGAGATGAATCATAGGCGCGCAGAATTCTCCTTTTTTCCCGCTTTCTAAAACTGGCTAATCGCAATGAGGAAGATGAAGTATACTGTGCCATTATTCCAAATATATACACAAAAAACCAACGGCCCTGATATGGCCTATTCAAATTCAGCGATTGAGATTTGGACGTGATATTCACGCGCCTTACGATTCCCAAGGCGCGTGGGGAACAGGTTCATTGGAAATCGCAGAGCGTGTCACTTCACATCTCTCTCTCTCATGATGGCGCCGCCAATCACATCAACTCCACTCTTGGCCAGGAAGATTTTGACTACACTCCGGTGCTCCCTTCACCTCGGCCAGACTACCACACTCCGGTGTTCCCTTCACCTCGGCTAGACTAATATCTTCTTCCACTGCAATTTCTTGCTTTTGGGGAACTCGGTATCTCGCTATCACCTTGGTGTAATTCGGCCTAGTTCGATTCAGCTCCCACGGACTACGCTGCAGAGTACCTTAGACGCGGAACAGTCTGGGCCACCCAAAAATACTTTGGCTCACCAGCGACCACGGCTCGTCTGGCCTACAGCTCCACCCCGGTCATAACCGAAGATCCTTTCTCGCTCCGGCTGGGGGGGGCATCTGATAGGTATGGCCCAGTCACTTCGGGTCGGGTTAATACCTCGGCCCACTAACCGGCCCAGAAGGTCCAGAAATACGCGTCGTCCCAGATAAGGTGGCGCGGCCCAACCTATGGCTTGTTCCGCGATTCAAGGCCCACGATCCGTTCCCAACCGCCATGCAGCGGAAAATAGGCGCGATAATAGGGAGTTAGTTAGGGTTTAGTAGGAGATAGTATAAATATGAGAAAAGAAATCGGAATTAGGGTTCGCAATCTGTATTCTGAAATTATTACGTGTAAATTGAAAGAGATAGTGAAAGAAACACCTCGGCAGGTGCTATTTTGAGCCCGTGGACGCAGATCTCCGGATCGAACCACGTACATCTTGTGTTTTTTCATATTTCTTGCATAGGTTTTCGTTGAGTTTCTTGGATATCGGATTGCGCTTGATCAATCCATGAGGTGGAGGGTGATATCGTGTTACTAGGTTAGGGGTGTTTTGACATGGCCATGCTTTATAGAAATGCTAGGTTGCACAACCTTTAGATATTAGTTGTTAATAATTGATTATTACTTGAAAGTATATATATATTATCATGTTATTGACATGAGTTGTGTAGGGAATTGTGGGTGTGACGTAATTGTTGTTCTTGCTTGGTATAATTATTACTTAATGCAAATGCTATATTATTATAATAATGTAACGAAATTCGTAATGTACCACATAGGGTGATCATTGAAAATAATCATTTCCGCTGTATGTATTCTAAAAAGTACACTAAACATTATGGTAAGGGTTTATGAAAATATTTTGATCATATAATACGTGCAAGATATATCTAAATTTATATAAATAATTAAATATAGTTTGTATTGAAATTCTACCCGTAATTCATAAAGTAAATTCAACTTGTTTATTAAACGAAATTAGAATATCTTTTAATATTTCTTAATTAATGTTACCTTTCTTTTATATAGCGGACGAGTGTACAAGTGAGCTCGGTTCCCTTGATAGCTCATACTGTAAAATTAAGTAAAACCATTTTGTTCCGCGAAATTTCATTAGCCTCAACATTTGGATAAAAATTTTACATGAAAATCTTTATAATAAAATAAATTTGAAGAATTATTTCTAAAAAATTAATCATAAATGCAAACAGAGAAGTCAGTTGCTTTTGGTTTTGGGGTGTTACAATCTCCCCTCCTTTTATAATTTTCGTCCCCGAAATTGTCATATACTAGCTAAATGCTTTGGGTCTAATGAAATTTTTTAACCATTGATCCATTCTTAATATTTTTCGACTAGTATCTGAAAAATAGTTCAAGGCTCAACTTAATCATAGTCAATACGCACCACATATCTTACACGTATACTTATCTGACATATATCCGTAGATATAGCAAGCTATAATATGCTGATAGTAGTGATATTGCATGAGAGA
This sequence comes from Ajuga chamaepitys, assembly GCA_958295605.1. Taxonomy (NCBI): domain Eukaryota; kingdom Viridiplantae; phylum Streptophyta; class Magnoliopsida; order Lamiales; family Lamiaceae; genus Ajuga; species Ajuga chamaepitys. Next base: position 22,186,746 of record OY282498.1, on the reverse strand, counting down.
AAGTAGAGAAAAGTCTGTCTTACTTCGATGATTTCTCATTGATCATAAAACATTCTAAGAGTCTGTATTAATCTTTATTCAATTGAACCTTATGTTTTTTCTCCATGCACAACATCAAATTAATCGAGAACTCAAATTAAACTTAGGCAATAAGCAAAACATATCTAACATGTATAAGTTATCATACAAACACTGGCACACATTACTACAATCGGTGGCCCACGGATGTAGTAAGTGAGCATGTTGACAAATGGGATATTATCTAATGAAAAGTGGAAAAGTTTCTAGCTATATCGAAACTCTACTGGTTCGAGTATCTCTAAAGCCATTTTTTAGCAGAGTAACCTAGAGTCAGCAATTAGGCTTCGCTTCTTTGGTGTACTACTTTAAGTTGACCAATCAAACCATAAATTTATGCAACTATACCTCGTTTCGCGGCGCTACTCTGATACTCTCTTGTTCTTGGTCTCAAGCAGATCTCTAGTGAATTCAAGCTGTTGGACTTTAAGACCAAATCCTTGTTCAGTACAATAAACTGTAACCTTCTTTTTTCATTCATCTCATTCATTCTTAAATGATATCAAAACCTTTTATTCCCATAACATGTTAGTCAACCTCGAATTTCTTGTGCATTTAAGGTTCATCTTAACGTTTCCTGCAAACTTTGAATTCCTTAGTTAATCTGCTAAAGGTACTACACCTTTCGAGTTCACAATCTGTTTCCTGCTTTTTTTTTTTTTTTTTACATTTTCGACTTCAACATGTTGTTTAGCTTAGCATCATGCATCGGCCTATAACATTTCAATCATTAGAAATCTATGTGGACTTGTATGATTCTTCTAGGTAAATCTTTGATGAAATATAAGCCATCCTAATACGTGGCGAAAAAAAAACAAAAGTCCTTAGTCCACTCTTACGTGTTTTACCTTGATTAACTTAACAAACGACTACTGATATCCAAGATTCTAGATTCAATAATAATATATAGGAATTCACCGGGACATAAATTATAAAGAAATTCTTCCAATCATCAGTTGAACTGATAAACAATGTTATAGACATTTCCGAAGAAAAGTTATTAGATAAATCATCGACTTGAAAATATATTTTGTAAAAGTTTTATTCTCCCATTTTTGTACTTACTCTCTCTTTTCTTTTCGAAAGATAACTTTCTTTATAAATTTTTAGGACAAAATTCATAGAATCATAAATTCTGTAACATAAAATAATTCCTAACTAATGTTTTCTTTCGTACACATGCCTTTCACCAAAAAATTATTCCTTCATTTCGCTTCCCAAATTTAAACTCATTTCGTCTCGTAAAAAATCATTTAAAACTTTTAAATATACCTCTGCATGGATCGGATATCTAGTTGAGTTGCGGTTCCGATTTTCATAAACTTCTTAAACTTTATTTATTTCTTGCTTCATATGAGTACTGGTTTAGAAATTAATCTTTCTTCTATATAGCATCTTCTTTGATGCACATTTCATTTATTTATTGCCACATTTTCTGCAATAGCTTATTTTTCTTAACTAGTACAACATACTTCCTTTAAAATACAATTCTTGGACTCTCAAGTTCAGTTCTCAATATTTCCCGTAATTTAATCATTTTTCTTTATCTTGGAAAACTCCCTTAGTGTATAAAAAAAATGTTGTTTTCAAAACTTCATAAACTCGTCCCTTTTGCAAATTAAAATATTTCGAAATTTTTCTTTTTTTTTTTCTCAAACATTTTATTATAATTGAAAAACAGTGCAACCATTTTTTTAAATGAAAGAAAAATCACATATAGACTCTAATATTTTTCTACCAAAACAACTAACAAAACTAAAACATTTTTATTGAAACATTTAGACTCAAACATTTTTGTTTCCAATACTTAAATCATTTTCCAAACATATTAACTCAAATTCCGAGCTGAAAATGAACCTTGGCTCTCATAACACCTATAACACCTGACATACCTAATTTTTAACCCTAAAATACCACATGTGTACGGGTGTAGATGTGTATAGGAAAAGTCAAGGTCGATCCTCAGAGAAAAGGCTCCGTAGTTTGATACCCTAATTTTCTAGGATTATCCTAACTAGACACTCGAACTGTGCGGTTGATTTTAATAAACTAAATTGCTTAAATTAATTTAACTGACTTAACAAACAAGGAAATTCCAATTAACGAGAATGTATCCTAGGGCCTCGGTTTCATGAATTACTTCAATAATGACTAAGTTTAACTTATAGACTTTTAAACCAATTTTAGTATCTACTAGACAGCACTTAAATAAATTAGCCCTTCTCTCGAAGCGACCAAGTCATGGATTGATTAGAGTAACTACCCTCTCGAGTTAATTAACCCTAACAACTCCTAAAAGACCCTTAACGCTTGCCTACACAGTCATAAACAACTATGCTATATGTCGTACGTCTATTAACAATTCCCTTCTCTAGAAGCAGAATTGCTAAACGGGTAAACTAAGCCTAAATGATCAAATTATGCTTAGTTATGGAATAAAACAAACAAATAGATAGATAACTAAAATAGGAGTCTATAAATCAAAACTTAAATTAAATTATAGTAAAAACATCACTCTCTAACCCTAGGACATGAGAAGTTTAGCTACTCATACCTAGTATTAAATCCATACAACTACCAATTGAATACATTGTAAAGAAGTAAAAACTAGAAAATAAGCAAATGAACCCAATTTTTTGGCTCATCAATTTTCGTCTTCTCACTCTTCAATTGCTCTCTAAATATTCTCCAATGTGTGTACAATGTGTCTCCCTTAAAAACAAGCCTCTCTAGCCCTTTTATAGACTTCGGAACAAACCTGGGGAGCTTTGGACTCCAATTCCTACTTGAAGCAGGAAAGTCTTCAAAAATTGACCTTTTGACGCGGCCGCGCAGGCTACCTCTCGTGGTCACGTTAGTTCACGCTTGAAACATCACCAAAACAAGGCCTTTTGACGCGGCCACTTTGCATATTAGACGCGGCCGCGTTGCACCATCAGTATTGAATTGCTTTGCATGTTGTTTTCCTCACGGCTACATTAGTTGATGGATGTGGTCGCGCAGGTTCTCCTCCGGACCGGTTCCAGATTGATTCGGGACCAGTTTAGGCCGGTTTTTTCTTTTCTTCAACTTGTTCTTTCGTCCGAACGTACAGATCACTGCGGTGGTGGAGGTGGTTGGAACCCATGCTGGCTCCAAAACTGAGCCAAAGCCTCCCACTGGATCCTCTGTTGCTGTCTCCAAGCTTGTTCTTTGTTACTCCGTGCAAGGAGTGTGTTCAAGATACCTCGTTGGTCATGTAACTTTGTATGGATTATTTGAAGAGCCCCCCAAACTTCCGTTCGTTGTCTATCCATTGAGGTGCGAATATATTGCACCGACTCATTGCAAACTCGGACGTCGTCCCGAAGGGATGTGATTATTCCTTCCATGTCCTCATTGTGTTCGGACGTGGAAGCGACGGCTGCTGCTGCCCATTTCTTCTTGGGTGGTCTCGGGGCATGGCTGCTACCTTCGGCTATGTGACCGGGTTGGAAGACTTCAAAATTCGCTAATTGGGACAGCAAAAGATGTTTTTCCGTGGAGAGAGAGAGGTTGCCTATGTCATCAACATCCATTACCATTTTCTTTAGCTCGAAAGAAAGGCGAAGGTAAGGTCCAACCTTTTGGTAAACATAAGGAACTATCCCATCTTCTCCTAGGACCACAACTTGCATATTTTCAAGCAAGTCCCATGTGAACTAGGCCTCACCCTTTACCAGCACCATGTCAGCCAAGTCTATGTCATCAAATGAAGCTGCTATCGGAGTAATTAAGCCTCCAACCAAGATGTTATCCTTCTGCTTCCGGATGACATTCGCGAAGTGCTCCATCAGAATCTTGGCAAAGTTACCCATGCAATATGTTCCAGAGCATTTGAAGTTCAGCCTGCCTCATAGCCCCTATTTCTCGTCGTGCAAATAAAGTATGGGCTAGAATTTTCTGTATGTACCACATTATGGGATTGCGAATCCAGGAAGCTTTAGTTGTACTCGACACACTACCACAAGGGGTGGAGCGGCTGTCAGCAAATCCCAGAATGCTTGGGCATCGAACGACTCCGGTGGCTCCTCACAAGAAGCTTTCGAAAAGCCATATATCCGGTCTAGCTGGCTATAAGTTAGTGAGCGTGATTTGCCCATCAGGTGGAAGGTAATGCCATCCGGTCGGTGGGATTCCAAGGAACTGTCCACTGTGATGGCAAAACTACTCAGGAACTCGAGGGTGATTCTCCTATAAGTTTGTTGGACACTCATAAACCGGAGTAACCCAACCTGAGTCAATAACGCATGGACATTGTCATGGATGCCCATCGCCCGAGTTAAGTCATCACTGTTGAATCGGGTTGGTAAAATCTGGTGATGATGGAGCTCATCAAACCGAGCTTCGTGCTCGAGTCGCCAAAGAAAATTCGTATAGAGCTTGGCTGTCATTCGGATTTAGTTCTGAAGTGTCTTCTACCATCACTTGTTTACCCTTGCTATGACTGGAACTACCCCTTTTTTGGTCCCATTTTAGTGAACCTATACAATCAACAGTCACAAGAATTCAATAAGTCAAAAATTATCTTCTAGAAATCAATAATTCCTAGTTAATCAAAATGATTTTCCTAGTCCTAATTGATTCTTAAAGTAGTTTTTATCCTATTTAATGATATTCTAGCAACAACGTAACCAATCTCTCACTTTGGACCCCCTATTATGTGCTCAACTCCTAAATTTATCAATTGAACTCATATTGTGGTGAATTTTGAATCATACAAACTTAAGGCACGCAACCTAAACTCGATTCATCAATGTATCACACATACACATGAATAACATAAACCAAGCGAAAAACTAATTCCACTTTACGCCCATAACATGCTTGATAAAAGTCCTCAATAAAAAAAACATGTTAAATTCGACATTGTTGCTATTTTATCACTCCAACCACATTTTTCATCTCAAATTCAACTACAATTAACACCAATCCAATCCACAATGCATGACCAGATCGAAATTCTAACAATTTCGCACTACAAGTGCCAATGGTACTCAAATATGATTATGTTCCCAAACTCGAAAATGACCATACTTCAACAATATGTAAGCATAAAAAATAGATTATAATACATAAAAGCTTGGGTTAGCCTTACTCACCGTAGAAGTTTAGTCGTAGATTGCAAATTTGGGCGAGCCCTAGTTCTGTCCAATGTGGGTCGAACACTTCGAAATTTATGGTGCAAGTGATGAAATTACGTGTGTTCTTGTGTTTGTGATTGATTGTGTGGGATTGGATTGGTGGTTTTGCATGAATTTGTGAGGTGTGTGTGAAAGTGTGTGTTTCGCGTATGCAAGAGTCAAAGAGGGGAAAAAATGAACTAACTTGACTTTTGATGTTTGTTTTTAAACTAAACAGCTGTGACGCAGCCACGCGAGATGTATGAAGCAGCCGCGTTCGTTTGAGCTCAACTTCGAGCCTTTGGAGTAGCTTTAAATGTGTTCGCGCGAAGGGTATGCCGGTCGTGTTGGTCTCACATAATCAATTCTTATCCCGAAGGATTTTGACACGACCGCGTTGAATGTGTGAAGCGGCCGCGTTGTGTTATCAGTATGTTTTCTTCGTTTCGCACATTTTGACGCGGCCGCGAAAGGTGTTCCTCGCAGTCGCATTAACTCTGCTCTTTCTCAACTTAGTTTTCTCAGTCTTAGACCCCCGGTTCTTGCAATGCTCCTCCATGTTGGTTCCTAAGGCTTCAAAAACAATAAAATTACGTTAAAACACATTAAAATAAATTAAAAAAAATAAAAATAACTAAAAGTACTAAGAGAAAAAATTAAACATCGGGTTGACTCCCGACAAGCGCTTCGTTTTACGTCTCAAGCTGGACAACCTGTTTGGCTTAATTGAGTTCTTTCAACCTGGTACGAGTCGTTGGACCATACCAAATTAATTTTTTATATATATAAATATATTCTTATCCTTATCCTACTACTCTGACTAGTAGAGTGGTAAGGAGGAGTCGATCCCACGAGGAACGGTTGAACAATATTATCTTAATACGTCAAGCAATTGTATAATTCAAACAAGAATAAACTCGAACAATGAAAGCAATAAAGGTGGGGGGGGGGGGGGGGGGGTTGTTTGTCAAGCTAGGAACCACTATTTAGCTATAATCAACTAAGCTAAGATTTAATTAACAAAAAATAGCAAGATAGATAAATCGATTTTCGAATTTTAAATATATGATTAAAGTATCTACCCTTGATCGAGTATCTCTGGTTCCAACAAATTACACAACTATTTGTTGATGCCCAATGGAAAGCATTTCAAGTCCCTATTTCACGGCTACTAGCAAGCTCTAGCAACCATATTATCTCGCAATTATGGCTAATCGAAATAAGCTCTTCGACTAACCCTATCCAATTAAACCAAAATGTCGAACAAGCTCTCTTCAATTTGGCAATCGAATGATAAAAGCTCCAAGATAATGAAACATATTTGACATAAACCTCGAAAGCTCGGGTTTAGAGGTCAAACTCTACAATATCACCAATGAAACCACTCGTTGTTTGCTACTAGGGAATCGAAAATCCTACAATTACAGATAGTGATTTCCAATTCTAGCAACACATTCATACATGTTCCGCAATTGTACGGATGTAGATGTAGTACTGTTGTCAAGGTCGATCCCACAAGGAATAGGGTCTTTAGGTAGTTTGATACCTCAATATTCTAGGAATATCCTAACTAGACACTAATTCAGGAAAGATTGATTTTACTAACTAAAATACTTAATTAACTCTAAATTCAAACTCGAAAACCATGAATAATTAACAATCAAGGGAAAACAGCATCCTAGGGTATCGATTTCAGAATATTTATTCCAATGATGATTAGAATTAACTTATTGATTTTAACCGATCTAATGTTTATTAAGCGGCGCACTATTAACCTAACTCTCCTCTCGAAGTAATTAGATCGTTGATTAACTAAGACAATTACCCTCTCGAGTCAATTAATCCTAGAGACTCCAAACAGTTCATAAACCTATGCCTACACAGTCATAGACAACTGCGCTCTATATCGTACGTCTAATAACAAACCCCTTCTCTCGAAGCAGATTTGTTAAACGAAATTACTAAACCTAGATGGCCAGTCCAAATTTAGTTGTTAAAACGGATATAAAGATAAACATATCAAAGAACGGAATTCAATAAGTTAAAACATAAATCAAAACATTGTTACAAATAATTCCTACTTTCTAACCCTAGGAAACGAATAGCTTAGCTACTCATGCCTAGGCTCAATTCAATACAATATTTAAGACAAAACATTCTAAAGAACTAAACTAGGAAAAATTGCTAAACCCGAGTATCTCGTCCCGTTGATCGAATCTTCGTCGTCGTCCAAGTCGTCTCATGCCTCAAACTCGGATAATATGTGTGTTGTTCTTTTTAAGAAGCACTTGAATCCTTTTTATTGAGTTAGATAATCCCAATTGAATTAGGAAATCAAATCCTCAATTAAAACAAAATTTTAACAACCGGCGAGCCTTTTGACACGGCCGTGTCGCTTTGAAAAATTCCCATTTCCAGCAACAATTTGACACGGCCGTGTTGCTTTGTGACACGGCCGTGTGCTATTCCAGAACCAATTCGCACATTGCAGACCACTTTTGACACGGCCGTGTTGCTTTGTGACGCGGCCGTGTCGGTTCTTGCCCCGTTTTGCTCTTGGACCGGTTCAGGCCGGTTTGGACCGATTCTTGGACGATTCGGACCGTTTTGGACCGGTTCTTGGACGGTTCGGGTCGGTTCTCACTGATTTTCACTACTTTGGGCGGATTTTTACTCCGTTTCAACTTGTTTTCTTGTCCGGTAGTCGTAAATCACAACTTTTTAGCCTGAAAATGCTCAAAATACCTTAAAACAAGTCAAGTACGTCAATTGGTCACTTATATCATATTTCATACAATTTCCAACCATTTATGCATATAATTCCTATCAAATAGTACCATACATCGACCTAATTACATGCATAATCAACGTGCATCAATACACTTCCTAGAGGTTGATCAAGCCAAGAAATAGCATACAAATATGAGTCAATAACAGTAAATAGTATAGAACACTTGAAATTGCAATCAAATGGTAACATCAACTAGCAATAATCATGTAAGCATTGTCACTCAAAGTTTTACATTTGATCAAGGGTAGAAATAAGGGTGCTACTCACCCATGGAAGCTAAAACAAACAGAAAATAAGTAGAAAAATAAAGAAACATGATACTGAGATGGATGAAACCGAAGATGTTAATTGGAGAAGATGATCCTTCAATCTCTTGCCCAATCTTCCTTCCTTGGTGGCTTTGGTGGTTCAAAAATGGTTGGAAAGTGTGTATTTCAATGTCCCAAAGTAGGTTAATTTCGAAAGGGAGGATATATATATAGGGGAAGAGTTGTTACTTCAATTTAAGGCAAAATCGCATTCAGGAATTTAAAACAGGGCACTTGTGTCTCGGCCGAGACGTGAAAAAGGGCTTTTCAAATTTTAAACTGAGGGATAATCGCGGCCGAGATTGGGTTGTATCTCCGCCGAGACATAAAAAGGGGATTTTTAGGGTTTGAACCCAATCTCGGCCGAGATCTTCATCCCTTTGAATCTCTGGTTTTCCCTGGAGAGCTAACTCGGCCGAGATGTCGTACCCGTCTCGGCCGAGATCTTCAATTTCTCAAAACTCCAGGATTTCCCTGGAGAAGTATCTCGGCCGAGATTGTGCACTGTCTCGGCCGAGATCGACCCCTCAGCCCTGTCCCTTGTTTCTTCGACCGATCCCTCGACTCCGCGATCGTTTGATGTTCTTTTTCGATCCTTTTTCACCTGTCTTGACACAAAACAACACAAACGCATTAACTTTGCCCATGATAATACAAAAGCACTAAATACATGTGATTATGCACATTATTGACACTAAAATGACACTAAAGTGCCCTGAAGTTCGTGCACGGGACACGTGTACCACAACCACACTTCATACACGATTTGTAGTTGGTCCGGCTTGTGGTATTTCTTAATCCTTTTTCCATTGATGAAAAATGTGCTCCTATTTTTGTTTAGCAGTTCTACTACGCCGGATGCTCGAACGGTCTTTATATTGAATGGACCCGACCATCTTGATTTCAGCTTTCTCGGAAATAGTCTCAGTCGAGAGTTGAACAGTACAACTTGTTCATCGGCTTCAGATTTTTTGATTCTTTATCATATAATCATGAAACCGTTTGACTCGCTCCTTATACAAACTGGAATTCTCGAAAGCTTGATTTCTGAACTCCTCCAATTCGTTGAGTTTAAGAATTCGCTCTTTCCCAGTAGCCTCAAAGTCGAAGCTCAACTTCTTAACTGCCCAATAAGCTTGATGCTCCAATTCCACCGGTAGATGATATGCTTTCCCAAAAACTAGCTGATACGGTGAAAGTCCCAAAGGGGTCTTATATGCCATCCTATACGCCCATAGTGCATCATCTAACTTCATCGACCAATCCTTCCTATTCCCATTCACTGATTTCTCAAGAATTTGTTTATTTTATCAATTGGTGAGCTCCACTTGACCATTGGCTAGAGGATGATATGGAGTTGTAACTCGGTGTTTCACCCCATACTTGGTTAACAATGCAGACAACCATTCATTGCAAAAGTGTGACCTCCCATCGCTTATCAAGGCTCTCGGAGTACCATACGTAGTAAGAATGTTCTTTTGAATGAATATCAGCAACACCTTGGCATCGTTTGTTTGGGTCGGAACAACTTCAACACATCTTGACACATCTTCTACAGCCACCAAGATATATTGAAACCCAATTCGGAGATGGAAAGGGTCCCATGAAGTCTATACCCCACACATCAAATTGTTAGATTTGTATACTGAAAGCAAGACCTTTTAAATACAATATTTTCAGTTATTCACTATTAATCTCCCATCTGATTATGTTTACACTAATCACCATATATGTCTCTATATCTCTCTCTATAAGTAGATCATATGGTGTGTTGTAGATCACAGAAGATCATATAATTAGTTAAACTTAAAGAGATATAAAATATATATCACAGCTGAGACAACTTGAGGACGAGTTGTTGTTATAGGCTGTAGTATCAAGTAGGAATAATTTATCTTCACTATTTACTTATACTGGTACGTCTTACGTATTGGTAGGATCACGGTGAGATAAGTTCTTTTGCCTGACCTTAGTGAAGAACAAGAGATCTTGGTGACTTATCGTAATCTAAACCCTAAATAAGATTACAATTATGTGTGCATGTTTGTGTGTCACTTTAATTTACTATGGGTGAAGTGCTAACTCTTTATACTCTATAACTTGGGTGACAACAACTTGCATATGATAACTGGTAATTTTTGTTTCGATAACCGTATCCGTTTAGGATGATATCCCCTCAAGGAGCTGAAAATGTTTTATTGTACTAAACCCTGCAGGTTGATTAAGTTCAGGTACAATCATGAAGTTGAGTGGTACTACTTAAGGAATTAATAAGCAACTAATTACTTTAAGCTGTCAAAGGCTTTAAATAATTAATGGATACTCGATATGTTAAATACGAGGATTAATTAAGTCTAATTCAAGCCCCGACTCAATTCGGGAATAATAGGGTATGTCAGTATTAATTCTTTAGTGGAATGAATTAATATTTATGAATTAATTATGTTCTGGGTTGAACATAGAAGAATTAATTCATAATTAGGCTCATCTTTATTTCTTGTATTTGATCCCCGGACTAGCCCATCAGGCTCCTAGCCCAGTAGGGAATTAAACTACTAAGCCAGGCCCACACTCAGTTATGTATTGAATACATATCTCTCAGTCTGTGAAAGATAACAGACACACATAAAAATCACAAAGCAGAAAAGAGAGAGTGAGAGGGCGGCGGCGGCAGTGTTGGTTCCCACACTTGGGATTTCTCAAAGCACGTTGTCCATTCGGCGTTGAGGATCGAGCATATATACAGTCCAGAAGGTGAATCCTAGAGTCTAACATCGAATCGTCGTGCACATGATTCTCAGATCAACTCTAAAAACACCTATGTGTTGTATTTAAATTAATAGATGCATGTTTAGGATTAATCAATATATATATTGAATTACGACAACCAAGAAGGTCCTACGAAAATTCGATAATTCCTACAATTGGAATCAAAGCCAGGATCAAATTTCTTAAATCTGTCAGATATAATTCAATTATTGATTATATGTTCATTTATTTTATTGTCGTTCTTCATGGCTTGTTTTTTATTGGTACATCATGTTTGTTGATGTTGTGATTATAATTCACCACGAGAAAATCCGTGGTTAGAATAGGTTCATTTTTGCTTGTATTTTTGTTGAAAAATATGTAAAACCCGAAGAACGAAGACGAAGAACACGAAAAATGCAAAGAACTCGGCAACAGCAGCAGTCGGTGCCCAGTGGAAGCAGTAGCCAGCGCCCGGCAGCAGAAGCAGTCGGCGCCCGGTGCCAGCAGCAGCAGCAAGCGCCCGGTGCCAGCAGCAGCAGCAGCAAGCGCCTGACAGCAGCAGCGGCGGCGGCTAGGGTTTTGCAAACCCAAGCAGATCGTTGCCATGCACGGCCCGGGTGCACGCGAGGCGTTGGGCTACGGCCTCCCGACGGCTCTAGGCGGCTCGACAACCCATCGACCCACACAACTCTTCAGCCCGATATTTTGTTTTAGCCCGGTCCGTACCCGAGTACGCGAGGGCCGACGTGAAGGCCCAAAAACTTGAAGACCTTATTTTCTAAATTATGTAATAATTTAGGAATTTCTTTTCCCATGTTGAGCCACGAAGAACGAATTTTATTTATTTACTATCGTTTCTTTTAGCTCGATGGATGTTTAATATTTATTATTATGTCAAATAAGTCTACGTGATTTATTAATTGCGCTTAGACTATCATGCTAGGAACATCACGTATTATTAGCATATTAAAATTCTCCGAGCATACTTTACTTGTTGAGTTTAGTTTTATTTATGCTTAGGGTTACTTGTTGCAGCATGGACAAACCTTTTGAAGTAAAAGATTAAACAAAACCCGACTGTTTTTAATATTTCCTTTAAAATAGTCAAAGACCTCCACAACCGATCTCAAGGCAAAGTGAATAATAATATTAGTAAACGTCCACATGTGTGGCTTGCTAATATTTATTATTCATAAGTTTGTCAGCTGAGACTTCTAAATAAATCTTTTAATTCCAAAAGAAAAATGGGAGTTACACGATGAACGTCCACACGCGTGGCTTACACGTATAATTTTCACAAGTTTTCTAGAAAAATGGAATTAAATGGGGTAACAAAGGTTAAATAAGTTGGAAGTGACATGGTCCGTGTAAGTATGTCAAATCTAAGAATTTATTTACAAGGGCTAGGTTGTGGTCATTGCTTAGATATTATTTTGAGTACAACTCCCCGAGGAGTCCCTTCTTAATAATAATACGGTCTAGTTTAAAGGTCCAATTATTAATTTCATTTGTCAAAAGGATAGGTTGACATGGATTGAAATTAAATGACTAGGTAATTTAGTCTGGTCGAGGGGTTTACATATAAACGCCCACCCGCGTGGCTTATATGTATAATCATTTGTGCTACTTAAGGATTCTATCAATATTATTTTATCTAATGTTTACAATATTGTTGTTTCAAATTATATGTGATTGTGTTCTTACATGTTTATTGTTCATATATTTTTCAGATATGTCTTTGTCATTTGTCATCAATATTTTTGCACAACACCCTTTAACCGATCCTAACTATAAAGAATGAAAACGTAATCTGGAGTATATTTTTATTGCTGCGGAACACTATTTTGTGCTAGTTACTCCTAGTCCGGATCCCCTTACTGATCAGTTCACTGATGAGGAGCGGAAAAAGCAGCATAGGTGGCATAAGTCTAATAATGTGGCTAAATGCTACATTATGAACACTATGTCATATACTTTGCAGCTCCAGCATCAGGCCATGGACGATGCCGCTGGCATCATGCTGAACCTTCAAGAGGTGTATGGGGAGACGGACAGAGCTGCTCGGTTTGACTTAATGAAGCAAATCATGGAAAGTCGGATGATCGAGGGCGGCTCAGTGCACAATTATGTCATGCATATGACTAACCTCATGGACAAGCTTGACTTGATAGGAGGAGGTATTGACGGCGAGGCCAAGGTCGATATCATTCTCAACGCACTTCCCAAATCCTTTGAGAACTTCCATCTCAATTCTGTTATGGCAAAGAAAGACTATACTCTTAATGAGTTACTCAATGACCTAGTTACAATAGAAGGGGTTATGGGAAAAGGTGCACAGGCTTTGGTCGCTGCCAATGGGCCCACTTTTCCACCAAAAGGTGGAAACAAGAAAAAGAGCAAAAGGGAAAAAAGGCCAAGGCAAATAGTGGGAGTAAAGTAGTGGGCCCTAGTGGTGGAGTAAAGAAGCCCAAGGAAAAGTGCTTCAAGTGCGGTAAGACTGGGCATTGGAAGAAAGATTGTACGGTGCTAAAGGCAACAGACCAAGGTACGCCATTAGCTTTAGTAACTGAAACATGTTTGGCCTCAATTTTTACTCATTCGTGGGTAGTAGATATGGGTGCGAGTGATCATGTTTATTACACCTTGCAGGGCTTTCAGCCTACAAGGTAGTTTAAGGATGGCGAGATCATTATCTCCATGGGCAATGCAGCAAGGGTCGCAGTAGTTGTTATTGGAGATTTTTCTTTATGCTTTAATGACACTGTTTTAGTTTTAAGAGATGTTTTATTTGTGCCGGTTTTGCGGCGGAACATGATTTCAGTTTTGAAACTTTATTGTGATGGATATTTAGTTGTTTTTTTGTATTAATGTTTCTATCATGAGAAATGACGTAGTTATTTGCACTGGTGTTTTGAGCAATTCTCTTTATATTATAACTTGTCTGCAGAATACCCAAAACTTAGTTGCATCTACTTCATAAAACCTAAAGAACAAAAAAAAAAAAATTATCTTCTCAAGAGGATCAAACACATCTTTGGCGCCTAAGATTAGGTCACATCAGTCTAAACAGGATCCAAAGACTAGTATCTGATGGGGTGTTGGATTCATTCCAACCAGTTCAGACTCGAGTCTGCGAATCTTGTATAGAAGGAAAGATTTCGACAAGGCCTTTTAAGGCAAAGGGGAGTAGGGTCAATGAGGTGTTAGAGCTGATCCATTCTGACTTGTGTGGACCGATGTCCACTCAAGCTCGTGGAGGGTATGAGTATTTCATCACTTTCATTGACGATTACTCAAGAGATGGATACGTTTACCTACTTCGCCACAAGTCTAAATGTTTTGAGAATTCAAGGAATTTCAGGCAGAAGTGGAGAAGAAGTTAGGAAAAAGTATCAAGTCATTGCGGTCTGATCGTGGTGGCGAATACCTCAACAATGAGTTCCAACAATACTTGTTAGAGGTTGGGATTACGTCCTAATTGACTACGCCGGGTACTCCAAAAAAAAATGGTATAGCAGAGAAGAGAAATCGAACTCTACTTGAGATGGTTAGATCTATGATGAGTTATGCATCTTTGTCCATTTCGTTCTTGGGATATGCCTTAGAAACAACTTCTTATCTATTAAATCTAGTACCATCCAAGTCGCTACCTAAGACCCCTGTCGAGCTATGGTCTGGGTGCAAGCCTAGCTTGAACCATATAAAGATTTGGGGTAGTCCAGCACACGTGCTAAACAAGGATGCTGACAAGTTGGAATCTAGGTCAAAGGTGAGATTATTTATAGGGTATCGAAAGGGAACGAAGAGTGGTTATTTCTATAGTCCAAAGGATTAGAAGGTCCTTATTAGCATTAATGCCCAATTCTTAGAAGAGGACGATATGATTAATCACAAGTCCAGAACATACATTGCCCTTCAAGAACTCGAAGGGAATGTCAATACGATTCAACTTCCACAGCCACAAGTGCAAGAGCAATAGTACCAAGTACTGCACAACCTGTTGACATAATGCCTACATAGCCTCGACGTAGTGGGAGGGTTGTTCGTCAACCTGATCGATACATGTTTGTGGGAGAATCTTTGGATTTGATCCTAGGAGACGAACATGCTGATCTAGATCCCTGGACATACGCCGAGGAAGTAATTGACGTAGATGCGAAAGAATGGCATCTCGCTATGGATTCTGAATGTGAATCAATAACTACTATGGATGTATATGAGAAGGCTGTGCTGCTAGATGGCTATAACGCTATAGGCAGTAAGTGGGTATACAAGAGAAAGAGAGAAGGGGTAAGGCTAGGCTAGTGGGGAAAGGGTATACCCAGATCGAGGGCAAAGACCACGATGAAACCTTTTCGCCGGCGGCAACATTCAAGTCCATTTGGATCCTTCTCGCCATAGCAGCTCACTTAAACCTTAAGGTTTGGTAGATGGATGTCAAAACCGCTTTCTTCAACGGTTACCTTGAAGAAGGTAGGGACATCTATTATGCAGCAACCAAAGGGTTATGTGAGGGAAGGCGAAGAGCATTTAGTGTGAAAGCTCAAGAAGTCCATTTATGGACTCAAGCAAGCTTCTAGGTAATGGAACTTACGTTTTGACGAGGTTATTAAATCCTATGGATTTACCCAAAGTGAAAACGAGAGTTGTGTGTATCGCTTAGATGTCAACCGAGATAAAGTATTTCTTGCATTTTATGTAGATGATATTCTCCTAGTTGGCGAAAACGTGGAGGTATTATCAGACATAAAGATATGGTTATCCGAACAATTTCAAATGAAGGACTTGGGAGAGGCAGCTTACATTCTTGGGATCAAAGTTATACGAAATCGCAAGAAGAGGATGTTGAGATTATCCCAAGCGGCGTATATTGATACTGTGATCACTCGTTTTAGCATGCAAACCGCTCAGAAAGGATTGCTACCTTTCAGACATGGCATTCCACTTTCTAAGAAGATGCGTCCTAGACACCTAAGATGAAAGAGGAAATGAGACAGGTACCCTATGCTTCTGTAGTATGTAATCTTATATATGCCATGCTATGCACGAGACTCGATATCTGCTATGCAGTTGGCATAGTGGCAAGATATCAGTCTAACGCTGGACAGGCACATTGGACTGCGGTAAAACATGTACTCAAGTACCTCAAGAGGACTAGAGATTACAGACTAGTTTACCAGGTAGAAAGTCTAAATCACTTGGGATATACGGATTCGGATTTCCAGGCTCACCGGGATGAGAAAAGATCTACCTCGGGATATGTGTTTACCTTAGGAGGAAGAGCCGTTTCATGGAGGAGTGCAAAGCAGAGATGCGACACAACTATGGAAGCCGGATATGTGGCCTCTTCAGAGGCTCCTAAGGAGGCAGTATGGCTCCGGAACTACCTCTTGGATCTAGGTGTGGTACCTAGTTTTCCTAAGAGTATCACAATCTATTGTGATAACTCAGGTGCAGTGGCAAACTCAAAGGAACCCAGGACCCACAAGGCGACTAAACACATAGAGAGAAAGTACCACATAATGTGAGAAATTGTAAAACTAGGTGATGTGTGGATAGAGAAGATTTGTACGACAAAGAATTTGGCTGACCCATTCACGAAGAGCTTACCTCAAAAAGTCTACGACAAGCATGTTCAGGGACTAGGGGTGAGATTGATGCCACCCACTTAGTAAACTTACAGAATAAGTGGGAGAATGTAATAGCTAGATAGTTAGACACCTGGTATACTAAAGTTTTGCTTTAATATAAGTGGGAGATTGTTGGATTTGTATACTGAAAGCAAAATCTTATATATACAATGTTTCTAGTTATTCACAATTAATCTCCTATCTGATTCTGTTTACACTAATTACTATATATGTCCCTATATCTCTCTCTATAAGTAGATCATATGGTGCGTTGTAGATCACAGAAGATCATATGATAGGTTAAAATTAAAAGGATATAAAATATATATCACAACTGAGACAACTTTAGGACGAGTTGTTGGTATAGGCTGTAGTATCAAGTGGGAATAGTTTATCTTGACTTTTTACTTATACTGGTACGTATTTACGTATTGATAGGATCACAGTGAGATAAGTTCTTTTGCCTATCCTTAGTGAAGAACTAGAGATCTCGGTGACTTATTGTAATCTAAACCCTAAATAAGATTACAGTTATGTGTGCATGTCTGTGTGTCACTTTAATTTACTATGGGTGAGAGTTAAGTGCTAACTCTTTATACTTTGTATCTTGGGTGATAGCAGCTTGCATATGATAACTGGTAATTTGTGTTTAGGTAACCGTATCCGTTTAGGATGATGATATCCCCTTAAGGAGCTCAAAAAGTTTTATTGTACTAAACCCTGCAGGTTAATTAAGTTTAGGTACAATAATAAAGTTGAGTGGTACTACTTAAGAAATTAATAAGCAATTAATTCATTTAAGCTGTCAGAGGCTTTAATTAATTAATGGATATTCGATATCTTAAATACGGGGATTAATTAAGTCTAGTTCAAGCCCCCGACTCAATTCGGGAATACAGAGGTAAGTCAGTATTAATTCTTTAGTGTAATGAATTAATATTTATAAATTAATTATGTTCTGGACCAAACATAGAAGAATTAATTCATAGTTAGGCTCATCTTTATTTCTTGTATTTGATCCCTGGACTGGCCCATCAGGCTCCTAGCCTAGTAGAGAATTAAACAACCAAGCCAGGCCCACACTCAGTTATTATGTATTAAATACATAACTCTCAGTCTGTGAAAGATAACAGACACACGTAAAAATCACAAAGCAGAAAAGAGAGAGTGAGAGGGCGGCGGCGGCAGTGTTGGTTCCCACACTTGGGATTTCTCAAAGCAGTCCATCCGGCATTGAGGATCGAGCAGAGATACAGTTCAGAAGGTTAATCCTAGAGTCCAACATCGAATCGTTGTGCACACGATTCTTAGGTCAACTCTAAAATACCTATGTGTTGTATTTCAAATAATAGATCCATGTTTAGGATTGACCAATATGTATATTGAATTATGACAACCAAGAAGGTCCTAGGGAAATTTGGTAATTCCTACACAAATAACTCAACTTCAATGATTGTAGCGAGGGGTATCTCGTGCTTTCATTATATTCCTCCCGTTCTTTGGCATCAATCACACTGCAGAATGAATCATGACAATCTTTGTGGATCGTCAGCCAATAAAATCCACTTTGAATAACCTTTGCGGCTGTTCTAGCTGATGCAAAATGTTCTCCTCTTGGCGAAGAGTGCCACTGTGTGATTATGTCCCTTACTTTAGTATAAGGAACACACCTTCGGATTATAGTATCAGCACATCTTCTGTAAAGGTAGGGATCATCCGATATGTAGAACTTGGCATCATGATAGAATTTTCTCTCCGGCAAAGGGTTGTACATGCTTTACCTCGGGGATCGGCTCCGTGCGCAGTCTTTTGGCCGCTCCCGGTGGAGTCACAGATGGTTCCGACCTCCTCTTTGATCTCGGGGTCGCCCCCACTTCCACAACATCCTCCTCCGTCCCTGCTGACGGCCTCAGTCTGGGCGACATCCTACTTCTAGGGGCTACTTCGGTCGCAGCTCCCTTCTTCTTTGCCGCCGCGGACACCGCGGGGCTTCCGTAGACTCCTTTCCGAAGCGTCCCACTGCAAAAGAGATTTGTGGTTAATCATGTGCAAGTTGTTGTACGTTACGCAATTTTAAAAGTTCCTACCCTCCTCGGCAGCCCCGACTTCCGACTCCTGCCCCCGGGTGGAAACCCCCTCTGCTCCGCCCGAGTAATACGGGCTTAACCCTGCCTCCTCCAGCTCCTCCTCGCCTCGGTGCATAGGGTCTTGAACGTACCTACAGTACGGAATTATCTTACTACCTCCGGTTCTGGCTCGGCCACCGGGGCATTATCTAATACCTCCTCCCTCCTCCACCTCGGGAGGACCAGTCCCGTCTTCGCAAAAATAAATTTCTCCTTCCAACCCTCCACCTTGCTCGGGTTTTGCACCTTAAATCCACCTCGAGCCCGGGGACTAAAGGAGTACCATCCCTTCGATTTCCTGAAGGCCTTCAGTTGGAAGAAAAACCTAAACAACTCTACGTTAGGTTCTACCCCAGCATTTTTACATACCACTGTAAACCCGAGAACTTGCCTCACGGCATTGGATGCTAATTGACTCAGGGCGATGTTGTAATATCTCAGCAACTGTACAACGAAGTCCCAAAGGGGGAATCTAATCCCTATTTTCAGATGGTCTATGTACACGCTTATGAAGCCCTTCGGTGGGCAACAAGCTCGGTCACTAGGCTCCGGCACTATGTATTCTAAGTTAAAAGGCAACAACCAGGGTTTCTATTTGCACCCGCGTCATCTGCAGTGCCTCCACAGACACCTCAAAATCCTCCTCCAGACACTCGCTAAACCCTACGGCCCGGGTGCCGGATTCCATATCGTCTGCCCTATATACCATCCTAATCACTCTTCTTTCTGGAATGATAAAGCGTATGGGTGGTACATTTAATGGGGCTTCATCGGTACCTACCTTTTTAATTGAAGATGAAGACGATGAGGCATATTTACTTGGTTATTGATTTGAGATGGCTCACAAATGGCACAGATGAATCTCCTTTTTTCCCGCTCTCTGTATCTTGCAAATCGCAAATGTGCAAACCTTCTCTGTATATACTCCTGCATCAACAGCTTAGATCTGGCCTTTTCAAATTTCACGTCTCAGATTCGCGCGTAGAAGTCACGCGCATTACAGTTACCAAGGCGCGTGGGAGACATGCTTCTCGGAATTCTCAAACGCGTCACTACATATCCCTTTTCCTAATGATGGCGCCGCCAATCACATCAACCTCACCCTTCCCTAGGAAATTTTGGGTCTCACTCCGGTGTCCCCTTCACCTCGGGTAAATTCTAGTTCGATCTCACTCAACCTTGCGCCCCTGGGGGTACTCTAGTTCGGCCCCGGTCGACCCCATCACCTCGGGGATACTCCAGTATGGCTCAGGTTGCCCCATGACCTTGGGGTACTTCAGAACGGTCAAGTTTGGTCTTCGCGGAGTCCTTCACTCCGATAATGCATCATCTCAGTTCCGGTCGACCCCCCTCGCACCAGGGACACTTCGGTTCGACAATGATAGCATCCCTCCTTGCCTATTACGTCATTACAGTGCTCAAACATCGGCACCTGTTACACCTTGCCCTACTTATAACCACAGCTCCTACCTCGTGACTTATCATGTGAATTGGATGAAGATCCACCTCATCGAGCAAGGCATAATCGTCGTCGACAACGATCAGCTTCTCCGGCGGATAATCGCAGCTCTAATGGGTCGAGGCCTCGTTACACCCACGAAGGCATGGATCGCCGCAGACCTGTAGATGCACCAAAGCGTGCTCACTTAGATAAATCCCGTGTGTTGGACCCCCTGGAACAAGAACAAGCCCAATTTGCTGCGGAGCTTGACAAAGTGTTGGGTCTCGATGCTGACGGGGAGATCATCACCCCGTTCTCCAAGGAGATTCTTGCTACCCCACTCCCCGAGGGGTTCAAGCTTCCCCCCGTGTCCGTCTACAACGGCACTAGAGATCCCAGTAATTTTCTGAACGCCTTCAAGTATGCTATGTTCAACAGCAATTGTACACCTCACCACTTGTGTAAGCTGTTTCCTGAGTATCTTCAGGATGAAGCTAGACTCTGGGTCGATTCTTTACCCCGGGGCAGCGTTACCTCTTTTTGGGATCTCGCCGAACAGTTTTTGGTGCGTTTTCATACGCGAGCAAAACGTATGGCCACCTTGGCCGATCTTATGAATCTGGAACAACGGGACGGGGAAACTGCTACCCAATTTCTTGATCGCTTTACGGCAGAGAGCCTTAAAGTGGGAAGCCGATCTGATGATGTTATCATCAACGCTTTTATGAATGGCCTTCGCCCCTGGCCGCTTTACATCGAGCTTGTCCGAAACCCTCCTACTACGACCCGGGCTCTGTTTAGCATTGTATGCAGGTTCGCCAAGGCTGAGGAGCAGACCCGCCGCAAACGCGAGAAGCATGCCATCAAGCGGCAATCGGATAAAATGCAAGGCGTGACCAATACCCGACCTAGTGCCTTCATTCGTCTAAATAGAGGACGTTCGGAACCTCGTGGAGATATCCCTCAACTCACTCCGCTTACAAAATCGAGGACAAAAATTCTTTCTGTTCACAAGGACGACCTGCGACCGTGCCCACGGATGACTGCTCCGGCAGAAAAGCGTAACCGTGACAAGTGGTGTGCGTACCACCATGATCATGGACATGAAACCGAGGAATGTCGAGAACTTGGGAAAGAAATTGAAGACTGTTTAAAGAGGGGTTTCTTACGGCAATACGTCGCTCGGACCGAGGACAGGTATCGGTCAAACCAAAATGGAGGTTCACAACAAGGCCGCGGAGGCTACAATGACCGAGGTCCGTGACAAAATAGGCCTCAGTGGCAGAATAACAGGTCTGGATACAACAACTATGCTCGGCAAGACCAGGGAAGCCGTCAACAACCCC
This sequence comes from Ajuga chamaepitys, assembly GCA_958295605.1. Taxonomy (NCBI): domain Eukaryota; kingdom Viridiplantae; phylum Streptophyta; class Magnoliopsida; order Lamiales; family Lamiaceae; genus Ajuga; species Ajuga chamaepitys. Next base: position 22,165,134 of record OY282498.1, on the reverse strand, counting down.
AGGTGTTGCCGCAACCGCCTCCTCATGGAGGACCTGGAGACAATCCGCCCAATCACGTCATAAATGTGATCTATGGGGTCATTCCAACCGGGATTTCCAGAAGTGCCTTGAAGGCGGAAGCGCGCAGGCCTCCTCCCGAGGAGCCACGCCACAAACGCTTCCACCAATCTGAAACCATAAGTTTCACCGATGAAGATCCTGTTCCCGAGCTCACCCCACATACTGATGCCATCGTAATCGACATGGCCGTAGCTAATGTTACGATAAAACGGGTTTTCATCGACAACGGAGCCGTAGTTAGCGTCATATTCGCCGACTATTTTCAGAAAATGGGCATCCCTCGTGAACAACTTCGACCGGTCCCCGGGCCGTTATAGACCTTCACTCAGGGTGAGGCTCGACCTGAAGGAGTCATCAACCTTCCTGCTTCCCTCGGAACTTATCCAGCAATAAAAACCTTCTTCTTTGATTTTTATGTGGTCAATTCCCCATCTCCATACAACATGATTTTGGACCGAGATTGGCTCACCCCGGCGAGGGCCGTGTGCTCCACATACCGCCTCGCACTGAAGTTCCCTACTCCCCATGGCGAGGTGGCTATCCGTGGCAACCAGCGTGTCTCTAAAGAGTGCATGTATATAGCACTTAAAAAGACAACAAAGGTTCCTCCCCAGCCTCAGTTTCAAGTAGCCACCTCGGCTCCCACCTCGGATTCGTCTGCATCACTCGAAGACAACACTGTTAAGGTGCCGCTAGACCCAGCTAAACCAGAGCAAACTGTTACAGTCGGCGCTGTAGACACACCATTGCTACATAATGCCAGCATCCAGACCTTGCGAGAATATTCTGAAGTTTTCGCGTGGTCTCCCTTAGATATGCCGGGGGTCTCTCCGGACTTGATTACTCACAAGTTAAACATTGACCCCAGTGTGAAGCCCATACAACAAAAACGGAGGAAATTTGCTCCGGAAAGGAATGCATCCATCCGAATAGAAGTACAACAGCTCCTAGATGCAGGTATCCTGTTTGAAGTACACTATCCTTCCTGGCTCTCTAATCCCGTGATGGTGACGAAGTCCAACGGGGCATGGAGAATGTGCGTAGATTTCTCTGACCTCAATAAGCACTGCCCAAAGGATTGTTACCCTCTGCCCTCCATCGACCAAAAGGCCGTAGCCATTACTGGGCACAAGGCACTTTGCTTCTTAGATTTATACAAAGGATACCATCAAATTCATATGGATCGCCGTGACGCTCTCAAAATGGCCTTTATCACTGACTTCGGGTGCTTTGCCTTCAAGAAAATGCCCTTTGGGCTCAAGAATGCGGGAGCCACTTACCAACGCCTTATGGACCACGTCTTCCGAGATCAAATCGGTCGAAATGTTGAGGTATATGTTGACGATCTTGTCATTAAAAGTTCCTCTCATACTACATGTGTACAAGATATTGCTAAAACGTTAAGCACGTTGCGACGTTATAACCTTCGCCTCAATCTGGCAAAATGTACCTTCGGCGTTGGCTCAGGAAAATTTCTGGGATATGTGGTCTCACAGCACGGTCTCCAGGCCAATCTGGCCAAGATCAGAGATGTATTAGACTTGCAGCCGCTGAAGACGGTAAAGGAGGTTCAGCGCCTTACCGGTGGTCTTGCGGCCTTAAATCGTTTTCTGTCTAAAGCCGCGGAGCGCCAGCTCCCATTCTTCAAAATTTTGCGTCAGGCAAAGAAATTCGAGTGGACTCCGCAGTGCACCGAGGCTTTTGAGGCTTTAAAGCAACACATCAAGCAGTTGCCCACCATGTCCGCGCCTGTCCCCGGAGAACCCCTTTATGTATATTTAGCATCTGCCGAGGAAGCAATCAGCGTGGCCCTCTTCCGCGAGGCTCATGGGAGTCAACAACCCGTGTATTTTGTGAGTCGAGCACTCCAAGGGGCGGAGACCCGGTATTCCGTGGTAGAAAAAATAGTATTGGCTCTCGTCATGGCGGCCCGCCGCCTGCGCCCTTATTTCCAAGGACGTGACATCAGGGTTCTCACTAATCACCCCATTCGTCAAATTCTCGTTAAGCCCGATGTGTCATGGCGCCTGGCTAAGTGGGCCATCGAACTAGGGGAATACGATATTCAATTTCTACCTCGACGGGCCATTAAAGGCCAAGCCCTTGCAGATTTTTTGGTAGAAGCACCATTCGTTGATCCTGGTTCGACTGTATGTGACACTACTCCTAACCACTCCGATCTCAGAGCTAAGGCCCACAAGTGACAATTATACGTAGATGGTGCCTCTGCAACCCGAGGCAGTGGCACCGTGGTCCTTCTCATTGGCCCCGATGGCGTTGAGATCAAGTATGTCCTGCGATTTAAGTTCGAGGTGACCAACAACGAAGCGAAGTATGTGGCCGTTCTTGCTGGGCTCAGACTCGCTCAGGCCTTTGCAGCTTCTCATATCCAGCTTTTCACGGACTCCGAGGTGGTCTCTAGTCAAATTAATGGCACCTATGCAGTCAAAGATGGCACATTCAAAAGGTACCTCGCTTTGACACTTAAGCTCTTGTCAACTTTTGCTTCGGTCGATATCCAGCAGGTGCCTCGCAAAGAAAATGTTCAAGCTGATGCCCTTAGCAAAATGGCCTCCGCGGTCCCTACTAACATGTCTCCGGACATCATCGTCGAAGATGCAATTCATCCTTCCATTCATGAGGCCACAGTTTCCGTATTGACTGAGAACAGTCCCAATTGGATGACTCCGATCGTCCATTATCTCCGGGATGGTACGCTGCCAGATGATAAATTACAAGCTCGGCGGATAGTTCTTAAGGCACCTAAGTGTGCACTCCACGATGGGATTTTGTACCCTTCAGTCATACTTACAACCGAGTCTTCGTTGCCTTGACCCTGCACAGGCTGACCATGTTCTCCGTGAATTTCACGAGGGGGCCTGTGCCAGCCATATTGGCTCGCGGACGTTGGCCAAGAAAGTTCTTCGGTGGGGATACTACTGGCCCACGTTGTTTAATGATGCCCATAACTTAGTGACAAAGTGCGACAAGTGTCAGCGACACTCTCGAGTGAAGCATTTACCATAAACTGAGCTCACTGGCATACAAAGTGCCTGACCATTTATCTAGTGGGGAATTGATATTGTGGGCCCGTTTCTAGTCGCTCCGAGAGGCTTAAAATTCCTTGTGGTTGCAGTGGATTACTTCACCAAATGGGTTGAAGCCGAGCCCCTTACTACTATCACCGGTCAGAACATGTTGAAGTTTGTTGGCGAAACATCATATGCCGCTTCGGCATCCCGAGCGCCATTATCTCAGACAATGGCAAACAGTTCGCCAATGACCTCTTCCGATCCTGGTGCGAGGAGTTGCACATCAAACAAATTTTCACCTCGGTCGCTCATCCTCAAGCCAATGGTCAGGTCGAAGTCACCAATCGCACACTGCTTACTGGTTTAAAGAAACGCTTAGATCAAGCTAAAGGTCTCTGGGCCGAGAATCTTCCGCAGGTTCTTTGGGCCTACCGTACCACACCGCACACATCAACCGGAGAAACCCCATACAGCCTCACCTATGGCTCTGAGGCTGTCATCCCTGCAGAGGTAGGGGTACCCAGCCCCCGCCTCGTTACTCTAGATCCCGAGGCCAACAACGATGCACTCTGTGCTAACTTGGATGAGCTCGAACATCGCCGCGATCAATCTTTCATTCAGCAAGCTAAATGTAAGCAACGTGCAGCTCAGTATCACAACCTCCGGGTTAAGGGTACTCAGTTTAACGTCGGAGACCTAGTACTCCGGCTAAACTCTGCCAGCAAGGCTACCCCCGAGGGTAAACTGCATGCCGTCTGGGAAGGGCCTTACCGTGTCATTGCCGCGCATAACTCCGGGTGCTATCAATTAGCACATCTAGGTGGTACGCCGATTCCCCGAACATGGCATGTTACCAATCTGAGGCACTTTTATCTATGATTACCAATGGCCAAGTATCTTTTCTACCTTTACATTCCTTGTACGCTATTTTGTTTCCGTACTATAACGTCTTCTTGTTTATGAATCTCCTTGTATTTTTCAATTGTTCCGACAATTACTTTGAATAAAGTTTTCACTTTACGAATCTTGCTGTACTTTTTTCTACGCTGCGGGGACGCCCTAGCCTAGACTCATTATTATCTGTCTCCGGACACATTGATCTCTCGCCTGATCCATCCGGAGAGATCAACATTTAGTTCCCGGACTTATATTTCCTCTCGTCCGTTTAACCGGAGAGGCCCTTTACTCTCGCCCGATCCGTTCGGAGAAACCATTAACTCCCCCCCGATCCGTCCGGGGAGATTTTTTGTTTTGTTTCTCTACCAGGCCTTATTTACATATTGTGCTCCCGAGTACAAATTGAAGTAATTGCACTTGCATCATGATCAAAAGTTAATCATTTTTATTTAACATACTTATCAAAACATATCAAAACATTTCTACTATTTTACTTCCCAAAAGGAGTTCTTTGCATATATGTATACATTACTGCAACAATTAAACAATATCTTCGGCCTCCGAGCCAATACTTTGCGCTCCGGCATTGGGACCCGTCCCGGGAGCTTCTTCGCGTCCTCTGGGATCTGGAGGCTCCTCGGCTTTGAGCTCTTGTTCCTCCCCTGCCTTGACCTCCTCTACGCCGAGGACTCACTCTTGTCACTGGCCTAGGAACGTCGCTCCTCACTCTGCCACGAGGACTCGGTTGAGGCGCTGGTCTCAGAGTATTAGCCCATTCCGTGGGATCCCATTCCGCAGGGTCCATCACTTCGATTTCCTCGGCTAGCTTCTCAACTTCCTCCTCCGCTAAAGCTACTGGGGCCTCCTCCACAATGGCCACTGGGGTCGGCTCTTGGATTACGATCCCTTTGCCTTTCCCCATCGTCCTCTCTGGAGCCTTCGCGATCTCCTCGCCCCGGCTGGAGCTTGCAATATATTCTTCTGCCGTGTGACACCACCTACCGCGGCCTCTCAGGCCCTCGTACATATTACGGAGTAATTCCAGTACTTCTCGCTTTCTTACAAGCTCGGAGGAGTCTGCGTGGCCGGTCATCATCAGCACCGAAATTTTGCCTTGAATCTCGGTTATCCGCTCTTCGACCTCCTCAAAGGTTAGCAGGCCGTACTCCGTCAGTATTCGCTCATACTCCCTTTGGTGGATGATGACGCGGTCTAGTTCGGCGACCGTCGACAAGTATTTTAGCTCCCGGTCTCTCTCCTTTTCCACAGCTTTGGCCCTTGCCTCCTCGGCCTCCTTGGCCCTTCTCTCCGCTATGGCCACCCTCCTCTCCAACCGAGGAACCACTTGTTTTTGCAGATTATCCTTCTCTCCGCGGAACCAATCTAATGACTGCATGAGTCTCTTTATTATATTGTGAAGCTCATCGGTATTCTCCTGATTGCAGCACACAATCAGTACTACAGAACGCACTCAATCATGACAAGGCAGTAACTTGGCAGTATTGACAACAATCAACTTCATATTAAAAAAAAAAACAAACAGGAGCATACATCGGTTGAGTTCATTACAACAGAATTACAAGTTGCCCCTATCATCTACTATATGAACAACTCATCAAAATTGCGGGGAACGACTGACCTTCCCCTCTTGGCCTCCTTCAGCTTCCTCCGGCACCTCCACATCGACCTCGTGCTCTCCTTCCGGCAGCTCTTGGATCACCCCTGCGTCACCTCTTACTGCCTCCGTGGTGATCTCCATGCGTGGAGGTGGATCCTTGTCTCGGGGCTCCGAGATGAATTCACCGTGACGAAAGGCCAAGAATTCTTCATCTTGGTCCGCATCGCAGGCAGCGATCTCCTCAGCGCTCAGGATCTTCTTCTTCTCTGCCAGTGCCTTCACCAAGGGCCACTCCAGGACACGGGCTAGTGCATTGTAATACGCCTCTTACACGGAACCCACGGCGTTGAAATCGTATCCGAACTCTGGACGATAGACATCCACGTTCGGATAGATTTCCTTGATTTTCTCCAGCAGCACTGATCGTGTGGCCGTGTCCCCGACCGCGACGAAGTTGGTCTGATAGTCGAGGAAGGTGCTCGTTTGCAACAGCTTTTCAGCGAATGCCTTTAGCACCCGCCCCTGGCCGTCTACTACAGCCGCATCCTTGGCCTTCATCTCCGCCCGCAGTTCCACTGTTTCGCCACGGAGAGCCCTGGCCTCTGCCTCTACCTCGCGCAACCGTGCCACTTCCTTCTCCACTAAGGCAGCTCTCTTGCGCGCCTCGGACAGATCATGAGTTAACCTGTCATTACGAGCACGCAGCTCCCTCACTGCCTCGGCTAGCCCTTCCATGGCCTCTCTCTCACTCCTTCGGCCGGGATCCATGATCCCCTGCGCCAGCCGCAAAAGCTCCTCGGCATCCGGCCCTTCCAGGCCCAGCACGCTTGTGGGCCCCTGGCCCTTAAAACACAAAACCAAGAAACAAACATAAAAAAAAAAAAAAAAAAAGCTTCAAACCGCAGTTTTTCACTCCGGCAAAGGGTTGTACATGCTTTACCTCGGGGATCGGCTCCGTGCGCAGTCTTTTGGCCGCTCCTAGTGGAGTCACAGATGGTTCCGACCTCCTCTTTGATCTCGGGGTCGCCCCCGCTTCCACAACATCCTCCTCCGTCCCTGCTGACGGCCTCGGTCTGGGCGACACCCTACTTCTAGGGGCTACTTCGGTCGCAGCTCCCTTCTTCTTTGCCGCCGCGGGCACCGCGGGGCTTCCCGTAGACTCATTTCCGAAACGTCCCACTGCAAAAGAGATTTTTGGTTAATCCTGTGCAAGTTGTTGTACGTTATGCAATTTTAAAAGTTCCTACCCTCCTCGGCAGCCCCGGCTTCCGACTCCTGCCCCCGGGTGGAAACCCCCTCTGCTCCGCCCGAGTAATACGGGCTTAACCCTGCCTCCTCCAGCTCCTCCTCGGTGCAGAGGGTCTTGAACGTACCTACAGTACGGAATTGTCTTACTAACTCCGGTTCCGGCTCGGCCACCGGGACATTATCTAATACCTCCTCCCTCCTCCACCTCGGGAGGACCAGTCTCGTCTTCACAAAAATAAATTTCTCCTTCCAACCCCCCACCTTGCTCGGGTTTTGCACCTTAAACCCACCTCGGGCCCGGGGGCTAAAGGAATACCATCCCTCCACAGACACCTCAAAATCCTCCTCCAGACACTCGCTAAACCCTACGGCCCGGGTGCCGGATTCCATACCGTCTGCCCTATATACCATCCAAATCACTCTTCTTTCTTGAATGATAAAGCGTATGGGTGGTACATTTAATGGGGCTTCATCGGTACCTACCTCCCTAATTGAAGATGAAGACGATGAGGAAGACATACTTACTTAGTTATTGAGTTGAGATGGCTCACAAATGGCACAGATGAATCTCCTTTTTTCCCGCTCTCTATATCTTGCAAATCGCAAATGAGAAAGATGAATTTTACTGTGCAAACCTTCTCTGTATATACTCCTGCATCAACGGCTCAGATCTGGCCTTTTCAAATTTCGTGTCTCAGATTCGCGCGTAGAATCACGCGCGTTACAGTTACCAAGACGCGTGGGAAACATGCTTCTTGGAATTCTCAAATGCGTCACTACATATCCCCTAGGAAGTTTTGGGTCTCACTCCGGTGTCCCCTTCACCTCGGGTAAATTCTAGTTCGATCTCACTCAACCTTGCGCCCCTGGGGGTACTCTAGTTCCCGGTCAACCCCATCACCTCGGGGATCTCCAGTACGGCGCAGGTTGCCCCATGACCTTGGGGTACTTCAGAACGGTCAAGTTTGGTCTTCGCGGAGTCCTTCACTCCGGAAATGCATCATCTCGGTTCCAGTCGACCCCCCTTGCACCAGGGACACTTCGGTTCGACAATGATAGCATCCCTCCTTGCCTGTTACGTCATTATAGTGCTCAAACATCGGCACCTGTTACACCTTGCCCTACTTATAACCGCAGCTCCTACCTCACTCCGGCTGGTGGGGGGGCATCTGATAAGTATCTCCCAGTAACTTCGGGTCGGATCAACCCGACCCGGAGCAACTGAGCCCAGAAGAATGAGCCCAGCAACCAAGCCGGCCCAGAAGCGCGCACGAGCCTGGAATAGCCCAGTTGTGGCATATTTAGAAAGTGAGATCCCCACGATCTCCTTCCAACTCCCATTCAGATTTGGTGGGCGCAATTGTAGGGATTTAGTTAGGGTTTGAATTGAGTAGTATAATAAGTAGAATTGGACTTAGATTTAGGGTTGGCACTTTGTACTCCTAAACTACAACGTGTAAGATTGAAAGGAAGATAGTGGAAAACACCCCGGCAGGTAATTATTTACGCCCGTGGACGTAGATCTCCGGATCGAACCACGTATATCTTGTGTTCTTTGATTTTTCTTGAGTTTTGTATCGTTGTTAATCGGGTTTTTACTTCGAATTCCTGGGATAAGCAGATCGCGGTTTATCACATCACACATTATCTCAAAGGGCCGAGACCAATCAGGTGTATTAGTACTGGAGCAGTTACCAATGTTCTCTTCAATGTTTCGAATGTCTGCATACACAATTCGTCAAACAGAAAAGCAATATCTTTTTCTAGTAAACGAGACAAAAGTTTGGAAATTTTGAAAAATCTTTTATGAACCTCCTATAAAATCCCGCATGTCCTAGAAAACTTCTAACTCCTTTTTCATTCTTCGGAGATGGTAATTTCTCTATAGCAACGACCTTAGCTCTTTCTACTTCTAGCTCTACAGATGAAATCTTATGACCAAGGACTATATCATCCCTAACCATGAAGTGGAATATTTCCCAGTTCAAGACTAGATTGGTGTCTTCACATGTGAGGTGATGTTCAATATCATCAAGTGAGCTATACTTTGTAATATGGTGTGTTGGGAATGTGGAACCGGAATCAGGGAGTGAAGAACCGGAGGATTGAATCGGGTTTTAGCATCAAGAAGACAAGCTGTTCAGAATAAACCGGGTTCGAGGCAGTTGAAGATAACCATCATTTGTGACGGAGCAGTTGCAGAATTGTGACGAAGAAAACCGTCACTTTTGTTCGGTGGCTGAGCTCAACTTCTTTCAGTTAGAACTTCCTGTACAGTTGCATTCGAGCTTCAATCCATATATCATTGAACAACTCTCATTGAGGAGAAGATCACTACGTTGAGTAATTTCCCTGTTCTTTAGATTCGAGAGAGTATTTTTAGATTGAGCGTTCGTGCCCTAATTTGTCAACAGAATTGAGCATTTCATTTCTTGAGTGAATTCTCTGTAATTGATTGGATTTCTTAGTGGATTGAGGTGTGCCTTGCCTCCGTGGATGTAGTTCATCTTGAACGAACCACGTTAAATCGGTGTTTGATTCATTTTCAGTTCCTGTTCTGCGCAAGTTCAATTCGGCCACAACTCTGGCCGAACTGCATGTGTGATTTCAAAGTGTTCTTTGTGCAAATTCCAGATTTCTTGGTGTTGTGTGTTAAAGAGTTGATTTCACTAACATCACACCTTTTCAACACTTGAGCTAAGTTATCTAGCAATGATCAAAGGATGAACTAAAAACATAAAAGTCATCTATAAACACCTCCATGATTTTTTTCTATCAATCCCCCAAATATTACCATCATGCAACGCTGAAATGTAGCGGGGGCATTACAAAGCCCAAATGGCACTCTACAAAATGCAAAGATACCGTAAGGACACACAAAGGTTGTTTTCTCTTAATCCTCAAGGGAAATCATAATTTGATGGTAACCCGAATAACCATCAAGAAAGTAGTAATATTCATATCCCGCTAACCTATCAAGCATTTGATCTAGAAATGGGAGAGGGAAATGGTCCTTACGGGTATTCGCATTAAGTTTTCGATAATTTATGCACACTCGCCTCCCCGTTGGTACACGTGTTAGGTTTGAGAACACTTATCACACACAAACAACAAATTCAAACCAGAAACGAATGAAAAATAGATTGAAAATCGACCACTAGAAACCGAACGCAAAAACCAGGAAATAAAATGAAGAACACAAGCTTTTACGTGGTTCGATCAATGTGATCTACATCCACGGAGGCTCTATACACCTCAATTCACTCAACTAAACAATCAATTACAAGAAACAACCCAGAAAACTAGAAGCCCCAATTCACAACCCGAATTGAGCTCAAGAACCCTAGCTCTCTAATTCTAATGATTGTGTAGAGTTTTCAGAGGGAAGAATACGTGTATCAACTCTTCTTTACATGTTGAACAAATGTATATAAGAAGCTAAGCTCGAATCAAGAAACTCTGGGGGTTGGAATCAAAATCAGTTGCAACTGTTTTCCAAACTGCTACGAGTCTTCCACAACGGTTTTTCATTCATCAGTCCAAAACCGTTGCGAATTTCCGTTATAACCGCTGCCAGCCCGGTTCACCAAATAACTTCCAAATCTGAACTGAACTTATCCCGGTTCTCCGGCCCGATTCTTCACAACCCAAACCCGGTTCCTGACCCTACTCAACCTCTACTACACTTCATGTTCACTTGAAGAAATTGAATTGATACCTACAAATCTCCACCTCAATGAATTCAAGTTCATTTCATCACCTCTTACTGTCTTCTCTTCTTCCAGGATTAAACACACTATTCAAGCCTTATCAGGCTTGAGCAATGTACCATCTTACTTTAGGAACTGCCTTAGTCAAAAAATCTGCCGCATTGTCCAAAGTATGCACTTTCTTGACTTCAACAGATCCAGCTTCAATGATATCCCTTGAAAAATGAAGTCTAACATCAATGTGCTTAGACCTCTCATGAAACGCTTGATGCTTCACTAAATGAAGTGCACTCTGATTGTCACACTGAATAGTAACACAATTTTTGTCTTATTCCCATGTCCTTGAGAATTCCTTTAAGCCATAAAGCTTCTTTGACTGCCTCAGTTAATGCAATGAACTCTGCTTCTGTTGTTGACAATGCAACCACTGACTGTTGCACACTCTTCCAACTCACAGGTGTACCATACAAAGTAAAAACATACCCTGTAATGGATTTTCTAGTATCCAGATTTCCTACAAAGTCTGCATCAACATATCCTACCAAAGGTGTGGTATTTGCTTCTTGTCTCTGGAATTTCAAACCCATACTGACAGACCCCTTCAGATATCTTAACACCTGTTTTAAGGCTTCCCAATGTGATTCCCCAGTATTTGACATATATCTGCTTACAAGAGACACACTATAGGCCCAGTCTGACCTGCTACATATCATTCCATACATTAAACTACCAACCCCACTGGCATATGGAACATTCTTCATGTGAATCTCCTCAGCTGCAGTCTTTGGGCACTGATCCTTGGATAACTTTATCTGTAGATTTACTGGAATACATACTGGTCTGGATTCATGCATGTGGAATCTCTCCACAACCTTCTCCAGATACTGCTTCTGTGATAGCCATAATGTTCCAGTCTCTCTCTTTCTAATGATATCCATTCCTAGAATCTTCCTGGCTTCCCCTAGATCTTTCATGTCAAATTCTGAATTCAACTTTCCTTTCAGCTGTTGTATCTTGTCACTGCTCTTGCTGGCTATGAGCATGTCATCCACATATAACAGCAGGAACACCTGTTCAGCTCTTGAACTTCTGTTAAAGTATACACAGCTGTCATATAAGCTTCTAATGAACCCTGCACCCATCATGAACTCATTGAACTTCTTATTCCACTGCCTGGGACTTTGTTTCAACCCATAGAGTGACTTCCTGAGAAAACAGACCTTCTCTTCAGTTCCAGGAATCACAAAGCCCTCAGCTTGCTTCATGTATATCTTTTCAACCAGATCTCCATGCAGGAATACTATCTTGACATCTAGCTGCTGTAATTCCAAGTCTTCTTGAGTAACCTTTGATAGAAGTAACCTGATAGAGCAATGCTTCACTACTGGAGAAAATAATTCATTGTAATCAATGCCTTCCCTTTGAGTGAAGCCTCTGGCAACCAACCTTGCCTTGTACCTGATCTTATCAGCTTTTCCAGCCTCCACCTTTTTCTTGAAAATCCATTTTGAGCTAACTAGTTTCTGCCCTTTTGGTTTGTCTACAAGCTTCCAGGTTTGGTTTATCTCTAAGGATTCCATTTCCTCCATCATGGCTCTTATCCAGTATTCACTCTCACTGCAACTCACTGCTTCCTTGAAACTACTAGGCTCTTGTAACTCCAAGTCTTCTGCTACACTTAGTGCATAAAATACACTACCAGCTAATCCATAGAAGTCAGGTTTTTGAATTTGTCTTCTTGGCCTATCTCTTCCTATGCTATAGGTTCTGAGATTTGCCATCTCAGTTTGGCCTTCTTCCTCTTCTAATGAACTGTCATCTTCTTGCTGAGCTTGTGTATTCTCATCTGGTGGTCTCTGCTCATTATTAGGCTCCACCTGAACAGAAATTCTTTTAGGTTCCACAGCTCCATCAGCTTTCTCTTGGCTCCCACTAGAGTTGTATCCCATTACATCTTCATTGAACTTTACATCTCTGCTTATAAGAAGCTTCTGGTTTCCCTGTTCTAAGCACCATAACCTGTAGCCTTTTATGCCCTCAGGATATCCCAGAAATAAACATCTTTGTGCTCTTGCATCAAGTTTATCTTGCCTAATGTGAGCATAGGCTAGACAACCAAATACTCTTAAGTCATGGTAGTTTGGTGTCTTTCCACTCCACACTTCTTCTGGAGTTTTAAATCCTAGAGTTGATGATGGTGACCTGTTGATCAAATAACATGCAGTATTCATTGTCTCTCCCCAGAAGGACTTAGGTAACCCAGCATCAATCAACATACATCTAACTCTTTCCAGCACAGTTCTGTTAAATCTTTCAGCAACTCCATTCTGTTGGGGGTTTAGAGGGACAGTTCTGTGCCTTGTGATGCCCTTCTCTTCACAGAACTCTGTGAATTCAGTGGACAGATATTCTAGGCCATTATCTGTCCTAAGATGTTTTAGCTTCTTCCCTCTTAGGTTCTCTACCTGATTCAACCATGTTTTAAACTTGAGAAATGCATCACTCTTGTTTCTTAAAACATACACCCAGGTTTTTCTGCTATAATCATCAATGATGGATATGAAATACCTTCCCCCTCCATGTGTTTCTGTTCTTGAAGGCCCCCAAATATCAAAGTGTATATAATCCAGGGGTTCTTGAGTGGAATGAATCCCTTTGGCATAAGGCAGTTTCTTTGCCTTTCCCATAGCACATTTGTCACAGAAATCCAGTGTTCTATTCCCCATTTCACCAATGATACCCTTCTTGGATAACTCCTTCAACCCTTTCTCTCCAATATGACCCAGTCTTCTATGCCACTTCATCACATCTTCTTTGCTTATTACAGATTCAGCACATCCTATCACAGGTGATCCAATCAAAATAAACAGGCCATTGTGTTGCCTTCCTTTGATTACCAGCTTATTGTGTTTGGTGATGTGAAGATAACCATCTAGGGAATTGAACTGACAGCCATTTGCCACTAAAGAGCCAAGGGATAAAAGCTTTCTTTTCAATCCAGGGACATACCTCACTTGAGAAATAGTTCTGATAACTCCATCATGCATTTTAATTTGAACTGATCCTGTGCCTTTGACTCTGCAGGAGTGATCATTTCCTAGCAGTACACATCCTCCATCTTCTTTCTTTAGATCCTTGAACCATGATTCATTTGGGCACATGTGGAATGAGCATCCAGTATCCAGTACCCATTCCTTTTCCATTCTGGTGTCTGTTATGTTTAAGACTTCTGGGATGTCTTCTTGATGCTCTGTCATTGCCACCTCTGCCCTCTGAGTCTCCTGCTTCTTCTTCTTTTGTGGACAGTCCTTCTTTAAGTGTCCTGTTTGCTTACATTTGAAACACTTCCTGGTTTCAACCCAGTCACCTTGTTTCTTTACATTTTGAGTTCCAGATTTATTGTCTTTAAGTCCCTGGAACTTCTTCTTCTGGAAATTCTTTTTGAACTTAATGTTCAAGCCCTCTCCACCTTGTGTAGAACCCTTCTCTCCCTGATTCTGAAAGCACTTGGTCTTCAATGCTGACAAGATGGATTCATAACTGATTTTCCCATCTCTTCCAAACATCAGTGCATCTTTGAAGCTTTCCATGGATTTTGGAAGAACATTTAACACCATCAGGGCCTTATCATCATCCTCCAAATTCACCCCCAAATCTTCCAGCTCTTCAATCATCTTGACAAACTCATCAAGTTGATCAGAAATACCTTTATCATCAGAGATTTTGAAAGTCATTAGCTTCTGTTTCAGAAACAGTTTGTTTGATATAGACTTTGATTGATATAGTTCCTCCAATTTTCCCCATGCCTCCACTGCATTCTTGCACCGCGAAACCTCCCTCAAAGGTTTATCTCCCAGGCATAAGAATATCAAACTCAGAGCCTTCTTATCCAATTCTGGAAACTTGAATTTCTCAGCATCAGGCCATTGGTCAATAGGAAGAAGGGCAGAGTCTAAGCCATTTTGAATCAGCACCGCATTCATCTTGATATTCCAGAGTGAGAAGTCATTCTTTCCAGAGAACTTCTCCACATCCATCATTACTCCAGCCATTCTTCTTCTTCTTCGAGTTTGTGTGTATGTTTCCCACATACGGCACCACTTGTTAGGTTTGAGAACACTTATCACACACAAACAACAAATTCAAACCAGAAACGAATGAAAAACAGATTGAAAATCGACCACTAGAAACCGAACGCAAAAACCAGGAAATAAAATGAGGAACACAATCTTTTACGTGGTTTGATCAATGTGATCTACATCCACGGAGGCTCTATACACCTCAATTCACTCAACTAGACAATCAATTACAAGAAACAACCCAGAAAACTAGAAGCCCCAATTCACAACCCGAATTGAGCTCAAGAACCCTAGCTCTCTAATTCTAATGATTGTGTAGAGTTTTCAGAGGGAAGAATACGTGTATCAACTCTTCTTTACATGTTGAACAAATGTATATAACAATCTAAGCTCGAATCAAGAAACTCTGGGAGTTGGAATCAAAATCAGTTGCAGCTGTTTTCCAAACTGCTACGAGTCTTCCACAACGGTTTTTCATGCATCAGTCCAAAACCGTTGCGGATTTCTGTTATAACCGTGGCCAGCCCGGTTCACCAAATAACTTCCAAATCTGAATTGAACTTATCCCGGTTCTCCGGCCCAGTTCTTCACAACCCAAACCCGGTTCCTGACCCTACTCAACCTCTACTACACTTCATGTTCACTTGAAGAAATTGAATTGATACCTACAACACGTGTTCGTGCACACGCTTTAGGACACTTTCAATGTCAATTTTGTGATGTTTTGTGCAATTTTACGTGTACTTCGTGCATTTAATTCTCATTGGGAAAATAATGTGTTTGGTTCATTTTTGTGTTAAACCAGGTACAAATGGATCGAAAAAGAGCATAAGAAGATCGCGGAGTCGGGGGATAGATCGAGGCAACAAAGAACAGGGCTAAAGGAAGATTCCGATTGAGACAGGATACAAATCTCGGCCAAGATGACCTTTCAGGGAAAACTTGATGTTTTGAAGAGCTGATGATCTCGGCCTAGACAGGCAATGAATCTCAGCCGAGATGACTCTCCAGGGAAAATCCAGAATTTCAAGAGATCAAGATCTCGGCCGAGAGGAAACCCAATCTTGGCCGAGAAGAGTCAAACCCTAACAAGCCCTGCAAACCCCCTTTTCACGTCTCGGCCGAGATTCAGTTGCATCTCGGCCGAGATCAGCCTTCGATTCACCCAGCAGAAAATCTTCATTGTTTCGTCTCTGCCGAGACACACTTGAATCTCGGCCGAGATCCTTCAACCTGTTTTAAATTATGAATGCGATTTTGCCTAAAACTCAAGTGACAACTCTTCCCCTATATATATAAGTTCCATTTCGAATTTGACCTATCCAAGAACACAATTCCAGCCATTTTCAAGCCACCAAAGCCACCAAGGAGGGATATTTGGCAAGAGATTAAAGGATCGTCTTCTCCAATTGACATCTTGGGTTTCATCTATCTTAGTATCATGTTTTCTTGCTTTTCTACTTATTTTCTGTTTGTTTTAACTTCTATGGGTGAGTAGCATCCTTATTGCAACCCTTGATCATTAGTTGAACCTTGGATTGAGAATGTTTATGTAATTTTTACGGTTGTTAACCGATTGGATTATGTTTTTAAAATATTTTATGTTATTTGGGATTGTTGATTCACACTTATGAATTGAATTATGGTTTGATCACCCATTTGGATATTTGTTTGTGTGTTGTTAGAATTAGGCTTATAATCCGTAATTGTTATGAATTCGATTCCCGTGTAGCAAACAATAGATTTATTTTATTGAGGATAACATAGAATTCGACCACTAAAACCGAGCTTACGAGTTTTATGTTGAATCTACTCCGTTGTCTTGATTCTTAATGTACTTGACTATTGATTCTTAAAGAGCTTGTTTTAGGAATTGATAAGTTGAGTAGGATTAATTGAAGAGCTTGTTTTGATTAATCATACTTAAGAGACAACAAGATTGATAGAGCTTGTTATTAATCTTGGAGTAGTAGTTCTAAGGCTAACCAATTGGGTAATAACATCAATTACATAAATTACTCGAAACAAGGGGATACTTAATCAAGGGTTGAATCCTTTAATCATATTTTAAAACCCAAAAATCAATCTACTTATTAGTTGTAGTTAGTAATCATTAGGAGTTTACAGTCGGATAATCAAACCCCCTTCCCCTTTATTGCTTTCATTATTTGTTGCTACTTTTATTTAAATTTTACAATCGCTTGATCTCTCAAAATGACACTAGACTACCGTTCCTCGTGGGAACGACCCTTACTTGCCACTCTACTAGTTAGATTTGTAGGATAAGGTTAAGTATATATTTACATTTACAATTTAATTTGGTATGGTCCAACAACTCGTTACAAAATTTTAGCATTGTTGTCGTGGAACGATGTTAAGTGTTGTATTATGTTGGTATTCAAGGATATTCTTTATTTACATAGGTAGTTGTTTGCTTGTTTTATTTAGTAATCTAAATACTTACCTTGGTTGTTTTTTCGGTTTAGTTGTAGTGGATGTTCTTGCGCTCACAAGGGGAGAAAGGATTGTTATTTGAACCGGACATCGTTGAAGGTGCGCGGGTGTTAAGGAGAAGAGCTCGAGGTTTGGAACAAATCTGAGAAGAATTTGATGCTTTGAATATAGAGAGTGAGGAAACCATTGAATTGGAAGAAATGGCTGATGAACAGATTCAGGAGAGGACCATGAATGAGCTTGCTAACACAAGGGTTGCACATGAACCCTTGTGTATCACATTTCCGGAGATAGGGAATGATACTACCTTTGAGCTCAAGTCGGGGCTCATTCATCTGTTGCCATCATTTCATGGGCTATCCGGAGAAGACCCGCATAAGCATGTGAAAGAGTTTCATGTGGTCTGATGAAGCCTGAAATCGACTAGAGTGACTGAGGAATAGATTAAACTGAGGGCATTACCTTTCTCACTCAAAGACCTTGCAAGAGATTGATTATACTATTTGCCACCCGGTACCATTACCACTTGGGAGCAAATGGAGACACAGTTTCTTGAGAAGTACTTTCCTGCATCCTGGACTACCAACATCAGAAAGGAGATCAGTGGAGTTAGGCAAATTCAAGGGGAAACCTAATACGAATACTGGGAAAGGTTCAAGAAACTTGTAGCAAGCTGCCCACCACATCAAATCACCCTGCAGTTGTTGATCCAATATAGGTATGAGGGGCTTTGTCTAACTGACTGAAATACGATTGACTCAGCCAGCGGTGGGGCTTTGGTCGACAAGACCCCTACTAAAGCCCGAGCATTGATCTCCAAAATGGCAGCCAACACTCGATAATTCGGCTATCGAGAGCCCGTGAGACACGTCAAGGATGTCATCGATTCGAGTATTGAAGAGAGGTTGGATCAGCTTACTGACCTAGTAAAGAAAGTGGCTTCGGGTAGTACTCCTACTCCAAGACCTTGCAGAATCTGTCAAGTAACCGAACATTTAACTGATACTTGTCCTATTCTCGAAGAGGAGATGGAGGCTCATGTCAATGCAGTGCACAATTTCTATCCTAACTATGCTGAATGATCCTTATTTACAAACATACAACCCAGGATGGAGAGACCATCCCAACTTCAAGTATGGGCATCAGGATCTGAATGTGCAACAACAGGGTGAATAAAGTGGGCACAATCGAACCCCTACCCTAAGGGGATGTTCCACCAGAGACAGCCCATAGAGCCAATACCCTCTAATCCATCATTGTCCGACATAGTGAAAAGCTTGGCAACTAGTACCCTTCAGCTTCAAAGAGAATCAAGTTCGAGGTTCCAAATTCTTGAGAACCAAGTCACTCAGATTGCCTCTGCCGTTTCTCGATTAGAAAATTCACAAGGTGGAAAATTATCTGATCAACCGAAAATTAATCCCAACAATATGCCTAACGTTAGCGCAACTGGGATTGTTAGTATGGTAATGCCTGTAGAGCTTGAGAAGCCCGGGCAGCCTCCACATGCGTAGAAAGATGGTCTACTTGAATGTTCAAAGGAACAAAAGAGCTCAACACCTAAAGGTCCCGAAGCTCAAGCTCGTATACCTAAATGGAAAATTGCAAAAGAGTTGAAGAAGCAAAAAGAGGTGATGGCAGCATGCCTTCCTGACCATCTATTGCCATTTCTAACTAGGAAATCCCCTTCATCCAAGGAAATCGAGAATGTCAGTGTTAGTATTTTTGGGAGTGGGAAAATACTCGAGAAAGGGAAGTTGAGAGATGAAGGAAGGAGAGTTGAAAATGAAGAAGAAATTGCTGAGAACATAATCTCGGCCGAGAAACACCACAATCTCGGCCGATAGCTTACTTCGAACACAAGGGAAAAGTCTTTGCCTAACTATCTCGACCGAGAAGGAAGTGAATCTCAGCCAAGATCACTCAACCATGGCTGAAAGTGAAAAACGATGTAAAACACGTCTCGGCCGAGACACAAGTGAATCTCGGCCGCGATCCTCAGGGGTCACAATTCAATGTTGCAATTCCACCACTTCGATTTTCCAGCCAGATCAAGAAGGGTCCAGATAGAAACAGAGACAAGGAAATGCTGGAAGTGTTCCAGATGGTGGAGATCAACATTCTGTTGATCGAGGCAGTGAAGCAGATTCCCCGTTATGAAAAGTTCTTGAAGGATTTGTGCACCAACAAGAGAAGGCTTAAGGGGAACGAGAAAGTGCTCATGAGTGAAAACGTGTCAGCAATTTTTCAAAAGAAGCTTCCACAAAAATGCAAAGATCTTGGTATGTTTGTTATTCCTTGCAAAATAAACAACCAAAAGAATGAACATGGTATGCTAGATTTAGGAGCATCAATCAATGTTATGTCTCACTCTATTTTTTTATCCTTGAATGTGGGGCCACTCAAGGAAACACAAGTAGTCATTCAACTAGCCGATCGAAGCGCTTCATACCCCGATGGGGTGATTGAATACGTGCTAGTTGAAGTTGATAACTTTGTGTTTCCGGCTAATTTCTACATTTTGGAGATGCAAGGGAATTCATCAATCTCTATGCCTATCTTATTGGGAAGGCTGTTTCTAAACACCTCCCAACCTAAGATAGATGTCCATGGAGGCACACTCACAATGGAGTTTGATGGAAAGACCGTGCAATTTAACATTTTTTTATTCTGAGCAGTATCCCAAGGACTCCCATACTATTTTTCCTCATGATATTGCTAATCCTCCTATCGAGAGAGAATTTGAGATAGCGCGCAGGAATAAGTCAAACATTTCCACATTCTTGAAACATCATGAAGAGCAGGGTGAGAAGCTGCATGAAGTAAAGTGCTTGAACTGGTCTAGACCAATATGGAAACCATCTTGGAATCAATGCTAATGGAAAGAACATCCGTCGAGCCAACGACGTTAAAAAAAGCCACTTGTCGGGAGTTAACCCGACGGTATCTTTAATTTTTTGCACTTTCAAATTCATAGTTTAGTAGCTTAATAAATGCCTTATGGCATATTTGATGTTTTTTTTTTGGAAATGCACAGGTTTAGATCAAAATAATCAAGAGATAGCAAGAAATGGTGGTGAAAAGGATCAAAATGAAGAAAAGGTGCAGGGGAAGAAATCTCGGCCGAGACGTAATGAAGGCAAAACAGCGTAATTCCCTTGAAGGCTATCTCGGCTGAGATACACAAAGCATCTCGGCCGTGATTCAGAAGAGCCCAACCTGGCCAAATTCGCTGGAAGACTATCTCGGCTGAGACACCAAGCCATCTCGACCGAGATCAAATTCTCCAGAATAGTGGTAAATTCCCTGGGAGGTTATCTCGGCCGAGACACACAAGCATCTCGTCCGAGACCAATTCAACAGGAAATAGGCGAATTCCACAGGAGACCCATCTTGGCCGAGACACAACTGCATCTCGGCCGAGATCTACTGGTAAACCCAAAGCTGAAGATACCATCTCGGCCGAGATGAAACGCAAAAAAATGCATCTCAGCCGAGAGCAGCCCAGGCATAAATACCCCTGCGCGAACAGATTAGGGCACTTCTTCCCCCCCAAAACAGTGATTTGCGCACAAGCACACACCCACTCTCAAATTTCACCATTTTCACTCAATCTTATTCACTCAAACTCAAACTCACACACACACACACCCACATCATATAACGGACCTTCATCCAAAAAAAATTGGATTTGGAGCGGTTTTGAGCTCGGGTTAAAAAACGACGCGAAAGGAAATTTTTAAATCTTCTTCGTCTAAACTCGTCCGGTACGTATTGCTATCACCTCCTATTACTATTGTGCTATTTATTGTTGAATTTGATGCATGATAGGATGTCAATTTCGTATTTTTAGTTGGCTTTATTAAATTTGGTTTAAAATTGCAATATTGTGTAAATTGATAGTCGAATCGATTTATTTTCCGATTAAGAATAAAAATTTGTTATGATATGCGATATTTGTAGACTAGGAGATTGGATTGGGTGAGACATTTGTGAATTTGGATTGTGAATACTCTTCTAACATGTATATGGATTATATAGCCTTTTTGCTTGATTAATATGATTGTCACTTCAATTTTTGAGCAAGAATGGTTTATGTGTTATTGTTTCAGATGACTCGATATATGTTAGAACACATTAAATCGATTTAGATTATTTTGTTAATTTGATTGTCAATTTAATCTGCAAAAGGCAATTTAGGCAAGATATTTTATTCATGATTGAAGAATAATGAGTGTGAAATTATTTTTCCCATGGATAAATGAGGGTGGATATATAAGTTTGAATTTTTTTTCTTAAACTTAAGTTTAATGTGGGTGTTTTTAACTGGTTACAGGCAAGCAATGGCACCACCAAAAAACACAAAGAAGAGCACCAACCAAGAGGGCACCTCAACCCAGGCTATAACTCAGAAAATTCGGAAGAGTCAAGCCAAAGGCAAGGAAAAGGCAACTGAGCCCACACCGGAAATTCCCGCACCAGAAATTCCATTGCCCATTGACCTGGCCGCTGATAGTAGACACTATGAAATAGAGTGTGAGAACAAGGATCATCAGAAGCGGTTTGCGAAGCTGATCAGACGGGGGGTGGTAGCCACCCAATATGGTGACCCGAAGATCCTGGAAGCTACGGGAATAAAGGAAAATGTGGATGAGCTCTTGAAGAGAGAATATTTAGCAAAGCTCCTTGCCCCTCGGCCATCCTATCCACGTTTCGTTTTGGAGTTCTTAAGCACTCTGGAAATTAGAGCTGACTCAGCCAAATGCAAGAGGACGACATACACTATAAACTTGCGGCTGATGAATGAGCAGAGAGTTCTTCACAGAAATGATCTGATCAACATTTATGGGTTCTAGTCAACTTTCGATGACCATGCAGAGGATGAGGGATTCGATTTCCAGTCCTTATAGGGGCAAATCATTGCCGCCCCCGGTATAAAAGAAGCTCAGGTATACGATTCAGAAGGGTCAAAAACCACATTCATCTGAAATCCATTTGTCAAATACCTGCAGAAGCTTCTGAGCATGTCTCTGTATGGAAGGAAGGAGATGAGTCAAGTTCGGTTCCCAAAAGTACAGACTTTGTGGGCAGTCATTAGTGCCAAAGATAGAAGGTATGAAGAGATTCTAATTGAAAGCTTCGAGAAGGTTGTGAAATAATTGACAGCGGAAAAGAGGAAATAGGGGAAGCTTCCGGATCCTATCCATTATGGCGCCCTTATCACACCTATCCTCGACCATTTCAATGTCCCTTTACCATACTTTGAGCCCATCACAAATGACTGCTATCTGGATTGGGACGAAATGGAGAATATGAGGATAGCTCGGCTGGGATACCGAGAGGAGGTGTCTGGAGATAAAGTGCCATATGTTATGCAGAATGTGGGGCCCTATCCCCAACTTCTCAACCCTCCTTTGACTCATTTCAGAACTTGGAGAGCACAATCAATTTGGCATTGAGCTCAGAGGAGCACCTTAGAGAGTCAAAAGAATCAGATTGTCTAGAGCTCTCAGCATATCAGAAGACCAAGGCCAAGACCAAAGCACCCAGGGCACGAAGACAGATCTCCAGGGGTATAGGAAGCAATCAGTCAGAGAGACCGTCCAAGAAGAGGTGAGCTAGAGCAGTCCAATCTCAGGCGGAGATTCGGGAAAAACATTGTGACCGGCTAAGCAATTTAGAGTCAGGTGTGCAGGACATCAAGGCTGATATCAGTGCAATTAGGGGAGATGTCCATAAAATGGGTGAGGATATGAAGGAAATCAAAGAGAGTCAGAACAAGTTACTAGCATTGTTCAAAAGCATCAAAGGATGTTTTACTGGCTCGAGCCCTCGAGACGCCAGGCCTTCCAAGTCGCTGTGAGTAGAGCACCGATAATGCCTTGCCCTATTCTTCACAAACTTAGTTGAAAACTAAGTTTGGGGAGACAGTAGGGGGTGAGACACTCTTGGCCGCTCGAATTCTCGAACTCCCTCATGCCTCTTTTCTGAATTCTTATGCTTATTGGTTGTTTTGGATTGTATTATTAGCCTGTGAGCCATTTGATATTCTACTCTTACATTAGTTTAGATTATTCTGATGTCCTGTGTGCCGAATTCCATTGATTATTGTGATTTGGTGGATTCCATTGTTTTGATTTTGTTGATGACGTTACTTGGTCTGTGAGCCAATTGCTATCATTTGATTGTTTTTGTTGCTTTGATATTGTTGATATTTAGATTTTGATACCTTGCACATGATAGGAGTAGGATTTTTGTTAAGTTAGTTATTGGCTTTGGCTAAAACGGTTAATAATTGGTTAAATTCGACGAGCACCAATGCGTACTCCTCTTTTCCGCAAACTTGGTTTCCAACCAAGTTTAGGGATGGGGTGGTAGGCGTACAAGTTGGCCGCTCGAAAAAAAAAAAAGTGATTGGACCTTGTAGGAATGAGAATTGTGGCATTGGTTAATGATCAAAATTTTTGAACAATTTTTTTTGAAAATGGCACTTGATAGAGCATGATAGGCTTTTAAATCAAAATCAACTTGCATTCAACACTTGGGATCAAATTTTTTACCAAGTGAGGTTTTGAGCCTTAAATTGATACTCCTGTTTTAGGAGTAATTCAAAATTCCTTTCGGTGTGAAATTCGTTAAATGCATGCATTTTGCTCTAGAACTAGCCCTGATTCTCTACTTTGAATGACTCGGTACATGTCGTGGCATTGAAAATGATTTTAGGCACTTGTTGATTCGAACCTATTTCAAAAGCTTGAAAATATTCCCTTTTTCTTTGATAGCCAATTTTAAAAGCTAATTCCCTTTTCATTTAGCCTTTGAATCGAAATGGACTATAAGAATATGAGTGAGGCGGTTGGAATGTAGTCGGATTGGAGAGTTGGGATCAAATGTAGATTGACTAATAGAAAATGTTGAAGGGTGAAAGGAAACATACAAAAAAGGCAAAAATCGAGATTATTAACCTCTCCATTGGTTGTAAATATTTTTCAAATAAAAAAAAAAGAGAGAAAAATCGAAAATCGAGAAAAAAAGTCGAAAAATCAGAAAAACAAAAGAAATAGTTGACTGTATATACTGTCTTAGTGTGATAAAATTGGAGAGGTTAGTAAAAAAATCACACTTCTTGTGATTATCACTCTTAAAGGTTGAAAATGTCATAAGATATATACTTCAATTGAGAGTTAATAAACAAGAGATCAGTAGGTTGGTTCGAGTTAAGGAAGTCGAATCTTAGGATTGACTTGATTGGGAATTGAGAAGGCGAGGAAGAATGACTATTGTTTGAGGGGTAGACGGGTAGAGCCCACTCGTTTAATCCATTTTTATAGTCACTCTTACCTAGAATCATCCCACCTTACCCCAAGCCAAGACTACAACCTATATAAAGACATATTTGATTCTTTGTCACACTTGTCAATACGTTTTCAAGTTTGGATGATTGGCAAGCCTATGGTAGGCGGTTCATGCACTTCAGGTCGAGAATATCAAAGTATAGAACGTAGTGGATTTTACTTATCACACATGCTCGTTACTTTCATCTTTGCCTTGCTTTTAAGAAAATAATCTGAAACCGATTGCCACTTAAATATGTCCTAAACACGTGTTATTTCTTCTTTTTCTTTATTTGGTCAAGACGAACAAAGTTCTAAGTTTGGGGAGATTTGGTACACGTGTTCATGCACACACTTTAGGACGCTTTAAGTGTCAATTTAGTGATGTTTTTGTGCAATTTCACGTGTACTTCATGCATTTAATTCTCCTTAGGCAAAATAATGTGTTTGGTTCATTTTTGTGTTAAACCAGGTGCAAATGTATCGAAAAAGAGCATCAAAAGATCGCGGAGTCGGTGGACAGATCGAGGCAACAAAGAACAGGTCTAAAGGATGATTCCGGCCGAGACAGGATACAAATCTCGGCCGAAATGACCTTCCAGGGAAAACCTAAAATTTTGAAGAGCTGATGATCTCGGCCGAGATGGGCAATGAATCTCAGCCGAGATGAATCTCCAGTGAAAATCTTGAATTTCAAGAGATCAAGATCTCGACCGAGAGGAAACCCAATCTTGGCCGAGAAGAGTCAAACCCTAACAAGCCTGAAAAACTCCTTTTCATGTCTCGGCCGAGATTCAGTTGAATCTCGGCCGAGATCAGCCTTCGATTCACCCCGCAAAAAATCTTCATTGCTTCGTCTCAGCCGAGACACACTTGAATCTCGGCCGAGATCCCTTCCCCTGTTTTTAAATTGTGAATGCGATTTAGCCTAAAACTCAAGCGACAACTCTTCCCCGATATATATAAGTTCCATTTCAAATTTTACCTATCCAAGAACACAATTCCATCCATTTTCAAGCCACCAAAGCCACCAAGGAGGGATATTGGGCAAAAGATTGAAGGATCGTCTTCTCCAATTGACATCTTGGTATTTTAGTATCATGTTTTCTTGCTTTTCTACTTATTTTCTTTTTGTTTTAGCTTCTATGGGTGAGTAGCATCCTTATTTCAGCCCTTGATCATTAGTTGAACCTTAGATTGAGAATGTTTATGTAATTTTTACAGTTGTTAACCGATTGGATTATATTTTTAGAATGTTCTATGTTATTTGGGATTGTTAATTCATACTGATGAATTGAATTATGGTTTGATCAACCATTTGGATATATGTTTGTGTGTTGCTAGAATTGGGCTTATAATCCGTAATTGTTATGAATCAGATTGTTGTGTAGCAAACAATAGATTTATTTTATTGAGGATATCATAGAATTCGACCACTAAAACCGAGCTTACGAGTTTTATGTCGATTCTACTCCGTTGTCTTGATTCTTAATGCACTTGACAATTAATTCTTAAAGAGCTTGTTTTAGGAATTGATAAGTTGAGTAGGACTAATTGAAGAGCTTGTTTTGATTAATCATACTTAAGAGACAACAAGATTGATAGAGCTTTTTATTAATCTTGGAGTAGGAGTTCTAAGGCTAACCAACAGCTCGTTACCAAATTTTGGCATCGTTGTCGGGGAACAATATTAAGTGTAGTATTATTTTGGTATTCAAGCATATTGTTTATTTACATAAGTAGTTGTTTGCTTGTTTTATTTAGTAATCTAAATACTTACCTTGGTTCTTTGTTTGGTTTAGTTCTAGTGGATGTTCTTGCGCTCACAAGGGGAGAAAGGATTGTTATTTGAACCGAACATCGTTGAACGTGAGCGGGTGTTGAGGAGAAGAGCCCAAAATTTGGAACAAATCCGAGAAGAATTTGATGCTTTGAATATAGAGAGTGAGGAAACCATTGAATTGGAAGAAATGGCTGATGAACAGATTCCGGAGAGGACCATGAAGAAGCTTGCTAACACAAGGGATGCACATGAACCCTTGTGTATCACATTCCCGGAGATAGGGAATGATACTATCTTTGAGCTCAAGTCGGGGCTCATTCATCTCTTGTCATCATTTCATGGGCTATCCGGCGAAGACCCGCATAAGCATTTGAAGAGTTTCATGTTGTTTGCTCAAGCATGAAACCGACAAGAGTGACTGAGGAATAGATTAAACTGAGGGCATTCCCTTTCTCCCTCAAAGACCTTGCAAGAGATTGGTTATACTATTTGCCACCCGGTACCATTACCACTTGGGAGCAAATGGAGACATAGTTTCTTGAGAAGTACTTTCCTGCATCCCGGGCTACCAACATCAGAAAGTAGATCAATGGAGTTAGGCAAATGCAAGGGGAAACCTTATACGAATACTGGGAAAGGTTCAAGAAACTTGTAGCAAGCTGCCCACCACATCAAATCACCCCGCAGGTGTTGATCCAATATTGGTACGAGGGGCTTTGTCTAACTGACCGAAATATGATTGACTCAGCCAGTGGTGGGGCTTTGGTCGACAAGACCCCTACTGAAGCCCAAGCATTGATCACCAAAATGGCAGCCAACACTCAATAATTCAGCTGTAGAGAGCCCGTGAGACGTGTCAAGGATGTCATCGATTCGAGTATTGAAGAGAGGTTAGATCAGCTTACCGACCTAGTACATGAGTCAGGTGCGCAGGACATAAAGGCAGATATCGGTGCAATTAGGAGAGATGTCCATAAAATGGGGGATGAAATGAAGGAAATCAAAGAGAGTCAGAACAAGTTACTAGCCTTGTTCAAAAGCATCAAAGGATGTTTTACTGGCTCCCGCCCTCGAGACGCCAGGCCTTCCAAGGCGCTGTGAGTAGAGCACTGAGAATGCCTTGCCGTTTTCTTCACAAACTTAGTTAAAAACTAAGTTTGGGGAGACAATAGGGGGTGAGACACTCTTTGCCGCTCGAATTCTCGAACTTCCTCATACCCCTTTTCTGATTTCTTATGCTTATTGGTTATTTCAGATTGTATTGTTAGCATGTGAGCCATTTGATATTATGCTCTTACATTGGGTTAGATTATTCTGATGGCCTGTGTGCCGAATTCTGTTGATTATTTTGATTTGGCAGATTCCATTGTTTTGATTTTGTTGATGACATTAGTTAGCCTGTGAGCCAATTGCTATCATTTGATTGTTTTTGTTGCTTTGATATTGTTGATATTTAGATTTTTATACCTTGCACATGATAGGAGTAAATTTTTTGTTAAGTTAGTTTGTTAGTTATGGCTTTGGCTAAAACGGTTAATAATTGGTTAAATTCGACGAGCACCAACTCGTACTCCTCTTTTCCACAAACTTGGTTTCCAACCAAGTTCGGGGAGGGGGTGGTAGGCGTATAAGTTGGCCGCTCGAAAAAAAAAAATTATTGGACCGTGTAAGAATGAGAATTGTGGCATTGGTTAATGATGAAAATTTTTGAACAATTTTTTTTGAAAATGGCACTTGATAGAGCATGATAGACTTTTGAAGCAAAATAAACTTGCATTCAGAACTCGGGATCAAAATTTTTACCAAGTGAGTTTTTGAGCCTTAAAATGATATACCTGTTTTAGGAGTAATTCAAAATTCCTTTCGGTGTGAAATTCGTTGAATGCATGCATTTTCCTCAAGAACTTCCCCTGATTCTCTACTTTGAATGAGTCGGTACATGTTGTGGCATTTTGAAAATATTTTTGCGCACTTCTTGATTTGAGCCTATTTCAAAAGCTTGAAAATATTCCCTTTTTACCAAATATGAATTGTCTCTAGTTAAGCCCCTTGAGCTTAAAACCATTTTCTTTGATAGCCAACTTTACAAGCCAATTCCCTTTTCATTTGGCCTTTGAATCCAAATGGACTATAAGAGTATGAGGGAGGCGGTTGGAAGATTGTCGGGTTGGAGAGTCGGATCAAATGTAGATTGACTAATAGAAAATGTTGAAGGGTGAAAGGAAAATTACAAAAAAAGGCAAAAATCAAGATTATTAACCTCTCCATTGGTTGTAAATATTTCTCAAATAAAAAAAAAAAGAGAGTAAAATCGAAAACCGAGAAAAAAGTCGAAAAATAAAAAAAAAAACAAAAGAAATAGTTGACTGTATATACTGTCTTAGTCTAATAAAATTGGAGAGGTTAGTAAAAAAATCACACTTCTTGTGATCATCACTCTTAAAGGTTGAAAAGGTCATAAGATATATACTTCAATTGAGAGTTGATAAACAAGAGATCAGTAGGTTGGTTCGAGTTGAGGAAGTCGAATCTTAGGATCGACTTGATTGGGAATTGAGAAGGCGATGAAGAATGACTATTGTTAGAGGGGTACATAGGTAGGGCTCACTCGTTTAGTCCATTTTTATTGTCACTCTTACCTAGAATCATCCCACCTTACCCCAAGCCAACACTACAACCTATATAAAGACCTATTTGATTTTTTGCCACACTTGTCAAGTACGTTTTCACGTTTAGATGATTGGCAAGCCTATGGTAGGCGGTTCATGTACTTCAATGCAAGCGTATACACGTCCCACTTGATACACTTGAGAGTTGAGAGATACACTCACCCGGTGAGGATCTCAAGTCGAGAATGCCAAAGTGTAGAAAGTAGTGGATTTTGCCTATCACACA
This sequence comes from Ajuga chamaepitys, assembly GCA_958295605.1. Classification (NCBI taxonomy): domain Eukaryota; kingdom Viridiplantae; phylum Streptophyta; class Magnoliopsida; order Lamiales; family Lamiaceae; genus Ajuga; species Ajuga chamaepitys. Next base: position 22,136,024 of record OY282498.1, on the reverse strand, counting down.
TGCTCATTACTTTCATGTTTGCCTTGCTTTTAAGAATTTAATTTGAAACCGATTACCACTTAAATATGTTCTAAACACGTGTTCTTTCTTCTTTTTCTTTATTTGTTCGGGACGAACAAAGTTCTATGTTTGGGGAGATTTGGTACACGTGTTCGTGCACACACTTTAGGACGTTTTAAGTGTCAATTTAGTGATGTTTTTGTGCAGTTTCACGTGTACTTCATGCATTTAATTCTCATTGGAAAAAATAATGCGTTTGGTTCATTTTTGTGTTAAAACAGGTGCAAATGGATCGAAAAAGAGCATAAAAAGATAGCGGAGTTGGTGGATCGATCGAGGCAACAAAGGACAGAGCTAAAGGAAGATCCCGGCCGAGGTAGGTTACAAATCTCGGCCGAGATGACCTTCCAGGGAAAACTTGAAGTTTTGAAGAGCTGAAGATCTCGGCCGAGATGGGCAATGAATCTCGGCCGAGATGACTCTCCAGGGAAAATCTTGAATTTCAAGAGATCAAGATATCGGCCGAGATGAAAACCAATCTCGGCCGAGAAGAGCCAAACCCTAACAAGCCATCAAAATCCTCTTTTCACGTCTCGACCGAGATTTAGTTGCATCTCGGCCGAGATCAGCCTTCGATTCACCCAGCAAAAAATCTTCATTGCTTCGTCTCGGCCAAGACACACTTGGATCTCGGCCGAGATCCTTTACCCTGTTTTAAAATTGTGAATGCAATTTTGCCTAAAATTCAAGTGACAACTCTTCCCCTATATATATACGTTCCATTTCGAATTTGACCTATCCAAGAACACAATTCCAGCCATTTTCTAGCCACTAAAGTCACCAAGGAGGGATATTGGGTAAGACATTGAAGGATCATCTTCTCCAATTGACATCTTGGGTTTCATCTATCTTAGTATCATGTTTTCTTGCTTTTCTACTTATTTTTTGTTTGTTTTAGCTTCTGTGGGTGAGTAGCATTCTTATTTCAGCCTGTTATGATAAGCTCAACCTCACACAAGACAAAAAAACAACAGAATTTGGACGAATAATCAGCAAGAAATCGGCCAAAAACAAACGAACCAAGAACACAAATGAAAATGATGAACACAGGGATTTTACGTGGTTCAATCAAAGATGATCTACATCCACAGAGGTTCTATAAACCTCAAAGCACTCCACTATTCAACCAATTACAAGAATTATCCAGAAATCTAGCAAAACCCCAAATCACACCCTGATCTAGAACATAAAACCCTAGATATCTAATTCTCATGATTGAGTAATGTTTACAGAGGGAAAATTATATCTACTAGTTCGCAACTATAAGTGTTTACAATGTATATAAGTGTTGAAGCTCGAATCTGGAAGTTGAGGAAGTTGTAACCACTTTGACTTAGGCTGTTTCAAACTGCTGCAGCGGGGCTTTCAAAACGGTTTATTATGCAACAGAACGAAACCGTTATGATTGACGGTTATAACTACCTCAAGCCTGGTTCCTTTATACCCTCATTACTGAACTCGGCTAAAACCCGTTTTTCTGATCCAGTTCCTTGCACTTCAAGCCCAGTTCTGGAATCCTCAAAACCTCTACTTCATACCATAACCACTTGATGAAATTGAACTAATATCTGCACAGCCCTTGATCATTAGTTGAACCTTGGATTGAGAATGTTTATGTAATGTTTACGGTTGTTAATCGATTGGATTATGTTTTTGGAATGTTCTATGTTATTTGGGATTGTTGATTCACACTTATGAATTGAATTGTGTTTTGATCACCCATTTGGATATTTGTTTGTGTGTTGCTAAAATTGAGCTTATAATCCGTAATTGTTATGAATCCGATTCCTGTGTAGCGAACAATAGATTTATTTTATTAAGGATGACATAGAATACGACCACTAAAACCGAGCTTACGAGTTTTATGTCGAATCTATTCCGTTGTCTTGATTCATAATGCACTTGACTATTGATTTTTAAAGAGCTTGTTTTATAAATTGATAAGTTGAGTAGGATTAATTGAAGAGCTTGTTCTGATTAATCATACTTAAGAGACAATAAGATTGATAGAGCATGTTATTAATCTTGGAGTAGGAGTTCTAAGGCTAACCAATTGGATAATAACATCAATTACATAAATTATTCGAAACAAGGGGATACTTGATCAAGGGTTGAATCCTTTAATCATATTTAAAACCCAAAAATCAATCTACTTATCTTGTCATCTTATGTTAATTGAATCTTAAGTTTATTTGATCATAGTTTAATAGTTGTTCTTGGTAATCAATAGTAGTTTACATTCGGATAATCAAACCCCCCCTCCCCCCTTTATTGCTTTCATTATTTGTTCCTACTTTTATTTAAATTTTACAATCACTTGATCTATCAAAATGACACTAGACTACCGTTCCTCGTGGGATCGATCCTTACTTGCCACTCTACTGGTTAGAGTTGTAGGATAAGGTTAAGTATATATTTACATATACATTTTAATTTGGTACGGTCCAACGACTCGTTACCACCCGTAATTAACCTAGTAGCTATGACCTCATCTAGATCACATTTCACTATTTTTATTCCCCCTTCTTTGGCAGTACATGGGTCGGGCTCACCCATTTACTATCTGAAATTAGAAAGATTATTGCTACAACTAACCATTTAAGGACCTCTTTCCAAACTACTTTCCTGCATCATGAGGTTAAGCCTACGTTGATTCTGAACTGAGGGTTTATACTCATCCTCCATTAAAGATTTTATGCATGCATATTGTGGGACTAATTCCCTCCAAATCAGCTATGGACCAACCTATCGCAGATTTATACTTTCTTAAAACACGCAACAATTTCTCAATTTCAGATTCAGTTAAAGAGGACGAAATTATTAGCCGATATCTTTTTTTGCTAGCAAGAAATTTATATCGTAGATGATCCGGTAACAGTTTAAGGTCAGGCATCCTTCACCCACTTTTGGTACTTCCTCCACAACTTTCTTACCTATGTCCTCTTGAGATGAGCTTCCTTTGGGAGCTTCCTGCAAAGCATTAAGAGCACTAACACTTTCTACAAGATCAAGGTTAGTAGAGTCATGATGATCAATACGAAAAACAGAATCAGTAAGACAAGCTTCAAGAGAATCGCAATCACTAGGTGAGATAAGTTTCTTGTATAATGTGGCATCTAAAGTTTGTATAGAGCTACATGTTTCTATTTGATTCACTTCTTCACTATCATGTTGCTGAAGAGCTTTATATATGGAAAAAGTTACCTTCTCTTCATCTACCATTAAAGTTAGTTCCCCTTTTTTAACATCTATTAATGCCTTATCCGTTGCTATTAATGGATGACCTAAAATCAAAGGGACTTCCTTGTCTTCTATCGTGTCTAGGACTACGAAATCAGCAGGAATGATAAACTTACCAACTTTGAATAGAACATCCTCTACAATACCCCTTGGCCCACTCATAGAAAGATCTAGTATTTGTAGGGCAAATGTAGTGGGTTTCATTGTGCCTATGCCTAATTTCTCAAAAATAGATAATGGCATTAAGTTGATACTAGTTCCTAGATCACATAGTGCTTTATCAAAAGTTAAGCTACCTATTTTGCATTCAAGAGTGAAACTACCTAGATCTTTGCTCTTTAATTGTAGCTTCCTTTGGATGACTGCACTGCGTTCTTCTGCTAGGTTCACTGTCTCGTATTCTTCCCACTTTCTCTTCTTTACAATCACCTCCTTCAGGAACTTTTCATAGTTAGGCATCTGTTGTAGTGCCTCAACAAAAGGTATGTTAATCTGAATTTTCTTCAGCACATCCAAGAACTTAACAAATTGCTCATCTATTTTCTTCTTCCTTAGGACTTGTGGAAATGGAACAGGCGGGACATATGCTTGTATATCGGCTTGATGTCTGACCCCTCGTTTGGTTTCAAGGCATCTTTTTCCTTCCTTACCTTCCCTTGTGTTTCTTTTTCTTCTTCCAATTGTTCTTTCTCTACTACCTTTTCTTTGTCAACTGGCAGCTTCGGACCCGCATACTCAGTATCACTTCTCAGTTGAATGGCTTGGCACTGCTCTCTTGGATTCACCACTGTATCGCTCGGGAACTGCCTCTGCTTATGTTGGGCTCCAACAATTTTTATCAACTGACTCATATTAGTAGACATTTCAGTTATGATGTTCTCGAGTCGCTTTATGTCTGCTCCCTGACCAGTCATGTTCTTGTTTAGCTCAATAAACTTTTCATCATATTTGGCGAATTGACACTGCATGATCTCCTCTTGTGTTGGCTTCTTATCATCACAAATCATATAATTCGTGACGGCGAATCCGGGTGGCGGATTAAGTGAATTCTTCGTATTGTCAAAAGAGAAGTTCTGATGATTCCGATTAGGAGGGTACTATTTGTACCTAGGCTGATTATTTTGGAAGTTGTAGAAGTTTCTCTTATTTACAAAATTAACAATTTCAACCTCCTCTTGGCCTATTATCTGTTGCGATGAATTGTCATTATGTTGTGCTAACATCAGACTAGTTAGCAAACTTTCTTGGCTTATCAAAGCTGTCAACTGAGATGTGAGATTTTCAATCAGCTCATTCTTGACAGGCTCTGCTTCTTTAACACTCACCACTCTACTTCGATGATTTCTCTCGTTACGCTACTGATAACTAGTTCTAGCCATCGCATCCAAAATCAAGAATGTCGTTCTCACGTTTTTCTCCATCAAACTTCCACCTGCGGCTGCATCTACATGATCTTTTGCTGGAGCAAGTAAGCCATTATAAAATTTGCATACTTGTTGCTTCTTTGAGAACCCATGGTGAGGACAACTCTGGATAAGATCCCGAAATTGTTCCCAAAGCTTCACCGAACGACTCTTGATCCATCTGCTAGAACTGGTTTATTTTGTTCCGCAAATCCAACATCTTGCACAGTGGACAGTATTTCAGAAGGAGTCTTGTGCGCAGATCTTTCCACTCTGTGACATCGTCTAATGAGTTATACTACTACAATGCTTTATTTTTAGAAAGAATGGGAATAACCTCATCTTCACTTTATCGTGTGGCACATGGTTCATCTTTATAGCCTCAGCCAATCTTCGGAACTTGTTCAGATGTACATTGGGATCTTCGAATGCGCTTCCACCAAACTGATTCTACTGCACAATATTTATTAGTGCAGGCTTTAACTCGAAGCTGTTTGCATTCAGCGGAGGTGGTTGCACTCCTCCAATTGGTCGATTTAGCATAGGACAAAGACAATCACTTATGGTGTGATGTCCTCGTCTGTATCATCATGAACAATCTGAGCTTGCCTCCGCTGCTGTGGTGGTTATTGCTGCTGCAAAATGGTGACTCTATCATCTATACAGGCTAAAGCCCCCAATATTCGATTCAATGCTTCCTCTTGAGTCAGGTTCTGTGGCACGTTTTCCATCTCAAACGTGGGATTTCTTCTCGTATGGTATATGCGGGCAGTTGCCTCAATTTTTAGGATCTAAAGGAACAAGGTGTTCTTTTCCTTTTGATCTGGTTTGCATGCGAAACCTAAAAACACTGCCAAAAATAAATACCATGTAATATAAAAATTAAATAAATAAATAAAAACGAAAATTAAATAACAAAAATGAAATTACGACAAATACAAATCTAGTCTAGTATCCTCTTATTACTCAAGATAAAAACTAGTATGCTATACTTATTCCCCGGCAACGGCGCCAAAAACATGACAGGCCTAATTTCTAAACCTAAAATACCACAAGTGAACGGGTGTAGATGTGTATAGGAAAAGTCAAGATCGATCCTTAGAGAACAGGCTAATGTAGTTTGATATTCTAATTTTCTAGGATTATCCTATCTAGACACTCGAACTGTGAGATTGATTTTGATAAACTAAATTGCTTAAACTAGTTTAACTGACTTAACAAACAAGGAAATTCCAATAAACAAGAATGTATCCTAGGGCCTCGATTTCATGAATTACTTCAATAATGACTAAGTTCAACTTATAGACTTTTAAACCAATTTTAGTATCTATTAGATGGCACTTAAATAACTTAGCCCTTCTCTCGAAGCGACCAAGTCGTGGATTGATTAGAGTAACTACCCTCTCGAGTTAATTAACCCTAACAACTCCCAACAACTCCCAAAATACCCTTAACCCTTTCGTACGCAGTCATAGACAACTATGCTATATGTCGTACGTCTATTAACAATTCCCTTCTCTCGAAGCAGAATTGCTAATCGGGTAAACTAAGCCTAAATGATCAATTTATGCTCAGTTATGGAATAAAACAAACGAGTAGATAGATGACTAAAATAGGAGTCTATAAATAAAAACTTAGATCAAAATTGTTGTAAAAACATTACTCTCTAACCATAGGACACGAGTAGTTTAGCTACTCATACCTAGTATTAAATCCATACAACTATCCGTTGAATACATTGTAAAGAAGTAAATAATCCCAATTTTGTTGGCTCCTCAATCTTCGCCTTTCGCTCTTTAATTGCTCTCTAAATATTCTCCAATGTGTCTCCCTTAAAAACAAGCCTCTCTTGCGCTTTTATAGAATTCGGAACAAACCTGGGGAGCTTCAGACTCCAATTCCTACTTGAAGCAGGAAGGTTAAAAAAATGGACCTTTTGACGCGGCCACGCAGGCTACCTCTCGCGGTCGCGTTAGTTCATGCTTGGAACATCACCAAAACAAGGCCTTTTGACGTGGCCCTGCGTATTGTACGCGTCCGTGTTGCACCATCAGTATTGAATTGCTTCACACCGTTTTTGTCACGACCTTGTTGGTTGATGGACGCGGTCGTGCCGGTTGTCCTCCAGATCAGTTTTAGACCGGTTTAGATCGGTTTAGGCCGGTTTTTCCTTTCCTTCGACTTGTACTTTCATTCGATAGTCGTAAAACTATGACTTTTAACCCTGAAATACTCAAAATACCTCCAAAACAAGTCAAACACGTTAAATGGTCTAAATATTACAAATCTAGACAATTCTCGATCACATATGCATGTAAATGCTATCAAATATAATCCTAAATCGACCTAAGTACATGCATAATTAACACCCCAACCCTACAAGCAGGTGAAGGTTGCCACTAAAATATATTTCTACTTTCAAAATATTTATCAGCGGAAGAAATTTTAATAAAAATATGAGTTAGAAAATTCCTCAATTAATTAAACTATTCTTTGCATAAAACTTAACTCGTAGATAACCCATATTTTTTAGTTAAAATCCTAATATATTTTTCAAATATCATATGTAGTAAAACCTTCTAATTTAAAAGTACGTAAAAGGTAAAACATGCATAATGTTAGCGTAACTTACATAATTTGAACACTAGTTTTACTTTAATACTTAAACTATACAACTATTTTCAGAAAACTTGCAACTCTAATTCTATCAATGCAAATTAAATACTTCTACTTTGATACTTAACATTAAAAGCATTTACTTTACTCTTTATGCTTCTTATTGGGAACTTGGCCATGCTAGCTAAATTCCCTGTCATCCATTCGACCTAAAATTGTTTTCAGCACAGGATCATGAGTTATCCGAACCCAGTGGGAGAACTCTGTAAGTAGTTATACTAAATAAATATGCATCATAATAAATACATCCTTGACTTAGGTGCCAATCGTACGACACAAAAGCCTTTGACTTAGATGCCAATCTTACGACACAAAAACCTTTGACTTAGGAGCCAATCTTACGACTCAAAAGTCTGACTAGGAGCCAATATTACCACTCAGTGCCATATTGTTAAGATCACTTAAGAGTCAATCTTATGACTCGAAAACATTCGATTTTTGAGCCAATCTTACGACTCAAAAACCCATCTTATGACTTAAGACTAATCATATACCCGAAGGCGAACATATAAATCACAATACAAATTCAATAGTATAAATGCTACATAGTTACCCACTTTTCATGCAGACTTTCTTGAACTGATGTAGATGTTCTTTGATTGAACTGTTCTAGAGAGGCTCCAAGGTTGTTCTGTCGAACTTGTACTACGCTCGCCAATTTGAGGCATTTAGTCTTATAGCTTTCCTTATTATTCTTCCCCTTTATCATAACTTATTATATCTATCATAATTTTAGCTTGTACGTATAATTAGTGCACATGTATACTTATGCTTATACATTTAATCACATTTAGAATACATTAACATAATAACATAGTAACATACATGTAACATAGCTAACTTATTGTTATACTCATGTTGACATGACCAAAATAAGTTAGATTCATAAAGGGTAAACACATTGTAGATGTCAATTCAATTTCATCAAGTGAGCATGTCTTGTAGTAGAGGTTGAGTAGGATCAGGAACCGGATTTGGGGTGGGAAGAACCGGATCGGGGAGCTGGGTTTATATCACATCAGTTTGGAAGATATTGAAGAACCGGGCTTGTGACGGTTGTAACAGAAATGTGCAACGGTTTTGAACTGTTGCATGAGAAACCATTGTTGAAGACTCGTACCAGTTTTAAAAAGCAGTTGAAACTGATTTGATTCCAGCTTCCAGAGCTTCTTGATTCGAGCTTAGCTCTTTATATACATTTGTTCTACTTGTAAAGACGAGTTGATACACTTAGTTTTCCCTCTGTAAATACTACACAATCATTAGAATTTGAAAGCTAGGGTTCTTGAGCTCAATTCAGATATTGAATTGGGGCTTCTAGTTTTCTGAGTTGTTTCTTGTAATTGATTGTTTAGTGGAGTGAATTGAGGTGTATAGAGCCTCCGTAGATGTAGATCACACCGATCGAACCACATAAAAGCTATGTGTTCTTCATTTTTTTTTTTGGTTTTGCGTTCGGTTTTGTTTGGCCGATTTTCAGTTTGTTTTTCATTCATTTCTGGATTGAATTCTTGTTTTGTGTGTTGTAAGTGTTCTTAAACCTAACAAGTGGTGCCGTCTGTGGGAAACAATACACACACACCCAAAGAAGAAGAAGGAATGGCTGGAGTAAAGATGGATGTGGAGAAGTTTTCAGGTAAGAATGACTTCTCACTCTTGAAGATCAAAATGAATGCAGTACTGATTCAAAATGGCCTGGACTCTGCACTTCTACCTGTTGATCAGTGGCCTGATGCTGAGAAATCCAAGTTTCCAGAACTGGATGAAAAGGCTTTGAGTTTGATATTCTTATGTCTGGGTGATAAACCTTTGAGGGAGGTTTCAAGGTGCAAGAATGCAGTGGAGGCTTGGGGAAAACTGGAGGTACTCTATCAATCAAAGTCTATATCCAACAAACTATTTCTGAAGCAGAAATTAATGTCCTTCAAAATCACTGATGATAAGGGTATTTCTGATCAACTTGATGAGTTTGTCAAGATGATTGAAGAATTGGAAGATCTGGGGGTGAACTTGGAGGATGATGATAAGGCTCTGATGGTGTTGAATGTTCTTCCAAAATCCATGGAAAGCTTTAAAGATGCACTGATGTTTGGAAGAGATGGAAAAATCAGCTATGAATCCATCCTGTAAGCATTGAAGACCAAGTGCTTTCAGAATCAGGGAGAAAAGGTCTCTGCACAGGCTGGAGAAGGCTTGAACATTAAGTTCAAAAGAAATTTCCAAAAGAAGAAGTTCCAGGGAGTCAAAGATAATAAATCTGGAACTCAATGCAAAGAAACAAGGAGAGTGGGTTGAAACCAGGAAGTGTTTCAAATGCAAGCAAGCTGGACATTTGAAGAAGTCTTAAACATCACAGACACAAAATGGAAAAGGAATGGGTTCTTGATACTGGGTGTTCATTCCACATGTGTCCCGATGAATCCTGGTTCAAGGATCTACAAAAGGAAGATGGTGGATGTGTTTTACTGGGAAATTATCACTCCTGCAGAGTTAAAGGCACAGGATCAGTTCAAATAAGAATGTATGATGGAGTCATCAGAACCATCTCTCAAGTGAGGTATGTCCCTGGATTGAAGAGAAATCTCTTATCCCTTTGTTCTCTTGTGGGTAAATGGCTGTTAGTTCAATTCCCTAAATGGTCATCTTCACATCACTAAACACAATAAGCTGGTAATCAAAGGAAGGCAACACAATGGCCTGTTTATTTTGATTGGATCACCTGGGATAGGATGTGCTGAATCTGTGATCAGCAGAGAAGATGTTATGAAGTGGCATAGAAGACTGGGTCATATTAGAGAGAAAGGGTTGAAGGAGTTATCCAAGAAGGGCATCATTGGTGAAATGGGAAATAGAACACTGGATTTCTGTGACAAGTGTGCTCTGGGGAAGGCCAAGAAGCTGCCTTATGCTAAAGGGATACATGTACACTCTGATATTTGGGGGCCTTCAAGAACAGAAACACATGGAGGAGGAAGGTATTTCATGTCCATCATTGATGATTATAGTAGAAAAACATGGATATATGCTTTAAGAAACAAGAGTGATGCATTCCTCAAGTTTAAAACATGGTTAAGTCAGGTGGAGAACCTACGAGGGAAGAAACTAAAACATCTTAGGACAGATAATGGCTTGAAATATCTATCCACTGAATTCACAGGGTTTTGTGAAGAGAAGGGTATTACAAGGCATAGAACTGTCCCTCTAAACCCCCAACAGAATGGGGTGGCTGAAAGATTTAACAGAACTATGCTTGAAAGAGTTAGATGTATGCTGATTGATGCTGGATTACCTAAATCCTTCTGGGGGGAGACAATAAACACTGCATGTTATTTAATCAACAGGTCACCATCATCAACTCTAGGATTTAAAACTCCAGAAGAAGTATGGAGTGGAAAGACACCAAACTATCATGACTTAAGAGTGTTTGGGTGTCTGGTCTATGCTCACATTAGGCAAGACAAACTTGATGCAAGAGCACAGAGATGTGTATTCCTAGGATATCCTGAGGGCATAAAAGGCTACAGGTTATGGTGCTTAGAACAGGGAAACCAGAAGCTCCTGATAAGCAGAGATGTAAGGTTCAATGAAGATGTGATGGGATACAACTCTACTGGAAGTCAAGAGGAAGCTGATGGAGCTGTGGAACCTGAAAGAATTTCAGTTCAGGTGGAGCTTAATAAGGAGCAGATACCACCAGAGGGGAATACTCAAGCTCAGCAAGAAAATGACAGTTCATCAGAAGAGGAAGAAGGTCAATCTGAGATGGCAAATCTCAGAACTTATAGCATAGGAAGAGACAGGCCAAGAAGACAAATCCAAAGGCCTGATTTCTATGGACTAGCTGGAAGTGTATATTATGCACTGAATGTGGTAGAAGACTTGGAGTTTCAAGAACCTAGTAGTTTCAAGGAAGCAGTAAGTTGCAGTGAGAAGGAACACTGCATAGGGGCCATGATGGAGGAAATGGAATCCTTAGAGAGAAACCAAACCTGGAAGCTTGTAGACAAACCAAAAGGTCAAAAGCTAGTTAGTTCAAAATGGATCTTTAAGAAAAAGGTGGAGGCTGGAAAAGCTGATCATTTCAGATACAAGGCAAGGTTGGTGGCCAGGGGCTTCACACAGAGAGAAGGCATTGATTATAATGAGGTGTTCTCTCCAGTTGTGAAGCATTGCTCTATCAGGTTACTTCTATCAAAGGTTACTCAGGAAGACTTGGAACTATTGCAGTTAGATGTCAAGACAGCATTCCTGCATGGAGATCTGGTTGAAAGGATATACATGAAGCAACCTGAGGGCTTTGTGATTCCAGGAAATGAAGAGAAGGTTTGTTTTCTCAGGAAGTCACTCTATGGGTTGAAACAAAGTCCCAGGTAATGGAATAAGAAGTTCAATGAGTTCATGATGGGTGCAGGATTCATAAGAAGCTTATATGACAGCTGTGTATACTTTAACAAAGGTTCAAGAGCTGAACAAGTGTTTCTGTTGCTATATGTGGATGATATGCTCATAGCCAGTAAGAGCAGTGATAAGATACAACAACTAAAAGGAAAATTGAGTTTAGAATTTGACATGAAGGATCTTGGGGAAGCAAGGAAGATTCTGGGAATGGACATAATTAGAAGAAGAAAGACTGGAACATTATGGCTTTCACAGAAGCAGTATCTGTAGAAGGTTGTGGAGAGATTCCACATGCATGAGTCAAGGCCTGTGAGTATTCCAGTTAATCTACAGACTAAGCTATCCAAGGATCAGTGCCCTAAGACAGCAGTTGAGGAGATTCACATGAAGAATGTTCCATACGCCAGTGGTGTTGGCAGTTTGATGTATGGCATGATATGTAGCAGGCCAGACTTGGCCTATAGTGTGTAGTGTGTCTCTGGTAAGCAGGTATATGTCAAATCCTGGAGAATCACATTGGGAAGCTTTAAAGCAGGTTTTGAGACATCTGAAAGGGTCTGTCAGTATGGGGTTGAAGTTCCAGAAACAAGAAGCAAATACTTTACCATTGGTTGGATATGTTGATGCAGACTTTGCTGGTAATCTGGATACTAGAAAATCCGTTACAGGGTATGTTTTTACTTTGTATGGTACAGCTGTTAGTTAGAAATGTGTGCAGCAGTCAGTAGTTGCTTTGTCAACAACTGAAGCAGAGTTCATTGCTTTAACTGAGGCAATCAAAGAAGCTTTGTGGCTCAAAGTAATTCTCAGGGACTTGGGAATAAGACAAGATTGTGTTACTATTCAGTGTGATAATCAGAGTGCTCTTCATTTGGTGAAACATCAAGCTTTTCATGAGAGGTCTAAACATATTGATGTTAGACTTCATTTTTCAAGAGATGTAATTGAAGCTGGGTCTCTTGAAGTGAAGAAAGTGCATACTTTAGATAATGCGGCAGATTTTCTGACTAAGGCAGTTCCTACGAGTAAGATGGTTCATTTCTCAAGCCTGATAAGGCTTGAACATTGTGATTAAGCCTGGAGATAAGAAGATAGTGTGAGGTGATGAAGTACACTTGAATTCATTGAGGTGGAGATTTGTAGATGTTAATTCAATTTCATCAAGTGAGCATGTCTTGTAGTAGAGGTTGAGTAGGATCAGGAACCGGATTTGGGGTGGGAAGAACCGGATCGGAGAGCCGGGTTTATATCACATCAGTTTTGGAAGTTATTGAAGAACCGGGCTTGTGACGGTTGTAACAGAAATTTGCAACGGTTTTGAACTGTTGCATGAGAAACCGTTGTTGAAGACTCGTACCAGTTTTAAAAAGCAGTTGAAACTGATTTGATTCCAGCTTCCAGAGCTTCTTGATTCGAGCTTAGCTCTTTATATACATTTGTTCTACTTGTAAAGACGAGTTGATACACTTAGTTTTCCCTCTGTAAATACTACACAATCATTAGAATTTGAAAGCTAGGGTTCTTGAGCTCAATTCGGATTGTGAATTGGGGCTTCTAATTTTCTGAGTTGTTTCTTGTAATTGATTGTTTATTGGAGTGAATTGAGGTGTATAGAGCCTCCGTGGATGTAGATCACACTGATCGAACCACGTAAAAGCTGTGTGTTCTTCATTTTCTTTCTGGTTTTGCGTTCGGTTTTGTTTGGCCGATTTTCAGTTTGTTTTTCATTCATTTCTGGATTGAATTCTTGTTGTGTGTGTTGTAAGTGTTCTTAAACCTAACACACATCTTTTAGAAAACTATAATTTTTAGGCTTTAAGACCAGACTGTCTTGTAGAGTTCACCATAAATCATATATTTGATAAAATTATCTCAAATTTTAATCATAGACTTCTAATATCATGTATTCTATCATACTAAAACAATTTTAAAAGATCCAAAGACACTAATTTTATAAAAATAATTTTCTAGGAGCAAATTCGAATATTTTATACTCCCTCCGTCCCAAATGAACTTGCACAGGGGGGTCGGCACACATATTAAGAAAAATTGCTTTTGGGGGATATTGGTGACTTTTCAAAGGTGGATTGAGGGTGGAGATTGATGGTGGAGATTTTTTTATAACTTTCCTTATTAAGAAGTGTGCAAGTTTGCTTGGGATTAACGAAAACGGAAAGTATGCAAGTTCATTCGTGGCGAAGGGAATATCTAATATCACCTTATCTTGTAAAATTCATTAAAACTCATTAACTTAACTAAATGCCTGAAAATTTTAACTATATACTCCTAACATCATATAGTACCACATACTATAATATTTTTCAAAAATATTAAATAAATATTTTTATATAAATTTTCAAAACCATGTAAAACATGAATTTTGGCAAATAATTTATTCATGTAAAATTCATACATAAATATCCAAAAGTAACAAAGCACGTTTACCAAATATGCGTATATCGATTTTGCATCACTTAGAAAAATCGATAAATTGACGACCAACCATATAAAGTCACTAGGTCATGTATACTAAGTACCACCTACTTAATATAAATTAACAAAATATTATAATTTCCAAATCTATATAAATTACAAAAATAAGAAAACAAAGTTATTAAAGAAGACGTACCTTAAAATAGATACACTAAAATAATGACTCCTAAAATTATCGATTCTCCAAATACCGTTGGACACACCAAACCTTCGGACATTGCTTAAAAATAAACTACTAAAGGTCTCCTAATTAAAGGCCTAAAATTGTCGATTCTCCAAATACCGTGGTTCGATCAATGTGATCTACATCCACGGAGGCTCTATACACCTCAATTCACTCCACTAAACAATCAATTACAAGAATTAATCCAGAAAACTAGAAACCCCGAATTCACAGACGGAATTGAGCTCAAGAACCCTAGCTAACTAATTCTAATGATTGAGTAGTGTTTACAGAGGGAAAATAACGTGTATCAACTCGCATCTCCAAGTGGTTTCAATGTATATAAAGGTTGAAGCTCGAATCAGGAAGTAGCAGCAGTTGTAACCAATTTTGTTTCCAACTGCACAAAGCTGTTAGACGGGCCTTTCACAACGGTTTTACACTCAACGGTTCCAGTCCGTTGCACATGGCAGTTATAACCACCTTAACTCCGGTTCCTTTTTAACCCTTAAATTGATCTGGTTAAAACCCGGTTTTCAAGCCCGATTTTCCACATGCTGAACCCGGTTCTTGATTCCTCAAAACCTCTACTACAAACTATGATCACTTGAATATTGAACTGACATCTACAATTTCTATATGTAAGACCATTAGGCCTTTTATTTTAGAAATGGAATGGTTGCTAACTATTTATAGGGACTAGTTTCAACTCATGCAACCTAGTTAATTTACATAGTCATGATGGATGTGACATGGAAGAGTAGATTAAAGGTTAGTGTACATTTAGCTATGCAGTACGTGTAACTATTTGGAAATATGGTGACATATTTTAATAGATATAGATAGTCATAAAATTTACATGATGCATGAATATTCAGCTGGACTTGAGAGCTACCATGTATCCTTGACTCTTAATTTAAGAACGAAAATGAATATGCTTCATGAGGTGTAGGCTGGTGTCATGCTACCAAGTTAGGCTCGAAGAGTGTACGAAAGTCAAAGTTACGAATGATAGCAACACGCTTCGAAACACTCCGAATGGAAGAGTCAGAAACTATCTCCTCATACAATTCCAGATTGTGTGAACTTCCTAATGAGTCTCATGCCCTTGGAGATCCCATTAGTAATGAAAGGTTGGTTAACAAGGTATTACGTAATCTTCCCGAACGTTTTAACATCAAACTGTATCCCTTAGAGGATTCAAGAGACACATCCAAAATGTCTTTGGATGAGTTGTTTTGTATCCTTCAAACTTTTGAACTAAGCTTAAATCAACAACACCAAATGAGAGGAATTAACAAGACAATTGCTTTTCCATCTCATTCGGGTGAGTCTAGTTCAAATACCAAAGGAGATAGCATTTTGTTGGATGAAAAACTTGATGATCCAATTGCATATTTGACTAGGAAGTATCAATGGTTTTTATCAAAAAACAAAAAGAAGAGTTGTTCAAAAGGTGTTTTTAATCCTGTCACTAAAGGGTTTGAAAATAGAAATTCTGGAGAAAGATCCTTCAGTAAAAATGATTCTCCTCAAACTCCTGGTTGCAATTTTCAAAATCAGAGTGGATATTCTCCCAAAGATGCTAAGACAATTCAATGTCGTGCTTGCTCCGGTTATGGTCATTATGCTAATCAATGTGGTAACAACCTTATGAAACGTGGAACAAACCTTTATGTTACATTTAGTGAAAATGAATCTGAGGATGAAAAAGAAGGAGTTAGTGTTTCATAGGTTCTTGCAGCACTTATGGTAACACTGGATGGCTTAAGTGTTGACCAAAGTGTTGAAACACCCTTTGAAACATCTGATGCTCTTGACCCTAACTCAGAACCTTTGAGTATGAACTCCTTCTTATGGCTTTTAGAGAAATGCATCAAGAACTTGTGGTTTCTGTCAGGTTGTTGAATGAGACTAAAGCAGAAAATGATTTTCTCAAACACAAAATTTCTCTCTTCAAAAAATCATTATCTCTCAAAGATAGATATTTAGAATCGGTAACTAGAGATCTTAAGAAGAAATCTGATTGTTTGAGTCATTTTAATTCAAGCACTTCCAAGTTGAATGAAATTCTTTCAGCTCAACAACATGGTTCTTTTGGCATCGGTTATGACTACTCCTTTCAAAACTCTTTCAATTCTTTCTTTGATGATTATAAAACTCCAATGTTTACTAGAGAAGTGAATAGGTTTCAAATTTTATCTTTAGAAGACACTCATCCACATTTGATAAAATCAGTTCCTAATATTGCTTGCTTAACCGAGCAAACTGGGAATTTGTCTATAAAATTCCAAAATGATTAAGAGAGTGCCTCGTCTAAATAAAAAAGGTCTAGGTCTAATGAGGGTAATAAAGAAGTTGTTTGTGACTATTGCACAATCCCATGCCACAAAAGACCCTACTGTTTCAGGAGAAGAATAAAGTTACTTCGAAAAAAACTTTCTAGAGTGTCAAAGTCTGTGTTGGAACACTCTATCTCACACTGCACTACGCCCAAAACCATCTCTCCTCCTGAGCAACCATCTGATAGTTGTTGTAATATGATTTACACTTCTTTGATAGTGGATGCTTTAGGCATATGACAGGAGCCAAAAAGTTTTTAAAAGAATATGAAGATTTTGATGATGGTAGTGTAACTTTTGCTGGGGGAGCCAAAGGTAGAATTGTTGGTAAAGGTGTCTTTGATGTTAAAGGTTTACCCAATTTAAAAAATGTGTTGCATGTGGAACGTCTTATGGAAATTTTAATTAGCATAAGTCAACTTTGTGATGAAAATCTTCATGTCAAATTTGAAAAGGACTTATGCAGTGTCTTTGATGGAGGAAATGAGTGCATTATGATAGGAACAAGAGCCTCCAATAATTGTTATTCTATTGAGGAAGGGTTAGCATATCACAAGGCACAAATTGATGAGCTTCAGTTGTGGCATTAAAAGCTTGGCCATGTGAACTTTCGTCATCTTCAAAGAATTGCATCAATGGAGGCTGTGAAAGGTTTACCAAAATTCTGTGGTAAGATTGATAAAGTTTGCAGCTCATGTGAAAAAGATAAACAAAAGAAAGTGTTTCATAAGGTACTACAACATCATGATACAACACACTGTTTTGAACGAGTTCATATGGACTTAATGGGTCCTGTAGAGATGGATAGTTTAGGAGGAAAAAGATATGTGTTAGTCTGTGTAGATGATTTTTCAAGGTTTACATGGGTTTTCTTTCTTAAAGAAAAATCTAAAACATTTGTATGTTTAAGGTCCATGCTACTCAAATTCACAATTCATATGGAGTATGGATAGGTAGAATTAGAACTGACCATGGTAAGGAGTTTGAAAATGCATCTTTTACTGAATTTTGTCAAAAGAAAGGTATAATGCATGAGTCCTCAGCTCCTAAAACACCACAACAGAATGGTATAGCAGAGAGAAAAAATAGACTTTTACAAGAAATGGCTAGGGTTATGTTGTGTTCTAAAAACATGTCCAAACAATTTTGGGCTGAGGTTGTTGACACTGCATGTCACATTTCTAATCGTGTGTATTTAAGATCGTGTAGTACTATGACACCTTATGAAATACTCAAGGGTAGGAAACCTAATCTTAAATACTTTCATGTGTTTGGATGTGTTTGTTACATTCTAAATGATCGTGATCAATTGAGCAAATTTGATTCTAAGGTGACAAAGGATTGTTTGTAGGATACTCCAGTAATAGTCATGCATATCGTATCTTTAACCTACGTACAAGAACCTTTCAAGAAAGTGTTAACATTGTATTTGATGATCTAACCAACATTGCAGGAAATAGAGTTGAAGATGATGTATTGGATCTTGGGCTTTGAAGGTGTTTCAGCAAGTGTTGGAACACCTCCTGATGACAATGCTCAGACTCCTTTGGAGTCCCACACTTTCTCTCATGATGATGAAAGGAAAACTGAACCTAAAATGAATGATGTAGGAAAGGAAGACTTGGTAAGAAGGGATCCACCTGGTAAAGTTCGTAAGATGCATCTCGTCTCTCAAATCTTAGGTAATGTCAATGATTACATTCATACTTACCATAAGGAAAAAATTGACTACTCAAAAATGGTAAAACTTGCTTGCTTATCTTCAACTTACATGCAAATACATGAAACTTGCTTTGTGTCCAATATAGAACTAAAGAATATTGATGAAGGTCTACATGATGAAAATTGGATAAATGCTATGCATGAAGAGCTTCATCAATTCACAAGGAATGATGTTTGGGATTTAGTTCCTAGACCTCATGGTGTGAATGTCATTGGTACTAAATGGATATTCAAAAACAAAATGGATGAGCAAGGAAAAGTGATTCGTAACAAGGCTCGACTTGTGGCACAAGAATACACACAAGTTGAAGGCCTTGATTATGATGAGACTTTTGCTCCAGTTGCTAGATTAGAATCCATCTGATTCTTGATTGCCATTTCATGTTTTCTCAACATCAAGCTTTATCAAATAGATGTTAAAAGTGCATTCTTGAACGGTATTCTTAATGAAGAAGCGTATGTAGAGCAACCCAAGGGGTTTGTTGATCCTTATAAAACTGATCATGTATTTAAGCTTAAAAAGGCTTTGTATGGATTAAAACAAGCACCTAGGGCGTGGTATGATAGGTTGACTGATTTTATCACTTCACTTGGTTTTCAAAGGGGCAATGTTGATAAAACCTTGTTCATAAAAAGGTGGTCTTCTCATATCACTATTGCTCAAATATATGTGGATGACATTGTTTTTGGTTCTACATGTGAAAAGGATTTGAAAGCCTTTACTGATCAAATGTCCACATCACTTGAGATGAGTCTTGTAGGTGAGTTAATTTTTTTCCTTGGTTTGCAAATTAAACAGCATGAAAATGGAACATTTTTTAGTCAATCAAAATATGCAAAGAACCTGGTCAACAAGTTTAATTCAGTAAACTCTAAAACAATGAAAACTCCTTTGAGTTCTTGTACAAAAATTTGCAAAGACAGTGTTTCACAAGGTGTTGAAAACACCCTGTATAGGAGCATGATTGGGAGTTTGTTATACTTGACTGCTAGCCGTCCTGATTTATGCTATAGTGTTTCTGTGTGTGCTAGATATCAGGCTGATCCTAAAGTAACCCACTTGAATATTGTAAAACGTATCATAAAATATGTAAGTGGAACCACAGGCTTAGGAATTATGTATTCTAAGCACACCAACACTAATTTGGTTGGCTTTTGCGATGCCGATTGGACTAGAGATGTAGATGATAGAAAGAGTACGTCAGGTGGATGTTTTTATCTAGGAAATAACTTAGTGTCTTAGCACTGTAAGAAGCGAAATTGTGTTTCCCTATCTATTGCTGAGTCAGAATACATAGCCTTAGGAAGTTGTTGTACTCAACGATTATGGATGCAACAAATGCTAGATGATTCTGGTCTTAATAGTGAAGCTCTTTTGGTGTACTGTGATAATGCTAGTGCTATTGACATCACCAAGAATCCAGTACAACACTCTCGCACAAAACACATAGACATCCGTCATCATTTCATAAGGGATTTGGTTGAGAAGAAAGTTGTGAGTATAGAACACATACCTACTAAAAGACAACTTGCAGATATTTGTAATAAAGCTTTAGATTTTGGGAGATTCTCCTTCCTAAGGAAATCTCTTGGTTTGTGTATTATCTAATAGTACAGTGTTTCATAGGGTGCTATAACACCCCAGTGCACATATGTGTTCTATTGTGTATTTGTGCTTTCTATAGTCTTCTTGTTACCTTACAGAATTATTTTTGGAAGGATAGATTCTAATAAAGATGATTCTATTGAAGCTTAATCTCGATGGGTAATCTATACACTCCCTTGCTCATAAGTTGTTTTTACCAAAATCATCATCCATTTCTGATTCTCTTCACGTTCAGATTCTACTGTTGATGACCTATAGGTAACTTGTAATTTAACGACAAGTTCTCTCTATCTTTGGTAGAAAACACTTGAACTAAGGTATTGCTTCAAGTGTTGGATCACTGTGTAGAACACCATTTCTGGTTGGCTTTTATGAATCATCTTATGTCTTACATCCACTTAAAAATTATGTAATGGTGTTATGTTTATTTGTTATAAAAGCAAAATAAAATTTATGTATAAAATTCAAAAAAATTAATAATCCATAAAAATGATTATTATTATTATTTTGTTGTTTAATTCGTACTTACAGTTTTTATTTTTTCTCGAAAAACCTTATTAAAAATATATGCAGTTGTTATATTAGTGGTATATCTCTTGAACTTATCCTAAATCCTTATTTTTGTGGAAATGGGAAGTAGTTGATAGAAGTGGTGGAACACGTTTAGGGAAGTTGCATTTTAATCTTGAACTTTTGATAACTGTTTTTATGGGTATTTACTTTGGGCCTGTTCTCATCTCTTAATCTGTTTTATTTTCAAGATGTCTAATTTTGAGGAGGAAATAGCCCAAATTATTGCGTCCTTCAAAGACAGTTTCGAAAAACAAACTGCCCCTATTCTTCCCTTGCTATTCTCTGCTTCTCATTCTCACGCTACTTCTTCCACTTCTGCAGAAATTACTCACACTCAATCCATGGCTAACTTAACCCAAAATCCTTAAGATGTTCGGAGTGAATATGCAGGCGCACTGAGGGATGATGTTCTTCTGGATGCTACAGCATCCCCTGTAGATGCCCCAACTGGAATTCCTGAAGAAAAACCTAATATGGCGATTGAGGAATTTGTTCCCGCCGATGCCTATTTAAACATGCAACTACCAGGGGATCATGAAAATCCAGAAGATGTTGATGATGCACCTCCTTTTGATCTGCTTCGAGACACCATTCAAGCCGTTTCAGGGCCAAGCAGACGAGTTTCCAAAAGGCAAAGGGGGCATTCACCAACACTGGGAGAGAACAAACCTCCGGCCACAAAGAAGGGACCTCCCAAGGTGCAACCTCCACCAGCATACAGGTTGTTGTCTGATCTTGAAGATGATGATGAAGAGGATCCGGATTATGAAGTTCTGGTTCGCTCTAAGAGTGCCCAGAAGTTGTTCACAGAAGAGGACAGGAGGAAAGGCAGGATTATTCACGATAGTCCAAGGAAGGATTCCAAACATATTGCTGAAAGTGTTTCAGCACCACCAACATCTCTCTTTGAAGGTGTTCTCCAACCAGAAACTCCAGTAGACGAACAGGTGCCTAGGTATGACAGAGAGCAGACACTGGCTGAATGGGTGAGAAATATAAAGAAAAAGAACATAGTCCCTCAGATGGAGAAGGAACCAGTGTTTCAGCACCTGCTGAAACACTTGATGATGAAATCACCAAATTTTCCACTGAAATAGATGCTGAGTTGGATGTTGAGTCAAGACTGCTGAAGAAGAGAGTTCCGAAGCAGGAGATGGGTCAGAAGAGAATGATGTTTCTGAAGGAGTGAGCGAGGAAGTAGAGGAGAACGAGGATTCTGAAGAAACTGTCTCAGAATTTGACGATTCCAGTGATGAGGACGTTGTTACGCAAGACAATGAAAGAAGGGGAGAAAATTCCAGCTTCTTTACTAACTTCCAAGTATGCCATTCTTCATAAGGTTGGTTGTTTTAATTGGTTTCCCACCACGAATCACAATGTGGCCACTGAGACCCAGATGAAGTTTTTGTATCGGGTGATCAATGGTGTCAAATTCAACTTTGGTTAATTTGTCTTCGACACCATTACTAACTTTGCAGAGAAACAATCACAATAGCAGAATCTCCCATTTCCCTGCCTTATTTGGAAGATGCTTCAAAATCAGAGGATCAAAGTGTCAGCACATGCTCAATACTCCCATGATCTCCATGACATCACAATTGATCAGAAACTTCTCAACCCTCCTCATGTACGGGATGTTCAGCTGGTGGAACAGGTTGCAGAAGAGGTGTTTGGTGGAGGTGTTGTTGTTGGTGGTGCAACACACGCAGGAACAATCTCTGTCCTAGTCGTGCAACTCTTGAACTGTCCTAGTCGTGCAGAAGGAATGCCGAGATTGATGCAACGTACTGGGGGAATGTTGAACGAGATATAACGAGCATGCTTGCAGGCCAAAAAGGGGGAGATAGAGCTAGTGGTGACAGTGAAGTGGCTGGTGGTAATGAGATGGAAGAGGATGCAACTGGGAATGCTAATGGTGGACATGTAGACATCACAAACATTGCGGGTACCAGTGGTGCCAAGACTAATTAACATGTGTTGGTGGTTTTCTTGATGCTGGACATCTTTTTTGCATATATGTGTGTATTTCGTTTTTATGAAGGTGCAGGGATAATCTAATTAAGGGGCAGTATGTCTTCTCTTCCTTATGATGGCTTTGGGGTGTTATATTTAGGGGGAGAGATCGGAGCTGTTTGTGACCTCTCACCTCTCCTATTTAGATTGGATGTTGTTACCATGTGGTTCTTATGTTCTATATGTGTGTATACAGTTCTGTAAATGTTTTTAGGTCTAATGTTCTTTGTGTGATTATATAGTTCTGTGAATGTTTTTATTGTGTTAGTTTGTTTGTTTTTGGCCAGCAAGGTAAAAAGGGGGAGATTGTTAGAACATGTGTTTCCTTCAGTGTTCTATTAAGTGTTTCACCTTGTGTTGAAACACCCTGGGAAACACGTTCTACTCTTTCCTCTAATTGTACCTTGTTGCCCCTGTACGTTTACTCTACATATTCAATATGTGTGAGTATTTGGATAAGTTCAGTTCTTCAGATATATCTGCTTGAGAAACTTATCCAAACCGAAAATCTTCCTTTAGAAGATTGGCGGTTATTTTCTTTGATCTTATCTTGCAGGAAATAACTACCAATCTTTTAGCAGCTACTTCACAAAATCCCTAATTTGAGGAAAGTCTTGAAATTGAAGAAACCCTCCAACTCTGCTCATCCTCCGTTGCGCAGCCGTCGCCAGCCGCTCGCCGCCGTCGTCAGCCACTCATCGTCCTTCACCAGTTTTTTCCAGGTTTGCATACCGAAGTTTCCTGGATTGTTGAGATGTATTGATTATGTATTGGGTTGTTGAGATCGACAGTGTCGATTATTTAATCACTATCGTTGGGTTGTTGAGATCGACAATGTCAATTATTTAATCAATATCGTTGGGCTGTTTATGTTATTTATACATTAAACAATGTTGTTATTAGAGTTATCTTTTGGATATAGATACCTACATACATAGCAGTATTCATATATTTTTTCCTGTCTATGTGACTATTTTGTCATTTTTTGGTTGTTTGTAGAATAAAGTTTTGTGAATCACATATATATGTATAGGGATGTGCATTTGTTCCTGGTATAGTTCTAAATATAGATTAGTTAGTGTTGCTTTTTTTGCTCTTTTAATTTTTAAACGTGTTAGTAAAAGAAGCATAAGAGATTGTTTGAATATTAGAATGCAAGAGGAGGAAAGAGGATTGTACCAATAGTAGGGGGATTTAAGTTTATTACTCTGTGCTGTTCTGTATTTCAATTATTCACTGAGGATATGTTTGAAATGCCCATAAGATTACCTATTCTATTAATTATGTATATCATCTTGTGTTTTCAATACTTATCAGACGACACATATATTGAATGATATTACTAATTAACACGTATCATTTATTTAAAATGTAAAACTTAGAAGTATATCTATTGTTACTTAGAAGTATATTAATTTCAATCTTATATCTTATAATTTACCTGAAAATGATTACTTTTTATAATCACTTTTGAGCTTTTCACTCAAATTTAAGCTAAAAGGAGTGTTTGGAAATAATTGTTTCTACTATAAATAAGTAATTAAAAACTAAAAGCTAGCTTTTAGTAGCTATTATGGCATTTTAGTAAATTTGTCAAGCTTATTTAAGTAAAGTAAGTAATAAAAAGCACTTGTTTTTCAAACACTACAACTTTTAAATTTTAGCCAAAAACATTTTATTCTCAAACACTACTTGCTTTTACTTATAAGTAATTTTTCTATATTTTTTTATTTATTCACTTTTTCAAAATCACAAGCAAGCGCAAACACTCCTTATATATTAGGCATACCAGAAGATTATGTATTTTATTGATATGCTAATTTTAGCTCAAAAGACCCATTTCGTAGTGGAAGCATACTAATTTTAGCTAATTAGAGGCAGCAAGGTTTGCTTGTAACTGCATAAAAAGCCTTTTCTATTATTAATAAACTATTACACAGTATCCATTTCTCTTTCTATTTGAAAATAGTGCACACTGATTCGCACAACTAATTAAATTTTCTTTTGACTAAAATTAAAATTTTCCCAATCATCTCTAATTAAAATAAATATATAATTGATGACTATTATCAGACAAAATTTAAATGTTAACTGTCACTTTGAAGCAATCTAAAAACTTTAACGTCTTTTTTTGTTACCCGTAATCGATAGTTAATGCTAAAATTTAGTTACGGCCTTCACAAATAATTTTTCCATGATTGCTACTATCATAGAATCTCCCAAAACTCTCATTAAAAACCAATTTAGCTCCTTTCATTTGGAAAGCATCCATAACTAATTTCATTATGTTATAGTAACTTTTCTCGTTACTGTTACAAATTTACAATACATATACTCTCCAAGATCGGAGTCTAAAAACATATATGTTGTATGAGAATCTTGTTTAGAAACAAACTCTTGCTTTATCAGTTTGAGTACAAATTAAATAGTTTAATTTCAAGAATAAATTGCATTTTAAGCAAATAAGAAGTAAGTCGTACGAGTACCAATCAAAGAATTTCGGTGGTGGTTGTGTTAAGCTTCGTATATATTATAAGTTTATTTTGTGGTGGTTGTGTTAAACTTCTGAGGGACCGAATCCTTATATTGGGTGAATATGTCAATTTATAGTTTCTAGTCGTTTACTATTTTTAAAACTCAAGTAAACTAATCTAATAAAAGACGCCCGATTTTCTTAAATTAATCTCATAAGCATTTCTTTTTCTTGTTTTCGTATGCATGAATTTTCTTTATTCTCTATAACTCTTTTATCATTTAAATTTAGTGATTACTTTATATATTCCTTCGTTAAGAATATTACCTCCTTATGTTGAAACGAATGTGCACTTCTTTTTTTTAATTATAAAAGACACACTATATTCTAATATTTGAAAAAAAAAACAGATTGATTGTCGCTCATGGAATCCAATCATCAATGGATGTATAAACGAATTAGGAACGATATTTTGACTAGTGAATATATAGAAGGGATTGAAATTTTTGTCCAGTTTGCAACTAGTCAACATGCATGGATGAAGGAGGGAAAAATTAAATGTCCCTGCAACCATAGAAAATGTTAGAACAAGATTTATCTAGATGTTGTCACTATCAGATATCATTTGGCAAAACATGGTTTTACTCCAAATTATTATGTGTGGACTTTACATGGTGAAAAAAATGTGCTGGATAGTTTTTACCAGAATAGTGGTGAGGTAAATACTCTGGCCAATGATGAGGCTCCTGGTGCATACCGCACAATGGTTCTGGATGCTGCAGGTCCTGAGATTAATGAGGATAACGTGGAGGAGCCCCCTAATCCCGAGACAAAAAGATTCTATGACATGCTCCAGGCAGCTGATAAGGAGTTGTGGCCAGGGTATCGGAAGTATTCACATCTATCTGTTGTAGCTCGTCTTATGAGCATGAAAGCGGAGAACCACATGTCTGAAAAATTATTTGATCATGTTGCACAATTGATGAAAGAGGTAGCCCCAGATAATAATTTGCTGACAGATAACTTCTATAGCACCAAAAAGTTATTGCGTGGTATGGGCCTGCCAGTGGAGAAGATTGATTGTTGTGTTAATAACTGCATGATCTATTGGGGAGCAGATAGTGGATTAATTAATTGTAAGTTTTGTGCTAAACCTAGATATAAGAGGCTTGGTCGGAATGTTGAAAAGCGACGAAATACTAATGTAGCACGCAAGAAGATGTACTATTTTCCTCTCATTCCCCGATTATAGAGATTGTATGCTTCTAATGCTACCTCGAATGATATGATGTGGCATGCCAATTCAGTTGATGATGGGGTCATGCGTCATCCCTCTGACTCGATGGCTTGGAAGCATTTCAACAATGTATATCCTTGAATTCGCTACAGAATCTAGGAATGTTAGGTTGGGTCTTTGCAAGGATGGTTTTCAACCTTTCGAGCAATCCAGACAACAATACTCTTCATGGCCGATAATTGTTACACCATACAATTTACCTCCTTGGATGTGTATGAAGGAGCAATATATGTTTCTGACTATATTAGTTCCAGGGCCTAGAAATCCTAAAGAGAAAATAAATGTTTTCCTACAACTACTTGTAGCTGAATGAATACAGTTGCGGGAAATATGTGTGCAGACCTATGACATCTCAAGAAAACAGAACTTTTGGATGTGAGCAGCTCTTATGTGGATAATTAGTAACTTCCCTGCATATTCGATGTTGTCTGGTTGGAGTACAGTTGGAAGATTAGCTTGTCCATATTGTATGGATAAATCGGATGCCTTCACACTTAAGCATAGCCGAGAACAGTCATGGTTTGATAACCACCGTAAGTTCTTACCCGTAGATCATCAATTCTGCAGAAATCGAACGGCCTTCACTAAGAACAAAGTTGTTTCCTGTGAGCCACCAACGATTCAATCAGGATACGAGATCTTAGATGAAATAGAAAGGCTTGGGCTGAAGAAAGTTACTAAAATAGATTCCGCGGAAGTGAATGGGTCCATTGCTAAAGCATGTTGTTGGAAGAAACGAAGCATTGGGATTTGCCATACTGGAGTTCACTTTTGATCTGGCACAACTTGGATGTGATGCATATAGAAAAGAATGTGTTTGATAATTTGTTCAACACGATAATGAATGTAGAAGGAAAAACAAAGGACACTCCTAAGTCATAAGAAGAGCTAAACGACTATTGCTGACGACCTGAGCTAAAGAAGAATGAAGCAACTGGAAAGTACCCCAAAGCGTGTTATATACTTGACAAAATACAGAGAAAATCATTGTGTGAATGGGTGAAAGATCTTACATTTCCTGAAGGTTATGGTCAAATATAGGGAGATGTGTGGACATGTGGAAGCTGAAGTTGTTTGGAATGAAAAGCTACGATTGTCATGTGTTCATGCAGAGATTAATACCAATTGAATTCCGACAAAATGCTCCTAGCACACATCTGGAAAGCAATTACAGAATTAATTCTATTCTTTAAGGACTTACCTTCTACGACCATTACACTCGATGACATGTTGCGGTTGGAGGAGGACATTCCAGTAATTTTGTGTAAGTTGGAGAGCATATTTCCACCAAGTTTCTTTGACTCGATGGAACATTTACCAGTCTACCTAGCTTATGAAGCAAAGATTGCTGGTCCAGTCCAATATAGGTGGATGTATCCTTTTGAGAGGTACAATAATAATTTGATATATGGTTTTCAGTATTAGTAGGTCATATGTAATTCATTATTTATTTATTAGGTACTTGCGTAAGCTAAAAAATAATGTAAAAAATAAAGTGAAGGTTGAAGGTTCAATATGCAATGGTTATTTGGTAGAAGAGGCGTCAACATTTTATTCTTATTATTTTGAGGATCATGTAAGGATAAAGCAGAGAAGTGTGCCTCGAAATTCTACAGGAAGTGACCATGTCCTCCAAGAACATAACGAAATTCTTTCCATATTCTAGTTTCCTGGGCGAGTATTTGGGAACGGGAAAAAGAGATTTTTGAATGATGAGGAGTATAGAGCAGCTTGTTCATATGTTTTACTGAATTGCGGTGAAGTACAACCGTATATTGAGTAAGTGATCAATGCCACCTGACCTAGATATATGACCTAACCTTCATGATGGTTGACGTGTTTATTCTTTTCAAGTTTTTATGTTGAACAGATAAAGCAAGGTCAACCAAACATATCAACTGCCAGTTTGGATGCTAAACTTTCAAATGACTTTGCAAGTTTGTTCTTAAAATATGTAAGAATTTTGCACCTTAAAACTCTTCATATTAAATAACAACTTCCAACAGTTAGTATTTTCTTTAACACAAATCCTATATTTTCATAAACAGGTACATGATCATTCAAGAAACATAACAAATGAATTTATAAGGGATCTTGCAAAAGGCCTTTTTCAGTTCGTTACCACTTACCCTGGATATCATGTTAACGGATATAAGTTTTACACTAGTCGATATGGTTCAGCTAAAGCAACTATGAATAGCGGAGTGTGTATCAAGGGAACACATGATAATGCAACTGAGAGTGATTATTATGGAATTTTAGATGAGGTTGTCTAGTTAGAGTATCATAGTTTCTCGACCAAGAGAGTTGTGTTATTAAAATATGACTAGTTTGATACCTAAGACATTGGCCTAAGAGTTCACCACCTCTATAAGCTTGTTGATATTAATCATAAACGGAAATACAGCGGGTGCGAACCATTTGTGTTAACAATACAAGCTACCCAGGTCTGTTTTTGTGCTTATCCCACTAAACAAAGAAACAGAAATGATTAATTAGCTATTTTTAAAATCAAACCAAGACATATAGTGGTCGTTCTTGAACCATCTATAAATAGTCAGCAATCTATCGGGGTACCACCGCTCCAAGAAGATAACATTGAAACTCACACTCTTGTACCTCTCATGAGGACCCTAAAAACTTGGCTGATCCAAATGGCAGAGTGATAGAACTTTGAGATTAAGATAGTGACACTGAAGATGAGATACAAGAACTCAGGATGAAGAGACCGATACTGAAAATGAGATGCATGTGGACGAGGAACTAGAATATCAAAGTAGCCAATCTTCCGAGTGGGATAGTGATAATAACTATTAAATGGTTGATAATTATCTAATTGTACTTGATTGATTGTTGTGATAATTATTCTAGACGAGCTTGTTGATATTTATTTGTGATTATGTGACTTCTAACCGTGTTATTTATATTTATTTTAGATGGCTTCAAAAAGAGGACGATATAAAGCTAAACGAGGGGTTTCTAGAGCATCTCTGATCCCTACACCACCACCATTACTTTCTCTTGTCGCTCAAGCTGACCACCATTCCTCATCATCTGCACTACCACCTTGTCGTGTTCGTACATCATCATCTCCTGTACTTGCACCTGCTAATGCACCTGCACTTGCACCTACATCTGCCACTCGCCGCGTTCGTACATCCTTCTCCCTTACACCTACTACTTTGGCACCTACACATGTACCTCGTCGTGTTCGTACATCATCCTCATCTGCACCGACTCTACCTCAAGTTGACCACCATTCATCATCATCCTCTGCTCCTGCTTCTCCTGTGATTCTGGCTCCTGCTCCGGTTCCTACTATTCCAACTCCACCTCCAGCTTTGGAATCGGATTCGGATCCTGCATCAGAATCGGCTCCCGCACCCGCACTTGCACCTACAATCCCACCACGTCCTAGACCACGTATTATTCTAGGTTCAGCCCACTACTCTGAGGAGAATCCATGACAGCTGACCAGAGTATGGAATAGGTATATTTACATTTTTGACATCAACTAGCAAGTATGCTCTTAACAATTTTATTGCATAAGCGTGTATTATAATGTTTATATATATGATGAATTTTTGTAGCTTGTATCCGTCTAAAAAATGCTCGCAAGTACTTAGAGACATATTTCAGTCTAGGATCGACTATGAGGGTTATTGGAAGATCAACCAAGAGACCAAGAACATATATTATCAGGAGTTTCAGGTATGTTCTTTAATCGTTTTATATTAATTTATTTGAGATTAACTTTCTTTGACAATGAGTTATCTTTTAAATAATTTATGAAATGTTTTTTGGCGACTTATCATCACATAAACTTATTTTTTGTTTAGAATATTCACAAATGAAAAATTAGAACTATGACATTAGCTAAACTGTTGGTATATAACACGCAAAATCTTTCGATTTAAATGAAGTCACTGTTAAAATAATATATAATAGTGGCAGAAATATGTTGAGTCAGACTGTAGCTCACTTGTAGCATATTTATGCTCAACTAGCTAGATGCACTTATGTCTTACTCCCTCCGTCCTGGCTTAACCTGCTTAGGTTGACCAGGCACGGAGGTTAAGAAAAAACAGGTTTTTTGGAATCTTTGACTTTTTAAAAGGTGGAGATTGAGGGTGGAGATTTTGAGGGTGAATATTGTGTGAGAAATTTGCCTTTTATGGGCGGGCAGATTAAGGTAGGACAGACCGAAATGGCAAGTGGGCAGGTTAAGCTGGGACAGAGGGAGTATTTTATTTTCTTCTTCATATCTAAATAAATCTAGTTTTTCCAATTACCAAGTTTGAAAAAATTTAGATTACCTAGAAGGAATATATTGAAACCATATGACTTCCATTTCCAATATATTAACTAAATCGGTTATATGGTTTGGCCATGTTATTGATGTAATAGGGGTGGAAAATATGACATGGTATGGTGATTCCATCTAAACATTCTCCAAGTCACAAAATAGATACTTAAAAATGTCTTTAAATGTACATAAATGATATATTGTGGAGATATCTTGAAATATTGAGATTTTATCCATAACTTCTAATCTATTATAATAATTTAAAATTTAAAATTGAGCACAAATCAGAAGTAACCGAAGCATTCTTTTGAAGAAGTTTTAATTTCATAAAAAACTAACCATCATTAGTCAAAATATTATTGTCTTTATTAGATCATCAATAGGCATTGGGAAATCCAACTTTGTTTACTTCAAGTGAATCCAATGTGCATTTTCCTATAATAAAAATTAAAAGATATTCTGTAGTCCTTTGTTGCTACTTGCAATTTAAATTTAATGCTTTTGAGATATAATTTGTCAGTTTCCATTATGTTTCTATTCTATTACCATATGTTTTATTCCAAACTTCAATAAAAGATTCCTACTCCGGCCTTCATTCTCTTTGCTTTTCTTTCTTATTGTGGAAAATAAGACACACACACATGGGACTCACCCATCATTCACAAAATATTTATATATACTAGTCATGCACACATACTCCAAAAAAAAAAATTAAATAATTTATAATTTAAACTTGAAAATGTTGAAGGGCAACATCAATATGCATGTGGTGGGAACTATGTTTTCGTTTTCAAGTTCAACTCTAAAGATGCTCTTAAACTTGATTGTGGCTTAAAAAGTCAAATTACCACCTCATAATAATAATCAGGCACATATATCTAGCAAAAAAGGAAATTTAGTGTGAAATCGCTACTGTTATATGCTATATATTGTAGGCATCAGAAATGTTAATTAGTGCAACAATATCGATTTTGTGTGTAGACCTTTTTTTTTTTTGTCTTGTAATTAATTAGGTCATCAACCAGTTGTGCATCCTTAATCCTTAAAACTCCATTGACTATTTATAATGTATTTGTTCAGAAATGATGTACCTGGGATCCACAGCTTGATGCATTTGTATAGGTGAGGTACTATAAAAAGGCAGCAAAACGTCATTCAGATATGGTTTGCAAATGGAAGACATATTGGTTTAAGTTAAAGAAAAACCTCGATGTCAGACTAATGATAATTGGAAGACCTTCTTGGATTACTGGGCTACTCCTGATGTTGTAAGATTGTCAGAGAAATAACGCCAAAACCGACTAAGTGAGCCTGCTGGAGAGGGTACAAGTTTCTCACGCCATAGAGCGGGATCCAGATCTACTAATGAGCATGCAGAGGCAATTGTAAGTGTTTTTTTCCAAATTAAATTAATCTTTTCCTTTAATTATTAAAGTTACTTATACAATGTTATGTTTCCAATGTTTCGCAGCTCGAAACTGGAGAAGATCCAACAGAATACCAAAACTTTCTGAAACTACATGATCCAGATAGTGAAGGAAAGTTCACTAATGGCAATGCAAAACAAGTCGATGTACGTAATATTCCTTTTGGAATAACTTGAAAACTTTTCAAATGTATTAATGTTTACATTGATTTACATTTGTTGTTTTGTGATAGGAGGAGGTTACAAAACGTGTAGCTATTTCGAGTCAGCCGGTGGAGGGTTCTACGGAGCCTCAGTCTGTTGACATGACAAATGTATTCTTGGAATCTGTTAGAGGGGTTAGTAAGAAGGAACGGTTTTCGGGGTTGGTGACATATCAGACAATTACACTACTAATAGTCATGCTACTTGTAATTATGCTTTCCCTCAACCTGTTAGTCAGGAGGAGATGCAAAGAAGGATGGATGAGATGCGTTCTGAGATACGTTCTGAGTTACGTGATGAGATCTGTGATGAGCTCCGTGATGAGTTCTATGCTAGTACCTAAGTGTAAATTCAAATTTTTTTGCAGGAGTTTATGCGGACAGGCAAGATGCCTTCACTAGGCATTCCATCTGTTGTCAATGATGAGAAAGATAATGTAGATGTTGAAGCTGAGGATGACAACACGGATGCCGAAGCTGTGGATGACAATATAGATACGGATGATTTGGATGAGGACTCGATTTACTAGACTGTGTTTGTTGGATCAAAATCTTTTTCACTTGGATTTGTTGATCACTTTGTAGTTGGATTTGCTCTCTTTTTGTTTAGGTGTGTTTATCTAGAATCAAATCTAGAATTTCAATTTGGATAACATATGATACTTTAGACTTTTAGTTTGGATTCCTATGCTTAATTGGATTGACAAATTACTTTTGGTGAAAAAATTTAGGATTTTTCTTATACAATTTAAACAGGGTGCAAATATATTATAAATTTATAATATATAATACAACCATTTTTATAAATATATATAATCTATAATCTTGCCACTAAATTAGGCAATTAGTGACGAAAATTCCATCGGTAAAATATCTATATAACGACTTGTAATAAATTTAGTGATGGAATTTTCGTCACTAATTGCTGAGGGAACAGTCCGTCGGTTATTAGCCTCGCAATTCAGTCGTTAAATAGTGTCAAAACTAGTGACGTAATTTCATCGACAATTAGCGACGGATAATGTTTTCGGCAATTAGTGACAGAAGTTTCCGTCGCTAATTAGTGACTGAAATATTCGTCGCCAAATATAAGATTACGTCGGTAAATTTTTTAAAACCGACCAATTTTGGCCACACTTTACCGACGGATATTTTTCTTTAGCGACAAACATATCCGCCGTTAAATTTAGCGACGGACGAAAATTCCATCGTTAAAATTTAGCGACCAACTTTTTACCGAAAGAACATATTCCGTCAATAATCCGTCATAAAATAAATTTAGCGACGGGATTAGCTTAGTTACCAATGGATTATTATGTCGCTAAATAACGTTTTGTTTGTAGTGATGACAAAGAGAAGGATGGAGGAGACATTGAAGAGGGATGTGTGAAAGAACCATCATCGAGGGCTCAAATAAAAATTTAAAGGAAGTAATTGGGGAAAAGCCATATGTTGAAATCACAAGGTCTGCCGGAAAACCCTACTTTTAGCATGAGGGGAATCCATAGGTATAACTTGATCAGAGATAGGAGGATTTGATCTTTGGTAGAGTTCGAATCATCCATGGCAATGAAAAGGAGGAGAAAAAAGAGCTTGAGATGATCAATAGCGGAGTGCAAGCCATGTTGGGTTTCTTCCATATGATCAGAGAGAGAGATCAATAGTTCCTTATATAACACCAAAAGGTAAAAGAAAACAAAAATTTCATAAATTTCCTATCTCTCTATCCCCTAAAAGGGGCAACACACCAAAAAGCCGACATGTCGGTTTTAAATTAACATCAAGCAGAGATACAAGTCAACTCGATCCTATAAAACAATTCATAATAACCAGATATAAACAATTTTGTGCTTCCAAATATCCGTGGATGAATCAACGGCTATTACGATAAATAGCGCCATAGAAAATGAGTCCTGATGACCCCTCCTTACTGTCGTCAATGTTAGCCATAATCCAACCTCGAGAGGGAGCAACCCAAAATACCGATGTGACCAAAACAGGCTTCCTCGAGATGATTGAAACACCTAAACTCAGAAGACACACCAGCTCCTCCACATTGTTCCTCATATTCCAAACACGAAAGCGAGCAGCTTCCCTGATAGGAGCCATAATCTGTGCAATGACTTGAATAGTAGTGGGCGTCTAGTGCTAGAAAGTAATACCATTTCGTGTTGCCCATATAAATTGAACCATAGTGATGACCACCACTCACCATAGAGCATGCACTTGTGTGCTGGAAAGCTATAGCCTACAGGATCATCTTGTGAAACCCATAGTCAAAATCGAACATGACATTAAAAACATGGGCAACTGTATCACAAATGGAAGCCAAAAAAGGACAAAGATAAAATATATGATCAAGAGTCTCCCAAGTTTTTCGGAATAAAGCATGTATGCAAGGGCCAAGAAATCTTCGACTATGTAAAATCTCTAGGAAGGAAGTCTACCATGGATAGCTCGCTTGATGGTAATAGACCGGTAGGCCGGAATAAAGAGAGCCTAGATCCAGCTGCCCCAAGATCTCTTGGGGTAAGATGGACGAAGATAATCGTGAGTAGCTTCTTATGTGACTTGGCCTTATGATTGATGCGTTCATACTCTGTGATTAGAAGAATTAAGAGATATCACAAAAGTACCAATGTCTCTAGCAATCTGAGCATGGCTAATGAAAAATCTTCTTCAAACTGCCAAGCCCCATCAAAGAAATAGTTCAAAATAGTCTGATTCAAATAGGTCCTACCCTCTGAAGAATACCAATCCTATCAGCAATGACGAAGCCAGTTATCCAGTCATAAATTATCTCCTAGGGGTTTTAAAATATCCAGCGATATAAAAACTGAATGATGACGCCTAGAATATGGGATCTTGAACTGCATAAGTAAGGTTGTAGACAATAAATCTTCTGACCATGGATCATAGATGCAAATACTTCTCCTGATGATATGGAAAAGGCATACAAAAAATAATAATTATCGTGTGAGAAGAGAAGCGAGCGTGAAGAGAAATGAGAGGTATGGCCGGCAACAAAGAGCCGTCGACCATTGGTAACATGAAAATGCTTAGTCTTTAATGGAGAAATAAATGGTTGAAAGGTTCAATTAATATCTTGTACTTGAATCTTCACCCAAATCCTTAGCAAAAGATTGATTTCCTTGCAAGATTAAAGAAACTCTAGGTTGAGTTCTTGTCTCCAAGAAGAAAAACCTAGTTAAAGAGAGAAACACACATTCTAAAGATTGAATAATAAAATTAATTTAATGAGATAAAGGGAGAAGGGAAAGTGTTTATATGGGAACAATTCCTATTGAATTATGGCTCAAATTTATGAAGCCTCTAGAATTACTTAGTTCGGGGATCAAGTGATTGCCTTGTGGACAAGGTTTTAAATTTCAAGATTAAGGTATTTCCTAATTTAACTAGGTTACATGCATATTGGATTTATAGCATTATAAATAGATGTATTGACTAATATACTCTTGTACCGCATACAACTCTCATTAATAAACATCTCTCTCTCTCTCCCCTCCTCCCCCCCTCCTTCTGAAGACGTAGATAATTTGTTGAACCACGTAAATCTTGTGTTCTAGTTTTCTTGCTTTGCCTTTTATATATTTCCGCTATATTTCTATATTTCTCTGGTGCTTGTTTCTCAATAATTGGCATCTAGAGCAAGGTTAGATGGATAAGGTTGGCACAAAGATTGATCTAATAAAGTTGGATGGAATTGGAAATTTCGGACTATAGCAAAGGCATTTCACGGATCTATTGGTACAAGGGATGGTTAAAGCTCTATCTGGCGAAAAGGCTGAGAAAATAGAGGAGCAAGATTGGGGCGAGTTAAACACTATGGAGGTGGCAAACATTCACTAATGCTTGGAAGGTGACATGATGTACCATGTAATGGATTATGCATCGAAGTCCCAGTCGAACAAGCTATATCATAAGTAATGGTTGTATGAGCTTAAGATGGTTGAGGGATTGGACCTAGTCGGAAGTGATTATAATAAACTTATGTACACTTATCAAGATACGATTTGTTCAAAAGAATTTCGGGCAAGTTAAGAAATGATTGACTCTCTCACACGAGCAACTGCCTCTAGTGTCGAGTTACATGGGAAATGAGACTTATATAGAAGTCACTTAGTTGATTCTATGTGTGTTGCTTTAGTATTCTTAGATGAGATCGATGTTCTGTAACATGTCATCGAATTGGATATCTCGTTATCTAATTATAACTTGTCGAATAACCATATACGAGTTTTCTTGAGTTACAAGTTTCACTTGAGGACATCTAAGGAGAAAACCCAGGTTAGGTGTTGAATAATAGACTAATATCTCTACAATGTGTTTAGTGAATGACATATGCTTCCTTGAGGAAAATGACATATTGCAACATGCATTTCATATTGCATGTGCTTGTGACAAAAAAACGGATAATTAGAAATAAGTCCATATTTTCTCATTGTGTGAGATCCAGAGGTTTGAATTACCTTATAGTATGCCCTTAAAAACTTTTTCCTGTATCTTTAGTCTTTATCTCAGTGTTGCTACTTTAGCATACTAATAACTAAGAACCGGTTCGGCATACAGGACATGTTTAGGAAAATAGCTAGATAAAGAAGAAGGAGTTATATGTGGAAAAGAAGACTATTATTGTCGTCACTGTTTAGAGATTCACTGGCGCCAAATATGTTCTAGGAATGTAATAGTGAATGAAAAAATGAAGTGATGAATATGGTATGTTCCTTCAAAGTTGAAGGGACAAGGAGGCATACAGATTGTTGGCATTAGGTAATGAGTCTGGGGCATAACGAGTTTATTTTCTCTATTTTTTTTGGTCGAGTTGTTGTACACCTTAACGAATATATAGTTCTATGCACTTGAGCTACTTGCGGGTCACACGATCCTTATCCTAGTATGATTCCTGTTTGTTCAAAAAGATCCTGGTGGATTAGATTTCAGCACTCATGTGCGATGTAGGGATGTTGGTTTGACCCGGGTCAATGAGCCTGGGTTGACCTTTCAATAGAAGCGAAAAATTATGAGACACTCATAACCTATAGTAACCAACCCACTTCCCCTACTACCTCTCACAACTAAGTGTACACGACCTACGATACATATTAGAAAGTGAGAGAGAACAGTACTATTAAAATACGAAGCGATTTTCGTAAGAAAAACAATGATAGAAATAGAGAAAAATTATGCGTAATTCTTCAAGTTGCCGAAGATGGCTCTTGGGTCGTGGATAGCGGTGAATTTTTGCTTGTGATTCTCACTTTGACTAGGAGTACGAAACATCGAGGATTTGATCGTAATTCAACCTGTATATAATCCGGGAACCATTCCACTAAAATTATCGAGGCACCCGTAATTTCCAACAGCTAGCATGACCAGCTTGACTACCTAGCCCATATCGCAAACACTGCTAAATATCCCATTTTAACATAAAAATAAAATCATTGACTGTTTTTTGGAGGTACGTGTCAAGTTGTCAAATTTTAATAAATCATTCTGTATTTTTTTTATTTACATTGTTGCACTTGCAAACTATAAGCACCTATCAGATTTTCAGCAATCAACATTAAATAATTCTTTTTTTTTTTTTTTTTTGCATGCGATACGTGTCAACCTATAACTAATTTATTATCTCACTACTTTGGACACATCTGAAACGTTGGTTAAAATTGTAGCTGACAATTATATCCTTGTATGTGCAATATTGAGTTCATAATACATATTTTTTCCAAAATACATGTTAAATGCGATACATGTTTCATCGGTTGTACTCCTCAGCGTCAGGTTTATAAGTCAAACATTTTCAGTAGCTAAAATTGATCAAACGAGTTAATTAAGCTAATATAGTAAATCAAATTATTATAATAGATAACTACCATATTTGAACCGATTAGAGCAGATTCTCAAACTACTTAAATGAATTGGAATCAATCATTTTTATTACATATACAAAGTACCTTTTATCCTTCCATGGTTTCGTACAATTTTAAGTGAGAATGATTGGTGGGAATTAATTTCAAATCATTGGGTAGACTTCTTGGGACTCAACCAACCGAACTTCACTTGATTCCTCTTATATTCATAAAGTTAAAAACTAGGAGGCGAAAGTATTGCAACATCTCCAAGATCAAATCCACTTGAAATTTTTAATTATTAGAATCATTTGTCATTTTTCTCTATGTCCTTGGAGCAACAAAAAATGATGATTTTTTTAAAGATTTTTATAGTAATGAATAAATCATATTGTATGAATATATCATTTGTAAGTGTATATATACATATATATATACACATATATATATATACACATATATATACACACACTACAAGAAATACTACCGATAGTGACTGATTTTAGTGACGGACAAGTTTCGTCACAATCTAATTATGAACTAGTGACGAAATACTCACGGATAGAGACTATAAGATTGTTTGAATATTAGTAATAGATTAGTGATAGAAATATGACGGAATTTAGAGAAGGAAAAGAATTCGTCATTAAATCGTAAGTACAAAAACTGCTAAGAATATGGAATAAAATTTTAATCTTGTATTGACGGATTAGTGGCGGAATTTTAAATGTCGTTATGTAGTGACGGACATATTCCGACATTAATCTTGTATTGACGGATTAGTGACGGAATTTTAGATGTCACTAACTAATGTCGGAAATTTCCGTCACAAACTAGTGATGGGAATTTTCGTCACTATACCCAATTAAAAAACCCAATTAGAAAAATAGCACTCGATGTTTAATGATGAAAATTTCCGTCACTAACTAATGACGAAAAATTTCGTCACTATACCTAATTAAAAAAATACCCAATTAGAAAATTAGTATTCTATATTTAGTGATGAAAATTTCCGTCACAAATTAATGACCGAAATTTCCGTCACTATACCCAATTAAAAAAATAGCACTGTATGTTTAATGACCAAAATATCCCTTGGTATACCCAATTAAAAAAATACCCAATTAGAAAAATAGCACTTTATGTTAATGACGGAAATTTTCGTCACTTACTAATGACGGAAATATCCGTCACTATACCCAATTAAAAAAATACACAATTAGAAAAATAGCACTCTATGTGTGATAAAGCGCAATCCGATATCCAAGAAACTCAACGAAAACCTATGCAAGAAATATGGAAAAACCCAAGATGTACGTGGTTCGATCCGGAGATCTACGTCCATGGGCTCCAAATAGCACCTGCCGAGGTGTTTCTTTCACTATCTCTTTGAATTTACACGTAATAATTTCAGAATACAGAATGCGAACCCTAATTCCGAGTTCTTTTCTCATATTTATACTATCCCCTACTAAACCCTAACTAACTCCCTATTATCGCGCCTATTTTCCGCTCATGGCGGTTGGGAACGGATCGTGGGCCTTGAATCGCGGAACAAGCCATAAGTTGGGCCCCGCCACATTTTCTGGGACGACGCGTATTTCTGGACCTTCTGGGCCGGTAAGTGGGCCGAGGTATTAACCCGACCCGAAGTGACTGGGCCATACCTATCAGATGCCCTCCCCCCCCCCCAGCCGGAGCGAGAAAGGAGCTTCGGTTATGACCGGGGTGGAGCTGTAGGCCAGACGAGCCGTGGTCGGTGGTGAGCCGAAGTATTTTTGGGTGGCCCAGACTATTCCGCGTCTAAGGTAATCTGCAGCGTAGTCCGTGGGAGCTGAATCGAACTAGGCCGAATTACACCGAGGTGATAGCGAGATACCGAGTTCCCCAAAAGCAAGAAATTGCAGCGGAAGAAGATATTAGTCTGGCCGAGGTGAAGGGAGCACCGGAGTGTGGTAGTCTGGCCGAGGTGAAGGGAGCACCGGAGTGTAGTCCAAATCTTCCTGGCCAAGAGTGGAGTTGATGTGATTGGCGGCGCCATCATGAGAGAGAGAGAGATGTGAAGTGACACCCTCTGCGATTTCCAATGAACCTGTTCCCCGCGCGCCTTGGGAACCGTAAGGCGCGTGAATATCACGTCCAAATCTCAATCGCTGAATTTGAATAGGCCGTATCAGGGCCGTTGGTTTTTTGTGTATATATTTGGAATAATGGCACAGTATACTTCATCTTCCTCATTGCGATTAGCCAGTTTTAGAAAGCGGGAAAAAAGGAGAATTCTGGGCGCCTGTGATTCATCTCAAATAAAAAACTTTCCAAACTCAAACCAAGTAAGTATGCCTTCTTCTTCATCTTCTTCTTCTGTTCAAGAAGTAGGGACTTAGAGCGCTTCGTTAGTGTTAGTGAAATCAACTCTTTAACACACAACACCAAGAAATCTGGAATTTGCACAAAGAACACTTTGAAATCACACATGCAGTTCGGCCAGAGTTGTGGCCGAATTGAACTTGCGCAGAACAGGAACTGAAAATGAATCAAACACCGATTTAACGTGGTTCGTTCAAGATGAACTACATCCACGGAGGCAAGGCACACCTCAATCCACTAAGAAATCCAATCAATTACAGAGAATTCACTCAAGAAATGAAATGCCCAATTCTGTTTGACAAATTAGGGCACGAACGCTCAATCTAAAAATACTCTCTCTAATCTAAAGAACAGGGAAATTACTCAACGTAGTGATCTTCTCCTCAATGAGAGCTGTTCAATGATATACGGATTGAAGCTCGAATGCAACTGTACAGGAAGTTCTAACTGAAAGAAGTTGAGCTCAGCTACCGGACAAAAGTGACGGTTTTCTTCGTCACAATTCTGCAACTGCTCCGTCACAAATGACGGTTATCTTCAACTGCCTCGAACCCGGTTTATTCTGAACAGCTTGTCTTCTTGATGCTAAAACCCGGTTCAATCCTCCGGTTCTTCACTCCCTGATTCCGGTTCCACATTCCCAACACACCATATTACAAAGTATAGCTCACTTGATGATATTGAACATCACCTCACAAATCTCCACCTCAATGAATCAAGTGTGCCTCTTCCTGCCTCATCACTGCCTTTCTGTAAATGCTCCTCATGACATTGCTCAAGCTGCAGCAGGCTCGAGCAATGCTCCACTTTGTTCCCAGGTACACCCTTAGTAAGAAAATCAGCAGGGTTATGCAATGTGTGTACCTTCTTCACTTCTACAGAACCAGAATTAATGATATCCCTAGCAAAATGCAACCTAACATCAATGTGTTTTGACCTTTCATGAAATGCTTGGTGTTTCACGAGGTGTAGAGCACTTTGATTATCACAGTAAATTGCCACACACTTTTGCTTGATGTCCAAATCTCTCAGAATCCCTTTGAGCCAGATTGCTTCTTTAATAGCTTCAGTGAGAGAGAGATATTCTGC
The DNA here is from genome assembly GCA_958295605.1 of Ajuga chamaepitys. Classification (NCBI taxonomy): domain Eukaryota; kingdom Viridiplantae; phylum Streptophyta; class Magnoliopsida; order Lamiales; family Lamiaceae; genus Ajuga; species Ajuga chamaepitys. Next base: position 22,094,304 of record OY282498.1, on the reverse strand, counting down.
TTCTGTTGTTGACAGTGCTACAACTGACTGTTGTACACTTCTCCAGCTGATGGCTGTTCCAAATAAGGTAAACACAAATCCAGAAATAGATTTCCTTGTGTCTATGTTTGCTGCAAAATCAGAATCAGCAAACCCTTCCAATGCAACAGTGCTTCCATCCATTTTCTTCTCAAACTTCAGTGACAAGTTCACTGAACCCTTCAAATACCTCATCACATGCTTCAAAGCTTCCCAATGCTCAACTCCTGGGTTTGACATGAACCTGCTCACTAAAGAAACAGCATAGGCCAAGTCAGGCCTAATACAAATCATCCCATACATGAGACTTCCAACTCCACTTGCATAAGGAATATTGCTCATATGTATGATTTCCTCTTCAGTCTTTGGGCATTGTTCTTTGGAGAGTTTCTTCTGTAGATTAACTGGAGAGGAGAGAGGTTTGGCTTCATGCATATGAAACCTCTCCAAAACCTTCTGTAGATATTGACTCTGAGATAACCAAAGCACTCCAGCTTCTCTGTTCCTTAGAATGTTCATGCCCAAAATCTTCTTGGCCTCTCCCAGATCTTTCATGTCAAATTCAGTGTTAAGTCTGTCCTTCAACCATTGTACCCTCTTCTTGTTCCTGCTGGCAATTAGCATATCATCCACATACAACAGAAGAAAGACTTTATCTTGCTTTGAACCCTTGTTGAAGTAAACACAACTATCATACAGACTTCTTACAAAGCCAACACTGATCATGAAGTCATTGAACCTCTTATTCCACTGTCTTGGACTTTGTTTGAGTCCATATAGTGACTTCTTCAGCAAACAAACTTTGTCTTCTTGTTCAGGAACAACAAAGCCTTCTGGCTGTTTCATATATATCTTCTCATTGAGCTCTCCATGTAAGAATGCTGTTTTTACATCTAGTTGTTGTAGTTCCATGTAATCTTGAGTAACCTTTGATAAAAGCAACCTGATTGAGCAATGCTTTACTACTGGAGAGAAAACTTCATTAAAATCAATTCCTTCTCTTTGTGTAAAGCCCCTAGCCACCAATCTTGCTTTAAACCTCACCTGTTTGGATCCTGCAGTCTCTAGTTTCTTCTTGTATATCCATTTAGAACTTACAAGTTTCTGACCTCTTGGTTTATCCACCAATATCCAGGTCTCATTCTTTTCCAGAGACTCCATCTCTTCAATCATTGCCTGAATCCAGTGTTCACCTTCTTCACAGTCTAGTGCTTCTTTAAAACTACTAGGCTCTTGTGATTCCAGGTCTTCAGCAACACTCAAGGCATAGTAAACACTCCCTGCTTGACCATAGAAATCAGGTCTGTTGATTGTTCTTCTAGGCCTGTCCCTTCCAATGTTGTATTCTCTAACATTTTGTGAAGGTCCAGCTTGTACTTCTTCTTCAGATGATGAATCACTATCTTGTAGATTTTCTTGTGGTTGAGGTGTGTGATCATCTTCAGCAGGATGCTCCACCTGAATTGATATCTCTTCTGTCTCTTTGGCACCATCAAATTCTTCCTTAGAGCCTGTAGAAGTATAAGCCATCACATTCTCATTAAACTTTACATCTCTACTTGTGATTATCTTCTGATTTCCCTTCTCTAGACACCACAATCTGTAGCCCTTTATTCCATCTGGATATCCAAGAAATATACATCTTAGAGCTCTTGCATCTAACTTGTCTTGCTTGACATGGACAAAAGCAAGACAACCAAACACCCTTAAACCTTCATAACTTGGTTTCTGTCCACTCCACACCTCTTCAGGTGTTTTGAACCCAATCACAGATGAGGGTGACCTGTTAATGAGATAACATGCTGTAGCAATGGTTTCACCCCAAAATACCTTTGGCAACCCAGCATCCAACAGCATACACCTTACTCTTTCAAGAAGAGTCCTATTAAGCCTTTCAGCAACTCCATTCTGTTGAGGATTCATTGGGACAGTCCTGTGTCTCTTGATTCCTCTTTCTTCACAGAAGTTTGTGAACTCAGTAGAGAGGTATTCCAATCCATTATCAGTCCTAAGGTGCTTCAGCTTCTTCCCTTTGACATTTTCCAGTTGAATCAACCATGTTTTGAACTTATGAAAAGCATCACTCTTATTCTTCATCAACATGATCCACACCTTTCTATTGTAATCATCAATCAAGGACATGAAATACCTTGCACCACCATGAGTCTCTGTCCTTGCAGGACCCCATATGTCAGAGTGGACATAATCTAATGGCTCTTGAGTTGTGTGAACACCCTTTCCATAGGGCAGCTTCTTGGATTTGCCCAAAGCACACTGATCACAGAACTCCAGGTTTTGATTTCCCATGTTTCCAATTACTCCACTTCTTGACAGTTCCTTCAACCCTTTCTCTCCTATGTGTCCAAGCCTCTTGTGCCATTTAACAAGCTCAGAACTGCTCAAGACCATATCCACACTCCCAACAACAGGTGAATCAATCAAGATAAACAACCCATTATGTTGTCTACCTTTAATCACCACTTTATCATGTTTTGTGATATGCAAGAAACCATTTACTGAGCTAAACTGACAACCACTAGTTACCAAAGAGCCAAGAGATAGAAAAAAATTTTTGAGGCCAGGAACATATCTTACATTTGAGATGATTCTGACCACTCCATCAAACATCCTTATGCTCACTGATCGAACTCCTTTGACCTTGCATGATTGGTCATTTCCCAGAAGAACATTTCCACCATCTTCTCTCTTCAGTTCATCAAACCATGACTGGTGTGGACACATATGAAAGGAGCAGCCTGTGTCCAAGACCCATTCCTTTACAATTCTTGATTCGGTAACATTTAATACCTCTGGAGGATCTTCTTGATGGTCAATGGCAGCAGCTTCTGCCCCTTGATTTCCACCTTTCTTGTTTCTCTTAGGACAATCCTTCTTCAAGTGACCAGGCTGCTTACACTTGAAGCATTTCCTCTTCTCAACCCATTCATTCCCCTTCTTTGGATTAGAGTCTCCTGCCTTGGGATCCTTAGCATTCTGTCCCTTCTTGCCTTGCCAAGGTTTCTTGAATTTAACATTCAAACCTTCTCCAGATTGCACCATGCCTTTATCACCTTGAGTCTGGAAACATTTAGACCTCAGAGCCTTCACTATCCCATCATAAGATAGCTGCTCATCTCTCCCATACATCAAGGCATCCTTAAAGCTTTCCATGGATTTTGGAAGAATGTTTAACACCATCAATGCTTTATCATCCTCCTCCAATTTCACATCCAGGTCTTCCAATTCCTCAACCATCTTAATGAACTCATCAAGTTGATCAGAAATTACCTTATCTTCAGTGATCTTGAAGGCCAACATCTTCTGCTTCAAGAACAGCTTGTTGGAAACTGACTTAGATTGATACAGATCTTCCAATCTCTTCCATGCTTCTGAGGAACTCTTGCATCTTGAGACCTCTCTTAACGGTTTATCACCCAAACACAGAAAGATAAGACTGAGGGCCTTCTTATCCACTTATGCAAACTTGAGTTTCTCAATTTCTTCCCACGAATCAAGAGGTATCAAAGCAAGGTCAAGGCCATTGTGAACCAACACTGCATTCATCTTGATCTTCCACAGTGTGAAATCATTTCTTCCTGTAAACTTATCAAAGTCCATCTTCATACCAGCCATTCCTTCCTTTCTTCAAGCTGTGAGAGTTGATTCCCACAGACGGCGTCACTTGTTAGTGAAATCAACTCTTTAACACACAACACCAAGAAATCTGGAATTTGCACAAAGAACACTTTGAAATCACACATGCAGTTCGGCCAGAGTTGTGGCCGAATTGAACTTGCGCAGAACAGGAACTGAAAATGAATCAAACACCGATTTAACGTGGTTCGTTCAAGATGAACTACATCCACGGAGGCAAGGCACACCTTAATCCACTAAGAAATCCAATCAATTACAGAGAATTCACTCAAGAAATGAAATGCCCAATTCACTCAAGAGAATTCACTCTGGAATTTGCACAAAGAACACTTTGAAATCACACATGCAGTTCGGCCAAAAGTAACGGTTTTCTTCGTCACAATTCTGCAACTGCTCCGTCACAAATGACGGTTATCTTCAACTGCCTCGAACCCGGTTTATTCTGAACAGCTTGTCTTCTTGATGCTAAAACCCGGTTCAATCCTCCGGTTCTTCACTCCCTGATTCCGGTTCCACATTCCCAACACACCATATTACAAAGTATAGCTCACTTGATGATATTGAACATCACCTCACAGTTAGATGTGCCACCCCTTCGATATGTTATTCCGGAGAGGAATGAGATTAGGACAGTAGAAAGGGCCGACGGCATGGAAACCAACATTAGGATGGTCGGTTTCTATGAATGCGCGGAGGAGGACTTTGAAGTGTCCACTGTAGCGTCGCGGATGACACGAGTGCAGATAGAAGCCCTAATCCCCTCCTTCTACTTCCCATTTAACTTAGAATATATAGTTCCGGATCCCAGCGATAGAGCCTGTTGCCCCCCGCAGGGTTACATCGGTGTATATATAGATCCGTTAAAAATAGGTTTGAGATTCCCCCTCTGGGACATTGTTATCCGGTTACTGAGATACTATAACATCGCCTTGAGCCAATTAGCACCTAACGCGATTAGGCAAGTAGTCGGGTTCACCGTAGTGTGTAAGAATTCTGGGGTGGAACCAACCGTAGAGCTTTTTAGGTACTTTTATCAACTAAAAGCCTTCGGGAAGTCCATGGGGTGGTACTCCTTCAGTCCTCGAGCACGAGGTGGCTTCAAGGTACAAAACCCCAGTAAGGTTGAGGGGTGGAAAGAGAAGTTCATCTTTGTGAAGAACGGGGTGGCCCTCCCGAGGTGGAGTCGGGAGGAGGTGCTAGATACTGCCCCGGTGAGGGACCCGGACGCCGAGGTGGTGGAGATATTCCGGGCAGTGGGGACCTTCAAGACCCTGTGTTCGGAGGAAGAGCTGGAGGAGGCTGGACTAAGCCCATATTATTCGGGCGATGCAACGGGGAAGTCCACCCAGGGTCAAGAGTCGGGAGCCGGGGTTGCCGAGGAGGGTAGGAGTCCTCATACTTGTTTAGAAATTGTTGTCTTGTGCAGGACTAACCTGAATTTCTGTGTGCAGTGGGACGCTTCGGGAAGGAACCAGCGGGAAGCTCCACTGCGGCTGCGGCAGCCAAGAAGAAGGGAAAAGCTGCTGAGGTGTCTCCCCGGGGGAAGATATCACCCAGTCCACGACCTTCTGTGGGGCCGGAGGAACGAGTTGTGACTGCGGGGTCAACCCCCGGAGCAAAGAGGAGGTCAGAACCGTCCGGGACACCTCCGGCACCATCCAAAAGACTCTGAACGGGGGAAAGCGTTGAGGTAAATCTGAAATGCCTTTGTTTGTTATTTTTTACGCAAATGAAGTGTGTACTACCAGTACTGATATCTGTTTTCTGTCTTGTGCGATATTCTGAAGGAGCAAGTGGCCCCCGGTCTGCTGGGGTTGGAGGGCGCGGACGCCGAGGAACTTCTGCGGTTAGCTCGGGGAATCATGGAGCTTGGCCGGAAGAATGAGATAGAGGCCAAAGAAGAGCTGGCCGCGGTAGTAAGGGATCTTCGCGCGCGCAATGACAGGCTAACTCAGGATCTGACCGAAGCGCGGAAGAGAGCGGTTTTGGTAGAGACTGAAGTAGCGCGTCTGCGCGAGGTGGAGGCGGAGGCCGGAGCCCTTCGTGGAGAAACAGCCCAGCTGCGGGCAGAAATGAAGGCCCAGGAAGCGGCCATTGTCAAAGGTCAGGAGGCAATGCTGAAAGCATTTGCCGAGAAATTACTCCAGACGACCACATTCCTGGACTTTCAGACTGACTTCGTTGCCATTGGGGACACGGCCACGCGATCGTTGTTACTGGAGCAAATCAAAGAAGTCTACCCGAATGTGGACGTATACCGTCCAGAGTTCGGGTATGACTATAATGTTGTGGCCGGGGTGGAGGAGGCCTACTACAAAGCTCTAACACACCTCCCGGAGTGGCCCCTCGTAAAAGCTCTGGCGGAGAAGAAGGTGATATTAAGGGTTGAGGAGATTGCGAGCTGCGAGGCGGACCAAGACCAGGGATTCCTGGCATTCCGCCGGGGTGAGCTTGTCTCCGAGCCCCGAAACAAAGAACCCCCCCCCCCCCCGGATGGAAGTTGCTGCCATGGCTGCGGATGAAGCTGCTGCAGTTAACGCTGAGGAGGAGGCAGAAACGTCGGAGGGCCGGCGAGAGGTGGTGCCCGAGGATACTGAGGGGATCGAGACGGAGGTCAGTCGTTCCCCTCAAATTTAATGTAGTAGATAATAGGAGTTGATGTAAATCCCTTGTACTGGACCATGGATAATGTTCTTCTATTTTATTGAATATAAATGTTGTTTTTGAACTGAGTTCCCTCTGATTGTATGCTTGAGATTGATCTTTCTTGTTGATTCCGTTGCCTGTTCAGAATACCGCGGAATTGCATGACACGATAAAGAAGCTCATGCAATCATTGGAGTGGTTCCTCGGAGAGAAGAATAACTTGCAAATGCAAGTAGTGCCGAAGCTAGAAAAGTGGGCGGCCGCTGCGGAGAGAAAGGCGAAGGAGGCCGAGGAGAAAGCCTTTGACCAGGAGTTGAAGTATCTGGCAAAAGTTGCTGAATTGGACCGAGTCCTCATCCATCAAAGGGAGTATGACCGGATATTGACCGAGTTCGGCTTACTGACATTTGAGGAAGTTGAGGCGCGGGTCGTAGAGATTCAGAATGAAATTTCAGCACTTATGGCGAGGAGCCCAGCCGAGTCCTCAGAGCTTGTAAGAAAGCGAGAGGTGTTGGAGTTACTCCTCAACATGTATGAAGGATTGAAAGGCCGTGGCAGGTAGCGGCCCTCTGCCGAGGAATACATTGCGAGTTCAAGCCGAAGCCAAGGTACTTCAAAAACCCCCCGGAAGGGTAAAAAGAAGCCAGCGGGAAAGAGCAAAGGCATTATTATTCGAGAGCCAGTCCCAGTGACTACGGTCGAAGAAGAGCCCGCTGTTGTCGCCGAAAAGGTAGTCGAAGAACTGGCCCAAGAAGAACTGGCCAGAGCTCAAGGCCGAAGAACGACAAGATCCCGGAGGACACGGCGTAGGTCCAGGAGTAGACCTCAACGCCGGAGCGCTGAATACTGGCTCGGAGGCCGTAGATAATTGTTTGTTTGTTTGTTTGTTGTTTTTTTTTTTTTTTTTTTGAAGTCTTATGTAAAAAACTTTTTGGCGTGAATCGAGAAAATGTAACAAACCGTTTAATGTGCATAGTTGTGTTTAGGAAAACAACGAGTTACTAACCAGAAGTAATAATTGTTTTAACGGGTGTTCGAGAACACGATATGGATAGCGCCAATTTAAATCTCCCCGGACGGATCGGGCGGGAGTAAAATCTCCCCGGACGGATCAGGCGGGAGTAAACACCTCTCCGGTTAAGCAGGCGAGAGAGTGTTATGAGTCCGGGGACGAAACGTGAATTTCCTCGGACGGACCGAGAGAGAGATTTAATTGTCCGGAGAGGAATAATAATAATACGACTGCGTTAGGGCGTCCCCGTAACGTAGAAGAGAACACAGCAAGATGCATAAACAAAGAGTATTTATTCAATGATGAGTGCCGGAGCAAATTAAAGGATACCAAGAGAGATAACAACGCAAAAGAAGTGTACAATGAGCATAAAGATAAGATGGTACTTGTCATTTGGCATTCACAGATAGAAGCGTCTCAAGTTGGGAACATGCCAGCTTCGGGGAATTGGGGTTCCATTGAGATGCTCTAACTGGTAGGATCCGGAATCGTGTGCGGCAACGATGCGATAAGGACCTTCCCAAGAAGCATGTAATTTCCCCTCGGGGGCAGCTTTGCTGGCTGAATTGAGTCGAAGTACTAGGTCCCCGACATTGAATTGAGTGCCTCGAACCCGGAGGTGATGATACTGGGCTGCACGTTGTTTACACCTGGCCTGCTGGATGAACGATTGATCACGACGATATTCAAGCTCATCCAAATTTGCACGGAGAGCTTCGTCATTATCCTCGGGAATCAATGTGATGAGGCGGGGGCTTGGTACGCTGATTTCTGCCGGAATAACTGCTTCGGAGACGTAAGTTAGGCTGTAGGGGGTCTCCCCGGTAGAGGTATGCGGCGTCGTGCGATAAGCCCATAGAACTTGCGGAAGGTTTTCGGCCCAAAGACCTTTAGCATTATCCAGGCGTTTCTTTATACCCGTAAGCAGTGTACGATTAGTGACTTCAACCTGACCATTGGCTTGATGGTGAGCAACCGAGGTGAAAATTTGTTTGATATGAAGCTCCTCGCACCATGACTGGAAGGGATCGTTGGCAAATTGTTTGCCGTTATCCGAAATAATAGTGCTCGGCATGCCAAAACGACATATGATATTTCGCCAGACGAACTTCAAGATGTTTTGACCAGTGATGGCAGTAAGAGGTTCTGCTTCTACCCACTTAGTGAAGTAATCCACGGCGACCACAAGAAATTTCAATCCCCCCGGAGCGACCGGAAATGGGCCAACAATATTAATTCCCCACTGGATAAATGGCCACGCACTTTGAATTCCAGTAAGCTCGGTTTGTGGCAGGTGTTTCACACGAGAGTGCAGTTGACACTTGCTGCATTTGGTCACTAAGTCGTGGGCATCGTTAAACAAAGTTGGCCAATAATACCCCCATCGGAGAACTTTCTTGGCCAACGTCCGTGAGCCGATATGACTGGCACAGGCCCCTTCGTGAACCTCCCGAAGAACTTGATTGGCCTCGGCAGGAGCGAGGCACCGGAGACTCGGTTGTAGGTACGACCGTCGATATAAGACTCCATCATGAAAGGAGTACTTGGGGGCTTTAAGGACTATCTGCCGAGCTCGCAGCTTATCACTAGGCAGAGTTCCATCACGGAGATATTGAATAATAGGAGTCATCCAATTCGGATCACCATCAGTCAATATCGAGACCGTTGCCTCATGAATCGCCGGATGAAATAAATCTTCGACTATAATATCCGGAGATACATTAGTGTGGACCGCGGAGGCCAATTTACTGAGCGCGTCAGCTTTAACATTCTGTGTACGTGGTACCTTCTGGACAACAACCGTATCAAAAGTTGACATGAGTTTGAGTGTTAAAGCGAGATACCTGATCATCATTTCATCCTTAGCGGCATAAGTACCCCGGATCTGATTGGATACAATCTCGGAATCCTTAAAGAGCTCAAGATGACGGATAGCTAAGGATCGAGCGAGCCGGAGCCCGACGAGAGCTGCCTCGTATTCTGCTTCATTATTGGTCACCTTAAATTTGAATCGGATGACGTATTTAACTTCGACTCCCTCTGAGTCAATAAGAAGCAGCCCAGCACCACTCCCACGAGCTGTGGAAGCACCATCCACATATAATTTCCAGGTGCGAGGTGTAGGTTCAAGAGAAGCGGGGTGGGGATCACCGTTGTTTGCTGACGATCCATGATTATTATCCCCGGGGGTCTCAACCAAGAAATCTGCAAGCGCTTGACCCTTGATAGCTCGATGAGGAAGAAACTGAATGTCATACTCTCCTAGTGCAACAGCCCACTTGGCGAAACGCCCTGACACCTCGGGCTTGACAAGAATTTGACGGATGGGATGGTTGGTTAGAACCCGTATTTCTCGCCCTTGGAAATATGGGCGCAAACGCCGAGCCGCCATGACAAGAGCCAGCACTGTTTTTCCAGCATGGAGTACCGTGTCTCCGCCCCGTGAAGCACTCGGCTTGCGAAATACACTGTATGTTGAACACCATTGACTTCTCGTACAAGCACAGCGCTAATAGCTTCCTCGGCGGAAGCCAAATACATGTAGAGCGGCTCTCCGGAGAGAGGAATTGACAAAGTGGGCAGTTGCTGTATATGACGCTTCAAAGCCTCGAAAGCCTCAGTGCACTCCGGAGTCCACTCAAATGACTTCGCCTGTCTCAAAATTTTGAAGAATGGGAGTTGACGCTCTGCTGCTTTAGATAAAAAGCGATTTAAGGCCGCCAAACCACCCGTGAGGCGTTGAACGTCTCTGTACGTCTTCGGTGGTTGCAGATCTAAAACATCCCGAAGCTTGGCCGGATTGGCCTGAAGACCATGTTGTGAAACCATATACCCAAGATACTTTCCGGAACCCACGCCGAAAGTGCATTTTGCTGGATTAAGTCGTAAATTGTAACGCCGCAGAGTACGAAAGGTTTCCATAATGTCTTGCACACATGAAGAATGTGAGGCGCTTTTGATGACTAGATCATCGACGTAAACCTCAACATTGCGGCCAATTTGATCGTGAAACACGCGGTCCATGAGACGTTGATATGTGGCCCCCGCGATCTTGAGCCCGAAGGGCATTTTCTTAAAAGCAAAACACCCAGAATCAGTGATAAATGCCGTTTTGAGGGCATCCTGACGATCCATGAAGATCTGATGGTATCCCTTATATAAGTCCAAGAAACAAAGCGCCACATGCCCAGTAATGGCTTCGGCTTTTTGGTCGATGGAGGGCAGAGGATAACAGTCCTTCGGACAATGCTTATTGAGATCGGAAAAATCGACACACATCCGCCATGCCCCACTGGACTTTAACACCATCACTGGATTGGACAACCAAGAAGGGTAATACACTTCGAACAAGATATCTGCATCTAAGAGTTGCTGTACCTCGATTCGAATGGCCGCATTTCGCTCTGGAGCGAATTTCCTTTGTTTTTGCTGTATAGGCTTAACGCTGGGATCGATGTTTAGCTTGTGGGTTATTACATCAAGAGAGACCCCGGGCATATCCAAAGGGGACCATGCAAAGACATCGGAATACTCTCGCAAGGTCTGAATGATGGCCTGATGCAACCACGGCACATCCACGGCACCGACAGTTACTGTTTGTTCAGGCTTGGACGGATCAAGCGGCACCTGGACAGTGGTGTCCCCCAATGAGGTACATACCTGAGGTTCAAGAGCCGATGATGCTACCTGAAGCTGCTGTTTGGGAGGAACTTTGGTAGTCTTTTTGAGTGCGACATACATGCATTCCTTAGAAACCCGCTGACTACCGCGGATAGCCACTTCGCCATGTGAGGCGGGGAATTTTAGCGCGAGGTGGTATGTGGAGCATATGGCTTTTGCGGGAGTAAGCCAATCCCGACCCAAGATCATATTGTACGGTGACGGGGAGTTAACCACGTAAAAATCCACAAAAATGGTTTTTATCGCCGGATAAGTTCCCAGAGATGCCTGGAGAGTGATAACGCCTTCTGGCTGGACTTCACCCTGGGTGAAAGTCTGCAATAGCCCGGGGGCCGGCCGAAGCTGATCCCGAGGAATCCCCATCTTTTGGAAACAGTCGGCGAATATAACACTCACTGCGGCTCCATTGTCTACGAAGACTCGCTTTATTGTAACATTGGCTAAAGCCATGTCGATGACTATGGCGTCAGTATGGGGTGTAATCTCTGGAACCGGGTCTCTATCTGCGAAACTGACAGTTTCAGACTGATGGAGGCGCTTATGACGCGGTTCCTCGGGAGGAGGACAGCGTGCCTCTGCCTTCAACGCATTTCGAGAAGCCCCCGTGGGAAGGGCCCCATATATCACATTTATTACGTGAGTAGGTGCATTGTCTCCGGGTCCTCCCAGAGGAGGAGGTGGTGGCAAAAAATGAGATTGTTGGCGATTGCCAGAGTCTTGCCGTGCATAATTGCTAGGCCCCGGCCGATTATTCTGCCACGGCGGCCGATTTTGCTGTGAACCCCGATCATGATAACCTCTGCGGTTAAGAGACGAACCCCCATTCTGATCTGTCCGAGGCTTGTCATCGGTCCGCGCAATATATTGTCGCAAGAGACCTTTCTTTAAACATTCCTCAATTTCCTTGCTGAGTTCTCGGCACTCCTCTGTCTCGTGCCCATGATCTCGGTGGTACGCACGCCACTTTCCGCGGTTCCTCTTCTCAGGCGGAGCAGTCATCCGCGGACAGGGCCATAAATCATTCTTGTGAACAGAAAGAATTTCAGCTCGTGGTTTTGTCAGCGGAGTGAATTGTGGAATATCACCTCGAGATTCTGAACGCCCCGGGTTCAGACGAGAAAAGGCACTAGGTCGTGTGCTAGGCCCAACCTGTGCCCTGTCGGACTGCCGCTTGCTAGCATGTTTCTCACATTTCCGACGAGTCTGCTCCTCGGCCTTAGCATATCTGCACACAGTATTAAACAGTGCTCGGGTTGTGACCGGTGGATTACGAACCAGCTCGGTGTAGAGTGGTCCAGGACGGAGTCCATTCATGAATGCATTGATGATAACATCATCTGAGCAACTTCCTACCTTGAGACTCTCCGCTGTAAAGCGGTCAAGAAATTGGGTAACGGTTTCGCCGTCCCGTTATTCCATATTCATGAGGTCGGTTAGGGTGGCCATGGGCTTCGTACGTGCTTCAAAACGCGCCCAAAAGTGCTCGGCAAGTTCTCTAAAAGAGGATACGCTATTGCGAGGGAGAGAATCAAACCAAACCCGAGCTTCGTCCTGAAGATACTCGGGGAAAATCTTACAGTAATGAAGGGATGTAGTATGATCGCGGCTGAGCATGTTGTGCCTAAAAGCTCCAAGAAAATTGGCTGGATCCCCCGTGCCGTCATAAGGGGGTATGGCAGGCCTTTTGAACCCTTCGGGAAGGGAGGTGGCCATGATTTCTTGAGAGAACGGTGTGATGATATCTCCATTGGCATCAAGGCCCAGGATTCTGTCTAGCTCGACATTGCGTTGGACTCGCTCATACTCTTGAAGATCTAGGGTATGAGGATTGGCATAACGAACTCTTTTAGCCGCGTTAAGTGGGCGGCGGCGATCGACATCTGCAGGCTCGTCGTTGCGCTGTCTTGACCCATTAGAACTCCCATGGTCCTCGGGAGAACCAGGTCGTTCCCGTCGCCGATCCTGACGCCCGCGGTGCACCGGGTCTTGTCGATCGTGCGAATGCTGACGATGTGGAGGCACTGCAGGGTGGGTAGCGTGTCCGGCAAGTCCATCAGGATTCAGGCGATTGGCGGCCCAGTCTTGAAGGACATGAGCATGCTCTTGTAGGAAAGCCTGGAGTAATTCTGGAGTCACTTGAATATTAACCTGCGGCCGGGCGACAGCGGGATTAGGGTTTTGCATGTCTTGCGGGGGCAGAGGTAAGAATTGGTTGTCTAGATTCATGGCTGGGCCTTGATTGCCCTGATGATGAGATGTATCCCTCATCGGCGATTGCCTCGGCGGCATAACCTGATCCACGGGTGGATCTTGATTGGGTTGATCACCCTGGCGAGATTGATTTAGACGAGTCATCACCATGATATATCGAATGCACTGTTAATATCAAAAACCACTTGCGTTCCCACAGACGGCGCCAATTGATAAAGCGCAATCCGATATCCAAGAAACTCAACGAAAACCTATGCAAGAAATATGGAAAAACCCAAGATGTACGTGGTTCGATCCGGAGATCCACGGGCTCAAAATAGCACCTGCCGAGGTGTTTCTTTCACTATCTCTTTGAATTTACACGTAATAATTTCAGAATACAGAATGCGAACCCTAATTCCGAGTTCTTTTCTCATATTTATACTATCCCCTACTAAACCCTAACTAACTCCCTATTATTGCGCCTATTTTCCGCTGCATGGCGGTTGGGAACGGATCGTGGGCCTTGAATCGCGGAACAAGCCATAAGTTGGGCCGCGCCACATTATCTGGGACGACGCGTATTTCTGGACCTTCTGGGCCGGTAAGTGGGCCGAGGTATTAACCCGACCCGAAGTGACTGGGCCATACCTATCAATGTGCTAGAGTGAGCTTCGAACCCTTGACTTGGTGGAAATAAACAAGATGCGTACCACCACAACACTTGTTATTACATTGAGGGTCCTTTATTTGTTTTATAGATATTGAGTTGCTGACGTTCAGATCTTTCTAAATTTACTTCAGAGTAATTTTGCGAAATGAACTAAACCCTAGAATTCTTCATGCCACATTCATTTTATTCTCATTTTGCTCGATCCTCACCTTCTCGATCCTCTCTAGCAAAAAATTTGTGGCGACTATTATTATTATAGGGCTCAACAAAACCACCGGTGATGAACGATCCAAATCGGAGCAAAAATCTAGGAAATACCTCTTCCGCCATAGTTTGCCAGGTGACTTCTCCTAACCAAGAGGAATCCTCTACTTCGTCACAATTGAAGGTGTTTTTGGCGACGGCCTCATCCGCAATATCTGCATAGTTTTAAGGGGGTTATCCTCTTCCGTCTCCCCCAACTCACTCTCGCATTAGAGCTTTTGCAATGGCGAATGTTCTGGAAACTTTCACTGCTTTCAAGTCGATATTTTCCATACTTCCTAGCCGTCGCCGGCCATGCCTCGTCTACGGTATTGTAGTGATCTGCTATCCAATAATTTCTTTCAGATTAATTTACTAGAAGAATTTGGATTGATTGAGAGGGCTCTTGAGGAGTTGTGCAAGAAATAATTTAAATTTGTTTTTTTATAGCGATACCATTTGGTGCAAAGAAATGAATTTTGCACTAGATTGAACTTTTATTGTTCTTGCTATAGGTTGATAGATTATATTTCAAGAAGCAAGAGGTTTCTTTGCTTGAAAAGCTTGGCCGATTTGAAGGAGGAGAATTGTACAAAATTTTACTTTCTATGAGTCCCGATAATTACAGGTATCCCTGATACCATAATAGCTAACATACAAACACTACAAGAAATTCTCAAAATAGCGACTGATTTTAGCGACGGAGAATTTTTGCCGTTAAGTACCGACAAAATTGCGACCATATATCAACAAAAATAAAAAAATATTTAAAAAATAAAATCTACCGATGGAATACCGACAGTCTAACGGCATTATTTAAGGGATCGATGTGCTAATTTTCTATGTAACAAAATAGCGACCAATTTAGTGACGAAATTCTACCGACGGATATAATTCGATCGGTATTTTTTTTAATTTGAAACATGCCGACCAATTAGTGATGGATATGTACTGACGAATATAATTTAGTCGGTAAAATTATATTTAAAATATGCCGACTAATTTCAAAATCATACCGACCAATATAATTTGATCGTAATTTTTTTTGTGAAAAATATCGACGGATGTGGTAGTCGCTAAATGCCGATAGAATTTTAGTCGGTAGTATAAATTAAAAAATAATAATATCTTTTTAATCTAATAGGGTGTTTGCAATTGCTTTTCCCAATAAATTATAAAATAAATTCCTTTATTTACGGTGAAAATAGAACGTATTGAATTCTCTCTCTTTTTTCATATTAAATTTTCAGTTTCATATTTAGTGTATATTATTTATAATTTACTAATAATTTCTTAGAATAATTGGTAGTTTTAATTCGTCAATAACTTGTATTAAATATTTCCAAATTCATATCTCCATCAAAATTCCCAAATCTCTCCCTCTGATTCTCGCTCTTCCCCCACCTTGGAATAGTCGTTGACTGGGGTAGATCGTCGGCGGTGATGTCGTCTACAGATGAACGACGACCTTGCCCTAGGGTTGGAGAAGTACACACTTCCGGTGGCCATCGATGGTGTGATACCCCGAATCTTTGAAATGCAATAAAATATATTCTTTGCATCTTAAATATTTTTACCAATTTTATTTTAGTCTAAATTGTAAAGTTATTTGACTTTTATGATTTTATTTTAGGAAAATAAGTATCATCGCGATGTATCAGGTCGACTGCACTCCTAGCACCGAAAAAGTAAGAAATAACAATTTGTTATATAGAAACCTAATATTAAAGTCAGACTTAAGAATCAAGTAAGAGATAGACATAATTAATTTTGATTAATTTAACAAATATTGTAAGATGTATGCGTGTATTGCGTGTACGTGTAAAAGAGTAAATATTATGCATGTGCATGCATTTGAAGCAATTTAGCATATCAGTACATATATATATTGAAACAACTAGTCTTATATTGCTATAAATATAATGTAGTACATAGAAGGTAGTACATATGCATATTATATTATTATAATAATAATAATAATAATAATAATAATAATAATAATAATAATAATAATAATAATAATAATAATAATAATAATAATAATAATAATAATAATAATAATAATAATAATAATAATAATAGAATAATGTGAATATACTATTTATAGTAAAAAAAAACATACGGCTAGTTTTTGAAATGTTAAGAATTGTTAACTTACTTTTTCTAGTCCCACATCGGGATAAATTACAAAACATATTATTGTTTTACCTATAAAAGAACTACATCGTTCATTTAAAAAAAAAAAGAAAGAAATAAACATTACATATATATATATATATATAATTGATTTCCTTTAACTAGTTTAATTTCGACAACGTTCGGGTCGGTGTTTTTGAAGAGTAGTAGATAGTGTAATTACTATGAGGTACATTATTTTAATAATTTTCTTTTCGTATTGTATTTATTATTTATATAAATTTAAGAATTTAATTATTATTTTTTAGTTTATGTTAAATAGTTGTTACTTAAGATGCATGTTTGCTAGTGTTAGTAATAAATGTTAAATATTTGTTAATATTATTTGTAATTTAAAGTTAACAAATAATTAGGCTTTTCGATTTAGGAATATAATTTATAATAACTTGGCTTTTGTGTTAGAGATTGTAATAAAATAGATGTACTCCAAGGATAGTGTATCACACTTAATTATTTTTAAAATACAAAGCCCGATAAGTAATAAAAATTTATGAAACAACATGTGCTAGGTGTAGTGTCGATCGAGCCAGAGACATACGCAAGTTACCTCGCCTATTCAAAGCAAGAATAAAAGGTGGGTAACTGGGCTATTTGTAAGTACATTATGCTACTGAACATGTACTTTAATAAATATGTTTGCCTTCGGGCTTATTGATATGATACCTCTTAAGTCGTAAGATTGGCTTTTGAGTAGGGCTTGGGAGTCATAAGATTGGCCCCTAAGTGCAGCAATATGGCTTTTGAGTCGTAAGATGGACTCCTAAGTCAATGATTTATTTATTATTGTGCACCTTCATTTAGTATAACTGCTTACAAAGTTCCCACTGAGTTTATGCTCATGCCCATAATTACAAATCTTCAGGTTAGTTGAGCGAGTTGGCGGGGCTGTTGCAGAAAAGGTCACCGGGTTCCTTCTTCTACCCGCAACTTATAGATGTTTTTGCCTCTTCTATGTATATAAATAAGTTTATGTGTCACAAAATCCGGGTGTTTTCATTTTCTTAGAAACTTTGGAACCACTAGTGTAAATATGTTTTGGCAGTGTTTTATTGTCAATACAATTTCTATTTATATCCGATAAATATTTTATGTCACGCTATCGCACTTTATCTGATTTATTACTTAATTAAAAGAAAAGAAAAATTTAGTAGCACTTTAATCCCGAATTTATGGGATTGGGGTGTTACAGAGTGGTATCAGAGCGGGTCTACTTTTATGTATACTTGTTTTATAAAATAAAATCAAGGGGAACCGTGACTTTGCCAACAGACCGACACTGGCTTCAAGGTATGTATATTTTACTATTAGTTTGTATGATTTGGAAATGTTTTACTGCGAATTTACATTTCATAAAATAACATGATACTTGTGAGATGTCCTTGAAATTTTACCACCAATTAGGAAACCAAATTAGAGATTTTGATCTATATTTCTTCTTTATGATAGGATGGTTCGTAGGAGGCAAACGGCGAGAAAACAAGTAATATATAGACACAGAGTACTTGCCGATATTAATGTGCCATCACCTGCAATATCTACTTATCAGGGGTCTAGACAGGGAGCACATCAGGACATAGAAGAATATATTATCATGTTACAGGGACGCCGCAATAATGCTATACGCGAGGGACACTATATTAGCGAGCATGAGGCAGCAGTGCACCTAAGAGAAACTATCCTGCCATCCTTTAGAGCCATTGCCGTCGGATTTATGATAACATGCTTACGGTAGACTCTATTATTGGACCAGTTATTGATTATAAACGCTTTGGACTTCGCCTAGCGGTAGCTGTCAAGAACCGACAAAGGTGTCTCACTACTGCAGATCGAATGGAGAGAGAGGCTGAAAACCAGAAACAAAAGACAGACCGATATAATGAAATTGCAGCTAGTAAGCGTTTAGAGGTTGTTGCTAACAAACGTCTTGCTGGGCGTGCTAGAGAATTAGCAGTGTTCTATCGCGAATATGCAAGATTGCAGCGTGAGGAAGCAGGCATAATAGAGGAAGATGAGGAGAAAGAGGATCCTTCAGAAGAAAGTGAACCTAATGAGTCTATAGGGTCAAATTCTGGTGAGAGCATACCAACTAGGGGTCGTTGGGTGCGTACCCCACCAGCAGAGAACCAGGCAGGCCCCAGTAATTGGTTCTGATATAGTTGGAAACCTAGAGGATGTACATATAGTAATAGTTGATAGCTTTTGTATAGTGACGCCTAGTACATAACTAGACCGTAAATATCCTTTTGCTAAAAGGAATGTATATAAGTCATCCTTTGATCATGCTTATCTTTTTTCTCGTAAAAGCATGATAAACCAATCGACATTTTGTATGGGTTAGAGTACTAAAACCATTGTACTTATTGTATAAATTAATAGATTTGTAAACCAAATATCTTCTATGTATATGACTTGCTTATAAATTATTTGGTATGTTAAACAAGGGTATATATGCATATAATTAAGTGTTATTTCTTTTCTCCCAAAAGTATGGCAGCGCGAGGAAGACCACGTAAACATGTGCAAAATGAAAATGAGCCATTTGTCGGTCCAGCTGCTGAGAGGCAACCTCCACCTGCTGTTGAAGTACAAGGAGTGGATTTTGCACGGGAGTTCCTGAACTCTCTGCAGGGACTCATACAACAAATACCAGCTAACCAAAATATACCGAATCCACAAAACCAGGGTGTTAATACTAATGTCATTATAGAGCAATTTCGTCGTTTTTCGCCACCAAGATTCCAAGGTAGCGAAGGACCAATGGTCGCTGAGGAGTGGAATCTTGAGCTTGAAAGAATCTTTGACCATATGGAATCAACTGAAAATCAAAAAGTTTCGTGCACAATATTTCAACTTGTAGAAGATGCTGGACACTGGTAGAAATCACATGAGCGAACAATGACGAATGAGCAAAAGCAAAACATGACCTGGAATGATTTTAAGAACATGATGATGGACCGTTACTTTCCACAGTCTATCCGTGACCAAAAGGAAATTGAGTTTGTCAATCTAAAGCAAGGAACCCTTCCAGTGATAGAGTATGAAAGACGTTTTAATCAATTATCAAAATATGCTCCACACTTGGTTGATATAGATGAGAGAAAAGCAAGATGTTTTTAGAGAGGTTTGCGTCCAGAGATCGGAGGTATCGTGTCGGGTTTGAAACTGCCTGCGTACCATGAAATGTTTGAACGAGCACATATTGTATCCCTTAGCCAGAATTTAGAATACAACCAGAAACCTCAAGAGCAACCCGGGAAAAGAAATTGGGATTCTAGAGATAGGAATAAGACTAACCACATTGTGAAGAGGGCAACCCCAAGGGGGGGACCAGGACCAAATGCAGTTCCGATATGTCCTAATTGCAATAAGAACCACTATGGAGAATGTTTGGTGGGAAAGAATGTTTGCTACAAGTGTCATCGACCAGGACATAGGTATTGGGAGTGCACTACTACGCAGATCAAGGCGCCACAAAATGTTAGTGCACCAGACAAGAAATCAAGGAAGGCACGTGTTTTTGCTCTAGCACAAGAAGAGTTAACGGAGGGGAATGAAACCATGGCAGGTATGTGTTAGTGAAATCAACTCTTTAACACACAACACCAAGAAATCTGGAATTTGCACAAAGAACACTTTGAAATCAAACATGCAGTTCGGCCAGAGTTGTGGCCGAATTGAACTTGCGCAGAACAGGAACTGAAAATGAATCAAACACCGATTTAACGGGGTTCGTTCAAGATGAACTACATCCACGGAGGCAAGGCACACCTCAATCCACTAAGAAATCCAATCAATTACAGAGAATTCACTCAAGAAATGAAATGCCCAATTCTGTTGACAAATTAGGGCACGAACGCTCAATCTAAAAATACTCTCTCTAATCTAAAGAACAGGGAAATTACTCAACGTAGTGATCTTCTCCTCAATGAGAGATGTTCAATGATATATGGATTGAAGCTTGAATGCAACTGTACAGGAAGTTCTAACTGAAAGAAGTTGAGCTCAGCTACCGGACAAAAGTGACGGTTTTCTTCGTCACAATTCTGCAACTGCTCCGTCACAAATGACGGTTATCTTCAACTGCCTCGAACCCGGTTTATTCTGAACAGCTTGTCTTCTTGATGCTAAAACCTGGTTTAATCCTCCAGTTCTTCACTCCCTGATTCCGGTTCCACATTCCCAACACACCATATTACAAAGTATAGCTCACTTGATGATATTGAACATCACCTCACAAATCTCCACCTCAATGAATCAAGTGTGCCTCTTCCTGCCTCGTCACTGCCTTTCTGTAAATGCTCCTCATGACATTGCTCAAGCTGCAGCAGGCTCGAGCAATGCTCCACTTTGTTCCCAGGTACACCCTTAGTAAGAAAATCAGCAGGGTTATGCAATGTGTGTACCTTCTTCACTTCTACAGAACCAGAATTAATGATATCCCTAGCAAAATGCAACCTAACATCAATGTGTTTTGACCTTTCATGAAATGCTTGGTGTTTCACGAGGTGTAGAGCACTTTGATTATCACAGTAAATTGCCACACACTTTTGCTTGATGTCCAAATCTCTCAGAATCCCTTTGAGCCAGATTGCTTCTTTAATAGCTTCAGTGAGAGAGAGATATTCTGCTTCTGTTGTTGACAGTGCTACAACTGACTGTTGTACACTTCTCCAGCTGATGGCTGTTCCAAATAAGGTAAACACAAATCCAGAAATAGATTTCCTTGTGTCTATGTTTGCTGCAAAATCAGAATCAGCAAACCCTTCCAATGCAACAGTGCTTCCATCCATTTTCTTCTCAAACTTCAGTGACAAGTTCACTGAACCCTTCAAATACCTCATCACATGCTTCAAAGCTTCCCAATGCTCAACTCCTGGGTTTGACATGAACCTGCTCACTAAAGAAACAGCATAGGCCAAGTCAGGCCTACTACAAATCATCCCATACATGAGACTTCCAACTCCACTTGCATAAGGAATATTGCTCATATGTATGATTTCCTCTTCAGTCTTTGGGCATTGTTCTTTGGAGAGTTTCTTCTGTAGATTAACTGGAGTGGAGAGAGGTTTGGCTTCATGCATATGAAACCTCTCCAAAACCTTCTGTAGCTATTGCCTCTGAGATAACCAAAGCACTCCAGCTTCTCTGTTCCTTAGAATGTTCATGCCCAAAATCTTCTTGGCCTCTCCCAGATCTTTCATGTCAAATTCAGTGTTAAGTCTGTCCTTCAACCATTGTACCCTCTTCTTGTTCCTGCTGGCAATTAGCATATCATCCACATACAACAAAAGAAAGACTTTATCTTGCTTTGAACCCTTGTTGAAGTAAACACAACTATCATACAGACTTCTTACAAAGCCTGTTAGACAAATCAACTCCTAATCACACAACACTAAGAATCTGAAATGAGCTCGAAGATTATCAGTTTGAAAAATACACAACTGTTCGGCCAGAGTTGTAGCCGAAGTGAGCTTCGCGCAGAACTGAAAATGAATGAATCACACAATCGATTTTACGTGGTTCGTTCAAGATGAACTACATCCACGGAGGCAAGACACACCTCAATCCACTAAGATATCCAATCAATTACAGAAATTACACTCAGAAATGAATATGCCCAATTCTGGAACAAAATTAGGGCAGAAAACTATATCTCTCAAATTCTCTCTGTAATCTATGAAAACTGGAAATTGCTCGACGTAGTGTTGTTCTTCATGAAGAGAGCTTTCCAATGATATAGGTCTTGTAGCTCGAATGTAACCAACCAAGAAGTTCTAACTGATTGAAGACGACTGCTGCTACCGGACAAATGTGACGGTTTATTCCGTCACAAACTGTAACAAACTCGTCACAACTGACGGTTATCCTCCAACAATCCTGAACCCGGTTTATTCTGTACAGACTTACTTCTTCACGCTAAAACCCGGTCTATCTACCCGGTTCTTCACTTCATGATCCCGGTTCCACATTCTAGACACATCCTATTTCAAAATATAGCTCACTTGATGATATTGAACACTTCCTCACAAATCTCCACCTCAATGAATCAAGTATGCCTCATCCTGCCTCTTCACTGCTTATCTGTCACTGCTCTTCATGACACTGCTCAAGCTGCAGCAAGCTCGAGCAATGCTCCACTTTGTTTCCAAGTACACCCTTTGTAAGAAAATCAGCAGGATTATGCAAAGTATGCACCTTCTTCACCTCCACAGACCCAGAATCTATGACATCTCTAGCAAAATGTAACCTCACATCAATGTGTTTTGACCTTTCATGAAATGCTTGGTGTTTCACAAGGTGTAAAGCACTTTGATTATCACAGTAGATTACCACACACTTTTGCTTGATATCCAAATCTCTCAACACCCCTTTCAACCAGATTGACTCCTTGATAGCTTCAGTTAAAGAGATATATTCTGCTTCTGTAGTTGATAGTGCCACAACAGATTGTTGTGCACTCCTCCAGCTGATGGCTGTCCCATATAAGGTAAACACAAATCCAGAAATTGACTTCCTTGTGTCCACGTTTGCTGCAAAATCAGAATCAGCAAACCCCTCCAATGCAACAGTACTTCCATCTGCTTTCTTCTCAAATTTCAGTGACATGTTCACTGATCCTTTTAGATACCTCATCACATGTTTCAAAGCTTCCCAGTGTTCAACTCCTGGATTTGACATGAACCTGCTTACCAAAGATACAGCATATGCCAAGTCAGGCCTGCTACAGATCATTCCATACATAAGACTTCCAACTCCACTTGCATAGGGAATATTGCTCATCTGTATGATCTCCTCTTCAGTATTTGGGCATTGTTCTTTGGAAAGTTTCTTCTGTAGATTAACTGGAGTGGAGAGAGGTTTGGCTTCATGCATATGAAACCTCTCCAATACTTTCTGTAGGTATTGTCTCTGAGATAACCAAAGTACTCCAGCTTCTCTGTCTCTTAGAATGTTCATTCCCAATATCTTCTTTGCTTCTCCCAGGTCCTTCATGTCAAACTCAGCATTAAGTCTATCCTTCAACCATTGTACTCTCTCCTTGTTTCTGCTGTAATCATCAATCAGGGACATGAAATATCTGGCACCACCATGGGATTCTGTTCTTGCAGGGCCCCATATGTCAGAGTGAACATAATCTAATGGTTCTTGAGTTGTATGAACTCCCTTTCCATAGGGCAACTTCTTGGATTTGCCCAGAGCACACTGATCACAGAACTCCAGTTCTCGATTTCCCAGATTTCCAATTACTCCACTCCTTGCCAATTCCTTCAGTCCTTTTTCTCCTATGTGTCCAAGTCTCTTATGCCATTTAGCAATCTCAGTATTGTTCAAGACCACATCTACACTTCCAACAATAGGTGAACCAATCAGGATAAATAGTCCATTATGCTGTCTTCCTTTTATCACCATTTTTCCATGTTTTGTGATATGCAAGAATCCCTCTACTGAGCTAAACTGACATCCACTGGTTACCAATGAGCCAAGAGATAGAAGATTCCTTTTAAGGCCAGGAACATACCTAACATTTGAGATGATTCTGATCACTCCATCAAACATTCTTATGCTCACTGATCCAGCCCCTTTGACCTTGCATGATTGGTCATTCCCCAGGAGAACATTTCCACCATCTTCTTTCTTCAGTTCATTAAACCATGACTGATGAGGACACATATGAAAAGAACACCCTGTGTCCAGGACCCATTCCATCACCATTCTTGAATCAGTAACATTTAATACTTCTAGAGGGTCTTGTTGATGATCAATGGCAGCAGCTTCTGCCCCTTGATTTCCAGCTTTCTTATTCTTCTTAGGACAGTCCTTCTTCAGGTGACCTGGCTGTTTACACTTGAAGCATTTCCTCTTTTCAACCCAGTCACTCCCCTTCTTAGGATTTGAATCCCCTGATTTTGGATCCTTAGCATTCTGACCCTTCTTGCCCTGCCACGGTTTCTTGAATTTGACATTCAGACCTTCTCCAGATTGCACCATGCCTTTGTCTCCTTGAGTCTGGAAGCATTTTGATCTCAGAGCCTTCACTATTCCATCATAGGACAGCTGCTCATCTCTCCCATACATCAAGGCATCCTTAAAGCTTTCCATGGATTTTGGAAGGATATTTAACACCATCAATGCCTTGTCATCCTCCTCCAGTTTCACATCCAGATCTTCCAATTCTTCAATCATCTTAATGAACTCATCAAGTTGATCAGAAATTACCTTGTCTTCTGTGATCTTGAAGGCCAACATCTTCTGCTTCAGGAACAGTTTGTTGGATACTGACTTTGATTGATACAGTTCTTCCAATCTCCTCCATGCTTCTAAGGAACTCTTGCATCTTGAAACCTCCCTCAACGGTTTATCACCTAAACACAAGAAGATAAGACTTAGGGCCTTCTTATCCACTGATGCAAACTTAGGTTTCTCTGTTTCTTCCCATGATTCCAGAGGTAACAGTGCAAGATCAAGGCCATTGTGAACCAGGACTGCGTTCATCTTGATTTTCCACAATGTGAAGTCATTCCTTCCAGTGAACTTCTCAAAATCCATCTTCATACCAGCTATTCCTCCTCTTTCTTCAAGCTGTGCGAGTTGATTCCCACAGACGGCGCCACTTGTTAGACAAATCAACTCCTAATCACACAACACTAAGAATCTGAAATGAGCTCGAAGATTATCAGTTTGAAAAATACACAACTGTTCGGCCAGAGTTGTAGCCGAAGTGAGCTTCGCGCAGAACTGAAAATAAATGAATCACACAATCGATTTTACGTGGTTCGTTCAAGATGAACTACATCCACGGAGGCAAGACACACCTCAATCCACTAAGATATCCAATCAATTACAGAAATTACACTCAGAAATGAATATGCCAATTCTGGAACAAAATTAGGGCAGAAAACTATATCTCTCAAATTCTCTCTGTAATCTATGAAAACTGGAAATTGCTCGACGTAGTGTTGTTCTTCAGGAAGAGAGCTTTCCAATGATATAGGTCTTGTAGCTCGAATGTAACCAACCAAGAAGTTCTAACTGATTGAAGACGACTGCTGCTACCGGACAAATGTGACGGTTTATTCCGTCACAAACTGTAACAAACTCGTCACAACTGACGGTTATCCTCCAACAACCCTGAACCCAGTTTATTCTGTACAGACTTACTTCTTCACGCTAAAACCCGGTCTATCTACCCGATTCTTCACTTCATGATCCCGGTTCCACATTCTAGACACATCCTATTTCAAAATATAGCTCACTTGATGATATTGAACACTTCCTCACAAAGCCAACACTGATCATGAAGTCATTGAACCTCTTATTCCACTGTCTTGGACTTTGTTTGAGTCCATATAGTGACTTCTTCAGCAAACAAACTTTGTCTTCTTGTTCAGGAACAACAAAGCCTTCTGGCTGTTTCATATATATCTTCTCATTGAGCTCTCCATGTAAGAATGCTGTTTTTACATCTAGTTGTTGTAGTTCCATGTCCTCTTGAGTAACCTTTGATAAAAGCAACCTGATTGAGCAATGCTTTACTACTGGAGAGAAAACTTCATTAAAATCAATTCCTTCTCTTTGTGTAAAGCCCCTAGCCACCAATCTTGCTTTAAACCTCACCTGTTTGGATCCTGCAGTCTCTAGTTTCTTCTTGTATATCCATTTAGAACTTACAAGTTTCTGACCTCTTGGTTTATCCACCAATATCCAGGTCTCATTCTTTTCCAGAGACTCCATCTCTTCAATCATTGCCTGAATCCAGTGTTCACCTTCTTCACAGTCTAGTGCTTCTTTAAAACTACTAGGCTCTTGTGATTCCAGGTCTTCAGCAACACTCAAGGCATAGTAAACACTCCCTGCTTGACCATAGAAATCAGGTCTGTTGATTGTTCTTCTAAGCCTGTCCCTTCCAATGTTGTATTCTCTAACATTTTGTGAAGGTCCAGCTTGTACTTCTTCTTCAGATGATGAATCACTATCTTGTAGATTTTCTTGTGGTTGAGGTGTGTGATCATCTTCAGCAGGATGCTCCACCTGAATTGATATCTCTTCTGTCTCTTTGGCACCATCAAATTCTTCCTTAGAGCCTGTAGAAGTATAAGCCATCATATTCTCATTAAACTTTACATCTCTACTTGTGATTATCTTCTGATTTCCCTTCTCTAGACACCACAATCTGTAGCCCTTTATTCCATCTGGATATCCAAGAAATACACATCTTAGAGCTCTTGCATCTAACTTGTCTTGCTTGACATGGATAAAAGCAAGACAACCAAACACCCTTAAACCTTCATAACTTGGTTTCTGTCCACTCCACACCTCTTTAGGTGTTTTGAACCCAATCACAGATGAGGGTGACCTGTTAATGAGATAACATGCTGTAGCAATGGTTTCACCCCAAAATACCTTTGGCAACCCAGCATCCAACAGCATACACCTTACTCTTTCAAGAAGAGTCCTATTAAGCCTTTCAGCAACTCCATTCTGTTGAGGATTCATTGGGACAGTCCTGTGTCTCTTGATTCCTCTTTCTTCACAGAAGTTTGTGAACTCAGTAGAGAGGTATTCCAATCCATTATCAGTCCTAAGGTGCTTCAGCTTCTTCCCTTTGACATTTTCCAGTTGAATCAACCATGTTTTGAACTTATGAAAAGCATCACTCTTATTCTTCATCAACATGATCCACACCTTTCTACTGTAATCATCAATCAAGGACATGAAATACCTTGCACCACCATGAGTCTCTGTCCTTGCAGGACCCCATATGTCAGAGTGGACATAATCTAATGGCTCTTGAGTTGTGTGAACACCCTTTCCATAGGGCAGCTTCTTGGATTTGCCCAAAGCACACTGATCACAGAACTCCAGGTTTTGATTTCCCATGTTTCCAATTACTCCACTTCTTGACAGTTCCTTCAACCCTTTCTCTCCTATGTGTCCAAGCCTCTTGTGCCATTTAACAAGCTCAGAACTGCTCAAGACCATATCCACACTCCCAACAACAGGTGAACCAATCAAGATAAACAACCCATTATGCTGTCTACCTTTAATCACCACTTTATCATGTTTTGTGATATGCAAGAAACCATTTACTGAGCTAAACTGACAACCACTAGTTACCAAAGAGCCAAGAGATAGAAGATTTCTTTTGAGGCCAGGAACATATCTTACATTTGAGATGATTCTGACCACTCCATCAAACATCCTTATGCTCACTGATCCAACTCCTTTGACCTTGCATGATTGGTCATTTCCCAGGAGAACATTTCCACCATCTTCTCTCTTCAGTTCATCAAACCATGACTGGTGTGGACACATATGAAAGGAGCAGCCTGTGTCCAAGACCCATTCCTTTACCATTCTTGATTCAGTAACATTTAATACCTCTGGAGGATCTTCTTGATGGTCAATGGCAGCAGCTTCTGCCCCTTGATTTCCACCTTTCTTGTTTCTCTTAGGACAATCCTTCTTCAAGTGACCAGGCTGCTTGCACTTGAAGCATTTCCTCTTCTCAACCGATTCATTCCCCTTCTTTGGATTAGAGTCTCCTGCCTTGGGATCCTTAGCATTCTGTCCCTTCTTGCCTTGCCAAGGTTTCTTGAATTTAACATTCAAACCTTCTCCAGATTGCACCATGCCTTTATCACCTTGAGTCTGGAAACATTTAGACCTCAGAGCCTTCACTATCCCATCATAAGATAGCTGCTCATCTCTCCCATACATCAAGGCATCCTTAAAGCTTTCCATGGATTTTGGAAGAATGTTTAACACCATCAATGCTTTATCATCCTCCTCCAATTTCACATCCAGGTCTTCCAATTCTTCAACCATCTTAATGAACTCATCAAGTTGATCAGAAATTACCTTATCTTCAGTGATCTTGAAGGCCAACATCTTCTGCTTCA
Organism: Ajuga chamaepitys; assembly: GCA_958295605.1. Classification (NCBI taxonomy): domain Eukaryota; kingdom Viridiplantae; phylum Streptophyta; class Magnoliopsida; order Lamiales; family Lamiaceae; genus Ajuga; species Ajuga chamaepitys. The sequence continues at coordinate 22,066,091 of OY282498.1, read as the reverse complement.
AGAACAGCTTGTTGGAAACTGACTTAGATTGATACAGATCTTCCAATCTCTTCCATGCTTCTGAGGAACTCTTGCATCTTAAGACCTCTCTTAACGGTTTATCACCCAAACACAGAAAGATAAGACTGAGGGCCTTCTTATCCACTGATGCAAACTTGGGTTTCTCACTTTCTTCCCACGAATCAAGAGGTATCAAAGCAAGATCAAGGCCATTGTGAACCAACACTGCATTCATCTTGATCTTCCACAGTGTGAAATCGTTTCTTCCTGTAAACTTCTCAAAGTCCATCTTCATACCAGCCATTCCTTCCCTTCTTCAAGCTGTGAGAGTTGATTCCCACAGACGGTGCCACTTGTTAGTGAAATCAACTCTTTAACACACAACACCAAGAAATCTGGAATTTGCACAAAGAACACTTTGAAATCACACATGCAGTTCGGCCAGAGTTGTGGCCGAATTGAACTTGCGCAGAACAGGAACTGAAAATGAATCAAACACCGATTTAACGTGGTTCGTTCAAGATGAACTACATCCACGGAGGCAAGGCACACCTCAATCCACTAAGAAATCCAATCAATTACAGAGAATTCACTCAAGAAATGAAATGCCCAATTCTGTTGACAAATTAGGGCACGAACGCTCAATCTAAAAATACTCTCTCTAATCTAAAGAACAGGGAAATTACTCAACGTAGTGATCTTCTCCTCAATGAGAGATGTTCAATGATATATGGATTGAAGCTTGAATGCAACTGTACAGGAAGTTCTAACTGAAAGAAGTTGAGCTCAGCTACCGGACAAAAGTGACGGTTTTCTTCGTCACAATTCTGCAACTGCTCCGTCACAAATGACGGTTATCTTCAACTGCCTCGAACCCGGTTTATTCTGAACAGCTTGTCTTCTTGATGCTAAAACCCGGTTCAATCCTCCGGTTCTTCACTCCCTGATTCTGGTTCCACATTCCCAACACACCATATTACAAAGTATAGCTCACTTGATGATATTGAACATCACCTCACAAATCTCCACCTCAATGAATCAAGTGTGCCTCTTCCTGCCTCATCACTGCCTTTCTGTAAATGCTCCTCATGACATTGCTCAAGCTGCAGCAGGCTCGAGCAATGCTCAACTTCAGCACATCATATCATCCACAAACTGATGGACAGTCAGAAAGAACAATACAGACACTCGAAGATATGCTTAGAGCTTGTGTACTAGACTTTGGAGGAAGCTGGGAAACATATTTGCCACTAGTAGAATTTTCTTATAATAACAGTTACCAAGCTACCATAAAGATGGCACTGTATGAAGCACTCTACGGTAGAAGATGTAGATCACTGATTTACTGGGATGAAGTTGGAGAACGAAAAATCTTAGGCCCTGAGATCATCGAAAGAACCATTGGAGTAATAACTAAGATTCGAGAAAGAATCAAGGCTGCCCAAGATCGACAAAAATCATATGCTGACACGCGAAGGAAGGATCTACAATTCAATACAGGCGATAAGGTTTTTCTCAAAATGGCACCAATGAAAGGAGTAATACGCTTCGGGAAGAGAGGGAAGTTAAAACCCAGATATATTGGCCCATTTGAGATTCTAGATAGAATTGGAGACGTCGCCTATAAGTTAGCTCTACCGCCAGAACTTATCAATATCCATAACGTCTTTCATGTATCAGTACTTAGGAAGTATGTCCCAGATTCAAATCACATTATTCATCATGACAATTTGGAGGTCAATAAAACCTCACTTACGAAGAGAGCCCCATTGCTATCCTAGGAAGAAAAGTTCACATTTTGAGGAATATAGAGATTCCCTTAATACTAGTGCAGTGGAGTAGACATGGAAAGGAAGAAGCTACTTGGGAACGAGAAGATGAGATCTTAGCAAAATATCCGAATATCCTAAACCAAGTAAGTACAATTTCGAGGACGAAATTTTTTAAAAAGTTGGGGAGACTGTGATACCCCGAATCTTTGAAATGCAATAAAATATATTCTATGCATCTTAAATATTTTTACCAATTTTATTTTAGTCTAAATTGTAAAGTTATTTGACTTTTATGATTTTATTTTAGGAAAATAAGTATCATCGCGATGTACCAGGTCGACCGCACTCCTAGCACCGAAAAAGTAAGAAATAACAATTTGGTATATAGAAACCTAATATTAAAGTCAGACTTAAGAATCAAGCAAGAGATAGACATAATTAATTTTGATTAATTTAACAAATATTGTAAGATGTATGCGTGTATTGCGTGTACATGTAAAAGAGTAAATATTATGCATGTGCATGCATTTGAAGCAATTTAGCATATCAGTACATATATATATGAGTCCTACTTCGGTGCAACGGTTGCACTGATGCAACCGTCTAATTTTAGCCATTAGATCTTGCCAAAAGATATCTAGACCGTCCATTCATTTAGTTATTTCAGAATAAATTAAAAGGGCAAAATTGAGATTTTGAAATTTCCTGTTCCAAAAATTACACAAGTTCCAAGGCACGTAATTCAAATTCAGCTTTTTATCACCCTTTCTCTTTCTTGTCTAATATCAGTCTGGGTGAACCGTATGCAGAAACTCCCAATCTCCACCGCCGTGGAAATCTAAGTTCTCATCCTCAGCGAAAATTTGCATTCATGTCAAACGCTAGCCGGGCTTCCTCCAACAACGCCACCCCACCCGCAGTCTAACCGCGAAACCCACGCCGTCTGAAATTGCCCTTCTTCAGAGGTCCGAGGTTTGATTATGACGAGGAGGAGCGCAGGTGCTGGTGTAAGCCCCCTCAAAGAGCGCCGATGTGGTTCTCGTGGACGGACGGCAACCCTGGCCGAAGGTTCTTCAGCTGTCCAAATGAGCCGGTAAATTTTGATTCCATATGACTTCTATTTGGGTATTTTTTATCGATTACTCTCTTTCCAAAATTGTCAATAGATTAAATTCTGTTTGTATGCCCCTTATGTTTTGGTTAATTGTAATGGTGTCACTTGGTGCAGGTGGCTGCTGAAACCTTAACAGAAGTTGGAGATGCTAAGGAGGTTATATGTGAAGCTGTGGAGAAGCATAGGATAGAATTGCTTGTACTTGGCAGCCATAGCCGTAGAGCTTTACAGAGGTAGATTTTTGTATTCAAATACTTCAATCTATTTTCCTCTTGAAACTAATTCATTAACCAGAATATAGCCTCTTATGCATTTCATTTCCTTTGTTCTTCCGAACACCGGTAGGGCGTTTCTTGGAAGCGTAAGCAACTATTGTGTGCACAACGCCAAAGGCCCCGTTCTCGTTGTCAAGAAAAAGGACTGAACCCAAGTAAATAGTCATTTGAATGCTTCCATATATGCATACGTAACGCATGTAGTTGTATTTAGTAATGTACATGATGAGACGGCCTGTTGAGAGCAGTTTGATGATCATTTCAAATAAATAAATGAATTGTGTGTAGTTGTTTGCTTTTTTATGGTATGTTACTTTCTTGTTTGTTTCTGGAAGTGGTTCGTGATTCGTGTGTTTACATCTCTGATATGTGGCATGAGAAACTCTGAAAGATTAATTTTTTCTTGGAGATTCATTGTTATCTTGCTTCATACTTGATACATAGTTCTATTTAGGAAGATGTAAGATGATGAATTCTTAAATTAGCAACCTATAGAGCTCTAGTGGGAGGCCTTGTGATCTCTCTTCTGCTGTCTCGATAATGCTATCGTCCCACACCTGTTAGGATACGGATTAGATGCAGCTTGTAGAGTAGACAGATTGTTAGTAGCGATAACTTACGTGATGAAGAACTGCTTTTCGCGTGTACCAGTGGACATCGATAGTGTTTCCTCCCTTGTCTGAAGTAAATCCCACATGTAGAGGCTGAAAACAGTAGTGTTTCATGTGAATTTGAAATAAATTTTGAAATTTCATGTGATTTTGAAACCTAAAAATGATTGATGATCATCATACATGACCTGATGGATATCTCCAATGAAATGTGATAAGAAAAGGAGTGCTTCTGTGAGATTATCTAGTAATTATTTTACTTCTCATCAGTAGAAAGTGAGAGAGGAAAATAAGAACAGAGATAATTCTCCCTTCGTTCCAAAATAATAGTCGTTTTAGAAATCCATCACATATTAATGAACCTCATAAAATGACTCGTATCCTCTTATTATATGTCTTATGCGTAAGTTACATTTTTCTCTCTTATTAACAACCTTTCTAATATTGGAAGATTAGTGGATATCATTTTTTGAATTTTAAAAACGACAATTATTTTGAAACGGGGAGAGTAATACTAAGAGTGTACATTGAGATGCAGAGTTGCCATTTGTGGAATAGGTGAGAAGCTGATTAGTGTAATTGTTGATTGCTCCTGCTACACATCTATCTTGTATTCCTTCCTCATCTTTGCAATCCCCTGTACATTGTTACAACTTTTCTAAATCAGATTACAAGTATTTATAACTGCTCTAAAAGAATATGAAAACATCATTGAGGTGGCTGAATCAGCCCCACACGATAAATTTGGTTGACGTATTCGACGACAAGTTGGACCATAAGATTCTTGATTCAAACTACCGTTGAAGCCGATAGGCCCGACGGGTCTCTTCTTGCCTGAAATTTGTAGTATATTCTAGGAGGATGGGTTGGGCTCCAGCCACTAATTTTTGGCCTAGTGAAATTTTGTACCGGGCCAACCTGAACCAACATGACATTAGCCAAATGAGCTAGGCCGAGTTTGTCCGATCTAAATTGTCACCTTTGGTAATCATCAGTCCGACCCGATAAGTTGGTCCAACTCACATGTCATTTTATTTTAGCCGTTAGACTGGGCCATAAGATTCTTCGGCACAAACTACTATCGAGCCCAACCGGACGTGTTTGATCGTCTCAAGTCTGTGTTGGAGGATCTTGAAGTTCGTCTAGCCTTACGCAAACGAAAGCTGATTCTGTTGAAGTTAACCTTGTGTGTGCTCTTTGCCGGTTTTGTTTGTTTGATCTCCTCGATTTGCCGTTGAAAAAGAAGTATGAACTTCTTTCTATAGGTGCTTGTCAGGGCCGGCCTTTTTGGTGTCGCCGTGTGTGGCAGTTTGGAATGCATTGACTTTTTGTTGGATCGCTTCGGTTAAATCGGTGCTTATGGTTCTTTGTAGTTTTTTTAATATTATGTACTGTCTTTTGTGGAATCAATCGAAGAAATCGTAACAATTAATTGTCCTAGTGTTGGAATGTTTTGTTTACAAATACTGATGTAATGTCACGACGTCTGTATTCAGATTCTAATTATTTGTCAGGCCATGAAAACTAGTAAATCACTGCACTGCAATACATAAGACTGTTCTGCGAGCATTTGCCATGTTGAAAGTTTCTGCCTAGCTCCTTTCTCCATGATGTTGTTATCAGTTTAGTATTACACTCAATGTTGCTATCATCACTACAAAGTAAAAACCCTTGGGAATGAAACAATTCATCACTGTAATGGCATTTTGTTTTGTGCTATTAATTCGGATTAAATAGATTAATTTGTCATTTTTTAATTGCCAATTTTCCGCACATAGAATCTAGACCAGTCATGATCATAGTTTTTTTTTTCTGTTAGTGGTTTAGAGCCACAAATTCGTGAATTAAATACTGTTGGATAGGCCTAGGGCCGGTCCAATACGTTGAGAGGCCCTTTTATGTAAATCAAACTTAAAATATATTTTTGTCTTTCAATTTTAAAAATTTATAATTAACTAAAGAGTAAAGAAAACAAATTGTTGATAACAATAAGCGACGAAAAATTTCGAAAGAGAATGGTAGCTGCCTTAAGATGGCGATTATAATGAGTTGTGATTATAAGTGAAGTCAAATAAGAAAAGTGACTAAATTAATTTTAGTGATAAGAAATAGATTAAATTAAGATGAAGTTGGATAACTCAAGTGGCAGAGCATCTACTACCTAGGCCTTTGGTCCTGGGTTCGAGTCACCATAGAGGGAGGGGAGGGTTTTTTCTTTGTTTCTTAGATTAGGAGAAAAAAAAATAGATTAAATTAAATTAAAATTAACTTAATATTACCACCGATATGAAATAATAATGAACCAAATTTCAAGAATTTCACTTGCTACTTATCGAATTTATGTACTCCCTCCGTCCCAGTTAATTTGTGCTACTTTTCATTTCGGTCCGTCCCACTTAACTTGTCACACCAATAAATGACAATTAAAGGCAACAATCTCCACGCTCAAAATATCCACATTCAATCTCCACCTTTAAAAAAGTCAAAAATTCTAAAAAATTTGCTTTTTTTTTTTAACATCCATGCCCGATCAACTGTGACAAGTTAACCGGGACGGAGGGAGCGGTTAACCGAATAAAAATATCTTTTTTCATGAAAATACCTAAAAGAAAGGAACTTAACTAAAGGTAAAAGAGAGTATAGTCGGATTGGATCTTCTACTAAAACGGTGCTACATCTTCTACTACGGTTATACAATACACTGACACATATACACAATGACATCATCAATACATCACAAATGTACATATCTACTATATTTATATAACTTTAGTAAGAGATGTAACACCATATGTAGGAGAAGATCCTAAATCGAGTAAAGTAGTTTAGGTGAGAAGAAACAGGTTAAATTCAAATAAATATTAACTTAATCTTAAATTTGATATGAAATAGGAATGAATCAAAATTCAAGAAATTAATTAGCTAATTAAAGTTTTCATGTAAATAAAAGAATAAATGTATCTTTTTCCTTGAAAAAAAAAAGAAAGGAAACTGACTTGCAAGAATTTAATTAGCTAATTAAAGTTTTTATGTAGATAGAAGAATATTAGAATCTTTTGTCCTAAAAAAAAATGAATAAAAATCGTTACAACTAAAAATTACAACTAATATTGGGCTAGCTAAGAATGGATCTCATGACCACATGTTTGCAAGTATGATTCCCATCTGCTCAACCACTAACACATGCTACTATTAACTACGAAAACTTATATATATGATTACATAAGTTAGTGTCATATTTTGTAAAATAAAACAAAAAAAGGGAAAAAAAGGTGGTTCCTTCCCGGCCGGAGACCAGGTGCAATGGTACCGAGTTGTTCTTTTAGCAATGCTAAGACGACTTAAATTCTGCGAGCTTTCAATTTTCATGAATTTTCCCAAAATTTATTTTTCTAATACAATGAAGAAGCATCAAACGAAAAGGTCCCATACAATAACCATTTTTTTAACCCAAAAGAATTTATATACACAAGACATGGAAAATAGAATATCTGTGCGTGGTATAGGCTTCAAATATTGATTAGATTTATTGCGGCTATCTTTCCTCGGCATTATAAAAATTAGGGTCAATTACCAAAAACAGTCTGCACAATGAGTCTTTTTTTACTTTTGCAACCTAAACTTTTTATTTTTTTCGATGACAATCTATACTAATTATTTTTATACTGATTATCGACCTCCGGCGATATTTCTGGTTGTATAGGCCATGTGAGTAGCACATGCTCTTTTTGGGCCCATAAAATGGTGACACGTGGCGACTAATAAAATATAAAAAAAAATTCCAATTTTCAAAATTTCATTAATAAATTCAAAAATTAAAAAAAAATTATTGTACAGGTTGCTTTTGGTAATCGACCCTAAAAATTATTTATTAGGAACCCCCCTAGTATTACTAATCGATTTTATTTTTTAAGATACCAGTGTTGGGTTTCAAAAAACCACTAGTGGTTATAATTTGTTTTCCCATGTTACTGCTTTTCATAATTTTGTAATATGCAATATACATTTATAAATAAACTGTAGTACATGTGTTTTTTAATAGTGGATAGAAATCGAATTGGTCATGTAAATATATTTTTACTGAAATCGAGGGGTTAAAAAAAATCTACTGTTTGGTTCTGATATAAAAAAAAAGTGATTGCAAAACGTGGTTCCCCTTATTTGGAAAATCTAGTTCATAAAAATTTGGAAAAACAGGAGCCCAAAATGTGGATGGGTTTGAATTTAAATTCAAACCAGTAACATCCAGCATTATGAGCTGTTAAGGAGTATTTAATAGGGTCGTTACTAAGCCCGTAACAGCCAACAAATAAATGACAGAATTAATTCTGTTCTCCAGCTGCACCTATAAATACCTGCTCCCTGCATGCAAACACTCACTCAACTTAATTTTCACCTGAATCTTCATATCATTCTCTCTGCATTTTTTCTCCAGTTCAGAACTCGAACATCTAAGTTCGCCGGAGCCTTTTCTGTTAGTGGTGCTACTACAGAAAAGGACGTAAACCGTTATATCTTTGGGGTCTATTACTTCATTCCGTGAGCACTAACCGGGAAGTAATTTATCCTAAGGACAGTGGTCTTCTACGTCTCGATTTTTACTTTCGTTTGTTTCTGTTAACTTTTGTTTTTTCCAGAACATTATAGTAACACTAAATTAGCTCGTTCATATTAAACCAAAATAATATATATATATATATATATACATACATATATATATATATAAATAATATAAAAACAACTTTTGTCCCATTTTGAAAAATCAATTTACCCGTTTTAAATTCTGGTGATTTTTAAATAGATGTATGGTTTATTATATAATACTCGACAATCAATCAGCAAAATTAAAATTCTCTGGCATATATTAAATGTGGACAGACAAATTAAAGATTAATATAAAAAGATTCTTAGGATTCAATTTATTGTTTCTACCCAAAAAAAATTAAAAAATTTAATTTAAGGCCGCCATAAATTTCGATTGTGAAAATTTCTTCTTGAGGGATAACAGCGGACGAAAGGATCATCACTTTCAAATCTAAATAACTCGTTCATGTTAAGGCCTTCTATTTTTGTCATACTTAATCGGCCAGCATATCGGAAACTACATCAAATCAGTCATCGACAATTAATCATACTTAGGGGGTGTTTGCAAATAATTGTGATTCTAGAAAAGTGATTAAAATTGATTTTGTGATAAAAAATTTAATTTGATAGTGTTTGCAAAAAAAGTGATCGTAAACAAATAAAAATAAATAAATAAAATAAAAAATAATTCCATTTATTGAAAGAAAGCCAAAAGCACCTAAAATCTAGGTTTTTGGAGATCCTCAAAGTCACTTCTCGGAAGTGATTAGAGTGGTCAAGTAGGAGTTTGCAAACACTCATTTAAATTAAAGTACTTTCTAGAAGTGATTTTAATGTGGATAATGATTTTGCAAACACCCCCTGATCCGTTTGAACATAAATAATATAAAGAGTACCTACGTTAACACCAGGTACTAGTGCAATGTCAAAAATTAGAACACAACCGCCACTACAAATTAAGGGAACCATAACTACCAAAAAATATCGTCCTCATCCGATGAATCGTTACACGTATCGTCCATTGGAAATCGGTCACTGCCACGCTTTTCGCCTACCACCACATTCTTCAGAGTCGGACAACTTGATTTGTAGTGTCCCGTCTCCTTACACTGACCGCAACGACGTCGCTTCCCCTTTTCTCCCTTTTTATCAGATTGGGCTCCTTTTGTTCTGACAATTTCTGGGTCTTTCACGACATTCCCTCGAAGTTCTTCAACACGACAACTTTTGTGACCATTACTCGCTCCATTACTTGTCTCGGGCCGATTAACTGGTAAACTAGAGATTGAGGACTCAAGCAACCCTAAGACAGAGCTGATGCGCTTTTGATATTAACGAACCATACCCAAGCTCCACGGAGTTAGCCGTGTACACGTTGTCATCCAAACCAGCATGTGCTAATAATGACTTCTCCCACCTTTGTCGTACAAGGGACTTTGGGATTTCGTCCATGTTCATCGCCTTCATTACACAAAACATATGCCGACAGGGCAACCAAACAGACTCGTATCTTCCACAAACACAAGATAAATTATGGAGTTGAACATTCAAAGTTACGATTACATCTTCTTCATTAATGCCCCCAAATCTCTGTAGTACAAACTTTTGGTCACCTCCAACATCAGTAACTGTCACTGGTGTATAAACTGACTCCATCATCATTTCATCACGTACCTAGTTGTGGACAAAAGGTTGATGAGACAAATTAGTTTTGAAGGTAAAGACAGAATATTTCCAGTTTGTAACTAAATGATACTTGACCATACCTTTTTGAATACTGCTCTTGTATAAAAATTCGCCGCAGACTGTTCAATAGATGGCAAGTGTGTACGAAGGATGACCTCAGACTGGTGATTCGTGAAGTCGTTCTTCAGTACATTCTCCCTCAGTCTACCCATGGCCCTTGAATATTGCTTGACAAATGTGTACAAGCTTAGATCACAGTTCAAAAATCGATTCATGTAGGCGTTTGTGCTCTCACACCGCTGGTTGGTAGTCATCCCACCGAAAAACACTCCCCGGGAAAATGCTTCTGCCCATTTTGTTCGTTTCTCATACATATCGTCCCACCACAGTTTGTTCACTTAGGGATATCTCTTGCGAAAAATTTCCCAACACTCTTGGAAAGAGTCTTGGGATTGATGGTTTAACATGCATTTCCTGAAGTCATTGAGGAAAGAAGTGTCGTGACACACGACTCTTGCATTACGCATTAGATGCCAGGAACAGAGTCGATGTGTGGCCCCTGGAATGACCGTAGCCAAGGCTGCAGCAATGGCTCTGTCACCATCAGTAATTACAGATATAGGCTGCTTACCATGCATCGCCTGCACAAAGCAATTGAAAGTCCATTCGCATGAGGAGATACTTTCATCCGTCACCAACGCAGAGGCAAACACGATTGTACTCTGATGATTATTTATTCCAACAAATTCAACTAAAGGCATTTTAAAACTATTTGTTTTATATGTGGAATTAATCACAACCACGTCTCCGAAATTAGCGTAATCAAGTCGAGATCTCGAATCGGACCAGAAGATTTTGTTGAGTCTATTCTCCTCGTCAACCGAATACTTTACGTATAGGCCCGGATCGCTTTCTACTAGCGCGTTAAAGTAAGCCAACGTTGCCTCGGCATCGGTGCTCAGCCTTCTAGTCCTCTCGTTGTCGGCAGATATACAGTTATACAAGTCCTTTGCTATGAATCCAACATTCTTAAAACCACCACTAGCCGTAACCATGAAATCCATAATTTGACAAGTCTTAATACCGGACTCTTTCATCGTTCGTATCTCCATCGATTGCCCAGTGGTTATCTTGCGGTTGCAGCGAAAATAGTGCACCTGCGACTGGGGAGCGACTTCGTGATTATGCACTGTTCGAAAAGTTGTCACCTTGTAATGGCCTTCCGGTTGTGTGTATCCGACAATAAGTGCGGCCTCACATGAGCACCGGGTTACCGGCCTAGGTTCTCTTTTGGGTACTTCCATTTCCCTCTTCTTTGGCCTCCTCGTTCCTTCACGACTACATACCCAACGCCGCATTGTTACAAAACCAGATGCACTGTCCCGGAGCTGATTATTGCGTCGGAAACCAAAGCCAATTTTTTGGGAATAAAATCGGTAGAACCCTTCAGCGGCGGAGACACTGGGAAAACATTTCCCAACAAGATCTTCGCTTGTCCATGATTCCACCTCCTTGGCAAACAAATCGAGCGACTCTTCTGTCTTCACGAAATAGTTAATGACGGGAGTGAGTTCACCATCTTCCTGCGAACAATCGTAGCTAGCATCGTCGGAGAAATCAGCTTTTTCGTCTTTGTGTAGCGAAGTCTGCTCAACTCCAGCAAAGAAGCTTTCAGAATCGTCCGTAAACATCTCTAATCTGCAGTGTTTATTTATTTCAAAGTGATGGGTTAATGGAGGAGAGGGAAACGACGGTAGTGAAGATATGGCATGACAAAAAACCATGGCAGGCTTTTTATTTAGGGTATCTTTTTTTGTTTTTTTAGGGTTTTCGTTTGTTTAGCCTACAATTATGGCAGCTTGTTTTTCCCTCTCGAATACAACAGGTTGTTGTCCAATGAGGTTACACGGAACTCAATTACTCAGGATGATTGGTATGATATTCTAAAGCATTTAAGTCCCCTGAATTTTGCACTCTTATTGGCATTGTCTACAAATATTTGCAAAATCCCATTTGAGAAGTTGTGCAGCATACATTTAAATATTATTAGTACTTTACTAGTCTAGTGTTATATGTACTTTCCATAAACTATTTAAATAGCTATTATAATTAAATATTTAACTACTGATGCATTGGACTGGTAGTATCATGTAGTTGGTGTTTACAAATCCTTTTATTTTTGCAGAATAGATTATAGCTTGAGATTGTAAACAATACATTTATTGTAGGTGGTTTTTGGAAAAAAAAAATGATTTTTAATAACAATAGAATTTGAAGGGTTTGCTATAAGATCGACTATATCTCTTAAAATATATCATAATAATTACAGAATTGTCATTGATTTGAGAAAATCCCTAAGGCTCCATTTGGATGGAGGGATTTGATTTATCAGAGGATTTAAAATGAATAGATTTCAAAATCCTTAGATTTGAAATCCATAGACTTGAAATCCCTTGTTTGGGTTTATGGTGGATTTGTGAAAGGATTTTGAAATCCAAAATTTTCAAATCCATTATTTGGCAAAAAACTGATAGAATATTTGTAAAATTCAATTTTTTTTCTTTAAAATTTAAACTAACAATTTATATTTTTTATTAAATAAAATAATATTTATCTACATCAAAATTAACCGAATAACTTTTTTTCTAATTATATATATACACATATATATATACATATTATGTATCTTATATCCCAAAAATTTATTGGGAGCATTTCAATGGAGATAAAAGGAAAAAGAAAAGAATTAAAAAAAATATTAGGAGCATTTTAGTGAAGAACGAGAAAAGGAGATAGCGATAGAGAGAAGAGAAGAAGAGAGATAGAGATAGAGAGAGGACACGAGAGAGAGAGAGGATGAGAGAGAGAGAGAGAGAGGTGACTCAGACGGGATTTGTAAATGACTACTGATAATGCGCAATCTGATATCCAAGAAACTTAACGAAAACTTGTGCAAGAAATATGGAAAAACGCAAGATGTACGTGGTTCGATCCGGAGATCTACGTCCACGGGCACAAAATAGCACCTGCCGAGGTGTTTCTTTCACTATCTCTTTGAGTTTACACGTAATAATTTCAGAATACAGAACGCGAACCCTAATTCAGAGTTCTTTCCTCATATTTATACTATCCCCTACTAAACCCTAACTAACTCCCTATTGTCGCGCCTATTTTCCGCTGCGTGGCGGTTGGGAACGGATAATGGGCCTTGAATCGCGGAACAAGCCTCAAGTTGGGCCGCGCCACATTATTTGGGACGCGTACTTCTGGACCTTCTGGGCCGGTCAGTGGGCCAAGGTATTAACCCGACCCGAAGTGACCGGGCCATCCCTATCAACTACCTTTGTCAAAGGATTTGAAATTCACCCAAATATAGTGTAAAATGGAGAATTTCAAATTCTGAATTTCTAAATGAGTTGATTTAAAAATGTGGATTTTCAAATCCACTCATTTAGTATTTTATCCAAACACATGAAGTGGATTTGACAATGAATTTATAAATCCATAGCACAAATCTCTCCATCCAAATGGAGCCTAACTTTCTACTTTTAGCTTGTCCATTGAAAGCATTTATTTTATAGTAGAAGTTAACTTTGCAAAAACTACAAAATTCCTTTAGTAAGGCAACAAGACCTAAAAAACGTTAAAAGAACAAATGCATACTGCCCAATATATAAGTAAAGCTAGTTTTTTAAAATTGAAATTTTCTAACTAACAAGATTTTTACAAGACAAGGCCTAATATATAGAAATAAAAATGAAATTTTCCCTTATACAATAATATCTTAATTTACCTAAATAAACTCTCAAGTATTACTTACAAATATTTTAGTTTTTTATACACACTGCTGGTTTTTCATTTCCAACTTTTTATGTTTCAGTGGGTGATTTCAAATTTATTAAATTGCTTTTCATTAAAACAATCTAAATTGAAAAAAAAAAAAAAAAAAAAAAAAAAAAAACGGTTTCGGTAACAACAGTACGGTCTTTGAATTCTAGAAAATATTTGAATACTTTCGTACTGGGTCCAAATCTGATATAAAATTTATATTTTTAATTAAAAACATATTGTTTTTTGAAAGGGTAAAAAATTGGTAAATGCGAACAGAATTATTTATATTGTTAAAAGTAAAATGGAATTAACATATTTTAATGCGCCGAAATATTTTGTAGCTTAGATACAGTAACTACATTTAATTGAGGTTCTAATAGAAGTAAAAAATTTAATAGATTGCTAAATGTGACAAATGTCGTAAATTAGGCTGCAAAAAATGAGTTTACTCCCTGCATCACTTAACTAAAAAGTACTTATTACTTAATACACGTCGAAGTGAAATACTTGAAAATCTGTTATTCTTTTGCAAAAAAAAAAAAGAAAAAAAAACCTGTTATTTTAGCTTACTGTAATGTAACGTCCCGATTTTCATAAAATAATTTAAAGTAGTTTTAAATAGCAATAATCAATATCCAGACGTTTTACATAATAATAAAATAATTTCTAAACAGGGCATTAGATGAACCAAATAAAACGCATCTAAATTTATTTGCGAACACAATTATCTTTAATAAGGGATTATTTAGTATCATACATTGACATGTTTATAATATAATTAATTAACAACATATAATATAACATTGACCGTATGGGAAGAGACCCATACGAGTGTACTTATATTGACCGTATGGAAGGAGACCCATACGAGTGTACTCACATTGACCGTATGGAACACTACAACATAAATGGGCTAATGTAACACCCAAAAAGTGTTACATATATACTAAAATATGTTACTATAGACTTTAGGTAACACTTTATTGGTGTTACATTTGCCGGTGCTAACTAAAGTCTAATGTAACACTTTTGATGATCTTTAGTAACACTTTTAATAAGTGTTACATTAAATTTTAAATTGTAACATTTTATGGTAACACTAAAAAATGTTACATATAACCCCCTTTATGTAACACTTTTAATTGAAAGAAAAAATTAAAAAATTGTCATTGTTGGGTTTCGAACCCAGGTTGCTAGATTGCAGGAGCTTAAGCGCAAAGTCTTAACCACTAGGCTACAATAACTTTTTTAGTTACTATTTTAAGAAAAACAATATATACACAAGATTTTATTATACCATCAATAAAATACACTCAAAATTAAGTTTTCATCAAACTACAATCTAACTTAATTTTATTTACGTTATTCATATCAATTTGACACAATATTTCCACTATTGTTTTTTTCATTTTCATCCACTCATATATATATTTATATATATATATAACTTATTTTATATAACATTAATTTTATACATCTAGTTATTGTATATAAATCTTAAGACATTATCATTAATTTTAATTACCATAATTTTATGTATTAAGACACCTTAATTGTTGTGTTTCATAGATTTTAAATAAAAAAATAAACTTACAAATATGAAGAGACATGACCAAATGTCCCAAGTCTAGGCTCTCACACTTAAAAAAATGTATTCAAATTCTTAAAGGCTAAAGCTACAAGTCTATTTGTAATTGTTTAGTAAAAATATAATGTGTGTATATCTATATACATACACACAAATAAGTCACAAATAAAATTTAATTTATTTTTGATAATGAATAAGTAAATCTTTAGGTGCTCTAATGAATTGTTATTTTTGTAGGTCTGAGTTGATCGCTTTCACCACTTATGTTACAGATATTCTGTTGTGATAATTAAAATGTAACACATTAGACAAATAAAAATTAAAGTCACATAAGAAAAATAATCCACAAATATTTAATTAGTTTAAAATAAAATAAATAATTTTATTATTTACAAGTGTTACTTATTTATAAGTGTTACTTATTTATAAGTGTTACATAAAAGTGTTACTTATTCAAAAGTGTTGCGTAAAAAGTGTTACTTATTTGAAAGTGTTACCTAAATGTGTTACAATTTAAAAGTGTTACGTTCAAAGCGTTACATATTCTAAAAGTGTTACATGAAAGTGTTACATATTCGCAGATGTTACAAAAGTGTTACATGAAAGTGTTACATATTCCTAAGTGTTACAAAAGTGTTACATAAAAGTCAAAATTTTAAAAGTGTTACAAACGAAGTGTTACATAAAGCCATTTATGTTGTAGTGGAAGGAGACCCATACGAGTGTAATTTAATTTATCCTATTAAGTATAAGTGTTTGTGTGTGTGAATGTACAAGTATACTGATAAAGCGCAATCCGGTAACCACAAAATCTAACGATAATCTACACAAACAGAATATAAAAAACACAAGATTTACGTGGTTCGATCCGGAGATCTACGTCCACGGGCAGAAAATCACTCTTGCCGAGGTGTTTTCTTTACTAGAACGTTGGGTTTACAGGTAGTAATTCAGCATACAGAGTGCGAACCCTAATTCCGAGTTCTTTTCACGTATTTATACTTAGCTTTTCTAAACCCTAACTGAACCCTAACAAACTTCCTATATTCACGCCCACTTCCAGCTGCATGGCGGTTGGGAACGAATCTTCAGCCTTGATTCGCGGAACAAACCACTCGCTGGGCTAAGGCGCGTTCCTGGGCCTGCTGGGCCTGCACGTGCTGGGCCGATCAGTGGGCTTTAGTCTTAACCCGACCCGAGGTGATCGGGTTATCCCTATCAGATGCCCCCCCCCCCCCCAGCCGAAGCGAGGTAGGAGTTTCGGTTGTCATCGGAGTGGAACCGTAAGCAAGAAGGACCGGGGTCGCTGGCGGGCCGAAGTGTTTACGGATGACTGAACTAGGCCGAAGTGTATAAGACATTTATCGAGATATCGAGTTTCCCAGAAGCAAGAAACGCGTTGGGAGTTTATAACAACCTGGCCGAGGTGGGGGTACACCGGAGTGAGTTGTCTGGCCAAAATGGAGGGAGCACCGGAGTGTGGTAGTATGACCGAGGTGGAGTGTACACCGGGGTGTAATTTGAATCTTCCTGACGAAGGGTGAGGCTGATGTGATTGGCGGCGCCATCATGAGAGAGAGGGATGTGAAGTGACACGCTCTGCAACTTCCAAGAAACCTGTTCCCCACGCGCCTCGGGAACTGCAAAGCGCGTGAAGAGCACGCTTAAATCCCCATCACTGAATTTGAATAGCCTGCATCGAAGCCATTGGTTTTTGCGTATATAATTGTAGTAATTGCACAGTAACCATTCATCTTCTTCATTGCGATTCATCAGTTTAGAAAGCGGGAAAAAGAGGAAATCTGCATTCGTGATTCATCTCAGATCAAAAACTTCTCAAATCCACCTTCTCAAATTCCACCCAAGTAAGTATGTCTTCCTCTTCGTCTTCTTCATCTTCTGCCTCATCTTCTGGCTCGATTGAAGAATTAGGGACTTCAAATACCCCGTTAGACATCCCCCCCCCCTATCATATCTCATTCCGGAGAGGAATGAGGTTAGGACCATAGACAGGGTCGACGGCCGGGAATGCAATGTGATGATGGTTGCGTTCTATCCGTGTGCGGAGGAGGGTCGGGAGGTGTCCTCCGTGGCACTACGGATGTCGCGAGAGCAAATCGAGAGGGAGCTCCCGTCATTTTACCTTCCCTTCAACCTTGAGTATATAATCCCTGACCCCGAGGATAGGGCCTGTTGCCCACCGCAGGGGTTTATTAGTGTATATATAGATACCCTTAGAGTAGGCCTGAGACTGCCGCTGTGGGACATTGTCACCCAATTGCTGAAGTATTACGGTATTGCCCTCTGTCAATTAGCGCCGAATGCGGTGAGGCAGGTGGTGGGATTCACCGTGGTCTGTAAACGGGCCGGATTAGAACCAACCGTAGAGCTCTTTAGGTTCTTCTTCCAACTAAAAAACTTCGGGAAGTCCAAGGGTGGTATTCCTTTAGTCCCCGAGCCCGAGGTGGGTTCAAGGTTCAGAACCCGAGTAAGGTAGAGGGTTGGAAGGAGAGGTTTATATTCATTAGGAATAAATTAGCTCTGCCGAAGTGGAGGACGAATGAGGTTCTTGACACCGCTCCTGTGGAGAGCCCGGGGGCCGAAGTGATACACACATTCCGGACAGTGGGGACGTTCAAAACCCTCTGTTCCGAGGAGGAATTGGAGGAGGCAGGGCTGAGTCCGTATTATTCGGGCGATGCGGGGACTGAAGAGGGTAGGAGTTCTTTTTCTTGCTGTTTAAACTATTGTTTTGCGCAGGACCACCACCTTTGTATGCAGTGGGACGCTTCGGAAAGGAGCCTGCTGGGAGCCCTGCAGCGTCGGCGGCGGCAAAAAAGAAAGGGAAAGCCACTGAGGTGTCTCCCCGGGGGAAGATGCCACCGAGTGCACGACCGTCGGCGGGGTCGGAAGAACGGGTGACGCCGGCGGGGTCTCCTCCCGTATCAAAGAAGAGGCCGGAGCCTACTGGGACTCCACAAGCGCCATCCAAAAGACCCCGGGCCGGGGAGAGCTCGCAGGTAAACTTAAAATGTTGATCGTATTTTATGTGTCCGAAGTATCTGTTATGAAGGTTGAGTTTCCTTATTTGTCGTGTAACTGTCCAGGCTGAACAGGTGGCCCCGAGTGTTCTGGGGTTGGAGGGCGCGGATGCTGAAGAACTCCTGCGCCTGGCGCGAGGTATCCTAGACCTCGGCCGTAAGAGCGAGAGGGAGGGAAAAGAGAAGCTGGCCGAGGTGGCCAGGGAACTGCGGGCGCGCAACGACCGGCTGGCCCATGATATGACCGAGGCACGCCAGAGGGCTGCCTTGGTCGAAACTGAGGTCGCGCGTCTGCGCGGGGTGGATGCAGAGAACCACGCTCTCCGAGGCGAACTGTTTCAGCTGCGGGCAGAAATGGAGGCCAAGGACGCTGCCGTAGTCGAGGGGCAGGGAGCATTGCTGAAGGCCTTTGCCGACAAGCTCTTCAAGACTACCACGTTCCTCGACTTCCAGACGGAGTTCGTGGCTATCGGGGACCAGGCCACTCGATCCGCGCTGCTGGAGCAGGTGAAGGCTGTCTACCAGAATGTGGACATATATCGTCCAAAATTCGGGTATGACTTTGACTCAGTGGCCGGAGTGGAGAAGGCCTACTATGCGGCGCTAGCCAACCTGCCGGAGTGGCCCCTGGTGAAAGCTCTTGGGGAGAAGAAGCAAATTCTGACGGCCGCGGAAGTGGCAAACTGCGAGGTGGACCAGGACAAAGAATTTCTGGCATTCTGCCGAGGTGAACTGGTCACCGCTCCCCGGAGCATTGAGCCCCCTCCACGGATGGAGGCCGAAGCCCCAGCTGCGATCGAGGCCGTCGCAGCGACTGAAGAAACTGAGGGGTTGCCTGAAGAGGCCGAGGCAGTTGAGCGGGAGGTCAGTCGATCCCCGCAAATTTAAAGTTGTACATTATTAGGAATGTTAGGAATGATGTATTGATTGAAACATTTGTACCTTTGAAATGTGAAATACAATTTCTGTTTCTCAGACTCTTGCACTTCTCTTTTTACTTGCATGATCAATTTATGTCTGTTGTCGAACTGAATTCCAACTTGTACATGCTTGAGAGTAATCGATCTGGTTGACTCTTATTATCTGTTTAGAACACCGCGGAGCTACACGAAACAATAAAGAAGCTAATGCAATCACTTGAGTGGTTCCGCGTAGAAAAGAATCATCTGCAAATGCACGTAGTGCCAAAGCTGGAGAAGAAGATAGCCTCGGCAGAGAGGAAAGTGGTTGAGGCCGAGGAGAGAGCCAAGGACTTCGAGATGAAATATCGGACTACCGCTGCCGAGATGAGCCGCGTCCTTGTTCACCAGAGGGAGTACGACCGGATACTTTCGGAGTTCGGTCTTCTGACCTTTGAAGAAGTGGAGGAACGGGTCGTAGAAATCCAAGGTGACATCGCAGCATTGATGTCAAGGAGCTCTCTCGAGTCGTCGGAGCTCGTAAGGAAACGAGAAGTACTCGAGCTGCTGCTGAGCATGTATGAAGGGCTCAAGGGCCGAGGCAGATGGAGGCCCTCTGCCGAGGAGTTTATTGCCAGTACAAGCCAAAGGCAAGGTCCCCCTAAAGCGCCTCGGAAGGACAAGAAGACAAAGGATAAGAAGAAATCCTCCGGACAGAGCAAAGGCATAGTTATCCGAGAGCCAGCTCCGGTGACCATAATTGAAGAAGAACCCCCGGCGGTTGCCGAGGAGGTAGTCGAGGAGCTGGCCCGGGAAATAGAAGTAATGGCTCCGGAGGAGTGGGACCCTGAGCAGTGGGCTCAAACCACGAGGTCCGCGCCACAACAAAGTAGCCGAGCGCGGACCAGAAACGAAGTCCCTAGGCAAGCTCCCAGGGCCAGTCCTCGGCGTAGGGAAGCTCGAGGGGATGACAGAGCCGGAGCCCGAGGCCGAAGAACTTCTAGGTCCCGGAGGACGCAACGGAGATCAAGAAGCAGGCAACAACGCCGGAGCGCCGAGTATTGGCTCGGGGGTCGGAGATAATAGCTTTTCTCCTTTTTGTTGCTTGTGTTTTTGTTTTGTTTGGTTTTTTTATGTTTGAAGTTTATGTAAAAAACTTTATAATGTTTGTAATATTCAAAAGATAATAAAACTGTTGTGGTGTTTACAAACAGGTTTAATGGAAGCAAAAGGTTACGAACTATTTTAATCGGGTGTCCGGGAACACGACAGGAAAGATTATTAATTGTGTTAATTGAGTGTTCGGGAACACAGTATGGATAAATCCAATCTCCCCGGACGGATCAGGAGGGAGTAAACACTTCTCCGGTTAAACAGACGAGAAAGTGATATGAGTCCGGGGACTAAAATGCGAATCTCCTCGGACGGACCGAAAGAAAGAGTTTTAATTGTCCGGAGACTAGTAATGATAATATGAGTGCGTTAGGGCGTCCCCGTAACGTAAAGGATAACACAGCAAGATACGCAAAGAAAGAATTTTTATTCAATGATAAATGCCGGAGCAAACTCAAAAGTACAAAGAGAGATAACAACTATAAAAGAAATTAAAGGTAAGATGGTACTTGAGATGTGGCCTTCACAGATAGAAACGCCTTAAGTTAGTGACGTGCCAGCTTCGGGGAATCGGGGTCCCGTTGAGATGTTCAAGCTGATAGGACCCAGAGTCGTGTGCGGCAACGACTCAGTAGGGACCTTCCCAAGAAGCGTGTAATTTCCCTTCGGGGGCAGCTTTGCTGGCTGAGTTGAGCCGAAGAACTAAGTCCCCGACGTTGAATTGAGTGCCTCGGACCCGGAGGTTATGATATCGGGCTGCTCGTTGTTTACATCTAGCCTGTTGAATGAATGATCGGTCACGGCGATCTTCAAGCTCATCCAAATTAGCCCGGAGAGCCTCGTCATTATTTTCTGGAACCAATATGAGGAGGCGAGGACTCGGCACACTGATTTCAGCAGGGATAACGGCTTCGGAACCGTAAGTAAGGCTATAAGGAGTCTCCCCGGTAGAAGTATGCGGTGTTGTGCGATAAGCCCATAGGACTTGTGGAAGATTTTCAGCCCAGAGTCCTTTGGCATTATCCAGGCGCTTCTTTATTCCCGTGAGCAGTGTCCGGTTGGTTACTTCAACCTGCCCGTTGGCTTGAGGGTGAGCTACCGAAGTAAAAATCTGTTTGATGTGGAGCTCGTCACACCATGACCGGAATGGATCGTTGGCAAACTGTTTACCATTGTCCGAGATGATAGTGCTCGGGATGCCGAAGCGACAAACAATATTACGCCACACAAATTTCAAGATATTCTGACCAGTAATGGCTGTAAGTGGTTCGGCTTCGACCCACTTAGTGAAGTAGTCTATGGCAACCACCAGGAACTTCAATCCTCCCGGAGCAACGGGGAATGGACCGACAATATCGATACCCCACTGAATAAACGGCCACGCACTCTGGATTCCAGTGAGCTCGGTCTGTGGCAGATGCTTTACACGGGAGTGCAGTTGGCACTTGCTGCATTTGGTCACCAAGTCGTGAGCATCATTGAACAGGGTTGGCCAATAGTATCCCCAGCGAAGAACTTTCTTGGCTAATGTCCGGGAGCCGATATGGCTGGCACAGGCCCCTTCATGAACCTCCTGCAGAACTTGGGTAGCTTCGGCAGGAGTGAGACACCGGAGACTCGGTTGTAGGTATGAACGCCGGTATAAGACTCCATCATGAAAGGAGTATTTGGGAGCTTTGAGGACAACCTGCCGAGCTCGTAGCTTGTCAGTGGGCAGGACTCCATCTCGGAGATATTGGATGATAGGAGTCATCCAATTCGAATCACTATTGGCCATTACCGAAACTGTGGCCTCCTGAATTGCTGGATGAGATAGGTCACCTTGAACTTGAAACGGATGACGTATTTTACTTCAACCTCCTCGGGGTCAATGAGGAGTATCCCGGCACCACTTCCCCGAGTTGTGGAAGCTCCATCTACATATAGCTGCCATTTCATATGTGCGGGTACGTGGGTAGCGGAGTGATGTGTATCCTTCTCTATCGGAGATTGGGGAACGTCTCCTGGGGTTTCAGCCAGAAAGTCGGCAAGTGCTTGTCCCTTGATTGCTCGTCGGGGAAGATACTGAATATCATATTCGCCTAACTCAACGGCCCACTTTGCGAGGCGCCCAGACACCTCGGGTTTGACAAGAATCTGGCGGATAGGATGGTTGGTCAGAACCCGTATCTCACGTCCTTGGAAATATGGCCGTAAACGCCGAGCTGCCATAATAATTGTCAAAGCGGTTTTTTCTAACACGGAGAACCGTGTCTCTGCTCCGTGGAGAACACGACTTGCGAAGTAGACAGGATGTTGGACCCCATTGACTTCGCGCACAAGTGCAGCACTGATAGCTTCCTCGGAAGAAGCTAAATATAAATACAGCGGCTCTCCGGGGAGAGGAACTGACAAAGTGGGCAGCTGCTGTATGTGACGCTTCAAAGCCTCGAAGGCTTCAGTGCACTCCGGAGTCCACTCAAAGGACTTCGCTTGTCTCAAAATTTTAAAGAATGGAAGCTGGCGCTCGGCCGCTTTAGATAAGAACCGATTTAAAGCCGCTAAACCACCTGTGAGGCGCTGAACATCCCTGAATGTCTTGGGTGGCTGCAGTTCTAGCACATCCCGAAGTTTGGCCGGGTTGGCCTGCAAACCTTGTTGTGAAACCATATATCCTAGAAACTTGCCGGAGCCGACGCCAAAAGTGCATTTCACCGGGTTAAGGCGCAAATTGTAGGTGCGTAAGGTGCGCAACGTTTCGGCAATGTCTTGCACACATGAAGAATGGGAGATACTCTTTATAACGAGGTCGTCAACGTAAACCTCGACGTTGCGGCCAATCTGGCCGTGGAAAACCCGATCCATAAGGCGCTAGTATGTGGCTCCGGCGTTCTTGAGCCCGAAGGGCATTTTCTTAAAAGCATAGCACCCAAAAGCAGTGATGAATGCTGTCTTGATGGCATCTTGCGGATCCATAAATATCTGGTGGTATCCCTTGTACAGATCTAAGAAACACAGGGCCTCATACCCAGTGATGGCCTCGGCCTTTTGATCTATGGAAGGTAGGGGATAACAGTCCTTCGGACAATGCTTGTTGAGGTCGGAGAAGTCGATGCACATCCGCCATGCCCCACTGGATTTAACCACCATTACTGGATTCGATAACCAGGAGGGGTAATATACTTCAAAAAGGATGTCTGCATCCAAGAGTTGCTGTACCTCGATTCGAATGGCCTCATTTCGCTCCGGAGCGAATTTCCTCTGCTTCTGCTGGATAGGCTTTATGCTGGGATCAATGTTCAGCTTGTGTGTTATTATATCGGGAGAGACCCCGGGCATATCCAGAGGAGACCATGCGAAGACATCGGAATACTCTCGCAAGGTCTGAATTATAGCCTGGTGTAGCCATGGCACATCCACGGCTCCTACGGTCACTGTCTGTTCCGGCTTGGACGGATCAAGCGGGACTTGTGCAGTGACATCCCCCAACGAGGTACATTCCCGAGGTTCCAGAACCGATGATGCCACTTGAAGCTGCTGTTTGGGTAGAACCTTGGCAGTCTTTTTGAGTGCCACATACATGCACTCTTTTGAAACCCGCTGACTCCCGCGGATAGCCACTTCGCCATGCGAGGTGGGAAACTTTAGCGCGAGGTGATACGTGGAGCAAATGGCTTTGGCAGGGGTGAGCCAGTCTCGGCCCAATATCATGTTGTACGGTGACGGGGAATTCACCACATAAAAATCCACGAAGATGGTTTTTATCTTCGGATAAGTCCCCAAAGATGCCGGGAGAGTGATGACACCTTCCGGCTGGACTTCACCTTGAGTGAAAGTCTGCAGTGGCCCGGGGGCCGGCCGAAGTTGGTCCTGAGAAATCCCCATCCTTTGGAAACAGTCGGCAAATATAACACTCACCGCGGCCCCATTATCCACGAAGACCCGCCTTACTGTTATGTTGGCTACAGTCATGTCAATGACAATAGCGTCTGTGTGAGGTGTTATCTCCGGAACCGGATCCCTATCCGTGAAGCTGACAGTCTCGGACTGATGGAGGCGTTTATGACGTGGCTCCTCGGGAGGAGGACGTCGAGCTTCTGCCTTTAAGGCATGTCGTGAAGCCCCGGTGGGTAGGGCTCCATATATCACGTTTATCACGTGAGGAGGTGCATTGTCTCCGGGTCCTCCCCGAGGAGGAGGTGGTGGTGGGAGACGTGGTTGCTGGCGATTGCCAGAATCTTGCCGTGCGTAGTTATTTGGCCCCGGCCGGTTATTTTGCCACGGCGGTCGATTTTGTTGTGTGCCGCGGTCATGATATCCGCGATTATTGGATGGCCCCCCATTCTGACCTGTCCGGGGCTTGTCATCGGTCCGCGCAACGTATTGGCGCAAGAAACCTTTCCTCAGACAATCCTCGATTTCCTTGCTGAGTTCTCGGCACTCCTCTGTCTCGTGCCCATGATCTCGGTGGTATGCACACCACTTTCCACGATTCCTCTTCTCAGGAGGCGCAGTCATCTGCGGACAAGATCGCAGATCGTTCTTGTGGATAGAAAGAATTTCAGCTCGTGACTTCGTCAACGGAGTCAATTGTGGAATATCACCCCGGGATTCTGAACGCCCCGGGGTCAGGCGGGAAAATGCACTAGGTCGAGTACTAGGCCCGGTTTGTGCTTTATCGGATTGCCGCTTGCTAGCGTGTTTCTCACGCTTCTGGCGGGTCTGCTCTTCGGCCTTAGCAAATTTGCACATTGTTTTGAACAGTGCTCGGGTTGTGACCGGTGTGTTCCGAACTAACTCGGTATAAAGTGCTCCAGGGCGGAGTCCGTTCATGAATGCGTTGATAACTACGTCATCTGGGCAATTTCCCACCTTGAGACTTACTGCCGTAAAGCGGTCAAGAAATTGGGTGACGGTTTCACCGTCCCGCTGTTCCATGTTCATGACATCGGCCAAGGTGGCCATGGGTTTCGCCCGTGCTTCGAACCGTGCCCAAAAGTGCTCGGCGAGTTCTCTGAAGGAGGATACGCTGTTGCGCGGGAGAGAATCGAACCAAACCCGAGCTTCATCCTGTAAGTACTCAGGGAAAATCTTGCAGTAATGGAGGGATGTAACGTTATCATGGCTAAGCATGTTGTGTCTGAAAGCCCCAAGAAAGTTGGCTGGATCTCCGGTGCCATTATAAAGTGGTATGGCCGGCCGTTTGAACCCTTCGGGAAGGATGGTTGCCATGATTTCTTGGGAGAACGGTGTGATGATATCTCCATTGGCATCAAGGCCCAGAATCCTGTCCAGTTCAACATTGCGTTGAACTTGCTCATACTCTTGAAGATCTAGAGCATGAGGATTGGCATAGCGAACTCTCTTAGCCGCATTAAGTGGACGGCGGCGATCCACATCAATAGGTTCATCATTGCGAGGTCGTGATTCGTTAGAACTCCCATGGTCCTCGGAAGAACCAGGTCGTTCCCGTCGCCGATCCTGGCGTCCGCGGTGCCCCGGGTCCTGTTGATCACGCGAGCGAGGTGGAGGTACCACAGGATTAGCATTATGGACAGCAGGCCCCGCGACAGGCCCCGCGGGATGTAGGCGATTAACTGCCCAATCTTGAAGAACGTGTGCATGCTCTTGTAGGAAAGCCTGGAGCAGTTCTGGGGTAATTTGAACGTTAACCGGTGGTTGAGCAACAGCAAGATTAGGGTTTTGCAGGTCTTGAGGGGGTGGAGGATTTTGATTGCCCTGATGATTAGACGTACTCCTTGCCGGCAACTGCCTCGGCGGCAAAACTTGATCCACGGGTGGATCCTGGTTAGATTGATCACCATGTCGAGATTGATTCAAACGCGTTGTCACCATGATTCTTGAATGCGATGTGAACGTAAAAAATTGTTGGTTAAAGCGTTCCCACAGACGGCGCCAATTGATAAAGCGCAATCCGGTAACCACAAAATCTAACGATAATCTACACAAACAGAATATAAAAAACACAAGATTTACGTGGTTCGATCCGGAGATCTACGTCCACGGGCAGAAAATCACTCTTGCCGAGGTGTTTTCTTTACTAGAACGTTGGGTTTACAGGTAGTAATTCAACATACAGAGTGCGAACCCTAATTCCGAGTTCTTTTCACGTATTTATACTTAGCTTTTCTAAACCCTAACTGAACCCTAACAAACTTCCTATATTCACGCCCACTTCCAGCTGCATGGCGGTTGGGAACGAATCTTCAGCCTTGATTCGCGGAACAAACCACTCGCTGGGCTAAGGCGCGTTCCTGGGCCTGCTGGGCCTGCACGTGCTGGGCCGATCAGTGGGCTTTAGTCTTAACCCGACCCGAGGTGATCGGGTTATCCCTATCATATACCTAATGTATAAACCTATATAAAATGCAAATCAATTCCTAATTAATCAGATTCTAATAACATTCACAACCAACAATACTTATTACATAATACACGTCGGATTGAAAATACTTGAAAATCTGTTCTTCTATTAAAAAAAAAAAAAAACTGTTATTTTAGCTTACTGTAATAATTGAAAATTTGTTCTTCTATTAAAAAAAATATATATATTATTTTAGCTTACTGTAATAATTTTACTGCTTCCAATTGCAACTAACACCCAAAAAAAAAAAAAAAAAAAAAGTACCAAACATGATAAATACCAATGGATAAACAAGCAATTCCGCAAAAGACATTTTCTTTCTTCAAACCATAAATCTCATTATAATATATATTATATTGACATCAATTCGAAGATCGTGAAAGGATGAATAATTAGGTATATGATTAACAAAGGTCGGATTAAAAAAGTAATAGTTATTTGTATCTTAGGAGATAATAAGAAGGTAGTGTAATTACCACAAACATGAAAAAGTTATCAACTTGGGTCTAAATCTCCTGCCGGGAAAATAAAGTTGGTATTATTACCCTCCATTTTTGCTTCAGTGTATATATAGGTATATATAAATGTAATACACATATTTTGGTTTAAATAACGATGAAATCAATAAGCACCTCCATAATTCTTAACACAGCACTGGCTGTAATTACTCATAAACTAGACAATAAAAATCAATTACCCCCAATAGTTTGGAAGGTTAATATATTTTATATCAACCGTAAAGAAGTAATAAATAAAAAATTAATACACGTTAATCAATTTTCAGCAAACGTCTATGTGATCATGTTTCGGATTTTTTTTTTTATTTTTAACTTTTTTTTTTCCCGGTGTAGGGAGATGAACACATTAACAATGGTTATACCCCCAATATTGTAAAAAACAACAGTTAAATTACAACTTTCAGTCATTGACGTCAAACAACAGGGGACAACAACTTTCAAAATATCCAAAAAATCACCAACAAAACAAGCCTTATCGGTGTGATTGTGCTTCTTACGGATCGAGCCCAAAGAATTCATTTATACCTTCAAAAAAGTCCATTGTAATAGACCCACCGGGTTGAAGCTCCAAATCAGTATCGGGCCATTCGAAGGTGTCAATTTCGCCAAAATCGTATCCCAAAAATTCGTCTGAAAATACCAATGACTCTTGAACGCCCACATGTGTAGAACTCCCATTTTTTTTTGTCGAAATGCTGTAGATTTTCTGTCACTTCAGATAGTTCATTTTTGTCTACCGTATTCGATGTGACAGCATTTGTTTTAGCAGGGGCATCTGGCACACTATTAGAGTAACCCTGAAATTCTTCGTCAACTTTCGTAGGTTGAGGTTGGAGGTCATCATTTGGGCTATCAGCAATGACTATAATATTATTTTCTACGGACCCCATGTTCAGTGGTAAAATTGTGTTATTCGGAGGCGTAGGAGTTGGAAAGTTTGTGCGTGTATTAGGTCCACGAAGTTGTACTGCTGCACGATCGTACGCCATAGCTGCTGTTATTGGAAAATGTTCTGGAAAATCGGGTAAGAAACAGAAAACAAAAAGAATAAACCGAGACGTGGAAGACCACTGTCCTTAGGACAAATTACTTCCCGGCTAGTGCTCACGGAACGAAGTAATAGACCCCAAAGATATAACGGTTTACGTCCTTTTCTGTAGTAGCACCACTAACAGAAAAGGCTCCGGCGAACTTTAGATGTTCGAGCTCTGAAACTGGAGAAAAGATGAAATGCAGAGAATGAGGAAGATGAAGACTCAGGTGAAAATATCAGTGTGTGTTTGCATGCAGGAAGCATGTATTTATAGGGAGAACAGAATTAATTCTGTCATTGAATTGTTGGCTGTTACGGGCTTAGTAACGGCCCAATTGTTTAATGCTCTTAAAGCCCATTATGCTATGCTGTTACAGGCTTGAATTTAAATTCAAACCCATTCTCATTTTTGGGCTCCTGAAGCTCATCCGTCAGCCCAATTGATTTTGGGCTTCCAAAAAGTTACTTGGGCCTCGGCCGAGGCATTCCCCAAGGCCCGACCCAAGCCCGAGGCGAGGCGTGGCGTGGCGTGGCCGTGCCGTGCCGAGCCGAGCGAGCGAGCGCGCGTGTGGGTTTCCATTGGATTCCCTCACATGTATAATTGATATACCTTAATAATGAGCTTTCATATATATACACTTACTTAAAGAGCATTTAAACCAATGTGGGATAATAACTACTCTTAGTTATTAATCCTACACTTAATACATAATCAAGTGGTAAACTTTATGTATTAATTTCTCACTCACCACATATCGGTTTTGAGTAAATTAAAATCCTACGATCATCTACTTTCTCCATAGATTAATCGTGTGAAGTTTAATTCCTACAAAATTAAACTTCCAACCACTTAATTATATCATTAAAGTGTCTTATCTACACTTTAATTATTACTAATTTCCAACAATCCCCCACATGAGTGAAAATTAATGCATGTATGAATGCAATCTCCAGTCTAAACTCTTAGTGATCAGTACTGCCTAAGGAAAAGTAGTTTTTGACTTTGAACCTTCCATAGTATTTCATTTGTCGGATACACCGGTGGTGTGGTAGATTTCTTAATCTTTGAACCAATCCTCCTTAGTGTGTACCTAGTCAACAATGAATACACAATACTGATCAGAACATCTTTGTTCTCACGTTTTGGTCCGTTTCGGCCATGGACCCTCTTTGGATTCATAAGTGTTTCAATTGAAGCGGCCTTTTACTTCACACTTACATAGGTGACTTCTTTATCGAATATCCTGTACTATTCTACCTCCTAGAGGTTTCTCGAAGTCATTAAAAGTCATAAGACTTATCCTCTACCACCGTTTACAGGCTTTACGCACTTATCTTGCGTTCTAGGGATGGATTTTGAAGACATATTCTTCCAAGTGCCTCCTCTGAACTTTCAAAACTTAGTTGTCCCATTGAACCAAGTTTGTGGGATCTCCACTCATCATGGTTGGGTATCCCTTTTGATTGTTCTTTAGTTGGTGGATTTTACTCCCATTCCCTCTCGCAATTTTAATAACTGATCTCGGTTTAAACCTTTGGTCAACGGATTCGCTAAGTTATCTTTAGACTTTATATAGTCTATTGTGATAACCCCACTAGAGATCAACTGTCTTACGGTGTTGTGTCTATGGCGTATATGCCTAGACTTACCGTTATACATATTGTTCAATGCTCTTCCTATAGCGGCTTGACAGTCACAATGAACCATTATGGCCGGTACAGGTTTGCTCCAACATGGAATGTCTTCTAAAAAGTTTCGAAGCCATTCTGCTTCCTCACCAGCTTTATCCAAAGCTATGAATTCTGATTCCATGGTGGATCTGGCTATACACGTTTGTTTCGTAGATTTCCATGACACTGCTCCACCTCCAATAGTGAATACGTATCCACTAGTGGAAAAGGAGTCTTTTGTGTCCGAAATCCAATTCGCATCACTGTATCCTTCAATAACTGGAGGATATCTCGTGTAATGAAGCCCATGATTAAGAGTATACTTTAAGTATCTCAGAATCCTTGTCAATGCTTTCCAATGCTCTTGGCTTGGATTGCTTGTAAACCTACTCATTTTGTTAACCGAACATGCAAGATCCGGTCTAGTACAGTTTGTTATGTACATAAGACTCCCTATCACTTTTGCATATTCAACTTGAGCTACAGGTTCACCCATGTTCTTCTTAAGATGAACATTCAATTCTAATGGTGTCTTGGCAGGTGGTCCATCAAAGGCATTGAATTTTCTGAGTACTTTCTCTACATAGTGAGATTGTGTCAGAACAATTCCCTCTGATGTCCTAACTATTTTGATTCCTAGAATCACATCAGCCAATCCCATATCCTTCATGTCGAAATTCCTTTTCAACATTCTTTTAGTATCCATGATTATCTCATGATTACTACCCATGATTAACATATCGTCTACGTATAGACATACTATCACATATGATTCTGATGTACCTTTTATGTACACACATTTGTCACATTCGTTGTTCCTGAAACCATTTGACAACATTGTACTGTCAAATTTCAAGTGCCATTGTTTTGGCGCTTGTTTGAGACCATATAACGACTTTACTAGTCTACATACCTTATTTTCTTGTCCCGGTACCACAAACCCTTCGGGTTGGTGCATATAGATCTCTTCTTCTAACTCTCCATTTAAAAATGCAGTCTTCACATCCATTTGATGAATCTCAAGATTATGTATTGCAGCAATCGAGAGAAGCACTCGAATGGATGTGATTCTTGTCACAGGGGAGTAAGTATCAAAGAAGTCATCACCTTCTTTCTGTTTGAAGCCTTTAGCTACCAAACGAGCTTTGTATTTATCTATTGAACCATCTGCTTTGTACTTTTTCTTTAGGATCCATTTGCATCCTAAAGGTTTACACCCTGACGGAAGGTCAGTTAATTCCCACGTGTGATTTTGCATGATGGATTCAATTTCACTGTTGATTGCTTCTTTCCAGTATGGTGCATCTAGACTAGACAGAGCTTCTTTTATTGATCTCGGTTCACCATCTAACATATATATGATAAAATCAGGACCGAATGACTTTGCAGTCTTTGCTCTTTTGCTACGTCTCGTTTCCTCTTCTTCTAAGGTCCGAGAACTACTTGTAGCTTCAACGGTTCTTTTTAGATTTGAACTACTTCCTTTTTCCAAAGTAATTCCTTGATTTTCATTTTCTATCAATCTTTCTCTACAAGGAAAGATATTGTCAAAGAATACTGCATTCCTTGATTCCATGACTGTTCCAACAGTCATATCTGGTATTTCAGATTTATGAATCTGAAATCTATACGCACTGCTATTGAGTGCATACCCAACAAATATACAATCAACCGTTTTAGGGCCAATTCTCACTTGTTTAGGTAACGGCACCTCAACCTTAGCCAAACACCCCCACACTTTGAGATATTTGTAAGATGGCTTACGCCCTTTCCACATTTCGTAAGGAGTTTTGTCAACTCTTTTTAGTGGAATTTTATTCAATATATAATTAGCTGTAAGAACAGCTTCCCCCCACATGTTCTGGGGTAATCCTGAGCTAATCAACAAAGCGTTCATCATCTCCTTAAGAGTACGATTTTTGCGTTCTGCAACACCGTTGGATTGTGGAGAATACGGAGCTGTAGTTTGATGAATTATGCCATTTTGAGCACATAATTCTTCAAACGGAGCCACATATTCACCACCTCTATCACTTCGGATTATCTTTATCCGAGTGCTTAGTTGATTTTCAGCTTCGGCTTTGTAGTGTTTAAACGCATCTATTGCTTCATCTTTACTTCTTAGAAGATAAAGATAGCAGTATCTTGTGCAATCATCTATAAAAGTTATGAAAAACTTTTTACCCCCTCTAGTCTGCACAAATTTCAAGTCACACACATCAGTATGTATTAATTCTAGAGGTATTGTGCTCCTTTCTACTGAATGAAAAGGTAATTTAGCCATCTTAGCTTCAACACATACCTCACATTTTCCATGTGATTTAATTTCATTCAGTTTTAGTAAATCTAAATTTACTAAGCGTTTTATAGCATTAAGATTAACATGTCCTAATCTAGAATGCCATAAAGAGGAACACTCAAGCAAGTAAGAAGAAGTTGATGCTTTTTCATTCATAGCAGAAGTTACATTATTCATTTGGCGCTTGGCCATTACATTCATTTTGAACAATCCATTCGCTACAAAGCCCTTCCCTATGAATACTCCTTGCTTGCTTAGTATGAACTTGTCAGCTTCAAAAACTAGACGAAACCCATGCTTTACCAGCAAAGAACCAGAAACCAAATTTTTTCGGATGTCTGGGACATGCAGCACATCCTTTAGAGTGAGCTCTTTTCCAGAAGTTAACTTCAAAACTACGTTGCCCACTCCGGCCACCTCTGAAGAGGCTTGGTTTCCCATATGAAGTTTCCTCCCGGAAGAAACTTTATAACTCGAGAAGACCTCTCTGTCAGAACATACATGACAAGAGGCTCCTGTATCAACAAACCATTCTCTTGGATTGTCCACAACGTTGGCCTCAAAGATTACCGCAGTGAGATCCAACTCATTCTCTTCAACAACGTTAGCAGTCACTTTCTTCTTCTTCTGCTTCGGCAGATTGCAGTTTTTCGCCATGTGGTTAGGCTTTCCACAGTTGTAACAATTACCTGCAAATCTAGTCATGTTAGCAGGTTGTTTACCTTTGTTATTTGGCGCACGGTTTGCTTGATTGTTGTTGGCATTGGGGCGTTTCCTCTTGTTATCACTCGAAGAACCCCTCTCCATCAGATTTGCCCTTGCATCAACATGAGCCCGAAATCTGGACTCATTCTTCCGGTTGTCCTCTTCAATCCTCAGCTTAAGGATTAAATCTTCTACCGTCATTTCCTTTCGTTTATGCTTCAGATAGTTCTTGAAGTCACTCCAACTCTGAGGCAGTTTTTCTATCAAACTTGCCACTACAAATGGCACTGGAAGTTTCATATCTTCAGCCGAAGCTTCATGAACTATGAGCTGAAAGTCTTGGGCTTGTTCCACAACCGAACGGTTATCAACCATTTTGAAGTCTAAAAACCGAGCCACCACAAACTTCTTTGTGCCAGCATCATCTGTCTTATACTTCTTTTCCAAAGCATCCCACAGCTCTTTTGTAGACTTGATATCTTGATACACGTTGTATAGTGGATCAGCAAGTCCATTCATCACATAGTTTCTACAAAGGTAGTCACCATGTGACCATGAATCAAAGGCAACTCGCCTTTGTTGATCGGTGTCTGTTTCTGCAGGAGCAGCCGGAGGATCTTCCTTCAGAAACGAAGCAAAGCCTAAGGTAGTGATGTAAAACAGCATCTTTTGCTGCCATCTTTTGAAATTGTCACCGGAAAATTTTTCCGGTTTTTCAACTGAGTTAGCCGGTGGAGTAGGGATAACTCTTGCTGGAACAGGAGGAACATTCTGATTGTTTGACATTTTCCAGAAATCGAAAATATAATTTGTCCTAAGATTGTTATTGGAAAATGTTCTGGAAAATCGGGTAAGTAACAGAAAACAAAAAGAATAAACCGAGATGTGGAAGACCACTGTCCTTAGGACAAATTACTTCCCGGCTAGTGCTCACGGAACGAAGTAATAGACCCCAAAGATATAACGGTTTACGTCCTTTTCTGTAGTAGCACCACTAACAGAAAAAGCTCCGGCGAACTTTAGATGTTCGAGCTCTGAAACTGGAGAAAAGATGAAATGCAGAGAATGCGGAAGATGAAGACTCGGGTGAAAATATCAGTGTGTGTTTGCATGCAGGAAGCATGTATTTATAGGGAGAACAGAATTAATTCTGTCATTGAATTGTTGGCTGTTACGGGCTTAGTAACGGCCCCATTGTTTAATGCTCTTAAAGCCCATTATGCTATGCTGTTACAGGTTTGAATTTAAATTCAAACCCATTCTCATTTTTGGGCTCCTGAAGCTCATCCGTCAGCCCAATTGATTTTGGGCTTCCAAAAAGTTACTTGGGCCTCGGCCGAGGCATTCCCCAAGGCCCGGCCGGAGCCCGAGGCGAGGCGTGACGTGGCGTGGTCGTGCCGTGCCGAGCCGAGCGAGCGAGCGAGAGCGCGTGTGGGTTTCCATTGGATTCCCTCACATGTATAATTGATATACCTTAATAATGAGCTTTCATATATATACACTTACTTAAAGAGCATTTAAACCAATGTGGGATAATAACTACTCTTAGTTATTAATCCTACACTTAATACATAATCAAGTGGTAAACTTTATGTATTAATTTCTCACTCACCACATATCGGTTTTGAGTAAATTAAAACCCTACGATCATCTACTTTCTCCATAGATTAATCGTGTGAAGTTTAATTCCTACAAAATTAAACTTCCGACCACTTAATTATATCATTAAAGTGTCTTATCTACACTTTAATTATTACTAATTTCCAACAGCTGCTTCCTCCGGCGTGTCGTATGTTCCTAGCCAAAGACGCTTTCCTGCTTGCGGATCTCGTATTTCAGCCACCCACCTACCCCACGGCCACCTCGATACTTCTTATCACCTACTTGCTTCAATCTTTTGTTTTTCACTGATTCAACGCAAGCAGCCTTACGTTTAGACTTGGCCGTAGATTTTCCGCTGTGCACCGGATTCGTTCCGTCATTCGCTGCAGGCAGTACATTTTCATGCAGATCTACACCTGGTATTGTACAAGAATATTCTTTCAATTCAGCCGTAAACTGAATAAGTCTACTTGGTTTGCCGTTGTGCACCTGCGAGTCTTCACTAGAGGTGTCGGTGGCGTGTCCGTCAAGCAAAGATATATTAACAGTGCGGGGGGTTGTGAGCTGACTACACCTCGAGGGTGCCCCATCCATTAATGAACTTCTCTCGCTTAGATTATATCAATTACAGACACTCAATTTTATAGAAACTATTGCTTCTCCACAGTAGCAGGTTAGCTGAAACTCAGAAACTAAAATAAGGGTTTATAATGATATCACAAGGTAGGATCTACAATAGCAAGGTACTAGCCTAAATTACTAAAGAAGAAATAAAATATTTCTTTAAACACCACTTGCTTCCCCTCTCTCTATTAACAATTGGTTTAGGTAAAGGTCCAATACAATTTCACTTTTAGGCATGCTTTTAGATATGCAAGGTATGTATTTGCATTTCTTGGAACTAGAGAGTAGTATCCTCTCTCTCTATTACCAATTGGTTTAGGAGATAGGTCCAATAGAATTTCAGTTTTTATCATGCTTATTGAGAGACAAAGTATCTTTTTGGATTTCTTGGAACTCTAAAATATTTTTTTTGATGGTCTCCGATTGGGCGGCAAATTATATTGGTCATAATAATAAATAGTTTTTCAATTCAAAAAAAAAAAATGATAACGTAAAGACAGTGAATTTTTTTTTTATTATTGGAAAACTTGCTAGACACTCCAAGGGATTCAATTTTTCCTTATTGGGAAATAAATTAGTTTGGTCTGGCAATCATGAGTCCTAAATACCTATATAAGAATTTAAATATCTCTACATTTACCACTAAATTCCTCACCCTCCATTAACAACTGGTATTGGGGAGAGGTCCCTTGAGTTATCATTTTTGGAACGCTTCTCGATGGACTAATAATTTTTTAAGGTTCCATGTAACCTTAAAAAGTACTTTTCATGTCTCCTATTGTGCGACAAACTTTATTAGTCCAAACAAAAATTTGTAAGAAATACATGATGAACCAAAAAATAATTTTATACACTTAAAGAAATAAAAAATGTGTTTGAAGTGTTTGTTGTCAACTTGAAATTGGAAAAAAAAAAAAGCTGGGTCTATATTGACACACGTGTAACATAAAAAAATATATAAGAACTAAAATATTTTTAAAATTACCACTTGTTTCCTCTCTCTCTCTCTCTCTCTCTCTCTCTCTCTCTCCATTACCAATTGGTTTAGGGGATAGGTCCAATAGAATTTCACTTTTTATCATGCTCCTTGAGAGACAAAGTATCTTTTAGGATTTCTTGGAACTCTAAAATATTTTTTTGATGGTCTCCGATTGGGCGGCAAATCAAACTGGCCATAATAATAAATAGTTTTTCAATTAAAAAAAAAATGATAACGTAAAGACAGTGATTTTTTATTTTTTTTATTTATTGGAAAACTTGCTGGACACTCCAAGGGATTCCATTTTTCCTTATTGGGAAATAAATTAGTTTGGTCTGCAATGGCAATCATGAGTCCTAAATACCTATATAAGAATCTAAATACATTGTTGCAATATGATGCAAAGAAATCAACAAGATAAACTTCCTAACTCTCACAAACAATTCTACAATCACTTTGCGAACGCAATATGAATTAAACACTCCAAAAAATAAAAACTGAACTTGAACACACAAGATTAACGTGGTTCAGCAAATGCCTACATCCACGGATCAAAGAGAGAGAGGTTTTCACTATAGAGATCAAAAGAATACAAGTTACAAAATGATTCCTAGAGCTTGATTATCTATTTAAGCTCTAACTTCTTGTAACTAACTTCAAGAGAGAGAACCAATCTAGCCAAATAACTACCCGCAAGTTACAACAGAATTTTTCCACTTGCTTGACTTGATTCTATCAGATAATGGAAGTTATAACAGAAAATCCACGCAATCACATCAATATCAGCTTGCTGTCAAAGCTAAATAACCACACCAGAAAGACAACAGATATTTCCCTGATAGACAACGGTTTTGACGGTTAAGTTAGTTAAAACCGTTGTCTTTTTACTGAAAACAGTTTCCAGATTCAAAAAAACTGATTCTTGAGCTGTTTTTCTTGTGCTTCTATTTTAATCAGCTTCTTGACACCTTCCAAATTTGATCCTATGATTGTTGAAGACACAAATATATACTTCACATACATGATACATTTACCACTAAATTCTTCACCCTCCATTAACAACTGGTATTGGGGAGAGGTCCTTTAAATTATCACTTTTGGAACGCTTCTCGATGGACTAAGAATTTTTTAAGGTTCCATGTAACCTTAAAAAGTAGTTTCCATGTCTCCTATTGGGCGACAAACTTTATTAGTCCGAACAAAAATTTGTAAGAAATACATGATGAACCCAAAAATAATTTTATACACTTAAAGAAATAAAAAATGTATTTGAAGTGTTTGCTGTCAACTTGAAATTGAAAAAATTGATTTATATGGAAAAAAATAAGCTGGGTCTATATTGACACACGTGTAGCATAAAAAAATATACCACTTGTTTCCTCTCTCTCTCTCTCTCCATTACCAATAGGTTTAGGGGATAGGTCCAATAGAATTTCACTTTTTATCATGCTTCTTGAGAGACAAAGTATCTTTTAGGATTTCTTGGACCTCTAAAATGGATTTTTGAAGGTCTCCGATTGGGCGGCAAATTCTATTGGCCATAATAATAAATAGTTTTTCAATTCTAAACAAAAAAAAAAAATGATACTGTAAAGACAGTGAAATTTTTATTTTTTTTTATTGGAAAACTTGCTGGACACTCCAAGGGATTCAATTTTTCCTTATTGGGAAATAAATTAGTTTGGTCTGGCAATCATCCTAAATACCTATATAAGAATTTAAATATCTCTACATTTACCACTAAATTCCTCACCCTCCATTAACAACTGGTATTGGGGAGAGGTCCCTTGAGTTATCACTTTTGGAACGCTTCTCGATGGACTATTAATGTTTTAAGGTTCCATGTAACCTTAAAAAATACTTTCCATGTCTCCTATTGGGCGACAAACTTTATTAGTCCGAACAAAAATTTGTAAGAAATACATGATGAACCCAAAAATAATTTTATACACTTAAAGAAATAAAAAATGTATTTGAAGTGTTTGTTGTCAACTTGAAATTGAAAAAATTGATTTATATGGAAAAAAATAAGCTGTGTCTATATTGACACACGTGTAGCATAAAAAATATATATAAGAACTAAAATATTTTTAAAATTACCACTTGTTTCCTCTCTCTCTCTCTCTCTCTCTCCATTACCAATTGGTT
Organism: Ajuga chamaepitys; assembly: GCA_958295605.1. Taxonomy (NCBI): domain Eukaryota; kingdom Viridiplantae; phylum Streptophyta; class Magnoliopsida; order Lamiales; family Lamiaceae; genus Ajuga; species Ajuga chamaepitys. The sequence continues at coordinate 22,027,634 of OY282498.1, read as the reverse complement.
TAGGGGATAGGTCCAATAAAATTTCACTTTTTATCATGCTTCTTGAGAGACAAAGTATCTTTTAGGATTTCTTGGAACTCTAAAATATTTTTTTGATGGTCTCCGATTGGGCGGCAAATCATATTGGCCATAATAATAAATAGTTTTTCAATTCAAAAAAAAAAAATGATAACGTAAAGACAGTGAATTTTTTTTTTTTTTTATTGGAAAACTTGCTGGACAGTCCAAGGGATTCAATTTTTCCTTATTGGGAAATAAATTAGTTTGGTCTGCAATGGCAATCATGAGTCCTAAATACCTATATAAGAATTTAAATATCTCTACATTTTCCACTAAATTCCTCAACTTCCATTAACAACTGGTATTGGGGAGAGGTCCCTTCAATTATCACTTTTGGAACGCTTCTTGATGGACTAATAATTTTTTAAGGTTCCATGTAACCTTAAAAAGTACTTCCCATGTCTCTAATTGGGCGGCAAACTTTATTAGTCCCAGCAAAAATTATCCTTCCATACATGATGAACCCAAATATAATTTTATACCCTTAAAGAAATAAAAAATGTATTTGAAGTGTTTGCTGTCAAGTTGAAATTGAAAAAATTGATTTATATGGAAAAAAATTAGCTGGGTCTATATTGACACACATGTAGCATAAAATATATATATAAGAACTAAAATATTTTTAAAATTACCTCTTGTTTCCTCTGGCTCTCTATTAACATTTGGTTTAGGGGATAGGCTGCAATAGAATTTCACTTTTTATCATGCTTCTAGATGGACAAAGTATCTTTCATATTTTGTTGGAACTCTAAATTTTTCTTTTGGATGGACTCTTATTGGGTGGCAAATTTTATTGGTCATAAAAATATTTAACTTTCCATTTCTAAACCATTTGATCATTTTAGGAAACAAATGAAATTAATTTTTAGTTTTTACCGGAAAACTTGCTGTACACTCAAAATATGCAATATATGAGGAATTGGGAATTAAATTTCTTACTTCTACGACAATGTCACTGGTGAATCCTAAATACTTATATAAGAATTATAATATTTCTACATTTACCACTACATTCTTCTCTCACCATTGACAACTTGTTTAGGGGAGAGGTCGAATATAATTTCACTTTTGTACTGCTTCTGGAAGGACTTATTATCTATATAAATTGCCTGAAACCTTAAAAAGTACATTTGCAGGTCTTATATTAGGTAGGAAATTTAAAAAAACCACACCGATATAATACTTTCTAGTTCTATACCCCAAAATGGATATTACATTTAAAATGGTCCCAAAAACTTTTTATGTTGCGAATAGTTTAGTGAAAACACTAAGATTTAAAAATATTTATTTATGATGAAATAAATTGGTATGGTCTTGATGGGACCTAAATTACTATGTGAAATCTAAGATATTTTCAGAAGGTCTATGAAAGCCCCGCGACTGAATCTTATCCACAATTGATTTAAGTATCAATTGTAAATCAATTATGGGGATTATGCATTGAGTAACATACAAAGTTGAGTTATTGATGCGTTTTACGATGCGCCGCCCCTCTGAATGCAACTTCTGTGAGTTAGTTAATCTGCAAACCAATGAGAAAGGACCTTGTTTGTTACCCTGGGTTACATATGAAGTCCGTAAGGGCGCCGAGTTAACGATAGCATTGATGAATTGTATAGTGGTGGGTACAAATTAGGCTCAACCAGAAATAATCGTTAACTCAGATCCCAAGCTTTGCCACGCTTTCGAATATTCATAATTAGCTAAAGAAAGATCTGCGCCACACTAGTATGAAATTAATTTGTTACTCTCCTAGTCGAGCGTATTAGACGATGGTCAATTGTTCTTTCGTTTACCGAAATAGACAAGTCGAAAATGATGAGCAAGAATTTAATTGTCAGGTCGAATGATTTTTCATAGGCAAGTACTTGTCGATTATTGAAGCTCAATAATGTACGTGTTGGGCACAGAAAAAGTTCCAACAGAAATAGACGTCTTCTATTCTCTATAACACTCATCGCGTCGTATACCAAATTGAAAAATGTACGACAAGTAAAATAGGGTCTACATGTACACGCTTACTGTCTTGACAAGTCGATTGTGTTAGTACATTTCTACGTCTTCCAGAACAAATAAATTATCTTGTTTATCCAATGCCATGCCGGCTATTGGATAGAAATCCCTTCGCTTCTCAGTTATTTTATTTTTGTTTGGTTCACTATCTGTACTAAGAATTTTAACATAAGATTGGATATAGTTTCAAAAGATTTAATTTGAATATAACATCTACACTATTTTGGGGTAAGAAATTACCACAAATTCCCCCCAATATATCACTATTGTGGGGGGGGGGGGGGAGGAAGAATTTTCAAATTTAATTTACAATTCAGGTTCAAATTAGACCGTAGTGTATCTTTTTATCCAAGAGGAACACTGCGTCTTTTTGGACGCAATGCATATCATTCCCATAATAATAAATTCAAGGCTAGGAAGCCCTTATGCAAGATAAAAATAATTTAAAAAACCTTAAAAAAAATAACAAATTTAATAGTATGATATTTTTATAAAAATAAAGAAATTCTCGGCATAATTATTAATTTTTTTTATTAATTTAATTTTTAGGTGTAATAATTTAAAAATATTGAATAACTAATGGATTACGTAATTTTTTCTTCCCCTAAATTACTTAAATAATTTTCTAGAATTCGATTTAGTTAGTTTTAATATTTTTCTTGAATCTTCGGATACATTCTTTAACTACTTTGTCACTTTTTTTATTTAAATAATATTTTTTTAATCTACTCAGTTATTTTAATATTGTTGAGGGATTCATTGGACTCGAATTTAAAATTTCACGGGGCTATGTGATCCTTTAAGTTTTCGAAAATTATTGGTTGATTTTGTTAGTTTTTCAATATTTCCTAATCTCCGTAGTGCTTCGATTTGTACTTTCGCTAATCACCGCTCCCCTAGTCGATCCATTTATAGGTAATATTCAATTACCGTAACATAAGGCCGGATAGTGTTCATAACTGTCATTGTTCTTTCAGTTTAAATTTCACAATTACATGAATTCTTTCCGTGTACTATGACAATGAAGCAAAATATAAATCGTATATAATCCAATCGACAGCGCAAGGTCCAAACAAAAAATGAGGGTTAACTTAATAAATGATAATGACTACATGCCCAGTTAACCCACAAATTACAAAACCTAAGCCCAAGGCCAATGAAGACAAAGGACACATTTCCACTAAATTAACAAAAAAAAAAAAAAAAAACTAACTGAATGAAGCCCACGACCTAGGTGATACAATAATAATGTAACGGAACTAGTTGGTCCATTTTTTCTGTGGGTCTTCACAAAAGATTAGTGTCCGATTGCAGTCCTACTAAAGCCAAAACAGTTGTTCAACCGAATGCTCATACATCCTCCAAATACACCCAAGGTCATAACTTGCTTGCATCCACATGTTGTAGTTCATATTAATCTCCGCCGCTATGTCGACATTATCCGGCTCAAATTCTTGCAGAAAAATCCCAATGTTCACCAATCCTCTCAGGTAGCTTACATTCAACTCCATATTAAGCAGCTGCTCGTAAAAGCCTTGCGCCATTCTCGTCCTCTCCTTGAACAAATGGAACCTCTTCTGCGATAAATAGAAAAATAATAAAAACAACATAATATGTCACTGAAAAAATGTAACGAGACATAAGGGAAAGAAGGTAAGAGTTGTGCTATGTGATATTATACCTGAACCTCTTGCAGCTTCTGCTGAAACTCCTGGTCGGATCGGAGCATAGTGTGCACTAGGTTGTCCATTAGTGAGTGAAACTTCCGTGAGGATAAAGTTCTTGTGTTTGTACAGTGAGTTTGATGTGGCTTGGAAGATAGGGTTTAAGTAGAAGTTGGTAGGGACTATTCGAATCCAAAAAGTTAAGTTCCCAAAAGCAATCATTTCATTCCTCAAAAGGTTTACCCTTTTTGTTGGACATCTCCTAAAGTGGAAATTCACTTTCTGCTTTTCTTGCATGGAGACGCAACATATGTTTTTTGGGATGACTACAACTGTAGAAATTTGATTGTAAAAATGGAAATGTAACTTACACTACAATAAATATGATAAAAGAAACCAAACTGAAAACGACAGAATGGAAAATCTGGGGTATTTCTTGTTCCAAGAGATATTCAAATAGGAATATTCATATATTGAGGTTGAACCTGAACTTAAAATTCATAGTTAATAAATATAATATTGTTCAATTAAGGAATATTTATTGTCCCAGATTTTAGGAACATAAAACATTTAATAGCAAATAATGAGTGTACATTACCACAATCCATCTTACAGTACATGGGATTTAATAATTGGGTTGGCGGTTATAAATATTAGTTTGATTGGTATTGTAATAACTCACTAGGTTAAATTTGATGTAGGGTTTATTTTCTTCCACGTATTCCTCTACGTTTAGCATATGAATTTAGTGGTTTTTTTTTTTTTAATTAAAAGACTTTTATTGTTGACTAAACATTATCTGAGTCTCCCATATTCCCTATAGATGAATTTGTCACCTCTAGTGGGTGTTGACAATCCTTAGAATTTCTGTGTATATTCGGCATCAGAGTATATGAAGTTATAGCGCCAAAATACAGGAATATTGTTTCTGCGGGCTAGTTTATTTATTACCCAAAAACTATTTATTTAGTATATTAATTTGTTAACCTGATATATCCCCATTTAAAAAAATATATTTAAAAAAAAAAGACGGTGTTGCTCAATAAATCTTTATTAGCCAGGAATTAGTAATCACCTCCATTATGTGTAGACCTTGATTTAATGTTTGTCCATTAAATATGTTTTTTCATCATTCGTGTAATATTCTTGCAAGATTAGTCATTAAATAATCTGACATATTCAATAAAATTAGGAAAATACACCTAAGTGCTTATTGAATAAAAGAATATTCTACCTTAAGAAGGCAATCATGTGTTGCGGCTAAAAAGGTGATTATATTTATTGTTTGGGAAGCAATAAAAATAATATTAATTTAATACAACTTGCAAGGATATGCAATCATTGCCTAGAGATTTTGGAATTAAAAATGGACAATCTAGGTTTATTATAGGGGACAAAAGCACGTAAGACGATGCACATGTTTGAGCTTAAAATTAAAAAAATTCGGTGGCCTATCGGGTTTCTTGCATGAGCCTCATGCATGACATTATATACTACTTGAGCCATTTTGACAAAAAAAAAAAAAAAAAGAAATGCAGAAACACTCCAAGAAGCATGAAACCATAGGCCTATATATACCATAGTGTTATATGCTTCTAGATCATCAAATTTTTCATAACTCTCCAATACTAGAATGGGTCACGATGAAAAGGTTAACGGAACTGCGTATTGCACTATGGACGATGAGTTCGATTCCTTATTTTCTGGTGCCTTCGAAGACAACGGTGACAAACCTACGTCTATTTACGACTTGATCAAGGAACCAAGACAACCAGAGCAATCTGATTGTGTCGTAAGTTTGTAGTATTAATTATTATTTAAGAGATTCTAAATGTTCATTGCTGAATAATTAGTTCTACATTCCAAATATTTTTTTCAGTAATAACAAGTTCTCTTTGATGGTGCAGGACTTAACCGAGGACTCGGAGAATGACAACATTATAGGAGCTAGATGCCGGATCCGCCGGGGACTATTCAGTTTTGAAGACAGTCCCGGTGCTCAGACATCGATCCGTAAGGATAGGAAGTCGTTTATGGATTCTACGGATGACAAGGGCACAATTGATACTGATGTTTTACACCGCAATTTTTATGTTGAAAAAACAGACTTGGACATAAAAACTAGAATTGCTTTGAGGCGATTTGGTGGTCTTATAGAAAATTTTGGAGCTCGGAAAAAGTCCGCTATTGAGTCTATTGGATTTGGGGGCTCTCTAGCATTCCTTGGTTGTGAGCTATATAAGCCTATAATACAAGGACTTTTGGATGCATTTGACCCCATTTCATTAACATTAAATATTTTTGGTAAAAGGTACATATTGAACGCGAACAACTTTAGCAAATTGATGGGAGTCCCGGAGGAGGGAATGGATCTTATTCTACAGGGGGACTTGGGGTTCGATGACAACCTACATAATAAGTTTGTTACGCATTTATTTGATCGGAAAGTAATAAAGACTAAAAAATTGGAACAAATCATGTACTCTTGCAATGACCCAACAAAAGACTTTCTTAGGTCTTACGTATTGTTTGCAATAGCCACTATGTTGGGAACAACAACAACTAACGAGATAAACCAGAGCTACCTATTTTCCATCCTTGATGTGGATTCTATACACAAGAGGAACTGGGCTTCTCATTTTTTCAACAAGATGGTAGACGGGATCATCAAGTGTAGGAGGAGCCGAAGGCCTTACACCTATTTGACCGGCTGCTCATTTTATCTACAGGTTTGGACGAAGTCTATACCAATTATGTCTATACTGCAGCATCTTTGTCTCCAAAATAAATTTTGGAGAGAATGAATAAATTTTTGCTTTAACAATAGTTTGGTTTGATGTGAATTTTTTTACGAATTTAACTACCGTAATTTCTTTAGTGCCCCTAGTCTACGGCCGGTTGCTAATCAAAAGACAATTTTCAGGTATATTTTCTGAAGATTGTTTTGTCCGAGGGGCCAGTGACAGTTGATGTTCTTCGGGAATTGGAGTTTCAGACTATGAACTTTGTAGGCGCATGGTTGGCAGGATCAACAACAATAAATGGTGCCTTACGATAATGGTAAGTTGCTCTATGTTATGTTGGCTCCTATTTCAGTGCATTTTGAGCATTTTACTAAAAAGCTTCCTATATTTGCCTGATTAATATCAATGTAATATCTAACTTTCATCAGTTGCTTTAATTAGCTGCAAATGTTTCTTCGCATATTAGATTTTCTCTTAGTTAATTTTTTGTAATAATCCAAAACAACTCAAATCTTTGGTGCGCAAGTTGCATATTATAGGGTATCTATTAATATGTAGTAACCGGTAGAATTGGATTAACTAGCAATTTTCGCAATGACAAAATATTTTAAAAGGGTTTGTCTTATCAATTTTAATCCTTGAAAAAGTGTTCAGTTGCTATAATTTAAGGTTTGTATTATATTTGTTAATAATTAAACTAGTGAATGAATTATCGGGTATTATTCTGAGCATATTCATTATTTGATTATTATAAGTATATGTTTCAATTAAAGCTAGTTTATCTATTTACAGTTGGAGTAAGTAGATTTCAACTCAAATATAATTACTTCAACGATGCACATTATCTATTTACGTCCAAATGAACATTGTCGGTTGCTTGTTTCAGTGATTCACCAACAGTATCTCGTACCGACAGATGATTTATTGGAAAAAAAAAAAAAAAAAAAAAAATTGCATTTCAAACTATTCAAGATTAAATGCATGATAGACTAAGTTTCTTTAAATATTATGTGTGAAAGCATAAGGAACATGTTGAAACTCCAACACTTTTAATTCGCTCTTCTATACAAATTACTGAAATCCTATAACCTATTCAACAACCGGTATATTAGGCCGACGAGGCTCTAAACAAAGATTACGGTCCCTTGATTGTCCAAACCGAATTTTTTTTATAAAAGATGGGTGACCATAGCGTTAGACGTAATATTATTCTTACGCCACTTGTAAGAAACGGATCCCTAACCTGGTAAATATTTCATTCACAATGTGGCAGGAAAATTTGAGATCCCTCGGAACACCAAGATCCACACCCCCAAATGTTGATGGGGTATCCGGGAGGTCTCATTTTGAGCGGCAACGAAGTACTTCGGTAAAAGATTCTTTGGAAAAGATAAACCAATTAGATCACCAACCGCTGTTAAACATAATACAACAAACACTCCTTCGAAGGTTGATGGTAATTACATGTTGAAATCCCTTGCTTCCGAAATGAGTCTGCTGAGGGCGTCTCAAGATTCGTTGATGATGATATTAAAGGATTCAGTGGAAATATGGCAACGAGAGAGGGATGTCGGGACACATATGAGCACGATAGGTACACTTGAAAAAACTTTGCAAGAGCTTAGCGCCGTGGTGAAGTCGTTTGGGTCTAAGTGTTGCACCGACAGAAGTAACGAAGCAGATGTCGGAGGAGGGAAGGATGTGCCTAAGGATGGGGAGGAAGAGGGGCACGGTTTAGATCGGAGCAAACCGGCTGTTACAGGGGAGGTAGCCGGCTCAAAGAAGTGGTGTTTTCCAGATGATATATCACATTCTGCTACTATCATCGATTTGGAACTTGATGACAACATTAATCGGGTGGGACCTGAAAAAATTGTAGAACACTACAGGCCAGCTCACGAGCCCCTCGAGGTATGTTAATGTATATTGTGAATATCTTATTTATATTTTAAATAAGAGAATCAAATAAATTTTAACACAAACCCTAATTTGGAATAAACCATTATTATGTATAGAACTCCGAAGATAGTGGGAGTAAGCGGCTGAAGTCCATCCTTAAAAAACCGGCTCACGGTCAAATATCAGATGGTTACAAGGCGGATAATGCTAACCGAGAATTGATGAGTACCGCCAGTTGGCGTCGCTACCTGTTGTTAGGATACCCTTATGCACGGTCGAAGATGTTGAAGGATGAGAAATTAGTAAAGCTAGTCATGTTCACCCTGAATTCTAATTTGCCCCCCAGGTAGTTTATTCATAGAATAGGCATCCCTTCCCAGTTTTTCTTTTTACTGAAGGATTTATTTCAGATTTCTCTAAACAAATTTTTGCAGGGAAATTATTTCGGAGACTAGGAACACGTATTTGGACCGTCAAGAATTAATGACCCTACAACCTGGGAGGTGGTTAACGTCGGCGGTAATGAATAAATAATATGCAAATTTTTTTTTTTTTTTTGTTCGAGCTTCTGTTTAATAAACAATAATTTTAGTTTTTTTTTCATATCTCATTACATACCTGACAATATTAGGTAATTAATACGACATCGGATTTACTAAACTTTGAGGAAGAACGCAAGGCGAGAATTACAATTTGGTTCTTCCCGGTGTTTGCTGTGGTACAAATATATTTCAATTTAAATATTCCCAAAAAAATAATTCAGCACAGGCTTTGTAACACAATAATACTAACTTTTTATTGTTTCCAAAAATTAACATGCAGGGACCGTCCGGTGCAGATGAGAAAAGTTTTGATGACCAATTTGAACGAATGAAAGTGAAAGGTGGATTTGTTTTGGGTAGCATCCGTTCAATAAAAAATGTTAAATAACTACCCTTGATAATACATATTGAAGAAACAAGGCTTCCATTTATATATATGCTAATGAAAAGCAAATTTTCATTACTAAAATTTTGGGTATTTATTATAAATTAAATATAATAACAGTAAATTTTGGAATACATTTATTGAAAATTATTACATAATAACACTATAGAATTACAAAATCTTAATAATAAAGACCACATAATTCTTATAACTTAAATTTTCTACTATTAATTGTATTATATTACTGGTTTAGAGTGAGACATGTGTCGAGTAAATATAACTGCATGTTACTCAATTTTCGACCAATATCTGCAGTAACGTCTTATTGCATTGATGACAGATTTTAATTCCGATACATTTCCCTAACCCGGGACATTTCAAAGCGGTTGTCATAGACCTTCTGTTGAAGGAAGTCGAAGTCCTAGATTCATATCCCGGTGTTACAACTCTAAACGACGAAACTAAAGCAGTGGTTGATATTTTGGTTAGTGTACAGGGAACTCGGTTACTTTTAGATTAACAAAGGGGGTTTGGTACTATAACAAATTTATAAATATTCCGCAGCTGGGGATGATACAAAAGAAATACGAGAAGGAACTGGATCCCGAAATTGTTGGGAATCTTAGGACGTACACGGTGTGTACTGTTATAGGTGGCGCTAAACAGTTCAACTCGTAAGTTTAGTTAATGTTAACCTTACGCTGTAACTTTTAATTTTTTTAGAACATAAATTATTATTCGTTTCCACGCACTAAATGACACAGGTATGATTGTGGTCTGTACGTCATAAAGAATTTTAAGCGTGCAAGAAAGATAACGACCGCAACTTCCTCTAGTGAAAGTGAAGAGGAAGACTATCAGTGGGAGGTAAGTTTATCCTAAAGTACAATGACATACTTAGCAACATGTAGGAAATAAAACACTTAAAATATTGATTGCTTTATTAAAACTATTTTTGATAGGGTGGCAGCCAAGACCTTAGGGTCAAAGTACTTTTGTGGATCGTGACACATGAAAGCAACCTATTGAGGAAACGAATGGAGGACGACGCAGTCACTTGGTTTCAAACTTTTATAAGCAAAGGCGGAAATTCAGCATCGGAAAACAAGCAACAGAGGAAGGATAAAGGAGTGCTTTTGTCACCGATTTTCAGAAGCAACAAGAGGACAACAAGATAATTTTTTTTTTTTTTTTTTTGTGTAACAATTTTGCGGGTCTTGTATCCGTGGGAAGCAGTGACCCTAAGCTATTTGGACAAGCTGATGCAATTTATTAGTACTTATGTTTAATCGTTCTTTCTTTCCAAAATTTTAGATAAGTCATAGTAGATTGAATAGCTTCTTTCTGATGTCCCTCAACTATCAACTCTATTCATATCTATTGTAAAAACTACTACAGTGGGATGTTTTCAGTAATGGTGATTAAACCACGAAAAGCCGCAGTAATATTCAAGCGGGTAACTGCATCGATAAAAGTTACAAATTGATAGGAGCAGGAGGAAATACCTTGTCAGTGCATCCCATACTTGTTGTGATCTGTTATTCTGTATGATCAGGGTCCCCTCGACATACAAGTGTTGAAAAATTATTAAAAAAATACAAGTCAAACATACAAAAGGATTGCAATATCAACATACGTACCTATTTGAGGTAAATTCTTGCCACGATACACATTCGCCAAACTCTTTGACAGCATCAAGGCCACCCAAGATGGGACCTTTTCCAACCAATTGTTGATGCTAAGGTTGGTGGATCCATGATATATTCCTACAACACAAACAAGGCTTAAAAGCTGCTGAAGATTGTAAAACATTAAATACCTTAGGTAATGACCAAGCAAGTAAGTAATGGATATTGCACCCACTAAGCTGCTTGTGAGAAGCACGACTATTTCAGGCTAATATTTTTAAACGAAGGGAAAGTAAGATTTCAAATATGGAGGGTTCCACAGTTGTCGCTGAAATTATACACTCAGTTAACAAGTAAGATTGCTATCTACAATAATAGGGCATAGCATAATAATAATGTTATTAAAGATTAGAGGAACAAAAGGCCAAAAAAAATATTAGTAACTCAAAAGTAATACAATTATGACTTACTTATTCAGAAAATAACAAGTGGCTTTTGGATGACTAACATTCTATAATAAGAATTGCGAAATTTCGAAGGATAAATGCCTAATATATGTTGTAGTTTTCCAGCAACAATCGCGAACTAAGATAAACAATGGTGAGGTGTGCGTATTCTTTTTTAATTAATCAGTACATTGAGTTTTTCCCAAATGATTAATTAGGTCAACGATCTTTTTCAACTTAAACCCTAGTTAGTGTGGTTGTTGTGGTTGTGGTCTAAGTTTCGCCTGGCAAATAATTAAATTAACATTATTATTATTATTGTAAGTCTCACTGGAACATGACCAGCCCAAAGCATCTAAATGGTCTAAGAATCGTTTACTCATAATTTAAGGGTAGTTGAAATTAATATGCAAACAGAATAGATGGACTCCTAGTGACAATGATACTAAACAAATTATAAAAGTGATCGGGTGTGGTGGGGGTGAGTTTCACACTTATGCTGATGTTTTCTGTGGAGTGCAACATGTATAATAGAGGAATATAGTTTAGTTAGGTGCGATGATCTAGATTTATAAAATTAAAAAAAAAAAAAATAGTTATCCAATCCAGCATCACAGCATAGAATTTTGTCGGCCCATTCTCAAAGAATGGAAGGATTTGTACCGCCAAGGCGATAAGGACAGAGTATTAAGAACAATGTTAGGAGACAATAGTGAATGCCATGTCTAGAGACGTCTTCAAAAACCACCGTAGTGTTGACGAGTACTACTATGCAATGACATACAAACATAGTTGTTTCGTTACGTAGGTTAATATTGTCGTCTTAAATTTATGGGGAATGTAGAAGAAAAGTTCGAACTTGTTTTGTTTTTAAATTAACTCTGTTAGAAATTATTAGTCTAACACAAGAAATTACCATAAAAATTGTTGCCCAGTGACGAATACCTCCCACCTCGCGAAAATTGTTGCATTTGGGAGGTTCTTATCAATAATGTTGATAAAACTTATATAGAGGGAAAAATTTACCTAAAAGCGTGCTGTTGGAACTTGGGATACTCCACTAGTGCTTCAATTGAAGAATCGCACAATGAACAGAGGATATATCATCAGTCATATACTCAAGATAACAATATTGAGGTCCATGGTATTCAACATCCATAGCCTCCAGTCGTCCTCAATTAATCCGTCATCATACATGGTGTGGTAGATATATGTTACAACCGCCACGAGCTACTATGATGGAGGATTTATCCGGCATTTCAAGACCTCGACTCCGTGTATTCTTGGATATATTACGACCAACACCGCCCTAATGGATCCTAATTTGTTTGATCAATCCAATAAGGGTCTTCCAACAATCGTCACAGTGACCATGTCAGGCTAGATGAGAAACGTGCCTCCGTCCCGGAATCATGATATTGTAGTGCGACTGCAGGATAGATAGGCAATTTCAAGCTCTGGAAATAAACACATAGCTACAGACTATAGCAATCTTTTGACTAATTAAAAAATAATGAAGCGAAACAATAACCCGATTATCCACCAACAATTACGGGGGAAATAAATGTACTGCAAGAAATGCAACTTTGAACCAATAATTACGAGTGATTCAACTTAGGACGATACTACTGGAACCTATTTTAAAAAATAAACACCACCTCAAAGTCAGGTTATTAACACCGTGGATACAACGAATTTCCTACAGACATATCTTGTACGAGAAACTCAGTGTGTATTGTAATTTCTGCACCTAGTAACCTAAACATTCGACTACAGTACTAAATAATGCACTCTCCCTATTCAAAAACGCCCAGAGAAAACTTCGGATTTTTGGCCGATTTCACCCAAAAAAGTACCTCAAATAATACACGCTTTTTTGGAGCAATTAAAAAATACTGAATGCTATGGGGACACTTTTTTGGGAATAACCAAACATTTGACCGATAAACTAAACACAAAATGCTTAGGTACTATTTACGATTAATAACTCCCACATAACCTACTTAACAAGTAGAATTAGAATCTTCAGTAACCACAAGGGTAAGCCATGGGACCACACCGGAAAAAAAATGTAGGACACAAATAGACAATAAATGGGTTCCAACAGAACAACCGCTAGAGATTCTCCTTTCAGTCACCTAAGGTATATACCGATAACGGCTTCTCTGCTGCCTCAAAATATTGACACATATCCCCCGCTACAATTATAAAACTAAGAAAATATTATTGGATGAATCTGTCCTAACAAGACAACCCATAAAAACTACCTCGGTGCATACAAAGCACAATCGCCACCCCACAAGCATCCATACATTCATTCATAAATGGGAATAAGTAAAACACAAAATAGAAATTAAAAGAAAGAATATTGTTTGCTGCTATTGTGCTATTTAGGAGGTGTTTGTAAACAATTGTGCTATTAGAAAAGTTCGTTGAATTAATTTTGTAAAAAAATTAGAATTTGGTAGTGTTTTGAAATAAAATGGTGTTAAAGCTAAAAACTGACAGAATCTGATGAAGTGTTTGCAAACTAGTTTCCACCCCCAAAATCAATTTATAAAAGCACTTTTCATAAGTAGCTATGTTTGCAAACTCAATGAATGTGCTGAAAAGCTATTATTTACTGAGCTTAAAAGCACTTCTGAGAATCACCCTATTTGTTGCTTTAGAGATTCTGATGGCTTTTTTGTAAATAGATGGAACATTATTTATTTTCTATCATTCAAAATATTCATTTAATCCTTCTTCCCCACACACCCAACCCAATACAGGAAATCACGCACTCCCTCAGTAAAAACTGAAGAACGGCTCTATCTACAAGAAATCAAATAAATTGTAAAAAAATATGTTTATTTCGTTTTCAATTTCTGTTTATCCATTTAAAAGCAATTAAATTTCAAATTCTGTTAACCCATTCTAAATTGACCAAATTCTGGAAAATGGCGTTTTGCATATGGTTAACAATTCAGTTGAAGGGTTTAGATGAAAAGAAATTTTCGCAGATAACCGTCAGCCATCGGAGCGAAATATACCAATATTTTATCACAATGATGTTGCTACTAATTGCAGATCAAGAATTTTATAAGCAAAAGCCTCATCAATTTTTTCGCTTGATACCCTACATCTAAACAAGAAGCCAACGAAGAAGACAACAATAACAGTATTACTTACCGATATTGATCACTTGTTTCGGGAGAATCGATAATCTAGATCGTCATGTTGATCTGTTGAAGATAAAACCCTAGAAATGTCACGCCTCTTTTCTTCTGTGTCTCGGTGCAGAATCGAGCGGAGTGTTTTGCGTTTAATTGTATGTTTAAAGACAAGGTATTTTTGTAATTTGGGTAAGAAGTGCTTTTCTGTTTTTGCAAACACCCTATATCTAAAAGCACTTATAATTGATTTAAAATCACTTTTTTCTCAAACACTATCAAATTCTCATTTATTATCAACAATCACTTTAAATCACTTTTGTAAAAGCAATCTAGTTTGCAAACACCCCGTGAGTGTTAGTAGCTTCTGAGAATCAGCTTTTAATTGTTTTTCAGAAACTATTTTGGTGGCCATATGTAAGATTGCAAACACTCCCAATAAGAAGAATAGATTTTAGAAAGTGATTTGGAATGTTTAAATGGGTTTGCAAACACCCTCTTAGTAATCTAAGAACAACTCCCCCGCACATTGTTTCCAAAACTAGTATGAGAAACCAATCTCCATATTTCGTACATAATAACCACTAAAAAATACTCTATATATCAACCACACACTACAGTACAAAGGACACCCACACGCCACCTAAACTCATCCAAGCTACTTCTTCACAAAATAGACAATTAATAAGAGGATAACAACTTAGGGGTGTTTGCAAACAAAACTGATTGTGGAAAAGTGATTAAAATTGATTGTTGTAGTAAAATAAAAATTTGATAGTGTTTGGAAAAAAAGTGATTTTATTAATTGATTTACAGAAAATACTCTCTCATTGATTCTTAAGGGGGTGTTTGCAAACAATTGTGCTTTTAGAAAAATTATTTAAATTGATTTTGTGGTAAAAATAGAATTTGGTAGTGTTTGGAGAAAAAATGATTCTAAACAAATAAAAAATAATAAAGAAAACAAAAAATAATTCCATTTGTTTGTAAAAAAAGTCAAAAGCACCCAAAAGCTAGGAGTTTGGGGATTTTCAAAATCACTTCTAGGAAGTGATTATAGTGATGAAATAGGAGTTTGCAAACACTCCTCTAAATTAAAGTGCTTTTCAAAAGTGATTATAATGTTGATAATGAGTTTGCAAACACCCTCTAAAAGCAACTTAAAAGTGCTTCTGATAACTGATTTTGGAGATATAACATGAGTTTGCAAACATAACTAATTGTCAGAAGTGATTTTGAAATTTGATTTTGGGGGTGTTATTGAGTTTGCAAACACCCCCTTAATGCTACAATTGAGCTTGTCAGCTTAAATGATCTCCATATCTAGTGTCACTCCACATACTCAATTAAGCAATCTGGTTCCCTAAAATCTAGGCCTTTTCCAGGCTGTGACGATTCCAATTTTACAGCAAGGTTAATCGAAATTTTAGTTTCAACTATTTAACATGGTTGCTTATTGAAAACATAGCATCAACGCTAACCCGGGGAAGAAATCACAAGCAAATTAACACTAAACTGATCAGACAGCATATACGAAACCTACACTGGAAAAGTATTGAGCAGAAAATTGGGTCAGACCAAAAAAGCCTAGCAGATTCGCCTTCAAAAATACAAAAATAAAAATCGCCATATCACAAGCCGAATTAAAGAGTAAGAGAACCGATACCTTCCGCAAAAGAGAATTCGGCGAGTTCGGCGACATTGGAAAAGTCAAGCTACGCCTGAATCGCTGGTGATGCCGTGTGGTGGCTGCGCCGGCGACGAGGAAAACAGATCCCTCAACAGAACCCTATTTCTCTGCTCCTCTACCTTCCCAAATCGAAACAAATCAGTCCCTCCATCCAACTCTAATTCACTCCAAAAGAACGAGAAGCCAAATATTTCACAATAGAAGAAAATCAGAAATGGAAATTGAAATAACAGTGCAGTGGGTCTTCAAATTTTCCGGTGGGTTTACAGACTTTTAATAGAACCCACCTAACAATCAGCATTCCCAATAAATTCAAATTTTCCGGTGGGTTTACAGACTTTTAACTAGGAGGTCCTTACTAGTTTAATTTCGACAACGTTCGGGTCGGTGTTTTTGAAGAGTAGTAGATAGTGTAATTACTTTGAGGTACATTATTTTAATAATTTTCTTTTCGTATTGTATTTATGATTTATATAAATTTAAGAATTTAATTATTATTTTTTAGTTTATGTTAAATAGTTGTTACTTAAGATGCATGTTTGCTAGTGTTAGTAATAAATGTTAAATATTTGTTAATGTTATTTGTAATTTAAAGTTAACAAATAATTAGGCTTTTCGATTTAGGAATATAATTTATAATAACTTGGCTTTTGTGTTAGAGATTGTAATAAAATAGATGTACTCCGAGGATAGTGTATCACACTTATTATTTTTAAAATACAAAGCCCGATAAGTAATAAAAATTTATGCAACAACATGTGCTAGGTGTAGTGCCGATCGAGCCAGGGACATACGCGACTTACCTCGCCTATTCAAAGCAAGAATAAAAGGTGGGTATTTGGGCTATTTTTAAGTGCATTATGCTACTGAACTTGTACTTTAATAAATATGTTTGTCTTCGGGCTTATTGATATGATACCTCTTAAGTCATAAGATTGACTTTTGAGTAGGGCTTGGGAGTCGTAAGATTGGCCCCTAAGTCCAGCAATATGGCTTTTGAGTCGTAAGATGGACTCCTAAGTCAATGATTTATTTATTATTGTGCACCTTCATTTAGTATAACTGCTTACAAAGTTCCCACTGAGTTTATGCTCATGCCTATAATTACAAATCTTCAGGTTAGTTGAGCGAAGTGGCGGGGCTGTTGTAGCAAAGGTCACCGGGTTCCTTCTTCTACCCGCAACTTATAGATGTTTTTGCCTCTTCTATGTATATAAATAAGTTTATGTGTCACAAAATCCGGGTGTTTTCATTTTCTTAGAAACTTTGGAACCACTAGTGTAAATATGTTTTGGCAGTGTTTATTGTCAATACAATTTCTGTTTATATCCGATAAATATTTTATGTCACGCTATCGCACTTTATCTGATTTATTACTTAATTAAAAGAAAAGAAAAATTTAGTAGCACTTTAATCCCGAATTTATGGGATTGGGTGTTACAGAGTGGTATCAGAGCGGGTCTACTTTTCTGTATACTTGTTTTATAAAATAAAATTAAGGGGAACCGTGACTTTGCCAACAGACCGACACTGGCTTCAAGGTATGTGTATTTTACTATTACTTTGTATGATTTTACTGCGAATTTACATTTCATAAAATAACATGATACTTGTGAGATGTCCTTGAAATTTTACCACCAATTAAGAAACCAAATTAGAGATTTTAATCCATATTTCTTCTTTATGATAGGATGGTTCGTAGGAGGCAAACGGCGAGAAAACAAGTAATATATAGACACAGAGTACTTGCTGGTAGAAATGTGTCATCACCTGCAATATCTACTTATCAGGGGTCTAGACAGGGAGCACATCAGGACATAGAAGAATATATTATCATGTTACAGGGACGCCGCAATAATGCTATACGCGAGGGACACTATATTAGCGAGCATGAGGCAGCAGTGCACCTAAGAGAAACTATCCTGCCATCCTTTAGAGCCATTTTTTGGAATATGTTTCTATTGCTATTTTTAGTCGTGCTTCCATTTATTTTTTCATAATAATTTGCAAGTGAATATTATATTTTTGCGTTAATTTGTATTTCTATTGTTAGTGTATTTTCTATTGAAAGCTTGGACTATGAGAGAAACAACAATTCGGAAGGTGGAAATAAAATTAACTGAGCTAGTTATGAAGGAATTATGGGAAATTAAACATTTCTCTTTTAACTTGAATGTGGATACTACTATGTACCTAATGACTTATATAAGAGCTTCAATATTGATTCTGTTTGCATTGTTCTGAAGTTTAGAGACAATCTTGTTTGGAGGTTAATATTGTAATCTACCTTTCAGACATTTCATGTGTTTCCAACACTTATCCATATTACGAATATGTCTCTTTCCACTCCTTAGTTATCTGATGGTGACGCCATTACTAGACTTCACGGTGTCAAGTATTCTGATTAGACTCACTTGCTTTGAATTCTTATTCAATAGGTTATTTCTACTAATTTTTTTGTTGTCTCATTTTCACCATTCTGTTTCAAAATAGAGAGAGATGCTAGTAATATTCATCTTTATCTTTATTTATTTCTGTCACTTCTTAGCTTATGATTTGGCACATACTTTCTACATACAGTGGAGACATGTTTGATATGAAGGTGAGGGTATGCAATTCTGATGTTCATTTGCTCTTTGTACACTTCATCTTTAAGATTCCTAACCTAGAGGTCTCTAATATATAATCATTGTAATACATATATAATCATTGTAATACATTGTAAAGTTAATTTAACATCCAACCATTTGATCAAATTTCTCAAATGTGTGCATGTCCCTGCAGCCATAACGGAGGCAAGAGCCACAATAATTTAGCTTGATAAAAACTATCGCCCTGTTAAAATAAACTACAGAGGAGAGATCTTAGTTTCAAATTGTTGGGTCGTAGCACGAATTATCTTGATTTATCTTTGGTATTATTTACATTGTCAAGCATAAGCGAGAGTTGAACTGATTCCGTTGCATTTTAAGAACGAAAGTGGTGAGCTTTGTAGTGCTCAAATAGTTAGATATGGTAGATATTCAAAAAGCACCTAACTAGATACAAAAGGGCGAACCGGACATGTTTTCTATATGTTTTTCAAGGGACCAATTATTTCTCTCTCTAAGATTTTTCTCTCAAAAGGCTACAACTAGGTCTCCCTTCAATGGCCGGCGGCTGTTGCCGCGGCAGCCGCCGGCCAACCATCCGTTTATTTTTTACTTTACTTTTCTGTTTTCACGTTAATCATAGCTGATGATTTATTATCTATTTCAGTTTTTTTGTTTCGTCATTTACTATTTCAAGAAGAACTGTTCATTTTGTTTTTTTGGTTGTTTCCGGGGCCATGTCTCTAATCGATAGGATATATATCTTCATATCTTAGGGCCTCTGCTAGCGACTGCAACGGTTGGTTTTAGATCTGTAACATCTGTTCGTGGTTTATAAGATCGCGATTGGCACGTCTTCTTCCTCGACGTTCTTCAGCGTTTCATGTTGGGGTGCCGGTTTGCTCTGGTTCCTTAGTGAAACCACCTGTAAAAGACTTCTTTGGTTGTTGCTGCAACGCGACGGCGGCCACCGGCGCTGGTCTTCGTTTCTCTTCCCAGATTGCTTTCCCCGCGATCTGGGTTATTTCTGGAGATCGCGTTTCAAGAGAGATTGGATCTGGTTTCGCTCAGAGGTCAAGACATGGCCATGGTCGGCGACTGAAAGCGCAGATTTGTGCTCACTGAGTCAGCTTTTGCTGAGTCAACTCAGTGAGTCGACTCTGTACCGGTTTGGTGGGTTGCTGCGCTGAGTTGGTTGCTGCGAATGGGTTGCGACCTTTCTCGACTGTGGCTCGGTTTCCCCGACTTCGCCGGATTCTGGGCTTGGGCAGACCTGTTGCCCGGATTCCCTTGAGTTTCAACTTTCTTGGCTGCGGGAAGCATTTTCCCAATATACTGGTGTTTGTGCAAGCTATCCAGTAGATTCCAGCCTATTCTCGCAGACCTGCTTCGAGAATTTGTATAACATCCTTACAGTAATTCTGGGATTATTGACAAGGCCTGTGCGCCTTTTTGCGTGAATGAAGCTAATTGATTTATTGAAATTGAATTGGGTTGCTCTGTTAGCTTGTGACGTTATCATTTTGTGGCTGCTCTTTTTGATTTTCATGGTTGTGTTACGGTACACTTTGCCTCTTTGTTTTTCACGGTTTCACATTTTGCCTTGAGCATATTTTGGTAACCTTTGTGAAAACAGTAGATGATGGTGGACTTTTTTGCGGTTTGATGCATGATTGCTGGGACATTGGCTCATGGGAAGGGATTTTACTCGTTTTGGAATTTGTTGTCGGGATTATTACAGATTTAACAGCTCTAGGCTAAGGCCCTGAAATTCTCTCAGGGATTTTTGGCTCACGTTAGATGTGAGGAGCGTTGCTAATCCCCCTCGCTCGGGTTTCGTGACATAGGGCATCTTGATTGGGAGCTCGACCTCTGTAATTTGTTCGACGACATTTCTATACCGGTTCTTCTCTCCGACTGATCCACCTTGTTCCAGATTTATGTGCTCTCAATTGGCGTTGCCTTGTATTTGCCTTATTTTCAGTAGCCAATTTTAGAACGCTTTTATTTTTGTCTTTATAGACACCTTTATTTGCCGACTTGTGGCATGAAAAGAATTTCCGCTTGTCTCTTGTGAGTAACCGTCATGTGGTCTCCACATTTTTCGCTCTCTTCTTTGTTTCTTTTCTTTATTTGTAATATTACCGATTTATATATGTTTTCAAACCAACAATAAAATCTCTATCACGTCTTTGTGATGTTCATATGCACTAACTGTTTTACATGTGTCTCTGCCTCTTGTATATTCATATTGGGTGTAATGAATGAGCAATTTGTTCCCTCAGACTTTGTAGTGACTGATTACGCTATATGTGATCATCTTTTCTTTTCCCGGAGCAGTTAAAGTGCATTCCAGAGCTATTCGGTTATGTGTGTATGAATTTCATCACTAATTTTCCCTAGCTTGCATTTGAAGATTCAAATATTTTAAGTAACTCTAATTACTGAACTAAGCATGATTAACTATTTAAGTCAGACTATGTTACTATTTAATTAATTTCATCACTACCGGTTGTGCTTCAGTTATGGACTTTAATGCTGCCAATGATGGAGAACTGGGTATTTTAAGCAATGGCTCTACAAAAAAAAAATAAACTTTCAAGTTTGATCGTGTTTATTCACCGAAAGATGATCAAGGTATGCTTAAACTTCTCCTTCCAATGCATAATATTAAAAAAGAAAACGAAAAAATAAAACACACATTTTAATATGTCAGTCTGGCACCATACATCTAGGGTATGTTTGCTTGGGGTTGGCCAAGCCCCAAATCGACTTGGCCAACCCCTTCGTATGTTTCTTTCACCAGTTCGTCCAAACCACCCCCAAACCCTCAATTTCTCTCTCCACTTTCCCTTTCTCCCTCTCACACTCTCTCACACACAAACACACACTCTACTGAAACACAAAACTCTCCGACGAAACGTCGAAGAGCTTCGACCTCTGCTTCTCCACAATAACTTCCTCCACCGTCTGCCGCCGCCAATATCGACGAACATGACCATATTCCGGCCGGCGCAAATTCGAAACTTCTCCGATTTCATCCCACCCTTTCTTCTCCTTCTCCTTTGGCAACTCAAACTCCATCTTCCAATCGCCGCCGGAACCACAGGAATCCGTCGCCGCCATTGTAAACTGCGGCGTAGCGGGTCAAATGTGTCTTCTCTCATTCTCTCTCCTCTCTTGTATTACCCATGAAATGATGAGAATTTCGAACTGAATCACTTAAAGTTTTGAACATTCTGATGGGTTGAAATTGGGGTAAGAGAGATAATGGGTTGAAAATGGAGGCAAGAGAAAAAATTGATGGGATGATAATAGAGGTTAGAGGGAGAAAATGACGGTGAGAGAGAGAAAATGATAATGGAGGTAAGAGACAGAAAATGATAATGGGCTGAAGGGGGATGATGTATTTTTTTTTATTAATCAATTCAAACAAATAATTGGTAAAAGATTAATAAATTATAAATATATAATTTCCACGTTTTTTTTATCTAAATTAATGAACACAAAATCATTTATAAATATATAATTATTCTCCCAATCATTAATAACTAACTCTTACACACATCACATCATCTTTTACAATTAATAATTAAATCTCAACCACCAAATAAAAACCCCAACCATCCAACCAAACATCACTCTCTAGACAACCCCAACCACTAACACCATCCACTTCCCCAAGCTCAGCCACCCCAGCCCCAACCAAACATCCCCCTACTCTTTACTAAGTCTTGCTTTCTCTTTAAACAATTGATGTTTTTGCCGATGTTGTACCTATGGTGATTCTAATATTAGATTGATGCAATGTCTGTATATGTGCTTACAGACTAACAAGAATAGTCATGACATTCACAATGGAGGGTAATTTTTTTTATCTTACTGAATTTTTGCTGCAGTAATTTTTTAACTTGATTTTGCTTTTTTAAATATCAAGAGTACCTTTTCTTCTTTTAGTCCTTTTTCTCTAGTAGATCTTAGCGCAAGTCAACCATTTGTATTATAACACCTAATTGTATTAGTGCGGTTCGAGGCGTTGTAGAGTTATATAGTTATAAAAATAAGCATGAGTTACCTTGGACTGGATGTATGTCATATTGCCTTTTGTTTATATTTGAAGGTCTTTTTTAAAAAAAAATTATGACTGAATAGTTGATGGAAGTGATACTTATTGCATTTAGCCTATAAAAAATTGTATTGTTCCAATGGGTTGAAATGGCAGAATCTTGCTTTATACAATGGAAAGACTATTAAACAGATTGGGTTGTCCAATGAATTCGGAAATTCTTCTTCATCCTCAAAGTATGATGATATTTTCATGATGTAGAATACTCGCGAGCCGCAAGCTCTTCTTCATCCTCAACATATACTGATATTTTCATGATGCATCATATTCCTGAGTCGCCCTTAATCAGAAAGGAAAGATCATGCAAACTGCATTTTTCTTTTTGGTACCACTATGTCTTCACTTCCTATTTCACCGACTCCCACGAAAAGATCAAGAGCTTCCTACCAGAATATCAGAATCCTTGCTGTCAAGTTGAGGGTTCCAACCTCGACTTGAAGTCAGCCAAAGATTACCACCGCCGCCATAGAATCTGCAAGATCCACTCCAAAAGCCCCAGGGTAATCCTTGCGGGGAAGGAAAAATATTACTTCTGCCAACAATGCAGCAGGTACCTACATACTTGTCTTTATTCAGTTGTTTGTGTGTGTATGTTTAAAGATTGAGAATAATAATAGAAATGTATGGAAGGTTCCTTGACTTCTCGAAGTTTGATGATAAGAGAAGTTGGCGGTGCCTCTCCGATCACAACACGAGGTGACATAGGGTGCAGCAGCTATCAATCCAACTGGGATATCTTCTTCATTATATGGTGCTTTTATTTTACTTTGAATTTCTAATCTATATGTTTTTCAATGGAACCTCCTCCATATAATATCCATATACTATAATATAATTTAATTATTTTGATAAACGGATCAGGGATAACAGAATGTACTACAATAGCCAGAAGTATTTCCATACTAATTATGCACCCTTTCTTTTTTCAGGTTGGTTCTTACTTTTCAAAGCTCTAATTTGAGGTAAAATGAGAAAAAAAAGAATCCCCTTTGGTTTTTGGAGGCATTTTAATAAAATGCCAGTAAACTATTGATATTATTCTCTTACACAACCCTGATTTACACTGTAAACCTCAAACATTTCTGTCCAATGTATTTACACTGTAATGCTTGAATTCAGGTGATCTAACAAAGGTTGCAAACCTGAGGAAGCTAGAAGGAGCCAATGAAAGATTGCAACTGTATGAAGCCGACTTACTCGACGAAGGATCTTTCAATTCTGTAGTTGATGGCTGTGATGGAGTGTTTCGCCCTCCACCCCCTGTTTCCCTTTCAGTATCTGATCCACAGGTCCATTAACTTAACTCTTAATGCATGTTTAGGCTAAGTATGGCTTTTTCAAGGAAGATATGCCTCATTATCTTTATATCTTGCCCTATAATATTTGTCAAAAAAGGGTCAAAATTATTTAACTGCCGATTAGAATCTAGAGTTGAAAAGAATGGTGCATTTTTTATGAATTGGTTTCACTGTGAAAGTTGAGTTGCTCGGTTCACTTGGATGTATAAATTTTAGCACAATTGCAGAGGGACGATTTCATTGACCGGTATTGTATGAACTTCTGTTGGTGTTTTCACATTTCTGATTCATATCATTTATAACATTTGAGCCTTGAATTAAGGTCAAATTAGGTAGACTCTGCTCCAACATTCCCAGTAGTAACTAAATCACTTGAATCCTCATTACGTTGTTTCTTGGAAATAGAAGATTGGCAAGACAAAGGAGTTATTTGCTACAACTTTTTGAAATTATTATTCTTACCGGACATTCCTACATAATGTGAAATGTTCTTATATTGCATTGAGCAGAAACAACTCGATGGTGTTGGGATTGAACTCTACAAGTTGATTCGACGACAAGTTCTAACTGGTTGCACAGAAGCCTGGAGAAAGATGACTCACAGGATTGGAACGCGGATACACCTGGAAGCTTTAAAATCAGCTGAAAAGGCTAACCAATATCTCAAGATCCACAGGCCTGTGAGAAGGTTTAGATCTACATTTTCTTGTAAAATCTTGGAGGGTGCCAGTGGTTTCTCGGGAAACATAATTTCGAAGTGTGATAGCAGCAGGGTAGGTGAAATAAAAATATCATGTAGATTGTTTCCGTTTGTTGATTTGTAAAGATATTTAGGCTTTAATTTGATATTCAGATATTGAATGACTCATTTCAGATTGTGTTGACTTATTTATAAGTAATTTTGTTGAGTATTTTTATATAAATAGGGTACCAATAATTAAAAAAAATGAATATTTACCCAAGATTACCTAAAAAAAAATAATAACTGAGCCTGTGAAATTCATCGGTATTTGTCGACCAAATAGCGACAACAATAGTTGGCGACAGAATCACGACAAAAATTTTTAACAATTAGCGACAGAATAGCGACAAAGAAATTACCGACAGACAATATGGTCGGTAATTTCCAATAGAATGTAATTGTAAAATACCGATGAATTACTATACCGACAATATTTTCGTCGGTATATTGTCGCAATTAAGTAAAAACAATTATTTATTTTTTGTCGACAGTATGTCACAATTTCGTCGTAATATAGTGATTACCATACCGACAATATTTTTGTCGGTAGATCGTCGCAATTAAGTAAAAACCATTATTTAATTTTTGTCGACAGTCTGTCACAATTCCGCCGTAATTTAGGGTTAATAAGATTAGAAATTGTGACTAAGGTGTGGTAAAATGTATTGAATTAAAAATGAACATTCATTTCATCCTCCAGGATAAATATCAGCTACGTTACATTGCGACACGTAGTGCATCGGATGGAAGAAGCTCAAGAATGGCCCTTGACGCCGCCAATCACTTGGTGGAGCTGATAACATTTCCATATTGATATCCAATGGATTTTTACCCAAGAGATCACCATCCTTCCAACTAAGATCTTCTGGTAGGCACTAACAGTATTGAAACATGCAAAAGGGACATCAAAATCTTTGATGGTGGTTCACGATCTTTGGACGGGAGTAAAGTTCTATTAAATGAATTTTAAGCAAAGCCACTCCTATGATGGAACTAAGGAAACTAAGACACAAAGCAACTCCAGAGGAAAAAAATGAGTGATATACAAGTTCTAGATAGAGAGGATATTGTTCCGGGATTGTTATATGACATGTTACAAAAAGAGGTTATTTCCTTGAGGAAAGCTGGCCATCAAAAGGATCAGAGCCTTAAAGGCAATACTTTCTTTTCTCTTTATAGTCTCGTACTTGTTATTGTCAATTCACTAAAATTATATTTTATTTTGAACGTTTTATAACGGTGGTAGATAGACATGTAAATAATGTTTGATTCAAATTTTAAATTTTATTAAGTGTAAATTAATTGTAATAACAGATTCTACGTCAAAATATAAATAAAATTATAGAAAGAAAAACATATAGCATGGTGACGGAAATTTTTTGTTGTTAAGCTTCATATTGTACTAGTATAGTGATGGAATAAAGACATATTTTATTTTATTTTTGTAACGAATAATTCCTTTACTAATATAGGAAAGATAGTGACGGTAAATTTCGTCATTAATTTGTGACGGAAATATTCTGTTATTAATCTTATATTCACGGATTAGTGACGGAATCTTAGCCGTTGTTTTGTAAGAAATATTTGGTCACAACTTTATGACGATTTTTTTTAGAATTGTCACAGGATTTCCGTCACTAGTTCGTCACTAAACTAGTGACGGAATAAAATTTTGTCATTTTCGATTTAGTGACAAAGGTTTTTGTTACAGAACATTTCCATCAGTATTCTGTCACTACTCCTTCATTGTGACGGAAATTTTCAATTTAGTGACAACTATTTCATCGCAGTCGGTGATTTTTTTTGTAGTGATATATATATATATATATAGATATAGAAATATATATATAATGAGCATTAACACTATGAAAGGATGAACGAAATATAAATATCTTAGATAAATTAATATAAATATTTCATAACTTTTTTTAATATTTTTATTGCTCTTTTCTTTTATTAACAAACATATACTCCCTCCGTCCCACCCTAATTTGCACACTTTTCATTTCGATCCGTCCCACACTAATTTGCGTACCCTTAGAAAAGAAATTTCTCTTACAATATGCACCCTTAAAATCTCCACCCTCAATTTTCACCTTTGAAAGAATCAACTAAAAAGAAAAAACTAACTTTTTTTTTAATAGACGCGCCGAAGCAGGTTTGCAAATTAGGTCCGGACGGAGATAGTACTTTTTTTCATCACTTATTATATGTTGATTATAATATTTTACTATATTATAACAATATAAATGTATCAACTCTTATTATATCACTACAAGAAAACTGCCAAATTCCAACCAAAAAAATTCCAACGGCATAAAAGCCGTTGGAATTTTTCAAAATTCCAACGGTAATTCCAACGGCAAATGAGCCGTTGGAATTTTGGAAAAAATTCCAACGGCAAAAGGCCGTTGGAATAGCTGTTGGAAAAAAATTCCAACGGCAGAAGCCGTTGGAATAGCTGTTGGAAAAAAAATTCCAACGGTAAAAAGTCCGTTGGAATTGCCGTTGGAATCATTTTTCACTACAAGAAATATTATTAATAGTGACTGATTTTAGTGACGGACAATTTCCGTCACAATCTAATTACGGACTAGTGACGGAATAGTCACGGATAGAGACTACAAGAGTGTTTGATTATTAGCAACGACTTAGTGACGGAATCATGACGGAATTTAGAGACGGAAAAAAATCCGTCATTAAACTGTAATGTTGTGACGAAAATATTCCGTCATTAATCTTGTATTAACGGAATAGTGACGGAATTGTAGTCGTTGCTATGTAGTGACGGAAAATATTCCGTCATTAATTTTGTATTGACGGATTAATGACGGAATTTTAGTCGTTGCTATATAGTGACGGAAAATATTCCGTCATTAATCTTGTATTGACGGATTAATGACGGAATTGTAGTCGTTGCTATGTAGTGACGGAAAATATTCCGTCATTAATCTTGTATTGACGGATTAATGACGGAATTTTAGCCGTTGCTATGTAGTGACGGAAATATTCCGTCATTACTTAATGCCCATGTAAATGCACTTATTCAGTGACGGAATTTTTGGTCACTAGTTTAGTGACGGAATAGTGACGGAAAATTCCATCACTATACCCTAAACGACATCGTTTTGGCCCTAATTAATTAGGGACGGAAATATTTCCGTCACTATACCAAACGACGTCGTTTTAGACCTCCCATGCTTAAAAAAATAAAAGCATTACGCCAGCTTCGAACCGCTGACCTGGTGGAAATAAGTCAAGTTACTTACCACCAGGACATTTGTTAATTATTGAGAACTATTTGCTTGGTTTTTACATATTCAGTTTTCCCCAAACTTACCACTTCTCATTTTGCTCCAAATCCCTAATCTCGCCTCTCATTTTGCTCCCCATCGTCGAGAAAGCTTTCATCTGGCTTCTTCCACCAGAAATTCATAATCGTCAAGACCCTCAAACGCAAAATCCGGCGAAAATCTAGGTCAAAATTCGGCATCTTCTTCAACAGGTGAGCTCGAATTCGAACACTCAAATTCCAGAATCCGCTTGGCTCTCTTCTTTTTTCTAACATCAATTTACTCGATCTTCTCTCTTCTGCTGCGAACGAGGAAAGCAACCGCTAGGCAAGGCAAGGCTTCGGATTCAGGTTGTTTCTGCCCTAATTTATATACATTTTCGTATTTCGCGTAATATTTCAACTTTTGCTCCAAAAGAAGATTGGCGAAGAAGGTAAAGGAAGGAGATTACGGAAGAAAAAGTGGATGCTTTTGTTGACTTTGTTCTGAATTTTCTGATTGGTAAATTGGTTCTCCGGTGTTTAGATTGTTTTTTGTTGTAAATTTTCTGTTATTTGAGAGCTTGATTGGAATATGGATGCATGTTGAAAGAGTACACAGTAATCAGTCTGTATTAGATTGATTTGATATGGATTTTGTTATGGTTGATTTTGTTGATGTTTTTGTGCGTTGAAGTGGAGTTAAGGTCGTGAAATTCTCAGAGTTTGAAATACAGATGATTTGTTTAAACTCTATGGTGACTTTATTTTGATCGAGTGCTGTTTTACCAATTTGAAGTGTTGAAGCAATCAAATAAGATGTTCTCAAATCCTTAGGATTTTTCGATTGTAAAAACACTGCTTTTTTTTTTCTGTAGAGTCTCTTCTTTCTCCTCGTTCGAGGTACATATATGATTTATTCTTGTTTTGTGATTATTGATTGTATAAGAATATATGCTTGTTACATTCTTATTGTTTTGAATTTAAGGGCTCTGAATGAGAGTCCACCCAGTTTGGTTCCATTCAAATTTTGAGATTGATTGATATCCTTTGTCCATTGTTTTCTTTCGTACATTCGCAATGCTATGAGTTTTTTATATATTTGGTGTAGTTTCTTACGAGATTACTGATTGTCGTATAAGTTTGATTGAATGCAAATGTAGCTTCATTTGATACTTTCTCTTCTCTATATGCTCAAAAGTTCAAATTAACTTTTATTTGTTCACAAGTACTACTCGATCATAACAAGCAAAGACTATGGTAATTATGCTATTTTCTTTTCCATGTTGGAGTAGGGGGCGTGGATATCTTGTTCCAAATGAAGCACAATAGGTATGTAAGCTTTGTATTTGAGGGATGGTGCTTTCCTTTTTTTTCAACTAAAACAATTAGTTATGAAGTTGTAAAGGTAGCATATGAACTTCATGATGCATCTTGTTTTATACTTCTCTGATGGTTCACTCATTCCTAATAACTTCATGAATGTTTTCAGGCATCGGTGAAACTTGGATTCACTCTTGACTCTCCATCTTTCTATATTGTTTGTGAGGTGGCCATCGCGGCTGCGGATTCGGCATATCCGGTGGCTGCTCTCCAGTACTTGATTGATTATGTCCACTGTTATACATGATTTAGCTGGTAATGACATATCTTTGGTTTTTAAACATAGTTTACAGCTTCTTTATTGGTGGTATTAATATGAGGAAAATCTGTTTGACATTTTCTTTAGAACTGACATCATATTATTATTTCTTATGTGATATATTTGCAGTAGATGTATAATTGCATGTCGGTTTAGAAAGTTGATGTAATTGTGGTGAGGTTTCTTGGGAAGTTAGTGCTGTGTATAAAATTGATTAGTGTTGGATATTTATGATTCCCTGCCTTCATGGCAATAACTGAAACGATGAACAATCTCTCGTTGTGTTTGTGTGCGTGTGTGCTCGCATCATTGCACTCAAAAGATATTTGTTCAAATCTGGATTGGATTAGTTTGAGCTTTGTATTTGTAGTTATATTGGCAAAGGTATCACGTGTGTAATTTTTGTTTAGGTGGGCATCGATTGCTGCGACAACTCTTCTGATTCGTGTGCTTCAGATTCCTCTTATGATAAATCAGCTGAGAGCCACTTCAAAATTTAGTGTGAGTTCTATACACACATATGCACTTTCTGGGTTTGGTTACTGATAACATAGTGACCGTATGTCCGTTCTTACATAGATCAACATCTGATAATCCTGAAATTATGTCAATTCATACTATTCATTACTATATCATAGAAAGTTAACAAGTCACTCCCAGACCTCCTGATCATGCATGTAATTTCTGCTACATCTTTATCTTTATCTTTTTATCCATTTTTTTTTTCCGTTGTTTGGTACATTTAGGTCCAAATCGAAAGAAATTTCTGGGGTATACATAACAGACAAATAAAGGATTATGCTCTTAAAAAGAAGGTTTTTGTCCTAAATGATGTTTTATGCTAATGTAGCCAAATTTTGTTCTCTATGTTTGAGTTTGGGAGAATCATTTATCCACTAAACCCACACATGCAAATATTGTCATGTGCATGCACCATTCTTTAATTACAAATCTACCCCCCACAAACTACTGCTGGAGCCCTTGTATTCTTAGGTTTCCATTTTCAATTAAATTAGACTACATTTTTTAATTATTTATTACTCTCTTTATCCCGAATAAACTTACACTTACAAATGAGCACATACATTAAGAAAAAAATTATTTTATTGGTTATATTGACTTTTCAAACCTATCTTTTTGCTTTATTTGGTAAATAAAGTTGTATTGTGTGGTAGAATTTGTGAGATTCGTTTTCATTTTAGAAAAATGAATAAATTACTTGGAACGGACTAAAATAGAAGTGAGGAAGTACATTCGAGACGGAAGAAGTATAACTTTTTTTTATAATTGATAACTTGTCACATGTTTCATTTATTTATTAATTTGATTTACTTAAATATACTTGTTAGTATAATGAAATATTCTAAAATTTACATAAACTCATAAGACAAGAGATTGATTGTTAAGTAGTAGTTTAATTTTAGGATAGAAAAAATACTTTTGAAACATAGACGTAACAATCACTGATAGTTAGAACCTAGGAGTATTCGAATGTTTGTCATATTAGGTTGTCCTTATAAAAAAATTGGCATGGTTAACTGAATAAAGAAAATAATACCCTCTTCGTTTCATAAAGAATGTCACTTTAACTATTTTTTTAGAAATTAGGGATTGATATTTAATTAGTATTTTTTGTGAAATAAGGAAATAATAAACTAAATTAAGTAATTGAGTTTGGATATTAATTCTCCCAAAATCAAAACAGAGTTTAGGATAAGCATAGGCCTGATAATATTGACTTTTCATTGCACTTATTTTTAAATTACTAGAACTGCATGCATTTTTTCATTTACAGTACACTTGTTCATTGTTTCCACATGTCTACCAAGGACTACCAAATTCCAAAAAACGTTACTTATTGTAGTTTGTGCGTGTAACCCCCCTCCCGAACTTCAGGTCGTGGTGATGATGTTGAGGACGATGCTTATGGTGAAGACGGTGCTTATGGGGATGATGTTGAGGAGGATGATGCTTGTGGTGATGATGTTGAGGATGACGCTTGTGGTGATGATTTTGAGGAGGATGATGCTTACTTAGATGATGATTAAACTATGGTTTATGCTTGAACTATATATTTTGATTCTTATTAGACATTTGATGATAAAACTATATTTTATGTTGAACGTTTTGAAACTTTGATAGATTGACATGCCGTTTATCGTATTACATAAGGTTTACTATGAATTTTATATTTTATTAAGTGTAAATTAATTTTCATAACAGGTTCTACATTATAATATAAAGAGAATTATAGAAAGAAAATTAGATAGTATAGTGACGGAATAAAGACGGATTTTTTTTTTTTTTTTTTTGTAACGGAATAATTCCGTTACTAATATAGGCAAGATAGTGACGGAAATATTCCGTCATTAATTTGTGACGGAAATATTCCGTCATTAATCCTGTAGTGACGGACTAGTGACGGAATTTTAGTCGTTGCCATTTAGTGACGGAAATATTCCGTCATAATTTTATGACGGATTTTTTTAGAATTGTGACGGAATTTCCGTCACTAAACTAGTGACGGAATAAAAAATCCGTCATTATCGGTTTAGTGACAAAGGTTTTTGTAACAAAACATTTCCGTCACTAATCCGTCACTATTCATTCATTGTGACGGAATTTTTCAGTTTAGTGACGGAAATTTCCGTCGCAATCAATTATTTTTCTTGTAGTGTTTTCCGTTGGAATTTAATTGTTGGAAATAAAAATTCCAACAGCCACTTTTCCAACGGCATAAAAACCGTTGGAATTGCCGTTGGAATTAAAATTCCAACGGTAATTTACCAAAAACCGTTGGAATATGGTAAATCTCCGTTGGAATTTTAATTCCAACGCCAATTCCAATGGTTTTTATGCCGTTGGAAAAGTGGCTGTTGGAATTTTTTTTTCCAACAATTAAATTCCAACGGAAAAAATGATTCCAACGGCAATTCCAACGGACTTTTTACCGTTGGAATTTTTTTTCCAACAGCTATTCCAACGGCAGAATTTTTTCCAACAGCTATTCCAACGGCCTTTTGCCGTTGGAATTTTGGAAAAAATTCCAACGGCTCATTTGCCGTTGGAATTACCGTTGGAATTTTGAAAAATTCCAACGGCTTTTATGCCGTTGGAATTTTTCTGGTTGGAATTTGGCAGTTTTCTTGTAGTGTATATTTATGTCAAATATACGAATCGTGCATCGCACGGGGATGATACTAGTATAATTAATATTGGCTGCTAGAAATTAACAGTTGGGTTCGTAGAAAAATATAAATAAATAAATAAATAAATAACCCCGAAATTTTTATTTTTAGTAATTTCATTGTATTATCTTTTGTGCAACCACAGTTTATTAGTTTCTTTCTATTGGGTTTATTAAATTAGTTAATTGATTTATTAATTTTATTGTATTGGGCGTATTAAATTAGTTGTATTTAACTACATTTTATAATTACTTACTTATACATTTTCTTTTAAATATTTCCAAATTATTATGTTTCTTTCTTTCAGACATCATAATTTTAATACGTCCTTTTATTTTACATATAATAATTTTGTGACTCTTAATTATTATATATTTTATTATTTTCCCACTTTTATAAGTTTATTCATATTTTTTATGTTAATTAGGTAGACATTATATATGGATGACCATCTAACTCGTTTTCTACTTTTTCAAATACTTTAGCACGTGAATGCTGCTTATTGCAAGAAATTGTTGGGTTTGTATACTGAAAACAGACTTTTATGTTGTATACAAGGTTTTCAGTTATTCACTGTTAATCTCCTATCTGACTCTGTTTACACTAATCACTATTTATGTCCTTATATCATTTACTATAAGTATATCATATGGTGTGTTGTAGATCACAGAGGATCATATGATTGGTTAACTTTAATGAGATATAAAATCTAAATCACAACCGGGATGATTTGAGGACGAGTTGTTGGTATATGCTGCAGTATTAAGTAGAAATAGTTTATCTTGACTATTTACTTATACTGGTACGTCTTTACGTATTGATAGGATCACGGTGAGATAAGTTCTTCTACCTGACCTTAGTGAAGAACAAGAGATCTTGGTGACTTATTGTAATCTAAACCCTAATAAGATTACAGTTGTGTATGCGTGTCTGTGTGTCATTTTGACTTACCATGAGTGAGAGAAGTGATAACTCAATATACTCTGTACCTTGGGTGACAACAGTTTGCATATGATAACTGGTAATATATATTAAGGTAACCGTATCCGTTTAGGATGATTATATCCCCTTAAGGAGCTCAAAAAGTTTATTGTATTAAACCTTGCAGGTTGATTAAGTTCAGGTACAATAACAAAGTTGAGTGGTACTACTTAAGGAATTAATAAGCAATTAGTTAATTTAAGCTGTCAGAGTCTTTAATTAATTAATGGATATTCGATATCTTAAATATGAGGATTAATTAAGTCTAAATTCAAGCCTCGGCTCGATTCGGAAATAAAGAGGTAAGTCAATATTAATTCTCTAGTGGAATGAATTGATATTTATGAATTAATTATGTTCTGGGCTAGACATAGTAAAATTAATTCATAGTTATGCCCACCTTTTATTCCTTGTATTTGATCCCTGGGTTGGCCCATCTGGCTCCTAGCCCAAGAGGGAATTAATCTATCAGGCCAGGCCCAGACTCAATGTATTAAGTTTAAATACATAACTCCTGATCTGTGATTTTAATAAACCTAGCGTAAAATCACAGAAAATAGAGAAAAAGAGAGAGGGCGTCGCTGGCAAAAAAATTCCCAGGCTTGGAATTTCTCAAAGTTTGTCATCCATCCGGCATTGGGAATTAAGCAGGAATACAGTGTAGAAGATCAAAGTTGGAGTTGATCATCAGTTCGTTGTGTACCCAATTCTCAGGTTAATCTAAACATCAAACTGTTGCAATTAAATTATGTTAAGTTTTGAACCACTTACAACACACACAAATGAATTCAATCCAGAAAAGAATGAAAAATGAACTGAAAAACGGCCAAACACAAACCGAACACAAAACCAGAAACCAAATGAAGAACACAAAGCTTTTACGTGGTTCAATCAATGTGATCTACATCCACGGAGGCTCTATACACCTCAATTCACTCCACTGAACAATCAATTACAAGTAATACCCCAGAAAACCAGAAGCCCCAATTCACAAACCGAATTGAGCTTAAGAACCCTAACTTTCTAATTCTATTATTGTGTAGTGTTTACAGAGGGAAAAACTACGTGTATCAACTAGTCTTTTCAAGTGGAACAAATGTATATAAAGAACTAAGCTCGAATCAAGAAGCTCCAGAAGCTGAAAGCAATTCTGTTTCAACTGCTTTAAAACTGGTTCACGCGCCTTTGACAACGGTTTCACATGCAACGGTTCAAAACCGTTGCATAATTCTGTTATAACCGTCACAACTCCGGTTCTTCAATAACCTCCAAAACTGAACTGCTTTAAACCTGACTTCCTGGCCCAGTTCTTCCCAACCTAAACCCGGTTCCTGATTCTTCTCAATCTCTACTACAAGACATGTCCACTTGATGAAATTGAATTGACATATACAAATCTCCACCTCAATGAATTCAAGTGCATTTCATCACCTCAAACTGCCTTGTCACCCCCATATATTAATTACATTGTTCAAGCCTTATTAGGCTTGAGCAATGAACCATCTTACTCCTAGGAACTGCCTTAGTCAGAAAATCTGCCGCATTGTCCATAGTATGCACTTTTTTCACTTCAACAGATTCAGCTTCAATTATATCTCTTGAAAAATGAAGTCTAACATCAATATGCTTAGACCTCTCATGAAAAGCTTGATGTTTCACCAAGTGAAGAGCACTTTGGTTATCACACTGAATAGTAACACATTCTTGTCTTATCCCCAAGTCCTTAAGAATTCCCTTGAGCCACAGAGCTTCCTTGATTGCCTCAGTTAAGGCAATGAATTCTGCCTCAGTTGTTGACAATGCAACCACAGGCTGTTGCACACTCTTCCAACTTACAGCTGTCCCATACAAAGTAAAGACATACCCTGTAATAGATTTCCTAGTATCCAAGTTCCCAGCAAAGTCTACATCAACATATCCTACCAAAGGTGTGGTATTTGCTTCTTGTCTCTGGAATTTCAAACCCATACTGACAGACCCCTTCAGATATCTTAACACCTGTTTTAAGGCTTCCCAATGTGATTCCCCAGGATTTGACATATATCTGCTTACAAGAGACACACTATAGGCCCAGTCTGGCCTGCTACATATCATTCCATACATTAAACTGCCAACCCCACTGGCATATGGAACATTCTTCATGTGAATCTCCTCAGCTGCAGTCTTTGGGCACTGATCCTTGGATAATTTTATCTGTAGATTCCACAACCTTCTCCAGATACTGCTTCTGTGATAGCCATAATGTTCCAGTCTCTCTCCTTCTAATGATATCCATTCCTAGAATCTTCCTGGCTTCCCCTAGATCTTTCATGTCAAATTCTGAATTCAACTTTCCTTTCAGTTGTTGTATCTTGTCACTGCTCTTGCTGGCTATGAGCATGTCATCCACATATAACAGTAGGAACACCTGTTCAGCTCTTGAACCTCTGTTAAAGTATACACAGCTGTCATATAAGCTTCTAATGAACCCTGCACCCATCATGAACTCATTGAACTTCTTATTCCACTGCCTGGGACTTTGTTTCAACCCATAGAGTGACTTCCTGAGAAAACAGACCTTCTCTTCAGTTCCAGGAATCACAAAGCCCTCAGGTTGCTTCATGTATATCTTTTCAACCAGATCTCCATGCAGGAATGTTGTCTTGACATCTAATTGTTGTAGTTCTATGTCTTCTTGAGTTACCTTTGATAGAAGTAACCTGATAGAACAATGCTTCACTACTGGAGAAAACACCTCATTATAATCAATACCTTCTCTTTGTGTGAAGCCCCTGGCCACCAGCCTTGCCTTGTATCTGATTTTGTCAGCTTTTCCAGCCTCTACCTTTTTCTTGTAGATCCATTTTGAACTAACTAGCTTCTGCTCTTTTAGTTTGTCTACAAGCTTCCAGGTTTGGTTTCTCTCCAGAGATTCCATTTCCTCAATCATGGTCCCTATCCAGTGTTCACTCTCACTGCAACTTATTGCTTCCTTGAAACTACTAGGCTCTTGAAACTCCAAGTCTTCTGCTACATTCAATACATAATATACACTTCCAGCTTGTCCATAGAAATCAGGCCTTTGGATTTGTCTTCTTGGTCTGTCTCTTCCTATGCTATAAGTTCTGAGATTTGCAATCTCAGTTTGACCTTCTTCATCTTCTGATGAACTGTCATCTTCTTGTTGAGCTTGAGTATTCTTCTCTGGTGGTATCTGCACCTCATTAACCTCCACCTGAATAGAAATTCTTTCAGGTTCCACATCACCATCAACCTCCTCTTGACTTCCAGCAGAGTTGTATCCCATCACATCCTCATTGAACCTTACATCTCTACTTATCAAGAGCTTCTGGTTTCCCTGTTCCAAGCACCATAACCTGTAGCCTTTTATGCCCTCAAGATATCATATGAATACACATCTCTGTGCTCTTGCCTCAAGTTTGTCTTGCCTAATGTGCGCATAGGCCAGACAACCAAACACTCTTAAGTGATAATAGTTTGGTACCTTTCCACTCCACACTTCTTCTGGAGTTTTAAATTCTAGAGTTGATGATGGTGACCTGTTGATCAGATAGCATGCAGTGTTTATTGTTTCTCCCCAGAAGGATTTAGGTAATCCAGCATCAATCAGAATACATCTAACTCTTTCCAGCACAGTTCTGTTAAATCTTTCAGCAACCCCATTTTGTTGGGGGTTTAGTGGGATAGTTCTGTGCCTTGTGATGCCCTTTTCTTCACAAAACCCTGTGAATTCAGTGGATAGATATTCCAAGCCATTATCTGTCCTAAGATGTTTTAGTTTCTTCCCTCTTAGGTTCTCCACCTGACTCAACCATGTTTTAAACTTAAGAAATGCATCGCTCTTGTTCCTTAGAACAAATACCCATATTTTTCTACTGCAATCATCAATGATGGACATGAAATACCTTCCTCCTCCATGTGTTTCTGTTCTTAAAGGCCCCCAAATATCAGAGTGTACATAATCAAGTGGCTCTTGAGTAGAATGTATCCCTTTAGCATAAGGTAGCTTCTTGGCTTTTCCTGGAGCACACTTGTCACAGAAATCCAGTGTTCTATTTCCCATTTTACCAGTGATGCCCTTCTTTGATAACTCCTTCAATCCTTTCTCTCCAATATGACCCAGTCTTCTATGCCACTTCATAACATCTTCTCTGCTTATCACAGATTCAGCACATCCTATCACAGGTGATCTAATCAAAATGAACAAGGCCATTGTGTTGCCTTCCTTTGATTACCAGCTTGTTGTGTTTAGTGATGTGAAGATAACCATCTAGTGAATTGAACTGACAGCCATTTGCCACAAGAGAACCAAGGGATAGGAGATTTCTCTTCAGTCCAGGAATATACCTTACTTGAGAAATAGTTCTGATGACTCCATCATGCATTTTTATTTGAACTGATCATATGCCGTTAACTCTGCAGGAGTGGTCATTTCCCAGTAATACACATCCACCATCTTCTTTCTGTAAATCCTTGAACCAGGATTCATTGGGACACATATGGAATGAACACCTAGTATCAAGAACCCATTCCTTTTCCATTTTTGTGTCTGTGATGTTTAAGACTTCTAGAGTGTCTTCTTGATGCTCAGTCATAGCTACTTCTGCCCTCTGATTCTCCTGCTTCTTCTTCTTTTGGGGACAGTCCTTCTTCAAATGTCCAGCTTGTTTGCATTTGAAACACTTTCTGGTTTCAACCCAGTCTCTTGTTTCTTTGCATTCTGATCCAGATTTGTTATCTTATAATCCCTGGAACTTCTTCTTTTGGAAATTCTTTTTGAACTTAATGTTCAAACCTTCTCCAGCCTGTGCAGAGCCCTTTTCTCCTTGATTTTGAAAAAACTTTATCTTCAATGCTGATAGGATGGATTCATAGCTGAATTTTCCCATCCCTTCCAAACATCAGTGCATCTTTAAAACTTTCCATGTACTTTGGAAGAACATTCAGCACCATCAGAGCCTTATCATCATCCTCCAAGTTCACCCCCAGATCTTCTAATTCTTCAATCATCTTGACAAACTCATCAAGTTGATCAAAAATAACCTTATCATCAGTGATTTTGAAGGACATTAATTTCTGCTTCAGAAATAGTTTGTTGGATATAGACTTTGATTGATAGAGTTCCTCCAGTTTTCCCCATGCCTCCACTGCATTCTTGCACCTTGATAACTCCCTCAAGGGTTTATCACCCAGACATAAGAATATCAGACTTAAGGCCTTCTTATCCAATTCTGGAAACTTGGATTTCTCTGCATCAGGCCATTGATCAATAGGAAGAAGTGCAGAGTCTAGGCCATTTTGAATCAGTACTGCATTCATTTTGATCTTCTAGAGTGAGAAGTCATTCTTACCTGAAAACTTCTCCACATCCATCTTTACTCCAGCCATTCTTTCTTCTTCTTTGAGTGTGTGTGTATTGCTTCCCACAGACGGCGCCACTTGTTAAGTTTTGAACCACTTACAACACACACAAATGAATTCAATCTAGAAAAGAATGAAAAATGAACTGAAAAACGGCCAAACACAAACCGAACACAAAACCATAAACCAAATGAAGAACACAAAGCTTATACGTGGTTCGATCAATGTGATCTACATCCACGGAGGCTCTATACACCTCAATTCACTCCACTGAACAATCAATTACAAGAAATACCCCAGAAAACCAGAAGCCCCAATTCACAAACCGAATTGAGCTTAAGAACCCTAGCTTTCTAATTCGTTTGTGAGTGTTGTAAGTGGTTCAAAACTTAACAAATTAAATAGATGCATTTCTTGTAGCAAAGCTAATACAATAGGTTACATTGGGAATTAGGCACAAAGTAGACTGGCCACAAGTAGCTTACAGTAAGCAGTGTTAAGGGAGTTTTATGTGCAGCGGAATATGAAAATAAGTTTTCTTACAAATCTATGCAATAGATAAGTATTATGCCTAGCAACGATAGATAAAGCAATATGAAAATAGACATGAGGTTTATAGTGATACGAAGGTGGAGGAAATCCTTCGACGTCCACTCTTCCCATCCCTCACATAGTGGGAAAATTCACTAAGATGTTTACACACAGTTACAACTTAGATACACCGAAGTCTAAGTCCAACTTAGCTCCTAACAATAGCTCTGGTCGATCCTCGAAGACTAGCCCTTTATTGTACAACACGTTCCTCAAAACACGAGTCTACTTTGCATCCCTGATTCAAACGAAGATGCCCTTTACAAAACCTTTTGTGAGATTGGTTAGTTTCTCTTCAACTTCTAGTAGCTACTTCTAAACATGAAATGCAATATAGATATGGGCAAGTTTCCTAGTTTAGAGAAGGATTAGAATCGAAGAAAGCTAGATGATGAGAAGTAGTGCAGCTTCTTGTTCTTCACTTACGTGCTTGCTGCTTGCTATGTTGCTCTGGTATACTGTGCATAAACACTGATTAAATATTTGGATGTATGCGTTGAAGCTTGGATACGAATGCTCGAGTGCTTAATGCGAAGTAATATCTTGAATTTCAGTAGTTCGGTAGCCTTTCTTTATCCTTCATTTCCTTCTATTTATAGCAGTTAGAATTTCTTCTCATTGAATAGAGAGAAATAATCCTATTGACACTTAATGCTATTCGTACAGCAAAGAGGCATTTGTCGTTTCTTCAAGGGCATTGGTCAGAGTGGTTGCGGCTTTGTGTCAGTATCTAGTGCACCTTTTGCTTTTAGTCAAGTTACGTTTCCCTACATAATTTGTTAGTCAGTTCAAGGTTAAATCCTTGCCTCCACAAGCTATATTTTGAATTTAAATATGGGCAAATAGGTAAAAATATCTCACAAGTTTGCCATATTTAAGAGAATATCCTCTAAGTTTGGCTATTTTTAAAAATGCCTCATAACTAACAAAAAAAATTGTTAAAAATACCCTGCGACCAGTTATAGCCAGTAACTCATCCAATCACAGGTTGATGTGGTAAAAAAGATGATGTGGCGCTCTAGAGGCCACATCAACGTCGGAATGGGGGGGAAATTTGTTATGTGTGTCGTACATGACCAAATTAGGGACACAATGATTCACTTTACTCTCTCAAATCACGATTTACAACAATTGACTTCATCCTCACCTCTTATGTTGTAACCATAATCAATGAGTCCAGCTTTAAATCTTCAATAGCTTCACACAGCTTCTCTCTCGTATCTCCCCAATACAATTTTGAAACCACATGGATCTAATCAATCAATCAACAATTTCCATTAGGAAAAAGCGATTATATGCAAAATAGCTAAAAAAATCCCCAAAAATGGAAGTGAATCACTAAAAATCTCACTCTGCCAATGAATCACACAGTAAACTACGGTCTCAATCCAGATCTCGTATGCCTCTTCTTCCTTATTTTCATCGATAAATCATTATAACCTAGTTTTCCTCTTCTGAGATTTTAAAAATTTGCGGCTTTGACTCCATCATCTCATTGATTTACAGTTAAAATTTAGTTTTCTTCTTCTTCTTAGATTAGGTTAAAAACATGCAGCTCTGATTCCATTAGTGGATTTTTGTCTCATTGATTTACTATTGGAATCGAGTTTTCTCATCTCATTGATTTACTGTTAACATCGAGTTTCCTCTTCTTCTTCCGGGGAGTTGATTAAAAACTTGCAGCTCTGATTCCATTGGCGGAGTTTCGTCTCATTGATTTACTGTTAGAATCAAGTTTCTTCTTCTAAGATTCGTTAGAAGACTTGCAGCTCTGATTGAGTTTCGTGTCATTGATTTACTGTTAAAACCTAGTTTTCTTCTTCTCCTGCGATTCGTTTAAAAACTTGCAGCTCTGATTGAGTTTCATCTCAATGATTTACTATTAAAATCTAGTTTTCTTCTGATGAGATTCGTATAAAACTTGCAGCTCTGATTCCATTGGTGGTGTTTCGTGAACTAGAGGTAATGAAGAAGTACGACGTGATGAAGAAGCTCTAATTCCCTTTGGTAATATACGACGAACATGACCAATTTTTCCCCATTTTGACGTCGACATGGCATGTGCAGTGACACATCACCATTTTTTTTTTAAACATCAGCCCGTGACTGGATGCGTTACTAGCTATAATCGGTCGCAGGGCATTTTTAACAATTTTTTTGTAGATTATGAGGCATTTTTAAAAATAGCAAAGCTTAGAGGATATTTTCTTAAATATGGCAAACTTGCGGGATATTTTTATTAATTTTCCCTTTAAGTATCCCTAACATTTACTTTCGCACTTGTGGACAAGACGTCTGCTTGCTTGCTGGGTGTACCTTCCCTATACAAGCAATGTTGTATGTTGGGTGGGCATAAGTAAACATGTTGCGTGCTCAATGCAGTCTCTGCCCTTGCTGCGATTCAGGATCTATTGCTCGTAGTAACCTTGGGTTGCTTGCTTGTTGGGACTTCTACCTAAGTAGAATTAGCGCTATCTATTACAAGATTTATAGAATTTCTGGGGGCACTAGTTACTACCTTACAGGAGGTTTTGCCATCATCAATACTATACATAAATTTCCTAATAATTTCCCCATTTTTGATGATGTCAAAACTCTAAGTAAATGGAATACTTAAAGTTACAAAAACATCAAACAGTTATGAATAAACATTCTTTCATCAAAAGGTCCTAGGTATGCAACATTCTTGATGTAAGATTACGAGCTGTAATTATTTGGCAATAAAGATAACCGTTTTCATTAGATATGCCTATCTATCATAGTTATAGTAAGTGCATGCCAAATAAAAACAATCTTACATCCAGAGCATAGACAAGTTAGAATTTACCCAGCAAACAATCACCTTCTATCCTTCTTCCAATGAGTGTTGTGAAATGCTGCTTGGCATACTTTTACCTGTGTGCCTTGCTTTGTCTTCTGCTTTCAAATCCCTACTCCTTTTGGATATGTTGGGATCATTCTCAGTGTATCTCCACCATTCAATATACATGATCCACTAAAAAATTATGTATTCAAGTTACACCTTCGGAGTAAGATCTTTCATTAACCAACATTTAACAGAAGGGGAAATCTAGTATTTATCCAACTTTAAGACTTTAAGCTTAATCTAGAATGGAAGTACTCTTCTGTGTAATTGTTCTCCATAGACCCTCAGCTTGTTTCCAGTGGAACCTGGAACGTCTCTGTATTTTCCTTCATTCGGCAGGTACTCGAAGTATTTGAGAATTTTAGGCAACCTCCACTTATCAATTTCCTCTTCAGTAGGATCTCTTTCAGTTAAATTTGGAAATTATGAAGATCATCTAGCTGCTCGTCTGTGGATTGATTTTGCATCCCGTGTCCATACTTTGAAAGTATTTGAAATGTATGCATCAGTACAAACTTCATCAGCTGACTCCTCGGTCAAACCTTGTTGCACTTCCATTGGTTGAGCCACTGCATCATCTGTTGATCCTGCATCAGTACAGGTAGCATCTGCTTGCTCCTTAGCCAATTCTTCTTCTGCTTCTAGTTCTGTTGCCAGGACCTTCATCCTTTCTGCCTTTTCTTCTTGACTTAGTGGCACTTTAATGCTTGATCCAATAAGAACATCAGAAGTCTGCTCCAAATCCATGTACTCACTTGCCAGTAGATAGTCATCTACCTCATCTGCATTGCTTTCGGAAGGAGTGCTAGTGTAGTCCAACAGTTGTTCATCTTCATGCTATTCAACTGTTTGTGAGTCTGGCGTGTCATCAAGAATAATCACCTCATCAGCAGTATGAACTTGATCTTTAGCAGAAGGAGGAGTAACATCAGCAAGATTATTGGGTGTGTGAAATTGTTCCCCATTTGCTACAATTGTCTAATGCTGAGAAATAGTTTCTACTTCTTCCACTACTTCATAAATCCCACCTTGTGTACTTCATGGCACCTTTACACTTGGTGTTTGACAAATGGCACTGCCTCGCCTACGAAAATCTCTCCTACAATAGGTTCATTGGCGATCGAAGAAGTGCTTACTGCCTTGTCTACTACCACTTCATGAATAGTAGATTCATTGGCGTCTGCAACATATGCCTTAGTTACTTGTTCAGCATCAGGAGTAACTTCATGGGCATTCTGAGAGGTTGTTATTGTTACCTTGTCTATTGTGTCCTCTCTTACAAAAGATTCATCAACATCATGCCAAAATAGCAAATAGAGGAATTTGATCTTCCTCAGAGCTTTCTGCAGCAGTTGGCTGTACTATTGTAGATTTCAGTAGGTTGCTGCGACGAGTTTCCTGGTCCACTTGTATCAGGAAACTCGTGGCTCTAATGGGTTTCCATTCTGGTGTGCCTTATCACTCGACGAGCCACTTTATCACTGTTAGTTTCATCTTCACCATCGGAATCACTGTTGTCAGTTGGGCATTTTAAGGATATGCCTTATCCTGTAGGAAAACCTTTCTTTTAGCCCTAATGCGATCACCGAAGTCTTTGGAGATCATGTCTTTGCATTGTACCCAATCCGTGACCCATTCTTC
This sequence comes from Ajuga chamaepitys, assembly GCA_958295605.1. NCBI lineage: Eukaryota > Viridiplantae > Streptophyta > Magnoliopsida > Lamiales > Lamiaceae > Ajuga > Ajuga chamaepitys. The sequence continues at coordinate 21,983,113 of OY282498.1, read as the reverse complement.
TTCCTCGCCTAGTTGTCCTATTTTAAGATATCAGGGCACAACCTTACCCTATTAGCTCTCCAATTATGAAGGGGCAGCGTGATGGTCAGCATCAAGTCTTTCTTCGTCACTTGTTGTTGTTGCCTGTCCATCCACTGCTGCATAAGGTTCTTCATCAACCTGTGAAATGTGCAACGTGCTGCCAGTAGGGTTATATGCTACAACTTCTTGGTTTACAGAAGTAGCAGGGGATGGTTCTGGCTAAGAGGTGAGATAGAGAGAACACTCTAAGGATCGAGAGTTGATATCTCTTGCTCCTGCATTACATGGACCGACTCACGATCAGGAGATGGTGATCATGGTGGTGAGGTTGCTACTTTAGGCTCATCAAAGATTTTCTTGATAGTGCTAGTTTTGACGTGGACTTTCACTAGCCTTCTTGGTTTCTTCTGTAAGGGTTCCTCCTCAGCGCTGATCTCTTTCTCTTCCTCTTCATTCGGGCTTTAGAAGAAGTGATTGATCCCTTTGTAGGTTTTGACCATTGAGATATCTTCTTTGTGGCAAGGGGCTTTAAAGCCAACATCTTCCGCTTGCCTATGGGTGCGGTAGGTATGTGGGTGATCCTTCCCTACTCTTCTTCCTCCCTCCACTTGGTACCTTTCCTTGTACCACCAATCCACTTGCTCTTAGAATGTTCTATACCTTCGGTAATTGCGATACCAAGACGGTACAAAACATAGTTGAGGACGATTCCATAGCAGTTGCGTCCCTTTATCTTCATGATCTCCTCCACTAAATAGGTGTGAATTGCGATTATTCCTCCTTGCATTGTGTGGAAACCTCTGATTATAGTCCGCGTTCCTAGTAGAGATATTCTCCATCGTCCTAAACTTATCTTTACACTATTTGGGGATCATAAGTGACTCAAATGTACTGCCTACTAGAACATCAGTAGAAGTACTAGTTGCTTGACAGTTAGAAACTGTGTCAGAGAATCCTATCCCTGTCATGTCAGATAGGTTCCTCTGAACATCCAGTATTTCATCCAAATTCCTAGATGACTTATTTAAAGACATGATGGTTGAATATCAGTTTATTTTCCTTCTTGTCCTGAAGGGTAAGTGACATCTTTAGCTTACTTACTTCCTCTCGAAGAAAACAACAGTCAATTGCTTTAGTTGTAAGTTTTTTAACTTCAAATATAAGCACTGCATTTTCTCCAAGAAGCTGCAGTTTCTCAGCCTTCATCTCTTCATATGACTGATTGACTAGGTCAGAGTCAGCCATAATCTGTCTCAACTCTTGAAGAGGTACAGGGAAAATCTACCTCTACATGATTGTCAATCTCTTTTGCCATAAGACAAACGAGTGCTTCACTGTCAAAGTATGAAGAACCATTATCGAAATCTTAGTCTTCATATGTTGTCGGTTCTCTTGAAGACACTGGAACAACTTTGATGGCCTCTGCTCCACTCAAGAGAGCCTTCAACTGGGCTTTCTCCTGTATCCTTCTATCCCATCTTTGCTTCCGAACATCCTCAGGATACTTGTGTACGTTTTGATATGGGCATTCCCTAGCAGAGTGACCAGTCTTCCTGCAGTTGTAGCAAAAATTTCTTGCTTCCTTGCTTGTCCTGGGGGGGGTTCTGAGGGTCTGCCATATTGAGGCTTGGATGAACTTCCCTTTGGATCATTTTTCATAAAACGTGTAGAATGTTTCATGAGTAAAGTCCTCTCTTCGGGTGTCTTCTCCTCCTCAACAATAATGTGAAGTTGCTACTTGGACACGATGGTGGTTACGAGGACCATTTGGAGTACCTGTGAGAGGCTGTTTGCTACTAGGGCTTTGGTTACAATAATATTTTCTTCTTCTTCTTCTTCTTCTTCTTCTTCTTCTTCTTCTTCTTCTTCTTCTTCTTCTTCTTCTTCTTCTTCAATAATTATGCTATTCAAAGGATTTGAGGTTAGACAAGAGTTCGTGAATGCTCTTCTTGCCTAGCTTCTTTCAAATTCTCATCAGAATAGTCTTTGCATCCCAATCCCATGTAAGAGCTCATAACAGCTTGGTGTATACCTTTCCAGCAGACAACAACGCACTCAGGATAGTTTTGTATCTCGTGTCTATATTGTCTAGAGACTCTCTAGGGTTCACCTTGAAGAGCTTAAAGTTCAGGGTTGCAGTAGCCACCTTATTCTCTTGAAGAAGAGTTGAGCCAACACAAATTTCCTTCAGCAAATCCCAAATCTCTTGGCAGTTTTGCATGCCTTGACTTTTGTAAAGGTTCCCTTGTCCAATGCAGCAAAAAGCATTTTTTTTTTGCTAAATTGTCCAAGTTTGACCTTTTCTTATCATTAGCAGTCCATTCAATATGTGTTTTTTCCACCATGGAGAAGGATCAGGCTGGCCTTCCACTCTTGCAGTAATGTTGACCTTCTTGATCTTTGGTGGACCTTCAGTGATGAAAGTCCACATCTCATTAGCATGGAGGTCAAGTGTGCTTGCATCCTGATAGCCTAGTCCTCACAATCCTCAAAGGAAAATATGGGAGCTTTAGTTGAAGAAGTTTCTGTTGCTATAACTTTTGACTAAAAAGTCTTAAAAATTAAAAGATGTTTTTTTGGCTAGAAAAACTGCATCTGGTTAAGCTACAAAAAATTATTCGTGTGTGAAATCAACTGGTCTAATATCACTTGTTGGTCCCAAGTAGTAGAGATTTAGAGGGGGTTTAATAAACCTCTAACTCGATTTCACTTTTCAAATACTTTGGCACGAGTTTGCTGCTTATTGCAAGAAACTGGTTCCTGCAACAAAGCTAATACAGTAAGCTTGCACTGTGCAGTAGGCACGAAGCAGACTAACCACAATTAGCTTACAGTAAGCAGTGCTAAGGGAGTTTTATGTGCAGCGGAATATGCAAATAATTTTTCTTACAAATCTTTGCAATAAATAAGTATTATGTCTAGCAACCACAGATAAAAGCAGTATGAAAATAGATATGGAGTTTATAGTGGTTCGAAGGTGGGAGTAATCCTCCTACGTCAACTCTTCTTTCACACAGTGGGAAAATTCACTAAGATGTTTACACACAGTCACAACTTAGCTACACTGAAGTCTAAGTCCGACTTAGCTCCTTACAATAGTTTTTGCCTATCCTTAGAAGGCTAGTCGTTTATTGCACAACACATTTCTCCAAACACAAGTGTACTTTGAATCCTTGATTCAAATGAAGACTCCCCTTTTCAAAAACCTTCCCGTGAGATTGGTTTAGTGAAAGTTTTTCTTCAACTTCTGATAGCTGCCTCTAAAATTGAAATGTAATATAGATGTGGGCGAGCTTCTTGGTTTAGAGAAGGATTAGGACCAAAGATAGCTTGAGAGCTAGTTTGACTTGAGAAGTAATGCAACTTTTGGTTCTTCCCTTGCGTGTTTGCTGCTTGCTATGTTGCTCTAGATGCATAAACACCGGTTGAATATCAGAGTGTATGCATTGAAGCTTGGGTAAGAATGCTTGAGTGCTCAATGCGAAGTAATTGCTTGATTTTTAGTAGTTCGGTAACCTCTCTTTGTCCTCCATCTCCTTCTATTTATAGTAGTTGGAATTTCTTCTCGTTGAAGAGAGAGAAATAATCCTATTGACATTTAATGCTATTCGTACGACGAAGAGCCGTTTGTCTTTTCTTCGCAGGGAGTTCGTCAGAGTGGTTGCCCCTTTGTGTTCGTGTCCATTATACCTTTTGATTTTCATCAGGCTACGTATCCCCGCGTAATTGGTTAGTCAGTACAAGGTTTAAACCTTGTCTCCATTGGCTATATTTTAAAATTTCATCCCTGATTTTGACTTTCACACTCGTGGAGAAGACGTCTGCTTGCTTGTTGGGTGTACCTTTCCGACTTCAAGCAATGTTGTATGCTAGATTGGCATAAACAACCATGCTGCATGCTCACTGTAGTCTCTGTTCCCTGCTACGATTCATGATCCATTGCTCGTAGTAATCTTGTACTACATGTTGCAACTTCTGCCTAAGTGGAACTAGCTCTATCGATTACAAGATTTACAGAATTCCTGGGTACCCTAGTTTCTATATTATAGGAGGTTCTACCATCATTAAACTAGACATAAATTTCCTAACAACCATTCATTACATTAAGCAGGGAACTTGAGAAAGCATATGATTAAATAAGAAACTGAGGCATGGGTTTGTTTATTTTTCTATTTAGTATATTACTTCATATCATGAACAATTATATATAGGGAATCACAAACCGAAATGAACTTAAACTTATAATTTATGATGAGGAAAATAGACATATAAATACAATAATTAACGTTATACGTAGGGTAGTGTTTCAGAATGTGTAATTTATATTTCATCTGTTAACTTAATAATGTTGTATCACCTTTTTATATAGTACTTTTAATTACTATAGATTTGTAATGCACTTATAAAATCTAAAATTTATTTATTAAAGATAATATTGAAACAAAGGCGAGAAAGTAAAAATGTGATGTTTGTTTGGGTGATTGGAGAAGTGGCTATAGTGTAATAATATATATTATTTAATTGTAAAAGGTGATGTGATGTGTGTAAGAAGTTGTTAGTGTTGAATGGTTTAATGATTAAAGTAGTACTGAGATTTATGATTGATTGATTATTTGGTTGGTTGTGAAGTGGTTGTAGTGTTAAATATATTAATTAATTGTAAAGGTGATGTGTGAAACATGTAAGAGGTTGTTAATTGATGATTGATTTAATGATTAAAATAATATTAAAAATTGTGATTGATTAATTAAAGTCGAAGTGATTGGGGAGATTGGCGAAACCCACCAAACAAACATGACTTTGGGTTTGTGCCAACTTTTTGGGTTTGATACAAACCCAACCAAACACCCACAAAGAGATGATCTGTGGATTGATAATTAGTTACTTCCTAAAGGAAAATGATAATGTTATCTAGGCATTATCTCAGGCATATTTTTTTTTTTTTTTTAAATGTTACTCCCTCCGTCCCGATTAAATTTGCATATTTACCTTATCGGCTCGTCACACTTAACGTTGCACACCTCTAAAATAGAAATTAATTCCTACAATCTTCACTCTCAAAATCTCAACCCTCAATCTCCACCTTTAAAAAAGTTAAAAGAAAAGCAAAATCAGCTTTTTCTTAATATTCGTGCCCGGTCAACCCTGAAAATTTAACCGGGACAGAGAGTGTATAAATTAGTAATGAAAAATTATTTGTAAAGAAGGTAATTAAACATCAGGTATTTCAGCAGATATTGTTCGATCAGTGTCTAACCCCGTTGGATACTTATCTTCCTTTGCAAGAAAAGAAGTATGTGAGCATGCAGGAGGCCACGTTTCTGAAATTCAATGGTGTATACAACTACAAATATATTTAAATATAATTTTAATTTAAATAATTTTAGTAGATATTTTATTTACAGTGAGAATAATCATTTATTTAAAGTACCTGCAAGGCTGCAATAACACTGCCAAAAACTTTCTTGCAACGTAGCTCATTAATAAGAGAATCAAGTTTAATCTTAAACACCATAACACAATATCAGGACGATCTTCCGGTCTCAAGTTTCTTGGTTCAAGAAATCTAACAATCTATGGCCACTTTGGATTACACGTGAAGGTAATAAACAAATCAGGATAATCCACCCATCTACATATAGCCATTGCATCCTGATAACTCTGAATCATATACCGTGGTCCATCTATGTAAGATGACGGTAAAACAATCCTCATGCCCATATAAGTAATATCAGTCTCTCCCCGTAAAAGAGCATCACTAAGACCACTATACAACTCGACTCGCAATACTTTTTGATTAACCCTGATAAACAATAGTCGTATAGATTCAATGATATATAAAGATCAACCAAAATTTGTTGAGTCAATCTCCGATTGTAGAGAACAGTCGCTCTGTTGTTTGCCCTTTCTTGCAAGCGAAAAATAACAAACTCTCGCATACTAACCTTTTTCCGACCACCACCAGCTGACTCTCTACCATAAGCAAAAGGTATATTCTCACTATATCCATCTTCACCATAAGGAAATAGAAGTGGATATTGTAAGCGAATGCATCTCGTTAATGCGCTTCAGTGATCCACTACGTGTTTAAACAATTATATCTCGATCTCCAAGCGCACGATCAAGGTCACCAACCACCAAGGCCGCTACTTCTGAGACAACGGGTAAATTATACCTCCTGCGATCAGTTGTCATCTCATTCACTAGCTTAATTCTGACATCAACACGTCCTTCAACTGCCATCTTTTGAGCGGCCATCCTAAACGATTTTACCAGGACATTGTGCTGATCAAGCATGGATTTCAGATCTGCAACTAACTTGGTACGGAGAGCTTCCCTTTCCATATTTTTTCTGACAAAATCAAATTAACGGTGCGCTTTAGCTATAATGAATATTGTAGTATTTTACTCACTCAAATAATAAAAAATAATTTTTTAACATATTTTCAATAATAGTGTAGTACAAATATTATTACCTCACCGCATTGATTCTATTTTTAATCTCATTATTAGTATCATATATATAAAGCTGCACAAATTTCGGTGTTGAACCCATGGACGGAAGTAGACTCCCAATTAGATGACAATTTTGACCATGTAAACTGGAAAATAGGAGGTCCACTGCCCGTGTTCATGCTTGAATCTACTTTACCTCCCATTGACGTGAATGAGAACATGTTATTGTACGTCCTTAATTTTTCTAAATATTGCTTGCTTGTTGCACTCTGACCAGCCAATAGATTATTTAGAAGTTGAGGAGGACGTGGAAGTAAAGAAAGTTGATTTTTTCCTTTCATACAACATGGACTGTAGACGGGATAAATAGATTTTGGGAAGGATGTCAATCGCTCATCGTACCAGAACAACGCACCACAACGACTACAACTATAAGTAGTGTCACCAAAGTCCATATAGTCTAATCATATTGAATAAACAATAAATATTAATGTCATAATACATATACATAACACATAAAACAGTCAACAGATAGTGTACATAAAGTATATAATGAAGAGCTAAATTTTTTTTACCTACAATAGAAGGATTATTAATGTGAGCTTTCCTGGTACCAGTAGCTTCTACAATATCACAATAATGAAAATAAATTAACAATATTTTTTTTTTCATTTTCTGTTCATACAATTTTATAAATTAACGTATAACTTCAAATAGAGTAATTTGAAAATTTTTACGTCTCCTTGGTGGTTTTCTAGAAGCTACTGGATGGCTAATAGAGGATGAAGGAATAGATTATTCGACAATAGGATTAATGATAGTTGATACAGTTTTGAAGCTTGAATCAATAACATTATTATTGACATTCACTGAGTTCATCAATTCAAGGAAAAAAAAAACATATGTTACACTTGAACTACTTGATAATTTTAAGAAATACAACTAAACATCTTGGTTAAATGTTTACCATGAGTGATATCAGATAATGGAGTTCTTCCAAATGGGTATATAAGAGTGCCCTGAACGACGTTTTCAACATCAGTTATAACCTTGGAAAATTTTGGAAGAGGATTTGCTAGTGTTCGTCTTGAACGGAGATGAATTTTCTGATTTAACAAAAAAAAAAATATATATATTACTTCCAAATGTAATAAACAGACTCAAAGCATATTAGTTAAATAGTTATAGACAAAAAAAAAATAAAAAAAATTACACTTTCTCAAGAAGACAAAAACAACTAAAAAAACTTTTTTGCATCAAAACAAATAATGCAAAAAAGCATATATATAGATGACAAATATTATAAATTAATTAATTTACAAAAAATAAATAATTTATTTTCAAGAAATAACTTTTAAACACCAACATGAAAATCCACCCAGTACTTCGATTGGGTTCAAATTAATAAGAAACTAACAACCTTCAATATATATTGGACTATTATATAACAATATAACATCAGGCCATTTTAATTATTACAAATATAATCCAACAAAAGTGAACAACTCAATAAGGCAAATTATAATAAATTGTATTTTATACCTTAATAACAAAAAGATGAACCATATGTTCCAAAACATTATTTGTTCCTATAAATAGCATACTATTATATTACTGAAATAATAATAAATTAAAATTCAAGCCATATTACATTTCCTAAATACTTTAGAGATAAATATTTATTTTCCACCTTCTATGAACTCCATAGTTTACAAAAAAAAATTCCATTTAATACTTTTTATTAGGTGGTAGCAAACTAAAACTAAACTACTAAGTAAATCAAACAATCAAACTACAAAAAGACCCAACAAAAAACCGAACTAAATTTCTGTATTGAATAATCTCCGCCACTATCAGAATCGGATGAATTGACATTTATAATATTAAAAAATAATCATAATAATCATGCTAAACTATTAAGAAACAAAATCATTCCATATATAAAATTAAAAACGATAAAAGAAAAAACCTAATACATCACAATAAAAACATATAAGCATCGCCATTTCTTATGATATGACGATGAATCCACTATTAATTAAGGGATCGTTAAAAATCATTTGAAAAATAGCCCAATATTTTTTTTTAATTTATTACTACACCACCTTCATAAAATAGCCACTTTTTTTATAAACTTTATAAAAGGAGGAATTACTTTTAAAAAATTAAACTACAATTATTCTAGATACCTAAAGAGAATAAATACATAAATAATGAAAGCCAAATATTTTTTATAATTACCTAAATCATGGCCCACTAAGGAATTATTCATCTCAGATTATTTCAGAATTTATTTGGCCCAAATATTTCAAGCCCGATTAAGAGTTGATCTTAATGAATTAAGAGAACACATGCCCAAATAATGGGCTGTCTTTTTTTTTTTTTTTTTTTTTTTTTATAAAGCCCCAGCCCATTTCATACACCCCCCAATAAGCATCAGTCCAGCTCACTATTCCTATAGTGTCTTCAATAAGACACGTCGAGCCATTTCTGAAACTTTCTAATTAAGTCCATTCGTCTTCTCACCGACTCACTTTCTCTCTCTACTCTCACTCCGTTCCACTTCGTTTCCTCATTTCAGAAGAGAAAACCCTAAGATTTCTCATCTAATACATACTGCATGTTTGAATCGTCTGAATTCTTTCTCAATATTTTCACCCTTTCTTCTTTCGTAATGATGAAAATCGAGATTTCATCATTTTGAATCTACAAAACCCATTTTGCAGACAACTCTTCACCATTTCTTTCCTCAAATTTCTGGATGAAAATGAAGGCTGGCTGATTGGATGGTTTTCAGCGAAATTGAAATGCAGTGTGATTCAGAAAACCAGTGATGAAAGGGATTTTAAAAAACCCCAATTTTTTTTTTATTTTTGAAAACAAACCCATTTCTGAGGTTTCTACCAGTTCCGTTATCTACCAACAAAGAGAAGGTAAATTTCTTCAGTATTTTGTCTTTTTAGACTATTTTCACATTTTTTACTTGATATGATACGATCTAGTCAACATTAGATTATCAACCCTTTATACATCGAGTTTTCCACCTATTTTCCTTGACATGCAGTAGATTTTGGATACATTTTGTTAAGGTTTTGTGCTGAAATGATCTAGTTAATCGTTCAAATAAAGGGTTTATATCAGATCTGTTAATTGAAAACCAAGGAAAGGAAAAGCGAATTTCTCAAATATTATTATTTTTGGATGTTCGAAAACATTTTTTACTTAATATGATAAAAGTTTATTTAAACATAATTTATGCAGTTATGAAATAGATATGTGGACATCTACTTTGTAACTTGTCATGCAATACATCTTGAGCTGAAACCCTAATATTTTGAAATATGTTACTTAATTTCTATAATATTATGATTTTTAAAGAAATATTCGCAATTTTAACTTGATCTCATAAAATTGTATGATGTTTCTTTTTATATCCATAACTAATTTTTTTTAAACATTTCATAATACATACAATTATAGGTTTAGTCAGTTTAATTAGAAAACAAAACTTTGAAAATTTGTTTTAATACTGTCATTTATAGATAAAATTCACACAATTCTATAACATATCCTCATTATAAAATATGATATTACCTGAAAAACCTTTGAAAACCTTTGGCCGGCAGAATTCCATCACTACAACAACGGGATCTACAGTTTGTGAATTATAGAAAGGTAATACCTGCTCAACAAACTCTTCCCACAAAGTAATTGTTAACCTGCGTTCACTACACAAAAAAACATTATTTGTTTATTTACAAAGCATATTTAGTGAGTAAAAACAAAAGTGTAATTTTATTTTAGAAAAACTGGTTAAAAACCTCATGTCCTTGATCCCAATTTCCATAAGCAGTTCTGCACCTTCTTTAGTTTGCACTATTTTAGGTGCATGCATTTCAACCAACCGACTTATCACATCTTTTTCCAATAAAACAACAAATGATCAGAGTAATTTAGCTAATGTAATTATAAAATAGATAATGTAGATGATAGACTTATAGCTTACCAAACAATAGAGTCTCATCCGAAACTTTGAGAGTTAAAATCCAGTCAAATGGCTTAAAGATGAACCTGTTTGGAAATGATAGATCACGAATTGCCTTAATCTTAGTTTTTGCATAGAACGAAAACTTTAGTGGGTGCGTAGCAGTTTTGTAGCACAACTCCTCCTTAGGGACCATAAAATCACTGATTACATACAATCTCCCTTCTTGAACTTGTTGACAAATCGTCTCAATATGTGGTGCTCTAGCAGAACCCCTGATGGTCAAACCGTGTAAAATAAACAATTTTTTTTTTTTTTTTTTTTTTTTTTTTTTTTTTGAGAATTATTGAACAATTTTACTGTTTTACACAGATAGATATTATAATGTTCAAATAATAACCCTTTTAAATCGGTAAACATATTATAATAAACAATATACAAAATAAACAATGTTTGTTGGACATAAACATTATTGATGAAATTTTTTGTTTTATGTAAATATTTGCTATAATATTCAATAATATATATTACTATTTTAGTTCATTATACAAATATTATATTACAACTACTGATTGATCGTACGCTTTCTTTTGATAAACAGTGAAATGCATGCAAAATGTTGTATTGTTGCATCCGTTATTCTTGCACTACCTAGAACAAATGAAGAAAATGGCCTCTAAACAGAGAGATATTTTGGAAGAACGATGTATGTTTGTTTTCGAAAAATGATATGTATAAGCTATGCTATATGCAAAAGATCGATAAAGAAATGAAGCAAAAAGGAAATAACATATACATTAGGACGTATGTTTAGGAATTATTACCTCAACATCCCTGAAAACGCACTTGAAACTCTGAATTTGATCACGGTTTCAGTAAACTAGTATAATATATACCCTCACCAGCCTTAGCTTTAGAGCCCAATCATGCATTTTAGCGTGAACGTCTTTAATTTTTGCAAAAACTGGAACCATTTCTCTTGCAAGAACTAATTTCGTGAAAAAGAATATGGCTCTGCTCCAAGAAAAATACATCATTTAAATACTAAGAATTAGGATTTAGGTGATTTTCAGAAATCCTCAAAATCAGACAACAAAATTATTTTAAAAATATGATTCATCTTTTTGCTATGTAAACATATCTATAAAATATCAATTAATATAAATCTATTTTGATTTATTTTGGAACATATATATCTTTCAGATATTTAAATGACTTTTTACTTAATCTATGGGATCACAATCTTTTCCCTAAAACTTTATAACGGAAACACGTTTTTCCTTTATTAAATCCTAAAAATATGGTGGGCGACGGGGCCCACATTATGCAAAATAAAATGAAAAAATTCACCAAAAAAACTTATCCTTAATAGCAAGTGCAAGTGAGCAGAAAAAATTAAATATCTCGGAGTAAGCAAAAGTTCATTTTTTTATTATATATAGATATAGATAGATATAAATTTGTAATTTAATTAAAAAATGATGGAAATCTTTTTTGGAAAAAAAAAAAAATAAGAAAAGTCCGCACAAAAGAAAAAGGCCAGAAAAACTAAAGGCGGCAGATGCATAAAAAGCGGGGGCAGAAAAGTCAGTTGACGGGTGGTCAAAAGTCAGAATAGTGGATACGTGTCAAAATGCGTAAAATTTTAACACGTGAAGCCATGACCCCCAATTCTAATTTGTAGGCTCGTTTGTTGACTGCCATCTGTATGAAAGCAGGACCAAATACTCGGTCTTCTGCACCTCGACACAGCTGATAATGAGCCCACACCGTAAGAAATTCCGCCCTCGAAACCGTCAACTTTTTTTCTTCCTATTTAGGGGTAAATTTGGTATATGAGAGAAAAAGTCAAAACGGCGCGTTTAAATACCCGGCATGCGTTTGGTTGAACCAACCCATTACTTTCCTTCGCAGTTCACACTTCCTTCGCGGCTATATCACCTTTTTCACCAATCATACTCATAATAAATTAATTTAGCTACTATATTATTTTATTCGTTTCCTAATTATCACTCTCCGCTGTAAATACGTTCTACGTTAGTCAATGAATTTCTCAAGCCCGTACAATATGGAAACTATATATTATCATCTCTTTATCTATTTTTCAGTTTTCCTAACTCACCTATTTTGTTTAGGATTCTAACTTCAATTCCCCCCTCTCTCTCCGGGCGGCCATTACTGTCGCCACCAATCGAATAATTTCTGTAAACAATCGGAACACTGTATTCTATTTCATCCGTTCCGTTTGACACTCATCGCTCCGATCCTGGAGTGATACTCGGTCGTTGGAGTTGTCGTGAGAATGTGGATGCTGTAATCGAGTCTGTTGTGGTTGTTTTTTTCCATCGGAGGAGAAAAGTTGAAGAACACGGAGTCCAAGGCCGAACGTTCTTATAATGAGATGGTGCTTTCCTGTTACATTTTGTTCATTGTGTGTGTTCGTTCATGTTATGCTCCCCTAATTGTACTCGTTTTTTTCAGTATTTAATGTGTATTCTAGTTGTTTTTTTTGATCATTCGCAAAATAATTTTTTTATGGAATAATAGCTGTTTGGTAGAGACATTTGGATTTGTTTGGTGTCCTGGAAGAAGTTCTGGAGAAAGTTTTATCTTTCGAGACAATGTGTCAAGCGATTCACTATTTTGGGAATATATATATTGGAATTTTAATGGTGATTTTGCATCTGAAGAGTAAACGTGTTTTGGACAAGAACAAATTGACATTCCTGGTTTAAATTCAATAAATTATTCGAGAACTTCTCTACAATGATCTTAGGATGAGATGTTTGTATCATATAGAACTTATTTCCGTTCTATAAAGTTATGTGTTTGTGCAGTTTCTTATTTTTCCATTTTCTCATCTATAAAGTGTGGTTCTCTGTTCTTCATACATGCATATTCTTTTGTCTATTTGTTTTGCCTCCATTCTCTGATGGATGTTCTCAAGTTAGTTGTTCATTATAGGTTGATCTTTCCTTCTTTATTTTTAGGGCTTTTTATGCTCTTCCGTTTTCCCTTTGGTGGATATTATTTTTTTTTTTAATTTTTTTTCACTCTGGAGGGTTTACACTTGTAAATTTTCCGCTTTGCTAGCTTCTCTATACTTTTAGTATAGAATGTCTCTTGTTCTGCACTTTTTTTGGCTTCTGTGAGTTATGGGAATATCACTTGCATTTTTTTTTTTATGATTTTGACATTTTTCTCTTTTAAAACAAATCGATGAGTATGTTTGAGCTGAGGCGAGACACTCAGATACATCAAGTTTATATAAAGTAGTTGATTTCTTGGCGGAGTTATCTCACCTCACCGTGTGTTTCTAAGTGAACATAATCATTTACACTGAGTTGTCACAATGGTTAAAAATGAGCAATATGTTCTCCCTCAAAGTGTGTTTTCTTTTTTCCCCTGCAACATTAGTTTTTCATAGTAAATGCATGCAGAATGCAGCAGCACTTACTCAATTGATGATATCCGTTAGACTGAAGAGAAGAGAATCAGAAAAACGAAAGCTTATTTCTTATGATTTTAAGTTATTTGAAGTTATTTTTATTTCTCATATAGCATGTACATAATATTTTTATTGTATCTATTGCATACTTCAGTTTGCCTCATGCATGTTTTGACTTATCCCCTAATACTTATGGTTTATTTGGCAGGTGGAAGGAAGAGTTTTGTCATCTAGAGAAGCTAAACTGGAATTTCTGAAGCGTAAACTGCTTCAGCGGAGGAAAATAGAAGCAGAGAATGATTCAACCTTTTCAAGAAACACCATGAGTAGGAGCGGCGGTGATGCTTTAAGAACTTCTACTGCATGTGGTGTGAGTGTACGTAATAAAATTGATGTACACCCAAAACTTGGCAGCGTTTCCAGCAACAGAGATGCTTTCGTGAAGACTAAAGTGGCAAAGTTTGAGACTTCCAACCTTGAATGGACAGATAGAATTCCGGAGTGTCCAGTATATTGTCCAACTAAAGAGGAATTTGAGGATCCTTTAGTTTATCTCCAAACGATAGCTCCAGAAGCGTCAAAATATGGTAAGCTCATCACGACACTTCTACTGTTTAGTACAGCGCTAGATTTGGATTAAATATCTTAAGGTAGGCTTCATAGAACTGACATTTGTCCCGTCGCAATTGGTACTTGAATGTGTATGGATTTCTCTTAACTTCATTTTGTTTTTTCTTAACCTTAAAGTTACTTCCTCAGTGATAAATGTTAACTATGTACTTTTACCTGTCCCTTTGTTTCTTAGCTCTCGAATTTTTCCACTTTGTCTTGTCTGCCTTCATACTTTTCTGTGACTTTTCACTGGCAGTTCTCTGTCATTTACTTCTTACAAGAAAATTACAACTTAGATTATGATTTAATCTTCAGGTATTTGCAAGATTAAGTCACCAGTAATTGCTTCTGTACCTGCTGGTGTAGTTCTTATGAAAGAGCACCCTGGTTTCAAGTTTACAACCAGGGTGCAACCACTTCGATTAGCTGAATGGGATAGTGATGACAAGGTCACTTTTTTCATGAGTGGGAGGTGAGTTTTATAAGATTATTTAAGATATTGTGCTCTATCTTATCAGGCTCTGAACTTGAGTGTTATTTTCAGAGAGTATACATTTCGTGATTTTGAGAAAATGGCAAACAAGATTTTTGCTCGGAGATATCTTAGTAATGGATGCCTTCCTGCTTCGCACATGGAAAAAGAATTTTGGAGTGAAATAGCTACTGGAAAAATGGAAAGTGTTGAATATGCATGTGATGTCGATGGTAGTGCATTTTCATCTTCTCCCAGTGATCCTCTTGGAAATACCAGATGGAATTTGAAGGTGTTCTTCTCATAACAAAGGTTTCAACTTTTTTGTTCTTTCTTTTTATGGCATCACTGTCTAACTCTGACAGAGAAACTGAAATGCATGGAATGAGATGAAACGATTTTTCTTTCACTTTTTAGTTTTCTAAAACAATTGGTAATTATAGAAGCGTACTTTACAATCTGAGGATTAATTCCCTGTTTCCTTCTGTACTATTTTATGTCTATATACATCTGACATCAATTTGTAACCTGATCAGTATCATTTTATGCATTTTACTTGTTTTCAGAATCTTTCTCGGCTGCCAAAATCTATTTTGCGTCTTCTTGAGACAGAAATCCCGGTATGGCTAAATATTTTGTTGGAACTCTGTTTATTTTGTATCTTTGCTTCAGACTAATACGTTGGTTCATTTTAGGGAGTTACTGAACCTATGCTTTACATTGGGATGCTGTTTAGCATGTTCGCATGGCATGTGGAAGATCATTACTTATATAGGTATGTGTTTTTTTTCTTCTACTTACTATTGAAAGGGATTTGTTTTCCAGTTGGATTTGTCATTGATTGATCTTGTCTATGCATGGGCAGCATCAATTATCATCACTGTGGTGCTGCAAAAACATGGTATGGCATTCCTGGCCATGCAGCTATTGATTTTGAAAACGTAGTCAAGGAGCATGTGTATACTCGTGATATCTTATCCGCTAACGGGGATGATGGAGCTTTTGATGTTCTTTTAGAAAAGACAACGCTTTTTCCACCAACTATATTGCTGGAACATGATGTCCCCGTCTACAAAGCTGTTCAGAGTCCTGGGGAGTTTGTAATAACGTTCCCTAATGCGTATCATGCTGGATTTAGTCATGGTACGCATAACCTTATTCTTTTAGAATTCAGTTTTTCAGATCTTCTCTCACATTGTCTTAATATTATTGTACAGTAGCTTTTATATCTATCTTGTAGTTCTCACATGAGTTTTCTTGCATTTATTCTCCCCCAGTAACCTACGAAATATTCGTATCTTTCAGGATTTAATTGTGGGGAAGCTGTCAACTTCGCCATCGGTGATTGGTTTCCCTTGGGAGCAATTGCCAGTCGGCGCTATGCTCATCTCAACAGGATGCCTCTCCTTCCTCGAGAGGAGCTACTCTGCAAAGAAGCAATGCAACTTTATGCAGGACCGGAACTTGTTGACCCAGATTATAAAAGTGCAGATTTGATGTCCCACAGGACTGTAAAAGTTTCTTTTGTAAATTTAATACGATTTCAGCATCGTGCCAGATGGTGCCTTATGAAATCAAGAGAGTGCACAAATGTTACTTCTTTCTCCCATGGAACTATTCTCTGCAGCCAATGTCAACGTGACTGTTATGTAGCATATCTAAATTGCCAGTGTTACTCACACCCTTTGTGTCTTCGCCATGGTATACCTTACATTATTGGTATTGTTTTACTTTTTCTATGCCCTAATAACCTTTTACCTGAATATGTTATGTATCTTTTGGTTTCATATCAGATACCAAGTCGGTTAATAGGCCTTGTGGAGGGACTCTAACACTCTCTGTAAGGGATGACATCTCGGATTTGGAAGTAGCAGCCAGATATTTTGAGGAGGAGAAATGTATATTGCAGGAGTCTGAACAACATTATAATAGTGATGACTTTCTTTTGCTATCCTGCATATTCCCGGAAGCTGAAAATGATGGCTACATTCCTTATGCCAATATTTCCTGTGGCTTTGACAAGGAAACAAGCCCAACTGATATATTTGCAACTGCAGAAGTAAGATTCTGTATCCTCCAAGTTTTGCCTTGTTAAATGCCATTCATTTACTGAAGAATCATTGAAGAGATCACTGATAAGTTGTCATATGTGTTTACCTTTTGATGGTCGAGCAGGATTATCCCAGCTCCAACTCGGGGAAAAATACTTCAGCAGTGGCTTCTAAGGGATTCCTTGGAAACGTTTCTGGACTTCCACAGTCGTTTAAGGGAGAACCTCCAAGATCCCAAGGGAATGTTGCCCCGGAAGTGGACATTAGAAATAGCAGCAATGAAGATGAGTCTGATGCAGAAATATTCAGGGTGAAACGCCGATCTTCCACCAAAGTGGAAAAGAAAGTTGCGTATCATCTTGTGTCGATGAATACTGACCGACAGGTAAACATTTGATATGTATGAGTTGTGTTGGATGTCAAGGTTTGACTTGATCAGGCTGTAATTATAACCTTAAATTAGGATCTTTTACCTTTAAAGATAAAATTAAATCACCGAACCTTTTTCATCTGATAATGTTTTGCTTGAAAAAATCGTGAATTATGACACTTCAATTTTTAAAACCATCAGGTTTTATGTTTATGAAATCCTCGGTTAGAATTCATAATTGTTGTATCATATGCCTGTTTTAGAATCTGACAGCTTGGGAATTCTGACCTTGGTCTATTTTTCCTTTTTACATCCTTAGAGATCTTTTATTTGTAGTCCATTCATTTGAGCTTTGAGAATATACATAATTATTAAATTAAACAAAGCTAAAATGTCTACCGTTTAACATGTAAAAATTGGTAGCTTAGAGCAGAATAATGAAGGCACGTCGTGTTGCTATATCCCACTTTGATTATCGGAATAGCTTTAGGTTGCATTTGGATGGAATGATTTGAGGATAAATTTGAAATCCATAGTGGCAAATCTATTGGCAAATTTGGATTGCCACGAATTTGAAATCCATTACTTCTGGCTAGTTTTGGAAGGATAATGGTGGATTTTAATGAAAATTAAAATCCATGGATTCCATTTAAATCCATTGAATCTAAATCTTTGCATTTCATGTCCCCCAATCCAAATGCAACCTCGCGATTGATGCAATGGTTTATAAGATGTAAATATCTATTTCATTTGTCAACTGTGCCATAAACATGAATTGAGTATTTTGTGCTCTGACATTTAGAGTGATTATGTTTCATTGAATTCATAGATTCTGTGGAATTTATTCTTTTGGTGTATCTATGATGACTGTCCTGATTAACTTGGACAATGATTTTTCTTTAGGGTTTGAAGCGACTAAAAAAGCATCAAGTAGAAATTGACTGTGGGAAACTAGCATCTGAATGCTTGAATTCTACTGGCTCTAAAGAATCTGGGGTTGGTTCCTTAAGGGATAACAAGTTAGCTAGAGAAAGGGGTGTTAACAAGCTGAAGAAAATGCCCCATCAAGTGTTAAAAAACCGCAGGGAACTATACAGAGATGATAGGCACCAGCTGGAGACGAGTACAAGGGAATGCCTCCCAATGAGGATTAGCCACAAGCGCCTAAAAACTGGGAGTCTTAGGTTATAAGAGAAGATTGAGAACTGATGTAGGTATTTTTGGCTGAATATTGCGACAGAACTAACAACATTCTTTTCTGGAGAATCGGACTATTTAGTTGTGGAAGCAGCAAGGGAAGAAGTTAGCCATTTTAGGGTTGTTTATGCAGGTCCGGAATCGGAACAACTTGCAAATGATAGATATAGTTGAGAAAATAGGTTTTAGGTCGAGATTTGTATATTTGATTTTAACAGTCAATTGATTCTTGTGCCATTGATATTCCTTTGAAGGGTTTATTATTCTTTCTTGTCCTTATTGGAACCTTAAAACTAGATGAACGAAATCAGACTCTAGTTTACAATGTCATTTGTGTTATTCATCATGTATTTGGGTTGTGGGGAGTGATGAGGGGATGAAGTAGTGTGCATTTAAACGTTTTATTTTTCCTTGTCTGGCTTGTGTATCGGAAGGATAAGTGCTAATTTATGAGATATCTCATACCCACCATTAAAGGAAAATAACTTCGAAGCTCACGAGTTCCTGTAATGTTGTTGGATATTATGCTTTCAATTTGTACATACAAAAATAGAAGTTTGTTGTTTCTAGTCTCCGACCCTCCTTTTCTCCATCTGGGCTTTTCTTGATCGGGGTTATTAATTTTCATTGCATTACTTCTTTTTTTTTTTTTTATTGAAAAGGAACTTCATTCCACCTACGAATCGCCAAACTCGGCCATAACAATACGTTTCAGTGATTGTGGCAAACTGCCTATCACGAGACCAGACGACTACTCGAGAAAGCAAATTGGGCTAACGCCTGACCAAATTAAATTTAAACGAAATAAAATTACATAATAAAGATACAATAGAGGACACAATCGATCCAACATAAGAGAAATCTTCTTTGCGATTCTTTAATTTGAAGAATGATAATGCGCAATCCGGTTATCAAGAGAACTCGAAGTAAAATTCAATTTGACCCAGTACAAGATATAAGAAAATTAAAGAACACAGGATATACGTGGTTCGATCCGGAGATCTACGTCCACGGGCGTCAAATATCACCTGCCGAGGTGTTTTTCACTATATTCCTTTCAAGCTTACACGTCGTAGTTTAGGAGTACAAAATGCGAACCCTAAATCTGAGAACAATTCTGCTATTTATACTACTCAACTCTAACCCTAACTAAATCCCTACAATTACGCCCCCCTTCATCTGCATGGGAGTTGGAAGGAGATCGTGGGGATCTTACTTCCCAAATATGCCGCGACTGGGCTGCTTCTGGGCCGATTGTTGGGCTTGCTCTCCTGGGCTCAGTTGCTTCGGATTGGGTTGATCCATCCCGAAGTGTTAACCTGACCCGGAGTTACTGGGCCATACCTATCAAAGAATAAATTGGTGATATCCGTCTCGATAATTATCAGGCGGACGCCTTGGTCAACTGCCATTTTCACACCTTTATATCACGCAACAGCTTCAGCAATTTCTATTTCCAAATCCTCTTCCAGCTACACTGAGCAACATCACACCACCCTACCCGCTTCATTTCGGATGATGCACCCCAGTCCCGTTCCGTTCCCCACCACACATGACGCATCCGAATTTAGCTTAAACTCCCCCATACCTGGCTTTTGCCATCGCACATCAGCGACAAAAGCAGGCATCTTCGCCTTCCAATAGTCTTGAAGGGTGTTTTCTACTATTAAGTAGCAGTTATTATGATCCAATTCTTTATTGTCGAAGACCTTGACATTGCGACCCTCCATACCGTCCACAGCAGCATGCAAAACATTGAGTGGGTCTCTTTATCATCAAGCTTCGAAATTCTCCCAAACCAGTCCACAGTTGAAGCTTCTCTCTTAGCATCTCATCATCGAATCGCAACATTAATCCCTTCACATTGCTCCACACAGTCACACAACACATGTTCTCCTATTTCAGCTGCAATACCCCACCTCCGACAGTCTGGATCCACATCGACTCCCCTTCGGACTAAACCTGTAGCAACCGGCAGCATACGTGATGCAACTTTCCATGTGAAGAACCGAACCTTAAGGGGAATATCTTACTTCCATATCCATTTCCACAATCTCGCAACCCTATCTCCTCCAGACAGGCCAACTCTATTTTCTTCACTTCCACCTCTGGCAATATGATAGCCCGTTTTGACATCATACAACCCTGTCTTAGTGAAATTCCAAATAAGCTTATCCGAACCTAAGTTTGCTTGGATTGGAATAGTTCTAATCTTAAGTGCAACCTCAGCCCCAAATAGCTAATTCAGCATCTCCGTATTCCATCATATTCGCTCCGTGTAAAATAAGTCACGTACAAATTCAATCCTACACCCCCTCCAGTTTGGCCGATTGGATACGAAAATTGATCGATTTCGGTACCCATGGATCCTCCCACACCCGCACCCCCAAATTAGTTCCAACACGCCATATCAACCCTTTTCGAATTAAATCCCAACCCACCAATATACTTCTCCACGTGTAACTTGGATTATAATTTATATCAGCTTCTCAGAAAGTACGATTCGGGTAATACTGCGCTTTTAGAATCTTGGAAGAAGGGAGCTCTCATCTTGTAGCAATCTCCAGCCCTGTTTTGCCAACATCCCCTCATTAAAGGCTGCATGAAACCCAACCCTCCCTCCTCCTTACTCCGACATAATCCATCCCAAGATTTCCAATGAATTCTGTGTTCTTGCTGCTTTCTTCCCCACCAAAAATTGGCACATAATAACTTTACACGACGATGAGAGGATACCAGTAGCAAGAAACAACTCATCAAGTAAGTTGGAATGGCCTGAGCCACCGATTTCAATAACACCATTCTTCCCGCACTTGACAAACTGGCACTCTTTTATCTACCCTTTCAACCACCCCATTGAAGATTGTCTTCTTGGACCTTCCTACTGATGCCGGGAGTCCCAGATAGATAGAATGACTGTCCACCTGCGGAACTCCAAATCCGCTAGCCAGTTCCTCTCTTATTCCTTCCTCTACTCCTCCGCTAAAGCGACTGCCGATTTTTTCAAAGAAATTTGTTTTGTAACATTGTATGACATCCGCTACTTCATCAATTTCCGCATCCGTAGCATGCCCGAAAATAATGCTATCATTTGCAAAAAATAGATCGGATATAGCTGGAGCCTGTCTGCATATTCAGGCTCCATGTAATCACCCCTCTCTCCCATACCTGCAAAAGAGTTGAAAACGCCTCTGCACAAAACAAGGGAGATGAAGGATCTCCTTGGCAGAGTCCCCTAGTCGGCATAAACGTTTCCCCGGGTCCTCCATTAACCAACACAGAAAATGAGACTGTCCAGACACACTTCATAATCAATTTGACAAAGTCCCAGTGAAGTCCCATGTGCAACATAACTCTCTCTAAAAACTCCCACTCTACCCTTTCATTTGCATTACTTTGGTATTTCACGTCTCCTCATTTAGGAAAGCCACGAGCCTGTAGTTGCTCTCCTTGCGCTTGTAAAAAGAAATTATATTCAATTTTTTAAAGGTTCATCACTTTACTTCATTTAAGTTCCTTCCCCTTGACTATTAAAATTTTGTCTCAATAGTGTAGTATAATTAGATAAAATGAAATCCTAGATCAGTTGTTGGTGAACCCAAGAAAGATGTAACACATTGAGAAATGATTTGAGGGAGAGAATATTATGGAATTCCTTAGTTCAGCCGCCAACCAAATTGAACTGAAAGAAGCCAACGGCTGAAATGGACTAGACGTACAATCCCACGGAAAGAAATTGAAAACGTAATTCACCAATTTGTTGCGTAAATGCGGATTGGATAATTCTGTTGCCAAAACGGCAGAGCTACTTCCTTTTGGATGGAGATATGACAAGATTGTATGCGAAGATGTGGATTATCAACACTGAGCTTGGACTCACTCAACTAACTGGAAATTGAGACGCCAAAGTTGGCAGTGTGATC
Organism: Ajuga chamaepitys; assembly: GCA_958295605.1. Taxonomy (NCBI): domain Eukaryota; kingdom Viridiplantae; phylum Streptophyta; class Magnoliopsida; order Lamiales; family Lamiaceae; genus Ajuga; species Ajuga chamaepitys. The sequence continues at coordinate 21,960,578 of OY282498.1, read as the reverse complement.
ATCGATTAAGATGGAGACAAGTTGCGGGAACAAGCAAATTAACGACATTGGATTTGTAGACATTTATAACAATCCTCCATGCATCCTATTTATACAAGAAAATGGATAGTTGCCCTGAAAAGCAGGACACCAAGATCACCTTCTTCTTTACTGACAGCTTCATCAAACAACTGCTGCTGCTGCCACCAAAAGGAGTTCAAGATTCCGTCGAGTTAGCAGGTCTGAATCCTCTTTTATGCATATATACCAAATTAGTTACTCGAAGAAGAAAGGAAAACAAGGTACACATTTTTATAATTTCATTATTGTCAAGTACTAAAATGGCTGCCGTTGTTGGTATGGAGCAGTGTATCTTGGTGAGTTCAAGCTGCGATCTACCAAATTAATATAAAAGTACCAAGTAGGAGCATATGATGAAGAAGCAGCTGCAGCAAACAAGTATTGGGGAATTTCCCCGTACGATATCTTCATTTTGTCCTTAATTTACTTCTTCCTTCTGTAGATAGAGATAATGCAACGTCACAAGAGAGGAAAACTTGGCAACATAACGTATTTTAAATTCATGCATTTGAGCTTGTTTCTGGTCCTCGAAATTAGGATACCTTCAGTTGTAAATCAAACCATAGGAGAAGCAGTGGTTTTGCAAGAGGTGTATCCAAGTACAGAGGCAATGGAAGGCGGGAAGCAAGTCGGAAACAAATACCTCTATCTAGTAACCAATGTGAGTTTTACAACTTTCCTCTTATTTTTAACATATTTCCATTTCTGGCAAGATATGATCCGTATAGTCGCCTAACACACTCTCCCTCTCTCATCCCTTCATTATATCATAGGAACTCAAGAAGAAGTCGCACATGCATACAACATTGCAGCCATCGAATACATACATCAGATGGCTAAGGCGTTCAGCAGCTCAAGAATATGCAAACCCTATCTATATAACCTAAACAAAGAGCCTGATGTTTCCATAAACGATCTTCCTGCAGTTTCTCAGAAACACAAAATGCCTCTAAACCCTTGGAACAAGGCAACTCCCCCGTCTGCGCTTGGCCTACTCCTCCGGTCTTCCTTGTTTAAGCAACTAGTTGAAAAGAGTATTTCGACTGCTGGTGACGGGGACCAACGACCGCCCGAGGAGAAAATCGTAATTGTGAAGCTGATCAAGGTGCAAAGACCGAAAGAGTGGGGTCGGAGAAAAATGTATCACCATCATACAATCAAACCCTGTGGAATGTGGTGTAAAAGCAATAGAGTAGAAGATTCTAGACATCATTTTACATTTTAGTTCTTGGTGAGATGTATACTTTAATAATTGTATGACATTATAATATTGATGTATACCAAGTAATTTATTTCACATCATGAATCTATTGTTGGAAAATATGCCGAATACGATAACGTTACAACAAAAAACTAGTACATTGATATTACTAGCACAAACGTTTGTTCCAACATCAAGAAGTAATTCCAGTAAAACACCTTAGAACAAATCTGTTCCAATACAGCTACATTTCTACAACAAACTAACTTAGAACATCATGCGTTGGAACATGACATAAATATAAGGTTGTTGTGCGTATTGCTACACTCGGCATGTTGGAACATAAAAGTCGAACTTGTAATTTTGGAGCTCCTTACACAGTTACACTACAAGGAATTCGCTAATGAAGAAAAAAACCAAGGTTAGAGATAGTGTAGTCTATTTCTAGCAATAAACATTGCTTAAAAACCGAGGTCTATGCCAGAATAGACCACGGTTTCGACCACGGGTTAAAACCCAGGTCTTTGTTATAATAGACATCAATTTTTGACCGGCGACTTTTTTAAACCGTCTGTTAGACCGTTTACAACAAAACCAAAGTCTTTTTTTTTTAAAAAAAAACGAGGTCTATTGATGTATAGACTTTGATTTTACTCAATTTTTACTCAAGTTTTACTCAATTTCCATAGATAAAAACCGAGCTCTATTTCAAAAAACCGTGTTCTATTCTTGTATAGACTTTTAGTTTTAAACCGAGGTCTTTCCTTTTGAGAACATAACAAAAGAAAACCGTTGTCTTTCCTATTTTTATAAGAAAGACAACGTTTTACTCTCTGTTTTTCTGTTGTTAACATAACGAAAAAAAGAAAACTATAAAAAGCCAAGTAGTTTGTGATACTTAATAATTAACAAACTTTTTATACCATTTTAAAATATAATATACCAATACAATTTCAATTCTAGAAGTACATTGAATACAAGAAACAAAAATGATAACTAGTCTATTGTTTAGCTAACAAATGTACATTGTACTCTAGAAGTCGAACTGATCAACATCTTGCGTATAATCTAGTCCAACACCAAAAACTAATAACATCATTGCCTATATTAACTAGCTTGTAAAATGGGGGAACTGAAATACAACTATAATTAACTAGCATGTTTTGGCTAGAGACATTTTTCCATTATCTCCAAAATGGATATCAAGTCCTTGATATTGCATCCTGCAATTAATCAAATTAACAATGTTGAATATATCTACAAAACATCCATAGGATCAGTGAGTTTAAATAATCATATTCTTCAAACAACAGATTATTAAAGATAATGTAACTATATAATTTCACATATTCAGTTCACCAACTAATTCCTTCTACAAATCACAGATCAATCAAAAGATAATGTAGCTATATACTTGTGGTTTCACCTCCACGATATGCTGGCCGGTTTTGACAATGACAACATCATCAATTTCCAACTATATAGTACCTAACATCACGAAATGTTGACATCACCTTCACTATAGTACCTAAAAGCACGAAATCCCAGACCTAAGTATAATTCATCCATATAAGGAATTGAAATATCAATTTATCAACATGATCAAGCCAAAATCATTGCAGCATTTGCAACGGCAATAATTTCTACAATTATTTGGAGTGCAATTAAAATAATAACCAAGTGAGAGGTCAATCTTACAACAAGTGAAGTTTGATTGGGAAAAAAAATATATATATGTGGCTCCGACTGTAAACAAGTGAGGTCAATCTTCAATGCCACACACATTTACGCTTTCAACAGAAAATAAACCAGTAGATGAAACCAAGTCAAGAAAAATAGAGAACATTCTTTAATCATTGAATTATCACTTACTCGGGGGATGGATAACGACTGTAGAAAAAACCCTTGCTATCGTGTGTCCAACTAATACTTGAAAACTTAACCTAGTGAAAAGAAATATACATCAGTCACAACTAACAGCAAAAGTCGAAGTTGCAAATATATATCATATAGGTCAAATATCTTTGTTCTTGATTTATCTTATAAAAGAAAAAGTCCATTTAGAATATCACTACGATGAAATTTATCCATGATACGGTATTAGGCTCCATGATCTTATCATCGACCCTCATAACTTTAATTGTAATCCAATCACTTGCACGTGAACTAGTGCCATAAGCAAAGTACTTTGCATCCTCACTAACTGCATATATATTTAACGCCACAAGTCCATCATCGCTTAATGTGTTTGGATTAACCAAAACCTCAGGTTTCTCATCCAAACTACCCTGTAACATCAAATTAAAGCTATTAACTTCAAATTTCAACATGGCGTGTCATCACACGTCAAAATATTACGAAAACTAAAATATTGACAATGAACCTGAACATAAAGGAATGATTGTGGCTGTAAACCAGTGTTATGAAAATAAAAGTACATATCACCAGCCCTAAACAGAGCAGTGCACTTGGGAAAATCATATAATGTAGTAAACCTTTCGAGAAGTTCTCCCTTTTAGAAATAACAAAATTGAAGAGAATATCATATAACTGAAACTAAAGAAGTAAAAGCTTACATGATGAGCTGTTTGGACGTAAGGGGACCTCCTGGACAATGTAAGCCTATCAAAATAATGAGATAGAGCGACACTGAGTTGATTTATTGCAGATGTATACCTATTAAAGGCTAGAAGTATTGCAAATGTATACCTATTTCACAAGGCTAGAGGTATTGCAGATGTATACCTATTAAAGGTTTATGTTGAAAGGTTGCTTCCAAGCCAGATTAAATATCAACTAATATTAGCTTTTCAATAGTGGAAGTCTCGGCCACCACAATGAACTCGAGGATGGAAGCGGTTTTCCCCTGTAGATCAGGAACATATCTTCAAGATATCCACAAGGCAAGAGAGGAATACTGAGTCACCTCCATCAATGATCTGTTTGCTATCAAAATAGCTGACTTAATGTCACATGTCCATCATATTTTATGGAGGGAGGAGTCATAAATAGATTATGGACCCATAAATACAAGCACTTCAACAACAATATGATGTTTTAATAACTTTATACATTACATATCCATCTATTTTGATAAATTACACGCATTAATAAACTTGTATGCATGAAAACTAACTTGAAATTTTATTTGATATTAGTGTGGACCTTTAGTATGAACTGAAAGCAAGATAGAACCTGGAAGTGGTTTCTGATGAGATCATATCAGTAGCATCAACAGATTCTGGGGTCGTGATCAGTTCCCGTCCTTTTTTCGACCCATTTACTACTCCAACATAAAACTGGAACACAAAATATCACAAAAGAGGATGCATGAATGAAGCGGTTGAAAACATGTTCAAGTTTAACGTCCAAGTCATTCAAGAATAGTAGCTACAACATTTTAAAAAAAAAGTAATATCCTTAATAAGTTGAATAAAATTACTTGAAATTAACATATTTATGCATGTTACCGTTCTTAAGAAAGCATGGAACATATCCCGAGCCATGAACTTGTAAATAAAAATTACAAAGTGAATAACAAAACTATCATTCAGGTCGTATATATTAATAAATAACATGGTTACAAAATTATAACGTCTGATTATGTTTAGGGAATCCATAACTCATTAGAGATGACATCCAAATATGTCTATTTGGTGTTTGCTTGTTTATCATATAAGTTCCCAAACTCCCAAGCTTCAACGTTAACACCTCATTCTAAAAAGGGCCCAGATAATTCTATTAGAACATGATAGAAATCATGTTGTGAAAGCTAAAACAGTTTAATATCAATTTGTGTCTCTCACCCCATAGTCAACGTCATATCCATCAATCTCCACAACATCACCGTACTCCTATAAGACAACAAAATCATCCAAACACTCAGTAGAGAAGCATCAACAAACTGATGATAAATAAGAAAATGATTGTAATTCAAAAGTTCCACTTCTTTCTCTCTGTCTCCTGATGAATGGGAATACAAGATAAGGCTACATAAAAACATACAAAATAATTTTGATCCTTTTATGTTCCATTTTTGCTGGTCATTATATAAGAAGATACCAAATATAATTCAATGGAAACTCGCAACAACATATATTCCACGAATGCAATCAGAAAGTAAATTTACTCGTGAAATAAACTATAGTGATGGGGAAAAAATAGCTTACCAGTTTTTGATAGGGATTGAGATGGGGAAATCTCGTGAGGGGATGAGCTCTTCTTCTTTTTTAGGTTTCTCACCCTTCTAAGTTGCTGTTTGCATAAACTGAACAGAAGAACAGTTCAGAACATAGGACATGAAGGTTGAGCTCTTGGGTCCAAAAAAAGTCTCTTTATTTTTAATTATTAGAAAAATACACATAATATAATCGAGCAAATTGAAAATAATACACACTAACTAAAACTAGACCCTGTTGTATTCACTTGAAAATATAGGTTTCATGAGCAAGAGACAAGAAGATTCATTGAACCATTAGTACTCGTACCTTTAAGCTCTTCAAAGTATTGGAAATCTCTCACTTCACCATTGTTAATTCTAGATAATTTTCAACAAGAAATTCAATGGTTTAGGACTTTGCCGCACCCAAATTCTCTCTGTGGCTTCTGCCTCTGCCCCTCTGTCATGCAAGTTAGGCGACCAGAGGCCGATTGCAAGGGTTTGGTTTAGAGTGAAGTCCTGGGACATTAGACTCTTGGCAGAGAATTATTAGTGCACAAAAGGAACATAACAAATTCGGTGAGTTTCTACAGAACTACGAGTAAGATTTGGGACCCTAAGATACTAACCGAAACCAAATCCCTCACCAAAGAATGCCTTTCCGAATAGATGTTTACTGTCCTCGTCGAGACAACCCTCTATGTTGGTTGCATTCATATCTGATGCATCCCAATATAGTTGGGATATATATTTGATTAGATATTTTGATATTCATAATAGGGGACAGATCTCTCCCATACCACTATATATACGAATATATCTGATATTCGTAGACTACGAAAATAATGCCACATAATACAATTCTCCCAATTGCTCTCTCTATTCTTCTTCTTGGAGTATCACCGAAGTCCTTCAAGACTAAGAGTCTAAGGTGTGTAGTAAAAGGTGGACTCTCTAGTAGAGAGTCTAAGGTGTATAGTAAAAGACGGATGCTCTAGTAGCGTTCGTCAAGACAGGCTAGTAGACGAATTAGAGTACGATCCATCGTTTGGGAATCAACCAAATACATTTCCCCTGCAAACTTAATTGAGGTATATCAATTCCCTATATACGTGAGTATATGTTTTATATGCATTAATTGCTAACACTCTCAAAAACACCTAGCTCCACCTCCCCGTTGCAAGCAGGATCAACCCCGTCCTCTTCCACCACAAACATGAAGGCAACAAAGTAATGGCGCTGTCACCACCTCCACCGGTTATATTGTAACGACCCGATTTTCATAAAGTAATTTAGTCTTAATTAAATTTAAATAAATCAAATCATGGAACCTTTTTTTCCTTTCTATCTATCTATATATATATACACACACACACATATATAAAAGCCAATTCTTAGTTGGGCCGTTAAAGGAACCACATAAACACACAAATATTAATCTTCCTACCGCATGTAGCAGCGGAATAACACTAGCATCCTCAAACTATAACTGAAACGTTTATTAACTAATAAATTATCATGAAATATTACTTATATATAATCAAATACACAAAATTATTTCTAGACATGTTTCTAATGTAAAACTAACAAACTTCCATAAACTTCCATATTATAGTTTCATATTAACTTAAAGATTATAAAAGAATAAATCATGCATAGCAGCGGAACTTACTAAACACATACGACACAGTAGTTTAATCTCCTCAAAGCTAACATCCTAAGAAATTAATAATCCATGAAATGCTTCAATGATCAACTTATAAATAACTATTTATATAATAAGCTTAAGTATTATTCCATGCTTCAAGATAAATGTATAATACTCCTTCTAATCATGCAACTAGTGAAATAGGCTTCCCCATTAAACTCACAACATAGAAAATAATTTTGAATCCATGTCAAAGATTTCATTTGATTTATAACTTAACAACAACACTCCTTAAAATTAATTAGTCAAGTAATAACACGTTATCAATTAAATAATCATCTTGTATATAATTGCAAAGTGGTCATGTTGTCATATGCTTCGACTCCCCTCGTACTCCACCCGCTCGCTCCAAGCTAACCTGGCTCAATAAAGGGTTGGGGTGAGCTTCTTTCAGCTCGTGGAGGATCACAATTCATAACAATCATATACAAAATTAAGAGCATAAAATATAAACAGTCATAACTTGTAACTTGTAAACTTGCAACTTGAATATTATATTCAATAAATTGAATATAAACTTGTAACTTGTAATCCATGTACTCACTGAAATCTTGAATTTGTATATCAAATAAATTGAATATACACTTGTAACTTGTAAATATAACAGCTATAAATCACACAATTAATTAAGCATATAATTGACATAAAAAGGAAACCCCCACCTGAATTGTGATGCAACTCGGAATGTAGATGCAATTACTCTATTGTTTGTAGCACTCAGTAGTCTCATCTCCTTCCTACTTAAGCATGCATGACTCTGTCTTTGTCTCCAATTAAATATATGGGATTTGGAATTTTGGAATTTAGGGTTTGGTTGATGATTTAGGAAATTTTGAAAATGGATTTGAAAGAATTAGAGAACTTCTAAGAATGGATTTGCTGCGCAGCAGCAGATAAATAATTTATTTTTCACAAACGGTAAGAGATAAAACTTTGAAAATTTTACAGAAGGAAATAAACTTTCTTGAAAGTATCATACTAAAGTTTCATGATTTTAGAAGAAGTTTAACTATGGGTTTTGAATTTTTGAATCCGAATAAGTCGAAACAGTAAATTCTGCACAGCGGTGGAAAAACCTTAATAACTCGAACATTACTGAAGGGATCACTTTGAAAATTTACAGAATAATAGAAGACATATATATGTTGTACATATCCAAAACTCATAATTTTTCAACATGTATAAATATGTTTTTCGAATTTCTCAAATCAGAAAGCAGAATATTTCAGATCATATGTAGACGTAATAGAAAGATTATATAAAATAAAATATAAGTTGGATGGATTTGAAACTTTTATATAAAATAGATAACATACTGGGGAACAACATATTAAAAAATAATAATATTTGAAGACATATAAATATATATCACGAATTTTCTAGATGGAATAACATAATATTTATAATCTGAATCAGCAGAGATAGAAAATTTATATAAAATTAAATACGACTCATATGGAGTTGAAATTTTTACTGTAACTTGAGAACATATCATGCAATAACACACTAAAAATTCATCGAAAAATAATTTGTATTGACATGAATTTCGAATTTTTCAAAGTAGATACCTTGAAAATAGAGTGAAAGAGGAAAATGAGGTTGACGGCTCTCGGAAGGGCTTCTAGGGCTTATGCACGAAATTCTTAAGAAAAATAGATGATTTGGATTACTATTTTGATTTATGACATGAATCCCTTATTTATAGATTATATTTCTAGGTTTAGAACTCCTATTTCTTGTTCCCTAAGTAAAAATCATCATAGGCTAACTTGGGCTTGACTAATGCATTGGGCTAGGATCCAAATTAAATATTTAAAAGTCTAATAACATGAAATATAATTTTAGCCATAGCTTAAAATAATTTCCATAGTTTACGAAAAATAAATATTTCTCATTGGACAAAAATAGATATTGAAATATAATAATAATAAAATAATTTACGGGGCGTTACATATATGCTCGATTTCTACAGCTTCAATGATGAGATAACTGTTGAGAGGTGGTGGGCATGCGAAGGGGGAAATGAGAAAACCCTAGCTTCAATTTTTTGTTGAACACGTGAACTATTAGAAAGTTGTTAACTTTTGACCAAAAACATTGTACAAAAATAAAATAAAAATTTAATCAACTACACAAAATAACTATGCTATAAAAATTGAGGTCTATTTGTAAAAATATTTTCGCTAATAGATTACGAGTAGAAAAATCGTTGACAAAAACTGTAGTCTATTTGCGTAAAAATGCGCTAATAGACTACATTTTTCAAAAATCGTGGCACAAAGCGCAGTCTATTAGCAAAAGAAGTGCGTTAATAAACTACATTTACAAATAAATGAGGCGCGTTAGTTTATTAGTGAATTTGTGCGCTAATAGACTACATTTTCACCCAAAACCATTGTTAATGCTCAAATAGACCACAATTTCTTACAAAACTGATGTCTATTTGGTGTAGTCTATTAGAATTATTCTAGTAGTGTTACTCGACATAATCCATGAAACATAATCTTCAGGCCATATTTCAGACACTGAAAAATACATGTTAAAACAAGAGGAATCGAGCCAAGTTCTGGACTCTTTCTGGTAGACAAAATATGCCCCGTCTAAATGCTCACAATTACTGATATAGTCCCCAAGATACAATAACTAATCGTCTTAAAGATGGTGTCACTACAAACCTTTGAGCTCTGACAAACTAAAAAGTGTTGGCGAACTAGACACCAACATAAAAGACTCATGTACAACTTTTGCATGATCCTTTGGATTTTCTAATATGCCTATAAATCATATACTTAAATCTAACAAAAATCTACTGAAATAACCTCACCAACGGGAAATTAAAAGCTCACCACGAATAACATATTCATGGATTTGTAACCCCCTTGTTGTAACTTTCGGAACCTTACTACTCATTTAAGGCACTCAATCACTAATCACTTCATTTTGTGAATGTTACATGCACCTAGACATCATCCAGGTCACATATATGAGGGTAGACCAAAAGTCTTTCAAGAGTTGCAAAATCTATGTTGGAATAAGAATTAAAATTCCAATAAAACTTAGGCCCCCAAGCCCAAGCCTAACCCTTTAGATCCAAACACAAAAATAAGCTATGGGCCACATCCCACACATGTATTAAGTGGTTGAACTCACAACAATACAAACTAATATATAAACTAGCATAAAGTTAATTAAGTGATCAATGTGGGATGGACAATCAAGTGATCATTTTTGTGTCAAATTCCCACATCCGCAACACTATGAATGTTAACTTCAAGTGACCATTTTTGTGTATTAATTTCTCTCTTAACGAAATTTAGTTTAGGAATTGTGAGGAGATGTTCAATTTCATCAAGTGAGCCTATACTTTGTAATATGGTGTATTGGGAATGTGGAACCGGAGTCAGGGAGTGGAGAACCGGTGGTTTAAACCGGGTTTTAACATCAAGAAAACAAACTGGTCAGAGCAAACCGGGTTCGATTAGTTTGGGATAACCGTCGTTTGTGACGAAGCAGTTGCAGTTAGTGACGAAGAAAACCGTCACATTTTGTCCTGTAGCTATACGAACACAGCGTGAGCTTCATGCAGTTATAACTTCCTATCCAGTTGCATTCGAGCTTCGATTCATATATCATTGTAAAGCTCTCATTGAGGAGAATATAACTACGATCGCATTATCTCCTGTACTTTAGATTAGAGAGAGTATTTAGAGATTGAGTGTTCGTGCCCTAATTTGTATCCAGAATTGGGCATTTCATTTCTTGAGCTAATTCTCTGTAATTGATTGAAGTTCTTAGTGGATTGAAGTGTGCCTTGCCTCCGTGGATGTAGTTCATCTTGAACGAACCACGTTAAAACTGTGTTTGATCCATTTCTATTTCCTGTTCTGCGTAAGCTGAGTTCGGTTACATTCTGGCCGAACTGTGAGTGTGAATTCAGAGTGTTTTCTTCGTACATTTTTCCAGATTCTTTGGAGTTGTGTGTTCTTGAGTTGTTTTTCACTAACAAGTGGCGCCGTCTGTGGGAACCAACTCTCACAGCTTGAAGAAGGGAAGGAATGGCTAGTATGAAGATGGACTTTGAGAAGTTTACAGGGAGAAATGATTTCACACTGTGGAAGATCAAGATGAATGCGGTTTTGGTTCACAATGGCCTTGATCTTGCTTTGATACCTCTTGATTCGTGGGAAGAAAGTGAGAAACCCAAGTTTGGATCCATAGATAAGAAAGCCCTCAGTCTTATCTTTCTGTGTTTGAGTGATAAACCGCTGAGAGAGGTCTCAAGATGCAAGAGTTCCTTAGAAGCATGGAAGAGGTTGGAGGAGTTGTATCAATCTAAGTCAGTTTCCAACAAGCTGTTCTTAAAGCAGAAGATGTTGGCCTTCAAGATCACTGAAGATAAGGTAATTTCTGACCAACTTGATGAGTTTATTAAGATGGTTGAGGAATTGGAAGACCTGGATGTGAAAATGGAGGAGGATGATAAAGCATTGATGGTGTTAAACATTCTTCCAAAATCCATGGAAAGTTTTAAGGATGCCTTGATGTATGGGAGAGATGAGCAGCTATCTTATGATGGGATAGTGAAGGCTCTAAGGTCTAAATGCTTCCAGACTCAAGATGATAAAGGCATGGTGCAATCTGGAGAAGGTTTGAATGTTAAATTCAAGAAACCTTGGCAAGGGAAGAAGGGACAAAATTCTAAGGACTTCAAAGCAGGAGATTCCAATCCAAAGAAGGGAAGTGAATGGGTTGAGAAGAGGAAATGCTTCAAGTGCAAGCAGCCTGGTCACTTGAAGAAGGATTGTCCTAAAAGAAACAAGAAAGGTGGAAACCAAGGGGCAGAAGCTGCTGCCATTGACCTTCAAGAAGATCCTCCAGAGGTATTGAATGTTACTGAATCAAGAATGGTGAAAGAATGGGTCCTGGACACAGGCTGCTCCTTTCATATGTGTCCACACCAGTCATGGTTTGATGAATTAAAGAGAGAAGATGGTGGAAATGTTCTCCTGGGCAATGACCAATCATGCAAGGTCAAAGGAATTGGATCAGTGAGCATAAGAATGTTTGATGGTGTGGTCAGAATCATCTCCAATGTAAGATATGTTCCTGGCCTTAAAAGAAATCTTCTATCTCTTGGTTCTTTGGTAACTAGTGGTTGTCAGTTTAGCTCAGTGGATGGCTTCTTGCATATCACTAAACATGATAAAGTGGTGATTAAAGGTAGACAGCATAATGGGTTGTTTATCTTGATTGGTTCACCTGTTGTTGGGAGTGTTGATATGGTCTTGAGCAGTTCTGAGCTTGTTAAATGGCACAAGAGGCTTGGACACATAGGAGAGAAAGGGTTGAAGGAACTGTCAAGAAGTGGAGTAATTGGAAACATGGGAAATCAAAACCTGGAGTTTTGTGATCAGTGTGCTTTGGGCAAGTCCAAGAAGCTGCCCTATGGAAAGGGTGTTCACACAACTCAAGAGCCATTAGATTATGTCCACTCTGACATATGGGGTCCTGCAAGAACAGAGACTCATGGTGGAGCAAGGTATTTCATGTCTTTGATTGATGATTACAGTAGAAAGGTGTGGATCATGTTGATGAAGAATAAGAGTGATGCTTTTCCTAAGTTCAAAACATGGTTGATTCAACTGGAAAATGTCAAAGGGAAGAAGCTGAAGCACCTTAGGACTGATAATGGATTGGAATACCTCTCAACTGAGTTCACAAACTTCTGTGAAGAAAGAGGAATCAAGAGACATAGGACTGTCCCAATGAATCCTCAACAGAATGGGGTTGCTGAGAGGCTTAATAGGACTCTTCTTGAAAGAGTAAGGTGTATGCTGTTGGATGCTGGGTTGCCAAAGGTATTTTGGGGTGAAACCATTGCTACAGCATGTTATCTCATTAACAGGTCACCCTCATCGGTGATTGGGTTCAAAACACCTGAAGAGGTGTGGAGTGGACAGAAACCAAGTTATGAAGGTTTAAGGGTGTTTGGTTGTCTTGCTTTTGTCCATGTCAAGCAAGACAAGTTCGATGCAAGAGCTCTAAGATGTGTATTTCTTGGATATCCAGATGGAATAAAGGGCTACAGATTGTGGTGTCTAGAGAAGGGAAATCAGAAGATAATCACAAGTAGAGATGTAAAGTTTAATGAGAATGTGATGGCTTATACTTCAACAGGCTCTAAGGAAGAACTTGATGGTGCTAAAGAGTGAAGAGATATCAATTCAGGTGGAGCATCCTGCTGAAGATGATCACACATCTCAACCACAAGAGAATCTACAAGATAGTGATTCATCATCTGAAGAAGAAGAACAAGCTGGACCTTCACAAAATGTGAGAGAATACAGCATTGGAAGGGACAGACCTAGAAGAACAATAAATAGACCTGACTTCTATGGGCAAGCAGGGAGTGTTTATTATGCCTTGAGTGTTGCTGAAGACCTGGAATCACAAGAGCCTAGCAGTTTTAAAGAAGCACTAGATTGTGAAGAAGGAGAGCACTGGATTCAGGCAATGATTGAAGAGATGGAATCCCTGGAAAAGAATGAGACCTGGATATTGGTGGATAAACTAAAAGGTCAGAAACTTGTGAGTTCTAAATGGATATACAAGAAGAAGCTAGAGACTGCAGGATCCAAACAAGTGAGGTTTAAAGCAAGATTGGTGGCTAGGGGCTTTACACAAAGGGAAGGAATTGATTTTAATGAAGTTTTATCTCCAGTAGTTAAGCACTGCTCAATCAGGTTGCTTTTATCAAAGGATACTCAAGAGGACATGGAATTACAACAACTAGATGTAAAAATAGCATTCTTACATGGAGAACTCATTGAGAAAATATATATGAAACAGCCAGAAGGCTTTGTTGTTCCTGAACAAGAAGACAAAGTTTGTTTGCTGAAGAAGTCACTGTATGGACTCAAACAAAGTCCAAGACAGTGGAATAAGAGGTTCAATGACTTCATGATCAGTGTTGGCTTTGTAAGAAGTCTTTATGATAGTTGTGTTTACTTCAACAAGTGTTCAAAGCAAGATAAAGTCTTCCTGCTTTTGTATGTGGATGATATGCTGATTGCCAGCAAGAACAAGAAGAGTGTACAATGGTTGAAGGACAGACTTAACACTGAATTTGACATGAAAGACCTGGGAGATGCCAAGAAGATTTTGGGCATGGATATTCTGAGGAACAGAGAAGCTGGAGTTCTTTGGTTATCTCAAAGGCAATATCTACAGAAGGTTTTGGAGAGGTTCCACATGCATGAATCCAAACCTCTCTCCACTCCAGTTAATCTACAGAAGAAACTCACCAAAGAACAATGTCCAAAGACTGAAGAGGAGGTCATACATATGAGCAATATTCCTTATGCAAGTGGAGTTGGAAGTCTCATGTATGGGATGATTTGTAGTAGGCCTGACTTGGCCTATGCTGTTTCTTTAGTGAGCAGGTTCATGTCAAACCCAGGTGTTGAACATTGGGAAGCTTTGAAGCATGTGATGAGGTATTTGAAGGGTTCAGTGAACTTGTCACTGAAGTTTGAGAAGAAAGTGAATGGAAGCACTGTTGCATTGGAGGGGTTTGCTGATTCTGATTTTGCAGCAAACATAGACACTAGGAAATCTATTTCTGGATTTGTGTTCACCTTATTTGGAACAGCCATCAGCTGGAGAAGTGTACAACAATCAGTTGTAGCACTTTCAACAACAGAAGCAGAATATATCTCTCACTGAAGCTATCAAAGAAGCAATCTGGCTTAAAGGGATTTTGAGAGATTTGGACATCAAGCAAAAGTGTGTGGTGATTTACTGTGATAATCAGAGTGCTCTACACCTTGTGAAACACCAAGCATTTCATGAAAGGTCAAAGCACATTGATGTTAAGTTGCATTTTGCTAGGGATATTATTGATTCTGGTTCTGTGGAAGTGAAGAAGGTACACACATTGCATAACCCTGCTGATTTTCTTACTAAGGGTGTACCTGGGAACAAAGTGGAGCATTGCTCGAGCCTGCTGCAGCTTGAGCAATGTCATGAAGAGCATTAACAGACAAGGCAGTGGTGAGGCATGAAGAGGCACACATGATTCATTGAGGTGGAGATTTGTGAGGAGATGTTCAATTTCATCAAGTGAGCCTATACTTTGTAATATGGTGTGTTGGGAATGTGGAACCGGAGTCAGGGAGTGGAGAACCGGTGGTTTAAACCGGGTTTTAACATCAAGAAAACAAACTGGTCAGAGCAAACCGGGTTCGAGTTAGTTTGGGATAACCGTCGTTTGTGACGAAGCTGTTGCAGTTAGTGACGAAGAAAACCGTCACATTTTGTCCTGTAGCTATACGAACACAGCGTGAGCTTCATGCAGTTATAACTTCCTATCCAGTTGCATTCGAGCTTCGATTCATATATCATTGTAAAGCTCTCATTGAGGAGAATATAACTACGATCGCATTATCTCCTGTACTTTAGATTAGAGAGAGTATTTAGAGATTGAGTGTTCGTGCCCTAATTTGTATCCAGAATTGGGCATTTCATTTCTTGAGCTAATTCTCTGTAATTGATTGAAGTTCTTAGTGGATTGAGGTGTGCCTTGCCTCCGTGGATGTAGTTCATCTTGAACGAACCACGTTAAAACTGTGTTTGATCCATTTCTATTTCCTGTTCTGCGTAAGCTGAGTTCGGTTACATTCTGGCCGAACTGTGAGTGTGAATTCAGAGTGTTTTCTTCGTACATTTTTCCAGATTCTTTGGAGTTGTGTGTTCTTGAGTTGTTTTTCACTAACAGGAATGTTAAGTACACCCTACCAATCTAATCAAAACATAGATTATTATTCCACAATTGGATTCCTAAAGAATCAAGCATTTTCCACAAATATTTTAGTTGCATACAGTAACCAAGTTCTTAAATAAAAGTTTTCAACAATCCCTCACATGAGTAGAAAATTGATGCACATATGAATACATGACATAGACCAATCCTCAAGCGACATTATTGCATTGGGATATGTAGCTTTTATCTTTGATCTTTCAATAGTAGAATACTTTCGAATATACTAGTGGTTTAGTGGACATAATGCCTTGACAAGATTATCTATGACTGACAAAACTATGAGAATGAAAGTTATTAGAGATCTATTATGTAAATATTATTGTCTTGGTAGGATACTTTATCAGAAATAGCCAATGTCAAATTCTAACTGGAAGACCCTTCCAAAATAACTATAACATCAAATTAACAATGCAATCTATCGACAATGCCAAAACTGAAAAAGCGGGAGGAGCCGACCGAGCAAGTGTCACAGAGAAAAACTAAAGAGGGAAGAAACAACTATACGGCTGGGCAAGATGTTGCTCGACCAAGGAAAATACCATTGTCGATCATGTACAAATATGCATTTTTGGTTCAAATTCAATTTTCACCAAAGATAACCTATCTTATTAACTCTTATAAATACCTGAAGGATCTCTACACCAAATGTGTATATATATATATATATACATATATATATATATATATATATATATATATATTCATATTTTTTAGTCCTTAGCAAGGAAGGAAAAGTTCAAGAAGGAAGAATCCAAGAGCAAGAAACATTGGGCCTTATCTTTTTATTGTATTTTTCTTCAATGGTTATGTGATAATTTTGGGAGGTTCTGCATGATAATGAACTGGTTGATCTGCATTTCGACGGCCACCCCTTTACATGGACAAATGGTCAAAGTGGAGTAAACAATATTTATTGTCGACTTGACCGTTTCACAGTGAATTTACGTTGCAAAAATCTCTTTTTGTTTGATTGTGTGTGAAATTACCGAGAATGAAATATGATCATTCATCTATTCTGCTTAAAACACAAGCTTGACAGAGGTGTAATGGACAACAAGTTCGTCAACGGAAGATTTTCCGATTTGAAAAGACGTGATTGACGCATACTCAATGCCAAGAAGCTATGCGAAATGGTTGGAGGGGCACAGATGGGTCCTTTGCCACAAATTTTTCTAATTTTGGGACATCTCTCCTGTAAATATCAGTTCAATGTCATCAAGTGATCATAGATTGTAGTAGAGGGTTTGACGAGTCCGGAACCGGGTTCAGTATGTGGAGAACCGGGCTAGAAAACCGGGTTTTAGCTGGATCAGTTATAAGGTGTAAAAGGAAACCAGAGTCAAGGCGGTTATAACTGTCATTTGCAACGGATTAAAATCGTTGCATGTAAAACCGTTGTTGAAAGCCTGCTGAACAGTTTTGTGCAGTTGAGAACATAATTGGTTACAACTGATTCTACTTCCTGATTCGAGCTCTGTCCTTTATATACATTGAAACCACTTGAAGATGAGAGTTGATACACGTTACTTTCCCTCTGAATACACTACTCAATCAATAGAATTAGATAGCTAAGTTTCTTGAGCTCAATTCGGTCTGTGAATTGGGGGTTTCTAGTTTTCTGGATTGATTCTTGTCATTGATTGATAAGTGAAGTGAATTGAGGTGTATGGAACCTCCGTGGATGTAGATAACATTGATCGAACCACGTAAACTCCTTGTGTTCTTCATTTTCTATTTCTGTTCTGTGTTCGGTTTCATTTGGCCGAATTCTTTGTTGTTTTTCATCTTCTTCCTGGTTTGAGTGTTGTTTGTGTGTGTGATAAGAGTTAATTCCTAACAAGTGGCGCTGTCTGTGGGAAGACTTGGGCACACACTAGAAGAAGCAAGCAGAATGGCTGGAGTTAAGATGGATGTGGAGAAGTTTCAGGTAAGAATGATTTCTCACTTTGGAAAATCAAGATGAATGTTGTATTGGTTCAAAATGGTTTAGACTCTGCACTTCTTCCTGTTGATCAATGGTCTGATGCTGAGAAACCAAAGTTTTCAGAAGTGGATAAGAAGGCTTTGAGCCTGATATTTCTGTGTTTGGGTGATAAACCCCTGAGGGAGATATCAAGGTGCAAGAATGCAGTAGAGGCATGGGGAAATTGGAAGAACTTTGTCAATCAAAGTCAATATCAAGCAAATTGTTTCTGAAGCAGAAATTGATGTCTTTCAAGATTACTGATGATAAGGCCATTTCTGATCAAATTGATGAATTTGTCAAGATGATTGAAGAACTGGAAGACCTGGGTGTGAACTTGGAGGATGATGACAAGGTTTTGGTGGTGTTGAATGTTCTTCCAAAGTCCATGGATAGTTTAAAGATGCATTGATGTTTGGAAGGGATGGAAAAATCAGTTATGAGTCTATCCTCTCAGCTTTGAAGACAAAGTGTTTTCAAAACCAAGGAGATAAGGGCTCTACTCAGGCTGGAGAAGGCTTGAACATAAAGTTCAAAAAGAACTATCAAAAGAAGAAGTTCCAGGGATTCAAGGATAATAAGTTTGGAACTCAGAATTCAAAGAAGAATGGAGACTGGGTTGAAAATAGAAAATGTTTTAAGTGTAAGCAAACTGGACATTTGAAGAAGGATTGCCCACAAAAGAAGAAGAAGCAGGAAAATCAAAGGGCAGAAGTGGCTGTGACTGAACATCAAGATGATGCCCCTGAAGTGTTAAACATCATAGATACAAGGATGGAAAAGGAATGGGTTCTTGATATAGGTTGTTCATTCCACATGTGCCCAAATGAATCCTGGTTCAAAGACTTAAAGAAAGAAGATGGTGGGTGTGTACTACTGGGAAATGACCACTCCTGCAGAGTTAAAGACACAGGATCAATTCAGATTAAGATGCATGATGGAGTCATCAGAACCATTTCAAAGGTGAGGTATGTTCCTGGTCTTAGGAGAAACCTTCTATCTCTTGGTTCTCTTGTGGCAAATGGCTGTCAGTTCAACTCCACAGACGGGTATCTCCATATCACTAAACACAACAAGCTGGTAATCAAGGGAAGGCAACATAATGGCCTGTTTATCCTGATTGGTTCCCCTGTGATAGGTTGTGTTGAATCTGTGATAAGTAGAGGGGATTTTATGAAGTGGCATAAAAGACTGGGTCATATTGGAGAGAGAGGATTGAAGGAGCTGTCCAAGAGGGGTATAATTGGTGAAATAGGAAATCAAACATTTGAGTTCTGTGATAAATGTGCTTTAGGAAAGGCCAAGAAGCTGCCTTATGCTAAAGGGGTACATTCTACTCTAGAACCACTTGATTATGTACATTCAGAGATATGGGGGCCTTCAAGAACAAAGACACATGGAGGAGGAAAGCATTTCATGTCCATCATTGATGATTACAGTAGGAAAATATGGGCATATTATCGTAAGGAACAAGAGTGATGCATTCCTTAAGTTTAAGACATGGTTGAGCCAGATGTAGAACCTAAGAGGGAAGAAATTGAAACATCTTAGGACTGATAATGGCTTGGAATATCTATCTACTGAATTCACAAGGTTCTATGAAGATAAAGGCATTACTAGGCACAGAACTGTCCCAATGAACCCTCAACAAAATGGTGTTGTTGAAAGGTTTAACAGGACTGTGCTTGAGAGAGTTAGATGTATGCTGATTGATGGTGGATTACCCAAATCCTTCTGGGGAGAAACACTGAACACAGCATGTTATTTGATAAATAGATCACCATCATCAACTCTAGGATTTAAGACTCCAGAAGAAGTTTGGAGGGGAAAAGTACCACACTATGATGACTTGAGAGTGTTTGGTTGTCTGGCCTATGCTCACATCAGGCAAGACAAACTTGATGCAAGGGCACAGAGGTGTGTATTCTTAGGATACCCTGAGGGCATAAAAGGCTACAGGTTATGGTGTTTGGAACAGGGAAACCAGAAACTCTTGATAAGTAGAGATGTGAGATTCAATGAGGATGTGGTGGGATACAACTCTACTGGGAGTCAAGAAGAGGCTGATGGTGCTATGGAATCAAAAAGAATTTCCATTCAGGTGGAGCCTACTGATGAAGAGGAGACACCAGAGAAAAATGCTCAAGCTCAACCAGGAAATGACAGTTCATCAGAAGAGGATGAAGATCAACCTGAGATTTCAAATCTCAGAACTTATAGTATTGGTAGAGATAGACCAAGAAGGCAAATCCACAGGCCTGATTTCTATGGACAAGCTGGGAGTGTTTACTATGCATTGAGTGTAGCAGAGGACCTAGAGTTTCAAGAGCCAAACATTTTCAAGGAAGCAATAAAATGCAGTGAAAGTGAACACTGGATAGGGCCCATGATGGAAGAAATGGAATCTCTGGAGAGAAACCAAACCTGGAAACTTGTAGACAAGCCAAAAGGGCAGAAGTTAGTCAGCTCAAAGTGGATATACAAGAAGAAGGTGGAGGCTGGAAAGGCTGATAAGATCAGATACAAGGCAAGGCTTGTGGCAAGGGGCTTTACACAAAGAGAAGACATTGATTATAATGCGGTATTTTCTCCTGTTGTGAAGCATTGCTCTATTAGGCCTTTAGAGCAGCTTGTCTTATAAAATTCAGTAGAAATTATTCACACCATGAAAAGCTCTCAAAATTTCAAATGTAGACTCCTAACTTCATAAATATTAACATATTAAAACATACTTTGAAAATTCAAAATTCTTAATTTTATAAAAATCATTTTCTAGGACCTAAGTTAACAACTTTGTACCTAAAATTAGTTTGTTTTGTAAAATTCGTTAAAAATCATTAGCTCAACGAAATGTCCTTAAATTTGAACCATAGACTCCTATCGTATAATATTAACATAGTATAACAATTTTTGAAAAGTCTAAGTAAATAAGTTTATATAATTTTTGAAAGTTAATGCCACATATAAATTCCGGCGACCGGTGTTGTCTAGTAAAGTTTACACACTTAGATAAAATAATTTCTAATTATATAACACCACTAGCCATAATAATATCATAAATAACAAATTTGGTATTGACTCCAAAATGTGTATTGATTGGAGGGATTACAAGCTGAATCCTTGTGAGTTCAGGTGCCAGACAAGGAATTAATTTCCGTTGTCCTCTACATCAAACGGAGGAGAATTCCTTTCAATACTTGTTCCATTAGATCATTTTTGTAGGAACTTCCAAATTTCCCTAGGACCTTATTGGTTGTCATAATTCAATATACACATTGATTAATCCTAAACATGCATCTATTAATTTAAATACAACATATAGGTGTTTTAGAGTTGACCTGAGAATCGTGTGCACAACGATTCGGTGTAAGACTCTAGGATTGACCTTCTGGACTGTATCCTCCTCAACGCCGGATGGACGACGAACTTCGAGAAATCCCAAGTGTGGGAACCAACACTACCGTCGCCGTCCTCTTACTCTCTCTTTTCTAGTTATGTGATTTTTTACGTGTATATTATATTTCACAGACTGAGAGTTATGTATTTAATACAGAATAACTGAGTGTGAGTCTGGCCTGGTAGTTTAATTCCCTATTGGGCTAGGAGTCTGATGGGTCAGTCCAGGGATCAAATACAAGAAATAAAGATGAGCCTAACTTTGAATTAATTCTTCTATATTCAGCCCATAACATAATTAATTCATAAATATTAATTCATTCCACTAAAGAATTAATACTGACTTATCCCTTTATTCTCGAATTGAGTCGGGGATTGAATTAGACTTAATTAATCCCCGTATTTAAGATATCGAATATCCATTAATTAATTAAAGCCTCACACAGCTTAAATTAATTAATTGTTTATTAATTCCTTAAGTAGTACCATTTAACTTTATTATTGTACCTGAACTTAATCAACCTGCAGGGTTTAGTACAATAAACCTTTTGAGCTCCTAAAGAGGATAGCATCATCCTAAATTGATACGGTTAACTAGACAAAAATTACCAGTTATCATATGCAAGCTACTGTCACTCAAGATATAGAGTGTAAAGAGTTAGAACTTAACTCTCACCCATAGCAAATTAAAGTGACACATAGACATGCACACATAACTGTAATCTTATTTAGGGTTTAGATTATAATAAGCCACCGAGATCTCTTGTTCTTCACTAAGGTCAGGCAGAAGAACTTATCTCACCGTGATTCTATCAATACATAAAGACGTACCAGTATAAGTAAATAGTCAAGATAAACTATTCCTACTTGATACTGCAGCCTATACCAACAACTCGTCCTCAAGTTGTCTCAGATGTAATATATATTTTATATCTCATTAAGATTAACCAATCATATGATCTTCTGTGATCTACAACACACCATATGATCTACTTATATAGAGAGATATAGGGATATAAGTGATTAGTGTAAACAGAATCAAATAGGAGATTGATAGTGAATAACTGGGAACATTGTATATAAAGGTCTTGCTTTCAATATACAAATCCAACAATCTCCCACTTATACTAAAACAAACTTTTAGTATACCAGGTGTCTAACTATCTAGCTATTACATTCTCCCACTTATACTAAAAGTTTACTAAGTGACTGGCATCAATCGCAGCCCTAGTCCCTGAACATGCTTGTCGTAGACTTTCTGCGGTAAGCTATTCATGAATGGGTCAACCAAATTCTCTGTTGTACAATCTTCTCTATCCATACATCTCCTTGTTTTACGATTTCTCGTATTATGTCGTACTTTCTCTCTATGTGTTTAGTCGTCTTGTGAGTTATCACAATAGATTGTGATACTCTTAGGCAAACTAGGTACCACGCCTAGATCCAAGAGGTAGTTCCAGAGCCATACTGCCTCCTTAGTAGTCTCTGAAGTGACCACATATTCGGCTTCCATAGTGGAGTCCGCAATGCATCTCTGCTTTGCACTCCTCCATGAAACGGCTCCTCCTCCCAAGGTAAACACATATCCCGACGTAGATCTTTTCTCATCCCGGTCAGCCTGGAAATCCCAATCCATATAACCCAATGGATTTAGACTGTCTGCCTAGTATACTAGCTTGTAATCTCTAGTCCAATGTGCCTATCCAGGGTTAGACGGATATCTTGCCACTATGTCAACTGCATAGCAGATATCAGGTCTCCTGCATAGCATGGCATACATAAGACTAACTAATGCGGAAGCATAGGGTACTTGTCTCATTTCCTCTTTCTCCTTAGGTGTCTTAGGACACATCTCCTTAGAAAGTGGAACACCATGTCTGAAAGTTAGCAATCCTTTCCTGCCGTTTGCATGCTAAGACGAGTGATCACAGTATCAATATAGATCGCTTGGGATAACTTTGATCCCAAGAATGTAAGCTGCCTCTCCCAAGTCCTTCATTTGAAACTATTCGGATAACCATATCTTTATGTATAATAATACCTCCACATTGTTTCCAACTAGGACAACATCATCTACATAAAGGGCAAGAAATACTTTATCTTCGTTGACATCTAAGCGATACACACAACTCTTGTTTTCACTTTGAGTAAATCCATAGGATTTAATCACCTCGTCAAAGCATAAGTTCCATGACTTGGAAGCTTACTTGAGTCCATAAATGGACTTCTTGAGTTTCCACACTAGATGCTCTTCGCCTTCCCTCACATAACCCTCTGGTTGTTGCATATAGATGTCCCTTGTTTAAGAAAGCGGTTTTGACATCCATCTGCCAAACCTCAAGGTTTAAGTGAGCTGTTATGGCGAGAAGGATCCGAATGGACTTGAGCATTACCACCCGCGAAAAGGTTTCATCATAGTCTTTACCCTCGATCCGGGTATACCCTTTCTCCACTAGCCCAGCCTTATAGGCCGTGACCTCTCCATCTGCTCCTCTCTTTCTCTTGTATATCCACTTACTGCCTATAGATTTACAGCCATCTAGCAATATAGCGTTCTCATATACATCCATAACAGTTGTGGATTCAAATTCAGAATTGTAGGTATCAATTCAATTTCTTCAAGTGAACATGAAGTGTAGTAGAGGTTGCATAGGGTCAGGAACCGGGTCTGGGTTGGGAAGAACCGGGCCAAAGAACCGGGATAAATTCAGTTCAGATTTGGAAGGTATTTGATGAACTGGGCTTGCAGCGGTTATAACAGAAATCCGCAACGGTTTTGGACTGTTGCATGAAAAACCGTTGTGGAAGACTCGTAGCAGTTTAGAAAACAGTTGCAACTAATTTTGATTTCAACTCCCAGAGTTTCTTGATTCGATCTTAGCTTGTTATATACATTTGTTCAACATGTAAAGAAGAGTTGATACACGTAATTTTCCCTCTGAAAACACTACTCAATCATTTGAATTAGAGAGCTAGGGTTCTTGAGCTCAATTCGGATTGTGAATTGGGGCTTCTAGTTTTCTGGGTTGTTTCTTGTAATTGATTGTTTAGTTGAGTATATTTAGGTGTATAGAGCCTCCGTGGATGTAGATCACATTGATCGAACCACGTAAAAGCTTGTGTTCTTCATTTTATTTCCTGTTTTTGCGTTCGGTTTCTAGTGGTCGATTTTCATTTTGTTTTTCATTCGTTTCTGGTTTGAACTTGTTGTTTGTGTGTTATAAGTGTTCTCAAACCTAACAAGTGGCGCCGTCTATGGGAAACACACACACAAACGCGAAGAAGAAGAAGAATGGCTGGAGTAAAGATGGATGTGGAGAAGTTCTCTGGAAAGAATGACTTCTCACTCTGGAAGATCAAAATGAATGCGGTGCTGATTCAAAATGGCTTGGACTCTGCCCTTATTCCTGTTGACCAATGGCCTGATGCTGAGAAATCCAAGTTTCCTGAATTGGATAAGAAGGCCCTGAGTTTGATATTCTTATGCCTGGGAGATAAACCTTTGAGGGAGGTTTCGCGGTACAAGAATGCAGTGGAGGCATGGGGAAAATTGGAGGAACTGTATCAATCAAAGTCTATATCAAACAAACGGTTTCTGAAACAGAAGCTAATGTCTTTCAAAATCTCTGATGATAAAGGTATTTCTGATCAACTTGATGAGTTTGTCAAGATGATTAAAGAGCTGGAAGATTTGGGGGTGAATTTGGAGGATGATGATAAGGCCCTGATGGTGTTAAATGTTCTTCCAAAATCCATGGAAAGCTTCAAAGATGCACTGATGTTTGGAAGAGATGGGAAAATCAGTTATGAATCCATCTTGTCAGCATTGAAGACCAAGTGCTTTCAGAATTAGGGATAGAAGAGTTCTACACAAGGTGGAGAGGGCTTGAACATTAAGTTCAAAAAGAATTTCCAGAAGAAGAAGTTCCAGGGAGTTAAAGACAATAAATCTGGAACTCAAAATGTAAAGAAACAAGGTGACTGGGTTGAAACCAGGAAGTGTTTCAAATGTAAGCAAACAGGACACTTAAAGAAGGACTGTCCACAAAAGAAGAAGAAGCAGGAGACTCAGAGGGCAGAGGTGGCAATGACAGAGCATCAAGAAGACATCCCAGAAGTCCTAAACATAACAGACACCAGAATGGAAAAGGAATGGGTACTGGATACTGGATGCTCATTCCACATGTGCCCAAATGAATCATGGTTCAAGGATCTAAAGAAAGAAGATGGAGGATGTGTATTGCTAGGAAATGATCACTCCTGCAGAGTCAAAGGCACAGGATCAGTTCAAATTAAAATGCATGATGGAGTCATCAGAACTATCTCTCAAGTGAGGTTATGTCCCTGGATTGAAAAGAAATCTTTTATCCCTTGGCTCTTTAGTGGCAAATGGCTGTCAGTTCAATTCCCTAGATGGGTATCTTCACATCACCAAACACAATAAGCTGGTAATCAAAGGAAGGCAACACAATGGCCTGTTTATTTTGATTGGATCACCTGTGATAGGATGTGCTGAATCTGTAATAAGCAAAGAAGATGTGATGAAGTGGCATAGAAGATTGGGTCATATTGGAGAGAAAGGGTTGAAGGAGTTATCCAAGAAGGGTATCATTGGTGAAATGGGGAATAGAGCACTAGATTTCTGTGATAAGTGTGCTACGGGAAAGGCAAAGAAACTGCCTTATGCCAAAGGGATTCATTCCACTCAAGAACCCCTGGATTATGTACACTATGATATTTGGGGGCCTTCAAGAACAGAAACACATGGAGGGGGAAGGTATTTCATGTCCATCATTGATGATTATAGCAGAAAAACCTGGGTGTATGTTTTGAGAAACAAGAGTGATGCATTTCTCAAATTTAAAACATGGTTGAATCAGGTGGAGAACCTAAGAGGGAAGAAGCTTAAACATCTTAGGACAGATAATGGCCTAGAATATCTGTCCACTGAATTCACAGAGTTCTGTGAAGAGAAGGGCATCACAAGGCACAGAACTGTCCCTCTAAACCCCCAACAGAATGGAGTTGCTGAAAGATTTAACAGAACAGTGCTGGAAAGAGTTAGATGCATGTTGATTGATGCTGGGTTACCTAAATCCTTCTGGGGAGAGACAATGAATACCGCATGTTATTTGATCAACAGGTCACCATCATCAACTCTAGGATTTAAAACTCCAGAAGAAGTGTGGAGTGGTAAGACTTCAACCTACCATGACTTAAGAGTATTTGGTTGTCTAGCCTATGCCCACATTAGGCAAGATAAACTTGATGCAAGAGCACAAAGATGTGTATTTCTGGGATATCCTGAGGGCATAAAAGGCTACAGGTTATGGTGCTTAGAACAGGGAAACCAGAAGCTTCTTATAAGCAGAGATGTAAAGTTCAATGAAGATATAATGGGATACAACTCTACTGGGAGCCAAGAGGAAAAGCTGATGGAGCTGTGGAACCTGAAAGAATTTCTGTTCAGGTGGAGCCTAATAATGAGCAGAGACCACCAGATGAGAATACACAAGCTCAGCAAGAAGATGACAGTTCATCAGAAGAGGAAGAAGGCCAAACTGAGATGGCAAATCTCAGAACCTATAGCATAGGAAGAGATAGGCCAAGAAGACAAATTCAAAAACCTGACTTCTATGGATTAGTTGGCAGTGTATTTTATGCACTGAGTGTAGCAGAAGACTTGGAGTTTCAAGTGCCTAGTAGTTTCAAGGAAGCAGTGAGTTGCAGTGAGAGTGAATACTGGATAGGAGCCATGATGGAGGAAACGGAATCCTTAGAGAGAAACCAAACCTGGAAACTTGTAGACAAACCAAAAGGGCAGAAACTAGTTAGCTCAAAATGGATTTTCAAGAAAAAGATGGATGCTGGAAAAGTTGATAAGATCAGGTACAAGGCAAGGTTGGTTTCCAGAGGCTTCACTCAAAGGGAGGGCATTGATTACAATGAAGTATTTTCTCCAGTAGTGAAGCATTGCTCTATCAGGTTACTTCTATCAAAGGTTACTCAAGAAGACTTGGAATTACAACAGCTAGATGTTAAGACAGCATTCCTGCATGGAGATCTGGTTGAAAAGATATACATGAAGCAACCTGAGGGCTTTGTGATTCCTGGAACTGAAGAGAAGGTTTGTTTTCTCAGGAAGTCACTCTATGGGTTGGAAACAAAGTCCCAGGCAGTGGAATAAGAAGTTCAATGAGTTCATGATAGGTGCAGGGTTCATTAGAAGCTTATATGACAGCTGTGTATATTTTAACAGAGGTTCAAGAGCTGAACAGGTGTTCCTGCTGTTATATGTGGATGACATGCTTATAGCTAGCAAGAGCAGTGACAAGATACAACGGCTGAAAGGAAAGTTGAATTCAGAATTTGACATGAAAGATCTAGGGGAAGCCAGGAAGATTCTAGGAATGGATATCATTAGAAGGAGAGAGACTAGAACATTATGGCTATCACAGAAGCAGTATCTGGAGAAGGTTGTGGAGAGATTCCACATGCATGAATCCAGACCAGTAAGTATTCCAGTAAATCTACAGATAAAGTTATACAAGGATCAGTGCCCAAAGACTGCAGCTGAGGAGATTCACATGAAGAATGTTCCATATGCCAGTGGGTTGGCAGTTTAATGTATGGAATGATATGTAGCAGGCCAGACTTGGCTTATAGTGTGTCTCTTGTAAGCAGATTTATGTCAAACCCTGGGGAATCACATTGGGAAGCCTTAAAACAGGTGTTAAGATATCTGAAGGGGTCTGTCAGTATGGGTTTGAAATTCCAGAGACAAGAAGCAAATGCCACACCTTTGGTAGGGTATGTTGATGCAGACTTTGCAGGAAATCTGGATACTTGAAAATCCATTACAGGGTATGTGTTTACTTTGTATGGTACAGCTGTGAGTTGGAAGAGTGTGCAACAGTCAGTGGTTGCATTGTCAACAACAGAAGCAGAGTTCATTGCATTAACTGAGGCAATCAAAGAAGCTTTATGGCTTAAAGGAATTCTCAAGGACTTGGGAATAAGACAAAGCTGTGTTACTATTCAGTGTGACAATCAGAGTGCACTTCATTTAGTGAAGCATCAAGCATTTCATGAAAGGTCTAAACACATTGATGTTAGACTTCATTTTTCAAGGGATATCATTGAAGCTGGATCTGTTGAAGTCAAGAAAGTGCATACTTTGGACAATGCGGCAGATTTTTTGACTAAGGCAGTTCCTAGAAGTAAGATGGTACATTGCTCAAGCCTGATAAGGCTTGAACAGTGTCGTTAATCCTGGAAGAAGAGAAGACAGTAAGAGGTGATGAAATGCACTTGAATTCATTGAGGTGGAGATTTGTAGGTATCAATTCAATTTCTTCAAGTGAACATGAAGTGTAGTAGAGGTTGAGTAGGGTCAGGAACCGGGTCTGGGTTGGGAAGAACCGGGCCAGAGAACTGGGATAAATTCAGTTCAGATTTGGAAGGTATTTGATGAACCGGGCTTGCAGCGGTTATAACAAAAATCCGCAACGGTTTTGGACTGTTGCATGAAAAAACGTTGTGGAAGACTCGTAGCAGTTTAGAAAACAGTTGCAACTAATTTTGATTTCAACTCCCAGAGTTTCTTGATTCGAGCTTAGCTTGTTATATACATTTGTTCAACATGTAAAGAAGAGTTGATACACGTAATTTTCCCTCTGAAAACACTACTCAATCATTAGAATTAGAGAGCTAGGGTTCTTGAGCTCAATTCGGATTGTGAATTGGGGCTTCTAGTTTTCTGGGTTGTTTCTTGTAATTGTTAGTGAATTCAACTCCTAAACACACAGCTAAACAGAATCTGGAAATCGCACAAAGACCAATCTGAAAAACACACACTCAGTTCGGCCAGAGTTGTGACCGAACACGACTTGCGCAGAACAGGAAATATAAATGAATCACACACAACTTTTACGTGGTTCGTTCAAGATTAACTACATCCACGGAGGCAAGGCACACCCCAATCCACTAAGAAATCCAACCAATTACAGAGAATACACTCAAGAAACAAAATGCCCAATTCTGGAACAAATTAGGGCAGAAACCGTTCTCTCTCAAAATACTCTCTCTAATCTAAGAAACAAGGAAATTGCTCGACGTAGTGTTGTTCTCCTTGATGAGAGCTTTACAATGATATAAGAATTGGAGCTCGAATGTAACCGTACAAAAAGTTCTAACTGAATCAGGTTGAGCTCAGCTACCGGACAAAAGTGACGGTTTTCTTCGTCACAAACTCTGAAACAAACTCGTCACAATCAACGGTTATTCTCAACTGCCACGAACCCGGCTCATTCTGACCAGCTTAGCTTCTTGATGCTCAAACCCGGTTCAAACCTCCGGTTCTTCACTTCCTGATCCCGGTTCCACATTCCCAACACACCATATTACAAAGTATAGCTCACTTGATGAGATTGAACACCACCTCACAAATCTCCACCTCAATGAATCAAGTGTACCTCTTCCTGCCTCACCACTGCCTTTCTCTTTAATACTCTTCATGACATTGCTCAAGCTGCAGCAAGCTCGAACAATGCTCCACTTTGTTCCCAGGTACACCCTTGGTAAGAAAATCAGCAGGGTTATGCAATGTGTGTACCTTCTTCACTTCCACAGAACCAGAATCAATGATATCTCTAGCAAAATGTAACCTAACATCAATGTGTTTTGACCTTTCATGAAATGCTTGGTGTTTCAAAAGATGTAAAGCACTTTGATTATCACAGTATATTGTCACACACTTCTGCTTGATATCCAAATCTCTCAAAATTCCTTTTAGCCAGATTGCCTCTTTGATAGCTTCAGTTAAGGAGATATATTCTGCTTCTGTTGTTGACAGTGCTACAACTGATTGTTGTACACTTCTCCAGCTGATGGCTGTTCCAAATAAGGTAAACACGAATCCAGAAATAGATTTCCTTGTGTCTATGTTTGATGCAAAATCAGAATCAGCAAACCCCTCCAATGCAACAGTACTTCCATCCACTTTCTTTTCAAATTTCAGTGACAAGTTCACTGATCCTTTCAAATACCTCATCACATGTTTCAAAGCTTCCCAATGCTCACCTCCTGGGTTTGACATGAACCTGCTTACTAAAGACACAGCATATGCCAAGTCAGGCCTGCTACAAATCATTCCATACATAAGACTTCCAACTCCACTTGCATAAGGGATATTGTTCATATGTATGATTTCCTCTTCAGTCTTTGGGCATTGTTCTTTGGAAAGTTTCTTCTGTAGATTAACTGGAGTGGAGAGAGGTTTGGCTTCATGCATATGAAACCTCTCCAACATTTTCTGTAGATATTGCCTCTGAGATAACCAAAGTACTCCAGCTTCTCTGTTTCTTAGAATGTTCATGCCCAAAATCTTCTTGGCTTCTCCCAGATCTTTCATGTCAAATTCAGTATTAAGTCTATCCTTCAACCATTGTACCCTCTTCTTGTTCCTGCTGGCAATTAGCATATCATCCACATACAATAGAAGGAAGACTTTATCTTGCTTTGAACCTTTGTTGAAGTAAACACAACTATCATAAAGACTTCTTACAAAGCCAACACTGATCATGAAGTCATTGAACCTCTTATTCCACTGTCTTGGACTTTGTTTGAGTCCATATAGTGACTTCTTCAGCAAACAAACTTTGTCTTCTTTTTCAGGAACAACAAAGCCTTCTGGCTGTTTCATATATATCTTCTCATTGAGTTCTCCATGTAAGAATGCTGTCTTTACATCCAGTTGTTGTAATTCCATGTCCTCTTGTGTGACTTTTGATAAAAGCAACCTGATTGAGCAATGCTTTACCACTGGAGAGAAAACTTCATTAAAATCAATTCCTTCTCTTTGTGTAAAGCCCCTAGCCACCAATCTTGCTTTAAACCTCACCTGTTTGGATCCTGCTGTCTCTAGTTTCTTCTTGTATATCCATTTAGAGCTTACAAGTTTCTGACCTTTTGGTTTATCCACCAATATCCAGGTCTCATTCTTTTCCAGGGACTCCATCTCTTCAATCATTGCCTGTATCCAGTGTTCACCTTCTTCACAGTCTAGTGCTTCTTTAAAACTACTAGGCTCTTGTGATTCCAGGTCTTCAGCAACACTCAAGGCATAGTAAACACTCCCTGCTTGACCATAGAAATCAGGTTTGTTGATTTTTCTTCTAGGCCTGTCCCTTCCAATGCTGTATTATCTGACATTTTGTGAAGGTCCAGTTTGTTCTTCTTCTTCTTCAGATGATGAATCACTATCTTGTAGATTTTCTTGTGGTTGAGGTGTGTGATTATCTTCAGCAGGATGCTCCACCTGAATTGATATCTCCTCTGTCTCTTTAGCACCATCAAATTCTTCCTTAGAGCCTGTAGAAGAGTAAGCCATCACATTCTCATTAAACTTTACATCTCTACTTGTGATTATCTTCTGATTTCCCTTCTCTAAGCACCACAATCTGTAGCCCTTTATTCCATCCGGATATCCAAGAAATACACATCTTAGAGCCCTTGCATCTAGTTTGTCTTGCTTGACATGGACAAAAGCAAGACACCCAAACACCCTTAACCCTTCATAACTTGGTTTCTGTCCACTCCACACCTCTTCAGGTGTTTTGAACCCAATCACTGATGAGGGTGACCTGTTAATGAGATAACATGCTGTAGCAATGGTTTCTCCCCAATATACCTTTGGCAACCCAGCATCCAACAGCATACACCTCACTCTTTCAAGAAGAGTCCTGTTAAGCCTCTCAGCAACTCCATTCTGTTGAGGATTCATTGGTACAGTCCTGTGTCTCTTGATTCCTCTTTCTTCACAGAAATTTGTAAACTCAGTAGATAGATATTCCAGTCCATTATCAGTCCTAAGGTGCTTCAGCTTCTTCCCTTTGACATTTTCCAGTTGAATCAACCATGTTTTGAACTTATGAAAAGCATCACTCTTGTTCTTCATCAACATGATCCACACCTTTCTACTGTAATCATCAATCAAGGACATGAAATACCTTGCACCACCATGAGACTCTGTCCTTGCAGGACCCCATATGTCAGAGTGAACATAATCTAATGGCTCTTGAGTTGTGTGAACACCCTTTCCATAGGGCAGCTTCTTGGATTTGCCCAAAGCACACTGATCACAGAACTCCAGATCTTGATTTCCCATGTTTCCAATTACTCCACTTCTTGACAGTTCCTTCAACCCTTTCTCTCCTATGTGTCCAAGTCTCTTGTGCCATTTAACAAGCTCAGAACTGCTCAAGACCATATCCACACTCCCAACAACAGGTGAACCAATCAAGATAAACAACCCATTATGCTGTCTACCTTTTATCACCATTTTTCCATGTTTTGTGATATGCAAGAATCCATCTACTGAGCTAAATTGACACCCACTAGTTACTAAAGAACCAAGAGATAGAAGATTTCTTTTAAGGCCAGGGACATATCTTACATTTGAGATGACTCTGACCACACCATCAAACATCCTTATGCTCACTGATCCAACTCCTTTGACCTTGCATGATTGGTCATTTCCC
Source organism: Ajuga chamaepitys (assembly GCA_958295605.1). Classification (NCBI taxonomy): domain Eukaryota; kingdom Viridiplantae; phylum Streptophyta; class Magnoliopsida; order Lamiales; family Lamiaceae; genus Ajuga; species Ajuga chamaepitys. The sequence continues at coordinate 21,927,730 of OY282498.1, read as the reverse complement.
AGGAGAACATTTCCACCATCTTCTCTCTTCAGTTCATCAAACCATGACTGGTGTGGACACATGTGAAAGGAACAACCGGTGTCCAAGACCCATTCCTTTACCATTCTTGATTCAGTAACATTTAGTACCTCTGGATGATCTTCTTGATGATCAATGGCAGCAGATTCTGCCCCTTGATTTCCACCTTTCTTATTTCTTTTAGGACAATCCTTCTTCAAGTGACCAGGCTGCTTGCACTTGAAGCATTTCCTCTTCTCAACCCATTCATTTCCCTTCTTTGGATTAGAGTCTCCTGCCTTTGGATCCTTAGCATTCTGACCCTTCTTGCCTTGCCAAGGTTTCTTGAATTTGACATTCAAACCTTCTCCAGATTGCACCATGCCTTTATCCCCTTGAGTCTGGAAGCATTTAGACCTCAGAGCCTTCACTATTCCATCATAAGATAGCTGCTCATCTCTCCCATACATCAAGGCATCCTTAAAGCTTTCCATGGATTTTGGAAGGATGTTTAACACCATCAATGCCTTGTCATCCTCCTCCAATTTCACATCCAGGTCTTCCAATTCTTCAATCATCTTAATGAACTCATCAAGTTGATCAGAAATTACCTTATCTTCAGTGATCTTGAAGGCCAACATCTTCTGCTTCAAGAACAGCTTGTTGGAAACTGACTTTGATTGATACAGATCTTCCAATCTCCTCCATGCTTCTGAGGAACTCTTGCATCTTGAAACCTCCCTCAACGGTTTATCACCTAAACACAGAAAGATAAGACTTAGGGCCTTCTTATCCACTGATGCAAACTTTGGTTTCTCAGTCTCTTCCAATGAATCCAGAGGTATCAATGCAAGATCAAGGCCATTGTGAACCAATACTGCATTCATCTTGATCTTCCACAGTGTGAAATCATTTCTCCCTGTGAACTTCTCAAAATCCATCTTCATACCAGTCATTCCTTCTCTTCTTCAAGCTGTGAGAGTTGGTTTCCCACAGACGGCGCCACTTGTTAGTGAATTCAACTCCTAAACACACAGCTAAACAGAATCTGGAAATCGCACAAAGACCAATCTGAAAAACACACACTCAGTTCGGCCAGAGTTGTGACCGAACACGACTTGCGCAGAACAGGAAATATAAATGAATCACACACAACTTTTACGTGGTTCGTTCCAGATGAACTATATCCACGGAGGCAAGGCACACCCCAATCCACTAAGAAATCCAACCAATTACAGAGAATACACTCAAGAAACAAAATGCCCAATTCTGGAACAAATTAGGGCAGAAACCGTTCTCTCTCAAAATACTCTCTCTAATCTAAGAAACAAGGAAATTGCTCAACGTAGTGTTGTTCTCCTTGATGAGAGCTTTACAATGATATAAGAATTGGAGCTCGAATGTAACCGTACAAAAGTTCTAACTGAATCAGGTTGAGCTCAGCTACCGGACAAAAGTGACGGTTTTCTTCGTCACAAACTCTGAAACAAACTCGTCACAATCAACGGTTATTCTCAACTGCCACGAACCCGGCTCATTCTGACCAGCTTAGCTTCTTGATGCTCAAACCCCGTTCAAACCTCCGGTTCTTCACTTCCTGATCCCGGTTCCACATTCCCAATACACCATATTACAAAGTATAGCTCACTTGATGAGATTGAACACCACCTCACAGTAATTGATTGTTTAGTTGAGTGAATTGAGGTGTATAGAGCCTCCGTGGATGTAGATCACATTGATCGAACCACGTAAAAGCTTGTGTTCTTCATTTTATTTCCTGTTTTTGCGTTCGGTTTCTAGTGGTCGATTTTCATTTTATTTTTCATTCGTTTCTGGTTTGAACTTGTTGTTTGTGTGTTATAAGTGTTCTCAAACCTAACAAGAATCCATAGTGAGATGCCATTCTTTCACATCTACGTCACTTACTGCATCGGCATATGTCCAGGGATCTAGATCAGCATGTCCGTCTCCTGGGATCAAATCCGAAGATTATCCCACAAACATGTATCGATCAGGTTGAAGAACAACCGTCCAGGGCTAGGAGCCTGATGGGCCAGTCCAGGGATCAAATACAAGAAATAAAGATGGGCCTAACTATGAATTAATTCTTCTATGTTCAGCCCAGAACATAATTAATTCATAAATATTAATTCATTCCACTAAAGAATTAATACTGACTTATCATTTTATTCCTGAATTAAGTCGGGGCTTGAATTAGACTTAATTAATCCTCGTATTTAAGATATCGAATATCCATTAATTAATTAAAGCCTCTGACAGCTTACATTAATTAATTGCTTATTAATTCCTTAAGTAGTACCACTCAACTTTATTATTGTACCTGAACTTAATCAACCTGCAGGGTTTAGTACAATAAACCTTTTGAGCTCCTTAAGGGGATTGCATCATCCTAAACGGATATGGTTACCTAGACACAAATTACCAGTTATCATATGCAAGCTATTGTCACTCAAGATACAGAGTATAAAGAGTTAGCACTTAATTCTCGCCCATAGGAAATCAAAGTGACACACAGACATGCACACATAACTGTAATCTTATTTAGGGTTTAGATTACCATAAGCCACTGAGATCTCTTGTTCTTCACTAAGGTCAGGCAGAAGAACTTATCTCACCATGATTCTATCAATACGTAAAGACATACCAGTATAATTAAATAGTCAAGACAAACTATTCCTACTTGATACTGCAGTCTATACCAACAACTTGTCCTCAAGTTGTCTCAGTTGTGATATATATTTTATACCTCATTAAGTTTAACCAATCATATGATCTTCTGTGATCTACAATACACCATATGATCTACTTATAGAGAGAGATATAGGGACATATATAGTGATTAGTGTAAACAGAATCAGATAGGAGATTACTAGTGAATAACTGGAAACATTGTATATAAAAGGTCTTGCTTTCAGTATACAAATCCAACAGTTTTGAGCACTCGGATTTACATATATATGATATGTTGTGTTTTTAATAAATTTTTAAATTCTGTTGTGTTAACCCCGATTTGCAATAACAAACCCAACAGTGGTATCAGAGCCACGGTTCATGATATTGAAAGGTGTTCGGTGTGAATTCATATTTAAATTGTTTAAAATATGATAAATTATGTCATGTTTTAATTATTTAGGATATGTGTATTCATATGATAAAATGATACACAATTTTGATAAATATGAGAATTTGTTTCTCATCTAGATTAATTTAGTCTGACTAAATTTGAATCAAGATTTGTTTTTTTATGATAAGGAATATGATTTTCCTAATATTGAAAAAATAGTGGCCACATACCTGATTTGCTGAAATGAGTGAAACCACGGGATATGTGATTTACCCATCCCACTAATAATGGTGGTTGGTGTTCCTAGATTTAAAAATACAAGAAATATGGTAATAGACTACACCAAATAGACCTCTGTTTGTAATGAAAGTGTAGTCTATTAGCGCAAAATTTCGCTAGTAGACTACGGTTAGGCATCGATTGTTTTATAAATGTAGTATATTAGCATATCTTTTAGCCAATATACTAGGGCTTGGACCACAGTTTATTCGAAGTGTAGTCTATCTGCGAAAATTTTGCTAATAGACTACACTTTGTAGTCAACAATTTTTACAAGTGTAGTGTATATGCGAATAGCGATACACATCACTTTAAAAACCATAGTCTTGTAGTGTAGTAAATAATTTTTGTTTTATATTTTTTTCTTTTTAATACGTAGACTAAAATTGCTACACCCATCAGCAACTTTGAAAAAAAAAAAAAACGTCATGTTGGTAAGGAAAACACGTTTTTGTCCACCCTTAGTTTCAAGAATATAATGTTTCATCACTTTCATTTCATTTCTTCATTTTTTATCTTAAGATTTTCTGCGCAACCACTCTCCTTCCATCCTTCCTCCGATCGAATTCAACGTTCCCTTTTCCGTTCCCATTGAATTAACCGTCGCCGTCTCCTTCGACTCGGCCGTTAAAGCGCCTTTTTTTCCACTAGTTTCATTGAGGGTTTGGCAGCAGAACGAGGGATAGATACAAGCCATTTTTCATCATTTATGTTTCCTTTTCATTTATTTCCTTATTATGCTAATTTGATGAATTTGTACTTGTTCCTATCAAATGCTCATAATTTAATCCGAATTCACCGCCGCCGTCGCTTTCCCATTAAATTCTTCTTCGCTATAGCCATCTCCTTTGCCTCCGCTATTGAAGTATCTTCTTTGTCCACCGGTTTTAGTGAGGGCTAGTAGCAGAGCGAGGAAAATGTACAATCCATCTTTTAAAAATTTATATTTGTCTTGGTTCCATATTTTTGTACTGGCCCAATTTGACGATTTTGTACATGTTCCTGACAAATGCTTATGTTTAGCCCTAAATGTGCAATTTGTAGTTGTTTGTGGAAAAATATGCATGATTTGATTGCTTATATTTCTGTCTATTGGAAATGAAGTACCCTAGAGGAATTTTATGAACTAGTGTACTATTAAGATTATACTTATGTGCATTGCTCTTCTTTTACTTGTTTGTGATGAAATGATATATAGGCTGGCAACCTTGCGTCCTGCTCGACATCCTTGGTAGGACGATTACGACTCCTTGGAGGTTATGGGCGATAGGTCAACAAGGCCACGTACCTTTCCCGTGCTTATGCTATTGGCATTGAAAATATCCTGGATTACGCATCGCAAAATGGTTGCAACCCTAATTCAATGTCATGTCCCTGCACACGATGTGGTAACCTGAAGTCTTAGAGAGCTAACATTGTAAGGGTTGATTTGGGTGCACATGGAATGAACAGAACATATCATACATGGATATGGCATGGGGAGAGACCTCATAAAAGGAGGAAAACGGAGGAAGAAGATATGGTTGGGGAAGGTGAAGAGAGCTTCCTTGCTGAGGAACCAGTTGATATGGTACACGTTGTGTACGACATAATGCCAACTTAGAACCAAATAAGCAAACTTCTAGAAGATGTGGAGAAACCTTTCTATCCTAGCTGCCTTGAATTTTAAAAGTTATCTATTCTTGTGAAGTTATATAATCTGGAGGCAAAATTTGGGTGGAATGGCAGAAGCTTCACTGAATTCCTTGTCCTGGTCGGTGAGTTGCTTCCGCCTCTTAATCAACTAACACTATCTACATATGCTGCTAGGAAAAGCTTATATGTTTTAGGGATGAAGTACTAGAATATCGATGCTTGCCCTAATGATTGAATTTTGTAACGGAAGAGCTACGAGGAGTTAACAGTTTGCCCTACCTGTGGGGCGCCAAGGTACGAACTAGATAATTAGCCCAATGAAATGAGAGGTGTAGCTATGAAGATAATTTGGTACTTCCCACCAATTCCCAGATTCCAAAAAATGTTCCGAAATATGAAAATATCTAAAGACCTGACTTGGCATACGGACAAGCGAGTTTATGATGCTGATTCACTTGCTTGGCAACTAGTGGACAACAAATGGCCTGACTTTGCTTCTGAAACACGAAACTTGAGATTAGCCATATAAGCTGGTGGGATCAACCCGCACAGCACAATGAGTTTGACGTACAGTTGTTGGCTAGTAGTGATGGTGACTTACAATTTGCCTCCATGGTAGTGTATAAAGAGAAAGTTCATGATGTTAACTATGTTAATTTCTGGTCCTAGGCAGCCGGGGAATAATATAGATGTTTACTTGGAAGTTCACCTTGATGACTTGAAGGTCTTGTGTGACACATGCATCGAAGCATATGATGCATATTGTGAGGAAAGCTTCCAGCTCAGAGTTATCCTATTACGGACAATGAACAATTTTTTTGGCATACAGGAACCTGTCGGGCTGCATCCTCAAAGGATACTGCACTTGCCCTGTCTGTGGTGAAAGAACCTATGCCTAAAAGTTGAAGCATGGGAGAAAGATGGCTTTCATAGGCCATCGGAGGTTCATACTAGTGAATCACCACTACCGCAAACACAGGAAAGCATTTGATGGAAGCCAAGAATTTGATCCCCCTCCGAAGCTGCTGACAAGTGTCGAAGTGCTAGATGTCATTCGAGGGATTAAATGTTGCTACGGGAAGGGTTCAGTAGGCAGGAAGAAACCAAAGGAGGATGATGGAAAGACGTGCTGGAAAAAGAAATATATCTTCTTTGACCTTGAACATTAGAAGCATCTGCACATTCGTCATGTACTCAATGTGATGCACATTGAGAAAAATGTGGCAGAAAGTTTGATTGGGACACTACTTGATATTCCAGGAAAAACCAAGGATGGATTAGCCACAAGATTGACCTCGTGGACATGAAGGTAAGGGCTGAATTGGCACCAGAAGCAAAGGGTAAAAAGACTTACTTACCACCGGCTTGGTATACACTTAGTAAGGACGAGAAGAAGAGAGTTTGTAGCTCTTTATCGAGAGCCAAAGTTCCCACTGGTTGCTCATCTAATATCAACAATCTTGTCTCGATGAAAGACCTAAAATTAGTTGGACTCAAGTCAGTTGACTACCACACTCTAATGCAACAACTGCTTCCAGTGGCCATTCGAGGTATACTGCCAAAACCTGTGAGACGCAACATCACTCAGTTATGCTTCTTCTTCAATGTTCTTTTTGGAAAGATGGTAGATGTGTCGAAGTTGGATGAAATGCAAAAGTAGATCGTGATCGCATTTTGTTTGTTGAAAAAACATTTCCCCTCATCATTATTTGATGTGATAGTGCATTTAACGGTTCATCTTGTTCGTGAGGTGAGACTATGTGGGATGGTTTGGTACAAGTGGATGTACCTGTTCGGAAGATTCATGAAGATTTTAAAAGTGTATGTTCGTAACCACAGTCGACCCAAAGGGTGTATAACTGAGTGTTATATTGCTGAGGAGGCCGTTGAGTTTTGCTCTGACTACCTATCAGAAGAACGCACTGTTGGAATCCCATCGAGTCAATATGAACCAGAACTTACTAAGCCAATTTCAGTGGCTTAACTTCACCAAACTAGCCAAGAGGAATGGGAACAAGCACATCGTTATATATTGGTTAATGATCTTGAGATTGATCCATACATCCAGTAAGTACTTCTACCTCCTTATCATCTTGTAGTTAGTTGTATACATTACAAATTCTTTTTTTCGTTTTTTTAAATAGTGAACATATGTCGATTCTGAAGGCATCCTATCCTCAAAAAGCAAAGAACAAATGGATTCAGGATGAGCGTAATCTAACCTTCATTGAGTGGTTCCATAATCATGTGAGTAAACAATTTTATTCATGCTTTCATTCCATAACATTTTTTTCACAATACATTGGCATATATTTTTCTTACATCTATTTTACGGTCCAGATACTAGAAGTTGTGGCTCAACCAACTCATGACATATCTCTAACGTTGAAGTGGCTAGTACACGAACCAAATCCGCAAGTGTTATGGTATCAAAGTTACATGATCGATGGGGTAACTGACCACACAAAGCAGCGTGATGATCAGTGAATCGTCCGAAATTCAGTGGCTAACTCAGTTGGATTGCAATCGTCCCTACTCAGAGTTGGGAGAAGCATGATTTCATGCATGGTGATGAGTTGGGGGACATTACAATCCAACTTCGGAGACTGACTAAAGACTTTCCATCCGTGGATGCTGGTGACAATGATGAACATGGAACTTCTTGGGTTTGCACGGACTGCGATGGGACTTGGGTTCAAAATACAGGCCCTTAGCTAACGATCTTGCCCTAACTATTATTTGCTATGATTATTTTTGCTATGTGTTTATTAATAATCCTTAAAATAGTTGACACATAATGTCAATTTTTTGTTGTTGTTCATTTACATTGTGGTATCCGAACCCTATGATACTTCTCGACCTATTCTTTTGAGTTTTATCCGGTTATCCTACACAATGAGCACTCGTCGAAATTTGGTAGTTGTTGACTTTAACTGTCTACAATCCAGAAAGAATGGCGAGTGTAGTCAGTAGAAGATAAACAAGCCTAACATAAGGCGTCGATCAGTTTTGTCTGAATGTAATGTTGCAAACTCGGCCGTCGAGTCGAAAGATACCCAAAGGTCGCTAAGAGGTGTACGCCACATGGAAAGACTTGCTGTTCAGAGGACTCAGGGCATTAAGAAGGATGTGTTGTTTAATGATCTTGGGCAGCTTGAGGGCTCGTTGTCGATGAAATGCAGAGTTACATCAGCGTCCTTGTTCGAGCGGAGATTGCTATCACTTACAAAAGCTAGAAAAAGTACCAAAAGAGTTGAAGGATTTGGTCTGAGAGTCAGTGAATGTAAATCGTTTAACAAGGTTGAACATGTTACGATTCCTGTTTTTAATTTTTCCCCTTAACCATGGCTTACATGTGCTGTAAAATGTTATTTCGTCATGTATAGTTGAACTACAATTTTGACTTGGAGTGGAGGGTCCAAAACCTAAAATAAGAAAAAAGGAAGTGGCACCAGTTTAAAACATTTATCACCCGAAAATTCATCAACCCGAACCGGGATAATCCTGAGAAACTGTACAAACTACTGAGGGACTACAAAATTCCACAAACTGTTTGGAGCGAATTTATGATTAGTCAGATGTCTGAGGGATTTAAAGTAATTAATTTTGTTTACTTACCCCCTTTATTAGACTAAAATACAGGTTAACAAATGGCCCCATTTAATATTTCCGAAGTTGAGCGACGAACAACGGAATAGGAGAAAAGCAAACAAGCACCCACATCATCGTTCTCGCAATGGATACGTGGGTCTGGCCAAGGAAATTGTAAATATTTTTTTGGGGATTCCTTTGTTGTGTTTTTTCTTGCCTTCTCAATGTTATTGATGTCAGTTGCATTATTTCTCCAATGCTAGAACATCTGATGATCGATGACAAGGAAGTAAATCAGGCCATCCTATGGAAACATGCTCGGTTAAACAAGAAGGGTGAGTTTGAGGGTGAGGAACTGCTAAAGACGGTGAAGGAGATCGTAAGTAAACTTTTCGACCCTTAGTTGATTTCTATTACGTTTATTCAATTCTTTTTTCTTGTTTTTTGATTAAGATACTCGTACCTTATTTTACGTATTTGAAGGATGAGTTTATTGAGGCAAAAACGCAGGGCAAACTACTGACGGACAAGAAGATCCTACCAAAAGTGCTTAAGACAGACGTACATGGCGGACTGGTGAGGAGAGTTGGAGGATATGTCACCCCCACGATGTATTTGAATACCTCATCTTCTTGGAGTACACAAACCGACCATGGCAGACTCAAAGAATAGAAGCAAGAGTTGTCAGAAGCTAAAAGAAGGATTGCTGAGCAGGTCGCATGTATAGAACGATTGGAGAAGGAGAACAAAAAGAAATGTGAGTACTAACTTGATGGTTTGGTTATAGATATCAATTAATATTTTTATTTCACATATGTGAACGTTAACAAAACTTTGATTAGAGTCCAAAGAGGAAAGAAAACCAATTGAGTTGCAAGAGCTGGTGCAAGCAAAGAAAGTGCAAGGCAGTGTGCCGAAGCCACTGCGCATGCTCACAATTATGTGAAGCGAGCTTTGCAAGGACTAGAAAGCACTATCCTAGTACCAGTTTGAGTTTGAAGTGTTTGAAGAAGATCTCACACTGTATATCTTGCCAGAAGACATCGGGAAGGTCCACGACTTGTCACCAGTTGGCTGCAACATCATAGTCGTCTACATGTGGTATATATATTTTTAAACTTGGAAGCTGATTATCGTGCCTGCAAAGCTGATCTGTTATATAATCCATGCTCTCTAAACTTTATATCTAGAAAAAACAGTCACCTCTTCAAAAAGATGGGCGCCGCAAATTGCTCAGAGAGATTCCAATTTGTGAACCACAACATCTGCCGCAATGATTCATTGACCGAAGAAGAAAATATTGAAAAAATGGAAAAGAGATCATGTGCCATAGCTGTTAGGCTAGTAGGGTCATCTGCAGATCAGTTGATCCTGGTTCCGTCCAACATAGGGTAAAGTTATAGAAAATATATTTGAATTGTATTTTTTCCACCTTCAATATGTTTCCCCTATTTATGTTATCTGGTTATATGTGGTTTGCATGCAGTAACCACTGGATTCTCACTATCATCAACCCGTACAAGGAGATTGTCTACTATTTGGACTCGGCTGCCCAATGTATTCGCCATTCCAACTGGAAAATCGTGGTTAATACGTATGTCCATCTACTTGTATTATTTTAAACCTAGTGAGTCAGTCTCTCTCGTGCTTATGTTAAATTCTATATTCACGGTGTCTTGAAATTGTTTAATGTGGAGAATGATTACATTAGATTTTTAAGTGCGTGGACACACTTGTCTTACTGAATATTCCATGCTTGTTGTATTTTGGACATAATGTTATTTGAAAAATTTGCTGATGAATTCGATTCCAAGTCTTGTGGATAATTATGAAGAACAATTTGTTTAACTGTGCACCGAGGATAAATAATTAAAATGATCCTGTTTAACTTCTGTGAAAATTGACTAACTTGTGTTTATTCTTAATATTATGTTTTTGTTGATTTGATTAACTGTAGGTGTTGAGGAATTAGATGAGCGGCATGAAAATTGGAAGCTTTGAGAGTTAGGCATAGAAAGGGTGTGGGTTGAGTTAGGTACAAACAATGATATTTGTGAACAAGTGTTTTGAATCTTGGGGTAATTTGGTTGGTTTATGAATGTTGGGTTTGAGGATGAACTTGAATGGTTGTGAAGATGATGAATTTGAATTGATATATCTAGAATTGATGGTCTGATGTGCTAGTTGTTATAATATGTTATAATATTTTATTTCATAATGAAGTGTTTTGTTTTTGTGATATAAAATTGTTGTAGTTTAGTTTTATTTTGGATTGTGGGTTGTTTGTATTTTTGGTGTTCAGTTTGATGGATTGATTAAAGTTTAGGGTGCTTCTTTGAGAGCGTGCTACAGTAATATCAACAGCCTATCAAACTGGTTAAGAAAGACAACAGATAATATATTACAAGGACAATGAATAACAAATAACAAAGAAAAAAAAAAAACTAAGATAACAAATAAAAATTACAAAAAACAACAAAAATATGATAAAGACAACATATACAAATGACAAAAACAATAGAAAAAAAAAGACAAAGGAAACAGATGAATAGTAAAATGTCAACCTTTTACCTCGTTTTAAACAGCATAGACCTCGGTTTCAATAAGAGGTAAAAACCGAAGTATATTAATACATATACATCAGTTTTTTTCAAGTAGAACTCAATTTTTCTACCAAAAAACTCAATGATAGACCTTAAAAAAATACGTGGTAAAACTGAAGTCTATACCTCACTAGACCTCGGTTTTTTTCCATAGTCAACGGTCTAACAGACCATTTCAGAAAGTCAATGGTTCGAACTGTGGTTTATTGTGTTGTATACTCGAATAGACTTTAGTTTATTTATCTTAGACCATAGTTTTTTTACTGTAGTAAATCGATTGGTCAAACATCGAAAATAGTAAACGGTTTCAAACCGCTGTCTATTTCGAAAAACCAAGGTCTATTAGCGACTTTGTTGTAGTTTAAGATAGTTTTTATAATTAAATTAAGATTTATATAAATCCTAACCTTCTACTTCACAAGACATTTTTCTTTGATAAATAGGAACACAACCACAAATATATAGAAAAATATTTCTTAATACTTTGGATGAAAATTTTATTATCCCAAATAATTGTAAAATATGACATAATAAATTACTTGATAATTTGAAAATGCTTTATTTGATGAATTTGGTGGCATATTTATTTATTTATTTAGGGATGATGGTGGGCCATAGACCTTTGTGATGTATGTCTTTATTTTCTTTGGGTTTTTAAATGGGGGCTGCGAGCATCTTATTTACATTTTTATGTAATTTAAATTTATGCAATGAGAGTATATTAGCCGGTGAGGTTTTTCATTTTATTGTAAATTTGAAGGGCGTTCGATGCGAAGACCCACATGTGATGGTTTATACATTCTAATGGAAACTACAAAAAAAAATCACCAACTGCGACGGAAATTTCTGTCACTAAACTGAAAAATTCCGTCACAATGAAGGAGTAGCGACGGACTACTGATGGAAATGTTCTATTACAAAAACCTCTGTCAGTAAACCGATAATGACGGAATGAGTTTAGTGACGAAAATTTTGTCATAATTCTAAAAATGCCCGTCATAAAATTGTGACGGAATATTTTCGTGACTACATAGCAACAACTAAATTTACGTCACTAATCTGTCAATACAAGATTAATGACGGAATATTTTCGTTACAAATTATTGAGGAAATTTACCGTCACTATCTTGCCTATGTTAGTAATGGAATTTTTTCGTTACAAAAAGAAATCCGTCTCTATTCCCTTACTATATTAGTACAATTATTTTGTTTTTTTACCTATAAAGCTTAGCAACAGAAAATTTCCGTCACTATGCTATCTTATGCTTTTTCTATAATTTAGTGATTTTCGTCAATTTATTGTTCCCATTCCCATTCCCGTTTCTCATAACGAAGCATATAATTCCACTACCATTCCAATTGCTTTTAACCAAAATCATTTAACAAAGCATCCCCAAAAGCATTACATCTCTTTATAGGTAAATCACTAAAAACAACCTCACAGGCTAGCATCATTCCCAGTAACACTGATAAAATGGAACAACAATTCTAACTAAATGACTGCTTACGAAAATACAAATAAAATTCACACTTAATTTGATTCCTTTCTCTTTTTTTTTTTTTTTTTTTTTTTTTTTTTTTTGTTTTACAGACAATAAACAAATCACAAGGAAACAACACTCAAGAGATGGACCTTCACAAAAGAATCCAACTACATCCAAAGCATTTGACGTAGTTGTTGTGTTTCCCTAGCTCCGAAGTGATGAGGTTCTTTCATAATCACAGACTGGTTTTCGAGTCTATCTCCCATGATATTGGACATCTCCATCTGCATATCAGTTGCCAAAATTAGGAAATCATGAATGGAAAACCAAACACACACTCACACACCACGAAACGTGTACCTTTTGCATACGGAATTATCTTAATATTTCTATGTGAAGATTACGCACGTCATCATGGATGAATTTAAAAAATGAAGTAAGAGTTTCTTCAAGTGTATGCAGAAAGAGCTGGAGGGTAAAGGAATTTCCCTACTGCAAGTCAAACTGTAGAGGAGCTTTGGACAAATCTGTCATTCCACCCTACAACAAAATTATAGAAAACTTAATAAGAATTGTTTTTGGAAATAAGAGTCAGGCATTTGTAATCATTCATAATGTGCAACATCTTCACCAACACTGTGTGCAAGTAACAGGAAAAGCATAAACCTCGTTCATGAATAATGATGTCTCTTTTGCACTTGCCATTTGTTTTAATTTGAGATTAAATTTGAAGAAACATATGAATAAACTAGAAATATGATAATTGATTTTTGATATTTTTAAGAAATATCAAACTGAAGAAATATGAATAATATATATATATATATACACATATCTTTTAAAAAATATGATATTTTATTATATTGTAAATGAAGAAACTAGAATTTAGGCTTTATTTTTTAAAAAATGCCAAGGTTGAAGTTTAACAATCAAACACTGGAGCTAATTGATTTTGATCCAATCTCAATCAGACTTGACCAAAAATCAAATTGAGGTCAATTTTTTATTTTTTTTTAAGTGAGTCTGTTACTTCATTTTTTTCGTGTGAAAATAGATGATTATGATATTCCATTTGGCTTATGATACTAATGTTATATGTATCCAGTACATTATTATCTATAAAATTCTAATCAGTATATTGATGAAAGTTCTGAATTATGGTTAATTATACCCTATAGCCTTGGATATTACACGCATGTATTATATACCATTGGATTGGGTAGGGTAGAAAAACCCTGAATCATATTCTATAACCAAATTTTCTACATAGAAAATTCCCTCTATGTCAAGGATATATGTAATAAATACATTAATATGCATATATCTTCACACACACACCAGATACATCAAGATGGATCCAAAACCATTTGAGTTTTTCTATTTTTATTTTATTCTTAGTAGTTTATGAAACTAATCTAATATTTTTTATGAAATTAAATCAAAAGTTATTTTTTTTAGTTTAGTAGTAAAATTTAATTTGTGAAACTAGGTTGTGCTTGAAGCTTAGAGCAATCAATACACATCTGCTCTACCATATAAAGAATACAAGTTTAGATTCGTGTTTTGCATCTGTAGTAAAACAAAAAAAAGTTAACTTTTATATGTGAATCATATTGTACATGGTCATGCTAAATGTGCCGATTTGCTTGGTTGTGACTAATTACCCCTACCGTCTTTACACGAGAACTCGAATCTCCTGAAGACCGTTGGCATTGGTCAATTCTCCTCCTCCGATTTCTTCTAATTGTTGGAATTTAATGTTTGTTTGTTTGTTTGTGGAAGTTATTCTCTTCTATTTTCTTCTAAATTCTCCACGCCCTTATTTTTTCTTCTCAATTCTCACCACCCATTTCTTTAAAATCTCCAAGCCCATATTTTTATACTGTATGTGGGGGATTCTGTAACTTTTTATTACAGGGTGAAAAGTTGTACTTAGGAGAAGTTGACTTCTCATTAGTATGATGACGTGGAGAATTTATGTCCATTTATGTCATTAAGGGCGGGGATCTTCTGAAATTGACGAAATTCATGAAAAGTGGACGGTAGAGGATTTGGTTCCTTATTTCCCACAAAACTATCTTTTTGTCCTAATCAGTTACACTTGTTCTATTTGCATTAAAAACATTCAAAATTTGATTTTGAACCAAAGAAAAAACTTGTTTGGATCTTTAATTTTCTATCTTGATGAACGACATTTAGGCCAAGTTTTAATTACTTAATCCTAAGTTTTTTGGAGTAAAAAACTTGAGGATTCAGAGGCTGCAAAATTAAGAGAAGTCGTGAAGGAGCGATTTTTCATTAGAACACAATAATCTTGTTCAGATTTGTTGCATCCCCTAACTTTGTTATCACAACAAAAGCATTAGAGTAAATCAAGTTCAAATTAAAAATCAAAAAGAAAAAAATTGTTTATTTCCTCAATCATGAGCACATGAGACGATTTTGCATTATGTTCAAATGCTAGGACAAATTCTTGAATGAATGAAGTGTTCCCTTAAAAAAAACAAAAGGTAAAAGACAAATATATACAAAGAAAGAGTGAGACTAGAATTTTATAACAATTAGAGAGCGAACGCTAGCTTCCACTATTTATCCAATTGGCTTATAACTTCCCCTCTCCATTTCCCATACAATTTTCCTCCTCTGCTTCCCACAAGAAGTGAGCATACCAACCCAACACCATTTGCTTCAAAACTTCAATAAATATTAACAACTGGACCAAGAGACAAGTGCAAAACTAGTTACATAATAATTGGTCACTTGCAATTTCAACCCTATATAATTTAAGATTTTCAATTAAGTTTCATATATTTTTAGTTTCCTATCTATAGAGAAAATTTAGAAATTGCCTGAAATTTGAGACACACTTCAAATTTGTATCACATAAATTTATGTGGAGTTGCAATTCACAAATATCTAGACAGGTCACAGAAATGGAAAGAAAAAAATGCTCAATAGAACTAAGCTTAGACCATCTTTATCCATGACCCATGTGTTGGGTCATGGAAAAGACAAAAGAAAAAGAAATAGAAAAGAAAATAAAATTACATGACCGGTTGTGGCTTTGGGATGGTCAACCAACCCATTACACAACACAATCCATGCCCACAACCTTCCACAACACAATCCCTGCCCACAACCTTCCACATGTTCACTCCTCATTGGTTTTTTTTAATTTATTGAATATAGTTTTGATTATAAATATATGATATAATTTTTATTTTAAAAAATAAAAAAAATCAAAATTCCTATATGATACAAGTAGAGCCTAATGTTGACATATTTTGAATCAAAATTTGAAGCTCTCCGTTTTCGATTTTTAATTCCAACTATTGTCATTTTAGTTTAGTTATTGTGCTAGTATATTATTTAAGTGTATGGTAAAAAAATATCCTTATTATAATTGTAGAATTAAAATATTAATTTTTTTTATCTATTTCTTATAGTTTTTAAATATATGAAAAAGATCTTCCAAAATATTTGGTTGAGAAATAACTTATGGATTAAAGAAATTAATATTTATTAAAATGTTGGGTTGGGTTGTTAATAAAATATAAAAATGTTTGAGTTGAGGTTGTGGAGTAGGTGTTGTATGTGGATGAGAGAAATGAATATTATATTGGGAGTGACACTCATGTGCATAAGATGCACATTAGTGTTATTGTACACCTTGTGGGGCCCACTTAAGATTATTGCGCGCGTGATATATATATATATTAAGGTATGTTTGGAATCACAAAACAGGTGTTGACTTAGTTGGTAAAGGTGCGACATTATACCCTTCAGTGCGCGAGTTCGAATCTTAACAACACCTTTTTATTTTTCACCAACAGTATATTCAAATTCCGAGCATAGCAGTATATTCAAATTCCTTATTTTTCACCAACAGTATATTCAAATTCCGAGCATAGCAGTATATTAAAATTCCGAGCATAGTATATGTTATTTTCACCAACAGTATATTAAAATTCCGAGCATAGTATATGTTATAAAGTCTGAGAGTATATGAACACAACCTTTTTATTTTTCACCAACAGTATATTCAAATTTCGAGCATAGTATATGTTATAAAGCCTGACAGTATATTTAATATTTCGATGTAGTATACGTTATGTTGCATGACAGTATACGTTGTTTTAGTTAAGTTTTGTTTTATACCGCGAAATATTTATTTTTTACAACTTACAATACTCACAGTATATTTAATATTTCGATACAGTATATGTTATGATGCCTGACAGTATACGTTGTTTTAGTTAATTTTTGTTTTATACTGCGATTTTTTTTTTCCAACTTACAATACTCACAGTATATTTAATATTTCGATACAGTGTACGTTGTGATGCCTGACAATATATGTTGTTTTAGTTAATTTTTGTTTCATACTGCGAAATATTTATTTTTTTCCAACTTACAATACTCACAGTATATTTAATATTTCGATACGGTGTATATTATGATGTATGACAGTATAGGAAAAAATTAAAGGGCAAAATGAAGGAAGAAGGAAAAAAAATGCAAACAGAATTGAACCCTTGACCTCAAGGTTGAGATATTTAAGACTGTATTAAATATCACCAGACCACTTGCTTTTAGTGTTCAACAAACAGACCATTAAATATATAACATATGCGCACGCAATAATAATATAATAATAATTGACGCGGTTCAGACCGGTCTGAACCGGTTCGAACCGGTCTGAACCGCGCATTTTTTTTAGACTGAACCGGTGGGGCCCACAAGGTGTACAATAACACTATGGTGCATCTTATGCACCCAAGTTTTTGCCTTATATTGGTAGGTTAAGTTATGGTGAGTTGTTGATAAAGATGGTCTTAGGTGAAGCACTTGTCAAGTTCCGGCCAAATTCTTACTTTTCTCCAAAACTAGATCCAGTTTAACAAATAAAATTGTTAGGAACATCATTTAAAATTTGAGAGTAGCAATCGTGAGGGGAAGCACTTGTCAAGTTCCGTAGTATATTGTGGAAGACATTAACGATGCTAATCATTGATTGCGTCACTAAATTACCGATGCTTACAAGAACAAGCGTCGTTAAAAAAGTGACGCTAATGAAATTACACGTCACCAAATTACCAATATTTTTTATAATTAGTGTCATTAAATTTACGACGTTTATTTAATAAAGTCCTTAAGTTAGCAATTTTTATAATTATCCATTGTCTCAAATCGGTGACACTTTCTACAATGATTGTCCCTATATTATAAAAAATATAAACAATTAAATAATATGTAATCAAAAGAATAAACGAAATTCGGAATAAATTTTTTCAATATAAATGAAATAGTTCAAAATCTCAAATCCAATTACACATTATTATAATCGAATTACCAAGATTTTCAATTAAACAAAAAACAAAATTTTCAAACTCGAAATAAACTACTAGCTAAGACAATGACGATTCAAATGCTTCCCATTTCTTCAATCACCTTTCAAGTTCCTGTTGCAAACAAAATACAAACAATAACTTGATTAGTTTCTTTTTGAGGTATTTAATGGTCAACGAAAAAAAAAAATGAAAAGATCAAAGAGTTAGATATAGAATATTAACCTCCTTAGGCTTCACATTGTTTGAACACTTCCAAAATCTGAAAACTTTGGTACATTCTGCAGAATGAAAAATATAAACAAAGAGTAGAGTACTAATATTACCAGGAATCTGTAAATATATCCAAACAGTTCTTGTCGGCTCGCCTTATATGTTAGAGCCTTCAGATTGGAAGGGAAATCATCCAAAAAGCATTTTCTAAGAGTCTAAGACCTCACACTTGTCAATTACTAGGCGCTGAAGATGTCTCATTTTTCTCCTGTCCTTTCTTAAGTGCAACCTTCCAGAAGCCAATACTTTATGAATATTATTAAAAGTTTATAATATACCCGTTTCAAAAGTTTAAACATATAGGCCAACTTCAAGTGCTACTATGTAGAACTCTAAATAACCCGAAATTACTCCTAGATGAGCCTAGCTAATTTTCATATTACTTTTTCCTTCACATATACGCAGACGCACAATCACAACTACTTTACAATCACAACTTACTCAAATGAAAAAAAAAATTGAGCAGAGAATCTGATGAGACCTTGCCAAATCTGTTCGAGGAAAGAGATCGGTTTAAACAGGTTTACCAGCGAAGAAAGGGTTCGAAGGAAGTTTGACGATAGGAAGAAAGTTGGCTGCTGATTTGTGATTTGCATAATTTATGTTAGTTAATTGATTAGTTATCTGATTTGATTTGATTTGCTATTTACGTTAGTTATTTGATTTGATTTGTTAGGTTCAGTGGCCAATGGGCCGTAGTTATAGTTTGATGTTTTATTTAAATAGTGTGAAGGAGTATGTAGAAGGCACGGAAAATTTTGATCAGAAAATTACTCTTAACAGCATTCGCGCTGATTGCTAGTTAAATTCGAGTGTTCATTCGAGTTTACTAGATTTCTTCATACGAGCATTCATCAATTGGCCTCAGAGCCAGGTTGACACTTACGACTTCCGTGCGCAATAATGGTTTCGAACAAACAACGTTTTGAAAACCTAGAGACAGCGATACGAAGGTTGAGTGAAACAGTCCAGACAGTATCACTCCGTATTGACGATCGCGAGCAAGCGAATAATCGAGAGGGGGATTACCGCAGACAGCGTCGGCGCGCGCACAGCAATAGCCCTAGTCTGGACGATGGCAGGCAAGGCCGTTTTCGCGGCCGGGGTCGACGTTACGGACCCGGACACCGCCGGGAACTGAGTCCGAAATTTGATCATCATGACAGACCACGCAGGAACAACACAGAGGACAATCCTTTCGCTAACCCGGGGCCGTTCCACCGCGACGGATCAGAATCTGAGAACCAAGAAGACGAGGAAGAATCCGACGCATCAGAAACGGGGTCGGAACGATCGGTAGTGAGTCGCCGTAGGGAAAAGGCAACCGATCATAGACCAAAGGGAATCCGTCTGGATTTTCCTAAATTTACGGGCGACGAACCACGAGATTGGCTCGATAAAGCAGAACAATACTTTGACATCCAAGAGGTTCCCAAGAGGGATTGGGTACGAATTGCTTCATACTATTTTGAGGGAGAAGCACGCCAGTGGTGGAGGGGGGTCGAACTGACCAACCTCGGGAAGGAGATGAGGTGGAAAGAAATTAAGGCCGAGCTACTGAACCGCTTTGGATCCGCGCAGGACGAAGACGCAAATGAGATGATAAGTAGGGTTAAACAAACCGGAACTTTCCAGGATTTTCTGCGAGAGTTCGAGAAAGCCATGAGTCGAGTACCGCATTGGCCGGCTAGCGCCCTTTTGGGGGTCTTCATGGCGGGTCTTAAACCCGAAATCGCCGTCGAACTGAAAATGTGGAAACCTGAGACCCTCCGCGAAGCCATAAATTTAGCCAGAAGGAAGGAGGAACAACTGCGTTTAGCCATGAAAACGGGTAACCTGATTAGGCCGTTCGCGGGCAACAACCGATTTCAGGCCCGACCGAGCGTAGCGGGAGCGAGTGCGAATAATACGGTCACGGGCCAGAAGGTACCGACAAGCACGGCAGGAGCGACGAGCAAAAACCGAGTGCAGCTATCCACCGAGGAGATTAATCGAAGGAGACAGGTCGGGTTGTGTTTTACTTGTAACGATAAATATACCTGGAACCATGTTTGCGCAAACCAAAGGACGATGAGCCTCATCATAGAAAACGTAGAAGAAGCAGAAGACGAATATCAGACTCCGCCGAAGTTTGATGAAGAACCGACAGAACAAAGTGAGGGGGACGAACCCATATTATCCTTCAACCAGTTGGGAGTCGGTCGGACGGCGAACTGTTTGGAATACGAGGGGCACATTGGGAAACAGGCCGTAAAAATACTTGTGGACAGCGGAGCCTCACTTAACTTCATTGACAAGCGACTCGCGCGTTACTTACAATTAGAACCTGTACAAAACGGGGAGTCCTACAAGGTAGCATCGGCCAGCGGTCATATTTACACGTGTGACACTAAGTTTGCAAAGATACCAATAGTGATCCAGGGGATAAAGTTTCAAATTACGCTGTTCGAGATGCCTCTCTCGCAACACGATGTCGTATTCGGCATGCCATGGTTACGCGCGATCAGCCCCTTATCACTAGACTGCAAAGAGCTGTCGGTCCGTTTTTGGCTGGGAGAGGATGTGATATTGCTAAAAGGAATCGGCTATAGCCCATACCTAACTATGGGAGAAAACATGCTACCACGAAAGAGGGCGAGGGAGGGAGCATTCTACATGTTGACGTTTCCTAGCGTGAGTAATGAAGGAGAGTCCGAAGGCTCAACCCCGGGTTCGGCCATCAAAGAGCTGCTAACCGAATTTCCCGAAGTCAGCCGGCCGTCCAACACACTACCCCCTCAGCGCGAATTCGATCACCGAATTCGACTGTTCGACGAATCAAAACCTGTCAACGTACCTCCCTATAGGTATGCACATTTTCAAAAAGATGAGATCGAACGGCAAGTTGATGAGATGATGAATACAGGGCTGATCCGATACAGCACGAGCCCATTTTCGTCACCCGTGCTATTAGTAAAGAAGAAGGATGCAACGTGGCGATTTTGTACCGACTATCGGGCCTTGAACGCAGCAACCGTCAAAGATCGATTTCCGATACCCACCGTGGAGGACATGCTCGATGAGCTACATGGAGCATCTTACTTTTCAAAGCTGGATTTGCGAGCAGGATATCATCAAATACGCATGCACCCGGATGATATACATAAGACCGCGTTTAGAACGCACAGCGGTCACTACGAGTACGTGATCATGCCGTTCGGGTTGAGCAACGCGCCAGCCACATTCCAGGCTGTTATGAACCATATTTTCCGACCACATCTGCGAAGGTTCGTACTTGTATTTTTCGACGATATTCTCGTTTATAGTCGCGATTGGGAATCACATTTGGGTCATTTGCGTAAAGTGTTGAGCATATTACAAGATAATCAGTTCGTTATCAAACCATCTAAGTGTTTCTTTGGGGTATGCGAGGTGGAGTACTTGGGCCATTTCATTTCGGGCAAAGGGGTGCGAGTAGACCCCCGAAAGATCGAGGCCGTACGCGGATGGGGTGAACCAGCCAATGTAACCGAATTACGGGGATTTCTAGGATTAGCGGGTTACTATCGGAAATTCTGTCCGAAATTTGGTGAGATAGCGAAACCGTTGCATAATCTCACTAAGAAGAATAAATTCCGTTGGAGTGAAGAGGCTCAAATGGCGTTCGATCGCCTCAAACAAGCCATGAGTACAACTCCGGTTTTGGCATTGCCTAACTTTGAGGAAGAATTTGTGATCGAAACCGACGCTTCCGGCTTCGGCATAGGCGCGGTTCTTACGCAAAACAAGCGTCCCATCGCCTATATGAGTAGAGGGATCGCCGAATCGAAGAAAGGATGGTCAGTCTATGAGAAAGAAATGTTGGCGATCTTAGAAGCAGTACGGACGTGGAGACCCTATCTGTTGGGCCGCAAATTTCGAATTATAACAGATCAGAGGAGTTTAAGGTATTTGTTGGACCAACGCATTACAACTCCGGAACAGCAAAAGTGGATCGCAAAGCTGGTTGGGTTTAACTATGAGATTGTGTACCGCCCGGGAAGAGAGAATGGCGCGGCGGATTCCCTTTCGAGGAAACCTATCAGCGGGACACCAACGACTTCGGCTGAAGCATCAGCGCATTCTATGGCGGTCACTACGCCATCGATGGAAATTTGGAGTGAAATTGCGCAGGCGACCCGAGATGACCCCGAGATGGGTCCCATGCTACAGCATGCCAATCTGCCGGATCACGAGAGGACCGAACCAAATGAGTTCGAAATCAGGCAGGGGTGTCTTTCAAAAAAGGGAATTATTTGGGTCCCAAAAGGTGAGCTACGAACCCGGTTGATACACGAATTTCATGCGTCGGCTTTTGGTGGTCATTCCGGGATATTTCGCACTTTCAAGCGAATATCCGCATTGTTCTATTGGCCCGGATTAAAGAAAGATGTCACCGACTATGTTCATAAGTGCGACGTTTGCCAACGTAACAAAACGGACAGTCGCGCACCAGCAGGCCTCTTAGCCCCCTTACCAATACCGACTCAAATTTGGGCGGACATATCAATGGATTTTATCACCGGGCTGCCTCGCTCACACGGGAAGGACACTATCATGGTCGTAGTGGACAGACTGTCCAAATACGCGCACTTCATTGCTTTGAGTCATCCATATACAGCCCGTGACATAGCCGAGGTGTTCGTCCGAAATGTGGTCAAGCTGCATGGACTGCCACAATCGATCGTATCCGACAGGGATCGTATCTTCTTAAGCAAGTTTTGGCAGGAGTTGTTTAAACTGCAAGGTACGAAGTTGAAAATGAGTTCCGCATATCACCCTCAAACGGATGGCCAGACGGAGGTAGTGAACCGATGTTTGGAGCAATATTTGCGCTGTGTTTCGTCGAATAAGCCAAAAGAATGGGAGAAATGCTTGGCATGGGCCGAATATTGGTACAATACGACGTACCAACGCTCAATTGCTATGACTCCATTCGAAGTCGTATATGGCCGGAAACCAGCCCCGATTCCCTTCCACGAAGCTGGGTCGACGGCCGTCCATGAGGTCGACGTACAGCTAATCGAGCGCGACCACCTGCTGCGTGAACTCCGATTCAATTTGCAGAGTGCTCAAAATCGAATGAAACAATACGCGGACGCCAAACGTCGGCCGGAGGAATTTAATGCCGGCGATTGGGTGTATCTCAAATTACAACCATACCGCCAAGAATCTGTTTTCAAACGGATAAATAAAAAATTATCCAGTCGATATTACGGTCCTTTTCAAGTGCTGGAACGTATCGGGGCGGCTGCATATCGCCTCGAATTACCACCGGGGGCAAAAATTCACCCGGTCTTTCATGTTTCGTTGCTCCGGCGTCGCATTGGCGACGGGGATGTGGTACAGATGACGGTACCTCCTTACTCGTCAGAGGGAATACCATCCTTCAAACCTCATGACATTTTGGGATATCGATGGACGACGAAAGGTCGTCGCCAGGTGCGTGAAGTGTTGATTCAATGGGAGTCCTTGGGTCGGGAGGACGCGACGTGGGAAAGTGTGGACGAGATGAGAAGGAAATTTCCCGCGCTTAACCTTGAGGACAAGGTTCATTTTGAGGGGGGGAGAGATGATGAGACCTTGCCAAATCTGTTCGAGGAAAGAGATCGGTTTAAACAGGTTTACCAGCGAAGAAAGGGTTCGAAGGAAGTTTGACGATAGGAAGAAAGTTGGCTGCTGATTTGTGATTTGCATAATTTATGTTAGTTAATTGATTAGTTATCTGATTTGATTTGATTTGCTATTTACGTTAGTTATTTGATTTGATTTGTTAGGTTCAGTGGCCAATGGGCCGTAGTTATAGTTTGATGTTTTATTTAAATAGTGTGAAGGAGTATGTAGAAGGCACGGAAAATTTTGATCAGAAAATTACTCTTAACAGCATTCGCGCTGATTGCTAGTTAAATTCGAGTGTTCATTCGAGTTTACTAGATTTCTTCATACGAGCATTCATCAGAATCAAAATCACGCATTATTTGTTTGAAATTCAGACAATTACGCACATGTTACTCCACTCATATCTATAAAATATCAGCGCCTCCAGGCTAATAACAAGTAAAGACAGCACATATCCAATAATAAAGTAATTCTTAAACAAGAAAGATCTCAGTAGTATACATATAGGAAGCAAAAGATTAAGATCGTATCATTTTCATACCAATGACATCATGGATAGTAGACAAACACTACATTTCTTCTTCAATTCGACCGACCTTCCCTTGAACTGCCTATTACAAGAAACGGATCAAATTTTAGTTTTGTGGTAATGAACAAAAGCATGAATTTAACTACATAAACTCCATAAACAAACATGATAAAAATATTTTAACCAAAAATATGGAGATTAAACTTATGAGATAAAAATAAGAAAAATTTAAAAAATAAAAAAATACAAACTTACGAATTAGTTCTGATATATAAAAAGATGCTAAATTCTAAAAATATCATTTCACCCTCCTTTGGCAAATGAAATCTTCAATTCTGCATTAAAAGAATATTTAGGCCTGACTAACTAGAATCCCTAACTTGCATTTAAATCACTTCTTTAGAAGCACAATTATTTGCACACCCATAGATAGATTTAAGCTAATCCCTAACTAATTATAAATTCACCATTTCAACTAAATAAGATTATTTATATGCTCATCAAATTACTGCCTCAAGCACACAATACCTTGACTTATTCACATTCTTGACAACAAATTGTCTCAATGAGGAAAGGGAAACTCTGTCCTGCACCCTTCTCACAAATCACTCCAAAAATGACTTAGTCGCGACACCTGAGTAAGTAGGATAAACTTGCCTGGAGGCAGCAAAGAACAAAATTCAGATGAAAAACAAAAAGAAGACTTACATGTAAGAAAAGTAAATAAGAGCTTAGAATCAGTATAACTTTTGGAATTATAACATATGCCTTCAACAAAATGATAATGATTTCAAAGGACGTCAAGTAACATGTGTAATCCATAGCCAACTAAAATCCATAGCCAATTACAATCTCACTTACAATAGTGAAAAAATATGAATATGAGTACCAAATTCACGCATTCTTTGTTTGTGAAGGAAAATAAAACTCAAATTCAGAAATATATACATATTACTCCACTCAGATCTGGAAAATCTCAGCACCTCCACATCAATAAAAATCAAAGATAACACTAATCTAACAATAAAGTAATTCTTCAACAAAAAGAGATCTCAGTATATACATATTACTGAAAATAAATCGGAAGGATAAGATTATTATCATACCAATGTCAACACAATTAGTAGTCAAACAATTCGTTTCTTCTTCGCTTCGACCAGACTTCCCTTGAACTTCCTATCAAAATAAATAGATGAAATTTTGAAAGAGAAACAAACAGTAGCAAGCTTACGGAGATTAGGTTGGTAGGGATTGAGGGGGAGGGGGGTATAATCGGATTCTTCTAGAACGCCGCCATGGCAATTTGGCAAACGAGTTCGTCGGTAGTTGAGGGTGAAGGAGTGATGGTAACATGGTGATAATATTGATAGCAGAAGTACTGGTGTCTAACGCTGAGATTTCCCTCCGAAGACGTGATTTTGCACTGAGGTAATATAGTAGATAAACACTTTGTTTCTTCTTCGATTTGATCGGGCTTCCCTTGAACTGCCTGTCCGAAGTAACAGACACAATTTTGAATATTTGATAAGAAATAGACGGTAGAAATCAGGGCTTACGGAGATTGGGAACATCACATTGTAGAGAAATTAGGGCTTGCTGTAATAGATAGCGAATTTTCATTGATCATACGAACATTCACAATTTATGGCCGGTTTTCACTTTCACCATGGCTGATTATTGCAGATTTGAGGGAAGAGATCGTTGCAGAACTAGGGAAGAGCCAGTGAGAGGTGAGTGGGTGGGGGTGATGTACATCTTACGGCTGGTTTGGTAGGCCGTATTAGGGGAGATATCATGAGTTATACAACTTAATCTTTTGTTTGGTAGCCTGTATGTCTCATACGGAATTAAACAAGGGCCCTGTATTTGGCCAAGATGAACCCGTATATGGTATCCTCCCAAATTGGACGGATGTCTTATACGAGTTTCTAATACTGAGTCCACGTACTCAAATTCCACCTACAGCCCTCGTTCATAAGCGAAACCCTAGTGGAGAGAAGAGAAAATCTCGTTCAGGAGACTCGCGCAGCCGCTCTCAAAAGCAGGTTTCGATTGCAGCCCTCCACTTGACAACGATCTGAATCTCAGACTCAGACCTCCGTTTCGTCACTTGCCACGCCGGACTTCATACAAAGGCGAAGGTACAGGGAGATTTATTAATTTTTTTACTTGAATTTTCGTCTCTCTATTTATTGAGATTCCTAATCGACGAGATATGTAGAAGATAGGGCTGAACTGAAACCGAATTTCTGACTTAATTTCTACTTCTATTTTTTCCTCTCAGTCGTTTGGTATTTTGGTCGATTTGAGTTCTTAGATTTGTTATTTGATTTTGGAATTTCTTGTTGAAATTAGAGCAATCCTATGGGCTGAGCAATCCAGAGTTCCTGGAAATTGTGGTTAGGATGGAAATTGTGGTTTTCCTAATGTAGATCATTCTTGTATATAAATTTTTACTTTTCTGGTTGTCTTGCATGCATTCTGTTCATCCGGTAAACTTTATAAATTTTCTATTTTTTGGTTGACTTACAGAATATGTGGATCCTGCAAAATGGTTGATTTTTTCTAATTTGTAGTTATTGTAGAATTTGAGCAATAAAGATAATTGAGATTGGGAAGCTTCAGAATAGGTTTGGTTCATTGCTCTTAAAGTGTTAGAGGTTATGTTTCTAATTTGATGTTGTCGTAGGATGCGAAATGACAAAATTCATTTGATCGTTCGTTTCGTATCCACTTGCCAATTTCGCCTTTTATATCTAATTGTGGTTTAATAATGCAGATTTGCCTAATTCTTCTATTTTTGCTGAAGTGATGACGCGGTTGGTTCGAAAGAAGCTAGCTGTATTTTGTTTGGTCCGGGAGATCTTAATGGATACAATTCTAACTTTGTTAGTATTACTAGCTATAATTGAGAAGAAATTAAATAGGAAGAGAAAACGATCGGCGTATGTTGAGCGATATAATATGATAGAAAAAATACCGGACGACGTGAGCCACCTAAATAGGATGGTGAAGCTAAGGGATTCAACCTGTATTCAAAATTGTAGGATTGACTTGAATACTTTCGCTAGACTATGCTTTTTGCTACGAGAATTAGGGGGTTTAGCCGATAATAAATACGTTAGTGTGGAGGAACAGGTGGCAATGTTTTTAAACACCTTGGGTCATCATAAAAAAAATTGCGTCGTGAAATTTGACTTCAATAGGTCCGGTCAAACAGTCTCGCATTATATTCACCTAGTATTGAAGGCCGTATTGAAATTGTATCCTCTGCTTTTGGTCACTCCCAAGCCAATACCTGACGATTGCACAAATCCCAGGTGGAAGTGGTTCAAGGTAATGTTCTTGAACGCTTTCATTTTTTGAATATTGGAGGCCATTAGTTTATAATCACATTCACACAAAGGCTATTGCACATTAATCAAACTGTCCTAATGCAGTTTGCTCTAACATTTTGAAATCATGAATTTGATTCCTAGGGTTGTCTAGGCGCACTAGATGGTACTTTCGTTCCCGTTAGAGTTCGGAAAGTAGATAAGGGTCGATATAGGACGAGAAAGGGCCAAATATGCACAAACGTACTAGCAGCCTGTGATCCAGATATGAGGTTTACTTACGTTCTCCCGGGGTGGGAAGGCTCAGCTGCAGATGCTAGAATACTAAGAAACGCTATCCATAGGCCGCACGGGTTACGAGTCCCGAAGGGTACTTTCCAGTCCTTCGTATTTTTAAGGTTTAGTAAACCATTTTCCTTTTAATTGAGTTTAGCGTGACCTGTGTTGTTGACATGACAGGTCAATATTATCTGTGTGATAACGTTTCATTACTTGTTTAGTTTAGCACTTATTTGTTGCGATACCTGATTCCCTTGTGTTTAGTATTTGATTTTTTGATATTACCTAGACATCAATGGCTTTTTTGGGCTTTTGATATGTTCAGATCATAAGTTCAATTGGTGAATGAATTTTGATGGGAGAAAACGGATGTGCTGCGGCTGTATTGTCTCTACAGTCATTGGAATTTTAATTTACTAGTTCTTTATTTGGTTTGTTTAGCAGTTTATGTTATGGAGAGTGGAGCAACCAGCATAGCGCGTGGGAATGGACGACAAACTGATAAGGGCCGAAGAGTGTGGAGCCCTCGGGAGGAGGAGGTGCTAGTCAATGCACTTAAAGACTTAATAGCCGATGGATGGAAGACAGATAACGGATTTCGGGCCGGATATTTGGGAAAGTTGGAGACGGCTATAAGGAAGGTATTTCCCACGACCGATCTGAAAGGGCAGCCCCATATAAAATCCAAAATAGTTGGTTGGAAGCGGCACTGCGCAATTGTTTCTGGTGCGTTAGCACTTACAGGTGTAGGTTTCAACCACACTAGCGGCTTAATTGAGTGCACGGATGAGCAATGGGCGCGTATTGTGGAGGTCAGTTTATTCTACCAAGTCTCTTAAATAATAATAGGCTCACTTCTGACTACTGTTATTCGTGTATTAGTTAGTAAATTTCTTGTATCTTTGCCATATATGTGGTGTGTTGATGCTAAATTTTAGTTTAAGGGGGAATGAACTAGTGCTACATATAATTGTATTAAATTTGTTGCGTCATCAGGTTTCGAAATGATACATTGTGGTGCGGGAAAATTGTCTTCCATTCTAAGTGGGTCATGAATAATATCCATTGCCTAATGATATTGTATGGAAATTATGTTGTATTATGAAAACTGTAAGGCTGCCAAAGGAATACAAAAGTGGGATGTGATCACAGGTCATGTGTTTTTTTGTTTGATTATTTGTGACCCTTTTGTATGCAGAATGACTCTAATGCCAAAGGTAAACGGAATATTCCGTTTCCTTTATACCCATCTTGGATTGAAATTTTTGGAAAGGACAGAGCAACCGGTGAGGCAGCCGAAGATGTTATGGAAGCAGTTAACGAATTAATTAACGAAGATATGCAAGCTACCGAGCCTTGTACAGACAACCGTGGAAAGGAGAAAGTTGCTCAGACTGGTTCCAAGAATGACTGTAATGTCACCATGGGCGGGTTTTACGAAGAGGAGGGGAACAGTGTTTGCCAAAACGACAAAGGGTCGGGTAGTGTGAAGGCAGCTGGGCAGAAACGAAAGCACTCCGATGGGCTAGATGGGCTTTACGAGCTTGTTGGGCAAATCTGTCGTAACTCCGAAGAGAAATTAGACAGGTTGGCTGGAGCAATCGGGTATGAACATGGTCTCGGTGAAAAGCGGAAGAATCTTTTTGAACTTGTTGGTAGCGTCTCTGGGCTCTCGATGGAATAGAAATTAGACGCATCTGTGATATTGGCAAAGTGTAGCGATCTTCATGAGATGTTTCTTGGCGTTCCCGAGGAGGCGAGGTTTCTATTCATTCAACGGCTGCTTTCCAAACAAGCTAATCCGTAGTCATCATCTACAATTTCTAGACCTTTTGAATGAACCTTTTTTACATTGAAACTGTGCACAATCTAGAATTTGGGGTAGTTGGTTTTAATTAATCCACTTCTGAGATCATATTGAATTTCATTGTATCAATCAATTAAATGCTCAGATGTTGCTTTTGTGGACTAGTATTTTCAGACTTTATTGTTGTTGGTGTGATTGACAAGTTTGGATTTTGTTTGCTGACTTGGGTTTCATTGTATGTCAATTCACATATACGTTCTTGCATTAATAAAAATATGCTGTCAGAACTTTTCGCTGATGCCATTTAAGCACAATTAATTAAAGCATTACAGATGTAGGCTGTAATTAATTAAGGTTGTTGAACAACTACCAGATTGCAATAACTATGTATTCTGGAGTATTGAAGTCACTACTGTATCCCAAATTAGAATTGTCCTATAAAATTGAAACGCAATTCATAAAGTTCGTATCCCCTCTCAATTGTTTTTGTCTCTACATCCTGTACCCCCTTTGAACACTCCTTTACAGCATGAGTGCACCAAATATTCCACTCCAAAGCAGTTTCCTCTATCAAAATGGGTGGAATGAAGAAATGGACGAGCTTCTCATTGATCGACTCATTGAGCAGAAATCGAAGGGGAACTGGAGTCCAAAACTAGAGGGTAATTTTCATGCTCTACTAATGGCGAAGGGGGATGTGAATGAATCAGCTTGGTGGCCCAGAACTTGGGAAGATATGGTCGCTCGACAGACACCACTAAAAAAATGCTACAACACATTCTTCCGGCTCGTTCAAGACTACAAAGTTCTTTGGGACAAGGAACAAAACAAGGTTTTGGCGGAGGAACCGACTTGGAATCGTTTTATAAAAGTGAGTTATATAGGCCCTATATTCTATCAGTCAATCTTAATTTTTCTATACAAAGCCGTACTTTGTGAAGTAAAAAGAATTAATTTTTTTTTTTAATTAATTTAGATACATGTTTTGCTAACTAAATTGAAATGTTGTAATAGAGGGACCCATTTGCTGCTGCGTACTACTACAGGGGTGAGCCACAGTGGAACAAACTGAAACGCCTATTTGATAACAAAGATCAGAACTTCGAAGCCAAGGACCATGAGATTGTCATTATTAGCGACTCTACCACACACACCGTTGTTGTTTCAGATGACTCGGAGGAGGTGGTCTCACCTATTCCAGCGAATATCCGACCGGCAGCTTGCAAAAGGCTGTTTGACGAGAGCCATGTCGACGAGCCTGTGGCCAGCCCGCCTAAGTCGAACCGTTCCCGCCTGTGAATGCGTTCCATCCCAAACCTGCAAATTTGCCAGGGCCCTCGAAGATTCCAAGTGGGGAAAGCTCGTGTGCATCGTCAGGCCCAGTAAAGTGGTTCTCGTTTCAGAAAGGTCATTGGTGAATTTGGTCTTTCGACCACTCCCCCAAGTTTTTGCTAAGTGTCTGTTCGAAGATTTTTTGTCCGGTTATTTGCGTGTCTTTAATTTTCCGAAGATATGGTGGTGCGTTCTGTTCCACCGTACCTCTGTTAGTTTATTTCTACTTTAATTAAGTTTCTTAGAAGCTAGGACTAAATTTCAATTAAATGGGGGAGTTCTTTACTGACTTTTCTACCTCCTGCATGAATCTTACTTCTTCTTATTGTGGGACTTTTGCACTTCTTACTAAACTGCTCAGATTATTCAACCAAAATCAAAGTAATTCAATTACAGCCAACTACAAACATTTCACCAACGTTTCTTAACACAAGCGTAAACTTGATGATATAATTTTACAATTTATAAGATACAAGAATTTGATTTCAACTGGTAATGTTCTCTAACTTGGATGCTTTACTAGATCGAATCAAAATACCTACGGATTAAGTTGTTTGAAGCCTATATCTGTTGAGCAGAACATTTTGGCCCGAACCAGGTAGCAAAACACTAGTATACAAAACGTTATCACGAAATATAACTTGCGTTGTTTCAAACGCAGCCTACGATTTTCTCGTGCCAGTTGATAACTTTTTGCCTCGTACTTGTGCAAACGGTCTACAAGCTCAACCTCCCTTATGATGTGAGCATCAATTGTTGACTGCAATTATTTCGCACCATATCTATACTCCACGATGGACACCTCCAAATCATCTATAATGTCACACTGAGTTTGAATTTGTTCACGGAGCCACGGGATTGTTCCAGAACAGCCTCTACAAGCCTCGTTTCCTTCCGAGGGAGTGTAACTATCTATATTGTCCTGTTGTATAGCCAATCGACATTAATTACGGAGAAGACGAGGACGTGGTCATGCTAATAACATTAAAAAAAATAACCTAGACATTGAGAAGGCAATAAACCCGACATATTGATTTACCTCATATGTGGAAGGATAATGATGCAAGCAATTAGTACATTCCGTCGTCGACGAACTAGTTGGTTCTTTGACGCAACAAGTGTCCGTTTCTGAATTCCCGGACGACTGGTATGCTGCAGAAATGGAAGGTAAACTGCTCCTAGACACTGAAATGAATAAATCTGAATCAACAATTTTTTGCCCTAAACATTTTTTTAAGATTTCAACATATCTTCTGGAATCTGAAAATAAAGCTGCTATAAACGAATTACCTTCCCGCGAATTAAATTTATAATCAACGTCCGGTCAAAATTTGATAGGATTTTCGTATTAGAAATGCAAATAGAACCAACAATTCCAGGCTTTTTCGCTGACTTACTCAATCTGTGGTAGTTGCTGCTGATACGAATGAAGTTATTCCCACTACCGCGGATTTAGCTAAGCCCCGCTGTAACACTGCCGTATAACCTGTAAAAAACTGAAGAAAAGAAAAAAAGAAAATTACTATGAACTTTTCACAATTGAAGAATCAATGGTTACAAATCAAAATAGAAACATCGAATCGGAAAAGGTTTACATCGCCGAGGAACGACCGAGGTGCGACTTGTGCTGAGAGGGAAACTGACTTTTGATTTTCGCAAGAAAATGTAAGAGAAATGGTGAGCCCTAATTGCAATTACAGATGAAGAGGAATAAAGATGAAAGGAAAGAACGAAGGGGCTAAGGAAAGAGAACAAAGGGCTAGAGCTTTTTCTCCTGTTCCAATTAGGGGTAATAATGTCTTATTATGTACTCATGTATCTTAATCTCGACTCATATACGATCTACCAAACAGAAGATTGAAAATAATCAGAGCAGGTTGTCCAACATACCAAATGAATGAGTTTTTGTATTATACAGCCCAAACAAGATTAGTTATCTATTGATGTCTAACACACCCTAATCCTGTACAGCCTACCAAACGAGCCGTTAGTGTATTACGCAAAAGAAAACATAATTCAAAGGTAAAAAAACGTATTCGTATATAAATAAAATAAAGAAGAAGAAAAAACAAGTGACAAATATCCTCACATTTTTTAGTTATTCGTGATTCAAATTCGATTAAGATGATTCGAATTCGAAATCGAATATTATTCAAATATATATAAATTAAGATGATTCGAATTCGAATATAGTTGTATTCGATTCGCATAATTCGAATATTCGATTCGTTTATATATAATATATTTTTAAAATTAAATAATACATATATTACTATATATATATAATATTTGTAAAGCTATATATTTAAATTAATTTATATATAATATATATTATTAAAATTTGTAATAGAAAAAAATAAAAAAATAATATTTGAATATTTAAATAATAAAAAATATCAATATGTAAAAATAAAAAAGAACTTTTCGAATCCGAACCGAATCTAATAGTTCGAATCTTTCTCACGAATCGAATTCGAATCACCTATTTAACTTCGATTAATATTCGATTCGAATTCGAATTCGAGTTTATATTTTCGAATTCGAATCGAATTTTTAATATTCGATTCAATTCGATTCGTTACATCCCTAGAGTTAACAAGTTACATTTTAAAAGGATGCTAATAAAAAGTGTTATCATAATGTAAAGTAACACTAATTTTATGACACAAAATATAAAGCATTGTCGATTCTAGATGCATATGTAAAGCGTCAAAATTTTATGAGACACAAAATATAAAATGTCATCTGTATTATGACACAACTTGAACTGCATCGCTAATTTTATGACACAAAATAAAAAGAGTCATTGGCATATGACGCTAGACGTAAAACATCACTAATTTTATAATACAAATATAACGTGTCACTAATTCTGCGACACAAGATCCAAAATGTCATTGATTTGATGACACAAAGTCTAAAGTATAACTAAATTCACGGCGCTTTATGAGAGTATCATTAAAATATCAAATATGTTGACCTTTTTTTTGTAAGTGTCGTTATTTTTTATAAATTAAATACACTTTTTAAAAAGCGTCATTAAGTAATATTTTTTCGTGACATTTTTTAAAAAGTGTCATTAAATAATATTCTTCTGTGACGCTTTTAAAAAATATCTATAAATTAGCGTCACTATCAAACTTTTTTCTTGTAGTGCCAATATCGTTCTCCCGTAATATTCTTCCACTTCCATTGCATCTGCCTCAACCTATATACATACATTCAACTCACATTTATACATACATAAACATAAATGGCGGGTTGGGGGCCACTGCCCACCCAATTTTTTTTATAATAGTTTTTTCTATTTATAAGAATTTATATATGTAAATATAGGTATTGGTACATGAAGTCAAACACCCCCCCCCCCCCACATAAATTTTTATATGTATTTATATATTATGCATATATATGTAAATATGCCTAGACATAAAATTTTGAAATATATCAAAATTTAGGGTATAATAATCGTAAAAAGATATATTTTTCAAAAACATATATTATTATTTTTAGTACATTAGAGAATTAAGGGTAGAGAATGTGTCTAGAACCCTTGATTTTTTTTATTGTACATTAGAGAATTAGGGCCAGGGAATGTGTCTAGAACCCTAATCTATTGCCAGCAATGTTAAACAAACACCGCCATTATTTATACATTTAGAATAAGATAATTTACTTGCTATTATGAGATTTTGATGCATAGTAGCTGTAGTTAAGGATCGTGACTATATATATATGATACTCCTCCGTTCACAAATAATTGTTATTTTAGCAAATACCGTTTCTTCACAAAATAAAGTCATTGTAGTAATTTTCATCTATTTCTTCCAACACTATTGTTAGCTAAATTTAAGGAAATTTTCAAGATCGAGAAATTTGTTGTAATAAGAAAATGAATGGAAAGAAAATAGAAGTTAAAATTTATTGTCAGTTCATATATCTTTTGAATTCTACCTTAAAATTTAAGATGACATTTACATATGAAAGGAGGGATTAAAATATTTGGGTTATTACCTCATGCAAGTATTTAACATAGTTTCTCAAAAGAAGAGAGTTTGTTGGATTTAACTTGATCATTTGTTGGTAATAAGCTCCAGCGTCGCTTCCATTTTCGAAGCTCGTGTTGTTGTTGATTCCTCCGCCAGGCGCACCCAGTTCCTCCGAAGTAGTCACATTCTCCGGCCTTCGTTAAACTCCATCTTAGGTATCCCCGAGAAAGATTAGGATCCAAGCTTACTCAGAGCCCTCATCGCAGGACGAATGATGAGACTGAGTGTTGGGATTAACTAGTTCGGAAAAGCAGAGACTTGGAATTCATTGTTGCTAATATGAAAATTTCGTATGTGTATCTATTCAATTGTCAAAGTTACAATATTGCAGAATATATACAAGGAATAACCAAATCTACAAAATAGGAAAGAAATATTTACAAAAGAATGTCATGATAATCTTCCCATAATTTGCGGAAGTGATGGAGATAGTCAAGGAGAGAATCACGTAGATGTCAAGACTCCCCCTCAAGGTGGCGTGTGTAGATCTCGAACACCCAACTTGCCCCGTAAGAATTTAAATCGATCTGAACCAAGAGCCTTGGTAAAAATATCTGCCACTTGAAGATCCGTAGATATCTTGCATGGCTTGATGTCACCACTTTCAACACGCTCACGTACAAAGTAGCAATCCATTTCAACATGTTTAGTGCGTTCATGAAAAATAGGATTGACAGCAATATGGCGAGCTGCTTGGTTATCGCAAAATAGTGGCATGGGACCAATCTGTTTTGCCTCCAAGTCGCAAAGGAGCCAACGTAACCAAAGTATTTCACTAACAGTGATCGCCATTGCTCGATATTCGGCTTCAGCAGAGGAGCGAGCAACTACTGATTGCTTCTTGGTTTGCCAGGAGACCAGAGAACCTCCAAGTGTAATAATGTAACCAGTGCTAGACCGTCTAGTGAAGGTACAACCTCCCCAATCGGCATCACAATATGCCTCCAAGTTCATATGTCCACTCGCTGGTAGAAAAAGGCCTTGCCTAGGGGTCAATTTTAAGTATCGTAGGACACGATTGGCAGCATCCATGTGAGATTGTCTTGGAGCATTAAGAAATTGACTCAGTTGGCTCACCGAATAAACAATGTCTGGCCTTGTGACCGTAAGGTATAGCAATCGACCAAGAAGGCGCCGATATTGAGAAGGATTAATTTCTGGGGTGGAATCTTCTTTGTGTACTTTGAGGTTTTGCTCCATTGGAAAGGAACTAGGCCGGCTAGCTTGCAATTCGCTTTCTTCAAGGATATCTAAAGTGTATTTGCGCTGGCTCAGAACAAAGCCTTCAGACGAGCGGGATACTTCAATCCCTAGAAAATATTTCAATCTGCCCAAGTCTTTGATGCTGAAGGCTTTGTCAAGGTACTCCTTAACCAACTGTATACGAGAATTATCATTTCCTGCGAGTATCACATCATCAACGTATATCAAGGCAACAACAATAGTGGTCCCATTACGAAAAATGAAGAGAGAATGATCAGCCCTTGATTGGCGAAAACCAAGGGCAAGAAGAGCCTTTGTAAACTTATGATACCAATTCCGTGAAGCTTGTCGCAAACCATAAAGCGACTTTTGTAACTTACAAACACGAGTGTCTCCTTTCTTTTCAAAACCTTGAGGAATGCGCATGTAAACATCCTCGGTAAGGTCACCATGGAGGAATGCATTATTCACGTCCAGCTGATGGACTTCCCAATTCTTCTTAGCTGCCACAGCAAGCAAACGTCGAACCGATACGAGTTTGGCAACAGGAGCAAAGGTCTCATGAAAATCGGTACCTTCAATTTGAGTGTAGCCTTTGGTCACCAATCTCACTTTGTAACGTTTAATCTCTCCTGTGGGTTTGTATTTGATTTTATAGACCCACTTAGATTCAACGACTTTCTTCCCAGGGGGTAATTCAACTAATGACCACGTTCCATTTTCTTCAAGTGCCTGAATTTCTTTCTTCATCGCCTCACACCATTTTGGATCTTTAGTAACCTGAGAGAAATACTTTGGCTCATCACGTGAGGTGATGGCTGCTAAAAAGGCTTTGTGAGGAGAAGAAAATCTATCATAAGAAATGAAATTCGAAAGAGGATATACCGTCGAGGTTCCCGAAGTTGAGCTGGGTTGTGAGTGGTCGATTGAGGGTGGCATGTCAGTCTCAAAACTCGCTAATCATTTAGGTTGCATCTTGACCGTGTGCTCCTGCGAACTTCTGGAATAGACTCATCATTTGGGCTTATTTCTGGAGCAGTTGTCACCTCTACTGGCTGCTCAATTATAATTTCACTTGGCTCGGCAGGTTGTTCGGAATGAATTTTGTCTCCAGGTGCGGGTTCTGAACATGGACCAATAATTGCGGGTCCGGGGTCATCCTCAAAATATTGACCAGATCGCTTAAGGGCGTGGTCAACAGCATGATGAAAATCAACGTCTTCATGCAAATTTAACCCACTATTCTTTGCAAAAGGTAAAATGTGTTGCACAAAACTCACATCCCGTGATACATGCATCTTTTGTGTTCTTAAATCGTACAGTTTATATCCCTTTTGTCCAACAGGATATCCAAGAAAAACGCAAGGACTCCCCCTTTCACCAAATTTATCATCTTTTGCGTGCTTGTTATGTATGTATGCAAGGCAACCAAATACACCTAAATGATCATAAGACTGAGGTTTTTCAAGCAAAATTTCATGAGGAGTTTTATTATCAATGACCTGGGATGGCAATTTATTGATGATATAGACAGCAGTCAAAACGCATTCACCCCAAAAAGAAATAGGCAACGAAGCTTGGAATCGTAGGGCTCGTGCAATTTCCAAGATATGCCTATGTTTTCGTTCTACCACCCCATTCTGTTGAGGCGTGTAAACACAAGATGTTTCCAAGAGAATGCTGCGATCTTTATAAAAATTCACCAATACATTTGTTTGAAATTCCAAGCCATTATCCGTCCGAATTCGTTTTACCTCTCTACCAAATTGAGTTTTCACCATACCACAAAACATGGTCATAAAATGAGTGCCTTCAGATTTACTTTTCATCAAGTATACCCAAACCCCACGACTAAAATCATCCACAATAGATAGAAAATAATGAGCACCAGAATATGACTCAACATTGTAACGTCCCCAAATATCGCAATGAATTAATTCAAAACAACAAGTAGTCTTAATGGAGCTAACAGGAAAAGGTAATCTAGTCTGTTTGGCTTTAATGCATGAATCACAAAAAATATTACTGCCATCAAAACCTTGTATACGACTTATTTTCTGCAAGGTAGTTGTAGAAGCATGCCCAAGTCGTCTGTGCCATAATTTTGAATCCACCGAGACTGACAAAGCCACACCCCCATTCTCGATTGGCTCCACACAATAGAGACCATCACGAAGTTTACCCAGCCCAATCAGGTTCCTCGAGCGTAAGTCATGTATGATACAACAATCGGGAAAAAATGTCAATGAGTAATTTAAATCTTTCGTCAAGCAGCTCACAGACAATAGATTGCATTCAAATTTTGGAACATTTAACACATGCTTAATCTCCAACCCATTTGGTAATTCGGCACTTCCAATACCAGTCACGGGCATATAATCTCCTTTGGGTATTTTGACAGGAGGACTGATGCCACTCATATTCACATTCTTCAATTGTTTCCTGTTACAGGTAATATGCTCTGACGCACCAGAATCAATAATCCAAACGTTACTAAGATTATTCTTACACCCTATGTTTGCGATGGGAGATTGCATAACATGTCCAGAATCATTGCCCGACTCCAAGAGTTGAACCAGTCGAGCAAATTGACTGTTGCTAATTCCTGGAATCGGACTAGTAGATGTGGAGACAGAGGCTGCCTTCGGTTTGGAGAATTTGCGAGTATTGTTCCTCCCATATTTTTCAATCCACCAATCTGCCGGACCGTGTAATTCGAAGCATGTGTCAATCAAATGGCCTGGTTTACCACAATGAGAACAACTTCTTTCCTTCCTTTCTTTATCTCTTCGATTCGACCCAGGTCGTTCCTCTCGATTGTGCTTATTTCGTTCGTCTCTTTTGTTCAAGGCTTGAAAAGCTGCTGCTTCTTGCATTGACCTTCTTGATGCGGTGATGCTACATTGTTGTTCATCATTTGCCACTAGATGATAGGCGGTGTTCAAAGATGGAGTCGGTTTCATGCTTAAGATTTGAGTCTTGATTGCGGATTATTCATCATCTAAGCCCATCAAGAAATCATAAAGTCGTTCCTTGTCTCTTGCATCTGAGATTTTCTTTGAGATGTTGCACTTACAGTTTCCACAGTCGCACTTTGGCATGGGAGTCACAGCTTGAATTTCATCCCACACGTCTCGAAGTTTGGTGTAATAGGTAGAAATAGATGTTCGTTCTTGACGCATGTGGCCAATTGTTCTTCGTAATTCAAACGCACGAGGTGCATTTTCTTTCCCAAATCGTTCCTCGAGATCTTGCCATATCTCTCGATCCGTAGTCGCGTACTTGACGCTGTTCCGTATCTCTTTCTCCATAGAGTTTGCAAGCCATCCCTTAACCATGGCATTGCAACGTTTCCAATGAATCAATTCAGAGGTGTTAACCTCCGGTGCCGGTAAAGTGCCATCATCAAAACAGATTTTGTTTTTGGCGAACAAAGCATTGCTCATCTCGTTCACCCAGTCCCCATAGTTTCTGTCGTTCAATAAGTCACCGACATATACTTGGCCGGGGTTGTCGGAGGAACTGAGAAAATATGGTGAAGAGAGATAAACGATGTTGCTGATAGAACCACCGCCGGCGGTGGTTTGTTTATCGTCGCCGCCAGCCATGAGGACGGACGAAGGGAAGATTAGATATTAGATAACTAGGTTCGGCTCTGATACCATGAAAATTTCGTATGTGTATCTATTCAATTGTCAAAGTTACAATATTGCAGAATATATACAAGGAATAACCAAATCTACAAAATAGGAAAGAAATATTTACAAAAGAATGTCATGCTAATCTTCCCATAATTTGTGGAAGTGATGGAGATAGTCAAGGAGAGAATCACGTAGATGTCAAGATAATACAGACTCGATTTTATGAAACTCTTTAGTGATTATTACATAAGAGAAAGGGGTCTTATATTAATATAAGTATAGGAGGGGTTGAGTGTTCAGGTACCTAGTTGACACATGGAATGGTGCACGTGAATGAGAGGTTGTGGTTGGGCAAGCGGCGTGAATAGAGTCATGTAGAAGGTGGGGACCCACATTCTGACGGAGTGATGGTGGAAGACTCAAGCAACGCAACGTGGAGCTGCCTGGGGCTGGGGATTCTTTATTTTACGGTGTAGGACAAGTCATCGCACACCTTTATTCATATTGACCCCCAAATTCTTTATGGTTTTACTAGTTCAGGTGGGGCACCCATAATTTAATTTGAATAATTTTATTAGTTATTATCTTTTCTTACCCCTGTTTTCTATTTTTTTTTAATACTTTTTTTATGATAATTTTTAAGAATCATTAATAATATCTTATAAATTTTATCATATTTTATTTGAATAAATTTATTGATGCAATTGAGAATTTGTGTTACAAACTTACCATCTCTATTTAATAGCCCCTAATTCTTCTCGTCGATTGACTTTGGAATTTAAGGAGGAGGTGACATGTAGATATTCTCCGCAAAGAACACCTTTGTATCCACCTTGAGCCGGTCTTGAATAATTGAGAATTTCACATCTTGAATTTCTTCTCAGTTTATTCAACTTCTTGACTTGCGGTATTTTTTTTTCTTTTTGTGTGTGTCTTGGAATGAATAAGATGGTCATTTATATAGGTGTCAGATTTGATCTCTTACCATAAAATGACACAATTTCATTGGTCATTCATGATTTGATAACACCTCATTCCTTCAACATTTGGACACTTGGCAATATCCAATTGATTATTTGATTGGGCACAAATTTATGTGTCTATAGTAGGCATGAATTTTCTATTTAAAATGATTTGGAATCTGCTTTTTAATTTATAAATTCTAGGGTTTGAATATAAAGACTTGTCAACATTTTTAACAAATAGACTCGGTCTCCCATTTCTATATCTCTCTTCTGTCAACCTCCCCACTTACATTGTTAACC
This sequence comes from Ajuga chamaepitys, assembly GCA_958295605.1. Taxonomy (NCBI): domain Eukaryota; kingdom Viridiplantae; phylum Streptophyta; class Magnoliopsida; order Lamiales; family Lamiaceae; genus Ajuga; species Ajuga chamaepitys. The sequence goes on along the minus strand of OY282498.1, from coordinate 21,886,358 downwards.
CCCTTTTTATTTTCTTTTATTTAAGAATACGCTTGAACAAGAAAAAGATACATTTACAGAGAGAAAAAAATATATTATATGGCGTGTTCCAAATTATATTTCTATCAGTTTTCCAAGCAATAAAGGGAGATAGTATTCTGATTCCTTCTAGTGTAGAAAGGTACCAAGAAAGAGATTTTTTGGGTTGTTTTATCCTAGGGATGACGGGGCTAGAAACTTATTGCATACTTTAGGGCATAGCTGCAAGGCATCATAAAGAGCGTGACCTAGTGCACGACTCAACCCAAAGTATTCGATACCATTCCTTTATCACAAAATTACCCTATTTATCGAAAAACCTGATCACACGCCTTCGTATTGAGGAAGAAGCTTGAAAACAAGATCAAAAGGAAGAAGTTCTTGTTGTTTCCAACAACAAAATCACTCAGAAGAAATTCAACCTCTGTTGTGTTAAAATCAAAACCTTAAGTATGACGAATAAAAACTAGAATAAAATCCGTCGTAATATTCAGATCCAGAATGTTCCGCAGCTTTAAATTGGAATCTTATACATCCTCCTTTCAAGAAATGGACCATCAGTAAAAAAATATGTGGTCTATACGGGAGACCTTGTGGGAGAATTTAAATGTTAGACTTGTGATAAACTAGGTAATATGACTAGGAATTGTCGAAAATGGGTTTAACACTTGGCACCACAAGAAATCTTACTAAGGAGTTATTTATTGCTATTATTACTGAAATAAATTTAGTTAGAGGATTAGAAGGATGGTGGGTGGATATGAGTGTTTCCCACCATGTCTACTATGATGGAACTATGTCTAAATCATATTCTGAAAATTGAAGATAAAAAGATTTGGGTGATTCACACACTATTATTGTTTTCGGGACTAGTGAGCTGGAATGTTCAACTGAATGTTGATGTTAATATAGTTTCTCCCTTTGTTCACATAAGTTCTTTTAACACTTGACATTCTAGATTGTTTCATGTTAATAAATGTGTTATAGAAAATATAAGTACGTCTTATTCTCGAATTGTCTCTAAAGATTTTGAAAATTGTGGATATTGCACTCAAGGGAAAATTAAAAAAACTCCCAATAAATGAGTATCATGGAATGGAGGCACTTGAATTTATTCATTCTGAATTATTTGAATTTGATGGTGTATTGACTAGAAAAGGAAACAAATATTTTATTACATTTATTGATGGTTGTTTAGATTCCACATTTGTTTATCTCATAAAAAATAAGAGTAAAGCATTTGATATATTTAGATTATGTGTTACTTAAGTTGAAAATCAAACCAATAGCAAAGTGAAAAGATTACATAGTGATAGAGGTGCTTAGTATACTTCTAATATGTTTATTGAGTTTTTTTAATTTACATGAGATTATTCATGAAAAAATGACACCTTATTCTCCTGAAATAAATGAAAAAAATGAGAGAAAAAATAAGACTTCATCTGAATTTGTTGTTGCCACTTTGCTAAACTCTAGTGTCGCTTCGTATTGGTAGGGTAAATTTTAATTATTGACTTTATGCTATGTGTTAAAAAGACTTCCTAAATAAATAAAAAAAGTACGATTTCTCCATGCAATTTTTTAGAGACAAAAAGCTAAACTTGTCTTATTTTAAAATTTGGGGTTGCTTGACTTATGTTAGAATTCCTGATGCAAAAAGAAAAAACTTGCTAATAGAACTTATGAATGTGTGTTTATTCGACCAACGAATTCAGATGGCAAGTCATGGATAGAAATTGGTGAAGGGACAGAGCCGACCTTAAGTGTCGACAAGGCGACGTGGACAAAAATAGGTGGTGTAGTATCTGTTGTCTTGGGAAGGAAGAACCAGGTGCCGGCGAAGAGTACCTAGCACCGTATCAGAATTCCATGAATTCAGCTCAGAAATAGCCGACCCTACTGAATTAGACGTCAAAGCCGCATGTTACCCCAAAATGTTGAAAATAAGGGTTTGCCAGTCAACTGACAAATCTACTGGTGTGTTCCCTAATAATCTAGACGTGTTCAAATGATCTGACAATGAAACTACATGAAGTTTCAAGAAATCCAAGAATTAGCAGGCCAACGGTGATCGAGTTGTAATCCGAAGGGCGGACAACCTATGTCGTAGAGTACACAACATGCCCAATGTTTTAAGGTTGAGAGCACCAGAAGGGATCACCGAAGTAGGTGAAGGACAACCTAGGGTTAAATAAAACCCAAGCGCGACATTACAGATTCTGACTTAGAAACCACCATGATAAGTTAGGAGGAAGACCTACCCTTGTCTCTATAATAGACCGCAGCAGTTGAGATGGAACGAACGCCATCGACAAATTATTTGCTACGGATGCTGACGGATTTGTAGCGGGAAGATGTTGCATTGAAATTCAAGCACTGAAGCTAACCCTAATGACGACACACAAGAATCTAACAGAAGAGCCACCATATGCGGTGTTGAAAGAGGCCCTAAAATAAGGTCTGTGATGCGCTGTGAAGAAGTCAAATCCGTCGACGTATTGAAGCAAAGAGAGGCTGCTATGTGAGCGATATGGTCAATAGGGACTCTAGCATGTTTACGTATGTCTAAGAGATGACATGCGAAGATGCTGGAAAGAAAAAAAAACAGCCATGAAGCCGGAGTGAGACGTGGAAGATCCTCCGAATGGAAAACCTTTGAGTAGGCGTGAGTCGCCAACCACGGATATTAATGGCATAGATTAATATAAATCTGATCCCGGGCGTTTGAAAAGGAATCAGAAGGTTAACGTGTGTATATATATATATATATATATATATATATATAGAGAGAGAGAGAGAGAGAGAGAGAGAGAGAGAGGGAGAGAGAGAGAGAGAGAGAGAGTATTGGAAATTAATACTCCAGTTGTGCGTCCTCATTCTCGCTTTTCTCACGCTAAAAGATGTTCCTACTCCTAAAAAATTCCGAATCCGAAAGGAAAATATACTAGATAATTACAAAAATGAAATAAGAGTTCTAATTAGAATCAAACTCTACATGGACTTCTTCTATAAAATTTGACTGTTTGATCATCCAAACTCATATATCATTCTCCTCTTCAGACAATTTGGTCCACATCTTCACATTCAGCCCAAACTTGTACTTTTTTGCCTGATTTTAGACCAAGTCTAAATTAAGATCTCCGAGAATAAGAGATATTTAATTATATTAATTAAACACAAGAATCAACCAAAAGTAAGATATATATATATATATATATATATATATATATATATATATATAGAAAGAGATAAATAAACATGTGTTGGGGTTGGGACACTTTTCATAAATTGATGAAATCTTGTAGATTATTTTTATTTCGAGTTTAACTTTGTTACCTTTGAACTCTGTTGTGGTTGGGTTTGGGGGAATATTTTCTTTTTGGAAATGGAAGAAAGCATAGAGCGCGGGTAATCTCCAAAAAAAGAAAAAAACTGATGTAGTGTTTTTTTTTTTTGTTTTGTTTTTTTTAATATCTTTTTTTCTTAAAAAGAGAGATATTGTGTGCGGTGTTCCAGGGATAGGTTTGGAGAAAACATGACTAAAACTGAAATTTGCCTCTCTTGAAGTGGAGAAATGCCCTTACGATAAATAAGTAAACGTTATATTAGTAACACGAAATCATATATTCCAATAATTCCCTATACTTTACTTCCAAACAATTGTGACTACTGTACAACAACGAAAACGTGTTATTATTAGCCAAACAACTTTCCTTATTATTTTGGCTTCTATATTACAAAGGAAAACAAAAAAAAGCAAAGGAAAAAAAGAAGAATAATAGAACATAGGAAAAAAGGAAAAGAAAAGTGTGACTTGTGTTGCATTTTGTCACTCTTTTGATCATAGGTGTATATTCTAGAAAATTAAGAATTAATGACAAACAGGGCCATTAGTTTCTTCCAACTCAATACCTAGGTCAGTAAGCCTCTTTTCCTTATACACATATCTCTTTGCGCAAAATAAGAAGATTGCCAAATTGAAAAGGCTCAGAATCATCAGCAACCAATAGAAGTCGTAAAGCCTTCCTTGATTAAGATTATCAGCCAACCATGGTTTCTTACCAGTCACCTTGTGCACTACAGTCACCAATATTGAGCTCAAGAAAAACCCGAGTGAAAGCGTACTAAGAAACAACCCTGTACTCATTGTCTTCATTCCCTTGGGGCACTCTCTGAGAAAGAAATCAAGTTGACCTATATAGGTAAAGGCCTCACCGGCCCCCACCATTAGGAACTGTGGGATCAACCAAAAAACGCTCATAGGCACGATGGCCACCCGGTCATGGCTCAGGCTATGAGCCTGAGCCACCCGAAGTCTTTTGATCTCAGTCAGGGCGGCTGCCACCATTGCCAATATGGACAACACTAGACCAACGGTAATGCGCTGTAACGGGGTGAGCCCATGTGGGTTTTTTAAGAATCTACGACAAACGGGGGTGATGATACGGTCATAGATGGGGACAGTTAATAGGATACTGCCAACGAAGAAGACGGTAAGGGATGCGGCTGGGATTTCGAAGGATTTGCTAATGTGACGATCGAGGGTGGTTGCTTGGGACACAGAGAATGTGGTCATTTGGGCGTACACAGTCCAGAACATTATTGTAGTGGCCCATGTGGGCAGCATTCTGATCACCAGCTTCACTTCTTCAACATCTGTTAATGTCGAATGGTACCATTTGTTTGAAGCTATATCTTGTTCTGGATTCTTAATTGCTGCCTTGTCCAAAAAACTACAAAAAAAAATCAAGTATTGCAAAATGAAATACTTATCACATCATCATAATATATAGTTTTAGGCAAAAAACTCTCTTATGATGAGATGATTTATGAAAATAATACATAATTAGGAAAAGAATAATAGTTGGGGAAAGAATAATAAGTAAGCACAACCTATATTAAATAAATTATTGTACAAGATTACCTAAGATAGAGGGTTGCTAATGAAAGAATATCAAGTGGTGAGAGGTGGACCACACGTTGGCCTATGTAATTCCAAATGGGCGAAACCCCGTTTTTGTTATCGCGTGAGTTATGTCATTTCCTTTTGCAAATAATGCAATCCATACGCGTCCAAAAAACGTCTTTGCGTCAACTTAATCATTAAAAGATACAAAAGCTCACGCTATTATACAATATATTGTGATATTTTTTAAATTTATATATGTTTATGGCCTATCTTATATGAAATAAATTATTTTTGGAAATAACCACTTGACATAAGAAACTGGACGGAAACTACTCCTTTAGCCTTACTAGTTTTTACTTGGAATATTAATTATTGAAAGGTTTTATTTCCTGTGATTTTCATCTATCTCAAACAGGGACAGAAATATGGATTTTAATTTCTATATATGCTCACCATTCCTGCTATATACAATTTGATATATTCTATTTCAGAAAATAGCAAATAATTGACGCAAGCATGGTAGTTACGATTTTGTTTTTGTCTCTCCTTTATTTTATGGAAGCAGATAAAATATTGAAAGCTGGTAAATTAGTTACTAACCGGAAATCCTTGGTGTGTGGTAACATTTGCTTCTTCTTCTTCTTGGTAGAAATATTGTCATCAACATTGAACAAGAGGGAAGAATCCGAGGGCAGCTCCAGATGCCTCTTCCTCCAAGCCGCCACAAAGACAGCCGCGATCTGCGTCAGTGGGCTCCCGGAAAGCTTCTTGAAACGGTACCGTCTTGTGCCCGATAAAAACACTACCAGGCCAATAACAATGGCGCAGGCGCAGACGCCATAACCCCACTCTCTCCCAACATTATCTTGGATATAAACAAGAATTGTTACTGCTCCCAGTGAACCCGTGTTGATAAAGAAGAAGAACCAGTTGAAGAATTTCACCATCCGTTTCCTCTCCTTGTTATCGGACTCGTCGAACTGATCTGACCCGAACCCCGACACGCTCGACTTTAGTCCTCCGGTGCCAAGGGCTGTTAGGTACAGAGCTAAGTAGAGAACCGTAAGCTGTTTTCCGCTCGCCGGAATGCAGGATGAACTGTCCGCCGTGCATTTAGGCGGTCGGAGGCTAGGGATGATAGTCGAGATTGTCAATATGGTGATCCCCTGATAATTAATTCACATTATTAAATTGTCAACAGAGAAATTGTTTTTTATTTATTAATTTACTTGTTTAACGTACCTACTCTTCTCATTCACTCTAATTCGCTTTTTCGATTTTCATCTTCACAGATGATATCAAATAATATGTAATTTTTCATAAAATATTATATTAATTTAACAAAAAATAATAAATGTTCCGACGATACGGGAAATTATTCTCCTCCACAGCAATGCAATCAATTGTGTGTCTTACACTATTGACAACTCATATTTCCTTATACCAATTTGAAGACACACTATAAAAAATATCTTTCAGCCAATAAAAATTGATCTCATATCAGTATTCACAACTTTATTACTAAAGATAATTTGTAGTCACCAAAATTAGTGGTCTCAATGACATAACATATTTAAGACCACAAAAGTTGTTACAAATCTGTTTCAAATATTTTTTGTAATAACTATTGTCTCTAAAAGTAGGATAAAACTTGTAAAGAATTTTGTGACAATAAGTAGTCACAAATAACTTATCACTAGTGACCACAATTGCATCTTAAAAAATATATTAGAGAAGATCTTTTTGATTATTATAGTGAAAAGTATATCAATCCATAAATTATGATATTTGTTAAACTCCAATTGGTTTTGAAGTGTTTGAAATATGAATATATCAAGTGATAGGACTATTGTAATTTTGTAGTCCAAAGAAGATAATATGACATTAATTAAACGTTGGCCACACGAGAAGGATATATATATATATATATTTTTTCTCACCATAGCTTGAACGGTGGTGAAGATGGCAATGGTCAAGTACCTGCAGCGCAGAAGAAGATAAGATGAAGCAAGGAAATTAACATAACATATGAAATATAGTTAAAACCAATTTTACGAACCTTCCGAGGAAAGTGTCGGCTAGGAAACCACCTAACAAAGCAAGCAAGAAAGAGGTGCCAAGGAAGTTGGTGACATTATTGGCAGCAGTGGCATTGCCCAAATGCATGGTCCCAGTTAAGTATGTGACCAGGTTCACCGCGATTCCCAGCGTCGTCAGCCTCTCCACCGCCTCCACCCCTAGAATCATGGCGGCACTGCTCCACCCGCCGGATGATGATTTCACAGACGGACGCCCCTTGTAGTCCCAGGCATCGGGAAGAACTTCAGCCTCTTCAGTTGTCCGAGGGAGTACTGTCGCCATTTTCATACAAGATACTAGATAGATAGCTAGCTTTATGAGATGAACCTCCAAGGGTGTCCCTTATTCCTTATATACTACCTGTGCCCATTTTTTTTTAGATAATAACACATCTGGATTAGGGATTTCTTTAATTAATCTTGGATAATATCACGTCCACGCTACTAATTTTTAAGCCTAATAATGGACTCGACATGCCTACCTATTTTATAATTATATATATACGGTTTTTTTAATGGGTAAATTGCGCAGGCCTTGTAATTTCATAGTTTTGTTGGAGATTCCTATGTGATTGTACTCAATATTAACGTGGCTTCCATAATTCGTCAAGCAGCTCATTATGTTGAATTACTAAAATTAACCCCATAATTAGGAACCTTGCACAAGATTGTCAAAATTATGTGGGGATTCTTGCAATACTAAAACAAGAATGGATGTGGTCAATTTTAATCTTTCAATATTAATTCAACTCAACGTCTCTGTCTTTAGCAGAAAAGATTAACCCGCTAAACTTTTAATTTAAAATCAACCGTGTTTCGCAAAGGTTATCATAGTGATCGAGGAGAAAACAAAAAAAACTAGTTAGCATTAACACTTTTTCTCCAAAAATGAGGTCTAAACTGAATTATTAAACTACCTGGGTTTCCTTGAATTCTAAAACCACAACGGACCTTCAACATGATTATGAAACCACACATATCAAGTTTAATATGTCAATATAATTAATTCATTGCAACGCTCTTTTATCGACCAAACAAGTTTACATTATTAATTATTTTTCATGTTACTTTATTCACTATAAACTATCTTTAGCAAAGATTCTTCAGAGTGTTTAACCAAATAATACGAAAAAGCTATCAAGCTTAAATTTTTTGTTTTAAAATTGTGCTATATGCTGAATTATTCAGACCACGTAAGCATTTTGTGCAATTATAGAACCACAAGCGTGCTTGCGCAGGATTGTGAACTTACGTAGAACTGTGGTAAAATTTACTCCTTTACTGATCTAATCTAATTAAGAACAACGAAGATCCACTACAACATAAATTGTCTTATGTGACACCTAAAAAGTGTTACGTATATAAAAAAATAATGTTACTATAAATTTTATGGAAAAAATTATTTGTTACATTTGCTAGTGTTACCTAAAGTGTAAAGTAACAGTTTGATAGATCTTTAGTAACACTTTTAATAAATGCTGCATTATATTTTAAATTGTAACATTTTAGGTAATACTAAAAAATGCTACATATAACTCTTTATGTAACACTTTATTACAAAAAAAGATATTGAATGTTCACAATTGCTATGTTTCAAACCCGAGTTGCAAGCTTGCAGGACCCTAAGTACAAAGGTGATGACATTAAGCTATAATAACTATTTTGTTTTACTTTACAGGTTAGGAAATTCTTCATAATCGATCAAGTATGATCTCATCTTGGCCCCATGACAAGCCAACTATGGGCAACAACCTTTAATGTTGTTCCATTCACGAAGTTCATCATTTACACGTAAGTATTTGATTCCCCAGTCTTATCCTGCTAGCTATCAAAGCGCTGGGGCGATTTCCCGTGTAAGTGGGACAATCCAAGCCTTGTGACAATCACATACAATAGACACAATACTTCTAACATATATAAGAGCACATTTCATTAATAAAAATGTTCATACAGGCTAAAAGAATTTTAACTCTACAAAGTCCCATACTATTAACATGCCTTTGAAATACGTCTCTACTCAAAGACTTAGTGAAAGGATCAACAATCATTCCAGCAGTGGGAACGATCCTAAGAACCACTTTCCCCTACACAATATTATCTCGGATGAGGATCTATCTAGTGTCAATATGCTTATTCCTCCCATGGAACTTGTGATCCATAGCATATGCTAGTGCAACCGTGTCGTCACAATAGAAAACTACTGCATCATCAACCTGTGCCGTTATGTGCAGAGTCTGAAAAAATCTTCTCAACTGATAGCCTCTTGAACTGCAAATGTACTATACCAGCGATGTACTATGCTTCCATGGCTGATAAAGATATCCAAGGATACTTCTTGCTACACTTAGTGATAGCAACACCACCCAACAAGAATGCATATCCTGATGTGGATGTTTATTTCTATCCACTAATTCATCAACATTGCTGTAATCAAGTAACTTTAGACTGCCACCATGATAGCACAAAGCTAAATCACTTGTCCCCTTGAAATACCTAGTATCACCTGACGCAACCCAATGAGCGCGTCCAGGATTACTTTGATATATGCTCACCATCCCGACAGCAAAGCACAGGTCTAGTCGAGTACACATCATTGCGTACATCAAACTCCCTACCGCGCTCGCATAGGAAATTTAGCCATGCTTTCTTTTTCTTCGTATGTCTTTGGGCGTAAATCTTTGCTAAGAACACGATTCTTTTCCCTAGGAGTGTCAACGGGTTTAACATTTTGCATATGGACTCGCTCTAGAACCCTCTTAATGTAAGTCCCTTGAGACAAACTTAAGAGTTTATTTGAGAGATCTCAGTGTATCTTAACACCAAATATGTATTTTGCTTCTCCCATGTCTTTCATCTCAAAAGTAGAGGACAACCACTTTTGATGGTGACAATCATTTTCGTATCATTACCAGCCAACAAAATGTCATATACATACAATGAGACAATTGTGAATCCCTTTTGACATACACACAGTGGTCTTCCTCAACCATTGTAAAGCCTATCGAGGTTATTGCTAGATGAAATTGTAGGTACCATTGTCTAGATGATTGTTTCAGTCCATAAATGGAACGCTTTAAGGGCCACACTTTGCACTCCTATCCCTTCTCCTAAAAACCTTAGGTTGATCCATGTAGATCTCATCACCCAGCTCGCCATTAAGAAATATTGTCTTACGTCCATTAGAATAATTCCAAATTGAGGTAGGCGACAATTGCTAAAATAATGCGGATAGAGGCATACCTCACCACTAGGGAGAATTTCCTTCGTAGTCTATACCTTATTTTTGGGTAAAGCCTTTCGCCACCAGGCGAGCTTTGTACTTGTCTATCGAGCCATCTGGTTTTCGCTTGACTTTGGGAACCTATTTGTTCCCAATTTTCTTGCATCCAGATGGAAGATTAACTAGCTCCTGCACTTGATTCATAGCCATCGAACTCATCTCTTCCTTCATAGCACTTATCCACCCATTACACTTGGAGAAGTTACAACCTCTTCATAAGTAGCTGGCTCATCAACATCTCACTACTACAAAAAAGGTCTAAGACTACGGTAAAAAATCGTAGTTAAAGGCATTCAACGACCGTAGTAGTAGATACTGTAGTGGTAGACCTACCACCAATAACTACGGTTAATGAACCGTAGTAATTAATAATAAAGACTACGATTGATAACCGTTGTCATAATAGTAGCATCTACGACTACGGTATGTATGACCACGGTTGGTGATTTTCTTCAACTATGGTCTGAACCGTAGTAATTAACGATAATGACTACGGTTAAAGACCGTTGTCTTTTCTTTTTCATAAACCGTTGTTGTAGATGATTTTTTATATATTTTTATTTTCGTTTGTAATTTATATATAAATATATATATATCATAAATTAATATTACATATCACATAAGAAAGAGTAAATATTAGATTAAAAAAAATCATTTATTTCTAAATATCAAAGTTACATTACGTCTCAAAGCTAGAAAAGAAAAAAAAATTACAAATTAATTTCTCTATACTTAAAACCATTACAGAGGCACATATTTTCCGTTGAATCATCTTTCATTATCCTGCAAAAAAAAAAAAAAAAACACCAAAAAAGATAGAATTAAACACAAAAAAATATTTGTTAATCCAGATATCTACAACACAAAATAATAAAAAACATTAAGTATAAGGTCATAATTAGATATATCTAAAGTATAAAACACAAATAAATAAAAAAATAAAAAATCAGCTTTTGATGTTCTCTAACTTATGTATCATGATCATACATGATCATGTAAATGTCCTGCAACAGTACAACTCCCAAACCCGAAAAATAATATTGGGGAACACTAATGTATCATGTAAAATCCAGGACTTTGAACAAATCTTTGTATTGCATGGCGAACAAGAGTAAACATATATTATTACTACTAACCGTCTTATATGCAAACTCATTACCATGTATTGTCAATAGGAAGCAACAATCAACATATTCATTACCTAGTACTATCAATAGGAAGCAACAATCAACATAATTGCAGATTTTTTTTTTTTAATATTTTCTATGAGGATAATGAAAAGGTAGGATAACAATGTGTGCACCAGATGTGTAATCATCATATATAATATGAAAAAATGCAGCATATACAGATAAATTTGATTCACACACTTTTTAGACCATTGCTAGAAAAAGATAACACAATCTGATAAAAAATACCTGAATATAATTTTATAACAGATTTGCTATTGACTTCCATGAGAATGGACAGATGATGCAGATCTTGCTGACATAGATGTTGTCGGGCTATTGTTATCAAGTGTTGTCAAATTGGGCCTGGCCCAATATCATTTTCATCGAGATCTGAGCAACATCAGCAAACCATTCATCTTCTAGCAATACACTAGACACACAAAAAAAAGTCACTTATAAGTTATAACAGAGAATTGACGAAAATAATTCAATACTTTTCGGGACAAGATTTGAAGTAGTTACCTGTATGGATCAATGTTTCTTGCCTAAACTGCTTCAATAGCTCTAGCAATGACGTTCTTCATCACTTGGTGCAGATTCCGGGATAAGTACCGCCCTTGTGATGCAAATAGTATCACAAACTCCATATCCAAATAGAACTGCACAGCAATACAGACATTTTCCTGATAATCTTGGCAATAAACTAATATAATTCTTGAAACTCGGTAAAAATGGAACCTGTTGAAGCCCAAGTAGGCCAAGTTAGCCTCATCAGCAGAATAGTTGTAAATCTCTCTCTCCCTATAAAGGTATCAGATGCAATGCTGCTTAGGCTTGCCAGCTTTGCAAATAGTTCCTAAGTGGATATTCAAATGTAAATTAGTCTTTGAAGAAGTGATTAAATATTTAAATTATAGTATAACTAATTATAATTTGCTGCTTCAGGAATTTTTCTTTTTTCTGCTTCATAAAAGCATAACGATAACACTCGAAACAACTATATACATACCAAATATTGAGAATGACTTAGAATAGCGTTACCTGAAAAATAGTAGAGGGAAACCATTCTGGTTCTTCTTTGCTTTCATCCAAACTTATATACATCTCAACACTCAAACGAACACTTCCATCTTCTGTAAATATAAGCTAAAGAGCATGTTGTCCGCGGAAGCTATCTCTCAACTGATCAACAATTTTCTGAAGCCTTCGTTTCAGTTCGCTTTGCTCGGGAGGAGGATTAGGCCTGTCTGAGCCTCTCTAAGCCTGGTCACCAGTTCTGTTGATTGAACGTGACTTGATTGTTGCACGTGGAAGAAGCTTGTCTGCTAGCAAAACTCCATTGGCCAAATTAGTATACAAATGAAGAAAATCTCCAGACCAGTTCAATTCTTGGTTGGTTTTTCCATGACTCTTGCAAAAAAAGACTATATAAAGAAGCTTAGAAGTGTTGCACATGATTGGGTTATCACAACAAAAAGTGTCTTAGAAACCTGCTATGGAGTTATAGCTGCATAGTCATGTAATTTTGGTTACACAAATCTAAGTTAAATAGTGAAAAAGCAAAAATAGGCATAGTACTGGTGAAAAAATGTAGGTAACTCTTGTAACTGTCAAGAAGGAAACAATAAATAAATAAATAAGGAATTTGATGTAATAGCCACCTGAATCATGGTATTGAATCTGTGTCCACTACTTGAAAGCTTTGGTTGGGATACAACAGTGCTTCTAACAGAAACAGTGCCCCAAGAACGGCCGAAAATCAGAGAATAAGAGAGTGACCAATCATCAGAAGCAGCAATAACAGCTGTATATAGATCAACCCTTTTCAAGTTGGTATCCAAAGCTCGTTCAAGGAAAGGCCTATAGAATTTCAAAAGCGTGGGACAAAGGGACAACCCACGATCGAAGAAGAAATGAACAATGGCCCAAACATATAAGAGCACACTCAACAACAATTCTCAAGCACCCCGATGCTGCTGGTGCTGCTGTAATGTTTCTCTTGATGAGCTGAGCAAAATTCAGTGTCTGATTAACAGCCCAAGTTACGAGCTCCGATGCGAAAGCAGGCTCGTCATCGAATATGGCCAGTGAATCATTTGCAGCTTGGACTCGTCATCAGAGGATACATCTTATCCCAATTCAGAAAAACAGAACATGTTTGTGCTATAATTTATCCATGGAGGCTCTTCAAAATGTCATCTCTACCAAGAAGTGGCATATCCAACCCAGACAAAACAAATTCAAACTGCTTGAAGCAGCCATGAAGTATCACAAATCACGCCTTAAATTGCAAATGTAGCATAGCTGATTCGACTCGGCCCCTTCTTCTTACTCACAATAACAGAGCTTGAGGCTTGATTTTCGCCATTACGATTGGCGTCAAACTTATATCCCAGGTTCTATGAAATAAAATCACGCATCAATAACTAAAATTTTCAAGCACCAGCTAAGAATAGGAAAACTTAATACATCGAAGATCAATATCCTATCAATAGACGAAATTATCAATACAGAAATAAAAAACTCCATAATCGAACAAACAATCAGATAATCTAACCTATAAACCCTATAGAAGCTATTACTGATTCAAATACACATGAAGAAGCAAGCAAACACAAAAAAATATCCATGGAAAGGAAATTAAGGATTTAAAATTAAAAAACGAGACAAGACCCTGATCTATGCTAGGGCAAAATCAACGAATAACGAGCATCGATTTCTTCTATATTTCTGCACCGGTGGCGAATCCCGCAGTCGAAAAAGATTGATGCCTTCAAAATTGATTGTGGAATTCTCTTCCAGATGTGAGAGAAAGAGGGAAAGGGGAAAGGGAGATGAACTCGAAGAAGAGCAATTGACTGCGGAGCAGAGCAAAGCACGAGGATTATTTAGGTGGTGAATTGTGGCTTCATGTGAGAGAGATATGAGAGAGGGGGGGAGAGATCGAAGAAGCATAGCCATGAACGGAAGAGTAATAGATGTGATTGAGAAGAAATGAAGGGGCTGGGCTCCATTTTTCTTTTGACCGCGCGCATAAAACTAAAAAAAATTAATAAAAAGCATATAGACAACGGTCATTCCACAACGGAATAGTTAGCCGTTGTCTTTCAGCGTGAAAATAAACATCCACTACAGCAAAATGACAACGATTTCCAAAACCGTTGTCTTTTAGCGAAAAAATTATCACAAAGACCACGGTTCCTTCTACGACAACGGTTGTTCGCTAAAAGACAACGATTTTTGGGAAAACCGTTGTCTTTTTTGTGTAGTTATTGAGCGTTTTTGTAGTAGTGTCTATAGTTGCGCACATGAAAGATTCCTCCTCAATTTCAAAACGTCTTCGGGGTACGATTTCAGGCTTGCTCTGTTGTAACTCTTGATATTTAGAGTCTTCATAAAATGGGTCGCTCCCACTGACTCTAGGATCCCTGTCATTATTCCCCTTGATTATTGATTTGGTTGTGAAAGCTCACCCTTGCCAGGAATTCCAGCGTTGTCCTCAGGACCTTGTAACTCATAGAGTTCAAGATTCCCCTTTACTTCTCCAATTGTGGGAAATTCCTCCTCGAGGAGATTGGCATCGCATGACTCAATTCCTGTCATTCCCTTGTCTGGATGTTCACCATACATCACATAGCATTTAGAGTGGTCACAATATCTTATAAATATATGTTTGACTGCTCTAAGACCAAGTTTCCCTTACTTATGAGAAGTATTATAATCAAACCCAGTTGCACCCGAAGGGCGCAAGCCTTCTAAGTTAGGCTTTCTATTGTGCCACAACTCATATGGCGTCGAAGGAGCGGACTTTGACGACACACGGTTCAATATATTGGCACCAGATCTCCCCAAAAGGATATTGGAAGATTTAATTGCGCATCATTGATTTGTCCATGTCCAAAAGCATCCTATTCCTCCTTTCTGCAAAGTCATTTTGTTGCAGAGTGTATGGAATTTACAACTATCTAATGATATTATTTCCTCACAATATTTTCTAAACTGATCAGACAAGTATTCTCGCCCTCTATTAGTGTGTAAAATATTAAGTTTCCTATCTCATTGATTCTAAACCCCCTCTAAGAATCACTTAAAGCAATCAAGCGCTTCTGAGTGGTGAGATAAGATAAACACTAAACTATAGCGCTAATAGTCATCAATAAACGTGAGGATATAGAATGCATCGTGTTGTGCCTTCACATTTATAGGTCCACATATGTTCGAGTGAACTAACTTTAGATGTTGAGTTGCTCTCTTCTCCTTTCCAAAAGGCTTCCGGCAGGCTTTTCCTGCCAGATATGGTTCGCACACAGGAAGGTTAACTTTAGCGAGATTTCCTAAAGGACCTTCTCAAGCTAACCTAGTCATCCTTTCTTATCTTATGATCCTAAGCTCACATGCCATTTTTAACAGAATCCTAAACGACATCAACAGATGAAGAAACAAAAGAAGTGCATTCATTAGATAATTCCAACATGAAAAATCCCTTGTTCATATGGCCCATGCAGTAAAGGTTATTGCCAAGAAAAATAGACAACATAGTCTGATCAAACTGAAAAGAAAAACCATGACCCAAAGTGTTGAAACTGAAAGTCAATTACACCGAATACTAGACATATAAAGCACATCACTAAGTAGTAGCTCGGGCCCAGTGTTAAGCTTGAGGTAGTATGATCCAACTCCTAAAACTTTTATCTTGCGCACCATTTCCCATAGCAATGTAGTGGCTGCACACTGGCACTCGATGATATTCTACGAATCCTGCTCTATCTCTTGTCACATGTTTCATTGCTCCTATATCTACACTCCAACCATGGAGAGAATTAGCAACGAACACATGTGAGCAAACAAATGAATCAGTAGATCTAGGAGTGGGTCTTACCTTCTTTAGCTTAGTACATTTACGAGCAAAATGACCCAGCTTTCCGTAGTTAAAGCAATGATTTTTCTTCTTTTTGCCCCTTTCTCCACGGTGATGCTTTTTAGCATTCTCACCTTGCGGGCCCAAATTTTGGTTTTTCCACTGCTTTATCCAGTATCTTTGTTATTGTTCCAATGCTTACCTTTGTTGGGCTTGCCTTGTTCTGCATGTGCGATAAAAACAACTGCTTGTGCTCGTTCCGTCTCTCGACGGTCAACCTCAAGTCTGAGATGATTGGTGACGCTGTCAAAGGTTTGGATTTGCTTGTGTGTGAGCACAAGCTTAACATGTCCCTAAGTCTGCTTAGATAGCAACCTCAGGAATGCTAAAACTTGTCGTTTATCAGTGAGTTCATTTCCAGCATTTCGGAGCTCTCAAATCATGGCTTTCATGACATGAAGATGCTGGCTCATTGTGTGATTTGGTCAAGTACGTACTGGTTAAACTTAAGGGTAAGATCCCTTAATCTCCTTGTCGAGGTAGTGTCGTACGTAACCTTTAAGTCTTTCCACAACTCCTTAGTTGTAGGATACATATCGAACTCACGAATTAGATGATCCTGCATCTAGCTCAACATAGTCTAGCACGCAGAATTATCTTGATTCACCCATTTATTGTACGCGTCCATATGGGCATTCTGTCCATTGTCTGGTTCAATAGGCATAGCCATAGTGGTGATGAGATGGTCAAGGACATTCTTATAGTGCAGCAAAAACTAAATCTGACGGTGCCACATGACATAGTTCTAGCCATCAAGTTTACTAGAGTCGTAAACATAAGAAAATGCCACTTGTGCATCCATCTCTGTGGTTAGGCGCAATATGTTAGATACTAGTCTATTTTATATTTTTATTCGGATCGAAGTAAATTTTTATTACTTCTCACAAGCGAATGAAATTGAAATTTTTTCCACAAAGGCTCATAATCATCTCCTCCTCAATTGAAGAAGATAATAAAAAATTAAATGATCTAGAATAAAAAAAAAAATGTTCATATAATAAGCATGCAAAATATAAGGGTAACATTTATGCTCATGTCAAGATAATTTTCTAGCCTATGATGGTGAAACAAAGTACCAACTTTTATATTATTAGTCTTGTAGTAGGTTCAAGTGACAAAGTAGGATAGCTCAAGTGGCAGAGCATCTACTACCTAGGCCTTTGGTCGTGGGTTCGAGTCTCCGTAGGGGGAGGGGAGGGTTTTTCTTTCTTTCTTAGATTAGGAGGAAAAAAATTTTGTAGTAGGTTCAAGAAACAAAGTAATTTTAGGAACTATGTATTAGAGGGGCCGATATTTGAGCCCTGTAATTTTATTTTTGGTACCTTTTTTTATCACCACCATCCCCATATATTGTCTCTCAAATAGTTAAAATAAATGAACGAACATAAACATGAGCATCTCCCAAAACAACGTCAACACCCATAATGAATTAACATATTCTCCTAATCCCAATTCATACATGCTTCACATAAATTAGCATATTACGAACCTAATATGATCTAATTGAGGATAACCTCAAATCCAAATTTCAATCGGAAATATGCATACACTCTAATTGAGTGCATCATTAACACACTCATAACCTTAATGCAAATTTTAATTCATAATGACATTGCAAAGATGCAGAATTTAATATGACTTCATAATGGTGATTGGAAAATTTAAGCATGAAAGGATACTGACACAAGTAACCAGTACAACAATTTTGTGAAATGCATTGTCTCATGATTTATCAGTCAACCAAATTCTCCCGTAAAAACATATTCGCGCAAAACGATGACAAACAGACAATTTACAAGTTTTATCATATGCACAATTGTCCACTATCTACCAAATTGATAAATCCATTATACCACTTTGTACATCAATAAATGATACAAATTATATAATGTTGCTCGTGTATATAATGTTCTAACCATAATCATTCATAACAAGATTAATTATATAATTAATTAAATCAGGCGAGAACGATCCCTAATGGCTCTAGTACCACTGTTAGATTATATTGCATGTATTTACACATAAATGCGTAGTTGGAATCGATGTGTACCTTTATATAGCAGCGGAAAATGATAATCGATTCGCTGGTGCCGGATCTCAAACATCCCGTCTGCAAGCCTCACTTTGATGAATACTACTAGAGCATCCACCGGTTGCACATGCCTTAGACCCTTGGAGAAATCAGGGTGATACTCCAAGGATGAGATGTAGTGAGAAAATGAGAAACTGTATTTAGAGATTAGCATGCGTGTTGTTGTTTTTGTGGGGGAAAAATTCGTATAAATGCTCAGCATGTTTTCCCATATTTAAAAACTAGGATACTAAGTACACTAAGTATACAACTTTTTAAAAATTAGTGAAATGCCCTGTGACCGGCTATAGACTGTTACACAACCGGTCATTGATGAGGTGGAGCTCTTTTTCTAACGTAGCATTAATTTTTCCTTTTCTTTATTTTTTCTGCTTACTCACTTGTTAGGGTGGAAAACAAAAATAATATAAGATATTAATTTAAATTTGTAAAAAAATATTTAAAATTCAGAAAAATAAAAATTTTATTTGTGAAATTTATTTTAAAAACTATAAAATTCATTTAGAATTCAAATATTAAAAAAATTAATTCTGAAAATTGTTTCAAAATTATAAAAGTCATTTAAAATTCAAATATTTAGAAATTTATTTCTGAAAATTATTTTGAAATTTTTAAAATTCATTTAAAATTAAAAAAATTAAAACATTATTTCTGAAAATTATTTCAAAAATTATAAAATTCATTTAAACTTTAAAAAAAATCAAAAACTTATTTCTAAAAATTATTTAAAAATTTATAAAATTCATTTAAAATTTTAAAAATTTATTTCTAAAAATTATTTTAAAAATTATAAAATTTATTTAAAATTCGAAATTAAAAGTTATTTCAAAGAAGATATTTCAAATCGAATCTTAAGAGATACAAGAATCACTAAAAGCACGTCCAGGCTCTAGCCATCATTCTTCCACCGATGCCCTATCCGAAAGCCAAAGCCAAACCCATTAGATGGTTGACTGTAGAAAGCTGAAGTTATAGAAAGTACTAAGAGCCAAAAAATTCGGAACATAATTGACATATCATAATAATTGTGGAGAAGCGCAATACTAAGCCAACAACGTTTCTCACTGTTGAAAGGGAGAGCATCCTACACTGGGATGCTTGAGTGGAGCGATACAAGCACAAAATTTGCATAAAGATCATTCCCAAATTGAGTGGTGGGGTGGGATCTGGATTTGGGGTCGGGAAAACGGGGTTGGAGCTTGGAGGGTTGATTAGTCTGTGTGTCTATATATTGTTGTATATGTTTTTGGGTGTGTGTATATATATATGTATTATATGTGTGTGTATAAATATGTATCTGTATATAGTTTTTTTTTTTTGTTTTGTTTTGTTTTGTTTTGTTTTTTTTTTTTAATAACCCTAATAAGTGAGTCAACATAAAAACACAAAGAAAAAAAATCATAAAACTAATGACACATAAGAAAATAAAAAGACAGCTCACATGTGATCGGCTAGTTAACATCCTATGGCCAATCATGGGGCAATCTCATACCTCTTAACATTCGATCTGAAATAAATTCTTCGAAATACCTTTTAATTTTTAAATTTTAAACAAATTTTATAATTTTTAAAATAATTTTAGAAACAAATTTATAAATTATTAAATTTTAAATGAATTTTGTCATTTTTAAAATAATTTTCAGAAATAAATTTTAAGTTTTTTACATTTAAATGAATTTTATAATTTTTGAAATAATTTTAAGAATAACATTTTTTTTTTGAATTTTAAATGAATTTTATAATTTTTGAAATAATATTCAGAAATAAATTTTGAAATTTTTTAATTAAATGAATTTATAATTTTTGAAATAATTTCAGAAATAATTTCTTAAATTTTTTATGTTTTTTAATTTTAAATGAATTTATAAAATTTGAAATAATTTTCGGAAATATTGTTTTAATTTTTTGAATTTTATAAGAATTATAATTTTTAAAATAATTTCTATAAATAATTTTTGATTTTTCTTATTTTTAAATGAATTTTATAATTTTTGAAATAATATTCAGAAATAAATATTTGAATTTTTTAATTTTTTAATTTTTGAATTTTATATGAATTTATAATTTTTGAAATAATTTTCAGAAATAAATTTTTAAATTTTGAATTTTATAATTTTTAAAATAAATTTCACAAATAGAATTTTTATTTTTCTGAATTCTGAACAATTTTTTGGGGATTATATGTATTTATAAATTCAAATTAATATTTTATATTATTTTTTAATTTTTTTCCACTTTAAGAAATGAGTAAGCAGAAAATTTAAAAAAAATAAAATTAATGCTATGTCAGGAAAGAGCTCCACATCATCGATGACCGGTTGTGTAGCAGCTTATAGCCAGTCACGGGGCATTTTCATTAATTTTTGGTAAGTTAGAAGACATTTTTAAATAGTGGTATACTTAGTGTCCTAGTTATTAAATATGAGAAACATACTGGACATTTATACCAATTTTTCCTTTTTTCGAGTATATGACGCATCTAACACTATTGCATATGGGAGAGATCTATTTATTGTTGAAATAAGATATCTATTCCCTATAGGAATATATTTGATAAGATTTATTTAACAACCAAATTTAATATCAGATATGTATCCTAATGATATATTGGGGTCCAACAGATTTGGATGCCACTAACACTGTTAAAATAAAAGTGAAATTTAAAATTAGTCTTAGTAAAGCTAATAACTTCTTGGATATTTCTCTAATCATCTAAGGTTGGTAATATTGTTTAAGATCGAGTAGACAATTTTTTGTATTTTTTCGACCAATTCTATTTTATTTCCACATAACCGCAACACAACTATCTTGCGGATATGTGGACTGCTCGCGGAACATCAAATGTATCATTAACACAAAAAATATAGTATAAAGTATTCGAAAATTTGGAATTATAAATAATTCTATATTTCTTACTATTTGTGTATATTTTGATATTGAATAATCCAATATCTATAGACATCTTGTATAAGATTTTTATTGCTACATTTAGTTTTAGGGTCTGCCTAAATGCTCTAACTTTGTTATGGTTCAGACAAAAAGAAAACCATTCAATTTATTCTGGAAACATTTCAACTTTTAGTGTCCCTATTGTTAAGTCTGAAAAATAACAAAGTTTAACGGGATGTCGAAATGTATATTTTTTAACTAAAAAAAGAAAGACAAAAACATTTTCAAGGAGACTAAGTTTGTGCATATTCTCATGACCTCTACTGTAGAGATATTAATCTTCTATACAAAGCACATTGATTATTGCTTTATTTGTTTTCTAGAAACAAGAAGCCCAAGCTGTCAAGAACTTTGTAGTTCGATGGCATCATTCTTAGTCTTGTTACAAGAGGTCAAAGAATTCTTGATCTATTCCCCATCCCTAATTCCCTATTGTACTTAAAAAAACCTATGCTGATTATTAATTTGAGGTCTCATTAATTAGTCTTTCCAACATGATTTTCAAAATGATAACCACAATGGTTGCAAATAAGCGCAAATTAATCCAACATAATCTTATAATTCCTACTCAATTTGTTTTTTTCCGTGGAAGGCTAGTAATGGCCTAATTGCTTTTAAAAAAATTAGTTATGCGAAGAATACTAAAGCAAATCTAAGAAAATATTTCTAATAAATTGGACATGGATAAGTCATATAATATAATAGAAAAAGTTTTCCTTAAGAGGTCTTATGCACATACTAGCTCTTAATTGGATTTTTTATGAAATTAACCATAAAATGTGTCTTAACTATTTATTCTTCTATTCTAATAAATGGTCAGCCTAGCAATGTTTGTTCTCCTTCTTTAGGCTTGTACCAGGAAACTGGTTATCAGAGGCGGTCTATTATTTTAAAAGGTCCGCTGCGATGAAAACAAAGGAGACCTTTACCTCAAGAGAGCGGCGTGCCATACGAGCGCATTACAAACTAATTAAGTTGCTCTATAAATTTAATCGGGGGCTCTATGCCGTAGGGCTAGCCTTGGCCGTCCCACGGCTGGGCCTGGCTGTTATCATCTTGTTCGTTTTTCTTTTTTCTTTTTGTGTAAAAGCATTCTTAGACCTTATTACAAAAGTTGAGAGAACATATCACCGCATGTTATTAACATTTTGGTAAACATGGCTTTGTAGGATTTTTAGGCTCATTTTGATGATAAATTCTTTAATTGCATGTATATTATGTATCTGTTTATTCAATTTCTTTTTCTTATGAATTCACGTAATTTGAGTCTAAAATCCCAAGTGCAAGGTGAAATTTGGAGAAGAAACGAGCGAGAAAAGAGGCAAAACGTAGAGAAATAGAGAAAAATGTGAAATTACCGTTGTTTGGTTGAGCAGTTTAAGCTCAGTCGAATGTTTGCTTGGGAGAAGGGAATTCTCATGGGGTCGAATAGGGCCTAGTAGATAAACAAATACAATCGATCACCTATGAGATAAGAAAGTTTGGTTGCTTGAGCATCTACTACACAGTTATTTTTGTTCCGTGCTTAGATCCGTTTTAGCCCTTTTTAGGCCACAATTTATCCTGGATATGAATATAACCCCTCAGGCCAGCTGCAAAAGAAGGAGGCAAATTCTCGTATTTTCGATGCTGGAAAGACACTAAAGGCAAGGGAAATATCAAAAGCCAGGAATTTAAGTAGCAAGACTATCAATAATCCGACTTGATCATTGAATTTTATTTTGCTAGAGACATGCTCATGGATAATATTTGTTTATAGTGTTTCCCGAACATGAGTGTGTAGTTTACTTTTTATTAGGTTAGGGACTTTATTGTAACAATAAGCTTATCGTAAAATTATTTAAAGCATTTAAAATATCAAATATAATATCAATAAGAATATTTTATTTTAATAAAAGACTATTCATGAATCAACCTATCTGAAAGAACACTTGAGTATAATCCATATCAAATATATTACTTTAAAATATCTTGCCACATTTAAACCACTCGTAAACATATCAATTAATCTCAATTCTTAGAAGTAAATCTTAGTCTCAAACATAATTTAACTTATTTAAATCGTAGAGATGCTTCTTACAAATTTACTTCACATCGTAATATCATATCTTTAAACCAAAGATTTTAAATTTAAACAATGCTTATCAACATAAATTGTTGAAACAAAAGGAGTATCAGATGAACTTGATGAACTAGATGACCTTGTTCGAGATTCCGTCAATTTTCAATCAAGCGAAATCTTCTAGTTGCAAACGTACAGCTTGGGCGGAAGTACTATACAAAATTGTTGAATTGTAAGGAGGTTTATCCTGTGGTAACAACTTAATTCAAGTTCAATATAGTTATGGAAATTTGTATACGAGTAGTTTTACTGAACTCTCATAACAAATGTTGGATGGAAAATAAAAGGGGTGTGCTCAAAGATATGGGAGCACGGTCTCACCCAACACCTATCTATAGATTTGCATGTATGAATTAAATGAGATAATGTAGGAAGGACTAGTATCTATTGGGTCACTTTCGTCCTCCACGCCATTTCCAACATAATGTGCCAACTACAAAAATAAACATACTAATCCAAAATTGATCTGAATATACCATCATGCCCTCACTATAAACCGGCGGAGGGGTATTCAAATGAATGGATAACAAGGCATCACACTTTCATTTTAATAAATAGTATTTCTATCGTCTCACCTGCTGATTATTGTCAAAAGCTACTCAAGTAAATGAGACATTTAATTAGGTCGATATACATGATTTGGGTGCAATTTCCATATGGGCTCCCTAGAAAACACCATGCATACAAAGGAATGGTCAATTCCTATTTACGAGAATAACATATCCACGCAATCAACTCCAAGCACAAAGTACCTAAATTAATTCATACCTTGCCAGTTGCCAAAGCCCAAGGGTTAGAGTACTCCAAACCTTGGAATAACAAGTCTATTGCTCACCTGTCATCAATATCCAACAACTCATCATGAGCCAAATAAGAATAAACATTGAATACATAAAAACAAATAAGAGTAATAAAAGGGATGAAAGAGGGCTTAGTCTTGATGGGAATAAATGGTGGGTCTTCAATGATCGCAAGTAATCTTTAACCTCCATCCAATCTTTAGTGCAATTTACAAATTACTTTCAATAAAAGAAACGCTAGGTTGGTATTCCCTGTTCCCTAAAAATCTGCAGAAACTTCTCCAAGTATTTGTGTGGTGAAGTATGTTATGTGAATAATGGATAATGGATCCTTTTATAGAGGTCGGGGATGGGTATTTAAAAACTCATTATCCTTCTAGTGTGAAACTAAAACAAGAACCATAAAGCACATCATATCTTGACATTAAAATGTTATTTCCTAAGTAAAATTGGATCCAAGTAGAGAAAATGAGTGAAACGGGCCGAAACGGGTGTCTACACGTGTTGTGTATGGGTTGTCCTACATTCTACTAGAAGAAATTATCTTTTGGATAAAAAAATATTATTTCAAATACTTATTATTTGACATGACTATATTATTAGAGACAACATGTTTTCACTAATTACTCATCTCAATAACCCGGACGTAAATAATATTATCTGAGATGACAAAAGTCGTCTTAAATGCATAACAAATGTTTTTTGTAGTAACTAGTTGTCTCTAGAAAAAGTTAAAAAATGACTTTCAATCATTTGTAAAGCATTTTGTGGCGACCAGTTGTCATAAATTAACATACTATTAGAGACAACAATTGCTGTCTAAAAAAATATGTGATAGAGAACATTTTTGTAGTGCTTGACGTGTACCGCCGGGCTTTGAACTAGGATGACCGTGCATGTGGTGGTTGGCGAGCGTGCGGTGTTTGTGCATGGAAACATGCATGTAAAAAGATACCCACAAAAGTACATTAAATCTTATAAAAAAGAAAATTGAAGTCGAAAATTGATTTTAATTATTTATACATGTTGATCTCTCTATTTTGTACTAGCTAAACCGCAAGTGCACTGTATAGTATTAGCTTAGTGTCAAACAAGGTTATATCCCACATAAACTAGTAAAGATAACAAAATCGAAGTTCTACAATGTTCCTAATACTCAAATATCTAGGTTGAAAGAATAACAATTATGTGGTGATTGCTCTAATTACTATAGTTAAGACAATAAAATTATAGCAACAAGAAAATGAATAATTAATAATAAATACAATTAAGTAATAAACGCGACATTTAACAATGAGAATGTTTTCTTAGGATGTTCAATTGCAGAATCAATTAATGTGCTATCATAGACAACCGCACATGCAGACATGGACGTCTATCCCTAATCTATACGTTCCTATTGTTATGAGGCTTCATGATTTGGTATCTCAAACTCCCTCCTGGAGCACTTGAGGTGTAGATCATACACAACAGATAGCCTCCTGGGTAAGTTCGTGTATATGAGTCATGTACCTAAGAATTACCCTTATAATATCTCCTCACCCTTTTAGTTTATCGGACATATTATGTCGTGTATAGTTTGACCATCAATATCCTCGCCTCCCTATCTATTGGATATTGATTCGTGTGTGTTGAACTAGGTGATCAGGCTACCTAACATCAACCGTAATGCAACACAACAAAGAACAAGCGAACGCATACAGATTACGGACAAAAACATACACGTCTACATTGTTAGTGGAATCTACTTTCTAAACCCTAAGATATAAAACGACTACTCCATAATAGAAATTGTAAATGCAATATTAAGCTTTGCTTGTCCTCGAAAAAATTTAACAATGAAAGCACAAGAACACGAGATTGGGAATTATTTGAAGTCCTCTAGATATGGAATTCTCTTTCAGTTAAGCATTTTACGAGCTTTTCTATTCACCACTACATGTCCTAACCATTTACCAAAAGGAATTTAATATACAACCAAAGGAATAAGAAAGACACAAGACTTAGGAAAACAAGTTATTTTTTCATTTTATCTAATGCCTTAGGCCGTATACACTAAGATCTCTCAATTAATTCCCAAAATGTTTTCATATGTGTCATTCTTGACAACAAACTATTTTTCAAATTCCTTGACTAAAGGTGGTCTCGGCTTGATTCCTTTTAGGAAGATTCCATGCACTCACGCAGTGTAGGTGATGCAACTTTTTTCTCTCTTGAGCTAACTGTTTCCACTTTTATCTTCCAATTACTCCTTTTTTCCGTTGTGTTAGGTTCAAAAGAAATACATGTTTGTATTCTAGTTTATTTTACTTATAAGATCTCACTACTCTTTCTTGAGTTAAGTGCAATGTCTTCGTCTAATTTCTAGACTCAAGGGTGGTTGAGCTAATCTTCGTTTCATACAACACATTTTCCCTTTACAACTTGACTCAACTAGTATCTTTAAAATTTGATAACTAGAATACAACTCAAAAGGAATGGAATGACTTCACCCGGCAACCTTAACGCCTTATGACTCCTTACCTACACCTCCTTACTTCTTCTACCACTAATACTAATCTCATCTTATTTTTCATGAAATTGTCATAATCATGTTGTGTGTTGTGGGATTGAAGTGCATCTACAAGTGACATGACTTCGAGATAAACTAATTTAGTAACACTTCTAATTCTAATTACTATGCCAAGACTTTTCCTACTTGTTTATCGCATCAACTTATCCATTTTTCGGTTTAGACCATAATAACAAAATTCTATGAATTTTTTAATTTCTCCCATATTTATTGTGCATTTCTAAACAAAAGAAAACACGATTAAAGCTTGAGATTCTTAAGAAATAGTAATACATACGAATAATTTTTAAACCTCGAGGTTTCTCCTACTTGTTTACATCTACAGTTAGACGCTTTACCATATTTTCTAAAGTAGCCGACGTCGAATGAATGATGTTGGACTCCATGTCCTAACATCCCCTTCTTTGAGAAATTGTCTTCTCTTTAGGTTTTCCTCCTCTTTCTTTCATTCACCAACAATCATTGAAACTTATGAATAGTTTCTTTAGAAATCCTACCTTGAAAACATACATGTATGGCCACTCATCATCATTCAATTGGCCATTTCGTTAGATACATTAATTAGCAAAGTGTTCAGCCGTGGAAAATACGGGCCATCCAACCGTTCCTGTCAACCATAAAGAAATATTTGCCCATCAATTGTGTAATGATGAGATGTGTATGCTTTCTCTCATACCATTTGGATATATTGATGAACGTGAAAATAATCGTTCTTTTCGTATTATCCACGGTCATATTCTTATGTAAATTGCGAGTGTTTATCATCTCTACATGCAATTTCATGTTTTATTGCATTCTCGGGCCTTATTTCCTTTATGATATGATTTAATACACTTTTACGTGTTGTTGATTCATCTTTGAAGGTTAGGATTTCTAGAAAAAAAGGAGGTCAATCGCATGCACTTCCCCATTCCAGTCCTCAAATTGAGGCCCAAACGGGCCTGAATTGGACCTATAAAGTTCTAGCTCGAAGATCGTCAAGTTGCGAACAAAAGTCGTGAAGTGGTCGAATTGAGAAACGAGAGGAGAAGGTTCAAAATGGCGATGAAAGAAGACGGTGCGCATAAGGAGCACAAGGCACGCCCGACCTTCAAACTGGCCGAAGGGTCAAAATGTCGGACCGGTACCGGTCCCTCTTTGATTCAGTACTGGGCTGGAGCTCCAAGGCAAAATGAACATACCAGATCCTGTACCAGCCCCTTTGGATCCGGTATCCAGTCCGGTTTTGGTCTGTATTTTGGCCTTAACTTTCTCGCCCGAACTCCTATTCGAGCGACCAAGTTACCATGGGATGAGTAGACGATGATCTACAAATTTTATGATCGACCGAAGGCTGATTCTGATTGAAGAAGTGATAGAACTGACGAGAATGCCGAGTCGAGAGTGTCTTCAGGGGTTTCAACTCAACATTTAAGGAGCCCAAGCTATTTAATTGTGTTATTACTAGTTTACCATGGGACGGGTAGACGATGATCTACAAATTTTGTGATCGACCGAAGGCTGATTCTGATTGAAAAAGTGATAGAATTGACGAGAATGCCGAGTCGAGAGTGTGTTCGGGGGTTTCAACTTAACATTTAAGGAGCGCAAGCTATTTAATTGTGTTATTACTAGTTTACCATAGGTTACCTTAGGAATTCCAAAAGATTTTTTTAGGGGTGTATGGAAAAGTGTCTCCCAGATTAACACCCCCTTACCCAATTGTAAGAACAACTAATTCATTTGCAAGAATTCCATATTTTAATGACTCTCTCTCTAGAAAACTCTTTGTCACTTTTCTCTCTAGTAAAAACTAGGGTTCTTGATTGTTCTTGAAGAACCCACTCAGGGTTCTTGAGTTTCTTGAAGAACTTTTGGGGCTTTTGCTAGAAGTTTTGATGGGAGATGATTACAAGCAAGAATTGAAGATAATCATCATCATATTTAATCAAGACTAAGCTTTCTTACATTCTCTCCTCATTTATTTCTCTTTGCATTTGTTATTTTCTCTTTCTTAATTTAATGCTTGGGTCTGCCAATTATTGTGGTTGGTTGATAATCTTTATGGATTATGAGCAGTTTATTTGTGAGTTCTAGTGTTGGGGGTAACCCAACCCTAGGGTTTATCATGTTGATTATTTGGTAGATTTAAGAGATAATTTGTAATTGGAATCGATATTGTAGTATTTTACAACTTATATCATAGGCATAGATAACCTAGGGTATATAGGTTCTCCTCGAGGGCCCATGGAGGATGACGGGAGAACCCAAATCTCATATATCGATCTCGATGGATGTCCTAAGGCCTCGCTCCTTAGGCCATATCCACTTGAGGTGGGAGTTTTAGGATTATTTGAATTATATAATTAATTTGGTTGTCTTGGCTTAATTTTTGCAAAAGCGCACGAAAAGAAGAAAAAATAATTCCACTATCGGTCTTTATTAATTGGAATTAGGGTGAATTATTGTGTAATTGATTAATTTGATGATCCCCCTTTTTTGCCAACTTGGATTTATAATTTAGAACATGACCTTCCATCATAACCCTTAGATTAATCGATAATCAGTTGATTTTAATCCTAGGTTTGGGGTGAATCCGTGCCTTAGAAATCCATTTCTAGTTGAGTGTATCATCTACTTATTTAATTGATTAATTTATGTTTATCTAGTAATTAACAAATCTCTAAATTTTTAATTTGCCTACCTTAATTGAATCAGTAGACCTTCAGTGTGCTCCACGAGATATCATCTCTATGGATTGATATTTTTACTACCTCTGTCTATCCCGTACGCTTGCAGGTAAATGGAAGCCCTTTTCATACTTTAAAATGGATTTTCTGGACAAGTTCATATATTAATCCCCAACATAGTAGCAATGGGGGTCAACATCCCCCTATCCTTATCTTACTTTTTTCCTTCTTCACAACTACTTCAAGTTGGTTTTTCAGGTGTGCTTCCAGATTACACACCTCAGCACGTTCCATACACAATATAGAAGTTTGTTATCACTTACTTTGACATTTGGGTCTCAAAAACAAACTGTGTGCGCCAATACTGATTATGTATTCGAAAGTAGATATCTTCTCTTTCATCATAGTCCATCACGTCACCTGGTGACCAATCTATTCCAAAAAAATATTTTTCATAGTTGGGCAGCTCAATTTATGTCCCCGAACATTTAACTCCACATATATCATCTAAATCGTTGTCAGTCAGCTCATAATTGGTATTGTCGAGTTTAAACAAATTTTATTGACATGTTTGTGACTTCATGACGCTGGACTTCATATATAGTCATTATCTCCATAATGATCCTCCTATACGTGGACCATCTGCCTTCCATAGCAGTACCCCATCCACATCTATATAACATCACCCATACATCATTTTATATGCCCATCTTTTTCATTGCTTCGTCATCCGCATATTGAGTAGGATGGTGCTCTAACTCCATTAGTCTATCCCAATTATGTCTTGGCTCAACTAATTCCAAGGCTACTCCCCATTGAAGTACTTCTTTTGACATTAGTTCCTTCTCGTTTTCCAATGGTTGGTTAGCTTCTTCTTTATTGTATCTACTCATAAATTCAACGTTAGTTTTAGATTCCTTTTAATCTTTATGAGTCAGTTTAAGCAAAATAACTCCATTTTCTTTATCAAATTCAATTTCCAAATTAATAAACTATTTTACTATGTGACATCCTTCCTTTTTCTTTGGACTACGTGATGAGCGTCAAATTGACCGTATTCTACATGCATTTTACGCTCATATTTTGAGTAGAGTTGCATTCATTTGAAGTGTCTTCATCCATAAATGTGAAAAAGTGTATTGTCGTCTTAATTTTCTCTAAATGTGGGATTTTTTGTGCTTTTGGATGATTTTGTCATATTTTGTAGGTTAAAGAAATTCGAGATGTTAAGGAAGTCGTCTCCACAAACTCAACCATTCCGGTATACGTTTTGAGGCCTACACATGCCTAAATTAAACCAACATCTAGGTTAAATCAAAGTTCATCAAGTCACGAATAAAAGTCATGAAGGGACTGAGTAGAGAAAACAAGTAGAAGAGGCCAGATGGAAGGCGACGATGTGCACAAAGGCGGATAGATAACGATGTGGATACTATCATACCATAACTGGCACAAGAACTGGTAACGTACCAATACCGGTATCGATAGTGAGACTAGTTTGATTGGGCAACAAGTTCAATTTTGGGGCCTTCTTGATATCGGTTCAGTTTTGTTTAAGGTATAACTCGGCGAGTGAACTCATTGCAGGTTTATTTTCCATCCATATCTCCTTAGTACAATGCTCAGTTCATTCAATTCAAGTTGCTACAGACATTTCACATGAAGCTCTACAACTTTGTAGAAGAAGTTGAGAGGTAATTCCGAACCGTTTACTTCTAGTTTCACCGAGAAGCTCAACTCACACTGAGCACCAACTTGGCCTTTAGCTATTGCACCTTTACCCTTTGTTTTTGGTCATACTTCATCTAAAAATATCTTATCTTAGTTAGGGTTTTGGGAAACGGGAAGGTCGACCAGTTCTGCTAGGAAGAACGTGTGGATTGCTCATTTTGCAACGCCAAAGTTGCTCTGATCAATCTTTAATACTAAGAATTTATTTTTCTTAATCTCTTCTTTGATTATGTTGATGTTTTTCTTTATATTATTGTTTATTGTTTTTGTTCGATGATGTGTGAGAGTAGTCCACTTGATTACCAAGGTTAGGGGGTAACTTGAACCTTGGGTTTGATGTATTAATGTTTTGAATGTATGATTTGTGGTGGTGTTAACAGACTTAGGGTAGTTGGATCTATTTAGTGTGTTGATCATGTTTATTTTAGGTGCTAGGGTTTACAAGCCCTGAATCGAGATTCTACGTATTTGACTTTCTTAATATCCAAAAACACATAATTTAGATTCTTCACAAGCGTAGGGAGAGCTACATTTTTTTAGAGGAATTAGGTTTAGCTAGGTTTATTTGATAGACACAATTGCGCTTGTGCTTGAGTAGTTAATGATTCGAACTCCGGTCTTTAGCATGAGAATTCATGGTGTATTTGCCTCTACGTGATAAAAGTAGTTAAACTTGATAATATGTACTCTAGTAACTTATGCATATGTTAAGATTTAGCCATATCCTCCTTCCCTAGGGCAAGATTGGTTGACCTTTGAGGTTCAACCCAACCGCGAATGAGTGTGAGTAGCTTCGTGGGGTTTGGTTCACGGGGACTTGACACCATCACCCATTAGTTCCGCAATGAGTCATACATTCGCTTCAACACATTAGCCCCTTCTATGGTTCATGTGAAACCGACCCATATAAAATTGTTCCTATAAGTAAGCATTTACTATTTCGTTGCTAGTTACATGTACACTCGTATACACACTCTCAACTTACAATTAGTTAAACATGCTGAATAATTGATTTAGCTAGTTCACATGGAGAATCCTCTTCGTAGATATACTACATCTTACATTGATTTTACACTTGCAATCTATAAAAATACTAACTTTAATTAAGGTGTATTACACGACAAGTTCATTAGCCACAGTGGTAGAAGTAACTTTTATGTTATTTGTACTAAAAGTCACTTTGTTTTCTCTTATACCAAAAACTGCTGGCTTATAGTCAAGAATGGACGCCCATACTAGTAATGGAATTTTTTTATCCTCTTTGATATCCACTATTGTAAAATGGACTGGAATATAGTAGTGCCTACTTGTAAAAGCACATCCTCTACTACTCCAATCGTACTTAATAGAGATCTTTCAGTAATTTGAATAGTAGTCGAGGTAGGTTTATACTCCCCTTTGTTCAATTTAGCATAAATATGTAAAGATATTAAATTAAATCTAGGACCTAATTCACAGAGTATGTCGTTAAATTAAGATTTTCCTATAAAGCATTTACTTACAAAACTCCTTAGGTATTTAAGTTTTTGCGGTGGATGTGTTTCCACTATCACATTGCATCTCTCAATTTCTTTGCCTTTGTCAGTTCTTTTTAGCTTCTTCTTCACATTGCATGCTTCCTTTATCTTTCCTCCACAACGAGAAATCTCTTTCCAAGTACCTTCAATACAAACTTTAGGATTTTCATTAGTTTTTTGGGCTATAAGGGAAGGTAATGGTGCTTTGTAAAGAGCGATAGGCTTTGAAGAATCTTCATAAAATTTGATCCCCTATTCACTTTCCTCAAGGTTTCCTCTATATTGTCTTCTTTATTGCCATCCACTTTCCCTGCTTCACAACCTTCTTCTATGATTACAACATTGATCCATAGGATTTTCAGTGTGGCTTGGGAACTTTCCTTGCTGATGAGTACTGCCTATTGTCTTAGCTAACTGGCATAAGTGTGTCCCCAAAGATTTGACTTGTGTTCCTATATTGCCCACACTTATATTTAATTGCACTATTTTTACCCTTTACCTTATTCATTCTGGCTTCGTCTTTCCCATTTCATGCTCAGATTTCACTCACACAAGATGTGACCATTTCCTCCAAGCTAGGATCCATTTACTTATCAATTATTCCATTATGCACCATGAATTAGTTTGCATAAATATGAACGTCTTCTCATCCTCGGATGACATCTGTTCCCCATCTGATTTGGTGGGACGTTAGGATTGAAATTTCAATTGCCCATGTCATTCATATAACACGCTTCTTCTAGGCCGATATCCATACCATGCATTCTTGGATTCATTATCACTTCCTGAGTTGGCTTTGTAGCAAGCTCACTTGCTCCGTCAAATTTGTTATGTTTTCAGTTAGTGCTGCTATAGTGTCTTTTTTCGGATATCTCAACTACTCTTCTCAGCATTGTAGTTCTACAGGCCATTGGAAACTATTTGATGCCATTTCTTCCAAACTAGCAATGATCTCATTAAAAGATTTAGCTAAAAGTGTGCCTTTAGATAATGCATCTATAGTCGTCTTTGTGTGACTATAAAGCCCATTGTAGAAATAGAAAACTTGCTAGTCTTTCGACAATCCATATTAAGGGCATATCTGAAGAAGTTCCCTGAATCTCTTCCTTGCCTCGCATAATGGCTCACCATCAAGTTGGTGAAATTGCATGATTTTGCTTTTCAAATCTAGCATCTTACTTGGTGGAAAGTACTTGAACAATTTTTTTTTGCACATGTCAGACTAGTTGTTTAAACTTTAAGTGCTAAGCCAAACTTTCGCCTTATCCCTTAAGGAAAAGGGGAACATGCATAAACAAATGACATCATCGAGGGCTTTATTGATCTTTATAATGTCAGAGATCTCAATGAATTAGTCTAAGTGCCCATTTGGGTCCTCCTCTGAAGAAGAACCATTGAGATCAGAGCAGGCTTCAGTTCAACTGTATGTTCTTGAATTGTTAGGTGTTGGATCACACCAAAGTTTTAGTTTACTATTGGCCTGAGCAAGGCACAAATTGGAGGCTGAACTTGTACTTGTGGTTCTTCATGCTGCTCGTCTGTGGCTGTTTGTTCTAATTTTCTTCCATTCAAAACAATCTTATTTGGTGTGACTAGAATATTATATACAACAAACTAACCTCCTGGTTAAGCTTATGTATTTGACTAATAATACTGCCTATGAATTACCCTCATAATATCTCATCATCCTTCAAATTTATCAGACATATTATATCGTGTGTTCTTTGGCCATTAATATCCTTACCTCCTAGTCTATTGGATATTGATTCGTGGTGCTAGATTAGGTGACCGACTACCCTAAAATAAATTGTAACACAATACAATAAATAACAAGTGAAATTACAGATATAAACATATACATTTACATTGTAATTGAAACCTACTTTCTAAACCCTAAGATATAAAACGACTACTCTATAACAAATATTATAAACACAACATTTATAAATAAAATCACTATTCAAAATAGTAAATAAGAATTAAAGTTGAAATACTACAAATAACAGGAGAGATGAGCGTATGACTTGCGTTCTCTAGATAGACGTCTTCCAACCTACTCCTTCTCATTCGACTCTCTAAACTAAGCTACTCTCTAAAACCTATCTAATGTATACTAAATATATTCGATGTAGCCTCTGATAAAACTGAGTCTATGTATATATGAGTACATGGTTAAAGTAGGGATCAAATTGGAATAAGCCTCTTTGGCGTGCACTTCGAATCTTGGCGAGAACAATTTGCTCGGTTCGACAAGATTTTTGCTAGGTTGTGCAATTGCTCCATGGCAACCTTGAAAAATCTTTTGAGACGTTTGCTCGACCGGGGCATTAACTTGCCGTGATGCACAAATGCCCCTGCCTTTATCCCTTTTTATGTTTCACTTCAAGGCTAATCTAACTCCATTCCGAGTCAATCCAATATCTTCTTTTACCATAAAATGTTTGTTTTTTTTCCATCCAAGCCTTTATTTTATTCGATTTGCACTGGGATTTCAAATATGAACTATTTTGTAATGAAATTACTACAAAATAAGGGTTGTGAAGTACTATTTCACGTGTTTTTGCACTATTTTAGCTACAAATATATGACTAAAATCATGTAAAATATGGAGTGATCACTTGTAAAACGTATCAAATGCACATCATGTTTTCTAATAAATGAACTTAAAATGCATGTAAAATACAGTCATTATAATTTTTATCACTCTATCACCAATGCTTGAAGACTTGAGAAGAATCACTAGCCTACACTCTTTTCGTATTTTGGCTAAACTCACCCCCATGCATATATTTATCGAAAGGCAAGATTGGAGGGGAGGGGGATACGCACATCTATTTCACTCCTTTAAAGTCTAATGGCATAACGAAGAAAATATTTTCCTCAATAATTTCTACCTCTTGGTGTAAACATATCTGCACTCACTTTTACCTTTTATATTTTTGGGACATCTCACAAACATAAATCACGCTTAATGAGAGATTTCTACGTGATTTGAAAGAAGACCTTCCCTTATCTTAGACTATTGGGTCTCTCTCCCTCTCTTCTACCCAAATTTCATTTTAGAACATAAGGTAAAGTTTATAGACACCATGATACATAAATGCTTGCATGTAGCATCTTGTGTGTGTAAAATAATAGGCATGTGTGTGTATCTCTCGGATCATGTACATAGCCAACCTTGTGATTTCTTTTGAATTCTTGTAATTTATTCCTCTTAATGGTTGCTAATTTTGGATTATGAGATTTTGGAGTTTTAGTGTTTATATAAACTAAATATTATAATTTTAGGAATTTTCACATATTTCCAAGCACCCTTTTGAACTTATATATACTTATATATATGTATATATATGTGTGTGATTATGTATATATATATGCTGAATATATTATGTTTTAATTGTTTGAGGATATAAATCTTTTGATAGGATGGTAGTGACATGATTAAATATGAGTGAAATGCGAAAAAATCACTAATTTAGTCATAAATATGTTTTCCAATATTTTTGTTACATTGTTTGTTCTTAAGCATCTTTACAAACTGGAAATTTGATATACATATACATTTAGATATACAAATACATATACATATACATACATATATATATTTATATATATAATACATACATGTGTATGTCATTGTTAGTACTGTATAAAGTAATAATGAAATTTAGAAATAATTAGGAGAAAATACGTGGAATCTTGTTCTTTTCAGCTATTATCAAATCGTTGAACAAAATGTATTTAAATCACCGTTAATATACATGTTTAGTATGTAGACATAGTTAACCTCTTCCAAGGAAGATAGAATTGCAATGGATGAATCCCTAAGGTTTAAGACATTCCTGTAACCGAAGGAATTAGCCAGACTCAAAGCTCTGCGAAGCACAAGCAGCTCAACAAGCTCTAGGAGGGAACAACCTTAAATTTCTTTTATGAAAAGTTGAATGACTTACCATTAGCAGATTATCCTACTGTGGCAAAATTAGTTCCCATTGGACTTTTTCCATCGAAGAAAGATATGGACGGCTCAGAGAGGGGAACACTATGCACAAAGGGCCATGTAGCATACAGAGGGAATCATGCTCTGCCCTTCGCTCACGTATCATAGAAATTACTTAAGCTTTTGGCCACAAGACTGGAGATAACAATATAGTCGTACTCCACATGCTCAAAGATCTTGGAGTTCCGAGAAAACCATAGATACTTAGTTATCACTGAAATGTATTCAACTACTTTGGAATCCCCCGAAAGTATGAGATCTTAAAACCAAAACTCAAAGCAAGATAGTTTTCAACAAGAAATGATAACTCATAGTCTAGCCGAGTGTCAAACAACCCTAAAAAACCCAACAAAGGAAGAAGAGATGGATATATTATTGATTAACAGGTCCATAGAATGGACAACAACCTTCACAAGGCACATGCCTACGCACAAGAGCTTCTAAGGTAGAAAATGTGCCGGAGCAGCACCTATAGAGAAAATGGTAATTCTACTTGGTATAACTAGGCTCTATATTGCTTTCCATACAGGGTTGTGATATAACTGATAGATGGGAGCTAGTGTGATAATGTGAAGTCTAAGCAGTCGTAGATGTAGTTGAAGACTACCTTGAAAAAAAAAAAATCATTGTTAGAGTGGTGCCATATCCACTTATCAGCTGAATGAATATTATAGAGGAGAAGGCTAAGGATGCAGTCTTCTTCTACTGGAAAGAAATGCGATTGGAGAAGCTCAAATTCCATGAATTACTCGAGGTGTTAATGAGCTAGTTAATAGTTGACCCAGATAAAGAATCTAGCAAGAAGAAGTAACATGGAAATCTAGCATTATGAGAAAACTCACTAAGTTGCTCACATAGTACAACCTTAGTACACGATGCTCAAGTCTCAACTTGCACCTACAATTAATTTTCACCTATCGTCATAAGGCTACATCTTTAGCTATACCAGTTCCTCGTAACTAACTATCCTAGTTGAAACCTTAATTTAGACAAGATTCCCCAGTATACCACTCGTTGGAGTTGGGTATATAAGTTTTTTTCGAACCGAACTGTATTGAAAAAAATTATGATACTGTTCTGGATATTTATTAAATTATCCTTATTGAAGTGGTACCGAACTGAACTGAACTGAACTGTCCTGAATTGTCCCCTAACGAAAACCAAATACATTATATATTAATAATTTCATATATATATGATAGTTCACTTTTTAAAATATTTAATTTAAAGTATAATTAAAAAAATAATACATGCCCCAGTTTATACTCCCATACTTTTATCTATGGTAGAATCTTTTTTTTCTCTTTCTTTTTTCTAGTTTTAACGTTTTCTATTAAATTAATGTAACATTTTGGAGGACTCGATGGAAACGAATGTTATTAATTTTGATGTGTTGGACTCAAGGAAATGTCATGCTGCTCGATATCCGAAATTAAGTTATGTTGCTAGGGATGTTTTAGTCACTCAGTCATCAACTGTAGCTTTTGAGAATCAACGTTTTGAACTTTAGATCCCTTTGAGAGTTCTTTAACTCGTACTACGACTGAAGTAGTTATTTGTTGCCAAGATTGATTGAGAAGTTCTAAAAAACCTCTCATAGTTGAAGAATTATTAGAAGATCTTGAAAAATAGGAATTATGTAATTAATTTTTGCATGTATGTAAAATTATTTTCCTTATAGATTTTATATAAAGCTTGTGCCTTATTTTTCTGTATTTTTTACAAAGTCAACTCAAGAAACCAACATCATAGACATCATTTTTCTAAGGATTTCATTGGATTGTAGATTTCAAAATTGTTATTTTTATAACTTCTACTCTCAAATTTTCTTAGAGGAAGTATGACTTCTATTTTTTTTCTTAGTTGAATAAAACATTGTGCTAATGTTTATTGGCTTGAATTAATTTAATCAGTTATAAATTTGATATGAGTATATTAATTTTTTTATATTTTATATTTTATTAAAAATCTAAGAAAATCTCTGAATAATCGAGTATCTCGTAGTGAACCAAATCGTCTTATTAGATCGGTTAGATCTGAAAATTGTACCGAACTGTCTCGAATTTTGGGATGGTTCGATTCGGATCTCTATATGTTTTGAATCGGTTCTGGATCTTAAATTTTGGAAGAACCGAACTCTAGGACAGTACTGAATTTTTTAAATCCTCGAAGCGCACTGTCCCATGCACACCCCTAATTGTAGCCAACAATTTGAAACCGTGATATAATAAGTAATAAACAATGATTCTTAACTTTTGTCACTTCTCTAACACATGAAATTTAACTACGATTTGAAACTAATGTCTTCCCTTGAAAAGCATCGCCTTTTCTAGTAACGGTAACAATCAAACAATGAATAAAATCTATTGTCTATTCTTGGGAAAGATAAAAAAATATCTTCCTTCGCATGCAATTGCGAAGGACAACAGTTTGTATGCTTCTCTTTTATGATTTGAACAATTAATTTATAACCATGCACATACCTTACTTGCATAAATCAAGCAATAGATTAGTGAACGAATA
Organism: Ajuga chamaepitys; assembly: GCA_958295605.1. Taxonomy (NCBI): domain Eukaryota; kingdom Viridiplantae; phylum Streptophyta; class Magnoliopsida; order Lamiales; family Lamiaceae; genus Ajuga; species Ajuga chamaepitys. The sequence goes on along the minus strand of OY282498.1, from coordinate 21,847,008 downwards.
TCGACACTCCAATACATGAACACTTTTTAAAAGTATGTAAATAAAATAATACTCCCTCCATTTCATAAAGAATGTCATTTTAGACACTGAAAAATTTCACAATAAGTGTCACTTTACCCAAAAAACTATAATTCTTCCAATATTATCTTAAAAAACCTACTTAATTTAGTTGATTATTTCCTTATTTTCAAAAAATATACCAATTAAATACTAATCCTTAATTTCTCCAAAAATAGCTAAAATGACATTTTTTATGAAACGGAGGGAGTATAATAGTACAATATTTCAGTTACAATATCACAGCCCACCATACACACAAAGAACATCAAAATACACCCTTCCACCACATATCCCAACTCACTTCCAAAAGCACATTCTTCAACTTCATGTCACCACAATAATTCAATTACAATATGATCATAGTTATAACATTAGATGTCACAAAAAGTACAAAATTACTAAAATATATATGTTTTAGTAAACTAGAATTCAATTTGTAAGTCTTCTTTAAGAGTAAAAGTAGTTAAGAGAAAACATAGCAAATCAAACTAAAACAACATGACAAATTATTGTAATTCTCTCTTTGTCTCTCTCTCTGTTTTTTGTAATATACTACACTAATATCAAATGAAGCAATAGTGCCAAAAGTTATTTACTATATTTCCTAACCTGCTCATTGCTCCTATAAAGATCGCTCATACTTGTCCTAAGGGTTTATTCATCGCCTATGGTACATTAAAAATTGAATTTTACCAAAGTTTGCTTTATGAATTAATTTGTATCTATGATTTACCTTTTCTCAAATATTATCTACAACTAAGATCCTTGCAAGCAATGCAAGAACTCACCAAATGTTACCATTAATTACAAGTGAGAGAAAAATAAGGAGAAATGAATTATTTTAATTACTTGAAAATTGGTCAAAATAAACAAGAATAGTAAGTTACAACAACAATTACAGAAGGCGTAGAAAAATATACAAAATAAAGAAACAAAGAAGGCTAAGTTGCTAAAACAATACAACTTCAGTCTCAATGTTACACTTAATGTTACATTTACAACTAGTTTTCACCCATCCTTATCAGGCTACACCTTTAGCTATACCATTTCCTTATAACTTACTAGCCTAGTTGAATCCCTGATTCAGAAAAGACTACCTAGTATACCATTTGTTGGAGACTGGTATATAAGATTTCTTCCAACTTTAAGCGGCCACTAGATGTCCTTAAAAACCATCAGAGATTGGCACACTTTAATGAGAAATACTGAGGTTAAGAGAGCTTCTCAAGTATTTGCTTTGTACGTACTTGAGAAAATTACTATATAGACTTGTAAGCTCGTGAGACTTAAGTACACTCATATGACCCCAACCTTCTCTATTTGTAGAAGTAGGGTTTCTCCTTGTTGAAGGGTAAAGAGATTTTGTTTATATTTAATGCTTCTGTATGGAAAGAGACATTATTGTCCTTTAGCTATGAGAGTAGGTCATAGTTGGTGCGACAAAGTGACAGGCTCTAATTCTAACCCTTAATTATCACAAGTGTAAGGGTGTAGATGTATATAGTGGAAGTGAAGGTCGATCCACAGGGAATGAGTTAACATAGTTCGATACCCTAATTATCTAGGATTATCCTAACTAGACACTGGAAAGTTGTGAATGATTGATTAATTATTAAACTAAATTGCATAAAAGCTATAAACCGAATTAATTAACAAATGTTGAGTTCCAATCAAAGAGAGTGTATCATAGGATTTCAATTTTAGGAATTATGCTAATGATGATTAATCTCTAACGTATAAACTTTTAAACCAGTTTTACTATCTATTAGACGACACTTAATTAACTTAACTCTTCTCTCGAAGCCACTAAGTCAAAGATTGATTAGAATAATTACTCTCTCGAGTCAATTGATCCTAACAACTCCTAACAGCCCTTAACCTTTACCTACACGATCATAGAGAACCGTGTTATATGTACCGTCTATTAACAATTCCCTTCTCTCGAAGCGAAATTGTTAAACAAGTAAATTAAACATAATTGGCCAGATTAAATTCAATTACAAGGATGAAACCAAACACATAGATAGATCATAAAAACTGGAGTCTATAAATTAAATAATTGATTCAAACATTGTCATAAAACCCTACTCTCCAATCCTAGGACACGAGTAGTTTAGCTACTCATGCCTACTACCAAATCAAAACAAGAATTCAATGAACACATTGTCAAGGAATTGAAAGTAGACAAGGAATAATTAAACCCAAGTAGTGGGCTCTTCGATCGTCATCTTGTCTTTCTCGCTCTCACGCCTTCTACTCCAATGTAAAAGTATGAGATGATATGATATCTGATCCTCTTTAAAACTCGAGCTTCTATGCCTTTTTATAAGTTTCGGGATGAATCTTGGGATCTCTAGGCTTTGATTCCCACTTGGAACAGGAAACCTCTTGAAAAACTGCTTTTGGTTGAGACCGCGCTTCATGCTTCCCGCGGTCGTGATGCTTTTAAATCAAAACAGGCTTAATTCGTGAGATTTTTTCGCGCTGCGAGACAAGCTTATCACGGTTGCGATAGGCTCACAACCTTGAATACTAAATCTAGCCACTTTTCATCGCGACCGCGTGCCTTCTCGTGTCGCGATAATGATGGTTCTCCACCGGTTCATCGCCAGACCGGTTCGAATCAGTTTAGACCAGTTTTTTATTCTCTTTGACTTGTTCTTTCGTCCGATAGTCATACGATACAACTTTTGATCCTAAAATACTCAAAATACCTTCAAAACAAGTCAAACACGTTAAATGGTCCAAATATAACAAATCTATGCACCTCTCGACCAAATATGCATGTAAGTTCTATCAAATACAATCCTAAATCAATCTAAATGCATGCATAATTAACGTGTATCACAAAGTCAGTATGCAATCTTGCTTTTTCTTTTGTTAAGATATATATTTTCACATTATTGCTCAGTCAATACAAGAATGCTTATGTTTACTCCTATATGCATTCTTTATGTTGTCTACTGCTCATAGCCTCCTCACAATGATGGAGCATATCTTCCTACTTTCTTCCTACTTGCTATTGATGAATTTGTTGTATCTTGAAGTTGTGACTTTTGTCTAAGTAAAAACTAGTCTTCGCTATTGCCAGTGTTCTAAAAATCGCTAGGCGCTAGTCGGTCGGTTCACTGGGGTCTAGCGCCTAGAGAGCCTAGGCGGCACCATCTTAGACGAATAATTTAATATTTAATAAATACATAATACATACAAAAACATATTAAAAACAATAAAATAAACACCACCAACTTCAAATTGTAAAAGAGTTAATAGTGGGTGGAGGGAAAATTACTAAATTAGGGGTGTGAAAAAGAAATTAAAATTTTAAAAGGGCTCACCTAAAGTTATACACACTGACAAGATAAAAAAAGTAAAAACAAAAAAAATAAAAGAATTATAAAAAAAAAAAAAACAATTGTGCAGTTAGGCAGGTTAGGCGGCGCCTAGGCGGATTAGGCGCCGCCTAATCGGGTTAGGCGGTGCCGAACTTGGTGACCGCCTAAAATGACTGGTTTTTAGAAATTCGGATCGGCCTAGGGCCGCCTAGGCCGATTTTTAGAACAATGGCTATTGCAATAGATTACAAAATGTTTAGGGACCAGTGCCTACTACAATGCAGTTTTTTTTTTTTTTTTTTTTTTTTTTTTTTTTTTTTTTTATCATCAAAACTAAACAAAAACTTCCTTCCTAAACCAAACTTAAAGTCACATGATAATGAATTGGTAGGCCCAAAATTTAATCATCAAAGGCAATAAAATAATATATGATGTAAGATTACGAGCTATAACCCTTTTAGAAGAAAGATAGTAATTGATCCAATATATGAGTCTAGCTAATACAGTTTCATCAGTGGCAATCAAGAAAAAAAAACCTCATATCAATACAAGAAAAACAGATGCCATATTTGATTTTTAATTTTAGAGCAAGTTGTCTTCTCTTTCTTTGTTGAGAATAGTACTACTGCTTAGGCTTCAGTTGCTGGTTTCTATCTTTATTCCTTTGCTCTTCATCCTGATCTCTTCACATCCTTGCATGATTAGGGACTTAATTAGTATACCTCCACTACTGGATGCACATTTTATATTCAAAGCTTTTGAATTATCTTTGCGCTTCAGGGGTTGTTTCTTCCATAACCTACCACTTTTTACAAGAAGAGATTATTTTCCTAGTCATCTTCATTTCTTTGAGTTTAATCTGCTTTGGAAGCTTTCCTGACTGCAATTGCCTCCAAAAGGCCTCACCAACTGCTTTCTTGTTCCACCTTGAACATTCTAGTGGTAACCATCCTTCTTAGTTGGATTCCTATAGAGAGAAATCTCTGCAGCTAGCAAGGTTCCCATTTTAGCTTCAATTGTTATGAGAAGATCAAAATGACACAAATCAAGCAAAAAACAAATTTCGGATGGAAAGAAATTGAAACCGGCTGAACAGTGCTCAAACGCAGAAACCAGAAATAAAAAATGAACACACAAGGATTTACGTGGTCCGATCAAAGGTGATCTACATCCACGGAGGCTCTATGCACCTCAATTCACTTTACTACACAAGCAATTACAAGAATTATCCAGAAACTAGATGATCCCTAATTTACAAACCAAATTTGGATCATAAAGCAATTACAAGAATTATCCAGAAACTAGTTGATCCCTAATTTACAAACCAAATTTGGATCATAAACCCTAGAATTCTAATTCTCTCACTAGTATAAAGTTTACAGAGGGAAAACTACTTGAACTAGCTCGCATTTACAAGTGTTTCATATATGTTTATGAGTTGTAGCTCGAATCCTTGAGATGAGGAAGTTATAACCACTTGAAATCCAACTGCTGCAAGTTGCTGGAATGCAACTTTAACAATGGTTTCTGGCAACCGTTGCAAATGGCAGTTGTAACAAACTCAAACCTGGTTTCCCTTAACCTCTCTCACTGATTTGTGTTCAAACCCGGTTCTCTGATCCGGTTCTCCCAGCTCTGACTCCGGTTCTAGAATCCCAACATCCTATACTTCATATAAGCTTCACTTGATGAAATTGAACTTATGTTCACAAATCTCCACCTCAATGAACTCAAGTGCATGTCCTTACCTCAACCTGTGTTGTTCTTCTGAACATTAAACACATTGTTCAAGCCCGATTGGGCTTGAGCAATGTACAACCTTGTTCCCAGGAACTGCTTTAGTTAAGAAATCAGCAGCATTGTCAAGTGTATGAGCTTTCTTAACTTCCACAGACCCTGCATCTATCACATCTCTTGTAAAGTGTAACCTTACATCTATATGCTTGGACCTTTCATGGAATGCTTGGTGTTTTACTAAGTGAAGAGAACTCTGGTTATCACAGAATATAGTCACACACTCCTGCTTTGTTCCTAGATCCCTGAGAATCCCTCTCAACCACACAGCTTCCTTGATTGCTTCTGTTAATGCAATGTATTTAGCTTCTGTAGTAGACAAAGCCACTACTGACCGCTGCACACTTCTCCAACTGACTGCAGACCCATATAGTGTAAATACATATCCTGTAATAGATCTTTTAGTGTCTATGTTCCCTGCAAAATCAACATTTGCAAATCCTACCAATGGAACAGTACCACCTGCTTGTTTCTCAAACTTTAATCCTAAACTAACTATTCCCTTTAAGTATCTCAATACCTGCTTCAAAGCCTTCCAGTCAGCTTTACCCGGATTTGACACATACCTGCTTACTAAGGACATATAATAAGCCAAGTCTGGCCTACTACAAATCATGCCATACATCAAGCTACCAAGACCACTTGCATATGGTATGTTTCTCATGTATTTACTTCTTTTGCAGTCTTTGGACTTTGCTCTTTGGACAATTTAAGTTGTTGATTTACTGGTACTTAAAGGTCTAGCCTCATGCATCTGAAACCTCTCCACCACCTTCCGAAGATAGTTTTTCTGAGATAAGAACAACACTCCAGATTTCCTGTTTCTGCTGATATCCATCACAAGAATCTTCCATGCATCTCCTAAATCGTTCATGTCAAACTCTGTTCCCAACTTCTTCTTCAGCAGCTGTATTTTATGCTTACTTTTACTTGCAATAAGCATATCATCCACATACAATAACAGATACATTGGATTAGCCTTAGAATCCTTATCAAAGTATACACAACTATCATACAGACTCCTGATGAATCCTGCTTTCAACATAAACTCATTGATTTTTTTATTCCACTGCCTTGGACTCTGTTTTAACCCATACAATGGTTTCTTGAGAAAACATACCTTCTCTTCACTTCAAGGAATCACAAAGCCTTCAGGCTGTTTCAGATATATGTTCTCAATCAAATCACCATGCAGAAATGCAGTTTTAACATCTAGTTGCTGTAACTCCATGTCCTCTTGTGTCACCTTAGACAATGAATTCTAATTGAACAGTGCTTCACCACAGGAGAGAAGACCTCACTGAAATCAATGCCCTCTCTCTGAGTGAAACCACTTGCAACAAGCCTTGCCTTGTATCTTATCCTTTATGTGTCTCCAGCTTCAATATTTTTCTTATAAATCCACTTGGAACTCACTAGCTTCTGCCCCTTAGGCTTATCTACCAGCTTCTAAGTGCCATTTCTCTCCAGAGATTCCATTTCCTCCATCATTGCACTTATCCAGTGCTCACTTTCACTACCACTGACTGCTTCTTTGAAGTTATGTGGTTCCTGATGCTCTATGTTTTCAGCAATGCTTAGTGCATTGTACACACTTCCTGCCTGCCCATAGAAGTCTGGTCTCTAGATTTTCCTTCTTGGTCTGTCTCTGGCAATACTGTAATTTCTCAGGTTTGGGTTATGAGTTTGTACATCTTCTTCTTCTGATGAGTTGTCACTCGAGTGTTGATTCAGTTCATCATCTCCTTGAGGATTATTATCCATCGGAGGCTCCACCTGAACTGATATCTTCTCAGCTTCAATTGCTTCATCAAGCTCTTCCTGACTTCCAGTAGAGTGATATCCCATGACTGTTTCATTAAACTTAATATCCCTGCTTATCATGAGCTTCCGATTCCTTTGTTCCAAACACCAAAGCCTGTAACCTTTGATTCCTTTTGGATATCCTAAGAACACACATCTTTGTGCATTAAGCTTGTCTTGCTTAATATGAGCATAAGCAAGACATCTAAATACTTTCAGATCTGTATAGCTTGGAACTTTACCACTCCACACTTCTTCTGGAGTTTTGAACCCTAGAGATGATGAAGGTGATCCGTTGATTAAGTAGCATGCTGTATTAATTGTTTCTCCCAAGAAAACCTTTGGCAATCCTGCATCAATCAACATGCACCTCACTCTTTCAAGTACTGTCCTGTTGAATCTTTATGAAACACCATTCTGTTGGAGGTTCAATGGGATTATTCTGTGTCTGGTGATTCCTCTCTCTTCACAGAATTCAGTAAACTCAGTAGAGAGGTACTCTAATCCATTGTCTGTTCTCAAATGCTTGAGCTTCTTACCCCTTAAGTTTTCCATTTGAATCAGCCATGTCTTGAACTTGGTGAATGCATCACTCTTGTTTCTCAAAACAAACACCCACACTTTTCTGCTGAAATCATCAATAACAGACATGAAGTATCTTCCTCCTCCATGTGTTTCAGTTCTAGATGGTCCCCAAATATCTGAGTGGACATAATCTAAAGGTTCTTGAGTGATGTGAATACCCTTAGCATAAGGCAGTTTTTGTGATTTGCCCAATGCACATTTATCACAGAACTCAAGTGTTTGATTTCCAAACTCTCCAATTATGCCTTTCTTGGATAGTTCCTTTAGTCCTCTTTCCCCAATATGCTCTAACCTCTTGTGCCACAGTATTAGTTCATTCCATCCAAGAACATTACCCACACAACCAACAACAGGCTTTCCAATCAAAATAAATAGACCATTATGTTGTTTTCCTTTGATCACCAGTTAATTCTCCGTATTTATGTGCAAGTGACAATCAACTGACTTGAATTCACATCTAATGGCAATAAGAGATCCTAGGGAAAGTAAATTTCTCTTGAGACCAGGAACATACCTCACATTTGTGATAGTTCTGGTAACTCCATCAAACATGATAATTTTCACTGAGCCAGTGCCTTGAACTCTGTAGGACTGATCATTTCCCAGTAGAACACGCCCTCCATCTTCCTTTTTGAGATTCTGAAACCAGTCTTCATGAGGACACATATGAAAGGAGCATCCAGTGTCAAGAACCCACTCCCTCTCCATCTTTGAGTCTGTCACATTTAGAACTTCTGGTGTGTCTTCTTCATGTTCAACAACAGAAGCTTCAGCACCTTGTCCTTCCTTCTTCTTCTTCTTTTGTGGACAACCCTTCTTTAGATGTCCAACTTGTTTATGTTTAAAACACTTCCTGTTTTCCACCCAATCTCCAAATTTCTTGAAACTGCCATTTCCACCCTTAGAATCCTTTGATGTTTGGACCTTCTTCTTTTGATTATTTCTTTTGAACTTAATGTTCAAACCTTCACCAGATTGGTTTACTTTCTTGTCTCCATGATTCTGCAAACATTTGGTCTTCAAAGCAGTAATAATTGAGTCATAACTCAACTTATCTTGCCTTCCAAACATAAGAGTGTCTTTGAAACTCTCCATAGATCTTGGCAAAGCATTCAACACCATCAAAGCTTTGTCATCTTTTTCAATTTTAACCCCAAGATCTTCCAGTTCATCAAGAAACCTTGTAAACTCATCCAGTTGATCAGAAATTACCTTTTCATCCACCATCTTGAAGCCCAGTAATTTCTGCTTGAGGAACAGCTTGTTTGAAACTGATTTGGACTGGTACAACTCCTCCAGCTTGGTCCATGCCACAATTGCAATCTTACATCTGGAAATCTCCCTCAAAGGCTTATCCCCAAGACATAGGATGATTTGGCTTAATGCCTTCTGATCCATATCGCCATATTTAGGTTTCTCAGCCTCCACCCACTCATTTTCAGGTTTGAGGGCATTTGAGAACCCATTCTGCACCAGTATGCCCTTCATCTTTATCTTCCAACGAGTGAAATCGTTTTTCCCTGAAAACTTGTCCAGATCTATCTTCATTTCTGCCATTCTCTCCTTCTTCTTGCATTAGAAACCTTCCCATAGATGGCACCACTTGTTATGAGAAGATCATAATCACACAAATAAAGTAAAAAATAATGTTCGGATGAAAAGAAAATAAAACCGGCCGAATAGTGCTCAAACGTAGAAACCAGAAATAAAAAATGAACACACAGGGATTTACATGGTTCGATCAAAGGTGATCTACATCCACGGAGGCTCTATGCACCTCAATTCACTTTACTACACAAGCAATTACAAGAATTATCCAGAAACTAGCTGATCCCCAATTTACAAACCAAATTTGGATCATAAACCCTAGAATTCTAATTCTCTCACTAGTGTAAAGTTTACAGAGGGAAAACTACTTGAACTAGCTCGAATTTACAAGTGTTTCATATATGTTTATGAGTTGTAGCTCGAATCCTTGAGATGAGGAAGTTATAACCACTTGAAATCCAACTGCTGCAAGTTGCTGGAATGCAGCTTTAACAACGGTTTCTGGCAACCGTTGCAAATGGCATTTGTAACAAACTCAAACCCGGTTTCCCTTAACCTCTCTCACTGATTTATGTTCAAAACCGATTCTCTGATCCGGTTCTCCCAGCTCTGACTCCGGTACTGGAATCCCAACATCCTATACTTCATATAAGCTCCACTTGATGAAATTGAACTTATGTTCACATCAATCATATTCTGGAACCTATCTTCAAACTGCTCAAATAGTGCAAAATGAGTTATAGTGGGTTCAGCGTGTCTAGGCTGCTGATAGCCGGCTGGAGTTGAGAAGGGAAGGTATCCTGTTTTGAGGTAGATTTCGTATAGTCTTTCATAGATAGTTATATTTTGGACTTTAGTTTTTTAATCAGACTTAGAAAAAGATTGTGCAAGCTTCTCCTCTACCTGAGCTTTCATCTCCTCTTGATTCCTCGTTGACACATCCTCCTACCTTCTCTTCCATTCAGCAAAGGCTTGATGTTTCATTTGTTGTTGTCACTTAACAAGCCTTCGGTGTGCCTCTTCTTACCCCTTCTTGACATCATCAATGGAGGTACCTGACATCCTCTCCAAAATATTATTTATGTTATCGAGCTTGGCCCTATCATCCTTGTTCTCTTTACGCATGGGGGACAATTCTTCTACATAGACCAGAATCTAGCAGCCTTTTTTTCATCTTATCCCCAAAGATATCAGTGAAGGTGTTGGTCTTCCCTTTAAGAAAGGCACTCTTCTCCTCCGTCTTCTGTCTTTCCTCTTTTGCTTCTTTCACGAAGTTGGCCATGTGTTGAAATATGTTGTTGGGAGAATGGATATAACTTCACTAATAGCTCTTAAAGTTGCAATGAATCTAGAAGATTGCTACATATGGCTGACGTAGTTGTTGTACCAACTACTATGTGATCAATATAGTGATTTCTAGTCTTTCCACTGCTTCCTTGATTGAGACTCTCATTTCCACAACAATATCATTTTCCCATATTTAAAACTTCTTCTCACGTCTCTCTTGATGTCTGCCTACAACAACGAAAAAAACATTTAACTACTTCATGCGCTTTTAAGCTGGATATATTTTGGGAGGAGAACTTGGTCCCTTTCACCTTGTAGTATCTTCTGCATTCTCACGATCAAGTGTTTTATTGACATTTAGTAACCATCAATGATTTCGCCCACTGATAGTAGCAGTAGTTGGGGTTGCTATAGACTGATCTTGCTATTCTTCATCTCATAAAGCATCTCGCGCTAAAGCATAATCATCGCCAGTTTCTTCCCCCTGAGTTGATCCAGAGGGCAGACCAACAAACATGTTTGTTTTTTATAGGTCTAGTCCAACGATTGTAGTACCCTGAGCTGCTGCTTCATTTTTTGCTTTCGCTATTGCAACATCAGTTTGCTCCTTGGTGATCCTCGCTTCTTCTTCTTCTTGTAACTCCATTGCAGAGCCTTAATATTTTCATGATACTCAGACTTAGAGTAGGAGTGACTAGGGCATTGGCACAAAATTTATGCACTTCTTTAATACGTTGGTTTCCAAGGAAATTTCTCCAGCTATTCAATTTGAGGTCCTCATTATAGACCTTTACGTCCTCCACGCAAATTCCTTCTTCCGGCATCTTGTAGACTTTGATGAGTTCCATGGGGAGTGAGCTTCACCTTTTTACCATTCATAGTACACCTCGACATGTGCACCCAGAAATAATCTTATATAATTTCTCTTCAGTTTCCATAAGACAGTCTCAATCGTCTATAATTACGGTCCACCTTAATGATCCTCATCCTCAAATTGCCGAGAAAGACCAGGTATCCCTGCCATAAACTTTCTTGGTTGGAGTGGATTCCTTAAGGTCGATATTTGTGAAAGTTCTGGTGTTTTGGAAGCGTCAGGGTTTCTTTCAAGGAGATGTGAACAAAACGTTTTCACTGTCTCTGTGAATGATTTGGAAGGAATATTTATTGAGTATTTAGAAATACCTTTAGGTATCTATGAAGAAATTCGTGCAATTCGGCAATTTAGGTTCATGGATGAAAAGTGAATTTAAACTAGTAGCTGAAATTTAACACGCATATTGGTCCAAACAAACCACAAACTCTTCTAGAAACGTAAATGTGTCACCGCAATTGATGGATAAGAAATGATATTTACCGCTTAAAACTGTTAAATTTTAAAGTTCCGGCTACTAAATGTTATGAGGAAATATAAATGCTAAGTAAATGTGTTGTATGTATTTTGTAACACCTCGGAAATGTTTTAGCATGCATAGCATGTTTACTTTAGATTTTAACTGTTATTGCATGCTATATAGTATAATTTAATATATAATTTAATCTTTCATTTCATACTTAAGCTTGTATCAGTGACATTTTGTCAAGTGTGCAGGGACATCCGAACAACCTAGTCGGCAGTAAAATGATAATAAATTAATATGCTTGCTCTTATAATAAAATTAATATGCAGTAAAGTGGAATACGAATGGATAACAGAAGTCATAAAGATAGTGTAGGATACGCAAATAAGGTTAGGTATCAAATGAAGTAAAATGAAATAATAAATTTACCGAGAAGATAATATCATTAATATGCTTGCTCTTATATGTTTCGAAAATAGATGAAGTGACATGCTTAGGATTAAATTGCATATGTGACTTATAACTTTACTTGTTACACTTGTTATATAATTTGATGAAATGTGAAATAGTATGAAATTGATTTCGAATGCTTATGATTATTGAGATAGGGTCGAATCCCACTTAGAGAGTAATGTGCAAATATGTGAACTTGTATGTACTAATCTTCTTTAATTGCTTATTTATGTTTCGAAATTGAATCAGATGTTGGGACAATTTGTATCATCTCATTTATGTCCACATAACATTTAGATCATAACATAAGTATTAGATTTTTTGCTTGGACAATTAGTATAGGTTCGAATATTATATATATATATATATATTGGATAGGATTAACCTTGTAAAACTTAGACTTGAACTTATGATAAACTTTGTATACCTCAGAAACCAATTATCACCTAGGAAAATTTGTAGTATGTTTATCTAGCCTAAACTCCCCTAAAACTTAACTTATTAACACTATATTAGTCTAGATTAATTTTTTACAAGCTTAAGCAAACCACCCCCTTAGACCTCCATTGCCGAAGGCTAAACACTGCCTAACCTCCACTAATTTTTAACTCATTCTTAGTCCTTAACAGAAATAAATGGACTTATCTATCCATTCCCTTACACCTCACCACACTCCATCGACATCATACCTACATTTACTGCGACTGCACCCCATGTAAACACCCTTCATGCCACATAAGTTGAATGAATAATGTTTGGCACTATGATCTCCCTCCCCTTTAGCCCCAAAAGCGGCAACACCCTTCCCCTACAACCCACAATATTTGCCAACTCTTCTCCCATTCCCTCTCTAGCTCTCTCTCTCTCTCTCTCTCTCTCTCTCTCTCTCTCTCTCTCTCTCTCTCTTCGACTCTCACCCTATAGAAAGAGAAACAACATCCCTCTTCTACCTTCTTCTTGCTTCGGCCCGAACCCTCATTCCATATCCCTCACTCCCCTTCAATAATATAAAGTCTCAACCTTCAAGACTCCTTCATCCTCAAGCATTGGAGAGGAAGTTACCATGAGTCACACTTATCTTTCCATTTTCACATCAAGCTTAAGAGTCACTTTGAGGTATAGGTTGATAGATCGTAGCTTTGGTTTTTAGTCTAGTACTTGTTATAAGATAGTTGACGTTTTGTTCTTCTTGTAGTAGTTTTCAGTTGGGTTGGAAGAGGGTGATTCTTGATGTAATTGCACACAAAGACACACACAAAAAAAGGATCAAGGGATATGCATGCATGTAGGTGTAGGATATGTGTGATGATCATGCTTATATGTTGAAATTTTTCATGCGTGTGATATTGGATAAATTCTTTGCTTGAATTTTGGGATAATTATGCTAAAAATTGTTGCGATGACTGGCATGTTATTTTTTATGCGCTGGAAAATTTGAGTATGTTCAGTTAGAATTATGCCAGGTGATCTTGATTTTGTGACATGAAAATGAAAATTTGAGTAAAATGTAGTGGAAATTTATCAATAGGAAATGGACCGAAATAATTAACTTTGGGCCTTGGAAAGTTTAGTAAGCCTTTAGATCACCTTTTTTGTAGAAAAACTAGAATTGGGCCAACAAATTGTTTCGGCCCATTTTGCCGAACCGAACCTAAATGGTCGGGTCTAGACAATCCAAAGAGGATAATTGATTTAGATTAATGATTTGAGTTAAAATGAACAAATTAGTTGACAAATTATTAATTGAGGTTCTAGTTTTATTAGAATGAATATTGGGATTATTTATTGAGTGATAACATGAAATAATTGGACAAGGAACAAAATGAAATTTCAAGTACGATCATAGATGATGTAGACTTAAGATGGAATTAAGAGGAACATAATAGTATCATTTGAATGAATTGAGATTAGTAGTGAGAGTTCGAATCAAGTTCGAATTAGGGTTCAAAGTGTTTAGGTTTTGAAGAGTTGGGGTTTCGATGATTAGATTTTATGTGTGATTATGTGATTGTGTGATTATGTGATTCATTGAGTAGTAAGATGACTTGTATGATTATGATGATGTGTTTAATTTACTTAAGCATTAGTATGATATAGTTGCAAGTATGATTTGGTATGTGTTGAGTTTAATTCATGATGATTTAAGTATTGGAAATGTATTATGTTGATTGATTAATACTATGTGTTATAATTTTTTTGTCAGCTTATTTAGTTGATGAATTTCAATTAAAATATGATGGTTAAATGTTAATATGACTTAGACGTTAGGTTATGTGCAACAACTATGATTTCATGTGATTAATTATATTTGACTAATAAAATGAGATGGAATGCTCTTATGCTAATCAACTTATGACTACAATGATGATGACACGATGTTCGATCAAGTGAAAGATATTGATAAAAAATAATGTGATTAAACGAATCATAAGTGATTAGGATATAAATTAGGTAACCCTAGAATACGGTAAATAAAATGTAAAGATGCCTTAGTTAATGAAATGGGCTTTTTAGCAATGATAATCAAAGGAAAACAAAACGGTTCAAGTGATACTCGGTAGCCCACTGAGACAGGGCTCAACACAGATTATCTCCAACAACCACTGAGATAGACTTAGCTAACGAAAGTGGGTAACACTGTTATTTAGTTTCTAATTTTATATCTATGTTTGTGAAATGAGCGAGTCACAAGAGCCGCATATGATATGGCTGTTAACAAAAATGGGTTAGTATGCAATGAAAAAAGAAAGATGTGTCGAGAGTCCAACCCTACTTAAGGGGGAGGCATAACACCATTAGGCGGGAATGCGTATCATTAAAGTATTTAGTTAAATTCAAGTCTTATCCATTGAGTCTAAAACTCACATTTTCCCCAAAATCACTTTTTAGTAAAAGACGACGTTAGGACCTGTAGCGGTAGTGGTGACTAAGTGTCTCTTAAGGTTTCTATTTATGTTTCTTGTGATGTGGCTTTACAAGAAATATATCATAAGCAACTTCCATAACTTATGATTCCGACATATAATAAATAATTAATTTTAACTTTAATTTACTTTTTGTTTCACTTAACTTCTGCATATGTTTCCTTTGTGTGAGTTTCTATTTGAGGCAACTTAGGCTACAAGTTTCTCTTCCACTACGTAACTTTAATAATGTTAAGTAAGTGAGTGAGTAAGAAGTAAGAAGCAAGAAAGGCTAACGGAAGAAAGTAAGAAAGGGAAGAAAAAAATGGTTAGGTAAGTACGTGATACTTCAGTTCCCTATACCAGAACTGGGGTGCTACATATTTATTGCTATAGACAGGGATTGCTTACAGTACTTAATACTATCTAGCACAACTTGCAGTAAGCATGCCATGAATCACCACATACTACTTAACATTCAGTATTGGCAAGCATATAACATATTACTTAGAGTAAGTAGACAGTGAATAATCGCATGTTGTTGGCTTTCCCCCCTACTCCAGTAGGAGATATGAGTTTAATCTTTACAGTGGTAGACTTCTCCTACATGGGTTTTCTTATAGATGTAACATGCCCAATTCGGTCCGAAGCATACTGAATCTAGATTCACACAGTGGTTTAGTGAATATATTAGCAAACTGTAAATTTGTGTGGATCTCCTCGAGCTTGACATCTTTCTATTTCCACATGATTGTAATCGAAATGATTTCTAACTTCTATATGCTTGGTCTAAGAGTGAAGAGCTAGATTCAGTGCGATTCAGGAGTTTCTCTTAATAATGTCTTATAATCCATCAATTGTTGTTTCATCCACAAGATTTGCGCAGTAAAATCTCCCTCTAACAATGTATTCTGTCTTTATTGTAGACGCTATGATGGGTTGTTGCTTCTTGCTAAATAGTGAAAATAGTCTATTCCACGAAATTGGCAAGTTCCACTCGTATTTTCACTGTCAATTTTGCAACCTGCAAAGTCAGAGTAAGAGTACCCTTTCAGCTCAAACCTTATTCCTTAGGGTACTACAACCCTATTTTAGTTGTTCCTACAGATATTTGAGGATTCTCTTCATTGCTTGGAGATGAGACTCCTTGGGTGCTACTTGAAAGCATGCACAACCTTCTATAATAAATCACCCTTATGTATTGTGAGATGTCGGCATCCTTCCTATCTTCATATTTACCAAGCCTATAGAGTAAATGTTATCCTTCGCAAATTTCTTGAGAATCTCCTTTATGTACTGGACTTAATTGACAAAGATGCCATCATCCTACTGCCTTACTTACAATCTAAGAAAGAAGCTCAATTCTCCCCTCATGCTGATTTCGAACTTGTTCATAATCAATTGAGAGGATTGAGCCAAATATAATATCATCAAAATAAATTTGAATTGACAACGTATTGTTGCCCTCTTCAGTTTTGAATAAGTTTTATATACAGTTTACTTCTTGAATCTGTTTTGGATTACTTACCACGAGAGAGTATCTTACCAAGCTCGAGGGGCTTGCTTCAGGTTGTAGACCACCTTCCAATGCTTGTAGACTTTATCCTTGGTTAGATTTTCAAAACCTGGAGGTCGTTTAGCATAGACTTGCTTAGCTAGGAGTCCATTTAGGAATACAATTTTCACTTTCATTTCATAGACTACGAAGTTCAGGTGTGCTGTATAAGCAAGCAATATTCTAATTGCTTCAAGTCAGGCGACAGGGGCAAATGTTTCATCAAAATCTATGTTATCCTCCCTACAATTTCCTTTAGAAACTAGCCTTACTTTTTCTTGGTAACAAGCCCTGACTCATCTTGCTTGTTCTTGAACATCCACTTGGTTCCTATGGCTCCTCGATGAGTGGACCTGGGAACCAAATTCCTGTTGGATTTGTATACTGAAAGCAAGACCTTTTATATACAATGTTTCCAGTTATTCACTATTACTCTCCTATCTGATTTTGTTTACACTAATCACTATATATGTCCCTATATCTATCTCTATAAGGATCATATGGTGTGTTGTAGATCACAGAAGATCATATGATTGATTAAACTTAATGAGATATAAAATATATATCACAGCTGAGACAACTTGAGGACAAGTTCTGGGTATAGGTTGCAGTATCTAGTAGGAATAGTTTATCTTGACTATTTACTTATATTGGTACGTCTTTACGTATTGATATGATCACGGTGAGATAAGTTCTTCTGCCTGACCTTAGTGAAGAACAAAAGATCTCGGTGACTTATTGTATTCTAAACCCTAAATAAGATTGAAGTTTTGTGTGCATGTCTGTGTGTTACTTTGATTTACTATGGGTGAGAGTTAAGTGCTAACTCTTTATACTCTATATCTTGGATGACATCAGCTTGCATATGATAACTGGTAACTTGTGTTTAGGTAACCGTATCCGTTTAGGATGATGATATCCCCTTAAGGAGTTCAAAAGGTTTATTGTACTAAACCCTGCAGGTTGATTAAGATCAGGGACAATAATGAAGTTGAGTGGTACTACTTAAGGAATTAATAATAAATTAATTAATTTAAGCTGTCAGAAGCTTTAATTAATTAATGCATATTCAATATCTTAAATACGGGGATTAATTAAGTCTAATTCATGCCCCGACTCAATTCGGGAATAAAGGGGTAAGTCAGTATTAATTTTTTAGTGGAATGAATTAATATTTATGAATTAATTATGTTCTAGGCTGAACATAGAAGAATTAATTCATAGCTAGGCCCATCTTTATTTCTTGTATTTGATCCCTGGACTGGCCCATCAGGCTCCTAGCCCAGTAGGGAATTAAACTACCAGGCCAAGCCCACACTCAGTTATTATGTATTAAATACTAACTCTCAGTCTGTGAAAGAATACAACAGTCTAACGTGAAAATCACATAACATAAAAGAGAGAGTGAAAGGGCGGCGGTAGTGTTGGTTCCCACACTTGGGATTTCTCAAAGTTCGTCGTCCATTCGGCGTTGAGGATCGAGCAGGGATAGAGTCCAGAAGGTCAATTCTGGAGTCTAACATCGAATCGTTGTGCGCACGATTCTCAGGTCAACTCTAGAACACCTATGTGTTGTATTTAAATTAATAGATGCATGTTTAGAATTAATCAATGTGATATTGAATTATGACAATCAAGAAGGTCATAGGGAAATTTGGAAATTCCTACAATTGGTATCAGAGCCTGAATCAATCTTCTTGGCTTCGTCAGATATAATTCAAATATTGATTATATGTGCGTTTATTTTATTGTCGTTCTTCGTGTCTCGTTTTTTTATTGGTACGTCATGTTTGTTGACGTTGTGATTGTAATTCACCACGAGAAAATATGTGGTTAGAATAGGTTCGTTTTTGCTTGTATTTTTGTTGAAAAATCTGTAAAATCGAGAATCGAAAATTAAGAACAAGAAATACGTGAAGAAACTGGCAGTAGCAAGCCCCGACGCTCGGCAGTAGCGGCCCTGGAGCTCGGCAACAGCAGACCCCGGCGCTCCGCAGTAGAAGCCCCGGCGCTCCGCAGCAGAAACCCCGGCGCCCGGCAGCAGCAGCCCCGGCGCCCGGAAGCAGTAGGCCCCGGCGCCCGGCAGCAGCGGCCCCGGCGCTGGGCAGCAGCAAGTTACGGTTGGAGGGGAGGCGGCGGCCAGTGTTTGCAAATCCTAGCTTATCGTTGCCGTGTACGGGGCCTAGGGTGTTGGCCCGACAACCCATCGGCCCACGCAGCTTGTCTTAGCCTGATCCGTACCCGAGTACGCGAGGCCCGACGTGACGGCTCATAAGCTTGAAGACCTGTATTTTCTAAATCATGTAATAATTTATAATTTATTATTTTTTCCATGTTGAGCCACGAAGAACCAATTTTATTTATTTTTTATCGTTTCTTTTCGCTCGATGGATGTTTAATATTTATTATTATGTCAAATATGTCTACGTAATTTATTAATTGCGCTTAGACTATCAAGCTAGGAACATCACGTATTATTAGCATATTTAAATTCTCCGAGCATGCTTTACTTGTTGAGTTTAGTTTTATTTATGCTTAGGGTTACGTGTTGTTGCATGGACAAACCTTTTGAAGTAAAAGACTAAGCAAAACCCGACTTTTTTAATATTTCATTTAAAATAGTCAAAGACCTCCACAACCGGTCACAAAGCAAAGTGAATAATAATATTAGTAAACGTTCACACACGTGGCTTGCTAATATTCATTATTCATAAGTTTGCCAGCTGAGACTTCTAAATAAATCTTTTAATTCCAAAAGAAAAGTGGGAGTTACACGCGTAAACGTCCTCACACATGGCTTACACGTATAAATTTCACAAGTTTTCTAGAAAAAATGGAATTAAATGGGATAACAAAGGTTAAATAAGTTGGAAACGACATGGTCCGCGTAAGTGTGTCAAATCCAAGAATTTATTAAAAAGGGCTAGGTTGTGGTCATTGCTCAGATATTATTTTAAGTACAACTCCCGGAGGAGTCCCTTCTTAATAATAATATGGTCTAGTTTAAAGGTCCAATTATTAATTTCATTTGTCAAAAGGATAGGTTGACATTGATTGAAATTAAATGACTAGGTGTTTTTAGTCTGGCCGAGGAGTTTACATATAAACGTTCTCCCGCGTGGCTTATATGTAGAATCTTTTGGGCTATTGGAGGATTCTATCAATATTGTTTTATCAAAAGGTTACAATATTGTTGTTTCAAATTATATGTGATTGTGCTCTTACATGTTTGTTATTCATATATTTTTCAGATATGTCTTTGTCATCTGTCATCAATATTCTCGCACAACACCCTTTAACCGGTCCTAACTATAAAGAATGGAAACGTAATCTAGAGTATATTCTTATCGCTGAGGAACACTATTTTGTGCTAGTTACTCCTCGTCCGGATCCTCTTACTGATCAGTCCACTGATGAGGAACGGAAAAAACATGACAGGTGGCATAAGTCTAATAATGTGGCTAAATGCTACATTATGAACACTATGTCATCTATTTTGCAGCTCCAGCATCAGGCCATGGACGATGGCGCTGGCATCATGCTGAACCTTCAAGAGGTGTATGGGGAGACGGACAGAGCTACTCGGTTTGACTTAATGAGGTAAATCATGGAAAGTCGGATGATCGGGGGCAGCTCAGTGTACAAGTCATGCACATGATTAACCTCATGGACAAGCTTGACTTGATAGTAGGAGGTATCGACGGCGAGGCCAAGGTCGATATCATTCTCAACACACTTCCCAAATCCTTTGAGAACTTTCATCTCAATGTTGTTATGGCCAAGAAAGACTATACTCTTAATGAGTTACTCAATGACCTAGTTACAGCAGAAGGGGTTATGGTAAAGGGTGCACAGGCTTTGGTCACTGCCAATGGGACCAATGTTCCACCGAAAGGTGGAAACAAGAAAGAGAGGCAAAAAGGCCAAAGCAAATAGTGGGAGTAAAGTAGCAGGCCCTAGTGGTGGAGTAAAGAAGCCCAAGGGAAAGTGTTTTATGTACGGTAAGACTGGGCATCGGAGGAAAGATTGTCTGATGCTAAAGGCAAAGGACCAACGTATGCCATCAACTTTAGTAACTGAAACATGTTTGACCTCTGTTTCTACTCATTCGTGGGTAGTAGATACGGGTACGACTGATCATGTTTGTTACACCTTGCAGGGCTTTCAGCCGACAAGGCAACTTAGGGATGGCGAGATCACTATCTCCATGGGCAATGCAGCAAGGGTCACAGCAGTTGCAGTTGGAGATTTTTCTTTATGCTTTAATGACACTATTTTAGTTTTAAGAGATGTTTTGTTTGTGCCAGATTTTCGGCGGAACTTGATTTACGTTTCGAAACTTTATTGTGATGGATATCCAGTTGTTTTTGGTGGTAATGTATCTATCATGAGAAATGACGTAGTTATCTGCACTAGTGTTTTGAGAAATTCTCTTTATACTATAACTTGTCTACATAATACTCAAAACTTAGTTGCATCCACTTCATGAAATCTAAAGAAAAGAAAGTTATCTTCTCAAGAGGATCAAACACATCTTTGGCACCTACGATTAGGTCATATCAGTCTAAACATGATCCAAAGACTCGTATCTGATGGGGTGTTGGATTTATTCCAACCAGTTCAGACTCGAGTTTGCGAATCTTGTATAGAAGGAAAGATGTCGACAAGGCATTTTAAGGCAAAGGGGAGTTGGGCCAATGAGGTGTTAGAGCTGATCCATTCTGACTTGTGTGGACCGATGTCCACTCAAGCTCGTGGAGGGTATGAGTATTTCGTCACTTTCATTGACGATTACTCAAGATACAGATACATTTACCTCCTTCGCTGCAAGTCTGAATGCTTTGAGAAATTCGAGGAATTTCAAGCAGAAGTGGAGAATAAGCTAGGGAAAAGTATCAAGTCATTGCGGTCTCATCGCGGTGGCGAATACCTCAGCAACGAGTTCCGACAGTACTGGTCAGAGATTGGGATTACATCCTAATTGACTACACCAGGTACTCCTCAACAGAATGGTGTAGCAAAAAGAAGAAATCGAACTCTACTTGAGATGGTTAGATCTACGATGAGTTATGCATCTTTGCCCATTTCGTTCTGGGGATATGCCTTAGAAACAACTTCTTATCTGTTGAACCTGGTACCATCAAAGTCGTTGCCCAAGAACCCTATCGAGCTATGGTCTGGGTGCAAGCCTAGCTTGAACTATATAAAGATTTGGGGTAGTCCAGCACACATGCTGAACAAGGATGCTGACAAGTTGGAATCTAGGTCAGAGGTGAGATTGTTTATAGGGTATCCAAAGGGAACGAAGGGTGGTTATTTTTATAGTCCTAAGGATTAGAAGGTCGTTATTAGCACTAACGCCCGATTCTTATAAGAGGACTATATGATTAATCACAAGTCCAGAACCGACATTGCCCTTCAAGAACTCGAAGGGACTGTCAATACGATTCCACTTCCACAGCCATAACTGCAAGAGGCAATAATACCAAGTACTGCACAACCTGTTGACATAATGCCTACACAGCCTCGACGTAGTGGGAGGGTTGTTCGTCAACCTGATCGATACATGTTTGTGGGAGAATCTTCGGATTTGATCCCAGGAGACAGACATGCTGATCTAGATCCCTGGACATACGCCAAGGCAGTAAGTGACGTAGATGCGAAAGAATGGCATCTCGCTATGGATTCTAAATTTGAATCCATAACTGCTATGGATGCATATGAGAAGGATGTACTGCCAGATGGCTGTAAAGCTATAGGTAGTAAGTGGGTATATTCAAGAGAAAGAGAGGAGAGGATGGAGAGGTCACGGCCTATAAGGCTAGGCTAGTGGCGAACGGGTATACCCATATCGAGGGTAAAGATTGCGATGAAACCTTTTCTCCGGTGGCAATGCTCAAGTCCATTCGGATCCTTCTCGCCATAGCAACTCACTTAAACCTTGAGGTTTGGCAGATGGATGTGAAAACTGCTTTCTGAAACGGTTACCTTGAAGAAGATGGGGACATCTATATACAGCAACTAGAGGGTTATGTGAAGGAAGGCAAAGAGCATCTAGTGTGGAAGCTCAAGAAGTCCATTTATGGACTCAAGCAAGCTTCCAGGTCATGGAACTTACGTTTTGACGAGGTGATTAAATCTTATGGATTTACTCAAAGTGAAAATGAGAGTTGTGTGTATCGCTTAAATGTCAACATAAATAAAGTATTTCTTGCACTTTATGTTGATGATATTCTCCTAGTTGGCAACAACGTGGAAGTATTATCAGACATAAAGATATGGTTATCCGAACAGTTCCAAATGAAGGACTTGGGAGAGGCAACTTACATTCTTGGGATCAAAGTTATACGAGATCTCAAGAAGAGGATGTTGAGCTTATCCCAAGCGGCCTATATTACTACTGTGATCATTTGTTTTAGCATGCGAACCGCCAAGAAAGGATTGCTACCTTTTAGACATAGCATTCGACTTTCTAAGTAGATGTGTCCTAAGATACTTAAGCAGAAAGAGGAAATGAGACAGGTACCCTATGCTTCCGCAGTAGGTAGGATTATGTATGTTATGCTATGCACGAGACCCGATATCTGCTATGCAGTTGGCATAGTGGCAAGATATCAGTCTAACTCTGGCTAGGCACATTGGACTGCGGTATAACATGTACTCAAGTACCTCAAGAGGACTAGAGATTACATGCTAGTTTACCAGGCAAACAGTCTAAATCCCTTAGGTTATACGGTTTTGGATTTCCAGGCTGACCGGGATGAGAAAAGATCTACCTCGAGCTATATGTTTACCTTAGGAGGAGGAGTCGTTTCATGGAGAAGTGCAAAGCAGC
This sequence comes from Ajuga chamaepitys, assembly GCA_958295605.1. Taxonomy (NCBI): domain Eukaryota; kingdom Viridiplantae; phylum Streptophyta; class Magnoliopsida; order Lamiales; family Lamiaceae; genus Ajuga; species Ajuga chamaepitys. The sequence goes on along the minus strand of OY282498.1, from coordinate 21,823,516 downwards.
GATCCATTGTGGACTCCACTATGGAAGCCGAATATGTGGTTACTTCAGAGGCTGCTAAGGAGGCAATATGGCTCCGGAACTACCTCTTGGATCTAGGCGTGGTGCCTAGTTTACCTAAGAATATCACAATCTATTGTGATAACTCAGGTGCAGTGGCAAACTCAAAGGAACCCAGGACCTACAAAGCGACTAAACACATAGAGAGAAAGTACCACATAATACGAGAAATCGTAAAACGAGGAGATGTGCGGATAGAGAGGATTTGTACGACAGAGAATTTGGCTGCCCCATTCACGAAGAGCTTACCGCAGAAAGTCTACGACAAGCATGTTCAGGGACTAGGGCTGCGATTGATGCCACCCACTTAGTAAACTTTATGTATAAGTGGGAGAATATAATAGCTACATAGTTAGACACCTGGTATACTAAAAGTTTGCTTTAGTATAAGTGGGAGATTGTTGGATTTGTATATTGAAAGCAAGACCTTTTATATACAATGTTTCCAGTTATTCACTATTAATCTCCTCTCTGATTTTGTTTACACTAATCACTATATATGTCCCTATATCTCTCTCTATATGTAGATCATATGGTGTGTTGTAGAACACATAAGATCATATGATTGGTTAAACTTAATGAGGTATTAAATATAAATCACAGCCAAGACAACTTGAGGACGAGTTGTTGGTATAGGCTGCATTATCAAGTACGAATAGTTTATCTTGACTATTTACTTATACTGGTACATCTGTACGTATTGATAGGATCACGGTGAGATAAGTTCTTCCGCCTGACCTTTGTGAAGAATAAGAGATCTCGGTGACTTAATGTAATCTAAATCCTAAATAAGATTACAGTTATGTGTGCATGTCTGTGTGTCACTTTGATTTACTATGGGTGAGAGTTAAGTGCTAACTTTTTATACTCTATATCTTGGGTGACAGCAGCTTGCATATGATAACTGGAAATTTGTGTTTAGATAACCGTATCCGTTTAGGATGATGATATTCCCGTAAGGAGCTCAAAATTTTTATTGTACTAAACCCTGTAGGTTGATTTAGTTCAGGTACAATAATGAAGTTGAGTGGTACTACTTAAGGAATTAATAAAAAATTAATTAATTTAAGCTGTCAGAGGCTTTAATTAATTAATGGATATTCGATATCTTAAATACTGGGATTAATTAAGTCTAATTCAAGCCCCAACTCAATTCGAAAATAAAGGGGTAAGTCAGTATTAATTCTTTAGTGGAATGAATTAATATTTATGAATTAATTATGTTCTAGGCTGAACATAGAAGAATTAATTCATAGTTAGGCCCATCTTTATTTCTTGTATTTGATCCCTGGACTGACCCATCAGGCTCCTAGCCCAGTAGCGAATTAAACTACCAGGCCACGCCGACCTTCAATTATTATGTATTAAATACATAACTCTCACTCAGTTATTATGTATTAAATACATAACTCTCACTCTGGAGTCTAACATCGAATCGTTGTGCGCACGATTCTCAGGTCAACTCTAGAACACCTATGTGTTGTATTTAAACTAATAGATGCATGTTTAGAATTAATCAATGTGTATACTGAATTATGACAACCAAGAAGGTCCTAGGGAAATTCGGAAATTCCTACAATTCCATAGCTCATTTCTCTCAAACTCGTTGAGCTCTTCTTGCATATCCTAAACCCAATCAAGATCAGTTAGAGCCTCTTTCATAGTTCTAAGTTTTTTTATAGAGATGAAAAATCAGAACATGACTTCATAAGGTGTTGATCTTCTTGTCTAACTTCTTCACTATTTCTTCCATAGCCAAGATTGGTGAATAATCTCTAGCTACTTTCTATTTGGCTAAAACCGTGATTCATACTAGTAAGCGGGTTTACTTGTTAGTCTGAAGGCTCTAGTGTTGTGATCTCAGTAGGATCTGCAGCTCCCGCAACAACTATTCCATCCTCTACAGTAGGTTCATCCTCAGCTAGAGTTGGCCGTAGGATCTCCACATAATTGTTCAGCCCTTGTTATAATTCCATTAATTCTTTTAGGGTTATGGTAAGGTTCATCAAAGACCACATTTGGTGAGTTTCCACCACAAGTGTTCTTTTATATAACACCCTAAATTTCATTCTTCCAACATAGTATCCAAGGAATATACCATTTAGGTGATCTTTTACATTGCTCAGCAAAAACACCTGCATCAAAAGATGAAAAAATATGGCATGTTAGGGTTTCTACCATACCACGACTCGTAGGGTGCCTTATCCAGATCTTTGTTGATAAGACATTTGTTCTGAGTGTAGGTTGTTGTGTTGGTAGCTTATGCCCAAAATACATTTGGTAGTTGTTAATCAAACATGGTCCCATTAGCATCTTTGAGTTTTTTGTTTCTCCTTTGTGCAACCCATTTGTGTTTTGGAGTTCTTTCTGCTAAACATTCATGATGAATTTCATTGTTGCTGCAAAATTCTCAATGAACATTTTTGTGAATTTAGTGCATCTATCCGATGTGATTTTACAATATTGAATTCTATTCATAAGCCCTAGAGACTTGTGTGAGTATCTGACTTCTTGGCTAAAAACACTGGCCAAGCGTATCTGAAAAAGTCATCCACTATAGTGAATACTTCATCATACTTAGATTTAGAAACTTGACCTACAAGACACTCAAAAGGAACGCTGGTTCCTAGAGTAGCAAGATGTTATATAGGAGCATCTTGCTTGATGTACACCTTTGAAGGTTTTACATTTGTACATGTACTATGGTTGATTGTTTTCTAGGTTTGGATGAACACTGACATTAATCTTTTGTGAAAACACTTGAACCTCTCCATACTGGTAATCCGTAGGATTAACCTTATGGTGCTTAGGTTTCTTAGGAACACAATTGGTCCTTTGTTGTATAAATTTAGGTTATTGTATGTTGCCTTCACTTGCAACAGACTTGGCTTGTTCCATGCTCTAGCTTTCAATAGCTATGTTTCCTTGTTGGTCTACAGAAAGTGGCTTCCCCTTGTCAGGTCTCCCTCCTGACTCTAGATTGAATGGCCCTACAAATACATTGAATATCCCTCTAGGTACATCATTTTACTCTTGGGGGACTACCTGCTTCTCACTAATAATCACTATTAGAACAACAATAGGCTTACTAATTACTTGGTAGTTAGGAACTATATATGGTAAACGCTATCATGGCCATCTACCTCATTTGCAATAAGGAAAATGTTTTATTATCGGAGTATGAAGAGTTACCATAGAAGTCTGACCCTTTAATAGTTGTAGGCTCCCTTGAGGCAAAAAGAATGGCTTTGATTAATTCTATAGCTCATCGAAAAGCCTTGAGTTATGTTTTCTCAATCATCCTCTTCTTTTTTCTTTTGTGTATTGACTTGTTCCGGATACTTGTATAGTTTAGAATGTGGAAAAATTCTTGCAAAGTGTCTTTGCTTTCAGCAGTTGTGATAAAGGTCCACAACTTCCTTTGTCACCTGTAGGGGTTCTGTGGATCTAAGTTGCTAGGACTTGAATGGGCCGCCTTTGGGTTTATTCTTCATGGATCGTGTGAACTATTTCATGAGAAGAGGTTTGCCATCAAGCTTGAACTCCTCAATAGCAGTAACATGTGGTTGTTACTGCGGCAACGATGGTGATTACATGAACCATTTGTAGTTACTGGTGCACAATGTTAACTATAGGATCTTTGGTGATAACATCATTTTCTTCTTCAATCCTCTTTCTTTGATAAACATGATATTACAAGAATTTAAGGTAAGCAAAAAGGCCGTGGATGGACTTTCTACCAAGGTTCATAGAACCTTTACCAATGAAGTCTAACTTATTTAGAATTACATGCAATGTGTACTATTTAGGACGTATTTCTCAAAATGTTCACTGAGCTACACAAATCTCTCTCAAAAAATCCTAGATAGCTTAGTACTCTTGCATATCTTGACCTATTGAAAGTTCCCTTGTCCAACGTATCAAAGAGAGCATTCTTAGCCAGGTTGTCTGTAGTTGTTAGTTTAATATCATCAAGTGCTTATGGTATGAAGTAGAGGTTTTGAAGATTCCAGAACCGGGTTCGAAGTGCAAGGAACCAGATCAGAGAATCGAGTTTTAGCCAGAAACCAAAAAGAGGTTAAAAGGAGAACCGGGCTTGTGGTAGTTATAACCGCTGATTACAATGGTTTTATTCTGTTGCATAAGAAACCGTTGTGGAAGCTTCGCTGCAGCAATTTTGAATAGCTTGAGTCAAAGTGGTTACAACTTCCTCAACTTCCTCAATTTTCCCTCTGTAAACACTTGTTGGCCGATTTTTGGTTTGTTATTCGTTTGAATTATGTTGTGTGTTGTCTTGTGAGAGGTTGAGCTAATCCTAACAAGTGGCGCCGTCTGTGGGAACCATTCTCACGCAACCAGAAGGAAAAGATGTCAGGAATGAAGATGGATTTGTATAAATTCTCAGGGAAGAATGATTTCTACCAATGGAAGATCAAGATGAAGGCCATCTTGGTGCAAAATGGATTGATGAGTGCTCTTAAACCTGAAGGTTACTAGGTAGAGGCTGAGAAACCCAAATATGCAGAGATAGACCAAAAGGCTTTGAACCTAATCATCTTGTGTCTTGGTGATAAGCCTCTGAGGGAAGTTTCGAGGTGTAAGAATGCAATTGAGGCCTGGACTAAACTGGAGGACCTCTATCAGTCCAAGTCAGTATCAAACAAGTTGTTCCTCAAGCAGAGATTGCTGGCTTTCAAAATGGCGGAGGAAAAAGACATTTCTGATCAATTAGATGAGTTTACAAAACTTCTTGATGAGCTGGAAGATCTTGGGGTAACAATGGAGGATGATGACAGAGCTTTGATGGTGTTAAATGCTCTACCAAGATCTATGGAAGGATTTAAAGATACTTTGATGTTTGGGAGGCAGGATAAGCTGAGTTATGACTCAATTATTACTGCTTTGAAGACCAAATGTTTACAGAATTACAGAATCAAATGTTTACAGAATCAAGGAGACAAGAAGGCAACTCAATCTGGTGAAGGACTAAATGTTAAGTTCAAAAGAAACTACCAAAAGAAGAAGGGCCAAACCTCAAAGAATCCCAAAAGTGGCAACAATGCTCCAAAGAAATCTGGAGAATGGGTAGAAAATAGAAAATGCTTCAAGTGAAAACAAATTGGGCATCTAAAGAAAGACTGCCCACAGAAGATGAAGAAGAAGGAAGGCCAGGGTGCTGAAGCTGCTACAGTTGAGCATGAAGAGGACACACCAGAGGTCTTGAATGTTACTAAGTCAAAAATGGAGATGGAGTGGGTATTGGATACTGGTTACTCTTTCCATATGTGTCCCATGAAGAATGATTTCAAAATCTCAAGAAAGAAGATGGAGGGTGTGTACTGCTAGGAAATGACCAATCCTGCAGAGTTCAAGGCACTGGATCAGTAAGTATCAATATGTTTGATGGAGTTACAAGAAAAATCACTAATGTAAGGTATGCGCCTGGACTTAAGAGAAACTTAATCTCCCTAGGATCTCTTACTGCTACTGGGTGTGAATTCAAGTCCGTTGATGGTCAGTTACACATTACCAAAGTGAATAAACTGGTAATCAAAGGAAGACAACATAATGGCTTGTTTATTTTGATGGGAAAACCAGTGGTTGGAAATGTGGGAAACATTCTGGTCAAAGATGAACTAACACTGTGGCATAAAAGGTTAGGACACATTCGGCAAATGGGGTTAAAAGAACTATCCAAAAGAGGCATAATAGGAGAGGTTGGAAACTAGACACTTGAATTCTGTGACAAATGTGCATTAGGCAAATCACATAAATTGCCTTATGCCAAGGGAATTCACATTACCCAAGAACCTCTAGATTATGTTCATTCTGATATCTGGGGACCATCCAGAACTGAAACTCATGGAGGAGGAAGGTACTTCATGTCTGTTATTGATGATTTCAGCAGGAAAGTGTGGGTGTTTGTCTTAAGAAACAAGAGTGATGACTTCACTAAATTCAAGACATGGTTACTTCAGATGGAAACATTAAAGGGGAAGAAACTCAAGCATTTGAGAACTGACAATGGCTTAGAGTATCTATCTACTGAGTTTACAACTTTCTGTACTGAAAAAGGGATTACTAGACATAGAACCGTTCCCATGAATCCTCAACCGAATGGAGTGGCAGAAATACTCAACAGAACTATTCTTGAGAGAGTAAGGTGTATGTTAATTGATGTTGTACTACCAAAGGAGTTCTGGGGAGAAACAATCAATACAGCATGTTACTTAATAAACAGATCACCTTCATCATCTCTAGGGTTTAAAACACTAGAAGAAGTATGGAGTGGAAGAGTTCCAAATTATTCAGGTCTAAAGGTGTTTGGATGCTTGGCATATGCTCACATGAAATCAGAAAAACTTGATCCTAGAGCACACAGGTGTGTGTTTCTGGGATATCCAGAAGGAATAAAAGGTTACAGGTTGTGGTGCTTGGAACCTGGAAATCAGAAACTAATGATAAGCAGAGATGTGAAGTTCAATGAATCAATTATGGGATATCACTTCACTGGAAATCAAGAAGAACATGATGGCAATACTGAATCAGAAAGGTTATCAGTTCAGGTGGAGACTCAGATGGATCTTGGGCCACAAAGAGGTGAGAACTTGACTGAACACTCAAGTGACAGTTCTTCAGAAGAAGAGGATGTGCCACCCAGAAATACAAACTTGAGAAACTACAGCATTGCCAGAGACAGACCAAGGAGGCAAATTCAGAGACCAGACTTCTATGGACAGGCTGGAAGTGTACATTATGCACTCAGTATTGCTGAAGGCATAGAACATCATATAGAATTTCAAAGAAGCTGTCAGTGGTGATGAGAGTGCATACTGGGTTAGTACAATGATGGAAGAAATGAAATCTCTGGAAAGGAATAGTACTTGGAAACGGGTGGATAAACCAAAAGGTCAGAAGCTAGTAAGATCCAAATGGATATACAAGAAGAAAGTTGAAGCTGGAGACTCAGATAGGATAAGGTACAAAGCAAGATTGGTGGCAAGGGGTTTTACTCAGAGAGAGGGTATTCATTTCAATGAGGTTTTCTCTCCTGTGGTGAAACATTGCTCAATCAGACTAATTTTGTCAAAAGTAACACAAGAAGATATGGAATTACAGCAGCTAGATGTAAAAACAACATTCTTACATGGAGACTTAGTTGAGAACATATATATGAAGCAGCCTGAGGGGTTTGTGGTTCCTGGAAAGGAAGAAAAGGTATGTTTTCTCAAGAAATCATTGTATGGATTGAAACAAAGTCCAAGGCAGTGGAACAAGAAGTTCAATGAGTTTATGTTAAAAGCTGGTTTTGTCAGAAGTCTGTATGATAGTTGTGTATACTTTGATAAGAGTACAAGTATTGATCCTGTATACCTGTTGCTGTATGTGGATGACATGCTTATTGCAAGCAAGAGTAAACATAAAATAGATCAGCTAAAGAAGAAGTTGAGTTCTGAGTTTGACATGAAAGATTTAGGGGATGCAAGAAGATTCTGGGAATGAGTATAATGAGAGATAGAGCTGCTGGAAGTCTATGGTTGTCTCAGAAGCATTATCTTCAAAAAGTGGTGGAGAGGTTTCAGATGCATGAGGCTAAAACACTGAGTATTCCAGTAAGCCAACAACTCAAATTATCAAAGGAACAGAGTCCTAAGACAGCAGAAGAAGTGAGATACATGAGAAATGTGCCTTATGCAAGTGGGGTTGGAAGTTTAATGTATGGTATGATATGCAGCAGACCAGATTTAGCATATTGTGTGTCTCTGGTTAGTAGGTATATGTCAAATCCAGGAAAAGCTCACTGGGAGGCTTTGAAGCAGGTGTTGAGGTTCTAAAAGGCTAAACTAAACTAAACTAAACTAAACTAAACTAAACTAAACCCTAAACTAAACTAAACTAAACTAAACTAAACTAAACTAAACCCTAAACTAAGGAACAGTCAATCTGGGATTGAAATTTCAAAAACTAGCAAATGTGTCTATTCCATTGGAAGGTTTTGCAGATGCTGATTTTGCTGGTAATGTTGACACTAGAAGGTCAATTACAGGGTATGTGTTCACTTTATATGGTACTGCAGTGAGCTGGAGAAGTGTACTGTACAACAATCTGTAGTAGCTTTATCAACTACAGAAGCTGAGTACATAGCTTTGACAGAAGCTATTAAGGAAGCTGTGTGGTTGAAAGGAATTCTGAAGGATCTGGGGATCAAGTAGGAGTGTGTGACCATATATTGTGATAATCAGAGTGCACTACATCTGGTAAAACATCAAGCTTTGCATGAAAGATCCAAGCATATAGATGTTAGGTTGCATTTTGCAAGGGATGTGATTGATGCAGGGTCAGTAGAGGTTAAGAAAGTTCACACAAGTGACAATGCTGCTGATTTCTTGACTAAAGCAGTGCCTGGAAGCAAGGTAGTTCATTGCTCAAGCCTGGTTAGGCTTGAACAATGTGATTGAAAGATACAGAACAAAGCAGGATTAAGGTAGTGACATACACTTGAATTCATTGAGGTGGAGATTTGTAGATGTTAGTTTAATATCATCAAGTGCTTATGGTATGAAGTAGAGGTTTTGAAGATTCCAGAACCGGGTTCGAAGTGCAAGGAACCGGATCAGAGGACCGGGTTTTAGCCAGAATCAGAAAAGAGGTTAAAAGGAGAATCGGGCTTGTGGTAGTTATAACCGCTGATTACAACGGTTTTATTCTGTTGCATAAGAAACCGTTGTGGAAGCTTCGGTGCAGCAGTTTTGAATAGCTTGAGTCAAAGTGGTTACAACTTCCTCAACTTCCAGATTTGAGCTTCAATACTTATATACATTGTAAACACTTGTAGTTGCGAGCTAGTAGAGTAATTTTCCCTCTGTAAACATTACTCAATCAAGAGAATTAGATCTCTAGGGTTTTCTGCTCAAATCAGGGTGTGATTTGGGGGTTTTCTGGATTTCTGGATAATTCTTGTAATTGGTTGATTAGTGGAGTGAATTGAGGTGTATAGAACCTCCGTGGATGTAGATCACCTTTATCGAACCACGTAAAATCCCTGTGTTCATCATTTTTTAATTATGTTCTTGGTTCGGTTGTTGTTGGCCGATTTCTGGTTTGTTATTCGTTTGAATTCTGTTGGAACTCTTTTGGTGACGTGATTTTTCCACCATGGGGGGAAGTGTGTATCAGCCCAGCCCCGCAAGCAGGTGAAGGCCTCTAAATTTCTCATAGAAAATTCTGCAAGCAGGACGTGCTTTTTAGAATAATTATCTGCGGAAGACCTTTTAATAGAAATACAAGTTAGAAAATTTCTCATTAATTAATTAAAATATTATTTATATAAAAAAACTAACTCGTCTAATGTAATGCCCAGACCCTCTAAATGCACTAAAGATGTTTCATGCATTTTATAATATTTTTACACAATCTTATTTCATTTTGCAGTGCAAAAGTATTTTATTTATAAACCAAGTCGAATGCACTCCTAGCATCGAAAAGATAAGAGTAAAAAATATATGATATAGAAACGTAAAATTCACATCTGGGTTAAGAAGTAAGAAACGGAGTTCATTTATTTTATTAGATACTATACATACAAAGTAATAACTAAAATAAATATAAATAAATGCATATTCGTATATATATCTAAGTAAGAACTTAGATACTAAAATAATCGGTAATAAAAAAATAATAATATAATAGTATTTACTATTTTTAGCAAACACCTAAGTATACTAAATTTAGGAGTATGCATATTAAAGGTTTTCCAAGCCTTAAATTTTAAGTGGGACACTTAGTACAAGTCCCTGTCTCACATTGGAGGAAATTAATTCAATAATACCTACAGGTTCCTATTAAAAAAGCCACCCTATTTTCTTTTTATAAACGTAAGGATATAAACAAAAAACGTTATATTATATATAATGTGTTTCCTTTAACTAGGAGGTCCTTACTAGTTTATTGTAGACAACATTCAGGTCGGTGTTTTTGAAGAGTTATTGATAGTGTATCTATTTTGAGGTATGTTTTTTAATAATTTTCTTTTCTTATTGTTTTTATGGTTTATATAGATTTAGAAATTTGATTATTTTCTTGAGTTATGTAAATTTATAAATTTAATTATTTCCTTATTTATGTTAAATAGTTGTTACGTAAGATCCACATTAGTTAATGTTAGTAATAAATATTAAATATTTATTAATGTTGTTTTTAATTTATAGTTAACAAATAATTATACCTTTTGGTTATGACTAGAATTCATAGCAACTTGACTTTTGCATTAAAGTTTATAATATAATAGATATACTTCAAGGATAGTGTACCACACTTAATTATTTTTAAAATACTAAGCCCGATAAGTAATAAAATTTATGAAACAACATGTGATAGATATAGTGCGAATTGAACCACGAGACACACGCGACTTACCTACTCATTTCAAAGCAAGCATAAAAGGTGGGTAATTGGGCTATTTGTAAGTACGTGGTTTCTATACTATTGAACTTGTACTTCGATATTTATGTTTGCCTTCAGGCGTATTAATATGATACCTCTTAAGTCATAAGATTGACTTTTGAGAAAGGCTCTTAAGTCGTAAGATTGGCTTTTGAATAGGGCTTTGGAGTCGCGAAATTGGCTCCTAAGTCCAGCAATATGGCTTTTGAGTCGTAAGATTGGCTCCTTCGTCAAGGATGTATTTTTATTATTGTGCACATCCATTTAGTATAACTACTTACAAAGTTCCCACTGAGTTTATACTCATGCCCTTGATTACAAACCTTCAGGTTAGCTGTGCGAGGTGGAGAGACTATTGCGGCAATTGTCACGATATTCCTTTTTCTACCCACAACTTTAAGATGTTTTTGTCTCATCTATGTATATAAATAAGCTTTAGTGTCATAAAATCCGGTGTTTACTTAGTGTACATATATTTCGGCAGTTTTTCATTGTACACTAAAATCTCTTCTTTAGTCTGATAAATATTTTATGTCATGCTTCTGCACATGAGATGATTTACTACTTAAATAAAAGAAAAAAAATATAGTAGCACTTTGATCCCGACTTAATGGGATTAGGTGCTACATATAAAAACACACATCTTTGAGTCAAAATCATAAGTAGTAGAAACTTCTAATTTAAAAGTATTTAAAAGATAAAATACTTATAACTTTAGCATAATGTATATAATTTAAATACGTGTTCTACTTTAATACTTAAACTTTAATACTACTTTCAATACCCTTGCAATTACTTTAATTAATAAATCTAAATTAAAGCCTTCTACTATAATACTTAACTTTAAATGCATTAACTTTATTATTTATTCTTCTTGCTGGGAACTTGCCGCGCTAACTAGATCCCTTGTCATCCATTTGTCCTGAAAATATTTTAAGCATAGCATCATGAGTTATACGAACCTAGTGGGAAACTCTGTAAGCAGTTGTATAAAATGAATATGCACCATAATAAATACATCTTAACAAAGGAGCCAATATTATGACTCAATAACCTTTGGCTTATGAGTAAATCTTACGACTTAGAAGCCATATTGCGTGACTTAGGAGCCAATCTTACGACTCAAAAGTCTGACTAGGAGCCATCTTACGACCCGAAGCCATATTTTTACGATCACTTAACAGCCAATCTTACGACTCGAAAGCATTCGACTTATGAGCTAATCTTATGACTCGGAAGCCATATTGCGTGGCTTAGGAGCCAATCTTATGACTCAAAAGCCTGACTAGGAGCCCATCTTACGACTCAAAGCCATATTGTTAAGATCACTTAAGAGCCAATCTTACGACTCGGAAGCGTTTGACTTAAGAGTCGATCTTACGACTTAAAAGCCTTACTGAAAAGTCCATTTTACGACTTGAGAGTAATCATAAGCCCGAAGGTGAACATTCAAATCATAGTACAAACTCAATAGTATAAAAGCTACATAGTTACCCACTTTTCATGAAGACATCCTTTGATTGATGTTGATGTTCTTTGATTGAATTACATTGAAGAAGCTCCAAGGTTGTCCGATTCAACTCGTACTGCGCTCGCAAATTTGAGACATTTATTCTTATACCTTTATTTATTATCCTTTCCTCATAACTTATTATATTCATCATAATCTTAGCTTGTATGTTTAACTAGTGCACATGTATACTTGTACGTATACCGTATACATTTAATTAACACATTAATTTACAAACTTACACATTACTATATATATATATATATATATATATATATATATAGATATATATGTATATTTAATATACTAAAACATTTTGTCAAAACTCAAAAAGTACTTTTTAGTAAAAAGCTTTGACTAGAGGTTAACTGATTATTTTAGGTCTTGTGACCAGCCTGTCTTGTTAAATTCACTATACATCATATATTTTATAACAACCTCTCAAAATTTAACTATAATGTTCCAACTTTATATAATCTAACTTAGTAAAACATATTTCCAATAATAAAAAGGAATAATTTTATAAAAAATATTTTCTATGAGCAAATTCTACTTTTTTATCTCTAAAATTAGCTTATTTTGTAAAATTCATTAGAAAACATAAATACAACGAAACATCTTCAAATTTTTACCATGTACTCCAAACATCATATGTTATAACATAGTATAACAACTTTATAAATAAAAAATAAATAGTTTTATATAATTTTCCAAAGTTGCTTGAATAACATGATCCTCTACATATAAAGTATTCAAATAAAGTTCACACATTCAGATAGTATAATCTCTAGTTATATAATATTTATAATCAATAAGTAAAAATACAATCAATAATAAAATATCCAAAAGTAACAAAGCACATTTACCAAAATGCGTCTACCGATTTGTAAATTGACCATCAACCATATAAGAATCATGGCATGTATACCAACCAATATGCATCCTATCTAACACTTACTTAAAAATAAATTAAAAAATAATTAAATTTATAAAGCAAAATTATTAAAAAAGACATACTTTCTAATAGATACACTAAAATAATGACTCCTAAAAATGTCGAACCTCCAAACACCGTTGGACTCACCGAACCTCTGGATGTCACTTTAAAAATAAACTACTAAGGGTCTCCTAATTAAAGGAACCCCTTTGTAAATACATTCATATTTTTTAGTATGTATTTCTATACGTAATGCCATTACATGCCTTTTTATCTGTGAACTGAAATGACAGTTGATCATAACTATTTATAGGGAGTAAGATGCATTCTAATTAGTGCATCTATCACAATTTAAAGGTATCAGGATTGTAATGAAGATGTGGAAGAACGGAATAAAGATTAGTGTATATTGACGTGGACCTCCTAAAGGAAGACAATGTGGGCTCCTACTTCCTTATGAATGCAAGGTGTATTTAAATAATCTCTATCCTTTAGGAAATAGATAGGGCAGGTGGCCGTAGAAAGTCTCATTAGTTGGGATGACTAAACTCCATTAGCCTCAATATTTACATAAGGAACTTGACTTGGAAATCTTTAAAATAAAACAAAATTAAAAAATATTTCTGGAAAATTAATTAAATACCAACAAGAATGTCAGCTGCTTTTGGTTTTGGGGTGTTACAAGGTGCTAGCTCAATATCCATTCTAGCAGCTGTATTCACTTACATGATTAGTGGTCGACCTTTTGTAATGATAATCCATATTTTATCATGCATGGAACTATCACCTCCATGATTAGTAACTATTTTTCTGAAAATAGGAATGCAAATTTGATTTTGAAAACTCTTATAGATCTTGTTACAGAATTAAAGGGGGTGCACGGTGGGCAAACCTCTAGCCTTTAGCGAATTTTCTTACAACACAGTAGGTAGTAAATAATGTTGGATGTTAGAAACTTACTATTAAAGCAGGCTTACAACGGTAAGTTCCTTCAGAACAATATCCTTACAATAATCTGTTATTTTTGAAACTTAGATGATGCACGTCAAAATGATCGTCTTTCACATGTATCGAGTGGTCACATTTCATTGTGATTTGCATTTATTTAATGTGCTTATGTGGAAATGTGAAAAAAATGTATTTTTAGGTTGAGTTTCCTTATTTATATAATTTGATGCACTTTTGTGTGTTTTTTAGTCGTATTATGAAGGCTAGAAAAATATGGATACTTAAGAAGCCTGATTTTCGAAACTCAAATGGGTGCTAATGTGGTCGAGCCTAGGCACACAAGAAATTCTTTGAGTCACGGACAAAAGTCATGAAGGAACTGGGAGGAGAAAAAAAAAAGGGAAGATTGCGGAAGACACTACCACCGGTATGTCGTCGTTAACTCTATTTTCACCGATATGATCCTCCAATTCCCCTTGTCAAACATGCAGGTTGCAATACCCATCCGGTATGTTCACTGGTATATTTTGCGTGCGTCGTCCCTGTTTCGCTCCTGACCCATTGCAGTTTTGATTTTCACCCAAACCTCTCTCGTTCGAGGTTAAATTCTAGTGATTCAAAATTATTATGGAAAGCCACCATCGAGATCTACAAGTTTGTCGGAGTCACGAGTTAATTCCCAATAGATTATCTTAGAATCACCAAGAAGTACAACCATGTTAGGTCTCGGGACTCCGTCTCAACCCAACTTATAACCAAGCGAGCTTCTTTGGTCTTTAACATTTCTACCCTTACCCAAGGGCCATTTTAGCAAATTTTATGTATTTTGACTTAGATAGCATTTGGAATCTATAAATATGTCTTTCCAATCATTTGTACAAAACTTTTAATCCTTCTTTCACTTTACATTTCTTAGTTTATTTTCTTCAGTTCCGGTTAGGTTTTTATTCCCTCTTGAAGGGAGAAAACTATTTTGGAGTCAAAACTTGGAGAATAATCAAAGTTTTTAACACGTATCAAGATTATTGAAGTTCTCTAAGAATGCAACCATTATTAAGCATTCTCTCTCCTCTTTTCTTTTTATTTTTTTATTTATGCTTTATTCTTCTTTAATGATGTTGGTTCTTGTTTTTCTTTGAAGACTAGGAATAATCTCCTTGTTTCTTAGGGATATGAGTAGCCAAGCCTGGAGTTGATATATTGTTAAATTATTGGTCGATTTATTATAGATCTTGATAAACCTAGGGTTTGATAATATGTCTGATTTACTCATATATTTGAATTGGGGTATGTAAGGTGTTTGGATCTACGGTCATTGATTAGTTTGTTGGACTTGATGATTTTAACACCAAGAATTACATTAGTTGAACTCCTCAAAATATAAGGGTGACCTGAAGGAGAAGATACATTATGAAGAGAAGTTCGGGTTTAGTTATCTCTTGTTAGGGCAAATTCGATTGCTTTTTGTCCGCATCTTTATACTGTACCTGCATGATGGTCCATAAAGGGGAGATGGTGGTGTATTCGAGTTTTACTTAATAAAGAATAATTGTACCTGGGGTCGATTTTCACAATGATATCTATATAGTGGTATGCTTCGTAGGCCTTGTCGTGCTCTCCATCTCTAGGTTAGAATTGATTGATTTTTGGGTTAATCCAACACGAAGGGTGACAGTAACTTCGTGGGAGTTCGAATCCAAGGGTTGTATCCTTTTCGGCCACCTATTAGTGTTTTCATTAATTCCACTATTAATTTCCACAATGAATTGTTCAACAGTCTACAACACTATCTATTTCGATAGATTGTATACTCGCAACGGGGAGAATATGCTAATTACATCATTTGGGACGTTTTCCACGACACGAATAGTAAGTTACTATAGAAATCATAAAATAAAGTGTTAATTACAAAAAAAAAAAAAAATCATAACCTTTGGTCCAATTTTCAATTGCAACATGACCTTTTAAACTTAGCAATATTAATCACCAATTATAATTTTTTTACAATTACATTAGCCAAACTTTTGGCATCTAATTGTGTTACTACCACTACCATTATATAAATCGTACGAGATCGTCCCACATCAGTAACCTATTTGTCATCCATTGTTATAACTGTAGCTAATCGGAGATTGAAGTTATTATGTCATGTTTCACTCCCAAATAATGACAATGGAGGTGACGAATGAAAAATTAATGGAGGGTAAATGATGGTCTCATCAAAGTGCATAAGAAGATAGTGGTGGCAACAAAATCAGATATAAAAAATATAGTCAATGTTGGAATTGGCAGAACTTCAAAGTTGATTAATATTGCTAAGTTTTAAAGGTCATGTTGTAATTGAAAATTGGACCAAAGATTATGATTATTTTGGTAATTAACCCTAAAACAAATATACATAAAATAAAGAAAAAAAAAATGTATAGTGGTTTGACAGTGGGCGTAATCCTTCTATGTCCATTCTTCCCCACACAGAGATAAAATTCACTAAGTTGCTCACACAATACAACCTTAATACAAGATGCTCAAGCCTCAAGTTGGTACATGTAGCTAATTTTCACTTATCCTCAGAAGGCTACACCTTTACGTATACTAGTTTTTCATAACTAACTAGTCTTATTGAGTCCTTGATTCGGATAAGACTCCCTAGTATAACACTCGTTGGAGTTGGATATATGTGTTTTCTTCAAGTTTCTCCTTGTTTTAAAAAACTATGATAATACCTACCACTTGCCTTAAGCAATAAAAACTGACATCGATTTGCCGGTGATGTGGGCTTAATATTCCTTATTCAACGGTTTTCAATCATATAACAAATAGAGACAAACAAAAGGACCTCTCTCTCTCTGTCTCTCTCTAGATCTGTCTCTCTCTCTCTCTCTCTGATCTATCCATAGAATACTACAGAGCCGCCAACCTCTCCACTCTTCCCCCTACAGTTTTTCTTTGGATTTCGTATTTCGTTCGCTTTATTTCATTCGATTTCTTCGTTATACAATTTTGGTTATCAGCCTCTTTCCCTATGACAACACCACAAGGTATTATCTACGGTTGTGCATCAGGCAACGTTTGCTCCATGGCTATCTAGATCATCTGCTACATCAAGAGGGGGTCTTTCCTCTCGCGATTTGATTCATGTGGCTGGGGTTTCTCCTCAGATCCGCTGTCTCTATGAAAGGACTATTTGATTCATAGGACACACTTCCTGCTCTTGATACACACAAAAAAAGATCTATCAATTACACCTTTATAAGATCTCACCACATGAACAAGCTTATACTTAGCCCTCTATCCTTTCCTATATTTGATGGTCGCACCCCCACTCTAAACAAACAACTAAAGGGAGATGGTGTTTGGATTAAATAAGCTATGGCTTAAGTGCCCTCTTTAAGTTTATTAATGCAGTGACTTCTCCAGTCGCCATGACCCTACTGCGAGTACCCCAGTCTTCGACAGGTCCTTGTCTTTTGATTTCATATATTGCGTCCCATCTCGTATGGCTTCTTTGGCGACAACTGGTGCTCAATGTGCATTTTCAACTATTCCACGCTACATTGGGTTGGCAGGTAATTGTTATTATTGGTTACTAGATTGAGTATCCATCTTCCCGCCGCTGGCAATCCCATCCGGCTTCTTTCCTTTGACGGTAGTATTATCCTCTCTTGCCACTTGCCACTGCTCTACCATTGATGGCTCTACTTGCCATGTTTCGCGTCTCGATCATCTCTGCTTTCTGCATTTCCTCTACAGGATTACCCATCCAGAGAGTTCATCCACACATTTGGTGCTCCATCGGTCTATCTGATTTGAAGCCCTGAGCTAATGCATATTCTTCGGGATTTGGGACTCATGTCGGTGTGAGGACCGTTGATTTCCCCAACGCTTGGATTTCTTGATATAGGAGAAGGGTGCTCCACTTCGGTTGTATACCCCATGACAGTTCTCAACCATTTTTGGTTGATCTCTTGCTTATTACTATTGCTCGGTGCTGGATTGCTTTGCATAGTCTCCTTGTTCTTCATTGTGCTTTAATTCTCTAGGTTTTTCCTTTTATACCTATACTTGTCGTCCTGTGGCATTGATATGATTTCAAATGTTGTGGTTTTATTACTTTGTGAGGTATGAGCTTGTGGTCTCCACATTTTTCTTTTTCTCTTTGTTTTCTCGTCTCTTTATATAACATAACCTATTAGTCAATCATGCAACAAATAGTAATCAAGATAATCACTTCCACCTATACCGTAAGTGAACGGTGTCGTAGCAGCTACTGGCAAATAAGGTCGTATCCCATAAAGACTAGTCAAGATGACCGAACCAAATTACTACACGGATCCTAGTACTCAAATATCTAGGTAGATCAAATAGATGTTTGGTTGGTAGTTATCCTACTTACTAAGTATCTAGACCCTAAGACAATAGCAAGAGAATAACTAATTTAACTAGTGAGACTAAACAAACAATTAGTTAAATAACGAAGATGAACTAATCATAAAAACTATTTTAGGATATAGATTTCAGAACCAACTATCGTGTAACCATAGATAACCATATGTAAACATGTATATATAACTATAATGGTCATGTGTTGTTGTTATGGGGCTTCATGGCCATGCATCTTAAACCCGGAATTTGATTTTTCTCTGTACTTTCTCTTTTATATGTTTAATTAAATGTTCTCTAAGGATTTTATTTTCTGTTTTTTGTATTTATTTAAAATTTTTCATTAATTTTTCTCCTATTTTGTATTTATTTATTTATTTTAATGTGCCTTAAATATATTTTTTCTGTATTTTCTGTTTTATATATATATATATATATATATATATATATATATATATATATATATATATGTTTATGTGTTTAATTGAATGTCTAAGATATTGTCACGTAGTTTAAATGAACAATGATGCTCAAATTAGTACCCGATGTGAGAGTCATGAGAAAACTTCTGACGAGTACAAAAATCTTATACGAATTTTAATTTATTTGAGTAAAATAAATGTAAAACAAAATTAAAATTCTATATCAGTCATCCTCCTTCGTCATCACCCCTGCCAGTTTCCCGATGACCTTGTATGGTTGCTCCTCCGTGCATTTCTTAATGAGAATCTGCGACACAATATACTCCGACGTACCACAAAGTGTGTGCAATAGCATGTTGCCCCTGACAAGATCCACCAATGCGCTGAGCCCAAAAACTGAGATTTTCAGATCCGTATTTTTGTTCAGCAACAGATTCTCCGACATCAAATCTTGGTGGTATACACCGCGTGGGTGGCAGTAATTTACGGTGGAGATCAGATTATGGAAATACTTCTACCAAGATCTTCGCTGAATCGCCACATTAGCAAACAACTCCGCACCTTTAAAGACTCCAACCCAAATAGATCTTACTCTTGATTTCCATAATCTCAAAAAGCTTCACAATATTGTAATGCCAAAGCCGGCTCATAATCGAAAACTCACGCTTGATATTGTTCACGAGATTCGCATTATGGTTCAGCCTGCTCTTACTGATAATAAACTCGGGGAGGAGAATAAACTCCTACATTCCACAGCACATTGCTCGGCTTTGGAGATTATCGATATAGGTCGGTGAAATTTTAAGAGTCTTGGGTCTTCGATTGAGTAATGTATTTGAGAATTTTTTTAGAGCAAATTAGGGTTCTTATAATTTTTGTTAATAGAAAATCAAGAGTTTTACATTATTTAATTATTGTTTTATTTTGTTTCTTTGTGGTAATTGTTATTGTTATTTATCTGGCGGGATTTGTGAGTTAATTTCCCCACATTTTTGCCGAGGTAGAATTAATATTATGTTTTATAATTTTTCTGGTCAAATTAAATGTTACACATAAACAAATTAATCCACATCATTAATACTGTTGGAAAACACCAAAATTATCGGTCACATGACCGATTTCGGCCAATTAATCATTTTTTGGTGAAAATTGGCCTCAAATTGGATAATTTATGGATATATGGGTCTAGATTGAAAAATTAAAAATTGATGGAACCATTATCGTAAAAGAAAATATTTACGAGACCAAATATCTAACACCCCAGCCGCGCAAGCAGACGAAGGGTTGTCACTAAAACATATTTCTACTTTCAAAACATTTATCAGCGAAATACCTTTTATTAAAAATACGAGTTAGAAAATTACTCATTAATAATTAAACTATTCTTGGCATAAAAGCTAACTCGTAAAACCCACATCTTTGATTTAAAATATCTTATATATTTTTTTAATATCATAAGTAGTAGAAACTTTTGACTTTAAAATATTTTAAAAGATACAATATTTATAACTTCAAAATCCAATAACTCTGTGGGAAAACTCAGTGTGTAAAATGTTTACTACTTTAAAACACTTGCAAATTTCATTAATCCATGTAAATTGAATACTTCTACTTTGATACTTAACCTCAAATGAATTTATTTTATTCTTATTTTTCTTATAGGAAACTTACCCGTGCCAGTTGGATCCCCTTCCATCCATTGGTCTTGAAAATGTTTTAAGCAACATCATGAGTTATGCGAACCCAGTGGGAAAACTCTGTAAGCAGTTGTACTAAATGAACATGAACCTGATAAATACATCCTTGACTTATGTGCTAATCTTACGACACAAAAGTCTTTGACTTAGGAGACAATCTTACGACTCACAAGTCATATTGCATTACTTATGAGCTAATCTTACGACTTAATAGTCTGACTAGGAGCCCATCTTACGACTCGAAGTCATATTGTTAAGATCACTTAAGAGCCAATCTTACGATTCGAAAGCATTAGACTTAAGAGCTAATCATACGATTCAAATGCCTTACTCAAAAGCCCATCTTACGACATGAGAGTAATCATAAGCCTAAAGGCGAATATAAAAATCATAATACAAATTTAATAGTATAAATACTACATAGTTACCCACTTTTCATGTAGACTTTCTTGAACTGATGTAGATGTTCCTTGTTTGAACTATTTGAAAAGGCTCCAAGGTTGTTCAGTCCAACTCATACTGCACTTGCTGATTTGAGACACTTAGTCTTATAGCTTTCTTTATTACTCTTCTCCTTATCATAACTTATTATATATATCCTATCGTAGCGTGTACGTCTAACTAGTGCACATGTATATTTATACTTACACATTTAATCACGTTTATGATACATTAACATAATAACATAGTAACATACGCGTAATGTAGCTAACTTATTGTTACACTCGTGTTTTCATGGTAACAAGAAGTTAGATTCATATAGGATAAACACATCCTTTTAGAAAATTATAATTTTTAGGGTTTAAGACCAACTTGTCTTGTAAAATTCACTATAAATCATATAAATGATAAAATCTTCTCAACTTTTAATCATAGGCTTCTAATATCATGTTCTACATCATACTTAAACAATTTTCAAAGATCCAATGGCACTAATTTTATAAAAATAATTTTGTAGGAGCAATTTTGAATATTTTATACATAAAATCAGCTTATCTTGAAAACTTCAATAAAAATCATTAACTCAATGAAATTCCTTCAAATTTTAACCATATATTCCTAACATCATATTGTACCACATAATATAACAATTTTCAATCATATTAAGTAAATAATTTTATATATTTTTTCAAAGTTGTATGTTGAACATGAATTTTGACATACAATGTATTCAAAGAAATTCACACATTTAAATAATATAATCTCTACTAATAACTATATAAACAACATAAATAATCAATATTTTAAATATTAAAAAACACATATGCATACATACGTATGCCGATTTTGTACCACGTTGCAAAATCGGTGAATTGGCGATCAACTTTATAAGACCCCTAATCATGTATACTTACTAATATGCACTCTATATAACATCTGCTTGGCATAAATTAATAAAATAACTAAATTCCTAAATTTATGTAGATTACAAAAAATAAAAAAGGAAATTATTAAAGAACACATACCTTAAAATAAATACACTAAAACAATGACTCCTTTAATAACAGAAGCTCTCAACACCGTTGGACACACCGGACCTTCGAATATCGTCGAAAATAAACTATTTAGGGTCTCCTATTTAAAGAAATTCCTTTAAAATCACATACATATTTTATATGAAATATGCTTGTGTTGTACTTTTATTTTCCTAGTATAAGTAATGTTATATTCATAGTAAATACAGTTCTTGTTATTCTTCACTAGTTTCGGTGTCGAATAATCGGTGGTTGCTTTATTCTATCAATTCAAGACTTGTTAATCTATATATATATATATATATGTTTACGTACACAATTTATCCATACATTATATTTTAAATTGATATACTTATTTAAATTGATGTACATACATACATACTATTTACATAACTACATAAATATTGGTATATTTCACTTATCTAATCAAATTTAAAATATCTTTTAGTGATTCCTATCTTTTGTACTTTCTTTCATATACTGGATGAGAGTATGAGTGAGCTCGGGTTCTTTGATAGCTGATCCTGTACAATAAGTAGAAACACTTTTTTCTAGAGACTTCATTTGCCTCAATACTTGCATAAAGAATTTGACTTGAAAATCTTTAAAATAAACTTAAATAATATTTCTGGATAATTAATTTAAATGCCAACAAGAATGTTAACTGCTTTTGATGTTGGGGTGTTACAATTTCCCTTCTTTTAAAAACTTTGTCCCCGAAATTGACTTATACTAGCTAAATACTTGGCTTTAATGGAAAATTGTAACTGTTTATCCATTTTTATGTAATCGACTAGTTCCTCAAAATAGTTCAGGGCTTAACCTAATCATAGACAGTGGACACCAATATCTTACATGTATACTTATCTTACACATACAAGAATACACTATCGCGATCAGCGGCCCGTAGATGCAGTAAGATATAACATGTTGATAGTAGTGACATTGCATAAAACAAAGTAGAGAAATGTCCTATTTATGTTGGTGACTTCTTCTTATTCATCAAGCATTCTAGGTGTTTCGTTAATGTTTAGCCTCAAGTATCCAATTGAGCCTTAAGTCTTCTCCGGTTATAATATTAAATCAGTTTATAACTCAACTTAAACTTAGGAAATAAACACAATTTATCGAACATGTATACTTACTTTACAGCACTCGAGCACACTATTGCAATCAGTGGCCCATGGATGTATTAAGTTGTAGCATGTTGACAAATGTGATATTGTGTAAGGCAAGGTTGAAATGTTCTAGCTATATCGAAGTCCCAATGATTCGGGTATTCGTAGAGTCACTTTCTTTGTTCGTTAACCTCAGTTCCACAATTTTAACCATAAATTTCCACCATGCTTTGTTGCGCTGCTCTGATACTCTCTTGTTCTTAGTGTCACGTCGATCTTTAGTGGATTCACTTTAAGGTCAATTCCTTGTTCAGTACAATAAACTACAACCTTCCTTTCTTCATTTATCTAATTCATTCTTAAAATGAAATCAAAGCCTTCCATTCCCATAACACGTCGGTCAACCTCGAATTCTTGCTCACTCCAGTTCATCTTAATATTTCTTACTAACCTTGAAATCTTTAGGTATTCTAACTTTCGAGTTCACATTATTACTGCTTAATCAGAATTCTTTTCCAGACTTCTTTTTTCTTTTTCATTTTTTTTTTCTAACTTCAACATGCCTTTCAGCTTAGCGTTATGCCTCGGCCTATTTCTTTTCACCCATTACTAACCTATTTGGATTTATTTAATTCCTGCAAGTCAAATCCTTGTCAAAACAAATACTGTCCTAATACGTCGGCGAGAACTATAACCCTTAGTCTACTCATACATGCTTTACCATGATCCAACTTAATCAACGTCACTAATATCCAAAATTTCAGATACAACAATCTCTAACAATTTACGGGGACATGAGTTATAAAGTGATGCTTGAAATCCTAAAACAAAGTTGATGGTTAAATTTATTAACTATTTTTAATCATCTGCTAAACTGATAAATAATTTTATAGACATTTTACGAGAAAAGTAAGTAGATTAATCATCAACTTGAAAATCCTTCATTTATTTTTTTATTTTTTTTGGGCAAATCACCAAATTGGTGGAGGATTAAGGCAGATCCTCAACCTGTGTATTAATAAAGCAGGAAGATCATTACATAGTGGAAATTTAGGCCATTAGAGAGCCTATGAGGGAAATCTAAAATTTGGTAACCCCAAACTATCAATATGTACAAAACCTTTCAAACTAGGGCAATCATTTAAATCTAAGAAGTCTAAACTTGATCTTCTTATGGCAGCAATGTTGGCGAGATGGTCCATTGCCGAGTTTTCCTCATGGTCTATGTGAGATACACGAATGCTCATCACCTGTTCCAATCTTTTAAAATCTGCAAGAACATCTTGAAGGGAACAATGACACTTTGCATCTTTGCTAATAATTTGGAATAGCACAAGAGAGTCAACTTATAGCCACACCGTAAAAATTTCCAATCTATTACACAGTTCAAGAGCATAAATCACAGCAAGAAATTCAGCTCTCAATGAATTACATGTGCCTAAAAATTTATAAAAACCATCTCGAAACAAAGAGTTAGGACCACGGATAATGCCACCAGCTCTGGCCAAGCCGCGATTGCCTTTTGAAGCCCTATCAATATTGATTTTAAAAGCACCATCATTTGGGGGTAAACATCGAACCAAAATCGATTTTTTTTTCTTTCTTGATTAGCACAGGAATCTTCCAACTTGCAGTCAAATGCCAATAGCCTCTCCAAAACCCAAAAGGAAGTAGGCCAGCATTAGAGAGATCTCTAAGCTTATCCATTACCCTTTTTTGGATTTGAGAAGCTGTAAGCAATTGATCCTGAAACTTAGACAGATTTCTGGCTAGCCAGATTTGCCAAAAAAAAAAAGGAAAGGAAGAGTTACACAAATGTGCTCATGGGACTTTTTTTTTGGCAAATCATAACCCCATAAGGGTTAATTTGTATATTGGTGTTGGGAGGTATAGAAATGTAGAACTGAGTAGCAAAGTGTTCCCATACAGACCAAGGAATAGGACAATTAACAAAAATATGATTAGTTTCCTCACAAGCAGAAATAACACCAAGATATGACCTCAAATCCCCTTTTGGTGAGGTTATCATCAAGGGCTAAAAATTTATTTAATAACCTCCAAAGAAATATGGCTTGGGATTTGGGAATGGATTTAGGCCACCTCATTGACTTTCAAGATGTAATAGGCTTGGAAAGTCTCAGTGAGTTCCAAGTGGAGGAAAGAGTGAAGAGACCATTAGAAGAACACTTCCAGACAGGGATATCATCAACCAACAGATTCAGCTTCAGATGCGAGAAAGAAGAGATAACATGCATAGGCAGAAAAACATTAAGAGCATTAAGATCCCACTGATCCTGTTTCCAAAAATCACCAACCTTATCAAAATAATTGAAAACCCCAACATGGTGGCAAAGGGGGGATAGGGAACACCAATTGTACTTGCAGGATATATTACCTTTCCCCAGCCTCCGAAAGATATTTTGATCAGCAGATATTTGCACCTGCAATAATCTTCTCCAAAAGTGAGATTCGTTACGTCTAAAATCCGCATTAAAAGAATGGGTATTTTTTAGCAAGGAATTCGCACCATAAAGCACCAGATGTTCTTATTTTCCACCTGGCCTGAATAGCAAAGGCTTTGTTAACATCATATAAACTCCTAATCCCAAGCCCCCCTTCCTTATTGGGAAAACTGAACTTTTCCCAAGACGACCAGTGTATATGCATTTGTTCAGTAGTAGAACCCCATAGGGAAGCATTCAAAAGTTTGTGGATTCTATCAATAACAAATTTAGTAGGGCCCATAGCTCTCAAAGTATACATGGGAACAGAAGAGAGAACACTTGAAATAAGTTCAAGCCTCCCACCCATACCAAAGAACAACTTATCCCACCCCAAAAACTTAGAACTGATTTTCTCAATAATCTCTTGAAAAAGGGCATTTTTAACTCTCCCTATAAAAAGGGGAACACCGAGGTATTTAAATGGAAGTTTCTCCTCAACAAAATGAGACATTTCCAAAATCCTTCTTTTCTTATAGCTAGAAGTAGACTTGCTAAAAATAACAGAACTTTTGCTATAGTTCACTTTCTGCCCCGAGGCACATTAAAACTGATTTAGAAAACAAAGCAGTTTTTTGAAAGAAGAAATCTTAGTAGTAGTGAATACCACCGGACCATCAGCAAAGGAAAGGGAAGGAATCTGCATACGTTTCTTGTAGAATCTCAAATCAGGGACTATATCAAATAGTTCTACAAGACCACAAGTCAGAACATTAGAGAAGATTGCAAATAAAGATGGAGAGAGAGGGTCCCCTTGTCTAATGCCTCTACTAGATTTGAAAATCCAGTAAGAGAGCCATTAATAAAAAAAGAAACCTATGAATTATTGATAGAATTAGCAATATAAGTAATAAAAAGACTAGGAAATCCAAGAAGTGAAAGAATCTTATATAAGGCCTGCCACTCTATTCTATCATATGCCTTCTGAAGATCTATTTTAAGTATCGTTTTCCCATTTTACTTTGTTTATTGAGTTCATTAACCATTTCTTGGGTTAGGATGATATTATCAGAAATGTCCCTAGAGGGAACAAAACCACTTTGAGTAGGGGGAATTAATGTAGGAAGAAGAGGAGACAACCTATTATTAATCAACTTAGTGAAAATTTTATTGATAACGTTGCATAAACTAATGGGCCTGAAATCAGACCAAGATACAGGTTTGCTTTTCTTGGGAATGAATGTTATGGAGGTGCATGTGAAGCTCCTAGGCATGGGGATTCCCAAAAGGAACTCCCTAGCATCTTCAAATATATCCTCTTTAACAATATTCCAGCAAGATTGGAAAAAGAGAGCAGAGAATCCATCAGGCCCAACCATGTTGTCGTTATCCAAAGCATGTATAACAGCAGAGAGTTCCTCCATAGAGGGGGCTTTACACAGCTCTGCAGCACTATCCATAGAAACCAAAGGTTTAATGGTGCTAAAAACAGGACTATGGATATTAGCCTCTTCAGAAGAAAACATTTTTTGAAAAAACTCACAAGCAGATTTATTGATCAGTTTGGTATCTTTTAAGCAAACATCATCAACAAAAAATTCACTAATTTTGGCTTTTAAATCATTTTCTTTTTTACCAAAACATGAAAGTAGGCTGTATTCTATTAACCTTCCTTCAACCATTTACAGGTTGATTTTTGTTTTCAAAAGGACTCTTCCATAGCTAAAGCAAGGGACAACTCAACTTTCTTTTGCTTTAACAGGATGAGTTGGGAATTTGTAGGATCATTCAAGTAAACTGCCTCCTGGGATTCAAGGGCAAGTTCAGCATGTTTGACTCTATCGAAAATATTCCCAAAGGTGGTTTTGTTCCAAGTTTTAAGACAATATTTCAGACGGAAAAGCTTTTGCTGGACCTTACACATACCAAACTGCTCCACAGGAAGAGACCAAGAATCCTCAATAACTTTCAAAAAAGTGTGATGCTTGGTCCAAGAATTTAAAAAGCGGAAAGAAGGTTTGGAAATAAAATCTTCAGAAGACAATGAAATAGACAACAGACAGTGGTTCGAAGGGCCTTTAACAAGATGTTTCACCTCAATTTTATTCAACAAATCAGCCAACCCAGCAGAAACTAAGGCTCTATGTAGCCTCTCAAACACGTGGTTAGCATGCCACGTGTAGGGAGAACTAGAAAACCTAGCATCCACAAGGGCACGGTCACTAATAAAGTTATTAAAATCGTCCATAGATTTAAGTTTAAGAGCACCCACCCCCCTTTTTTCTCTTCAGCAACATAAATAGTATTAAAATCACCACTTATTAACCAAGGCTCACCCACATGAGAATTATTCCTAATCTGGTCCCACAACTCTAATCTAATCTTCCTAGAACAAGAAGCATAAACAAAAGAGGCAAATAGTGAACAATTGAGAATATGTTAATCACCTCAACATCCAACAACCGTTCAGAAGAGAAACACATATTCAAAGATAAAGGATCATTCCACATAACCGAAAACTTACCATTACTATTAGCACAGGCATGTTGAAATCCCAAGGTATGGACCGGAAAATGATCAATAACAGCACTTTTAGTTTCCAAAACAGCAAGAATATCAGGTTTTTTCCTATGAATTAATCTTTTCAAATATCTTCTAATTTTGGGGTTACCAAGACCCCGCAAATTCCAAGTAAGCACAATCATTGGGAACTAGGAGATTTACTTTGGGAGAGAGCTATACCCTTATAGTTAGAATTTGCTGGGGGGCATTACCTTTCTTCTTTTTCCTCTTGTTTTTCCTCTTACCAGATGTCCTTCTATGTTCAGACACAAGCTCCTCATCAAAAGAGACAGTGTGCAAATCTTCCAGCTCATTCTCATCCACCATTTCATGCAATGCAGACATATGAACCACATAATTAGTACCAAAACATTTCTCAACATCATCAAAGATAAGATCATCATCATTAACATTAGGAGCTAGTTTAGAAAAAGAATTTTCATGAGTCTGTATAGCTTCAAAACATTTGGAAGTACCAGCTCTAGACCCCTCAGCCTTGTTAGTTAATGTTTCAAAATATTTTTCAGCATTAGCCTGATTTGGTTCTGGGGTGAGGGCAACACCTTTCCCTTTGTCCATATTAAGCTTAGGGTCACCTCTAGCCACCCCCTCACAAACCTCACCATTTTACCTTAGACCCATTAGAGACATCATTGGGGTTATTAACCTAATTGTTGGGCTTAGGGATCCAATGTTTTTCAGGAATATTAACAGCATTTTGTTTTGGTCCCCCACCAGATTTAGTAGAAATTTTCTTCATGTATTCCTCATTAAAACAGTCAAAAGCCACATGACCTAGATGATTACACTTTGAGCAATAAGAAGGTGTTTTATCATAAACAAACCTTTTTAGTAACTAAGTTGTCCCCACACCCAATGCAGATTTCATCAAGTCTAGATTTAGTAAGATCAAGCTCCACACACACCCTAGCCACACTAGGACGAGATTTATCAGATGTAGCTTCATCTATTCGAAGTGGTTGTCCTATTAAATAAGCAATTCTAAACAGAGCCTTCTTATCAAATAGATGAAGAGGCAGTTCTGGAAACGAAACCCACACAGGAACAATGGGGGATTCATATTTAGTATCAAAGTCCCTTGACCATTTAAAAACACGCATAGAAAAACCACCAACATGAACGATTTGCTTAGCCCAAAATCTCTGAAAATCATCCTCGTTACTAAACTTTATCATAACGTGTTTTATATTAATAGCACCAACAAACATAGAACCAATAAAGCCAAAACCCGCAAGATTAGCTTGAATGCTCTTAAAAGAAGGATTTCCATATGAAAACTTACCAATTAAAATAAATCTACATTGAGATGCAACTAGATCAGTTTCAGATTCTGAGAATTGGACAATTGGGGTCCTCCTGTAGACACTAGTAGATCCAAAACCATCCAGCGAAGGCAGACCGAAGAGCTTTTTGGCCGATCTACCTTCCAGCTTCTCCCCCGTGGATCGCCCTTGAGCAACGTTGAGGAAAGAGATCGGATTTGGCACAGGAACATGGCTCAAATTAGGCATGCAGGGTTCTTTAGAGGAGGGGGGGCAATCACCTCCCTCGACGGCAGACGTGGGCGGGATGCTCGTCGTTGCCGCCATTAGAGTGGACGGAGAAAGGGTTGTAGAAGCGGCGCAATGGAGTTTCTAGGGTTTGTAAGAGAGAATTCTTGATGTTTTACTTATATCAAAATCCTTCATTTATCCTTTCTACTTACCCTCTCTTTTCTTTTTAAAAGATAATTTTTCTTTATAATATTTTAGGAAAAAATTCACAGAATCATAAAATAATTCATAAATAATCTTATGTTTTGGACAAGTGTCTTTTGTAAAATTTTCTTCATTTCTTTCGCTTCACACGATTAAACTCATTTCGTCTCATAAAAATCCTTTAAAACTTTTAAATGTGTACCTCTGGACGACACCGATATCTAGCTGAGTTGCGGTTCCCATTTTTATAAACTTCTTAAACTTTTTTTTTTTTTTTTTTTGTTTTTTTGCTTCATATGAGTACTGGTTTAGAAATTAAACTTTCTTCTATATCGCATCTTCTTTGATGGAAATTTCAATTATTTATTGCAACACGTGCTGCAATAGCTTTTTTTTCTTAACCAATTCATCATATTTCCTTTAAAATATAATTCTTGAACTCTCAAGTTCAATTCTCTATACTTTTTATAACTTAATCATTTGTCTTTATCTTTCGGAACTTCCTTAGTATTTCGAAATAATTTTCCTTTTTAAAACTTCATAAACTCATCTCTTTTTAAAATTAAAATATTTCTAAAGTTTTTTCTT
The DNA here is from genome assembly GCA_958295605.1 of Ajuga chamaepitys. Taxonomy (NCBI): domain Eukaryota; kingdom Viridiplantae; phylum Streptophyta; class Magnoliopsida; order Lamiales; family Lamiaceae; genus Ajuga; species Ajuga chamaepitys. Next base: position 21,793,220 of record OY282498.1, on the reverse strand, counting down.
TCCTCAAACATTTCATCATAATTGTAAAATAGATAAATCATTTTTTTGGAAAAAAAAAAAAAGTATATTGTCTCAAAAAAATTTCTATCTAAAACAACTATAAAACTATAACAGGTTTAGTGAAACATAGACTCAAACCTTTTTGTCTTTTCAATAGTTAAATCATCAATTTTTTTTTTTTTAAATTTTTAAGTCCGAGGTGAAAATGAATCTCGCCTCTGATACCACCTATAACATCCTAATCCCGCAAGCAGGTAAAGGGTTGCAACTAAAACATGTTTCTAGTTTCAAAATATTTATCAAGGGAAGACCTTTTAAAAATAGAAGACTTAGAAAATTCCTCGTTAATAATTAAACTATTCCTTGGCATAAAAGCTAACTCGCAAAACCCACACCTTTGAGTTAAAATCTCTTATATATTTTTAGAATAGGGTTAATTACCAAAAAAATCACTACCATTGGTCCAATTTTCAATTGCAAGATGACTTTTAAAACTTATCAATGTTGGTCACCAACTATAAATCTTTTTCAATTACAACATCAGCTAAATTTTTTGACACTTGATTGTGTCTCCATTACCACCATTAGATGCGCCTGGACACGACCTTTATTTGCCCTCGATCAATTTCACAATCCGTCAATTCTTCTGTCTTTAATTGAGAGTCGAAGAAGTGATATAATAACTTCAATCACCGATTAACGATAAATAAAAATGACGGATTATGAAATTGATCGAGGGTAAATGACGGTCTTGTCCATGTGCATCTAATGGTGGTGATGTCGACACAATCAGGTGTTAAAAAAATTAGCCGATGTTGTAATTGAAAAAAGGTTATAGTTGGTGACCAACATTGATAAGTTTTAAAAGTAATGTTGCAATTGAAAATTGGACCAAAGGTCGTGATTTTTTTGGTAATTAACCCTTTAGAATATCATAAGTAGTAGACTCTTTTAACTTAAAAATATTTTAAAAGATAAAATATTTATAACTTCAAAATGCAATAATTCTGTAGGAAAACCCTGTGTGTAAAATGTTTACTACTTTAAAACTATTTTAACATACTTGCAACTTTCATTAATTAATGTAAATTAAAAACTTCTACTTTGATACTTAACTTCAAATGAGTTTACTTCATTTTTTATCTTTCTTATAGGGCACTTGCCCACTCCAGTTAGATCCCCTGTCATCCAGTCGTCCTGAAAATGTTTTAAGCATAGCATCATGAGCTATGCGAACCCAGTGGGAAAACTCTGTAAGCAGTTGTACTAAATAAAGATGCACCAATAAATACATCCTTGACATAGATGTCAATCATACGACACAAAAGTCTTTGACTTAGTAGCCAATCTTATAACTCAGAAGCCATATTGCATGACTTAGGAGTCAACCTTATGACTCCAAAGTCTGACTAGGAGCCCATCTTACAGCTCGAAGTCATATTGTTAAGATCACTTAAGAGTCAATCTTACGATTCGAAAACATTCAACTTAAGAGCCAATCTTACGACTCAAAAGTCCATCTTACAACTTGAGAGTAATCATAAGCCCGAAGGCGAATATATAAATCATAATACAAATTAAATAGTATAAATGCTACATAGTTACCCAGTTTTCATTGTAAACTTTCTTGCACTGATGTAGATGTTCTTTGTTTGAACTGTTTTGAAGAGGCTCCAAGGTTGTTCGATCCAACTCGTGCTACACTTGTCGATTTGAGACATTTAGTTTTATAGCTTTCTTTATTATTCTTCCCCTTATCATAACTTGTTATATCTATCATATCGCAGCATGTACGTGTAACTAGTGCACATGTATATTCATAATTACACATTTAATCATATTTATAATACATTAACATAATAACATAGTAACATACGCATAATGTAGCTAACTTATTGTTACACTCATGTGGTCATGATAACAAGAAGTTAGATTCATATAGGGTAAACACTTCCTTTTAGAAAACTATAATTTTGAAGCTTTAAGACCAACATGTCTTGTAAAATTTACTATAAATCATATATTTAGTAGATCTTCTCACATGTTAATCATTCACTTCTAATATCATGTATTATATCATACTTAAACAATTTCCAAAGATCCAAAGGTACTAATTTTATAAAAATAATTTTCTAGGAGCAATTTCGAATATTTTATACCTAACATTAGCTTATCTTGGAAACTTCATTAAAAATCATTAACTTAGTGGAATGCCTTCAAATTTTAACCATATACTCCTAACATCATAAAGTACCACATAGTACAACAATTTTCTATAATGTTAAGTAAATATTTTTATATAAGGTTTCAAAGTTGTATGTTGAACATGAATTTTGACATACAATGTATTCAAATAAAGTTCACATATTTAAATAATATAATCTCAACTTATAACTATATAAATAACATAAATAATTAATATATTAAATATTACAAAACACATATGGTTAACATATGTATGTCAATTTTGCACTACGTAGCAAAATCGGTGAATTGGCAGTCAACCATTTAAGACCCCTAAGTCATATATAGTTACTAATATGCATTCTAAATAACATATGCTTAGGATAAATTAATAAAATAATTAAAATCCAAAATTTATGTAGATTACAAAAATAAAAAAGGAAATTATTAAAGAACACATACCTTAAAATAGATACACTAAAACAACGACTCCTTTAATAACTGAAGTTCCCAACACCGTTGGACACACTGAACCTTCGAACACCGTCGAAAATAAACTATTTAGGGTCTCTAATTGGAGAAATTCCTTTATAAACACATACATATTTTATATGAAATATGCTTGTGTTGTACTTTTATTTCCTAGTATAAGTGATGTATATATTCATAGTAAATACAATTCTTGTTATTCTCCACTAGTTTCGATGTGGAATAATTGATTTTTTGTTCATGCAAATACTTGCAATATAGATTGTTACTCCTATAGTCTATATTAGTATATTATTATTAATATATATATATATATATATATATAAATATTACTTTAATCTATCAATTCACGATTTGTTATATATATATATACACACACACGTATACAACCTATCCATACCTTACTTTTTTAAATTTAAATTTGATATACATACATACATACTATTTACATAACTAAGTAAATATTTGTATATTTCACTTATTTAATAAAATTTAAAATATCTTTTAATGATTCCTATCTTTTGTACTTTCTTTCATATATCGGATGAGTGTACACACTACTAGAAAAAAGAATTTTTGCCACTATAAAATGTAGTTACAAAAAAGGGAGAGTAGTCACAAAAATATTTTTAGTAACTACAAATCTAAAAGTAGTTACTATAGGGTAGTCACTTATAATAAGATGCAAAAAGTTTTTTTATAACTACTTTGTAGTTACTAATGTATTTGGAACTATTTTTTGCAACTACTTTGTAGTTACTAATGTATTTGTAACTACAAGTAGTTGCAAAAAAACTTGTCATGTTGTAGCAAATTTGGTTAAAATTGTATGAAATATTTTATGGAACTCAAGCTCATACGTTGATAAAGCGCAATCCGGTATCCCATCAATTCAGCCTAAATCAGTGCAAGAAATATAAAAACACACAAGATATACGTGGTTCGATCCGGAGATCTACGTCCACGGGCAGAAAATCACTCTTACCGAGGTGTTTCTTTCACTAGAACTTTGAGTTTACAAGCAACAATCCAGAATACAGAATGCGAACCTTAATTCAGAGTTCTTTTCTCATATTTATACTCAACTCTCCTAAACCCTAACTGAACCCTAACTAACTCCCTATACTCACGCCTATTTCCCGCTGCATGGCGGTTGGGAATGAATCGTGAGCTTTGATTCGCGGAACAAACCATCTGTTGGGCCGACGCGTATTTCTGGGCCTGCTGGGCCTACGCGTGCTTGCTGGGCCGATCAGTGGGCTCAGGTATTAACCTGACCCAAAGTGATCGGGCCATCCCTATCAGATGCCCGCCCCCCCAGCCGAAGCGAGGAAGGAGCTTCGGTTGTCACCGGGGTGGAACCGTAAGCAAGAAGGGCCGTGGTCGCGGGCGCGCTGAAGTGTTTATGGATGACTAAATCCAGGGACTCCGCGGAAGCGGAACCGAACTAGGCCGAAGTGCCCGGAACAGACAGCGGGACACCGAGCCTCCCAGAAGCAAGAAACGTATCGGAAGTACATAATGACCTGACCGAGGTAAAGGAATCACCGGAGTGTAGTAGTCTGGCCGAAATGAAGGAAGCACCGGAGTGTGGTAGTATGACCGAGGTAAAGGAATCACCGGAGTGTGGTTTGAATCTTCCAGCCGAAGGGTGAGGTTGATGTGATTGGCGGCGCCATCATGAGAGAGAGGGATGTGAAGTGACACGCTCTGTGATTTCCAAGAAACCTGTTCCCCACGCGCCTTGGGAACTGTAAAGCGCGTGAAGAGCACGTCTAAATCTCCATCACTGAATTTGAATAGGCTGCATCGGAGCCGTTGGTTTTTTGCGTATATATTTGGAATAATTGCACAGTAACTCTTCATCTTCTTCATTGCGATTTACCTGTTTAGAAAGCGGGAAAAAGAGGGGAATTCGGTGCCTGTGATTCATCTCAAATCAAAACTTCTCAAATTCAACCCAAGTAAGTATGTCTTCCTCTTCACCTTCTGCCTCATCTTCTGCCTCTATTCAAGAAGTAGGGACTACGGATGCTCCGTTAGATATCCCCCCCCTTCGATACCTCATTCCGGAGAGGAATGAGATTAGGACCGTAGACAGGGCCGATGGGCTGGAAAGCAATGTTATGATGGTTGCCTTTTATCAATGCGCGGAGGAGGATTTGGAGGTGGCCTCTGTAGCGTTACGGATGACGCGAGTGCAGATTGAGAGAGAAATCCCGTCATTTTACTTTCCCTTTAACTTAGAGTATATAATACCGAACCCCGAGGATAGGGCCTGCTGCCCACTGCAGGGGTTTATTAGTGTGTACATAGATCCCCTTAGAATAGGCCTGAGACTGCCCCTGTGGGACATTGTGATCCGGTTGCTGCAATACTACGGTATTGCCTTGAGCCAACTAGCGCCGAACGCGGTGAGGCAGGTAGTGGGGTTCACTGTGGTGTGCAAGAACGCCGGGATAGAACCCACCGTAGAGATGTTTAGGTTTTTTTACCAATTAAAAAACTTCGGGAAGTCCAAGGGGTGGTACTCCTTCAGCCCCCGAACCCGAGGTGGGTTCAAGGTTCAAAACCCAAGTAAGGTAGAGGGGTGGAAGGAGAGGTTTATATTCGTAAAAAAAAAGTAGCCCTCCCGAAGTGGAGGAGGGATGAGGTACTGGATACCGCTCCGGTGGAGAACCCGGAGCCCGAAGTCATACATGTATTCCGGTCAGTGGGGACTTTCAAAACCCTCTGCACCGAGGAAGAACTGGAGGAGGCAGGACTGAGCCCGTATTATTCGGGCAATGCGGGCACCGAAGAGGGTAGGAGTCCTTCTATCTTGCTTTTTACAACTGTTGACTGTGTATATAACTAACTTTACCTTCTGTGTGCAGTGGGACGCTTCGGGAAAGAGCCGGCTGGAAACCCCGCGGCGGCGGCGGCGGCCAAAAAGAAGGGCAAATCTGCTGAGGCATCTCCCCGGGGAAAGATGCCATCCGATGCGAGGCCCAGTGCTGGGTCCGAGGAGCAGGTAGGGGTAACGAAGCCTACCCCTATGTCCAAGAAGAGGCCGGAGCCATCTGGGACTCCTCCGACAGCAGCGAAAAGACTCCGCGCGGAGGGGGGTATGGAGGTAAGTTCCAGTCGTGTTGTCGGCTACTGTTAATGCAATTGCATTGAATATTCTTCTGTGCTGATCATTGTGTGCTATCATTGGTTCAGGTGAAGGAACAGGGGCCCCCAAGTCTGTTGGGGTTAGAAGGCGCGGACGCCGAAGAACTTCTGCGCTTGGCGCGAGGTATCCTGGACCTCGGTCGGAAGAGCGAGAAGGAAGGCAAGGAGGAACTGGCCGAAGTGGCAAGGGAGCTTCGGGCGCGCAACGACCGGTTGACCCACGACCTAACTGAGGCGCGCAAGAGGGCTGCCTTGGTCGAAAATGAAGCGGCGCGTCTGCGCGGGGTGGAGGCGGAGACCAATGTCCTCCGAGGTGAGGTACTACGGCTGCGGGCAGAGATGGAGGCTCGGGAAGCTGCCGTGGTCGAGGGGCAAGGAGCGATGCTGAAGGCATTTGCCGATAAATTATTCCAAACCAGCACGTTCCTCGACTTCCAGACGGAGTTCGTGGCGATAGGGGACCAGGCCACACGATCCGCGCTGCTGGAGCAGGTGAAGGAGGTCTACCCGAATGTGGATGTATATCGTCCAGAATTCGGGTATGACTTTGAGGCAGTGGCCGGAGTGGAAAAGGCCTACTACGCGGCTCTAGCGAATCTGCCGGAGTGGCCCCTGGTGAAGGCTCTAGGGGAGAAGAAGCAATTGCTGACGGCCGCGGAGATCGCCAGCTGTGAGGTGGACCAGGACCAAGAGTTCATGGCGTTCCGCCGGGGTGAACTGGTCTCCGAGCCCCGAAATAAAGAGCCTCCCCCACGGATGGAGGTCGAAGCCATAGCTGCGGACGAAGCTGTTGCAGCAAATGAGGAAGGAGAAGCCAAAGTGTCAGAGGGCCGGCGAGAGGTGTTGCCCGAGGACATTGGGGGGACTGAGCGGGAGGTCAGTCGTTCCCCTCAAATTTAAAGTTGTAGATAATAGGAATATATTTGAATCATTGTACTGAGTCCGAGACATTGTACTTCCTTTTGTTGAATATAATTGTTAGTTTCTCAGACACTTCGTCTTTCTTTTACTTGCATGATCAATTTATGTCTGTTGTCGAACTGAACTCCAACTTTTTACATACTTGAGATTGATCGATCTGGTTGACTCTTCTTTCTGTCTAGAATACCGCGGAACTACACGAAACAATAAAGAAACTCATGCGATCACTTGAGTGGTTCCGTGAAGAAAAGAACAACCTGCAAATGCACATAGTGCCAAAGCTAGAAAAGCAGGTGGCCTCGGCGGAGAGGAAAGTGGTTGAGGCCGAAGAAAGAGCCAAAGATTACGAGCTGAAATACCGGACTACAACTGCCGAAATGAGTCGTGTCCTCGTTCATCAAAGGGAGTATGATCGGATACTGTCGGAGTTCGGCCTTCTGACCTTTGAGGAAGTGGAGGAGCGGGTCGTAGAGATCCAGGGTGAAATCTCGGCGCTGACGGCAAATAACCCCGCGGAGACCTCGGAGCTTGTAAGAAAGCGAGAAGTTCTAGAGTTGCTTCTTAGCATGTACGAAGGGCTGAAGGGCCGAGGCAGGTGGAGGTCTTCTGCCGAGGAATTCATCGCGAGTTCAAGCCGGAGCCAAGGTACCCCAAAAGCTCCCCGAAAGGATAAAAAGAAGCCCTCTGGAAAGAGTAAAGGCATTGTTATCCGAGAGCCAGCTCCAGTGACCACGATTGAAGAAGAGCCCGCTGTGGTTGCCGAGGAAGTAGTCGAGGAGCTGGCCAGGGAAATTGAAGTGATGGCTCCGGAGGAGTGGGACCCTATGCAGTGGGCCCAAACCCCGAGGTCCGCTCCACAACCACGTAGCCGAGCTCGGACTAGAGACGAAGTCCCCAGGCAAACGCCCAGAGCAAGTCCTCGGCGTCGGGAAGCTCGCGGGGAAGGAAGAGCCGGAGCCCGAGGTCGAGGATCTACAAGATCCCGGAGGACACAGCGCAGACCGAGGAGCAGGCCTCAACGCCGGGGCGCTGAATATTGGCTCGGGGGCCGTAGATAATGGCCTTTTTTTCTCCTTTTTTTTTTTTTTTTTTTTTTTTGAAGTTTTATGTAAAAAACTTTTCGGTGTTATATCGTTTTGAAGATAATAGAATCGATTTGATGTGCACAAATGTGTTAAGGAAAACAACAAGTTATTAACTGTTTTAGTTAGGTGTCCGGGAACACAATTCGAATAACTCTAATGTTAATCTCCCCGGACGGATCAGGCAGGAGTAAATTCTCCCCGGACGGATCAGGCGGGAGTAAAGTAAGTCTCCCCGGACGGATCGGGCGGGAGTAAACACTTCCCCGGTTAAACAGGCGAGATAGTGATATAAGTCCGGGGACGAAATGTGAATCTCCTCGGAAGGACCGAGGGAGAGATTTAATTGTCCGGAGACTAATAACGATAATACGATTGCGTTAGGGCGTCCCCGTAACGTAAAGGAAAACACAGCAAGATTCATAAACAAAGAATTTTTATTCAACGATGAGTGCCGGAGCAAACTAAAGAGTACAAAGAGAAATAACAACCATAAAAGAAATTAAAGATAAGATGGTACTTGTGATTTGGCATTCACAGATAGAAGCGCCTCAAGTTGGTTACGTGCCAACTTCGGGGGATCGAGGTCCCATTGAGATGCTCTAACTGATAGGATCCGGAATCGTGCGCGGCAACGACGCGGTAGGGACCTTCCCAAGAAGCATGTAATTTCCCCTCGGGGGCAGCTTTGCTGGCTGAATTGAGCCGAAGAACTAGGTCCCCGACATTGAACTGAGTGCCCCGGACCCGGAGGTTATGATACTGGGCTGCACGTTGTTTACACCTGGCCTGTTGAATGAATGATTGGTCACGACGATTTTCAAGCTCATCCAAATTTGCCCGGAGAGCCTCGTCATTATCCTCTGGAACCAATGTGATGAGGCGGGGGCTTGGTACACTGATTTCCGGGGGAATAACGGCTTCGGATCCATAAGTAAGGCTGTAAGGAGTCTCCCCGGTGGAGGTATGAGGTGTCGTGCGATAAGCCCATAGGACTTGCGGACAATGTTTATTGAGGTCGGAGAAATCGACGCACATCCGCCACGCCCCGCTGGACTTAATCACCATTACCGGATTGGATAGCCAGGAGGGGTAATATACTTCGAACAGGATGTCCGCATCCAAGAGTTGTTGTACTTCAATTCGAATTGCGTCGTTTCGCTCCGGAGCGAATTTCCTTTGCTTCTGCTGTATAGGCTTTACGTTGGGATCGATGTTCAACTTGTGTGTTATTATATCGGGAGAGACCCCGGGCATATCTAGAGGAGACCATGCGAAGACATCGGAATATTCTCGCAAGGTCTGAATTATAGCCTGGTGTAACCATGGCACATCCACGGCTCCGACGGTTACAGTCTGTTCCGGTTTGGACGGATCAAGCGATACTTGGGCGGTGGCATCCCCCAATGAGGTACATTCCCGAGGTTCCAGAGCCGATGATGCTACCTGAAGCTGCTGTTTGGGAGGAACTTTAGCAGTCTTTTTGAGTGCCACGTACATACACTCCTTTGAAACCCGCTGACTCCCGCGGATAGCCACTTCGCCATGCGAAGTGGGGAACTTTAGTGTGAGGTGATACGTGGAACATATGGCTTTGGCGGGGGTAAGCCAGTCCCGGCCCAAGATCATGTTGTATGGTGATGGGGAATTCACCACATAAAAATCCACGAAAATAGTTTTTATTGCCGGATAAGTCCCCAAAGACGCCGGGAGAGTGATGACACCCTCTGGCTGGACTTCACCCTGAGTGAAAGTCTGCAGTGGCCCGGGGGCCGGCCGAAGTTGTTCCCGAGGAATTCCCATCCTTTGGAAACAGTCGGCAAATATAACACTCACCGCGGCCCCATTATCCACGAAGACCCGCCTTATTGTTATATTGCCTACAGTCATGTCGATGACAATAGCGTCAGTATGAGGTGTTATCTCCGGAACCGGGTCTCTGTCCGTGAAGCTGACAGTTTCGGATTGATGGAGGCGTTTATGACGTGGCTCCTCGGGAGGAGGACGTCGAGCCTCTGCCTTCAAGGCATGTCGCGAAGCCCCGGTGGGGAGGGCCCCATATATCACGTTTATTACGTGAGGGGGTGCGTTGTTTCCGGGTCCTCCCGGAGGAGGAGGTGGTGGCGGAAGACGTGGTTGTTGGCGATTGCCAGAATCTTGCCGTGCGTAATTACTAGGCCCCGGCCGATTATTATGCCACGGCGGTCGATTTTGTTGTGTACCACGGTCATGATAACCTCCAGGTTATGGGACGACCCCCCATTCTGACCTGTCCGAGGCTTGTCATCGGTCCGCGCAATGTATTGGCGCAAGAAACCTTTCCTCAGGCACTCCTCGATTTCCTTGCTGAGTTCTCGGCACTCCTCTGTCTCGTGCCCATGATCTCGGTGGTACGCACACCACTTTCCACGGTTCCTTTTCTCAGGCGGAGCAGTCATCCGCGGACAAGGTCGTAGATCGTTCTTGTGAATAGAAAGGATTTCGGCTCGTGACTTTGTCAACGGAGTCAATTGTGGAATATCGCCTCGAGATTCTGAACGCCCCGGGTTCAGGCGGGAAAAAGCACTAGGTCGCGTATTAGGCCCAGTTTGTGCTTTGTCGGACTGCCGCTTGCTAGCGTGTTTCTCACGTTTCCGGCGAGTCTGCTCCTCGGCCTTAGCAAATTTGCACACCGTTTTGAACAGTGCTCGGGTTGTGACCGGTGTGTTTCGAACCAACTCGGTGTAAAGTATTCCGGGACGGAGTCCATTCATGAATGCGTTGATGACTACGTCTTCGGAGCAATTTCCCACCTTGAGGCTTTCCGCTGTAAAGCGGTCAAGGAATTGGGTAACGGTTTCACCGTCCCGCTGTTCCATATTCATGAGGTCGGCCAAGGTGGCCATGGGCTTCGCTCGTGCTTCGAAACGCGCCCAAAAGTGTTCGGCGAGTTCTCTAAAAGAGGATACGCTGTTGCGTGGGAGAGAATCAAACCAAACCCGAGCTTCATCCTGTAAGTACTCAGGGAAAATCTTACAATAATGGAGGGATGTAGTGTTATCGCGGCTAAGCATGTTGTGCCTGAAAGCTCCAAGAAAATTGGTTGGATCTCCGGTGCCATCGTAAGGTGGTATGGCCGGCCGTTTGAACCCTTCGGGAAGGGAGGTGGCCATGATTTCTTGGAAGAACGGTGTGATGATATCTCCATTGGCATCAAGGCCCAAGATTCTGTCAAGTTCAACATTGCGTTGGACTCGCTCATACTCTTGAAGATCTAGAGTATGAGGATGGACATAACGAACTCTCTTAGCCGCGTTGAGTGGACGGCGGCGATCCATATCAGTAGGTTCATCGTTGCGCTGTCGTGATTCGTTAGAACTCCCATGGTCCTCGGAAGAACCAGGTCATTCCCGTCGCCGATCTTGACGCCCGCGATGCCCCGGGTCTTGCTGATCACGCGAGTGTTGACGATGTGGAGGCACCGCGGGATTGGCATCATGTCCGGCATGCCCCGCGGGGTGTTGGCGATTAGCCGCCCAGTCTTGAAGAACATGGGCATGCTCTTGTAGGAAAGCCTGGAGCAATTCTGGTGTGACTTGAATGTTAACCGGTGGTTGGGCAGCAGCGGGATTAGGGTTTTGCATGTCTTGAGGGGGTGGAGGTAAATACTGATTGTCTGGATTCGCAACCGGGCCTTGATTGCCCTGATGATGAGATGTACTCATTGCCGGCAATTACCTCGGCGGCAAAACTTGATCCACGGGTGGATCCTGGTTGGATTGATCACCGTGGCGAGATTGATTCAAACGAGTCGTCACCATGATCTTTGATTACATTGTGAGCGTCAAAAATTGCTTTACGTTCCCACAGACGGCGCCAATTGATAAAGCGCAATCCGGTATCCCATCAATTTAGCCTAAATCAGTGCAAGAAATATAAAAACACACAAGATATACGTGGTTCGATCCGGAGATCTACGTCCACGGGCAGAAAATCACTCTTGCCGAGGTGTTTCTTTCACGAGAACTTTGAGTTTACAAGCAACAATCCAGAATACAGAATGCGAACCTTAATTCAGAGTTCTTTTCTCATATTTATACTCAACTCTCCTAAACCCTAACTGAACCCTAACTAACTCCCTATACTCACGCCTATTTCCCGCTGCATGGCGGTTGGGAACGAATCGTGAGCCTTGATTCGCGGAACAAACCATCTGTTGGGCCGACGCGTGTTTCTGGGCCTGCTGGGCCTACGCGTGCTTGCTGGGCCGGTCAGTGGGCTCAGGTATTAACCTGACCCAAAGTGATCGGGCCATCCCTATCATACGTCTCTAATACTTAGTTGATATTCCATCACTAATCGGATACTAATGTTTCTTTTGTCACTTTCCTTCACTATTCTATTTCTATTTCGTTTTTATTTATTGATCAATATTATCCGTTATTATATTCCATCTCTTTTTTGTAGTGAAATAATAAGTATTGGTCACAACTTTATTATTAGAGATAACATATCGTTACTAATTAGTCATATCAATAACTTGGATGCGAATAATATATTTTTTGTAGTATATGAGTGAGTTTTCACAAACTTCAAAATTTTAAATTAATTTTTAGATTTTGAATATATATTTTAGTATTTATTGCAACTTCATATCAATTGCAAAATTTATACTTTGTTTATGAATATTCTCATGTTTCATAATCCAAATCAGTGTTTAAATGCAAAAATAAAACTTTATTAGTCTTCAATTGTCACATTACTCTTTTACTTGCTGGTCATAGAGGATTTTGCGAAGTCTTCCCAAATTACAAGAAACTTTATAAAATTATAAACTTATTATTTTCATAATTTGTGCAAACTTACTAGGCATTTTTACATGTTTTCCCTAAACACTATTTCAACTAATATGATTGTACAAAGAAAGGTATTTCTATACGAGAAATGTTTTCATGAGATCATCTGTTAATTGGTATGTCATCTTGTTTTTTATCATATTCATTAATCGACACATATATTGAATGTCATAAATTAAAATGTGTCATGTATTATATTTATTTGAGTGTAACATAGGATGAAATACCTCATGTAGTAGAGGATCCGAATTGACAAATGTTAATATTTATTGATCGTTTGTCTACAGTAGCATGCATCCTTTACAATATGTAATAGTATTATGGGGACCCTGATGTTAATGCAGTTGGACCTATCTGTTTTATTCTTTGTTTTACTTGTCTCGTGACATGGCAAGTTGGGATATATGGTTCTTAACTGATTAGAATTATTATACACAACTTGGGTCTACGAGATTTTTGGACAAGTGGCAATCAAGGGATCAACCTTTCTTGGTACCACATGTAGACCCTAAACAAGAAGAATTAATAAGATTGATCAAAAAACGATTATAAATCTTCTTTCAATTTTTAACTGCAATATAATCTTAAAAAATTAATTTCGGTTACTAACTATCAGGTTCCTCCAATTACCACAGTAAACATATTTTTCAATTCACAGCGATAGCAACGGCGAATCATTGTATTGATGGGGATATGTGAAGGGGTTATCAAATACTAGTGGTGACGATACAATTTAAATGTAAAAAAATGTAGTCGATATTATAATTAAAAAAATAAATAGTTAATAATCGAAATCGATAAGTTTTAAAAGTCGTGTTGTAATTGAAAATTAGACGATTAAAATATCATAATTTTTTTCAAGTAACCAAATAATAATAATAATAGGGATCCGAATTTGTAATGGGAGTATATGACAGTTGGAAGAGATATTAACCACATAAGAGTGAAGTGTGGGTCAACAGTACAGCTTAGGTGTTGACTAGTTTGAATATTTTAATGATGTGGATTTTGTTATGACTTTTATTTATTGGTCGGTAATAAAAGGCTCCTACTTTATGCTTTGAATCATGTATACTATAGCTTTAGCTTTCAGATAATGAATCAGCATCTCAATAATTAATTCAGATGAAACAACAAAATATTTAGGTCAGAGGGGCCAATATACACTGCTAATCATCACTCACCATAACTAATTACTTTGTTTTTTCCTATTATCTACTGCCTTCATTTGTTTTTAGTTGTTCTTTTAATTTAGCATTACAAAATAAAGGAGTTAATGTAATGGACAATCAAGTCCTCAATTAACTTCCTCTATTTCCTCAAATTCCTAAAATTATACCTTTATTTTCTTTATAGTAAACTCCTTTCCAATTATTAAGGGGTAATATTGAAAGAAATATGAGAAAAAAACTAAAAGAACAAGTACTTATAGACATCTCAAAACAACTAATAAAAAATGGAGATAGTACATTGCTTCTAAAACACGTGACGTGTTAATTGATAATATTACTAAACACATCAAATATATGGTGGAACATTATCTGAAATAGAGAATCTCGAAGGTGTTTTAGTTTTTTAAAATACATTCTATGCTGACTTAACTTTGGCCCGTTTGGCCTACATCACAATAAGCTCTTTCAATTTGAAGCCAGTTTGACTCATTCCAACCAAAACTTTTTCACACTCGAGATTCCATATGGTCTGTATAGCCAAACTCCTACAAAGACATGCATAATTATCATTATCATATTTGGCCAAATAATTAAACTTGACACTTTTCTTTCAACAAGTAGCTCATATTTAAGGGTTTTCATCGTTTTTTATTTTTTATGGATTTAAGGTTATCAAGAAAAAATATATATAATTACAACTCGGGGCATGTGAAATTAGAAATCACTGATTTTACAATGAATATTAACCTTTTCTATCATGAGGCTGTACAAAAGTGGCTCCCAGGTCTATCCATAGGAAACTGCATTATTAAATGATGTTGAATTTGGAAGAATAATATTTAATCGATAATGATTGGTGCAGGCAGCGTCACATACTTAGAATCAATTGGGATTACAATAATATTTGTGCGTATTCCTTGAGGATCTCCAAAAGCCACTCGACGTGGCAATTTGACTATGCTTAGTAAACTTAAAAAAATCCCCAGCCTTTGTGCCAATAATTTAGCATTTGTTTCCCTCTAAATAGTTTTGCAATTAATAAATGTTATAATTGAAGAGAGAGACACACAGATATGCATCACTTATCCACCTCTACAATAAAAGTATAGGATTCAATGTCACCATATTACCATTCATATTTCATTTCATTCAATCCAATATCACATCATAATTGATTCAGAATCTATTATTTGATGTTAAATATTCCTTCCGTTTCAAAATAAGTGACCTTTTTAAATGAAAGAGAAGAATTAAAAAAAAAAAATCTTGATAGATATATCCCTCAACTAATCTTCTTTCTCTCATCTATTATTCCTAAAATCACGTTCTAATCATTTTCTTTCCTCTCCCCTTTTATTTATACGCGCTATACTCCTCTCCTTTCTCCCTTTATATTATCGCGCTTTATTGGTAACTTAAAAGATACTAAGGGATATTTTAGGATAGTGATACAGATAAAGTTGGAAGAAATTGTGAAATATATCTAAAACGACACTTAATTTGAAAAATCATTAACAAGCTAAAACGTCATTTATTTTGAAACGGAGGGAGTATATACTCTACACTTGTGTTTAAATTTGGTTGTGCCACAAAGTACCACCAATAGTGCAAAGGTGGTTTGTGTTCTGAGGTGTAGTTGACTGTAACAACAGTTGTAAAAAGTAATTATTGAGAATTATCATTGACTGATGATCGATCATTGATGATTGTTGATTGATGATTAATTATTGAAGATTTTTTCGTGCCTTTATATATTCAATATAATTTTTTATGATAACTTTTTTACTTAATATTAGAAAATCAAAATTAAGCAAAATTATTCATGTTTAGTAATAAAATTTGTGTATATGTTAATTTTTTTTATAGATTTCTATTTCTTTAATATACATTAGATAGATTCCGTAATTTTCAAATTTTTATTCGTTTTAACAATAAAATTTAATATATAAATTCTTTTTTATAGATTAAAAGTTATAATATCTTAATTTATCTTATAATTACTTTTAAAAATTTTAGAATATTTGAGTATAAAAATATTATTTACAAAGTAATTAATAAACTTAGAGAAATATTTATAATGTTTCTTGAACTCATTCCCGTAGTAATTTGAAAAAAAGACATATATATATATATGTATATATATTTATAAGAAAATTAAGTTTTTAACACAATTTTTTAAAGTAAAATATAACCCAAATTGTTTATAATTTTGAAACAATCTTGAGTAATATTTTTTGAAATTATATATGGTTAGCTTCATATATTTTTTTTTTGATTTAATAATAATTTTATTAGAATATTTTCTCAATATTAGAATCGGTAAGAAAGGGGAGAGTGTAAGAAAATGGAGATGTGTTTTCATGGGAGTGGTGTTGCCGCGTTAGTTACAGGAAAAAAGGGGATTTTGTAAGTGGAGTTGTGAGATTATGATAATCCCACCCATAACCACGGTGGCAAAAAAAGGGCTCTAAAGACATGCAAGACTGCTGAGGAGATCTGCGATTTGCGAAGAGAGATTTGTGTAGGCCAAGCCTGAAGAGTCTCTAACCGAAATAGATCTAAGGTTTACAACAATTCTCAACGAGTTGGACTCTAATGGGAAGGTTTACACAAAAAATAAGATTAACACAATGTTATTGTGGGCTCTTTTATCAGACTTGAACGTTCGTACATTTCGATAAGGAGCTCCAAAAAGCTTGGTAGAAAGAGTATCCATGAACTCTTGTATGACTTCAAATACTTCGAGTATGATACTTATTAAGAAGAAGAAGAAGAAGAAGAAGAAGAAATTTGTGTTATCATCAAAGATCTTATAGCCAGCTGGATGCATGAGCAATTTCAGATAGTTCATGTAACCACCATCATGCCACATCCTCAAGGTGAGGTGTTCATGAAGAAGAACGCCAAAGGGATCCCATCCAAGTCCTACTACCCCAAATCAATAGTTACCCATAGATGAGAAAGAGTTGCAGACCTTTGTTACAACTGTAAGAAGCCCAAACACTTTACAATAAGTTGTTCACATCTTAAATAGTACAAGTATCCTGAAGAAGTCAGGAAGCAAAGGAGAGAGAAGAGAATGACTGATAAATCTCAGCTCAAGGCATTCTTAGGAGGTAAGGAAGAAATTAAAGTAATTATACTTAGCTTGAGGGAGCCTACAACTGATGAAGAACTAGACTTCGACAGTGTTTCTTTAGACTCTGATGGGGAAGTTCCCGTTTGCCTCATGGAAAATGAGGTAGTAAACATGAAGAGGTAATTTATACTACCACCTCTTCATGTATATAGTGTATAGACACTTAGAACTTGATCACTTCTTTCTGATAGATTATGAATAACTTTGACCTAGTCACGTAGTCAGATTCCAGTGGGGGTCAACTTTCATTGATTACAGGATCTATTTGATTTTTTTGCTAGTATAATACTAGTAAATATATGCTTGAATCTATGAGATCATAAGGCATGATTGACTGTGGATCTCCAGAATTTGAGAATGAGTTGGACTATGTATCATCCTTGGAGGGATGGATGGATGAGACCAAAGAAATAGTTGTCTAATTGGTGTAATTTAAACTAGGACGGAGAACTAGTTGATATTATGTTGGACACAGAGTAATTGTGAACAACCGGTTCTCAAAAGCCTGTTGAAATTGTTTAAGGTATGAATCTCAAATTGGGGAAAGATACACTTAGAATGTAAGGCTGGTATGTGAGGACATTTCATACCAATGATTGAGTTTTACCATCATTCTTCCTTAGTTAGCCAAATTAGAATTAGATTTGCATTTTTGAGGTAGTTGAGAGACTGTACTTCCCAGTTGAGAACTTGATCAATAAACAAAATGGTTTACACAAAGGTTTATGGTCAAATGCCAAAAAATCAAGTTTTGTGGCCTAGTGCAGTACTCAAGTCAATGGCATATAAGATTTTATAAAAGTAATAATCTGATGCAACTTCATCATGATGAACGAATACCATTGAGAGTTTTCATAACACGAAGAAACATGCAATCTAATAAATTTTGTTAGTGGGCAAAAATATGAGTTATATGACCATTGAGAAATTGGTTGTTTTACAACTTGCAGTTAAAGGACATGGATATGGCCCCTTATGCGATAGGCAAATGTTCCAAGGGATCATGTAGAGGACTACTCTAATTAAATAAGCATTGCTTGTAAAAGTTCTCAAGTGATTCCATGTGGATGCCCATGCATCCATTAATACTCTTATTGTCTAAAAATGAGATTTTAAAACCACTTAATGTGTCCAATAACTTCTAAATAGAAGTTTATGATGTCCATAGTACAATATTCTAGTATTGTTAAGAGTTGCAAATAAGTTTGAGATGTGTGTGCCTTAGTGTAGTCTATGCCATGGGTCTAGTAATTGGGCATTAATTGAATCCTAATAAAACTGCGGCAGTGCAGTTGAAAGGTTTCTTATGATGTGTAAGACACATTGTACCATTCACCTAAGTGGAGGAACTATGATTTGGTTGGGATAATACATAGCTGATACTCAATACGGTGATCCAGATCAGAGGGTACCTCTGTCAAAGTAGTCATTCGTGCAAAGTGGCTAGATCATCTCAGGAAGATGAAAGTATTGGGAGTATATATATAAGTTTCCACAATATGCATATACAGTGTAAAGGTGTTTTGGATGAACATTGAGCAATTTTAGAGTGATAAGGAGTTCAATGGAGGCATTGGCAACTCACGTACCCATAGATGGGTCATAACTCATAAGAGACTCAAAACACTAACCAAGTACTTCACGACTTGACCTTATCTTGGATATTTTCACATAGTGCGAGGTGAGTATGATACTTATGAACACTAATGAATTGACGGTGTATTCAAAAGTATGTCGAGCAAAATGAGAATTGACTGGCTCTCTCACATGAGCAATCGTTGTTAGATTTGTATACTGAAAGCAAGACTTTTATGATGTATATAATGTTTCCAGTTATTCACTATTAATCTCCTACCTGACTTTGTTTACACTAATCACTATTTATGTCCTTATATCTTTTACTATAAGTGGATCATATGGTGTGTTGTAGATCACAAAAGATCATATGATTGGTTAACCTTAATGAGATATAAAATATAAATCACAACCGAGACGACGTGAGCACGAGTTGTTGGTATAAGCTGCAGTATTAAGTAGAAATGGTTTATCTTGACTATTTACTTATACTGGTACGTCTTTACGTATTGATAGGACCACGGTGAGATAAGTTCTTCTACTTGACCATAGTGAAGAACAAAAGATCTCAGTGACTTATTGTAATCTAAACCCTTTTAAGATTACATTTGTGCATGCGTGTCTGTGTGTCATTTTACCTTACCATGAGCGAGAGTTTAGTGATAATTCAATATACTCCGTATCTTGGGTGACAACAGTTTGCATGTGATAACTGGTAATTTATATTGAGGTAATCGTATCCGTTTAGTATAATGATATCCCCCTAAGGAGCTCAAAAGGTTTATTGTTCTAAACCCTTCAAGTTGATTAAGTTCAAGTACAATAATTAAGTTGAGTGGTACTACTTAAGGAATTAATAAGCAATTAATTAATTTAAGCTGTCAGAGGCTTTAATTAATTAATGGATATTCGATATCTTAAATACGGAGATTAATTAAGTCTAAATTCAAGCCCGACTCAATTCGAAAATAAAGAGGTAAGTCAATATTAATTCTCTAGTGGAACTAATTAATATTTATGAATTAATTATGTTCTGGGCTGAATATAGAAAAATTAATTCAAAGTTAGGCCCATCTTTATTCCTTGTATTTTGATCCCTAGGCTGGCCCATCTGGCTCCTAAGCCCAGACTCAATGTATTAAGTTTAAATATATAACTCCTAATTTGTGTTTTTAAAAACTCACCTACCGTAAAAACACAGAAATGAGAGAAATATAGAGGGGGGCGGCGTCTGTAGAAAAATTTCCAAGATTGGGATTTCTCAAAGTTTTTCCTCCATCCAGCATTGGGAATTGAGCAGGGATACAGTCTTGAAGATCAAAGCTCGAGTTGATCATCAGTTCGTTGTGTACCCAATTCTCAGGTTAATTCTAAACATCAAATTGTTGCAATTGTATTGTGTCGTTTTTTCTTAAAATCTGTAAAAGTTTGAAGAACGAAGACGAAGAACACGAAAAACACAAAAAACCCGGCAGCAGCAGAAGTCGGCGCCCGGCAACAGACAGTGAGCGCCCGGCAGCAGGCAACAGGCAGCCGGCGCCCGGCAGAAGCAGCAGCCAGCGCCCGGCGGAAGCACGCAGCAGCAGAGCCAGTGCCCGGCAGCAGCAGCGGCGGCAGCTAGGGTTTTCCAAACCCTAGCAGATCATTGTCGTGCACAGGCCCTGGCGCGCGCGAGGCGCTTGGCTTCGGCCCAGCAGGCCCCGTCGGCTCGACACCCTCGGCGGTAGCATGGGCGTGGGCTAGGGTTTCGCCCCGACAGCCCATCGGCCCACGCAACTTGTCTTCATCCCAATGTTAGGTCTTAACCCGGTCCGTACACGAGGCCCGATGTGACGGCCTAAAAGACTTGTATTTTTCCAAATTATGTAATAATTTAGGAAGTTTTATTCATGTTCAGCCATGAAGAACGATTTTTTGTTTATTTTTATCTTTTTTCTCGCTTTTTTGGATGTTTAATGTTTAATTTTGTTCAACATGTCTATGTGTTTTGTTAATTGCACTTAGACAAACATGCTAGATTTATCATATTTATAAGCATAATTATATTCTGCGAGTATGTTTTACATGTTGAGTTTAGTTTTTATGCTTAGGGTTACGTGTTTTGCATGGACAAACCTTTTGAAGTAAAAGACTAAGCATAACCTGACATTTTTAACAATGTTAATAAACGTCCACACATGTGGCTTACTAATATTTATTATTTCATAAGATTTCCAGTTGAGACTTCTAAATAAAATGTTTTAATTCCATAAGAGAAGTGGGAGTTACACGGGTAAACGTCCACACGCGTAGCTTACAGGTGCAATATTCACGAGTTTTCTAGAATATGGAAATAAATGAGATAATAAAGGAAAAATAAGTTACAAATGACATGGTCCGAGTGAGTATGTAAAATCCAAGAATTTATTTACTGCAGTTAGGTTGTGGTCAATGCTTAGATGTTATTTTAGGTACAACTCCCCGCGGAATCCCTTCTTAATAATAATATGGTCTAATTTAAAGTCCGATTATTAATTTTATTTGTCAAAAGGATAAGTTGACATGGATTGAAATTAAAAGACTAGGTGTTTTAGTCTGGTCAAGGGGTTTACATATAAACGTCCATCCGCATGGCTTATATGTAGAATCTCTTGGGCTATTGGAGGTTTCAATCAATATTGTTTTTATGAAAAGGTTACAATATTGTTGTTTCAAATTATATGTGATTGTGTTCTTACTTGTTTTATTGTTCAAACATTTCAGATATGTCTTTGTCATCTGTTATCAACATTCTTGCACAACATCCTTTAACCTAAAGAATGGAAACGTAATCTGGAATATATTCTTATCGCTGAGGAACACTACTTTGTACTAGTTACTCTTCGTCCGGCTCCCCTTACTGATCTGTCCACTGATGAGGAGCGGGAAACGCACAAGAGGTGGCACAAGTCTAATAATGTGGCTAAATGTTATATTATGAACACTATGTCATCCACTTTGCAGCTCCGACATCAGGCCATGGATGATGCCGCTGGCATCATGTTAAACCTTTAAGAGGTCTGTGGGGAGTCAGACCAAGCTACTTTGTTTGACTTAATGAGGCAAATCATGGATAGTCGGATGACCGAGGGCAACTCTGTGCACACTCATGTCATGCAAATGATTAACCTCATGGACAAGCTTGACTTGATAGGAGGAGGTATCGACGGCAAAGCCAAGGTCGATATCATTCTTAATACACTTCTCAAATCCTTTGAGGCTTCCATCTCAATGTTGTTATGGCCAAGAAAGAGTATACTCTTAATGAGTTACTCAATGATCTAGTTACAGCAGAAGGGGTTATGGGAAGGGGTGCACAGGTTTTGATCACTACCAATGGGCCTACTGTTCCATCGAAAGGTGGAAACAAGAAAAAGTGGCGAAAAGGCAAGAAGGTCAAGGCAAGTAGTGGGAGTAGAGTAGCGGGTCCTAGTGGTGGCGTGAAGAAGCCTAAGGGAAAGTGCTTCAAGTGCGGCAACACTGGACATTGGAAGAAAGATTGTCTAAAGCTAAAACAAAGGTACGCTGTTAGCTTTAGTAACTTAACATGTTTGGCTTCTATTTCTAATCATTCTTGGGTAATGGATACGGGTGCGACTGCTCATGTTTGTTACACCTTGTAGGGCTTCCAGCCGACAAGGCAGCTTAGGGATGAAGAGATCACTATCTCCATGGGCAATGCGGCAAGGATCACTATCTCATGTTTTGATGACACTGTTTTAGTTTTGAGAGATGTTTTATTTGTGCCGGATTTTCGGCGGAACTTGATTTCAATTTTGAAATTTTATTGTGATGGATATTCAGTTCTTTTTTGTAGTAATGTTTCTATCATAAGAAATGACATAGTTATCTGCACTGGTGTTTTGAGTAACTCTATATACTATAACTTGTCTGCATAATACCCAAAACTTTGTTGCATCTACATCATCAAACCTAAAGATGAGAAAATTATCTTCTCAAGAGGATCAAACATATCTTTGGCACCTGAGATTAAGTCACTTCAGTCTAAACAGGATCCAAAGGCTCGTGTCTGATGGGGTGTTGGATTCATTCCAACCAGTTCAAAAATCGAGTCTGCAAATCCTGTATATAACGAAAGATGTCGACAAGGCCTTTTAAGGCAAAGGAGAATAGGGCAAACGAGGTGTTAGAGCTGATCCATTCTGACATGTGTGGATCGATGTCCACTCATGCTCGTTGAGGGTATGAGTACTTCGTCACTTTTATTGACGATTACTTGAGATACAAATACATGTACCTACTTCACCGCAAGTCTGAATGTCTTGAGAAATTCAAAGAATTTCGAGCAGAGGTGGAGAAGAAGTTAGGAAAAAGTATCAAGTCATTGCGGTCTGATCGCGGTGGCGAATACCTCAGCAACGAGTTCACACAATACTTGTAAGAGGCTGGGATTACATCCCAATTGACTACACCGGGCACTCCTCAACAGTATGGTGTAGCATAGAGAAGAAATCAAACTCTACTTGAGATGGTACGATCCATGATGAGTTACGCATATTTTCCCATTACGTTCTGGGGATACACCTTAGAAACGACATTTTATCTGTTAAAGTTGGTACCAACCAAGTCGGTACCCAAGACCCCTGTCGAGCTGTGGTCTGGGCGCAAGCCTAGCTTGAACCATATAAGGATTTGGTTGAGTCCAGCATATGTGCTGAACAAGAATGCTGATAAATTGGAATCTAGGTCAGAGGTGATGATGTTTATATGGTATCCAAAAGGGACAAAGGGTGGTTACTTCTATAGTCCTAAGGATCAGAAGGTCGATATTAGCACGAACGCTCGATTCTTTGAAGAGGACTATATGATTAACCAAAAGTCCAGGACATATATTGCCCTTCAAGAACTCGAAGGGAATGTCACGGAGATTCCATTTCCACGATAAGTATGCAAGAGGCTATACTACCAATTACTGCACAACCTGTTGATATAATGCCTACACAGCTTCGACATAGTGGGAGGGTTGTTTGTCAACTTGATCGGTACTGGTTTGTGGGAGAATCTTCGGATTTGATCCCAAGAGACGGACCATGCTGATCTAGATCCTTGGATATACGTCGAGGCAATGAGTTACGAGAATGCGAAAGAATGACATCTCGCTATGGATTCTGAATATGAATCCATAACTACTATGGATGTGTACGAGAAGACTGTACTGCCAGATGGTTATATAGCTATAGGCAGCAAGTGGGTATACAAGAGAAAGAGAAGAGGGGATGGAGAGGTCACGGCCTATAAGGCTAGGCTAGTGGCGAAAGGGTATACCCAGATTGAGGGTAAAGATTACGATGAAACCTTTTCGCCTATGGCCATGCTCAAGTCCATTCGGATCCTTCTCGCCATAGCAGCTCACTTAAACCTTGAGGTTTGGCAGATGGATGTCAAAACCGCTTTCTTAAACGGTTATCTTGAAGAAGGTAGGGACATCTATATGCAGCAACCAGAGGCTTATGTGAAGAAAGCCGAAGAGCATCTATTATGGAAGCTCAAGAAGTCCATTTATGGACTTAAGAAAGCTTCTAGGTCATGGAAATTACGTTTTGACGAGGTGATTATATCCTATGGATTTACTCAATGTGAAAACGAGAGTTCCGTGTACCATCTAGATGTCAACGGAAATAAAGTATTTCTTGCACTTTATGTAGATGATATTCTCCTAGTTGGCAACAACGTGGAGCTATTATCAGACGTAAAGATATGGTTATCCGAACAATTTTAAATGAAGGACTTGGGTACGAGATCGCAAGAAAAAGGATGTTGAGCTTATCTCAAGCGGCCTATATTGATACTGTGATCACTCGTTTTAGCATTCAAACCGCCAATAAATTATTTCTACCTTTCGGACATGGCATTTCACTTTCTAAGGAGATGTGCCCTAAGACACCTAAGGAGAAAGAGAAAATGAGATAGATATCCTATGCTTCCGTAGTAGGTTAGTCTTATGTATGCATTGCTATGCACGAGACCCGATATCTGCTATGCATTTGGCATAGTGGCAAGATATACTCAAATACCTTAAGAGGACTAGAGACTAGAGATTACAAGCTAGCTTACCAGTCAGACAGTCTATATCCCTTGGGTTATACGGATTCGGATTTCCAAGCTGACCGGGATGAGAAGAGATCTACCTCGGGTTATGTGTTTACCTTGGGAGGAGGAGCTATTTCATGGAGGAGTGAAAAACAAAGATACATTGCGGACTCCACTATGGAAGCCGAATATGTGGCCGCCTCAGAGGCTGCTAAGGAGGCAGTATGGCTCCGGAACTACCTCCTGGATCTAAATATGGTATCTAGTTTGCCTAAGAGTATCACAATCTATTGTGATAACTCAGGTGCAGTAGCAAACTCAAAGGAACCAAGGACCCACAAGGCGACTAATCACATAGAGGGAAAGTACCATGAAGTACGAGAAATCGTAAGACGTGGAGATATGCAGATAGAGAAGATTTGTATGATTGAAAATTTTGCTGATCCATTCACGAAGAGCTTACCGCAGAAAGTCTACGACAAGCATGTTCAAGGACTAGGGCTGCGATTGATGCCATCCACTTAGGAAACTTTCAGTATAAGTGGGAGAATGTAATAGCTAGATAGAGAGACACGGTATACTAAAAGTTTGCTTTAGTATAAGTGGGAGATTGTTAGGTTTGTATACTGAAAGCAAGACTTTTATGATGTATACAATGTTTTCAGTTATTCACTATTAATCGCCTATCTGATTGTTTACACAAATCACTATTTATGTCCTTATATCTTTTACTATAAGTAGATCATATGGTGTGCTGTAGATCATAGAGGATCATATGATTGGTTAACCTTAATGAGATATAAAATATAAATCAAAGCCGAGACGACTTGAGGACGAGTTGTTGGTATAGGCTGCAACATTAAGTAGAAATAGTTTATCTTGACTATTTACTTATACTAGTATGTCTTTATGTTTGATGATAGGATCACGGTGAGATAAGTTCTTCAACCTGACCTTAGTGAAGAATAAGAGATCTCGGTGACTTATTGTAATCTAAACCATAATAAGATTACAGTTGTGTATGCGTGTCTGTGTGTCATTTTGACTTACCATGAGTGAGAGTTAAGTGATAACTCAATATACTCCGTATCTTGGGTGACAAAAATTTGCATATGATAACTGGTAATTTATATTAAGGTAACCGTATCCGTTTAGGATGATGATATCCCCTTAAGGAGCTCAAAAGGTTTATTATACTAAACCCTGCAGGTTGATTAAGTTCAGGTACAATAATGAAGTTGAGTGGTACTACTTAAGGAATTAATAAGCAATTAATAAATTTAAGATGTCAGAGGCTTTAATTAATTAATGGATATTCGATATCTTAAATATGGGGATTAATTAAGTATAAATTAGAGCCCCGACTCGATTCGAAAATAAAGAGGTAAGTCAATATTAATTCTCTAGTGGAATGAATTATGTTATGGGCTGAACATAGAAAAATTAATTCATAGTTAGGCTCATCTATATTCCTTGTATTTGATCCCTGGGCTGGCCCTCTTGGGCTAGGTTAAGTTTAAATACATAACTCCTGATTTGTGTTTTTAAAAATTAACCTACCGTAAAAATGCAGAAAAGAGAGAAATAGAGAGGGGGCAGCGGTAGTAGAAAAATTCCCAGGCTTGGGATTTATCAAAGTTTGTCATCCATCCGGCATTGGGAATTGAGCAGGCATACAGTCTAGAAGATCAAAGCTAGAGTTGATCATCAGTTCGTTGTGAACCCAATTCTCAGGTTAATTCTAAACATCAAAGTGTTTCAATTAAATTAAATAGATGTATTTTAGGATTAATCAATGTATGGTAAATTATGATAATCCAAGAAGAGCTTAGGAAAATTCAAAATTCCTATAATCGTCTCTAATGTCAAGTGGCATGGGAGATGAGACTAGTATAGAATGCATTTAGTTGATTATGAGTGTCGCCTTAGTACGCTAAGATGAGAATAACTCTTGGTAACATATGATCAAATTGGATAGTTGGCTACCCAATTAAAACTCAGGTTAGGTGTTGGAAAACATTTAGACCAAGATCTATACAATGTGTTCAGAGAATGACATACGCTTCCTTTAGGGTAATGACACATTGTAACGTGTGTTTCATACCTCATGTGCTTGTGACAAAAAAGTGGATAATAAGAAATGAGTCCTTATTCTCTCATTGTGTGAGATCCAAAGGTTTGGATTACCTCATGGTATGTCTATAAGACTTTTTTCTGTGTCTTAAGTCTTCATCTCAGTGTTGCTACTTTAGCATGTTCCCAATAACCATGGAATAATTTGGCTATGTGGGACATGTCTAGGAAAGAAGCTAGATGAAGGACTAGGATGTATAAGGAGAATGGAAGACCATTACTGCCGTCACAGTTTTGAGATTAATTGGCGCCAATTATGGTCAAGGAACGTAACAGTGAATATAAAACCAAGTGATGAATCGGGTATGCTCCTTCAAAATTGAAGGGACAAGGAAGCATATTGATTCTTGGTATTGGGTAACGGGTCTGGGACATAGCGAGTTCGTTTTTCTCAAATTCTTGATGTCGAGTTGTTGTACACCTTAATCAATTTGCCAGTATGATCTCGATGAGTTAGAAAGATTACGGAGGTTAGGTCTCAGCCTTCATGGGCGAGTGGGGAATGTTGATATGACCCGGGTCAGTAGGCCCAGGCAAGTGGGCCCTGTCCAAGATCGTCCTAAGTGGCCTGGCCTAATTAATGGAAGTGGGTAATTATGGGAGACCCATATCCCATAATATCAGCTCACTTTCCCCACTTACTTTTACAACTAAGTGTACCGGGTATGTAATAGATAGTACACAGAAGAAACATAATAGTTTCTCACTTGCATGAGAAACAAATAGAGAGAAAAGAGAAAACCCTAGCGTGATTCATCTAAGCTGCGGGAGATGTCTCTTCTGGATTTCTAGTTGGGATCTCCACCCCCGACTAAGAGTACGGCACATCGAGGAGGCCATGATTCAACCCGTATATGATTCGGGGATCCGCTCCACTGCGATTATCAAGGTACCCCGATAAATTCCAACACATCTCTCAAATGGAACCTGAAACTACTGAAGAAGATCTGAATGATCCTAACTGGGATGAAGTCATGCAATAAGAGCTCAATGTTTGAGAGAAATGAAAAATAGAACTTTGTTCCCATACTTACTCATCAAGGTGTTATAGAAACCAAGTGGGCGTTCAAAGACAACAAGGATGAATCTAGCCTTATTACTAGGAAAAAAAGCAAGACTAGTTTCTAAAGGCTACTCGTAAGAGAAATGCATAGATTTCGATGTTTTTGCCCATGTAGCCATACTTGAAGAAATCGGACTATTTCTAGCCGATGTTGCGTACATGAACTTCACATTCTATCAAATGGATGTGAAGAATGAAATCTTGAATGGGCTTCTTGCTGAGGAAGTCTATGTTGAACAACCTCCAGGCTTTGAAGATCCATAAAATGTCTACAAGATTAGGAAGGCACTGTATGGCCTGGAGCAAGAACCTCGAGTTTGGTATGATCTCTCTTGATGTTGATCTAAAGTAAATTCTAAAAGGGACTAGTTGGCAAAACCTTATTCAGAATCTCATACAGAGACAACACATTGTTAGTTCAAATTTATAATGATGCAACACATTTTTGGATTAACTAGTAAGGAACTTTGCAAGAAGTTCTCCCAATTGATACAAAATAAGTTTGAAATAATCATGACGGGAGAGTTAAACTTTTTCCTTGGATTACAAGTAAGACAACTGGTTAATGACATATTTATCAATCAAGCAACATACAGAAAGGAGCTTCTTAAGAAATTTTGGAAGGAGCATGCTTCCCAATTTAAGCATTCCAATGAGTATATTTGTATGTCTTGACAAAGATGAAGACCTAACAATACAGAAGGTTGTTTGGTTCACTTATGTATCTTACAACAAACATAATTGATATTTTATTCGATGTAGGAGTTTGTACACGCTTTCAAGGGCACCTAAGGAGTCTCATCTCCAGCAGTAAAAAGAATCTTGAGAAAACTTAACAGATCAACTAGAGTAGGGTTGTGTACCCAAAGGATTGAGGATTTGAGCTTAAAGTCTATTCAGACTCTGATTTTGCAGGTTGCCAAATTGAGCGCAAAAGTACAAGTCGAACTTGTCGGTTTCTTGGAAACATATTAGTTCCATAGTTCAATAAGAAGCAGCAATCCATTGCAACATCTAGGGATACTCGCAAGAGAGACTCCTATAATCTGTGATTACACTAATGTGATTGTAATCAAACACAATCTAGTCCTTCTTTCTTAGGATCAAGCATATTGATGTGAGACATCATTTCATCTGCAATCATGTGGAAAAGAAAGATGTAACACTTGAAAAGATTCACATTGACTCACTCCATATTTTACGTAATTTTTAGACACGTATTCATAATTTAAACAATGTATAATTTGTGTGAAATACTACTTCCTAACCCTCGTTTTCATATGTTTAGCGGATTTCACTTGCTTGTTAATTTTGTAGCTATTTAGGTACAAAATGAAGTATATTTGGAGTTAAATTGTGCAGCTGTAGGAGAATGAGCATAACATTTGATATATAAGTGGGATTCTCTTGATTCTTGATACATTGAAAAGCTAAGGGAGAGAGCTACAACTTCTATGTTGACGATATTTGTTAATTCCTTTTTCAAAATATTAGTTTTTATGAAGAAGGTAGAAGTTGTGTAGAAGTGTTCCAGTTTTTATTATCTAGGCTAAGACTTATTATAATCATAATTGTAATGCCCCAAAATCTTTTAGCATGCATAGCACGTTTAATTTACTCTTTAAATTCCATTTCATGCCACGTATTATGAGTTTAATAAATTTAATATGGCATTTCATATTAAGCCGATATCAATGACCATTTGTCAAGTGTGTAGGGACATCCGAACGACCTAGTTGACAGTGTGACTACGGAAATGAATACGAAATGCTAAGTAAAAGGCAAAGAATAAATTGGATAAGTAATAAAAGTTAGGTATCAAACTACATAAAATGAAATGAAATCTTATAAGTTAATTGAAAGATAATAAAATTCGAATAAACTTAATTATGCTTATAGTTTGAATTAATGAATTTTTTTTATTATTTATTCTATTAATATGAATTAATTGAATTATAAATTGTGAGGTGATATATTCTATTGTGAAATTGTATGCAGAATGAGTAAATATAATTTATGCTTAAGATCGAATTCCACTAAGGGAATATGTAAAACTTATATGATTTTGAATTGAACCTTGATAATCTTCTATTGCTTGCATACATATATGTATGTTTCGAATCTTATATGTGTAGGGTAACTAGATTATAATTTGATTTACTTTATATGTGCATAGAGACATTTACCTGATGTTATTTCTAAGTCTCAAAGTGCTTTCATACTGGGGCGACTTATTACTGATAATTCTATGGTCGCATTTGAGACATTTCATTCTACGAAGAAAAAGAAAATGGTTAGGCATGGTCACCTTCCTTTAAAATTAGACATGCGCAAGGCATATGATAGAGTAGAGTTGGGTTTCTTGAGTGCTATTATGCTAAAGTTGTGTTTCCATGTGAATTTTATGTCCTTAGTTATGAGATGTATGCGAACTGTCTCATATTCTATCTTTTGAATGGTAATCCTTCTGACATCTTTATCCCAGAGAGGGGAGTCTTCCAAGGAGATCCACTGTCACTTTATCTCTTTCTTTGCTCTGCAGATTGCTTTTCAGCTATACTAAAACAAGAACAGGTTCGAGATGTAATCCATGGTTTTAAGGTGGCAAGAAGTGCCCCGTCTATCTCCCACTTATTTTTTGCTAATGAGAGCATCTTTTTTTTCGGGCTAATGAGAGAGAAGAGGATGCTATTGCTAATATACTCCAAATTTATGAAGAAGCCTCTAGACAACAAATTAACTTGGAGAAGTCGAAAATCGTAGGAGAGGGCAATGTATCGGAGCAACACGACGAAATGAGTCGTGTGATCGATTGGGGGTTCGACAAGTGGAAAAATAGTAAGTATTTCGATCTTCCTACTCCGGTAGGCCGAAGAAAGAAAGAAGTATTTGGGGTAATAGTAGATAAGGTGATTAGGAGTTGAAGGGATGGAAGGATAAGATGTTATCTCAGGTAGGAAATGAGGTGATACTCAAAGCTATTGTCTAAGCAATTCCAACTTATACCATGAGTTTCTTTTTGTTACCACTGTCAAATTGCCAGGAGATAGAGAAATCCATGATGAGAGTTTGGTCGAGATACAATACCGGAGAGAGAAAGAAACACCATTGGGCGAGTTGGGTCAAAATGACCACAACGAAAGACAAAGGTGGCATGGGATTTCGGGAACTACAAATCTTTAATCTTCCTATGCTTGCCAAACAATATTGGCGAATACAATACTCCCCGAACTCTTCGGTTATGTAGGTTTTTCGTGCTAAATATTTCCCACGGGGTAGCTTTGATATGGTGGGAGTAGGTTATCAACCAAGTTATATTTGGAGAAGCCTTTTGGTTTCTAAGAAGCTTGTGCTAAAGGGACTTCTTGGAGGGATGATAATGGAGAACAGGGTGATATCATAAGGGATTGCTAGATTGGGATGAAGCTGAGGAGAGGTCCACGTAACATGTTGCAACCATTACAACCCAATGTGACATTAAACTACTTAATGCATGCAATGGATGGTATGTGGAATGAGGAATTGGTCAGACAACATTTACACAGGAGGACGCAGATGACATTATGTGTATCCCACTTAGCTTTCGAAAGCCACCTAACCGAAGGGTATGGAACTACACTACACATAGCTGATTTACCAACAAATTTGCTTACCACCTTGCGATAGATACATATTCTAAGTTGAATCCGGTTACCCCCTTAACTAGCTCCACCGATGCAATTTGGAAGAAACTTTGGTGCTTGCATATCCCACCAAAGGTACGTGTTTTGCTTTGGTGAGCAATTTCCAATGCCTTGCTCACTAAGTCTAATCTTTTTCAAAGAGGTTGGGAGGGGGATGCAGTGTATCATTTACGTGGGAATGGGATGGAGATTTTGGAACATCTATTTCTTGATTGTAGATTGGTTATGAATATTTGGAAGGCAAGTTGTCTCCTATTGGATATTGATAGGGTCAAGTATGGATCTTTTAAAAAAGAAAAAATTGGACTTGTATATTGACGATGTGGGTTGACAAGATAGTATTATTGGGGATTCTTGTTTGGAATATTTGGTGTACACGTAACATGTTTAACTTCGACTCAAAAGTTTTTGATTGAGAGGATATAATCGATCAATCCTGACGACGTTTGGTTAAACTAAACCAAGGCATACCGGAAAAGAAGAAGAATCTGTTAGAAAGAAGTGCAGATGGTAGGTGGTAACACGGATGCGGCATGCTTCAATAATAATAATGTGGGATTCGGGTTTATTACACGGGATGCAGAGGCATTGTTTTACTGGCTGGGTGGAAGTGCGTATGTGTAATGGGGAAGTGTTATGGAATTGGAGGGTTTAACGCTTCTTTATGCAATGCGTAGTGCGGTCGAGAGTGTCATTACTTATTTCAAGGTTGAGAGCGATTGCAAGACGCTCATCAATGGAGTTAGAGGAGGTGGTGACTTGGATCCTATTTCTACCATGGTTGTTGAAGATATAAGTTTGTTTAGACAAGCTTACACAATCACTTCGTATCGTTTTCCTATGCGGAGCACTAATAGAGTTGCCCATGCTTCAGCTTATTTTAATACTGTTCTTAATTCCGAATTATTTTGGGTGGAAGATGTCCCACCCTCTATTGCTTTACTTGCTCATGACGATTTAAGGAAGTTTCCCTTAGATGATGTTTGATGATAATCTCATTACCCTAAAAAAAGGCATTTAGATAATCATTTGGGTTCTAGGATTTAAATGGACATCAACATGGGCTTCGAATTGGTTCTTATAAGGGCACCTAGAATTTTATTTAGGATACCTTATAAGCCACTGTGGAATTTATAAAATGAGACTATAAATATTAAGCACAACTTTGGATTAGTTAGAAATGATTACCCTTATACATTTAGGATTCTAGTGTACACTTTATATTCCTAATGATCCATTCAGCAATTAAGGAAATTGTGTCAAGTTTACTTAGCCAAAACCATTAATTTACCAAATTCCCTAACATTAAATAATGCCTAAGGCTAACCTAAATGATTGAGCTAATCAAATCTAACCCCTTAACCCCCCTTAGCCAAAGCCAAACACCTCCACTACTCACTACATCTCACACTTCATTTTATAATCGAAAAAAGTGTTAGTTCCCTTAGTAGGCACACACTTACCACACACTCACTTGGCCACTTTATCACTATCTCAACGCTACCTCACCCGATGCATGATACATGTTTGATGCCCTAAAAGGGTGAATAGTGCCTAACATTATCTCCCCCTTACCTAAGCCATAAAATCGACGGCTTCTCTCTCCCTTTCATTTCATATGATCACTTTTCTCTCTCTTAATCTCTCTCTCTTTAAAGATATTCCCCTCTCTAAGCATTGATGATCAAACACTTTCTTCCCTCCCCTTCTCTTTAGGTCTCGGCAAGTGGAGATTATCCTTACCCCTCACTCATTCTTCTACCAACAACAAGCAACAAGCTCTCAGTTTACCTTCAATTTCAAGACACCGTTCATCTATATCCAAAGAAGTGCTTCTCATCACATTACCACTTAGGAGAGGAACTTGTAGAAAGGTATATGACATTGCTAGAATTTAGTTTTGTAAATAGGTTTTTGCATGTTAGGTATTGCTTTGATTTTGTTGATTCTCTAGCTAGTTCCAGTATGGCTGGAAGAAGAGATGTTCTTATTTTCAATTGTACACAAAACATACACAAATGATCAAGTGAAAACATGCATGCATGTAGAAGCTAGGATGATACTATGACCATGCATTTGGATGGATTTTATTATGTTTGCATGTAATGATTTGGTTTGAATTTGAATGGTTTAGGATGAGATTTATGCTAGATAAGATTTGATGATCTTAAATGTTAATATAAATGGATGTTATGTGAAATGTGAGTGAGGGTATTGTTCAAAATTATGATATGTTTTCGGTTGAGTTGTTATGATGAACTTGAATTGATCTTGTGAGAATTGGAGTGAAGATGGATAAATTGGGTACTAAGATGTTTGCATGTTTCAATTGGGATTTTACTAAATGACCAATGGTGTTGAAGTGGATCCCACCAAAGATGAAGAAGTCATGAATTGGAAAGCTCCAAAGAATGTGAATTAAGTACGAAGATTTCTAGGTCCAGCCGGATACTATAGAAGGTTCATTCAGGATTTCTCAAAAATTGCTAGGCCTTTTACTCAATTGACGAAGAAGAGAAACCAAATCCACTGGATTGACGAATGCAATAACAACTTCCAATAGCTTAAGCAGAGACTTACAATTGTGCCTGTTCTAACTATCCCTGACGGATCAAAAGGATTTGTCATCCATACAAATGCCTGAAAGTTAGGATTAGGATGCGTTTTGATGCAACACGGAAAATTCATTGCCTATGCCTCAAGATAATTAAAGCCCCACGAACTAAACTACTCTTCAAATGACCTTGAACTAGTTGCGGTTGTTCACGCATTAATAATATGGCGTCATTACTTTCATGATGGGAAATGTGAAATCTACACAGACCACAAGAGTCCAAAGTAATTTTTCACACAAAAAGAACTAAACATGCACCAAACAAGATGGCTGGAACTAGTAAAATATTATGACCACACCATCTACTATTACCCAGGTAAGGCGAACGTCGTAGCTGATGCACTTAGCAGGAAAAGTGGAGGTCATATGGCCATTCTCCCAACACAACAAGAACTATTACTAATAGAATTTGCTAAGTTAAATCTAGATTTTGTAGAGTTAGGCCATACTACCGTTGTGATTACAACATTAACCATACAACCTACCTTGAGAGAACAAATAAAGGAAGCACAAAAGACTGACAAATTCCTCCTCAAGATGAAGGACCGGGCAATCGCAAGAACCATCAAGGGGTTCTTTGTAATACCAAGTAAGACTTTAACATACAAGAGAAGACTATGTATGCCAAGGATGATGACGTAAGAAAAGAAATTCTTGAAGAAGTTCACAACACACCATACACAGCTCATCCAGGAGGGACAAAATTGTTCAAGGTTCTAAAAGAGATCTATTGGTGGAGAAATATGACACAATCAATAGGGCAATATGTGGAAAAATGTTTGACGTTCCAACAAGTCAAAGCAGAACACCAGCGACCGTCTAGGCTCTTACACCCTTTAGAGATTCGTGAGTGGAAATGGGAACACATACCGATTGACTTCATTACTGGACTACCACGGACAACAAAAAGGAATGAAGCTATTTGTGTGATCATTGATAGACTTACGAAGATAACACACTTGATCCCACAAGGATGACGCTTAGCATGGATCAACTTGTTCAATGGTACATAGACGAAATTGTTAGATTACATGAAGTACCGGTGACCATAGTTTCGGATAGAGATACACATTTCACCTCAAAATTCTGGAAAAGTCTACAAACAGCCCTTAGGACAAAGCTCAATTTCAACACATCATGCCATCCACAAACTGACGGACAATCAGAAAGAACAATGCACACGCTCGAGGATATGCTTAGAGCTTACATACAAGATTTTGGAGAAAACTGGGAGACGTACTTACCACTAGTAGAATTTTCCTATAATAATAGTTACCAAGCTACTATAAAAATGGCACCATATGAAGCACCCTACGAAAGAAGATACAGATCACTGATTTACTAGGATGAAGTTGGAGAATGAATGATCTTAGGCCCTTAGATCATCGAGAGAACCATTGGAGTAGTAACTAAAATTCGCGAAAGAATCAAGGCTGCCCAGGATCGACAAGAGTCTTACGTCGACACGTGAAGGAAGTATCTACAATTCAATATTGACGGTAAAGTTTTCCTCAAGATGACACCAATGAAGGGAGTAGTACGACTTGGCAAGAGAGGGAAGTCGAAATCGAGATATATTGGCTCATTTGAGATCCTAGATAGAAATGGAGATGTTGCCTATAGATTAGCACTACTGCCGGAACATACAAATATACATAACGTCTTTCATGTATCAGTACTTAGGAAGTATATCCAAGAATCAAGTCATATTATTCATCATGAGAATCTGGAGGTCAATAAAAATCTCACTTTTGAAGAAAGAATTACGTAAAACAATTCTAGGAATTCTTATATAAAAAGAAGATGAACTGCTACTTTTGAAAAACATAAGGAACTAAATATTACATTATATATTGGATTTCCTTTAACTAGGAGATTCTTACTAGTTTATTTTCGACAATGTTCGGGTCAGGTTTTTTGAGAAGTTGTTGATAGTGTATCTATTTTGAGGTACGTCTTCTTCAATAATTTTCTTTTCTTATTTTTTATTTATGGATTTAGTTAATTATTTTCTTAATTTGTGTAGATTTAGAAATTTAATTATTCTCTTAGTTTATGTTAAGTAATTTTTTATGTAAGATGCATATTAGTTAGTGTTAGTAATAAATGTTAAATATTTATTAATGTTGTTAGTAATTTAAAGTTAACAAATAATTAGGCTTTTTGATTTAGGACTATAGTAACTTGGCTTTTGTGTTAGAGATTGTAATAAAATAGATGTACTTCAAGGATAGTGTAGCACACTTAATTATTTTTAAAATACTAAGCCGATAAGTAATAAAAATTTATGAAACAATATGTGCTAGGTGTAGTGCGGGTCGGATCAGGGATATACGCGACTTACCTACTTATTTCAATGCAAGCATAGAAGGTAGGTAATTGGAGTATTTGTAAGTACGTGATTTTTGTTATACTATTGAACTTGTACTTTAATATGTATGTTCGCCTTCGGGCTTATTAATATGTTACCTCTTAAGTCGTAGATTGGCTTTTGAGAAAGGCTCTTAAGTCGTAAGATTGGCTTTTGAGTAGGGCTTGCGAGCCGTAAGATTGGATCCTAAGTCCAGCAATATGGCTTTTGAGGCGTAAGATTGGTTCCTAAGTCAAGGATGTATTTATTATTGTGCACCTTCATTTAGTATAACTGCTTACAAAGTTCCCACTGAGTTTATACTCATGCCCTAAACTACAAATCTTCAGATTAGCTGAGCGAGGTGGCGGGACTGTTGCGGCAAGGGTCCGCGGGTTGCTTTTTCTACCCACAACTTTAAGATGTTTTGGCCTCATCTATGTATATAAATAAGCTTTAGTATCATAAAATCTGGGTGTTTACTTTTACTTAGAAACTTTGGAACCACTAGTGTAAATATGTTTCGGCAGTGTGTTATTGTCAATAAAATCTTTGCTTTTGTCTGATAAATATTTTATGTCACGCTTCCGCACTCGATCTGATTTACTACTTAAATAAAAGAAAAACAAATTAGTAGCACATCAACCCTGACTTAACGGGATTAGGGCGCTACATCTTAACACCCCTTTCATTGGAGCCACCTTAAAAAATACTTTGTCACCAATTTCAAACTGCAAGTCCTTCCTTCTCTTATCCACGTAAGATTTTTGTCTATCTTGAGCCGTCTTAATCCTTTCTCTAATATTTTCCAAAACTTCCATAGTTCTCTCAATAAAATTTGGGCCTAAGACTCTCCTTTCACCCACTTCATCCCAATATAATGGCGATCTACACTTCCTACAATAGAGAGCTTTGTACGGTGCAATATCAATTGTGGCATGAAATCTATTGTTGTAAGCAAACTCAACCAAAGCCAAATTCTTCTCCCAACTATCAAAATCTAAGACACATGGTCTTAGCATATCATCTTGAGTTTGTATAGTCTTTTCAGACTGTCCATCAGACTGTAGATGATAAGTTGTGCTAAAGTTTAATTTTGTACCCATGGCTTGCAGACTTCTCTAAAACTTTGAAGTTAATCTAGGATCTCTATCAAACACTATAGAGATGGGTACTCCGTGAAGCCTCACAAGTTCCTTTACATATAACTCGGCAAACTGATCCAAGGAAAAGGTCATTTTCACTTGTAAGAAGTGCGTCGATTTAGTCAAACGGTCAACTATTACCAAAATTGCACTATTACCAAAATTTTCACTGACAGCTATAATTTATATACACGACTTTTATTTCAAAATTTTCACATTAGCAAGTTTAAAATTAAAAAAAAAAAAATCACAAGTCTACAGAAATGCATACCGTGCTCTAATACCAACTGTAATACCCCCGATTTTACAAAATAATATTTCACTAAAGAGGGGCTACAAAAAGAATAAATATTACGAAAGATAAATTTTATGAAGAACATCTATAAGATAAATCATGAAATTTCAATAAATATTCCACCATTTAAATTAAAACTACCAAAAGAAAATCATCAATATTCAAATCAAAGCGGAAGCTACCAAGTAAAAGAAAAAAAAAAATAATCCTAATAGAATACTAACTATATGTTGTGACTCAACAATTTGACGAAACCCCAAATTTCAACACCACAAGAATTCAAAGTCATCCATTAAAATAAATTAAGAAATATTTTTCTAATTAACCTCTTCTCGCCTCCACCGCCTCGTCGCCAGCTTAGAACTACTTAATCTGAAATTGTTTAGAAGGGGTGAGTGTAACAAATACACTCAGTGGTGGCTATGTGTTGCTCACATCAATTTGACTATGTAAAGAAAACATAAAATTCATACTCATAAAATCAATAGTTAACAGTCAAAATATCTAGAGCATGGTGCCTCCAATGACCACTTAACAATCACGGACGTATTTACGGTCCTTGGCTCTTGAGCATGGTGCCTCCAACAACCACTTAACGATTCCGCACCTATTTACGGTCCCTGACTCATATATTAATTGCACAATAATATAAATTTTAATATGCACGGTAGGCTCCCCCAAGGACCACTTAACGATCCCGGTCCTATTTACCGCCCCTGGCATCCTCTCAAATACAATCAAGTATCTCAATTACAATCATACAAGTACTCAATCATGAACTCACGTCACATAAGAAAATTAATATGAACAAAATAAACCACTTGCATAATTAAAAAACCCACCTTAAAGTCTTTTATTTTCTTGATATTCGGACTGAAGTTTACTAAGCTCTACGTTCTATTGTCAATTCACCTAGCAGTCAAAATTAGAGTATGTATATATTAGTAGGTATATTTAATAAAACTTATATTAGAATTTTACTATCATCTATAAATTTTGAAAATCAATTACTCAACTGTAAAATAAAAATATCAAATTGTTGGAAAGAAACCCATTTGATACGACTGAAATTTTATAAACAAAATTGAAGTTAATAAACAAGTATGAAATCGTGATATCCAATTCCTCTCATTTTCTTTCTATAACTCACACAAGTGCACTACTAGCTGTAACCTAACCTATTACATATATATAAATATATATACGCATTACATGATATGTTACTATAAACTAACTCACACCATCTTATATGTTATAAATTCCATATAATATAACCTGCATATGCATAATAGTTCTGATAGCCATACACCTTTACACACCTATACAAAATATACACAACACATACTAATTTTACACAACTCCTTTACCTTATTTGTGATGATTACAATGCATTTATCCATGTCTCACTCATCACCATCCATAATCACACATATATATAAACTTTTTACGTAGACACTTTTTTATCACAAGCATACATGTGTAGATACACATCATGATTCACCCTGTACACCATCTATATACTTACATACATATACATTCTGCATTCAACACACACATGATCATG
The DNA here is from genome assembly GCA_958295605.1 of Ajuga chamaepitys. Lineage (NCBI taxonomy): Eukaryota > Viridiplantae > Streptophyta > Magnoliopsida > Lamiales > Lamiaceae > Ajuga > Ajuga chamaepitys. Next base: position 21,753,751 of record OY282498.1, on the reverse strand, counting down.
CAAATTATGTAATACACAAACTTATTTGCATACATCTCAACACATATTATATAATACGTACTTCTTTATACATTTGATTCTCATAGAACCAATCATGGGCATTACATACAAATACACCAATCAAATCAACCTATATATTACATACCCTCACACAATTTTATTAAGCATACACACACGCACATCAAATCCATATACAATAAATAACTTACATGAAGATTGACACACTCGTTTGTAGAATTAGGAAAAGATTAAGTCTTTTTATTCTTTCCTTTTTGTATTAGCTGATTAGTAGGAGATCCCCTCAATTAAGGGATCGTGATTCTTTTCTTTATTTAGACATATCATTGTACTATAAATCTCCTTGTACATTGCTTAGAGAAATATAACAGAAACTCAATTACAAAAATACAATAATTCTCCCTTCTATTACAAAATATGAATCTTTCTTGTTCTTTCAACATGGTATCAGAGCGGAATTTCGATCTTCTTTGAAGTCGAACTTTCGTTCTCATCATCTACCATGGAAAACCCGACCGAAACAACACTCTCACAACCTTCAGAAACAGATATCTGAACCCTTATCCAGTATCTTCAGAAAAATGCCATGAACCAGAACCCGACAATCGAAACATCACCATTGATGGTGAATGTGAAACTGAACAACCGAAATTATGCAATTTGGTCGAAACTGATGGGGATGTTCTTCAGAGGAAGAGGACGGGGCAACCACATCACAGGCCATCCTCCGTCCCCTTCCGTCAGTGATCCCGGTTTCTCAACGTGGGACGTCGTCGACAATGCCGTAAAAGGATGGATTATCAATTCCATCGAACCGACTCTAGTGCCCAATTTTTTACAGTATCCGACAGCACAGGCACTATGGGAAGGACTGGAAGACACATATAACAGTGGCACGAACTACATGCAGATCTTCGAGTTGATGACTCGAGCAATTCAAACCAAACCGGAAAATCAAACATTAGAACAATATTATAGCAATCTTCAAGCCATATGGGCTGAAATCGACCAAAGGCAACCCAACAAATTCACGGGAGAGGAAAATATACAACTGTATAATTGCCTAACACAGGAAGTGAGATTGCACCAGTTTTTGGCCGGAGTAAATGACAGATTCAATCCCGTAAAACGGGATATCTTGAACCAGGATCCTCTCCCTTTTCTAGCAGCCGCGTACACTACGATCCGTCGAGAATCACTACGAATCGGAGTAATGATTCCATCTGAAGAACGTCAAAACTCAGGGGAGGCGTTCACCGCAAAAGGGGTTCCCAGGGGAGAACGATCAGTGTCTCAGAGATCATCATCCCGCCAATCCGATAAAGATAAGCTCAAGTGCACTCACTGTGGTGGAAACAAGCACACCAGGGAGACGTGCTTCCAATTGAATGGGTATCCCGAATGGTGGGACGAAAGCCGTCATCGACAGAGGAATAACGGCGGCGACGACCACCACCCACAGCAACTCTAAACAGGCCACCAGCGGCGGTGGCAACATTCCATCGGCATCAACCAGCGAGGTTGCCGCCTTCACCCATGGCGGAAACCCCGAAGAAGGAAAAAGACACGAAGCGGCGGAAACCAGAGGAGAGAGGAATGAAGGGTTGAATAGAGGTATGAGGGATGGAGGAAGGGTTTATAACCCTAATGGGAGTAAGTTTCCTATTCTGTCCCCATCCCACCTACAAAATTCCAATATGACCTCTAATTCTACTTTGAATACATCACATGTGAAAGGTGAAAATGATAAAAAATGGATTTTTGATTGTGGCGCGACGGACACTATGACATTTGATCGAAATGATATTATTGATTCGTCAGAACCGAAAAAAACTTTCATTAAAAATGCTAATGGATGATTTTTTTCCGGTTCAAGGGGGCAGGGTCTGTTGAAATCTCTCCGAAAATCAAATTGTCTAATTGTCTCTATGTTCCATCTCTATCGTGCGAATTATTATCCATCAGCCAAGTGACAAAGGAGCTTAACTGTGTGGCACTGATCTATCTGAACTTCTGTTTGTTACAGGATATTCGTTCGAGGGAGATAATTGGGCGTGGTTCTGAACATAATGGACTGTACTATGTTGATGAGCTGTCTGAAGGAGGAACTGCGTATCTAGCTCAAGGATCTCAAAACCGGCATCGTCGGTTAGGTCATCCCTTAGATGATTACCTTAAACACTTGTTTCCTTCTTTTATTTCAAAGAATGATCGTGTTTTATGCGATACTTGTCATTTGGCCAAAAGTCACCGAACTTCTTTTTCTTCTACGGATAATAAAAATTTTGTGTCGTTTTCGCTTGTTCATTCTGATGTTTGGGGGGCCGCTCCTGATTCAATAGATACTGATTTTCGGTGGTTTGTTTTATTTATTGATGATTGCACTCGTATGACTTGGGTGTATTTTTTGAAACAAAAATCTGAAGTCTATAGTTGGTTTGTTGATTTCTCCAATCTTGTGAAAAGTCAGTTTCATAGCACTGTTCAGATCCTCCGATCCGACAATGGGGGGGAGTATGTTAACCATGACTTCAAAACCTTTTTTTCAGAAAAATGGGATTGTTCACCAAACCACCTGTCCTTATACACCTCAATAGAACGGGGTAGCTGAACGGAGAAATCGTCATATCTTAGAAATCACACGTGCTCTGTTACTTGAATCCCAAGTGCCGACCAATTATTGGTTTGAAGCCATTGCCTTTGCTGTCTATCTCCTTAATAGATTACCCACACGGGTGCTAAAATTCAAAACCCCTCTACAAGTTCTCTCCTCCAAATTTACTCTACCCTCTATCCTTATGCTACAACCTAGGATATTTGGGTGTTCTGTGTATGTCCACATTCCAAAAATCCATCGAAATAAACTTGACCCTTGTGCTATGAAGTGTGTATTTCTTGGTTATGGGATTCATCAAAAAGGTTATCGGTGTCTCGATCCCATCTCCAAGAAACTTTATGTTACGATGGATTGCGAGTTTATCGAAACAGAGTACTATTACGCCTCTAATAATACAGGTGTTGAGGGGGAGAACACAGGTCAATACTCTGATTGGATGTTTAAAGAAAACTGAGAACCGAATTATTCTGAAGAAGTACAGTCCACTTCAATGAACCTCAGCCCAACATCTCTCTCACCGAATATCTCGGAGGTACAAACTTCTGATTCTGATCCCGAGACTTATGGTTATCCTCCAATTTCTGTATATTGTCCTAACATCACAGGTCAAGATGAGAACTCTTACTCTCTCCCACCAAGGCAGAACAGAGGGATTCCTCCTCAGAGGTACAGTTCTGAATACAAGCCGAAGAAATCCAGATATCCCATTATCAACTTTATTTCTGGTGGAAGCGGGAAAGTTCAATTTTTAGAGAGAAGTTATCCACAACATACCCAGAAATGCAGAAGAAGCACATAAATGTCCAGAATGGAGGGAGGCAATGAACAACGAAATGATAGCTCTCAACAAAAGTGGAACATGGGATAAAAGCAAGATACCACCAGGGAAGAAACCAGTTGGTTGTAGATGGGTCTTCACCATCAAATATAACCCAGACGGCGAAGTAGAAAGGTATAAAGCACGACTGGTCGCTAAAGGATACACTCAAGTGTATGGAATCGACTATGCAGAAACTTTTCCCCTTGTGGCAAAATTGGATACAGTAAGAGTTTTGCTCTCAGTAGCAGCAAATCGTGACTGGCCTCTATACCAGTTTGATATGAAGAATGCGTTTCTCCGTGGAGATCTGACCAAAGAAATATACATGGAAATCCCACCGGGCTTTGAAGGAGATTTTGAAGAAGGTGAAGTATGTCGATTAAGGAGGTCTCTTTATGGGCTGAAACAGTCACCTCGGGCCTGGTTTGGAAGGTTCACTTCGGCGATGAAGAAATACGGATATACTCAGAGCAACTCAGATCACACATTGTTCCTAAAGAGGAGGTATTCTAAAATCACATGCTTAATCATTTATGTAGATGACATGATTATTTCAGGAGACGATGAAGAAGAAATCCAACTCCTTCAAAGGAAGTTGTTCTCCGAATTTGAAATGAAGAGTCTTGGTGGGCTGAAGTACTTTCTCGGGATAGAAGTGATGAGATCTATGGAGGGAATATTCCTGTCTCAGAGGAAGTACGTTCTGGACCTTCTTGCTGAAACAGGGCTTCTAGATTGTAAACCAGCAGAAACCCCGATCGTCGTCAATCACGGGCTAAGAGGGGACTCGAGCAATAAGCCAACATATAAGGAACAATATCAGAGGATTGTTGGTAAACTGATTTACCTTTCACACACAAGATCAAACATAGCGTACGCAGTTGGGGTCATAAGTCAGTTCATGCATAAACCCTTGGTGGAACACATGGATGCGGCCATAAGGATTATGAGGTACCTAAAATCATTCCCGGAAAAACAAGCACTTGGATGTTTTCGGGTACACTGATGCTAACTGGGCAGGAAATATCACTGACAGACGGTCTACAGCTGGATACTTCATTTTCGTAGGAGGTAACCTTGTGACCTGGAGGAGTAAAAAACAAAAGGTGGTGGCACTCTCTAGTGTAGAAGCAGAATTTCGAGGAATCGTAAAGGGGATTACGGAATTATTGTGGATAAAGAAGTTAATGACTGAGATGGGACTGTTGGAAACAAGAACCTTTAAACTCTACTGTGACAACAAAGCAGCTGTTAGCATCTCACATAATCCTGTACAGCATGATCGAACCAAGCATATAGAGATCGACAGACATTTCATCAAGGAGAAGTTGGATAATGAAGATATCACTCTTCCATTTGTCAAATCTGAAGATCAACTTGCAGATATCTTGACGAAAGCTGTCTCTGGAAGAGCCTTCCATAGAGTTCTTAGCAAGTTGGGCATGTGGGATACTCCACCTACCAACTTGAGGGGGAGTGTAGAATTAGGAAAAGATTAAGTCTTTTTATTCTTTCCTTTTTGTATTAGCTAATTAGTAGGAGATCCCCTCAATTAAGGGATCATGATTCTTTTCTTTATTTAGACATATCATTGTACTATAAATCCCCTTGTACATTGCTTAGAGAAATATAACAGAAACGCAATTACAGAAATACAATAATTCTCCCTTCTATTACAGAATATGAATCTTTCTTGTTCTTTCAACATCGTTACCATACTTACTCACACCTATTTATTATTTACATAGATACAAAATCAATTCAATTTCGCTACAAGAATTAGGAAGATGATTTAGCAACAAAAGAATTAAAGAACATTCAAACCTGCGTTTCTCCCGCCAGCGGCCAAAACAAAAAATCCCTCTTATTCTTTTCACCGAACTTGCGTACTAATTTATTTAGGGCTTTATAAAAAAATTCATGTGATTTAATCAATATATATAGGGGATTCTAAATTAGTGTTAATAGAATTGGACTTCTATTTTTCTTTTCCTTTTTGGGATTGTGGGTTTTATTACTCCTAATAGAATTCCAATATATATCAGCCATTCTAAATAATATATATATATATATATATATATATATATATATAATCATTAATATTATTATTTGGGGCCGGTACACCAAGGCTCATTAATTTGCTGGAGTTTCTAGAAGGTTGAATATTAATTCAGTAATTAATATTATTATTATAAATAATTATTATTTTCGAAAACTTGGAGACTAAGTTTTGAAATCACGGTTTTTAGCTATGTTTAGGAGTAGTTTTGTCTTGCATGCCAAGTTTATTTAGTTACCTTATTAGTTTAGATTTCTAAGATCTTTTATGTTCCTATGAGGAGAAGATCTCTAGTTTTTATGTTATAAATAGGCTCCCTTATTTTTGAAACTAACATACCATTCATCAATAATATTTTGTGAGTTTTATCTCTCTCTAGTTCTTTCGAACTTGTTGAACTTATCAAAAATTCTTTACGTGGCATTCTCTATTAACTTATCAAACGACTTTCCATTCTATTTGTTGTGTCTTTGTTATTCCAAGGTTCTTGTTTCAAATACTTGCATCGGCTTGAGATTTCTATACTAGAGTTCATGGGTTGCTGAATCAAGTGTTGAGGATTCATCCATCTGTTATGTTCGTATCTATATGCTTTCCGCTTCGGATTCTCATTACAACATTAAATTATGACCGAGGATCGTATCACCATTGGATATTCATTTCATCTTCACGACTAGGATAACTTATAGAGAAATGATCCTAGGTAAGTTACAAGACAAACACATTTTTCTCTTTGTGAGCTTTCTACGACATTCTTAATTTCAATTAGCTAGTCAATAGTTTGAGATTTTCATCAAATTTATGGTATTTTAGAATTTACAATACAACTCAAATATTTCCTTTATTTTTTTTAGGAAATACAAATATTTAACTAGGGAGCTAACAAAAATTATGAGGCATAACCTGAAGATATAAAGGGAGAGTTTTATAGACCATTCTCTTATAAATTCATTTCAAACCGAGAGTGGGGTTAATTCGGAAATGACGTAAATCTATAAGGCTATTGGGGTAGCACCCCAATTTTCACATATGCATATCATGTTTACGTTACACTTATATTATGCCATAAAAAGCCATTCTTTTAATGATTAAATATCATATTTCATTTTGCGTTGACATGTTTGCCAAGTGTGTAGAGACAATCAGACGACTCTATTCCAGTTTGGCCTAATAAGTCAAGAGGTTAGGTATCACTTATAAATAAGACAAGGCTAAATATCATAATCAATGAATTTACCTTTTTTTTTCTAGTAGAGACTAATTTTGTTTGATGATCTACATGATGATTTCTTAAATTTTGGATATACTCTTACGTGAACATATATGTGTATAACTTCGAAATCTATGATATAATGAATTATTAATTTATGTGGTTGATAAGCATATTACCAGGCCTATAACATTCATATAAGCACAATTTAATAGGATATACATGTCATCCAAGTGACTTGACAAATATATGCAAAGAGAGAGGATTCCTTATACTTTTCATGAAAGTATTCCATGCAATAATAACCTTAAACTAAAACACATGCACACGTCCACTTCTATTATATAATTTTGAATTCGAAAGCACTAGCTAAGTAAATGGTAGCAAACGAATTGATCTTGGTAAGTTCATAGTGGCTGACCGCCCTTGAGCCAAGCCATAAGATGGCTCTTACCACACCTCTTAAATACACCTAACCCAAGGCACCCTACAACCCTTTTTGAAGCCTTTATGTCTCATTATTTTATATGAAGGATAGGTACACAACCATTGGATCACTTAGAAAACAAGGGAGTAGAGGTGTCGACACCTCAAACCCTAAATAGTACCCTCGACTCAACTATCTCCTCCTCCAAAACCTATTCCCTACTCACTCTCCTTCACTTTTGCGTTTGTCAAGCATAATGTGATAAGCTCTAACAGAGAAACAAATAACAATATTGCCCTTACCCTTTCATTTCCATCGGAAAAGAGAGAGAGAGCGAGAGAGAGAGAGAGAGAGAAAGAGAGAGAGAGAGAGAAAGAGAGAAAATAAAGTTATATATTAAAAAAAGGAATAAAGTAAAAGAGGGGAGAAAAACGGCAAAACCAAAAGCAACCTCAACAAGGAGAGGAGCTCGAAACGAAGCTGCTATCACAAGTCGATAGCTAGAAAATAAAAAATGATGTGGTGGCCTCGTTAAAACCTATGCATGGCAAAACCCAGTCAGAAAATTTTGCATGGGAAAAGAGTACCATCAAAAGTCAGCAAAAACGAAAATACTCCGCATAGAAATCCTTATAAGCTAGAGCTGCCACCGTAGGAGGTGGTGTAAGAAACCAAGTGTACTGCACATGCATTTTAGAAAGGGCATCAACAGTTTGATTTCCTTCTCGATAGATATGTGTAATCATATATTCCGTACTTATAAGGAACCAAGATTTAACCCTCTACATTCGAGAAATAAGATGCCAAGGAACTCTGCCAGAACGAGTATTAAATAGCTGAACAAAAAAACTAGAATCACATTCTAGCCAAATTTTCTGCCAACCACGAGTATAAAATAGCAGCTTCTAATTCTGCTTCGAATGCAAACCATCTCTGAACGAAGAGCTAAAATTACCTAGAGGGAAGCCCCTCGAATTACGAAAGATGACCCCTCCATAAATGTTAACTTTAACCCATCCCTACCAAGGTGGAATCCAAAAAAATAGAAATAATGTTCATAATCTTCCCCGGTATGGGTTGAACCCATAAGCGCTGCAAACATACCATATCCAGAGAGGAATTCCGGATGCACCCTATCCGAAAAGAAGCTGCTTCTTTGATAGCTGTCCAAATACAAACCAATACCTCCGTGACCGTATAAAGACTATCATAAAAAATCGCCCTATTACGGGGCGCCCAAAGTGCCCAAACATAAACGCAACCCTCCACAGAGCGAAGATTTGCGAACTAAAATTGAACTCCATTACCTGCAAAAACAAGCTAAGAATGCCGAAATGAGTAAAAAACTCCACATCAAAGGCCCAACACAATTTTTTAAGGACCAAAAGAGAGAAAGAACGTACTGCAAAAACATGAGCCATCGTCTCCTCGTGATAACCACAAAGAAGCAAGCAGGTAAAGGTTTGCCACTAAAACATGCTTCTATATTTAAACATTTATCAACATTAAAAACAAACTACGAGTTATAAAATTTCTTAATAACTAATTTATTATTTTCATAAAACTAACTCGTAAACCCACATCTTTGAATCAAAATCCCTATTTTACATTAGGAGATTATAAGTAGTAGAATCCTCCAACTTAAAACTGTTTAAAAGATTAAACACTTATAACTATAGTTGACACTGAAGACTTACACTATAATACTTAACTTCAAATACATTTACTTTGTTATCTTTACATGTTATTGGGAACTTGCCCGTGCTAGCAAGATCCCCTGCCATTCATTGGACCTAATAATATTTTAAGCATAGCATCATGAGTTATGTGAACCCAGTGGATAACACTTATTTAATATTCTATAAGACTGTATACTAACATGCAAGCACTTTAGTAGTCAACCCATCAGCCAGCCAACTCTGACCCGAAGGTCCCTGTATAACGGAATGACACCGATGCCAAGCCAGTGACCTGAAGGTATAACAGAATGACCATGAGGCCAAGCCGGGTGATAGGAAGGTCCTATATAACGGAATGGTCCTGCAACCAAGCCGGTGTACATAGGAATAACAAGCAAAATGATACTATATAAAGTTACCCACTTTTTCGGAAGACTTGCTTTAACGTAATGTACGTTCTTTGGTATAATTACTTTGAGGAAGCTTTGAGGTTGTCTGGTCCAACTCGTACTACACTCACCGTGATTTGAAACCTTTAGTCTTATAAGTTTCTTCATTAGTCTTCTCGTTTTCATAAATTATTCTAAATCATAATCTTAGTTCATACGTATAATTATTGAACATGTGTACTTATACTTATTCATATAAACAATATCAACATCATCGCACATAACACTTTAGATACATAGATAATTACATAGTAATATTCGACTGACTTAGCTAACGTATTATTCCACTCACATAATTATGTAATGCTAAATCAATATAAGATACTACAGCTTTTAGGAAAATATAATTCATAGCATATGCATATAATGATTTGTAAGTATATTGACAAATTAGAGCATGAAAAATCACATAATACGTATAATAATCAAAAAAATATGAAAGTTTACATAACTATACATTGTGTTCTATAATTTACCATACTAAAATAGCTCCTTTAAAAAATAAAGTGTAATTACTTATAAAGTCTTCAATTAGAGAAAACAAACTCTCCATTATTAGGCCTTAAGAACAACCCGTATTGTAAAATTCGCTATAAATCATATATTTCATAAAATCCTCTCAAATTTACATATAAACTCCTACGATTATATAATGAATATAGTAAAATATCACTTGAAACAACAAAGGCAATAATTTTGTAAAAATCACATTCAATGATCAAAACTGATAGACTTTAGAACTAAATCATCTTCTCTTGTAAAAATCCCTAAAAATCATAAAATTTACAAAACTTCCTCAAAATATAACCGCAACTCCTTAAATTTTATAATACATCATAGTGCAACAGTTTTAGAAACCTTAATGGGAGTAATTTTATAAAAGTATTTCCTAGACGCAAATTAATAATGTTTTGGCCTAAAATTAGCTTATTTTTTAAAATTCATTATAAATCACAAACTCAACGAAGCATCTTCAAATTCAAAAAATTATAAGTAAATGATTTTAGAAGATTTTCCAAAATTGCATGTAGAACATAAATTTTACAGACGACGTATTCAAGTAAAGTTCACAAATTAGATACTATATTTTTCAACATGTGACTATATAAATCTTATAAATAATCAATAATAAAATATCTAAAGGTACAAAACATAGTTAACTAACACACATATACCAATTTTGCATTACGTAGCAAAATCGGTAAATCGACGATCAACTGTATAAAACCCCTAACATGTATACTACCAACAAGCAATATACAAATCTAAAGCTAAAGGAAACCACCCTTAACCAATCAAATAATATAATAAATTAAGGCCTAAGTATTCATATAATTTACAAGTTACGGATTACGTCATTTTACCTTATCCTCATCAAAGATCTTGAGATAGAGAGAGAAGGAGCGAAAGTCGAGCGTGTAAGAGTATGATGTTTCGTCTTTTTATATCTTACCAATACTAGGGTTATTTTTTGGAGGATGCCTTAATTTATTTTTCAATGGAAATGGTAGCACATGTCATTTTCCGAAACACTAAGGAGTTATAGTAGCATGTAAATGTAGATGTGATTGGTGGAGAGAAAGACTAGTGTTTGCGGTCCGAGGTTATGTGGGTAACTAGGGAAGAGGTCGTGTGTGGAATATTAAGAAGCTAACATCCTCCTTCACTCATCTAATCCATTCCTAAAATGATATCAAAAAGTTTTGTTCCTATAGTCAATTATCCAACCTCGAATTCGTGCTTTGGTTCATCTTAACACTTCTTGCATCCTTGAAATCATTAGGTGGTCTGCTAAAAGTTCCCTGGCTTCTCAGTTCACACTACATTGCATCCAATCCCAAATCATTTCTAGGCTTCTTTTTTTTCCATCTTAATCAACATCTACTAAAATTCAAAATTCTATTTCAACAATACATAGCAATTCACGAGGAGATGAATTATAAAGAAATGCTTTCAATCAGCAGTTAAATTGATAAACAATTTTTTAGACATCTGTCGAGGAAAATAAGTAGATAAATCATAATCTTAAAACTATATTTTGTAAAAGTTTAATTTCTCTCACTGTCTGCTTACTTTCCTTTAAACATATTTTTTATTTTATTAAAACAAAGATAAATCAACATTCATAGATTTAAAAATTCTGTAAAATAAAATAATTAAAAAAATTCCTTTCTTTCACACGTTTTGACATTTCATCTCATGAAAACTCTTTGGATCTTTTAAGTAACTGTCGCTGGATGGCTCAAATATAAAGTTAAGTTGTGATTCCCCTTTTCATATACATCTTTAACTTTCTTACTATATTGCTTTATGGCTTCTTATGAGTACTGGTTTAGAAATAAACCTCTCTTCTATATTTCATGAATATCTCATTTATTTATTGCAACCTCTGCTACAATAAGCTTATGTTTCTTAACCATTACATCATACCTCCTTTATATAACTACCCCATCGAGCAAAACTACCCCATGCATGACTAGGAGTTATGTTTCATGCACTACAAATCTAGAGACACTACTTGTAAGGAAGCAAGCGAGATCTAGATGGACCACAAAAGTCTTAAGTAATTCTTCACTCATAAGGAGATAAACATGCGATAAAGCATATGAGAGGATTTAGTAAAAGACTATGATTGCACTATCTCCTACAATCCCGACAGGGCTAATGTAGTAGCAGATGCCCAAAGCTAGAGGAGTAACCCCACCTCAGCTATAGTAGTTGCCGTTATGAGAAGTCTGCAACAAGAGTTTGTATGTACTGGCGAACAACTGAGAGGGTTTTTAACCGCTCTAAGGATGCAACCCAGCCTAAAGGAAAGGATTAGAGTCGCACAGGAAGGCGACAAGTTCTTGCCTAAAATGCGGGAGATAGATCTGATGAGTTCAGAGAAGGGATTTGAGATATCCTCAGATGGAACCTTATTGTTCCATGAACGAACTATGCGCCCAAGGAATCAAAACTCCGAGAAGAAGTCCTAAGAGAAGCTCACGACACATCTTTTTCTGCCCATCGAGGATTCCGTAAAATGTACCATTATCTAAGAACTAGTTTCTGGTGGAGAGGCATGAAACATAGTATAGAACGATATATAGCAAGACACCAGGTGTGCCAACATGGTAAGGCGATGTACGAAAATCCAACAGAGCTGTTGCAACCCTTACCTATTCTAGAATGATAATGGGAGGATGTGAGCATGGATTTCATAGTGGATTTACCCTGATCACCAATAGGTCAAGATGTTGTATGGGTAATAGTGGATAGACTCACTAAGATAGCTCACTTTTTTTCCAGTTAAGACAACATACATTGTAGTAGCTAAGTTTTCTCTACGTGGACCAGATAGTACGGTTCCATGGAGTGCTAGTAACAATTGTGTTGAATCGAGATTCAAGTTTCACCTCAAGGTTCTAGAAGAGTCTACATGAATCTTTGGGAACTACCCTGAACTTTAGTTCAGTGTATCACCCACAGTCGGACGAAAAAAACTAGAGGACCAACAAGACGCTTGATGACATTATTCGAGCATGCATCTTGGGCTTTGGAGGTTCATGGAAAGAGCATCTATCTTTGGTCGAGTTTGCTTATAACAATAATTATCAAGCGGCTATAGGGACAGACCCATTTGAAGCCTTGTATGGGAGAGGATGTAAGACCCCTTTTGAGTTGGGATCGCACGATTAAAGAAAAACCCTAGGGCCAGAGATGATTTAGGAGGCCACCAAGAAACTAGACAAGATCAAAGCCCGAATACGAGCTACACAAGATTGATGAGGTCTTACGTTGATAAGTGACGTAAGGACATAAGATATAAGGTAGAAGAGAGAATGTATTTTCTAAAGGTATCACCACTTAAGGGTGTAGCCTGATTTAGCAAGAAGAGAAACTTAGACCTCGATTTGTGGGCCCTTTTGAGATCTTGGAGAGGATGGGCGAGGCAGCCTATCGTGTGGCTTTGCCATCAGACCTTTCCAAGATAATAATCTATTGTACTTCTTTTATCACCACTGTAAGCCAAATGTTCTCTCGACATGAGCATCAAATGTTACCCTTATATTATGCATGCTTATCATATGGACGATTTTTTTTTATTCTAGATCATTTAATTTTTTATTATCTTCTTCAATTGAGTGAGAGATGATTATGATCCTATGTTAAAAAATTTCGATCTCATTCACTTGTGAGAAGTAATAAAATTAAATTTGGATCCGAATAAAAATATAAAATAGACCAGTATCTAACATATTGTGCATAAACACAGAGATGGATGCACAAGTGGCACCGTATGGCAGCACCATGCCATGTGGCACCGTATGATTCAGTTTTTGCTGGACCATAAGAATGACCTTTACTATACTATGGCTATGCCCGTTGAGCTAGATAATGGACAGAATGCCCAATATTATCTACTTGTTTTCATGCAAATTATTGTCATAATGGTTTTTACATTAATGTTGCATACGCCTATGTTTATGTGACAAATATGTGTAATTTATGTGAATTTGTGTGAAATTTATGTGAAGTTATGGGTAAAACCATATTGTGTGTATTGTATACGGGTAATACCGTACTAGCTATGTTAGGACTGCGGGTAACACCGTACAAATCCTCGGGTCGCTCCCGAATATGCTATGCTTTTCAAAAACCTTACGGATAAAACCGTACATGCTATGCTTTTCAAAAGCTTTACGGGTAAATCGTATATGCTATGCTTTTCAAAAGTCGTACAGGTAAAACCGTACATGCTATGCTTTTCAAAAACCTTACGGGTAAAACCGTACAGGTTATGCTTTTCAAAAACTTTACGGGTAAAACCGTATATACTATGCTTTTCAAAAATCGTACGGATAAAACCGTAGATGCTACGCTTTTCAAAAATCTTACTAGTAAAACCGTACATCCTATGCTTTTCAAAAACTTTACGGGTAAAACCGTATATGCTATGCTTTTCAAAAATCGTACGGATAAAACCGTACATGCTACGCTTTTCAAAAACCTTACGGGTAAAACCGTACATGCTATGCTTTTCAAAAACTTTTCGGGTAAAACCGTATATGCTATGCTTTTCAACAGGTAAAACCGTATATGCTATGCTTTTCTTTTTAATATACATTTCAAGTTTTAATTTTATTATATATAATGACAATGTTTTATGTCGAACTTGGGAAGAATTATAATAAAATATGTTGTTAAAAATTGAGACATGTCATATTGTTGGTTGTTTTACATATAAGAAAATAAAATAGTTGTTAACATAGAACAATCTCTTGAGAGAGAGAGAGAGAGAGAGAGGCGAATACATAATTTTTCATCTTTTTATTTTTGAGAGGGAAAATTGACGAATTGTGAAATTGATTGAGGGAAAATGAAGGTCGTGTCCAAGCAAATCTTGGTGGTGATGGAAACATAATCAAGTGTAAAAAAAATTAGTCAATGTTTTAATTGAAAAAGAATTATAGTTGGTTACCAACATTGATAAGATTTAAAAGTCATGTTGTAATTGAAAATTTGAGCAAAGGTCGTGATTTTTTGAATAATAAACTCTATTTTATACTATATTAGAATATACATTTTTATATTACATTTACAAGTCATGCATTGCACGGTGATAATGCGCAATCTGATATCCAAGAAACTTAGCGAAAAACGTACGTAAGCAATATGAAAAAACACAAGATTTACGTGGTTCGATCCGGAGATCTACGTCCACGGGCACAAAATAGCACCTGCCGAGGTGTTTCTTTTTCTAGATCTTTTAGTTTACACGTAGTAATTTCAGAATACAGAATGCGAACCCTAATTCAGAGTTCTTTTCTCCAATTTATACTAAACCCTACTAAACCCTAACTGAACCCTAACTAACTCCCTATTATCACGCCTCTTTTCCGCTGCATGGCGGTTGGGAACGGATCGTGGGCCTTGAGTCGCGGAACAAGCCATAAGTTGGGCCGCGCCACACGCGTTATCCGGGACGCGTACCTCTGGGCCTTCTGGGCCGGTTAATGGGCCGAGGTTCTGGGCCAGTTAGTGGGCCGGGGTGTTAGGTATTAACCCGACCCGAAGTGACCGAGCCATCCCTATCAGATGCCCCCCCCCCAGCCGGAGCGAGGAAGGAGCTTCGGTTGTAACCGGGGTGTTTCTGGGTGGCCAAGACGGTTCCGCGTCGAAGGTGCTCCACAGCGTAGTCCGTGGAAGCTGAATCGAACTAGGCCGAATTACGCCGGGATGATAGCGAGTCCCCCAAAAGCAAGAAACGGTATCGGAAGTCTATGATGATCTGGCCGAGGTAAAGGAATCACCGGAGTGTAGTAGTTTGGCCGAAATGAAGGGAGCACCGGAGTGTGGTAGTGTGGCCGAGGTGAAGGGATCACCGGAGTGTAGTTTAAATCTTCCTGGCCAAGAGTGAGGTTGATGTGATTGGCGGCGCCATCATGAGAGAGAGGGATGTGAAGTGACACGCTCTGCGATTTCCAATAAACCTGTTCCCCACGCGCCTTGGGAACCGTAAAGCGCGTGAATATCACGTCCAAATCTCCATCACTGAATTTGAATAGGCTGTATCAGAGCCGTTGGTTTTTGTGTATATATTTGGAATAATGGCACAGTAACCCTTCATCTTCTTCATTGCGATTTGCCAGTTTAGAAAGCGGGAAAAAAGGGGAATTCTGTGCTTGTGATTCATCTCAAATCAAAAACTTCTCAAACTCAAACCAAGTAAGTATGCCTTCTTCTTCATCTTCTTCTTCTGTTCGGGAAGTAGGGACTAAGAACGCCCCGTTAGATGTGCCACCTCTGCGAGTCCTAATTCCAGAGAGGAATGAGGTTAGGACTGTGGATCGAGTCGATGGCAGGGAAACCAATGTCAAGATGGTCGGTTTCTATGAATGCGTGGAGGAGGACTTTGAAGTGTCCACTGTAGCGTTACGTATGACGCGAGTGCAGATTGAGAGAGAAATCCCCTCATTTTACCTTCCCTTTAATTTAGAATACATAGTACCGGACCCCGGTGATAGGGCCTGCTGCCCGCCGCAGGGTTTCATTAGTGTGTATATAGATTTCCTGAGAATAGGCTTGAGATTGCCCCTGTGGGACATTGTGGTCCGGTTACTGAGTTACTATAACATTGCCTTAAGCCAACTAGCGCCAAATGCGGTGAGGCAAGTAGTCGGATTCACCGTAGTGTGCAAAAATGCCGGGGTAGAACCAACCGTAGAGCTATTTAGGTTTTTTTACCAACTGAAAGCCTTCGGTAAATCCAAGGGGTGGTACTCCTTCAGTCCCCGAGCCCGAGGTGGGTTCAAGGTGCAAAACCCGAGTAAGGTAGAGGGATGGAAGGAGAGGTTTATTTTTGTGAAGAACGGAGTAGCTCTCCCGAAGTGGAGGAGGGATGAGGTACTCGATACTGCCCCAGTGGAGAATCCGGAGGCCGAAGTCGTACATTCATTCCGGTCAGTGGGGACTTTCAAGACCCTCTGTACTGAGGAGGAACTGGAGGGGGCCGGACTGAGCCCGTATTATTCGGGCGATGCGGTTGTTGAGGAGGGTAGGAGTTCTCGTGTTATGCTTTTTACAAACTGTTGTTTTGTATAGAACTAACTTCAAACTTTGCATGCAGTGGGACGCTTCGGAAAAGAGCCGACTGGAAGCCCCGCGGTGGCTGCGGCGGCCAAAAAGAAAGGGAAAACTGCTGAGGCATCTCCCCGGGGGAAGATGTCACCTGGCGCAAGGCCCAGCGCTGGGTCCGATGAGCAGGTAGGAGCGGCGAGGCCTACCCCTGTATCCAAGAAGAGGCCGGAGCCATCTAGGACTCCTCCAGCAACAACAAAAAGACTCCGCACCGGGGAGAGCATGGAAGTAAATCCAGGAAGTTCTGTTAGTTACTGTTAACGCAAATGCAGTTTACATTTATCTGTGCTGATTTCTTTGTGCTGCTACTGGTGGCAGTTGAAGGAGCAGGGGCCCTCAAGTCTGTTGGGGTTGGAGGGGGCTGATGCCGAAGAACTTCTGCGCTTGGCGCGAGGAATCATGGACCTCGGTCGTAAGAGCGAGAAGGAAGGCAAGGAGGAGCTGGCCGAAGTGGCTAGAGAGCTTCGGGCGCGCAACGACAGGTTAACACAAGACCTGACTGAGGCGCGTAAGAGGGCGGCCTTGGTTGAAAATAGGTTGCGCGGCTGCGCGGAGTGGAGGCAGAAGCCGGTGTCCTCCGAGGGGAAATACTGCAGCTGCGGGCAGAGATGGAGGCTTGGGAAGCTGCCATAGTCGAAGGTCAAGAAGCGATGTTGAAAGCATTCGCTGAGAAACTGTTCCAAACCAGCACGTTTCTTGACTTTCAGACTGACTTTGTTGCAATAGGGGATCAGGCCACGCGATCTGTGCTGCTGGAGCAGATCAAGGAGGTTTACCCGAATGTGGATGTATATCGTCCAGAATTCGGGTACGACTTTGAGGCAGTGGCCGGGGTGGAGAAGGCCTACTACACAGCATTAGCAAATCTGCCGGAGTGGCCTCTGTTGAAAGCTCTAGCTGAGAAGAAGCAAATTCTAAAGGCCGAGGAGATTGCTAACTGTGAGGCGGACCAGGACCAGGAGTTTCTGGCATTCTGCCGAGGTGAGCTTGTCTCCAAGCCCCGAAACAAAGAACCCCCCCCTCGGATGGAGGTTGATGCCATAGCTGCGGATGAAGCTGCCGCAGTTAATGAGGAGGAAGAAGCTGAAGTGTCGGAGGGCCGGCGAGAGGTGTTGCCCGAGGATACTGAGGGGACCGAGCGGGAGGTCAGTCGTTCCCCTCAAATTTAAAGTTGTAGATAGTAGGAGTATATGTAAACTTTGTACTGAATCATGGATAATGTACTTCGATTTTGTTGAATATAAATCTTGTTTGTGAACTGAATTCCCGCTCATTGTATGCTTGAGATTGATTGTTCCCGTTGATTTATTTGTCTGTTTAGAATACCGCGGAATTGCATGAGACAATGAAGAAGCTTATGCGATCACTTGAGTGGTTCCGTGAAGAGAATAACAACCTGCAAATGCACGTAGTGCCAAGGCTAGAAAAGCGGGTGGCCGTGGCAGAGAGGAAGGCGAAGGAGGCCGAGGAGAAAGCCTTTGATCAGGAGTTGAAGTATCTGGCAAAAGTTGCTGAAATGGACCGAGTCCTCATCCATCAAAGGGAGTATGACCGAATATTGACCGAGTTCGGCTTACTGACATTTGAGGAAGTTGAGGCGCGGGTCGTAGAAATTCAGGATGAAATTTCAGCGCTTATGGCGAGGAGCCCGGCCGAGTCCTCGGAGCTCGTAAGAAAACGAGAGGTGTTGGAGTTGCTTCTCAACATGTATGAAGGACTGAAGGGCCGAGGCAGGTGGAGGCCTTCTGCCGAGGAATTTATTGCTAGTACAAGCCAAAGCCAAGGTACTTCAAAAGCCCCTCGGAAGGGTAAAAAGAAGCCCGAGGTAAAGAGCACGGGCATTATTATTCGAGAGCCAGTTCCAGTGACTACGATCGAAGAAGAGCCCGCCGTTGTTGTCGAAGAGGCAGTCGAGGAACTGGCGAGAGAAATCGAGGTGATGGTCCCCGAGGAATGGGACCCTGTGCAATGGGCTGAAACCCCGAGGTCTGCTCCACAGCCAAGTAGTTGTGCTCGTACAAGAGACGAAGTTCCCAGACAAGCGCCAAGAACAAGTCCACGGTGTCGGGAAGCCCGCGGGGGGGAAAGAGCCGGAGCCCGAGGCCGAAGAACGACAAAATCCCGGAGGACGCAGCGTAGGTCTAGGAGTAGGCCTCAACGCCGGGGCGCTGAATACTGGCTCGGGGGCCGTAGATAATTGCTTGTCTTTTTTTTTTTTTTTTTTTTTTTTGAGTTCTTATGTAAAAAATTTTTTGGCGTCGTATTATTCGGAAGATAATAAAATCGTTTTGGTGTGCATGGATGTGTTAAGGAAAACAACAAGTTATTAACCAAAAGTAATAACTGTTTTATTCGGGTGTTCGGGAACACAATATGGATAACTCCAATGTAAATCTCCCTGGACGGATCGGGCGGGAGTAAAATTTCCCCGGACGGATCAGGCGGGAGTAAACACTTCTCCGGTTAAACAGGCGAGAGAGTGACACAAGTCCGGGGACGAAATGTGAATCTCCTCGGACGGACCAAGAGAGAGATTTAATTGTCCGGGGACGAATAATAATAACACGATTGCGTTAGGGCGTCCCCGTAACGTAAAAGAAAACACAGCAAGATGCATAAATAAAGAGTATTTATTCAATGACAAGTGCCGGAGCAAATTGGAGGATACAAAGAAAGATAACAACATAAAAGAAGCGTACAAAGAGCATAAAGATAAGATGATACTTGTCATTTGGCATTCACAGATAGAAGCGTCTCAAGTTGGTAACATGCCAGCTTCGGGGAATTGAGGTTCCATCGAGATGCTCTAACTGATAGGATCCGGAATCGTGCGCAGCAACGATGCGATAAGGACCCTCCCACGAAGCATGTAATTTCCCCTCGGGGGAAGCTTTGCTGGCTGAATTTAGTCGAAGTACTAGGTCCCCGACATTGAATTGAGTGCCTCGAACCCGGAGGTGATGATACTGGGCTGCACGTTGTTTACACCTGGCCTGCTGGATGAATGATTGATCACGACGATATTCGAGCTCATCCAGATTTGCACGGAGAGCTTCGTCATTATCCTCGGGAATCAATGTGATGAGGCGGGGGCTTGGTACGCTGACTTCCGCTGGAATAACTGCTTCGGAGCCGTAAGTTAGGCTGTAGGGGGTCTCTCCGGTAGAGGTATGCGGTGTCGTGCGATAAGCCCATAGAACTTGCGGAAGGTTTTCGGCCCAAAGACCTTTGGCATTATCCAGGCGTTTCTTTATACCCGTGAGTAGTGTTCGGTTGGTGACTTCAACCTGACCGTTGGCTTGAGAGTGAGCTACCGAGGTGAAAATTTGTTTGATATGAAGCTCCTCGCACCATGACCGGAAGGGATCGTTGGCCAATTGTTTGCCGTTATCCAAGATGTTTTGGCCAGTGATGGCAGTAAGAGGTTCCGCTTCTACCCATTTGGTGAAGTAATCCACGGCGACCACCAGAAACTTCAACCCCCCCGGAGCGACCGGAAATGGGCCAACAATATCAATTCCCCACTGAATAAATGGCCACGCACTTTGGATTCCAGTGAGCTCGGTTTGAGGCAGGTGTTTCACACGAGAATGTAGCTGACACTTGCTGCATTTTGTCACTAAGTCGTGGGCATCGTTAAACAAAGTTGGCCAATAATATCCCCAGCGGAGAACTTTCTTGGCCAATGTCCGGGAGCCGATGTGACTGGCACAGGCCCCTTCGTGAACCTCCCGTAGAACTTGATTAGCCTCGGCAGGAGCAAGGCATCGGAGGCTTGGTTATAAGTACGACCGTCGATACAAGACTCCATCACGAAAGGAGTATTTGGGGGCTTTGAGGACCACTTGCCGAGCTTGCAGCTTATCATTAGGCAGAATTCCATCTCGGAGATACTGAACGATAGGGGTCATCCAATTCGGATCACTATCGGTCAACAGCGAAACCGTTGCCTCATGAATTGCCGGATGAAATAAGTCTTCGACTATTATATCCGGAGATATGTTAGTTCGGACCGCGGAGGCTAATTTGCTGAGCGCATCTGCTCTTGCATTCTGAGTACGTGGTATTTTCCGGATAACAACTGTATCAAGAGTTGACATAAGTTTGAGTGTTAAAGCACGATACCTGATCATTGTTTCATCCTTGGCAACATAAGTTCCCTGGATTTGCTTGGACACGACCTCGGAGTCCGTGAAGAGCTCAAGATGGCGAATGGCTAAGGATTGAGCGAGCCGGAGCCCGGCGAGGACTGCCTCGTATTCTGCTTCATTATTGGTCACCTTAAATTTGAATCGGATGACGTACTTAACCTCAACTCCCTCGGGGTCAATGAGAAGCACCCCGGCTCCACTTCCGCGAGTCGTGGATGCACCATTCACATATAATTGCCACGTGCGGGGTGGGGTAGCAGGATGATGGGTACCACTGTCTGCCGAAGACCCATGATTATCCCCCGGAGTTTCAGCCAAAAAGTCTGCAAGTGCTTGACCCTTGATAGCTCGGCGGGGAAGAAATTGAATATCATACTCGCCTAATTCGACAGCCCATTTGGCGAGGCGCCCTGACACCTCGGGCTTGACAAGAATCTGACGGATAGGATGATTGGTCAGAACTCGTATTTCGCACCCTTGGAAGTATGGCCGCAGACGCCGAGCCGCCATGACAAGGGCCAGCACGGTTTTCTCCAGCATGGAGTATCGTGTCTCCGCCCCGTGGAGTACTCGGCTTGCGAAATACACGGGATGTTGAACACCATTGACTTCTCGCACGAGTGCGGCGCTAATAGCTTCCTCGGCGGAAGCCAAGTACATATAAAGGGGCTCTCCGGAGAGAGGAACTGACAAAGTGGGCAATTGCTGAATATGATGCTTCAAAGCCTCGAAAGCCTCGGTACACTCCGGGGTCCACTCAAATGACTTCGCTTGTCTCAAAATTTTGAAGAATGGGAGTTGGCGCTCTGCCGCTTTAGATAAAAAGCGATTTAAGGCCGCCAAACCACCCGTGAGGCGTTGAACGTCTCTGAACGTCTTCGGTGGTTGCAGATCTAAAACATCCTGAAGTTTGGCTGGATTGGCCTGAAGACCGTGTTGTGAAACCATATAACCGAGAAACTTGCCGGAGCCAACGCCGAAAGTGCATTTTGCCGGATTAAGTCGCAAATTGTAACGCCGCAGAGTATGCAATGTTTCGGCAATGTCTTGCACGCATGAAGAATGGGAGGTGCTTTTTATAACCAGATCATCGACGTAAACCTCGACGTTGCGACCAATCTGATCGTGGAAAACACGATCCATGAGACGCTGATATGTGGCTCCAGCGTTCTTGAGCCCGAAGGGCATTTTCTTAAAAGCAAAACACCCAAAAGCAGTGATAAATGCCGTCTTGAGGGCATCCTGCGGATCCATAAAGATCTTGTGGTATCCCTTATACAGGTCTAAGAAACAAAGTGCCACGTACCCAGTAATGGCTTCGGCCTTTTGGTCAATGGAAGGTAGAGGATAACAGTCCTTCGGACAATGTTTATTGAGGTCGGAGAAATCGACACACATCCACCATGCCCCGCTGGACTTTATCACCATCACTGGATTGGATAGCCAAGAAGGGTAATACACTTCGAACAAGATGTCCGCATCCAAGAGTTGTTGCACCTCAATTCGAATTGCGGCATTTCGCTCCGGAGCGAACTTCCTTTGCTTTTGCTGTATAGGCTTTACGCTGGGATCGATGTTCAGCTTGTGGGTTATTATATCGGGAGAGACCCCGGGCATATCCAAAGGGGACCATGCGAAGACATCAGAATACTCTCGCAAGGTCTGAATGATGGCCTGGTGCAACCATGGCACATCCACGGCACCGACAATTACAGTTTGTTCTAGTTTGGACGGATCAAGCGGCACCTGGACGGTGGTATCCCCCAATGAGGTGCATACCTGAGGTTCAAAAGCCGATGACGCTACTTGAAGCTGCTGTTTAGGAGGAGCTTTGGTAGTCTTTTTGAGTGCCACGTACATGCACTCCTTAGAAACCCGCTGACTACCGCGAATAGCCACTTCGCCATGTGAGGTGGGGAATTTTAGCGCGAGGTGGTATGTGGAGCATATGGCTTTGGCAGGAGTAAGCCAATCCCGACCCAAGATCATGTTGTATGGTGACGGGGAGTTAACCACATAAAAATCCACGAAAATGGTTTTTATCGCCGGATAAGTCCCCAGAGATGCCGGGAGAGTGATGACACCTTCTGGCTGGACCTCACCCTGAGTGAAAGTCTGCAATGGCCCGGGGGCCGGCCGAAGTTGTTCCCGAGGAATCCCCATCTTTTGGAAACAGTCAGCGAATATAACACTCACTGCGGCTCCATTGTCCACGAAGACCCGCTTTATTGTAATGTTGGCTACAGTCATGTCGATGACAATGGCGTCAGTATGAGGTGTTATCTCTGGAACCGGGTCCCTATCTGTGAAACTAACAGTTTCAGATTGGTGGAGGCGCTTATGACGTGGCTCCTCGGGAGGAGGACGGCGAGCCTCTGCCTTCAAGGCATTTCGTGAAGCCCCGGTAGGGAGGGCCCCATATATCACGTTTATTACGTGAGTGGGTGCATTGTCTCCGGGTCCTCCCAGAGGAGGAGGTGGTGGCAGAAAACGAGGTTGTTGGCGATTGCCAGAGTCTTGCCGTGCATAATTACTAGACCCCGGCCGATTATTCTGCCACGGCGGCCGATTTTGTTGTGCACCCCGGTCATGATAACCTCCGCGGTTATGAGAAGAACCCCCATTCTGACTTGTCCGAGGTTTGTCATCGGTCCGCGCAATGTATTGTCGCAAGAGACCTTTCCTTAAACACTCCTCAATTTCCTTACTGAGCTCTCGGCACTCCTCAGTCTCGTGCCCATGATCTCGGTGGTATGCATACCACTTTCCACGGTTCCTCTTTTCAGGCGGAGCAGTCATCCGCGGACAGGGCCGTAAATCATTCTTGTGAACTGAAAGAATTTCAGCTCGTGATTTTGTCAGCGGAGTGAATTGTGGAATATCACCTCGAGATTCTGAACGCCCCGGGTTCAGACGAGAAAAGGCACTAGGTCGTGTGCTAGGCCCAACTTGTGCCCTGTCGGACTGCCGCTTGCTAGCATGTTTCTCACGTTTTCGATGAGTCTGCTCCTCGGCCTTAGCATATCTGCACACCGTTTTGAACAGTGCTCGGGTTGTGACCGGTGGATTACGAACCAACTCGGTGTACAGTGGTCCGGGACGGAGTCCATTCATGAATGCGTTGATGATTACATCATCTGAGCAATTTCCCACTTTGAGACTCTCCGCTGTAAAGCGGTCAAGAAATTGGGTAACGGCTTCGCCGTCCCGCTGTTCCATATTCATGAGGTCGGCCAGGGTGGCCATGGGCTTCGCACGTGCTTCAAAACGCGCCCAAAAATGCTCGGCGAGTTCTCTGAAAGAGGATACACTATTGCGAGGGAGAGAATCAAACCAAACCCGAGCTTCATCCTGAAGGTATTCAGGGAAAATCTTACAGTAATGAAGGGATGTGGTATGATCGCGGCTAAGCATGTTGTGCCTGAAGGCTCCAAGAAAATTGGCTGGATCTCCGGTGCCGTCGTAAGGTGGTATGGCAGGCCTTTTGAACCCTTCGGGAAGGGAGGTGGCCATGATTTCTTGAGAGAACGGTGTGATGATATCTCCATTGGCATCAAGACCCAGGATTCTGTCGAGCTCGACATTGCGTTGGACTCGCTCATACTCTTGAAGATCTAGAGTATGAGGGTTGGCATAACGAACTCTTTTAGCCGCGTTGAGTGGACGGCGACGATCGACATCCGTAAGTTCGTCGTTGCGCTGTCTTGACCCGTTAGAACTCCCATGGTCCTCGGAAGAACCAGGTCGTTCCCGTCGCCGATCTTGACGCCCGCGGTGCACCGGGTCTTGTTGATCATGCGAGTGCTGACGATGTGGAGGCACCGCGGGATTGGTATCATCTCCGGCAGGTCCCTCTGGATTTAGGCGATTGGCCGCCCAGTCCTGAAGAACATGAGCATGCTCTTGTAGGAAGGCCTGGAGTAATTCTGGAGTTATTTGAATATTGACCGGTGGCCGGGCAGCAGCGAGATTAGGGTTTTGCATGTCTTGTCGGGGTGGAGGCAAGAACTGGTTGTCTGGATTCATAACCGGGCCTTGGTTGCCCTGATGATGAGATGTACCTCTTATCGGCAATTGCCTCGGCGGCAAAACTTGATCCACGGATGGATCTTGATTGGCTTGATCACCCTGGCGAGATTGATTCAGACGAGTCATCACCATGATATTTGAATGCACTGTTGATGTCAAAAACTACTTGCGGTTCCCACAGACGGCGCCAATTGATAAGGCGCAATCTGATATCCAAGAAACTTAGCGAAAAACCTACGTAAGCAATATGAAAAAACACAAGATTTACGTGGTTCGATCCGGAGATCTACGTCCACGGGCACAAAATAGCACCTGCCGAGGTATTTCTTTTTCTAGATCTTTTAGTTTACACGTAGTAATTTCAGAATACAGAATGTGAACCCTAATTCAGAGTTCTTTTCTCCAATTTATACTAAACCCTACTAAACCCTAACCGAACCCTAACTAACTCCCTATTATCACGCCTCTTTTCCGCTGCATGGCGGTTGGGAACGGATCGTGGGCCTTGAGTCGCGGAAGAAGCCATAAGTTGGGCCGCGCCACACGCGTTATCCGGGACGCGTACCTCTGGGCCTTCTGGGCCGGTTAATGGGCCGAGGTTCTGGGCCAGTTAGTGGGCCGGGGTGTTAGGTATTAACCCGACCCGAAGTGACCGGGCCATCCCTATCAACCGTATATACTATGCTTTCCAAAAATCGTACGGATAAAACCGTAGATGCTACGCTTTTCAAAAATCTTACTAGTAAAACCGTACATCCTATGCTTTTCAAAAACTTTACGGGTAAAACCGTATATGCTATGCTTTTCAAAAATCGTACGGATAAAACCGTACATGCTACGCTTTTCAAAAACCTTACGGGTAAAACCGTACATGCTATGCTTTTCAAAAACTTTTCGGGTAAAACCGTATATGCTATGCTTTTCAACACGTAAAATCGCACATGCTACGCTTTTCAAAAACTTTACGGGTAAAACCGTATATGCTATGTTTTTCAAAAATCTTACGGATAAAACCGTACATGCTATGCTTTTCAAAAACTTATGGGTAAAACCGTATATGCTATGTTTTACGGGTAAAACCGTACACGATTATGGTTACGGGTAAAACCGTATATGATTATGCTTACGGGTAACACCATATATGATTATGCTTATGGGTAAAATCGTATATGATTATGCTCTACGGGTAACACCGTACATGTTATGGATCGAAAGATCACCTTCGGGTCGCTCCCGAATATGCTATGCTGCCCGAGCGGGGCAATACGTGCCCCACCTATGTGCTCCTATGTGTATCCATATAGTATATATATATATATATATGTGTGTGTAGATTTATTTTAATTTAGAGTCCAATATGTTTTCGGATGTGTTTTATGCGTGATGGTATATGCATTATTTATGTAACTGCCCGTTATTGCAATTCTTTGTATGACATCTAAGTGGGCAACCAAGTGAACCCACGGGGTGTTTTCCAAACACTCACCCCATAACATTTCAGGTACCAAGGTCGATGTGGAGGACTGACACGGATAGGATGGCCCTGCACCACTCCAACTCACGGAATTTCAAAGTAAAAGTTTATTTTCAATCATAATAGTTTCTCAAAGGTGATATTTCAACTGTTTATTTATTTGAACGAAGATATATTTAGTTTATGTAAAAGTACTTGAGGATTTTCCTCTAAAGTTTGGAAGTGAATTTATGTTTCTTAAGAAAAGAGCTTCCGCACCAAAGTATATTTTGTTGTTGATATTTATCTAACGATATGAAGTTATTTTTATAACTCGAATCTATATTCAAAATTTATTATTTACAAAAGAAAATATATCCTCCAACAAAGTTTGTAGCGCTCTTTCCCCGAAGTTGGTTCTTTTCGAAAATGGGACATTACAGTGTGGTATCAGAGCAAGATCTGCCTTTCTGTAGACTTGCTTATTCTAAACATTTGGGAAAGTTATTTTGAATTGAAACAGGTCTACCTTTCTGTAGACTTGTAAAATTATAAATTTTTGAAAGAAAAAAGATTAGTTTTGAGTCAAAAACATTTATTTTTTTTTTATTTTACAAAAATGAGGAAAGATAAACCTAATTTATTACGATAATGGGCCAGCAGCATCCGACGTCATTCTGCCATATCAAAACTGGTATGTACTATGTCTTATCTCCACATGTGTTGTTTATGATTGATAATATGTACCATAAGTGGTAAATGAATATCATATCTTATGTAAATCTTCATATTGACTCCACTAGTAGTGTTTTTTTTCAAAAGAAGTATATGTATGTTCATCTCACGCTGGTACATGATATTTCTTAAATCAATGCCTCAAGTACCCACTTAAACAAAATTTATTTCCACAACTTGCTACATTTATCATCCAAATGAAATCCTTGCATGTTCCTAGAGTGGAATTACGCCCATTTTTCTCGGATAAGGAAAAACAGATATGCAGTATCTATTTAATGCATTTATTTGAAAGCCAAATTGTTAAAGAATCAGGAGATTTATGAAACAAAATTATGATTTACAAGAATAAATGAATTTTGCTATAGCTAAAATTTCCACAAAAAATATTTAGACAATGATTGAATTGTCTAAAGTTATTTATAAAAAAATACGCAAAAGCTCTAATTTATAACTTTATGCCCCCCGAGTTCATCAAAAACCAATTTTTTTCTTAAAACGGCATAAACTATAATGGTTTGAAAACAATTGCTCATTTTTTTAGGGGTAGTATTTCAATTTCAAAACTACTTTTTGTACTTTTGGGTATTTTAATGAAGTCAAAGGAGGTGTTTCTGTTTCGAGAAAGGAAATAAAAGCGAATTCGACATTTTTTTTAAGTGAAA
Source organism: Ajuga chamaepitys (assembly GCA_958295605.1). NCBI lineage: Eukaryota > Viridiplantae > Streptophyta > Magnoliopsida > Lamiales > Lamiaceae > Ajuga > Ajuga chamaepitys. The sequence goes on along the minus strand of OY282498.1, from coordinate 21,725,816 downwards.
TACTGGAGCATGACTGAGTTTTTATGACAATAATTTGCATTATCCGAAATATATCATGTTTCCCTTCTATCCTCAAATGACCATAAAATCTTCACTTTTTCTTCAAATAGGCCCATGATTTTAAAAACTATTCAATTTTCTAATTCCACCTTGTGGAGTCACAATCAAGCCTAAATATTTTTGCCAATTTAAATATAGATCTCAAATGTTTATAAAATTAGGTTCTTCTCTAAAATCTTATTTTTTTTACTTAGTCAAGTTCTCAATTGATTTCAAAGCATGTTTTCATTCTCAAGATGTACCCTTACCCTTCTCAAAATCTTGAATAGCAGAAAAGGTGGAAAGAAAGTTTCCAATTTTAAATACACATTCTTATCAATCTAAGGTTATGACACATAGTTGTTTCACGAGTTCATATGAAAGAGTTACACAAGATATGTTGTCATGACAAGAAGTACTCCTCCAAATTTTATTTATCATGCAAGACTTATGTGATTTACAAAGATGCATATGACTAGATTTTTTAACTATGTGCTTATGTGTATGTTGGGTTTTGATGATGCCACTAGCAGCTGTCCGCAACACTGTGCTAGTGTACTTTCTTACCCACATTGTGTGCTATTTGGGCTCGAAACTGTCACATGCCACTGTTTGCGGCAGTTAGTACTAGTGTACATGTTTCAGCCATTTGATGTTTTACCTACATTGCTTTCTGTATGGAATGCATTATAAATTTATAGGAATTTACTTATTACTAGATGCTACCTCACTACTTCATAGCAGCATTGCAAACCAACTTACTAGGCTTGATTGTCGTCACTTGACCGCTGACGGCCGCAGCGAGTACTCGTGCACGTGCATGAAAGGTCTTTGTTTGTTGGTAGTAGTGTGGGTTAGGTATTTGAGGCATAAGAGTGTTTAAGGTTATGTTTAGTATTGACAGGGATAGAAATGATGTAGTGTGTTTTAGTATAACCTATAAGCATGTTTGAGGCATGCCATTATTTTCTTTTCTCACGTTACACTCCAAGTTGAGCCTCGATGACGACTTTTCCCTAACGGTCATGATTCAAAGCATACGATGCAAGAATGTCGAGAATCCGCACAACGCTGAGGATGAAGTTGATTTGAATGCTGACCTGAAAACCTTAGGTCTGCCTACTCCCTCCATCCACAACATGATCCTTAAGTGCCAAATTGCCCTACAACAAGACCCCATCCTTCTTGAAAGGGCTTGTACCTTCTTGAGCCATCATCGTCCTTATACCCTCACTTCCAAAACTTTAATTTTTTGGATCTTGAACTAAATGCTATCCTTATTTCAACTATTTTCTGGTAAGGCCACATTTTTTAACCCCTATGCATTCATTAAATTTGATCTAAAAGATATTAGTATAAACTAATTCATTCTTAGTCATTTTCTACATTATATTCATATATGCATTAATATTACTTGATCCCACAACTATTACAGTCTAATTGACCCATTCTCTTGAATTTCATACCACTACAACTTTGAAGCCCAAAGTTTGAGCCCTAATTTTAGCTAGATAAAGATGGTTCTCTCTAATGTATTTTAAAGTAGCCTGTGATTTGAAATTTCTCTCAAAATGAAAATGACATTGTCCAAGTTGAATCTACTCCCTATTTGAGTCAAAAGCCAAATGTTCATACTTTCCTTGATGAAAATCCTTGATTCAAAGTTTAATGGTATTGAAATAGTACGTTTTCATTAAATGCCAAAGTCCGTCCTACTCGCCTTTTATCATAAACAAAACATTCCAGATATTTTCAATATATATTCTTGAAATTATCCATGAAAATGTGAAATCATTTTACTCATATAAAGCATCTCGTAAATGTTTTCGTCACTGATTCCTTTCCAAAATTCATGATATCTTTAAAAAGTACTAAATTCTCAAAAAACACATATTTATTCAAACACTCTTTTGTCAATTTTTTATATATGTATACTAATTTCACTTGGTCCAAGTACTATTAAAAACTTTTTAAACCATCATCTTAACTTTTACTACAACTTTCAACCCCTGATTTCAAAGGCTCAAGTTTTCATTGGAAAGACCAGTGCATAAACTCCACTTCTTATTTCCACCACTCTTCTTAGTTTCACTTTATGTTTCCAGATTTTCATCTGACCTGAAAAAAATTGGTTCTTCTCAATGTATTTTAAAGCGACTCGTAATTTCCTAAAATTTATCTCAGAAGATTTGACATTTTCCACATTTGAATCAATTCCAAGTCAACAAAGTCAAAAGTTATGTTTTGATTAAAAAAAAAAAAAAAAAAAGGTCTTAATTCCAAGTTTTCAATTTAATAAGTTAACACCAATTTGGCCTTACTAAGATTTCAAATGCATTCTCTCATATTTTTATCTCATCCCTCAAGAATTTTTCATGAGATTATTTTATATATATATATATATATATATATATATATATATATATAAAGTATGCCAATAATGCTTTTGTCATGACTCTTTCGAAAGTTCATAGTGTCTCAAAAAAGAAAAAAAAAAATACTTATGTTATCCATTAAATTTTCAACACACATTGTTGAATTCTTTTACAGACCCGCCAAACCTGAATTCGATTTCTTTCTTCTGTTATATCATTGTGTTTAAAATCATTGGTCTATGCAAATTTCGAGGACGAAATTTTTCCTAAGAGGGGGAGGATGTAACGACCCGAATTTCTAGTTGCATCATCTTATTTGATTTATGCGAAACTATAGTTGCATTATTTTTTTGTGTGCATTTTTACTTGTTTTAGTTATTTTCTTACAATTGCATAATTTATCATTTTTCATAATTAATTGTATGAATGGGTCGGGAAAACAAGAGTTTAATTAGACAACACTTAGACGTTATATTACCCAATGATATAAGAGAAGACTACATTTTTTATGGTAAACCCTCTCCATAGTATTACTAACCCAAAACCAATGGCTAAATCCCATGGTTTTATGTCCACAATATTGCTCAAAACTAATGGCTAAATTCCATTGTTTATGCCCACAATATTGCCGAAAACTAATAGCTAAATCCCATGGTTTTATGCCCACAATATTGCCTAAAAAAAGGGCTAAATTTCATGATTTTATGCCCATAATATAACCAAAACTATTAGCCGATACCACGGTTTTATTCCCACGGGTTTGTGCTTGGTAGGTCTATAAATAGAGGTGTAAGAAAGCCTTCATTCCATCACCTCCTCCCACCAAAACATAGCTTGAAGTCTTCATTTCTTCTCCCATAAAGCATAGCTAGTAAGTCTTCTCTTTTTCCCTCTTAAATTTTCCATCCCCAGCCACCAAAATCCGGCGAAATCGCTGGAAAACTGACCCGACAACTTTTTAAGCTCATCGGATCAGCTACTGCCCCATTTTCATTTTCGTTCCTTTATCAAAACCCATATTTTATTTTTACAATATGATAGGACTCGAAGAGAGGATTCCGGAAGAGTTTTCAGAATCCCAATCGGAGCTCTAGAACTCCGGTTATGGCCGGTCAAAGTTTAGGCGAAACTCATATGATCGAACCATCTTCATGGAGCCGTAACTTTCTCTTCCGAAGTTCGATTATATTGTGGCTGGTCATTATAGAAAGATCTTGATGAGAGATTTCCATATCCATATCCCAATTGAAATTTCGACGACCGAGTCGCCGGAAAAATTTGGTCAAAGTTGCTACCGAAGTTCATGTACCATCTTTTGAAAATTAGATATTCTTTAGGGGCTAAATGTAATTTTCGAGTTTTCAATTCTACCCCTAGTCAAAGTCAGTCTTTTTGAAAGTCAAGCAATCCATGTATTTACGAAAATTCCTTTTTTACAAAATTGCCACTCTTTTTCTAGAAATTACAACAATGCCACTAGACTTTCAAAGTGTCATAAAATGCTCGTTTTTAATCCGATTCGGCTCGAACCAATTTCCAAAGAACCCAAATTCCAAAATCTATAGTTTAACATAAAGAATATGAATCTAAAATATTTTATGAAATTACAAAGTGGTCCCTCAACCTTTATAAAATCACAATCTTGCCCCAAATCTTCAATTTATGTTTAAAGCTTAGTACCTACCTATGCTAAGACAAATATTCTATATTGTATGACTAGGAGAAGTTGAAGTAGAAGAGGACTCATGTCTAGAGAAGGACTATACGACCAACTAGCCGTACACACTTCTAGGTGGGGAATCTCTATGTGGTTATTTTATGTTGTCTACTTGTTTTCATGCAAATTATTGTCATAATGGCTTTTACATTAATGTTGCATACGCCTATGTTTATGTGACAAATATGTGAAATTTATGTGAACTTGTGTGAACTTTATGTGAAGTTATGGGTAAAACCATATTATGTGTATTGTATACGGGTAATACCGTACTAGCTATGTTAGGACTGCGGGTAACACCGTACAAATCCTCGGGTCGCTCCCGAATATGCTATGCTTTTCAAAAACCCTAAGGATAAAATCGCACATGCTATGCTTTTCAAAAACTTTACGGGTAAAATCGTACTCCCTCCGTCCCGGCTGAGTTTGCATGTGAGCCGGCACGTATATTAAGAAAAATTGCTTTTTGCTTTTTGGTTGACTTTTTTAAAGGTGAAGATTGAAAGTGGAGATTTTAAGGGTGGAGATTGTGAGAAAACTTTCCTTTTTAAGGGTGTGCAAACTTAGATGGGACGTCTCGAAAAGGAAAGTGTGCAAACTCAGCCGGGACGGAGGGAGTATATGCTATGCTTTTCAAAAATCGTACGGGTAAAATCGTACATGCTACACTTTTCAAAAACCTTACGGGTAAAACAGTACATGTTATGCTTTTAAAAAACTTTATGGCTAAAACCGTATACACTATGCTTTTCAAAAATCGTACGGATAAAACCGTACATGCCACGCTTTTCAAAAATCTTACGGGTGAAAGCGTACATGCTATGCTTTTCAAAAACATTACGAGTAAAACCGTATATGCTATGCTTTTCAAAAATCATACGGATAAAACCATACATGCTACGCTTTTCGAAAATCTTACGGGTAAAACCGTACATGCTATGTTTTTCAAAAACTTTATGGGTAAAACCGTATATGCTATGCTTATCAAAAATCGTACGGGCAAAATCGCACATGCTACGCTTTTCAAAACCTTACGGGTAAAACCGAATATGCTATACTTTTCAATAACTTTACGGGTAAAACCGTATATGCTATGCTTTTAAAAAATCTTACGGATAAAACCGTACATGTTATGCTTTTCAAAAATCTTACGGGTAAAACCGTATATGTTATGCTTTACGGGTAAAATCGTACACGATTATGCGTACGGGTAAAACCGTATATGATTATGCTTACGGGTAACACCGTATATGATTATGCTTACAGGTAAAACCGTATATGATTATGCTCTACAGGTAACACCGTACATGTTATGGATCGAAAGATCACCCTCGGGTCGCTCCCGAATATGCTATGCTGCTTGAGCGGGGGAATACGTGCCCCACCTATGTGCTCCTATGTGTATCTATATAGTATGTATATATGTGTATATTTATTTTAATTTAGAGTCCAATATATTTTCGGATGTGTTTTATGCATGATGGTATATGCATTATTTATGTAACTGCCCGTTATTGCAATTCTTTGTATGACATATAAGTGGGCAACCGAGTGAACCGACGGGGTGTTTTCCAAACACTCACCCCATTTCAGGTACCAAGGTCGATGTGGAGGACTGACACGGATAGGATGGCCCTGCACCACTCCAACTCACGGAATTTCAAAGTAAAAGTTTATTTTCAATCATAATAGTTTCTCAAAGGTGATATTTCAACTGTTTATTTATTTGAACGAAGATATATTTAGTTGATGTAAAAGTATTTGAGGATTTTCCTCTAAAGTTTGAAAGTGAATTTATGTTTCTTAAGAAAAGAGCTTCCGCACCAAAGTATATTTTGTTGTTGATATTTATCTAACGATATGAAGTTATTTTTATAACTCGAATCTATATTCAAAATTTATTATTTACAAAAGAAAAATAAAAATATATCCTCAAACAAAGTTTGTAGCGCCCTTTCCCCGAAGTTGCTTCTTTTCGAAAATGGGACGTTACAGTACTTGACTAAAGCACACAATGAACTAGCATCTTGATGTCACGAAAGACATGATTTGAGAGCTCCAAAATGCTGGAAATGAACTCCCAGATGAACAATAAGTTCTGGAAGTCCTAAGGTCGCTACCAGAGCAGACTTAAGGGCATGTTAAGCTTGTGCACACTTGCAACGAGCAAATCCAGACCTTCGACAGCGTGGCTAGTCATCTCAGACATGAGGCTGATCGTGGAGAGGCAGAACAAACACAAGCAGCTATTTTTGTCGCACATGCTGGACAACGCAAGCCCAACAAAGGCAAATGTTGGAACAAGCAAAACCATGCAGGCCAAAGCAGTGAAAAAACCATAACTTTGGCCCGCAATGTGAGAAGTCTAAGCAACACCACCATGGCAAAAGGGGCGAAAAGAAGAAAAAATACTGCTATAAAGCTGGGTCAGTTTGCTAGTATGTTTACTGAGCCAAAGAAGGTTAGACCCATTCCTAGGTCTTCTGATTAATTTGTTTGCTCACGTGTGTTTGTTGCTAATTCTCTCCATGGTCAGATTGTAGACACGCGAGCAACCAAACATGTCACAAGAGATAAAGCAGGAATCATAGATTATCATCGAGTGCCAGTGGACAACCACTACATTGTTATATGAAATGACGGGCAAGAAGTTGTTGGAGTTGGATCATACCAGCTCAAGCTTAGCACTAGGTACGAGCCTCTATTTAGTGATGAGTTATATGCGCCTAGTATTCGATGTAATCTACTTTCAGTTTCAGCACTTTTGGGCCATAGATTTTCTTTCCTGTTTGATCAAACTTTGTTGCACTAGCGTATGCTATGGATCCCAAGTACCATGTGAGGACTAAGCATATTGACACCAAACACCTTTTCATACGAGATAATATTACGCAGTGGCAAGTGGTTCTCAGGTACGTTCCCACTGGTGAAATGATCGCTGATCATTTCAAAGGCATGTTCATAGTATGGAATTTCATAGAATTTAAATTCTTTTTGCCTCTATGAACAATTTGTTATCAATGAAATGTGCCCTTATATATGTTAGAAGTACCGTGTCTATTCTATGTGATTGTCACGACGCTTGGATTGTCCCACTCACATAGGAAATCGCCCTAGCACTTTGATAGCGAGCATGATGAGACTGGCAGATCAAACGCTTACTTGTAACTAATTACCATTGTTAATGGAACAACACGAAAGGTTGTTGCCCAAAGTCGCCTTTGCATGGGGCAAGGATCAGATCATTCTTGATCAATTATGAAGAATTTCCTAACTTCATAAAAGCTTATTAATAGCCGAGTGTGTGAATCGTTAGAAGTTGTGTTGGAGACAAACTTCTGTGATATGCAGGTCAGACATTAGACAAGCGACTGTGCTAAAACTCGTATGATGTTTAGAGCATGACATGTCCAAAATTGAGTGGGAGCTCCGTCATAGAATGTATTCATACTACATGTTCTTTATGACGACCTTTGTAACAAGAGTAACTAAATAGATCCCTGCTTCGTCATTGTTTGAGCTCTTATTGTGATCTTTTGTGCCCTTTGGGACTTTGGACTTTGTCATGAAGCGTAAGCTTGATGACGCTAGTTTAGCATGTATCCAATGACCATGGTTGATACGGTTTATCGGAGCATGATAAAGAAAGTTGTCAAGTCAGAGAAGATTAGGATTAGAGGCCAAGGAAAAACTAAGTTAGTAACACACCTACGTACTATGGCTCATTGGTCGGCCGACTAAGTCTGACATAGTCATGGCAGTAGATATAAATCTTGGGGATGAAATATGTTCTATACATATAGAGGGGTCAGAGATGTTTTGATCTGGTGCGACCACATAGTTTGGGGTACACAAGATAAGTCTTCAGAGTGTATAAGTTATGTTATTTGGGTGATAACTTAATATAACTCTCCTCACTTGGTTCCATTTTGTTCTTGTTCGGTCGCACACCTTATTTCCTGTATGAAAGGATAGATGTGATGATGAGAATTGTTGAGTTTTTTATTCGAATAAGTTGGATCAGATTTGTATGAGTGGGAGATGTTGATGGCATCCAAACTTGATGGATCCCAATATTATCGGGATACATATATGTTGGATTTATTCGGGGTACCTTGATTGCAACGGGATTTATTCCTCCGGATCGTATGAGGGTCGAACTATGGTCAATCCTCGATGATCACGTACTCTTGGTTGGGGTGGAAATCACAGGCGGAGATCCACCACTATCCATGACCCAAGAGCCATCTACAGCGGCTCGGAGAAATACACTAAGATTTTGGTTTCTTTCTGTTTCTCACATAATTGAGAAACTTTTCTCACATCACTAATACTAAGTGTATCCAGTACACTTGGTAGTATTAATAAAGGGGGGAGAAGTGGGTCTATATTATGGGAGATGGGCCTCCCATAATTACCCACATTCAGTAATTGGGTCAACCCACTTGGGTGACCTTGGACCTGGCCTTATGGCTCGGGACAAATAAACATCCCCCACTCGCCCATGAGGGCCGAGACCTAACCTTTCGTGATCTTTCCAACTCACCGAGATCATACTGGCAAATGGATCGTGTGACCCACGAGTATCTCAAGAGCATGGAGTTATGCACTAGTTAAGGTGTACAACTGCTCGACATCAAGAATTTGAGGACAATGAACTCGCTATATCCCAAACTCATTACCCAATGCCAAGAATCAATATACCTCCTTGTCCATTCAACTTTGAAGGCGCATACCATATTCATCACTTTTTTTTTTACATTCACTATTACATTCCTTGAACATAATTGGCGCTAGTGAATCTCTAAACTGTGACGATAGTAATGGTCTTCCTTTATCCATATGTCTCTTAGTGCTTCTTCTAGCTGCTTTCCTAGTCATATATCCCCCATAGTGGAATAATCTCATGGTTATTGGGAACATGCTAAAGTAGCAACACTGAGATAAAGACTAAGATACAGGAAAAAGTCTTAAGGATAAACTATTAGGTAATCCAAACCTCTGGATCTCACACAATGAGAGAATAGAGACCCATTCCTCATCATCCATTTTTTGTCACAAGCATATGATGTATGAAACACACGTTACAATATGTCATTTCCTCAAAGGAAGCATATGTTATTCACTAAACACATTGTACAGATCTTGGTCTAAGTGATTTTCAACACCTACCTTGAGTTTTCTCCTTCGATATCCTCAAGTTAATGTCTAACTTGAGAAAACTCACAACTAGCTCTAGGAAAAGTTATAATTGGATAACCAGTTTTCCAATTTGATCATATGCTACCAAACATTGATCTCATCTGAGCTTACTAAAGTGACACTCATAGAATCAACTAAATGAATCATATACTAGTCCCATCTACCATATCACTCGACCTTAGAGGTGATTGCTCGTGGGAGAGAGCCAATCAATTCTTAACTTGTCCGACATACTTTTTATTGAACCGTCAATACAAAAGTGTACATAAGTATCATAATCACCTCGCACTATGTGACAATATCCCAAATAAAGTCAAGTTGTGATGTAATTGGTTAGTGTTTGGAGTCTTTCATAAACTACATTCAATCTATGGACTGTGAGTTGCCAATGCCCTCTTTGAATCACTCCAGCATCAGTCAACCAAATCATATTTGCACTATATAGGAAAAAGCTTCAAGCTTCGCTCTAATTGTGGAAATATATACATTCACCCATTACTCTCATCTTCCCGAGATGATCTTACCATTTTTTCAAGAATGGCTACTTAGACCCATATTGAGTATCAGCTATGCATTATTCCAACTAAATCATAGTTCCTCTACTTAGGAAAATGGCGGTGCATCCTACACATCAGAAGAACCCTTTCAAGTGTACTCCTACACTTTTACTAGGGTTTGATTAATGCTCAATTACTAGACCCATGACATAACCTATACTAAGGCACACACATCTAAAGTTATTTGTATATCTTAGCAATACTAGAGTATTATACTATGGACATTGTAAACGTCTCTTTAGAAGATATTGAGCACATTAAGTGACTTTAAAACTTCTCCTTAAGTCAATAAGAGTATTAGTGGATGCATGGGTATCCATAGGGAATCACTTTAAGACTTTTAGAAGCGATGCTCATACAATCACAAGTAATCATCAAGATGAGCCCTTGGAACCTTCGCATATCCCATAAGTAACCCTATCCGTATCTTTCAACTCTGAGTTGTAAGACAACCCATCTATCAATGGTCATAATACTCAATGTCTTTTGCTCACTAGCAAAATTTAGATTGCAAGTTTCCTCGTGGTGTTACAACTCTCAATGGTATCCGCTCATCATAATGAAGTAGCATGAGATTAATACTTGAGTACTGTACTAGGCCACAAACTTGATCTCTTGGCCTTTGACCATAAAACTCCTGTAAACCAATTTGTTTATTGGTCAAATTCTCCACTGAAAATACAGTCTCTCAACCACCTCAAAAATTGCAAATCAAATTCTAAGTTGGCAAATAAAAAATTGTAAAACTCAACATTGATAAGAAATTTCCTTATGGACAAGCCTTACACTCAAAGTGTAACTTTCCAACCAATTTAAGATCCATACCTCTAGCAGTTTTAGCTGCTATTTTAGAACCGTTTGTTCACAATCTCTCTATGTCCAACAAAATATCAACCAGTTCCCGGACCTAGTTTCAACTAACACCAGTTAGACAACTATTCCTTTGCTTTCATCCATCCAAGGATGATGTAGAGTCCAACTCTTTCTAAAATTCTGAGATCCCTAGTCAAACATGCCTTGCAATCTCATAGATTCAAGCATGCATTTTCCCAGCACTGTTCCAACGAAAGAGTCAAATATATCCTATTGTCCCTGAAAGTTGACCCCCACTAGAATCTTGTTTCAGGATATTCTTTTGAACTACTCATAGTTTAGTTGGATGCAGATCTTCATTTGAACATTTCTTAGAAATATCTCCAAAATACTAGGTTTTGTGAGTCTACTTTAGTAATAAACTTATAAATAGTTCATCTTTGAACATATAACCTTTGGAATGACAGAGTATCCCTTAAGGATACATTTCCTCTATTCAGGTTTTTAGTTTTCCAAACTTAATTGAAAAATGTCACTCGCCGGAGCAATTGATCCCTAAGATCCTCATTAACCCCTTAAACATTCATTTGCTCACTGTTTGACTATCTATAAGTCCAAAATTTTATGAGATATTTAAGTTATCGGTTCAATGAATACATTGATTAAAGGTATGGGTCTCAATCAATGTTCTTTTCCAATGAAATAAACTACTTGATTTGCACCCTCACAGACCTAAACATTTATCTAGCAACATCATTCCCCCCTCTTCACCACACAATTTTGTCAGAAATATGTGCGAAGAACGGATGATTTCTTGATAATGTCTCCATTACATTGATCATGATCATAAGATCTTTCACACCTGCAATTAGTCTAAGAGCACTTATGCCTTATTCATTTCATCGTTGTCTTAAACACTCCAATGCTTGGACTTTCAACGAATCAAATAATATTGAATAATTTGTGTGAGCAATCCTCACATATATCGGGATATTAGGCTCCATGATCAACCATTACATAGTTGAATCACAAAATATCACAATGAATTAAATGTTAAAGAAAAATTATCCTAATTGTATACAAAACGTTTCAAGTGTTGATGAGCTAAACAAGAATTCCCCCCTAGGATTAACAATTATAGAAAAATTACTCCTCGAGTGTATTTCTCCTTAATGGAAGTATCATGTTATGCCTAACGTAAACTAGTCTAGTGCATCTTTGCACTAATCAATCCATTTTAAAGGTATACACATATGATTACTTCATCTAACAACACGAAACAATCTCATGATGTCCATCTACAATTTTGTCTTAATGTTTATCAACTAATCAATCTCTTGTTATCTCAAGTTAAGTCCAGATCTTAGAAGAACTCCAACTGGAACGAAAATTCGTCCAATTTCAAGATTCTTAAGGATAACAGACAGGAAAACTTTAGGTCATCATGCAATTCTGAATTGCAAGAGATCAAGCCTAATCATCAGCTTCAGCATGTTGCAAATCCTATTTGCAGTAATGAATGCCTACGTTATCAATTATAACATTAAACCCCTGTGTTCATCCTTATGATCCTAGGAAACAGAAAAAAAATGTCCCTGGAATTTCTAGTTCTAACATTCACTGCCTAAAATCCCTTTACCCGATGTAAAAGAATTAATTGACAAGTCTAACACTGTCTAGCATTTTCAATCATTCAAGGTGAGTGTGCACTATTAAGTGATTCTCAAGAAGTGTTCAAGTATCTACTACAGTACTTAATGAATAATGCTACATGCTTAACCCTCGCTATTAACTCATTTAGCAAGTATGTCAAGAACTAAGAAATATACTTTGGATTAGCATGATTAAGTGCTTTGCCAATTAGTTTCAGTACATGTGTTAAGCCATACATACTACATCGCATTTGCTAAAAGAACATGTATTTCCTGAAATGACCCAATTGTCTTTACTGGGAAACATTTTTCTAAAATCATTATTAGTATCTTCCCCTTTGATCATATTTCTCTTATGTTTAGAATCCAATTTTAAACTAGGAACATGTAATTGGCTAACTAGAAGCTTTAGCCACTTATAGATACCCCAATTGGCCGGCTCGGTTTTTAGATACCCCCACTCAACGGAAGATACTAGATTCTAACTTAAACCTTAATCTATTGTTCACAAAGAAGACTTGGATTATCAACCTCTAACTGGTGGCGGTAGAGATACCAAACTTTTACTCTTATATACCTTGATATCTTGAGTTCAAGTATTTTTTCTTTCATTGAATGAGAATTAACACTAAGCACAGTGTTTGTTGATCATCCAAGGTTTTGTCGGTAGAGGGATCTCCATATTACTAGAACCGTTTTCGGTTTGTTCTCTGTTCCAACACTAACACCCTCCTAGGATTTTCAAGACTATCTCTAAGTCAAGTACGTATCTAATTGTTATGACTTCATATTCATAATCATCTCGTCATCAACTTATCACCGAGGACAAGGTTAACTTAAACGAAACTAATTTATTGTGTTTTATGCCATGGTCTACGTGTAAGGGAGGTGAATGCACATGTATGTGTTTACTAAAACTAGATGTACACAAGATTTTGTTCTTAGAATTAACATTATGATTATTTAACGGAAGCTATGACCTCCAAAGTTCACTATGTTCCCAATCATCACCCATATCCAACTGTCATATTACCATAACTCAATCCTAAAAAGAAAAAAAAAAAACTTCAATTGTTATGGCTGAGAATGCAAAGATTTTTCCAACCCATAACTCCCACTCTAATAACCAGTCATGTTCTCAACGTGATTTTACTACGTTGATCAAACTCAAGTTGTACAAACAACAAGTTGATCACACATAACGTGGGGTTCAACACACATATGAATGTCAAGAATCATAATACATGCACCGTCCATATGATCGGGAATGTATTTTGAAAGCAAATTAATGCTCTTAACTACATCGCATTTATGACATATGGCCTTCCTTCACATTCAACTTTAAAGATACTTGTATCAGCATTGTAATAAGGTACATCTTCATCCATCGACAGATCTAACATCTATCTGAATGTTGGCTTGGCCCTGTGATCTAAGCCTAACACTTAGTCAGTTTAAAAGCATGCCAACCAACTCGATAATGCCAAAAAAATAGAGGTAAGGGTTAGATTAAACATACCCAATCAATAGCCGTTATAAACTTATTCAGAATATTCACCAAGGAACATGGCCAATAATCCTATTTGATTCAGTGCTCATCAGTTCCTACTGAATGTTATAAGTTTAAGGTCAGGTACATAGTTCAACGATTTCTCCGGAAAAATACTGTATTATTCTCACACCCCCAACCCAATTTCTAGATTTTGATTAAATTCTGAGATGGATTCAAATTTCCAAAATTCAAAATCTACAGAAAATAATTAAAATAGGGAGTGAAAAATAACGTCATAGAAGTTTTCCAGGCAAAAATCCCATGAAACATGGCCAATTACGCACGTACAGAAGCAGTACATACTTTGTCACACATCACCACTCTTACGTTGCGTCAACACTCACCTTCACACGTTCTCATGCACGTATACGCACTCGTACATGCACAACACGTGCACACATGTACACATACATGCAAAACACGTTCCTCACACTCTCGTACATGCCAAAACATAAACCCACGCATCTGCACGAGCTACTATGTGTTGAAGTGCGTACACGACCTTGAACTTGTTACATTTAGTAGGAACTAATGAGAAATGAGTCGACGCCTATGTGTTACACATGGCGGGATGTTACTTGCCCACGTGTGATGATGTGGCGCTGACGGTGCTTCTGTGTGTTTGATGACACACGTGGCATGATTTGATTTGCGCACGTGTGCTGAAGTGTCACTGGTGTGTCACCTTTGGCCAAATGAGGCCCACTCTCACTGACCGGAGAGTGACCTACACGTGCCTTTTTGCGAGCGGTTTCGGTTGGCAGCACCCTGGCTAACCTCTCCCCCCTCAGAATCGACCATTCTGAGGTCGAAGGTGCAATCGATTTAACGATCCGACATTCCTAACTTCGTGTTTGGATAAAAAAGTGTGCTCTTTGAGAGTGAAGAATCTTGTTCTTCATCAAGAAAATCTCAAGAACACCTTTGGTCCGATCTTAGTATTCTAAGCACGTTACATCATTCAATATAGGTCTAATTAACACATATAATACATCAAATCGAAGCATATTTGATAAGCTATGCAAACATACCACATACATGGGTTTTAAGAAACATGAAAATCATCGAGAGAAAATAAGGACCGAATTCTAACCTTGTGGCTCTGATACCAATGTTGGATTTATTCTGAGTACCTTGATTTGTAGCGGGATTGATTTTCCCGGATTGTATAGGCGTCGAACTATGGTCAATCCTCGAAAATGTACTCTTGGTCGAGGTGGAAATCACAGATGGAGATCCACCACTATCTACGACCCAAGAGCCATCTTCGGCGGCTCAGAGAAATACACTAGGATTTAGGTTTCTTTCTATTTCTCACAATAGTGAGAAACTGTTCTCACATCACTATTACTGAATGTACCCGGTACACTTGGTACTATTATTAAAGGAGGAAGAAGTGGGCCTAATATTATGGGAGATAGGCCTCCCATAATTACTCAACTTCTAGTAATTGGGTCAGCCCACTTGAGCGACCTTAGACCGGGCCTTATGGCCTGTATCAAATCAACAGTATCTGATAAGATCTCATTAAGAGATTTCTTTGTTAAATAAATCTTATCAGATATATTCCAATAGGGATGAAGTTTTATCTTTTTCATATGCAGTATCAGTACGTGGATACCCAGCAGAAAAAGAATATGCACGTCACTCTCTGCAATATACAAATACAGTTTCTCATTTTCTCTCTACATCTCATCCTTGGAGTATCATCTTGATTCCTCCAAGAGTCTAAGGCGTGGTATATCATTGGACGCTCTGGTAGTATCCATCTAAGCGAGTGATAAGAACGGAGGGCTTCTAGATGGGCTTTTTATCATCCGGAATAAGAGAATCGATCAACTTCTTCCACTACTACTGAAATGTATATTTATTTACATGTTTATGTATAAATACATGTCCAATTTTCTTAATAGTTTTTAGTTTCCATGTAATTCCATTCCATAAATATATGTTAGCAAGAATTAATGTCTTTGGTTGATTAAGGATTGTTTAGTAAGTTTCCAATACCAACAGTTCCTAGTACTTTATCAAATTATATACGTGGAACTGAGATTAGCAATAT
Organism: Ajuga chamaepitys; assembly: GCA_958295605.1. NCBI lineage: Eukaryota > Viridiplantae > Streptophyta > Magnoliopsida > Lamiales > Lamiaceae > Ajuga > Ajuga chamaepitys. The sequence continues at coordinate 21,709,847 of OY282498.1, read as the reverse complement.
AAATACTGGTATTTTTATGTGATTTCATTATTTCACAGGGACTATATCCTGGCTACACTATATTGTTCGTTTAGTCGATCTTCTACAATGATTGATGGTTCACGAGGTGAGAATTACAAAATTACATGCTGAACAAAAAGAAAAAAGGAACAACGTAGATCAATAAATTATTGAATCAAGATCGATTTCGGGTTAAGTTGGGTTATACATTAAAAATTATTTGAATCATATAATTTTATCGGTCCCACTAGGCCTAATCTGATGGGCTAAAATTCAGACGGACCACAGGCTGGAAAAAAAGTCTTAGTATATTTTAGAGGGATGGGTTGGGATGGGCTTAATAAAATTTGGCCCAATAAAAAATGAACCATCTTGTGTTGAGGATGATTGTGATGGCAATTGGATTGATAATGCAAATGCTTAATTTACTATGCGTGATACTTACTTTGTTTTGTGTGTTTAATCGACAAGTGATGTTTTGTGTTGGTATAAGTCTCATTTGTTTTTTGTTTTGTCCCATGATTTTGCATGCTCACTTGTTCTTTTATTTTTTATTTTTTACTTTTAATCTACAAATGATGTTTTGTGTTGGAGCTGGCCTTCTCTGATGTTGTCGTGGTATTAAAATGCATAAAACTTAGTAATGGTGGTGAACTTTGGCCATCATCAATTGGTTGTCAGACGACTTATGTTAGATAGCATACTTTTGCTGCTCATTTATCTTCCTCTTTCCTCTTATATAGTTGTGTTTCAATCCACATACCAAAGCAGATTCTGTCGCCAGGGTTGAAACACATAGGAAGTTGGAAGTCTTTTATTGATGGCCAGGTTTGGGCGAAACATTTGTATCTAGGCCCAGATATTCTAATGTAAAGCCCATCGATCTCTTAATATTATCTCTATAATTTTCCGTTCTTTTTTTAAGAGAATCACAAAATGCAGGCCTTCTGTTTGTTAAAGTGCTTGATACAAGTCATTTTATTTGTATTATTGCTTGCTGCTAATATTTCAACATTAAAGTTGAGCACTCCACCGAGGCATTTCACATTAGCATGTCTAAACTTGATTATTTTTTGCAGGATGATAAAACTGATTTAGCTTGTATGTTTGAGTTGATTCTTTTAAGTACGTCAAATTATTAATAAAGACAAATTTCATATGTTTAATTTAGTTTTTCTTTTTTGTATGAATTAATGGTTGCATATAAAAATTATGAAAACAAAAGAATCAAATATAATAATATATATAATCAGAATATTACGTAAAATACAATAGGCAAGAAAGCATACGGCAACAATTTTAAATGATTGTAGAAAGTGGTGTTATAGACAACATCTGTGAAAATGGTTATCAACCGCTGTGTGTTTTAGACTACCACTGCAACATAAATGACTTTAAGTAACACTTTGTAATAATTTTAAAATTTTAACGTTTATGTAATACTATGGTAACACTTATGAATATGTAACACTTCCATGTAACATGTTTTTTAAATGTATGAATATGTACCACATTCATGTAACATTTTTAAAATAGGTAACACTTTGGATGTAACATTTTTTAAATGGTAACACTTCTGGAAATACTTTTACATACGTAACACTTTTTACGTAATACTTTTAAATAAATAACACTTTCATGTAACACTTATAAATAAGTAACACTTTCTAGGAAACACTTTCAATTAATAAAATTTTATATTTCTTTTATTCTAAACTAACAAAATATCTTTGGATTTATTTTTCTAATATGACTCTTGAACTAAATCTTTCTGTTAGTGAATTCAACTCCTAAACACACAACTATACAGAATCTGAAATTCGCACAAAGATCAATCTGAAAACACACACTCAGTTCGGCCAAAGATGTAGCCGAAATGAACTTACGCAGACCAGGAACAAAAATTGAATCACACACAGCTTTTACGTGGTTCGTTCAAGATGAACTACATCCACGGAGGCAAGACACACCTCAATCCACTAAGAAACCCAATCAATTACAGAGAATACACCCAATAAACGAAATGCCCAATTCTGTTTACAAATTAGGGCAGAAACGTTCTATCTCAAAATACTCTCTCTAATCTAAGAAACAAGGAAATTGCTCGACGTAGTGACCTTCTCCTTGATGAGAGCTTTACAATGATATAAGAATTGGAGCTCGAATATAACCGTTCAGAAAGTTCTAACTGAATCAAGTTGAGCTCAGCTACCGGACAAAAACGACGGTTTTCTTCGTCACAAACTCTGAAACTAACTCGTCACAAATGATGGTTATCCTCAACTGCCACGAACCCGGCTCATTCTGAACAGCTTGACTTCTTGATGCTCAAACCCGGTTCAAACCTCCGGTTCTTCACTTCCTGATCCCGGTTCCACATTCCCAACACACCATATTACAAAGTATAGCTCACTTGATGAGATTGAACACCACCTCACAAATCTCCACCTCAATGAATCAAGTGTGCCTCTTCCTGCCTCATCACTGCCTTTCTGTTAATGCTCCTCATGACATTGCTCAAGCTGCAGCAGGCTCGAGCAATGCTCCACTTTGTTCCCAGGTACATCCTTAGTAAGAAAATCAGCAGGGTTATGCAATGTGTGTACCTTCTTCACCTCCACAGAACCAGAATCAATAATATCTCTAGCAAAATGCAACCTAAAATCAATGTGTTTTAACCTTTCATGAAATGCTTGGTGTTTCACAAGGTGTAGAGCACTTTGATTATCACAATAGATTGCCACACACTTCTGCTTGATATCCAAATCTCTCAAAATCCCTTTCAGCCAGATTGCTTCTTTGATAGCTTCAGTTAGAGAGATATATTCTGCTTCTGTTGTTGACAGTGCTACAACTGATTGTTGTACACTTCTCCAGCTGATGGCTGTTCCAAATAAGGTAAACACAAATCCAGAAATAGATTTCCTTGTGTCTATGTTTGCTGCAAAATCAGAATCAGCAAACCCCTCCAATGCAACAGTGCTTCCATCCACTTTCTTTTCAAACTTCAGAGACAAGTTCACTGATCCTTTCAAATACCTCATTACATGTTTCAAAGCTTCCCAATGCTCAACTCCTGGGTTTGACATGAACCTGCTTACTAAAGACACAGCATAGGCCAAGTCAGGCCTGCTACAAATCATTCCATACATAAGACTTCCAACTCCACTTGCATAAGGGATATTGATCATATGTATGATTTCCTCTTCAGTCTTTGGGCATTGTTCTTTGGAGAGTTTCTTCTGTAGATTAACTGGAGTGGAGAGAGGTTTGGCTTCATGCATATGAAACCTCTCCAACACCTTCTGTAGATATTGCCTCTGAGATAACCAAAGCACTCCAGCTTCTCTGTTTCTTAGAATGTTCATGCCCAAAATCTTCTTGGCCTCTCCCAGATCTTTCATGTCAAATTCAGTGTTAAGTTTATCCTTCAACCATTGTACCCTCTTCTTGTTCCTGCTGTCAATTAGCATATCATCCACATACAATAGAAGGAAGACTTTATCTTGCTTTGAACCTTTGTTGAAGTAAACACAACTATCATAAAGACTTCTTACAAAGCCAACACTGATCATGAAGTCATTGAACCTCTTATTCCACTGTCTTGGACTTTGTTTGAGTCCATATAGTGATATAGTGACTTCTTCAGCAAACAAACTTTGTCTTCTTGTTCAGGAACAACAAAGCCTTCTGGCTGTTTCATATATATCTTCTCATTGAGTTCTCCATGTAAGAATGCTGTCTTTACATCCAGTTGTTGTAATTCCATGTCCTCTTGTGTAATTTTTGATAAAAGCAACCTGATTGAGCAATGCTTTACCACTGGAGAGAAAACTTCATTAAAATCAATTCCTTCTCTTTGTGTAAAGCCCCTTGCCACCAATCTTGCTTTAAACCTCACCTGTTTGGATCCTGCAGTCTCTAGTTTCTTCTTGTATATCCATTTAGAACTTACAAGTTTCTGACCTCTTGGTTTATCCACCAATATCCAGGTCTCATTCTTTTCCAGGGACTCCATCTCTTCAATCATTGCCTGTATCCAGTGTTCACCTTCTTCACAGTCTAGTGCTTCTTTAAAACTACTAGGCTCTTGTGGTTCCAGGTCTTCAGCAACACTCAAGGCATAGTAAACACTCCCTGCTTGACCATAGAAATCAGGTCTGTTGATTGTTCTTCTAGGCCTGTCCCTTCCAATGCTGTATTCTCTGACATTTTGTGAAGGTCAAGTTTGCTCTTCTTCTTCAGATGATGAATCACTATCTTGTAGATTTTCTTGTGGTTGAGGTGTGTGATTATCTTCAGCAGGATGCTCCACCTGAATTGATATCTCTTCTGTCTCTTTAGCACCATCAAATTCTTCCTTAGAGCCTGTAGAAGTGTAAGCCATCACATTTTCATTAAACTTTACATCTCTACTTGTGATTATCTTCTGATTTCCCTTCTCTAAACACCACAATCTGTAGCCCTTTATTCCATCCGGATATCCAAGAAATACACATCATAGAGCTCTTGCATCTAACTTGTCTTGCTTGACATGAACAAAAGCAAGACAACCAAACACCCTTAAACCTTCATAACTTGGTTTATGTCCACTCCACACCTCTTCAGGTGTTTTGAACCCAATCACTGATGAGGGTGACCTGTTAATGAGATAACATGCTGTAGCAATGGTTTCACCCCAAAATACCTTTGGCAACCCAGCATCCAACAGCATACACCTAACTCTTTCAAGGAGAGTCCTATTAAACCTCTCAGCAACTCCATTTTGTTGAGGATTCATTGGTACAGTCCTGTGTCTCTTGATTCCTCTTTCTTCACAGAAGTTTGTAAACTCAGTAGAGAGATATTCCAGTCCATTATCAGTCCTAAGGTGCTTCAACTTCTTTCCTTTGACATTTTCCAGTTGAATCAACCATGTTTTGAACTTATGAAATGCATCACTCTTATTCTTCATCAACATGATCCACACCTTTCTGCTGTAATCATCAATTAAGGACATGAAATATCATGCACCACCATGAGACTCTGTCCTTGCAGGACCCCATATGTCAGAGTGAACATAATCTAATGGCTCTTGAGTTGTGTGAACACCCTTTCCATAGGGCAGCTTCTTGGATTTGCCCAAAGCACACTGATCACAGAACTCCAGATCTTGATTTCCCATATTTCCAATTACTCCACTTCTTGACAGTTCCTTCAACCCTTTCTCTCCTATGTGTCCAAGTCTCTTGTGCCATTTAACAAGCTCAGAACTGCTCAAGACCATATCTACACTCCCAACAACAGGTGAACCAATCAAGATAAACAACTCATTATGCTGTCTACCTTTTATCACCATTTTTCCATGTTTTGTGATATGCAAGAAGCCATCTACTGAGCTAAACTGACACCCACTAGTTACTAAAGAACCAAGAGATAGAAGGTTTCTTTTAAGGCCAGGAACATATCTTACATTTGAGATGACTCTGACCACACCATCAAACATCCTTATGCTCACTGATCCAACTCCTTTGACCTTTCATGATTGGTCATTTCCCAGGAGAACATTTCCACCATCTTCTCTTTTCAGTTCATCAAACCATGACTGGTGTGGACACATATGAAAGGAGCAACCTGTGTCCAAGACCCATTCCTTTACCATTCTTGATTCAGTAACATTTAATACCTCTGGAGGATCTTCTTGATGATCAATTGCAGCAGATTCTGCCCCTTGATTTCCACCTTTCTTATTTCTCTTAGGACAGTCCTTCTTCAGGTGACCAGGCTGCTTTCACTTGAAGCATTTCCTCTTCTCAACCAATTCATTCCCCTTCTTAGGATTAGAGTCTCCTGCCTTTGGATCCTTAGCATTCTGTCCCTTCTTGCCTTGCCAAGGTTTCTTGAATTTGACATTCAAACCTTCTCCAGATTGCACCATGCCTTTATCACCTTGAGTCTGGAAACATTTAGACCTCAGAGCCTTCTCTATTCCATCATAAGATAGCTGCTCATCTCTCCTATACATCAAGGCATCCTTAAAGCTTTCCATGGATTTTGGAAGAATGTTTAACACCATCAATGCTTTGTCATCCTCCTCCAATTTCACATCCAGGTCTTCCAATTCTTCAACCATCTTAATGAACTCATCAAGTTGATCAGAAATTACCTTATCTTTAGTGATTTTGGAGGCCAACATCTTCTGCTTCAAGAACAGCTTGTTGGAAACTGACTTAGATTGACACAGATCTTCCAATCTCCTCCATGCTTCTGAGGAACTCTTGCATCTTGAAACCTCTCTCAAAGGTTTATCACCCAAACACAGAAAGATAAGACTGAGGGCCTTCTTATCCACTGATGCAAACTTGGGTTTCTCACTTTCTTCCCACGAATCCAGAGGCATCAATGCAAGATCAAGGCCATTGTGAACCAATACTGCATTCATCTTGATCTTCCACAGTGTGAAATCATTCCTTCCTGTAAACTTCTCAAAATCCATCTTCATACCAGCCATTCCTTCTCTTCTTCAAGCTGTGAGAGTTGATTCCCACAGACGGCGCCACTTGTTAGTGAATTCAACTCCTAAACACACAACTATACAGAATCTGGAATTCGCACAAAGATCAATCTGAAAACACACACTCAGTTCGGCCAAAGATGTAGCCGAAATGAACTTACGCAGACCAGGAACAAAAATTGAATCACACACAGCTTTTACGTGGTTCGTTCAAGATGAACTACATCCATGGAGGCAAGACACACTCAATCCACTAAGAAACCCAATCAATTACAGAGAATACACCCAATAAACGAAATGCCCAATTCTGTTTACAAATTAGGGCAGAAACGTTCTATCTCAAAATACTCTCTCTAATCTAAGAAACAAGGAAATTGCTCGACGTAGTGACCTTCTCCTTGATGAGAGCTTTACAATGATATAAGAATTGGAGCTCGAATGTAACCGTTCAAAAAGTTCTAACTGAATCAAGTTGAGCTCAGCTACCGGACAAAAACGACGGTTTTCTTCGTCACAAACTCTGAAACTAACTCGTCACAAATGATGGTTATCCTCAACTGCCACGAACCCGGCTCATTCTGAACAGCTTGACTTCTTGATGCTCAAACCCTGTTCAAACCTCCGGTTCTTCACTTCCTGATCCCGGTTCCACATTCCCAACACACCATATTACAAAGTATAGCTCACTTGATGAGATTGAACACCACCTCACACTTTCAATCGCTTATATTTTAGAAATGATTTTTTCAGGCAAAGTTTTATATACGCGTTAAATCATAAATATCACAACAGAACATTCGTAACATGAGATGATGAAAACAATCGACTAAAATAACAATGTTTTAGAGCATCTGATAATTTACTTATTAGTTATATAATATAAAATTTATTATGCTTTTTGTATGTGTGTGTGTATAAATATACACACATCATATTTTACTAACAACGAGAAATATTTTGCCATGTATTTCATGTTCGTAAGTTTATTTGTGTATTTAATTTTATATTCTATAAATCACAAGAAAAATAATCAATTACTAATTTTTCAAGGTGTCTTGAAATTATCTACTTATTGCAATTGAAATTAATGATAATGCCTTAATGTTTTATAAAATAATTTGATGTAACAAATTACTGTGATATTGAATAAATTATAAATGTGTGTGTGTGCGTAAGTGGACAAAATTAGGGAGAAAAAAAAAATAATTAATGAAAAAATGTAACAAATTATATACTAGGATATGTTAAATAAAATAAAGTTATATAGGTTGTAGTTTGGTAAAAATTTAATCATGAGAATAATTTATTGATGTTAGAGCAAATAATCAACATATATATAGCCCTTCTTATAAAATAAAATAATAAATTTATTATAGCCTAGTGGTTTGACATTTACAGCTAAAGATATGCAGGCTTCCAACTTGGGTTCGAAACCCAACAATAAAATATTCAACATGTTTTTATTTTTAAAGAAGTGTTACATAAAGAATTATATGTAACATTTTCTTAGTGTTACCATGAAGTGTTACAATTTAAAATCTAATATAACACTTATGAAAAGTGTTACTAAAAATCATCTAATTCACTACAAGAAAATAATTAATTGGCTAGGAAAATTTTGGTAGGCAAAAATCCCAATTCTGTAGGCATATATATATTTGCTTACGGAATACCAACCAAAAACAATTATAGGGACTTTGCTCGTAGGTGATTTTTTTGCCTACGGAATGTAATCCGTAGGTGATTACCTGCCGATTTTTCATCGCAGATTCGTAGGCATTTTGATTATCAATTTAAATAAAATTCCGTAGGTAATACATCAACTTCAGAATATTCCGTAGGCAATTAGGCAAATTGGCAACCGAAATTTCGGTAGGCAAAACTTGTATTCGAAAATTTAATTAAAAATCTATTTTTTATTATTTGCCTACGGAACCAATTCCGTTGCAAAATTAAATAAATTGTAAGGCCCTATCCCTAGGAAAATTTGTAGGTAATTTCTCTTTATATATATATATGTGTGTGTGTGTGTGTATGTATGTATATATATTATAGCTTGGTTTCCATTTTTTTGGAATACCTGTAATCAATACAAGATCAATTAAAGGTATTTTATAAACATAAAAATAGTTTCATAACTTATAAAAAAACATATATAAACATGAATATATAGCAAAAAAGAACCAAATCATTCATATAAACAGTATTCCCCAAAATAGCAAAATATCTGTATTCCTAGTAAAATGGACTAGAACAAAATATATCCACCAATCAGAAAAGTAACAGTAATATCCAAAGTGGTAGATTATAGAATAAAATATATACTAGCCTACAATTACATAATATGTCTGCAAAAATATGTCTGCAACTCTTTGGCGTTCAAAAGTACTTCTGACAGCTGAAATATAACTTCTCTACAGCAAAAGGTACCGGTGGAACATGAATGCAAAATCTGTCAAATAGAAATGTTTTTTTGTTACAATATTATCAAATCAATTGTGAGAACACAAATTGTTCAAATTAAATCAAACTGATAAAGTAATTAGTTTCGTATTATAAATGGTTTGCAATTGATTTTCTCAAATGCTTTTCAGCTTTAGTCTCTAATTTCAATCGCTTCTTTAAAAGCAAAAGCAATCACAAACAATCTTGATGTGCAAAATTGGCCATGAGACAATAACTTCTTCTTCAATACCATGACACCAATATTATCATGAGAATAAAGTTACTCAAAAACTCAAAAATATGTTTTAAATGGATATTAACTAATCACCACCGTCAAACAGCCTTGTGAGAGCACCACCAATTTACAAACTGATCATATTTATGAATTCAAGTGATAATATACCTAAAATTCCTACCTTGTAAAATTGAAGACTATTTGGATTCCAAAATTCTGAATACTATGATGCCCACACGCATCCTTTAATGGCAATGTCACATGTTTATTATGTACATATATGCATTCTAGTAGCTGTCACATCCAACAACCTAATGTTCATGAAGTTACAGTATCATTCATTTTTATGCCATTAGCAGAAACAATAAGAATTGTTGCCAGCCCTTACTCCAATTAATAACTACTTAGATCAGTTTCTAGTTGTTGTTAGGCACATGGTTATGTTTGGGGTTAATGTAGATGTAATGATGCCAATAATAGAGCATTTCTTAGGATAGAGATACAAGTTGAATTCAAGTACAGGTCAACAAAATTCGAAGAGCCCTAGAATGCTTACCTTACTTCTAGCTCTGAAAGTCACGAGGCTCCAATCATTGCACGTTTACGCTTGTCTATTTGACGCTGCAGTTCTTCAGCAAAGTGTTGCTGCATGTCCTCAAAAATCTTTCTTCGTTGAATCTCATGTTGCTCCTGCATGTCCTCGATAATTTGATCCTAGTGATCAAGTCGAAGTTTCAACTCGCAAATAGTGTGTTGAGCCTCAAGTCCTTATGTAGAAGGTGAAGACCTGTCATTTTTGTAATATTCACATGCTAAAGAGCCAAGCCCAAACACAACATTTTTAGCACTCATTCCACCGACAGAGTCATAATACAATTTTTCTTCATCAATCTCTTCATTACTTTGTATCGTGTTCACCATGTTCTCCTCGATAGTATCTTTTATATCATTTGCAAGATAAAAAATTAATTATCAATTTTACTTCATATATAAATATGTAAAAAATAATTATAAATGTAAAATTATACATCAATTGGGTAAATTACATTCACTTTCTTGGATTTCTCATTGGTAAAAGTTTTCCCATCACCTTTCCTTTGTATGATTTTTAACGTACACCTCGCGAGGAAAAGCCTTTCGTCCCAATACTACAACCTTCACAACATATACAAGTCAATGCATAAAATGGTAGTTAACATAACATGGAAGTAAATAAACTGAATTTTGTATAAACTTTACAAGTTTTTCCGCAGCTTTGAAATGGGTGATAGAGCCCGCATTATGGGTGGAAGGTGGAGGGGCAGTAGCACTAGTATAACCACTTCTTCTATTTTTCGAGTTCTGTTTAGATTTGTGTTTAGCCTCCGGTGTGTCCCAATAGTCCAGCCAACGTTTGTATGTATCTTCTTCCATGTACTTTGGCTTCACTCCTCTGCTCTTGGTTTCACTAAGCATGTCACTATATCGAGCACTGGTTTTCTTATCCCAAGCATTGCGAACTTGTATCTGGGTAGATATTTCATCATCCCAATAGACATTTTTCTGCAAGCAATGTGGGGTGACAAGAAATTATTCAGGAAGGTGAAATAACAATGTCCAAGTAGCCTGGTTAATGTGACTGTTGAAACAATAAAACATAAGGTGGTTTATATTTATTGTTTAGATAAGTGCATTAGCTAATTACCAAAGCTAATATTTTATATAGCACTAAGTTACATTCATGACCTGATTTCGGACATTAACAAAACATGAGCAATCTTTTATTAAATATATTAGTTACAACTTGCACGAAACATTTTGCAAAAAAATGATGAAATTAAAAGAAAGTAACGATCATTTAGCACAAATGATACTAGTGTAAGTTGCTAAAGAATTAGAATCTTTCATGGGTCCTAAAAATCTAACACATGAAATATAAAATTTTGGAAATAAACTTTTATCCCAATGCCATTAGTCTTACCTCAAACTCAAAGAAATAAAAGGTTTTGGTCTCTTGAGAAACCTTTTTCCATGTAAATCCCTCGTAATCTTGTCTTTCCTAAAAAATCTTCCTTATAGCTCGGGAGCAGGCTTTAGATGGCTCTATACTACACCATCAAAATTGAATGATATTGAATAATATAGGCACATGTATATGAAGTAAAGGCACTTACCCTGATACTAAGTGTCCATTAACTCAACTGATTTTCTAATTGCTAATAAGCATCAAACATGTCCTGATAAGGGCATAAATCCAAGTAATATACTTCAGGTTGATACAATTATACAAATGAACTTCTATAAGGGCACAAAACTTTGAAGAAGTTTGCATGAAATAATGTCTCTTTTCTTTATTTAATTAAATAAACAAGTTTAAATGCACCTAACTGGAGACATCTGTCTTTTTCTGGTGTTACATAATGATACTAATGATGCTTAAGTATCTCAACTAGTAACAGTACAAAGTGGAGATAACTAATTTTGTGTGAGTTGCAGATAAACCTGATATGTTGTCTTCTACATTGATAATTAGTTCACCAAAATTACAAGCATTCACATTTAATTGCAAGGAAATACACCAGTTGCTGCAGCAAGTATGCACCAACCACATAAAAAATATTAAAATGTCGCAATTGAAGAATTAAAGATGGAATAGTTTGGATATAAAAAGTATGGTTCAGAAAACTATACAAGGGTAATGAAGTTCAAGTCATCCATATCCTCAATTATAAGTAAGTTAAGTGCACTTACATGTCGCCTTGGCGTAAATACATAAAAACGCGTCCAACGGAAGTCCTAGAATTTGTCGAAGATGCAGGAATTTGTGATGACCCTGCTGAATCTTGCGGTGGTGATGCTGCATGTCAATGTGCAACTTGATTTGGTGTCTCCGAGACATTTAAACCATCTTCCAGACTGTGTCACATCAGGCCCTCAGTGTAGCACCTTGGCTGCCCAAGATTGGCAGGAATCCTGACACCGTTTGCTCTTCTAGACATTTCTATAATAGAAGTCATGAACACAAATACATATACAATGAAATATCAATTCAACATAGTAATGCTATTCAAAGTTGCAAATATAAATATAAGTAAAAATGTCATATAAAAAAACAACTAAATGGAAAAAGAAAAAAAAAAAGGAGTTTCATCTATTCTTCTGCATCTTCATCTTCACTCTCATTCTGATCTGAGTTTTCAGAATTCGACTCAAGTATTGGCTCATCTGAAACTTCTTCTTCATCTTCACCCTAATCAATAAGTTCACCAGTAGGATCATTTAAAGGATTTGAATCATCAATGTTTGCTAACGCCTCACTGAATTCCGAAATAACTGACTCATCTTCTTGGAATGCTTTGTCAATTATAGGAACATCGACCACCTATCTAGCTTTCACCTTAAATACCGCTAACCAATCAGACTTATCTCTTCTTGAGCTTGGATATGGGACATAATATACTTGTGCAGCTTGCATAGCAAGAATGAACGGCTCATACTTATTGAGTTTGAGTCTATGGTTAATATCTACCAACGCATATTGTTTATGTACCTTCAGACCGACATTATTTGTTGGATCAAACCACTCACACTTAAACAATACGGTACGCTTAATAGGTAGCCCAGGGTACTCCAACTGTAAAACCTCAGACAAACGTCCATAGTAATCACTTTCGGTCTCGCTATAATTTGTGCCCTTAATGCAAACTCCACTGTTTGAAGTTGACCTTACCGAACCATGTGACTCGGTATGAGATTTATATCCATTAACGAAATAGACAGGAAACATCTTCACAGTTTTTAATGGGCCTTGTGCAAGTGATTTGATAAAATTGTTGTCGATCACATTCTGACGGGCCTACAAAAAGAAAGTAATACACATTAAAATCCATATATTAGAAAATAGATATAAATAGATCTTAAATAAATAATTCATACACTTACGTAATTTTGAAACCATTTAGCAAAATTTGTATCAAGCTGAATGTCAAGTTCGTCATTATTGATGCCCGGCAACGCTTTTAGTAACTCCTCAGTAAACATGCTTTGAATAGTGTAAAATACTTTAGAAAATTTAAGAATATTAGCTGAAAATAGAATAATAGTCAGCAATGAAAAATACTTACTTGACTTAAGGTTCAATCTCCTTGCAATTTAGTAATATATAGGTTTGAGCAGCATGATATTCAGTGCTAGTCAACATCCTTGATTTTTCTTTTCCATATGGTCGTCCAGGATACTCAAAAATTGACAAATTTCCAGGAATATGTTCAGTATCACCACCATTATCATTGCGGGCAACTTTTCGTAAGCTTGTGTAAACATGAGGCTCAAAATAGTATGAACAAAATGTAGAAGCTTCTTCTACCAAGTATGCATTACAAATTGAGCCTTCCACTTTTGCTTTTATTGTTCACATTCTTCTTTAAGCGTCACAAGAACCTATATAAAACACATACAAATAATTATATGTAAGAATTCAACTACTTCAAAAAAATAAAATATATTACCTTTCAAAAGGATACATCCAACGATATTGCACCGGACCAGCTATTTTTGCTTCATATGGTAAGTGTATTGGAAGATGTTCCATGGAGTCGAAGAAACTAGGAGGGAATATACGATCCAATTTGCAAAGAATGACAGGAATTTCTTGCTCAAGTCTAGCCATGTCTTCGACTCTAATTGACGTAGATGTGATCTCTTTGAAAAATAAACTTAGCTCTGTTATGGCCTGCCACACATTGGATGGAAGAAGCTCACAAAAAGCAATAGGTATCAACCTTTGCATAAAAATATTGCAATCATGGCTTTTCATACCAAAAGGCTTATACTTTTTCATATTCACACAATATCTTTTTATTTATTCGTATCTAACGTGTAGCATGCTTTTGGATATTTGCCGATAGCTTCATTCTTTTCCAATTCGGGCCTTTGATATAAGTTCTTCAAATTTGCTCATGACTTGTCTTTATCTTTAGTTTTTCCCTCAGTATTCAATATAGTATTGAAGATATTGTCAAAGAAATTCTTCTCAATATGCATCACATCAAGATTATGCCTTATTAAATTTGTACTCCAATAAGGCAAATCCCAAAATATACTAAGCTTTTTCCATCCACAAGTCTTACAAATTGGACCATTGACCACTTCACCATCAATTTCAGTTACCTTCCTCAACCCCAATTCTTCTATCTCATGTAATTTTTTAGTACCGGTCTTCACAGGAGGTGCTGGAGACATCTCAATTTTGTTCTTGAGAAAACAAGCCTTGTTACGCCTAAAAGGATGCCCAGATGGCAGGAATTTTCGGTGATTATCGAACCATGATGTCTTTCTACCACTGGTGAGCGTGAATGCCTGTGAATGTTTCATGCAATATGGACAAGCAAGTTTTCCAGCAGTACTCCAACCGGATAACATCGAGTATGCTGAAAAATCATTGATCGTCCACATTAGTGCAGCTCTTATTGTAAAATTTTGTTTCTTTGCTACATCATATGTAAGCACACCCACATCGCACAATTGCTTCAATTCTACAATCAAAGGTTGAAGATACACATCTACTTTTTTATTAGGATTGTTGGGTCCCGGAACAATAATAGATAAGAACATGTACGCCTCCTTCATGCACATCCATGGTGGAAGATTGTTATCACCGGCCATGAGGAATGACCAAAAGGCTGAAAACCATCAGTACACAAACCCAATCTAACATTGCGACTCTCAGAAGAAAAAGTAGGATGCGTGCAATTAAAATGCTTTCATGCCTCAGAATCAGATGGATGACACATTTTTCCATCTTCTTGTAGATGTTCTGCATGCCATCGCATGTGAGGTGCTGTTACTTCTGAAGCATATAGACGTTGTAATCGAGGTGTTAAAGGAAAGTAATACATCAACTTGTATGGCACATCCTTCATGTGATTTGACTTCCGTGCCCTATTCTTGAATCTTGCATGTTCACAGAATTCGCAACAGATTAAGGTACTATCAACACTCCAATATATCATAGAACCATTCGGACAACAATCAATCTTTTCAACTGGAAGACCAAGGCCTTGAACTAACTTCTTTGTACTGTAGAAATTATCCACCATTCTGTTCTCCTTTGGTAACACTTCTTTTATGAATTGGACAATATCATCATAACATCTCTCAGAAAAGTGATGTTCAAACTTCATATACGATAATCGTGCCACTGCTGACATTTGCGAATGATATTTGCACCCCTGCCACAATTTTTCATCAGCAGCATTAAGCATATCATAGAATTTTTGTGCAGCCGAATTAGGGACTTCATCCATATCCTCTGTTAAAAATTCGGGCCTAACAGCATCGAGAATCATTTGTCGGTAAGGATTTGTAGGAGACATATTAGTGTGTGTAGGAACATCCATACCACAATGCTCTAATTCTATATTCACATATGGTTCCCCATGTCGATTCCATTCATAATAGTCAGGAATAAATCCTTTTCTGAAAAAATGTATCCTCACTTCTTCAGCTTCTTGGAATTTTCAATTATGACACTTTGTACATGGACATCTAATCTTAGTCATATCAGACATTCTCGGCTGATTGAGAGCAAAAGAAATAAAGGTTTCTACCCCTTCCACAAAATCTGGATTAATGGTTCCATTGGTGTTACGCCTAGCATACATCCATTGCCGATCGTTTCTCATATTGTCAAATGGAAGGCTGCCTATGGCTGTTAAACAATGCAATATGTGATGAAGTGGCAAAAAAAAATTAAACTGATTATCCTACACTTCAATTCTTGGAAATCTAAACAACACATATGGAACAAAAATAAAATGATACATAATATATCAAGTAAAAAACCTGTTTCTCCTAGCTTATGTTTAGTGTCCAATTAAATACTTGAAAGCCTGTTGTGAAACGTCAACAAATTAACCGAGCTTAGAACCACTAACAACAAATATTGTCATGATATATAGAATAAACCTACAAAATTCATGTTATACCCAAGTAAATTTATCTTTTACCTGTTTATGAGCACGTGAACTTGCAGCTGACCTTCTAATGTTCCTATATAAGCAAAAAATATTAGGCGAGTTAATCAAATTTTATGAACTACTTGATGTTGGAGTTAATAATAGATTAAAATTATAACAAATTATAAGGTTAGGTCAATGCAGCTAGGTCAGAAATATAAAGTTGTTGCATGTTGCAAATAATAATAAGTCTAATATAAAAGCTTATGCCTCTGATACTCTGTTTTTGTCACTTTTTTTTTTGGGGGGGGGGGGAGGAGAGTTTCATTAATGGAAAATGAGCCCTTTTCCTTCCTAATATATAAAAGAGAAAAAAGAACATTAAATGTGAAGGATGTCAAACTAACATTAGAAAAATCAAAGGTTTGTAGAGTGGATGTATAATTGTATATTGAGAAAAGAAATCATTCTATTTAGAATAATAGAACAAAAATTAGACAAGGTGGAAGGTAAATTAATAGGGGAGATTGTTGTAGGAAACAAAAGTAGGAGAAACTGGCAGAAAACCCAGACTCCTAAATGCAGCATCACTTGTCTCAACTGAAATTGATTGTTCTAATTTCAAAACTCTACAACAAACAACTATTTTTATCTTTTTATCAAACTGAAAATGATGGCAACCAATCTCAACCATCCAAAAGCAATATTTAGAAATAATTACTCCTATGAATATAGAATGTCAAACTTAAAAGGTAAAAGATCGTGGCAAGAATCACACACACACGCTTTTCACTCTATATATTGACTACACTAATGTATACATATGTGATCATCTAAAACCAAATAAACATAAACACACATTTACTGCTACTTTTGCTTTTCTTCTAGGTAATAATTTCTAGGTTATACTGGAAGATCTTGCTTTTTATTTGAACAGATTAGAAGTGATAAATGAATAATTAATCTTTAACAATGCTTCCAGTATTTGGACAAATCCACTTAGATAGATTCCTTTCGTGCGAACTTGCCTAAATGGCTACAGATATTCCATCAAATCCAAACAAATAATTAATATTTTAAAATGCTTTAAGATTCCAAATCCAATCACTGCTTTCACACCTACAAAATACTACTACTACTTTATATTTATAATTTTATATTATCTACCTGTGATTATAATTTAATCACATCCAAAGTATGCATAAACAAAGACACCCTTTTTTTAGCTTATTCTAAACCACCAAAGTTAGTAGTCTCCCACTTAGATGATTCACCATACTTTTAAAAAGTGTATGAAAATCTAGAGACTAATTTCATTTTAATCTCCATACACTTTTTAAGTGTATGGTGAATTATCCAAGTGGGACACTACTCACTTGGGTGGTTTAGAATCAAAATTATTTATGTGAGAAGATGGTGCATCCTAAAAAGTAACTTGGATTAAATTCACCAACACCAATATCCAAAAAAATTATTATTATTCAATTCCATAAAGAAAAGATATAGGGGGTGTTTCCGTTCGTTTTTCTTTTGAAAAAATGATTAAATTAGAGATTCTATAAAAGTCACTTATGTAAAAGCAGGTAGTGTTTGAAAAAAATAAGTGATTTCTAATAAAAGTAGAAGTTGGAGTGTTTGCTATAAAATCACTTATGTCTTAAAAGATATAATTTTATTTATAAAATTGTCGTTAAGTAGAGAAAACATTAAATTTATACTTTTAACTTTTTACATTAGAAACACTTCTTTTAAACAGAAGTTAGTTTTGCAAACACTACAAAATAAAAATAAAAAATGCAAACACCCCTATATACAGACATATGATATGCAGCAATAATGGCATAACCACAAATCAGGGCTCATCAAGATATATATCCAGGCATCAATTTAATCTTGTTACAACAACATAAGGTGCTTTAAATATTTGATTCTTAACACACCACCGTCCCATCATGATTCTTTTTTGTTTTCTGTTAGTGTGACTAATTTGATCATTTCTTTACATTGTAAAAAACATTTGGGTTTCTGCTTTTAGAGGTATTACTTCATGCCTAACTCTCTCTCTCATAACAGTTTTGGTAAAATTATCGCCAATTGGCTAAATTAAGCAATATAAATTAATAGTTTTGAACTACCAATGGCTCCGCTATATATGAATACTATGTTAATTACCTCTATTTCTTTTCCCTCACAGTCACAGATGCTGCTAGCTCAGAACAAATTGAGAACAAACTGATACAAAACTGATACAAAATTTATCACCTAACTCGAATTTGTGTGCGACATTCAATTGTAACCACACAATGAGGTTGAATATCTAATCAATGATACAAAATAAACAGAAGATTAAGAGCTTGAAATTCCTCAGAAATGCATTACTGATTGTGCGCGAGACTGATGATGGGGGGAAGAGAAGTTTGTTTACCAACCTGAGCTAAAAACAAACGAGCGTCCGATTTCAGAGCTTGATCGCCATCTTCGTAGATTTTTAGGGTTTCATTTTTTCTGAGAATGATTTGGGGGAGGGGGAAGCGAACGGGTAGTAGGGAAACAAAGATGTTTCGCGCCTGTGTTGAAATTTTTATTTTACTTCTTTTTGGCAGCTTAGAAACTAATTAAATATAAAAAAATAGTATTTCTTAAATCCCTAGGTAATTTCATAGGGAATATATTAAAATATATGTATATATATAATATATATTATATATACCTAGGGAAAATTGGGTAGGCAAATAATTTCCTTTTCACCTACCACTATTCTGTAGGAAAATTCATAGGTGTATATATGCCTAGGAAACATTTGGTAGGTAAATAATTGTTTTTTCACCAACCACTATTTTGTAGGAGAATCCGTAGGTGCGACTATTTTGCCTACGGATTATTTCGTAGCTAAATTTGCTTTAGTTATTTCGTTGCTAATTCTGTAGGCGAAATAATTCATAACTTTTTGTAGGCAATTTGTAGGTAATTATGACTATTTAAGAACATAATTATTTTTGTAGGTAAATTCCGTAGGCAATTAATTATTTTCTTGTAGTATAAAGTGTTACTTTAGACTTTAGGTAGCACTGGCAAATGTATCGCCAATAAAGTGTTACCTAAAGTATATTGTAACACTGTTTGGTATATATGTAATACTTTTTAGGTGTTACATAAGCTCATTTATGTTGTAGTGTACGGTTCAGACCATTGTCAAAGAACATTACCAGCCGTGGTAATACGTACTGTAGTCGTAGATGTTAAATTCACGATAACGATTTTCAACCATTATATTTATCTTCAATAACTACGGTTCATTAATCGTTATTATTGATGGTAGGTCTACCACTACGCCATCTACTACTATGGTCCCAAAAGCCATTTAACTACGGGAAAAAAAACCATTGTGTTTTAGCTTTTTTAAAGTAATGTTATACGGAGCAAACAGTTGGTTTTGGTTTATGGTGCAGTGGATTAAGCATGATGAGATTGAATCTATTTGGAAGAAAGAATAGGAGATTAGGAATAGATACTAATATCTTTTTCAAATAAGAAACGTGAAATTTCGAGGACGAAAATTTTCAAAGGAGGGGGAATGTAACACCCCAACTTTTATATATGCATATCACTTTTATTTAACGCTTATAATATATCATCTCATGCCATCCTAAGCAATTATTTTAATGATTGAATATGACATTTCATTTTTGAGTTGGTATTAGTGACATGTTTGCTAAGCGTGCGGAGACATCCCGACGACTCTAGTCAGCAGTGTGGCAATGAATATGAAACAAATAACTTATCACAATGGAACATGATCAGTTTGAACTAATAAGACAAGAGGTTAGGTATCACTTATAAATAAAATCAAATTTGACTACACTAAATATCATTATCAATTAATTTTCCTATTTTCGGGGTAGAGACTAAACATATATTTGTACAACTTCGAAACCTATGATATAATGAATTACCAATTGATGTGGTTAGATCAGCACATCACCATGCATATAACATTCATAAAAGAAAAATTTAATTGGATATACATGCAATCCAAGTGACTTGACAAACATATGCAAAAAGGGTGGATTCCTTATACTCCCTCCGTCCCGGCTTATCTTGCACAGGGGGGGTCGGCACGAGTATTAAGAAAAGTTACTTTTTGGTTGTTTGTTGACTTTTCAAAGGTAAATTGAGGGTGGGGATTGAGGGTGAAGATTTTGAGGGTGGAGATTATGTTATAACTTTCCTTTTTTAGGCTGTGCAAGATAAGGTGGGACGACCATTTAAGGAAAGTGTGCAAGATAAGGTGGGACGGAGGGAGTAATTTTCATGAGAATATTCCATGCAATATTAACCCTATGCCAAGTTACATGCACACATCCAATGCTATTTTATAACATTGAATTCTATAACGTCGAACTCTTATGTTGGAACATCTATGTGTGGATGCTCGAAATCCTATACTCACACATTTATATATGTGTTCGAATTCTGTCACCATAAGAATAAAATGTGTTACATCCCTATGCAATGAACAAGTGATCCTAATATACTTCGAAAATCTCAATCAATATCACTCATTTATTTTATTGTGATTAGGAGGAATTAACATGGCCCTAAGAATTTTACATGGCAAAATTTGTGTGCACCCAACACACAATAGACTTATTGTGCACTTGGCCAAAATTTTACCTCTTCCATTGTTAATTTTTTTTTTTATACGGTTATTTTAAAAATTTACCCAGATTTTTACTACTAAACTCTCTTTCTCTTCACTACTCCCTCTACGGAGCCGCAGCTGCAGCCGCTTCCCAACACTCTCTCTCTCTACGGAGCCGTAGTCGCTTCCCCAACTCTCTCTCACTACTCTCTCTACGAAGCCGCAGCCGCCTCTCCCGGCGGATTCCTCACCATATCTGATTACGCTGTCGCCGCCTCCGGTGGATCCACGCCATATCCAGTTGCGCTGGCGCCGTCCTACAAAGCGCACATGGTTTTGTTTGATGTAATTCTGCACTTGAGGATGCCTTAGTTGCTGATTATGTTGAGGCTCACTTGAAGCTCTCTGAGTAAGGGTTTGTGTATTTGGCTCTTGTTTGGCAGCTGGCCAGCGTCATCTCGGTTATGGAGGAGAGTTATGGGATGAAGGCGATGGTGATGAGTGTAGGTTTGATCAAGGGGGAAATGGGGGTTATTGTTGTTATACCTGTTAATCTTGGCATTTGTTTTTTTATATTATATTATTGTTTTTGGTTTTCACGTTTTTATTGTGGCATTTTAAGGGAGTTGTTGGCCGTTGAGGCTGCAGGGTTGATTATGTTGTTTATGATTATGGCTCTATTTGAATTAGTGGTGCAGAGTGTGATCTGCTTTTGTGCAAGTCGCGTCATCAAGAACACATCAATAAATTGGAGCTTTTGGAAGTTTATTTGGGACATTTGTTTCTTCATTGTTGTTTGTAGATTCGTCGATGCCTAGGCTAGAAGGCGTGGTACGTGGAGGAATGATGGCCTATTTTTCTCGGATTTAAGTTATGATTTTGGGAACTTGTTTAATATGTTGATCTATTTTGTGCTTGTTTAAACTAATAGAATGTATTGGATTTTGACATTGTTGCTAGTGGTATCAAAACAGTGGTCATCGTCACTCTTTTAGAATAATATGGTTGTCCAAGCAATATAATATATACTATCAGTAAAAAATAATTATACTGTAAGCTGAAAAAATAAATATACTATATCGAAAACATACACTGTCGGACATAATAAAGTATACTATATCGAAATATTAAATATACCGTACGTTGGAAAAAATAAATATTTCGCAATATGAAACAAAAATTAACTAAAACAACGTATACTATCAGGCATCATAGCGTATACTATATCGAAATATTAAATATACTATGAGTATTGTAAGTTGGAAAAAATAAATATTCCGCAGTATGAAACGAAAATTAACTAAATCAACGTATACTGTCAGGCATCATAACGTATACTATATCGAAATATTAAATATACTGTGAGTACTGTAAGATGGAAAAAAATAAATATTCCGCAGTATGAACAAGTTTGAATATACTATTTGTAAAAATTTATAAATCAAAAGAAAAATAAAAAAACTAACACAAAATATAATAATAATAATAATAATAATAATAATAATAATAATAATAATAATAATAATAATAATAATAATAATAATAATAATAATAATAATAATAATAATACAAATACATACACATATCTATATGAAATAAAAAATAGGTGAAAAATAAAAAGGCGTTGTTAGGATTCGAAGCCATGCCCTGAAGGGTAAAATGCCACACCTACCAACTAAACTAGTGTCAATTTTATGATTCCAAACACACCTTAATATATATAAATTGCGATCGCAAGAATAAAAGGATGGTGTACAATAAGCCTAATGTGCATCTTATGCACATGAGTGCCAATCAGACTTAGAAAGTCAAACACACTGCACGCACGACAAAGGAAAATCACAAGTGCTTTGGTTTGCAACTTATTAACAAAATATGAGTACAGGTAGCACACAAAATCTTCATATTCTTCTTGTTTTTTTTTTTTTTTTTTTTTTTTGTTTTTTTTTTTGTTTCACTTCAAAAAGAAACACAAATTCACAACTTCCACAGACTAACCATAAGAGTATACAAGTTGGTCCAAAACAAGATTCTGAATCACAAATCAAATTGTTTATAGAAACAAGATATACATCCATGAAAAACACTTGAAAGCTAATATTCAAATAACAAAATCATACCCACAAACGAAAATGAACAACATAATTGTTTCCAAATATGTTCAAGATATTTCAACAATTAAGAAGCAACAATGAAGAATTGCTCCCCGATATCAATGGACCCGGTCATCCTCTCCGTCGTCTTCCACCTCCGCATCCTCGCCGTCTTCCACCTCCGCATCCCCGCCGTCACATACTTTCTCTCCTGTCTCTCCAAGATCCTCTCCCGTTCTTCACCGTCTGATTAACCCGAATCCGCGATGTCGACACTCAAAAAATCAAATAAGAACTCGAGACAGGGGATCTAATAGTTTGCCCTGAAGGAACAACATGCAGAGAACCATTTGTGTTGAGATTCTGCGTCTTATTAGCGTAACTTACCGACAAAATAGTGGTGGTGGCCATGAATTGGAGAGTGCGTTATTCCAGGTGACCACAACGCGGAGTTGGAAGGCGTTTTTCCTTTTTACTGTTCATTAGGTACTCTTTTTTACCTGATGGGTAAAAATGGTAATGTTTTGGGTCATGTAAATGGGTGGGCCATGACAAGTGCACAATAAGGTTTATTGTGTATTGGGTGCATGCAAGACCCACTCATTTTACATAGAACTCAATTGTATATCATGATAAACCCGATTAGAATGTGTTTAGGTTGAAATAACAACTTCCAAATTTAGGAATAATTTATAGTTTCGCACAATGTGTGAATAATTATTTGGAAATTTTATTGTAGACCCCATCTTTGGATTTATGGATATGCCATGGTAATGCCAAAAGCCTACACATTTATACTTTTTATACCATATTCCCTATCTTCCCAATAAAGCAAAAGCTATATAAACAATAGCAAACAAAATTGATCTTGGTAAGTTGATAGTGGTCGAACCACCTCAAGCCAAACCACAAGATAGCTCTAACCACACCCCTAAAACTGCCAAACCCAAGCCACGCCACTACCTTTTCCTTAGCTTCTACTTCTCTTTATCTTATTTGAGAGTCGCGCACACACCTACTGTTAACCTTAGACAAATAGGGAGTAGAGGTGTTGGTACTCTCAACTCACATATCCCCTCCTACTAAATACATTCCAAGAGAGAAAGGAATAATAATATTGTCCACAACCCTTCATTTCCTTCTAAAAAACATGAGATCTTTTGAGGGTTGAGCTGGGAAGGCAGGTAGGAGGAAGACATGGCAAGAGTAGCTAGAGCAAGCTCCGACATGCTTCGCACTTCAATTTAATTTTAGAATAATCCTCCGGCTTAATGTAAAGCTCACTTCATCCTCTTCACTAGATGAAACTATAGAGAGCATTTGATAAAGAGATAGTGGTGTTGCAACTAAATTCTAGCCTAGAATGTAGATTTGAGCATGAGATGCACTTTCGAAATCATGCATGATTTTTTGTTAGAAGCTTATAGGAGATATATGCTCTTACGTGTGAAGCATACAGATCTTATGAATCTGAAAAGAATATGTTGGAGCTTTGTGTTGGATTTTGTAGGAAATTAATGCATATAAATAACATACACACGTATTTAGGGAATCGATATACCTCAATTGAGTTGCAGCAGAAAGTATTTGGTTGATTTCCAAAGTGATGGATCGTACTCTGATTCGTATACTAGTTCATCTTGACGAACACTACTAGAGCATCCGCCGTCTACTTCACACCCTAGGCTCTTGGAGGACTTCGGTGATACTCCAAGAAAGAGAATTAGAGAGAAACGGGAGATAAACATATTCTGTGGTATTATTTTTCGTAGTATACGAATATCAGTATATTCGTATATATACTAGTATATCTCGTCACATATATATCCCAACTATATTGAGATCCATTAGATATGGATGCAACCAACATCTCCCACTCATACAAATCTGATCCGACTCATTCGAATCTGAAAGATTCCACAATTCTCATCATCATATCTCTTCTTTCACACAGAGACTAAGGCGTGCGACCGAGCGAGAACAGAATGGAAGAAAGTGAGGAGAGTTATATTAAGTTATCACCCAACTAACATAACTCATCAACTCAGGAGACTCGTTGTGTACCCCAAACTACGTGGTTTCACTAGACCAAAGATCTCTGACCCCTCTTATTCATATAGAACATGTTTGACCCCTTAATTGTATCTATGCTCATGACTATGTCAAAACTAATTCGACTTAGTCGGCCGGCCTATGAGCCATAGTACACAAGTGCATTACCAACTTAGTTTTTCCTTGGCCTCTCTATGTCAATCTGCTTGGACTTGACAGCTTTCTTAGTCATGCTTCGACAGACCGTATCAACCATGGCCATTGAACACATGCTAAAGTAGCGTCATCAAGCTTACACTTCATGACAAAGTCCAAAGTCCCAAAGGGCATAAAAATTACTATAAGAGCTCACACGGTGACGAAGCAGGGATCTATTCGGTCACTCATCTTACTAAGGTCGTCATTGAGCACATGTAGTATGAATACATGCTCTGATGGAGCTCCCACTCAAATTTGGGCATGTCACGCTCTGAACATCATACAAGTCTTAGTCCAGTCGCCCTTCTAGCGTCTGACCTGCGTACCACTAGGAATTTGTCTCCAACACAACTCCTAATGATTTGCACACTCGGCTATTAAGAGGCTTTTATGAAGTTAGGACATTCTTCATAAACGATCAAGTATGATCTCATCGTGGCCTCTTGCCAAGGCGACTATTGGCAACAACCTCTCGTGTTGTTCCTTTCACGAAGGTGATCACTTAAGCGTTTGATCCGCCAGTCTCATCCTGCTCGCTTACCAAAGCGCCAGGGCGATTTCCCGTATGAGTGGGATAATCCAAGCCTTGTGACATATCATATATAATAGACACATTACTTCTAACATATAATAAGGGCACATCTTATTGATAAATAAAATTGTTCATACAGGCTAAAAGAATTTTAAATTCTACGAAGACCCATACTCCTAACATGCCTTTGAAATACATCTCTACTCAAAGGCTTGGTGAAAGGATCAACTATCATTTCACCAGTGGGAACGTGCCTGAGAGCCACTTGCCCCTGCGCAATATTATCTCGGATGAAGTGGTATCTGGTGTCAATATGCTTGGTCCTCGCATGATACTTGGGGTCCTTAGCATATGCTAGTGCAGCAGTGTTATCACAAAGGACAACTACTGCATCATCTGCATGCGCCGGGACGCGCAAAGTCTGAAGAAATCTTCTCAACCAGATAGCCTCTTGAACTGCAGATGTACAAGCGATGTACTCTGCTTCCATAGTGGATAGAGATATACAAGGCTGCTTCTTGCTACACCAAGTGATAGCAGCGCCACCTAACAAGAATGCATATCCCGATGTGGATTTGCGTTCATCTCTATCCGCTGATCCATCAGCATCGGTGTAACCAAGTAGCTTCAGACTGCCACTGTGATAGCACAAAGTTAAATCACTTGTCCCCTTTAAATATCTAAGCATCCTTTTGACTGCAGCCCAGTGAGCGCGTCTGGGATTACTTTGATACCTACTCACCATCCCTACTGCGAAGCACAAGTCTAGTCGAGTACACATCATTGCGTACATCAAATTCCCCACCGCGCTTGCATAAGGAACCTTAGCCATGCTTTCTTTTTCATCATCTGTCTTTGGGCATAGATCTTTGCTAAGAACACAATGTTTTTCCATAGGCGTGTCAACGAGTTTAGCATTATGCATACGAAATTGCTCCAGAACGCTCTTAATATAAGTCTCTTAAGACAAAGTTAAGAGTCTCTTTGAGCGATCTCGGTGTGTCTTAACACCAAGTACCTCTCCCATGTCTTTCATCTCAAAAGTAGATGATAGACACTGCTGAGTGGCGACAATCATCTCCGTATCATTTCCAGCCAACAGAATGTCATCCACATATAATGAGAGAATTGTGAATTTATTCTCATCCCTTTTGACATACACACAGTGATCTTCCTCAACCATCATAAAGCCTATCGAAGTGATAGCTTGATGAAATCGAAGGTACCACTGTCTGGATGACTGTTTCAGTCCATAAATGGAATGCTTTAAACGGCATACTTTGCGCTCTTGTCTCTTTACCTGAAAACCCTTAGGTTGATCCATATAGATCTCATCACCCAGTTCTCCATTGAGAAATGCTGTCTTTACATCATTTGGAATAGTTCCAAATCAAGGTGGGAGACAATTGCTAAAATGAGACGGATAGAGGCAAACCTCACCACTGGGGAGAATGTCTCTTCATAGTCCACTCCTTCTTTTTGGGTAAAGCCTTTCGCCACAGGGCGAGCCTTATACTTGTTTATCGAGCCATCTGCTTTTCGCTTGACTTTGAGAACCCACTTGTTCCCAATTTTCTTGTGTCCAGACGGTAGATCGATTAGCTCCCAAACTTGGTTCTTAGCCATCGAACTCATCTCTTCCTCCATAGCACTTATCCACTCTTTAGCATTTGGAGAAGTTACAGCCTCTTCAAAAGTGGCTGGCTCATCAACATCCATTGTTGCGCACATGAAAGATTCCCCTTCGAGTTCAAAACGTCTTTGGGGAACCGTTCCACGCTTGCTCCTGCGGAACTCTAGATCTTGAGAGTCTTCATGCAATGGAATTCTCCCACTGACTCTAAGATCGCTCTCATTATTCCCGTCGATTGCTGGATTTGGTTGTAAAACCGCATCCTCGCCAGGAATTCCAGCGTTGTCTTCGGGAACTTGTAACTCATAAAGTTTAAGGTCTCCTTTAACTTCTCCAACTGTTGAAAATTCCTCCTCGAGGAAATTGACATCGCGTGACTCAATTTCTGTCATTCCTCCGTCAGGATGTTCACCATACATTACATAGCCTTTCGAGTGGTCACGGTATCTTATAAAGATATGTTTGACTGCTCTAGGACCAAGTTTTCCATGTTTATGGAAAGTATTATGAACAAACCCTGCTGACCCCCAAGGGCGCAAACCTTCTAAGTTAGGCTTTCTTTCATGCCACAACTCATACGGCGTCGAAGGAACTGACTTAGACGGCACACAGTTTAATATGTAGGCAGCAGTTAAGATAGCATCTCCCCAAAGGATATTGGTAGATTTGCTTGCGCCATCATTGATCTGGCTGATAGGTATGGCCCAGTAACTTCGGGTCGGATTGACACCCCGGGCCAGATCAACCCAACCCGAGCAACTGAGCCCAGGAGGATAAGCCCAACAACCGGCCCAAAAACGTGCGCTCAAAATAGCGTGGCCCAATTGCGGCGTACCCCACGTTCTCGGCCCATGATCTACTCCCGACTTCCATGCAACGATAATAGGCGCGATTGTAGGGAGTTAGTTAGGGTTTGGAGTTGAGTAGTATAAGTAGGAGAATTGTACTCAGAATTAGGGTTCGTTTTTTGTATTCTGAAACAGTTGCGTGTAATTTCAAAAGGATAGTGAAGAAACACCTCGACAGGTGAAATTTTCAGCCCGTGGACGTAGATCTCCGGATCGAACCACGTACATCCTGTGTTTTTTAGATTTCTTGCATCGATTTACGTTGCGAAGAGGGGTTCCACGTTCAGAGTTTATTTGATACCGGATTGCGCTTTACAGCGGAGAGTCTTAAAGTAGGAAACTGCTTGGATGATGTTATCATCAATGCCTTCATGAATGGCCTTCGTCCCGGACCGCTCTACACCGAGTTGGCTCGAAACCCTCCGGTCACAACCCGGGCTTTGTTTAATACTGTGTGCAGATATGCTAAGGCCGAGGAGCAGACTCGTCGTAAGCGTGAGAAGCATGCTAGCAAACGGCAGTCCGATAGGGCACCAGTTGGGCCCAGTACGCGACCCAGTGCCTTTTCTCGTCTGAACCGGGGACGTTCAGAATCTCGAGGGGATATTCCACAACTCACCCGCTTACAAAATCGCGAGCCGAAATTCTTTCTGTTCACAAGAACAATTTACGGCCGTGTCCGCGGATGACTGCTCCACCTGAAAAGCGAAACCGCGAGAAGTGGTGCGCGTACCACTATGATCATGGACATGAGACAGAGGAGTGTCGAGAGCTCGGTAAGGAAATTGAAGATTGTCTAAAGAAAGGTTTCTTGCGACAATACATTGCTCGGACCGACGACAAGCCTCGGTCAAGCCAGAATGGGAGTTCATCCCAAAACCGTGGAAGTTATCATGACCGTGGTTCACGTCAAAACAGACCGCAATGGCAGAATAATAGGCCGGGGTCAAACAATTATGCACGACAAGACCACGGAAATCGTCAACAACCTCGTTTTTTGCCACCACCACCTCCTCCGGGAGGACCCGGAGACAATTTGCCTACCCATGTCATAAACGTGATTTACGGGGCCCTTCCCACTGGGGCTTCTCGAAATGCCTTGAAGGCTGAGGCACGCCGTCCTCCTCCCGAGGAGCCGCGTCACAAGCGCCTCCACCAATCTGAAACTGTCAGTTTTACAAATAGAGACCCAGTTCCAGAGATTACACCCCATACCGACGCCATCGTCATTGACATGGATGTAGCTAATGTTACAGTAAAGCGAGTCTTTGTAGACAATGGAGCCGCAGTAAGTGTCATATTCACCGACTGTTTTCAGAAAATGGGGATTCCTCGTGAGCAACTTCGACCGGCCCCCGGGCCGTTACAGACCTTCACCCAGGGTGAAGTTCAGCCAGACGGAGTTATTAATCTCCCGGCATCTCTTGGAACTTATCCGGCGATAAAAACCATTTTTATGGATTTTTACGTGGTTAACTCTCCGTCCCCATATAATATGATTTTAGGTCGGGACTGGCTTACTCCCGCCAGAGCCATCTGCTCCACATACCACCTCGCACTAAAATTCCCTACATCGCATGGCGAGGTGGCTATCCGCGGCAGTCAGCGGGTTTCTAAGGAGTGCATGTACGTCGCACTCAAAAAGGCAACAAAGGTTCGTCCAAAGCAGCAGCTCCAAGTAACATCCTCGACTCTCGAACCTGAGTTATATACATCGCTGGAGGACACCACTGTCCAGGTGCCGCTTGATCCATCCAAGCCCGAGCAAAACAGTAACCGTCGGCGCCGTGGACGTGCCGTGGTTACATCGTGCCATCATCCAGACCTTGCGGGAGTACTCCGACGTCTTCGCCTGGTCTCCCTTGGATATGCCCGGGGTCTCTCCTGATGTCATAACCCACAAATTGAACATCGATCCCAGCGTCAAACCTATACAGCAAAAGCAAAGGAAATTCGCTGCAGAGCGAAACGCGGCCATTCGAATCGAGGTACAACAGCTCTTAGATGCAGATATCTTGTTTGAAGTCCATTATCCTTCTTGGCTGTCTAATCCTGTGATGGTAACAAAGTCCAGCGGGGCATGGCGAATGTGTGTCGATTATTCTGATCTTAATAAACACTGTCCAAAGGATTGTTATCCTCTGCCCTCTATCGACCAAAAGGCCGCAGCCATTACTGGGCACGTGGCGCTTTGCTTCTTAGACTTATACAAGGGGTACCATCAAATCCACATGGACCGTCAGGATGCCCTCAAAACAGCATTTATCACTGATTTTGGATGTTTTGCCTTCAAGAAAATGCCCTTCGGGCTCAAGAACGCGGGGGCCACATACCAACGTCTTATGGACCGCGTTTTCCGAGGTCAAATTGGTCGCAATGTTGAGGTTTACGTTGATGACCTAGTCATAAAAAGTACCTCCCAGTCTTCATGTGTGCAAGATATCGTTGAAACATTAAGTACTTTGCGGCGTTATAATTTGCGTCTCAATCCAGCAAAATGCACCTTCGGTGTTGGCTCCGGAAAATTCCTCGGTTATATGGTTTCGCAGCACGGCCTCCAAGCCAATCCGGCCAAGCTTCGGGATGTGTTAGACCTGCAACCACCGAAGACGGTCAAAGACGTTCAACGCCTCACTGGCGGTTTAGCGGCCTTAAACCGTTTTTTGTCTAAAGCTGCAGAGCGTCAACTCCCATTCTTCAAAATTTTACGGCAGGCGAAGTAATTTGAGTGGACCTCGTAGTGCGCCGAAGCTTTTGAGGCTTTAAAGCATCATATTAAGCAACTGCCCACTCTGTCGGTCCCTCTCTCCGGAGAGCCTTTTTACATATATTTGGCATCCGCCGAAGAAGCCATTAGCGCGGCTCTTGTGCGCGAAGTCAGTGGTGTGCAGCACCCGGTGTATTTCACGGGGCAGAAACTCGGTACTCCACGGTAGAAAAAACAGTGCTCGCTCTCGTCATGGCGGCCCGGCGCTTGCGGCCCTATTTCCAAGGACGTGAGATACGGGTTCTAACTAATCACCCCATTCGTCAAATTCTTGTCAAACCCGAGGTGTCAGGGCGCCTCACTAAGTGGGCTGTCGAGCTAGGAGAATATGATATTCAATTTCTTCCACGCCGAGCTATCAAGGGTTAAGCACTAGCAGACTTTTTGGCCGAGACCCCAGTGGATAATCATGAATCTTCCGCAGATAATGATAGTCATCACCCTGCTGCCCTTGAATCCCCACCTCGCAAGTGGCAACTATATGTGGATGGTGCTTCCACGGCTCGAGGGAGTGGTGCTGTGATGCTTCTCATTGGCCCCGAGGGAGTTGAAATTAAGTATGTTATCCGATTCAAATTTAAGGTAACTAATAATGAAGCAGAATACGAGGCAGTTCTCGCTGGGCTCCGGCTCGCTCAATCCTTAGCAATCCGCCATCTTGAGCTCTTCACGGACTCCGAGGTTGTTTCTAATCAGATCAAGGGCACTTATACCGCTAAGGATGAAACAATGGTCAGGTATCTCGCTTTAGCACTTAAACTTATGTCAACTTTTGATTCGGTTGATATCCAGAAGGTACCACGTAAACAGAACGTTCAAGCTGACGCTCTCAGTAAACTAGCCTCCGCGGTCCTCACTAATGTGTCTCCGGATATTATAGTCGAAGATGTCTTTCATCCGGCGATTCATGAGGCAATGGTCTCAGTATTGACCGACAGTGGTCCCAATTGGATGACCCCCATTGTTCAGTATCTCCGAGATAGAACTCTGCCGAATGACAAGCTGCAAGCTCGGCGGATAGTTCTCAAGGCACCCAAGTACTCATTCCATGATGGAATCTTGTACCGACGGTCGTACTTGCAACCGAATCTTCGGTGCCTTGCTCCTGCCCAGGCTGATCAGGTTCTTCGGGAGGTTCACGAAGGGGCCTGCGCCAGTCATATCGGCTCACGGACATTGGCCAAAAAAATTCTTCGGTGGGGGTACTACTGGTCAACCTTGTTTAACGATGCCCATGAGTTAGTGACCAAGTGCAGCAAGTGTCAGCTACACTCCCGTGTGAAACATCTGCCACAAACCGAGCTCACGGGAATACAAAGTGCTTGGCCATTTATCCAATGGGGAATTGATATTGTGGGCCCGTTTCCAGTCGCTCCGGGTGGACTGAAATTTCTTGTAGTCGCCGTTGATTACTTCACCAAGTGGGTAGAAGCCGAACCTCTTACTGCCATCACTGGTCAGAACATCTTGAAGTTCGTCTGGCGAAATATTATATGTCGCTTTGGCATCCCGAGCACTATTATTTCGGATAACGGCAAACAGTTTGCCAATGATCCCTTCCGGTCATGGTGCGAGGAGCTCCACATTAAGCAGATTTTCACCTCGGTAGCTCATCCGCAAGCCAATGGTCAAGTTGAAGTCACTAACCGTACACTCCTTATGGGTTTAAAGAAACGTTTGGATCACGCTAAAGGTCTTTGGGCCGAGAATCTTCCGCAGGTTCTTTGGGCCTATCGCACTACGCCACATACCTCTACTGGGGAGACCCCCTACAGTCTTACTTACGGCTCCAAAGCTGTTATTCCGGCGGAAATCAGTGTACCTAGCCCCCGCCTCGTAACTTCTCCCGAGGATAATGACGAGGCTCTCCATACAAACTTAGATGAGCTGGAATATCGTCGTGATCAATCTTTCATCAAGCAAGCCAAGTGTAAGCAACGTGCAGCTCAGTATCACCACCTCCGAGTTCGGGGTACTCAGTTTAATGTCGGGGACTTGGTACTCCGACTCAACTCAGCCAGCAAGGCTGCCCCGGAGGGGAAATTGCATGCTACCTGGGAAGGTCCTTATCACGTCGTTGCTGCGCACGATTCCGGGTCCTACCAGTTGGAGCATCCTGATGGAACCCCGATTCCCCGAAGCTGGCATGTTACCAACTTAAGACGTTTCTATCTATGAACATTGAATAACAAGTATCGTTCCTATCTTTACATTCATTGTACATTTCTTTTTCGTTGTGATTTCTCTTTGTATCGTTTAAGTTGTTCCGGCACTCACCTTGAATAAAAGTTCTTTATTTGTGCATCTTACTGCGCTTTCTTCTACGTTACGGGGACACCCTAGCGTAGTCGTACTATTATTATTCGTCTCCGGACAATTGGATCTCTCACCCGGTCCGTCTGGGGAGATTCACGTTTGGTCCCCGGACTTGTGTCCCCTCTCGTCTGTTTAACCGGAGAGGTTTTTCACTCCCGCCCGATCCGTCCGGGGAGATTCACGTTTGCTCCCCGGACTTGTATCCCCTCTCGTCTGTTTAACCGGAGAGGTTTTTCACTCCCGCCCGATCCGTCCGGGGAGATTCTATGCCCTGTCCATATGGTGTTCCCGAGCACCTGTTAAAGCAATTATTATTGCATTCTGGTTAACAGTTCATTATTTTCCTTTCAAAGTACACAACTTTGCAGACCAAAAAGGTTCTTTACATATTATTTGAGCAAAAGGTTCTTTACATACTATCTTACAAAAAAAAAAAAAAAAAAAAAAGTAAGTAAAAACTATCTATGGCCTCCGAGCCAGTACTCGGCGCTCCGGCGTTGAGACCTGCTTCCGGACCTACTTCGGGTCCGCCGGGATTCTGTGGCTTCCCGACGTTGAGCCCCAGCTCTTTCTCCATCGCGGCCCCCTCGGCGTCGCGGACTCATCCTTGATACTTGTCTGGGGGCTTCGCCTCTTGTACGGCCCCGAAGACTCGGCTGCAGTGTAGACCTCGGTGTTTGGGCCCATTTCACGGGGTCCCAATCCGCGGGGTCTATCACTTCGATCTCTTCAGCCAGCTTCTCGACTTCTTCTTCGGCGATGACCACGGGCCCTTCTTCGACTGCAGTCACCAAAGCCGGCTCTTGAATTACAATTCCTTGGGTTTTCCCCGCTGGTTTCTTTTTACCCTTCCGGGGGGCTTTTGAGGAACCTCGGCTCCGGTTAGGGCCCGCGATGTATTCCTCGGCTGTGTGCCGCCACCTGTCGCGGCCTTTCAGGCCCTCATACATACCGAGCAATAATTCCAGCACCTCTCGCTTTCTTAAAAGCTCCGAGGACTCGGCCGAACCTGCCGCCATCAGTGCTGAAATCTCACTCTGAATCTCGGTGACCCGCTCCTCAACTTCCTCAAAGGTCAGCAAGCCGTACTCTGTCAGTATCCGGTCATACTCCCTTTGATGGATGAGGACGCGGTCCAGTTCAGCAACTTTCGCCAGGTACTTTAATTCCTGGTCTCTGGCCCTCTCCGCGGCTCTAGCTCTTGCCTCCTCGCTTTCCTTCGCTCTTCTCTCCGCAGCGGCCACCCGTTTCTCTAACCTCGGCACAACTTGCCTTTGCAAGTTATCTTTCTCTCCACGGAACCAATCCAATGATTGCATGAGCTTCTTTATCGTGTTATGCAGCTCCGCGGAACCAATCCAAATTTGGACAGCTATTCAATTATTCAACAAACACTTATATTCAACAACACCAGAGTACATTATCGGTAGTGTGGTACAAGGGATTTACAATTATTCCTATCATCTACTATATCAAATTTGCGGGGAACGACTGACCTTCTCCTCCTCGGTCCCCTCAGCATCCTCGGGCTCCACCTCCTGCCGATCTTCCGCCGTTCCTGCCTCCTCTCCTGAGGCTCCTGCGGCAATTTCCATGCGGGGGGGTGGCTCTTTGTTTCGGGGCTCAGAGACGAAATCGCCCCGGCGGAATGCCAGGAAAGCCTGGTCTTGGTCCGCCTCACAGCTTGCCACCTCCTCGGCCCTTAAAATCTCTTTCTTCTCTGCTAGAGCCTTCACGAGGGGCCACTCCGGGAGGTGCGTTAATGCTTGATAGTAGGCCTCCTCCACCCCGGCCACGACATTGTAATCATACCCGAACTCTGGGCGATAAACGTCCACGTTCGGGTAGATCATTTTGACCTGCTCCAGCAACACCGATCGCGTGGCCGTGTGCCCGACAGCGACAAAGTTGGTCTGGAAGTCGAGAAATGTGCTCGTCTAGAACAACTTCTCGGCAAACGCTTTTAGCATTGCCTCTTGACCTTCAACAATTGCCGCTTCTCGGGCCTTCATCTCTGCCCGCAGCTGAGTCGTTTCTCCACGGAGAGCCCCGGCCTCCGCCTCCACTTCGCGCAATCGCGCAACTTCATTCTCCACCAAGGTCGCCCTCTTGCGCGCCTCGGCCAGATCATGTGTCGGCTTATCGTTGCGCGCGCGCAACTCCCTTGCCACCACGGCCAGCTCTTCTTTGGCCTCCTTCTCGCTTTTCCGGCCGAGCTCCATAATCCCCCGCGCCAAGTGCAACAGCTCCTCGGCGTCCGCCCCCTCCAATCCCAGCAGACTTGTGGGCCCTTCCTCCTTCAAAAAAAAAAAAAAAAAAAAAAAATATACCGAAATCAATACTGGTGACAACTTCAATTATGCAACAACAACTCACATAGTCATTTATATTATCTTTACCTCAACGCTTTCCCCCGTGCGGAGTTTTTTGGCTGCCGCCGGCGGTGTCCCAGACGGTTCCGACCTCCTTTTTACTCCGGGGGTTGACCCCGCCATCACCACTCGCTCCTCCGGCCCAACAGAGGGTCTCGGACTGGGTGACATCTTCCCCCGGGGAGATACTTCAGCCGTTTTCCCCTTCTTCTTGGCTGCCGCAGCCACAACGGGGCTTCTAGCCGGCTCCTTTCCGAAGCGTCCCACTGCATACAGAAATTGGGGTTAATCTTGCACAAGGCAACAATTATACACAGATATAAGAACTCCTGCCCTCCTCGGTAACCCCGGCTCCCGACTCTTGACCCCGGGCGGACATCCCCTCCGCATCGCCCGAGTAGTATGGGCTCAGTCCCGCCTCCTCCAGCTCCGCTTCGGTGCAAAGGGTCTTGAAAGTCCCCACTGCACGGAAAACGTCCACCACCTCAGCCTCCGGATCCCCCACCGGGGCGGTATCTAACACCTCCTCCCTTCTCCACCTCAGGAGGGCCACCCCGGTCTTCACAAAGATGAACTTCTCATTCTACCCCTCCACCTTACTGGGGTTTTGTACTTTGAAACCACCTCGTGCTCGGGAACTGAAGGAGTACCAGCCTTTGGATTTCCCGAATGCTTTCAATTGGAAAAAATACCTAAACAGCTCTACAGTTGGTTTCACCCCGGCATTCTTACATACAACGGTGAACTCGACTACTTGCCTTATGGCATTTGGCGCTAATTGGCTCAGGGCAATATTATAATATCTCAACAGCAGGATAACAATGTCCCAAAGGGGGAATCTCAAACCTATCCTCAGTGGGTCTATATATACGCCGATGAAGCCCTTCGGCGGGCAACAGGCCCTATCGCCGGGTTCCGGCACTATGTATTCTAAGTTAAATGGGAAAAAGAAGGAGGGGATTAAGGTTTCTATCTGCACCCGCGTCATCCGCGGCGCTATAGTGGACACTTCGAAGTCACTCTCCGTACATTCATAAAAACCGACGACCCTGATGTTGGTTTCCATGCCGTCGGCTCTTTCCACTGTCCTAATTTGACTCCTCTCTGGAATAACGAAGCGAAGGGGTGGCACATCTAACGGAGAGCTCTCGGTCCCTACTTCCTTAATAGAAGAAGAAGATGATGAAGAAGGCATACTTACTTGGTTTGTATTTGAGATGAATCACAAGCGCACATAATTCTCCTTTTTTCCCGCTTTCTGTAACTTGCAAGTCGCAATGAGGAAGATGAAGTATACTGTGCCATTATTCCTAATATATACTCATGCAATTAACGGTCCAGATATGGCCTTTTCAAATTCTGCGTTTCAGATTTGCGCGTACTGGACACGAGCCTTACAGTTCCCAAGGCGCGTGGGGGACAGGCTCTTTGGAAATTACAAAGCGTGTCACTTCACATCTCTCTCTCTCATGATGGCGCCGCCAGTCACATCAACCTCATTCTTGGCCAGGAAGTTTTGGGAAGCTCTCCGGTGCCCCCTTCACCTCGGCCAGATTACTGTTCTCTTCCGTTACACTTTATTGCCTTCGGGGTGCTTTAGTTCGGCTCTGGTCAGTTCCCTTCCTCCGGGGGGTTTCACCATAGATCGGGCCCTCGCCGCCACCTCGGGGTCATTCAGTCCAGTTCGTTTTGGTCCCCGCGGACCCCACCACGATCTCAGCAGATTCTCGGCTCCCCAGAACACTTCGGCTCACAAGTGACAACAGCTCATCTTGCTTACTGCTCCACCCTGCTCATAACCGTAGCTCCTTCCTTGCTCCGGCTGGGGGGAGGGGCATCTGATAGGTATGGCCCAGTAACTTCGGGTCGGATTGATCCCCCGGGCCAGATCAACCCGACCCGAGCAACTGAGCCCAGGAGGATAAGCCCAACAACCGGCCCAGAAACGTGCACTCAAAATAGCGTGGCCCAATTGCAGCGTACCCCACGTTTTCGGCCCATGATCTACTCCCGACTTCCATGCAACGGTAATAGGCACGATTGTAGGGAGTTAGTTAGGGTTTGGAGTTGAGTAGTATAAGTAGGAGAATTGTACTCAGAATTAGGGTTCGTTTTTTGTATTCTGAAACAGTTGCGTGTAATTTCAAAAGGATAGTGAAGAAACACCTCGGCAGGTGAAATTTTCAGCCCGTGGACGTAGATCTCCGGATCGAACCACGTACATCCTGTGTTTTTTAGATTTCTTGCATTGATTTACGTTGCGAAGAGGGGTTCTACGTTCGGAGTTTATTTGATACCGGATTGCGCTTTATCACTGGCCATGTCCAGAAGTGTCCTATCCGTCCTCTCTGCAACACCATTTTGTTGCGAAGTGTATGGAATTGACAGTTGTCTTATGATCCCTTTTTCCTCACAATATTGCCTGAACTGATCAGACAAGTATTCTCGCCCTCTATCAGTGCGTAAAGTTTTAAGTTTCCTAATCTCTTTGGTTCTCAACCTCCGCTAAGAATCGCTTAAAGCAATCAAGCGCTTCTGAGCGGTGAGACAGGAGCTACACTGAACCATAGCGCAAATAATCATCAATAAATGTGAGGAAATAGGATGCACCATGTCGGGCCTTCACATTTATGGGTCCTCATATGTCCGAGTGAACTAACTCTAGAGGTTGAGTAGCTCTTTTTGCCTTTCCAAAAGGCTTCTGGCGGGCTTTTCCTGCCAGATATGGTTCGCACACAGGAAGGTTGACTTTAGTGAGATTGCCTAAAAGGCCTTCTCGAGCTAACTTAGTCATCCTTTCACGTCCTATGTGTCCTAACCTTGCATGCCATTTATTTGAATCATTCAAAATATCAACAGACGAAGAAATAAAAGAAGTGCATTCAATAGATAAATCCAACATGAAAAATCCATTGTTCACATGTCCTACACCATAAAGTTTGTTGCCGAGAAAAATAGATAACATGGTCTTTTCAAACAAGAAAGAAAAATCTTGACTCAAAAGTGCTGAAACTGAAAGTAAATTACACCGAATACTAGGCGCATAAAGCACATCACTAAGGAGCAGCTCGCGCCCAATGCTAAGTTTGAGCTGGTATGCACCAATTCCCACCACATCTTCTTGCGCGCCATTTCCCATTGCAATGTAGTGGCTGCCTGCTGGTACTCGATAATAATCTACAAATCCCGCTCTCTTGTTGTTAGTGAAATCAACTCTTTAACACACAACACCAAGAAATCTGGAATTTGCACAAAGAACACTTTGAAATCACACATGCAGTTCGGCCAGAGTTGTGGCCGAATTGAACTTGCGCAGAACAGGAACTGAAAATGAATCAAACACCGATTTAACGTGGTTCGTTCAAGATGAACTACATCCACGGAGGCAAGGCACACCTCAATCCACTAAGAAATCCAATCAATTACAGAGAATTCACTCAAGAAATGAAATGCCCAATTCTGTTGACAAATTAGGGCACGAACGCTCAATCTAAAAATACTCTCTCTAATCTAAAGAACAGGGAAATTACTCAACGTAGTGATCTTCTCCTCAATGAGAGCTGTTCAATGATATATGGATTGAAGCTCGAATGCAACTGTACAGGAAGTTCTAACTGAAAGAAGTTGAGCTCAGCTACCGGACAAAAGTGACGGTTTTCTTCGTCACAATTCTGCAACTGCTCCGTCACAAATGACGGTTATCTTCAA
This sequence comes from Ajuga chamaepitys, assembly GCA_958295605.1. Taxonomy (NCBI): domain Eukaryota; kingdom Viridiplantae; phylum Streptophyta; class Magnoliopsida; order Lamiales; family Lamiaceae; genus Ajuga; species Ajuga chamaepitys. The sequence goes on along the minus strand of OY282498.1, from coordinate 21,670,578 downwards.
TTGCCTCGAACCCGGTTTATTCTGAACAGCTTGTCTTCTTGATGCTAAAACCCGGTTCAATCCTCCGGTTCTTCACTCCCTGATTCCGGTTCCACATTCCCAACACACCATATTACAAAGTATAGCTCACTTGATGATATTGAACATCACCTCACAAATCTCCACCTCAATGAATCAAGTGTGCCTCTTCCTGCCTCATCACTGCCTTTCTGTTAATGCTCCTCATGACATTGCTCAAGCTGCAGCAGGCTCGAGCAATGCTCCACTTTGTTCCCAGGTACACCCTTAGTAAGAAAATCAGCAGGGTTATGCAATGTGTGTACCTTCTTCACTTCTACAGAACCAAATCAATGATATCCCTAGCAAAATGCAACCTAACATCAATGTGTTTTGACTTTTCATGAAATGCTTGGTGTTTCACAAGGTGTAGAGCACTTTGATTATCACAGTAAATTGCCACACACTTTTGCTTGATGTCCAAATCTCTCAGAATCCCTTTGAGCCAGATTGCTTCTTTAATAGCTTCAGTGAGAGAGATATATTCTGCTTCTGTTGTTGACAGTGCTACAACTGACTGCTGTACACTTCTCCAGCTGATGGCTGTTCCAAATAAGGTAAACACAAATCCAGAAATAGATTTCCTTGTGTCTATGTTTGCTGCAAAATAAGAATCAGCAAACCCTTCCAATGCAACAGTGCTTCCATCCACTTTCTTCTCAAACTTCAGTGACAAGTTCACTGAACCCTTCAAATACCTCATCACATGCTTCAAAGCTTCCCAATGCTCAACTCCTGGGTTTGACATGAACCTGCTCACTAAAGAAACAGCATAGGCCAAGTCAGGCCTACTACAAATCATCCCATACATGAGACTTCCAACTCCACTTGCATAAGGAATATTGCTCATATGTATGATTTCCTCTTCAGTCTTTGGGCATTGTTCTTTGGAGAGATTCTTCTGTAGATTAACTGGAGTGGAGAGAGGTTTGGCTTCATGCATATGAAACCTCTCCAAAACCTTCTGTAGATATTGCCTCTGAGATAACCAAAGCACTCCAGCTTCTCTGTTCCTTAGAATGTTCATGCCCAAAATCTTCTTGGCCTCTCCCAGATCTTTCATGTCAAATTCAGTGTTAAGTCTGTCCTTCAACCATTGTACCCTCTTCTTGTTCCTGCTGGCAATTAGCATATCATCCACATACAACAGAAGAAAGACTTTATCTTTCTTTGAACCCTTGTTGAAGTAAACAAAACTATCATACAGACTTCTTACAAAGCCAACACTGATCATGAAGTCATTGAACCTCTTATTCCACTGTCTTGGACTTTGTTTGAGTCCATATAGTGACTTCTTCAGCAAACAAACTTTGTCTTCTTGTTCAGGAACAACAAAGCCTTCTGGCTGTTTCATATATATCTTCTCATTGAGCTCTCCATGTAAGAATGCTGTTTTTACATCTAGTTGTTGTAGTTCCATGTCCTCTTGAGTAACCTTTGATAAAAGCAACCTGATTGAGCAATGCTTTACTACTGGAGAGAAAACTTCATTAAAATCAATTCCTTCTCTTTGTGTAAAGCCCCTAGCCACCAATCTTGCTTTAAACCTCACATGTTTGGATCCTGCAGTCTCTAGTTTCTTCTTGTATATCCATTTAGAACTTACAAGTTTCTGACCTCTTGGTTTATCCACCAATATCCAGGTCTCATTCTTTTCCAGAGACTCCATCTCTTCAATCATTGCCTGAATCCAGTGTTCACCTTCTTCACAGTCTAGTGCTTCTTTAAAACTGCTAGGCTCTTGTGATTCCAGGTCTTCAGCAACACTCAAGGCATAGTAAACACTCCCTGCTTGACCATAGAAATCAGGTCTGTTGATTGTTCTTCTAGGCCTGTCCCTTCCAATGCTGTATTCTCTAACATTTTGTGAAGGTCCAGCTTGTACTTCTTCTTCAGATGATGAATCACTATCTTGTAGATTTTCTTGTGGTTGAGGTGTGTGATCATCTTCAGCAGGATGCTCCACCTGAATTGATATCTCTTCTGTCTCTTTGCCACCATCAAATTCTTCCTTAGAGCCTGTAGAAGTATAAGCCATCACATTCTCATTAAACTTTACATCTTTACTTGTGATTATCTTCTGATTTCCCTTCTCTAGACACCACAATCTGTAGCCCTTTATTCCATCTGGATATCCAAGAAATACACATCTTAGAGCTCTTGCATCTAACTTGTCTTGCTTGACATGGACAAAAGCAAGACAACCAAACACCCTTAAACCTTCATAACTTGGTTTCTGTCCACTCCACACCTCTTCAGGTGTTTTGAACCCAATCACAGATGAGGGTGACCTGTTAATGAGATAACATGCTGTAGCAATGGTTTCACCCCAAAATACCTTTGGCAACCCAGCATCCAACAGCATACACCTTACTCTTTCAAGAAGAGTCCTATTAAGCCTTTCAGCAACTCCATTCTGTTGAGGATTCATTGGGACAGTCCTGTGTCTCTTGATTCCTCTTTCTTCACAGAAGTTTTTGAACTCAGTAGAGAGGTATTCCAATCCATTATCAGTCCTAAGGTGCTTCAGCTTCTTCCCTTTGACATTTTCCAGTTGAATCAACCATGTGTTGAACTTATGAAAAGCATCACTCTTATTCTTTATCAACATGATCCACACCTTTCTACTGTAATCATCAATCAAGGACATGAAATACCTTGCACCACCATGAGTCTCTGTCCTTGCAGGACCCCATATGTCAGAGTGGACATAATCTAATGGCTCTTGAGTTGTGTGAACACCCTTTCCATAGGGCAGCTTCTTGGATTTGCCCAAAGCACACTGATCACAGAACTCCAGGTTTTGATTTCCCATGTTTCCAATTACTCCACTTCTTGACAGTTCCTTCAACCCTTTCTCTCCTATGTGTCCAAGCCTCTTGTGCCATTTAACAAGCTCAGAACTGCTCAAGACCATATCCACACTCCCAACAACAGGTGAACCAATCAAGATAAACAACCCATTATGCTGTCTACCTTTAATCACCACTTTATCATGTTTTGTGATATGCAAGAAACCATTTACTGAGCTAAACTGACAACCACTAGTTACCAAAGAGCCAAGAGATAGAAGATTTCTTTTGAGGCCAGGAACATATCTTACATTTGAGATGATTCTGACCACTCCATCAAACATCCTTATGCTCACTGATCCAACTCCTTTGACCTTGCATGATTGGTCATTTCCCAGGAGAACATTTCCACCATCTTCTCTCTTCAGTTCATCAAACCATGACTGGTGTGGACACATATGAAAGGAGCAGCCTGTGTCCAAGACCCATTCCTTTACCATTCTTGATTCAGTAACATTTAATACCTCTGGAGGATCTTCTTGATGGTCAATGGCAGCAGCTTCTGCCCCTTGATTTCCACCTTTCTTGTTTCTCTTAGGACAATCCTTCTTCAAGTGACCAGGCTGCTTGCACTTGAAGCATTTCTTCTTCTCAACCCATTCATTCCCCTTCTTTGGATTAGAGTCTCCTGCCTTGGGATCCTTAGCATTCTGTCCCTTCTTGCCTTGCCAAGGTTTCTTGAATTTAACATTCAAACCTTCTCCAGATTGCACCATGCCTTTATCACCTTGAGTCTGGAAACATTTAGACCTCAGAGCCTTCACTATCCCATCATAAGATAGCTGCTCATCTCTCCCATACATCAAGGCATCCTTAAAGCTTTCCATGGATTTTGGAAGAATGTTTAACACCATCAATGCTTTATCATCCTCCTCCAATTTCACATCCAGGTCTTCCAATTCCTCAACCATCTTAATGAACTCATCAAGTTGATCAGAAATTACCTTATCTTCAGTGATCTTGAAGACCAACATCTTCTGCTTCAAGAACAGCTTGTTGGAAACTGACTTAGATTGATACAGATCTTCCAATCTCTTCCATGCTTCTGAGGAACTCTTGCATCTTGAGACCTCTCTTAACGGTTTATCACCCAAACACAGAAAGATAAGACTGAGGGCCTTCTTATCCACTGATGCAAACTTGGGTTTCTCACTTTCTTCCCACGAATCAAGAGGTATCAAAGCAAGATCAAGGCCATTGTGAACCAACACTGCATTCATCTTGATCTTCCACAGTGTGAAATCATTTCTTCCTGTAAACTTTTCAAAGTCCATCTTCATACCAGCCATTCCTTCCCTTCTTCAAGCTGTGAGAGTTGATTCCCACAGACGGCGCCACTTGTTAGTGAAATCAACTCTTTAACACACAACACCAAGAAATCTGGAATTTGCACAAAGAACACTTTGAAATCACACATGCAGTTCGGCCAGAGTTGTGGCCGAATTGAACTTGCGCAGAACAGGAACTGAAAATGAATCAAACACCGATTTAACGTGGTTCGTTCAAGATGAACTACATCCACGGAGGCAAGGCACACCTCAATCCACTAAGAAATCCAATCAATTACAGAGAATTCACTCAAGAAATGAAATGCCCAATTCTGTTGACAAATTAGGGCACGAACGCTCAATCTAAAAATACTCTCTCTAATCTAAAGAACAGGGAAATTACTCAACGTAGTGATCTTCTCCTCAATGAGAGCTGTTCAATGATATATGGATTGAAGCTCGAATGCAACTGTACAGGAAGTTCTAACTGAAAGAAGTTGAGCTCAGCTACCGGACAAAAGTGACGGTTTTCTTCGTCACAATTCTGCAACTGCTCCGTCACAAATGACGGTTATCTTCAACTGCCTCGAACCCGGTTTATTCTGAACAGCTTGTCTTCTTGATGCTAAAACCCGGTTCAATCCTCCGGTTCTTCACTCCCTGATTCCGGTTCCACATTCCCAACACACCATATTACAAAGTATAGCTCACTTGATGATATTGAACATCACCTCACACTTGTCACATGTTTGGTTGCTCCCAAGTCTACAATCCAACCATGGAGAGAATTAGCAACGAACACATGTGAAAAAATAAATGAATCAGAAGAGCTAAGAGTAGGTCTTACCTTCTTTGGCTCAGTACAATTACGAGCAAAGTGACCTGTCTTTCCACAGTTATAGCAGGTGTCTTTCTTCTTTCCGCTCTTTTTACCATGGTGACGCTTTTTAGCCTTTTCACCTTGCGGGCCCAAGTTTTGGTTTTTGGCGTTTCTTTGTCCTGCATTCTTTTGCTTTTTTCAACGGTTACCTGTGTTAGGCTTGCGTTGCCCAGCATGTGCGACGAAAGCAGCTCCTTGTGCTCTTTCCGCCTCTTGACTGTCAGCCTCGAGTCTAAGATGACTGGCGACGTTGTCAAAGGTCTGAATTTATTCGTTGTGTGTGAGCACAAGTTTAACTTGTCCCCAAGTCTGCTCAGGTAGCGACCTTAGGGCTGCCAAAACTTGTTGTTCATTGATGAGTTCAATTTCAGCATTTTGAAGCTCTCGAATCATGTCTTTCATAACATCAAGATGCTGGCCCATAGTGTGCTTAGGGTCAAGTACGTACTGATTGAATTTAAGGGTTAAAGCCCTTAGTCTCGTTGCCGAGGTAGTGTCGTACGTGACTTTTAAGCCATCCCACAGCTCTTTAGCTGTAGGAAACGTCTCGAACTCATGAATCAGATGATCCTGCATGCGGCTCAGCATAGTATAGCGCGCAGAACGATCTTGATTCACCCACTTATTGTACGCGTCTAGATCGCAACGATATTGGGCATTTTGACCATTCTCTGGCTCAATCGGCATAGCCATAGTCTCGGTGAGATGGTCAGTGACCTTCATATTATGTAGCAGAAACTGGATCTTACGGTGCCACATGGCATAGTTCTGGCCATCTAGTATGCCAGAATCGTAAAGATTAGAAAAAGCTATTTGGGCATCCATTTCTACTAATATTATGCACAAAATATGTTAAAAGTTTGTCTATTTAATAATTTTATTCGGGTCCAAATAAAATTTTATTATTTCTCACAAGTGAATGAGATCGAAAATTAGCCACTTAGACTCATAATCATCTCCCACTCCATTGAAGACGATAATAAAAAATTAAATGATCGCGAATAAAAATTGTCCATCTCAAGAAACATTCATAAAAATAACACTACAAGAAATATTACAGATAATGACTGATTTTAGTGACGGATAATTTCCGTCACAATCTAATTACGGACTAGTGACAGAATAGAGACGGATAGGGACTACAAGAGTGTTTGAGTATTAGCAACGACTTAGTGACGGAATTATGACGGAATTTAGTGACGGAAAAAAATCCGTCATTAAACCGTAATGTTGTGACGGAAATATTCCGTCATTAATCTTGTATTGACGGAATAGTGACGGAATTGTATTCGTTGCTATGTAATGACGGAAAATATTCCGTCATTAATCTTGTATTGACGGATTAATGACGGAAGTTTAGTCGTTACTATATAGTGACGGAAAATATTCCGTCATTAATCTTGTATTGACGGATTAATGACGGAATTGTAGTCGTTGCTATGTAGTGACGGAAAATATTCCGTCATTAATCTTGTATTGACGGATTAATGACGGAATTTTAGCCGTTGCTATGTAGTGACGGAAAATATTCCGTCATTACTTAATGCCCATGTAAATGCACTTATTCAGTGACGGAATTTTCGGTCACTAGTTTAGTGACGGAATAGTGACGGAAAATTCCGTCTCTATACCCCTAAACGACATCATTTTGGCCGTAATTAATTAGGGACGGAAATATTTCCGTCACTATACCAAACGACGTCGTTTTAGAACTCCAATGCTTAAAAAATTAAAAGTGGTACACGCCAGCGTCGAACCCCGGACCTAGTGGAAATAAACCAAGGTGCTTACCACCAGGCCATTTGTTACTTATTGAGAATATCTTGCTTGGTGTTTACATATTCAGTTTTTTCACTTTCAGATTTCCCTAACCTTACCAACTGAGAGTCATTTTGCTCCAAATCCCTAATCTTCACGCCAACACTGTTCTCATTTTTCTCGATTGGCCACCGTCCTCCTTCTCAATCTTCTCCCGCGATTCAATGCGACTATAATCATGTGATAGAAAATAGGCTGACCGGAATAAATCAGGTAATGTTCATTTTAATTCTACATTATTGTTGAATATTTCAGATTCAAAGAGTGTTGCTTGAGCTTTTGATTTTTTTGTAGATTCAAAGCGGAGGTATACTCTGTGCACTCAGCTTCTTCTCATTTCGGTGTCGCCAAGCTATGGTCGTCTTCTTCCCGCATCGCTGTCGCAATCTTCTTCCCCGTGTTGCGCCGTTTTGCTCGTTTTTTTCTTTTTAGTTGCAGTCCATTTTTGCAAGCAGATATAAAGGTTAAACCTCCTAACTTTGGTTTCTTATTATTCCTGATGAAGTGAAAGGTTTGAATGGTTGATTATGTGGTGATTGATTAGGTTTTCCTCCAGAACAATGCACAGGCAAAATTTACTCCGAGAGCAGTTGCACGGATAATGCACAGACTTGGTAGTCCAGCCTTTCCTTCAGCTACTTGGTCTAGATACTCATTTCTGGTATTCATCACATTCTCTTGTCTCCTAAACGATATTATCCCAATTTAAACATCTGCTTAGAAAATGTTCTAGATTAAATTATTCAAGTAATTCTCCAATCCATAATAGATGCCGCACTATATTTATATTGGAAAGAGATTTATTTTTTACTCTGAATTGTTGTTTCTTGGGATTGAAATAATTAGTGGTGAAGTGTCAGAATGGTAAGAAGAAAAAGGTGTAGAAAGATATGGGCCTTAGAAATAAATGGAGCCTTAGCTCAGATGTAAGGATGAATAGAGAAAAGTCAGGTAAAGGAAGACCTCTTAGCAAAAAGCAGAAAGAGTGGCGATTGAACACTCCCTTGGATACCCTACGTCTAGTTCGATTTTTTCCTGAATTTTGAACCTTCTTTTTATTAACATTTCATTGGCATAAGTCGGACGTAGTCCATGTCCATATAATTAAGTATATCAGAAATATTTGTACGATTAGTCTTAGTTATAAAGGTTCACCTCTTATCCTCTCTTGGTAGCATTTAGATTACAAAATCATAGTTTATCAAGTTATTTTATTTTTAGGAGAACATAGTTGATTTTTTAGTACAACTTTGGCTGCTTATCTCGTTTTCGTCGAAAACAAATATGACTTTTGATTGTTATTTCGTCCGTAGAGTTTATATAGATGAATGAAGGACAATAATTCTACTTCATTGCGGCTTATTTATTTGTCCAATTTAGCTTCTGATGGTGCTCTTCTGCACAGCTTGCCATGCTATATAAGTTTATGCGTATCTCTTGATATTGACACGCTCTAAATAACCACTATTTGGTCCTCAATTGATAATTTCTTCCAAAAATTAGGATTTATGGTGTTTTAGGATAGACAAATGTTGGTTGAAGATGTTACTATTTCTTTTGAATATTTGTTATAAGGTTATTTTAGTCTTCTTACCTCTAATCTCTTACATAATCTGCATCACCATTATGCTTCCCAGATGGACAAATTGTTTTTATTTTAGATCTTTTCTTGGATAACATATTGTGGTGTAGGAATTGGAAAATGCAATGTTATGCTGATATATTTTTAGAAGATTTATAATCCCATGCAAGGCCAGTTGCTTTATAGATGTGTGTCATGTGGGTGTGCCACACGAATAAAAAGTTAATCATTGATTTAAATTAGTGTACCATGTGTGGATAATATAGTAGAATTTACCCATTTTATAAGTGTGTGATCTCTCAATTTGGTTTTTTTTCCCCTCCTGCAATATCTTATAACAATTGTACTATTTAAATGACATATAATCAGCGTTGATGTAATAGTTGTATAATTATTGTAGAAGAGAAGATACTGATTGGTTGTTTCCTATTCTCGAATCAAGAGGTCACAATTTAAAGAGATTTCATAATTTTATCATCAGTAATAACTTTTTAATCAAACCTTGAAACTCGATCTTCTCTAATTGGATGTTGAGAAAAATCTAGTCATAGAAAGAAAATGAATATTTGTTATTTAAGTGAATGGCTTAGCATTATATCGGGATTAATAATTTTTAATAGTGGTGTCCATGTCTGCTTTGCAGTTAGGTTGTGCTAATGATGTTGAGGAGGACGATGCTCGTGGTAATGATGTTGAGGATGACGATGCTTGTGGTGATAATTTTGAGGAGGACGATGCTTACTTAGATGATGATTAAACTATGTTTTATGCTTGGAACTATATGTTTTGATTTTTATTAGATATTTGATGATAGAACTATATTTTATGTTGAACGTTTTGAAACTTTGATAGATTGACATGTCTTTTATCGTATTATATAAGGTTTGCTACTAATTTTAAATTTTATTAAGTGTAAATTAATTATCATATTAATTACCATAACAGGTTCTACGTTATAATATAAATAGAATTATAGAAAGAAAATTAAATAGTATAGTGACGGAATAAAGACGGATTTTTTTTTTGTAACGGAATAATTCCGTTACTAATATAGGCAAGATAGTGACGGAAATATTCCGTCATTAATTTGTGACGGAAATATTCCGTCATTAATCCTGTAGTGACGGACTAGTGACGGAATTTTAGTCGTTGCCATTTAGTGACGGAAATATTCCGTCATAATTTTATGACGGATTTTTTTAGAATTGTGACAGAATTTCCGTCACTAGTTAATAAAAAATCCGTCATTATCGGTTTAGTGACAAAGGTTTTTGTAACAAAACATTTCCGTCACTAATCCGTCACTATTCATTCATTGTGACGGAATTTTTCAATTTAGTGACGGAAATTTCCGTCGCAATTAATTATTTTTCTTGTAGTGTAATAATAATATAGTGAGATGTTAATGACCTATGGTGGTAAATACGAAACATCAAAAAAAATACATGGCCCCAAAAAATGGCCCCTCTAATACATGTGCCCTAGTGAGAAACGAAAAAAAAAAATTAAATAATTACAATTTTCGTTCCTACTACATGATTCTATAAAAAAAAAATTACATTGTAATATCGTATAACCACCATTGTCATCAACCATCTCACACATACATCAATCATCATATTACGTAATAAAAAATATGCGAACAATTAAATTAAATCATATAACTGGCCCAACATAAAATCATTTATTTATTTAATTAAGGCCCACCAAATAAATTGGCCAAAATATGTGGAGCAGCCTTGCTCCTTTAATTATGCTCAGCAATAATGGCCCTTTTTCTATTATTAAGGCCCAGCCATATAAAAAAACGCAGCCCATCCAAAAAACAGAAAAAAGCCAAATTCAAAATTCAGTCCAGATTTAAAAAAATGACCTTGTCCAAATAGAAACAACAGACCAGTCCAAGACTGAGCCCAATTCGGCCCACCCCAAACTATCAAACCCTAATCTGCTGTCGTCGCCGCCGCCGTCGCAACCACCACCGCCGCCGCCGCCGCCGCTAGAGCAGCAGTAGCAGCGCGACAGCAGCAGTAGCAGAGAAGCCGCTGGAGTGGCGCAGCAAGAGCGCGCAGCAGCAGGCCGTCGTCGGCGGAGCCGCCGTCGCAGCGAAGCGCCACAACGCCGCTGCTGGAGTCGCAGCGAGAAGCAGCGCGGTCGCGCCGCTGGACTCCGCCACCACCTTGCGCAGCATGGTGCAAGGGTGAGAAAAAATGGTCATCAACAGTTTTCGTCCAATTAACAAATAAAACTTCACAGCCCTTGAACAAGAATATGTCCATTATTTCCTCTAACAGTGGCAATTTTATTTAATCTCCGTGACTGTATTAATGTTTTAATAAAATCAATTTCAATGGACAGACAAACGAAACAGGGAATAGTAAACGGGCGAAAACGAATCAACGGTGACTCTGATACCACTGTAGGAAATTAATGCATATAAATCACATACACACGTATTTAGGGAATCGATATACCTCAATTTAGTTGCAGCGGAAAGTATTTGGTTGATTCCAAAAGTGATGGATCGTACTCTGATTCGTCTACTATCTCGTCTTGACGAACACTACTAGAGCATCCGCCGTCTACTTCACACCCTAGGCTCTTGAAGGACTCCGGTGATACTCCAAGAAAGAGAATTGGAGAGAAACGGGAGATAAACGTATTCTGTGGTATTGTTTTTCCTAGTATACGAATATCAGTATATTCATATATATACTAGTATGGGAGAGATCTGTCTCCTATTATGGATAGGATCTCCATCCCTATCGCGAATATATCTGATAAGATATTAAATATCTCGTCAGATATATATCCCAACTATAATGGGATCCATCAGATATGGATGCAACCAACAGATTTAAATTTTAGAGAGGACTGAATTTGAAGTATGACGGAGATGGTGTGTGACCTTAATTGTTTCTTGCATGTGGAATTAAGTTAGCATGCATGATGTTCTTAGTAGATTAAGGAGATCAATTTATAATTTTTCATATTATCATGACGAGTCTGTAAAGTTGATGGCCATGGCCTTGCATGTTAGGTGTGTATTTTATTAAAACGAGAAGTGTTTATATGATGTTGAAATGTTAAATGCAAAATTAGTTGAGAAGGCTTGCTTATAACTTGGTGTTGATATATATATGTGTGTGTATGTGTGAAATTTATTAACTGGAATGTGATTATGTAGAGGAATCAGGGAGTGAGAAGGTTATAAGTAAAATTAGGAAACACTCTTGTGTGTATGATAACTTGAACTCAAATGGAGGGCAAAAAGATGTTTATGATGAATTGAGAAACTAAGAGTACTGTGGGGGTTAGAAATGAAAGAAAAAAAAATAGGTGGCCTAGTTGAAAGTGAACTAACTATCAGCCCAAAATAGGGATAAAAGGAAAATGAGTCAGTTAAGATAATCAATAATTTTAAGAGTTTAGAAGGTTTGGGGAATGAATGGGAATTTATTGAAGATGACATATGTGTATGTAACAAGTTTTCGGTAGTTAGGAAGTAAAAGGGGGATTAGTCTAAAGATTTAGTTAAAAGAAATTTAGAAATGATGTTGCTAAATGGATTAAGAAATATCCAGAAAAAAAGAGAAGGATAGAAGGGACAAAAATGACAATAAAATAGACAAAATGTGATTTAGTGGCAATTTTAGACTTAATGTGCTTCTTAAGTGAATCGGGCTTCGAAATTAGGCCTATTGGGCCGGAAGTCTTCTGGTAGTAAAATGGGCTAAAACCGCATAAGAATTGGTCCTAGGTGAGCCGAACTAGAAATAATTAGGAAAAAATGAAAATAGAAGAAAAGAAAGGGAAAAAAGAAAAATTGAAATAAAATTCGATAATGCTAGGTATTTAGAAAATTAAGTAAAACTTTTTTATGGTATTAAGTGATAAAATTTGGTAATGTGTTAGTTGGTTAGTAATTAGACCCACTACGACAAAAAAAGTTATAAGACTATGGTCAAATGAGGTCTTTTGTATAAGACTTTTTGAGACCACAATTGTGGTCACTAATAATAAGTTATTTGTGATCACTTGTGGTCACAAATCTCTCTACAAATTATTTGAGACAACTGTAAGACTATTTTTAGAGACAATTAATTGTTGCAAAAAATATTTGAGATGCATTTGAGACCACTTTTGTGGTCAAAAATATATTATTTGCGACCGATCTTATTGAGACGACAATATAATTGTGATAAATACTCATAAGTTGTGGCAAATACTAATTATTTGAAATCACTTTGCTAAAATTGTGATAAATTTTTTGTGATCTCAAAAGACCATTTTCCTTGTACAACCGATTAAGAGAGTTGACACATCCAATTAGCACCTTTTGAGGTTGACCCATTCTATGATACATAAAGGCAAGTATGAAATGAGCATGCATGCATATTCTTCGACATCCGAGCTACGTGTACCAACCTCTGAAAACATAAATATTCAGTTAAGTTGCTGCCCATCGAAATCAATCTACCTAAGTTTCTCAAGAACACTTGTACATATAATTTATATTTCAGAATTATGGTTGTGTATACCCTATCACCTTAGGCTAATCTTAGTAAGAGTGAGATGCAGCATTTATGTGCTCTTTAAGAGTGCACATTGAAGGAGGCAAGGAGAATACAAGTATTATTCAGTAAAATTACATCACTAAATATCACTAGAATCTGAGTTATCTTAATTATGATCCATACAACACATAACATTGCATGTTACTCAATGTAGTTTTCATGTTCTGCATGCCACTCTAGATTTAGAGCAACACACTGATAAGCTATCACAATAAAATTTTAATAATAGTGTATAAATATATACATGTTTATTAGCTTATTGATAAAATCAGTCCAAATAATTCTGTAGGATATATTTCAAGTCAAGCAATCAAAGCTGGTAACAATAGGAAAAGATGGCCCCGGACCTTCAAAATGTGAACATCCAGTTCAGTCTAAAAACCATCACCAAATTGAACAAATGCATGCTCTGGTTTATTCCGGAGAAGTTTGATTCTAAAGATCTTCCCATGTATTAAGAACAAATTAAAAAGCTTGTCCTCATCTATTTTCTGAAAAAAGAAGGTAAGGTGACAGATAGAGTGAGTGCATGAAACTGCACTTTCTTCACATTTTCTTGTTCTCATAACTAGGAGATTAATGTAAAAATTAAAAAGATGAAAAAGTAATGAGATTTCCAAAGTTATTAAATAACTGTGAAGGAAATGAGTATCTAGAAGAGAATCTTAAAAATCTAAAGAAGCAAAAGATAAAGAAGAGAGACGTACGCTGATGGAATCGATCAAAATTAGGGTTTTTCCTAGAATTTGTGATCATGAAAACTATTCTTGCTTGCATATAAATATCCATTTAACTTTCAACTTCTTTTCCATGTCAAAAAATAATACTAAGATGAATCAGTTAGTTTGCAATAACTCTACTTGAAAATTTGATATTAATTCAGTTTCCAAAAAGTAGACAAATCGGTGTCCAAATTGTAGAGAATACTTGCACGTGCATACATGTGAATGCATGCATACAGAATTAAGCTGGAAGTTATTTGATTCCCTCTTGTACTGCATGCATTATAGAATAGCAAATAGTTAAAACTAGTGAGGTTAAATCTGGTAAAACACATCTTGTAATTTCAGCCTATATAAAGGCATGAGCTGTAAACATTCTAACTGATTTTGAATCCAAATACAGAGAGCAGTTACAGAGCTGTAAGCTTGCTGCATTTCTCTCGTGCAGTTCTTCATGAACTGAATTCACTATTCTCAATTCTTCATGGTATCATACGCATACTCGATCCAAACCACAATCGCTTCCGTTTAAATCCGTCAGTTTCATCTGTTTTGCGTTCGATTCATTTTTCAAGCTCAACACTACGTCATTCCATGGCGCCACCACGTCAACCACCGATCAATCTCGGAAAGGAGACTTGGCCTGCCCTCAACACTACGGTGCAAAACGATCATCAATCGTTACGATCTAATTCCAGTCCTGCGGAATCTACTTCACATTCGTCTCTGGATCTTCGTGACACGGATCCTCTTAGCTTATCCGGATCGGATAATCTAGGTATCAGCTTAGTTACATCTCCTCTAAATAGCTCAAATTTCTTGCCATGGAGTCAATCAATACAGCTTGCCTTGCTAGCCAAAAATATGTTAGGATTCATTACTGGTGATGTCAAACCCCCCACTGATCCCACACTGCATGCTCAATGGATCCGAGTCGATGGAATGGTGCGTTCGTGGTTAATCAATTCAATCTCTAAAGATATTTCTGAATCCTTCTTGTATGTTAAAACTGCACGTGTCCTATGGGAAACAATAACATGCCGATTCGGAGAATCAAATTTTCTGTATATATATCTGGTCCAACGTGATATTAGTACCATTGCACAAGGGAACCAACCTTTAGTCACATATTTCAACAAGCTAAACAAGCTATGGGAGGAATTTACACTTCTCAAACCGGTTCCCATGCGTAAATGTGGGGGTTGCACCTGCGGTGTGTCAAAAGAATGGATGGAATTCGAAGCTAGTGGTAAACTGATACAGTTTTTAATGGGCCTCAATGATTCATATGATGAAATTAGGAGCAATATCCTTATTATGGATCCCCTGCCTAAAGTATACAAGGCATACTCACTAGTGTTAAGAGTAGAGAAGCAAAGACATTTGCAGTTGTCATATCCTGATCCACAGGATCACTCTTCTCTCTTCACCAGATCTCAACAGCATAAATCAGCTACTCAGCCTACTCATAATTAGTTTGCTTAGTCCACTACTGGAAAATCTAGTAACAATCAGTTCAGAGGGAGACAAAATCCGAGGAAAACCAAGGAGGAGAGGGCAAAGTTAACTTGTACTCACTGTGGCATACCCGGTCATGTCGTCACAGACTGCTTTCAAATGAATTGATACCCAGACTGGTATCACAAACCCAAGGAGCATAAAGCTGTGAATATGGTTGAGACTTCTTCTGCCAATTCTGCCACTTCTACATCTAATGTTGGCATTACAAACCCCACTACTACTGATATACAGAGTCTAATTCAGAAGGAAGTTGCCGAATTGCTAGGCACCAAGGCTGGACCGTCTCATACAGCTCAAGCCTCTAGTTCAAACACTTCTGAATTCAACTCATATTTTGCCTTCACTTCACTTGATGACTTGGACCCAGGGGCTTGGATCATCGATACTGGGTGCAGCAAACATATTTGCACCATGGCTTCTCTTATGGTTAACTTAGCACCCATTACTCATCCAGCTTTTATCACATTACCTGATGGCAGTCAACAGCAGGTCACTCATACTGGACAAGTTATAGTCACAGACACTCTTATGCTTACAGATGTATTCTTGGTTCCTAATTTTCGGTTTAACTTGTTGTCTATTTCCCAACTGGCCACATCATTACACACCACAGCTACTTTCACCCCAAAAGGCTGTACCATTTTGGATAACCAGACGGGCAAGACAATAGCCACTGGTTCCCTCCTTGGAAAACTATACATTCTTGATTTTTCTCCTTCAATCCCGTCTGTAATTGGCTTTGGATTGACAGCTACTCATTACCAAAGTGTATTCAATGATTGGCATCGAAGACTGGATCATGCTAGCCCATACACTCTTCAGCATCTAGATTTTCTGAAACATGTTTGCACTCCTTCAGTATTTCAACAGCATAAACAATGTGATGTATGCCATTATTCCAAACAAACCAGACTTACTTTTCCTCCCAGCAGTATTCAGACTTCTAGCGTTTTGGAAATATTACATGTGGATATCTGGGGACCCTACAACAAACCTAGCTTCACCAACACTCCCTATTTCTTAACAGTGGTTGATGACTTCAGTAGAACAACCTGGATATGTCTCATCCAGACTAAGAAGTAAGTTGTTACTGCTCTTATTACCTTCATCAAAATGATCACTACTCAACTAGATAGGTCTGTCAAAATAATCAGAAGCGATAATGGGGCAGAATTCTTAAGCCGCGAATGTCAATCTATGTTTGCTCAACTAGGGATTTTACATCAAAGATCAACTCCCTATACTCCACAGCAGAATGGAGTGGTAGAGCGAAAGCATCGGCATCTGCTGGAAGTGGCTAGAGCCATTATGAGCGAATCTTGTGTTCCCAACTATCTCTGGCCATACTCAATCCTCACTGCTGCTTTTCTGATAAACAGACTCCCATCAGCTACACTTGACTGGAAATCTCCTGCGAGGTCATGTTTGGTTCATCACCTCCATATGACTTGCTGAAACCATTTAGTTGCCTCTGCTACGTCACAAACAATTCCCCTGACAAGCACAAGTTCTCACCTCGGGCATCCAAGTGCATATTCCTTGGGTATCCTCCTGGCCAAAAGGCTTACAGAGTCTACAATCCTGACATTCATAAGGTGTTCACCTCTAGAGATATTGTTTTCCTCGAGACCGTCTTTCCATATACCACGGTTAAAATCTCAGAAGATGTTCCCTTACCCATCCCAATTCCAGAAGATGATCCTTCAAACCAGGACAGTACCACTCCCACTGAGCATAACTCTTCTGATGATTCTGTTACTGCTGATGTTGCTTCTGGAGATTTCGTTCCTCAACCCGCTCCAAGGAGAACTACCCGTGTTCCTACTAAGCCAACATACCTCAATGATTATGTCACTAACAACACAAATGTTACTACTGCTACATCAAATTGACAGCCTCTCACTGTTAACCCATGCTCCTATCATGTTGCTTTCATGGCCAATAATAGTAGTGTTTCTGATCCTTTGACTTATAAGGAAGCTGTAAGATTCCCACACTGGATAGCTGCTATGGACAAAGAGATACAAGCTCTGGAATCCAATCACACTTGGGAACTCACAGACTTGCCCAAAGGAAAAAAAACTATTGGGTGTAAATGGGTTTTCAAGACAAAGCTTAACGCACTATCGACAGACATAAAGCAAGACTTGTCGCCAAGGGTTACAATCAAGTTGAAGGTGAAGATTACCTGGATAGTTTCTCTCCTGTAGCCAAACCTGTTACAGTTAGACTACTTATTGCTGTTGCTACATTGAAACATTGGCCCTTACATCAAATTGACATCAATAACGCATTTCTCCATGGATATATTGACAAGGAGGTTTATAAGAGACCCCCTGAAGGCTACTCAAGGCTCAAGCTAGATAGGTTTGTCGACTTACTAGAAGTTTGTATGGTTTAAAACAAGCATCACGACAATGGAATAACGAATTCTGCTCAAAATTGGTTGCTTTTGGTTTTGTTTAGTCTGAAAATGACCATTGCCTGTTCATTTGGACGAGAAATGGACACTTTCTTGCTTTGGTTGTATATGTCGATGATGTACTTATCACCGGGACATCACTCACCCATATTTCTGCTTTGAAACAGTACCTTGATAAAGCCTTCACCATAAAGGATCTCGGTGATGCTCAGTATTTCTTGGGAGTAGAAATTGCTCGGAATTCCACTAGCATCCATCTGAGCCAGCGCAAATATATCTTGGATATTATCCATGATATAGGTTTACAGGACTGCAAACCAGTTTTAACACCTTTACCCCAGGGCCTCAAACTCTTATCAACTGATGGCGTTCTCTTTTCTGATCCAGAACAGTACCGACAGCTTATGGGCAGGCTCCTATATCTGAACCTTACTCGCGCAGATCTTACTCATGCGATACAGCAGCTGAGTCAGTTTGTTCAGAAACCCTCTTAGGATCACTGGATGGCAGCAGTTCATTTACTCAAGTATCTCAAACACACTTCCGGTTTTGGTTTATTCTACAATTCCAAAGGTGATTTTCATATCAATGCGTATTGTGATTCTGACTGGGGTTCTTGTCCTGACTCCAGGAAATCCCTTACAGGATACAGTATATTTCTTGGTGGTTGTCTTATTTCCTGGAAGACTAAAAAGCAAACCACAGTTTCTCGGAGCTCAGCTGAAGCTGAGTATCGCGCTTTAGCAACTACTACCTGTGAGCTCACTTGGTTGGATTACATTGCCTCTGACTTGCGGCTCTCTTTTCCGAAACCAATTCCCCTATATTGTGACAACCCAGCCGCCCTACACATCATCCAAAATCCAGTATTTCATGAAAGGACAAAGAATATAGACATAGACTGCCACATAGTCCGCAACCGCTTCAAAGATGGCTTTCTAATTCCTCAATATGTTTCATCCAAGACTCAAATTGCAGATTTGTTTACTAAACAACTCGGGCCACAACAGTTCCAGCTTCTTTGATCCAAGTTGTCCATGCTCCAACTTGAGGGGGGAATGTAGAGAATACTTGCACGTGCATACATGTGAATACATGCATACAGAATTAAGCTGGAAGTTTATTTATTCCCTCTTGTACTGCATGCATTATAGAATAGCAAATAGTTAAAACTAGTGAGGTTAAATCTGGTAAAACATATCTTGTAATTTCAACCTATATAAAGGCATGAGCTGTAAACATTCTAACTGATTTTGAATCCAAATACAGAGAGCAGTTACAGAGTTGTAAGCTTGCTGCATTTCTCTCGTGCAGTTCTTCATGAACTGAATTCACTATTCTCAATTCTTCAAAAATTGTATAATAAGATTTGATAGCATTGACATTCAAAGAAATCAGAAACTAACTTGAAATTCATCTATGGACTTCAAAAGCTAGGCGATTTAGCAAAATTCAGAAATTAACTGGAAACTAATCTGAAATTTATAAACAAATTGGTGTACAAATTGTATACCGAAATGATAAAACTAATTAGCAGAAATAGTATTAAACTAATTATCAAAGTATGGTATTAGATGAATGGCATCAAGTTAAAATTAAAGAGGAATGTCAGGGTGAAAAGGCAATAACCAACTATGGTGGCGTTATCCCATCTTTGAGAAAAATTGCCAACTACAGAGAAAACAACTACAAGCACATCTGTGTTCATCTCCTTTAGACAACAATTCACCTAAAATCTAACTAAAATACTAAGATCTTCCAAGTCAAAAACTGCTCTACGGCCATAACTAAATAGATATTTTCAGGAACAAGGCGAATTAACACCTAAATTAATTGCTCATGCGCTCCTTAACATATAAATTGGATGAAGAGAGGGTCATAAAACATATGTAGGTAAATGTTTTTATATAAAGGATTATAAAAATGTAGACTCGATTATCGGTCACACGGCCATGCACTTTATAAGTAAAACCATACCTTAAAGGGGATTCCTTTTCTTCCCCGAATATTTCCGATAGTAACTACGGTTTGAGTCAAATGCTCTTCTAACTGATGAAAAGATATAGAAAGTGTTTACGGCCAGGATTGAAAACTTGTATAACTGTGTGTAAGTTGGAAGTGAGGCCTTGCCAACCTCATTATTTCTTCCCTTGGCTTGAAACCGCTAGTGTGAACTTGAAACCGAAGGCTTACTTCCCATAAAAATCCTCCATATAAACCTCCATGTGGCAGACATGAAGTCAAGAAATTAAAAATAAAAATTCCACACAAAATGAAAGCCAAAATTTTGGAATTGCATCATACTTGTAGCCTATAAAGGGGCGAAGGTGACACTCCTGGTGCAAGAGTCCATTCCCATAGACCATTCCGATGCGTAAATAATACATAGGCATCTGCCAACGGCTGCACATGCCCACATACAACTAATATCTCAGATCCTCAAACAAATACATACCTCATGGTAGACCTGGAAAATAATAACAATAAAAATAAAATTCTCAAGTCCCATAGCAGAATAAGCAAATAACAGGAACAACTAGATGAGTGAGTCAACGACCGATAGAAGAGTTCAAATCCACATGATTTGTTATGTGTTGCCATATCTTAGCAATAACTTAATATTATTTACTTTGTCTATATAATTGGCAACATATTGGAAGAATGCTTTACTCACTACAGGCTACTCCTGATGTCTCTGGGGGTTGACATGTCGGTTTCTAACCTAGTGTTCCGCAAGTGTACGGATGTAGGTGTAGTAGCAATAATCAAGGTCGATCCCACAAGGAAAAGTTTTAGGTAGTTTGATACCTCAAT
Source organism: Ajuga chamaepitys (assembly GCA_958295605.1). Taxonomy (NCBI): domain Eukaryota; kingdom Viridiplantae; phylum Streptophyta; class Magnoliopsida; order Lamiales; family Lamiaceae; genus Ajuga; species Ajuga chamaepitys. The sequence goes on along the minus strand of OY282498.1, from coordinate 21,650,065 downwards.
ACTCTAGGAATGTCCTAACTAGATACTAAATTGCAAAGATTTATTTTTACTACTACTAACAAAGTTTAACTAATTAACTCAATTAACTATGATTTCAAACTTATCAAACCCAAAGAATTAACAATCAAGGAGAAAATGTATCCTAGGGTTTCAATTTCAGGATATTACTTCAATGATGATTAAACTCAACTTATTGATTTTTAAACAGATCTAGCGTTTATGAAGTTGCGCAATATTAACCTAACCCTCCTCTCGAAGCGGTTAAATCGTTGATTAACTAAGGAAATTACTCTCTTGAGTCAATTAATCCTAGTAACTCCCAAAAGCTCACGAACCTATGCCTACACAGTCATCGACAACTACGCTCTATGTCGTACGTCTGATAACAAATCCCTCCTCTCGAAGCGGATTCGTTAAACGGGATTACTAAACCCAGATGGCCAGACTAAATTTAGTTATGAAAAACAAACATAAAGATAAACACATGGAAGAACGGAATCAATAAGTTAAAACGTAAATCAAAACATTGTTATAAAAAATCCCTACTTTCTAACCCTAGGACACGAATAGCTTAGCTACTCATGCCTAGTTTCAATCCAATACAATATTCTAAACAAAACATGATAAAGAATAAAAACTAAGAAGAATCGCCTAAACCCGAGTAAATCGTTTTGTTGATTGAAGTCTCCTCTGTCGTCCAAGTTGTCTATCGAATGTAAAAATCTGATATTTTCCCTCCCTCGAAGAACGAGCTTAAGTCCTCTTTTATAAGCTTCCAAGAAGTCCTAGGGAAATTAGGCCTTAAATCCTCTTTACAACAGAATTTTAATTAACAACCGGACTAATGACACGGCCGTGTTAATCCAGTGACACGGTCGTGTTGTTGTAAAAATCTTCCAAACCACGCACATTTTGACGCGGCCGTGTTGCAGGTCTGACGCGGCCGCATTGATCCCACAGAGTTGTTTCACCATTTGCGCAACACTTTTGACACGACCGCGTTGCTTATGTGACACGGTCGTGTCAGTTCTTGCCCTGTTTTGTTTCTAGGCCGGTTCAAGCCGGTCTGGACCGATTTTTAGACGGTTCGGACTGGTTTGGACCGGTTTTCACTTGTTTGGACCGGTTTTCACTCTTCTTCGACTTGTTCTTTAGTCCGGTAGTCGAAAATCACGACTTTTAATCCTGAAAATGCTCAAAAATACCTCAAAACAAGTCAAATGAATTAATTGGTCAACTTTATAACATTTTATCCAAATCTTGACCAACTATGCACATAATTCTTATAAAATAGTCTCATAAATCGACCTGATTACATGAATAATTAACGTGTTATCAAACCGCCCCAAACTTAAGTTGTTGTTCGTCCCGAACAACATAAAAAAAAATGACGACTCATGTATTTAGGGCGATTAAATGATGAATTAGTTTCAGACAGATTTTTCCAACAACTAGACATCATAGTATAAATGAGCATATGTGATAGAGCAAAAATTAACTACTTTTGAGACTTAAACTTTCGAAGCATTTGATCCTCGCCGGGTAAGTGTTTCTCTCATCTCTCAAGTGTTTTATGCTAAAAATATCATTCCTCTCAGATTGGATTACATGCTCAGTTTTACCATAAGCTTGCCAATTGTCTAAGTTGAATGTAGTATTATGGCATAAGTGACAAGGAATCAAGTAGGTCTTTTATCTGGTTGTAATGTTGGCTTAAGGTAAGGCGGGACATATTTGGATATAAGTGACTATTTATTGGACTAATCAAGTTATTCCTAACCAAACTACCCCTCAATACAATCACTCGATCTCACTCTCCCTTCTCAGCAAATCACCCCTCAAGGCAACTTCTTCACCTTACCAAAAGTGATTTTCAACCAAGTGCTTTTCATATTAAATATTCGGGTACCACATCTTGGGACTACCGACTTTTTCAATTAAGCACCTCTTTTTCTAACCTCTCCTTATTATACTTAAGATAATAAAATACTTATTTACAGCTGGCTCTTTCTTATTTATTTATTTATTTATATTTTTCTAACACGAAAATTACAAGAGAAAACTGAGCCTTACACTAGAAGAGGTTTTCACTTGCTTACTTTTGCACCTAACACTTCAAATTCCATTTACCTTTTAATCTATCCATATTTGCACCCATCTTTTTCCCAATTTTTAACCCAACTACCTTCCAATCCACCTCACTCTTAACTCAATTAGTCCAATTTTAAGGCCAAAGGCTAAATCGAAAGATACTTGGCTGGAAACATAGAGTTATGAATAAAAGCTGAAAGCTCAAATGGGCTAACTCCGGATAATAAATTTTTTTTTCAAACTTTCTGTTAAACATGATAATTCTTTAAAAGGCTCAATAATAGGTTACAAAGCAAGGACTGCCTATATCACTTTCTAAGTCACATTACACCTTTGACATATTCACAACAGAGTCTCAAGGCAAGTTATAGAAACCAAGACACATATCCAGACAAAATCACAACGAAAGAAAATATGTTACTCCAAAAATAAGAGTCACATTTAGGCTCAATTCCTCACACGGGTTATTTTGATCAAAGTTTTAGGCTTAACTCAATTTCGTCTCAAATTACCTCTCATGCTCTACTATGTGTCAATTTTTTCAAATTTATGCACCAAAAGTCTCATCATTAACACATCATCATCCATCGGTTCCCAAAATTTTCAACAATTCCAACTCGGGTTTAAATTCTTTTTCTTATGACTCTAACAACTTAAACAAAAATAAGACTCTAAATTTTAAACTCCTAATAACTCAATTATGGACACACAAAAACAATCAAACTTGGGTTCACAACCCGACAACTCCAATCAAACAGATAAATGAGCTCACAGACCCAATACTCTAAATCAAAAGCACATTAACTAAGCACAATGGGCACATATACCCAACAATTAAAGCAACAATTATGCAAAAGGGCTCATAGACCCGACACTTGACCATAAGCGACAAGACAGCAAACACTCAAACGATCAATTACAAAACAAAATATCAACCATGACCACTTTCAAAGTAGAAATGGCAACAAAACAATGAATATAGTTGTCAAGACTTCCCACAATTCACCCCCTCCCCCAAACTTGGCTAAAAGCCAATGTTTGGAGGAAAAGAGTGGTACGCCTTGGTGCTAACTTACAAACCACTGTGGCGGTGGCGGGGGTTGGAACCCATACTGGCTCCAAAATTGTGTCATCGCCTCCCATTGAGTCTGTTTCTGTTGTCTCCACATGCGTTCTTCATCACTCCTTTGAAGGAGTGTGTTAAGTACTCCTCTTTGATCATCTAATTCTGAATGGATCGTTTGAAGAGATCCCCGAACCTCTGTTCGTTGCCTCTCCATCGAAGTGCAAAAGGACTGCATCGGCTCATTATGGAGACGAACATCATCCCGGAGAGGAGTAATAATGCCGACCATGTCCTCATTTAACTCCGACAGGTGGGCAACTGCTGCGGCGGCTCGTTTCTTCCGGGGCTGTCGCGGGGCCTGGCTGCTACCTTCGGTCGGTGGCCTGGACTGGAACACCTCGGAGTCCCGTGGTTGGGATAGCAGAAGATGGTCTTCAGTAGATAAAGAAATATTCGCTATATCATGTACACCTGTGACTGCTGTCCCAATCTCATAAGGCAGGCGAAGATAAGGTCCAACATTCTATTACACATATGGGATGGTCCCATCTTTACCTAAAACCACAACTTGCATCAATTCGAGCAAGTCCCACGTAAATTGGACTTCGCCTCTTACCGGCTCCATATCAGTCAGGTCAATGTCATCAAAAGCTACTGCTATTGGAGTATTAATCCTCTAATCATGATGCTGTCTTTTTGCTTCTGGATAACATTGGCAATGTGCTCCATCAGTACCTTTGCATAATCCACTTTGTAGCCGTGCAGGATATTCCACAGCATGTGGAGTTCGCTTTGTCTCACAGCTCCCACTTCACGCCGGGCAAAAGTAGTGTAGGCAAGCAGCTTCTGTATGTATCGAATAAATGGATTACGGATCTACGAAGCTTTGGCTGCCTTGGAGATATATTGTTGTGCTGCTACAATCGGAGGTGTAGCTGTCAACAAAGCCCATAATGTGTACGGGTCAAACACCTCCGGTGGCTTCTCACTGGGGGCTTTGGGAAAGCCATATATTTGATCCAGTTGGTTGTATGTCAATGATCGAGCTTTCCCCATTAGCTGGAAAGTGATGCCGTCCGGCCGGTGTGAGTGAAGTGAGCTGGCTGCAGTGATGCTAAATGTGCTCAGGAACTCGATAGTGAGTCGCATGTACGCCTACTGCACTCTCATAAACTGAAATAGCCCGACTCGGTTAAGAAGAGTACGGACATTATCATGAATGCCCATTGCCCGAGTCAGATTGTCGCTACCAAATCTTATTGGGATAACAGTACGATGATGAAGCTCCTCGAACCAAGCCTTGTGTTCAGCTTGTGTTAAAAAGAACCCGAAAAGAGTCTGACTGTCATTTGGGTTGACAGACGGGGTTTCTTCGACCATGGCTTGCTTGCCTTTGTTTCGACTAGAGCTCCCTTTCGGTGGTGCCATTTTAGTGCCCTGTATACACACTCAACACCACACAATCCTCAATTTATCACAATTACTAACTGAAATCAAACAAAGCATTTCAAATAATCCAACGAGACATTCATGTGTAGTAACATGCTTAATTGTTCATTATATACCCCCTATTTTATGCTCAACTCCTAAATTCTTCGATTTGAAGTCCTTTAGATATTGAAACATTGTATCCTACCAATGCAATGTAAGCTTATTTATCTTTGTATTACATAGGGTTGCAACAAGAGTAGTAATCTAGGCATTAAGCTCATTAGAATCATGCACATAACATGTTTGATAAAATTACCCAATGACAAAAACATATGAAATTCAATCTCGTTGTTCTCGTTTCATTCTAACCACTATGTTTATGTCTATTACAGTAACAATCAACACACATCTCATTCCTAGAGCAAGACCCGATCACTATTCTAGCACGTTCATGCTACCATATCAATAATTCGCATATAAGTACTACATTGGTTGCACAATTTCAAATTTAAACATTCTCTAGCACCAATTAAGCATAATAAAGTCATTGGAAGCAAACAAAATCGAGTTAGCTTCACTTACCGGAGAAGTTTAGAAAAAGAAATAGTGATTTGGAGTGTGCCCTAGTTCCTCTGATTTAAGTCGAAAAATTCGACTTTTGTTGGGCAATGAGTGAATTAGTGTGTGATTTTTGAGTGTGTTTATGCTTGATTTGGTGGGAGGTGTGTGATATATGTGTTTTTCGTGTATGTGTGCAAAAGAGACAAAGGGGAAGAAGACTGAACCTGGTCCGCGTTTTATTTTAACTTTCAGGAGGATTGACACGGTCGTGTCCTTGTTTTGACACGGTCGTGTTCATTTTGAGCCAAAATTGGGCTTTCTGGGCGGATTTTGAAGCGGTCGCGTCAAAATGTAACGCGGCCGTGTTGGTCCCACAGCGCTGATGTGCGTTTAGAGAAGGTTTTTTACATGGCTGTGTCATTTATTCGATGGGGCCATGTTACTTTTGAGCCAACTTTGACACGGCCGCGTCCGTTATGCGATGCGGCCGTGTTGCTTCCCAGTTCTCATAAAGCTTTTTAGGCTCTTTTTTACGCGGTCGTGTCCATGCCGACCGTGTTGTTTCCTCTTCTGCTAACAGGAGTTTTCCGTCTCTTCGATCCCCGTTTCTTGCAATACTTGTCCATATTGATTCCTAAACATATTAAAACCTAAAAACACATTTAAAAATATAAAACTTGAAGAATTAATTAAAATAACATAAAACAGTAAACATCGAGTTGCCTCCCGACAAGCGCTTCGTTTTACGTCTCAAGCTTGACGACATTTTTTGTTCTAATTGAGTTATTTCAACTGCACTTCGTGTACGGTTTGAATTTGGTCGGACTTGTAGTATTTCTTGATTCGTTGTCCATTTACAAGAAATGTGCTCCCGTCTTGATTCAACAACTCAACTACACCGGATACTCTAATGGTTTTGATTGTGAATGGACCCGACCATCGAGATTTCAACTTGCCCAAAAAAAGTCTTAGACGTGAATTGAACAAGAGAAATTGTTCACCGGCTTCAAATGTGCGATCCTTGATCATTCGGTCGTGAAACCTCTTAACCCGCTCTTTGTATAAACTAGAGTTCTCAAATGCTTTATTTCTAAATTCCTCCAATTCATTGAGCTTTAAGAGTCGCTCTTTTCCAGCAGCCTCGAAGTCGAAGTTCAGCTTCTTAACTGCCCAATATGCTCTATGCTCCAACTCAACCGATAGATGACATGCCTTTCCAAAAACCAATTGATACGGTGAAAGCCCCAGAGGAGTTTTATATGCCGTCCTATATGCCCAAAGTGCATCATCTAATTGCATCGCCCAATCTTTCCGGTTCCCATTTACCGACTTCTCCAATATTTGCTTGATTTCTCGGTTTGCAAGCTCCACTTGTCCATTGGCTTGAGGATGATATGGAGTAGTCACACGATTACCGAAAATGCGTCACAATCATTTTTAGAGATAGAATTTCGTACCAAAATTTTGGAGGGTAACCTTTTGATGACAACTTTAAAATAATGGGTGACGGCATTCAGTATCACCAATTTTATCCTTTCGTTACAATGTCATATATTATCACAAATTGTAAAAAGGAATTAATGACTAATTCTTCTTTGTCACCTATTCTTATATTTAGTGACGATATGAATAAATTTGTCGCCACTTATTTTAAAGACAAAAAATATTATTAATTATAACGATGTGTAACATCACAATCACTTTTTATTTGTGACAAAAAAGTATTTCATCATTAATACTCATGCAAAAAGGTGACTAAATTATTTCGTCATATTTAATTAAATTTTGTGACGATGTTTTTGGTGACGCACGAATTTTTTCATATTTTATTAAGCTATAGTGAAGAATATGATTTTCATCACTAAAATATTTACATTTATATCAAATTTTAATATTGTTGTTGTAAATCATTTATCTCGTCACTTATTTCCATATATGATGACGATAATAAGAAATTCGTCTCAATAATATTTAAATGTAGAATTTCAGGCTAACTATTTTTACGGAAGTCTTTTGATGACAATATTACAATAACTGGTGACGAAATTTGGCGTCATTGATTATTACTTTTTTATGACAATGTTATATTTTGTCATTAATGGTTTTTAAAAACTAGTGATAATGTCATTTTGTCACCATTGTTCATATTTAGTGATGATGCATATCATTTCGTCACCATTTTATTTGAAGGTATAAAGTACTAAAGAGATGCACTTATTAACGGCAACAACTTACTAAGCCATGACAAATATTTATTGTCATAAATACTAATTTCACTTGACGAAATATTATTTCGTCACTAATTAGTGGGTTAATAAGTGATGATAGTTTTTCGTCTTATATATTTAAATTTGATGATAATGTACATTAAGTCGTCTTAGTTCAATTTTTGATATTGTTATATTTTGTCATCAGTCTCTGTGAAAATTGAGTGATAATATTTTTTCGTCACCATTATTCATTTTTCGTGACGAAGAATACCAACTTACCACCATGTTGTTGAATTCATTAATTATATAACTATTTTATTTTAAATATAATAATTTAATCATAATATGCACATATTCGTTGCAATTTAATGCAAAAGATTATAAAAAAATTGCTAGATAAGTTCGATGATCACAAGACCTCCTCCGACAATAACCAAACTTATACTAATAAGGCCAAAGCTGTTATTGTTAAAATAAGAAGATAATATGAAATAGCATTTTGTGTAACTTTTACATAATTTTAGCCTTTCTTATAACTATACCATGATTTTAGCTTTTCTTGTAACTCTACCGTAATTTTAGCCCTACCACGATATTCACTTGCCACGACATACACCATTGCCACGAATCATGACAAATGCGCCACAGGACAAACTTGCCACGACAGTCTGAAAAGATTATTTATCACAAGACCTACCTGCCACGACAGTGTGGAGGATAAAATTATACAAATTTGTGGCAAGTGTGTATCATGATGGCAAGGGAGCACGGTGGCAAGTTTATATCGTGTCAGGGCTAAAATTATGGTATAGTTACAAGAAAGGCTAAAATTATACTATATTTACAAAGATGACAAAATTATAGTAAGAGTTACAAAAATAACTATTTAAACCCATTTTCACTTGTTAAACAATTTGCCAATATCAAAATTAAGGACTAATAGAGAGACAAACCTAGAAAAACTAAAAAAATTATCTACAAATATTCAAACACAAGACCTCCAATTAAAGTAACATTAACTTTTAATTAGACTAAAGATGCTAATGTTTATAATTTTCCAATACCAAATATAACAACCAATGGAGAAAAGAACCTGGAAAATCTAATAAAACTTGCTACTAAAGTTCGAACACTAAACCTCCAACTATAGTGAGCAAGTTGTTACCGGTAGGACTAAACTTGTTATTGTACACTACCTAAAAGTACGTTTATATAAAGTGTTAAATAAAATTAAGAAAATATGGAAAATATTTGTCTACATGTGGGTTCGAATCCGCGACTTGCTACATGTCCAAGGAGTCCTCTGCCAACCCTACTACCCATCAAATTTGTCAAATTTTGTTACATTGTTATCTATATATATAATTCAAAAATAGTAAAAAAACCAATTTTCAGTTTTTGTTTTTAATTCATAGATAACAATTTAATTTTGTTAAAGACTAAAAAAAGAAAATAGTGAAAGAATACATGCGCCTAAATTAGGGATGGAAGTAATTTAGAGATCCACTTTCCTTTTATTTTGAATTAATTTCTTTTATTTGCAATAAACAAAAGAAATCTTGGTTTCTTAGTATTTAATTTGATAATGATATCGAATATTTTGATGTAATATACTCCCTCCGTTTCATAAAGAATGTCGTTTTAGACACTTTGAAAAATTTCACAATAAATGTCACTTTACCAAAAAAAACTACAATTCTTCCAATATTATCTTAAATAACCTACTTAATTTAGTTTATTATTTTCTTATTTCACAAAACATACCAATTAAATATCAATCCTTAATTTCTCAAAAAATAGCTAAAATGACATTCTTTATGAAACAGAGGGAGTATTAAATTTAAAATAATGAATTGGTTTTCTCTCTCTCTAGTAACGTTTTTTTAATCATTTCCTTTATTTGAAATAAAGAATTGTTTATTGGTTGAATATTGTACTTATATTTGACATTTATTGTAAGTTGAACTATTTACATTGAATATGAGTAGCAAATAAAAATAAATTAAATCATATTTGTTAGTGAAATGAATAGTTATTAGACAATTTAATATCTTTTTTAGTTTTTTTGAAAAAAATTGAAGCCATTCACTTAATTGGATTATTTTACAAATGTATATGTACATTTTTTTAACTTTTACCTCCAACTTACTTTAAATATCTATGTAAAATATATAAATGGAAGAACATTTATCTTAAATCATAAAATATTTACATAAATAAAAATGTAAAATTAAAAAATAATGTTTGGACTACTGAGGTTGACTAATCGCCCTACTAGCAGTCATAACTAGATATTAGATTGAGGTTTGATAAGGTTATGGTTAGATTGACAATCTGGATTGGCACGTTTAGATCAAAGCAACTAAAACTCACTTTTAACTTGAGGTGGTAATTCGGGTTGACCGGTCGGTCGGGCGCAGCGTCAGACCAATGCCATATATATTTTGGGCCAGGCCGGGTCAAGATTTGGTCGGGCCTAAAATTAGTCAGCCGATCCAGCCAAACCTCCTATAATATATTAAGATTATCAGGTGGATCCTTGGTCCGTCGTTATTTCAGCCCATTGAGTCGGGCATGTTAGGCCAAGATTTATATGACCCAACCCATTTAAAATATTGAACTGACTGGGCCGGCCCATCGGAATGATCTAAAATTTCTACTTAAAAAAAATAATCAAAAATTAAAATATATCATAATTACTAGAGGTGTCACGTGTCAAGTTGCGGGTTCGCAGGTAGGGTTGAGACCTGATTAGTGCCAACTTTTCCCCAATCCTAACCCGATCGGCCAACCGCAATGTGTTATGATTGGCAACCCGAACCCGACACGTTCCAGTTGCAAATCGACCCACCAACAATTTCCAACCCAAACTAAAAAAACGAAAACAATCTTCTATTTTTATAGGAAAATGGATTGCGGGTTGACCCTACCCAACCCGTTTTCTTTGTGGTCATTAGAACTTGACCCATTTTTCAGCCGAAGTCATTTAGGATCAACTCTAACCCTCAATTTATGGGTTCAGTCATGTCGAATTATTCGGATCGTGTTGGAGATTGTCACCTATAATAATAACCCTAGAAAAATATTTTACAATTAATAATAAAATTTAAATATTATATATATGCACAATGAATTTTTAAGATTTTTACAAATAAAACCAAAAATTTAGTTATATATATATATATATATATATATATATTTGTTGTCATGTACGATAATATGTTTGTTTAAATAAAGTATATATTATACTACGATATATTTATACAATAATAACACCAAAAATTGGAAAAAGAAGATTACTACCCTATGTAATTGCCGAAAGGGAAATAGTAGTAGTAATATATATGCTTCCTAACAAAGAAAAGAACTTCTAACATCTTGTACATTCATCTCCTCCTATTTACTGTACAACATCTCATGTTCACTGTACAATATCTTATATGTTCTCATCTTTCGTATGAAAATTCTCCCTCACTCGCTTCCGATTCATTTTCAATTTATGATCCCAAATTTCCATCTCGGCGCCTGTAGCTGTCGTCCGCTTCCATCACCGGGTTCCTCTATCACTCTCTCTCCACATCTTATCTCAAATCTTCAAACCTAACCCTAGTCTCTTCTAAACCTACAACGGTTACGATTGATTTGATCCCCTTTCCGCCACCTATATATAAACAATGCGATTTCTACACTTTCCTAGTTCATCTCTCTTCTTTGATCTGCATTTCAAACACTTCTAATTTCACCAAAAGATCTTTCAGGACATAAAATCGAGGGTAATTGTTGCATTTATTATTTTTAGGTGTTGGTATGCTCCCCCCTCTGGTTCCCCCTTCTTTGTTCTTTAGTGTCATTTCAATCCTCTTTGGCATTTTTTGCAAGGTGTTCTTATAATTGATGAGATAATATATGTTTTTTGGTTAATTAGACAGACATATTCTTTTCGTTCTTTTTTTAGATTTCATGATCGTTCCTCTTTGAAATATTATTTTTGAATTTGAGATGAATGCGTTAATTTTTTGGATTATAAAGAACACAACAAAAGTTTTGTAGTTTTCTGAAATGGTAATGCTATTTGATTTCATGCTTGTTGTAATGCAGTTGGAAGTCAATTTATTCCTCACTGAAAGAGTTTGGTCAACAGAGCATAGAATTTGACTATGGCCAAGTTAACGGTATATTAGCTACATACAATCTCAACTAGAGCATGAACTATCTGTGTGTGATGTCTAATATTATAAGCAGGAGTGTTTGGAACCAACAATTTGGTGAAATGATGATCTTTTCCTTGAGGTTATTGCTGTGACATTCATTATAGAAATATTTATCATTTTAAGATGTACACTGTTCTGAAAAAATTACTGTCTTCAGATCAAAGGATTGATCAAAGACTGGTTCTTAAATTATTGTCTTCATTAGTTGAGAATTAGTTTAGGGTATATTAATCTCATCCGTAATTAATCCTCTCTTTTTTTCAGAAACTATTGTGCTCAACGAAGAAAGAAGAAGAAAACAACGGCTGGTAATGTTCTAATCCTAATTGTTGCTATTAATTTTTTATACTCAATTGGGTAAAAGTTATGGCTCTGATTTAGTTTTGAGAGTTATTCATGTTTGGTGGTGTGTTCTACATAGTGGGATTATAATTATGATGGTTTTTGTGAGATTTCATGATAGTTTTGGTGTTTTAATTATAATCAGGCAATTATCAGATACAAACTCCTTAGTTTCTGCATCTGATTCATTAGCCAACAATATGTTATTTTATGAATTTATTGTGAGCAGGGAGTGCTGATACATGATCAATTTGTATAGATTTCCAAAAAGTGTTCTGTTTGTGAAAATAAATGATATATGAAGTAGGAAAAGAGGCGTTATATTTGACGTTTTTTGCCACAAGGCATTACCAGGATGAGCATTCAAAATTGGGTCTTTCTTTATATTGTTATATAGCAAACTTACAACAAGTAATGTGAAAAATGCGGGTCTGCAATAGCATCTTGCCCCCCCCCCCCTCGCCCATCTCATATTGTTGTCTTCACTGTAGACAACTTAATGTCTCATTAAAAAGGTATAGGCTTTTCTCCTCAACTTCTATGTGGCATGTCCATTAAGTTGTTTACATTTATTCATTTCAAGTTTCTGTATTAGCTACTCTATGATAAGTAATAAGTTTCCATAATATGATGATGTCACTTATTAACATGTGTCGTGAATCAAAGTTATTATAATAGAAGATGAAATATATAAAGTAATAGAGGATCTAACTTGCAAAGGTACGAGATTGAACATCAGTTTGGACCAAATTAATATGTGTTTTCGTACTAAAAAAATATTTTGATTATAAAAGGAGTTTTAATTTTGTATAGAAGTATTGGTTGTCTGTACAATACAAGGAAAGAAAAGTAGAGATCACAATTTTTGTGTTTTGTTGATCACTTTTCAGTTATGTTATTTTTTTATTTTTGTTCTTTTATCTAGTGTTTTTTTTTTCTTTTGCCATGTGTGTGTGCGCAACGACCCTGTCGATCAATTTTGATGTTTTGTATGGTGGGAATGAGATGACTACCTTAGTTTTGAATTGTTAATATAAAATTTAAAGGTTTTCTTGTTTGTCTTTTATTTTCTTCCAAAATATTAATATTAAAGTAAGTCATGTTAAATTTTTGTTAAGTTTCTACATTTGAGGCAAAATATAGTTTTAGGGGTTTGACGGTTCAGAAATTCGACTTGGGTCAAAACAATGCCAGATACGGCCTTGCCCTTCAGTCTTGTATTTATAATTCCATAAATGGTTAAAAATATTGACTTATCTAAAAATTTTGTCTAAATTTTTTTTTTTTCTTTTGAGATAGATTCTATCCTCATCAGTCAAGGTAAAAAATAAATGTTTGTGTTGGTACGAAACATATAATCAGGAAAATCACAAGGTTTATCTCTTTGATTTTCCTTTTTATGTGTTGTACTAAGATAGATTGATCAATGAATTCGCCTAGATTTGATGCCTTCTTAAATTTCTTCCCTAGGTTTATATACTTTGTTGACTGTGTGTAGGGGGAGTATATGGCTCAGCTAGGTACAACTGTGAATAAACTTATGGTTTATTTGAAAAGTATTGGAGCACAACTCTTAAACATCTATAAGGTTAGCTGTCTCTTTCTCTAAAATAATGGCATTGTTTTTTTCATTTCTTTTGGTATTGAACAATTAATGTGATATATTTCTTTTTGATCATTTTTTTTGGCTTTTTTAGATTTGATGCATTGGTGAAGAAGCTGAAGGACGAGAAAGTTTTGATCATTAGCATTTCGGAGTATGGAATGAGTGACGTTTGAAAATAAGATTTAGGATTTTTATTTCTCCTAGGCAATCATGTTTCTTTCTTTAAGTGATGATTATTAGCAAGTCGTTTTTTATGTCCTAAAATATTTTATTTATTTCGGATATTTATGTTGGATGTTTTGAACTTCTTTAGCATGCTAAATAATCTCATTCTTCTTAGTATTCTTGCTTATTCAATTTTTTTTTCCTTTTCTCATTGTTTAGTTTAATGCATTTACAAATTTTATAAAGTAAACAATATCGTGTCACTAAACTTTCACTATGAATCTAGATGTCACCATAAGATCCATTTAGTGATTTTTTCATTTGTCGCTAAAATTACACTTTCTTGACGAATTACATTGTTGCATATAAAATTATTTTACGTCATAAATGAATTTATTAGATGATGGTTTGAAAAAATTATCACTAAAAATTAACCATCTATGACAACTAGAGTGTCATCGTACATATTTATATTTTGACGAAAAATATCTTGTTAGCAGATGTCACTTTATAATAACAAAATATATTGTCACTACATCTATGTCTTTAGTGACGATTTATATTACTGTTACTTATACAATTATATAGTGGCACACGTAGGTCGTCACCACTTCTACTTATTTGGTGACAAAATGTCACTTTACAATGACAAAAGATATTGTTGACATATCAAAGTTTTCAGTGACAAACACAATTTTCGTCACTCCATGCAATTTTATTGTGACAAAATACGTCGTCACTGTAACAACAAATTCCGTATATAAAATGTATAAACACGAAAAGATGTACAAAATAGATTTTTGATTAAATGAGTAAACTTTACAATTTTGTGGATCCTATCTCTACTTCTCCTCTGATTCTTCTCTTCGATTGATTGATGTCGGAGTTAACCTTGATTTTCTCCGATTTTGAACTTTGACTTGAGTAGAGTTAATTCAAAGGCTTGTGAGCTTGATTTTGAATTAAAAAATACTTTTGATTCAATATGCGAAGAATGTCTTCGAAGATCTTGACGAACGACAAAGAACACCTTCGAAGTTTTGACTTGCAACGTCGATCGGAGGGGCTTAGCACCTTGATCTTGGATCAAACGTTGAAAATCTTGAGATTGGCTTTGTAACACCTTGAAAAAATCTCAAGATTGGCTTCGTAATGCCGGATTGGCTTTGTAACGCCGGATTTTGGCTTTGTACCTTCGTAATGCCGGATTGTAATACCGGATTGGCTTTGTAACGTCAGATTTGGCTTTGTACCGCCTTAAGCTCAAGATTGGTTTTGTACCACCTTTCTTGAGCTTGTCTTGTTGTTGATTTTCTCGAAGAACGTCGAAGAACACCGAAGAACGTTGAAATTCCTTTGTACCGGAATTCTTCGCTTGATATTCCTTTGTACCAGAATTCTTCACTTGATTCTTGACTTGTGTTCTTGTGATTTTTTTGTATTTTATTTTTTTATTTTTTTTGGCATCAGGCTCAAGTGAATTTCAAGAACTCCCCGTTTGAGGGACCGATTCGTACACCATGTTTAAGCTCAAATAGGGTCTTTTCAACATCTTCCTCTTCTACATGTCTATCTTTGTATTTGCTTCCTTGTTTGTCTGTCATGTAGCATGACGTGTCACCAAGGTCATTATCTTCCAAGATAGTTGTTATGTTTGTTGTTGCATTGCCTTCATCTAACACTATTTTCCCTTGTCGGGCTAACTACATGACCTTGTCCTTGAATATGAAGCAATCCTGGATTGGATGGCCTACGAAGCGATGGTACTTGCAGTATTTTGGGTCATCAATTTGTCCAGCTTCTTCAGGCCTCTTCATTTCTAGCAACTCGATGAGATCTTCTTTGATCAAATCATCGAATATTCCAGAGACATCGGAGTCCAAGAACGGATAAGTCCTTTGCTGCTTCTCCATCAAAGTTGATTTCCTTTGCTCTCTGTCTTGAGGGATATTCTTTTCCGTGGCATCGTTGCTTCTTCGGAATTTGATGAGCATTGCACTAACATGGAGTCTCTATTTTGATTTTTGGCGAAAGACTTGCCCTCATTGTTGAACTTATGAGACTCGTGAATTGGGGGTCCATCGACTCCAACTTCAGCCATGCTTAGCTCCATATCGTGGGTTCGAGTAGCTAATTCTTCGAATGTGTGCGGTCGAATTCCTTGGAGAATATAACGAAGACCCCACTGCATCCCTTGTATGCACATCTCAATCGCGGAAGCTTCCGACAGACGATCTTTGCAATTGAGGCTCAGATTCCTCCATCGGTTAATGTAGTCAACTACAGCCTCCTCTTTCCATTGGCGCGTGTTAGTTAGTTCAATCATGCTGACGGTCCTCCGAGTGCTATGGAAGCGATTGAGGAACTCTTGCTCTAGTTGATCCCAACTATCAATTGAGCTCTCATCCAGATCAGTGTACTAATCGAACGCGTTGCCTTTGAGTGATCTAACAAACTGCTTCACTAAGTGGTCACCATAAGTTCCAGCATCGTTGCACGTCTCAATGAAGTGCGCCACATGTTGTTTGGGATTGCCCATGCCATCAAACTGTTGGAACTTAGGTGGCTGGTAACCCATCGGCATCTTCAAACTGTCAATTTGTTGCGTATATGGCTTTGTATAGGTGAAAGAGGACTTTGAGTTTCCATCTAACTTCTCCTTGATCGTTCCCCTAATGAGCTCCTTTAGTTGGTCAATGGGGATCAAACCTTCAGCAGACACTTGGATCTCTTTTAGAGACTTTTCTTTGTGTGTAGCATCCCGCCTTTCAGATGTTTTGACTTCGCCTTCATCTTCAGCTGGTTCTTTCCCAGGAGCACGACTTGTATCAGCATGGTCAACTTTGCTTGTCAACTTTTCAATCTTAGAATCTTGTTCTTTGACATGTCTTGTAAGTTCTCCAATTGCCTTAGTCAAACTTGCAAGTTGTTCTTCAAGATTTGAAGCGTCTATTGTCATGACTTGAGCTACTTCTGAACTTGATGAAGAACGAGGAGTAGAGCACGCAGAGTCGTCTTCCTGATTTGCAGTGTTATTGGCGAGTTGCTTCGGATCCTTCTCGACAGCTTCAAGAGATGACGATTGCGTTTGTAGTGCCTTGAACATGCTTCTTGTGATGATCCCAACACTAGTATTTGGAGCACTTGAAAACTTGGAGGAATTTATCTTGACCGTCAGAGCCTTTTGAGTGGCCATTGTAAAGCTTCGAGGGTCTTTGTCAAAGAGAGAGATGAGAGGTAGAGATGGTCCCACCGGGCGTGCCAAATTTGTAACAACAAATTCCGTATATAAAATGTATAAACACGAAAAGATGTACAAAATAGATTTCTTTTGATCAAATGAGTAAACTTTACAATTTTGTGGATCCTATCTCTAGTTCTCCTCTGATTCTTCTCTTCGATTGATTGATGTCGGAGTTAACCTTGATTTTCTCTGGTTTTAAACTTTGACTTGAGTAGCGTTAATTCAAAGGCTTGTGAGCTTGATTTTGAATTAAACAATACTTTTGATTCAATATGCGAAGAATGTCTTCGAAGATCTTGACGAACGACGAAGAACATCTTCGAAGTTTTGACTTGCAACGTTGATCGGAGGGGCTTAGCACCTTGATCTTGGATCAAACGTTGAAAATCTTGAGATTGGCTTTGTAACGCCTTGAAAAATCTCAAGATTGGCTTCGTAATGCCGGATTGTAATACCGGCTTGGCTTTGTAACGTCAGATTTTGGCTTTGTACCTTCGTAATGCCGGATTGTAATACCGGATTGGCTTTGTAAAGTCGGATTTGGCTTTGTACCGCCTTAAGCTCAAGATTGATTTTGTACCACCTTTCTTGAGCTTGTCTTGTTGTTGATTTTCTCGAAGAACGTCGAAGAACACCGAAGAACGTGAAATTCCTTTGTACCGGAATTCTTCGCTTGATATTTTTTTGTACCAAAATTCTTCACTTGATTCTTGACTTGTGTTCTTGTGATTTTTGGTGGAGAATGAGACCCTATTTATAGTTGTAGGATGGGAAAACTCTAACGGGCTTGAGCCTGAATGGAGCGATATGATTGGTTCTCCATAATATCATTATCCATAAGATAATTATTAATTTAATTGTATTTATTTTAATAATCACTGCAACAACTTGACACATGTAGCATTCTGATTGGTCCACTATGACTTGATGTTTATCCTCATCTTCTTGGATAATTACTAAATTAATTTAATTTAATTTAGTAATATCTGCATCATCTTGACACGTGGCAGCTTTCCATTGGTCAATAAAATATATAGTAAATCACCAATTAAATTGACTATTTAACTTAGGAATTTTATTTATCCAATTCCTAATATTAAAAATAATCAATAAAAAATTGATTTTCAACATATATTTTACTATGTGGCACATTTTAATTGGATAGAAATTTGCGTAGCAACAGTCACTTTTGTGCGTATTTAGTGACAGTGAAATTTTGTCATCAATTTTTAGTCTTTGCAGATGAAATGCATTATCATTATAGATATTGATAGAACGACGATAAGTGTTTTGTAATACAAAGTAATACTTTTGTGACGATTTATTATAAACATGACAAAATAATGAATATAATTGTAACGATGAAAGTGTCACCAAAGTTTGATGAGGTGGGTAATATGTTGATTTTTGTCACCAAAATTAGATGTTTAAATGACAAAAATAGCTTTCGTCATGTTATATGGTTACTTTCAGTGACGAAATATAACATAAGATGACAAATTTTGGATGCTAAAAGTGACAAATTAGGCGTCACTATAAATTATAAGATATGGTGACAATGACATTTAACATCATCACAAGTCATACTTTTGGTAACAAATTCAAATATTATCACATATACCTAATACCACGGACATACCATGACGATAGTTGCGACGCTAAAATTTCGTCATCAAATACTTACAGTGACGAAATATGACTTTTATATGACAAATTTTATCGTCGCAAAAACTTAGATTTCTTGTAGTAAATTTGGTGAACCATGCTACTTAGCTTGTGAATTGATGATATAAATAAGTAGCTTTAAAAGCATAATTGGATTAGGATAATTAAAAACCCCTTACGGGACATCAATAAGCATATAGAGTAATCATAAAGGAAAGAATAACGGCTTATGCACTCTTGAGTGGGAATTGGGTTCGGAAAGTCTCCAACAGTCTCCGAACAAACTCAATTTACAGAAGAGACAAATATATTATACTTTGTCGTAAAACATGTGTTTTTAAAAAAAATATAATTAAATCTAATTTTCTAGTAATTATATATCAAATAGCGGCAAAAGAACAACATATTACTTGAAAGTCGTCGCAAATCACTAAAATATCAAAATTAATAAATAAAATTATTTTCTTAGTAATTTAAATTATAATAAGTTTAGTGTGAAGCCGCCAAAAGAAAAAAATGTTTGCTGCGTAATTTATCTTGCGCCGCTAACTTTAGCGACATTTTAATCGTTTTGTCGCCATACTAAATTCACTCTGAAAAACTATTTTTTATCGCTTAATTTAGCGATGAATAACTTAAAAATTCGTCAGCAATTATGAAAAAACAAATCGAATAAATAAAAAATATTTTCTTAGTATATTTAAATTCTAATAAGTTAGCGACAAATGTGTGTTTCATCGCTAGCAGTAACGTTTGCGGCGAAAGTGCACGGGTTATCGCTAATATTAGCGACGTATGTAGACCGTTTGTCGCTATTTTCACTCTGCTGCGAAAATTCTATGTCTTGTCGCTAATGTTAGCGATGAACATATCATATTCGCAGCAAAGTTACCGATAAATATATTACATTGCATCGCGAAATAGTTTTTTTTGTTAAATATATATTTATTTCCGATTTTTCTAAATTACAAAATAAATAGCAGCTAGTAATCCATTTTCACCGCTAACATTTAGCGACGAATAACATAAAATTCGTCGTCAATTTTGAAAATATCAAATCTAATAAATTAAAAATATTTTCTTAGTATATTTAAATTCTAATAATTTTAGCGCCAAATGTGTGTTTCATCGCTAAAAGTAAATTTGCTGCTAAATTGCACGTTTTATCGCAAATATTAGCAACGTATGTAGACCTTTTGTTGCTATTTTCACTTTGCTGTGAAAATTCTATGTCTTGTCGCTAATGTTAGAAATGAACATATCAGATTCGCAGCAGAGTTAGCGACAAATATATTACATTACGTCGCAAAATAGTTTTTTTTTTTTTTTGTTAAATATATATTTATTTCTGATTTTTCTAAATTACAAAATAAATATCGGCTAATTATCCATTTTCAGCGCTAACATTAAGCGACAAATTACTTGAAATTCATTGCCAATTATGAAAATATCAAATCTAATAAACTAAAAATATTTCCTTAGTATATTTAAATTCTAATAATTTTAGCGACAAATGTGTGTTTCATCGCTAAAAGTAAATTTTGCTGCGAAATTGCACGTTTTATCGCTATTATTAGCGACGTATATAGACCTTTTGTCGCTATTTTCACTTTGCTGCGAAAATTCTATGTCTTGTCGCTAATGTTAGCGATGAAAATATTATGATATGTAGCAAAGTTAGCGACAAATATACTACATTAACGTAGCAAAATATTTTTTTTTTCAATATCTATTTATTTCCAATTCTTCTAAATTAAAAAATAAATAGCGGCTAATTGTTCATTTTGTCGCTATTTTCACTTTGCTACGAAAATTTTGGATCGTGTTGCTACCACTAGCGATGAACATATAATATTCGTTGCAAAGTTAGTAGGAAATATCTTAAATTTATAGTATAATAGTTTTTTTTGTTAAATAAATAGTACTATTTATTTAAATTATATATCAAATTACTCAAATTTCAAATGTAATAAATAACAAAAAAATCCTTAGTATATTTAAATTCTAATAATTTTATTGCACTATATTTTCGATGATATTTAAATTCAAAATTTATAGTATAATGCAACACATGATTTATTATAATAATATGTTATATATATATTTGGTGTAACATTTGAGCAAAATCTTAAGTTGAATACTATTAGTATATCATGTGGTAATATTTTGGAAATGATATATCATGCAATATTGATAAACTTACAATATATATTAAACAAGTAATAACTACATAAAGGATTTGTTAATCAAATGGTCAAAGTGAAAGGGTATTCTATACAATTTTTCTAGTGGTGGCAATTCGTGTCATTGGTCGGGTTCTTGTTTAATTTTAGGATCGATTCGGGTTATATATTAAAAATGATTTGATATATAATTATTAAATTTTAAGGTAAAATATTGATTTCGAGATTATTCGGGTCACAATCTAATTAATTGAACCGTGTCAGGTTGGTTGCGGTTTCCCTCAGTAAATTCATTTTTTAGACGGGGTTGGGTCCGTTGGGGCGTGTTATGGTTTTCCACCCTAATTTTTTCTAGATTTATCTACCTATATTATTTATTTAAGACTTTAAATAGCGGCTTAAATATAATTTACCTACCTCTTAAAAAAATATATATTATAATTTATTGATGACTTTATATTTACCTCCTCTCAAAACCCTATCCGCAGAATCTACAATAGGGGACGACAGCGGCAGGGGAAGAACGAAGACGGCAGGGCGAGTTTCGCCAAAATAGGAAGGTAAAAATTCAATAGGTACTGCTCATTTTCTCGTTGGTGTTCCCGCTTGATTCCAGGTGTAATTTGTCTTAGTTCTAGTCTTACAGATGTTAAGATAACATTATTGCTAGGTGTAATCATAACTAGGTGATCCAGACCTCTTGATTTATTATTGCTTTAATGTTGATTATGAATTTGCTTTGTTGAGATGTCGTGTTTAGGACTGAGGGGCTGTATATTGTGTATTGCAATAAGATATCTGAAGTTGCTACTGCTCTAGCCTATATTGTGTATGTTGATGGCACAAGTTGAACGCTAACTGTGATGCTGAAAATAGCATAAGAATCTTATAAATGCATCTCATGGTACTCCCATAGCTTGTTGTATAGTCCTATGGAGAGTGATATCATATTCTCTATACTTACTTGGTGTATAGTCCTATGGAGAGTGATATTGTTGCCCATCATTTGAGATATATTTTATGTTTGTTACAGGCCAAGCCTTTTAGGTTAAGATTTAGGTGCAGAACCCGAGATATGGCAATGAGTGATCAACCTGATGGCTCTGGTAGCTCTGTTGGATTACTGGACTCTACATCAAAGGATTATATCTGGTATTAAATGATTACAGTTCACTTGTCGATAATTTCTAAGGAGACCTACTAATATGTTGCAGCATAGCTTCAAGTTTTATGTATTTCTGTCTTTTTATTGTTTTATGTACACTAGAGTCAAATTATGGTAATGATTTTTTCGTATCTGTTATAATATTATAGATCTAACACAGCATTGTTTGCTTTCATATCATGTATTTCACATTTCTGCTCCGGGGATCTATGCTTCATCTCTGATGCATTTGTGATCATTTGATGACTTTGAAATCTATATAATAGATGTTAGCAACCAAAATTTATTTGCCATCAAGATTTTCTTACTGAAAATGTGAGGTTCATAATCAATTATATGCCTCAGAAGTCTCACATATGTCAGCAACATATTGCATTCAGAATAATTACTCTTGATACATTTTCTTTACATTTTGAACAAATCATAGTAGTTCTGTATTTATGTATTTGTGGTATTATTTTTGACATATTGATGATAGTAAATGTAGTTTATTGTTTGATGTAGCTTGTTTTTATTATGATATGCAACAAAATTTAAATGGATACATGATGTAATGATTTATTTTTTTCAAGTTCATGTGGTCGATGAAGGAGCTTGAATGAGGAACGTAATTCCATTTTTTTTTCTTTTTTGTGTTTTAGAATGAACTTCATGTTTAAATATTTGAAACACTACTCGTGGTAACGAATATTTGTTGACATTTTGAATTGTTATTTTGATTATATTTATTTTAAAATGGTTTTATAAATGATTCAAGAGCATATCATTTTAGTTAATTGTTCGAAATAGCAAGGAGGCTCAATAATGTGTTGCAATTTTTTCTCCAAACTAGGGATGAAAGTATTAATATGCTTTAAAACTAGTTGTGCATAAAATATTTAGCTAGATATTTTTTCGTGTTATTTTATAATTTTCGTAGCAAATATTGTTTTAATATTTTTTATTAGTTTTATTAATTAGCAACAAAATTTTAAATTTTCGCCACAAACTTAGCTACAAAGGATAATTTCGCAGCTAATAATTAGTGACGAACTTTTACATTTTCGCCGCAACATTAGCGATGAAATATAATTTTCACGGATATTATATTTATTTTATTATTTTATAATTTTATTTATTAGCGACAAACGTGTAAAGTTTCGCTGCACAATTACCTACTAAATATAACTTCGCAGCTAATAATTAGCGATGAATTTTTACATTTTCGCGGCTAATATATTTATTATTATTATTTTATAATTTTATTAATTAGCGACAAACACGTAAATTTTCGCCGCACACTTGGCTTCGAAATATAATTTCGCAGCTAATAATTAGCGATGGAATATTACATTTTTGCCGCAACATTAGCGACAAAATATAATTTTTGCAGTTAATATATTTATTATTACTGTTTTATAATTTTATTAATTAGCGACAAAATATTATAATTGCAACGTAAAATTAGCGGCGAAATAAAATATTTGCAGCTATTATATATTTTTTCATATTATTTATAAGTTTTATTATCAGCGACAAACTTATTTGTTTTGCCGCTAATATTTGCGGTGATGTACTAAATTTCGTCGCAAACAAAATTAGCGACGGCCTTGGCGGCGAAAATTTTTGGTCGCTAACTCGGTTTAGCCGCGAAATTCAATTGGTTTGCGGCGAAAAATTTTGCCGCTAAAAACACATTTTCTTGTAGTGATTGTATGATACCTTTTTATTTAAGATATATATTTGTGAAATGAGTGTGCCACAAGGGCTGCAACATGATATGTCTATTAATCGTAAGAGGAAAGATGTGTCGAGGAATTGACCAGTTAAACGGTGGCACAACATCATTCAGGCAGACATGGATTCACGTGAATAATGTATAAGATGAATGAATGAGCTAAGCATGAATAAGAAAAAAATAGGCCCGATTTTTCGTAAATATTTCGTGAACTCTTTAATCGTAACTCCATGGTAAATGAATGTTATGGAATTCCAATTTTAATTAATATATATCAAGAAAACAATAAAACACAACGGATAATCCTAAAAAGCAGATGAAAGGTTTCGACTTATTTCTCAATATGTTTTCATGTGAGGAATATTCCCCAATTTACTCAACCTTCCTTCTCTGAGTTGAACAATTATTTAGTTTTTCTTGACATATGAGATTTTATAAGAATGAACTGAATCTCCTGAAGTTTGCTTATATCCTTTGCGAATTGAACATAACTTATTTTGTGGAAAGGCGTACAATGTAGCTATACAATTGGGTTAAGAATGCAATAATTATAAACTAAAGCCACATCAAAATCAATCATTCTATAGGTAAACAATGTTGTACAAGACGCAAATGAATTATGTTAATATACGAACCACTCCTTTGAATGCATGCTATTAAAAATTGGTGACTACAGTAAAAAAAAAAAATATAATTTGATAAATCATATTTGAAGAATATCTCTTAGCATACATCAATAGACTTGATTTTTTGGTTGGAGTTGAGTGGCATATCAATTTCAAGCCCTTCTCTTCAGTAAATTTATAATATAATTGTCCATAATTCTACTTTGGATGGTAGATTATATTTAAGCTTCAACCTTGTAACTATAATCTACAAGTTTTATATAATATGCATGTCAATAGTCGAGCTTTCCATAGACCATAACCCCAAGGAAAACAAAAAAATAGGATAACAATATAGTTAGAAATGAGTTAATAATTTTGGAAATTTAAGAATGTTTGTAAATGACGAGAGCTCAGCAAGGCCTCTCTCCTGTTTCTCGTTCCCCATCGAAAACTTGTATCAGATCCATCCAATGTTTGTGGTTAATGCAGATATTTAATTTTTGTTTGATCGGAATATTTGTCTGAAGATCCTGGAGTTTGATTCTGGAAAAATGGTAAGCGAGGAGCTGACGGAGATCGAGGGCCGTATTTCAGATATATTTCGAGCTCTTTCGTAAGTTGTTCTCCTTTCCCATTTTATTGTATGTTTGTATTAATTTTCAAATACACAAAGGACATTTCACGTCTTGATAATTCTTTCAAGGAATGGCTTTCAAAAATTGGATAAAATTAAGGACTCCACCCGCCGGAGTAGGCAATTGGAGGACCTCACCGACAAGATGCGTGAATGTAAGAGGTATTTCATTTTGTCCATACAAGATTATGCTTTGCTAACGTCTAATTATTGATTGTTTTTTAATTCGATCTTCAATTGGGCATTATAGTAATTACAATTTACGAAGGTGTTCCGGATATAAAGGTTGATAAATATGCCCTAATCAACTTCTAAATCCATGCAATAACGGTGCATCTAATCCATTTTGGGCTTTCTTCAAGTTTTGGTTACACAAATTGAAGTTCAATGGCTTTTCTACTGGGGGTGCTTAGATGTCCTAACTTGCATGTCAAACCCAATATATAGAATTAGTAGAAATCATGACTAAGCTTTTCTGCCCATGTTAACACTTGAGTGGCATTATAACCCTAACACAAAATTTGAAATTGTTTTTGTTTGTGTTACAGACTTATTAAAGAGTTTGAGCGAGAGTTGAAGGAGTCAGACTACAAAAATGACCCTGACACAAACAAGATGCTCATTGAGAAAAAACAATCAATGGTTGGAGATAATTTGTGCAATTTTTTATAATTTTTCCTATCAATTAATTTCTCTTAGACCTCTATTTCCTTGTGCAGATCAAAGAGCTCAACTCTTATGTCGCTCTCAAGAAACAGTAAGTTGTTCAGGAATAATAAAAAACAGATTTGGAGCATCTCATGTC
The DNA here is from genome assembly GCA_958295605.1 of Ajuga chamaepitys. Classification (NCBI taxonomy): domain Eukaryota; kingdom Viridiplantae; phylum Streptophyta; class Magnoliopsida; order Lamiales; family Lamiaceae; genus Ajuga; species Ajuga chamaepitys. The sequence continues at coordinate 21,624,361 of OY282498.1, read as the reverse complement.
ATTTTAATGTTTTAGTTCTAAACCAGCAAACTATTTTTTTTCTCTTCTCTTTCTGCTTCTGCTTGTACTTATAAAATGTCTTTCAGAAACCTACAACTGATTACCTGCAAACACTCTTGAACTTGTCCTTATATACAGTTGCTTTTTATCGATATTCTCTATACAGGCCCTAAATTTCGTTCCATAAAACCAACAGACAAATTCAATTTTGAAATGTTAATTGTAATCCTACGTAGCTGCTTGCACTAACATGAAACAAGTTATTAGTCAAATGTACATAAAGATATTGGTAAGATTGGTACAAAGAGCATATTGAGATAACAACTTACTTTTTAAGAAAGGATTGCCTAACATAGATTTTTATAATGGATACCCTATACATATATATATAACATTAAATCTTATCAAAGCACTCGATTGCGTGTTAATACTCTTCTGGCGATGATCTAGGTATGCAAGTAATCTTGATAACAAGCGAGTGGATCTGTTTGAGGGCCCTACTGAAGGATTTGCAGAAGATAACGTGCTTCTTGCTTCAAGTAAGTATTAAAAATCCATTCATGTTTGTGAATGACTTGATAGTCCACATGACATATATATTACAGTTCTGTAACATGACTATGCTAGCTGGTTAAACAATTCATCAGTTTGTTCACATGTCTTCCTCCTTTTTAACTTGACTTGTTTGGCCTCTTCACTTTATCTCCATATAACTGCCCTTTAAATCTTATGTTGTAATGCCGATGAATAATGGAACGAACATTATGAACTTGGTTTGAATTCTTATATTTGTTGATATTAACATTATTTTATTCCCTTAATTCTAATCATTATTTGTCAAACAAATTGACACTGCAGACATGACAAATCAGCAGCTAATGGATCGTGGGAATCATATGATGGATGAGACTGATCAAGCAATTGATAGAGCAAAAAAGGTACATTAGAAAGAGATGTTTTAAGAGTTACTACTGATAACTCCACACATGATGGTAATATATGTTCTAGGTTGTCCATGACACTATTGATGTTGGAACCGAGACTGCTGCTGCTCTTAAAGCTCAGGTGTGTTTTATAAACTGCAATTTCAATGTTCGAGTCTAAAATATTAAAAATGACAATGATTCGTGCACTTTTAGACTGAACAAATGAGCAGAATTGTGAATGAGCTGGACTCAATCCATTTTTCTATCAAAAAGGCCTCACAACTAGTGAAGGAAATTGGAAGACAGGTCAGTGTCTGTAATAAACAAGTTCCTCTTATCATATATGTATTATCATTTTCATTACACGTGTGTACTTGCCTTGGTTATTTATTTAGGTTGCAACTGATCGGTGTATCATGACCCTTCTTCTCCTTATTGTGATTGGTGTCATAGCTATCATTATAGTTAAGGTGAGATACATGTTATCTTCTCTGCTTTCTGTTGAAAGAAAAAAAATAGTGAGGAATATGAAGTTAAATCAACAATGGAGATGGGAGATGGATTTCCATATGGCTAATATTGATTTAAATTTCAGATTGTGAACCCACATAACAAAGATATCCGAGATATACCAGGGTTAGCTCCTCCAGTTGTCACTCGTAAGCTTCTGTGGATTTCTAACTTTGGTTTAGACAAGTAATTACAGAGATATAAGAGTTGGACTCGTGAACATTTTGATGTAACAACTTGGAGCATCATATTTTTAATAGCATTGGGAACTCTTCTCTATTTATTAATTCTTTTCCGTTACGTTGTTGCTATTTTTTTAAATTCTTTCTTTACTTATCACTCAATGATACTTCTATAGCTCAGTTCCTACTGTACTTCACTTTTTTCTATTTCTACTAGTCAAGCCTAACAAATTAGGCTTCAATCATTTTTAAACATACCATGTTGATAAAAGAATTGTTGAAAACAGGTTAAAATGGTGGTTGCTTCTAATTTATGCCTATCAGAGGTTATTTATTTTCGATACTACAGAATTAAACTGGACTAAGATTTTAACACGTCTAAATTAAAATAAAATCAACACGTACATTGCATGTCATTTTTTTCAAACATTGTATTATTTCGTAGTATTTTTACTATTATTTTAAAATAGTATTACTCATGTACGATGCACGGAAGTCTGCTAATAAAGTGATATTTTAATTAATCTATATATTATATGATTTTATTATTTTAAAATGTGAATATTTTATACTTGATCAATTAATATTTCAAAATTAATTTAAATTATATAGTAAAATTTCAATATAACTATATATTTCTCCTGTGCAATTTTAGGATTAAATATTATTTATTATATATAAATAAATTACAGAATAAAATTAAAATAAATATTAAATTTAATAAATAAATATACCTATTTTAAAATTATTATTTTAAACTTAGATATACTTGCAGCTAGCCACTCTGTTTTCCTAAACCTATACGAATAATCACAAATAGTTCAACTAATTACATATGTGAAAACAAACCACATATAATAACACAAAACTTATTAAAAGATGATATTATACAATAATAATGATAAGATAAAATGAATTATTTATAAGAATTTTCTATTTAGGTAGGTTCTATTATTTAAATAGTTTCAATATAAATAATTTCATATTTATTCTTGTTAAAAACAGACAATTGTTCATTTTTATAAAGTTTAATTCACAATATAAATAGTTCAATGTACAATAAAAAAATTAAATTTAATTCAACTTAAAGAAGATAAAAGATGATTAATTTTTTGATTTATTAATATGTAAAAATGGACTAGAACAAACAACTTGGAAGTATTCTAAAATATAAAAACGAATTGTTCATAAAGAAACAAACTAGCAGAATATTGACACTATAACAACTTATCTCTAGGGACACATACATGAATAAAATCCTTGAATATGTTCAATTTGTGATTAGAAGGTAAAATGAGTTTTCTTTGATATATTTGGCTCCATATTATTTTATTACACACACATTTACATATGTTAGGATAGATATAAATTTGTTTATAGAATAAAATTAAGATAGAAAGGAAAATATAATAATCAAGTAATTAAATTATTAAATATTATTTTAGAAAAAATTATTTAACTAATATGTATGTGTAGCCTTAACATGGTATCAACAGACATATACAATAAGTACTCAGATATAACTAAATAACCAACCAATAAATGATTTAATATAATACACAGTTTTACATATGTGATATGAATGTCAAATTAAAGATCAAGAAATATAATTAGTTTCATATATAATACGAAAAAAAGGTTCAGATAAAAAATTATTTTTATTAAAAAAAAGGGAAAAATAAGAGCTTCAAGGAAAAAGGAAAAAAAAAAACAAACAAATCAAATCAAATATCGGTACATTTATAAATAACCATAAATAACACAAATATTTTGGTGGAAAAATGAAATTAAAAATTTTAACCTCTTATAGCTTTTATATATTTGTAGATGTAGATGTAGATTTTGGTATATAAATAACTAAAATCTATTTTTCTTCATTTGTTATTTTACGTAAATATTCTTAGTTACTTAGAAAATTATAATTTACATACATGACATTTTAGATAACAGAAGAGTTAAATTGAATAAAGGAAAAAAATTGTGTGCGCCCAACACACAATAGGCTTATTGTACATTTCCCTATTTAATTTGAAATTAAAGATAAATATAAGGGCCTTGTTTGGATGAATTCACAACAATAACATGTGGTGCAGCGGTGAGACACGCGCAGGTGCGGTTCAGGCGCGTGGGTTCAAACCTTGATTTTGCTCTGTTTTTATCTCTTTTTATGTTGTTCAATAGTATATGTTATATTGCGCAATAGTATATGTTATATCGCGTAATAGTATATGTTATAGTTATATGTATAATTTTTTAATAATATATTCTGTTGCTTAATAGTATATGTTATATTGCGTAATAGTATATGTTATATTGTGTAATAGTATATGTTATGTTACAGGTATACACATTTTTTTTGAATAATTATATAATCTTTTTAAATATTATGTTGTTTTATAGTATATGTTATATTACGTAATAGTATATGTTATATTGTGTAATAGTATATGTTATGTTACAGATATACTCATTTTTTTTGAATAATATATAAAAATTTTAAATAATATATTACATTGTCTAAAATAATATAAAAAGTGCACATATATAAAAAATTGGAGAAGATGGGATTCGAACCCATGCCCTAATAACTAACAATTCAAGATTTTACTACCTAGGCTAGTGTCTCTTATGTGATAACAAACATGCCTTAATATATATATATATATATATATATATATATATATATACATATATTATTAATTTGAATTAAAAGAAAAAAAAAAACAATTGCGCGCGCTGGCTGAGGTTCGAGTTTGAGCCTCAGCCAGCGCCTGAGGGTTTGACCGCTGGGCCACCAGCCTTTTTGTTTATCCAAACGCAACTCTTAATATATATCTAATTTCCAAATTCAATTGGAGAGTGCACAATAAGTTTATTGTGTGTTGGGTGCACCCAAGACCTACTCTTGAATAAAATATTTTTAAACTACACAATGATGTAATTATAAACAATTTCACATGTTAGTTTGTAGTTATGGGTGCTATAATTTTATAATTTTCTTAATAATATGTGAGAAAACCTAGTATCTTTATAGTTGTAAATATTACAAAATCATCGAAAACTCTACTATGGAAAAATATTCCCATTAAATTGAAATCCTATGCTTGTAAAGAAACACATACCTCTTATTTACAAAATAAACTATTTTCTCTATCAACTAATCATCCCATCTATCCGTGATTTACAACTAGCCTTCTAAACAGGTTTCTAGAAGAAAGAAATTAGTGAAATAAAGCATGTAATACACGCGATGTACAATAAACTATTTTCTTCACAATTAACCCTTCCAACTTTGCTCAATTTACTGATAACCATCTAAATTTTGTTTCAAATCACTATTTTTTGTTAGGGTTCCTCCTAGAGCTTCTCTAATGTTAGTCGATTGCCACGTCCTAGTACATTTTTCCCATCCAAGTTGGTCTCTCCACCAGTGTATATCTGGTCGTCACTTTTTCTGTATTGTTTTAACTTGGTCAGTATGTTTTTGGGGTTTTTTTTTCCTTGTCGTGTTGTATGGGGATTTTGTGGTGGTTGGTGGGATTAAGGGTATTTAGCGTGGTTATGGCACATGATGATCTTGATATGCTAGCGGAGACATGGGTGATGTTAAGCCGTTTCGAGGTGGAGAAGTCAGAACTTGTTGTCGACGTTGGAACTTGCCTCGCTCCGACAACGTGTTTGTTTGGAAAACTTTTACCTAAAAACTTATTAGGCAGCATAAAATTTATGTTGCTTTTCGCCGAATATTGAAGCTTCTACAGAATAAGCTTCTAACTGCGAGTTGTTCTTTTCAGGACTTATAGCTAGCACTTCCTTATGAGGTTTATGCCATAGAATAAGTAAGATAATTTTCAAATCAATGCAAGTATAGATAGTATGTTACAGTAGCAATTACAACAAATAAAGATAAGAAAAATAAACACACAAAATTATTGTGTCCGAATTAGGGGGTAATCCTTCTACTTTCACACTTCCCTTGCTAAAGGAAAATTCTCTAAATTTTTCACAAAGTATAATCTTAGTTATATAATGCTCAATTCTAAACTCGGCACCTACAACTAATTTCCACCTATCCACGGATGGCTAGACCTCTAGTTGTACCAGTTCCTCAAAATTACACTAATCTTGTTTGAATCCCTTTAATCCCTGATCCAACAAAGGACTCCCTATTACCACTCAAAGAGTTGGGTATAAATGATTTCTTCAACTTGAAGTTGCTTATAAACATTCTTGAACGACTTCAGAGATGGGTTAGCTTAATTGAGAAAGATCGGATTTAGAGAGAGCTTCTTCAAGAGTTTATTTTTAGATGCTTGAAAATTTTGCACGCACATCGCGAGAAGTATGTTAGTATGCTCATTTAATGCATTAGTTAGTCAGTGCTCTTGCTAATTAGTCTCTTCTATAGCAATAGGGTTTCTCTTTGTTGTAGGACAAAAAGATTCTAGTTAACATTTAATGCTCTTGTACGGAAAAGAGCCATTCTTGTCCTTTTACTAGGACAATAGCTCAGAGTAGATGCGGCAATGTCAGTTTACAGACTTGCTTTTGCCTTTGTTAAGGTAAATGTTTTCACTTTTATTGTATAGCGAGTACAAGAATGCTTCTTGTCTCTACTGGCTAATTTAAATTTTGAAATCGCCGACTTGTTAACAACTTTGATTATTCTTCCAAAACCTTGCTTCTTAGTTTTCTGTATCCATGGTATTGTATCTAGTAGATGGTGTTGCTGGTAAACTTTGATGTACACATAGTTCTCATGCGGACTACGATTGTAGTCTTCTTAAGTCTTACTTCCTTCAGCAGACTTCCATTGTTGTTTGCTACTGATGATTTATGGTGTATTCTCGAGCTATGCCTTTTTTGTTAGAAACTAGTCCTATCTATTACAATAGAGTACAAATATCTTGAGGCAATAGTTTATACTATGATTTGGTTTTGCATCATATCATACATATATTTCCTAACAATATCTCTTTTTTAGATGATGTCAAAATCTAAGAGAAGCTTGTCACATTATAACAAACTTCTAATCAAACATTTAATTTTCAAAATGCAATGAAACAACATATGATGTAAGATTAGAAGATGTGATTCTTTTAGCAGTAACATAGAAACTATCCATTAGATGAGTCTATCTATTGCAGCTACATCATTGTAATACAAGGTAAAAGTAAAACATCTTACATTATTAATGAAAAAGAGCCAGTGGATGTTTTACCCTTGCAATAGACTACCTACTCCTCTTATGTTGTGAACAGTACTGCTACTTAGGCTAGTCACTTTTCCTGTCTTCTTCTTCATGGCCCTTTCGCTTCCTTGCCAGATCAAGGTCTTCTTCAGTATACCTCCAAAACTAATTATACATGATATGTTCAAAGTGTTTGTACTCATCTTGAGCCTCAGGTGATGTCTCCTCCATCAGCCACCACTCTTTAGAAGGAGTGATTTTATCCCAATCATCTTCCTTCCTTTGAGCCTGATTTCTTTGGAAGCAGTCCTGAGTGAAGCTACATTCTTAGGCTTCCAGCTGCATCTTTGTTCCATATTGAACATTATCAGCATTTATCATCTTGCAGTAGCTCAAAGTACTTGATGAATTCTTCTACCAATTGTCAATCTTTTTCTTTATTGGATTCCTGTTATGAGGAAATTTTTTTAAAAAAAAAAAATTCTCCTAATCTAAGGACAAAGAAAAATCCTTCCCTCTCCTCACGATGACTCGAACCTAGGACTAAAGGCCTAGGTAGTAGATGTTCTACTACTTGAGCTATCCAACTTCATCCCTCTTATGAGGAATTTTTGCAACAAACAAAGTTCCTAGTTCAAAGTCAAAGATGTTATTGAACCAGTTGCATAGTGATAAAATAATAAAAGAGTTGGATTGGCTCTAGTTTGTCTACAAGATTGTTGACGGTAAGGAGGTGCTTGCTAGCTTGATGATCATGCCGATTGCCTCTGAGAAGGAAGGTCAAGAACAATTCCTATGGCGAAGTAGATCACATGCAATTTCTAATTACATTGAGCCACCTTGCTCTTCATCTTTGATCAAACTTTGTAAAAGATTTATTGAGCTTCTTCTCCAATTGAGCTCTCAAATATTTATGCCTCATCTTAGATTCCTTTTTTTCTCTTCACTGCTCAGCAAGAAAGGTTTCTTCCTCCTCACATTGTTGATGCTCTACATCATTTTTCTTTGCTTCTTCTTTCTTATTTTTTGACATCATTAACACCCACACCTGCTACAAGCTCCAGTAGGTTCTCAATGTTAACCAGCTTGCACTCATTAGCTTGATCCTCATATCGCAGCTTGCAAAGATAAAAGTTGAGAAGTATTCCTTCTCATCTTATCACAAAAGACTTGAATGAGGGCATCAATCTTTCCATCAGTAAAGGTATTTTGTTCCTTCATCGCCTTATGTGCTGCCTTCTTGTCTTTCAAATAGTACACAACTATAAGCCTTTCACTCATGACACATCAGTGATACTGACTCTGCCTTTGGTAAAGGTTCCAACATCTTTTGTGATTCCTTTGGTATTGTCATGGAAAACCACATTTGGTCCTCTGTAGTCTTTGAAGTCCTTCAGAGACTCCTTGTTGACATTCTTATGTCTTGCACATCCATTATCAATGTACAAGATATCACTGTGTCCAAATGGCAACTTGCCTTGCAATGCAATCAAGAGGACTTAGGTATCCATTGTTGTATGAGTAGTCATTCTTGGAACTCATTCCTTTCTTACAACGGTATCCTTGTGTAAGTTTTTTTTTTTGTTCCTAGAGTAGGAGGTCGTTTTACTGGGTTAACTTGCTTCTTGTACTCTTTGAAGGTTTCCATTTTGAGGTGTATTGTGGGTAGATTGTTTCCGAGGTTTAGATGAACTATGATAGTAACATTGTACCCTTCATGGAAGTACTTGAATCTCTTTATATTGACAATCCTTAGATTTACCATTATGGTGCCTAGGTTCCTGATGGAGATAAAGATAAATTGTTAAGATATTATTATTTGTTTTTTTCTTTTATAATTAGGATATCTTTTGATTTATTTTCTATTTAGAATAGAATAGTTTCTTAGGGTCCAAGTATTTTTCTTAGTATAAATAGGATATTCCAAATTGTATTTGATACTGATAATAGAAAATAGGTTTTATTCCCAATTTATGTCTCTTTTTTGGTATTCTTAGAATCAACAGATGTAGACCCACGTATCACTGCTTCATCTACTCTTCTCGCTACATCAAATTCTTCCACGCTTCAAGCTAAATCGGTTGGTAATAAGAGACCAATTACAATCCTCGATGACGATACCGAGGTGTCAACTAATTCTTGATACTATTTTTTATGAGGAGTTGCATGAAGATAATGTTATGCAAATTTGCCAACAAATCAATTTGTTGGTAACTTATCATATTGGTTATGATGGACCACCAATTTTCGATAAGGAGAGAGATGTCAATATTACTTTTATTAACAATAATTTTACCCCTCCAACATATGTGAGTCGTTCTCAGGCGATATTGGGGATGTTGGCTATAATGTACAACCATTTTTTATGAGGATATTGATGATACAATTTCTCATGAGGAAATTGTTGAAACATTTTTGGAGGTGTCTTTGGTTATTATGATGAACCAACATTTATTTATGATGAGAAGGCTGATGAAGAATACGCCAATCGATTTTTGCATTTGTCATTTATGTTCTTCCTCACATAAAGATGGTCATGCCCGCGTGGGAACCTTTTCCAATGAGATGACACCGATTCGAGGGTGAATCGTCTTTAGGGAGAAGAGAATGATGGAGAGAAAGATAAATTGTGAAGATATTATTTAATTTTATCTTTTAATGTTAGGATATATTTTTATTTATTTTCTATTTAGAATATAGTTAGTTTTATAGGGCCCAAGTATTTTTAGCAGGTTGAGCATGCTATAAGCTCTCATTTATCAAGTCTACAACAGATAACTTCCCCTTATCAAGTCTCTCTCCTGACTCCAGATTAGATGGTTCTCTAGGTATTTTAACTATCTCTTTAGGTCCATCCAATTGTAGTTTGGGGATCTTGTTTTTCTCGCATGTACTCACTATTGGAACATCAATATGATTATCGACTGCTTCACAATTGGGAACTCTATGGAAGAAACTTATCTGTGTTATGTTAGATAGATTCTTCTGAACATTCAATATCTCTTCCTTATTTCTTGATAATCTACAGAAAGTTTTAGTTATAAACATTAGTTTATTCTCCTTCTTTTACCAAAGGGATTGGAGACTTTTTTAACATACATACTTCCTCCCAAAGACAACTAGAGCTAGTGGATTCAACTGTAATGTTTTTCAACTTCAGTTGCAAGCACTGAAATTTTCTCTAAGAAATTGTATGTTCTCAGCCTTTAGCTCTTCATATGACCAATTTACTAGGTCAAAGTAAGTCATAATCTTAATGAAGAAAATGAGTGAGTTTTCAGTGTCTATATCCATAATTCGTGAAGAGGTGAGGGGAGAATCAACCTCTTTATGTTCATCTACCTCTTTTCTCATGAGTCAAACAAATTATTCACTATCAATGTACGTAGAATCACTGTCGAAGTCTGGTTCTTCACCAGTTGTAGGCTCTCTTGACGCAAGGAATGAATTTGATTGCTTATGTACCTCCTCAGAATACTTGTACACTTTAGGATGTGGATATCCTCTTACAAAGTATCCAGGCTTCTTGCAGTCGTAAAAGAGGTATGCTACATCCTTTTTCTTCTGTGAGGTTTCTGTAGCCCTGTGTTGATACGACTTGGACGAGTTACCTATAGGATTCTCTTCATGAATCATGTAAACTTCTCCATGAGAAAGGCCATCTCATCTGCCTTGAACTCCTCAATAGTAGTAACTTGAGGTTGCTACTGTGGCACAATGGTGGTTACAGAAACTACCTGTAGTTGTTGATGCGCATTGTTGGCTAAAAGAGCTTGGGTAATAGTATAATTGTTTTCTTCTTATCTTCTTCTCTAATAAACATGATATTTAAAGGATTTGAGGTCAGACAAGATTTCATATATGCTCTTTCTACGAAGGTTCTTGGAACTTCTCATCAAAATGTATGAACGTTCCAATCTGATACAAGAGCCCGTAATAGCTCTTCCGTAATCTCCTTTTAGGTGTAAAATTTCCCAAAAGATTCCAACTCATTGTGAATTGTAGTGAACCTTGCATCTATCTCGTTTAAACTCTACAGGTTATTTTCCTTAAAGATCTCAGAGTTCAGGGTTGTATTCTCAACCTTGTTCTCATGAACTAGAGTTGAGCTTATGCAAATCTCTCTCAGCAAGTCCTAAATGGCCTTAGCAGCCTTGCGCTCATGACTTTACTAAAGGTTTTCTTGTCAATGTGGCGAAGAGAGCATTCGTTGCTAGTATTTTCAAGTGGGAGCTTTTACGGTCTTCAATGGTCCATGACGTGTTTTTCCACCATGGGAGGAGGTGCTGAGTCACCATCCACTCTAGCAGTTGTATTCAACTTCATGATTACTTGTGGACCTTAAGTAACGATTGTCCACATTTAATCACGCATAGATGAAAGGTGTGGTTGCTTTCTAATGGCCCAGTCCTCATAATCCTCAAAGGAAAACATAGGAGCTTTGAAAGAATAGGTTTCCACTTTTGTAACTATTTTTCAAGAATAAAATTCTATGTAAATATTACTTTTGATAACTCTATGGATCAAGTTCGGTTACCAAAGACGATTGGTGTGTGAACCAACCACTCTGATACCACTTGTTGGTTGCAAATGTTGGAATGGATACAGCGGTTAGTTTCACTCACTAAGTGTCTTTGGTAATCTAACTATGCAGTAACTTGTTTCCGGCTGTAAGAAACTAGTTCTTATTGCATAGCTTTCGATAATAAGTTTCTACAAAGCAGGTTGCTTACACCGATTTGTTCCTTTCGAGACCTACAACTAGCAACTACCCACAAGTTTTACGCACAGTGAAATAAGTACGATAGTTTTCAAATCAATGCAAGTATAGATAGTATGTTACAGTGGCACTCAAACCCAATAAAGGTAATGAAATAAACACACACAAAATTATAGTGGTTCGAAGGTGGGGTAATATTTATGCGTCCACCTTCCCTTACACATAAAAATTCACAAATTTGCTCACATAGTACAATCTTAGTTACACGATGATCAAGTTTCAACTCCGCACCTACAATAAGTTTTCACCAATTCTCGAAGGGATAGACTTCTAGTTGCACCTATTCCTCAGAACTACATTAATCTAGTTTGAATCTCTGATTCAACAGAAGGCTTCTCGTTACACCACCCAAAGAGTTGGGTATAAATGAGTTCCTCAAATTGAAGCTTCCCGTAAATGTTCTTGAACGACTTCAGAGATGGGCCAACTTCTGTGAGAAAGTCTGAAATTAAGAGAGAGCGTCTTCGAGAGTTTTATTCTAGATGCTTGAGAATTTTGGAGATCGCGAGAAGTATGCTTGTATGCTCATTTAGTGCATCAGTTAGTTAGTCTTTTTCTTTCTCTTTAATCTGCTTTAGTTATAGCGGTAGGGTTTCTCTTTGTTGAAGGTTAAAGAAATTTTCATTGACATTTAATTCTCTTCTACGATGAAGAGGTATTGTTGTCCTTTTGTTGGGAGAGTAGGTCAGAGCAGATGCAACAGCGTCTATCTGCAAACATGCTTTTACTTTTTTCAGAACATGTATCTTCATATTATTACATAGTTAGTAAAAGACCTTTTGCCTCTATTGGATAACTTGAATTATAAAATCACTGACTTGTTGACTGCTTTGATTCTTCTGTTGAATGCTAGCTACTTATTCTATTGAATGACCCATGATGATGAATCTAGTGCAACGTGATGCTGGCAAAGTTTGATGTATGTATTTTTTCATGCGGACTACTGATGTACTCTTCTTATAACAAATGAGCCTTACTTCCTTTAGCGGATTTTCCTTGATGTTTGTTGCTGATGATTTATGATGTATTCTCGAGTGGTGACTTTTGCTTAGGAACTATCCCTATCTATCACAATAGATTACAGAGTAATTGTCAGCACTAGTTTCTACTATAATTTGGTTTTGCATCACTAAAACTATACATAAATTTCCTAGCAGTTCTTAGCGCAGAGCTTACAGCGGTAAGTTCCTAAAGAATGGTCTGCTTACAACAATTTGTTCTTGTTGAGACTTGTAGCTAGAAACGCCTTATGAGTTAATGCAGAATAAGTACGACAATTTTCAAATCACTGCAAGTATACGTATTATATTATAGTAGCAATTAAAATATAAATAAGGAAAACGAACACACTGAAACTATAGTGGTTCGAAGGTCGGGGTATCCTTGTACATCCACTCTTTCTCACATAGAGAAAAGTTACTAAGTTACCCTCACAGTACAAGCATAGTTATACGATACTCAAGTCTCAATTTGGCACCAACAACTAATTTTCACCAATCCATGGGAGGCTACACCTCCAGTTGTACCAGTTCCTCAGAGCTGCTTTTGTCTATTTTGAATCCCTGATTCAACAAAAGACCCTCCCCCCCCCCCCCCTGTTATACAACTCAAAGAGTTGGGTACATGTGATTTCTTCAACTTGAAGTTGTCTCTATGTTCTTGAACTACCTCAGAGCAGGGCTAGCCTCAGTGAAAAGATTGAGATTTAGAGAGATCTTATTGAAGAGTTTGCTTGTAGATTCTTGAGAATCTTGTAGTTCGCGAGAAATATGCTTATATGTTCTTTTAATGCATTCATTCGTCAGTGCGCTTCCTGGTCTTCAGTATCCTTTATTTATAGAAGTAGGTTTACTCTTTGTTGAAATTTAAAAGGGTTCCTGTTGACATTTACTGCTCTTATACGGAAAAGAGTCATTGGTGTATAGTCAATACAAGAATCTAGTCTCTACTAGATAATTTGAATTCTGAAATGACTGACTTGTTGAATGCTTTAATCAATGAGTTGATTGCATGCTACTTCAGCCTTATATATGATCCATGATGTTGTATATAGTTGTTCCTTCTGCTGGAAGACTTTGTTGTATGCATTTTTCTCACATGGACTACTGTTGTAGTACACCGACTTAGCCTTTACCTTCAGCAGAGTTTCCTTGTTGTTTGTTGATGATGATTTATGTTTTATTCACATACTATGAGTTTTTCTCAGAAACTAGCCATATCTAATATTATAGATTACAGTATATTCGGGGGCACTAGTTTCTACCTTAATTTAGCTTGCAGATAAAAGATATACATAAATTTCCTAAAAAATTCCCTCTATTTGATGATGCTAAAACTCTAAGCAAAGTGAATCTTAAAGTCACATGACATCACTTGTTAATCAATATGTTAATCATCAAACAAAAACAAAACAGCATGTGATGTAAGATTACGAGGTGTAATATTTTTGGTAATAAGATAACAATTATTTCATCAGATGGGTCTGTAACACACCGAATCTTTACTGGCATTATTTATATATTTATAAATTTATCTAATTTTATTAGTTTATTTTTGAATTGCTTATTTAGCTATATATTATATGGATATATTGTTACATTTACTACACGAGTCCGAACCTATTCTTCATGATCATTTATTAATTATGTTTTTATATATTGTGAAGATTATGTTTCATTTTACTTAGATGCAATCATTAGTCATCTGTCACACTTGTTAAACCAGAAACTCCCACTTTAATTCAACTAATATGATTCTCTAGTTCTCTTGATACACTTCAACCCTATTTTTTTATCATGCAAATCATTACCCTAAAAATATTATAGTCCGAGTTTATTTAAACACTCGTCCGGTATGTAAAATAAAGGTACCATAGAGAAGAGTTACTAAAATACATTTTAATATTTCATTATATACGAATGGAATTTACTGTAGGAATTACGGGTAGAAATTAATATGAAATATAGTCAATTATTTATATGAGTTTACATTGATATTTGTACACGTATAATGTAATCAAATATTTTAAACATCCTTACTGTAAGTTTGTAGAGTAATATTATGAACATATGGGGAAAAGGATAACACTATCGAGCTATCATCCAATGTAATACTTTTATCAAATTTCATTTATAACGTGATAATAATTAAATATTACCTCTTAAGTAAAACAATACATGAGACACCGATCATCAAAACACAAAACAATACATGACTCTTATTTTTCTCCACAATTACCAATATAACTCTACAATATAAGTTCAAAATGTGTAGTAAGGTTTATTATTATTATTATTACTATTTTATTATTATTTTATTATTATTATTATTATTATTATTATTATTATTATTATTATTATTATTATTATTATTATTATTATTATTATTATTATTATTATTATTATTATTATTATTATAAGGTCAACTCACACCAACACTTAATATATATCATGTATATATCTATCCATCTTTTACTTAATAGTTAAGTATGCTAATTAGGAATTCCTATTACCCACTTGAACATAGGGCACGTAGCATTAAACTAATTATGCTTCAATTGTTTCACGTAACCACCTGCATGCAGATTATGTAGTCTCGTGGTTGGATTTTAAACTCCTATAAATAGTAGTAGTTAAAGTATTTTTCTACTTCTTCTTCACTTTACATACACAACACCAATTTGTTCCATACAAGTTCACAAACTCCTTACAATCAATTCAATGTTATATATTGATAATATACCCAATTACTATGTTCTAAAGTTTAGTTGTGGAGGAAAAGAAAGTTGAATACTACACTACCATTTCTTAGATGATTTCAAGATAAATAAGGTAAAATGACATAATCCTTAACTTCTTGTTATATCCATGTTTAGGACTTAATTTATATTGTTTTATTGATCAAGGGTGATTCTATTTAATTTAAGTTTATAAACATTTCTTGTTGATAGTATAACTTAGGGGTCTTATATAGTTGATCGTTAAACTACCAATTTTGCTATGTGATGCAAAATCGGTACCCTCATGTTAGTTAAATATGTTTTTTAACTTTAGATATTTTTATTTTTGATCCTTTATGCGCTTTAAATACGTTGTTTGTCAACATTCTTTGTTGAACACACGACTTTGGAACCTTATATAAAATTATTTACTTTATATTTTCAAAACTTGTTATAGTACATTAAACACATATGATATTAGGAGTCTATGGTTAAAATTTGAGGGCGTTTAGTCGAGATTACGATTTTTAGTGATTTTTATGAGACAAGCTGATTTTAGGTATAAAAAGAAGTTCATTTTAATTCAATAAAATTATTTTTATAAATTTATTCATTTCTCATTTTGTAAAACAATTTTATTATATTAAAATAAATGTAGTTAGGAGTCTAGAGTCAAATTTTGAGAGGTTTTCGTTGAGTATACGATTTCTAGTGAATTTTGTAAGACATGTTGATCTTAAGGCCTAGAAATGTTAATTTTTAACTCTGAGAGAGTCTTTTTAAGTTAATGTATATTGAAGTGAACTAAATAATGGTTTACATATGTTGAAACTATAATTATGATAAATAACATTATTAGATTGATAGGTAGTATTTAATTAATTAGTAAACTACAACTTTCTGAATAAGAACGTCTAGGTTTCAATGCTTTATTTTAGATGAATATTCAGAATCATAATTCGAATATTACTTTGGATAGACTCACAGGAAAAAGTTACCCGAGTCATCTAGTATTTTGAGATGTCATCAATCCTGAAGTTATAAATTAACTACAATGATGTAGAAATAACGAATTTCATATCATTCATACCAGCGAAGAGGTAAGTAGAAATTTATCTGCAACAACAATGCTTGAACATAGTATGTGTGTTTATTATTTGTGAACTGATTGTAATATGTGCATCTGTATATCTCTGTATAAAGTATTTTATTTCCGCTGTTAAAAGTAAACTGGTGAGCATATCAATCATGTGCATTAGCAGGTACAAGAATTTACATGTGTCTATGAAAGGAGTAAAAATAGCATTTTTTTGGAAATTGAGAATGTTTTGGGGTTGGTCACCATTGGCACATTGGGAGTTTCTTTCTATATTATGTACATATATGTTGTCTCTCGGGATGCTTCCGGTGACAAGCGTGCATGCGAAAGAGGTTCCCACTTCAGCACCTTTATGATGATGGGTACGGGAAGATGTATACTTTTCGGTGGACTGCGAGGGCAGACAGGAGGCGGACCCTGGTAGTCTCAGGAAGATACTCACTTGGTTGTACCAACCATCAAAGATATCTCGGGTGGACTATCAGGGGGGAGGAGGGACCCTTGGTAGTCATGAGTATGGCCAATGAGTGATATTTTAGGGAGGTTTGTGCCAGTGACGGGGCTAATTCCCACTTGAGAAAAGAGTTTCAGGAAATAGTTTCATGCAAGACTTGGAATTTTACAAGTTGGTCGTATTGTGCACTCAATCATGCATGATTTATGCTTACTGAGTTTTAGCTCAAGTAGTTCTCACATTGTAGGCAAACTTGTCAAAGAAATTGCAGGTTGGAGTTCCTTCAGATTCTAAGAGCTGTGTACGTGGATGACGACCTGTCAGGCTCATAGTCTGGGTATATTATATTGAGTCTCCAAAGTACGTCATAGGATTTGGCTATGCCCTTTGAGAATGTTAAAGCAATAAATTCTTTTGTTTTAAGTTTGTTTTTGTTATTTAAAAAAAAAATGTAGCTGCACACAAAGTCTTTTTCTCAAAATATTTCTTAACGGTTGTTTATCAAGCTATGAGGGAGTGGGGGTGTTACAGGGTCTAGCTATTACAGTTACATCATTGGAATATAGGCCGCAAGAAAAACATCTTACATCAATAAGGAAATAGAGGCAGTGTATATTTACCCTTGTAGTAGACTAACATCTCCTTCTTTATTAAGAATAGTAATGCTACTTAGGTTTCCCTTGTTAGGATCCGCCACTTTTTTGTCTTCTCCCTCCTGATCCCATCGTCTCCTTGCCAGATCAGGGTCTTCATTAGTATATCTCCACTACTAATTATAAATGATCTTTTCATAATATATGTACTCGTGTTCAACCTCATGTGATGTCTCTTCCATAAGAGATTTTCTTCCCATTCATCCTTCTCTCTTTGAGCCTGATTTTTTTAACGCAATCCTGAGTGCAGCTGCATTTTTGTTCGACCATGAACATTATCAAGTACTTATCAATTTGCATTACGTCAACGTACCTGATGATTTTTGCCAATCTCCAACTGTTAATTTCCTTCTTTGGTGGATTCTTATTAGTAGGAATCTATGTAGCTAGCAAGGTTCTTAATTAAGAGTTAGAGATGTTCATGAACCAGTCTGCATAGCGCTCAAATATCGCAAGAGTTGGAGTGGTTCCAATTTATGAGAGGGTTGTTGGTTGTATAGAGCTGCATGTTGGCTTGATGATCTTGCCTATAGGCGCTAAGAAGGAATGTCAGAGACAATTTCTATGGCAAGGGATATTTCATGTAGTCTCTCATTAGATTGAACCACTTTCGTCTTCCATCTTTGAGCAAACTTTGTAAAAGATTGATCGAGCTCTTTCTCCACCTAAGCTCTAAATTCATCAAGCCTTCTCTCAGATTCCTCTTATTGACTTCATTGCTCAGCAAGAAGGATTTTTCCTCCTCTTGTGGTTGACAGTCAACAAGCATTTTCTTTGCTTCTTCTTCCCTCTTTTTGACATCACCAACACTCACACCTACTACAAGCTCCATTAGTTTCTCAATGATGTCCAACTTATCCTTATTAGTTGATTCTCATATCGCAGCTTGGAAAGTTGCTCTTGCACAATAGTCTGACGGTATTTCTCCGCATCTTATCTCTAAATACTTGAATGAAAGTATCAATATTTCCCTTAAGAAAGACATTATCTCATTTGATAAAGCGGCAATGAGTTCACGAATACTGTAAGGGAGAATGGATACTGAACTTGTCGTAGAAAATGCTCCTAATTGATAAGATTAAAGCACCCTCCTGGCTGCAAGCAAAGAACCTTTTGATAGAGATAGTATAAAAAATTATCATATTTACGAGCAGGATATCTCAGAAAATTACTCAAGAATGGTCTTTTAATTAAGTTGGCAAAATAATTAATAAGGTGAAATTGTTTAATTATCAATATAGAAATTCAAGTATGCATAAAACAAAATAAAGGGGCTCAAGATCTCATGAAATGGACTTCCATAGAAAAGGTTTCACATCAACCTAGCAAATTCGAGTTAATAATTGGTTTTGAGGAAGGTCAAGTACCTTACTCAGAATTCCAAATAGTTCAACAATAGGGAAAAAGGTCATGCTATTGAATCCTATTTAACTACAGCTCGACTCACACTATAGACAGGTTGAAGAGAATCGCAAAAGATAAACGGGGATAATTTAATAAAATTGCACTCTTCTTCCTGCCCCAAGTGAATATTTCTCAAGAGCGGGGCAATGACTGATACAGGTTCTCCGTCATCCCATCGGGCCTTTTCGAATAGAACCGTATACACACTAGATTAGCTACTCCTATACCATAAGCACACAAACCTATAATGTCAACTCCAATCATAAGTTCTCCAAAAATTAACATCTATTTACTAATATTACACAGTCCTCAGGTCGGGTTATTCCTACTCTTGGAAATTACAAAGAACTACTCTTGATCATGTGGCTTTCGTTGTCTAAATGTGTAGGCTATGACTTTAATGTGTTGTATTAGGACACATCACAGACCAACACGGGCAATGTCGCTCATCAAGCTCTTTTGCCGAGTGCGCGATCATGACATGACTCGAGGAAGAAACCCCGGCTAACTCCGTGCCAGCAGTCGCAGTAAGACGGAGGGGACGAGTCTTCTTCGGAATAATTGGGCATAAAGGGCACATAGGCCGTGAATCGAGTTGAGGGCGAAAGTCGCCAAAAAGTGGCAGGATGCTCTCAATACCAATTCACTTGGGTGGGACATGGGAGAGTGGAACCTCGTGTGTAGGGGTTTCTTCCATTCTCCATTTGAATGATGATTACTCAAATACGCTTTTTTCTCTTCTCCAAGCACTCGGCCTAGCCTCCTGGGTTGCTTGAATCTCTTATTTCGGGTTTGAGTCAATCTCCTAATCCAACTAGTGGAACGAAAAGAACAAGACAGAGGCGCGGCAGGAGACACCCTATCATGAATCCTAAACTCAGATCGAAATGAGAGGAATCGTACTCTGGTTCAACTTCAGCCATCACACCCCAAAAATGGGATTCGAACCCACGAGTGGTTCTTCTAGCGATCAACGACTTTACTTGTATTTTTCATAGAGATAGATGGTCCGAAGGATTGTAGCTCCCGCTTGATTTATTTTCACCGCAACACTATCTCTCGACATTGATGTGGGAAGTCTTTTATTTGTTGGCCCTTGCAATTCGTTGCTGAATGACCAATCATAAGATAAGATAGTTTGGACAACATAGAGGCAGGATGTTCATACAAAAGAGAAAGAAAGGATCCATCAACATAAAATTCGCTTTGCTTTGCCCAGGTCTTGAAAAAGCTAAGGATGATTCGAGTAAGGGCCATCAGCGGGTACCGGGAAAGAGGAAAAGACCAACTGTCTAATAGCATAGAGAGAGGCACTAGCTGGTAGGGGGCTCTTAGCCAATGTTTACTGTTAAAGCCTTCCACAGATCACTCACCTACTTAATCGGAGACAAATGATCAACAAGCAGAGCCAGCTCCACTAGTGTAGACTATGGACCGGTTACCACAAGATCGCCAATAGCTTCGGTATCGTGAAAGACGGAATGACTCTCTTTACGTGCCCGTATGCAAAAAGTAGACTATGCAAAAGTCAAATCCAATCAATTCTCAAAATATATCATTTTCACCCTAGTTGATTATCCAAGGTCTAATCACTATGTAAGCAGGTCGTAAAGGTGGCTTAAATGGCGCGGAAATACCATGTCCAAATGGATACCACTCGCGTGATCAATCGATGGACGTGGGAATTGCGTGAATGATGAGACTGGCCTAACCTAAAGTCAAGGCTCTTCCCTCTCTCGATGGCGAATATTAATTGACTGACACCAGGAACCGATTAGGAGAAAAAAGAAGCATGGCATCAGAAAGGTGGCGAAAAAATATCCGATAGCGAATTACTTAACTAAGAACATTCTTCAGTCTTAGTAAGAGGGGGAAGGGTTAAGGATTTACCCAATATATGATATCACATTGTTTGAGGAACCCTAGATGCTATCGGAGTAAAGGTTTTCGAATCCTCTGCAAAGGCCTTTAGATCAGAGGTAGAAAGATATCAACTTTCAATCGGTCACGTCAAGATCATCTTATTCTACATTTCCTCTTCTCCTATTGGAAAACATGTTACAAAGAGATTGGAACGAAGAGAGAGACTTCTATTAAATAGGTAGCAACTCCTACTAAGCCATTAAGAAAGAAAGAAAGTTCTCCCAATGAAGGAAGACGGGAATCGCCCTGTTCCAACCAAGAAAGGAAATGGATGGGCATAACTCCAAGATGCTCCACCTACGAAGACTTGATCTATGTATCTCATTTCACCGGTAGCTTTGGGATCACCGTAGGAGAATATATCGATGCACACTACTATTTTAGCGCCTAGGCACATGGGTTGTACCGGACACTATGCACGGACGTGAAAGATTGCCACGAAGAAAAGCACCTGGAGGGTGGATACTACATTGCGTTGTGTAAGCTTATCCATGCAGTTATGCACTCTTCAAATAGGACTCCGTTTTCTAAAAGATCCTGGCTTTTGTACTTTGGTAGGTCTCCGAGATCCTTGGGATTGATTATTCACTATTTAAAGTGTTGATCCCCTATCTCTTAAGAAGATGCGGGCACCGATGCCAACAGGATTCTTCTTCTTGATGGTCCGCCAACCCAAACAGTTTCTTTCTTCAGGCGACATCTCCCATAAATCCTTTGTTAGGGTTTGATTTGAAAACCCTACTGCACCAAATCACACTCAAGATGATGTCTCCCCGGCAAAGACTAAAGAAGTCGGGTCCGAACAAGAAGCACAGAAAAAGCTCAAGGGAAAGCAGACGAGGTCCAGTCTAAATGGAAAGAAGCTCGAGCCTGGGGGCATCGTGATCGGGCAGCCGAGGTCTTTGAATAAAGTCCTATTTGTATATTAGATATTCCAAAATTCGTTGGTTGGTCAAGCACCGGTCTGATTAAAGCGGGAATAGACAAAGATGTTGATTTGACTTCAAAACCGTCTCTCGACGATGGTACTTGAGATTGATGTTGAAAGATTTAGCCAGTGGCCCTTGTAACCAATCTCCTTTATGCCTGTGCATAAGGATCAAATAAGGAATTTCTTAGTGATACCGAAGTGGACCATGTTTTCTTCCAATCTTATACCGTGTAGGATATTCCATTCGAGTGATTGCAGTACTACGAGAATCTCACCCCGCCTTACAGCGTATGCGAATCTAGTTTAAGGAAGAAAAAAAAACCCCTTCGCTTTTAGTGGCAAATGGCTGCTACGGAGACTCTGGCATAAGAAAAAGAGGACAGTGAGACTCTTCTTCCACTTCAAAGCAAAGGCGTTACTAACGTCAGGAGCGAAAGCGCTAGTTGCGACCCAATTTGAATATACAGATAAGCAAGAATGCCCTTCCACTGGCATTCCTACAGTACCCCCATTAGACTTTCCAACTGAGTAGAATGGTTGATGCACAACGGACTTGTAGCTAAGGGACAAAGGTGAAAGAGAGATAGAAAGTCTAGACTTCACCTTCTGGTTCCATGGAGCTAGCGATGGCTGCTAAAGGTTTAAGGAAGTCCCCTCATGCTTGGGATCGCCACGGAAACCTTCTTAGGTTGGGGGGGGGGGGGAAGCAAACCCTAGTTCAGCTGAATCAGACTAAAGAAGATGCTCGAAAAGTCTTGACCAAAGACGAGCTGAAAGCAATCAAAGAACAAGTAAAGGTTGCGCTAAACCTCAACCACTAGATAAAAGTCTAAGAAGCAGTAGAAGAAAGGTTGGAGAGGAGTTAACCCTACACATCCTCCGTCACCGGAGTTAACCCTAGACATCATCCGTCACCTTGGAAACCTGCACCGAAGAAGCCCACCTAAAGACTGAAAAGAGGTCCCTAATTATTATATAAGCAGAGGTAAATCAAAGGGGCGAGAAGAGAGGCCCAAACTTAACTATAGAAAGCCCTCCATTAAAGACTGCTTGGGGTGAAAAATGGCAAAAAAGAATGCATTCACTCCTCTTTTGTATCTTGGATCTATAGTATTTCTGCTCTGGTGGATTTCTCTCTCATTTACGAATTGAGGGGTAGTTGAAAAGAGGCTTTAATGCGCTTGCTTACTTGAAAGATGGTTTTGATTCGTCATGGTAGAGAGAAAAAAAAAACGACATATGGACCTACAATGCCCATCCACTCTTCCATTAAAACCATTACATAGCACCCGTTGGGCTTTGTAATACCTGCGCCTCTCACTACTCACTGGCTAATATAATTTTTGCATTTCATGCATTCCATATTTTTATGTGCTATTTGGTGATAGTTTTATAGTAATTAATTTATTATATTTATTATGTTATTTTATATTTTTATGACTAATTTGGAGATGTTTACTTTGGTAGTCAAGAACCCCCTAGTCTAAAATATTGGGACATGTTACAAAATTTAAGACTACATATGATAAGTTTAAAAATATAGAACATTATGTAGTACATGGAAGTGTTAGATATGTAAAGGATTTTATTATCGTAATAACAACAACAACAACAACAACAACAACAACAATAATAATAATAATACAAAAGAAAAAGAGAGGAAGTGAACCGGATTAAGTAAAATTGAAAAGTAAGGCGGTGGATAACTTTATATAATCTTTACATTATATACCATGAACACCTTGAGAAAACAAAACAAGAAAAGGTGGGCGGTGCTAAATTGGGGAAGAACACAAAAGTAGAGCAAACTGGTGCTGAAGTGGGAACCTCTTCCGCGTGCACGCCTGTCACCGGAAGCATCCCGAGAGACACCATATACAATATATATAACTCTCAATGTGCCAGTGGTGACTAACCCCAAAGCATTATCAATTTATGAAATTACGTTATTTTGACTTCTTATATATACACATGTAACCCTTATAGATGCTAATGCTCATGATTGATGCACATCAGTTTGTTTCTAGCAACGGAATAAAACACTTTATACAAAGGTATGCAACAACACATATGACAATCAATTATCACAAATAATAAACACAAATACTATGTTCAAGCATTGTAGTTGTAGATGGATTTCTACTTACCTCTGCTCCGGAGTGACTTTTTAGACTTCCTATCCCACCGTGGTAACCAATCTATGAAAATTGAATCAAATCAATGCACGAATTACCAAATTCTAGATCATTATGTTCTTTTAGTCTAATAATTTCAGCTTCGTCGCATTTTGGTAATAAGGCTCTAACTTTTTCTACAAATTGGTATTTATATGATTCAAATTGGATTATGAAGCTAACACATCAAGCTACGACTTTCATGTTTTGCACTTCTCCTAATTCAACTCGTACAATGGTCAGAATTGACTAAATAGTCGATGTTCACTCTAAAAATCTGGACAGCCTCAAATGTCACCATCTTCCGCTCTTTAATTCAAAGTCCTGGTTACAAAAAGAAAAACTAGTGGAACTACTTAATTTACCATTTAATTCCTCTTTATGTGAAAGCCACTATTACTAAGATTAATTATTATAGCTAAACAATGTTTCAAACTTAAAGTCCAGTACGCATAGCTATTGGAGGGTGTCTTATATAATTCATGAAATTAATTGTAGTTAAAAAAGAAAGGATTCACTTACCAGTTTGCTCTACTTTTGTGTTCTTCCCCAATTTAGCACCGCCCACCTTTTCTTGTTTTGTTTTCTCAAGGTGTTCATGGTATATAATGTAAAGATTATATAAAGTTATCCACCGCCTTACTTTTCAATTTTACTTAATCCGGTTCACTTCCTCTCTTTTTCTTTTGTATTATTATTATTATTATTGTTGTTGTTGCTGTTGTTATTACGATAATAAAATCCTTTACATATCTAACACTTCCATGTACTACATAATGTTCTATATTTTTAAACTTATCATATGTAGTCTTAAATTTTGTAACATGTCCCAATATTTTAGACTAGGGGGTTCTTGACTACCAAAGTAAACATATCCAAATTAGTCACAAAAATATAAAATAACATAATAAATATAATAAATTAAGTACTATAAAACTATCACCAAATAGCACATAAAAATATGGAATGCATGAAATGCAAAAATTATATTAGCCAGTGAGTAGTGAGAGGCGCAGGTATTACATCCTCCCCCCCCCCCCCCCTATGAAATTTCGTCCCCGAAATTTACTTACTTGAAGAGTTCGGGATATTTGACTCTCATTTCATCCTCTGTTTCCCAAGTGGCTTCTTCGACTGATTGATTTCTCCATAGTACTTTGACTAACGGAATTTCTTTGTTTCTGAGCCGTTTAACTTCCCTTAATAAAATCTGTACTGGTACTTCTTTATATCCCAAGTCTGCTTGTAGTTCTACAGGTTCACTGTTCAGGACATGAGACGGATTTGCAATATACTTCCTTAATACTGACACATGGAACACATTGTGTATTTGAGACATTGATACTGGCAAATCGAGTCTGTAGGCAACATCACCAACTCTCTCAATAATAGGAAATGGACCAATATATCTCGGACTAAGTTTTCCTTTCTTACCAAACTGCATTATTCCCTTCATTGGTGCAACTTTCAAGAATACTAGATCTCCCACTGCAAACTCAAATGCTCTCCTTCTCTTATCTGCATAGCTTTTCTGGCGACTCTGAGCTGTTTTCATCCTTTCCCGAATCTGTGACACAGCTTCTGACGTTTCTTGTATTACACTTGGACCTAGAAGTCTTCTTTCGCCAACCTCATCCCAATGTATCGGAGATCGACACTTCCTACCATATAGTGCTTCATAAGGTGCCATTCCTATAGTAGATTGATAACTGTTGTTGTAGGAAAATTCTATCAAAGGTAGGAATTTGCTCCATTGACCCTGGAAATCTAACACGCAAGCTCTGAGCATATCTTCTAGAGTTTGTATCGTTCTTTCTGATTGTCCGTCAGTTTGTGGATGATACGCAGTACTGAAAGACAACTGTGTTCCCAGTGCCTTGTGTAAACTCTTCCAGAAGGTAGACAGGAATCTTGAGTCTCTATCTGAAACAATGGATAACGGTACTCCGTGAAGTCTAACTATTTCCTGTATATATATCTGAGCATAACGATCCATGGAGTAAGTCGTACAGACTGGGAGAAAATGAGCAGATTTCGTAAGTCTGTCCACAATTACCCAGATAGCATCGTGACCCTTTACAGTTTTCGGCAATCCCACCACAAAATCCATTGTAATGTTCTCCCATTTCCATTCCGGAATTAGTAAGGGCTGCAAGGTTCCTGCCGGTCTTTGATATTCTGCTTTTACCTTCTGACAGGTCAAACCCTGTTCTACACACTGAGCAATATCTTTCTTCATACCTGGCCACCAATACTGCACCTTTAAATCTCGATGCATTTTGCTAGCTCCTAGATGTACTGAATATGGTGTCGAATGCGCCTCAACCATAATATCTCCACGAATGCTATGAACACTTGGCACACATAAACGATTTTTCAATCTTAAGACATCCTTTTCTGACAACTGAAAGTCTGATGGCATCCTTGATGCGGCATCCTTCTTTACTTTAGCTAAATATTCATCTGCATTTTATCCTTGGTTAATTCTATCAAGTAGGGTAGGCTGAAGGGTTAGAGCTGCTAGTCTTGCCTCCACTATTCCCAGTTGAACAATCTCAACATTCATTCTTTGCAAGTCTAGTAACTCTGGTTTCTGAATCAAAGCCATCAATGTAGTACCTTGGGGCAATTTTCTGCTTAAGGCATCAGCTACGACATTTGCTTTACCAGGATGATAGCTGATAACACAGTCATAGTCCTTCACGAGTTCTAACCATCTTCTCTGTCTCATATTCAGCTCTTTATGTGTGAAAAAGTATTTCAAACTCTTGTGGTCTGTGTAGATCTCACACCGTTCTCCATACAGGTAATGTCTCCAGATTTTTAGTGCAAATACTACGGCTGCAAGCTCCAAGTCGTGAGTAGGGTAGTTCTTCTCATACTCCTTCAACTGTCTGGATGCATATGCTATTACTTTGTCGTTCTGCATTAACACACATCCTAAACCGTTCTTCGAAGCATCACTGTATACCACAAAGCCTCCAGTCCCCGTTGGTATTGAAAGGATCGGCGCAGAGGTTAACCTTTTCTTTAGTTCATGAAAACTCTGCTCACAAGCCTCTGTCCACTTGAATGTTACACTCTTTCTAGTCAGTTGTGTTAAAGGAGATGCAATTTTCGAAAACCCTTCTACGAACCTGCGGTAGTACCCAGCTAACCCGAGAAAACTACGTACCTCTGAAGGGTTTGTAGGCTGTGGCCAATTGTTAATTGCTTCAACTTTACTTGGATCAACTGAAATTCCTTCTCCTGACACAACATGCCCTAGAAATATTACTCTATCCAACCAAAACTCACATTTCTTGAACTTGGCATACAATCGTTTCTCCTTTAGAACGTCTAAAACCTTTCTCAAATGCACAACATGTTCTGCTTCATTCTTGGAGTAGATCAGGATGTCTTCAATAAACACGATAACGAACTTATCCAAAAAGTCTTTGAATACCCGATTCATCATATCCATGAAAGGTGCTGGGGCATTTGTCAAACCGAATGGCATTACCAAGAACTCATAGTGCCCGTATCTTGTACTGAATGTCGTTTTCGGGATATCTTCCTCTTTAATTTTCAGTTGATGATAACCTGAACGCAAGTCAATCTTGGAGAATATGGCAGCTCCTTGGAGTTGATCAAACAAGTCATCAATCCTGGGTAAGGGGTATTTGTTCTTGATCGTAACCTTGTTCAGTTCTCTGTAATCTATGCACATCCTCAAAGTACCATCTTTCTTCTTGACAAACAAAACCGGTGCACCCCATGGCGAAAAGCTAGGTCTAATGAAGCCTTTGTCCAGTAAATCTTGCAGTTGAATCTTCAATTCTTTCAACTCTGTTGGCGCCATACTGTATGGTGACTTCGATATAGGAGCAGTCCCTGGATATACATCAATTACAAACTCTACCTCTCTGTCTGGGGGTAATCCTGGGAGTTCGTCTGGAAATACTTCAGGGTATTCTTGCACCACTGCTACTTCCTCAATAGTCGGACAATGCTTCTCTTCCATACTCATAACATTTACTAGGTAGCCTTCACAACCGTTTTGCTTTCACCGCTGATATCATGTGATATTTGAACCTTTTTCTTACTCCAACAAAGACAAAAGTTGTGTCACCAGGCGGCTGAAATGTGATTATCTTGTTCTGACAATCTATTGTAAAACCATATTTCGATAGCCAGTCCATTACCAAAATCACATCATAATCATTCATATCTAATATGATCAGATCGGCATAAAGTTTTCTTCCTTCAATAGAGATAACACATGCTCGCAGAATCTGGTTAGTTTGTTTTGACTCTCCGGAGGGGATCACTACATTATAACTAACGTCTGCTACATCAGGTTTCCTACCCAGCCTCTTCACATACTCAGTGGATGCAAATGAATGTGTAGCTCCAGAATCAAATAATGCAAATGCAATCGTATCACAAATGGGAACTTTACCTGTTACTACAGATGTATTTGCTTCCGCTTCCTCCGTGGTCATGGTAAAGACTCTAGCTGGCGTCTTTTTTTGTGTACCAGAGTTTGAGTTCTCTGGACAAACCGTTGAAAGGTGTCCTGCTTTTCCTCATTTAAAACAAGTCCGGTACTCTGCAAAGCACTTTCCACTATGCGAACCTCCACACGTGGGACATGTAGGTTGTGTAACTGGTGATTTTCCTTGTTCACCCTTTTGGCGCTTGTTCTGATCCCATGACTGTTGTCCTGTTTTTGGTTGAGAACCCGGCCTTGGACCTTGCCCTTGTAGTGGCCTTTTCTTTCCATCTCCTACAAAACGAGGTCCTTGTCTTTGTATAAACTGGCGCCTAACCTCCTGAGCACGCTTAATTTTCATTTCTGCCTGTTCGGCAATCAACGCTCGTTCAACAACTTGTGAATAGGTTACCCCATGTATACCAGCCATACACACATCCCTATATAGCTCTGGCCTCAGACCCTCTAGGAACCTTTCTACTTTCAACGCATCCGTACTGACCATGTGCTCCGCAAACCTAGAGAGTTGCTCGAACTTGGCGATGTAGTCTGTAACATCCATTGCTCCTTGTCTCAACTGTATGAACTCGTTCATTTTCGTTACTCGAACTGGGGCAGTGAAATACTTGTTTCTAAAAAGTTCTTTGAACCTACCCCACGTCATTGTCGCCACATCCTCAATAGTTTTCATTGTGTCCCACCAGTGTCCTGCACTTCCACGTAACATGAACGACGCACACAATACCTTTTCCTCCTCAGGGACTTTACTATACAAAAACATATTCTCTATAGGTCTAAGCCAATCCTCTGCATCAGTGGGATACGTTGCACTCTCAAATGTTGGCGGGTTAAGCTTTCTAAACCTCTCTCCGATGACCTCTAAGTATTCAGCTCGAGGTTGCTGTTGATTTACACCATTCCCTGGTTGTCCACCCACACCCCTTTGTTGGATAAGTTGTTGAATCTGTTGCGACTGTTGTTCGACTAATCCTGTCAACCGAGCCACAATCGCTTCCAGGCCAACACCTACTGCTGGTGCATTTTGTTCCTGTTCGTTATCTCCTTCAACACCTTCTCCTCTAACGACCTCCATGACTTCTTTCTAATTTTATTGTTTCTCTGTTCCAGGCCAATATGATTCATGAAATAATGAATGCAAATTAAGAAAATGTAAAACTTACTGGCATGTCTGCGCTTCAGAAGTTCTGAACTCATGTATACGAACAGTCTACAGGGCACAAACCGGGCTCTGATACCACTCTGTCACACCCACCCTTGTAAAAACTTATTTTATACTAGTTTTTAGTCTTACAAAACCTGTATATTCTTTTTTTTCCAAAATTAGAAATTTAGAATACTACTTCAACACCAAAATCTCACCTACATATATTTACATAGATCCAGATCGAGTAAAAATGTGTCACACTCCATACAACACCATATTTACAGAAATATACATATTAAAGTTCCTTAATTTGAACGTGTCTAAAAAGATTATTAGAACACTAGCAAAAACATAGTGAGTCCAAGGTTTAGCCCCACAGGTCGTCATTCATATACACGAGGCTTCAAAACTTGCATCAGCTCCAACAGCATGCCAGATCAGTCCACGAGCTCATGCATAGTCAAACTCACCTACAATGCAAGAACTACGTGAGCTAAAACTCAGCAAGCAGAAATCATGCATGACCAATGCGTGAATGATGAGATGCATTTCACAAAGCCATAGTTTTCAACTCTTTCTCAAAAGAAATCATATTTGGTGGGAATTGGCTCTCGTCACTGACACAAACCTCCTAAAAATAACACTCATTGGCCATACTCATGACTACCAAGGGTCCCTCCTCCCCCCTTATAGTCCACCCGAGATATCAGTGATGGTTGGTACGACCAAGTGGCTATCCTTCCTAGACCACCAGGGGTCCGCCTCCTGCCTGCCTCTGCAGTCCACCGAAAAGTCTACCTCTTCCCGTACCCCTCATCATAAAGGTGCTGAAGTGGGAACCTCTTCCGCGTGCACGCCTGTCACCGGAAGCATCCCGAGAGACACCATATACAATATATATAACTCTCAATATGCCAGTGGTGACTAACCCCAAAACATTATCAATTTATGAAATTACGTTATTTTGACTTCTTATATATACACATGTAACCCTTATAGATGCTAATGTTCATGATTGATGCACATCAGTTTTTTTCTAGCAACGGAATAAAACACTTTATACAAAGGTATGCAACAACACATATAACAATCAATTATCACAAATAATAAACATAAATACTATGTTCAAGCATTGTAGTTGTAGATGGATTCCTACTTACCTCTGCTCCAGAGTAACTTTTTAGACTTCCTATCCCACCGTGGTAACCAATCTATGACAATTGAATCAAATCAATGCACGAATTACCAAATTCTAGATCATTATGTTCTTTTAGTCTAATAATTTCAGCTTCGTCGCATTTTCGTAATAAGGCTCTAACTTTTTCTAAAAAATTGGTATTTATATGATTCAAATTGGATTATGAAGCTAACACATCAAGCTACAACTTTCATGTTTTGTACTTCTCCTAATTCAACTCGTACAATGGTCAGAATTGACTAAATAGTCGATGTTCACTCTAAAAATCTGGACAGCCTCAAATGTCACCATCTTCCGCTCTTTAATTCAAAGTCCTGGTTACAAAAAGAAAAACTAGTGGAACTACTTAATTTACCATTTAATTCCTCTTTATGTGAAAGCCACTATTACCGAGATTAATTATTATAGCTAAACTATGTTTCAAACTTAAAGTCCAGTACGCATAGCTATTGGAGGGTGTCTTATATAATTCATGAAATTAATTGTAGTTAAAAAAGAAAGGATTCACTTACCAGTTTGCTCTACTTTTGTGTTCTTCCCCAATTTAGCACCGCCCACCTTTTCTTGTTTTGTTTTCTCAAGGTGTTCATGGTATATAATGTAAAGATTATATAAAGTTATCCACCGCCTTACTTTTCAATTTTACTTAATCCGGTTCACTTCCTCTCTTTTTCTTTTGTATTATTATTATTATTATTGTTGTTGTTGTTGTTGTTGTTATTACGATAATAAAATCCTTTACATATCTAACACTTCCATGTACTACATAATGTTCTATATTTTTAAACTTATCATATGTAGTCTTAAATTTTGTAACATGTCCCAATATTTTAGACTAGGGGGTTCTTGACTACCAAAGTAAACATCTCCAAATTAGTCACAAAAATATAAAATAACATAATAAATATAATAAATTAATTACTATAAAACTATCACCAAATAGCACATAAAAATATGGAATGCATGAAATGCAAAAATTATATTAGCCAGTGAGTAGTGAGAGGCGCAGGCATTACATATGCAAATGGGAAACTTGATAATCATAAGTCAACTTTTTGATGAAAATCTTCATGTCAAGTTTGAAAAAGATTTATGAAGTGTATATGACGGTGGAAATGAGTGTGTAATGACAGGAACAAGAGCCTCCAATAATTGCTACTCTATTGAGGAAGGAATAGTATGTCACAAGGCACAAATTGATGAAGTTGAGTTG
Organism: Ajuga chamaepitys; assembly: GCA_958295605.1. NCBI lineage: Eukaryota > Viridiplantae > Streptophyta > Magnoliopsida > Lamiales > Lamiaceae > Ajuga > Ajuga chamaepitys. Next base: position 21,592,366 of record OY282498.1, on the reverse strand, counting down.
TGGCACCAAAAGCAGGGCCATGTCAACTGCCGTCATCTTCAAAGGCTCGCTTCAATGGAGGCTGTGAAAGGTTTGCCAAAATTCTGTGGTAAGATTGATAAAGTTTGCAACTCATGTGTAAAAGGTAAACAAACTAAGGTATCTCATAAGGTACTGCAACACCATGTTACAACACACTGTTTTGAACTTGTTCATATAGATTTAATGTGTCCTATAGAAATGGATAGTCTAGGTGGAAAAAGATATGTGTTAGTTTGTGTGGATGATTTTTCAAGATTTACGTGGGTATTCTTTCTTAAAGAAAAATCTGAAACCATTGATGTGTTTAAAGTTCATGCGGTTCAAATTCACAATTCTTATGGTATGTGGATGGGTAGAATTAGAACTGATAACGGAAGGGAGTTTGAAAATGTTTTTTTTGCTGAATTTTGCCAAAAGAAGGGCATAATACAAGAATTTTTCAGCTCCTAAAACACCACAACAAAATGGCATAGCCGAAAGGAAAAATAGACTTTTACAAGAAATGGCTAGGGTTATGTTGTGTGCTAAAAAACATGTCAAAGAGCCATCGACACTGCCTGTTACATTTTGAATCGTGTCTATTTAAGATCAAGGAGTACTATGACACCCTATGAAATACTCAAGTGTAGGAAACCTAATCTTAAATATTTTCATGTATTCGGATGCATTTGTTACATTCTGAATGATCGTGATCAACTGAATAAATTTGATTCTAGAAGTGAAAAAGAAGGGCTCATATCGTGTGTTTAACTTACGAACAAGAACCATCCAAGAAAGTGACATTATGTTTGATTATCTGATTGACATTGCAGGGAATAGAGTTGAAGATGATGTGTTGAACAACAATCCTAAATACTGAGGATGTTGCTAAAGATGTTGAAACACCTCCCGTTGACAATGTTCAGAATCCCACAAACTCAAACCCTCCTACTCATGAAGCTCAAAGAGATACAGAATATTTAAATAAAGATGTGGGAGTTGAAGTCATGGTTAGAAGAGATCCACCAGGTAGAGTCCAAAAGATGCACCCAACTTCTCATGTCATAGGTAATGTAAATGACCGTGTTCGTACTCGTCATAAGGAAAGAACTGACTACTCAAAAATGGTAAAAACTTACTTGTCTATCTTCTACTTTCATGCAAATTCATGAAACTTGCTTTGTATCCAATTTGGAACCAAAGTATGTACATGAAGCTCTACGTGATGAAAATTGGATAATTCAGTAGGAATGATGTTTGGGATTTAGTTCCTAGACCTCATGGTGTGAATGTCATTGGTACAAAATGGATATTCAAGAACAAGACAGATGAACTAGGAAAAGTGATTCGTAACAAGGCACAACTTGTGGCACAAGGGTACACACAAGTTGAAGGTCTTGATTATGATGAGACTTTTGCTCCTGTTGCTAGGTTAGAGTCCATCGAGTTCTTAATAGTTGTTTCATGTTTTCTCTATATAAAGCTCTATCAAATGGATGTTAAAAGTGCATTCTTAAAAGGAATTTTGAATGAAGAAGCTTATGTTGAGCAACCCAAGGGGTTTATTAATCCATATAAAACCGATCATGTGTTTAAACTTAAGAAGGCTCGATATGGATTGAAACAAGCGCCTAGAGCTTGGTATGATAGGTTGACTGAATTCCTCATTTCACTAGGATTTCAAAGAGGCAATGTTGATAAAACTTTGTTTATAAAGAAGTGGACTTCACAGATCACCATTGCACAAATATATGTGGATGACATTGTTTTTGGATCAACATGTGAAAAGGATTTGAAAGATTTCACTGATCAAATGACCACATCTTTTGAAATGAGTCTTGTAGGTGAGTTAAGTTTCTTTCTTAGTTTGCAAATAAAACAACATGGAAATGGAACCTATTTTAGATAATCAAAATATGCCAAGGGTCTGGTTAACAAGTTTAATTTGGTGAACTCTAAATCAATGAAAACTCCTTTGATTGGGAGTTTACTATACATGACTACTAGCCGTCCATACTTGTGTTATAGTGCTCTGTACATGCACGTTATCAAGCTGATCCTAAAGTGACCCACTTAAATGCTGTAAAACGTATCATAAAATATGTGAGTGGAACCACAGATTTAGGTATTTGGCATTCTAAAGACACTAACACTAATTTGGTAGGTTTTTGTGATGCTCATTGGGCCGGAGACGTAGATGATAGTAAGAGGACCTCGGGAGGTTGTTTTTACCTAGGAAATAATTTGGTGTCATGGCATTGTAAAAAGCAAAATTGTGTTTCTTTGTCCACTGCTGAGTCAGAATACATTGCACTAGGGAGTTGTTGTACTCAACTGTTATGGATGCAACAAATGTTAGATGATTATGGCCGTAACAGTAATGGTCTTTTGGTGTATTGTGATAATGTTAGTGCTATTGATATCACCAAAAATCAAGTACAACACTCTCACACAAAACACATTGATATCTGTCATCATTACATAAGGGATTTGGTAGAAAAGAATATTGTAAACATAGAACATATACCAACTGAAAGACAACTTGCAGATATTTTTACTAAATCCTTAGATTTTGAGCGGTTTTCCTTCCTAAGGAAATCTATTGGCTTGTGTATTATTTAATTTCTTAAGTGTTGTATAGGGTGTTACAACACCCTTTTCTATATAAGTGTTATTCTTGTGTTTGTGTCTTCTTTTGTACTCTTGTTACTCATAAGGATGACTTTCTCTTGTAAATGGTCTTTCCTTACCTCCGTTGGCTTCTCGATTACCTTTTATTTACCCTTGCAATGGGGGATGTGTCTAGGATCTCTAGACTCACGTTTTTGCAGAGGCTTGCCACTTTGTTGAGCTATGGCATTGCCAGCCTCGAGAGGGCTAGCATGATAGTTTTCTTGAGTTAGGAATCCTTCCCTATCAAGTTTGGTAAACACCTCATAAAGATCTCCCAAATATATTTTATAGGATTCATCATGCGTTTTACTCCCTCTAACAAACTTTTATGCCACTTGTAGTAGTTTCTCTTTAGCACTTAAGGAGAAAATTTCATCAAATTCAAACTTGAAGGGATTTTTTAGTGGTTTCAAAATCATAAAGTTCATTCAACACCAGATCATCTATAGCACATGCATGGGTAATAGAATTCCTAGCCCTTGCTCCGAGGAAAAGGGAGGTAATGTGCTTTCCTTGAAACTTTGTTGTGGAGGGTTACATGGTACTATTGTACTTTGTGTTTCTGATTCTAGTTTACTTTTCTTCTCAGTTGCCTCTGCAATTGATTTTATTCTCTTTTTTATCTCTCTTTTACTCTAGTTTTGATTTACTGTTGTTTCTTTTACCCATGGTAATGTCTCATATGCTTCATTGTTCAAGAACAAGCTCCTGAAGATATGTAAAAAAAACTAGTTATTAGGAAGTTAACCCGGCACAGAAAACATTTAATATGAATGAATCATCAAAATTATGGTGCGAGAAAAATCTAGAAAGATTTGGGAGCCACCTTGTTGGTTGAAACGTGACATCTCACCCCTAATGCTTGTAGTTTATCTTGCTGGAAAGAAACTATGAAGGGAAGATGGACCAAATGCCTCTTCGTAAAACTATCGACTCGCATCCCCTTCCAATGTAAACCAAAAGAGGTTGATAGAGTGTTCATTCTACACTGGTGGATGACAATCACAAAAGATTAAATAGCGCATTAATTTTATAAAGTCAACAACACTCTTCTCCCTACCTCAAGTGAATATTGCTCAAGGACGAGGCGATGAGGCACTCATCATGATCAATGATGCAAAGAAATTTATATCTAGTGTTGATGATGCTAAATCACGTTGTAAGTAGGAACTAGTGCGCCCAAAAAAAATTAATCAATGTTATAGAAAGGGCTATCTTTACATCGGTAGAAGTCACAACATGAAGATACAGCAAAGTTATCAGGAAATATATATACAACAAATAGTTCGCTATAAGAAGATATGTTTAGGCGTTGCATAAAGCAACATGAAAATGATTGCATAAAATTTACGTACAACAGAGACTACTCAAGAACGATCCACTACATGAAGACACCAAGATCATACAGCAAGGACATGAAGCAAGCAAGTCAGTAGAAGAAGACTAAGAATCAAAGTTGGATTTCAAGATTAAAACATATAGAGAGGAGATAAGAAGGATTTTTTTACTGACTATACAATAATGTGAAGACACCTATCCTAACACAAGAAAAAATTAATTCTATAAACCGACTTGTTGCAGCACCTGCTCTGATCCAATCTCTCAGCTAAATGACAATGCGGCTATAAGCCGTACAGAGAGCATTAAATGTTAAACGAGAATCTCCTTATATCTTCAACAAGGATGAAACACAACTACTACAAATAAAGACTGTCTGATAACCAAGAGAGTTATTGAAACACGAGACACATAACATTTGAAATTGGAGAAAAATTCAAATCCTCATATCTTCAGAATTCCAGAAAGTCTGAGCAAAAGAGAACAAGTAGCAAGAAGGACAACATAGCGACTAACCACTACTCAAGCATACTTCTCAAGTTGTAACGGATTCTGAAAGTCTATCAAAGATAAGCTCATACAAATCTCACTCTAAATCATAGTCTATCTTAGCCAAAGCTCACCCACAGTTCAAATTGTTCAAGAACATTAAGTGGCAGCTTCCAGTTGATGAAAGCTTTCATAAACCTTCTCTTTATAGTTTTTAAACGAGGAGTCATCTGTTGAATCAAGGATTCAAAGTAGATTAATTTAGTACCAAGGAACTAGTAAAGTTAGAGGTGTAGCCTTCTAGGGATAGGTGAAAACTGTTGTAGGTGCCAAGTTGGACTTGACCTTTATGTAACAAAGTTTGTACTGTGTGAACAACTTGGTGAATTTTTCCTGTGTAAGGGAATAGTGGACGTAGAAGGATTACCCCCAACCTTTCGAACTACTATAACTGATGTGTGTGTGTTTATTTTCATATCATTACATACTATTATTGTAACATACTATTACTTACTACATTGTTTTGAAAATTGATTTAACATATTTTGTTGTGCATTAAACTCTATAGGCATTGTTTGTTGTAAGTTACGATAAGAAAAATTTCTTGTGGACAAACTAATCTGTAGGAACTTATTGTTGTAAGCTTTGCTATAAGAACCAAGTTCTTACAGCCAACAACACCTTAATGTCTATGCTTTAAAGAGAAAATTGTTAAATGCCAGAGGTTTATTCACCACCCCTCCCCCCTCTAAACCTCTACCACTTGCGACCAACAAATTGTATCAAAGTGGTTGGTTTCACACCCCAGTTGTTTTGGTAAACTAACCAGATCCATCAGAGTTTTTAAAAACATTTATACATAAAAACCTCATTTCCAAAAACGTAATAGCACTGGAAAATTCTTCAATAAAAGCTCCAATATTTTCCTATGAGGAATATGAGAATTGGGCTATTAGGATGCAGACATATCTCACATCTATTCATTATAAAATACGGATAGTATTATAGAAGGTCCACCAATAAACATGAAGGTGAGCAATGCTGCGAGCATGGGTGGTGACCTAGCACCTCCTTCCATGGTGAAAAAAATACGTCATGAGTTGGCGAAAGGAAAATGTCTAACTTGGACAACTTAACTAAGAATTTTCTCTTCGCCATGTTGGAGAAAGGAACCTTTATCTAAGCCACAACATGCAAGACGACTAAGGATATTTAGGACTTGCTAAGAGAGATTTGTGTGGGTTCGGCTCTACTTCTGGGTAGCAACAACAATCCTAAACTTTGAGCTCTTCAGGGTAAAAACTAGAGAGTCTCTAAACGAGATAAATGCTAGATGCGCAAAAAATCTCACCGAGCTGGTATCCGTCGGGAAAGTCTAGAGTCAGTAGGAGATCAACACAAAGCTACTAAGACCTCTTACATCGGATTGGGATGTTGAAACCATTCCCATGAGGAGTTCCAAGAAGCTTGGCAGAAAAAGCATCCATGAACTCTTCTCAGATCTTAAATCCTTTGAATATGGCATTTCTTGGAGAATATTAGAAGAAGAAGAGAACGGAGCAATCACCAAAGCTCTAGTAGCCAACAACTAAAGTCAGCAACTACAAATGGTTCGTGTAACTACCATCGTGCCACAACAATAACTACATGCTACTATTGCAAAGGACTTCAATCTTGATGGGAGTCCTCACCTGCCAGTCAAAGCAGATAGTGATCGGTGGGAATGGTAACCGCTATTGCCTCCTATCATGGGGTCCACCTTGAGGAACTAGAAGTGGTGCCATGCGACATAGATTTAACCATTAAGAATTTAGTGGAAATGAAATTCCTCAAGGAAAGAGGAAATAAGTACTCTTTTATTCATCCTCATGGAGACTAGGTGTGCATACCCAACACATCCTTAAGTAGTTTGATGCCATAGGGGAACATGACTAATCTTCTAATGGATACCCCTGCATATCAGGCAATGGTTGTTTACCGGCCACCCCATCCTCCACAGCCAGCAAATGAGGTGTTAGCCAGAGCACAAGAGGACGATGACGAGCCACAAGAACCTTAGCCAAGCATAACTGCCTGGAATGGGGGAGGAGAGAGCTCAAGAGACACGTTACTAGAGGCTTGAGCTTAGCATTTACAACTTCAAGGACCACCAATGCTCATCTTGACTGTATGTGGGCCAATGGTCTGATATTCGTACGTAGATAAGATATCAGACGGAGATTATGGAGGACCTCGTGATATGGCTATCTCTCAGGGCCACTGGCACTGTCAACTCCCTCCTCCACATCAATAACGATTTTTTCTGTAAGTCCACCCATAGTGTACCACTTGTCCTCACAAACTTGTTCACAAAACATCCTAATAAAAATATAGTATTTCTTTTATTATATATTTCATGTTTATTTAAAGATAAAATTTTGTTCATGTGATTAAAAATTGGTCAGGTTGCAAAATATTACAAAACAAAGAGCTCAAAGGACAATGAAAGACAGAATTATGTAGGTTGAAAATTGTGGAACATATAGGGATGAGCATTCAGACGAACCGACAAAAACATAATATGAAACTCCTTAAATTTTTTTAAATCGAGCCGAATCGAACCAAGCTGAAGACATCTTCTTATTTGAAATAAAACCATTTTCGATTCGACCTAGTTCGGTTGTCGGCTTAGGTATTTAATGTTTTTAATCATTATCCTTTTATAGAAAATACTCGCAATTTTCATGATAATGTTACTTTGAAATTAACAAAATCAAGAGATGCCGAAACATAGTAACAAGTTTTAATTTTCATTCATATTACAATATGAAATTTCCTTATATATATATCAATTCAATAAAGAAGATTAATATATGTTACATAAATAATTTTAAAATAGAATTAAATATAATTGTTTTGGCTCAGTTCGGCCAAATCGAATTTATGTGAGGGGTAATAGCCAAGCTAAACTAAATTATAAATTAATCAATTTTACTTTTTGTAAACAAACCGAACCATTTATATATACAAAACTAAATTGAACCAAACTAAATCACTCAGTTCGGATCACTTTTTTTTATTCCGGGTCGATTTTGCGCACTTCTAGAAACATATATAATTTAGGTTTGTTCCTTTAAATATAAACAGTTTAGGTTGCATATTGTAAAACTTGACATAATTTAGGCTACAAATGTGATTTTTTATATCTTTTATATATTAGAGTGGTACATATGTACGATTCAATGATGCGCACTCTCTCAATCAAAGGGCAAAAAAAGAGTGCATATGTATCGTTCAATTACGAATAATATTATAAGAATTACGGAGTATCATTCAATATATATTTGTATGCATATATATATATATATTCATATTTTATTTTATTTGTCTTTCCGAATATATTTTTTTAATTTTCTTATTACATATAAAATCGTACATCTTGCGGGAGGAATATTATTAAAGGTTACAGAAAAATTAACAAAGTAAATAGAAGAAGAAATTGAGGTAATAAAATCCACTAAGAATTTAGTTAAATCCTCTAACCCACAATCTCTGTCACTCATGTCCTAACCATCAAACTACAGTATTTTGCCAACAAGAATTATTTTCTCAAATTTCAATTTGTTCTCACAAATTGTTGTTCTCGGTGGAGATTTCTATTAGATTATACATATAATGCCAATAGGAACCAGGTAAGATATAGTGCATATGCCACCAACATTAGTTCTTCGTAAATATAGAATGCGTAATATCAATGCTTAAAAAAATCACGATGCTTCTGAATGAAGAATTTAGGTTTACCATAAAAAATCTAGAGTATAATTTATTTGTATAATGGATTGTGGCTTGTTTCTTCACTAGAGTTGACACTTGGAGATTAAATTTTTTATAAGGTATAATGAAAAGTATATTATAATTAGAAGTTTTTTTTTTCCAATCCCATTATTTTTAAAGAATATTGTATTAAGCGACGCTGAAAATATCTAATTACAAAAGCTCATTGAGTATTAGCATATTACTTTTTTTACTTTATATAAATATAGTTATTTAATTAATATTATTAGAAATAAATATACTTCCGTGCATTGCACGGGTCAAGTATTAACGCAAAAACTTATGTGCACATGCTCCCTTGGTCCAGTTTTTAAAATTTTACTTGTTCAATTAAAAAATATTACTTTATTATCCTACATGAAAAATGTTGCTTGTATTAAAATATTGATTGAAAAAAGTTAGCATATGAGTTGTCCTACATTAATCTACTATCTACTATCTACTATCTACAATCTACTATCTACTATTATTATAAAAGCGTGAGTGGCTTCTTACAAATTTTGATTTGCCTATTATATCCTTAATAAAGATCTATTGTATGGGTTAATTTAGTAATATTATTTTTAGGTTATATTTGTTTGGTAAGAGTCCTTTTATAGTTTAAATTCATCTACTATTTCATGCAAGTTTCTATTCCATTTTATAAGATATTCAATTCATCTAATAATATGACTTAAACCTAGATATCCCTAAGACATTATATTTCTTCTTTTTTTAGTAAAATACAATGTGTTTTTCTTTTTATTCTATTTTATTATTTATAATACATAATATATTTCTTCTTTATTAGTAAAATACACTATATTTTTCTTTTTATTCTATTTTATTTTTTATAATACCTGATAGGGATGGCCCGATCACTTCGGGTCGGGTTAATACCTGAGCCCACTGACCGGCCCAGCACGCGTAGGCCCAGCAAGCACGCGTAGGCCCAGCACGCGTAGGCCCAGCAGGACCAGGAACCCGTGTCGGCCCAACGGATGGTTTGTTCCGCGAATCAAGGCTCACGATCCGTTCTCAACCGCCATGCAGCGAGAAATAGGCGTGAGAATAGGGAAATAGGGTTCAGTTAGGGTTTAGGAAAGTTGAGTATAAATATGGGAAAAGAACTTTTAATTAGGGTTCGCATTCTGTATTCTGAATTGTGGCTTGTAAACTCAAAGTTCTAGTGAAAGAAACACCTCGGCAAGAGTGATTTTCTGCCCGTGGACGTAGATCTCCGGATCGAACCACGTAAATCTCGTGTGTTTTCATATTGTTTACGTAAATTTCCGTTAAGTCACCTGGATACCAGATTGCGCATTATCAATTGGCGCCGTCTGTGGGAACGTAAAGCAATTTTTGACATTCACAGTGTATTCAAAGATCATGGTGACGACCCGCCTGAATCAATCTCGCCACGGTGATCAATCCAATCAAGATCCACCCGTGGATCAAGTTTTGCCGCCGAGGCAATCGCCGGCAAGAGGTACATCTCATCATCAGGGCAACCAAGGCCCGGTTGCGAATCCAGACAATCAGTATTTACCTTCACCCCCTCAAGACATGCAAACCCTAATCTTGCTGCTGCCCGGCCACCGGTTAACATTCAAATCACTCCAGAATTGCTCCAGGCTTTTCTACAAGAGCATGCCCATGTTCTTCAAGACTGGGCGGCTAATCGCCTACACCCCGCGGGGCCTGCCGGACATGATGCCAATCCCGCGGTGCCTCCACATCGTCAGCACTTGCGTGATCAACAAGACCTGGGGCATCGCGGGCGTCAGGATCGGTGACGGGAACGACCTGGTTCTTCCGAGGACCATGGGAGTTCTAACGAATCACGACAGCGCAACAATGAACCTACTGATATGGATCGCCGCCGTCCACTCAACGCGGCTAAGAGAGTTCGTTATGCCCATCCTCATACTCTAGATCTTCAAGAGTATGAGCGAGTCCAACGCAATGTTGAACTGGACAGAATCCTGGGCCTTGATGCCAACGGAGATATCATCACACCGTTCTCCCAAGAAATCATGGCCACTTCCCTTCCCGAAGGGTTCAAACGGCCGGCCATACCACCTTACGATGGCACCGGAGATCCAGCCAATTTTCTTGGAGCTTTCAGGCACAACATGCTTAGCCGCGATAACACTACATCCCTCCATTACTGTAAGATTTTCCCCGAGTACTTACAGGATGAGGCTCGGGTTTGGTTTGATTCTCTCCCGCGCAACAGCGTATCCTCTTTCAGAGAACTCGCCGAACACTTTTGGGCGCAGTTCGAAGCACGTGCGAAGCCCATGGCCACTTTGGCCGACCTCATGAATATGGAACAGCGGGACGGTGAAACCGTTACCCAATTTCTTGACCGCTTTACAGCGGAAAGCCTCAAGGTGGGAAGTTGCTCCGAAGACGTAGTCATCAACGCATTCATGAATGGACTCCGTCCTGGAACACTTTATACCGAGTTGGTTCGAAACACACCGGTCACAACCCGAGCATTGTTCAAAACGGTGTGCAAATATGCTAAGGCAGAGGAGCAGACTCGCCGGAAACGTGAGAAACATGCTAGCAAGCGGCAGTCCGACAAGGCACAAACTGGGCCTAGTACGCGACCTAGTGCCTTTTCCCGTCTGAACCCGGGGCGTTCAGAATCCCGAGGCGATATTCCACAATTTACTCCGTTGACGAAGTCACGAGCCGAAATCCTTTCTGTTCACAAGAACGATCTACGGCCTTGTCCGCGGATGACTGCTCCGCCTGAAAAAAGGAACCGTGGAAAGTGGTGTGCGTACCACCGAGATCATGGGCACGAGACAGAGGAGTGCCGAGAACTCAGCAAGGAAATCGAGGAGTGCCTAAGGAGAGGTTTCCTGCGACAATACATCGCGCGGACCGATGACAAACCTCGGACAAGCCAGAATGGGGGTTCGTCTCATAACCGTGGAGGTTATCATGACCGGAGCGCACAACAGAATCGGCCGCCGTGGCAGAATAATCGGCCAGGGCCTAGCAATAATGCACGGCAAGACTCCGGCAATCGCCAACAGCCTCGTTTTTTGCCACCACCTCCTCCCCCGGGAGGACCCGGAGATAATGCACCCACTCACGTAATAAACGTGATATACGGGGCCCTTCCCACCGGAGCTTCGCGACATGCCTTGAAGGCAGAGGCTCGACGTCCTCCTCGCGAGGAGCCACGTCATAAACGCCTCCATCAATCCGAAACTGTCAGCTTCACGGATAGAGACCCGGTTCCGGAGATAACACCTCATACTGACGCTATTGTCATCGACATGACTGTAGCCAATATAACAATAAGGCGGGTCTTCGTGGACAATGGGGCCGCGGTGAGTGTTATATTTGCCGGCTGTTTCCAAAGGATAGGGATTCCTCGGGAACAACTTCGGCCGGCCCCCGGGCCACTGCAGACTTTCACTCAGGGTGAAGTCCAGCCAGAGGGTGTCATCACTCTCCCGGCGTCTTTGGGGACTTATCCGGCAATAAAAACCATTTTCGTGGATTTTTATGTGGTGAATTCCCCATCACCGTACAACATGATCTTGGGCCGGGACTGGCTTACCCCCGCCAAAGCCATATGCTCCACATATCACCTCGCGCTAAAGTTCCCCACTTCGCATGGCGAAGTGGCTATCCGCGGGGGTCAGCGGGTGTCAAAGGAGTGTATGTACGTGGCACTCAAGAAGACTGCTAAAGTTCCTCCCAAACAGCAGATTCAGGTAGCATCAGCGGTTCTTGAACCTCGGGAATGTACCTCATTGAGGGATGCCACCACCCAAGTACCGCTTGATCCGTCCAAGCCGGAACAGACTGTAACCGTCGGAGCCGTGGATGTGCCATGGCTACACCAGGCTATCATTCAGACCTTGCGAGAATATTCCGATGTCTTCGCATGGTCTCCTCTAGATATGCCCGGGGTCTCTCCCGATATAATAACACACAAGCTGAAAATCGATCCCAGCGTAAAGCCTATACAGCAGAAGCAAAGGAAATTCGCTCCGGAGCGAAACGACGCAATTCGAATTGAAGTACAACAACTTTTGGATGCGGACATCCTGTTCGAAGTATATTACCCCTCCTGGCTATCCAATCCGGTAATGGTGATTAAGTCCAGCGGGGCGTGGCGGATGTGCGTCGATTTCTCCGACCTCAACAAACATTGTCCGAAGGACTGTTATCCCCTACCTTCCATAGACCAAAAGGCCGAAGCCATTACTGGGTATGTGGCACTTTGTTTCCTAGATCTGTATAAGGGATACCACCAGATCTTTATGGATCCGAAGCCGTTATTCCCGCGGAAATCAGTGTACCAAGCCCCCGCCTCATCACATTGGTTCCGAGGATAATGACGAGGCTCTCCGAGCAAATTTGGATGAGCTTGAAAATCGTCGTGACCAATCATTCATTCAACAGGCCAGGTGTAAACAACGTGCAGCCCAGTATCATAACCTCCGGGTCCGGGGCACTCAGTTCAATGTCGGGGACCTAGTTCTTCGGCTCAATTCAGCCAGCAAAGCTGCCCCCGAGGGGAAATTACATGCTTCTTGGGAAGGTCCCTACCGCGTCGTTGCCACGCACGATTCCGGATCCTATCAGTTAGAGCATCTCAATGGGACCTCGATCCCCCGAAGCTGGCACGTAACCAACTTGAGGCACTTCTATCTGTGAATGCCAAATCACAAGTACCATCTTATCTTTAATTTCTTTTATGGTTGTTATTTCTCTTTGTACTCTTTAGTTTGCTCCGGCACTCATCGTTGAATAAAAATTCTTTGTTTATGAATCTTGCTGTGTTTTCCTTTACGTTACAGGGACGCCCTAACGCAATTGTATTATCGTTATTAGTCTCCGGACAATTAAATCTCTCCCTCGGTCCGTCCGAGGAGATTCACATTTCGTCCCCGGACTTATATCACTATCTCGCCTGTTTAACCGGGGAAGTGTTTACTCCCGCCTGATCCGTCCGGGGAGACTTACTTTACTCCCGCCTGACCCGTCCGGGGAGAATTTACTCCTGCCTGATCCGTCCGGGGAGATTAACATTAGAGTTATTCGAATTGTGTTCCCGGACACCTAACTAAAACAGTTAATGACTTGTTGTTTTCCTTAACACATTTGTGCACATCAAATCGATTCTATTGTCTTCAAAACGATATAACACCGAAAAGTTTTTTACATAAAACTTCAAAAAAAAAAAAAAGAGAAAAAAAGGCCATTATCTACGGCCCCCGAGCCAATATTCAGCGCCCCGGCGTTGAGGCCTGCTCCTCGGTCTGCGCTGTGTCCTCCGGGATCTTGTAGATCCTCGACCTCGGGCTCCGGCTCTTCCTTCCCCGCGAGCTTCCCGATGCCGAGGACTTGCTCTGGGCGTTTGCCTGGGGACTTCGTCTCTAGTCCGAGCTCGGCTACGTGGTTGTGGAGCGGACCTCGGGGTTTGGGCCCACTGCACAGGGTCCCACTCCTCCGGAGCCATCACTTCAATTTCCCTGGCCAGCTCCTCGACTACTTCCTCGGCAACCACAGCGGGCTCTTCTTCAATCGTGGTCACTGGAGCTGGCTCTCGGATAACAATGCCTTTGCTCTTTCCAGAGGGCTTCTTTTTATCCTTCCGGGGAGCTTTCGGGGTACCTTGCCTCCGGCTTGAACTCGCGATGAATTCCTCGGCAGAAGGCTTCCACCTGCCTCGGCCCTTCAGCCCTTCGTACATGCTAAGAAGCAACTCTAGAACTTCTTGCTTTCTTACAAGCTCTGAGGCCTCCGCGGGGTTATTTGCCGTAAGCGCCGAGATTTCGCCCTGGATCTCTACGACCCGCTCCTCCACTTCCTCAAAGGTCAGAAGGCCGAACTCCGACAGTATCCGATCATACTCCCTTTGATGAACGAGGACACGGCTCATTTCGGCAGCTGTAGTCCGGTATTTCAGCTCGTAATCTTTGGCTCTTTCTTCGGCTTCAACCACTTTCCTCTCTGCCGAGGCCACCTGCTTTTCTAGCTTTGGCACTACGTGCATTTGCAGGTTGTTCTTTTCTTCGCGGAACCACTCAAGTGATCGCATGAGTTTCTTTATTGTTTCGTGTAGTTCCGCGGTATTCTAAACAGAAAGAAGAGTCAACCAGATCGATCAATCTCAAGTATGTAAAGAGTTGAAGTTCAGTTCGAAAACAAACATAAATTGGTCATGCAAGCAAAAGGAAAACGCAGTGTCTCAGTACAATGATTCGCATATATTCCTATTATCTACAACTTTAAATTTGCGGGGATCGACTGACCTCCCGCTCAGTTGCCTCAGTGTCCTCGGGCAACGCCTCTCGCCGGCCCTCTGACACTTCGGCTTCTCCCTCCTCATTCGCTGCGACAGCTTCGTCCGCAGCTATGGCTTCGACCTCCATCCGTGGAGGGGGTTCTTTGCTTCGGGGTGCGGAGACCAGCTCACCCCGGCGAAACGCCATGAACTCTTGGTCCTGGTCCACCTCACAGTTGGCGACCTCCGCGGCCGTCAGCAGTTGTTTCTTCTCCCCGAGAGCCTTCACCAGGGGCCACTCCGGCAGATTCGCTAGAGCTGCATAGTAGGCCTTTTTCCACCCCGGCCACTGCCTCAAAGTCGTACCCGAATTCTGGACGATATACGTCCACATTCGGGTAGACCTCCTTCACCTGCTCCAGCAGCGCGGATCGTGTAGCCTGGTCCCCTATTGCCACGAACTCCGTCTGGAAGTCAAGGAACGTGCTGGTCTGGAATAATTTGTCGGCGAATGCCTTCAGCATCGCTCCTTGCCCTTCGACTACGGCCGCTTCCCGAGCCTCCATCTCTGCCCGCAGCCGTAGTACCTCACCTCGGAGGACATTGGTCTCCGCCTCCACCCTGCGCAGACGCGCCGCTTCATTTTCGACCAAGGCAGCCCTCTTGGGCGCCTCAGTTAGGTCGTGGGTCAACCAGTCGTTGCGCGCCCGAAGCTCCCTTGCCACTTCGGCCAGTTCCTCCTTGCCTTCCTTCTCGCTCTTCCGACCGAGGTCCAGGATACCTCGCGCCAAGCGCAGAAGTTCTTCGGCGTCCGCGCCTTCTAACCCCAAAAGACTTGGGGGCCCCTGTTCCTTCACCTGAACCAATGATAGCACACAATGATCAGCACAGAAAAATATTAAATGCAATTGCATTAACAGTAGCTGACAACACGACTGGAACTTACCTCCATACCCCCCTCCGCGCGGAGTCTTTTCGCTGCTGTCGGAGGAGTCCCAGATGGCTCCGGCCTCTTCTTGGACATAGGGGTAGGCTTCGTTACCCCTACCTGCTCCTCGGACCCAGCACTGGGCCTCGCATCGGATGGCATCTTTCCCCGGGGAGATGCCTCAGCAGATTTGCCCTTCTTTTTGGCCGCCGCCGCCGCCGCGGGGTTTCCAGCCGGCTCTTTCCCGAAGCGTCCCACTGCACACAGAAGGTAAAGTTAGTTATATACACAGTCAACAGTTGTAAAAAGCAAGATAGAAGGACTCCTACCCTCTTCGGCGCCCGCATTGCCTGAATAATACGGGCTCAGTCCTGCCTCCTCCAGTTCTTCCTCGGTGCAGAGGGTTTTGAAAGTCCCCACTGACCGGAATACATGTATGACTTCGGGCTCCGGGTTCTCCACCGGAGCGGTATCCAGTACCTCATCCCTCCTCCACTTCGGGAGGGCTACTTTGTTTTTTACGAATATAAATCTCTCCTTCCACCCCTCTACCTTACTTGGGTTTTGAACTTTGAACCCACCTCGGGCTCGGGGACTGAAGGAGTACCACCCCTTGGACTTCCCGAAGTTTTTTAATTGGTAAAAAAACCTAAAAATCTCTACGGTGGGTTCTATCCCGGCGTTCTTGCACACCACGGTGAATCCCACTACCTGCCTCACCGCGTTCGGCGCTAGTTGGCTCAAGGCAATACCGTAATATTGCAGCAACCGGATCACAATGTCCCACAGGGGCAGTCTCAGGCCTATTCTAAGGGGATCTATGTACACACTAATAAACCCCTGCGGTGGGCAGCAGGCCCTATCATCGGGGTTCGGTATTATATACTCTAAGTTAAAGGGAAAGTAAAATGACGGGATTTCTCTCTCAATCTGTGCTCGCGTCATCCGTAACGCTACAGAGGCCACCTCCAAATCCTCCTCCGCGCATTGATAAAAGGCAACCATCATAACGTTGCTTTCCAGCCCATCGGCCCTGTCTACGGTCCTAATCTCATTCCTCTCCGGAATGAGGTATCGAAGGGGGGGGACATCTAACGGGGCACTCGTAGTCCCTACTTCTTGAATAGAGGCAGAAGATGAGGCAGAAGATGAAGAGGAAGATGAAGAGGAAGACATACTTACTTGGGTTGAATTTGAGAAGTTTTGATTTGAGATGAATCACAGGCACAGAATTCCCCTCTTTTTCCCGCTTTCTAAATTGGTAAATTGCAATGAAGAAGATGAAGAGTTACTATGCAGTTATTCCAAATATATACGCAAAAAAACAACGGCTCTGATACAACCTATTCAAATTCAATGATGGAGATTTAAACGTGCTCTTCACGCGCTTTACAGTTCCCAAGGCGCGTGGGGAACAGGTTTCTTGGAAATCGCAGAGCGTGTCACTTCACATCCCTCTCTCTCATGATGGCGCCGCCAATCACATCAACCTCACCCTTCGTCAGGAAGATTCAAACTACACTCCGGTGATTCCTTTACCTCGGTCATACTACCACACTCCGGTGCTTCCTTCATTTTGGCCAGACTACTACACTCCGATGTACCCTCCACCTCGGCCAGGTTGTTATATACTTCCGACACGTTTCTTGCTTCTGGGAAATTCGGTATCTCGCTATATGTCCTGTGCACTTCGGCCTAGTTCGACTCCGCATCCGCAGACTGCTCCGCGGAGTCCCCGGGGACGCGGATAGACTTAGTCATCCATAAACACTTCGGCGCGCCCGCGACCACGGCCCTTCTTGCTTACGGTTCCACCCCGGTGACAACCGAAGCTCCTTCCTCGCTTCGGCTAGGGGGGGGGCATCTGATAGGGATGGCCCGATCACTTCGGGTCGGGTTAATACCTGAGCCCACTGACCGGCCCAGCACGCGTAGGCCCAGCAAGCACGCGTAGGCCCAGTAGGACCAGGAACACGTGTCGGCCCAACGGATGGTTTGTTCCGCGAATCAAGGCTCACGATCCGTTCTCAACCGCCATGCAGCGAGAAATAGGCGCGAGAATAGGGAATTAGTTAGGGTTCAGTTAGGGTTTAGGAAAGTTGAGTATAAATATGGGAAAAGAACTCTGAATTAGGGTTCGCATTCTGTATTCTGAATTGTGGCTTGTAAACTCAAAGTTCTAGTGAAAGAAACACCTCGGCAAGAGTGATTTTCTGCCCGTGGACGTAGATCTCCGGATCGAACCACGTAAATCTCGTGTGTTTTCATATTGTTTACGTAAATTTCCGTTAAGTCTCCTGGATACCAGATTGCGCATTATCAATACCTAAGATATTTCTTCTCTCTTTTATGATCAATTATTTTATAATTGTAGAAAAGAAAGATTGATCGGTTATTACATTTTTTCTTTAATTCTTTTTTTTTTTTATGATATATGAAATATCTCTTTTCTATTTTATTGTTGAGGTATGTAATATCAGAAAATCAATTAAGCCAGGTGTTCTTGGAGCGAAAAAGTATGATTTATTTTATTATTAGTAAAATAAAACATATAACTAAAAATTGAAACAATGTATATTAAAGTTCAAAACCCTTACTAATTATATTTCTCCTAAATCTCGAGAAACAAAAAAAATATATATATTGTTTTTATTTTCATTTTAAAGTTTACGAAAGTATTAAGAAGATGGATATAGTCTATCATATATGAGGTTGAGTTTGCCACTTGATAGGTATGGCCCAGTAAGTTCGGGTCGGGTTGACACCCCGGACCAAATCAACCCGACCCGAACAACTGAGCCTAGAAGGATAAGCCCAGCAGCCGGCCCAGAAGCATGCGCCCCAAATAGCGTGGCCCAATTGGCGTGGCCCAATTGCGGCGTACCCCACGCTCTTGGCCCACGATCTAATCCCAACTTCCATGCAACGGAAATAGGCGCGATTATAGGGAGTTAGTTAGGGTTTGGAATTGTGTAGTATAAGTAGGAGAATTGTACTGGGAATTAGGGTTGGCTCTTTGTATTCTAAAACAGGAGTGTGTAATTTCAAAACAAGAAAAAAGAAACATCTCGGCAGGTGCCATTTTCAGCCCGTGGACGTAGATCTCCGGATCGAACCACGTACATCTTGTGTTTTTTCATATTTCTTGCATTGATTTTCGCTGAGTTTATTGGATACCAGATTGCGCTTTATCAATTGGCGCCGTCTGTGGGAAGCGCAACTGGTTTTAACATTGATACTGATCTTGCTATACCATGGTAACCACTCGTTTAAATCAATCTCGCCAAGGTGATCATCAAGATCCACCCGCAGATCAAACTTTGCCGCCGAGGCAATCGTCGATGCGGGATACATCTCAGGATCAGGGCAATCAAGGTCCGGTTGTGAATCCGGACGACCAATTCTTACCTCTACCACCACAAGATATACAACATCCCAACCCTGCTGCTACCCAGCCGCAGGTTAATATTCAGGTGACTCCGGAACTACACCAGGCTTTCCTACAAGAACATGCTCATGTTCTCCATGACTGGGCAGCCAATCGCCTAAATCCTGATGGACCTGCTGGGCACGCTACCAACCCCGCAGTGCATCCACCTCGTCGGAACCCGCTCAACCAACAAGATCCAGTGCACCATGGGCGTCAGGACCGACGACGAGAACGACCCGGTTCTCCCGAGGACCATGGGAGTTCTAATGGGTCAAGACAGCGCAATGACGAACTTGCCGACGCTGATCGTCGTCGTCCACTTAACGCGACTAAGAAAGTTCGTTATGCCAATCCCCATACTCTAGATCTTCAGGAGTATGAGCGAGTACAGCGCAACGTTGAACTAAATAGAATCCTAGGCCTTGACGCCAATGGAGACATAATCACCCCATTCTCCCAAGAAATACTGGCTACGCCCCTTCCCGAAGGGTTTAAGAGACCTGCCATACCACCTTATGAAGGCACTGGAGATTCGGCCAATTTTCTTGGAGCTTTCAAGCACAACATGCTAAGTCGAGATCATACCACATCTCTTCACTATTGTAAGATCTTCCCCGAGTATCTTCAGGACGAGGCACGAGTTTGGTTTGACTCTCTCCCCCGTAATAGTATATCCTCTTTTAGAGAACTGGCTGAACACTTTTGGGCACGTTTCGAAGCACGTGCAAAACCCATGTCCACTTTGGCCGATCTGATGAATATGGAACAACGTTATGGCGAAACCGTTACCCAATTTCTTGACCGCTTTACGGCGGAGAATCTTAAAGTAGGAAACTGCTCGGATGATGTAACCATTAATGCCTTCATGAATGGCCTTCATCCCGGACCGCTCTACACCGAGTTGGCTTAAAACCCTCCGGTCACAACCCAGGCTTTGTTTAATACTGTGTGCAGATATGCTAAGGCCGAGGAGCAGACTCGGCGTAAGCGTGAGAAGCATGCCAGCAAACGGCAGTCCGATAAGGCACCAGCTGGGCCCAGTACGCGACCTAGTGCTTTCTCTCATCTGAACCGGGGACGTGCAGAGTCTCGAGGGGATATTCCACAACTTACCCCGCTTACAAAATTGCGAGCCGAAATTCTTTCTGTCCACAAGAACGATTTACGGCCGTGTCCGCGGATGACTGCTCCACCTGAAAAGCGAAACCGCGAGAAGTGGTGCGCGTACCACCATGATCATGGACATGAGACAGAGGATTGTCGAGAGCTGGGTAAGGAAATTGAAGATTGTCTAAAGAAAGGTTTCTTGCGACAATATATTGCTCGGACCGACGACAAGCCTCGGTCAAGCCAGAATGGGGGTTCATCCCAAAACCGTGGAAGTTATCATGACCGTGGTTCACGTCAAAACAGGCCGCAATGGCAAAATAATAGGTCGGGGTCAAACAATTATACACGGCAAGACCACGGAAATCGTCAACAACCTCGTTTTTTGCCACCACCACCTCCTCCGGGAGCACCCGGAGACAATTTGCCTACCCATGTTATAAAAGTGATCTATGGGGCCCTTCCCACTGGGGCTTCGCGAAGTGCCTTGAAGGCTGAGGCACGCCGTCCTCCTCCCGAGGAGCCGCGTCATAAGCGCCTCCACCAATCTGAAACTGTTAGTTTTACAGATAGAGACCCAGTTCCAGAGATTACACCCCATACCGACGCCATCGTCATTGACATGACTGTAGCTAATGTTACAGTAAAGCGGGTTTTTGTAGACAATGGAGCCGCAGTGAGTGTTATATTCACCGACTGTTTTCAGAAAATGGGGATTCCTCGTGAGCAACTTCGACCGGCCCCCGGGCCGTTACAGCCCTTCACCCAGGGTGAAGTTCAGCCAGACGGGATTATTAATCTCCCGGCATCTCTTGGCACTTATCCGGCGATAAAAACCATTTTTGTGGATTTTTACGTGGTTAATTCTCCGTCTCCGTATAACATGATCTTAGGTCGGGACTGGCTTACTCCCACCAGAGCAATCTGCTCCACATACCACCTCACACTAAAATTCCCTACATCGCATGGCGAGGTGGCTATCCGCGGCAGTCAGCGGGTTTCTAAGGAGTGCATGTACGTCGCACTCAAAAAGACAACAAAGATTCCTCCAAAGCAGCAGCTCCAAGTGACATCCTCGGCTCTCGAACCTGAGTTATATACATCGCTGGAGGACACAACTATCCAGGTGCCACTTGATCCGTCCAAGCCCGAGCAAACAGTAACCGTCGGCGCCGTGGACGTGCTGTGGTTACATCGTGCCATCATCTAGACCTTGCGGGAGTACTCCGACGTCTTTGCCTGGTCTCCCTTGGATATGCCCGGGGTCTCTCCTGACGTCATAACCCACAAATTGAACATTGATCCCAATGTCAAACCTATACAGCAGAAGCAAAGGAAATTCGCTCCGGAGCGAAACGCGGCCATTCGAATTGAGGTACAACAGCTCTTAGATGTAGATATCTTATTTGAAGTCCATTACCCTTCTTGGCTGTCTAATCCTGTGATGGTAACAAAGTCCAGCGGGGCATGGCGAATGTGTGTCGATTTTTCCGATCTCAATAAACACTGTCCAAAGGATTGTTATCCTCTGCCCTCTATCGACCATAAGGCCGAAGCCATTACTGGGCACGTGGCCCTTTGCTTCTTAGACTTATACAAGGGGTACCATCAAATCCACATGGACAGTCAGGATGCCCTCAAAACAGCATTTATCACTGATTTTGGGTGTTTTGCCTTCAAGAAAATGCCCTTCGGGCTCAAGAACGCGGGGGGCCACATATCAACATCTCATGAACCGCGTTTTCCAAGATCAAATTGGTCGCAATGTTGAGGTTTGCGTTGATGACCTAGTCATAAAAAGTACCTCCCAGTCTTCATGCGTGCAAGATATTGTTGAAACATTGGATACTTTGCGGCGTTATAATTTGCGTCTCAATCCAGCAAAATGCACCTTTGGAGTTGGCTACGGAAAATTTCTCGGTTATATGGTTTCGCAGCACGGCCTCCAAGCCAATCCGGCCAAGCTTCGGGATGTGTTAGACCTGCAACCACCAAGGACGGTCAAAGACGTTCAGCGCCTCACTGGCGGTTTGGCGGCCTTAAACCATTTTTTGTCTAAAGCTGCGGAGCGTCAACTCCCATCCTTCAAAATTTTACGGCAGGCGAAGTCATTTGAGTGGACCCCGTAGTGCGCCGAAGCTTTTGAGGCTTTAAAGCATCATATTAAGCAACTGCCCACTCTGTCGGTCCCTCTCTCCGGAGAGCCGCTTTACATTGATTTGGCCTCCGCCGAAGAAGCCATTAGCGCGGCTCTTGTGCGCGAAGTAAATGGTGTGCAGCATCCGGTGTATTTTGCAAGCCGAGTACTTCACGGGGCAGAAACTCGGTACTCCACGGTGGAAAAAACAGTCCTCGCTCTTGTCATGGCGGCTCGGCGCTTGCGGCCATATTTCCAAGGACGTGAGATACGGGTTCTAACTAATCACCCCATTCATCAAATTCTCGTCAAGCCCGAGGTGTCAGGGTGCCTCGCTAAGTGGGCTATCGAGCTAGGAGAGTATGATATCCAATTTCTTCCACGCCGAGCTGTCAAGGGTCAAGCACTAGCAGACTTTTTGGCCGAGACCCCAGTGGATAATCATGAGTCTTCCGCAAATAATGATAGTCATCACCCTCCTGCCCTTGAATCCCCACCTCGCAAGTGGCAACTATATGTGGATGGTGCTTCCACGGCTAGAGGGAGTGGTGTTGGGGTGCTTCTCATTGGCCCTGAAGGAGTTGAAGTTAAGTATGTCATTCGATTCAAATTTAAGGTAACTAATAATGAAGCAGAATACGAGGCAGTTCTCGCTGGGCTTCGGCTCGCTCAATCCTTAGCCATCCGCCATCTTGACCTCTTCACGGACTCCGAGATTGTTTCTAATCAGATCAAGGGAACCTATACCGCTAAGGATGAAACGATGATCAGGTATCTCGCTTTAGCACGTAAACTTATGTCAACTTTTGATTTGGTTGATATCCAGAAGGTACCGTGTAAACAGAACGTTCAAGCTAATGCTCTCAGTAAATTGGCCTCCGTGGTCCGCACTAATGTATCTCCGGATATTATAGTCGAAGATGTATTTCATCCAGCGATTCATGAAGCAACGGTCTCAGTATTGACCGACAGTGATCCCAACTGGATGACCCCCATCGTTCAGTATCTCCGAGATAGAACTTTGCCTAACGACAAGCTGCAAGCTCGGAGAATAATTCTTAAGGCACCTAAGTATTCGTTCCATGATGGAATCTTGTACCGACGGTCGCACTTGCAACCAAATCTTCGGTGCCTTACTCCAGCCCAGGCCGATCAGGTTCTCCGAGAGGTTCATGAAGGGGCCTGTGCTAGTCACATCGGCTCACGGACGTTGGCTAAAAAAATTCTTCGGTGGGGGTACTACTGGCCAACCTTGTTTAACGATACCCATGAGTTAGTGACCAAGTGCAGCAAGTGTCAGCTACACTCCCGTGCGAAACATCTGCCACAAACCGAACGCACGGGAATACAAAGTGCTTGGCCATTTATCCAATGGGGAATTGATATTGTGGGCCCGTTTCCAGTTGCTCCGGGTGGACTGAAATTTCTTGTGGTCGCCGTTGATTACTTCACCAAGTGGGTAGAAGCCGAACCTCTTACTGCCATCACTGGTCAGAACATCTTGAAGTTCGTTTGGCGAAATATTATATGTCGCTTTGGCATTCCGAGCACTATTATTTCGGATAACGGCAAACAGTTCGCCAATGATCCCTTCCGGTCATGGTGCGAGGAGCTTCACATTAAGCAAATTTTTACCTTGGTAGCTCATCCGCAAGCCAATGGTCAAGTTGAAGTCACTAATCGTACACTCCTCATGGGTCTAAAGAAACGTTTGGATCACGCTAAGGGTCCTTGGGCAGAGAATCTTCCGCAGGTTCTTTGGGCCTATCGCACTACGCCACATACCTCTACTGGGGAGACCCCCTACAGCCTTACTTACGGCTCCGAAGCCGTTATTCCGGCGAAAATTAGTGTACCTAGCCCCCGCCTCGTAACTTCTCCCGAGGATAATGACGAGGCTCTCCGTACAAACTTAGATGAGCTGGAATATCGTCGTGATCAATCTTTCATCCAGCAAGCCAAGTGTAAGCAACGTGCAGCTCAGTATCACCACCTCCGGGTTCGGGGTACTCAGTTTAATGTCGGGGACTTGGTACTTCGACTCAACTCCGCCAGCAAGGCTGCCCCCGAGGGGAAATTACATGCTACCTGGGAAGGTCCTTATCGCGTCGTCGCTGCGCACGATTCCGGGTCCTACCAGTTGGAGCATCCTGATGGAACCCCGATTCCCCGAAGCTGGCATGTTACCAACTTAAGACGTTTCTATCTATGAACACCGAATGATAAGTATCGTTCCTATCTTTACATTCATTGTGTATTTCTTTTTCGTTGTGATTTCTCTTTGTATTATTCGTCTCCGGACAATTGGATCTCTCACCCGGTCCGTCCGGGGAGATTCACGTTTCGTCCCCGGACTTGTGTCCCCTCTCGCCTGTTTAACCGGAGAGGTGTTTCACTCCCGCCCGATCCGTCCGGGGAGATTCTAATTGGCGCCATCCATATAGTGTTCCCGAGCACCTGATAAGGCAATTATTATTTCTGGTTAACAACTCATTGTTTTCTTTTCAAAGTACACAACTTTGTAAACCAAAACGGTTTTTTACAGGCCAAAAGGTTCTTTACATATTACTTAAAAAAAAAAAAAAAAAAAAAAAGGAGGAGGTTCTTTTTCACAACTATCTATGGCCTCCGAGCCAGTATTCGGCGCTCCGGCGTTGAGATCTGTTCCCGGACCTACTTCGTGTCCTACGGGATTCTGTGGCTTCTCGGCGTTGAGCCCCGGCTCTCTCTCCTCCGCGGCCCCCTCGGCGTCGCGGAATCATCCTTGGTACTTGTCTGGGGGCTTCGCCTCTTGTGCGGCCTCGAAGACTCGGCTGTGGTGTAGATCTCGGTGTTTGGGCCCATTTCACAGGATCCCACTCCGCGGGGTCCATCACTTCAATCTCTTCGGCCAGCTTCTCGACTTCTTCTTCGGCGACTACTACGGGCCTTTCTTCGACTGCAGTCACCGGCGCCGGCTCTTGAATTACAATTCCTTGGCTTTTCCCCGCTGGTTTCTTTTTGCCCTTCCGGGGGGCTCTTGAAGAACCTCGGCTCCAGCTAGGGCCTGCGATGTATTCCTCAGCTGTGTGCTGCCACCTGCCGCGGCCTTTCAGTCCCTCATACATGCCAAGCAATAATTCCAGCACCTCTCGCTTTCTTATAAGCTCCGAGGACTCGGCCGGACCCTTCGCCATCAGTGCTGAAATTTCACTTTGAATTTCTATGACCCGCTCCTCAACTTCCTCAAATGTCAGCAATCCGTACTCTGTCAGTATTCGGTCATACTCCCTTTGATGGATGAGGACACGGTCCAGTTCGGCCACTTTCGCTAGGTACTTTAATTCCTGGTCCCTGGCCCTCTCCTCGGCTTCCTTCTCCCTTCTCTCCGCAACGGCCGCCCGCTTCTCTAACCTCGGCACCACTTGCATTTGCAAGTTATTCTTCTCTCCGCGGAACCAATCTAATGATTGCATGAGCTTCTTTATCGTGTTATGCAATTCCGCGGTGTCCTGAGCGGGCCATAGAATCAGTGGGAAAGATGAATTTTGAAAAAATATGATGAACAGCTATTCAACTAATCAACAAACACTTATATTCAACAAAACCGGAGTACATTATCAGTATTGTGGTACAAGAGATTTACAATATTCCTATCATCTACTATATCAAATTTGAGGGGAACGACTGACCTCCTCCTCCTCTGTCCCCTCGGCGTCTTCGGGCTCCACCTCCTGCCGGTCTTCAGCCGTCCCTGCCTCCTCTTCTACAGCAACTGCAGCAGCTTCCATGCGGGGGGGTGGTTCTTTATTTCGAGGCTCAGTGACGAAATCACCCCTGCGGAATGCCAGGAATTCCTGATCTTGGTCCGCCTCACAGCTTGCAACCTCCTCGGCCCTCAAAACCTCTTTCTTCTCTGCTAGAGAGGGGCCACTCTGGGAGGTGCGTTAAAGCTTGATAGTAGGCCTTCTCCACCTCTGCCACGGCATTATAGTCATACCCGAACTCTGGACGATATACGTCCACGTTCCGGTAGACTTCTTTGATCTGCTCCAACAACAATGATCGCGTGGCCGTGTCCCCTATAGCAACGAAGTTGGTCTGAAAGTCGAGAAATGTGCTCGTCTGGAACAACTTCTCGGCAAACTCTTTCAGCATTGCCTCTTGACCTTCGACAATCGCCGCTTCTTGGGCCTTCATCTCTGCCCGCAGCTGAGCTTTTTCTCCACGGAGGGCCCCGGCTTTCGTCTCCACCTCGCGCAGTCGCGCAACTTCATTCTCCACCAAAGCCGCCCTCTTGCGCGCTTCGGCCAGATCATGTGTTAGCCTGTCGTTGCGCGCGCGCAGATCCCTTGCCACCGCGGCCAGCTCTTCTTTGGCCTCCTTCTCGCTTTTCCGGCCAAGCTCCATAATCCCCCGCGCCAAGTGCAAAAGCTCCTCGGCGTCCGCCCCCTCCAACCCCAGCAGACTTGGGGGCCCTTGCTCCTTCAAACATCACAAAAGACAAAACACAGAAATCAGTACTGGTAGCGTACACTTCATTTACACAAACAGCAACTCACAGGGAATGTCAGATTTACCTCTACACTTTCCCCTGTGCGGAGTCTTTTGGCTGCTGCCGGAGATGTCCCGGATGGTTCCGACCTCCTCTTTGCTGCGGGGGTTGACCCCGCCGCCACCACTCGCTCCTCCGGCCCAACGGAGGGTCTTGGACTGGGTGACATCTTCCCCCGGGGAGACACTTCAGCAGTTTTTCCCTTCTTCTTGGCTGCCGCAGCCACTGCTGGGCTTCCTGCCGGCTCCTTTCCGAAGCGTCCCACTACATACAGAAATTGGAGTTAGTCCTGCACAAGGCAACAATTTTTACACAGATATAAGAACTCCTACCCTCCTCGGCAACCCCGGCTCCCGACTCTTGACCCCGGGCGGACATCCCCACCGCATCGCCCGAATAGTATGGGCTCAGCCCCGCCTCCTCCAGCTCCGCCTCAGTGCAAAGGGTCTTGAAAGTCCCCACTGCACGGAATGGATCCACAACCTCGGCCTCCGGATCCCCCACCGGGGCAGTATCTAGCACCTCCTCCC
This sequence comes from Ajuga chamaepitys, assembly GCA_958295605.1. Taxonomy (NCBI): domain Eukaryota; kingdom Viridiplantae; phylum Streptophyta; class Magnoliopsida; order Lamiales; family Lamiaceae; genus Ajuga; species Ajuga chamaepitys. Next base: position 21,565,143 of record OY282498.1, on the reverse strand, counting down.
TTCTCCACCTCGGGAGGGCCACTCCGGTCTTCACAAAGATGAACTTCTCATTCCACCCCTCCACCTTACTGGGGTTTTGTACTTTGAAACCACCTCGTGCTCGGGGACTGAAGGAGTACCACCCTTTGGATTTTCCGAATGCTTTTAGTTGGTAAAAATACCTAAACAGCTCTACGGTTGGTTCCACCCCGGAATTCTTGCATACTACGGTGAACCCGACTACTTGCCTAACCGCGTTTGGCGCTAATTGGCTTAAGGCGATGTTATAATACCTCAATAGCCGGATAACTATGTCCCAAAGAGGAAATCTCAAACCTATTCTCAAGGGGTCTATATATACACCAATGAAACCCTGCGGCGGGCAACAGGCCCTATCGCCGGGTTCCGGCACTATATATTCTAAATTAAATGGGAAATAGAAGGAGGGGATTAAGGTCTCTATCTGCACCCGCATCATCCGCGGCGCTATAGTGGACACTTCGAAGTCATTCTCCGTACATTCGTAAAAACCGACGACCCTGATGTTGGTTTCCCTGCCGTCGGCTCTTTCCACTGTCTTAATTTCGCTCCTCTCTGGAATAACGAAGCGAAGGGGTGGCACATCTAACGGAGAGCTCTGGGTCCCTACTTTCTTAATAGAAGAAGAAGATGATGAAGAAGGCATACTTACTTGGTTTGTATTTGAGATGAATCACAGGCGCACAGAATTCTCCTTTTTTCCCGCTTTCTAAACTTACAAATCACGATGAAGAAGATGAAGTGTACTGTGCCATTATTCCAAATATATACTCAAGGAAACAACGGTCAAGATATGGCCTATTCAAATTCTGTGTTTCAGATTTGAACGTGCTAAACACGCGCCTTGCGGTTCCCAAGGCACGTGGGGAACAGGTTCATTGGAAATTGCAAAGCGTGTCACTTCACATCCCTCTCTCTCATGATGGCGCCGCTAGTCACATCAACCTCATTCTTGACCAGGAAGATTTGGACAGCTCTCCGGTGCCTCCTTCACCTCGGTCAGATTACTATCCTCTTCCGCTACACTTTATTGCTTTCGGGGTGCTCGGGCCCTCGCCATCACCTCGGGGATGTTCAGCCTTGTTCGATTTGGCCCCCACGGACCCCACCACGGATTATCTCAGTCTCAGCAAATTCTCGGCTTCCCAAAAACACTTCGGCTCACAAGTGACCACAGCTCATCTTGCTTACAGCTCCACCCTGATCATAACCGTAGCTCCTTCCTCGCTCCGGCTGGGGGGAGGGCATCTGATAGGTATGGCCAAGTAAGTTCGGGTCGGGTTGACACCCCGGACCAAATCAACCCGACCCGAACAACTGAGCCTAGAAGGATAAGCCCAGCAGCCGGCCCAGAAGCATGCGCCCCAAGTAGCGTGGCCCAATTGCGGCGTACCCCACGCTCTTGGCCCACGATCTAATCCCAACTTCCATGCAACGGAAATAGGCGCGATTATAGGGAGTTAGTTAGGGTTTGGAATTGAGTAGTATAAGTAGGAGAATTATACTGGGAATTAGGGTTGGCTCTTTGTATTTTAAACAGGAGTGTGTAATTTCAAAACAAGAAAAAAGAAACATCTCGGCAGGTGCCATTTTCAGCCCGTGGACGTAGATCTCCGGATCGAACCACGTACATCTTTTGTTTTTTCATATTTCTTGCATTGATTTTCGCTGAGTTTATTGGATACCGGATTGCGCTTTATCACCACTTTATGTAAAATTCTTTTAAAGAAAAACTCAAATATCAAAAGATGATTAAAGAATACAAGATAGATGTTTAGATATAAAATGTCTAAAAACAATTAAGTCGGTGAATTAAAAGTATGATTTCTTTTAGGATTTTTAAAATAAAACATTTAATAAAAATTGGAATGTATATGTAAGTTCAAAGGCCTTACTGATTTTATTTCTCATCTTTTTTCGTTTGCAACTATGATATGTATATACTTATTTCACTAACTATATATATATATATATATATATATATATATATATATATATATATAAATGATGATGATGATGATGTTGCCAAGGGAGCTATAATCTATCATATATGATATTTAATTACCACTTTATATAAAATTCTTATAATATAGGAACGACTAACATTTATAATAAATATTTTATCAAAATTTATAGTAAATTAAACCTATAATAATTTAATAGGCATTTTGGTATCCTAAAGTTCAACGTCTGTTGTATAATAGTGGATACAAGACTCTTATTTAGAAATGAAGATACTTTATTATAATTGGATATAAATTATAACATGATATCAAATTTATATTTTTATATTTTCCAAATTTATATTCTTGCTTGAAGGTTGTATTCATTGATAGAATAATGTATTTATATATATATATATATATATATATATGTGTAATATTATAAATCTTATCGCTACACTTAAATTTCATTTACAACGGAGTTATGTAGGTATGAGATATGTTTGGAAAAAATTAAGTTTACAAGTTCTGGTGGTGAATAAAAAAAGTAATATTTTATTTTAGGATTAGCAAAAATTAATCAAAATAATGTATATTTGGTATTCAAAGCCCTTATCAAATTTATTTCTCATCTCATTCTTGAGAAAATAAAAGTGTAATTTTACATTGAAGTTTTGCAACTATAATATCTATATACCACAAACTACAATAAATATTGACGAGAAAGTTATGTGTCATATATAAGATTTTTTAGTTGCTCATTCTGTGTAAAACTCTTATATTATACAAATGACTAAACATTAAAGTATATTTAATCAAAAGTTTGAGTAAATTAAACATGCAATAATAGTTTAATAGAATTTAGGTATTCTGAAGTTTGACATCTTAATTTGTTATAATAACATATTCAGGACTTTTAATTTTGGAGGGAAGAAGTAATAAACTTTATTTATTATCGAATACATGATTTACAAATCTATAATTATATATTATCCGTATTTATATTATTATGTTAAAATCGACTTCTTTATTGTAAAAATAGGTTTTATCTGTGTGTAATATTACCCACTCTGGTCATTAGACCTACACTCCAAAAAGCAATTCAAAATAGTAAGATAAGAGGTACAAAATTATTTTAATAAAATTACAATATCTTCAAATCCAATACTCGAGAAGAAAAATATTGTAAATTACCACTATTTTTATATAAATATTTTACATCACAGTTTTATTTGGTTAAAGTTATCAGAATAGTAAGCAATCAATAATATTAAGTAAATACTTTTGCATGTAATAGAAAGTAATTATGAATAATATCATAATGTTGTGTTTTATTTTATCGTATAGCAATTAGAGTTGTTCGAGACAAGTTTCATTAATGATATGCGACTTATTTTTCAGAAAAATAAAATAAAAATTATTTATTACACTTTTAGTATGTATATCATGTATATTTTGATATTCTCAGGAAATTTAGGTTTAGTTTGGATGATGATAAAATATTTATTGTAAGGTTCCCCCATGAATTCTACTCATTGTAATAGATTAGGGCGAGTACTACTTAGGTTAAGTCACAACAAGCACGCAGCAAGGACATCAAGGATACATGTAGCAAGGAAGCAGTAAGGAAAGAGAAACTACAACGACCACGTAGTAAGGTCGTTTATGCTAATCCAGAATACAGCATTGCTTGCAACAAAGAAGGTACAACCTGCAAGCAAGCAATAGTCATGTCCATAGTTTCAAAGGTCAAAGTCAAAATTAAGGGGATTGATTTCAAAAATATAGCTAGTAGAGACATGATTCGAACCTTGTACTGTTTATCGAATTATGTGGGGACACGTTCCCTGACAAAAAGTAAAAGAAGCACTCGACACTAACAAAAAGCCGCAACCACTCTAACCTGAACTATGCAAAAAGGATAAACTGCTCTAAATTCGTACAAGGAGCATTAAATATCAACGAAAATAATTTATCACTCCTTAACTGGAAGATATCCCAACTGCTATAAATAAAGGAGATGAAGGACGAAGCAAAGGCTACAATTTATTGAGCAACTGAAATTACTTCGCACCTAGCACTCAAGCATTCTTATTCAAAGCTTCAACACATATAACACTCTGATAATCTTTCAAGTGTTTTGTGCAAAGCATACAAGAGAAAATAACAGCAGCATGAGTATTCAAGTGAAGATTCAAGTTGCATCTAGATTCTCAAGTCAAGCTAGCTCTCAAGTTCTGCCTCGGTCCAAACCCTTCTCAAACAAGGAAGCTTTCCCACATCTCAACTGATATTCAAGGTTAGAGGCAGCTACCAGAAGTTGAAGAAAAAAAACTTTCATTAAAACAACCTCATGAGCGGTTTTGAACAGGGAGTTTTTGTTTGAATCCGGGATTCAAAGTAGACTAGGCATTCTAAGAAATATGTATATAGTAGAGGAGTAGCCTTCCAAGGATAGGCGAAAACTACTGCAAGAAGCTAAGTTGGACTTAGACTTCGGCGTAGCTAACTTTATACTGTGTGAACAGCTTAGTGAATTTTCCCTGTGTGAGGGAAGAATGGACGTAGGAAGGATTATCCCCACCTTCGAACCACTATTGTCTACTTTTGTATTGCCTTTATTTACTATTGTTGGCATATTACTTACGCACTGCATTGATTTGTCAGAAAATGGATGTACTTAATATTCTGGTGCATAAACTCTGTCTAAGCATTGCTTACTTTAAGTAACCTAAGATCAGTCAGCTTTGTGCCTATTATCTTAAGTCAGCTTAATGTATTAGATTTGCAGTAAGAACAAGTTTCTTACAGTAAGAAGCAAACTACTGCTCAAAGAATTTGAAAAGAAAATCAAGTTAGAGGTTTATTTTGTGCCCCTCTAAACCTCTTCCACTTGGGAACAACAAGTGGTATTGGAGCGGTAGGTTTCACACACCAATCGTCTTTGGTAGCTAAACCAGATCCAACCGTTTTCTAGCCAAGAAGCACGTCTATAAAAGTAAAAGTGTTTTTTAATCAAAATGCCCCAACAATGGAAACTTATTCAATTAAGGCTCCTATGTTTATCTTTGAGAAGTATGAGGACTATTCTACAAGGATGCAAGCACACCTGGCATCTATGCATGATGAGATGTGGATGGACAGTCATCACTGAAGGCCCACCAATAATCATGAAGATCAACGCTGTTGTGCAAGTTGATGGTCAGCCTTCACCTCCTCCCATGGTGGAAAAGGCACGTATTGAATGGACTGTGGACGATAGAAAGAGGTCCAACTTGGAAAACCTAGCTAAAAATGTATTTTTCCACATTGAACAAGGATACCTTTAGTAAGGTCAAGGCATGCAAAACTGTCAAGGACATTTGGGACTTGCTGAAGGAAATCTGTGTAGGCTCAGCTCTACTTCGGGAAAATAGAGTAGCTATTGCAACTAACTTTAAGTTCTTCAAGGAAAAACCTGAAGAGTCTCTGAACGATCTAGATACAAGATACACAGCAATCCTGAATGAGTTTGTGTCTGTTAGGAAAGACTGCTCTCAGCAGGAGATAAACACCAAGATGCTACGGTCTCTCACATCAGACTAAGATGTGAAGAATCTTCCAATGAGAAGTTCAAAGAAGCTAGGTAGGAAGAGCATTCACGAACTCTTTTTTATCTCAAATCCTTTGAGTATAGAAAGAGAGAAGAAAAAGAAGAGAGTACTGCTATAACCAAAGCCCTAGTAGCAAGCAGCTCCTTTCAACAACTCCAAATGATTCCAGTAATGACCATCGTGCTGAAGCAGCAACTTCAAGTTATTGCTGAGGACGATCAAGTGTTCGAAGATATGGCTTTAAACATGAAACATTTTACATGATTCATGAAGAATCATCCAAGAGGCAACCCATCCAAGCCCCAATACACAAGGCCTACAGAGACCTCAAGCATAAGTAAGGAAGCTGGAGATCTTTGCTTCAACTGCAGGAAGACTGATCACTTTGCAAGGGAATGTTCATATCCTAAAGTGCACAAGTATCCTTAGGAAGTTCACAAGCAAAGATGGGATAGAAGGATGCAAGAAAAGGCTCAGCTAAAGGAACTCTTGAGCGGAGGGGAAGCCATTAAAGTTGGTCCACTATCATCAAGGGAACCTACATCTTGTGAAGATTCAGACTTCGAGAGCAACACTTCATATTCTGATAGCAAAGCACTCGTTTATCTTATGGCAAAAGAAATTGACGATCACGTAGAGGTAGATTCTCTCGGTACCTTTTCAAGATCAAAGAATATTAACTCGGAAAGCTTACTCATTTCATTTTGACAGATTATGGCTGACTTTGACTTAGTCAATCATTCATATGAAGAGCGGAAGGCTGAGAATATGCAGCTTCGTGGAGAAAATGCAGTGGTTATAGTTGAGGTTGAAAAGCTTACAGCTGAAGCAATTGACCGATTTTATCTTCGTGAGGAAGTAAGCAGGCTGCAGATGTCACTCGCCCTTCAAGATAAGAAGGAACAGAAACTAATATCAACCATCATGTCTTTCAGTAAATCATCTAGGAATCTATATAAGATACTGGATGTTCAAAGGAACCTATCTGACATGACATAGATAGGATTCTCTGACACTGTTTCTAACTGTCAAGTACCAAGTACTTCTACTGATGTTCTAGCAGTAAGTACATTTGAGACACATTTGCTCCCCAAACAGTACAAAGGTAAACCTAGAAGGAAGGACAATATTCCCAATAGGAAACCTGGACTGGAGTCCAGCTGTAACCTGACACTGAAAATTCAACTACTGAAAACACACCATGTACCTATGCAGTAGGAAGAAACAACATGAAGAATGCCTTGAATACTGGATGCAATAACTTCCTACAGCAGCCAGAGTAACCACCAGAAGACTAAGCTCAAAGCTTGGATGCTTCTACACAAGGCAATGAGGAACTACCCCAGATCACTCTACACCAGGAAGCAGCCTACTCTTGGTGCACCAGAAAAGGGGGAACCTTCCAAGGGGTACTTCAAGCAAGATAGTCCAAAAAACAGCTGCCTATTTCAATAAGAAGTGGGTTTCAAGAAAGACATTCACAGAGGCCCATTCAGCAATGAGTACCTAAGTCTACTTTATCACATTGCAGGTCAAGTTGTGTACTAGACATATTGATATTTGGTACATTGACAGTGGGAGTGCTAGAGATATGATAGGCAACGAGAGCTCTTTAAAGGATTTTAAAGACTGCAAAGGACCCAAGGTGGTGTTTGGAGAAAATGCTGAAGGAGTCACCAAAGGTGTTGGAACAATCACTAAAGGCAAAGTCAACATGTAGATGTCTACTTCATCAAAGGCTTATAGTACAATCTACTGAGCATAAGCCTTCTGTGACAAGGGACATTCTCTGATGTTCACTCAAGGGAAATTCTTGATAAGAGATGCAAACTCCAACCAAATAAAGCTCACAAGCACAAGAAAGGGTAACATCTATCTAGCTGACTGGGAATCTACTGGAGGACAGGTCTCATACTTCATTGATAAAAGCGCTCTAGAACTCAAAGGGTTAGTAAAATGATTACTAGATGTAGCATACAAAAAGGAGGGTGTGTGTGATGCATGTCTTAAAGGAGACCAAGTCATGAAGTCCTTTAAAGACAAGCATGTAAGATCATCTCACAAGCTTCTAGACCTACTACATATGGATCTCTTTGGACCCATTGAACTAGTAACTCTGAGTGGGATAAAGTACTCAGTAGTAGTAGTGGATGCCTCTCCAGATACACTTGGACTGTTTTTAGCCAAGAAACCTGACACTCAGAAGAAGCTTCCATACCTTATGAAGAGAATTCAGATCAGATCGAGGTACTGAATTCACTAACAAGTTCATTGAGAGTTTCTACAGCAGAAACGGAATTCTTCATGAGTATACAGCTGCAAGAACTCCTCAGCAAAATGGTGTAGCGGAAAGAAGAAACAGAACATTAAAAGAAGTTGCTAGATACATGATTACTGAAGCACAGCTGCCTAAGAGATTCTGGGATAGCATGTTATACGCAGAATATGTGTCTTATCAACAAAGATCTGGATAAGACACACTACAAGTTGTCGACTGGAAGAATGCCTACCATATCATACTTCCATATCTTTGGTTGTAGATGTTTTATGCTGAACAATGGAAATGAGCATCTAAATATTTTTGATAAATCAGATGAAGGAGTATTTTTTGGGATACTCTTCTGTAAGCAAATCATTTAGAGTGTTCAACAAAAGAACACTTTTGGTGGAAGACTTACCAAATGTGGTATTTGATGAACCCTATTGCAAACCAGAAAGAAACGAAGGGATCACAGCAAGGGTAGAAGAGATCAGGTTGGAAAAGAATAAGGAACATGTTCCATATGTGGAGATCCAACAACCAGCTCTAGCTGAAGAAGAGCCTACTGTAGAGGATATTGTAGCCGCTGAAGGAACCACAAATCCTACAGCAAAGGTTACAGAACCGAAACCTACAGTACAGCAGGCAGAATAGCAAGTTATTGTAAATCAAGGCTTGGAACTACATTGGAGATGACTTAGAGATCATCCACCAACCTTGGTCATAGGGAGATTAAATGATGGTGTTGTGCAAGAATCAACACAAGGAACAAACACAAGAAATCACAAACTCTGTTCGGACGAATGAACTTGAAAATCGGCCGAACACATACAAACGCAGAACTGAAATGAACAATGGATTACAAACACATTTACGTGGTTCGAACTATAAATTTCTACATCCACGGAGGCTTCTCACACCCCAATTCACTAAACACAACTGGAGATTACAAGAATTATACAGAAATTAGCAAATCCCTAATTCTGAATACCAAATTAGGTTAAGAACCCCTAGTCTCCTGATTCTCTCTCTACAGTACTGTTTTCAAAGGGAAAATGAATGAATTGGATTCATAACAAGTTGATCTTGAAGTTAGTTATAAGAATTGAACTCAACCAATCACCAGCAATGCGTTGTAACCTCTTGAAGTTGAGCTGCAGATTCCAACAGAAAAACAGTTTCGAAAATCGTTGTTAAAGACGCGTAGAAACCGTTGCATAACCAACCCAAACTACTAGTTTTAACCAAACCCGGTTCAGTCTGCTCCATCAATCTGTTTACTCTGAAACCTGGTTTTTCACTCCGGTTCACAAGGTTCTATATCCGGTTCTTGATTCCCAACACTCCTTATTACTTAACTCCACACACACTTGATGAAATTGACTCCAACTCACATATCTCCACCTCAATGAAATTAAGTGTGTCTCCTAGCCTCAACTGGTCTTCACTTTCAATTCTTAAACACATTGTTCAAGCCTTATAAGGCTTGAGCAGTGTCTTAACCTAGTGCTTTGCATAGCTTTGGTCAGAAAATCAGCCGCATTCTCATCAGTATGCACCTTCTTGACTTCCACTGAACCAGAATCAATCACATCTCTCTCAAAATGCAATCTCACATCAATATGCTTTGATCTTTCATGGAATGCTTGATGTTTCACCAAGTGTAGTGCACTTTGATTTTCACAGAGTATTGTAACACACTTCTGACTAATTCCCAGATCCCTCAGAATTCCCTTGAGCCGTACAGCCTCTTTGATAGCAAAAGTGATGGCCATATATTCTGTTTCTGTAGTGGATAGGGCCACCACTGATTGTTGTATGCTTCTCTAACTTATTGCAGTTCCATATAATGTAAATACATACCCAGACATTGATCTTCTAGTATCCACATTCCCTGCAAAGTCAGCATCTACAAATCCCAGCAGTGGAACAGTATCTTCAGCTTGCTTTTCAAACTTTAATCCTAAAGTCATTGATCCCTTTAGGTACCTCAATACCTACTTCAGAGCTCCCCAATGAGCCTTTCCAGGATTTTACATAAATCTACTCACCAAAGAAACACAATAGGCTAAGTCAGGCCTGCTGCAAATCATACCATACATCAAACTTCCAACACCACTTGCATATGGTATATGTTTCATGTATCTTTCCTCTTCAGTGGTTTTGGGACATTGATCCTTGGATAACTTTGTCTGTTGACATACTGGAATACTCAAAATCTTGGATTCATGCATGTTGAACCTCTCCACTACCTTCTGAAGGTAATTCCTTTGGGACAAATACATGATTCCAGCTTTTCTGTTCCTGCTGATATCCATGCCAAGTATCTTCCTAGCATCCCCCAGGTCTTTCATATCAAACTCTGAACTCAACCTCTTCTTTAGCTGCTGGATCTTACACTTACTCTTGTTGGCTATAAGCATATCATCCACATAAAGCAATAGATACACATGTTCAACCTTAGAATTCTTATCAAAGTAAACACAACTGTCATATAAGCTCCTGGTGAATCCTGCATTTAACATAAACTCATTGAACTTCTTATTCCACTGCCTTGGACTCTATTTTAACCCATAGAGTGACTTCCTGAGATAGCACACCTTCTCTTCACTACCTGGAACCACAAAGCCTTCAGGTTGCTTCATATATATGTTTTCAATCAAGTCCCCATGTAGAAATGCAGTCTTTACATCCAATTGTTGCAATTCCTTATCCTCTTGAGTTATCTTTGATAACAGAAGTCTAACAGAGCAATGCTTCACCACAGGAGAGAATACTTCATTGAAATTAATACCCTCCCTCTGTGTGAACCCTCTAGCTATAAGCCTTGCCTTGTATCTGATCCTTTCAGTATCTCCAGCTTCAATCTTCTTCTTATAAATCCACTTGGAACTCACTAGCTTATGCCCCTTTGGCTTATCCAGTGCTCACCTTCATTTCCACTCACTGCCTCTTTAAAACTTTTAGGTTGATGGTGTTTTATGTCCTCTGCAACATTGAGTGCACAGGAAACACTTCCAGCTTGTCCATAAAAATCAGGCCTCTGGATTTGTCTCCTTGGTCTATCTCTGGCAATGCTATAATTTCTAAGATTTGGATTCACTGGTGGTGCTTCTTCTTCTTCTAAAGAGTTGTCACTTGATTCTTGGGCTAATCGTTCAATTTCTGGTGGTCTTGTGTCAGATGATGGCTCCACCTCAACTGAGACTCTCTCAGCTTCCACAGCTCCTTCAAACTCATCTTTGTTGCCTGTAGAAGTATACCCCATGACATTCTCGTTAAATTTCACATCCCTAGTTATCATAAGCTTCTGATGTCCTTGTTCCAAACACCACAACCTGTAACATTTCACCCCTTCTGGATACCCCAAAAACACACATCTGAGGGCCCTTGGATCAATCTTATCTTACTTAATATGTGCAAAAGCAAGACAGCCAAACACCTTCAACTCTGTGTAACTAGAAATCCTTCCATTCCATAATTCATTTGGTGTTTTGAATCCTAGTGCAGATGAGGGTGATTTGTTGATAAGGTAGCATGTTGCGTTGACTGTTTATCCCCAGAAAGACTTTGGTAATCCAGCATCAACCAACATACACCTTACTCTTTCAAGAATAGTTCTGTTGAACCTCTCTGCAATACCATTCTGTTGTGGATTCATTGGTACAGTTCTTTGTCTTGCAATTCCTTTCTCTTCACACGATTCATTAAACTCTGTAGATAGGTACTCAAGGCCATTGTCAGTCCTTAAGTGCTTGAGCTTCTTCCCTTTCAGGTTTTCCATCTGGTTTAACCAGCTTTTAAACTTGGTAAATGCATCACTTTTATTTCTTAGCACAAACACCCATACCTTCCTACAAAAATCATCTATGATAGTCATGAAGTATCTCCCACCACCATGAGTTTTTGTCCTTAATGGGCCCTAGATATCATAATGCACATAATCAAATGATTCTTGAGTTGTGTGAATCCCTTTCCCATAAGGCAATTTTTGTGACTTGCCTAATGCACACTTGTCACAGAATTCAAGTGATTGTGATCCCAGATCTCCAATAATGCCTCTTCTGGATAATTCTTTCAGTCCTCTCTCCCCAATATGCCCAAGTCTTTTGTGCCATAGTATAAGATCAGCCTTGCTCAGCACACAACTAGAAACAGGCTGTCCAATCAAGAGAATAACCCATTGTGTTTTCTACCCTTGATTACTACCTTCTTGCCTTTGGTTATGTGTAAATATCCATCTACTGACTTGAACTCACATCCAATAGCATTCAAAGACCCTAGGGAGAGTAAGTTCAAAGACCAGGTACATACCTTACATTAGAGATTGTTCCGGTTACACCATCAAACATGGTGATCTTCACAGATCCACTTCCTTGGACCTGCATGACTGGTCATTTCCAAGCAACACACTCCCTCCAGCTTCCTTCTTGAGGTCTTGAAACCAGTGTTCATGAGGACACATGTGGAATGAGCATCATTTATCAAGAACCCACTCATTTTGCATTTTTGAATCAGTAACATTTAATACCTCTGCAGAATCAGTGTCTTGCTCAACAGCTGTTGCTTCTGCACCTTTTTCCTCAGATTTCTTCTTCTTTGAGGGAAAATTCTTCTTTAAGTGTCCCACTTGTTTACAGGACAAACATTTCCTCTTCTCCACCCGATTCCCAGGTTTCCTTGACTCATCATTTCCAGCTTTTCCATCTTTAGAATATGCCATTTCTTCTTTTGGTTATTTTTCTTGAATTTGACATTCAATCCTTCACCTGTTGGGTTGGGTTTCTTATCACCTTGGAGCTGCAGGCTCTTGGTCTTTAGAGCATTTATAATTGATTCATAACTCAATTTGTCCTGTCTTCCAAACATGAGAGTGTCTTTGAAAATTTCCAAAGATCTTGGAAGTGCATTCAATAACATCAAGAACTTATCTTCTTCCTCCATTTTGACTTCCAAATCTTCAAGCTCATCCAGCATTCGACTAAATTCATCTAGTTGATCAGATAACACCTAGTCATCACTCATCTTGAAGGCCAACAACTTCTGCTTGAGGAAGCGCTTGTCGGTGATAGATTTGGACTGATACAACTCCTTCAGTTTCTCCCACGCTTCAATGGTTGTTTTACACCTGGATATCTCTCTTAATGGCTTATCTCCAAGGCAGAGAATAATCATACTCAATGCCTTTTGATCTATTTCCCCAAACTTTGGCTTCTCAGCATCACTCTACTGGTCCACAGGCTTTAGACCAAAAGTATTCCTCCCCGAGAACTTGTCAAGATCCATCCTCATTCCAACCATCTTCTTTCTCCTTGTTTTCGTGGAAGAAAGTTTCCCACAGACGGCGCCACTTGTTATGCAAGAATCAACACATGGAACAAACACAAGAAATCAGAAACTCTGTTCGGACAAATGAACTTGAAAACCGGTTGAACACACACAAACGCAGAACTGAAATGAACAATGGATCACAAACACATTTACGTGGTTCGAACTATAAATTTCTACATCCGCGGAGGCTCCTCACCCCCCAATTCACTAAACACAACTGGAGATTACAAGAATTATACAGAAATCAGCAAATTCCTAATTTTGAATACCAAATTAGGTCAAGAACCCCTAATCTCCTAATTCTCTCTCTACAACACTGTTTTCAAAGGGAAAATGAATGAATTGGATTCGTAACAAGTTGATCCTGAAGTTAGTTATAAGAATTGAACTCAACCAATCACCAGCAATCCGTTGTAACCTCTTGAAGTTGAGCTGCAGATTCCAACAGAAAAATAGTTACGAAAACCATTGTTAAAGACGCATAGAAACCGTTGCATAACCAACCCAAACCACGAGTTTTAACCAAACCCGGTTCAGCCTGCTCCATCAATCTGTTTACTTTGGAACTCGGTTCTTCACTCCGGTTCACAAGGTTCTATATCCGGTTCTTGATTCCCAACACTCCTTATTACTTAACTCCACACACACTTGATGAAATTGACTCCAACTCACAGATGGAGTAAGGAAAAGAAGATTTGCACCTTACGAAACCATGTTCTCCTACTTCGTATCTCAAACGAAACTTGGGACAATTGAGGAAGCCTTTGAGAAACTTGGGACAATTGAGGAAGCCTTAAATGATCCTAATTAGGCACAAGCGATGGCACGAAGAGCCCAATGGATTTAAGAGAAATGAATTTTGGAATTTGGTTCCCAGACCTACTCATCAAGGTGTAATTGGGACCAAATGGGTGTTAAAAAATAAGCTAGATGGGTCAGGGCTTGTTACCAGGAACAAAGAAAGGTTAGTTGCGAAAGGCTACTGTTAAGAGGAAGGTATTGATTTCGATGAAACCTTTGCCACTGTAGCCAGACTTGAAGCAATCAGAATATTTCTAGCCTTTGCTGCAGACAGTAACTTCACTGTATACCAAATGGACGCGAAGAGTGTATTCCTGAATGGACTTCTAGCTGAAGAAGTCTATGGTGAGCAACCACCAAAATTTGATGATCCAACCTGGTGATATAGTCTACAAGCTAAAGAAGGCACTGTATGGCCTCAAGCAAGCACCTCAAACTTGGTATAATACTTTCTCTCTCTCAGTATCTAGTCCAAAACGGATTCAAGAATGGTGTTGTAGACAGCCTTATTTAGGATCTAAGATGGTAATAATACATTGTTAGTCTAAATTTTATATTGATGACATTATCTTTGGGTCAAGTGACAAAGAACTATGCAAGAAGTTCTCCCAGTTGATGCAACGCAAGTTCGTGATGAGCATGATGGGAGAGTTAATCGTCTTTCTTGGACTCCAACTAAGACATTTGGATGATGGTGTCTTCATCAATCAAGTCAAGTACACAAAGGAGCTGCTCAAGAAGTTTGGGAAGGACAACTCAACCTCAGCAAGTGTTCCTATGAGTATTGCAACCGGACTTGACAAGGATGAAGATAGAAAGGATGTTGATATCACACAGTACAGAAGACCAATTGGCTCACTTCTGTATCTTACAGCAAGCAGACCTAACATCTTATTTTTTGTAGGAGTTTGTGCATGATACTAAGCAGCACCTAAGGAGTCTCATCTCCTAAAAGAATTATGAGGTATCTACACGGCATAGCTAGGGTTGTGGTACCCAAGAGATGGAGGGTTCTTAAAGGATACTCAGATTCTAACTTCGTTGGTTGCAAGATTGACCGCAAAATAACGAGTGGAACTTATCAATTTCTTAGAAATAGACTAGTTTCATGGTTTAGCAAAAACCAGCAATCAATTGCAATGCCTACACAAGAAGCATAATGCATCGGTGCTGGAAGATGTTGTGCATAAATATTATGGATGCAACAATATTGAAGGACTACGGGATACTCAAAAGAGAAACTCCTATAATGTGTGACAACACCAGTGGGATTTCTATCACACATAATCCAGTTCTTCATTCTCGGATCAGGCATATAAAAGTAAGACATCACTTCATTCACGACCATGTGGAGAAGAAGGATGTCAAACTTGAAAAGATTTCCACAGACATATAGTTAATGGATATATTCACTAACCCCTGTGTGAATCTCGTTTCAATATGCTGAGGACGGAATCAACAAAGCTACGTATATAGGAGAACCCCTGTAGGAAACTATGTTGTGGGTGAAAGCACGAAAATATACTTTAAAACAGTTAATCGAAAGGTTACCGTAACCCTACTGGAGTGAGGGGGAATGTTGTAAGTATTGCACTATAATTCGCTACATACTGTAAGAAAAAATTGCTATAATAAAGATGGCAAACGCAGATTTCTAAAAAAGATTACGAAATCTTACCTTTTTAGGAATCCTTCATTAGTAGTTTTGAATGACTATTTTCTCAATATTTTCGACCTTGGTTCCATAGGATTAATTCAGAAATATTGATAAATAGAACCATCTGATTTAATTCATTCTTAGTAGCCATGAAATGATCATCTTTGGGTGATCCTTTCATCGACGAATGCTCCTATTACACTCGTAGTCCCTGAAGGTTGAGAATCAACTATGTAGCATCTACATCGAGAATTCAAGTATTGTATACATCATTAGTCTGATCCTTAGTAGGAACTACCCATAATAACGAACTTGCAAATTAGAGCTATTTATCATAAAGAGATTTGTCGTCCCTGGCCCTACTTCACCTTAATTTTTTATTTGAACAAGTAAAAGTTATGTCTTTATCCGAGTGGGGGATAGCATTTCTCTTCTGCATGTCCATGGAGTTTTGTAAAATGCAAACATCTTTGAGATAGATAGAGAAGTAGGAAATTCTCGAATGAAACGCACTCCTTTGTATACGTCAACAGTTCATTGATGAGAAGGGGTTGTGGACAGCTTGAACCTAATTCCTACAGTAATGAATATGAGCACAATTGATAGAGATCCGCAAACCAAAAATTTATATTATCTAAAAGTATCTAAAAGATGAGTTCGATCGCGCGAAGAATCGAACTAAAAAATAAGCAAGACTTCATATGTTGTGTTGATTTTATTTGAAAGATACTTCTTATTTTCATTGCCCGGCCTAGTCAGTACCCAACTGGGCTTTTTTTTATCCCAACGAATTATAGATAAACAATGATTTATCTTATTCGAAAACAAAAAGGCTTTTATTTTTATTTTTGTATTATAATTATAAGAAGAACACAGTAAGCTAACACACGGTGATTGGTTGGAGCTTACTGAAGAACCTTACTATGACATAAATATTGTAAGCATTTAATGTCTACAGCATCCAAAGCTTATTGCATACTTACTACATCATTAATATTTCCTCGTAGCATTTAGTGTGCTGAACCTTAAAAACTTTTAAGTGTTTAAAGAGGGAAAACGTTCATTTTCTTCCCAGCATTTAATGCCCACGTCATTTACTACGCTATAGCAGTTGCCTTTTCGCAAAGGTAATTATGACAGTTTGTATTTAACAAATGCACCTATTAAATCTCAACCACTAATTCAAATTCATTTTCTCATCCATGAATCTAAATTGTTCAAATTACACGGATTGCTTGCTGAGTGAACCAAGATTACCTAAACTAAGAAATTTTGAAAAGACTTTTCGATCTTAATAAGAAGAAACCCTAAAGATCAAATTTTTTTTGTGATCTTCAGAACTTCTTCTCAAACATGCTTCAATGGGAACTCATAAATCCTCTCCAATCAAAAAGAATCGTGACTTTATAGAAGGACATCTTGCTTCTCGAGTATCTTCAGATACGGATGGCGAAGAGAAATTGATGATCTCAATTGATAGAGACTATATAATGCAAGCTAACGTCGAATCATCTAACCTTCTTTCTTAGTGCTCACCCACCAAGATATCAAGAAAAGATGGTGACACATTTTTACTCAACTACAAAGGTTACCCGTGATCAGAAGGGTGAACCGGCCACCATAACATGCAAAGTGGGAGGAAGTAGTTACCCGTGATCAAAAGGGTGAACCGGCCACCATGACATGCGAAGTGGGAGGAAGTAATGTTGAGATCACTTCTTCCACCCTCACCCAAATCTATAATATGTCGGGGGAAGGATTGACTTTGTCGCAGCTGAAGGTCTATGGTGGGAATTCACTAATAGAATGCTGGAAGGTTTTTACAGGTGACCAACAAGTAATGAATGTGCATGAATCATGTGCCAAGATCACTTTTCTCCCAGATTTTGAGTATTTGCACGATATGTTTAGTCGCAACATAAAGTGCAAAATTGAGAGTTATGATAAGAGTGCTAGTCCCTACCTGATAATCGTTATGTGGAAAGAGGAACTAGTGAACTGGCCACTGTTTCTCTTTACTGGTCTAGTGGAGGTCGCTAAGACGAAGGGCCACAAGTGCAACAGAATCATGCTCAACTATGTACAGTACAATCTCAGTATCGGTATCATTGGAGGTGAGGAACTTGGAAAAGGCAAGTGGATTGGTAGTACAAGGGAATGTAACAAGAAGAGGGAAGGGTCACCCATGTGCTTACTATTGTGATCAGCAAAAATAAGGCCTCTCTAAAGCACCCTTCCAAGAAGAGATCTCAACGGTTGAGACCTGTAAAGGAATCAATCATTTCTCTTAGGACCTTAGAAGAAGAGGAAGTGGAAAAGAGCAGTATTAAGGATCAAACTCTACAAAAGAAGAGAAGGAGGCTAGTCGGGTCCATCTCAAGGAAAGCACTGTCAGGCAACTCTTTGATGAGCTTGAGATAACACACTCACCACCACGATTTGCATCACCTGATCATGAGCCAGTACATGTAATGCAGGATCAGGGGTGCACAACTCTTAAATCCTATGATGTTCTCTCTATCCAGCCTCTACGCCAGTAGTCACCCCCTGCTACCTCAGCTTACCAAGAAAAGGCAGTATAAGAAGCCTCGAATCAGCCTTAGGTGTAGCTGATTCCCATCGAACGCACCATCAGGCAGCCCCCAACACACTTCACAGACAGTAGTAGAATCTCGTGGAGTAGGGCATAAACAATGTGCAGTAGGAGATGAGCTTCGACTTCCCGCCGACAAAAATGTTGTACCTCCCCAACAAATAGATGATCAGCTCATCGAGGAGATCTTAGAGGAGGAGATGAAAAGGTACATAGATGGAGTACAAATAGGGTAAGGATGTACCTTGCCATTCTGGATTGGCCTGACTGAGATGAGGAAGAAATGGGTCACCACCTGGGGTTTGTGTGAAGACATAGTTGAAATTACCTCCAGGAACTTCGGTGATCGCATTAAGGGCATCAGAAGGGCTTGCTTGCTAGAGAAGGCAACCTTGAAGCACCCTCCTGACAACAGTGATTCTGACGGTGAAGATTAAACTAATGAAGCAAAGCATCTTCGTAAATCTATGAAGCTTAGTCGTAGAGGACCCACTGAGAGACACAAGGTTCCAGCGGTAAGTGGGCGAGGAAACACATCGCAGCAATCTGCTGACAATTCTACAGAAGAACAGCCAACTGCTGCAGAACTAGGCAGGTTGCCGATGAATTTACTGAAAGGGAGGACACGTTAGACAAGGCTGCAACAACCTCTTAGACGCTGCAATTGCCAATCAATCTACTATTAATGAATTGGTAGTAGACTAGGTTGCACTTCTAAGGATGCCGATCAACCTACTGTAGGAGAGATTGCATTAGACAAGGCAATGCCCATCTCTCAATCACCAAGTGTACAGGCGTCAAGAAGTACACAAGTTGGGGTCAAGGAAATAGAAAGAGCAGAAGCGGCTACTTCACAAATGCAGCAAGCAGCTGAAGTAGGAGTAGAGCAGGAACAAACACCCAATAACCCTACTGAAGTTGCAACAACTTCGGTTGTAGATCATGTTCATACTGTTGGTGAAGTAATCATCATTGAAGACACTCCAGACTCACAATCAGTTGAAAAAAATGAAGACGAATAACTTCTGGATTATGAGGACACTTCAGTACATACTCCTTCCAAAGAAAACACAGATGAGGTGGAAGTTTATATATTGGAAGATGAGTATATTTGAAACTAATTCAGGAAGCAAAGAAGCCATGGAAAATCTTAGCCATATGATAAAGCCTACCACTGAAGAAAGGCTAGATTTCATGAGAATCCTAATGGAGCAAGAAGAAGTAGAAGATGCTATGGGAAAGGAGAAGGTTGATGTTTCGTGTACTGAAGAAAGTTCAGTAAATGAAGTAGCAACTCAAGCCACAGAAGGAAGATTGGCTACAGAGCAAGCAGATGCTACCTGTAATGAAGCACTATCAGCAGACGATGCAATGGCTCAGCCAATGGAGACACAAGAAGGTTTGGCCAAGGAGCCAGCTGATGTTGTTTGTACTAATGTAAACATCACAAATGAAGTTGTGGCTCAAGGCAAATTAGATTATGTAGTAGATGTTGAGTTGCCTACTCAAGCTACTAACCAGCATATTAGACCAGTTAAGGGGAACAATAATCAGCTGAACATATGCAGCAACATGAGCAAGCCACTTCTAATGGTGTGCCTACTGAACAAGCTCATGAACAAACTCCAATATTGTTGCTGGAGCACAAGAAAATAAGGAGGAAATTCAAAGACAGAAAGCTCCCTCCCCATCAACCTCAACTGAAAGAAGTTCAAACTCTACTGAATTCCAAGGGAGAAACCGTTCAAGTTCTCCTTAGGATTTTCACTCACATAAGCTCCTAAGGAGCCTTTCTGAGGTGGCCCAGAATGCAGAGAACGATAGAAGAGACGAGAGGAGAAGTCTCTTGAGATAGAAAATGAGGTTATCATGGGGATTAGGCAATCTCACGTAGACCTAAATCCGAAAACAATAGTCGCAATGTAGAAAGCGATGGAACGTTTTGAGCGTATGATTTCAGTTATTGAGCAGTCAGTACAGCATCTACAGAAGGCAATGGGAAACAATGCTTCTGGGGTCATCAAAGCTCTTGGATCTATTTGCGAAGCAGTAACCTTACCTTCCATGAGCATAAGAGACCTGAAAACCCAATTCATGAATAAAGCACAAATTGAGAGAGAATAGATGGAGGAACTTGTCTGCAAATTCAACAGTTGCATGAATTAACAATTAACTGGACCCGTATCCAGAATGAAGGACGGACTATAGTCCTTGAAAGCAGAATCACCCTACTGCGGAAAAAGAAGGCCAATGATAGAACAACATTGGATAATATCCAGAGGATGCTGGAAGTGCATACTGGAATCAAGATTGATGATTTCAAAAATGGGGAAGAAGAGGTAAGGGCATGGCATGCTCAACAAAAACAAAGGGAACAACAAGAATGGTTTATTGTTGAACAGTGAAGACAGGAGCAGGAGGCTAAGGAAAAACTAAGAGAATGAAAAAATCATGAAGAATAGGATTTTGAGAGATCCTTGCAGGAGTCAGCAGCAAGAGTGCAGAATACACTCGAGAAAGATAACGCTGAACTCCATGAGATCTATCTTGCTACAAGCATGGACCCTGATCAACTTGTTCACATACAGCAGCCTGCAACCTCAGGAGAAAGAATAAAGAATGCCACTCCAAATCTATTGATACTCTCGAAGTACCAAGATTGCGTACTAAGTCTCTCTCAGCAGGACTTAGAGTATCTCCGTACATATCAAATCTCAACAAGGAGACATCCTTCACAAGAAGATATTGATAAGTGGAGAATAGTTGAAATTCTCAGATACTTTGAGTACCTACTAGACAACGGAAGGTACAGAAATGTCGAAGGGATTTGTGAAGATACGTTGCGTGCATATGCAAAGGATTTACACATTGGTAGATTTTCATTCCAGATTGAGCTTAGTGGAGCGAAGTGGAATCACAACAAGATTTCCCTTTTCTGATGAATGGTGGTTGATGGAAGATCTAACACTAGAGGTAAAGTTTAGCTACAGAAACTTCGACAGCTCATGTACAATGAATGGTAGAGGTACACTGAGAATGATCATGATAGATTCAGGAGGAGTAAGGATCTGAGAGATGAAGACATGGCAAGAGGAAGAGGCAAAAAGTATGCCAAGCAGCAATTTACCAAACGACACTGGGGAAAAAGATCAGTTGCTGCTAGGTAAAAATGTTTACATCTCTTGGTGCTCTTGATGTAAGATTGTTCTTATTTGGCATGAAGTCATTGTAAATGGTAATAGATAAAATATCTTATGAAACAGTTATCACTTTGCCAAATGATTACAGCTAGTAATCTTACATCATACCTATTGCATGAATGTCCCTTTTGATGATTAACTATTATTAGACTAAAAGATTGTTGTTGTTAAGTATTTTATTGTTTAAGAGTTTTAACATCAAAAGGGAGAAATTATTAGAAATTTTATATTTAGTTTTGATGATGAAAAAGTCTCTATTGTAAGGTAGGAACTAGTAGCCTCATGAATTATTTACATGGATAAATGCTAGTAGTAATTACACTAAGTCACAACAAGCACGCAGCAAGGACACATGCAGCAAGAAAGTCCAAGAAAGCAGTAAGGGTTGTTTATGCTAATCGAGCATAAAGCATTGCTTGCAGCAATGAAGGTACAACCAGCAAGCAAGTAGTAGCCATGTCCACAGTGTCAAAGGTCAAAGTCAAAAAGTAAGGGGATCGATTTCAAACATATAGCCAGTAAAAATTCAGATCTTGTACTGTCTATCTAATTATGTGCGGACACGTTACCTGACACAAAGTAAAAGCAACACTAGACACTAACAAAAAGCCGCAACCACTCTAACCTAAACTCTGCAGCCGAATCTAAACTGGTTCTTCTCTCCAGCCGAATCGCCCAGTTCCAGTTTTCTATGCACTAAATTGACTTTGTCTTGTTATTGCTTATTTTCATTAGCCATTTTAGTTTTATTCTGGATACCTTTATCTGTCAGCTTGTGGCATGAAAAGGTTTTTTCGTTAGACTTTTGTGAGTGACCGTCATGTGGTCTCCACATTTCTCGCTCATTCCTTTATTTTCTTTTCTTTATTTATAATAATACCTATTTAGTTATCTAACCTAAACTCTGCAGAAACTACATATGCCTCTAAAGTCATACAATGAGCATTAGATGCCAACGGAAATATTTTCTCACTCTTCAACTAGAAGATATCCCAACTGTTATAAATAGAAAGAGATGGAGGATGAAGCAAAGGTTATCGATTTATTGAGCAACTAAAATTACTTCGCAAGCACTCAAGCATTCTTATTCAGAGCTTCAATGCATAGAACACTCTGATAATCTTTCAAATGTTTTGTGCAAAGTATACAAGAGCAAATAGCAGCAACAAGAGCATTCAAGTGAAGATTTTTGTTGCAACCAGATTCTCAAGTCAAGCTAGCTCTCAAACTTTGTCTCGGTCCTAATCATTCTCAAACAAGAAAGTCTGTCCACATCTCAACTGATATTCAAGTTTAGAGGCAGTTACCAGAAGTTGAAGAAAGAAAATTTTCATTAAACTAATCTCATGAGCGCCTTTGATCGGAGAGTATTCGTTTGAATATGGGATTTAAAGTAAACTAGGCGTTCTGAGGAACTTGTATATAGTAAAGGTGTAGCCTTCCGAGGATAGGTAAAAACTATTGTAAGGAGCTAAGTTGGACTTAGACTTCGGCGTAGCTAAATTTGTACTGTATCAACAACTTAGTGAATCTTCCCTATGTGAGGGAAAGGTGGACATAGAAGGATTATCCCAACTTTCGATCCACTATAAATTTGTGTCTACTTTTATATTACCTTTACTTGATGTTGTTGGCATACTATTTACGTACTGCATTGATTGGTAAGAAAACGGATTTGCATAATATTTTGCTGCACAAAATTCAGCTTGAGCATTGCTTACTTTAAGTAACCTAAGATCAGTATGCTTTCGTGTCTACTGTCTTAAGTCAGCTTACTGTATTAGCTTTGCTGTAAGAGCAAGTCTCTTACAGTAAGCAGCAAGTTACTACTCAAAGTATTTAGAAAGAAAAATCAAGTTAGAGGTTTATTTACCCCCCACCCATCTAAACCTCTACCACTTTGGATCAACAGATATAACTAATCAAAATCATCTAATATTTTGGTTAGGTAACTTTTTCATATTATTGAAGAAAATAAGTATAATATTATATCTAACAATATTATTAACTTACATAATTGCTTTAGTAAAATATATCAATCACGACACTCACTTATAGTATTTCAAATGATTAGTTTTTTTAAATTGCAAAAAAAACATAATAGATAAATTTTTATGAAGATCTTAACTTATCCTTGTGTAAAAATAAATATTAAATTTCAAAACAAAAATGAATATTTAGTACGTAAGACAACTTTCATACAATATTAATGTAGCTTATGTTTATAAGATCATTCGACAAAAATTAATGTTTATGTTTCCTATGAAAAAAAGTTATAAAACTTGAGATTTAAATTCAGTATACCTAAGTTTTTAACTTCAAATATCTAGAATAGAATAAGTAAGATTACAATAGTACTAAAACAAAAATATATTGCAATAAATTTAAGTGGAAAAATAAGATGCAAGAATTGAATATTTCTATTGTTTATTTTTAATTTTAATTTAATTCCTACTGCTATTTATGTGCAGTAGACATGAGATAATATATAATAGTGAAAATACAAAATAAAATGATAAATAATTTTGCTAGTTTTAGTGAAAGTATTACGATATTCTCAACCCATCAAAGATCTGTAGAACAATTCTATATTGAATATCAAACAAGAGAACCTTAAAATCATATTTTCTATTTGTCCCTGGAATTGAATTATTGCTCTGATTTTGACTAATTGGTATTTCTTTTAGGATTTAAATTTGATTAATTCTAGCATGTTACAAATATATCTTTTATTTGATTAATTGGAGTTACATAAGTATCGATAATTTATACGACAACCTATTGTTACATTATTATATCATGCTTTAGTTCTCAATAAACAATATAAGAGTTAATAAAAAGGGAAAAAAATAGGGTGGTTATTAGTTACAAATAATTATTAAGTCATTTAAAATTAATAAACCATCATTATAAATTACATATTGATTTAAATAAAACGACACAAAGTATTACCTTGTTCTAATTTTTTTTTTGCAGTAAATAAACTAATAAATTCCAATCACGTGCAGTACATATACTTGTTTCTGGTAAATTAAAATTATATTAAAAAAAAAAAAGACCCCACTTTATAAACCTACTTAATTACTCTTATCGCCAATTAGTTTAGGACCTAACATCACTACGTGGTAAGAAGAGAGACCAACTCTACGGAGCCACTCCTTTATGTGGACACGCTTCATGCGTGGGTCCATATGGAGGCCCCCAAATTTCTACAACTTCCTACACAAAAAAAATATTACTTGTTAATAGTAATATTTGTTTAACCAATGTACGTTGTTGGATTACCTAAAAAGTAAATACTCATTTCCGGTGTACGAAATGTACCCAGTGCACTAGAGACTTGATCTAACTTCAACCATTATTGTTTTTTTCTTTTCCATATACAAATCAACACTTCCATTGTATACTAATCTCGCGGGTGCTGGTTATAGTCACCATTGGGCTACGCACACAAAAAAATCTCCTATCCAATACCTGCCCAAGCTAAACTTAATAATAATCACAAAATCAATAAGTTGTGGGCGCCAAATCAATGATAGCTCTCCGGGAATTGATTGTACTTCTGCTGGCTGTCCTTCACGAGTTTCAAGCCTGTCGAAATTGAGCACAGCAAAAAATGTTTGAGAAAAATGCTATTGTGAACATAATAACATTGTGAAGCACTTGCCTTAGTCATGTGGCCACCTCTTTGGAAGTAGTGGCATCTTCCATTCTTCTGGGCGATGCCAGGTCAGCTCTCGACGAAGGAGATGGTTTCGGATCTGAACAACTTCCTTGTGACTCTTCCACTGCTTGTGTCAGCATCTCTACTACTTTACTCATAGCTGGCCGGTCTTTAGGATTTTTGTTCAAGCACAAATCTGCCAATTTCGCGATTTTTCTAGCAGCGTTGAGGGAATATTGATTCTGGAGGCGTCGATCAATGATCATGCTAAACCTCTTACTGTCAGCTGGAAACTGTCTTACCCATTCAAGAAGCTTCTGCTCTGTTGAGGGGAGGTTCCTTTCCAAGGTCCGTCGTCCTGTCAGAATCTCGTATAACACAACCCCGAAGCTATATACGTCACTTTTCACTGTCAAATGGCCTGTCTCAACGTATTCTGGGGCAGCATATCCACGGGTTCCAACAGGCTATGAAATAAACGCCATAGGGTATATGCATTATTCTCCGCATTCTATATGACACAATGAAAAAGCTGTTGCATGTGTAGCCAGAATAGGAGAGACCGAGCGCTTTCAAACAACAAAATTGAATTAAACAATCCTAATAAAAGAAAAATTATTTCCAGGAAAGATTTGGTAAAACTGTTTCATAATCTGTCATTCTACGATACTAATTACGTATTGCATCCACTTACAGCTGTAGACACATGAGTTCGGTCCCCAGTTGGGCCTTCCCTTGCTAGGCCAAAGTCGGAAAGCTTGGGATTGAAGTCCTTGTCTAGCAGCACGTTAGAGGACTTGAAATCTCGATAAATCACCTTTACATATAAGAGTGAGAATATATAAGAAATAGCCTGATAAAAGTAAATTTTGATAAACGGTATACGTCAAGGAATTTTTACGCCAGTCTACGAATGTCACTAATGCTGCATCATCTAGAATTTTTCATGACGACTTTCTTGAATTTTTTAATACAAAATATTCAGGTAGGTCAGAACATAAAACTCAAGGTTTTCCTTCTGATATGAAAACTCATCTCATTCGATATAACAACATTGCTTTATGCTACATGCATGGCTTCTGAAGATTGCTTCCGTGAAAATTATCACTAATAAAACACGAAGAAGCCAATAAGAGACTAGGGGCCTCCCAGTCCCTGGCTGCCTCACCAAGGTCAGCTCGTTTTGATTTGGATATCCGAATCCCAGAAAACTAATATAAGGCTGTGTTTGAATCTAAGGATTCGAAGACCATCTGTCTTAATACTAACTTATTGTTTAGTAATTTTGGTGGATTTGAAATCGATTCACTTCAAATCCCTATTTGGAATACCTCAACACAAAAACAGCCTATAGTTTATGCTGAGAAATAAACAGAGAAAGCAAGGTTAACCTTAAGTTCAGTTTCTTTAGAGGATTTACAGATTAAATAACTCAAGTTTTATAGGAAATATACATGCTAGTCTTGTAAGTTCGTGCAAGTTTCAGATCCTGCCAAGCGAAAAAAAAAAAAAAAAAAAAACCTCTGTTCTACCATTGACCTAAGTCTTTTACTTTTACAGTGATATTATTAAGGGATCAACCAAAAAAAAAAACCTGGACTTCCAAACCCTCGTGGAGATATGCCATTCCTTTAGCCGCCCCAAGGATAATGTTTAGTCTTGTAATCCAAGGAATTGGAGGCACAGACCTGTTGAAAAGATGATCTTCCATGCTCTTATTATGCATGTACTCATAAACCAGTAATCGCTGGATTCCTCTTTCTCCATCCGTCGAACAGTATCCTAAAAGCTTAACGAGATTGGGGTGATCTACCACTCCAAGGAATTGGACCTCTGCAATCCATTGTTTGTGGCCCTACAGAACAGATAAGAAAGTGAAGGTAGTCGAAAAACAAAACTCATCATGAACTAAACCAAAGTCATGGCTTGTGCTTGAGACTCATAAATGCGAGTCCTAGTGAAGTTTTGACGGTCTCTGATTGTACCCGTTCATCTACAATGCTTCATTGATGGGCTACAGAGGGAATTTGTTATTTAGATGGTTCTTGTTCGACTACCTTCCTCTACAGACCTATTGATAGTATGAGTGTTCCAAGGTTAACGTAATTAAACACGCAGGTTGAGAAATTATCAGAGCCAATACATCGGTTAATACAACAATTTAACTATAGTCCACCATTATGACAGAGATGTTTCTGTAGAAAATTCAGTAGTCCAAAACAGAGCACAATATCAAGCTTGATATATTTGCTTTAGCCTTGACAAAATTGGAGGCTCATGTATGCTTGCTCCTACAGAGTGATGATGCAATTTTTACAAGGTAGGTGTGGCTAGAAGTCCCCGACTTACCCTACCTAGGCACTAGGCTCCCTGGGCAACCTATAACATTGGGCTGTATTCCCTTCAGAGAATCAAAAGCAACATTTGATTACTAATCATGTCAATGTTTCTAAGGAATACCAACTTATAAGCCTAGTAAGCTACTTCTATCACCGATCCGTTTTAGATGAAACCTCCTAGTGATTAATTTAACAATGTATCCATTTACCACCAGAGAGCTCAGGTTTTAGCTAATTTTCTGATTTTTTCATTGTTCTGTATATTTCATTATAGTAATCTTGAATTGGGGAAACATTATCACGAGCGAAGATTTTGCCCTCATATTTGAAAAAATAACTTGAAGTTCATTACGATTTACGATGAAGGGATGGACTCAATGATATCTACAGATGTACAATAACATTATAGGAAAGACAATCAGTTAACCGCAAAATTTTCGATCCACATCAAATAATTTGTTCACAGAGTGATTCCTATTATGTAAGTTGTTAGTTTTACACAACTAATTTATAATTTTCAAGGATAGCAGCACTATAAGCAGAAAATGTTGATCTCTCTCTCTCTCTCTCTCTCTCCCCCCATGTTCACACACAAGGTGAGAGAAAGAAAAGACGTACCTGCAATCCTCGTGTATTGAGCTTCTTAATGGCAACTACGGTAGGGGGACCATCAGGGGGCTTGATGGAGCCCTTGTACACACTACCAAAACCACCTTCCCCAATCTTGAGAAGCCTGTTGAAATTGTTAGTAGCTTCTCGGAGCTCCATTAGAGAAAATGGCTTCAAACTTTGTTCTCTGTCTCTGTATATTTCTGGAATGCTCCTCCTTGAGCGTGGGGAGGATATAGAACCGGTGGATTTAGCTGCACGAGCAGAATCATCTGGTTTGGTTCTGGAGTTGCTCAATTCAGGCGCTGATGTCCCAGCCCTCGCCTTCCTCTTCTTCTCTTCGAATATGTGAAAACACCTACACCTCATAATTTTCCAGAATTATATTTAATTGTAGAGAGAGATGGAATTCTGAAGCGGATCAGATATGATGAAGACGACATTACTGTAAACGTAATATATTTATTTTGACCCTTTTCAGATTAACAAATATATATTTAGACCGTCCGAAGAAAAGTAAAATACATTGACTACCAGGGTGTTTCTATAAGACTAGGTTTATCAATAAACCGCTCCAACCCAACTTATAATAAAATATTTATTTCTCTCTCCTCCACATACATAATCTATTTCACAATTTAAAAAAAAAATATTTTTATATTTTATCAACAACCCAATAATTTAATAAATGTTAATTATTTTTATTCAAATACATAACGTATTTCCCAATAAAATTAATATTTTTGCTATGATTTAATAATTGCATATTCTTTTCCGCACTTTTTTTAATATATTTCAAGGAAAAAAGAGTTATTTTAATTCCGTAAAGGTGATTTTTTTCGGTGCGCTTAAAATAACATGCTAAAATAATAACCAAATTAGATATCCAAATCCGCATAAAAAAAAATAATGGTTCAGTTCGGCTCAGAAAGGTCAAATAGTTAACGAATATTTTCGATTCGGAACTCGGGTTTCGATCCGATTTCGATAATCTCCAAGCTCCATGCACAGCCGTAATGTCAATATTAGGCTCTACTTATAGAGAAACAAATAAGGATTATAATGAAAAAATTAACTTTTGTAAAATAAAAATTATTTTATTTATTTATTATTAAAATTATATCCAATAAATAATTTAATACGACCAATGAGGTAATGACATGTAACAGGTTGTGAAAGAGGATTGGGTTGTGGAATAGGTTGGTTGACCTGGTGGTGGAAGGTCATAAAGCTTTTTATAATGAATCTTTTTTTTTTTTTACATATTTTTTTGTCTTATTTGGATGACCCTCAAGTGAGGGTCACCAATGATCATGGTCTAAGTTTCAATATCTTATAAATTGTTTCAAGAACTTATAAGATGTAACGTTTAGAAAGCGTATAAGTTAACAAAGTGTTTGGATAAAAAAACTTATAAGTTTACAATTGAATATAGTGATTCAACTATAAATTTGAGGTCTAATTTAAAGTTAATACTAAACACACATTTTGATTAGTGTATAAAGTGTGTGTAGTGTGTGAAGTGTGTGTAGTATGTGAAATGTGTGTAGTGTGTGTGATATGTGTAGTGTGTGTAGTGTGTGTAGTGTGTAAAATGTGTGTACTGTGTGAAGTGTGAGTGTAGTGTGTGAAATATATATAGCGTGTGTAGTGTGTGAAGTGTATGTAGTGTGTGTAATATGTGGAATGTTTGTAGTGTATGAAGTGTGAGTGAGTGTGTGAATTGTGTGTGAAATTTTCAGTTTAATAATTAAGATCTTAAAAAATAAGATGAAAATAAGATGGGGTATAGCAACTTATTTTTTTTAGATCTTATAAGCTCTTAGAGCTTATCTTTGTGTGTTATAAGCTGCTAAACATCTTTTTTTGTCAAACAATTTGCAAGATCTTATAAGCTCATAAGCATCTTATAAGATGTTTTTAGGAACTTATAAGCTCAGCCAAACACCCTCTTAGCTTATTTCAAACGTCTTATAAACCCTAACATCTTATGAGTATTGGAGCTTATAAGATGTAACTTTTAAGAGTTTATAAGTTAATAAAGTATTTAGATAAAAGAGTTTATAAACTTGCAATTGAATAGTGATTTAGCTATTAAGTGTGTATAGTGTGTAATGTGTGTAGTGTGTGAAGCGTGTGTAGTATGTGAAACGTGTCTAGTGTGTATAACGTGTGAAATATGTGTAGTGTGTGAAACGTGTGTGCAGAATGTATGTAGTGTGTGAAATATGAGTGTAACTTATAAGATTTTAAAAAATAAGATGAATTAGAGGAACGTATTTTTTTGAAGTTTATAAGCTCTAAGAGCTTATTTTTACATCTTATAAGTTATCTAACATCTTATTTTGTCAAACACATTTCAAGAACTTATAAGTTCCTCAAAACATCTTACTACAGGAAAAGTGTTACGCTACCCCTGCAAATACTACAATACATGCATCACTTAGATATTATATCACTATCCCTTAGCTCTTATAATTATATATTAAAAGAGAAATCATTTCTACAAATTGCACTCTATAAAAATCTCGAAAATAAAAAGTATTTTTTTAATATCTAAATATCAAAAAGATAAGGTTTTCTATATTTTTCGGCTGTAATTTTAAATTTAATTACAACAAGAAAATTCATAAAAAATTATTTAGTTATTCTTTTTATTCTGTTCTTTTTTGAAACATGATCTCTTCTCTCTTCTATTTTTAGAAGAAAAAAATGTATATATATTTCTATACTATAATGTATATAGTATTGAATAATTCCTATTATATGGATGTCATATATAGTAGGCATTTTTATAACATAACTATTGAGTAGTTTTTATTTTATGGATGCAATATGTAGAAAAAAATTCTTTTGTGATATTCCTGTCACTAATTACAGGGCCCGTTTAGTGATCTAGTTCCTTTAAAAATTTGCGGTAACAATACGGAGCCAACTAAATTTCTTAATGCAATCCATTAATTTAATAAAATATTATTATAAAATGACTAAAACATCTTTAATGAAAATATAATATATATATATATATATAAATTAAAAAATATATATATAACATCTAAAAAACTAAACTACAAAATTTAATTTTCTTCTTTCGTACTAGCTTCAATTAGACCAATTTCTTTTCCAATACTCAAGGATCCTAGTTTTTTCAAAGTCGCATTAATAGAGGTCCTAAATAATTACGAAGAATAAATTAATATGGACAACTTAATATTCTATTAGTTATTTGTCACTTTTGTAGTTATTATGTATTCCCTCTGTCCTACCTTATACATTTTTCGTTTTCGTCCGTTCCAAACGAACTTACACACTCCTTAAAAAAGAAAGTTATATCACAATTTCCACCCTAAAAATCTCCACCCTCAGTTCACCTTTAAAAACTCAACAAAATCTCATAAAATAATTTTTCTTATTTTTATGTCAATCCTCCTATGCAAGATAAGATGGGACCGAGGAGGTATCGTTTATCAAATTCTTTTTTCCTGTAATTTGAATCTTCAAAAGGCATTGATGATGCTGCTTGCAAGAATGAGATAAATTTGCAAATTGTCGACAAGAATACCAAGAGCCTTATCCATACACATCTCTATCATAAATTGCAACCGTTTGTAAAAAAAAAATCAAACTATATCCTCTATTTAGCCATTTCTTTTTATGAAACTACGATAGAAAGACATGGACAAGCTGTTTGAATTCTTTGCATATAAAAAGAGCATGAGTATTAATTTTTCCTTTCAAATATTTGTGTTTTCAGTTATGTTAATGTTACAAATTTACAAGAGCTTCGATTTATGATGATTGTTGTTTAAATTTCGACGACCATTTTCCTTTCTTTTGTCTTCCTCTTTCTCCTTGGTTTTCTTACTTCTCCTCTATTTGAACAGTGTTACTTATATATTAGTTCTCGATAGAAGTCAAGTCACCACTTTTACTTATAACGTAATGATATTCTCAAAATATGAGACATATAATTATGCCTTTCTAACGCGAAAAAAGTTCATTCTATTTCACAGTTGGATATGTGCGAATTCCCTATCTCAAAATTCATATCCCATGTTAAAACGACACCGTTTACTTTCAATAATAATTAGAGGTTAATCGGTTCACTGTAGTTGAGTTAAAAATTTGCTTTCTCCTTTTTTTCTTCCTTTTTTTGCTCGTGCATCAATTTTCCTTCAAAGGTCTCCTATTTTTATCACACCATAAAATTTCAGTCGAGTGATTGAATGCAGTCCTCCAAATTTGTAGAGTTTTTTTTTTTCATTCTTTGAGGAAGAACTTATGAGTAATTCTTAAATTACCAAATGTTGGATAAATATATAGAGGTGATGATTGGATCAAGACTACAAGACCTCTTAATTCTATGTCAAGAATGGTGGTGGTAAAATTAATTTAGCATGGATTGATTCAACTCGTTCTATATTTTAGATGGACTAGACATATAAATCTTAATTTGAAGTATTATCAGATCGAATATGTCGGACCTAATGGATCAAAAATTTGAGAGGTTGCATATATACCAACCAAAAAATATTAGTAAATTTTAGAAGATGCGTTGGAATGAACTCATTATTTTAAACTTGATAAAAATTTGGGTTGATTTGATTCAGGATATGGCATAGACCCAAAAGATTGGATCGGTCGGATGATCCAAATTACACCTCTAGCCAAAAGTAGTGCCATTAAATTATGGGTGATGTTAAATGGGCAAAATCTACCATATCAGACCCAATTATTTATTTATTTTTTAATTGTATTTTCTGGTCCACCTTCCCCTATTACCCTACACTAATTTGGGCTCCAACTCCGTTATTTATGCCGCCAAAAAACCTTGCTGCTAGAGACAAAATCAACCCGAATCGACGGATCGATTCAGTAGATCCGATATTTTAAATGGATCGAGTTATAAAAATATAGGTTTGAAATCATAGTATATTATAAGAGAATACCTCGGATCGCATCTTGAATTGGTCCAATCGAATCGGACTGCTCGAATTATCACCTCTACTTGCTGCACATTTTAAATTTTAGAGCAAACATCATTACATTTGTTTGCTTCCAAATTACCAAAATCGGCAGCAACAAAATGCACTATTTCTGACCTAGTAAATCGTAAATGTACAGTGTTAGTATAGTCAGAGACGGATGTATGTGTACAACAGGTATGGGGACATGTGCCCCGTCACAATTTTTCACTTTTACAATTTTTTTATATTTGTAGCTAATATAAGTTATACTAGAAAAAAGGTAAAGCGCCCCCTCCCCAAATAATTAGAGGATGTTTTGTAATAAGTTTTAACTCTTTTATATTGTTTTAAGAGCCTATAAAATATATTTTCTTAAGAGTTTATAAGTTAATAAAGTGTATGGATTATGGAACTAGTAACTTGTGTCATCACTCAGTGTAGTATCATATATAACTAGAAAAATAAGTAATAGTTATGTGTAGTTCATTTGTCCCCCCATCGCAAACAAACTCTGGAATCCGTCCCTGAGTGTAGCTAATGACAAACAAGGTCGATTCCACAAGGATTGTGCTCTGTATCAAATTTAGCCTAATCTTAATAATTCAACAATATAAAGACTCTCAGATAGTGATTGGTTATTGATTAAACTCACATTTAAATTGCAGAAAATAAACACTTGAATAAAAGGAAGCAAATAACAAATGAATGATTCAAATAAGTGCCAGAATGACTTTATAAATCGACCTAAATATGTAAATACACTCACAACGTTATTATATTCATAATTTGGACTAGATTGTTACTCAGATGCACCATCGGTTTTCTTGGTGGATCAGATTTAAGAAATGCAAATGTAAATCAAGAATCTATAATTAATATGAGAAAGAGGAGTATGAATGAGTAAAAGGAAACTGATAATCGAAATAATGGAATTGAATTCAAATGAAAATTATGGAAAACTTTTTGAAATATAAAAGTGGGGGTAATTCAGACATTTTAAAATATGATTACATTTTTTTAATTTTTTGAGAGTGTAATGTGTGAAAACGTGTATCTAAAAAGTAGTCAGTGTAATGTGTAAAGGAAAGACGTGAAGAGAGAGATGATGTTGCAATTCAAATTGACCAAAAACAGTCTACATTTATTATGTCAATTTTTGGTCTTCGTCAATCGTCATTCTCCCATACCCATCTTCCGCTCACTTACAAATTCCCAATCACATTTATTTAGGGGCTAATTTCACATTTATTTAGGACTTAATTTCATAATGCAATCTAAATTATTAGTCATTTTTTTATTTTTAGTTCAAATAAAAATATATTTTCGATTGCAATCTGTAGAACGTAATTTTGTTGCCGTATGCAACTTTACTCATATTTCACACTACATAGGCTATGTGTCATGTACATGACCCCATGGCCAAATAATATGGCAGCACGTTACCACTAATTTTTAAAAGAAAAATTGAAAATACATTTATTTGAAAAATAAAATTATAAATTATTTAAAATTTTAAAATATTTTATTAAAAAATATAAATATAATATAAATTTCTAAATACTTTTATATTAAAAAAGAATTATGTGTAAATTTTAAAATCTAGGAAATAAAAAAAAAAGTTAATTTTAAAAATTATGAATTTTTTTTTTAAAAAAAAGAAAATTTGAAAATACTTCTATTTTGAAAATTTCAAAAAAAAAAAGAAAAAAAAATACTTATAAATTATTTAAAATAATTTATTAAAAACAAAGTACATAAATTTCAAAATAATTTTACATAAAAATAGATGCTCCACGTGACCCCATTCAAGGTGCTCGGAACGCACCTCAAGAAGCTGCTCTCAAGCTACGAATCCCAATCCCGAACAATTACTTACCGGGATAGCTGCTCTCCTTCAAGGAGCAAAAATCACTCCTGCTGCAACGCCTGAACAAGTGCAGTCCAGGGTAATAAGCCAGTTCAATCAATTCAAGGCTCCTACATTTCATGGCTACGAGGGCCCTGAGGTACTTGAAGAATGGATCAGGACTTTGGAGGACATCTTTGAGCATATGGCCTGTTCGGATGCCCAGAAGATTTCGTATGCTATTTTCCAACTCAAGGAAGATGCAAGAGTGTGGTGGAATGACTATTGGACGATAAGGACGGTGGAGGAGATGAATGCCCTTACTTGGGCTATGTTTAAGGAGGTAGTGATGGAGAAGTACTGTAACAGCCCGATTTTCTGGACTATTTTTAAGTAATTATAAACCTCAAAATCAAGCCATAATATTTAATTTATTTAATTAAATACTATATTTTAAAATCAAGCCATTACGAAAATAGTAATTTAACATAATCATATATAATGTCACAATATTTTATGAAATAAAGTATATTAAAATCAATATTGAAAATATACGAAATATTTTAAAAACTTTAAGAATTTTGATGATAATATTAAGCAATTGGCAGCGAAAAATATAATTTTTTCAAACCAGGCACATCTTAAACATCCCTTCAATCAAATTAACATTCTAGTATAAATCACTGATAATTTGTTAAGTATCTAGAACATGTAAAAACTTATTAAAATATTTCTCAATTATGACTCTAACACATCAGTTCACCATAATAATTTCATCAAGTACTCAATTATAATTACAAATTATATAAATCACCTTAAACTCCTAGCATACCATAATTTCATAAGATCTCAACTACCACATATTACAAGTCCAAAACTTCACCATACTTTTGAAATAATGTAATCCTAATCATAAACACCATATTGCACACATTTAATTATTAAGTTCAAATAAAAATTATTTATAACTTTATACCACGATATGCTTTTCGGCTCCGCCTCTGCTTCATTTGCTCATTCCATTTCTACCTGAGATTCAATAATGGGTTGGGGTGAGCTTCCTTCAGCTCGTGGGAGTCACAGTTTATCACATTAATTATAAATACAAAGTCATACAATGTAACAATTATCATATGATGCGCTTGTATTGGCAAGACACATAGAGCTAACTTGTATTGGCAAGTAGCATACTGGTTGAAATGTATGGCCCAGCAACTAGGGGTCGGGTCAACACTCCGGGCCGGATCAACCCGACCCGAAGCAACTGAGCCCAGGAAAGCAAGCTCAACAACCGGCCCAGAAGCGCGCATGAACCTGGAGCAGCCCAATCGCGGCATATTTGGAAGGTAAGATCCCCACGATCTTCTTCCAACTCCCATGCAGAGATGATAGGCGTAATTGTAGGGATTTAGTTAGGGTTTGAGTTGAGCAGTATAAATAGGAGAATTGTACTCAGAATTAGGGTTGGCACTTTGTACTCCTAAACTACTACGTGTAAGCTTGAAAAGGAGATAGTGAAAAAACACCTCGGCAGGTGATATTTTAAGCCCGTGGACGTAGATCTCCGGATCGAACCACGTACATCCTGTGTTCTTTAAGTTTCTCGCATTGATTTACGTTACAAACTGATTTTCGTTCGGAGTTCATTTGATAACCGGATTGTGCTTTATCAATTGGCGCCGTCTGTGGGAACGTTTGGCAAGAAAACCCTAGTTTTTCATCGCAATCGCTATGGTGAATACTCGTAGGTCCGCTAATCCTACTCGGTCCCGTTGTGATCCTCCTGTGGACCAGATTCCGTCGCCCCGTCAACGAAACCAAGATCCGCCCGCGGAGCATGCTAACATGCCGAATCATCCCCCTGCTGATGATCCGGCGCAAGTTAATTTCCCGCCAGCCCCCGAGCTGTCGCAGGTGCAGCGGGCCTTTCTTCAGGAACACGCCGCTTTGTTCCAAGAATGGAACGACCGGCGCGTCCACTCCGGTGAGCGTGCCAACAATGGCGCGGTGCACGTGAGAATCCACCCCGTGATTTGTCACGTGACTTGGACGAAGATCCCCCTCATCTAGTGAGGCTTGAGCGTCGACGACGAAGGACAGCTTCTCCGGTGGATAACTGCAGTTCTAATGGGTCGAGGCCTCGAGACGTCCACGAAGGCGTACATCGCCGAAGACCTGCGGACGCCCCGAAGCGTGCTCGCTTAGACCAATCCCGTATGCTGGATCCCATGGAACAAGAGCAAGCCCAATTTGCCGTGGAGCTTGACAAGGTTTTGGGTCTTGATGCCGATGGGGAGATCATCACCCCGTTCTCTGACGAGATTCTTGTTGTCCCACTCCCTGATGGTTTCAAGCTTCCCCCAGTGGCCGTATACAACGGCACTGGGGATCCAAGTAATTTTTTGAACGCCTTTAAGTAAGCTATGTTCAACCGCAACTGCACTCCTCACCACCTGTGTAAGGTGTTTCCTGAGTATCTCCAGGATGAGGCTAGACTTTGTTTCGATTCTCTACCACGGGGTAGCGTTACTTCTTTTCGCGATCTCGCCGAACAGTTTTGGGAGCGTTTTCATACGCGGGCAAAGCCCATGGCCACCTTGGCCGACCTCATGAATATGGAACAGCGGGATGGAGAAACTGTCACCCAATTTCTTGATCGCTTTACGGCGGAGAGTCTTAAGGTGGGGAGCCGGTCAGACGATGTTATCATTAACGCCTTCATGAATGGCCTTCGTCCCGGACCGCTCTACACTGAGCTGGTTCGGAACCCTCCAGCTGCGACCCGGGCTTTGTTTAGCATTGTGTGCAGATACGCCAAGGCTGAGGAGCAGACTCGCCATAAGCGTGAGAAGCATGCTAGCAAACGGCAGTCAGATAGAGCACAAGCCGGGCCCAGTACTCGGCCTAGTGCCTTCTCTCGTCTAAACCGAGGACGTTCGGAATCTCGTGGAGATATCCCACAACTTACTCCGCTTACAAAATCACGAGCCAAAATTCTTTCTGTTCACAAGAATGATCTGCGGCCGTGTCCGCGAATGACTGCTCCGGCAGAAAAGCGTAACCGCGACAAGTGGTGCGCGTACCACCATGATCATGGCCATGAAACAGAGGAGTGTAGAGAGCTCGGCAAAGAAATCGAAGATTGTCTAAAGAAAGGTTTCTTACGGCAGTATGTTGCTCGAACCGACGACAGGCCTCGGTAAAGCAAGAATGGAGGTTCACAACAAAACGGCGGAAGCTATAATGACCGTGGTTCACGTCAAAATAGGCCGCAATGGCAGAATAATAGGCCTGGGCACAACAACTATGCGCGGCAGGACCAAGAAAATCGTCAACAACCCCACTTTTTGCCGCCACTGTCTCCTCAGGGAGGACCCGAAGACAATCCGCCTACTCATGTCGTAAATGTGATTTATGGAGCCATCCCCACCGGGGCTTCCCGAAGTGCCTTGAAGGCGGAAGCACGCCGGCCTCCTCCCGAGGAGCCGCGTCACAAACGCCTCCACCAATCTGAAACCGTCAGTTTTACTGACAAAGATCCTGTTCCCGAGCTCACCCCACATACCGACGCCATCGTCATTGACATGATCGTAGCTAATGTCACGATAAAGCGGGTTTTCGTTGACAATGGAGCTGCAGTTAGTGTCATATTCACCGACTATTTTCAAAAAATGGAAATTCCTCTTGAGCAGCTCCGACCGGCCCCCGGACCGCTACAGACCTTCACCCAGGGTGAAATCCAACCTGAAGGAGTTATTAACCTCCCCGCATCTCTTGGAACTTATCCGGCGATAAAAACCATCTTCGTGGATTTCTATGTGGTTAATTCCCCGTCCCCATACAACATGATTTTGGGTCAGGACTGGCTTACCCCGGCGAGAGCCGTTTGCTCCACATACCACCTCGTGCTGAAATTCCCTAAATCACATGGCGAGGTGGCTATCCACGGCAATCAGCGAGTCTCTAAGGAGTGCATGTATGTCGCGCTAAAAAAGGCAACAAAGGTTCCCCCTAAGCCACAGTTTCAGGTAACAACCTCGGCTCTCACATCTGATTCATCTACATCGCTAGGGGACAACACTGTTCAGGTGCCGCTTGATCCAGCCAAGCCTGAGCAAACTGTAACTGTCGGCCCTGTGGATGTGCCGTGGTTACATAATGCCATCATCCAGACCTTGCGGGAGTATTCTGAAGTCTTCGCATGGTCTCTTTGGACATGCCTGGGGTCTCTCCGGATATCATAACTCACAAAAAGTTGAATATTGATCCCAATGTGAAGCCCATACAACAAAAATGGAGGAAATTCACTCCGGAGCGGAACGCAGACATCCGAATTGAAGTGCAACAGCTTCTAGATGCAGACATCCTGTTTGAAGTACATTACCCTTCTTGGTTATCTAATCCGGTGATGGTAACGAAGTCCAGCGGGGCATGGAGAATGTGCGTAGATTTCTCTGATCTTAATAAGCATTATCCAAAAGATTGTTATCCTTTGCCCTCTATCGACCAAAAAGCCGAAGCCATTACTGGGCACAAGGCACTTTGCTTCTTGGATCTATACAAGGGATACCACCAAATCCATATGGATCACTGGGACACACTCAAAACGGCATTTATCACTGACTTCGGATGCTTTGCCTTCAAGAAAATGCCTTTTGGGCTCAAGAATGCGGGAGCCACCTACCAGCGCCTTATGGATCACGTCTTTCGAGGTCAAATTGGTCGTAATGTTGAGGTATATGTTGATGATCTTGTTATAAAAAGTACCTCTCAATCTGCATGTGTGCAAGATATTGCTGAAACATTGAGCACCTTGCGGCGTTATAATTTGCGTCTCAATCTGGCAAAATGCACCTTCGGCGTTGGCTCCGGAAAATTTCTGGGCTATGTGGTCTCACAGCATGGCCTCCAGGCCAATCCGGCCAAGATTCGAGATGTATTGGATCTGCAACCGCCGAAGACGGTAAAGGAGGTTCAGCGCCTTACTGGTGGTCTGGCGGCCTTAAATCGTTTCCTGTCTAAGGCCACGGAGAGCCAACTTCCATTCTTCAAAATTCTGCGGCAGGCAAAGCAATTTGAGTGGACTCCGCAGTGCACCGAAGCTTTTGAGGCCCTAAAGCACCATATTAAGCAGTTGTCCACTATGTCCGCTCCTCTCCCCGGAGAACCTCTATATGTATATTTAGCCTCCGCCGAGGAAGCCATCAGCGCGGCTCTTGTGCGCGAGGCTAATGGAACACATCACCCCGTATATTTTGTGAGTCGAGCGCTCCAAGAGGCGAAAACCCGGTACTCCGTGATGGAGAAAACAGTGCTGGCTCTCGTCATGGCGACCCGACGTCTGCGACCTTATTTCCAAGGACGTGATATCAGGGTTCTTACTAATCACCCCATTCGTCAAATTCTTGTCAAGCCCGATGTGTCAGGGCGCCTCGCTAAGTGGGCTATCAAGCTGGGAGAATATGATATTCAATTTCTCCCACGCCGAGCCATCAGGGGTCAAGCCCTCGCAGATTTTTTGGCCGAGGTGCCAGTGGATAACCCCCAACCGTCTGCAAATAACGCCAGTCCTAACCCCGCTGCCCTCGAAGCTCCGACCCGTAAGTGGCAACTGTATGTGGATGGTGCTTCCGCGGTTCGAGGAAGTGGTGCTGGGGTCCTTCTCATTGGCCCCGAGGGCGTTGAAATCAAATACGTCCTACGGTTTAAATTCAAGGTGACTAATAATGAAGCGGAATTTGAGGCAGTCCTTGCCGGGCTCCGGCTCGCTCAATCCTTTGCAACCTCCCATCTCCAGCTCTTCACGGATTCCGAGGTTATCTCTAATCAAATCAAAGGCGCCTACACGGCCAAGGATGAAACGTTGAGAAGGTACCTCGCTTTGACACTCAAACTTTTGTCAACTTTTGCTTCAGTTGATATCCAGCAGGTACCTCGTAAACAGAATGTTCAAGCTGATGCTCAGCAAAATGGCCTCCGCGGTCTTTACCAACATGTCTCCGGACATCATAGTCGAAGATGCCCTTCATCCGGCAATTTATGAGGCCACAGTCTCTGTATTGACTGAAAGCAATCCCAATTGGATGACCCCGATCATCCATTATCTCCGGGATGGTACGTTGCCAACTGACAAATTGCAAGCTCGGAGGATGGTTCTTAAAGCACCTAAGTATGCACTCCACGATGGGATTTTGTACCGCCGGTCGTACTTACAACCGAGTCTTCGGTGCCTTGCTCCTGCCCAGGCTGATTATGTTCTTCGGGAATTTCACGAGGGGGCCTGTGCCAGCCATATTGGTTCACGGACATTGGCCAAGAAAATTTTTCGGTGGGGGTACTACTGGCCCACATTGTTTAACGATGCCCATGATTTGGTGGCCAAGTGCGACAGGTGTCAGCGACACTCTCGCATAAAGCATCTACCACAAATCGAGCTCACTGACATACAAAGCGCCTGGCCATTTATCCAATGGAGAATCGATATTGTGGGCCCGTTTCCAGTCGCTCCGGGGGGACTCAAATTTCTTGTGATCACTGTTGATTACTTCACCAAATGGGTTGAAGCCGAACCTCTCACCGCCATCACTGGTCAGAATATTTTGAAGTTTGTCTGGAGTAATATCATATGCCGCTTCGGCATCCCGAGCACCATTATCTCAGACAACGGCAAACAGTTCGCCAATGACCCCTTCCGGTCATGGTGCGAGGAGCTCCACATTAAGCAAATTTTCACCTCGGTCGCTCATCCTCAAGCCAATGGTCAAGTCAAAGTCACCAATTGCACACTCCTTACGGGTCTGAAGAAACGCTTAGATCAAGCTAAGGGTCTTTGGGCCGAGAATCTTCCACAGGTTCTTTGGGCCTATCGCACCACACCGCACATCTCAACCGGAGAAACCCCCTACAGCCTCACTTACGGTTCCGAGGCCATCATTCCTGCGGAAATCGGTGTGCCTAGTCCCCGCCTCGTTACTTTGGATCCCGAGGCTAATAATGAAGCCATCCGTGCTAACTTAGACGAGCTCGAATATCGTTGTGATCAATCTTTCATCCAGCAAGCCAAGTGTAAGCAACGCGCAGCTCAGTATCACCACCTTCGGGTTCGGGGTGCTCAGTTTAATGTCGGAGACTTGGTACTCCGGCTCAACTCAGCCAGCAAGGCTGCCCCCGAGGGAAAATTGCATGCCGCCTGGGAAGGTCCTTATCGCGTCATTGTCGCGGATGACTCCGGGTGCTACCAGTTAGCGCATCTTGATGGAACTCCGATTCCCCGAACCTGGCATGTTAACAACCTAAGGCGTTTCTATCTATGAGCACCAAGAGACAAGTATCGTTTCTACCTTTATATTCCTTGTACATTCTTTTAATTCCCATACTGTCGCGTATTCTTAGTTATGAGTTCCCTTTGTATTTTTTAATTGTTCCGACAATTACTTTGAATAAAGTTTTTACTTTACGAATCTTACCGTACTTTCTTCTGCGCTACGGGGACGCCCTAGCTTAGACTTACTATATTTATCTGTCTCCGGACAGTTTGATCTCTCGCCCGATCCGTCTGGGGAGATTAACATTAGGTCCCCAGACTTATATTCCCTCTCGCCAGTTTAACCGGAGAGGTCCTTAACTCCCGCCCGATCCGTCCGGGGAGATTCTTTGCCTTGTTTTTCTAGCAGGCATTATGTACATATGGTGCTCCCGAGTACCTGTTAAAGTAATTACGCATGCATTCTGGTTAAAAGTTCATTACTTTTCTTTCAAAGTACATATCATTACATACCAAAATGTTTCTATCATTTTTATCAACCACAAAAATTTCTTTACATTACTGCATAGACCGCTACAATAATAAGCCTTATTTTCGGCCTCCGAGCCAATACTCGGCGCTCCGGCGTTGAGATCCATCTCGGGAACTTCTTCGTGTCCTCCTGGACCCCGAGGCTTCTCGGCTTTGAGCCCCTGCTCTTTCCCTACTACGGCTCCCTCTACGCCGCAGACTCACCCTTGGCACTTGTCTTGGAGCATCGCCCCTTGCCCTGCCTCGAGGACTCGGCTGAGGCGCTGGCCTCGAAGTCTTGGCCCATTACGCGGGATCCCACTCCGCGGGGTCCATCACCTCGATCTCCTCAGCCAGCTTCTCGACCTCCTCTTCCGCGACAACTACGGGAATTTCCTCGACTGCGGTTACTGGGGCCGGCTCCTGGATTACTATCCCTTTGCCTTTTCCCGCCGGTTTCTTTTTACCCTTCCGAGGCGCTTTCGCAATCTCTTGGCCCCGGCTGGAGTTCGCGATATACTCTTCGGCAGTGTGCAGCCACCTGCCGCGTCCTCTCAGACCTTCGTACATATTCAGGAGTAACATCAGCACCTCCCGCTTTCTTATAAGCTCCGAGGACTCAGCATGACCAGTCGTCATCAGCGATGAGATTTCGCCTTGAATCTCGGTGATCCGCTCCTCAACCTCTTCGAAAGTCAGCAAACCGTATTCCATTAGTATCCGGTCATACTCCCTTTGATGGATAATGACGCGGTCAAGTTCGGCCACCGTCGACAAGTACTTCAGTTCCTGGTCTCTAGCCTTCTCCTTCTTGCCTCCTCGGCCTCTTTGGCCCTTCTCTCCGCTATGGCCAGCCTTCTCTCCAACCGAGGAACCACTTGCTTTTGCAGGTTATCCTTCTCCCCGCGGAACCAGTCTAAGGATTGCATGAGTTTCTTTATTGTATTATGCAGCTCCTCGGTATCCTCCTGATCGGACAACACAATCAGTGCAAAAGATAAAACTCAACACATCGCTGGGCAATTACTCCATCATATGGACAAATCAACTTTATATTCAAAAAGACGAGCATACATTGTCAAAGGTTTTTACAACAGAATTACAATTATTTCTATCATCTACTATATTAAGACAGGGCCTCAAAATTGCGGGGAACAACTGACCTCCCCCTCTTCGGTTCCTTCAACTACCTCCGGCACCC
This sequence comes from Ajuga chamaepitys, assembly GCA_958295605.1. Taxonomy (NCBI): domain Eukaryota; kingdom Viridiplantae; phylum Streptophyta; class Magnoliopsida; order Lamiales; family Lamiaceae; genus Ajuga; species Ajuga chamaepitys. Next base: position 21,521,347 of record OY282498.1, on the reverse strand, counting down.
CCCCATCCTCCTCATCCACCTCGTGCTCCACCTCCTGCAGTTCTCCGATCACCCCTGCCTCATTTCCCGCGGCCTCCGCGGCGATCTCCATGCGTGGAGGTGGATCTTTGTTCCGGGGGTCTGGGACGAACTCACCACTACAAAATGCCAAGAACTCTTGATCTTGGTCCACCTCGCAGTTTGAGATCTCCTCGGCACTTAAGAGCTTCTTCTTTTCCGCCAGTGCCTTCACGAGAGGCCACTCCGGGATACGAGCCAGGGCCTCGTAATACGCCTCATCTACCCCTCCCATGGCGTTGAAGTCATACCCGAACTCTGGAAGGTAGACGTCCACATTCGGATAGACTTCCTTAATTCTCTCCAGCAGCACTGATCGGGTGGCCGCATCTCCAACTCTGACGAAGTTGGTCTGAAAATCGAGGAAAGTGCTCGTTTGGAACAGCTTCTCGGCAAACGCCCTTAGCACCGCCTCTTGCCCGTCCACCACAGCCGCTTCCCAGGCCTTTATCTCCGCCCGCAGTTCGGCCGTTTCACCACGAAGTGCCCCAGCCTCCTTCTCCACTTCACGCAGCCACGCGACCTCCTTCTCCACCAGGGCGGCTCTCTTGCGCGCCTCGGACAGATCATGCGTTAATATGTCGTTGCGCGCGCGTAGCTCCCTCGCAACCTCGGCCAATTCCTTTTTGGCCTCCCTCTTGCTCCTTCGACCGATGTCCATGATCCCTCGCGCCAAGTGCAACAGCTCCTCGGCATCCTCCCCCTCCAAACCCAACACACTTATGGGCCCCTGCTCCTTCACAAACAAGACACCGGGGTCAATATCAGCACTATACGGGAACTATCCGCAAGGTTTTCACCTCAGCGAAGGATTATGTAACTTTACCTCGGCGCTCTGCTCCATGCGGAGTCTTTTGGCCGCCCCCGGAGGTGTCACGGATGGTTCCGACCTTCTTTTAGTACCGGGGGTTGACCCCGTTGCCACCACCCGTTCCTCCGACCCCATTGATGGCCTCGGACTGGGTGACGCCCTCCCTCTGGGGGGCACTTCGGTCGCTATCCCCTTCATCTTTGCTGCCACGGGCACCGCGGGGCTTCCCGCAGACTCCTTTCCAAAGCGTCCCACTGCACAAAAAAATTTGAGATTAGTTCTGCACAAAATACCAATACCACCAGTTTTCAGAGTTCCTACCCTCCTCGGCAGCCCCGGTCTCCTGCTCCTGCCCCCGGGGGGAAACTCCCTCTACATCGCCGGCGTAATACAGGCTTAATCCGGCCTCCTCCAGCTCCTCCTCTGTGCAAAGGGTCTTGAATGTACCAACCGCACGAAATTTCCTTACTACCCCCGGCTCCGGCTCCGTCACCGGGGCGTTATCCAACACCTCCTCCCTCCTCCACCTCGGGAGGACCAGCCCCGTTTGCACATAAATAAATTTCTCCTTCCACCCCTCCACCTTACTCGGGTTTTGTACTTTGAAACCACCTCGAGCCCGGGGGCTGAAAGAGTACCACCCTTTTGATTTCCCGAAGGCCTTCAGTTGGAAGAAAAACCTGAACAGCTCGACGCTAGGTTCTACCCCGGCATTTTTGCATACCATGGTAAACCCAACTACTTGCCTCACGGTGTTGGGTGCTAGTTGACTCAGGGCAATGTTATAATACCTAAGCAGCTGCACCACGATGTCCCACAGCGGAAATCTTATTCCTATCTTCAGATGATCTATATATACGCTAATGAAGCCCTTTGGCGGGCAACAAGCCCTGTCGCCGGGCTCCGGCACTATGTACACTAAGTTAAACGGAAAGTAAAATAAGGGGATCAGGGTTTCTATTTGCACCTGTGTCATCCGCAGTGCTACCACCGACACTTCGAATTCCTCCTCCAGACATTCCCCAAATCCTACTGCCCGGGTGCCGGATTCCATAAAATCTGCCCTATATACCATCCTATTCACTCGTCTTTCTGGAATAATAAAGCGTATGGGTGGTACATTCAACGGGGCTTTATCGGTTCCTACCTCCCTAAGTGAAGATGAAGACGAAGAAGAAGACATACTTACTTGGTCTTGGTTTGAGATGGATCACAAATGCACAGATGAATCTCATTTTTTCCCGCTTTCTGTAACTTGCAAATCGCAAATGAGGAAGATGAAGTATACTATGCAACTATTTCTATATATATACTCTTGAATCAACGGCTTAGATCTGGCCTTTTCAAATTTTGCGTCTCAGATTCGTGCGTGGTGGTCACGCGCGTTACAGTTACCAAGGCACGTGGGGGACACGCTCCTTGGGAATCTCCAAACGCGTCACTTCACATCCCTCTCTCTCGTGATGGCGCCGCCAGTCACATCAACCTCATTCTTGGCCAGGAAGTTTTGGGGCTCACTCCGGTGTCTCCTTCACCTCGGACAAATTACAGTTCGCTTCCGCTAAACCTTATTGCCCTAGGGGTACTCCAGTTCGGCTTCGGTCGACTTCCTCCCCCCGGGGTGCTTCACTACGGATCAGGTCGACTCCTTCACCTCGGGGTAATTCAGTTTGGTCCGATTTGGTCCTCGCAGATCCCATCACTCCAGGTGTGTATTATCTCGGCTCCAGCTAATTCTCGGACCTTAGGGATACTTCGACTCGCCATTGACAGCATCCCTTTTTGCTCGCTGCTTCGTTGCCTCGCTCAAACTCAGCACCTGTTACACCTCACCCTACTTATAACAGCAACTCCTCCCTCGCTCCGGCTGGTGGGGGGGCATCTGATAGGTATGGCCCAGCAACTCCGGGTCGGGTCAACACTCCGGGCCGGATCAACCCGACCCGAAGCAACTGAGCCCAGGAAAGCAAGCTCAACAACCGGCCCAGAAGCGCGCATGAACCTGGAGCAGCCCAATCGCGACATATTTGGAAGGTAAGATCCCCACGATCTTCTTCCAACTCCCATGCAGAGATGATAGGCGTAATTGTAGGGATTTAGTTAGGGTTTGAGTTGAGTAGTATAAATAGGAGAATTGTACTCAGAATTAGGGTTGGCACTTTGTACTCCTAAACTACTACGTGTAAGCTTGAAAAGGAGATAGTGAAAAAACACCTCGGCAGGTGATATTTTAAGCCCGTGGACGTAGATCTCCAGATCGAACCACGTACATCCTGTGTTCTTTAAGTTTCTCGCATTGATTTACGTTGCAAACTGATTTTCGTTCGGAGTTCATTTGATAACCGGATTGCGCTTTATCATTGGTAATGGGCTAAACTTGTATTGGCAAGTAGCATAATGACAATGAGCTAAACTTGTATTGGCAAGTAGAAAATTGAATAGTCACTTGTATTGGCAAGTAACAACTTGAAGAATAAGTGCACACGTATACAATCAAGTAAAAATAATTAAAGCGATAAACAATAAACCCCCACCTGGAAAATGAGATAATTGAAATGCAAATGATTGGATTAATCAATAGTCTAGGCTCGAACTCTCGCTCCTCAAGTCCTACATTTAACCGTGGAAAATATTTTAAAACTATTGATATTAGATCACTATAAAAGCAAAAGAGAAAAATATAAAGAAATTTCTTAATTAATGAAAATAATAATAGTAATTAAAATAAGGAAAATTTATTGGGCTTTTGAGAATATGGATGTGAAGTGGGGTAAATATGGAATTTGAGTAATATATATGGGTTTATAATGTTATTGCCTCCAAAATAGGAATTTCCAGTTTCAATGAATCTCGGCAGTAGTTAGTTTCACAGGAAAATTGGAAATTTTAAAATTAATATATATATATATATATATATATACATATATTGAAGTTGAGACTTGTAGAACATACGCTTGCGCATAGTATCTTCCTCTTTTCTTCATCCGATTCCTCCATTCCAATTCCGCCTTCATATGCGAGATCAAATTATCCTTTTGTTCCTCCAATTTCTCCATTCCAAATCCGCCTTCATATGCCAGATCAAATTATCCTTTCTCCATTTCAATTTGGCCTTCGTATACGAGATCAAATTATCATTTCCTTCCTCCAATTCCTCCATTTCAAATCAACTTCATATGCGAGATCAAATTATCATTTCCTTTCTCTCATTCCTCCATTCCAATTCCCCCTTCGTATGCAAGATCAAATTATTTTTTCCCCTTCTTCAGTTCTTTCACTCGCACCCACCCCATAGAACTTCATTGGCAAAGGGAGAGAGGGTGGTGTGCGCGGCGTCCATGGCAGTAAGAAAATTGGCGTGTTGATTGAAAATAAACACAAAATGAAAAAGGATGGTGTTGGAGTAAAATGTGTAGGCCTGAGATTAATTATTGAAATTGAGATTTGATTACTAGATATAGTTGTAGGAATTTTGGGTGAAATTTCGCTGGATCAGAACAGTAGAAGAAGAATTGAAGAAAATTTAGGTTGCCAGGAAACTAAAATTAACGCGTAAAAAAAATTGTTGCACAAGTTTAAGGCTACATATTTATATATAATTTTCATAACGGTTTCTAATTTAGCTCCCACTACCCATGATCTCCCACTCCTCCACTCCTTCACGCCACTCCTCCACTCCTCCACTCCTTCACGCCACTCCTTCACGCTCACAAAACCGCCACTCCTTCATGCTCACAAAACAGGAAAATATCCGGATTCTAAAATTATATTTGTCCTATGTGGGCTCTACAGATTTTGGGCTAAAATTGAATCCACAATTATTGATTGGGCCTAAATATTGAGCCAATGATGCAAATGGATGAGATGATGTATATGAATGTGCTTATTTGAATTAAATAAATGGTCTAAAAGAAATGTTTTAACTTAAAAGTAAATAGTTTTTTAGAAATAAGATTTGAAATAATATACTGGGCCAATATAAATCTATTTGGGTTGAAAAATCCAAATCTCGAAAAATGATCACATGAAAAGGGTCGGCCCAATTGAATGAAATGGTGATAAAAATAAAATCATACAAAATAGTTTAATAAATAGACGAAAATTCCCGGGCGTTACAAGTACTATCCATGCATCTACAAGGACCGGATGCAGAAGGAGTTTATGGATTTGACTCAGGGAGGTATGATAGTAACCGAGTATGAGAGGAAGTTTAATAAGATGTGCCGTTTTGCTCCCACCCTGGTGGATACATCTGAAAAGAAATCACGAAGGTTCCGTCAAGGCTTAAGACACCAGATTCGCCATCACCTTTCTGGAAATGGGAATATGACATATTCAGAGGCTGTGATAAGAGCGGAGGATTCCGCTAGTTTTGAGATGGGAAGGCCTCGTGTGTCACCGGTTGAGAATTTGAACAAGAGGAAGTGGCAGGACCAGAGTGGTGATACCAGTGGGAAGAAAGGTAGGGCAGAGCTGCCGCCTAGGCCAAGAGGGCAAGGTGAAAACCCCACTTGTCCCAAATGTGGAAAGAAGCACATGGGAGCGTGTCTGCAAGGGCAGAACAAATGCTTTGGCTGCCGTGAAGAAGGCCACATGATTTGGAACTGCCCAAAAAAGAATGTACCTGATAGAAGGAGTCTGAATCATGGATCGGGTGGAAGAGCTCGTATGTTCGGACTACCTGAGGTGGAAGCGAAGATTAAAACTAGAACTATGTCAGATATGTTAACAATTGCTGGTATTCCTGCCTTTGTACTATTTGATACCGGCGCTTCCCATAGTTTTATCTCTAAGAAGTTTCATGCTATGACTGGCTATAAATGTGTTGATGTTTCTGAACCACTTGAGATCAGCATACCTTCGGGTAAAGCGGTTACTGTTGACTCAATAGCTAAAAGTACAACTGTAGAGATAAATGAACATACACTCTTAGCTGACCTTTACGTGCTAGCTATGAATGACTTTGATGTGATTTTGGGTATGGATTAGTTAAGTAAGCATAAGGCCAACATTGATTATTTGAAGAGAAGAGTAACGTTACGTTCATCAAACAACGTGGAGATCACCTTCCAAGGAGCAAAGCGTAACGCAAGTCCACGCGTTATATCAGCTATGAAGGCGGTGAAGTTATTAAGGAAAGAGAAGTGTCAAGGATTTTTGGTGAATATAATGGGAGTGACAACCTCAGAGAAGACAGTAACTGACGTAACCTTTGTCAAAGAATATCCGGATGTTTTTCCCGAGACCTTACCAGGAATTCCACCGGATAGATAAGTGGAGTTCACAATTGATTTGGTGCCTGGAGCAGCACCAATATCAAAAGCCCCTTATAGAATGGCGCCGAAGGAATTGCAAGAGTTGAAGGTGCAAATTCAAGAGTTGCTTGATTTAGGTTTTGCCCGACCGAGCGTGTCGCCATGGGGTGTGGCAGTATTGTTTGTGAAGAAGAAGGATGGTTCGATGAGGATGTGTATCGACTATCGTGAACTTAACCGACTCACGATAAAGAACAAGTATCCTCTTCCAAGGATAGAAGACTTGTTTGACCAACTTAGAGGTTCTGGAGTGTTCTCGAAGATTGATCTAAGATCTGGCTATCACCAGTTAAAGATCAAAGATACTGATATCCCAAAAACGGCATTTCGAACGAGGTACGGTCATTACGAGTTTGTCGTAATGCCTTTCGGTTTAAGCAATGCGCCTGCGGTTTTCATGGATTTGATGAACCGAGTCTTTCATCCCTATTTGGATCAGTTTGTCATTGTGTTTATAGATGACATACTAGTGTATTCAAAGAATGAAACCGAGCATGAACAACGTTTGAGGATTGTTCTTGAGACACTTCGCAAGGAGAAGTTCTATGCGAAGTTCAGTAAGTGTGGATTTTGGCTCAATCGAGTTGCGTTTCTTGGTCATGTAATCACTGCTCGAGGAATTGAGGTTGATCCGGCAAAGGTTGAGGTTGTCAATGATTGGAAGACACCAACCAATGCTAATGAAGTGCGTAGCTTTCTAGGACTCGCCGGTTACTATCAATGGGTTATTGAAGGATTTTCGAAGATATCTACTCCAATGACTCGGTTGACAAGGAAAGGAGAAAGGTTCTTGTGGAACGAGAAGTGTGTGAATAGTTTCCAAGAACTGAAGCACAAACTCACTACTGCACCAGTTTTGACCATCCCTGATACGACGAAGGAGTTCGTGATCTACAGTGATGCATCGAAGCAAGGTTTGGGATGCGTTTTGATGCAAAATGGCAAGGTAGTTGCTTATGCCTCAAGGCAACTAAAGCCACATGAGTTGAACTATCCAACTCACGACTTAGAACTTGCTGCAGTAGTTCATGCCTTGAAGATTTAGCGACATTAAATTTACGGAGGTAAGTGTGAAATATACACGGATCACAAGAGTCTAAAGTATCTTTTCACACAAAAATAGCTAAATATGAGGCAATAGAGGTGGTTAGAGTTAGTGAAAGATTATGACTGTACTATTCACTACCATCCGGGGAAGGCTAACGTGGTAGCAGACGCACTTAGCCACAAAGCAAGAGGAGAATTGACCAGTACCTTGACCAGGGAGGAGAAACTAGTCAAGGAATTCTCAAAGATGAACCTTGAGATAGTTACACCACCAAAGTCTGTGAATTCAGTCTTAGCAGCTTTAGTGGTACAACCCGACTCTAAAGGAGAGAATTAAGGAAGGTCAAACTCGAGATGCATTTCTACTCAGATGAGAGAACATATTCTTGCCGGAGAAGGTAAAGGGTTTGAATTGTCTAAGGATGATACATTGTATTTTGAGGGGAGAATATGTGTGCCCAATATTACGGAGTTGAAGAGAATAATATTGGAAGAAGCACACAATACCCCATATACCGCTCACTCGAGCAGTACAAAGATGTACCAAGACTTGAGAGGAATGTTTTGGTGGGACGATATGAAGAGAGATGTTGCTGATTTTGTCAGAAAATGTATCGTTTGTCAGCAAGTGAAAGCTGAGCATCAACGTCCTTTAGGATTGTTGAAGTCTCTTGAGACTCCAGAGTGGAAGTGGGAACACATCACTATGGACTTTGTGGTGGGTTTACCACAATCGGAAAGAGGAAATCATGCAATCTGGGTTGTAGTGGATCGACTCACGAAGTCAGCTCACTTTATCCCAGTAAAGATGAGTTTCAAAATGCACCAGTATGCCTAACTGTATATCCAAGAGATTTTTATGTTACACGGAGTGCCTGTTTCTATCGTCTCAGACAGAGATACTCGCTTCACATCACGTTTTTTGGGTAGTCTACAAGAAGCTTTGGGAACTAAGTTGAATTTCAGTATAGCTTATCATCCGCAAATTGATGGTCAGTCAGAAAGGACAATACAAACACTTGAGGACATGTTGAGAGCATGTGTTTTGGACATTGGAAGTAATTGGGAACGACTCTTGCCGTTAGTGGAATTTGCTTACAACAACAGTTTTCATACAACGATTGACATGGCTCCGTATGAAGCATTGTACGAAAGAAAGTGTAGGTCTCCAGTTTATTGGGACGAAGTTGGTGAGAGAAGATTTAAGGCTCCAGTAATGTTGGAAGAGACGATTAAAGTGGTAGAGAAGATTCGGGAAAGGATTAAGATAGCTCAAGATCGCCAAAAGTCTTATGCGGATACGCGTAGGAAAGATCTTAAGTTCAATGTTGGAGAGAAAGTATTTCTCAAGGTAGCCCCGACCAAAGGTGTTATTCGTTTTGGTAAGAGAGGCAAGTTGAGGCCAAGATACATAGGCCCGTTTGAGATTCTTGACCGAGTTGGAAACTTGGCATATCGTTTAGCTCTGCCGCAAGCACTTTCGGGTGTGCACAATGTTTTTCACGTCTCTTTGCTGAGAAAGTATGTGCACGATCCAAGTCACATCATCAACTACTTAACAGTTGAAGTGAAGGAACATTTGACGTATGTTGAGTACCTTCAAGCGATACTCGATAAGAAGTTCAGAAATTGAAGAATTGAGAAACGGTTCTCGTCAAGGTCCAATGGCGAAATCATAGTGTTGAAGAAGATACTTGGGAACGCGAGGAAGAGTTGTGTGCGCGATATCCTGATTTTTGTAATCATGGTATGGTATTAATTTTCGAGGACGAAATTTTTTCCAACAGGGGTGGGATGTAACGCCCGGGAAATTTTTTCCGTCTATTTATTTAAATATTTTTTGAATTTTAATTATCATATCATTTATATAGGCCGATCCATTTTATGTGATTAATATATGTAACGACCCGATTTTCATAAAAATATTTAAAGCATTTAAAATAGGCAATAATCAATATCATGAGTTTTTTTTTTTTTTTTTTTTTTTTTCTATACGAAAGATAATTATTATTCAGATCGTTAAAAGAACCAAATGGACATGCCCCTAAAATTATTTCAAGTCATATTGAATTCAAATGTTAAATCCCTATTAATAAACTATGCCAACTAACATCATTACGCACTTGAAAATCCATAACTCATGTAACAACAAAACAAATATACAATTACTAGTCAAACTCATATCATTTATTAACAAATCAGTGATCATAGAAAATTAATTTAAACTCAGATAATAAAATGACATCATTCATAAACCTTTCCCTATCAAATCAACTTCACATAATAATCATGATTTTATCTAAGACAACTTTCATAATAGTAACTATTCAAGAATATTTGAGTAATTACTAGCAACATCTACGACGTATTACATCATCACAGTTTGATCAAAAACCAACAACTAAACAATATTCTAGTCAATACTTTAATACTAAAATTAGTTTGCACTTTTGGATAATTCAGATAACACAATTAAGCACCCATACGATACTAGGAAAATATTTCCAATAAGTTTGTATTATTCCTACGCATACATTCAGTACAAATAATTCAATAAATATACAAACCTGTTTTTATCAAATTAATTCTAAGAGCATAATTAACTTCTTATAAGGGATTTTTCTATAATCTATAACCTCAATAAATTCAAATATAAATTTTACATAGTATCAAAACCATAAGTCATAACACAATGTAAATAAGTACATATACAGTCTAGACTGTAGCAAAGTGGAGACCTATTTAGCAACAACATAGTAGTGAAATTTATAAATAAATATACACAATCAACAACTAAGTATAGACAAATAATTTATTTATTAGTTAAATTATTGGAACATAATATTAATAAACATATCACGAATAAAATTATTAAAATAAACTTATCGCACCTCCAGCAAAATATAATTTAATCACCACATCTAATCATGTTTATAATATAATTAATTAACATGCATAATATAACATTGATCGTATAGAAGGAGATCCATACGAGTGTACTTATTTATCCTATTAAGTATAAGTGTTTGTGTGTGAATGTATAAGTGTTTGTGTGTGAATGTATAGGTGTTTGTGTGTGAATGTACAAGCATACCTGATATACAAGTCTATATAAAATGCAAATCAAATCAACGTACAATCAAGTCATAGTACAAGCACATAAGCATATTACTTATTTTATTTCAATAAGAGATCATATAATAATTCACTCCTGCATGAAACCTTGATAAACATTCAAACAAGTAATTTATGTAAATATCACATATCTCGAAGATAATTAAGTAAATAGTCATGTAACTTTATTAATATTTTTCCTATTAATCTAGTCACAACAAGTCATTTCAATATCTCCACATAAATTTCAAGTAACTACATATAAATGGTAAATTATTTACTAAAAGTTTAGTGGCTATCATATGCTCCAAGCCCCGCCTCAACTCCACCGACCCACACCGAGGTAACCTGAAAGGATGAATATTGGGTTGGGGTGAGCTTCCTTTAGCTCGTGGAGGATTACAATTTATCACAACAATTATATAAACAAAAAGGCATACAATGTAGCAATTATTATAATGACGCGCTTGTATTGGCAAGACACATAGAGCTAACTTGTATTGGCAAGTAGCATACTGATAATGGGCTAAACTTGTATTGGCAAGTAGCATAGTGGCAATAAGCTAAACTTGTATTGGCAAGTAGCAAATTGAATAATTACTTGTATTGGCAAGTAACAACTTGAAATAAAAGCACACGTAGGCAGTCAAGTAAATATAATTAAAGCGATAAACAATAAACCCCCACCTGAATTGACTTGAATAAAGTCGATGAAATGACATGCAAATGCTAAGCCCGTGATCCGAATTCCGTGCAACCTACGCGTACGGGACACGTATTTTAATATTATTGTTATTTAAATTTTAATAACAAGAAAATTGGACAAGAGATTTGGACAGAACAGATTAAATGGTGTGGCTGCAGAATGATAATCATTCCCCTGGAAAGCTAATGGAATGAATTTGGCAGTAATTGAGTATTAGGTGTTATAAGTGGACTCTGCAGGATCATTTTTCAATAGGTAGGGAATAAAATCACATCATTCAAGCAACTTAATTGATTTCCCTCCCTTCCGTAAGTCTGCCTTCCCATTTCCATCCTGTACTTTATTACCGGACACCCACATATTATATCCCATTTCCCACACCAGCACGCCCATACACCAGCACGCCCATAACTATGTACATACACACGTACTGATACACATATCTACACACATAATATGTAACACAGTCACTCACACACATAAACATACACACACTCATGCACTACAACACGCATACTAACCTTATACACACACACACCTGCACACACATCAACTCACACACACACACACTAAAACATGCACACACAACACTCATTATCCTCTCTAAAATTTATTGGGTTTGACTAAACAGAGAAAAACGGTTTCATTATTGGCCAATTGAGATAATAGAATTGAAGAGAGAAGAAATTCATTTTCGCTTACAGAAATATGGTACAGTTGAACAAGGCTGTGAAATTGGTGTTGGTACAATAAAATTTCCGGAAATAAAGCTGTTTGTTTTGAGAGGGAATGAATAGTTGTACCTCTTCGACCTCCTGGATTCGGTGTTCCAGCCCAGGCGCGAGACCCATTGTCGATCTGGGTATAAATAGGGTTGGAAGGATGCTTGAGGGTGGTGGCGTGATGGTGGTGGTTTTCATGAATTGGCCGCGGCCAAGGTTGGTATGAGGGAAAAAATATCTTATTGTTTAGTTGCGGAATATATAATGTATTCCTACTAGGTTTAGGAATATTTGGATAGGGATTATCAGATTTCCAAAAATCTTCCTCACTAGTAATTAGCGTAATTCAGTTGTTGGAATTCTGAATGCTTTTGGGCACAAGACATGGCCCATGCACATTAGTGAACTGGGCTTGAGTCTTGAGCTCAAAGCGATGGGCTTGTTATGACATGTATGAATAAATGAATGAATGCAATAAAGTAATTTCTATTGAGACGTCGGGCTTAAGAAAATTAATAAATAAACGAGTGAATTGCAAATAAATGGATTCGCAAGTTACTAATAATAATTTCCGATATAAATTATGCTTAGAAATATTAAATGACCAAATTGAATTGGTGTTGGGTCTAACCCAACATTGGATAAAAATGACTTGCCAACTTAATAAATCAACAAAATAATAATACTAATGATGATGATATAAATAATAATAATAATAATAATAATAATAATAATAATAATAATAATAATAATAATAATAATAATAATAATAATAATAATAATAATAATAATAATAATAATTAGGAAAAATACCGGGCGTTATTTAATCAAAATGAGGGCCGAATATAAAATCTTAATTTTATAAGTAGCCTAGAATCAAAATATTATAAATAGGATTTTTGGCTAAATTTACATATTATTTGTTTCACTGTTTTTTGTTACCAATAATCAAGTAACAATTTTTTGAAAGACGTAATAAATTATATAATATCTAATTATTTATATGAGCACGTAAAATAATATTTTAGAATTAAATAATAGACTAAAATTTTGGGATATTACAATATATTTTATATTGGACTGTCTAGTCCAAATAAATTATTTTAGGCCATTCATTTTTATTATTGTGAGCCCATTTACATACATTACATCCATATTCATATCTGGCCCAATAAATTATATCCTTATGACAATAGATGGCCCAATCTATTGAGCACAAACCCAATAGAGAACAGATAGAATTTGTGAACTAATTACGGGAGTTACCAGTCTTTAGACGTGGGTGAGTGAGTGGGGGAATAGGATTAATGGAGTAGTGGGATGGATTATAACTGTAAGCAGTCTATAAAAGATAGAAGTTCTTACGGGGTCATTTTTTTAACTTTCACTGAAGCTATCTCAACAGAGAAGGTAATGGATATTTTTTTTTTCTTTCTCTCAATTCTGGTTTAAAATCGCTTAAGCCAACCCGGCTTTTCCCTCCCAGTACCAGCCAATTTCCACCGGAAAATTCATCACTATTTCACAACTCCTTCCTCGAATTACTGACATTCACTACTCCACTGACCCGAGATGAACTTTAAGCCAAATTCATCATTTTTCCCCCTCGTCCGAAGCAGGGATCAGAGAGAGAGGGAGATAATTTTATTTTTTATTTTTTTTAGACTAGAACCATTACCGATTGAGGTTGCCATCACTATCCAGTTCTGCACCACCACTGCCGCTGCTCCGGTGCCGCCTTACTGTTCCAATTTAGCAGCGTGCGCAGCCCGTGGCGGCGCCAATTGAGAAGGTGTTGGTCATCACTTACCTTACTGTTCTGGAGGATAAAAACACACCGTACCGCCATTATGAAGTTCGCCGGTGCCTTAATCGATGGTGTTGAACCAGCGGAGAAGAAGAAGACGGGATGAAGAAGAAGGGTACTGGGGGAGATGGGCTGCGTGTTTGGCATAGAGGGGGAAAAGGAGTATTAACTCCAATTAATTCATATACCCTACTGAACCTTTTTTGGGTATCACTCCAAATCAACCATAAACCCCTTTATACAAAATCCCATTATCTCACTCACCAAAATAGCCATTTTCCTTGCAATTAAAGTCACGACTTTTTTTCCATTCCAAGCTTAAATTTTTTGTCTCTTTGTTATGTTATGTTTTCATTTTATTAATATATAATTATGTAATCAGTTTCTTTAGTTTGCTTTCTATTTAATTAGAATATTATAGTTACCAAAATAATTTTCACTTTCTATTAATTGTAGTAGACTTCGAGGAGCGAGAGTACGGACCTAGGACTTCGGACTAATACAAGCATTTGCATATCACTCATCACATTTTTCCAGGTGGGGGTCCTATCTGTTTATTGCTTTAATTATAATTACTTGATTGTATACGTGCGCTTTTATTTTATTATTACTTGTCAATACAAGTGATTTACGATTCGCTACTTGCCAATACAAGTTTTGCTTATTGTCATTATGCTACTTGCCAATACAAGTTTAGCCCATTATCAATATACTACTTGCCAATACAAGTTAGTTCTATGTGTCTTGCCAATACAAGCGCATCATTATAATAAATGTTACATTGTATGCTTCTATGTCTTTATGGTTATTGTAATAAACTGTGACTCCCACGAGTTAAAAGAAGCTCACCCAGGCCCATTATTGATCCTCAGGTAGAAATGGAGAGAGTGATTGAAGCTGAGACGGAGCCGGGGAAGCATATGGTGGTATCTATTAAGTAATGAATTTTATTTAAATTTGATATTTGACTATTTGAACTAGATTGTTATGTTACTTTAAGTCAGTTTATTTCGTATGTTTGAACAATTAATAGGTGAATAATGTGAGTGGTTAGTATATTTGGAGGTACTAAAATTTTAAAATATAGTTGATGGCATGTTTGAATTTCATTAATGAATCCTCATAATAGGTGCATACTTAGGAATTAATTTTGATTAAGTTATTACTTGTTATAGTTTATTTAAATAAATAAATAAAAATAAATAAAATAAAATAAAATAATAGGGATTTATGCTAGACTTCTAATTTAATTAAATTGCATGTTAAGTTGTGTTAGCTCAACTAGTTTTATTTAATTCCGCTGCAAATAATTGATATTATGCCTTAAGTAATCAAAATTTTTAAAGTAATGCATATATACAATTTATTTTAATGTACCTTAATATATATTATATTACAATATGGCAAAAGTGGAAATTTTATACGAATAGTAATTTAGTAATGGTCTGATTGAACAAAATAATTATTTCTAAATAAATAAAATAAACATTTTTCTATTTTATAATTTCTTAAATTAGACTAGAAAATCTGGCTATTACAATATAAAAATGAAAAATTGAAAATACTTTTATTTTGAAAAAAACATGAAAAAACTTGTAAATTAATTTAAAATTTTAAATAATTTATTAAAATTATACATATTTATAAATAATTTTATATAAAATAATTTAAAAATTATTTGAAAATTTAAAATTCAGGAAATTAGTAAAAAAATCTAAAATTTAATTTAAAAGTTCTGAAACTAAATATAAAATTCAGAAAAATATTTTGAAAAGTTTCAAATTTATTTAAATTCTAGATAATTAAAAAAATAGTTCTAAAAATTATTTTAAATGAAATTTGGGAATTGAGAATTAATTTCCCAACTTCTCTCAATTTCCTTTACCAGAGATAAATGGCCGATTTGCTCTCACCTCAATCCTCATTTCTTCTGCTGCCTTTTGTTGTCACACACATAAATGACCATACTCTGTCGACATATAACGAAGTGGCGACGACGCTAGGGTAGCCTGGGCCTGAGCACCGCATGCACAGAACAATAATAATGGCCATGGACAAAAGAAGCGGGGATCTTCTCCAGTAGACCTGGCTCCTCGGCCTAATCATGGCTCGACGACGATTCAGCCGGCAACAACAAGACGGCAACGAAACTATTTTCAAATATTATTTTGTTTTTAAAATCTAAAATCAAATTTCTTGTATTTTATTTCCTGAAAATATATTTTCTATATACAATTTTAAAATTTTTACTGTTTTTCAGGATTCATTTTTATTTTTAACAATCTAAAATTAAAATTTATAAATTTTTTATTTTTTATTTTATTTTTTATTTTATAAGTATTTTCAATTTTTTTCAGAATTTTAAAAATAAATTTTAGAATATTTTCTTAGCTTCTTGAATTTTAAAATTTTCAAATAATTTTTTTATTTTTATAAAAAATTATTTAGAAATTTATAATTACATATTTTTAATAAACTATATTAATTTTTTGAATAATTTACTAATTTTTATTTATTTTTTATTTTTTTATTTTTATTTTCAGAATTTTTAAAATTAGTTTTAGATTTTTTTGTTAATTTCCTGAATTCTAAAATTTTTCGAAGTAATTTTTAATTTTTTTATATAAAATTATTTAGAAATTTATATAATTTTATATTTTTAATAAATTAATTTAAATTTTTTAAATAATTATAAGTTTTTTTTTATTTTTCTTTTTTCAATTTTTCAAAAATAAAATTATTTTTAATTTTTTTTTAATTTTTTATTAGTGGCCATGTGTCGCCATTTTATTGGTTCATTCGGTCATGTGCATGACACATGGCTTATATAGTCTGAAATATGACCGGAGTTACAAACTCCAACAAAAACACGTTATACAGGTAGCAATCGGAAATAATTTTTTGTTTAGACTAGGAATTGAAAAATAATTGTTAGTGAATGCATTCTAAAATTAACCATTTATTTAATTAACTACTCATTTACCGGAAAATGCTACATCTGCGCTACACAACACAACCATACTGCACTACGTAGATTGAAAATTTGAAAATCTCCAAATTTCTATTAAACTTTGTTTATTTTAATACTTTCTCCATTTCATAATAATTGTCGTTTTAGAAAGAAAAAAAAAATAAGGATGGAAGGTCAATTAATTGGAAAAAAGGAAAAAATAGTTAGAACTACAATTAATATGGAATGGTGTTAGTAGTATTTAAAGTTAATACAAAAAATTGGAACTGTATTTTACGATTATTTTTCCTTTTGCGGAGTTTGGTTCAGAATTTTGGATCTAACCTAACAGTTCAATCCAATTCGGTTCAATTCGGATAGCTAGAAATATTCTCTCTTTTGAATATTAGATTCAATTCAAATAAAATATAATGACATCTAAACAAAACAAATAATTTCATTATATCAAATTTATTTTCAATTCACTAACTTATCTTTTCAAAATATATATATATATATATATATATATATAATAATTAAATATAAGGTTACTTTAATTATTCATGTTAAACTTAACTAACTAGGGATTTATAGATAACATTTTAGTTCATATTTAAGTTAATACTAGTACGACACCCGTGAAAATAATAAATTTATTTTTTTATCAATAGAAAAGTAAATAGATTACTAATATAAAAAAAAAATTGTAAATATCATATTGTTAATTATATATATATATACATATATATATAGTAATACTAGAGCATTGCGAAAAATATTTATAATCATGAAATTTAAATTAATTGCAGTAGTAGAGTCAAAACACTTCAAGAAGTTTGCCAAATAACGACTATCAATCCAATCGCTAATATGTCGTTAAGAGGTGATACCGACAGATTAGCGACATAAAAACTATGACTAGTCGTTATGAATACCGACGAACAATTAAATCCGTCGTAAAAGTTACAAAGGATTTTGATAAACTGCCAACCTAAATTACCTAAAAAATCTTACTTAATTGAGAAGATCTATTGACGAATATATTGTCAGTACAATGATCCGTCGATATTTTGCGACAATATTTTGTCGTCAATCTGTTAGGAGTTACCGGCTATATTGTCTTCGATAATTTTTCTATTATTATTCCGTTGCTACTTGTTAAAAAAAATTGTCGTTATTCTATCGCTATTTGATCGGCAAATATCGACAGATTTTCACAAGCTCGTTTATTATTTTCTGTAGGTAATATGTCGGTAAATGTCACACCCATCCTTATAAAACTTATTATATACAAATTTTAACTTTACAAAAATCAGTGTATATTTTTTTTCCAAAATTAACAATCTAAAATACTTCCTCGATATTAAAACCTCACCAACATGTATTCACATAAATCCAAGTCAAACACAACAATATCATTCCAAATTCAACACCATATTTACAAAAATATACACATTAAAGTTCCTTAACTTGAACATGTCCAAAAAGATTATTATAACACTAGCAAAAACATGATGAGTCCACGATTTAGCCCCACAGGTCGTCATTCATTTACACGAGGCCCCAAAACTTGCAGAAGCTTCAACCGCATGCCAGAACAGTCATCATGCTCATGCGTAGTCAAACTCACCTATAATGCATGAGAAATGCACATATGATGGATGCAAGTTATAAAACCATTTCTTTCAACTCTTTTCTCAAAAGAAAACCCTTTCTGGTGGGAATTAGCTCCCTTCACCGGCACAACCTCACCAGTATATCACTCTTTGGCCATACTCGTGACTATCAAGGGTCCCTGCTCCCCCCTTATAGTCCACCCGAGATATCCGTGATAGTTGGTACGACCAAGCGGCTACCTCCCGAGACTGCCAGGGGTCTGCCTCTGACCTGCCCCCGCAGCCCACCGGAAAGTCTACCTCTTCCCGTACCCCTCATCACAAAGGTGCTGAAGTGGGAACCTCTTCCGCGTGCACGCCCGTCACTGGAAGCATCCCGAGAGACACCATATATACATCATAGAGACTCTCAAAGTACCAATCGTGACCAACCCCAAAACATTTTCAACTCTCAGAAGCATGTAATTTTGACTTCTTTCTTGTACACATGCAACTCATCGCAGATGCTAATGTTCATGATTTATGCACATTAGTTTATTTTTAGCTACAGAACAAAACACTTGATGCAAAGGTATACAACAACACATATAACAATCAATTATCCCAAGCAAACACAAATACTATGTTCAAGCATTGTAGTTGTAGATGGATTTCTACTTACCTGATTCTTGTACACTTCTGAGATACACAACTGGAATGAGTCTCAATCTAAGAGATCGAATAGCTTTAATTAGCTTTTAAAATTATCTAATAGCTTAAGCATGTACTATTGTTACTACAATCTGTAGAGCAAAATTATTACACTAGAACCTATTAATCGTAAACTCTCTAAGTTTATATATATATATATATATATATCATTAATATAATATAAACATTATTTGTAAGTATTTGACAAATACAGGACATACCCCATTTAATTCCAATACAAATATAGGATGCAACTAATGAACTTTTTTTTTTTTTTTTAAACTGAAGTATTAGTTCTCTTTCCACATACTAATTGATACTGGTGCCATTGGAAACAATTTTAATGGCTACCTGCTAATAATCAACTACAAGATATGAAAGTGGAGTAATACAAATAATAATATTAATAGTTTACAAATTCTTTGATGGAATCTAAAGATTATAAATGTAAAGTAATGCATCCATGGTAAACTTTTAATTAGCCTTACCTATTGAAATGACTATTTGATTTATTAAAACATGATTACTAAACTACATCATGTATCAGGGATGCTGGTTACTAAAACAACTAATAACCTACCTCACAAGGATTTAAATAATCAAAAATAAGAATTTCACATAATATGTACCTTGATTTACTACTTCTGATACCTCCTCCGTTTTATATTATAAGTTCCAAGCTTCCATGAGCTCTATTACCCCTTATTTTATAATAGGAGAGATATTTTATTAATAAAGTAGATAACAATGAATGTCCACCGCCTTTGCCTTTCCTTATCTAACGAGTTTATCCCCCCTTTTTAATGGATTGTTGTTGTTGTTATTATTATTATTATTATTATTATTATTATTATTATTATTATTATTATTACTACTACTACTACTACTACTACTACTACTACTACTACTACTACTACTACTACTACTACTACTACTACTATGACACCCTTCGCACTTCCAACACTTCCACGTACTACTTAGTGGGTTTCATATTTTAAATTTATCACACGCAGTCTTTACTACCAAAGTAAACATCTCCAAATTAGTCGCAAAAATATAAAATGACGTAATAAATATAACAAATTTATTACTATAAAACTATCACGCAAATATCACATACAAATATGGAATGCATGAAATGCAAAAATTATATTGGCTAGTGAGTTGTGAGAGGCACGGGTATTACATCCTCCCTCTCTTATGAAATTTCGTCCCCGAAATTTACTTACTTGATCAGGATATTTGGCTCTCATTTCATCCTCTCTTTCCCAGGTGGCTTCTTCGACTGATTGATTTCTCCATAGCACTTTGACTAATGGAATTTCTTTGTTTTGCTTGATCTCTTTTTCCTTTTTCCTTGGGATCTTTCCTGAATTCCTCTTTTCTAGATTCTTCCTTCAGTTGACGCCTTTTTTCTCATGTTCTTCTTTGATAACTGCATGACACTACTCTTTGGGATTTGGTTTTGTATCACTGGGGAATTTATTCAGTTGGTTGACCTATATGAGTCTCCAATTATTTAATTTGGGCTTCCTCATATCGCGAACACTCGTGTTCCTCAGCATCTTCTGAAATTAATTTTACTTCTTTAGTTCAGTTGCACTATTTGGCCTTCCAGTTTATTCATTCTTGCTTCGTCTTTTCCATTCTGTGCCCGTGTCTCGTGTATAAAATATGTGACAATCTCCTCCAGATTGGACTTTCTTGACTTTTGAACCATCCTGTTGTTCACAGTAAACCTCGATGGTGGGTGTAGAGATTTGTTTAGATTAGTGTGATAATTCCTCATTGCTAGGTTGTACAGATTACCTATCTAATTGGGCCTGAAATTTGGAATAAAATTATGAAACCCCATGTTGTTCGTGTAGTATGTTTCTTCCATTACTCCTTTCATGCTGCTATGGATCGGCCTCATTGCATTCTCCTGAGATGGTTTCATCAACAATCACTTGTTCTGCCAATGTTGTGATCTTTTCTGATGGTGCTGCCACTATGTCGTACTCGGATACTTCCGCCACCCTTCTCAACGTTGATCATTTGATTAGCCATTGAAACCTATTAATTGACATCTCCTAAAGGATTGCTATGGAATCACTGGTGGATGGCAACTAGAGCGCCTCCCTCTGAGGCGTCCACAATGGTGTTTGTGTCTTCGAATAGTCCAATGTAGAAATGGAAGACTTGCTGATCTTCAGGAAAATCATGTTTAAGGCATATTCTTAGAAGTTCTCGGTACCTCTCCCGTCCTATATATGGAGGTTCTAAATCCAATTGGCGAAATTGGGTTATTTCATTTTTCAGTGTTAAGGTTCTTCTAGGCGGGAGGTACTTGAATAAGAATTTTTTGTATAGGACCGACAAATTATTTATGGTTTGAGAACTAAGCTAAAATTTTGCCTTATCCCACAATGAGAATGGAACAAGCACAGACGGATTGCGTCATCATATGCCCCATTTATCTTAATGGTATCACAGTTCTCCAAAAAAAGGGCCAGATGCTGATTGGGGTCTTTAGTAGCTCCTCCTTCGAACTGATTTTGTTGCACCATTGAGATTAGTGCAGGTTTCAACTCAAAAGTGTTAGCTTTAACTGATGGCCTGTTAATGCCACCAAGTTTCGATTCACTACTAAAGAGTTATTGGATCAGCGGTTGAATTTATTCTACCGGCTCACCATTTTGACCATTCGCTGAAGGTTGTCTATTTTGCTTTTCGTCTATTTGGAACAAACTGCATCTAACCCGAACTGTGTTCTACTTTTGACAAATAGCTTCAATGGCAGCATAAAAAGGTATATGCTCTCCTGACTTAAACCTTGTTTTCATATATGCACATTTGCATAGAAAAACAACTAAAATAACCAATAGCAAGTTAAAAATAAAACTAACACGCAATACGAACTTAACAATAGATGATTTTTACTGAATAATTTTTTTCTAAAATTAATGAATAATCTTAAATAAATAAATATTTAGAAAAATTATAATTTCAATATAGGCTAAGAAAAAGGATTGAATAGACACAAAATTTTTGTGACCTAGACTACACCTGATTGGACACCGTAATATCTAAGTAGAATGTAAAAACTAGTTTCCAACAACGGCACCAAAAACTTGATGACTCTGTTTTCTACTAGTTGTACAGCAAGTGTACAGTATAGTTAATAACTTATTGGCAAGTAATATCGTATCCCACAAGGACTAGTGAAGATGACCTACCTAAAGGTACTATGGTGTATCTAACACTAGTATATCTAGGTGGATCAGATTTTGGATTGTTTAGGATTGCCTAATTACTTTAATTATGACCCTTTTATTAAAGAAACAGGACAATTATAACTAATAAGTGATTGAAGACTGAATATGATAATTGATAACAAATCTTAGGATTGTTCGGTTTTGGATTCAATAATGGCTTTAATAACATTTCTTAATGCCCTAATTCATATTCTCTATATTATTGTGAGGCTTTTCGTGTGTGTATCTTATCCTCCCTTCGAAGCAATTGAGTTGTAGATTATATACTATTATTAACCTCTGAGTTCTGCCTGTATATAATACACCTAAAAGTGCCTCAGAAATACCCCCATAACCATTCTCAACCTCTTGGTCTGTTGACTAGTTATGTTGTGTGTAGTTTAGCCATCGATACCCTCACCTTTCTAGTTTTGAGCATCGATCCGTGTGTGCTAGAACTGGGTGATCATGCTCTTCTAATAGCAATCATACCATCAATACACAAACAATAACATACGAGAAAGAATAAAAATTAAGAACATAAAACTTTAAATGATTGGAACGTATCCTCATAACCCGTCATTACTGGACTCCAAGCTAAAAGTTCGTAATGACGTTTATAAACCTGTCATTATTGTTGTAGTATTAAATTTAGTGATAACACAATACCATGACTAAATACTCATGTATATGATGACAAGTTCCCTCATTAAATGTCATCAGCCCCTCATTATAGGTGTTTTTTTTTTTTTTTTTTTATGAAATATTTCTTCATTTATTCATTACCCATCAAATATGAAATAGATTTTCCCTCGTTAGATCACTAATTGCACTCGTTAATAGTTTTCAGTTTAGTATATTATAATCATAATTACATATGAAAATCTTATTACATAAAATTATCTAATAACCGAAAAACCATGGATAATGCTAAACATTTGGAACAACAAAGTGTATAATTTGTCAAAATATTTCATACAAAACCTCATTTGCATGGATCAATACATTCAAAATTGATCATTCCATATTTTACGTAATTTTTAGGCACGTCTTTTTAGTTAAAATAGCGAAAAGATGTATGAAATAATACTTTCTAACCCTTTTTTGTATGTTTTAACGGATTTTACTTGTTTGTTAATCTTGTAGTGTTTTCAGTGCAAAACGACGCTTATTTCAGATGAGGGTGAAATCTCGATGTCAAATGAATAAAAGGATGGATTAGAAGGAAGAAAATAGATATTAGGCTCAAAAGAGACAAGGGATAGGCCCCACATGGAGTTGGATAAGCCAAAAAGTAAAGAATCGTGTGCAACTTTTTCTTGATCGAGCAACAGTTGCTCGATCGTTCAACCTTATGTGGTTAGAGAAGAGCATTTACATAACTGGGCAGAAGCCTTGCTCGGTTGTCCAAAATGTTGCCGGCTTTGACGACTTATGCGTGTTTGAGGCTTTTATCCGATTTGGTTCCTACTTTAACCTATTGTTGCGTGCTCCTATAAATACCCTAGACTTTGTATTTGTCAAGCATCATACCTTTATTCAATTTATCAGTTTTAGTGAGTTTTGAGTTTTAGAGAGTGAGAGAACCGAAGAAGGAGAAGAAGTTCATTTCATCGTCTTCGATCGGTGATTATAATATTCTTCCTTTATACATTATTTTTATGAACATGTTTTATTTAATGCAATTTATTGTTTAGTTAATTTGATTATGGAGTAGTTCGTTTATACTTTAGGGTTTAGAAAGTAGGATTCTATTGTTATTTTATGTATCGAGTTATGATTGTTGTTAGGTTCACCTAGTCTAACACTCACAGACCACATACCAAGACACTATAAGGTGAGGATATTGATGGACAAACAACACAACATGACATATATGAGAAATCAGAAGTGTATATCCTAGGGGTGATTCCTAAGCACTCTTAGGAGTTATAAACACTTCATACGGGAGGTTGACCCATTGTCTATAATCCACATATCAGGCACTCCAAGAAAGGGTTTAAGATGCATAATCGTGAAGCCTCATAATAGTAGGAACTTGTGAATTATGGATAGGTATATGTGTTTTGTAACACCCCAACCTTGAAAGCAGGTGAAGGGTTGCCACTACACATACTTCTACTAAAATATTTCTCAGCATAAATAAATAAACGAGTTAGAATTTTTTTTTAACAATCAATTAAACTATTTTTTGCATAAAACTAACTCGTATAACCCACATCTTTGAGTTAAAATCTCTAATATACTTTTAGAATATTATAAGTAGTAGAAACTTCTAATTTAATTAAAAAACGAAACACTTATAACTTTCGCATAATATACAATTTGAACACTTGTTCTACTTAAATACTAAAACTTTAAAACTACTTTAAATCACTTGTAAAATTAGTCGATGTAAAATTAAGACGTCTACTTTAATACTTAACTTCAAATGCATTTACTTTATTCTTTATTCTTCTTATTGGGGTTTTGTCCGCACCACCTAGATTCCCTGCCATCTATTGGTCCTGAAAATGTTTGTAGCATAGCATCATGAGTTATGCGAACCTAGTGGGAGAACTTTGTAAGCAGTTGCACTAAATGAATATGCAGTATAACAAATACATCATTGACTTGGGTGCCAATTTTACGAAACAAAAGCTTTTGACTTAGGAGCTAATCTTACAAGTCAGAAGCCATATTGCTTGACTTAGGAGCTAATCTTATGACTCAAAAGTCTGACTAGGAGCCCATCTTATGGCTCTAAGTCATATTATTAAGATCACTTAAGAACCAATCTTACGACTCAAAAGCCTTACCCAAAAGCCCGTCTTACGACTTGAGAATAATCATATGCCCGAAGGCGAACATATAAATCACAATACAAATTCAATAGTATAAATGCTACATAGTCACTCACTTTTCTTTAAGAAATTCTTTTACTGATGTAGATGTCCTTTGATTGAATTGCTTTGAGGAAGTTCTAAGGTTGTTTAGTCTAACTCGTACTGCACTCGGCGATTTGAGACATTTAGTCTTATAGATTTCTTTATTATTTTTCCTCATAACTTATTATATCCATCATAATCTTAGCTTGTACATATAATTAGTGCACATGTGTACTTATACATTTAATCACATTTACAATATATTGACATAACAACATACTCTCTCTGTTCCAAAATAGATGATATTTTAGCTTCTTAATCATTTTCTAAAATAATTGATGTTTTAGGTTTTTTTTTTTTTACCATTTCTCTCTATTTTGCCCCTATGTAAATCAAAAAATATCTTTGACTTTTCAACCTCTCACTCACATTTGATTTCATTAAATCTTATCTCCACAAATTTTAGGGGATATATTTGTTTCTTAATTCTTCCACTTTTTTCTGAAACATCATCTGTTTTGGAACGAAGGGAGTAGTATGTATAATAACATGCGTGTAACTTAACTAACTTATTAATATATTTATGTTCACACAATTCGTATAATCATGAATATTTACATATCTATACATTATATATTATAATTTAACATACTAGAATAGTTCATTAAATCCAACTGTATGTTTTTATAAAAATCTTCTATTAAAAATAGCTAGTTTTAGGTCTTTGACTAGCATGTCTTGTAAAATTCATTATAAATCATATATTTCATAAAAACTTCTCAAATTTTAATTATAAACTTCTAAATTTATATAATATGAAATAGTAAATCAGTTTTTAAAAAGGTGTAGGGAAATTGTTTTTCAAAATTCATTTTCTAGAAGCAATTTGACTATTTTATAACTAAAATCAGCTTATCTTGTACAATTCATCAAAAATCATAAACTTAACGAAATAACTTAAAATTTTAACCATATATTACTAACATCATATAGAATAATGTAGTTTAACATTTTTGAAAAATAATAAGTAAATCATTTTGTATAATTTTTCAAAGTTACATGAATAACATGAACTTCTACTAATAAAGTATTCAAATAAAGTTCACACATTTAGATAATATAATCTCTACTTATAACTATATAATAACATAAATAATCAATATATTAAATATTACAAAAAACATTTTCTTAACATATGCATGCCGATTTTGCACCACGTAGCAATATCGGTGAATTAACGGTCAACCATATAATAAGCCATGTATACTTACTAATATGCATTCTATATAACATCTACTTAGCATAAGTTAATAAAATAGTTAAATTCCTAAATCTATATAAATTTAAAAAATAAGAAAGGAAATTATTAAAGAATACATACCTAAAATAGGTATACTTAAAATAACGACTCTTAAAAATGTCGAACCTCCAAACATCGTTGGACACACGAGACCTCTGGATGTCACTTTTAAAAATAAACTACTAAGGTCTCCTAATTAAAGGAATACCTTTATAATATGTAATTCTTTACTTTTTATTCTCCTAAAACTACTAAATGGACTATTTATAGTGGAGCGAAAATTCATCACAATGCTACAGCTATTTGCATGGGTGACGTGGACAATGGAATTGGAAGCATAGTGTAGATATTTTACTACGTGTAGCTTAAAGTGTCATATGTATCTTCCTTCAACCACCAAGACAACTAAGATGGCTGCATGGTTGAGCACGTGGAGAGATGGAAACCAAGGTGAGTGTCTTGTTTATAATGCATATCGTAAGTTATATTTTAACAGAACTATCTCTTAATTTGGTTAAATCTAGTGTCTAATCCCATATGATACTTAGACACATAATACCATGTGCATTCTTAAGAGGGATAATTACATAATGGTCGCCGAACTATTAGCACTTTTTCACTTCGGCATATAAACTATTAACGTTAGCTAAACCGCCGCCAACCTATTTAAATATTACTACTCGAAAGCTGCCGGCCATAATACCGCCCAAATTCATTGCACACCCGGTTTTGCAAAACCACCTTTTGGGATAAAATTTGGGCGGTATTCTGGCCGACAGCTTTCGAGTAGTAATATTCAAATAGGTTGACGGCGGTTTAGTTAATGTTAATAGTTTATATGCCGAAGTGAAAAAGTGCTAATAGTTCGGTGGCCATTTTGTAATTATCCCTTCTTAAGAATATAATATAGTGTTTCCTTGTAACATCTAAATAATACAGTAAGTAGGATGATCACTAGCTGGTCCAATACCTTTTTGTATATTTCAAAAATGATACTAAAAATTAGGGTATGTGTTTTAGAAAATATTTTAATTACATCATACATATATAAACATTCATGTAAACTCATATAAATAATTGATCATATTTTTTATTAAAATCTTATTCGTAATTCCTAATACTAATTCTTTTAGTATCTCTTATCTTTTGTACCTTTCTTTCTTCTATTCGGACGAGTGATACGAGTGAGCTCAACCCCTTGATAGCTCCTCCTAAAAAACTAAGTAAAAATATTTTGTCTCTTGAAAGTTCATTAGTCTCAATATTTGGATAAAGAATTTGATTTGAAAGTCTTTAAAATAATTAAACTTTAAATAATTCTTTCAAGGAAATTAATTAAAAGACAAACTTAAAAGTCAGCTGCTTTTGGTTAAGAGTTCTTATGTGTTTCCACGCCCCCTTGAGTTTTGGGGTGTTACATGTTTGCATGTACAATTGTCTATTGCCGTACCGTAATTGAATCTAAAACCGAACATCTTAACCTAGTCTTTATATTTATTGAGTCTTGTTATTTGCTTGTTTGCTAATTAGTTAATTAATTTGTTCTTCTCTCATTATTGTTAAGAGTATAGACATTAGTAAGTGCATAACAACTAAACCAATCCACTATTCGATCCTCCTAGATATTTTAGAGTTAGCACATTTACAGTAATGTGGATAGGTCATCTATACTAGTCATGTGGGATGCGGCCTTGCTTGCGACTAACGACTACACATACAATTGTAGTATAACTAGTAGAAATTAGAGTGATCAAGTTTTTGACGTTGTTGTGGGGGACTAGCTTCAGGTGCTAATTAGATATTACAGGGTGTTAAAGTCGTAAGTAATCTAGGCTTTTATTTGCTTTATTTCAGTTTTAATTTTAAGAAAAAAAAATTTAATAAAAAAATTGATTTTTTTTTTTAATGTGTTCATCTTTATACTGCTTTGGTTTTTAACTGTTTGTTTGTTCTTCTATCTTAGCGTTTTATCTGCATGCCATTAAAACAATGTCAAAGGTAGGGGAAATTGTGCCTATAAACCTCGAGATTGAAGTAACGTGCCGAAAAAGGAATTCCAGTCATACTAGACGAGAATTATTTCCACTGGTGGATAACCAATATATATGAGATAAGCAAGACTTAGAGCTAAAAGACCAAGTCCAACCACCTATTAGGGACTTGTTCTGGACAGTGGTTACCAGAAATTTCTAAGGAATACACAGGCTAGCTAGTTAGGCCAACAAATCAACACTAATGTCTATGGTTCTATGGAACCAATTCGGATGGGGAGCTATAGAGGATCCTAATAGCCATCTGGGTCATTTTATGAAAATATGTGATACAATCAAGATTAACGGGGCCTCTGATGATGCTATCCACCTACGTCTTTTCCATTTCTCGCTAAGGCACAAGGCGACGACTTGACTCACTAATCAGAACATTTACAGTGGACTTTTCAGACACACCAAGCCGATCATGGACCCTCTGGAGGTGTTTTATAGGCAAACTCTACAAGTGATTTCCTCACTATCTTAGAGACATGGCCCCAAATAGCTTTTAATGGCCAGTGGAAAGATCAATATTAAGGACAGTAGTCGAGATCTCAGAGAAGGTAACAGTTTTGGCTCTTACTGAGAAGTTCGCAAAAATTAATTGAGCAAGTTAGTCTGCTAACAAAGCCTCAGGAGGTAATGATGAACCAAGGAATTCAGTGCATGTAGACCAGTCATGAAGAAGCATGTTATATGAACAATATGGGCAACATAAGTTTCAATTCAAATTCCCCCAATCAAATTGAAACAAGTACAATCCAAGGATGAGAAATCATCCAAATTTATCTTACGTCAACCCAAACAATCCACTACAACCACCATCAGGTTTTACTGTCAACAATGGAGTAATTGAATACTAAAATAAGCTAAGCTTGGGAGAATTGGTCACCTCGTTGGTAAACGA
Source organism: Ajuga chamaepitys (assembly GCA_958295605.1). Classification (NCBI taxonomy): domain Eukaryota; kingdom Viridiplantae; phylum Streptophyta; class Magnoliopsida; order Lamiales; family Lamiaceae; genus Ajuga; species Ajuga chamaepitys. The sequence goes on along the minus strand of OY282498.1, from coordinate 21,492,172 downwards.
GACACAGATAAAAAATGGGTTGACCGAGGCCCATATGAATAAATTATATGGCCAAATAGTGCAACTGAATACTAGTGTGGGTAACATGGGGAACAAGTGAAAAGATTGAAAACGCACTATGGTCAACTAGCTAAGACGAGTGGAAACACTCATCAACATGGGAAATTCCCAGATGACAATGAAAACCCCAAAGAACAATGTAACGTAATCATGGGAGAAGGTCATGATGAGAAAAATAAAGTAGAGAATGAAGAAAAAGTAGAGGAAACTATAAAGAGAATAACTAAGGGGATTACATTATACGACGAAGATATCCCTACATACAAAGTGCAAATACCTTTTCCTATGGCTCTAAAAACTAAGTAACCGCAATGAGAAGAAGAAAGAAAAAGAAGAGGTGGAGTAATTGTTCAAATGCAGCTTCCAAAAAGACTTAGAGAGCCAAGGAATTTTTCAATTGCATATTTCACTAGAAGAAGTAAATTTGAAAATGTTCTCAGTGACTTAGGTTCTCGTGTAAGTTTGATGCATCACCACTTATAATAAATTTAGCATGGGAGAAGATAAGCCAACCTCTACTACTATACAAATTGTTGATAGGTCATTATTAAGCACAATTGGAGTAGCGGATGATGCGCTTTTACGAGTAGGCACACGAATCTTTCCGGTTGATTTCACTATAGTAGACATAAAAGAAGATAATAGTTTACCCTTATTAGTAGGACGTTCGTTCTTGGCCACAAGCCAAGATGTTTTTTATATGAATGATAATGAAATAACATGTAGTGCTGACAAAGAAAATGTTACTTTTACAACAACTAGTAGTCCTAGTAAAAGGGGAGGATGTCATATAGTGGAACAATATTCATTGATTTTGGACATACAATATAACAAGAAAATGAATTTATTATTCTTAAACCTACTCATAAAGACTATGTAAAACCTATAACCAGTGATGAGTTTATGGACATGTCAAATGAAGATGAAGCTAACCAAGTACCAGAGAAAGAAAACGAACTGATGGCTATAGAAGTACTTCAATGGGGAGTAATTGTAAAGTTACTTGAATAAAGACAGAATTAGGATAGACTCATGGAGTTAGAACATCATCCTTAGCAGTATGTCGATGACTAATCCATGAGAAAGATGGGTATATATGACAATGTTTGGGCTAATGTTCCAAAGATGTGGATGGGGTACTGCGATGCAAGGAAGATGATCCACATACCCCAAGATCATGATGGAAATCATGGGCACTTTCAAGGTTCTACGTGATGAAGTCACGAATATGCCATAAAGATTTGGTTCCGAAGTAATAATACCAACTACGAGCTGACTAACACTAATATAGATGAAATCTATGGAGTCAAGTGTTCGGGGAAATACATCGAGCCAACCAAAAATGAGAAACAAAAGTTTTGGAACAAATTAGTGAACATTTCAGGTGAGGTGATGAACTACGATAAGAAGAAGATAGTTACTTCAAGATTCAGAATCCGGTATCCCGATATATAAAAAGAGTCTTAGCCCACACTGTATGTGCTCGAGATCCAAAAGTCAAGGTTAGTGATAATGAGCTTTCATAATGTGTTGTTTGGCGAAGGCCAAATCTTGGAGCACAACTGATAGATCAGTTAGAGTTAGAGCTCATGACAGACCAATTTTCTATTAAAATTTAACATATACACTTAGATGGACATATGGATACAAAATTTCAGCTAATTTCAATAGGCAATGACTAGAAAGCCGTGTGGTTTGAGCATAATTGATACTCCAAAATTTTTGGAGCAATACTTGTTTTTTCTTGTGTGGTTCGTTGATCACATATTGTGTTTCTAGAACTTACCTTGAGTCTGTTTTGAATTATCTTGTGTATGTAAGCATGAAAAATGATCTTACACATTCTTTGTATAATATTGTAGCTTACTTTAGCTAAATTTTCCGTACTAAAATTAATGTTTTATCCCTAGTTAGCCATTTTGAGCCTTAGCCTTTTCTTGATAGCTTTAATTCTAGCTCACATATTATTTTATCCTTTTTTCTATAACTTGGACTGCTTGAGTAAAGGAGAGGGGGAAATAAAATTGAGTAAGAGAGCAAATGGTTGGTGAGAGATAAACTTGATGGTAAGGTAAATTTTGTAACTCTGTGTATATAAAAAGGCTAGAATATATACTAGATATTTTTTATGCCTTAAGAAATGAAAATTGATGTGTAGGTAGGTATATAAAATATCATAACTATACTCCCTACACTGTGATTTGCGACCAGAAAAAAATTAATTAAGGCGATCAAAAGAGTCTAGTAAAGATTGTCTATAACTTGAAATTAGTTAGAGAAATTGCTAACAAGAAAATAATAGTCCTGATATTTGGTGAGTGCAGTATGCAAGGGTGAAGAAATCTATAATTGTTTAGCGTACGAGTGAATGCATAAGTGAGGAGATGTGAGTTTGTTAAGAATAGTTGAGAGTGGGTCAAACACCCAAGAAATTGTTTTAGCATGCATAACACGTTTATTTTATGTTTTAACTATCATTTCACGCCATATAGTATAGTTTCATATAAATTAAATGTCACTTCATAGTTAAAGTCGGTATCAGTGACTATTTGTTAAGTGTGTAGGAACATACGTATGAGCTAGTCATCAGCGTGGATACAAAAAATGTTAAAGGAATTGATAGAATAATTATGGATAAGCGAATAAGGTTAGATATCGAACAAAATAACTAAATGAAATGACTAAGTACTCATAAGACTTAATTAAGAATAATGAAATTGCTTATATTTGCTTATATGTGTTCAAAATTATTTGACTATTTGATTGTTTGATTTATACTTGTTGATTTATTCCCTTATAGATAAGTTGAATGTTATGTCTTATTATGTATACATGTTTCGAAAATTGATTGATGATATGCTTATGTGTGCTTCGAGTTTACTTGTTAGTGCATCGATAGTTGTGCAATTTATTATGTAACCATTTACATGTTAAAAGAAATATAATGCATGTGTTTTATTGCTTATACTTGTTACAAATTGAAATAGCGTGCTTATATATTTATATTTAAGTGTTTCGATTTATATTATATGTTGTGACACTATATCTTATGTGATTCATATCATTTCATGTTACATTTAGACTATTTTATTTAAGTGTTGTACTTAACCTAGAATCGCTTATAAGGATTAAAAATAATCACTTGAAATTTTAGGCGCGAATATAGATATTTTTTAGTCTAGTAACTTAGTATGTAAATCATAGGTGTGATTCTTAGATTAAGCTGCTTTTAGCAGACACTTAAGTTCGAATACTTGTACCATTAGAGGATGACTATACACTTTGTTAACCTTAGAATCCAATTATCACATAGAGGTCTGGTGTACCATTATAGTGGACCTAAACTACCCTTGTTAAACCCCTAAGCTAGCCTAAATTCCCTCATGACTTAGCTATTAAGAGTTGGTAATGGGAAACACTATTCATCCCCATTTCCACCTCACACCACATTATCTTCTTCTTCCTCCTCACCCTCACAACTTCATCACCATCTTCGAGTTCACTACCATTTTCACCTCCAAATTCAAAGCTCAATAGAGGTATAGGATTAGTTAGAGATTAGTTATAGTCTTATATTTATGCTAGGACTATTTTATGTAATTGTATGTTTATTTTCGAAAGCTTGCATGTGTAATTTGGTGAAGTTATGCTTAAATATGTGGTAGATGGTGATTCAGGGAGTAATTATGCGTTAATCTTGAGAACTTATGTGCAAAATTTTGATGAGTTTAGCTTAGATATGCTTCGGTAAGAATGTTGATATATTGCATGTTAATTTTACGTAATTTATGATTAATTTGGTTAATGATCCTGTTGGTGAAATAAAAAGATTTTGCCAATGATGAATTGGGATTATTTGATCAACTTGAGTTGGAGGAAGTTTTGTTGAAATATTTTAAAAATGTTTCGGCAAAAATAATTGAGCTAAGCATGATAATTTTGTGATATTTGATACATTTATTAAATTGATATTTTGCTTAAAATGCTTCGGTACAATTATGATGATTTTTGGATCAGATATGTGATGAATTATTAATGATTAATTGTGATTAAAATTTGAGATAATTGTGTGTTAAATTGCTTGTATGTTTAGCAAGATTGAATTTAGGGATAGTCATGCGATTAATTTGATTAACATGAGCTATCTTGTTAGACTAATAAATTGGATATAAAATTTTGGATAGATTAGTTACTTTGGGCCTTGAATGAATGAATTAGGATAATTGAACTTGTGATAATTGTTTAGTTTAGTTTATTTGGGCCTAAGAATAGTGTTATTGGACTCAGATAACTTAGATGGGCTTGGTAAAACTAAAATTTGGCTTTAGATATTATTGGGCTAAATCATTAATTGGCTGGAACAGAGGTTTGGGCCCCAATAGGCCGAATCGGGCCAAGTCGGGTTTGGTCGAGCCCAAACCCGAGAGGAATGATTGAGTTAAATGTTGATTAGAGATAAAATAAATAAATTAGATTATATAAGTGTAATTCGATTGAGTAATTGACTTAATTGGAGTATTAAGCTGATAATTAAAAATAAGTGGATAAAATGAAGTAGAATAGATCAGAAGTGAGGATATTATGGACTTAGAAATGTGACAAATAAGTTGAAAGTTGATAAGCAACATAGAAACAAAACTTGATAGGTATGGTCCAATCTTCCCGGGTCGATCTAACCCGTCAGACGGGTCAATTGGGCCAAAAAGCGCAAGTCCAACATAGCTAAGCCCATTCGTGGCATCTTGGGAAGTTAGGAAAAGATCCCCATGATATTTTCCTAAACGGCCATGCAGATATGCTTGCCGGAGTTTTAGGGATTTTGTTAGGGTTTCAATTGTATAGTATAAATAGGAGAACTGTAGATGGGTTTAGGGTTCCGACTTTGAATTCTAAAATTACGGCTTGTAATATTGTACTTCAACATTGAAGTAAAGATAGTGAAAAACACCCCGGAAGGTGATTGCCTTCTCCCGTGGACGTAGATCTCCGGATCGAACCACGTAAAAAAAAGGGGCCCTTGTTCATGGCTCCGAAGTGAACTCCCCCCGCCGAAAGGCCAGGAACTCTCCATCCTGGTCGGCGTTGTAGGCAGCAATCTCTTCGGCGCTCAGTAATGTGCCCTTTTCCGCCAGCGCCTTCACCAAAGGCCACTCCGGGACCTGTGCCAGTGCCTTGTAGTACGCCTCCTCCACGGCGCCCACGAAGTCGTAATCATATCCGAACTCTGGACGGTATACATCCACGTTCGGATAGATCTCTTTTACCTTCTCTAGCAGCGCGTTGCCGTGTCGCCAACAGCCACGAACCTCATTTGGTAATCGAGGAACGTGCTTGTCTGCAGCAGCTTTTCTGCAAAGGTCTTCAGCACGGCACCCTGGCCCTCCACTGCCGCAGTCTCCTTCGCCTTCAGCTCAGCGCATAGCTCCGCCACCTCGCCGCGAAGCACCCCGGCATCCGCCTCAACCTCGCGCAGCCGCGCCACCTCCTTCTCCACCTCGGAAGCTCTCTTGCGAGCCTCGGACATGTCGTGTGCTAACCTGTTGTTTCGAGACCGCAACTCCCTCACCGCCTCGGCTAACTCCTCCTTAGCCTCCCTCTCACTCCTTCGGCTGAGGTCCATTATCCCCTGAACTAGGCGTAATAGCTCCTCGGCCTCGGGCCCCTCCAGGCCCAGAACACTTGTTTGCCCCTGCAAACCACAAAGACAAAGAGGAGTCTCAGCACGGTACGATTTCCTAAGAAAATAACTATCCCTACTGTACCTTAGGGGTTGTGTCTGTGCGAAGTCTCTTAGCCTCCGCAGGCAGCGTCAAGGAGGGCTCCGGCCTCTTCCTCGACCTTAGTGTCAAGCCGGTGACCACCACTTCATCCTCCGTCCCTTGTGACGGCCTTGGGCTCGGCGACATCCTCACTCTCGGGGCCACTTCCGCAGTGGTCCCCTTTTTCTTCAGAGCCGAAGGCATCGCCGGGCTTCCCGAAGTATCTTTTCCGAAGCGTCCCACTGCAAAAGAAACAATGATTAATATCATACAATCTCCACGAAGTTCATAAACGTAAGAATTCCTACCCTCCTCGGATGCCCCAGCTGCCGAACCCTGACCCCGGGTGGGATTCTCCTCTGCTCCTCCCGAGTAGTAGAGGCTTAATCCTGCCTCCTCCAGCTCCTCCTCGGTGCAGAGCGTCTTGAACGTGCCCACGGTGCGGAAATCATCAACTGACTCCGGCTCCACCACCGGGGCATTATCAATGACCTCCTCCCTCCTCCACCTCGGGAGGGCCACACCAACCTTCACATATATAAACTTCTCCTTCCAACCCTCTACCTTACTAGGGTTCTTCACCTTAAACCCACCTCGGGGCCTCGGGCTAAAGGAATACTATCCCTTTGATTTCCTGAAGGCTTTGAGTTGGAAAAAAAACCTAAAAATATCTACATCCGGCTCTACCCCGGCCCTCTTGCATACTACTAAAAACCCAACAACTTGCCTCACCACGTTGGGCGCTAACTGGCATAGGGCAATGCCATAAAACCTCAACAGACGCACTACGAAGTCCCAGAGAGGGAACCTCAGTCCTATCTTCAGGTGATCTATATACACCCCAATGAACCCCCTGGGTGGACAACAAGCTCGGTCACTAGGCTTCGGCACAATGTATTCTAAGTTAAAGGGAAAATAAAATGATGGTATCAGGGCTTCTATTTGCACCCGCGACATCCGCAACGCCTCCGGCCCAACCTCGAAATCCTCCTCACCGCAATCATTAAAACCTACTGCCCGAGTGCCGGATTCCATACCGTCTGCCCTATATACAGTCCTAATTTCCCTTCTCTCAGGGATAATAAAGCTCAAAGGTTCTACATTTAAAGGGGCTTTCGTTGTCCCTACTTCCCTAATCAAAGACGAAGACGAAGACGAAGACGAAGAGGAAGACATACTTACTTGTTTTCGATTTGAGATTGCTCAAAGACTTGGCACAGATGATTCTCTCTTTTTCTCCCGCTCTTTGTCTATCGCGAATCGCAAATGAGAGTGATAAGAGACTTCATGTATACGCCTTATATATATACTCAGGAATCAACGGCCCAGATCTTGCCTTTTCAAATTCAGCGTTTGAGATACGCGCGTGGCTGTCACGCACATCACAATTACCTAGGTGCGTGGGGGAACACGCTTCTTGGGATTTGCAAAAACATCACTTCACATCCCTTCAACTCATGATGGCTCTGTCCCCTCGGCTACCACTACTTCTGTTCAACTCCGGTTGCCTCATTCACCCCGGGGGTACTTCAGTCCGACTCCGGTCGATTCATTCACCCCGGGAGTACTTCAGTTCGACTCCGGTCAATTCCTCCCCTCCGGGGGTACTTCAGTTCGACTCCGGGCGATTCCTTCCCCCCGGAGGTACTTCAGTTCGACTCCGGGCGATTCTTCCCCCCTCCCCCCGGGGTACTTCAGTTCAACTCCGGTTCATTTTGACTCTGATTGATTCTTGTACCCCGGGAGTAGTTCAGTTCGGCACAGGATTGCCTCGTTCACCAAAGGCTTCCGATACTACTCCGCCTCAACTTCGGCTACAGCGCATATACCTCGGCCCACAAATCCTTCTTTTTAACTGAAGCTCCTACCTCGCACCGGCTGGTGGGGGGACATCTGATAGGTATGGCCCAATCTCCCCGGGTCGGTCTAGCCCGCCAGACGGGTCAATTGGGCCAAAAAGCACAAGCCCAACATAGCCAAGTCCATTCGTGGCATCTTGGGAAGTTAGGAAAAGATCCCCATGATCTTTTCCTAAACGGCCATGCAGATATGCTTGCCGGAGTTTTAGGGATTCTGTTAGGGTTTCAATTGTATAGTATAAATAGGAGAATTGTAGATGGGTTTAGGGTTCCGACTTTGAATTCTAAAATTACGGCTTGTAATATTGTACTTCAATATTGAAGGAAAGATAGTGAAAAACACCTCGGAAGGTGATTGCCTTCTCCCGTGGACGTAGATCTCCGGATCGAACCACGTAAACCATGGTGTCATTTTAATTCTTGCATGTTGTGATTGTGATTCGTTTGATATTCGGTTTTGCGCTTTATCAAAACTAGAACTTGATTGGGATGTAATTAGATTTTCGAAGTGAAATTAGGGTTTTATGATTTTGTGTGATCTCATGTGATGTAAAGTGATTAATTGGGCAACTTTTATGATTATGATAATATGTTTTGATTGATCTTGCAAATTATATGTTACAAGTTATGAATTTAATTAAGCAAAGTTGAGATATTATGTTGTTATTTTAATTTATTTGAATTAGTATCGCTCCGGTGCGATGCACAAAAAATTATTTAAAAAGTAATGATTTAATTCAATTAAATATTATATAACTAATATAAAAATAGAATTATTATATTCTAACTAAATGAATATTTGAATAATTGTTTCTTTTTCTTTTTTTTTACGATCACAACATGAACTTTGGGTTTTCCTATCTTTACAACATTTGTTAGCAACTTTGGGAAAGAAAAGAAAATATTAAAAATAATAAAAATGTTTAGAAAATACAATTTATTTATTTTTAAATTCTAAAAATTTATTTAAAATATCATAAACTTAACTGTAAAAATTATTTTAATAAAAAATCAATTTTCATAAAAAAAAATTGAATAATTTTGATATTATTTCAAATAATTTTAATTTTTTTAAAAGGATTTATTTTTTTAAAAAAAAATTAAAAAATACGTATGTCATAAACTTAGACTTGTCGTAGATACTTCTGCATATCTTAAACGAAATTTTAGAGATTTTAAAATAATTTTTCAAGATAATTTTCAAATAGTTTAAATACATTCTTAGAGTTTAATATTTTCATAAATTTATGACAATTTTATGATTTTTTAAAAAATAATTATAATTTTTTTTTCTTGCTGAAAATGATTTGATTTTAACTTTTTTGTAAACCAACTCAAATTTTTAATATATTTTCAACTTTTCTAAATTAATTTTCTGATATTTTAAATGGAGTTTAGAATTTAAAAGATATTTTTTAGATTTTTAAAATAATTTTATGTTATTTAAATATTTTTGAATATTATTTTATTTTTTTGCACTTAAATTGCTAGCAGAGGTTGCAAAAGTGAAGAAAACATGTAGTTCAGGTTATGATTGAAAAAAAAAAAAAAAAAAACTGAAAAACATGCATATTACATTTTGCAAAATGATATAAATCCAAAATATAAATAATGCAAATGTCAATTTCTCTCACGTGATATATGAATTTAATAAAACTTACTTTTTATAAATTTACATTAAGATAAAATATTAAATGTAAAAAATAAATTATATCTACTCTTAAGAATGAATATCTGTAAATATTGAAACTCAAACATATATTTAGTGTGTGTGTGTGTGTATTCACCTTAACCTATGTGAATACTGTAGTAGCATAATTGAAAATAAATACTAAGACAAACACAAATATATAAATATCACATGATACACCAAAATATATCAAATAAAATAAATTGAATTGTATTATAAGAAAATTAGAGTTTTCTTTTATTTTATTAATTTTTTAAATATTTTAATTTATCCAAATAATTATTTCAAATTTTAACTATAACTATTTAACTTTATTTAAAAAAATTAATTTTCAAGTTTTAATATTTTACATTGTGGTTTAATATACTCAAATATTTTTTATGTTTTAAATAAATCTTGATATTAATAAAATAAAATTCAATGATTATTCTACAGTTGGACTAACAAAATAAAGAATATGAATTCTACAATATATCTGAATAATATCATGCATACTTTGAAATTTATTTAAACAAATTTTACATTTTTATTATGAATATTTATATATATATATATATATATATATATATATATATATATTTGTGTGTTTGTATATTTTGCTTAGGTTACAAAATATGGAAAAATACGACAAAGTATTATTTATATTGAGAACTCTAATAAAGCTATAAAGCTCAAGCATCTTAATTTAATTTTTTTAATAAAAATATAGATCGTAGCACATGTAAAATCTCATAGTTTAGATTGCAAAGTGTAGTTATTATTTATAAAGAAATAATATTAATAAATAGAAAATATGAATATATAATTAAAAAAAATAATTTAAAGATTAATTGTCATATATAAATATATGTGAAAGTCGTAGTCCTGTGATTCATTATAACAAATTAATACTTGTAATTACAATAATTTAATTAGTCAATCATTAAATTGTACATTAACTTTTACTTTTAATTTAATAAAGTATATATTCATTTATTAAGGGAGGTAATACTTAATATTGTATTAATTCTTATAAAAAAATATAATTAGTGCCTTAGAAGAAATTAAAAATACATTAAAGACATATTTTAGGCTGAAAATAGTAAATTACAGTCTAGCCGCTCATTTAGCTTTTATATATATATATATATAGATTAATATGATTAGTCAAGCAAAATTTTATGTGACTAAATTGGTAGAAGGAATTGTTACAACATAGGTATAAATGAACTAGCACTACTAGAATTAAAGTTTTTTGCCACTACAAAATGTAGTTACAAAATATGGAGAGTGGTCACAAAAGTATTTTTAGTAATCATATTCTATATGTGGTTACTATAGAGTAGCCATTTATAGTAGATGCAAAAAATATTTTTACAACTACTTTGTAGTTACTAATGCATTTATAACTATTTTTGCAACTACCTTGTAGTTACTAATGTATTTGTAACTACAAGTAGTTGCAAAAGAGCTTGTCATAGTATAGCAAATTTGGTTAAAACTGTATGAAATATTTTATGTAACTACTAATAATTACAAAATTGTTATTTTTTGTAACCATTTTTGTAGTTACAAAAAGAGTAGCGACAAGTACTCTTTTTTCTTGTAGTGCAGGTAATGACTTGTATGATTGATCAAATGACTTGATAGAATAATGAACTATGTTAGAAAATATTATGATTGCAATATCCCGAATTTACGTGTCATTTTATTTATTCAAATTTCATGCATTCTTAAAAGAATCTGATTTAGCATAGACTTTAGTCTCGTAGCTTGAAAGCTCAATTATTTTAATTTATTTAATAAGAACGAAAAGAAAATATTTAATTTCATTTATTTGAAGGCCCAATTTATAAGTTTCTACGAAGGCTTAAATATTAGTAATGATGTTTTATTTCTTTTGTCAAGCCCAAATATATTAATTGAAACTCAAGTTTAAATATATTTTGTAAAAATTCACACACACATATATATACATATATATATGTGTGTTACCAATCTTTAATTCAAGACTAAAATTAACTAAAATTGGCTTCTTTCTTGTTATAAATCAAGCCCGTCTTTGGAAAAGAATCAAATTTTGCTCAAAACTTTGTTTCTTCCTTTTACAATTTAATGCTGTAACGATTCGGATTCCTAGTTGCATCATTCTATTTAATTTATGTGAAACAATGTGGGTTGCATTATTTTTTGTGTAATTTTTACTTGTTTAATTATTTTTCTTCGACCTGCATAAATTATCATTTTTCATAATTAATGGTACGAATGGGTCGAAAAAAGGAGAGTTTAATTAGACAACACTTAAACACGATATTACCCAATGATATAGGAGAAGCCTACATTTTTATGGTAAGCCCTCTCCATAGGATTACTAACCTAAAAATCAATGGCCGAAACCATGGATTTTTGCCCACAATATTGGCCAAAACTAATGGCTAAATCTCATGGCACTACTAGAAATAAGGTTTTTTGTCACTACAGAATGTAGTTACAAAAAAGGGAGAGTAGTCACAAAAATATTTTTAGCAACTACAAATCTAAAAGTAGTTATTATAGGGTAGTCACTTATAATAAGATGCAAAAAGTTTTTTTGTAACTACTTTGTAATTACTAATGTATTTGTAACTATTTTTTGCAACTACTTTGTAGTTACTAATGTATTTGTGACTACAAGTAGTTGCAAAAGAGCTTGGCATATTGTAGCAAATTTAGTTAAAATTGTATGAATATTTTATGTAACTACTAATAGTTACAAAAGAGATTACTTTTAGTAACCACTCTTGTAGTTACAAAAGGCTAGCGGCAAATACCTTTTTTTTCTTGTAGTGTTGTTTTATTCCCATAAGATCAACTAAACCAGCAGCGATACCGCGATTTTATTTTCACGGTTTTGTGCTTGGTATGACTATAAATAGAGATGTGGGGGAGCTTTCATTCCATCATCTCCTCCCACCAAAACATAGCTTGAAAGTCTTCATTTCTTCTCCCGTACATTTTTTCCCTCTTAAATGTTCCATCTCCAACCACCGAAACCCGACGAAGTCGCCGGAAACTAACCCGACGGCTTTATAGGCTCGTCGGATCAGCTACTGCCCCATTTTCATTTTCGTCGCTCTATTAGAACCCATATTTTCTTGTACAATATGATAGAGTTAGGCGAGAGAATTCCGGAATAGCTTTCGGAATCGCAATCCGAACTCTAGAACTCCGGTTATGACCGGTCAAAGTTTAGGCGAAATCTATATAACCCAACCACCTTCAAAGAGCCATAACTTTTTGTTCCGAACTCCGATTCTGTTATAGCTGGTGCTTCTGTAGCCATGTCCCAATTGAAATTTCGAAGACCGAGTCGCTAGAAAAGTTTGGTCAAAGTTGCTATAGAAATTCATGTAACATCTTTTTAAAAGTAGAAATTTTTGAGTTTTTTAATTCTGCCCCTAGTCAAAATCAGTCTTTTTGTAAGTCAACCAATCCATGTATTTTTGAGTGTCATAAAATGCTCGTTTTTAACCCGAGTCCACTCAAACCAATTGCAATAGAGTCCAAATTCCAAAATCTACAGTTTTACATAAAAATATGAATCCGAAATATTTTATGAAATTACAAAATGGTCCCTCAACTTTTATAAAATTACAAATATTGCCCCAAATCTTCAGTTTATGTTTAAAGCCTAGTAGGAGATGAGTTTGGACTAGAAGAGAACTATTCCACCAACTAGCACGTACACAATTCTAGGTGGGATAACTCTATGTGGCTATTTTATGTAGTCTACTTGTTTTCATGCAAATTGTTGTTACAATGAATTTTACATAAATGATGCTTAGGAACTAGAATATTCTATCTTGTAATTTGTATGTGTAATTATTCGATTGTGAGATCATGTATTTATAGGAATCAATCCGAGATATATCAATTCAAATAGGATTATGTATTACTTGTTCTCCAAGACTTAATATTTTAGTAGGATTCTATATTTCATTGTTCTTCAAGACTTACCATAATAATAATAATAATAATAATAATAATAATAATAATAATAATAATTTATATTATAACATGGGCTCGGGCTTGATTAATCCATTGGGCTCATGTCCAAATTAATTAATAGCATAGTGACATAAAATACTCTTATCCATAAGTTGAAATAATAATTGGCACAACTAATGAAAAATGAATAATTAAATAGGATATAATGATTAAATAATTTATGGGGCGTTACATACTACACCTATTGAAAAATTTTAGCCCTCAAAATTTGCAAGAGTACAACTTAATATCATTCTATAAACTTCTTATTCTAAGGCTTAAAATATCTACATGTCATGAATGCATGTATTATGAATGTGGATAAATATAATTTAAGTGTGTGAACTTGTAAACGTGTCATACTTTTCATGAATAAAATTAGAAATCGTACTTATCATGAATATAATGCATGTATGATGGAATTTGAGAACATAACTCATATTGTACCTGGGAGCTACATGACGAAGCAGAGGTGGTTGTGAAGCATATGAATATTTTTAACATAACTTGCTTAAGAAAATACAAATTTGCGTAATAAAATTTTACATAGGAACAAGTCTACAGAAATGTAGAACTCACTCTGGTACCACTCTGTAGCAACCCTATTTTCGTAAAATTATTTTAAGGCATTTTACAAAGGCAAATAATCATATCAATGAAAATCCTTCATTTTAATGGACAAACAGTTCCTAAATCAGGTCGCTAAAACATTTTGAGCATAAATAATTTCATAATGAATATACAAAATAAACAACATTTTGTTTTCACTCACAAAGGATGTTATATAATCTAATTGCATAAACCTTAATTTGTAGCAGGGGAAGATTATTTAACATAATTAAACCCTAAACATGCTTCTAGCATATTCATACACTTTCACCGTACCGCCCTCACCTCATCGCCAACTCATCAACTGAACCTGAAAAATGTTAATTGTGGGGGGTAATCTACCACCAGCCTCTTACATGTTTATATTAAAAGTATATGTTTGAAACATAACATGAATAACAATTAATTTACAACTCATTGTAATATATGTGTGACAAGTTGCCTCGGATTACACCAACTTAACATGCATGTTCATAGGTTGCCCCGGACCACACAACTTATAGGATTGATCAATGCAACTTATAACAATGCAACTTAGGTCTTGCATTTCATAAGCATATAATGCAACTTAGGTCTTGCATTTCATAAGATAACAGTTATATCACATACATGGATCAAACACATATAATTAATAAGACAAATAAGAACCTCACCTAAAAAGTAGAAGACACTTCGGATGCGGATGCATGTTCCTATTTTCAATAGGCTTTTTCTTGCTTGTCTCTTCACTTAGGCATAAATTATAGGGTTGAGTTGATGTTTTAGGAAATTTTAAGAATGATTTTGGAAGAGATAGAAAATTTTTGCATGTATTAATTCATTGCGCAACAATGAATAAATAATCTTTTAATCCCAAAAAGGTAAAGAATAAAATTTTGAAACTTTAACTATAGCTAATAGGTTGGAGTAAAAAGAATATATTAAAATTTCATAGTTTTTTAAAAAAGGATAACTATGGGATTTGAATATTTGAAATCGAATTATTGGAATATAGAATTTTGCACAGCGATGGGAAAATATTTATAACTCGAAAATTAATTGATGGATCTCCTGAAATTTTACAATAAGATACACGACATGTACATGAATTACATATCCAAAAATTGGACATTGATCACTCCATATTTATGTGATTTTTAGGCATATATTCATCGCTAAAGTGGTGCATTATTGCGTAAATTAGTACTTCATAACCTATGTTTTCATATATTTGGAGGATTTCCCTTGCTTGTTGGTTTGCAGTGTTTTCAGTAAAAAAAATAACATTTTTTTAGTTAATGGTGAAATCACAATCAGAACGAATAAAAAAAGGCTTGGAAGGAAGGAATTAGAGAATTCAGCTCAGAATAGCCTCTGGGTAGACCCAAGATGGAGTAGAGAAGCCCAAAAGATGAAGCAAAATGAGAAGAGGAGAAAGTGCATTTTGCATAGGGTGGTTTGGTACGGTATACCGTACCGAATCGCCCATACCGTTACCGTACCGAAATTTTCGGTACGCCGAAAATCCATACCGTTATCGTACCGAAAATTTCGATATACCGAAATTCGGCATACCAAAAATTCGGTATGATATCGGTAAATACCGATACCGTACCGTACCGTACCGAAATTTTCGATACGCCGAAAATCCATACCGTTATCGTACCGAAATTCGGCATACCGAAAATTCTGTATGATATCTATAAATACCGATACCGTACCGAAAATTCGATATACCGAATTTTATATCGGTATCGGTATATACCGATCCATACCGTTGATTTTGGTATACCGAAATTTCGGTATACCGTTCGGAATTTGGTATACTGAACTACCAAAATAGCGAAAAAATTTCGGTATACCGATATATACCGAAAATACTGAACTTTTTTCAGTATTTCGGTATATACTAAAATTTTTAGATTATCATACCGTTACCGTACCGAAAATTCGGTATACCGAAATTCGGTATTTTCGATAATTTTTCGATACGGTATGTGCGGTATTTCAGCATTTCGATATTTTTCCTCACCCCTAATTTTGCACAACCGAATAACATGGGGTTATTCGGTCTAGGTTCCTACATTGATCTCTAAAACAAGTGTAAACAATAAGCATTTGCTAAACCGAATATAGTCATTCCATTCGGTCTAGCTTCCTATGCTGACAAATACATGTATTATGTTCGGTCTATAAACAATCAAGTTTTCTCCGCCTGACGCATTTTTATGGGATTTTATCCTATTTAAGCCCGGTCCAAACCTACTATTGTGTACTCCTATAAATACCTAGCCTTATACATCAGTAACATTAGTTTTAGCAGTAAATTTAGAGTTATATCCTCTGCAGTTAGGGTAGTTTTACGAAGAAGTTTTCTGTGAAGCCGGAGAAGATGACGTGATTATTCATCCATTAGAGTTTACAGGTGATTTAGTATTCTGATCATTTTCCTTGATTATTTCAGTTTACTTATTTTATTATAAGATAATGATTTTATTTATGATGATTGTCTTTCTTTTTATTTTTAGGGAGTAGTAGTTTATATCTTAGGATTAACGAGTAGGGTTTAATTACAAAAGTAGAATGTTTGATGTATGCTATAAATTTATGTTCTTGATGTTGTTCGTTGTGTGAGACTTGATCGATGTTTGATTAGACTGGCCATCTAGATTTAACACACTACAATCACATACCCAACATAGCACCGGAAGGTGAGGGTATTGGTGGATGGCAACACATGACATAGTATGTACCCAATAGAGGACCAAGATGTGAAGGGCATATTATGGGGGTATTTCCTAGGTATAGGTGAGCAAAATTCGGTTTAAACCAAATTACCCGTCTAATCTGAACCGAAATTATCTATTTGGATCGGATTTTAAAAATTTGGTTCGGTTTTCGATTTTAGTTTTTAGGAATTTGAGATGATTTGGTTCGGATCAGTTTAGGGTTTATTTTAACCAAAATAACAGAAACCTATCCGAAATTTGTAATGTTTTATTTTTTAATATTATATATATATATATATATATATATGTATATGAAATTTCATTTTTGTTTTATATTCTGATATATATGTTTATATATATATATATATATATATATATATATATATATATTAGACTTAAAAGGTGAATAGTTTAGTTTTTATCTTGAGCTTTTGTTATGGAAGTGTGAAGTTTGAATATTGTGGTTGATGGGTTTATGTAGATGATTGACTATTTATATAAGTTTTTTTTCTTTTAGTAATGAATGATGAAAAAATCTTGAGAGAATTATTTTGGATCAATTGAATATCGAACCGATCGAATCAAATTTTGGATCAACCGAATACCGAATCGACCGAACCGAATAAATTCGGTTCGGTTGAAGTTCGATTTTTGATTTAGCTTTTTTAATTCGGTTTGATTTTCGATTTCACTAAATAATTTCGGTTTGATTACCGAACCGAATTTTGCTCACCCTTATTCCTAGGCACGTTTAGGAGTTATAAGCACTTCATTCGGGAGGTTATTTGTTGTTTATAATTCACACCTTAGATGCTCCGGAAGAAGGTTTAAGAATGCATACTCGCGAAGCCCCATAACAAATAGGTATAATAATGATAGTAATTTATATAACATCTACATGCATAATTGTCTATGATTGCACAGTAATTAATTCTGAATCAACATCCTAAGATAGTCCTTTAGTATTCGATAAACTCATCGTTAATTAACTAATCATGACAGTCAGTTAATTTGTTATTCTCTTGCTGTTATCTTAGGGTCTAGATATTTAGTTAGCAGGATAACAACCAAACAAACCAATCTTATAAAATGATCTACCTAGGTATGAGTTTGTTGTAAGACATTATAGTGCTCTGACAAGGTTTCATCTTCCCTAGTTTCTGTGGGATACGACCTTGTTTGCCACTTGCTATTAACCACACCGTACACTTGCGGTTTAGATGGTAGAGATTAGAGCGACCAGACTTAGATGGGCTTGAATAAAATTAGAATTGGGCTTTAGATATTAATTGGGCCAACCGAATCATTAATGGGACGAAACAAGGAGTTTTGGCCCTAATAGGTCGAACCGGGCCAAGTCGAGCCGAGTCGAGCCCAAACCTGAGACGAATAGTTGAGCTAAGTGTTGGTTAGAGATAAAATGAATAATTAGATGATAAAAGTATAATTAGATTGAGTAATACGCGTAATTGGAGTATTAAGTTGATAATTAAAAATAAGTAGATAAAATGAAGTAGAATAGATCATAAGTGACTTAGAGGACATTATGGACTTAGAAATGTGACATATAAGTTGAAAGTTGATAAGTAACATAGAAACATAATTAGAACTTAATTTGGATGTAATTAGGGTTTCGAAGTGAAATTAGGGTTTGAATTAGGGTTGTATGATTTTACATGATCTCATGTGATGTAATGTGATTCATTGCGAAACATGTATGATTATGATAATATATTTCAATAGATTTGCAAATTGTATCTTACGAGTCCTACTTTTGTGCAACGGTTGCACCAGTGCCACCTTTATTTTTCAGCCGTTAGATCTTATAGAGTGCAATCTTGATCATTAATTTATTAAAGACTATTAAAACAAAAAGGGTGAAAAGGTAATAACTCTTACTCCTCTTCTCCATAAAAATCACAATTTTCCATACATCTTTTCAGACTTACTCTCTCCTCTTTCATAGAAAACACAGTAATTTTTAATCCAAAACTTCCATCATCCTTTTCGTTCTTCATTTTTTTCCCTAACCAAAGCTTTTGGATCTGAATATGTGCCATTCATTTCAATTATCCCAATCCGTTATGAAATAAAATTTCACAGGTGTAGGACTTCACCGTTGCTTCGAAGGCGTCTTCCCTGGCGCCCAGTCTTTTGGCCCAGATATGCGTGAATCATCTTCAACACCTACTAATTCATCTCGATCAGATTTGGTATTCAGTTTTTAAGAAAGCTCGTGTTCGAACCATCGAGTCAAGCCGAAGTCACCCAGCCGAGCGTTGAAATTGGAGTCCAGCATTACATTGCTTGCCTTAACATCTCTGTGAATGATCTAAGTTTCCAACTGGTCATGAGGATAGTTTAAAGCGGCTGCTAACCCGTTGACTATGTTGAATCTTGTCTCCTGATTGAGAGAGGTAGAATCGATATTTTGCTCCGATTTTCTGAATAGAACTCGATCGAGGCTCCGGCGGGGCATGTAGTTGTAGACAAGGAGGAGTTCACCTTGATGAATGAACCACCCTCTCAGGTGGACAAGATTCCGATTGCGGAGATGAGCCACCACCGCCAGCTCCGCCACAAAAGTCTTCTTGTATCTGTCGCCTCTCTCCGTCAAGCACTTGACGGCCACCATAGTTCCGTCATTGGGCAACGCCGCTCTGAAAACTCGGTTGAGACCTCCGCTTCCAAGAATCCCATCCTTGTGGAAGCCGTTGGGCCGATGTAGAGCTCGGAGTAGCTCAATATCCTCGAGCTTTCGCCATTCGGTTTTCCACTGCCCCGTCGGTTCTCTCTTTTCCATGATAATATTGATGGCAATTAACGTAGGGGAAGAACAACTGTTCACATTCAAGAACAAAACGATAAACTATGATTATAAGTGAAAAAAATATAAATTAGAGATGGTCCCACTATATATAAAAAGACATAAATGCCCCATAGTTGCACCTATGCAATAATAGCACAGCAGAATTATCCGTATCTTACAAGTTAGAAATTTAATCAAGCAAAATTTATTTTATGTGAATTATTATGATGGATCAAGCAAAATGTTATGTGACTAAATTGGTAAAGACAAGTTACAATATAGGTATAAATGAACTACATATTGACGTGTATGATTGATCACATGATTTGATAGAATAATGAACTAAGTTAGAAAAGGTTTTGATGTTATTCAAAATATGATTAAGTAATTGAATAAGAACAATTAAGTATGATTATGATCAAAATTTGATCAAAAGCAAGTGATGATATGATAATGGTATTAATAAGATGGTATAATGTAATAAGCGATAAACGAATCATAATTGATTATGATTGATTTAGCTAACTCTCGAATATGGTAAATAACATAAACTTGACTTAATAATAAATATGAAACAGTGTAACGGTATCTTACTATATAATAAAATGGAACCCTCCATAAACAGAAATTAGATCATTTTCTCGCACATTTTATCTCTAAACACAGTAGGTTTAAATCATAATTAGCATAACTAGTACTCTACCCTGCGATGCACGGGTAGAACTTTTTAAACACTAAAAGTTATTCTAATTGCAATCCAAAATGTTGTCGATCATACTTAATTATGTACAATTAAAATATATCATCTGATGACAGAAAAAAACAATGTTATCTTTACTCATGTAATATGCACTACGATGACTCAAGGAGTAGCAACATAACATAAAAATACACAAAATATTTATATCAACATGTAATTTGAAAAAAACATAAATATAATTATTACAAATTCTGAAACATTTCCTTATAGACAATGTATGTTTGTGGTAGTCTTTCATTCTGGATCTTCTTCATTACATATTAAACTCTTTAAGCCCTTTTGATTCGTAACGCGAGACATCAACATACAAATGACCAAGGTTGTAAAAGTCGCTAGGCGCTAGTTAGACGGTGGACTGGGGCCTAGCGACTAGTCGGGGCCTGGTCGGGACTAATCGGGGCATAGACGTAGTTAGGCGGGGAGAAATTGAGAAATAAACGTAAGCGACCAATGGAAATCTAGCGCCTAGACGGGGATTAATCGGAGCTAGTCGGGGATTTTTAGAACAGAGCAAATGACATTACCCCTGTTGGTTAAATTGTTCTTATGCCATTTTAGGACTGCTTATTTGAGGAAATGTGTGATATCATAATGTTATAGATGTTGCTTAATTGATAATTACATCTATCAGTAATATGCAAATGATGAACCATAACCATGTGTGTTACATTCGATTGATCCTATGTATTAAGGGTCATTCTGATGTGCAACGGTTGCACCGATGCAACCGAAGGGTATATCTGTCTTTTAATAATATAGTGGAACCTTTTAATTTTTAAATTTTAAAAAGACTAATCTAATGGGGCAATGATTATTGTGTTTTTTATTTTTCTTTTTCAATATGAATATGCTGTCTTCTGTGAAGAGAGAAGCGATGGGCAGGGGAAACCGAACGCATTTCTATTGTCTTCCTTCAGGAAAGGGGCAATTAAGCAGTCGCATAGATTAGAGTTAGGGTTTTTTATTTTGAGATGAGTTAGGGGTTTTTTGTTGTAGAAGAAATGGAGTTGATTTCTGGCAAAGGGGTACCAAAATCAGTGATCCTTCAGCTGCAATTTCGGCGATGCATCTCCAAAAATTCCATTAAAGAAGAGATTGAAGTGTTGGCGGAGATGCAATTTGAGGGGATGGGTGAGTGAAATCGTCAATCTATGAATATAACCTGTTTTGCCTATAATTTGCTGATGTGACCATTCAACGAGGGAGGAAGAAGAAGTAGAAGAAACATCTTTCCGTCTTCAGAATCGAAGCTCTGTCTACTCATCGTCTTAGTTTTGGATTCCAGCATCAGAAACTATTTTTACGCTGCTGTTGGTGTTTGTAGATGTGTCGCCGCATCTCTGTTGCCGTCTTCGCTATCCGTTCATATCGTTTCAGTCCACGCCCTCGCGATTTCCATACGTCGATCTCGTCTTACCATCCCCTAATAGGTAATCTATATCGTGCAGAAAAAATTATTTTTGCTGTCTTTTTCTATTTTAAATTGATTTCTGTTTATTTTTTACGCAATTTGATATCTTAGTTGTCCTGTTTATGCTCGCTTCCCTCAAATACATTTTCATATGCGGTGCTCCTGCTAGTTTGAAGAAACCAAACTGATACTGCTTTTATTATTTTCGGCCGGTTTTTTTAATCAAATAATTTTAGTGGAGATTAGGGATTTTTTTTTTACGCAGTTTGATATGTTGTTAGTCCTGATTATGCTCGATTTCCTGCAATTCATTTTCATCGAAAGTCCTCCTGTATGTTAGAAGAAACCAAATCGAAACGGGTACCCTTTTTTCTTTTAATCAAATTATAATATTAGAGATTGGAAATGAGGGATTTGATACTACTCTTTCAGGTTATTTTGGACACACAATATTTGTTGTGTTTGTGTTGGGAGAAATAAGAATGAGTGTGTCCACTAGTAGAAATAGGCTAAAGCTAGAAGCTTTCGGGTTGGACTGCGTTTGATCGTAGCAAAGAAGGAAGCGACAATCTAATGAAGTGTCTGATGCTTGTTCCTCGTTATCTGGCCTAAGTGGAAGAGTCTAAATTCCGATGTGCTTGAATTGTGCCAAATTTGTTAATAATACTATTGTTATCAACAAGATGGACATGTGAGATTTGTCTTATTAGATACAAGATTCTTTATCAAAGTATTTGAAATCTCAAACGCGTGAGGTCAATTACTTACAATTCATAGTCAGTCTTATTAAATGTAATGCTACCAAGTCCTCATATGTTATATCTGAACCCGAGTCGAAAGAGGATGATATTTACCTAATTCATCAGAAGGATGCAATAAGGATCTGTTTCGTCTTCTTCTTGTGTGTTTCTGTGTGTATAGGGCTGTAAAGTAGAGTTTTATATACATATCCTAGATAGGTAAGCCACTAAGAAATACTTTTACCACAGTATGTTTCTAACTAGGGATGTATATGAATCAAATTATTTTCACTGGGTTCATGAAACGAATTCGTATAGTTTGACTCCCATTCGAAATGTTCGTCTTGAACTGGGGTTAGAATTATGTTTA
Source organism: Ajuga chamaepitys (assembly GCA_958295605.1). Lineage (NCBI taxonomy): Eukaryota > Viridiplantae > Streptophyta > Magnoliopsida > Lamiales > Lamiaceae > Ajuga > Ajuga chamaepitys. Next base: position 21,469,392 of record OY282498.1, on the reverse strand, counting down.
ATAGTTGTATTTTTAAAAAGGAAGATGGTTTTGTTTAGGTTTCTGTAAAGGCTCTATGATTCCTACAGTACAAATGTCTGCAATTGAATGCTCCTGTTTTGTTGTCTTGAGTTTTTCTTTATTTCACTTATATTAGTAATATATTAATTAATTTTGGGTTATGTGCAGTTTCTGGATGAAAAGAAATCACTCATTCTGAAGATTGTTGATAGCTAAAGCTCAGGAAAACTGAGTGAGTGTCCACAGTAGTTCAAGTATTTAACTTCTATTCTATACTATGTATTATCACACAATGATGGCATGAATTGCAGCTTATTGCTTACTCTATGTTGTCTAATTTATGGTTCGTTCTGATATGCAACATGCAACCGGATTTAATTTTGCCACTAAATTTACCTTTTATAATTTAAGTCATTGTTTGTATGTACTTTGTCAGAAGACTTAATTTCTCATTTAATTATGGCGATGAGGGAGGGACAGATTGGGGGTCATTGATTTCTTCTTTGTCAATGGCGATGCCAATAAATTTACGAGGGCGGTCGAAATTTGGATAGCCAGGTTAGATTGAAAGGCTTTTTCTCCATTTATCTTATTTCGGTTTATGGGCGAGTCGTTTCTTTCTCTGTATTGTAATCTCTCGAGCGTTGATTCAGTTCCGCATTAGGAGATTCGGTGGCATCGCAGAATTTCCGTTAACTACAAAGATGAGGGGTTCTGGCCGCTGAGGTGTGTTACAGTGGTTAATAGGTAACCTAATCTTGTGGGGTTTTCATAGAATTGGGGCCTATGTGATTGGACTGTTTGGGGGTCTTTAACAAGTGGTGTTCTCCAATCCGACGAACATGCATTCTCTGTAATGATTCTGTTTGCCTTGAATTCAAATTCTGTTATCGAATTTCCCAATTGTCTACTCTAGGCTGATTACTTTTTTTGGATATAGCATCATGTTGATCATGTTATCTGCGCCAATTCTTGTGAATGGGAGCCTAGAAAGACCTGGATCCCAGGTGAAGGTAGATTTTCTCCGATTTTTTAATTTTTAGATCCCCAATGATTATGTTTTAGTATCGTTTGTGTATAACTAAAATTTTCAGATTTTTTATGCTATCCAGGCCTGTTAATTTGATAGGGTTTTATGTTGATTTACTAACTTTGTCACTCAATTTTCCTAGTCATTTTGAATTCATTTCAGCAACAAACACCACTTGTCCCCCACTCTTTCGAGTTGAAAAGTTCTTGTAGACCTAAATTTTAATTGTCATCTTTAAGTAGGTAGAATTTGTGGATAGGCAGCCAGGGAATTCGGTGTTTTCAAATTAGATGATAGAAATATGAATGGGTTAGATATAGATTAGAAGGGTTTAACGAATTTCAAGTCTCCCGCTACGAGGGTAGATTGATTATTTGGACGAAAATTGTGTTATGTCAATGTAGGTGACAAGTTAATTTGAAATATAATTTTGAGCTGGCTGGAGTAAAGGAACGAAATAATAGCCGTTAGGCTCTTGAGGTCCTGGTTTGGTAATTACTGAGCGTGTGTTGTTATTCGCTTCTCAAATTGAAAATCTTGAGTTGAAGGTGGTATTAAGGTTCAATTAAATCAGTCTATTATTCGATATAATGCAAATGCATGATACACACGTTAGTAGGCTCATCCTTGTTTTCAATTAAGACGAAAGAGTAGGTTCATCAATTAATTTAAAAAATAAGGGGCGTTTTTGCTCATTCTTTGTTGAGCTTGTTATTGTTTAAATGTGATGATGTTAGTATCTATTTGGTTATTCAGTATGAGGCACCCTGAATGATGTTATACCTTCCGGCAAAGCCAAGATGTGACCGAATTTGTTTGTTTGTTTCCCATAATGTTACAAAGGCTTCTTTATATGAAATACTCATTAGGAAACCATGATTGAAGTATCTACTTGTCCCTCTGTTATGTTAGTTTTTTATAATGGTTTGTTGGCGATTACTTACTTTAAAAATCTCCTTTGGCGTTTTGTATGCTCTTGTTTATGAGCCTATTTGGAATTTTTGTTGTAGGAGATGTACAAATTTTCTGCTGTATAATAAGAAAAGGGATGATGGACATCATGACTGACCCCGTTGTATATGGAGTTAACTTTCCTGATGTTGTTTTGTTATAGTCCAGTCTATTGGAACTTTAGAACTCATTTTAAAAAATTGAAGGCAGCTTGGTCTGTCATTTTCTTAAGTTCAATTGCCATTTCAGCGTTACGTAGTACTCTTCAAAATATGGTAGTTCGGGGATTTTTTTGTGTACACATACTTTACAATTTTAGTCCTGTCTATGTAAATAGCTTTTCGTGCCATAGTTTTCATTTTTTATGCACTAGAGCTATAATAATCCAAAAGCTTTTCTTGTATGGATGTTCTGTCATTTGGGTATATATTTCCTTTGGTCTTTTTATCAAGGTGATGGATGGCCTAGTTTTGATTTTCAGTCCCAAATATTTTTATAACTCTTTATTTTCAAAATAGTTTCGGTGTAGATTTCTTGGAAATTCTATGTGACGCTTTAACCCCATATTTTTAAATTGAAGTTTGAAAGGCCGCTACCAGGCTCGTCCCACAATTGTTGCCACCATTGGTGTCACGAACAAGCATTGATTCCCCTACAAATTGTCTTTGCTCCATTTTTGCCAAAGAAGTTTTTCGTAATTGCATCAGCATTCCAGACGAACATAAAATGTGTCTAAATAATATGCTTAGTTCCCTGGTCCAAAAAAATCACTCCATTGAAATATGTCTAAACCACGCAGCTTTAGTGGTCAACAGTAGGTACATATTTCCAAAAGATCAATGCTACCATTTTCAGTTTTTTTTTTTTTGTTGGGTTTGGATAATTTTGAGATGGCTACAGCTACTATCAATCTTTTTTTTCCCCTTAAATATTAAGTATAATAATACTCTCATACTAACGCACACCCTAATTTTTTTAAAGACATCGTATTTTAAGTGACATTTTCTTTCAAGCGCTAAATTTACTTTACCGAGTATTTTTATTTTTACTTATCTTGATCATGATTTGGAGTCGGGGTTGATATGAGAAGTTGTGAATGATCCAGTCTGACTATCATACCTTTGGAGCTAATTAGGTCGGATTCCAAGGTTTTTTATAAATCCATCTTTCACTAATCAAGTTGAGTGTATTGAATTGTATTTGAATTAATTTAACTGCATGCCAGCCTTTTAATTATTTTGTACTGAAGACTGTATCGACCTTGATTGCCCTTATCTTTTCTTCCCTATTATTGCAATATTATTTGTAATCGCTCTTAAATTTTGATGATCTTTTGCTTCCTCTTCAGGTTATGGTCGCTAAACGGCAGATTACTTGTAGGTGCACCACCTAAGCATCCTGTTTTGAGGTTTTGACGCCTGATCCTTGCAACCATTTTCCACTCTTGGTTACCCTCTAGCTACTCTACTTGTCGGATAATATTGCGAACTGAATGTCCCTTTATTATTTATATTTGTTTCTTTGCAATTACCCAGAAATTGTGTGATGTGGTGACGGAGTTTAGATATAATCGCTGACTGCTTTAATATCGACATACATGTTAGATCCTTAGTATATTGTTATTCCATGCTAGAGCCCTAATTTGAGTCGGTTCCAATCAATAAGTTTTTCAAAATGTAAAACACCGCCATAGTTAGTTTGACCTTTACGTATTCATAAAGCTGGGATTACATCTGGTAACGTAGAGGGGGGGTAAAAGGAACCTTGTAATCCAATTCAAAAGTACAAAAACGCATTTGACAAAGTAATCTAGCAAATGAGCAAGGTCTATCGAGTAGATTTCTTGTTGCTTCGGAAAATTGGGGTCGAAGCCCACCCACTTGCATCTCTCTGTTTGTTTTTTTTTGCTGAACAGGAGCCCTCAACTTTGCATTTTTCAAACCACTTAAATGAGTCCTCCTCCAGCCTATTTCTCAACATGTTCCTTTCATGTGTCACAATCCATAGGAGCACTCTTACCCTGAGGTCTTGAATGGCTCCCTATATATAAATAAATGCAACAGTCTTAGAGTTGTTGAAAAAACAGTGTGAGAGAATTTTATTTAGTTTATTATTACACAATTAAAATATTTTTGGTGATAGGATTACCTCCAGCTCCAGTAAATCCTCTTCGCTGTCCTCGATACAAGTAGTAGTTGTTTCCTTCCTGGAATTCTTCATATTTCTAATGACATAGAGACCACAGTCCGACCTGCATAACATTATTGTTCAATTCAATTGAGTGGTATTTAAGAGTGGATTCACACCTGCAGTATCTACATTTTCAGGAAACTTACGAATTGAATTGTTTAGCTCCCCCGACCACAGAGCAAACTGTAAATGTTGTGAGGTCGCCCACATAGCTGTGTTCAATTTCCTTTTTGTATTCCTCCTTCAAAACTCGCAACTGTGTAGCAACAAAAGTGATACACCGTGAGGCTGAATCATTTAGGTAAATGTTAATTATAGTATCAAAACTTGACCACTCACAACGGTATGAACCACTGATTTAGTGTCTTCGTCTAGAACATAGACTCCTGGGAATGAATCTTGCACCTCAACTTCGTTTAGTAGCAAGTCAACAACGATAAGTTTGAAATGGCCGGGATTTGAGAAATGAAGTGGTATTAAAATCTGCAAATATGACAACCCCTTCTTTGCTGAGATATTGACGTGGCCTTTTAGGTTTTGATGAATGTTGATATGTATATTAGCTATAAAATGTACAGTAACCAAATGTGTGTTGAAATAATCAGGCGCGGGATAGTGCTACAGGTATCATTACCATGCGTCGTTGGGTGTGCAGTCGAGAAGGATTACGTGATGGAAGGACGACGAACCCAGACAAATCAAAAAGGAATGAACGACCTCACACACGGTGCTCATGCGAAGCTGCCCTAATTGTTAGATGTACTCAACCGGACGGGTTCTACAGGGTCACCAAATTTAGAGCGTTCCATAACCATGCCCTAGCCATACTGAATCATGTGCATTTTTTCCGATGCAACCGCAGATTACATCAGGTCAGGCCATGGAGATTCGAACGATGAAGGAGGCAGGTATAAAAACATGTCAAATTATGGATTTTATGGTAACCACTCTAGGTGGCTATAACAATGTAGGTTTCATAACAAAGGACATGTACAACTTTATATCTTCCGACTGTGAAAGAAAGAGAAGGCTCACAACGGATGCGGAAGCAACTTTAGCCTACTTCAGCGCACTCGTCGAAAACGACCCGGGTATGTACGTGAAGTATTCTGTCGACGAGGAAAACCGACTAAACAAAATTTTTTGGGCAGATTCTAGGTCACGTCTGGATTACGAAATTTTCGGTGACGTTCTTGTAATTGATTCAACCTATAAGACAAATAATTTTAAAATGCCCCTAGTAGAATTTGTGGGAATAAATAATCATAGGAGTACTGTGATTTTCGGTGCTGCATTGGTAACTGATGAAAGCATTGATTCATATATTTGGACCTTCAATACTTTTTTGCATGCAATGGATGGTAGGCAACCAGTCTCTGTCATTACGGATGGGGACAGGGAAATAGCTGCAGCGTTAGGAACGGTCATGCCTATAGCTAAACATAGACTATGTTCATGGCACTTGATGTGTAACGCTAGGGGTGTATGTCACGAGTCTTCTTTTCTTACTGACCTTAGAAAGTGTATGTTAACTTATCAGTCAGAGGATGCTTTCGAAGAAAGTTGGTCTTTATTTCGATATAAGTACCCACATGTGAATAAGCAGTGGTTGGATGATTTGTATGAAAGAAAAGAAAAATGGGCCGAAGCTTTTTTTAGAGGATTTTTTTTCGGTGGGATTACCACCAACCAACGGTGTGAGAGTACGAATGCCTACATGAATCGTTTTTTGAATTGTGATCTTAGCTTGTACACATTTGTCAAACAATATTCTAGGGCCATGGCAAGACTCAGGGAGAATGCCCTCCGATTTGATTTTTCAGACCAGCAGTCTGAGATCAAAGTGCAAACCCATTTACCATCTATTGAGAGGTCCGCATCGAAATTTTATACGCAAGCGGTATTTGCAAAGGTACTGAACGGTTTTCCAAGAATGTAATTATTGTTTATTAACACAATATGTTTATTACATATTTTGTCTAAACTAAACACTTTTAGGTACGAGAGGAATTGTTGAAGGAGACCAGTTACACACCTACGGCGATAAGTGTTGTTGGAGGAGTGAAGAAACTTGTTCTTAAAAAATATGGGGACGACATTGCCGAGGATATTGTCGTCTCGGTAGATGGCAACAGTCAGAGCTTTAAATGTGTTTGCGGTCGATTCGAGTCAGTTTGGTGGCCGTGCCGACACATGTTTTGTGCAATGAAGGCCTTAAATATGGAACAAATCCCTCAATCCATGTTAAAATTTAGGTGGGCAATGACTAGAGACTTGAGTACACCGAGCTCTGTAAACCTGTACACTAAACATCCGTCTCAGCTTCGTTATGGGTCGTTGCTGTCAAAGGCTCATCAACTGTGTCATTTCGCTTCTAAGAACGAGAAAACCTTCAAAGAAATTTGGGCACTTTTGGAGACCACAATTGCAAAAATTCCTAAAGATAACGTGGACCATATTGGTGATGCACGAGACGAGGTGAAACGACAACGATGTGACGGTTCAGGGGAGAACGTCGTCAGAGAACCGGATGTTGTGAGGACTAAAGGATCTCAACCAGAAAAAAAGGAGATAAGGGAAAGAAACGGCGATGTGGTCATTGCAAAGAAGCTGGACATTACAAATCTAGCTGTCCGAGTTTGAGATGCAGACGTGATGGAGGAAACGAAAGAGATGGATGTCTGGAAAGAGATGATTCGTACAGGGACACCTTTGAAGATGACGATATTTTTTTGTAATTCTGTTCGATTTACTGATTGTATTAATCCAGCAAGTCTGATGCTAGACAGTTACGTATTCTCTTATTTTTATAGGTTTAAAATTGGGTATTTCAAATTATTTAATATTGACCCCTTATAATTTTTATGTAGCAGAACAAATTTTATTGCGTTATCTCCATGTAATGGCCCTTGCGAGATTGAGTGGAGTCACAAATTGTACTTGAAATTTCCAAAATCATTAAAGGTTTAATTAATTTCAGTTGAATAAATTTCTTAAATATCCGCTGCACCAACAAACGGTGAAAAAAGAACCAAGTTTAATCACAAAGAAATTCACACGATAAAAATCATGTTCTTGGTATCTTGTTAGCTCATATTTTCTTTGCTCGTAGTCACAAACAGAATTCGGACGTTGTTGCAGCAAGCAAATGAAAGAAAGTAAAAATACGAGCTTAATAAGCGAACAATGCGATGTAACTGAATAGGATCCAAAACCCTGTACAGGTGAAGAGTCAATAAAAACCTCCAAAAACGAAAGTCTGTCCCAAGATTTACATAAGTTCCTAAAACAAATTCAACTGAAAATGTAGTTTCTTGCTAAACAGAAAACTAACGAACCTGTGATCAACAAGATCACCATGGTAAAGAGAAGTGCAGATGAAGAAATGTTCCTTAACTTCACTCAAGAAACAGTTCCTGGAATGGAGCGAAGCAGATTAACTTTGTTGTGTTGTAATGATATAAAACACTTCTTGCAATGACACAACTACAGTATACAGTAATCAGAATTAGATTGATTAGATTCAATTTAGTGACATAAATGAAAAAAAATACTATATTTATGCTGATTGAACAGGAACTGATATAAACCTTAGACTTTGTGACTGAATTTACACGAAGTCTATACGTGGAACTTTGGCAGCTTACCTTATTGCTTCATTCATAGTTTCCCCTAATTATCGCCTATTAGTTTTGTGAGACCCAAAAAAGGCAATATTAGCCATTAGTTCACTTCCAATAGAAACTCGAAAACACATATATGAACTTCAACATTCTCTCATCTTCTCAACAGAGTGATGGCAGAATGACATAACGATCCAGCAGTAAAAATCTGGATAAGATGTCAGGTAGCCAATTACAGGTTCATGTTACATATAAAAACAAATCCGAAATACAAGAAACCATACAAAATAAATTCTTGTAATATGAGAATTTATTTTGGTACTCCGCTTATTATATTCGAGAAAAAAATAAATCCAGAAAAGTGTGCCTTGATTTTATAACAATCAAGTCAGTGTAAGTTCTAATTTTCACATGAACACAATCAATCACACTATAATTGCATGGAATTACTTACAAGAAGCATTGCCAATAATGAATCAATGTTCTCTGTTTCTAATTTTATGTTTAACAAAAACTGCATTATTTAGTATATTAGTATCTTAGTTTATTAAATAGAACCTTGAACTAGAATTTGTGGAGTGTGCCAGGACCATGCAACAGTGCAACGCAAGGACGACACACGTAGGCCGAGCAAGCAAGCTACCGTAATAGGCCTTCCCTCTTAAAATATAAATTTGATATCGTGTGGGCCAACCGACCACATATCAGATATTAAACAGATTAGAATAGATACTACACTTGACCTTAGCCAAAAGGCCGAGAAAGGTATGAATTACCCATTCTCTGGGCATTCTCTTTTTTTATAGATTTCTATACTTGTCTTAATGTTCTGGGGCAATGCGGGACAAGTCAATGTACGTTTGTTCATATCTGGAAATTGGAGAACATGTGACAAATGCATATTCAAGCAAATAACAACATTCATAATATAAGCTTCAAAAGTGAAAAATGGAATCCTACACCTGCAAATGGTGAAGCTACAACTATATACTCTCTCTCTCTACCCCTCCATATTTTTAGATAAGAACCATGTTTAATCATAATGAGGAATGTATCAACAACAGAATACACACATAGTCGCAGCAGGCACCCAAAAAAAAAAAAAAAAAAATGTTAGGCAGAATCACGTACCACAATAGGACCGGAATTCTTGACCTGGGTGTAGCTTCAGCAGAAACCTCCAAACATGAATCGGCAAATGACATTGTATCGACAACCATATAGGTTCCGGTGAAGGAGATGATTGAATAAGACTAGTCATACAAGCAGGACCATTCCTTTTTTAGCTTCCTAACTATATTCTGGATGTAAGAAAGGGAAATCGCAGAGACACATAGCACTTTAAATAATTATTGCTTTACACAATCATTTTGCATCTCCCATGTTAAAGTTGAGATGAATTCATAATACTGGATGCAACTAGTCACAATCAGCTAGTTCTCTCATATCCTCAGTTGGTCTCTGTACCATGCAAATTAGCTTTTACATTAGTGGTGTGTAATTGCTAAGCAAAACGTGCATCCATAGTGGAATGTGTAACTAGGCAAGACGTGCATTCACTCGACACTCTAGGCTTCAATACATCGTAGCATCATGAATATATAAGGAAAAGTGTCTAGTGAATGTAGACATAACATATTTGTGAAAACTTGAGAAGAGTAACTTCTAACTACATGTTTTCCCCAGATAACATAAACAGAATTTGTGCAACAACCCCAGGGAGAATGTGACTGCAAATAAGAGACTATTGTCTTCCACATTAAAAATTCCAGAAACTAGACAAATAAAGTTCAAATGAGACGTACAATAAAAGAGTATGTATTTAAAAAAAGGACAATAGTTCACAAATAGCAGCCTTAGGAAATGAAGCAACACCAATAGCAATTCATGTACGCACCACATCTGTCGATAGCTGTTGAAGCCTCTTCCACAGTGTATCCCATATTAGCTAATAATAGCAGCCTTTCATCTGTATCCTGATTTGACATCGAACCAGTACAGTCCTACGATGGAATTTTCATATTCAGTTCTATATGCGAGAGAGTAAGAAGCTTTGGACATTCAGTATTTGATAAGCATGGGAAGACTAGCCATCATGACCCAACCATTAAACATAGAATTTTCAGAGTCAATTCAGAACCACAATATCAATAGATCCCAAACAGATTGGGGCATATTTTGGATAGTAAATGTGTAACCACTCATCTCTGTACTATCAGCTTGTATTGTCGGGGGCTATTAAATTTATTACGTAATTATTTTCTAATTAGGTCGTGCTAGTAGATACAGGTCCTTGATTCCTTGACCTCATAAATTCTGAATTCTAATAACAATGATTGGTCTGCTCAAATAGCATCAGGGGGAAAACATGATCTAAGAAATCATTAATTCATGTAAAATTTCATCCATATTCAATAGAAAGAAACGAATTATGATAAGGTCTTTTATCATAAGCAACATACTAAGCTATTAATAGTTTGAGAAAATAAAGGATCAGTCAGGATTTACATACTTCTATTTCATTTTCAGACCATCTATCTATGTCAGTAATATCATCTTCAATTGTCTCTTTGTAATCCGGAGAGCTTGGATCAGAGCTGAAGCTCAATCGATCCTGAGGAGGGTCTTCAAGATTCTGCCAAAAACCCACATCCACTAAAAGCCTTCCAATATAGTTTCAAAAAGTATGTAGAGATGTAGACATTTTATAGTGAAGAACAAACTCCGGCCCCGCTACAGGCCTGCTTGACTTTTAGACTTAATTTATATGCATCATCCGTTACATTCTGAAACCAGCTCCAAATAGGAAAATAAACAAATATACTGCAGATATGCAATATAAAATGCGAACAGATGAAAATTATGTATCATGAAATGTGCTTGTGAGCAATATGCGGACACTCACCGAGTATCTTAAAAGTGTGTTCAATATGTTATCTGTATCTCCCCCTACAGGACGATTGCATTGATCAGAAAAAAGACTATCTAGATCAAGTGATCTGAAACAGTCAAGAGAAAAAGGAGTCACTGTATTTACCATGTTCCTCAATAGCCATTAAGACCATTTTCTCTGGAAACCCCATTCCCACTAATTGCTTGAACAAATTAGAGCGGGGAACTCCTGTTGATGAGCTTGCCTTCATAAAAAATGTAATGTACTTGGAAACTACGAATAAGAAATGAAGTGGCCATCAAAATAAGCTTATAGAATTTACCTCTGCTATTTCGGTGATTACTTCCCTGTGGTCAGCTGTTAGAGAGGAAGTAGGTGCCTCCGTTTCAGAAAAATATTCCAATTCTTCATCTGTAGTCCAATCAAAGCTAGCACGATCCTGTCTTGAAAGTACCATTTATCCCAGGTTGCACCAAGCAAAACCCAACCTGCTCAATGAAACATGAAATTATGTTAAGAAACTACTGATACTACCCATGACAGATAAAACCAAGGACACTAATGCTATGCTTCATGTTTTTCATACTTAATCACCTACTTTAAAGATAGCGTCCTAAATGAGGACACACCCACGACAGAAGAAAACCAGAACTACTTTCATCAAATAAGATTCAAAATTAATTTCCTTTTTCAGCTAGGAAGCAGTTTAGATTCATTCGAGAAGATAACCACTCGGTCATCACCCTGTCTAGTCAAGGAAATTGCTAGAGCATTTTTATCATAATATAATCCATAATTTTAAAATCAAACTTCAACATACGCACAAATCACGATATGTTCCACATAGTCTGAGTAGAACCTTAATATTCGTACGGGACTACACATATTTATGTCACGAGTAGCAGACTGAATCACTGTTTATAGTAATAGTACAACAGTAAAAAAACGTGCCAACTCTAAAGCACTCACATAACTAAAACTCCTTTCATCAAACAAGATTCAAAAATAAATTCCTTTACAAGCTAGAAAAATAGATTCGAATCATTTAAAACAGTAGACACGTCTCAGTAATCTCCTCACCTAATCAAGGAACTAGTTATTTAAGTATGTTGTATCAATATTTAGAATCACATTTTAATCCATAACTATTTCTGCTCGAATTTAACTTTCAACAAACCGAAAAGTTCCTCTATTATTCCACAAAACTCAAATTGAAGTCTACTCGTCAAATTTTATACTCGGTCCTTTGCATTCCCAATTATGCAGTTTGAATGCATCAAATGGTCATGAAGGGATCATTATAACTCTCGCGGAGGAAATATTAAGTGAACACACAGATACATAAACACAATCAAAATGAAATGATCTTCGCAAAAATTATCTCACCGAGCATCCTCTCGCGCGATTTTTTCCCTTAAGCATGCTTCAAAGCTAATACTTCAAAGTACTTTTCCTACAAAATGGATCCATTGACAGAAGGCGAGAGAAAATGCAGAACTGGTTATTTTAGTGTGTGTTTTATCATTATTTAGAATCACAATTTAATCCATAATTATTCAAGTCAGCTTGAACTAGCGTTCAAAACACCGACAAAATCATCTAATACTTCCACTGATTCAAACTGAACCATAGCTCATTTCTGTCATGAATTTTACTGTAACCTCCATAATCACAATCCACTCTTCAAATTACACTCGGACCGTTGCATGGTGGCTCTATTATGCAGTTTGAATGCATCAAATGGTCATGAAAGTTCATGGCAGAAAAATTAAGTGAATAACACACACGCAGTTACAATCAAATTCAAACGATCTTCGCAGAAATTTTCTCACCGGGCAACGTTCTATGCAATTTTTCCCTTTCCGCTTCCTCCAAACGAAAACTCGAACGTACCTTTGCTGCAAAATAGATATTTTTACAGAATGGAAAACAACACACACACCGTGATTCCACAAAATCTATTTTTTCTTAACCGCCGTACCCGGTCGACTAGGCAAGTTAGACCGGGACGGAGGGAGTATTTGTTATATAATTTCGGTATCAATTTACTCGTGTCATTATAAGTCTGGTAGAGCTTATAACTGATAAAATATAAATAATTTCAAATCGAGTAAAAATATAGAGAAATTAACATGAATAGGCCCAAAGTGAGGTTTCTGCAGATGAAAAGAAAAATCAATTTGTTGTTGGGACACTCTTATGGGCCTATTCATGTTAATTTATGGGCTTCGTTGCGTGGGATATAGCGAAAGCATGGGTTTGTAGGTTGCATGGGGAATAATGAGAATTTGTGCACGGTAGTTGTAACCTAATAGTGGAGGTGACCAAATTGGTTCGATCCGATATGTTAGGTAATAATTTAAAGTATTGTTGGGTTTTTTGGGACCGATTTGATGAGTCAATGATTGGTTCGATAAAATTTAGTATCTACAGAAGGAAAGTCGGACTTGTCTCGTTATTTATCAGGCTGAAGGACTTTCTATCTTGCCTACATGAGCTTTTTCTATTAAAGCGACCAAGTAAAACTATCAGGGATACAAGTATAGTTTTGTAAACACACCACAACTTTAGTAAGGGATACAAATGCCTAAGTAAACCTCTAATCTAAAACTCCACAGAGCTACTAAAATAATTAATTGACCCATGGTATATGCTGCACCATGCATGATTACTTCCAGAAAGATGTATTTCTTCATTCAAAGGAACATGCACATGCCACTATATAGTGATTCAATTATAAACCTTCGTATTAACATCTGCAATATGTGAACAAGCATATCTTATTACACTCACTATACCAATTCTCAATGATAATGAATGTGCATGCGTGGATTACGTGAAGTAACCCCAGGAGATAGACCGTATTCAATGGCATCGGACAACACTATCAGGGGATGATTTCTTGGTGGAGTCTGCTTCAAATAAAACTCACTTTAACTTAAATTCCAACTTGAGAATAACAATTTGTCATATTATACATGTGTCATCAAGAACAAAAATAATTGGAGTGAGTTAGCAATTGGCACAATGTGAAATCGTTAAAAAGATAAATTATCAAAATTAACTAATCACAAGTACGAAGATAGCGCTTCTGGCTACCGGCCCACTGAAACAAGTCCATTGATGTGGGCACATCTAACAGAAGTTGCAGCAATTTGTTAAGCTGAAAAGGAGTAATTGAATTAAGCGATTTCCTGAGTTGTTCGAGGTCAATAAGTTTAAGCAATCCCTCCCACTCCTTCCCAGATTCTGCCCCATAACTATTATTAGCACTACTTTAAATGCAACTCCCTTCAACTCCACCCATGTAGCAAGAAACAGTAAGAGACTTATGCAATGAATGTAGCTTTTACCAAACGGACAGCCTAATATTGGAGCTCAGCATAACTCTAATTGGCAGCTGGGAAATTCCAAGTCATAGCTATACAATCATAGATCCAGAGGGCTAACGGAGCAGAATCGACATTACCTTATTCTGTCCATTAGAACAATTGCTTGTTTAAATTCCAATTTCAGAAATAAATAACCCTCAAACAGGATAGAAATCCTGATATCAAACAATCTACCCAACAGAAAAGATTCTAAGCAAGCAAATCCAAAACTAACGTTATTTCAAGTATAAAATAATTTCGAACAACAAAGGTTGAAATCAAATAAGGAGGAATTAGTCAGAGAGCGAGTCACCAGTCCGAGTTTTCGATCGTGATGTAGTGTAGCTCGTCAACCGTGCATATCGTAGGTTTATTCGGAAGCTTCTGGGTATCGGCAGGTTGAGCCTTGTCGATAGAAAAAGCTCTAACTTTCACAGATACGACCGACAGGCGGCGGAAGGCTGTGGAGCATGGGAAGAGGAAGTGGTTGCGGAGGATGTGGTGGTGGCGAACTCCTAAGCATGCCAAACAATTTATGGGGCATCTCGATTCACCTAATTTCGAATACAGTGAAAGATTCGAAATCCATGTATCAACCAACAAAAAAAAATTCACTAAAGAGAAACTAAACCACCATAGAATTTAATCTACCGACCTTACTTCCTCTGTGGGAAGAACTGGGCTTGTTGAGATGGGGCTGGGGGCGGCGCCAATTGACATGGAAGCCGGTGAGGAGTTGGAAGAGGCGTATGAAGTGAAGATGTTGAACCCGGGAAAGAGGAGAAAGACGAGAAGAATCATGAAGTTGGATCCAAAATAGCGACGAAGAAAGATTGTCGGAGGGATGCTCAAATTTGCGGGAGAGGTCTTGGCAGATTTAGAGACGGAGCTCTTCTAAAATGAGGGATTGAATTCGAAGGAGAAAGATAAAATGAGAATTTGAAACACATGTATTGAAACTTGTGATTTTTTTGGGCAGAGTAAGAGTGAAATAGCAATTTTATCCTTTTTCTTTTTGTTAATAGTCATGAATGGATGAACGATCAGGATGATAATTCAGAAGATCTAATGGCTAAGAATTGATGGTTGCACCGATGCAACCGTTGCGTAGAAGTAAGACTCATGTATTAATTACAGCTTCAATTCATTTGAGATATTTTATGCCATTATGATATTAATTCATGTGATAGTTCTTCAAATGTTGGAATGAAATAAAACTTACTCCCCATTTAATTGATTAAAGTTGGACTCGTAGATATTGATTTGCCAATCACTCTAAACATTACACATCCCAAATTACTGCATCTTTAATATTTTGTTAACTGTTATTTTTATGTCCTACACTTGAGAAATCTGATAGCTAACTCTTATACATTTTCCTGCAAGATCTGTATTGAATGTAATGTGGCTTATAAATATTAAGGAATACCAACCTCAATCTCATACAAAACAACACATATCCAGCTTTAAATGCTAAAGGAATGAATCAATAAGACATTCAGATATGTCGATAAACCCATTATCTGGTAAGGTTATATTATTCCTAACATATATGTGAAAGATACAATACCGTATGTAATTAGTTGAAAATATCTATATAAAACCTAATTAACATGTTATGTTTAAGATTTCAATTTGAAATTCAAGAATTATTTCTACTTTTTTTTTTTTAATATACGAGTTTTTTTTCATAAATAAAAATTATACTCCTTATGTTCACAAGTAAGTGTCAATTTAGATTTTCAAGTGAAATTTAAGAAATTATGGAATGGACAACAACATCTCTCCATTTTTCTCTCTATTAATTTTTTTATTACCATAAATTTCTCCATCTTTTCTACATACCTTATCCTCCTTTACTATTAAAGGAGAATCTCAGGACACGTGTCGGTCAGTCATCTAATTAAATTTCTTTTTTTTAGCTGCGACATGTGTCCTTTTTAATTTTATTCAACAAAAATATATTATCTATAACCATAAATTGTGTAGTTTGAATTTGAATTTTCAAATTTTTAAATGTCATAAAATAAAACCTAATTGTCCCTATTTTTTTGGATGTTAACTTTCATCCTATGTCACGTTAGTTTCACCTTTTATTTTATCTTTTCCCTCAAATTTTATAAGTGTGATAACTTTTTCGTCTCAACTCCGTTTTCTATGAAAGTTATATTAAATTAAATTTCTTTTCACGATCTTCGATTTGACATCCATGATGTATATATTTAATTTAAATATTAATTTTTTAAATGTGAAATATTTTTTTATGATTATTGTAATATTAAAACTAAAATATATAAATAAATAAATACATATAAGATATGACATGGAAGGGGAAGAAAAATGATTGGATAATAATATATGGATCGATTAATTCATTAGCACGTATCCCACTTGATACTCTCAAGTAGCGTATATGACAGAACTCCATTATATTTTATTAATATAATATAATATATTAATCCCGTGCATAGCACGGGAAGACATCTAGTTTATATTATATTATAAGTTTTTTGTATGGAAATTTTTTTAGATTTAGCTAAGGACAATATTGAAAGAAACATGTGAAAATGACTAGAATAACACTCTTTTGTGAAAAATAAGTTTACCCTAGAATAACACTTATTTGTGGACGGGGAAGGTTATAAATTTGGATGAACTTGCAATTTTTTTGAAGAATTTGAGTGGATTTCAAATTCATTTTAAATCACTCAATCCAAACACAACATCAGATCATTTCAAACTGAATGAGTTGCGTGTTATAGTTGATAATTAACAAGTCTTTTGTTATAAATGCACATCAACCAAAGAGTTTGATGAGCACATTAAAAATCTCGACTACATTTTATTTTATATATAAATGAGCTTCTAAATTAATTACTTTTTAAGTTTGAGAAGTTTCATTATATTATAAATTAATTCATGTGATAAACATTCAACTCGAGGACCAAAACAAAACTTTTCATAGCATTAGTACTTGTTCAGAATTTAGCACATGTAACTGTTGTCTCATCCTTCGACATTACAAGTTATTTATTTTAATAATTTTTCACCAAACTGATGCATTTTTATATTTTCTTAACCTAGATTTTTACTTGTTAATCATTCATGAATCAATTTTTTTTTTTATTGTAGCGGGGATGATAAATATTCAATCATATCAAATTATTTTATTTTGTAGCAGGGATGATAATTACTCAATCATATCAAACTTTTTTTTATATTGTATCAGGGATGATAAAAATATTAAGTAAATGAGAACAATAAGGACAAAAATGATGAATCCATAAGGGCAGATTTGAAATGTCAAAAAAGTGGTTAGCTTGGTAAGAAACTTGTTTACTTTTGAAATTGATGACCATCTGTCTTGAGCATGTTATGATTGAAAATCATAAAGTAAGAGATTTATACTTTATACAAACAAAGAGTAAACAATGACCTGCAGTTTAGATTGATTCTAAAGATGACATTTACAATTCAAGTTTTACATTTAAAACAAAAATGTTAAATTGAATGATTCTTATTTAACATCATGTCTATAAGCCTTCACACTCGGAAGAGATTCATTCTTTGGTAATGAAATTTACATTTTTGGCTCGTATTTATTCATAACTAACTCTACATTACTAAGATTATATAAACCATCAAACAAAAAATATCCAACATTGTAGAAAAAACACTATTTACCAAAACAAGATTCATAAAACAAATCAATGAATTTCGGATCAGATCTCCGTTAGAGTCAGCATCACTTTCCTTAACCTCCGTATTTCCCTTTAACATCATTTACTCCTCAACATTTCCAAGATCAAAACAATTTTGTTATTTTTCTTGGGTGTACTAACAGTCATCGAACGATGCCTCGTAATCTTCCTTTAGCTTCTTATAAAGCTTAGCTTGATTTACAAAAACATAAACACAATATTAAAGATAACTAAAAAACATAAACACGATCTAAATGCATCTTCAGATGCCTCGTAATCTTCCCTAGCTCTAAATGCATCTTCAGATGCGTCAATTTCTGAAAGCAATCTTTTGCAGCAAAAAAACGCTCTGCCCAAATTTTCCGCCACATCCAAAAGGCTCTTTGCAAAATTATGTATATAATTAGAAGTTGACCAAATTTTTGCAGGTGAAGCTCTCCCAAACTATCTAAGTTGAAAGAAATTTGCCGATTTGGCCTACAACAATCCGAAAAGGTTAAAAATAAAATCATAAGAAGAAAAAAAAAAGACAAATCAAGGTTTTTTTTTTTTTTTTTTTTTTTTTACCTTAATTAACACATTAAATAATCATGCAGCAGGGATTATTCGAGCACAAGGTTATCGTCGAAGTCGTACAAAATCTTGTCGGAAAATTCTAAGGGCCGGCATTTCTCCCCTTTAATTATGATCTTCTTCCAAACAACGCCATCTTCTGCATCAAAGTCCTCCTCAGCGCCATCGTCTTAAACCTTTTTCCACGAAATCATCTTCGTCATTAAAAACACCTTGTTGCTCAACCTCTTCATCATCGCGGTTTAACTTTACCTCCCAATCTCACTGTCTTTTTCTTTTTGTCCACCGTGAGAGCTGCACAAAACTATGAAGAAAGTAAATGATCCGGGTATTTAAAGACAAAATTCTAGGGTTGAAATTTGTTAATAATATCCCTATTTTTATGGTTGATAAAAGGTTTTAGATTTTCTTATTTCCTAAAGACTTGATGAAGAGTTAATTTCAATGTAGACAAATTGATTTTGTTTTATTATAAATTGATATTGTTCGGTTTTAAATTGGAGATAATATCTCAAACATATCCACTTTTCAAATGAGAGGTTATTTTTCATTCAAATCTTCGAAATTTTTTTTTATTTTCGGATATCATATCAAAATTATTGGATACAATATACGGTTACCTTACAATTCGGATTTTTCTATTTGACCAAAATAATCGCAAATTTATTTCACAAAATGATATGTACAAATAGGCGGGAAAAACCCAATTTCCCAATTGTAATATAAATCAGTTTTGTATATATATAGAGAGAGATAGGAGATTTGCATATATATGGTAAAATATTTTCAGAATTAGTTCAAATTTAAATTTCGTTCGCAATTTGCTAAATAAACTTTTATTGATTCATTTTATAATAAAAATAAAATAATATTAAAAAGCAAAGAATAAAATTAAAATAAATTACAAAGCACCTATTTTCTGGTTCCTTTTCCCATTATAAAGTAAATTATAACAAATTCATGTTTTTCATGATTTTATTCGACATTGCATATTTTAAAAGGGTTAATTACATAATGCAGCCTGTACTTTGAACGATTTTTCAATTTGCAACCTAAAGTAATTATTTTTTCTAATCACAACCTGTATAATACGAAAATTTTACTTTTGCAACCTCCGACTATATATTCCTGTATGCATAGGCCATGTGCTCAGCACATGCCAAAAAGGCCCAATAAGATGACGCACATGGCCATCTCATTTAAAATATTAAAATAATTTATTAAATAATATAAACATGATTTAAACTCAAAATTATTTTATATAAAATAAAAGAAATGTCAAATAATTAAGAAAATAAACATAAAATTCAGAAAATTATTGTAAAATTGTAAAAATTCATTTAAATTTCAGAAAATATAAAAAGTTATTTCTAAATTATTTTAAACATTTTAAAATTCATTTAAAATTTAGAAAATTATGTAATTTTTTTAAAATTCATTTCAATATAAGAAAATTAAAAATTTTATTTCTAGAAATTATTTAAAAAATTTAAAATTCATTTAAATTCAAAAAATTTTGAAAAATAGAAAATTATTTTAAAAATTAAAAAAATATATTTAAAATCCAGAAAATCTAAAAATTTAAAATATGAAAATTACTTTAAAAATTCATCTAAAATTTTACTTTATCTTTTTCATCTAAACAAAGTTAAAATAATTTGTAAAACCTTATGAAATTTATTTAAAATTCATTACCCAGATCATCCCTGATCCACAACCCAAATCCGCCGCAATCCCTTCTCCTTCATTTTCTTCTGTTATTAGCAGCATTATTATTCGTTGTAGCAGAACCAGAAGACACCTTGTTTACGGTTACTTTCTTAGGATCCACATCATCCTTAGCCCGTCCACCTTTCACCGTTGCGTTCATGTATTCCGGGATTTTCTCGAACACAAATGGTCTCCCATTAACAAGACCATCAACTTTTATGCTAATCCAAAACGGTGAGTATTGCCCCTGATTCTATGAAATAAACTTTTTAATTTTCTAAAATTTAAATGAAATTTAGAATTTTTTAAATAATTCTTAAAAAAACTTTTTTTAGTTTTTTTTTTAAATCAATATTAGGATTTTAAAAACAATTTTTTAATTTTTTAAGTAATTCTTAAAAATATTTTTTTAATTTTTTAAATAATATTCAGAAATAAGCTTTTAATTTTCTGATTTTTTTTTTATTTACTGAATTTTAAATGAATTTTAAATTTTTTGAAATAATTTTCATAATTTTTTTTAGTTTCTGAAATTTAAATGAATTTCATAATAACTAGACAAATTTAATATTTATTTTCTGATTTTTTATATTTCTAATATTTTATATAAAATTATTTGGAATATAAATCACTTTTATATTTTTCAATAAATTATTTTATTTTTTCTAAATAAGATGGCCACATGTCGCCATCTTATTGGGTTTTTTTGTTTTGCATGTGCTGAGCACATGACCTATACATGCCGGAATATATTGCCGGAAGTTGCAAAAGTAAAATCCCGTATTATACTGGTTGTGATCCGAAAAAATACTAAATACTTTAGGTTGCAAAGTGAAAAATCGTTGAAAGTACAGGTCGCATTCGGTAATTAACTCATCTTAAAATAAGTTATATTAAAAAAAATGCAATTGTTTGTCGATTATTTAGGTTAGATTTGTTTATGTAATATAAGTTGAATTATTTGATTGGGTCAGAGATACAAATAAAAGTTAAATAAATATTAAGAATATTTCTTTATAAATACTTATTAACTAATCTTTCTAAAAAATTAGATAATTTTTATTATATTTTGAAAAGTTTATTTTTATATGTACAGATCCATATTTGTATCTTTTCTACAATATTAAAATTGTGCAGAAATATTAAAAACTAACTAATTTTTTATTTCTAGATAAATGGACAATATTTGATTTTTTTATACAAAAAAAAAAAAAAAAAAAAAAAAGGAATAACATAGGAACACATGTTCCATTTTAGGGATAAATAATTTAGAGATCTCCTTAAAGATAATAATTTAGAAATCGACTTTATTTTTTGTATCTCCCTATCTCGCAAATGTTATGATTTTTCCAACATCCTAAAAACACTAATATTTTTTTCACTTTTAATCTGTTTCTTTTATTTGCAATAGATACAAAATAAACCTCTTTTCTTAGTATTTAATCTAATATACAATATTTTGACATAACATATTAAGTATAAAATAAACAAATGTTAGTTGGTTGATTATTGTACTTAGATTGAATATTTATTGAGAGTTGAACTTTTACATTGGATATAAGTTGCAAATAAAATAAACTAAATAATTTTTATTAATATAATTAAAAGTTATTAGATAATTTAATATTCTTTTTTTTAACAAAAAGTAAGGTATTCAATTAAATTATTCGTTTATTTAACTTTATTTTTTCTTACAAATAAATATACTTTAAATCGTGCATCGCACGACGGAAAATTATAATAAGTGATAATATGTAACACATTGAGACGAACTCAACATGGGCAGTTCCTAAAAGACAGACTTAACTGCGGAAGTGGGTAATGTTGTTATTTAGTTTCCTACTTTATATATGCGCTTGTGAAACGAGCGAGCCAGAAGGGCCCCAAGTAAGATAAGGATGCTAACCGAGATAAGGTAACAAGTGATGTATGAAATGCATGATGAGAGGGCGGCGTGCCGAGAGCCTAACCCTACTTAAGGGGGAGGCACGATGCTGATGCACTATTTTTTAACATAGTAAACCGCAAGTGTGCGGTGCTAGTGTAGCTAGTGGCAAACAAGGTCGATCCCAAAAATATTGTTTCCTAAGTTCAGTTTTATACCCTAATTTCAATAGGACTACTCTATCTAAACTCTCGAATAAGTAGTTTGATTTGTGCAAAATTGCAGGACTTAACTAATTAACTAATTGAGTGCTTGGTTCACAAGAAAAAAATAGCAAAGAAGGATTCAGTTGAGATTAAGACGCATTCTAGGACTTCGATTTCAATTATGATTTCCTATGTTTTATTATCCTAAACTCTATAATTTTAATCTAATTCTATAATTTATTAGATGACATAAATATTGATTAACTCTTCTCTTGGACGATGCTAATGTGTAGGCCAATTAGAGACAATTACCTTCTCGGGCTAACTATCACCTAAAGACTCCCAACAGTACCTAGACCAAAGCCTACATAAACAACTCATTCCTCTCGGATGAATATTGTTATTTACGCTTATGTTGTAAGTCTATTAACGACACTCTCCTCTCGGATACTGAATCATTAAACTTGTAGATTAATATCTAGTGATCAATTTGACAAAATCATATGAACAAAATAAACAGACAGATAAACGATAAAATTGGAGTCTAGAATTAAATGAATAAGGTCAAAACATAATTAATACATAATCTATTTTCTAACCCTAGAACACAAGATGTTTTGTTACTCATGTCTAAAGGTAAAAACCAACATAATTCATGGACAAAAGGCATCTCAATATCTACTCCAGCATCTTCTTGAGTCTCTATTGGTTGAGCCACTGCATCATCTACTGATCCTACATGAGTATAGGTAGCATCTGCTTGCTTTGACAATCTTCCTTCCACGGCTTGAGTTGCTGCTTCATTTGCTGAACTTGCTTCAGTATAAGTAGCATCAGTTTTCTCCTTTGCCATAGCTTCCTCCGTTTCTTCCTACTCCATCATGATTCTCTTAGACTCTAGTCCTTCTTTCATAGTAGGCTTTATCTTCTGGTTAAGAGTGTATATGGTTTCTTCACATCCTGGATTAGTTTCAATGAACTCATGTTCCAACAGATAGTCTTCCACTTCATATGTTTTCTCTGGAAGGAATGTACTAGGGTGTCCTTATAATCCAGAAGTTGCTCTTCATCATTTTGTTCATCTGTCTGTGAGTCAGGAGTGTCATCAATGATGATCACCTCATCAACAGTATGAACTGGGTCTACAGCAGAAGGACTTGCAACTTCAACAAGGTTACTGGGTGTATGTTGCTGCTCCACTCCTACTTCAGCGGCTTGTTGCATCTATGTAGTAACATCTTCATGTCCTGCTACTTTCTTGACCCTACCTTGTGTACTTCCTGATGCCTGTAAACTGGTGATTTAGAGATGGGCACTATCTTGTCTACTGCAATCTCTCATACAGCAGGTTCATCGGCGATTTGTGAAGTGCTTGCTGCCTTTTCTACTCCCACTTCATCAATAACATATTCATTGGCAATTACATCGTCAGCCTCAACTACTTGTTCCTCGTTTACAGTTTCTTCGTGGGTACTTTGAGAGGTTGTTGCAGCCTTCTCTACTATGTCCTCCCTTACAGTAGATTCATCGGCTACCAGCCTAGTTCTGAATACAGTAGATAGTGGAAATTGATGTTCTTCAAAACTTTCTCCAGCAGCTGGTTGTTCTTCTATAGAATTATCAGCAGGTTTCTGCAACGAGTTTCTTGATCCACTAACCATTAGAACCTCATGTATCTCAATGATCACTCTTTAGCTAAGCTTCACATCTTTTCAAAGCTCATTTTCTTCATTAGTTTCATCCTCACCGTCGGAGTCACTTTTCTCTGCAGGGCACTTCAGGGTTACCTTCTCCAGCAAGAAAGCCCCTCTATAGCCCTTGATGCGATCACCAAAGTCCCTGGAGGCCAGTTCAGCTATGTCTTCACACAAAGCTCTAATGGTGACCCATTTTCTTCCTCACCCCATTCAGACCAATCCACAATGGTAGGGTACAACCTTACCCTATTTTTA
Organism: Ajuga chamaepitys; assembly: GCA_958295605.1. NCBI lineage: Eukaryota > Viridiplantae > Streptophyta > Magnoliopsida > Lamiales > Lamiaceae > Ajuga > Ajuga chamaepitys. Next base: position 21,445,307 of record OY282498.1, on the reverse strand, counting down.
TAACATCTATTGTACCTTTCCATCTCCCTCTCTAAGGTCCTCGATGAGTTGATCATCTGTTTTTTAGGGAGGGGCAACGTTTTGTTTGATAGCAAGTCGAAGTTCATCTCCTACTGCACATTATTCATCCCCTATTTCATAAGGTTCGACCTCTGTCAATGAAGTGTGCTGGGGGTTGCCTGATGGTGCCTCAGTGGGAATTGGCAACAGGTAGGGCTGATTCAAGGCTCTTTTGCTACCTCTTTTTGGTATGCTGAGGTAGCAGGGGGTGACTACAAGCTCAGAGGTGGATAGAGAGGACAACACAGGATTCAAGAGTTGTGCACCCTTGATCTTACATTACGTGTACTGACTCACGATCAGGTGAAGCAGATCGTGGTGATGAGTGTGCTATCTCAGTCTCATCAAAGAGTTTCCTGACGGTACTTTCCTTCAGATGGACCCTGACTAGCCTCCTTCTCTTCTTCTGTAGAGGGTGCTTCTCAGCTTTGCTTTCTTCCAGTTCCTCCTCTTCTGTGGTCCTAGAAGAAATGATTGATTCCTTTACAGGTCTCAACTATTGAGATCTCTTTTTGGACCGGGGCTTCAGATAGATGGTCTTATTTTACTGATCACAGTAGTAGGCACATGGGTAACTCTTCTTTATCTTCATCTCTCTTCTTGGTACCTTCCTTTTACCACTAATCCACTTGCCCTTCCCAAGCTCCACGCCTCAAGTAATGTCAATACTAAGATTGTACAGAACATAGTTGAGCACAATTTTGTAGCACTTGTGGCACTTCTTCTTAGTGACCTCCCCCACTATATGGGTAAAGAGAAACAGTGGCTAGTTCACTGATTCCTCCTGCCACACAACGATGATCATATAGAATCAGGGACAGGTACACTTATCATAACTCTTAGTCTTGCACTTTATACTCCATCTAAACATATCGTGCATATACTCAAACTCTGAGAGAAAAATGACCTTGCCAAAGGATTCATGAACATTCATCGCTTGCTGGTCACCTATAAAAACATTACAACATTCCAGCCGTGAATCCACACCAAAGATCTTCAGCTGCGACGGAGTCAATCTCTTCTCTAGCATGTTATAGATCTTAGCGAGGATGGAAGAAGTGATCTCAACACAACTTCCTCTGACTTCAAGTGTGGTGGAAGTTAGCTCACTCTTCTCGTCACGGGTAACCTTTACAGTAGAGTAAAACTGCACTACCATGTTTTCTTGGTATCTTGGTGGGTGAGCACCAAGAAAGAAGGTAAGATGATTCGACTTAGCTTGGGCCATATCGTCTCTATCAACTGAGATCCTCTATTTCTCTCTGTCATTCATATCCAAAGATACTCAAGATAAGCAAGACGTCCCTCTATTTTAGAGTCACCATTGAAGCTTGTTTGAGAAGAATTTCAAAGATCACAGAAAAATGGATCTTTAGGGATCTTCTCAAGAAGATAGGATTGAAAAATCTTTTCAAACTTTATTAGTTTAGGTATATATATCCTAAAAACTGTAGATAATCTGAAATGGATCTTGTTAAGAACTAACACTTCTCACACACACAAACAACACTCAAACCAGAAAGGAAATGAAAAATAACAAGAAATTCGGCCACAAGAAACCGAACAAAAAACCAGGAATAGAAAATGATGAACACAGGGATTTTACGTGGTTCGATCAATATGATCTACATCCACGGAGGTTCTATACACCTTAATTCACTCCACTTATCAATCAATTACAAGAATTAATCCAGAAAACTAGAAACCCCAATTCACAGACCGAATTGAATTCAAGAACCCTAGTTATCTAATTCTATTGATTGAGTAATGTTTACAGAGGGAAAGTAACATGAATCAACTCGCATCTTCAAGTGGTTTCAATGTATATAAAGGCCGGAGCTCGAATCAGGAAGTAGAAACAGTTGTAACCATTTTTGTTCTCAACTGCACAAAACTGTTTCAGCGGGCTTTCAACAACGGTTTTACACGCAACGGTTTTAGTCCGTTGCAAACGACAATTATAACCACCTTGGTTTCCTTTTTAACCTTTTAACTGATCCGGCTAAAAAACCAGGTTCTCTAACCCGGTTCTTCTCATACTAAACCCGGTTCTGGACTCCTCAAATCCTCTACTACAATCCATGATCACTTGATGATATTAAACTGATGTCTACAAATCTCCACCTCAATGAACTCAAGTGTATTTCATTACCTCATCCTGCCTTGTCTTCCAGGTTTAATCACACTGTTCAAGCCCTATCAGGCTTGAGCAATGAATCATCTTACTCCTAGGAACTGCCTTGGTTAAAAAATCAGCTACATTGTCCATAGTATGAACCTTCTTCACCTCTACAGATCTTGCTTCAATCACATCCCTTGCAAAGTGAAGTCTAACATCAATATGCTTAGACCTCTCATGAAAAGCTTGGTGTTTCACCAAGTGAAGTGCACTCTGGTTATCACACTGAATAGTGACACATCCTTGTCGGATTCCCAAGTCTTTGAGAATCCCCTTGAGCCACAAAGCTTCCTTGATTGCCTCAGTTAAGGCAATGTATTCTGCCTCAGTTGTTGACAAGGCAACCACAGGTTGTTGCACACTTCTCCAGCTTATAGCCGTCCCATACAAGGTAAAAACATAGACTGTAACACATTTCCTTGTATCTAGATTCCTAGCAAAATCTGCATCAGCATACCCAACAAGAGGTACAGCACTAGCTTCTTGCTTCTCAAACTTCAGACCTATACTGGCTGAGCCTTTCAAATATCTCAAGACCTATTTTAAGGCTTCCCAATGAGCCTCTCTTGGGTTTGACATGTACCTGCTTACCAGAGAAACACTATAGGCCAGATCTGGCCTGCTGCATATCATTCCATACATCAGACTGCCAACACCACTGGCATATGGAACATTTTTCATGTGAATTGCTTCTGCTTCTGTCTTTGGACATTGTTCTTTGGATAACTTGGTTTGTTGGTTAACTAGAATACTTAGGGGCCTTGACTCATGCATGTGAAATCTCTCCACAACCTTCTGCAAATACTGCTTCTGTGAGAGCTAAAGTGTTCCAGACTTCCTTCTTCTAATGATATCCATCCCCAGAATCTTCCTTGCTTCTCTAAGATCCTTCATGTCAAATTCTGAGCTCAATTTTCCCTTTAATTGTTGTATTTTGTCCATGCTTTTACTGGCAATGAGCATGTCATCCACATACAATAACAGAAACACTTGTTCAAGCCTTGGACCCTTATTAAAGTATACACAGCTATCATACAATCTTCTTATGAAACCTGCATTGATCATGAACTCATTGAACTTCTTGTTCCACTGCCTTGGACTCTGCTTCAAACCATAAAGTGATTTCCTGAGAAAACAGACCTTCTCTTCATTTCCTGGAATCACAAAGCCCTCAGGTTGCTTCATGTATATTCTCTCAATGAGATCACCATGCAGGAATGTTGTCTTAACATCTAACTGATGTAGCTCCATGTCTTCTTGTGTAACTTTTGATAAAAGTAGCCTAATAGAGCAATGCTTCACAACAGGAGAGAATACCTCATTATAATCAATGCCTTCTCTTTGTGTAAAGCCCCTTGCTACAAGCCTTGCCTTGTATCTGATTCTATCAGCCTTTCCAGCCTCCACGTTCTTGTAGATCCACTTTGAGCTGACTAACTTCTGCCCTTTTGGTTTGTCTACAAGTTTCCAGGTTTGGTTCCTCTGCAGAGATTCCATTTCCTCCATCATGGCCCCTATCCAATATTCACTTTCACTGCAATTAATTGCTTCCTTGAAACTGCTTGGCTCTTGAAACTCCAGGTCTTCTGCTATACTTAATGCATAGTAAACACTCCCAGCTTGTCCATAGAAATCAGGCATGTAGATTTGCCTCCTTGGTCTATCTCTACCAATACTATAAGTTCTGAGATTTGAAATCTCAGGTTGGTCTTCATCCTCTTCTGATGAACTGTCATTACCTGGTTCAGTTTGAACACTTCTCTCTGGTGATTTCTCTTCATCAGTAGGCTCCACCTGAATGGAAAATTCTTTCAGATTCTAAGGCACCATCAGCCTCTTCTTGACTTCCAGTAGAGTTGTATCCCAGCACAGCCTCATAGAATCTCACATCTCTACTTATCAAGAGTTTCTGGCTTCCTTGTTCCAAACACCATAACCTGTAGCCTTTGATGCCCTCAGGGTATCCTAGGAATACACACCTCTGTGCCCTTGCATCCAGTTTATCTTGCCTGATGTGAGCATAAGCCAGACAACCAAATATTCTCAAGTCATCATAGTTTGGCACCTTTCCACTCCAAACCTCTTCTGGAGTCTTAAATCCTAGAGTTGATGATGGTGATCTATTTACCCAATAATATGCTGTGTTCAGTGTTTCTCCCCAGAAAGATTTGGGTAATCCAGCATCAATCAACATACATCTAACTCTCTCAAGCACAGTCCTGTTAAACCTTTCCGCAACACCATTTTGTTGAGGGTTCATTGGGACAGTTCTGTGCCTTGTGATGCCCTTATCTTCACAAAACCGTGTGAACTCAGTAGATAGATATTCCAAGCCATTATCAGTCCTAAGATGTTTCAATTTCTTCCCTCTTAGATTCTCCACCTGGCTCAACCATGTTTTAAACTTAAGGAATGCATCACTCTTGTTCCTTAAGACATATACCCATATTTTTCTACTGTAATCATCAATGATGGACATGAAATACCATCCTCCTCCATGTGTCTCTGTCCTTGAAGGCCCCCATATGTCAGAATGTACATAGGCATGTGGTTCTTGAGTAGAATGAACCCCTTTAGCATAAGGCAGCTTCTTGGCCTTTCCTAAAGCACATTTGTCACAAAACTCAAGTGTTTGATTCCCTATTTCACCAATTATACCCCTCTTGGACAGCTCCTTCAACCCTCTCTCTCCAATATGACCCAGTCTTTTATGCCACTTCATGAAATCCTCTCTACTTATCACAGATTCAACACAACCTATCGCAGGAGAACCAATCAAGATAAACAGGCCATTGTGTTTCCTTCCCTTGATTACCAGCTTATTGTGTTTAGTGATATGAAGATACCCATCTGTGGAGTTGAACTGACAGCCATTTGCCACAAGAGAACCAAGAGATAGGAGGTTTCTCTTAAGACCAGGAACATACCTCACTTTTGAAATGGTTCTGATGACTCCATCATACATCTTGATCTGAATAGATCCTATGCCTTTAACTCTGCAGGAGTGGTCATTTCCTAGTAATACACATCCACCATCTTCTTTCTTTAAGTCTTTGAACCAGGATTCATTTGGGCACATGTGGAAGGAACAACCTGTATCAAGAACCCATTCCTTTTCCATCTTTGTATCTGTGATGTTTAAAACTTCAGGGGCATTATCTTGATGTACAGTCACAGCCACTTCTGCCTTTTAATTTTCCTGCTTCTTCTTCTTTTGTGGGCAATCCTTCTTCAAATGTCCAGGTTGCTTGCACTTGAAACACTTTCTATTCTCAACCCAATCTCCATTCTTCTTTGAATTCTGAGTTCCAGCCTTGTTATCCTTGGATCCCTGGAACTTGTTCTTTTGATAGTTCTTATTGAACTTTATGTTCAAGCCTTCTCCAGCCTGAGCAGAGCCCTTATCTCCCTGAGTTTGAAAACACTTTGTCTTCAAAGCTGAGAGAATAGACTCATAACTGACCTTTCCATCCCTCCCAAAGATCAATGGATCCTTAAAGCTTTCCATGGACTTTGGAAGAACATTCAACACCATCAAAGCCTTGTCATCATCCTCCAAGTTCACACCCAGGTCTTCTAGTTCTTCAATCATCTTGACAAATTCATCAAGTTGATCAGAAATGGCCTTATCATCAGTAATCTTGAAAGACATCAATTTCTGCTTCAGAAGCAGTTTGTTTGATATTAACTTGGATTGATAAAGTTCTTCCAATTTTCCCCATGCCTCTACTGCATTCTTGCACCTTGATATCTCCCTCAGAGGTTTATCACCCAAACACAGAAATATCAGGCTCAAAGCCTTCTTATCCACTTCTGAAAACTTTGGTTTCTCAGCATCAGACCATTGATCAACAGGAAGGAGTGCAGAGTCTAAACCATTTTGAACCAATACAGCATTCATCTTGATTTTCCAAAGTGAGAAGTCATTCTTACTTGAAAACTTCTCCACATCCATCTTAACTCCAGCCATTCTCCTTACCTCTTCGAGTGTGTGCGCAAGTTTCCCACATATGGCGCCACTTGTTAAGAATAAACTCTTCTCACACACTCAAACTAGAAAAGAAATGAAAAACAACAAGAAATTCGGCCACAAGAAACCGAACAAAAAACCAGGAATAGAAAATGATGAACACATGGATTTTACGTGGTTTGATCAATATGATCTACATCCACGGAGGTTCTATACACCTTAATTCACTCCACTTATCAATCAATTACAAGAATTAATCCAGAAAACTAGAAACCCCAATTCACAGACCGAATTGAGCTCAAGAACCCTAGTTATCTAATTCTATTGATTGAGTAATGTTTACAGAGGGAAAGTAACGTGAATCAACTCGTATCTTCAAGTGGTTTCAATGTTTATAAAGGCCAGAGCTCGAATCAGGAAGTAGAAACAGTTGTAACCATTTTTGTTCTCAACTGCACAAAACTGTTTCACTGGGCTTTCAACAACGGTTTTACACGAAACGGTTTAATCCGTTGCAAACGACAGTTATAACCACCTTGACTCCGGTTTTCTTTTTAACCTTTTAACTGATCCGGCTAAAAAACCCGGTTCTCTAACCCAGTTCTTCTCATACTAAACCCGGTTCTGGACTCCTCAAATCCTCTACTACAATCCATGATCACTTGATGATATTGAACTAATGTCTACAGATCTTGGTTCACTCGACGAGAAATCCGTGTGATTTGAGGTTCAGATTCATCGATGGGAAAATGAAGTTGAGTTAATGGATCGGATTTAATGGGTACATTGATCAAATGCAAACCTTCATAATTGCCTTTGCAAAAAGACAACTACTGCAGTGTAGTAAATGATGTGTGCACTAAATGCGGGAAAAGAAAGGAATGTTTTCTCACTTTAAAAATTGAAAGGTTTTTAAGGTTCATCATACTAAATGCTACGAGGAAATATTAATGTTGTACCAAGTATGCAGTAAGCTTTAAGTGCTGTAGACATTAAATACTTACAATATTTGTGTCACAGTGAGGTTACTGCAGAAAGCTTCAATGAGTCACCGTATATCAGCGTTCTGTGTTTCTCCTTATTGTGTTTCCTACTGTAGGCATCTTCATGAATCACCAAGAGATGTCTACTGCCATTTTGCTTATAGAAATTCTTCCTTATAGTATGCAACGAATCACCGTGCAGTACTTACAACATTCCCCTCACTCCAATAGGGTTTCCATAACCTTTCGATTGTCCAATAGGGTTACCGTAACCTTTCAATTGACTATTTAAATTATGTTTTTGTGCTTTCACCAGAACAATACTTTCCTACAGGGGTTATCCTATATAATTAGCATTCCTAATTTCGTCCTAAGATATTCAATTGAGATTCACGGAGTGGTTTATTGAATATATCAGCTAATTGTATGTCTGTGGAAATATTTTCAAGTTTGACATCCTTCTTCTCCACATCATCGCAAATGAAGTGGTGCCTTACTTCTATATGCTTGGTCCGAGAATGAAGAACTGGATTATGTGTAATAGCAATCGCACTTGTGTTATCACACATTATAGGTGTTAGTGAATTCAACTCCTAAACACACAACTATACAGAATCTGGAATTCGCACAAAGATCAATCTGAAAACACACACTCAGTTCGGCCAAAGATGTAGCCGAAATGAACTTACGCAGACCAGGAACAAAAATTGAATCACACACAGCTTTTACGTGGTTCGTTCAAGATGAACTACATCCACGGAGGCAAGACACACCTCAATCCACTAAGAAATCCAATCAATTACAGAGAATACACCCAATAAACGAAATGCCCAATTTTGTTTACAAATTAGGGCAGAAACGTTCTATCTCAAAATACTCTCTCTAATCTAAGAAACAAGGAATTTGCTTGACGTAGTGACCTTCTCCTTGATGAGAGCTTTTCAATGATATAAGAATTGGAGCTCGAATGTAACTGTACAGAAAGTTGTAACTGAATCAAGTTGAGCTCAGCTACCGGACAAAAACGACGGTTTTCTTCGTCACAAACTCTGAAACTAACTCGTCATAAATGACGGTTATCCTCAACTGCCACGAACCCGGCTCATTCTGAACAGCTTGACTTCTTGATGCTCAAACCCGGTTCAAACCTCCGGTTCTTCACTTCCTGATCCCGGTTCCACATTCCCAACACACCATATTACAAAGTATAGCTCACTTGATGAGATTGAACACCACCTCACAAATCTCCACCTCAATGAATCAAGTGTGCCTCTTCCTGCCTCATCACTGCCTTTCTGTTAATGCTCCTCATGACATTGCTCAAGCTGCAGCAGGCTCGAGCAATGCTCCACTTTGTTCCCAGGTACACCCTTAGTAAGAAAATCAGCAGGGTTATGCAATGTGTGTACCTTCTTCACCTCCACAGAACCAGAATCAATAATATCTCTAGCAAAATGCAACCTAACATCAATGTGTTTTGACCTTTCATGAAATGCTTGGTGTTTCACAAGGTGTAGAGCACTTTGATTATCACAATAGATTGCCACACACTTCTGCTTGATATCCAAATCTCTCAAAATCTCTTTCAGCCAGATTGCTTCTTTGATAGCTTCAGTTAGAGAGATATATTCTGCTTCTGTTGTTGACACTGCTACAACTGATTGTTGTACACTTCTCCAGCTGATGGCTGTTCCAAATAAGGTAAACACAAATCCAGAAATAGATTTCCTTGTGTCTATGTTTGCTGCAAAATCAGAATCAGCAAACCCCTCCAATGCAACAGTGCTTCCATCCACTTTCTTTTCAAACTTCAGTGACAAGTTCACTGATCCTTTCAAATACCTCATTACATGTTTCAAAGCTTCCCAATGCTCAACTCCTGGGTTTGACATGAACCTGCTTACTAAAGACACAGCATAGGCCAAGTCAGGCCTGCTACAAATCATTCCATACATAAGACTTCCAACTCCACTTGCATAAGGGATATTGCTCATATGTATGATTTCCTCTTCAGTCTTTGGGCATTGTTCTTTGGAGAGTTTCTTCTGTAGATTAACTGGAGTGGAGAGAGGTTTGGCTTCATGCATATGAAACCTCTCCAACACCTTCTGTAGATATTGCCTCTGAGATAACCAAAGCACTCCAGCTTTTCTGTTTCTTAGAATGATCATGCCCAAAATCTTCTTGGCCTCTCCCAGATCTTTCATGTCAAATTCAGTGTTAAGTTTATCCTTCAACCATTGTACCCTCTTCTTGTTCCTGCTGTCAATTAGCATATCATCCACATACAATAGAAGGAAGACTTTATCTTGCTTTGAACCTTTGTTGAAGTAAACACAACTATCATAAAGACTTCTTACAAAGCCAACACTGATCATGAAGTCATTGAACCTCTTATTCCACTGTCTTGGACTTTGTTTGAGTCCATATAGTGACTTCTTCAGCAAACAAACTTTGTCTTCTTGTTCAGGAACAACAAAGCCTTCTGGCTGTTTCATATATATCTTCTCATTAAGTTCTCCATGTACGAATGCTGTCTTTACATCCAGTTGTTGTAATTCCATGTCCTCTTGTGTAACTTTTGATAAAAGCAACCTGATTGAGCAATGCTTTACCACTGGAGAGAAAACTTCATTAAAATCAATTCCTTCTCTTTGTGTAAAGCCCCTAGCCACCAATCTTGCTTTAAACCTCACCTGTTTGGATCCTGCAGTCTCTAGTTTCTTCTTGTATATCCATTTAGAACTTACAAGTTTCTGACCTCTTGGTTTATCCACCAATATCCAGGTCTCATTCTTTTCCAGGGACTCCATCTCTTCAATCATTGCCTGTATCCAGTGTTCACCTTCTTCACAGTCTAGTGCTTCTTTAAAACTACTAGGCTCTTGTGATTCCAGGTCTTCAGCAACACTCAAGGCATAGTAAACACTCCCTGCTTGACCATAGAAATCAGGTCTGTTGATTGTTCTTCTAGGCCTGTCCCTTCCAATGCTGTATTCTCTGACATTTTGTGAAGGTCCAGTTTGCTCTTCTTCTTCAGATGATGAATCACTATCTTGTAGATTTTCTTGTGGTTGAGGTGTGTGATTGTCTTCAGCAGGATGCTCCACCTGAATTGATATCTCTTCTGTCTCTTTAGCACCATCAAATTCTTCCTTAGAGCCTGTAGAAGTGTAAGCCATCACATTCTCATTAAACTTTACATCTCTACTTGTGATTATCTTCTGATTTCCCTTCTCTAAACACCACAATCTGTAGCCCTTTATTCCATCCGGATGTCCAAGAAATACACATCTTAGAGCTCTTGCATCTAACTTGTCTTGCTTGACATGGACAAAAGCAAGACAACCAAACACCCTAAAACCTTCATAACTTGGTTTATGTCCACTCCACACCTCTTCAGGTGTTTTGAACCCAATCACTGATGAGGGTGACCTGTTAATGAGATAACATGCTGTAGCAATGGTTTCACCCCAAAATACCTTTGGCAACCCAGCATCCAACAGCATACACCTAACTCTTTCAAGGAGAGTCCTATTAAACCTCTCAGCAACTCCATTCTGTTGAGGATTCATTGGTACAGTCCTGTGTCTCTTGATTCCTCTTTCTTCACAGAAGTTTGTAAACTCAGTAGAGAGATATTCCAGTCCATTATCAGTCCTAAGGTGCTTCAGCTTCTTTCCTTTGACATTTTCCAGTTGAATCAACCATGTTTTGAACTTATGAAATGCATCACTCTTATTCTTCATCAACATGATCCACACCTTTCTGCTGTAATCATCAATTAAGGACATGAAATATCTTGCACCACCATGAGACTCTGTCCTTGCAGGACCCCATATGTCAGAGTGAACATAATCTAATGGCTCTTGAGTTGTGTGAGCACCCTTTCCATAGGGCAGCTTCTTGGATTTGCCCAAAGCACACTGATCACAGAACTCCAGATCTTGATTTCCCATATTTCCAATTACTCCACTTCTTGACAGTTCCTTCAACCCTTTCTCTCCTATGTGTCCAAGTCTCTTGTGCCATTTAACAAGCTCAGAACTGCTCAAGACCATATCTACACTCCCAACAACAGGTGAACCAATCAAGATAAACAACCCATTATGCTGTCTACCTTTTATCACCATTTTTCCATGTTTTGTGATATGCAAGAAGCCATCTACTGAGCTAAACTGACACCCACTAGTTACTAAAGAACCAAGAGATAGAAGGTTTCTTTTAAGGCCAGGAACATATCTTACATTTGAGATGACTCTGACCACACCATCAAACATCCTTATGCTCACTGATCCAACTCCTTTGACCTTACATGATTGGTCATTTCCCAGGAGAACATTTCCACCATCTTCTCTTTTCAGTTCATCAAACCATGACTGGTGTGGACACATATGAAAGGAGCAGCCTGTGTCCAAGACCCATTACTTTACCATTCTTGATTCAGTAACATTTAATACCTCTGGAGGATCTTCTTGATGATCAATGGCAGCAGATTCTGCCCCTTGATTTCCACCTTTCTTATTTCTCTTAGGACAGTCCTTCTTCAGGTGACCAGGCTGCTTGCACTTGAAGCATTTCCTCTTCTCAACCCATTCATTCCCCTTCTTAGGATTAGAGTCTCCTGCCTTTGGATCCTTAGCATTCTGTCCCTTCTTGCCTTGCCAAGGTTTCTTGAATTTGACATTCAAACCTTCTCCAGATTGCACCATGCCTTTATCACCTTGAGTCTGGAAACATTTAGACCTCAGAGCCTTCACTATTCCATCATAAGATAGCTGCTCATCTCTCCCATACATCAAGGCATCCTTAAAGCTTTCCATGGATTTTGGAAGAATGTTTAAAACCATCAATGCTTTGTCATCCTCCTCCAATTTCACATCTAGGTCTTCCAATTCTTCAACCATCTTAATGAACTCATCAAGTTGATCAGAAATTACCTTATCTTCAGTGATTTTGAAGGCCAACATCTTCTGCTTTAAGAACAGCTTGTTGGAAACTGACTTAGATTGATACAGATCTTCCAATCTCCTCCATGCTTCTGAGGAACTCTTGCATCTTGAAACCTCTCTCAAAGGTTTATCACCCAAACACAGAAAGATAAGACTGAGGGCCTTCTTATCCACTTATGCAAACTTGGGTTTCTCACTTTCTTCCCACGAATCCAGAGGTATCAATGCAAGATCAAGGCCATTGTGAACCAATACTGCATTCATCTTGATCTTCCACAGTGTGAAATCATTCCTTCCTGTAAACTTCTCAAAATCCATCTTCATACCAGCCATTCCTTCTCTTCTTCAAGCTGTGAGAGTTGATTCCCACAGACGGCGCCACTTGTTAGTGAATTCAACTCCTAAACACACAACTATACAGAATCTGGAATTCGCACAAAGATCAATCTGAAAACACACACTCAGTTCGGCCAAAGATGTAGCCGAAATGAACTTACGCAGACCAGGAACAAAAATTGAATCACACACAGCTTTTACGTGGTTCGTTCAAGATGAACTACATCCACGGAGGCAAGACACACCTCAATCCACTAAGAAATCCAATCAATTACAGAGAATACACCCAATAAATGAAATGCCCAATTCTGTTTACAAATTAGGGCAGAAACGTTCTATCTCAAAATACTCTCTCTGATCTAAGAAACAAGGAATTTGCTCGACGTAGTGACCTTCTCCTTGATGAGAGCTTTTCAATGATATAAGAATTGGAGCTCGAATGTAACCGTACAGAAAGTTCTAACTGAATCAAGTTGAGCTCAGCTACCGGACAAAAACGACGGTTTTCTTCGTCACAAACTCTGAAACTAACTCGTCACAAATGACGGTTATCCTCAACTGCCACGAACCCGGCTCATTCTGAACAGCTTGACTTCTTGATGCTCAAACCCGGTTTAAACCTCCGGTTCTTCACTTCCTGATCCCGGTTCCACATTCCCAACACACCATATTAAAAAGTATAGCTCACTTGATGAGATTGAACACCACCTCACAATAGGAGTTTGTCTTGCGAGTATCCCATAGTCCTTCAGTTTTTTCTGCATCCACAGTATTTGCGCATAACAGCTTCCAGCGGCACTATATTCTACTTCTGCTGTAGATGTTGCAATAGATTGTTGCTTCTTGTTGAACCATGAAACTATTCTATTTTCAAGAAATTGACATGTTTCACTCGTGCTTTTGCAATCAATATTTCAACCAGCCAACTCAGAGTCTCAGTATCCTTTAAGTTCGAACTCTCCATCTCTTGGGTACACAACCCTACTCCAGTTCTGCACCTTAATACCTCAGAATTCTCTTGGCTGCTAGGAGGTGAGACTCATTAGGTGCTGCTTGGTATCATGCACAAATTCCTACAACAAATAAGATGTCAGGTCTGCTTGCTGTAAGATACAAAAGTGAATTAGTCTTTTGTACTATGGATATTAACATCCTTTCCATCTTCATCTTTGTCAAGCCTGGTTGTTGTACTCATATGAACGCTTAGTGAGGTTGAGTTGTCCTTCCCAAACATCTTGAGTAACTCCTTTGGGTACTTAACATGATGAAGGAAGACGCCATCATCCAACTATCTTGCTTGGAGTCCAAGAAAGAATTTCAACTCTCCCATCATGCTCATCTCGAACTTGCTTTACATCAGCTGGGAGAACTTCTTGCATAGTTCTTTGTCAGTTGATAAAAAAATAGTTTCATTAACATAAATTTAGACTAACAATGTCATATTGCCATCTTGGATCCTAAATAAGGTTTTCCCTACAACACCTTTCTGGAATCTGCTTTGGACTAGATACTGAGAGAGGGTATCATACCAAGATCGAGGTGCTTGCTTGAGGCCATACAATGTATTATTTATCTTGTAGACTCTATCAACAGTTGAATCATCAAACCCTGGTGGTTGCTCAACATAAACTTCTTTAGCTAGAAGGCCATTCAGGAATACACTTTTCACATCCATCTGATATACAGTGAAGTTATTCTGTGCAATAAAAACCAGGAATATTCTGATTGCTTCAAGTCTGGCTACAGGGTCAAAGGTTTCATCAAAATCAATGTCTTCCTCCCAACAGTAGCCTTAAAGTAGTAACCTTGCTTTGTTCTTGGTAACAAGCCCTGACTTATCTAGTTTATTTTTGAACACCCATTTGGTCCTGATTACACCTTGATTGGTAGGTCTGGGAACCAAATTCTAAACTTTATTTCTCTCAAAATCATTGAGCTCTTCCTACATGAAATGTGTCCAATTAGGATCATTTAAGGCTCCTCAATGGCATCGGGTTCTGTTTGAGATACGAAGCAGGAGAACATGACTTCGTAAGGTGCAGATCTTCTCGTCCATACTCCATCATTCACTCTCCCTATGACCAAGGTTGGTAGATGATCTCTGAGCCATCTCCTATTTGGTTCCAATCTTGATTCACAGTAGCGTGATGATCTACCTGCTATGTTGTAGGCTCTGGTTCTATAACCTCTGTTGTAGGAGTCGCAGGTCATTCAGCCGCTACAGTATCCTCTACAGTAGGATCTTCCTTAGCTAGAGCTAGTTGCTAGATCTCCACATAAGGAACTTGTTCCTTATTCTTTTCCAACCTGATCTCTTCTACCCTTGTTGTAGTACCATCAATTCCTTCTGGGTTACAGTAGGGTTCATCAAAGACCACGTGTGGTGAGTCTTCCACCACAAGTGTTCTCTTGTTGAACATTCTAAATGATTTGCTTACAAAGGATTATCCCAAAAATACTTCTTCATCTTATTTGGCATCAAAAGCATTTAGATGTTCCTTCTCGTTGTTCAACACAAAACATCTACAACCAAAGATATGGAAGTATGATATGTTAGGCAAAAAAAAGTATGATGTGTTGTCCGTAGCTCCTATGGTGTCTTATCTAGATCTTTATTAATATGACATATATTCTGCGTATAGCATGTAGTGTTGGTTACCTCTACCCAAAATCTTTTAGGCAGTTTTACTTCAGCAATCCTGGTCCTAGCAGCTTCTTTCAAACTTCTGTTTCTTCTCTCTACTACACCATTTTGCTAAGGAGTTCTTGCAACTGAATACTCTTGATAAACTCCATTATTGCTATAGAAACTCCCTATGAAGTTGTTAGTGAATTCTGTACCTCGATCTAATATGATCTGATCTTGACAATATTGAGCCTTTCTCATTCTGAATTCTCTTCATTAGGTCTGGGAGCTTCTTTTGAGTATCATATTTCTTCGCTAGGAACACAGTCTAAGTGTATCTAGAGAAGTCACCCACTACTACTAGTGAATACTTCATCCCACTAAGACTTATTGGTTCAATGGGTCCAAAGAGGTCCATGTGTGGTAGGTCTAGGAGCTTCTGAGATGATCGTACATTCTCTTTAAGGACTTCTCGATTTGCTTGCCTTTTGAGACATGCATCACACACACTCTCATTTCTATATGCTACATCTGGTATTCCTCTTACTAACCCTTTGCGTGTCAGCTTGTTGATAGTCTTAAAATTCAGATGTCTTATCCTCCAGCTGAGTTCAGGAGTGCTTTTAGCTATGAAGCATGAGAGTTGTCCTCCAATAAATTCGCAGTTAGGTAGATACATATTACCCTTTATAGTGCGTGTTAGCTTTCATCAAGTATCTCCCTTGAGTGAACTCCATAGAATGTCCCTTGTCAAATAATTGACTTATGCTCAGTAGATTATACTGTAAGCCCTTGATGAAGTATACATCTACAATGTTGACTTTGACGACACCTTTGGTATTATCTTCAAACACCACCTTGGGTATTTTCAAGTCTTTGAAATCCTTTAGACACCTCTTGTTGCATGTCAGATGTCTAGCGAATTCGTTGTCAATGTACCAGATATCACTATGTCCAGTAGGAAACTTGACCTGCAAAGTAATCAAGTAGACTTAGGTACCCATTGTTGAATGGGTCCTCATGAACTAGTCTTTCTTGAAACCCGTTCCTTACAGAAACACTAAGTAGCAATGGTTTTTCTGGGCCAGAATGCTTGATGTACACTATAAAAAACAAATTTTGTGTATAAATAAATAAACACAAAAGAAATCATACAAATTGTATATATTGAATAAAAAATAACTTTTCGAGTACAATCCCTAGAGTTCCTCTGATTCTCCATTTGACAACGTCTCTTAGACTTGAAAATATAGAGTTAAATCTTTAATTAGATCTCTCCGAATTGAGTTTTAACTTTGATAACGCTAAATCGAGGGCTCGACGCCTTAATTTCGAATCAAACGACAGTATTTGGAGACCTCGTGATGAACGCCTTAAATTTTTGTAGAATTGTGAAGAAAACCATTGAATATATGCCTTGAATAATGCCAATTTGAGGGGCTTGACACCTTGATCTCGGATCAGACGCCGATTCTTGACGAATTTCTTCAATTGCCTTTTAAATCCCTTGAAGAACGCCTTGGATTGCTCTAGAATTCTTCAATTACTTCTTGTGTCTTCACTTCTTGAGTTTTCTTTGAGATTTAATGAAGCACTTTATTTGATGGAGGACTTGATATCTTCCTTGATGCCGGTCTTGAATAATTGAGAATTTCACATCTTGAATTTCTTCTCAACTTCTTGACTTGTTGTATATTTTTGTGTGTGTCTTGGAATGAATAAGATAGTCCTTTATAAAGGTGTAGGATGAGATCTCTTGCCATAGAATGACACGATCTGATTGGTCATTCATGATTTGATGACACCTTCTTCCTTTAAATGGAAGATTTGATTTAATTTGAACTTGTTACCAAATTATTGGCAACTCCCTTCCACATTAGCCAGAGTTTATCTTGATTGTCAAGATATAAAGATTTGGACACTTGACAATATCCAATTGATTATTTAATTAGGCACAAATTTTATGTGCCTACAAATGTCCCCTCGAAACTTGTTCACGGACAATCTGCCTTGGAGTGAATGTGTCTCGAAATCATTTTCGGAGCTTCTTCAAACACATAAATAGTTTATACTCATATCGAGGAGTCTTCATTTGAATTTGAATTTGGATTTGTAGATAATTTATACTTGTATCAAGGAGTTCTTCAATTTGAATTTGATTTTTAGACCTTTTAAACTTGTATCAAGGAGCCTTTTCGTCTGGACTTGATTCGTAGACCTTTTTAACTCATGTCAAGGATCCTTGATTTGAACTTGATTTGGAGACCTTTTAAACTCCTGTCAAGGAGCCTTGATTTGGATTTAATTTGTAGACCTTTTAAACTCGTGCTAAAGAGTCTCGATTTGAATTTGATTTGTGGGGCTTTGATAGTTTTGGTTTTTTTGTAGGAGCATTGTAGATAGTTTAAGCGCGTATCAAGGAGCATTGTTTGATTTTTGGGACTTAAGAAAGTTTTTGCTCGTATCTCCTGAGTTGATGAGTTACGTTAGTTGGGTGATAACTTAATATAAGTCTCCTCACTTTGTTCCATTCTATTCTCGCTCGGTCGCACGCCTTAGTCTCTATATGAAAGAAGAGATGTGATGATGAAAATTATGGAGTCTTTACATTCGAATGAGTCGGATCAGATTTGTATAAGTGGGAGATGTTGGTTGCATCCATATCTGATGGATCCCACTATAGTTGGGATATATATTTGATTAGATACTTTGATATCTTATCAGATATATTCCTGATAGGGATGGAGATCTTATCCATAATAGGAGATAGATCTCTCTCACACCACTATATATACGAATATATTTGATATTCGTACACCACAAAAATAATACGCCACATAATACAATTCTCCCAATTACTCTCTCTATTCTTCTTCTTGGAGTATCACCGAAGTCCTCCAAGAGCCTAAGGTGTGTAGTAAAAGGCAGATGCTCTAGTAGTGTTCGTCAAGACGGGCTAGTAGACCAAACATCTCTGACCCCTCTTATGCATATAGAGCATGTTTGGCCCCTAAATTGTATCTATGCTCATGACTATGCCAAAACTAATTCGACTTAGTCGGCCGACCTATGAGCCATAGTACACAAGTGCATTACCAGCTTAATTTTTCCCTGGCCTCTTATGTTAATCTGCTTGGACTTGACAGCTTTCTTAGTCATGCTCCGACAGACCGTATCAACCATGGCCATTGAACACATGCTAAAGTAGCGTCATCAAGCTTACACTTCACGACAAAGTACAAAGTCCCCAAGGGCACAAAAATCACTATAAGAGCTCACACAATGACGAAGCAGGGATCTATTTGGTCACTCCTCTTACTAAGGTCGTCATTTAGCACATGTAGTATGAATACATGCTATGATGGAGCTCCCACTCAAATTTGGGCATGTCACGCTCTGAACATCATATGAGTCTTAGTCCAGTTGCTCTTCTAGCGTCTGACCAGCGTATCACTAGAAATTTGTCTCTAACACAACTTCCAATGATTCACACACTCGCCTATTAAGAGGCTTATATGAAGTTAGGACATTCTTCATAATCGATCAGGTATGCTCTCATCATGGCCTCTTGCTAAGGCGACTATGGGCAACAACCTTTCGTGTTGTTCCTTTCACGAAGGTGATCACTTAAGTGTTTGATCTACCAGTCCCATCCTACTCGCTTACCAAAGCGCCAGGGCGATTTCCCGTGTGAGTGGGACAATCCTAGCCTTGTGACATATCACATATAATAGACACAGTACTTCTAACATATAATAAGTGCACATTTCATTGATAAATAAAATTGTTCATACAGGCTAAAAGAATTTTAAATTCTACGAAGTCCCATACTCCTAACATGCCTTTGAAATACATCTCTACTCAAAGACTTGGTGAAAGTATCAGCTATCATTTTACCAGTGGGAACGTGCCTAAGAACCACTCGCCCCTGCGCAATATTATCTCGGGTGAAGTGGTATCTGGTGTCAATATGCTTAGTCCTCCCATGATACTTGGGGTCCTTAGAATATGCTAGTGCAGTTGTGTTGTCATAAAGGATAACTACTGCATCATCTATGTGCGCTGTAACGCGCAAAGTCTAGAGAAATCTTCTCAACCAGATAGCCTCTTGAACTGCAGATATACAGGCGACGTACTCTGCTTCCATAGTGGATAGAGATATACAAGGCTGCTTCTTGCTACACCAAGTGATAGCAGCGCCACCCAACAAGAATGCATATCCCGATGTGGATTTGTGTTCATCTCAATCCGCTGATCCATCAGCATCACTGTAACCAAGTAGCTTCAGACTGCCACCGTGATAGCACAAAGCTAAATCACTTGTCCCATTTAAATATCTAAGTATCCTTTTGACTGCAGCCCAGTGAGCGCGTCCGAGATTACTTTGATACCTACTCACCATCCCAACTGCAAAGCATAGGTCTGGTCGAGTACCCATCATTGCGTACATCAAACTCCCTACTGCGCTTGCATACGGAACCTTAGCCATGCTTTCTTTTTCATCATCTGTCTTTGGTCATAAATCTTTGCTAAGAACACACTGCTTATCCATAGGCATGTCAACGGGTTTAGCATTATGCATACGAAATCGCTCCAGAACACTCTTAATATAAGTCTCTTGAGACAAAGTTAAGAGCCTCTTTGAGCGATCTCGGTGTATCTTAACACCAAGTATGTATTCTGCCTCTCCCATGTCTTTCATCTCAAAAGTAGATGACAGCCACTGCTGAGTGGCGAAAATCATCTCCGTATCATTTCCAGCCAACAAAATGTCATCCACATATAATGAGAGAATTGTGAATTTTTTCTCATCCCTTTTGACATACACACAGTGATCTTCCTCAACCATCGTAAAATCTATTGAAGTGATAGCTCGATGAAATCGAAGGTACCACTGTCTGGAGACTGTTTCAGTCCATAAATGGAACGCTTTAAGCGTCACACTTTGCGCTCTTGTTCCTTTACCTGAAAACCCTTAGGTTGATCCATATAGATCTCATCACCCAGTTCTCCATTGAGAAATGCTGTCCTTACATCCATTTGGAACAGTTCCAAATCAAGGTGGGCGACAATTGCTAAAATGAGATGGATAGAGGCAAACCTCACCACTGGGGAGAATGTCTCTCTTCATAGTCCACACCTTATTTTTGGGTAAATCCTTTCGCCACTAGGCGAGCCTTATACTTGTCTATCGAGCCATCTGCTTTTCGCTTGACTTTGAGAAGCCACTTGTTCCCAATTGTCTTGCGTCCAGACGGTAGATAGACTAGCTCCCAAACTTGGTTCTTAGCCATCTAACTCATCTCTTACTCCATAACACTTATCCACTCTTTAGCATTTGGAGAAGTTACAGCCTCTTCATAAGTGGCTGGCTCATCAACATCCATTGTTGCGCACATGAAAGATTCCCCCTCGAGTTCAAAACGTCTTCGGGGCACCGTTCCATGCTTGCTCTTGCTCAACTCTAGATCTTGAGAGTCTTCATGCAATGGATTTCTCCCACTGACTCTAAGATCGCTCTCATTATTCCCGTCGATTGCTGGATTTGGTTGTGAAATCGCATCCTCACCAGGAATTCTAGCGTTATTTTCGGGATCTTGTAACTCATAAATTTTAAGATCTCCTTTAACTTCTCCAATTGTTGGAAATTCCTCCTCGAGGAAATTGACATCGCGTGACTCAGTTTATGTCATTCCTCCATCAGGATGTTCACCATACATCACATAGCCTTTCGAGTGGTCACAGTATCTTATAAAGATATGTTTGACTGCTCTAGGACCAAGTTTCCCATGCTTATGGGAAGTATTATGAACAAACTCAGCTGACCCCCAAGGGCGCAAGCCTTCTAAGTTAGGCTTTCTTTCATGCCACAACTCATACGGCGTCGAAGGAACTGACTTGGATGGCACACGGTTCAATATGTAGGCAGCAGTTAAGATTTCATCTTCCCAAAAAGATATTGGTAGATTTGCTTGCGCCATCATTGCTCTGGCCATATCCAGAAGTGTCATATTCCTCCTCTCTGCAACACCGTTTTGTTGCGGAGTGTAAGGAATTAACAGTTGTCTTATGATCCCTTTTTCCTCACAGTATTGTCTGAACTAATCAGACAAGTATTCTCGCCCCCTATCAGTGCGTAAAGTTTTAAGTTTTCTATCTCTTTGGTTCTCAACCTCCACTAAGAATCGCTTAAAGCAATCAAGCATTTCCGAGCGGTGAGATAGGAGATACACTGAACCGTAGCTCGAATAATCATCAATAAATGTGAGGAAATAGGATGCACCGTATTGTGCCTTCACATTTACGGGTCCGCATATGTCCGAGTGAACTAACTCTAGAGGTTGAGTAGCTCCTTTTGCCTTTCCAAAAGGCTTCCGGTAGGCTTTTCCTGTCAGACATGGTTCGAACACAGGAAGGTTGACTTTAGCGAGATTGCCTAAAAAACCTTCTCGAGCTAACCTAGTCATCCTTTCACGTCCTATGTGTCCTAACCTTGCATGCCATTTAATCGAATCATTCAAAACATCAACAAACGAAGAAATAGAAGAAGTGCATGCAATAGATAAATCCAACATGAAAAATCCATTGTTTATATGTCCTATGCCATAAAGGTTTTTGCCGAGAAAAATGGATAACATTGTCTTTTCAAACTAGAAAGAAAAAACTTGACTCAAAAGTGTTGAAACTGAAAGTAAATTACACTTAATACTAGGCGCATAAAGCACATCACTAAGGAGCAGCTCGCGCCCAGTGCTAAGTTTGAGCTGGTATGACCCAACTCCCACCACCTCTTCTTGCGCGCCATTTCCCATAGCAATGTAGTGGCTGTCCACTGGTACTCGATGATAATCTGCAAATCCTGCTCTATCTCTTGTCACATGTTTGGTTGCTCCCGGATTCTACGATCCAACCATGGAGAGAATTAGCGACAAACACATGTGAGCAAACAAACGAATTAGAAGAGCTAGGAGCAGGTGTTACCTTCTTTGGCTTAGTACATTTACGAGCAAAGTGACCCGTCTTTCCACAGTTATAGCAGATGTCGTTCTTCTTTCCACCCATTTTACCATGGTGACGCTTTTTAGCCTTTTCACCTTGCGGGCCCAAGTTTTGGTTTTTGACGTTGCTTTGTCCTACATTCTTTTGCTTTTTCCAACGGTTGCCTGTGTTAGGTTTGCGTTGCCCAGCGTGTGCGACGAAAGCAGCCGCTTGTGCTCTTTCCATCTCTCGACGGTCAGCCTCGAGTCTAAGATGACTGGCGACGTTTTCAAAAGTCTGGATTTGTTCGTTGTGTGTGAGCACAAGTTTAACTTGTCCCCAAGTCTGCTCAGGTAGCGACCTTAGGACTACCAAAACTTGTTGTTCATTGGTGAGTTCATTTCTAGCATTTTGAAGATCTCGAATCATGTCTTTCATGACATCAAGATGCTGGCCCATAGTGTGCTTAGGGTCAAGTATGTACTGATTGAACTTAAGGATTAAAGCCCTTAGTCTCGTCGTTGAGGTAGTGCCGTACGTGACCTTTAAGATGTCCCACAACTCTTTAGCTATAGGAAACGTCTCGAACTCACGAATCAGATGATCCTGCATGCAGCTCAGCAATGTATAGCGCGCAGAACGATCTTGATTCACCCACTTATTGTACGCGTCCAAATCGCGATGATATTGGGCATTTTGACCATTCTCGGGCTCAACCGGCATAGCCATAGTCTCGGTGAGATGGTCAAAGATCTTCATATTGTGTAGTAGAAACTGGATCTTACGATGCCACATGGCATAGTTCTGGCCATCTAATTTGCTAGAATCGTAAAGATCAGAAAAAACTATTTGGGCATCCAATTCTGTTAATATTATGCGCAATATGTTAGAAGTTTGTCTATTTAATATTTTTATTCGGATCCAAATAAAATTTTATTATTTCTCACAAGTGAATGAGATCGAAAATTTGCCATATAAGCTCATAATCATCTCCCATTCAATTGTAGACGATAATAAAAAGCTAAATGATCTCGAATAAAAAAAAATATTTCCATCTCAACAAACATCCATAAAAAAATATAGTGAGATGTCAATGACCTATGGTGGTAAATACGAAACAGCAAAAAATTACATGGCCTCAAAATTGGCCCCTCTAATACATGTGCCCTAGTGAGAAACGAAAAAAAAAAAAATTACAATTTTCGTTCCTACTACATGATTTTATATATAAAAAAATTACACCTCAACATCGTATAACCACCACCGTAATAAACATCTCATACATACATCATTCAATATCACATCACATAATAAAAATACGCAAACAATTAAATTAAATCACATAATACATGTAATTCATTTAAAGTAAGTGGCCCAACACAAAATTAATTAATTTTTTTTATTATTAAAAAAATTCTAGGCCCAAAAAAAATTGGCCCAGCAAATAAAGGCCCCAAAACCAGACTTAAAAAAAATCCAGGCCAAAAAAAAGGGCCCATCAATAAAGGCCCCAAACAGATTATAAAAAAAAAATCCAGGCCCAAGGGCCCAGCTCAATTTCCTATAAATCCTAGTTCAGGCTGCCGCCGCCCGCCGCCTCCGTGGAGCAGCGCAGAAGCAGCGGAGCAGCAGGCGAAGCAGCGCAACCGCGCACAAGAGCAGCGCAGCCGCGCATAGAGCCGCCGTCGCGCGCTCGCGTCGCGTAGGGCTGTCGTCCTGCGCTCGCACCTCTGTCGCGAGCGGTGGCGCAGCGGAGCGCAGGGCGGGGATGTTGCAGAGGTTCGCAGGACTTCGGTGATACTCCAAGGAGAAGAATAGAGAGAGCAATTGGCAGGATTGTATTTTGTGGCGTATTAATTCCGTGGTGTGCGAATACTAGATATATTCGTATATATAGTGGTATGGGAGAGATCTGTCTCCTATTATGGATAGGATCTCCATCCCTAACAGGAATATATCTGATAAGATATCAAAATATCTAATCAAATATATATCCCAACTATATTGGGATCCATCAGATATGGATGCAACCAACATTTTGAAATGATGTCTTTATTGCTCGTCGAAACACTATCACTGATGGAAGATCGAGAGTTCTTCCTCGGAAATTTAAACTTGGCTTGAAAGAGAAGAGAAGAGAGGTAGACATTGTCTCACTGGGCATGGGAAAAGTTTGTAACAACAAATTTTGTGTATAAACAAATAAACACAAAAAATTCGTACAAATTGAAAATATCAAATTAAAACAATTTGATGTACAATCTCTAGAATTTCTCTGATTCTCTCTTCAACCCGTTTTACTTGGAATTTTGGAGTAGAGTTTCACTTAGATCTTCTCCGGATTTGGATATTTGACTTAATAACGTTAATTTGAGGCCACATCTTAATTTTGAATTAATTTTAAATTAAATATTATTAATTGGGGAACCCGTGAAGAACGGCTTGAATGTCGTTAGATCCACGAAGAACACCATTGGAATTTGACTTGAATTTTGATGATCTGAGGGGCTCAACAATATAACTCGGATCAAACTCCGTTTATGGATGAATTTCTTGACCAACGCCTTGGATTGCTTTGGAATTCTTCAACTGCTTGTTGCACTTGTGCCTTCACTTCTTAAGTTGTATTCTCAATTATGAAGAGGCCCCTATTCATAGTTGCAAGATTGGAGCCCTTTGCATGTACACCTGATGAAATGACACGATTTGATTGGTCAAGGATGATTTGGTGATCTTTCTTGCCTTTCATAGAGATATTTGATTTGATCTAGTCATCTTTTTCCCTTGATAGAGAGATTTGATTAGATTTGTTGATCTCCTTGCCTTTAATACGGAGATGCGGTTTGACTTGATTTTATTACCAAAACTCGGTAATTTCATTCTTTGTATGAAAGATTGCGTCTTGATTGTCAAATATGATTTGAACACTTAACAATATTTGACTTGGTGAAAAATATTAATATTTAAAATATCCATTATTTTACCTATGCACTTTAGGAATTAATTTAATTAAATTTCAAAAATATAGATATAACATTTTAATTGATATTTAACATTATTATTTCCACATAGCAACATTTTATTTGGCATAAAAATTTAAATGCCTACATACACCTTGGAAGGTTTCCCTTTTCCCAAGAGCAGGTTGATTCCTGGTTTAGAGTGAGCTGGGGTAGTTCCTCCATGGCTTGTGTGAAGGCATCTGAGCATCGAGCTTAGTCTTCTACTGGTTACTCTTATGCTGATGTAGGAAATTAGTGCATCCAGTAGCCAAGGCCTGCTGCATGTTGTTTCTTCCTACTGCACAGTTGCCTGGTGTGTTTTCAGTAGTGTATTTTCTAGTGTCAGGTTTAAAGCTTGATTCCAGTCTAGGCTTCCCATTGGAATATTCTCCTTCCTTCTAGGCTTACCTTTACACTGTTTAGGGAGTAATTGTGCCTCAAAACGTAATTACTACTAGAATTTCAGTAGAAGTACTTGATGCTTGACAGTTAGAAAATGTGTCAGAGAATCATATCCTTGTCATATCATATATGTTCCTCTGAACATCTAATATCTCATCCAGATTCCTAGATGAATTACTGAAACACATGATGGTTGACATCAATTTCTGTTCCTTCTCAACCTGAAGGACGAGTGACATCTTCAGCTTACTTACTTCTCTCGAAGATAGCAGCAGTCAATTGCTTCAGCTATAAGCTTTTCAACCTCAACTGGAAGCACTGCATTTTCTCCAAGAAGCTGCATGTTCTCCTCCCTTAGCTCTTCATACGAAATATTTTTATAAAATATCCATGAGAGCTCTCGTCCAACATTATAAACAAACGCTAACATGAAGGAAATAACATGTTTCTTCAGTAAATAATAAAGGAATGCTTGAATACTTATGCAAAATTAGGTTTTACCCTTCTTCACCGTACACGTGGCCAGTGCTAATTTAATATAGCCACAATATTTTGTGCCATCTCAACTCTATGATTCTCAAAGATCGAAATAAATTATTTTTCCTATACCTGCAATGATTTTACATGGCTCCTTTAGTTATTTAATTTTGGGAATCAATAACAGATATTGTCCCTTAAGACCATGTCTTATTTCACGCTGCTGATTCCTTATTAGCGTATTCAGTGATGATGTCTTATTCCTTGACAAGTTTTAATATTTCTAAGGTTTCATCTAACCTTATTTTCCCCAGTCAGCCACCGACTCTCATGGATATTGTTGTTCTTTTGTTGGTAGCATCGATGCAGATATCTGAAAACTCTTTCGATCAAGCCACATCCTCTATGTCACGGATCCTGGACTCATACTCTATGGTGGCAACTCGTACAGGTTTTTTGATTGAGGCTGTTTTTGCATATTATGATCTACCATGCACACAACAGCTGTCACAAAATAATCTTCGAAAACTTGGAAAAAAAAAAGATCAATAAAGACAAGACAAATGAGAAAAATAAAGAAAAGAGTAAAATATAAAAAAATCCATGTTATTCTTATGGTTTAGATTAGATATAAAAATTGTAGTTTTGTTACAACATAACACCAATTCTTTTCTTTATAACACAACATCGTATCTAAATTGCATTCTTATAACCTATGGCCGCCAGAAATTTGAAAAGGAAAAATAAGAAAATATTAGATGGAGATAAAAAAAAAAAGGAAGAAAAAAGCACATTGAAAAGAAAAAACAGTCAGGAGTGGAGCATTTAGAAAGGTGATGCGAATGGGTGAAAATTAGGTGTACATATATATATTTTAAGAAAAAGATATACTCATTATCTTGGAGAAGACATGGATATATATCGTCAGTAGTGAAAATTAAGTAAAAATGTGGATTATGATTACACTACAATTTTCGAGATTTGCAGAGATTGAAAATTTAAAATTCAATGCTTCCTTAATTAGAAACATATTTGCAGGAAAATGACCGCTTACTATAAGTAGTGTACCGCTCTTTTTTTAGAATGGGAAAATAATTCATTTATACGATAAATGGGCAATGGCCCATTATATATGAGTACAAATTGTTCAACCTCACTTAGATTCTCTTCCAGCCACACTATTTCATCACTAATTTGCATACAATAATGTGCAAATGTGTGAGCCGCCATATTATTCTCTCCAGGGATATGTTCAAAACTTATGTAATGCACCAATGAAGCAAGAAATACAAGATCATCAACAATTAAAAAAATGTAGTTTTCTCCTTCTTACCAATGTTGATCAAGTTGATGAGCTAAAGTTAATCACTCTCCATAATGAGATTTCGGATGCCACTTATTTCTGCAATTTTTAGCGCAAATCGTAAGGCTATAACCATAATAGACCTGCATCGTCCATCCCACGCAATACTTGCTGCCATCAGTGCACAGCCCTCTGCATCGCAAACTACACACCCCAAAGCCCGTTGTTGCGTCTGAGAGTGAAGCACCATCCACGTTAATTTTGTTTAATTCTGACATCACTCTACACCAAAGACCATCTCTGTTAGTGCATGGTACCACTTATTCCTTATCAATCCAGCTCTCTTTCCACTCCCAAAAATCATTAATAGCCCGCTACAATACATCCATGGCCACAAAAGCTTTACCTTCCATATAATACTTATTCCAACACATCCATATTGACCAAAGCATCATCACAAAGAGTTGTCCACCTTCCTCGTGTAGTATCTCCACTGCATTCCATGTCCAGCTTCAGAAAACCAATCCTTCACCTCTATCTAATGCAACACTTATGTGGGATCACAGCCATACTTTCCGAATTGCTGGGTACTCGATGAATAGATGTGATATTCTCTCATTGCTCAACCCGTATAACAAGTAGGTAGGTTCCGGCACCAAACCCCTTTGATATAATTGTGGTCTAGTAGGTAGTGCATCCATGCAAGCAAGCCACAAAAAGTGCTTGATTTTCGGCATAGTATCAAATATCATTACTCCACATCTTGATCCAAGATTGATTACTTTGGCTTGAGCTTGACAAAAAAAGCCGCCTTTTGAGAAAATTTAGACACGGTAAATGATATGTCGTCGAACACTATATTTTCCATTTTTCGTGAAACGCCAAATCCTTCGATCCTCTGGTAGTCACTCACTTAGTGGAACGCCTATAACTCAATCCACCTCAATAAGCTCCAAGTATTCAAGCAACCGAGTTATGTCCTACGTAATATGCTTTAAATCTATAAAGGACGAGCTTAGCATGTCCTCTTCGACATATTGCTTAGTACGACCGAGCTTCTGATATCCATCATTCGACACCCATCGATCCATCGCCACTCAAACCGAGTTACCATTCCCAATCCTCCATGCCATGCCATCTTGTGTCAAGTCCCTCGATTCCATTATACTGTGCCATAATTACTTGGTTGATAACCAAGTTTTGCATTGTCAATAGTTTCTCGTGAAAATACCACGCTTTAAAGATTCAGCCACTAATAAATCAGGATGGTTAGTAACCTCCAAAATTATTTTCCTAGCATCAGCAAATTGAAATAACGAAGCTCCCGAAAAGACTATCCCCCAGCCTCATTTGACCAAATCATTTTCCAACCAACCCAATGTTGCTTTCTTGCCTCAATTATTTACCTTTCTTCTTCTTCTTCTTCTTCTTCTTCTTCTTCTTCTTCTTCTTATTCTTATTATTATTATTATTATTATTATTATTATTATTATTATTATTATTATTATTATTATTATTATTATTATTATTATTATTATTATTATTATTATTATTATTATTATTATTATTATTATTATTATTATTATTATTATTATTATTATTATTATTATTATTATTATTATTATTATTATTATTATTATTATTTTATATATATATATGTGTGTGTGTGTGTGTGTTGAGTACATCATGTTAGGAGTATATGGTCAAAATTTGAAGATGTTTCGTCGAGTTTATGATTTTTTATGGCTTTTACAAGATAAACTGATTTTAGTTCTAAAGTTTGTCGATTGGTCCTAGAAAATTCTTTTTATGAAGTTATTCATTTCGAACTTCTAAAAATAGTTTAAATATATTAGATTATATTTAAGATGGGAGTTTATAAGCATGTACATTTTTAATTTAACTAACTATTTTAGTATGTTAAATGGAACAATAAATGTATTGTTAAATTTTCATAATTTTTGGATGAGTGTATAAATTATGTTAATTTATTTGGGTATATGTGTTCAATCTATCTATAAATCACTATTTACCGACAATAAAAATTATATTTTCTTAAAGATGTGTTCACCTCTTCGAATCTAGCTTGATGTTATTAATGTGATCATGATAATATGTTAACTAAGTTGTATGTGGATTACTAGGTGGTTACACTATATGTATGCTTGCTACATACTACTATGTTAACAAAATATATATGTGATTAAATGTGTAAATATAAGTATACATGTTAGTAGTTATACATACAAGCTAAGATATGATGGATATAATATCTATAACGAAAAGAAGAGCAAAATAGAAAGTTATAAGGCCAAAGGTTTCAAATCGTGACGAGTGTAGTACGAGTTGGACCGAACAACCTAGAAGCTTCTTCTGAGCAATTCAATGAAAGACTGTTTACAATATTAAAAAAAATGGGTAGTTTTTATTTAGTATCCTTCTGCCTGTATATTTATGTGTATGTCTAGCTTGACCTCAGAGTCATTCCGATGAAAGTGAAAAAGGACCTTCAAGTCATTGGTAGGCTAACCGACGGGTCACGCTGGTTATAGTTCCGCTACATATCAATATCCAGACTTGCTCTGCACATTTATATGTATGTCCAGCTCGCTGCTATGACGAGTTCGATGGACCTACCGGTCAAATGATATATAGTTCTGCTACATGTAGGTATATAGGCTTAGAGAATATTAAATATGTGTTATTGTAAAACTCCACATATTTATATTTATTAATATTCATTCATTTTCATGCATAATTAGAAGCCCAATTTATTTTGGGTCGAGTTGAATAGCTTGAAGCCCATTTCAAAATTCACTTAATAATTCTTAATTATAATAAAGTTTAATGGAAGCCCATTAATATTTTTATCTGAATAAGGGCCTACTAATATATTCCTTTTACCTTTGAGAGCCCATCTTCTTTTATTTAATTAAGATAGGCTATAAACCTAATAATAATATTTTTTACGGTGCAATATCTCCAAAGGAACCCAATTTTGCTATGATTGGATTGAGGAGAAAGATTTGTATCTCCCACCAAATTAATCGGAATCTTTTTCCTAAATCTAGTACACGTTTTTCCCTACAGCTAAACATCTGAGTATGGAAGAAATTTGGAAGATCAAGAATCTCATCTTCCTCAGAAATAACAAAATATGTACGTCTATAAAATAGTTCTTATAGTCTTATTCTTCACACATCAAATACAAAGCAAGAAATGTGAAGTGGGGAAAGGGTATAGGTAAACAAATTTGCTTATATAAATTATCTGAACTGTTAACAATAGCCATTGGACCCCTCACTTGTTCCTTCAATCTATTTTATGTTTCATCTCCAAGACTCATTTGCAAACCTTGCAAATCCCGTTCTTGATTTAATAAAAAAATAATACAATATCCTCTTTTCAAAAAAATGGGATATTCTGGGCCGCAAGCCACTACCACCCGTCGTTCTACTGCCCATCGCAGCTGGTGACTCGAGCTTGTCTTCGTGCTGTCGGTGATCCTAAGGGGGATGAGTGGGTTGTTGGTGGTGTATGTGTTTGTAAACAGAAAGGAAGTAAGGAAAATGGTGGTTTTTTCCAATTAAATTTTGGTCCTCTTACAGCTTTAAGTTCAGTTATATTAGATATGTATACACTAGTGACGGACCTAAAATTTAGGTGTGGATCTAAGAGTTCGTCTCATAAAATAAATTTAGTTCTTTTTTAACTATGCTCATGTGGTAATTTTTTACCAAATAGGGGGCACATTCTGAGTAGGCTAGAAATCAAATTCTTTTATATAATTAGGTCCTAAACTTCAAATATTTGATAAATTATATTGAAAAATAATATCTTAAAAATTAAAGGAGGACTATTGTGCCCCCTAAATATAATCAAATAAAATTAGAAAAGTACTATTAATTTAGATAAGATCAAGAAAATGGTTTAATCACAAAAAAAAAAAAAAAAAAAAGAAAGATATAATGTTTCTATATTCATTATAGTTTCTAACATCTTTATATGAATTGGTTATATATAACAATACATTCATCTACTACAAGTTAAACAATATAATTATTTATTTTATATAATTAAGTTATATTAAAACGACAAAAATACACATATATAATAGCACATTATGACGGGGCCAAGGGGACATACATATATAATAGCACATTATAACCGGGTCAATCGGTCTGTCACTGTATACAACTACCTAAACCCTTACTCCATAGCTTTTATAAACTGTTGACATAAGCCTACAAAGTTTTCTTAATATATATAGATATATATATGATATATGATATGTATACACACACATTAATTCTTTATTTTAAATCAATCACTCCCAAAATCATCATTTCAAAGTTAATACAGGATAGTGGTGGGAAAAATACTGAAATTTTGGTATACCGTAGTTATCGTACCGAAAATTACAAAAAAAAATGGAATATTGTAATTGTTGGCACGGTATCAGTATATTTTTTTTTTTGGTATTTCAATAAATATCGAAATACCAATTTTATTGCATTATACCAACATTCTATTTTATTGCAGTTTTCAAGTTTCCCACCGATTTGAATTCAGTTGACCAAATTTCACAAGTACTTCATCTATCAAGAAATAATAATAATTAATAACGGGTACTAAAAAATAGTAAAAAATTTGAATTTCAATACCACCAAAACATCAACCATCTTTTTCTTCCTCTGGACTCTTCTCTCTCTAATTTCAAATCTAGGTTTTCTTTCCTCATTTCCTCTTAATATTGTAGTGCATTTTCATCAGATGAGGTGATTTTGAGAGAGACACATACGTAAGAAAATGTCTTCTTTGATTGGAAAATATTAAAGGTATGTGTATTTAGGGTTGAAAGGAGTAAGGAAGGAGGCTTTATACGAAGAGGGTGAATACTCGGTTCCAGGTCTTTTCTCTCAGAGTAGGTTTCTGATTTGGTTTCGCCTTAGGTCCAGTATTAGTTTTTATTTTTGTAAGTTTTTGTTTATTCCCCAATTTATGTTAAGGTCCCTATTAATTTGTTGTGGGGCTTATGAATGCATTTTACTTCTTGTAATGTATAGGTAGCATAAAATGAATCAAGTATTTTTTTAATATCTGCAGTGACCTTGTAAGTTTTCATGGATTTCATTGCACAAATTCTCCGGTTGCGATTTCGATTTATTGATGAACATCATGTTAATGCTCTAATGATCATAATGTTAAAGTTTCTGTAAATACATAAATTTCTTCATTGAAGGGTTTCTGATGAGTTTAATTCTTCTTTTCTTCTGAAAAAACTGAAGTTACCAAACTTTTCGGTATACCGAACATTCGTAATATCGTGATTTTTAGTAAGGTATCGGTATGATTTTTCAGATACCGAAAATTTCGGTATTGTATACGGTATGTGGTGAAATTTTCGATATGCCGTACCGAACCACCCCTAGTACAAGAATATAGGTTCCGATTTCTTTTCTTTACTTTCATTGATAATGGTAATAATATTATTTTATTACATGGAAAACTCCAAATTTGAGATTTCCATTCCATAAGTTTTAATTTTCTAAACTAAAATTTAATATAGTAATCACTATTATTATTATTATTATTATTATTATTATTATTATTATTATTATTATTATTATTATTATTATTATTATTATTATTATTATTATTATCATCATCAATATTATACATTTAATAAAATTGTAATACTTATATTGTAAGATTGGACAATCAAGTTTATGAGGACTAGGATCATTGTATTCTTTTGTTACTCAAGACTTATTTAAGGTGGGATTTTCATTTAGGGAGGGTTCAGTTAGTGGGGTTGGATTGTGGGGTATTAGTTGGATTGCCCGATTATTGGGCTGGGGTTGGGCCTAACTTGATAAGGGAATAAGTTGTTTGATTAAGTCTTCTCCTAATTCCATATCCTTGGATTACATTATTTTCGCGAGTTTGGTCGCAAGGCCAAACCCCTTACTAATTCGAACAAATGACGTATTTTTCCTTCAGGTTCGTTACATTTACGAATTTGCAACCATCATCAAGCCCATTTTGGAAACTGAGTGTAAGTGATCTTTCTTCTCCTAAGACGATCTCACATAGGGAAAAAAATTCTTGTAAGTGTGGTTGTAGGTTTTGCTGTGACTCTTTTTCTCGAACACTAGCGGTGGATTCCCTGAAGGGCGCCACACTCTTTTATGCATTTTCAGATCTCAACAAAAAATCGGCTAGTGATACTGTTGAAAAAGTTATACAAGAGGCAAGCTTACCTCAGAGTTTCAGAATGGAACCAGAGTTATTCATCGCAGACCATGTGATGTAGAACATCATTCTGTCATGGAAAGAAAACCAGAGAAAATCATTAACTTTGAAAACAAAACAAAATATATGAAACAATATACAACCTAATTAGATTTTTTTGAACACCAAACAAGTAAAGAAAAAAGAAACGAGGTGAACAAAAATGAAGGCTTGCACTGTTGAGACACATGTTGCGATCGAGATTATTTAGATTGGATCTGGACCTGTGAAGAACACAATCACCTTCAGCGGCTCCATAAAGAAGTGAAAATTAGGCTTGTGGAAGGGGTATATTGATTTGGATTATTTGTGGGCAAAAAATGTAATTTCACTTGAAACTGAAAATGGGATATGTTGGCTAGTTTACAACTGATAGCACATCACCCCCCACGCGGTTAAGTAGTACTAGATTGAAGGGTTTACTAAAAACGGGTTGACGTATTCCAACTAATGCCGCAACTAGCAACCGAATGCCTTGATC
Organism: Ajuga chamaepitys; assembly: GCA_958295605.1. Lineage (NCBI taxonomy): Eukaryota > Viridiplantae > Streptophyta > Magnoliopsida > Lamiales > Lamiaceae > Ajuga > Ajuga chamaepitys. Next base: position 21,411,264 of record OY282498.1, on the reverse strand, counting down.
GCGTGGTTAGTGGGTATTTTCACCCTTAAGCCACTAACCAAACCCGCCTTCATTGTTTACCTTGATCAAATATGTTGCTTGTTGTGATAAATATGTTGTTATGTGAAGTTTAAGTAATGGGATTCAAATTTATTTGATTCATTTATGTGAAACGATCAATGATGATATGGTGATATGATGTTATGGTGATATTATATGGTGATTTGCTCATATTTTAACTGCTTGCCTATGTTTAATTTTGATAAACTAAACTCCACGGGCTGGATATAACTCACTCCCTCTCCCCCTGAAAATTAACTTTTCAGGTTAAGGGAGTCGACTAGTAGTAATTTGTGGTTATAGTAAATGAAGATTTCAATAAAAATATGTTGGATTTGCTTACTTTATCATTCGTGGATATTTATTTGACTTGATGTAAGGATTATTTGTTTTAGATATTTATCTTATGACGGACCCTTTTGGGAATTTAATTTTTCGAAAAAATATGTTTTATGCTATAAAGTGTTGGATGATTGCTTAGGCTCCCAATTGGTAATGAGTTTTAAATAACTTGTGTCGTTCTTACATAACGGCGTATACTTTATTAGGGATGTTTTATAGAAAGAATATTGTATGAATTGGGAAAAAATTACCCTTAAAAATTCTTCAGAAAATTCAGTTTGTCACAATTATCCAGTGGATTTGCATAACTCATGATACTATGCTTAAACAATTTTAGATCGAATAGATGAGCAGGAGATCTAGATAGCACGGGCAAATTTCCAATAAAAGATATAAAGAATGAAGTAAATGTATTTGAGGTTAAGTATCAAAGTTGAAATCTTTAATTTACATTGATTGTGTTAAAAGTTGCAAGCATTTTGAGAGTGATTTAAAGTTGTAAATATTGAAATAAAACAAGTGTTGAAATTATATACACTAAACTAAAGTTATAAGTGTTTCATCTTTTGAGTATTTTTAAATTAGAAGTTTCTACTACATATTGTAAGAGTATTTAGGAATTTTAACTCAAAGATGTGGATTTTTCTTTTACGAGTTAGTTTCTATGTGAAGGATAGTTTAGCTATTGAGGAAATCTTTTATCTCATATTTCTATTATAAGGTCTTCCGTTGATATTTGAAAGCAGAAGCATGTTATAGTGGCAATCTTTCACCTACTTGCGTGGCAGGGGTGTTACACAATTTATAGGAGCATTATGAATAAAATAATGTAAATAATTTAGAGTAGAGAGAATAAAGTGTGGATGATTCTTTATAGTTAATATATAAGATAAAATGTGGAATGAAAAAATGTGATAAGAATATTTATGTAATTCTATAAACCTAACATTCTTTAAATTTAAATAGAGAAGAAGGCTATGTTTGCTCTGAGTGTAGGTCAAACCAGTTGAGGTTGGACCAAACCCAAATGAGTGTTTGTATAGCATGTTGCCACAACCCCTTTCATTTCAGGGTTTGGGGAATTAATTAATTAGCGGCAATAACACATTTCTTTCTCCCCACTTTCTTTGCAACAAAATGGTATGTCTTCTCATCTAGTAAAGGTGATAATATTATGGTAGCTTCTTAATCGTATTCTCCCTACCCACCACTCCTCGTCGACGAAGAACAACCAGCCACAGCTGCCACTGTCAAAAGCTCTAAGAAACTCGCTTTATTCCCCCTGACACGTGACCGGCCGTCTCTTCTCATATGCAAATTGCAGATTCTCTTATGGTCGGCCAAAGGCATCCAAGGTGTGGAATGCTTCCGGAAGGATGTAATGAAGCGGTGGTGAGGATGACTCCGGCGGCAAAGGCCTTGATCATGATGAACACGTCGTTTTTGGCCGGATCTGGAATCTCCGTCGAGAATCGGGAGGCTGACCCACCGGCGACGAGGACCGAAACGATGACGGCCAATTTGAACTTGAGGACCTCGGTCTTGTGCACCGTCGCACTTGGTCATTTTGGGCACTGCAGTAGCCGGAGATTGGTGGGGGATTAGAAGGAAAAGGAGGAGGAATAGTAAGATTATGAGTTTATAAGGGAGAGATCTAGGATTGATGGCACGAATATGTTGAAAGAAAGGTAGATAAACAAGTTGCAGTAGAAAATCCTTAAAATCTTTGTCGGCCAATTTGGGATCCGCCGGAAAATGGATGTTCTGGCGAGCGTCTCTGTGATAGAGAGGGAATCTATATGAAAGATTTCTCTGAAACTGAAGATTTAGAATAGATTGTTGCTATTGGAGAATGTTTGGACTTGAATCGGGCTGAGTGATATCAGGTAGTGACTGTATAATCGAGCTCAATGGGTTCATTGTGGAAGATGGAAGTTTCTGGAACTGATCAAATTGTTGCACTAGTTGCTGGGTCAGCCTCTGGGCATTAAACTGTAAGTTGTTGGCTTGAGAATTTTGAGAGGCCAAGTTGGAGGAATGGAGGAGATGGTGGCTAGGAACTTGTGGGGGATGACAGGGGGTGGAAGTGAGAGAAATAATGCAAAATATATGGAAGAAAATGAAACTCGAGGGAGAGTATGGAAAATCTGATAACATCTTGATCCAAAAAGAAAATAAAAGAAAATGTTTAGCAGACAGGTGTTTAGAGATGTGGCATGTTGCTGCATTTTTTTTTCTTTTCTGAATCGGGTCAACTCGCAACCTTATTAAAGAGGGCATGGCTTGGCGGGTCGGAAATGGCAAATCAATTGATGCCAAACAGGATAATTGGATCGGATGCGATAATCCATCCCCACCGCAAGGAAGCACCTTATTTATTCTTGATTGTACTTACATGTCAACCTTTGTTAATTCTGATACAGGTACTTGGAACGAATCGCTGGTCAATCACATGTTTAGCCCGGTGGATGCTACACGGATTTTGGCTACACCACTGAGTAAGCGGTGGCCTAGTGATAAACTTTACTGGAAATTGACAGATAACGACAAGTTCTTGGTCAAATCGGCCTATCACTTAGCTGTGAAACTCTTTTCTGATCTTGATCACCATCTGCCTAGACCGATAATCCCCAGACAGCATGGTTAAAGTTGTGGAACACGCCTTTGATCCCGAAGGTACGCCATTTTCTGTGGCAAGCCTGTCGTGGAGCATTGCCAATGGCACAAAACCTTAATCGCCGGAAGATGGAGGTTCTACCGATGTGTACTCTCTGCGGGGAGGAAGACGAATCCATTAAACATTTATTCTTCCACTGCCCAAAATTGCATGAAATTAGAGGTAGAAGTCCTTTTCGATTCCCACGAGATCATCGTCCTTTCCATGTAATATTATGGGAGATGTGGGACAACATGCCAACCGAAGTGATTCAACTCTTTGCATACTACCTGTACTAGATTTGGACTGCAAGAAACAAGTGGGTATTTGATAAGCAGAAGATAGCATATACGCAAATTGTAGCCGCTGCTAATCTAATGCAATCGGAATTCATTGAGGCAAACAGGGCAACAGAATTGCAGGATGAGCCATCTGAGCCTTCCCCGACAGTATTGTTGCCACCACCGACCGGCTTCGCAAAGCTCAAACTTTGATGCTGCAAGATTTACAGATAGCACATCAGGGTTCAGATTCATTGTGCGAAATGAACAGGGTTACCCAATTCTTGCAGGTTCTCTTCGCACTCAGATGCATGGGAAAGTGGTGCTGTGTGAAGCATTAGCTCTTCGATTCGGCCTAAGTTAACGGAACATTTCGAATCTCATTATTGAAGGAGACAACAAATGTTTGATGAACTGCATGGCCTAAAAAACTGATAGGTGTGACTATTGCTGTTTAATTATGGAGGATATAATCGAATTGTCAGGTCGGATTACCAACTGTCAGTTTTATCATGTATCGCGTGATGCAAATTATGTTGCACACGCTTTAGCCCATTTTAAGGGTGATGTTGGTCGTAGATTTATTTGGATGGATGGTTTACCATCATCTTTTTCTTCTGCTTTTTCTCAGGATGTAAGGCTTTAGCCTAAACATTTTATTTTATATAATGGGGTTTACTCAAAAAAAAAAAAAAACATTCATACACATCATCAAAACCAATTATCAAGTAACAAATTCTTACATACATCACTTCACTTTTTACAATTAATTAATATATATACAACACTGCAATCACTTCCACAACCACCCAATACATATAAGCAAAAATTTATGTGCATATGATGCACCATAGGCTTATTGTACACTAACCCAATTAAAAGATCCGCGCGCGATTTTTCTGTTTTTTTTTTTTTTTCAAAAAAAGTATATATATATTGTGCCCCATTTGGTGTTCAAGACTTGGAAGTGGCGCAGCGGTATCACGCGCGCTCTTAGATGTTGAAGCATGGAGGGCAATGGTTTGAATCCCGCTGCCTCCAATTTTTGTGCACCGCCTTTTTTTATAATATGTTACTGTGCAAAATAATAATAAGATAAAAAAATAATATGCACATTAATGCCAATAAATGTTGGTAGCCTAGTGGATAGTCTCTCATTTGATACTTTGAGGTTTTGGGTTCAAAACTTAGATTCTCCATAATTTTGCTGAATTGCTTCTTTTTTTTTTTTTTTTTAATTCATATACCTTTCTATTTTTATTCTACTTTTTGTGTAATTCATGTATCCAGATTATAGTATATTTACTATTTATTTATAGTATATATTATGTTACTTAATAGTATAAGTTTAATTTTTTTGTATACTACTATATATTAATTTTCCAACCCTACAGTATACTTATTGTTCTCTTACAATATATATTAGCGTGCTTAAAAGTATATGTTCATTTAGTAATATGTTGTTTACGATTTACAGTATATTTATTATTTTTATATTAATCTATAATTATTATCCCAGGGTATAGTATATTTACTTTTTGCTTATAGTATATATATTATGTTGCCTAATAGTATAAGTTATTAGTTATAGGTATAATTTTTTCTGTATACTATTCTATATTTATTTTTCCAGCGTACAATATGATTATTGTTCCGTTATAGTATATATTATCTTGCTTAAAAGTATAAGTTCATTTAGTAATACACTGTTTACATTTTACAGTATAACTATTTCTATAATTATTTTTTCAGGTTACAGTATATTTATTGTTTGCTTATAGTATATATTATGTTGCCCAATAGTATAAGTATAAGTTACAATATAATTTTTTTTGTTGTATACTATTGTATATTTATTTTTCCAGCTACAATATAATTATTCTTCCCTTATAGTATATATTATCTTGCTTAAAGGTATAATTTCATTTTAGTAATACCAAAATGTATAATATTTTAATTAAAACAATATAAATAACAATTCTTTAATTTTTAAATTTTTCTTTTTTGTTTTTAAATGTTTGGAATATCATATTTTCATTGGGGAATTTATGTAAATTCCCAGTCTGAGTTACTTGGGTTTGGGCTTATCCGAAAAGGCTTGGCCCAAACCCATATTTGTTTGACCATTCCCCTATGCACTCCTCCCAACCCCTTCTACTTTAATTAATCAATCACAATTTTCAATATTACTTTCAATCTTTAATCAACCAATTATTAATTAACAACATTTTACAAAAATCATATTACCTTTTACAATTAATTAACGACAAAGTGTCATGTGCACCAGCTGCACGGTAGAATATGAGGTGAGTATCACGATTTATGCGAAAATGTATTACTTGTTTTAGGTAAATTTATTATAATATCTAAAGAACAAGTGGTACATTTTAATCATAAACATTAATATATTTTCACTATGATATTGATACATTTAATTATAATATGTAATACCTTTAAATATAAATATTAATACATATTTATCTATGACCCGAATTGCATGGAAAACTCGGGCACAAGAGACATTCTCTTAATTAACACTACAAGCACTTCCACAACAAACCAAACAATCAATCAGTCACAATTTTCAATATTACTTTATTATTAAACCAATCATTAATTAACAACCTCTTACGCATACCGCTTCACTTTTAAAATTAATTAATGGCGGCGACTATTTGCAGTCTACTAAATTTCTTAACACAGACCAGTTCTCAAAGCAACCCACTTATATTTAGAAAAATGTGTAGAAACTTTTTAATATAGTCCACTTGTGCCACTTTTACCCTTCTTTATTATATTAAATTATTTAAGTTGATATAAATAAAATAATTAAAATATAAAAAAGAAAAAGAAAAAAGACAAACAAAAAGACAGAAACTAAACGAACGAAATACAAACATTGTTGGATTATAGCATGCTGCTGGATTAAGCATGCTCTTTTGTATAATCTGCTGCACTAATCTAGTCAGGATCAACAAACTGTTTTATTACCATTTCTGGTAATAAAGCAGAATGCATGAAAGCTGATGCAGCTTTGTGTTGTTCCTTATTAAGCAAACATTTATTAGCTTTGTCTTTAGCTTGGGTAATTCAAGGTCCGTTAGGTTATCTTTTGAATTCATATATATAGCTTAAGTAATGTAATTTGTGAGTAATGCGCCGCATTCATATCTCACCACTACAGCTTCATTCAATAAAAAACTACTTGAGCAAATCTTCTATGTTCTTCATGAACTATTCATACATTTATTATTATGATTTGTATCTGTTACTTTAGTCTCTTCATGGTACCAAAGCCACATACATTATCATATGTCTTCTACTAAAAATCCATGGAGATTATCAGCTGAAGGCTGGCCACAACTCAGATCTGCACAACCAGACACAGCCATGATGACAACAGAAGCTGCTTCTTCTCCTTTTGTCACAAATCTCCCAGAACATGATCCATTGACTCTTCATGGATCAGATCATCCAGGTATGAGCCTGGGCTCAACCAAGTTAACTGGAAATAATTATCTTCCCTGGAGTAAGTCAATCCAAATAGCTCTCCTTGCAAAAAATAAACTGGGGTTCATTAATGGAAGCATTGATGTACCTACTGATGTTGATCCCAAGATTAAAGAATAATGGGAAAGGGTGGATGGAATGGTTAGATCTTGGCTAATCAATTCCTTATCCAAGGAAATATCTGATACTCTTTTACATGCTGATAGGTATGGCCCAATCTCCCCGGGTCGGCCTAGCCCGTCAGGCGGGTCAGTTGGACCCAAGAGCACAAGCCCAATACAGCTAAGCCCAAGCACAGCCGCGGCATCTTTGGAAGCTGAGATCCCCATGATCTTTTCCCAACTGCCATGCAGATTTGGCTGGCGAGATTATAGGGATTTAGTTAGGGTTTCGGTTGTATAGTATAAATAGGAGAATTGTGGATGGTTTTAGGGTTCCGACTTTGTATTAAAAAATTATGGCTTGCAATATTGTACTCCAACATTGAAGGAAAGATAGTGAAAGCACCCCGGAAGGTTATTGCCTTCTCCCGTGGACGTAGATCTCCGGATCGAACCACGTAAACATTGGTGTCATTTTAATTCTTGCACGTTGTGATTGTGATTCGTTTGATATTCGATTTTGCGCATTAACAATTGGCGCCGTCTGTGGGAACCGGTTGAAAGGCAAACTCTAGTATACTTCACAGTTGATTCACATCAGCCATGGTGAACACCCGTCGATCTGCTAACCCTACTCGGTCTCAACGCAATCCCCCCGTGGATCAAAACCCTCTGTTGCCACGCCAACAGAATCAGGACCCACCTGCGGAGCAAATTGACGCACAGCATCTCGCACCCGCCAACGCGCTAGCACAGGTTAACCCTCAACCTGCCCCCGAATTACTGCCGGCACAACAAACCTTTCTTCGGGAACATGCCGCTCTATTCCAAGAATGGAATAATTGGCGCGCTAACTCCGGTGGGCGCACCGACAATGGCGTCGACCAGGTGGCAAGACATCCGCCCCGCGATTGGTCTCGTGAATTTGATGAAGATCCACCTCATAGAGCCAGGCTTGATCGCCGCCGACAGCGTTCAGTATCACCTGGGGAGAACCGGAGTTCTAATGGTTCAAGGCCCCGTTATGCTGATCACGAGGATGTAGACCGCCGCAGACCTATAGACGCGGCAAAGCGGGCTCGCTTGGAAAAGTCCCGTGTACTTGATCCTTTGGAACAAGAGCAAGCTCAGTTTGCCGCCGAGCTTGACAAGGTATTGGGCCTTGATGCTGACGGGGAGATAATCACCCCGTTTTCTGAGGAGATTCTTTCTACTCCACTCCCCGAAGGGTTTAAACTTCCCCCAGTGCCCGTCTATAATGGCACTGGAGACCCAGGTAACTTCCTAAGCGCCTTTAAGTATGCTATGTTCAATCGCAGTTGCACACTACACCACCTGTGCAAAGTGTTTCCTGAGTACCTTCAAGATGAGGCCAGGCTTTGGTTTGATTCTTTGCCTCGAGGCAGTGTTACCTCTTTCCGGAATCTCGCCGAACAGTTTTGGGCACGTTTCCATACACGAGTAAAGCCCATGGCCACTTTGGTTGATCTCATGAACTTAGAACAGCGAGATGGGAAGACCGTTACCCAGTTTCTTGAGCGCTTTACAGCAGAAAGCCTAAAAGTGTAGCCGATCTAATGACGTTATTATCACTGCCTTCATGAACGGCCTCCGACCGGGGCCCCTTTACACCGAGCTAGTGCGACATCCCCCGACCACGACCCGGGCCCTCTTCGGCACCATAAGTAGGTTTGCCAAGGCTGAGGAGCAAACTCGCCGAAAGCGGGAGAAACATGCTCTCAAAAAGCAACCAGACAAAACGCAGGCCGGGACTAGCACCCGGCCCAGTGCCTTTAGTCGTTTAAGCAGAGGTAGGTTGGAACCTCGCAGTGATGTCCCTCAACTCACTCCCCTTACGAAATCAAGGACAGAAATACTTTCTGTTCACAAGAATGACTTGCGACCGTGCCCACGGATGACTGCTCCGGCAGAAAAGCGTAACCGTGATAAGTGGTGCGTGTATCATCATGATCATGGACACGACACCGAAGAATGCCGCGAGCTCGGTAAAGAAATTGAGGATTGTTTGAAGCGAGGCTTCCTATGGCAATACATAGTTCAGGCCGAGGATAAATCTCGATCGAACCAAAATAGAGGTTCACAACAAAGTCGGGGAGGTTACAACGACCGAGGTCCAAGACAAAATAGACCTCAATGGTAGAATAACAGGTCAGGGTATAACAACTACACAAGGCCAGACCAGGGTAATCGCCAACAGTATCAACCACAACAGCCTCAATTGTTACCACCTCCACCGCCTCATGGAGGACCCGGAGACAATCCACCAAATCACATTATAAACGTGATCTATGGGGCCATTCCAACAGGGACTTTCCGAAGTGCCCTTAAAGCTGAAGCGCGCAGACCTCCTCCCGAGGAGCCACGCCACAAGCGCTTCCACAGATCTAAAACTGTGAGCTTCACCGAAGAGGACCCCGTTCCTGAGCTCACCCCACACACTAATGCCATTGTTATTGATATGGCCGTAGCAAACGTCACCATTAAGCGAGTCTTTGTCGACAATGGTGCCGTTGTTAGTGTCATATTCACTGATTGTTTCCAGAAAATGGGCATACCTCGCGAACAGCTCCGACCCGCCCCCGGGCCATTACAGACCTTCACTCAGGGAGAGGTCCAACCTGAGGGAATAATCAACCTTCCAGCTTCGCTTGGTACTTATCCGGCGATAAAAACCATCTTTGTCGATTTCTATGTGGTCAGCTCTCCATCTCCATATAATATGATTATGGGCCGAGATTGGCTCACCCCGGTGAAGGCTATCTGTTCCACATATCATCTTGCATTGAAATTTCCTACACCCCACGGAGAGGTCACCATCCGTGGCAATCAAAGAATTTCCAAGGAGTGCATGTATGTCGCGCTTAAGAAGACAACCAAGGCCCCTCCTAAGCCTCAATTTCAAATAGCCACCTCAGCTCTTACCACGGGTTCAACTGAATCACTCGGAGACGATACTACCAAGGTGCCGCTCGATCCTGCTAAACCACAACAAACTGTTACAGTAGGCGCCGTGAACATACCGTTGTTGCACAATGCCATCATCCAAACACTGCGGGAATATTCTGAAGTCTTTGCTTGGTCTCCCCTGGATATGCCGGGGGTCTCTTCCGACCTTATCACTCATAAGCTGAACATTGACCCTAATGTGAAGCCAATACAACAAAAGCGACGGCAATTTGCCCTAGAGAGGAACGCAGCCATCCGAACTGAAGTTCAACAACTTTTGGCTGCCGACATCCTATTCGAAGTTCATTATCCGTCTTGGCTTTCTAATCTAGTCATGGTGACGAAGTCTAGTGGGGCATGGAGGATGTGCGTTGATTTCCCCGATCTCAACAAACACTGCTCGAAGGACTGCTATCCTCTGCCGCCCATTGACCAAAAAGCTGAGGCCATTACCGGGTATAAGGCGCTTTGCTTCCTGGATTTGTACAAGGGATATCACCAAATTCACATGGATCGCCGAGATGCCTTTAAAACGGCCTTCGTTACTAATTTTGGATGCTTCGCCTTCAAGAAAATGCCCTTTAGGCTCAAGAATGCCGGAGCCACTTACCAACGTCTCATGGACCACGTCTTTCGAGACCAGATCGGCCGCAACGTTGAGGTCTATGTCGATGACCTCGTTATTAAAAGTTCCTCCCCTGCATCATGTGTGCAGGACATTGCCGAGACATTGAACACGTTGCGGCGCTATAATCTTCGCCTCAATCCAGCAAAGTGTACCTTTGGCGTTGGGTCAGGAAAATTTCTGGGGTATATGGTCTCACAGAACGGTCTCCAGGTTAACCCAGCCAAGATTAGGGATGTGTTGGATCTTCAACCGCCAAAAACTGTGAAAGACGTCCAGCGTCTGACCGGCAGCCTCGCAGCTTTAAACCGTTTTTTGTCTAAGGCAGCGGAGCGTCAGCTTCCTTTCTTCAAAATTTTGCGCCAAGCAAAGAAATTTGAATGGACTCCGCTGTGCAACGAAGCCTTTGAAACTTTAAAATAACACATCAACCAGTTGCCTATTATGTCTGCGCCTCTCCCCGGAGAGCCTCTTTATGTGTATTTAGCATCCGCCGAAGAAGCCATTAGCGCGGTACTCATCCGCGAGGATCACGGAAGTCAACAACCCGTATACTTCGTCAGCCGAGCATTACAAGGGGCGGAGACCCGATACTCTATAGTGGAAAAGACAGTACTGGCCCTAGTCATGGCGGCCCGCCGCCTGCGTCCCTATTTCCAAGGACGTGATATTAGGGTTGTAATACCCGCGCCTCTCACAACTCACTGGCCAATATACTTTTTGCATTTCATGCATTCCATATTTTTATGTGCTATTTGTGTGATAGTTTCATAGCAATTAATTTGTTATGTTTATCATGTCATTTTATATTTTTGCGACTAATTTGGAGATGTTTACTTTGGTAGTCAAGAACCCCCTAGTCTAAAATATTGAGAAATGCTACAAAATTTAAGACTACGCGTGACAAGTTTAAAATATAGAACATTATGTAGTACGTGAAAGTGTTAGATGTGTAAATGATTTTATTGTCGGAATAATAATAATAATAATAATAATAATAATAATAATAATAATAATAATAATAATAATAATAATAATAATAATAATAATAATAATAATAATAATAATAATAATAATAATAATAAAAAAACAAGTGTGGCGGTGACCGACTTCCAAAAACAGAAAATAATGATTATAAGATGTCATTACCATCTCAAAAAGTATGGGATAGGGTTAAAAAAAAAAAGTAAGTCGAACTTTGGAAGGGAAAGGAAAAGAATTGGCGAAGCATTACAGGTATTTGTAACATACTGAACTAACGCATATTTATTGTTATTTTTTTAGTTGCAATTTAATTCTGATGGTTGACAAAGATTAGCATAGTAATATAGAAATTGAATTCCATAATCATTATGCATAAAAGTAGTAAAAGCTTACAGGTTTAATTTGATAAGTATAATAGAAATGATTATGGAAATGATCTCATCATGAATTAATTACTCTTGTAGCTAAACTTCTCAAAGTTTCATGGTTTGTCGTTTACTGGGAATAATAAGAAATAAATAAATCATGATTAGAGCATACATACTTTGTTGTAGAATAGTAATAATATAATACAAACAATGAAACAATATGGAATTGACGTCCACTTTTTAGCTGATTCCGACCCTTGTGCAATCTGAATATGGAAAAGTGCAAAACATGAAAGTTGTAGCCTGATGTGTTAGCTTTATAACCCAATTTGAAGCATGCAAATATCAATTTTGTAGAAAAAGTTAGAGTCTTATTACCAAAATGCGACGAAGCTGGAATTATCGAACTAAAAGTACATAATGATCTAGAATTTGGCAACTCGTGCTTTGATTTGATTCAATTGTCATAGATTGATAGGAAGTTTCAAAAGTCAATCGGGAGAAGAGGTAAGTAGTAATCCATCTTCAACTACAATGCTTGAACATAGTATTTGTGCATATTATTTGTGATGACTGATTGTAATGCGTGCACTTGTGTCTTTTTGTATAAAGTGTTTTATTCCATTATTAATGGTAAATTGGTGAGCATATCAGTCATTAGCATTAGCATTTGCAAGAATTTGCATGTGTACATGAGAGAAGTCAAAACAACATAATTTCATAAATTGGAAATGTTTTGGGGTTGGTCATCACTGGCACATTGAGAGTTATATATTATATATGGTGTCTCTCGGGATGCTTCCGGTGACAGGCGTGCATGCGGAAGGGGTTCCCACTTCAGCACCTTTATGATGATGGGTACGGGAAGAGGTAAACTTTCCGATGGACTGCAGGGGTAGACAGGAGGCGGACCCCTGGTAGTCTCGGAAGGATAGCCACTTGGTCGTACCAACCATCAATGATGTCTTGGGTGGACTATAAGGGGGGAGGAGGGACCCTTGGTAGTCACGAGTATAGCCAATGAGTGATATTTTGGAGAGGTTTGTGACAGTGATGAGAGCCAATTCCCACGAAAACGGTTTTCTTTTTAGTAGAGTTGAAAGAAATGGTTTTGTGGATTGCATCTCATCATTCACGCATTTGTCATGCATGATTTCTGCTTACTGAGTTTTAGCTCACGTAGTTCTTGCATTGTAGGTGAGTTTGACTACGCATGAGCTCGTGGATTGATCTGGCATGCCGTTGGAGTTTCTGCAAGTTTTGAAGCCTCGTGTATATGAATGACGACCTGTGAGGCTAAACCTTGGACTCGCTATGTTTTTGCTAGTGTTCTAATAATCTTTTTGGACATGTTCAAATTAAGGAACTTTTAATATGTATATTTATGTAAATATGGTGTTGAATGAAGTGTGACACATTTTTACTCGATCTGGATCTATGTAAATATGTGTAGGTGAGATTTTGGTCTTGAAGGAGTATTCTAAATTGTTAATTTTGGAAAGAAAAAAAAAAGAATATACAGGTTTTGTAAAGCTAAAAATTAGTATAAAATAAGTTTTTACAATGGTTAGTGTGACAAGGGCTCTCACAAATCAACCTATTCGTCAGATTCTTACTAAGCCGATGTGTCCGGGCGTTTTGCCAAGTGGGCAATCGAGCTCGGGGAGCATGATATACAATTTCTACCTCGCCGAGCCATCAAGGGTCAAGCTCTTGCAGATTTTTTGGTCGAAGTACCATTCCATAACCCCGAGGCAGTCACATGTGCTACTACTGCACCCCGCACCGATCCCAAAGTTGAAGCCAACAAGTGGCGCGTATACGTGGACGGCACCTCAGCAACCCGAGGCAGTGGCGCCGGGGTCCTCCTCATCGGTCCCAATGACGTTGAAGTTAAATATGTCCTTCGTTTTAAGTTTAAAGTAACCAATAACGATGCTGAATATGAAGCAGTCCTTGCTGGGCTCCGGCTCGCTCAAACCTTTGGAGCTTCGCATATCCAGCTTTTCACTGACTCCGAGGTGGTCTCCAGCCAGATCAAAGGCACCTACGCGGCAAAGGATGATACATTGAAAAGGTATATGGCTTTAACACTTAACCTTTTGTTAACTTTTACTTCGACTGATGTCCAACAGATACCCCGCGAAAAAAACGTTAAAGCTGATGTTCTTAGCAAAATGGCCTCCGCGGTCCCGAAAAATATGTCTCCAGACATAATCGTCGAAGAAGCCGCCCACCATTCGATTAGTGAGTTGGCGATCTCTGTGTTGACTAATGCCGAATCCAATTGGATGACCCCTATCATCCAATATCTTCGGAGTGGTACATTGCCCGAAGATAAATTACTCGCTCGGCTGATAATTCACAAGGCACCGAAATACGCACTTCACGATGAAATCTTATACCGTCAATCATACTTGCAGTCGAGTCTCCGATGTCTTAGCCCGAACCAGGCCGACTATATTCTCCGGGAATTTCACGAGGGGGCATGCGCAAGTCATATTGGGTCACGGACGTTGGCTAAGAAAGTCCTTCGGTGGGGATACTACTAGCCCACCTTGTTTAATGATGCCCATGATTTGGTGTCGAAGTGTGACAAATGTCAGCGGCATTCCCGAGTGAAACACCTGCCGCAAACCAAGCTTACTGGCATACAAAGTGCCTGGCCATTCATACAGTGGGGAATCGACATCGTGGGTCCGTTCCCGGTTGCTCCAGGGGGATTGAAATTTCTTGTGGTTGCTGTGGATTATTTCACCAAACGGGTCGAAGCCGAGCCTCTTACTGCCATAACTAGCCAAAATATCCTAAAATTTATTTGGCGTAACATCATATGCCGCTTCGGTATCCCAAGTGCCATTATCTCTGACAATGGCAAACAATTTGCAAATGATCCCTTCCGGTCCTGGTGCGAGGAGTTGCACATCAAACAAGTTTTCACCTCGGTTGCTCATCCTCAAGCTAATGGCCAGGTCGAAATCACTAACCGCACTCTGGTTAACGGTTTGAAGAAGCGATTAGATCAAGCCAAAGTTCTCTGGGCCGAGAACCTTCCGCAAGTTCTCTGGGCCTATCGCACCACGCCACATTCTTCAACCGAGGAAACTCCATATAGCCTCACCTATGGCTCCGAGGCTGTCATTCCTGCCGAGGTGGGAGTGCCCAGCCCTAGACTCGTACACCTCGAACCCGAGGCTAACGAGGAAGCACTCCGGACCAACTTAGACGAGCTCGAGCATCGCCGCGAATAGTCCTTCATCCGACAAGCTAAATGTAAACAACAGGCGGCTCAATATTATAACCTCCGGGTTCGGGGTACACAGTTCCAAGTTGGAGACCTTGTACTCCGGCTAAATTCGGCCAGCAAAGCTGCCCCCGAGGGCAAACTACATGCTTCTTGGGAAGGGCCTTATCGCGTCACTGCCACCTATGCCTCCGGGAGCTATCAGTTAGAGCATCTGGACGGCACACCGATGCCTCGCACCTGGCACGTTACCAATTTGCGGCGCTTCTATCTATAATTTCCGTTGTCAAGTACTTTTTCTTTCTTTGTGTTTTTTGTACATACTTTCATTTTCATACCATGGTATTTTATTTTTCAAATTTACACTTGTATTCTTCAATTGTTCCGACGATCGCTATGAATAAAAGTTTTAACTTCCAATGCATATACTGCTTCTCTTCTACGCCTCGGCCTCGATATTTATTGTGACGAATCCCTATTTGTCTCTGGGCACATCGGTCTCTCGCCTGATCCGTCCGGAGAGACCGCAAACTTGGTCCCCGGACATGTATTACCTCTCGCCTGATTCATCCAGAGAGGTCAATAACTTTGTTATTAAACGCTAACTCCCGCCCGATCCGTCCGGGGAGACTCTAGGCCTTGTTTCCGAACAAGGGCTTATTTACGCCTCGTACTCCCGAGTATTAACTACCACATTATTTTCGTCATGATATATCAGAATAATTCAAAGAAAATTGCATCATGCCAAAGTACTTCACTACTCTATTTTATTTACAAAACGTACTTGTTGTATATGTCAAATATTTTTACTAAGATTTTTACAAAGAGTCCTTTACAACAAAAATGATACGTTACAACACAATCTTTATTTATCTACGGCCCCCCAACCAATACTCCGCGCTTCGGCATTGAGACCTGTCTTGGGAACTCCTCCTTTGCGTCCTCTGGGATCTGGAAACACCCCGGGACTCGGCTCCGGCCCTCCCCCTACTCTGGCCTCCTCGAGCGCGAGGACTTGGTTGATGGCCTCTTTGCGCATGGGGACTTGGTTGCCGAGATGGCCCTGAAGTATTAGCCCATTCCACAGGATCCCACTCTACGGGGGCCATCACCTCAATCTCCTCAGCCAGTTTTTGCACCACCTCTTCGGCAACCACAATGGGGTCGGTTCTCGGATTATAATACCGGTCGGTTTTTTCACCGACCCCTTTTTACTCCTCCGCGGAGCCTTTAAGGAGTTCCCTCGGCTGGAGCTGGCGATATTTTCCTCCGTAGTACGGCGCCACCTTCTGCGGCCTTTTAGGTCCTCATAGATGCTGAGGAGTATCTCCAGCACTTCCCGCTTTCTCGCTAGCTCGGCGGATTCAGCATGCCTGCCCTCTATGAGTACTGCAATCTCTTTCTGAATCTCGGTAGTTCGCTCCTCGACCTCTTCAAATGTCAGAAGACCGAACTCCGACAAGATTCGCTCATACTCTCTTTGATGCACAAAGAGTCGCTCCAACTCGGCACATTTAGACAAATACTTCAGCTGATGGTCCATTGCCTTTTCCGCAGCCTTAGCTCTTACCTTTTCAGCCTCAGCTGCCCTCTTCTCCGCCGAGGCTAGTTTTTTCTCCAACCGGGGCACAACATGCTTCTGCAAGTTGTCCTTCTCACCCCGAAACCATTCCAAGGAACGCATAAGCTTCTTTATCACGTTGTGTAGCTCCTCGGTATTCTCCTATTCGCAGCACAGATTCAGTACTACATACATCACAGTCAAAACCGAAGCAAAAGCGCAGTAACTCAACAATGTTTATCCAACAATTACGTTTCATTATACAGAAGACTGTCACATACACATTCATTTTACAATACATCATAGCAAAAATACAGATTTTTTCTACCAACTACGATATTTATAATTTATCAAAATTGCGGGGAACTGACCTCCCCCTGATCGGCCCCCTCGGTTGCCTCTGGCACCTCCTCCGCCTCCTCGTGCTCCTCTTCTGGCATGGTTTGGTTGACCCCCGCATCACCCTCCATTGCCCCTGTAGGGATTTCAATACGCGGGGGTGGAGCCCTTGTTCGTGGCTCCGAAGTGAACTCTCCCCGCCCCGAAAGGCCAGGAACTCTTCATCCTGGTCAGCATTGCAAGCAACGATCTCCTCGGCGCTTAGTATTGTGTTCTTCTCTGCCAGTGTCTTTACCAGGGGCCACTTCGGGACCTGAGCCAGCGCATCGTGTAGGTGTCAATTCAATTTCATCAAGTGGTCATGTCTTGTAGTAGAGGATGAGAGGAATCAGGAACCGGGTTTAAGTTGGGAAGAACCGGGCCGGAGAGTCGGGTTTAAAGCAGTTCAGTTTTGGAGGTTATTGAAGAACCGGGGTCATGACGGTTATAACAGAATTATGCAACGGTTTTGAACCGTTGCATGTGAAACCATTGTCAAAGGCGCGTGAACCAGTTTTAGAGCAATTGAAATAGAATTGCTTCCAGCTTCTGGAGCTTCTTGATTCGAGCTTAGTTCTTTATATACATTTGTTCCACTTGTAGAGACGAGTTGATACACGTTGTTTTTCCTCTGTAAACACTACATAATCATTAGGATTAGAAAGCTAGGGTTCTTAAGCTCAATTCGGATTGTGAATTGGGGCTTCTGGTTTTCTGGGATATTTCTTGTAATTGATTGTTCAGTGGAGTGAATTGAGGTGTATAGAGCCTCCGTGGAGGTAGATCACATTGATCGAACCACGTAAAAGTTTTGTGTTCTTCATTTTGTTTCTGGTTTTGCGTTCGGTTCTTTGTTGGCCGTTTTTCAGTTTGTTTTTCATTCTTTTCTGGATTGAATTCATTTGTGTGTGTTGTAAGTGATTCAAAACTTAACACATTGTAGTACGCCTCCTCCACGGCGCCCACGGAGTTGTAGCTGTATCCGAACTCTGGACGATAGACATCCACATTCGGATAGACCTCCTTGACCTTCTCCAGCAGCATGGAGTGCGTGGCCGTGTTGCCGACAGCCACGAACCTCATTTGGTAATCGAGGGACGTGCTCGTTTGCAGCAACTTTTTTGCAAAGGTCTTCAGCACAGCCCCCTGGCCCTCAACTGCCGCCATCTCCTTCGCCCTCAGCTCCGTGCGTAGCTCCGCCACCTCGCCGCGAAGCACCCCGGCGTCTGACTCAACCTCGCACAGCCGCGCCACCTCTTCTCCACCTCGGAAGCTCTCTTGCGAGCCTCGGACAGGTCGTGAGATAATCTGTCATTTTGAGACCGCAGCTCCCTCAACGCCTTGGCTAACTCCTCCTTAGCCTCCCTCTCACTCCTTCGGCCGAGGTCCATTATCCCCTGAGCTAGGCGTAATAGCTCCTTGGCCTCGGGCCCCTCCAGGCCCAGAACACTTGTTTGCCCCTGCAAACACACAAAAAAAAAAAAAAAAAAAAAAAAGAGGAGTCTCAGCACGGTACGCTTTCCTGAGAAAATAACTATCCCTACTGTACCTCGGGGGTTGTGTCCGTGCGAAGTCTTTTAGCCTCCACAGGCAGAGTCGCGGAAGGCTCCGGCCTCTTCCTTGACCTTGGGGTCAAACCAGTGACCACCACTTCATCCTTCGTCCCTTGTGACGGCCTCGGGCTCGGCGACACCCTCACATTAGGGGCCACTTCAGCAGCGGTCCCCTTTTTCTTCGAAGCCAGAGGCACCGTCGGGCTTCTTGAAGTGTCTTTTCCGAAGCGTCCCACTACAAAAGAAACAATGATTAATATCATACAATCTCCACACAATTCAAAAACATTAAAATTCCCTACCCTCCTCGGCTGCCCCGGCTGCCAAACCCTGCCCCCGGGTGGGATTCTCCTATGCTCCTCCCGAGTAGTAGAGGCTTAACCCTGCCTCCTCCAGCTCCTCCTCGGTGCAGAGTGTCTTGAACGTGCCCACGGTGCGGAAATCATCAACTGACTCCGGCTCCACCACCGGGGCATTGTCAACTACCTCCTCCCTCCTCTACCTCGGGAGGGCCACATCCACCTTCACATATATAAACTTCTCCTTCCAACCCTCTACCTTACTAGGGTTTTTCACCTTAAACCCACCTCGGGCCCTCGGGCTAAAAGAATACCACCCCTTCGATTTCCCGAAGGCTTTAAGTTGGAAGAAAAACCTAAAGATATCTACATCCGGTTCTACCCCGGCCCTCTCGCATACTACTAAAAACCCAACAACTTGCCTCACCGCGTTGGGCGCTAACTGGCATAGGGCAATGCCGTAAAACCTCAGCAGACGCACTACGAAGTCCCAAAGAGGGAACCTCAGTCCTATCTTCAGGTGGTCTATATACACCCCAATAAACCCCCTGGGTGGACAACAAGCTCGGTCACTAGGCTCCGGCACAATGTATTCTAAATTAAAGGGAAAATAAAATGATGGTATCAAGGCTTCTATTTGCACCCGCGACATCCGCAACGCCTCTGCGGCAACCTCGAAATCCTCCTCACCGCAATCACTAAAACCTACTGCCCGGGTGCCGGATTCCATACCGTCTGCCCTATATACAGTCCTAATTTCCCTTCTTTCAGGGTTAATAAAGCGCAAAGGTTCTACGTTTAAAGGGGCTTTTGTCGTCCCTACTTCTCTAATCGAAGATGAAGACAAAGAGGAAGACATACTTTTTTTCGATTTGATATTGCTCACGACTTGGCACAGATGATTCTCTTTTTTTCTCCCGCTCTTTGTCTATCGCGAATCGCAAATGAGAATGATAAGAAGCTTACTGTACAAGCCTTATATATATACTCAAGAAACAACGGCCCAGATCTGGACTTTTCAAATTCAGCGGTTGGGATATGCGCGTGGCTGTCACGCGCATCACATTTACCTAGGCGCGTGGGGAACACACTTCTTGGAATTGGGAAAAGCGTCACTTCACATCCCTTCAACTCAAGATGGCTCTGTCCCCTCGGCTGCCACTACTGTATTTCGACTCTAGTTGACTCATTCACCCCGGGGGTACTGCATTTCGACTCCGGTTGACTCATTCACCCCGGAGGTATTGCATTTCGACTCCGGTTGACTCATTCACCCTGGGGTTACTGCATTTCGACTCCGGTTGACTCATTCACCCCGGGGGTACTTCAGTTTAACTCCGGTTGACCCTTTCACCTCGGGGACACTTCATTTCAACTCTTGTTGATTATTGTACCCCGGGCGTAGTTTAGTTCGGCACGGCATTGCCTCATTCATCAAAGGCCTCCGATCCTGCTCCGACTCAACTTCGGCTACAATGCATACACCTCGGCCCACAAATCCTTCTTTTAAACCGAAGCTCCTACCTCGCTCCAGCTGGTGAGGGGGCATCTGATAGGTATGGCCCAATCTCCCCGGGTCGGCCTAGCCCGCCAGGCGGGTCAGTTGGGCCCAAGAGCACAAGCCCAATACAGCTAAGCCCAAGCCCAATCGCGGCATCTTTGGAAGCTAAGATCCCCATGATCTTTTCCCAACTGCCATGCAGATTTGCCTGGCGAAATTATAGGGATTTTTAGTTAGGATTTCGGTTGTATAGTATAAATAGGAGAATTACGGATGGTTTTAGGGTTCCGACTTTGTATTAAAAAATTACGGCTTGCAATATTGTACTCCAACATTGAAGGAAAGATAGTGAAAGCACCCCAGAAGGTTATTGCCTTCTCTCGTGGACGTATATCTCCGGATCGAACCACGTAAACATTGGTTTCATTTTAATTCTTGCACGTTGTGATTGTGATTCGTTTGATATTCGGTTTTGCGCATTAACTTATGCAAAAACTACAAAAACTATGTGGGAAATGGTAGCCAATAGGTTTGGTGATAGTAATAGACCTCAACTATTTCATATTCAAAAAGAGATTTGTAACTTGTCACAAGGTAATTAGACTATGGCTGTGTATTATAACCATTTACATAAACTATGGAATAAACTCTCCCTTCTTAGATCTAAGCCTGTTTGTTCTTGTGGAGCTGCAAAAGAATGGGAAGAATCTGACATGTCTGGAAAACTCATTCAGTTCCTAATAGGATTGAATGAATCTTATGACCCAATTCGAAGTCAAATTCTACTTATGGATCCCCTTCCCATGGTTGACAAGGCATACTTCATGATTCTGAGGATAGAAAAGCAAAGGAACATCCATATCCCAGGGAATGATATAGCTGATAACACTGCTATGCATGTGAAATTTAACAATGCAGGTAGGGGTTTTTTGAAGAAATAATCGCAGCAGATTGTATTAGTTAGTTAATAAAACAGTTATAAGTGGAGGATAGTTAGGTCATTTTACATTCCTTATTCTCTTGTATAAATGATGGAACGTTAGCATGCATAATGAGATGAGAAAATCAGTTTACTTAGCAGTTATTAGCTTGAACCTTCAGCTAACTGCATGAGTGTTTTCTACAATGGAGATTCAACATGGTATTAGTAACTAGGTCACGATCTCAATGATTCTTTGACCTTCCTCTGTTTTTCTGATTTCCTCCGATTATTTTGCTCACATTACATTTTTTATTCGATTAATCGGCTTCATTTACCGTTTCTGCATTACAATTTCTACAAATCGATGGCTCCACGCAATCAAAACCTCAATTCTGGGAAAGAGGTTTGGCCAGCACTTCACACCAGTGCACCTCCAAATCAGGAGCCGCATCCAGGATCACAACCTTCACATAATGCTGCTTCATCTTCATCGCATCTCAGTGACAATGATCCGTTGAGTCTTCATGGATCTGACAATCCAGGTATGAGCCTAGGTTCAAGTCCTCTTAACAGTACAAATTTCATTCCATGGAGTACTTCAATGCAAATTGCTTTACTAGCAAAAAATAAACTTGGTTTCATTAATGGATCTGTCAAACCGCTTGTTGACCCTGCCCTTCATGCTCAATGGATTAGAGTAGACGGAATGGTTCGTTCTTGGTTAATTAATTCTATCTCTAGGAATATCAATGAATCCTTTTTATATGCCAAAACTGCTCAATCTCTATGGGAAACGATCACTCGTCGTTTTGGCGAATCTAATGGTCCCTACATTTATCAAATTTAACATGATATTAGTACAATTTCTCAGGGAAATCAACCGTTGATAGTATAGTTTAACCGTTTGAATAAACTGTGGGATGAATTAGCATTGGTTAAACCTACTCCTACATGCACTTGTGGTGCCTCAAAAGAATGGGAAGAGTTCGACATGAATGGTAAATTGATTCAGTTTCTTATGTGCCTAAATGACAGTTTTGATGATATTCGTAGCAACATATTAATTATGGATCCCTTACCAAACGTTGATAAAGCGTATTCATTAGTCTTGAGGGTGGAAAAACAACGAAACATCCATGTTTCCTGTCCAGAGTCTTCCGATAATTCTGCCTTATTCAGTAAGTCATCACAATCGAAAGGCTATCATTCTACCAAGCCTACACAGTTCCCAAACAAATCTGGTAAAGGCAGAGGTGCTCCTAGGAAATCGAAAGAAGAAAGAGCCAAGTTGATTTACGATCACTGCTGACTTCCGGGGCATGAAATTCATGAATGTTTTAAGCTTAAGGGGTACCTGGATTGGTATTTCAAGTCTAAGGATCAGAGACATGTAAACATGGTTGGCACTTACGCTGATGGAGATAATCCAGCTGATACACCTTCTCCAAAATCAGCACCTCTTTCTACTGATATTACAACCATGGTTCAAAAGGAAGTTGCGAGGATACTTGCTGCTAAATCCTCTGATTCTACTGCTGCTGGTTCTTCTCATAATTCTGCTGGTTCAGGGACAAATTATAATTCGTTGGGTAGTTCCTATTTTGCCTTTACAACTTTAGCTGATTTACCCACAAACTCTTGGATCATTGATACTGGGTGCAGTAAGAATATTTGCAATGACCCAATGCTTATGACTCATATAACTCCAGTCTCTACTCCTGCATATATTACACTCCCTGATGGATCTCACCAACTAGTTACACATATGGGACAGATTATTGTCACAGATAATCTCCTCTTGACTGATGTGTTCCTTGTTCCCAGCTTCAAATTCAACCTTCTGTCTGTATCACAATTAGCCACTCAGTTACATACTCAAGCTCTATTCACTCCTACAGCTTGTGAGATTAAGGATATTACTACTGGTTCTGTTTTGGCAACGGGAACATTAATTGCCAGATTATACATTCTTCAACACACACCTCCCACTACCCATGTCATGTGTTTTGGATTATCTGCTTCTCATTATCATTCAATATTTGAATCTTGGCACAAACGATTGGGGCATGCAGCCCCCTCCACCATCTAGCACTTGGATTTTTTGAAACACCTTTTCACTTCCCCTGTCATTCAAGCTAATAAAGCATGTGACATCTGCCACTTCTCTAAGCAGACTAGGCTCTCCTTTCCCAGGAGCCACATCCAATCTGCAAGGGTGCTAGAGATGTTGCATATTGATATCTGGGGTCCATATAAGAGACCAAGCATCACAAACACACCATACTTCCTTATTGTAGTAGACGATTTCAGCAGGACTACTTGGATCTGCTTACTTCCCACCAAAAGTCAAGCTGTTACTGCCTTAAGAACCTTTTTGAAAATGATCACCACTCAGTTGTCCAAGAGTGTTCATATAATCAGATAAGACAATGGTTCTAAGTTTACAAGTAGAGAGTGTCAACAATTGTTTTCTGACTTGGGAATTGTCCACCAGAAATCATGCACTTACACCCCTCAGCAGAATGGGATTGTCGAACGAAAGCATAGACACCTTCTGGAAGTTGCTCGTGCTGTCATGACTGAATCTGCTGCACCTAATTATCTATGGCCATACTCAGTCCTTACAGCAGCTTTTCTCATCAACAGACTGTCCACTGCTCTTCTTTCATGGAAATCACCCTTTAAGGTAATGTTTGACAAGCTGCCGGCTTATGAGATGCTCAAACCATTCGGTTGTCTATGTCATGCTACTAATGTCACACCTCACAAGGACAAAATCTCACCCAGGGCTCATAAATGCATCATGCTTGGTTATCCTCCTGGTCAAAAGGCATACATACTCTACGATGTGGAGTCTCATACGATCATCATCTCCAGAGATGTGGTATTTCTTGAAAATGTGTTTCCTTACACTACATTCGATAAGATTCTAGCTCCAACAATTCCTATTCCAATTCATGAAGATGACCCATTATATAATTCTTTATCTAATTCTTCTACACCAGCAGAGTCCACTACACATGGTCCTGATACAACCATCACTGATGCTGATCCATTTCCCTTGGATCCTGAAGGCAATTCTCAATCCTCAACTGATTCTGCTCCTCAGATTTTACTTGTTGCAGGGCCTCCTTCTCCTCGTAGAAGCAACAGAATTCCACAAAGACCCTCGTATCTCAATGATTATGTCACGCATTCTATCACTAATCTTACCACTTTAAGTTCTTCCTTTATTCCAGACTCTAGTCACAATGTTTTTTTGGCTGCTCAAGATGCTGTTAATGATCCTAAGACCTATGCTGAAGCAAGAAAGCATCCTCACTGGATCCAGGCTATGCAACACGAATTACAAGCACTAGAAGCAAACAATACTTGGGAGCTTACAGATTTACCACCAAATAAGACAGCTATTGGTTGTAAATGGGTCTATAAGACCAAACTCAACTCTGACGGATGGGTGGAACATTACAAAGCCAGACTTGTGGCAAAAGGCTACAATTAAATTCCTGGGGAAGATTTTTTAGATAGTTTTCCCCCGTGGCAAAACAAGTTACCGTGCAACTTCTTATAGCAATTGCTGCTGCCAAAGATTGGTCGTTACACCAATTGGACATCAACAATGCATTTCTTCACGGCTACATTGACAAGGAATTATACATGGAACCTCCTCCTGGTTATGATAAAGCTTCAAAGGGTCAGGTATGCAAACTCAGTCATAGTTTGTATGGCTTGAAACAAGCCTCTCGCCAATGGAACACACAGTTTTGCACTACTCTTCTGAATTATGGTTTTACACAGTCACAAAATGACCACTGCTTGTTTACTTGGCAAAAGGATAGTCAATTTATGGCCCTCATTGTTTATGTCGATGATGTATTAGTAACAGGCACTTCTATTTCTCATATTTCTCATCTCAAACAGCATCTACATGCCACTTTTACAATCAAGGATCTGGGAGTTGCACACTACTTTCTTGGAGTAGAACTTGCTCGCAACTCTGAAGGTACATCTTGGCCAGCGTAAATATATACTAGATATCATTCAGGACACTGGATTGACAAATGCTAAGCCAGTTCCCCCACCTTTTCCTCAAGGTCTCAAGCTCAGTGCTCAAAGTGGCACACCACTACACGATGCAGAGTCATACCGCAGACTTATTGGGCGGCTCCTGTATCATAATCTTACCCGTCCAGACATCACATACGTCGTACAGCAGCTCAACCAATTTATGCAACACCCATATTCTGATCATTGGACTGCCGCTACTCACTTACTCCATTACTTGAAAGGTACACCCACTTTAGGTTTGTTCTATGGCAAAAACACTTCATTCAAGCTCACCAGTTACAGCGATTCGGACTGGGGTTCATGTCCCAGTTTACGAAAATCTTTAATTGGGTATTGTATGTTTACTGGACGGAGTTTGATCTCCTGGAAAACCAAGAAACAAACAATAGTTTCTTGCAGCTCAGCCGAAGTTGAATACCATGCACTAGCCTCGACAACATGTGAGTTAATATGGCTCAATTATGTGCTTCAAGATCTTCAAATCCAAACGTCTCAGCCCATTACACTTCTTTGTGATAATCAAGCCGCCATTCATATTGTGCAGAATCCCGTGTTTCACGAACGGACAAAGCACATCGATATTGACTGCCATATTGTATGCAACAAGTTCAAGGAAGGTTTTCTACGTCTCATTCATGTTTCTTTGCAGTTCCAAATTGCTGATCTTCTAACCAAACAACTCGGTGCTGCTCAATTTCAAAAATTACTGTCCAAGCTTGGCCTCTTTCCTCTCGTCCAGCTTGATGGGGGATAAAGAAATAATCACAGCAGATTGTATTAGTTAGTTAATAAAATAGTTATAAGTGGAGGATAGTTAGGTCATTTTACATTCCTTATTCTCTTGTATAAATGATGGAACGTTAGCATGCATAATGAGATGAGAAAATCAGTTTACTTAGCAGTTATTAGCTTGAACCTTCAGCTAACTGCATGAGTGTTTTCTACAATGGAGATTCAACAATTTTCAAACAGAACATCTCAACATTCATCCAGTGCTAGAGGAGGATATTCAGCAGGAAAGGGAAGAGGAAATTCTAGAATGTCTAAAGAAGAGAAAGCAAAGCTGCTTTGTGAGTACTGTGGAATACATGGACATCTTATATCAGACCATTTCAAACTGAAAGGATACCCAGACTGGTATCATGTTCTAAAAGATCAAAGAAATCATGCAAATGCAGTTGATGTAAGTCGAGGAGCTGAAGTTAACACTGATCATCACTCGGACAATACTGATGATTCCTCAACCTTATCAGCCCTTGTGAAGAAAGAAGTAGCAAGAATTCTTGCTCAATTTGAGATAAGACTGAATTCAGATGGATCAAAGGGGAAACAACTCAGATATCTGTCATGGTGGAAATTCATTCTTTGCATTTACCCTGATAGAAGGTGTTGATGATGGAGCATAGGTGATAGACACAGGTGCCAGCAGACACATGTGCAATGACCCCACTTTGATGACCAATCTTACCCCCATTCCATATGCAACTATGATCACTCTACCTGATGGAACACAGAAGCAAGTTGAGTACTGTGGTGATGTTATCTTATCTGACAAGTTAACATTAACAGAGGTGTTCCTAGTTCCAAGTTTTACCTGTAACTTGCTGTCAATATCTCAACTCACAGTCAACACTGGAGCAAAGGCAGTTTTTTACCATGAATCATGTATGGTGAAAGGTGCTGAGAATGGAAGCATCTTATTAACTGGCCATCTTATTGGGAAACTATATGTTGCCCAACCAGTATTCTCCGATGAAGCAATGACAACTTATGCCCTTAATGTTGATCATTACCAAAAACTATTCAACACTTGGCACAGAAGGTTGGGCCATGCATCACCAGCCTCTATGCAGCACCTGTATTTTTTGAAGCACATGTGTATCCCACCAGTTCTAACAGCTCAGAGATATTGTGAAATCTGCCATTTATCAAAGCAAACCAGATTGACTTTTCCAAATAGCTCAATCAGTACTTCAAGAGTGCTAGAACTCCTTCTTGTGGACATCTGGGGGCCATACTCACAACCCAGCATCACACACACATCTTACTTTCTGAGAATTGTTGATGACTTCAGTAGGATGACTTGGGTCAACCTTATGGCAAGCAAGAAGCAGGCAGTCGGCTCCCTCAAAGAGTTCATCAGCATGATCACAAGGCAACTGGATAAGACTGTGAAAATGATAAGAACAGATAATGGAGCTGAGTTTCTGAGCAAGGAACGTCAACAATTTTTGAAAGATCAAGGAATTGTTCATCAAAGGACTTGTGTACACACTCCACAACAGAATGGAGTGGTTGAGAGAAGCACAGACATTTACTGGAAATGGCCAGGGCCCTCATGAAAGAATCCTCTGTTCCACATCATCTCTGACCTTATTCCATTATTACAACAGCCCACATCATCAATAGGCTGCCAACTAGAGTGCTGAATTGGCAAGTGCCATTCTCAGTAATGTTTCAGCAGATTGCTACCTATGACAGGATGAAACCCTTTGGATGTTTGGCCTATGCCACTGACACCAGTCCTCACAAGACCAAATTTGAGCAGAGAGCAAAGAAATGCATCTTTCTTGGCTATGTGCCTCATCAAAAGGGGTACAGAGTGTATGACATGGCTAATGAGCAAGTGATAACCTCTAGGGATGTCATTTTTCTGGAGTCTACTTATCCCTATGCTGATCCAAAGGTATCAGCTGCTCCAAAGGAACCCACCATTCCTTTAAGTTTTTTTTTTTTTTTTTATGAACAGGAAGACAGTTTGCCTAACTCCTCTGTTCCACTGATTCTGTTTTCCACCATCCTCACTCTCATGCAGCATTCCATGCTAATCATGTCATCATTCCAGAACCAAGGTGTTATAGAGAAGCCATCAGATATCCAGAATGGAAAGAAGCTATGGATCAAGAGCTAAGAGCATTGGAAGCCAACGATACTTGGCAGATTGTTAACCTTCCACCAGGAAAGAAAGCTATTGAGAGCAAATGGGTGTACAAAGTCAAGTTGCACCCAGATGGCTCAATTGAGAGATACAAAGCCAGACTGGTTGCAAATGGTTATAATCAAGTTCTAGGAGAAGACTATGAGGAAAGTTTCTCCCCAGTGGCCAAACCAGTAACTGTGAGGTACTTGATTGCACTTGCCACCATAAAGGGATGGCCACTACACCACATTGACATCAATAATGCATTTCTATATGGCTTTCTGGACAAAGAGGTTTACTTGATGCCACCTGATCGTTACACCAAAGCTGGTCCAAATCAGGTATGTAAGCTAACCAAAAGCTTATTTGGTCTTAAATAGGCTTCAAGGCAATGGAATACAGAGTTGTGTGCAAAATTGATTCAATTCAACTTCACACAATCTCCACATGACCATTGCCTTTTTACACTGACTAAGGGGGATGAGTTTCTAGCTTTACTGATTTATGTTGATGATGTGCTTGTGACTGGAACTAGCACTAAACTTATTACTGATCTGAAACAGTTCCTGGATGCAAGATTCACTATCAAAGACTTAGGGGAAGCCACCTACTTCTTAGGAATGGAGTTATGTTATAACAGCTCAGGTACTTTCCTTTGTCAAAGAAAGTACATATTAGACATAATCAATGATATGGGGTTGGATAATTGCAAATCAGTCTCTACACCATTGCCTTATGGGCAAAAACTTAGTAATTCAGCTGGGTTGCTCTTAACAGATGCAGAACCATACAGGAGATTAATTGGCAGGCTGCTGTATTTAAACCTCACCAGGCCTGATCTGACTTTTGCCACACAACAATTAAGTCAGTTTGTCAGCTCACCTAGGAGTTCTCACTGGCATGCAGCTCTGCATTTGATCAAGTATCTCAAAGGCACTACAGAATTTGGTCTATTCTACCCTAACTCAGGTGACTTTCAAATTCATGCTTTTTGTGACTCAGACTGGGGAGCCTGTCTGGATACAAGGAATTAGTAAACTGGTTATTGTGTGTTCTTGGGTCAATGCCTTATATCTTGGAAATCAAAGAAACAAACAACTGTCTCAAGAAGTTCAGCAGAAGCTGAATACAGGGCTATGACATCAACTACATGTGAGCTAATCTGGTTGAATTACATATCTGCAGATTTAAACATCAAGATACCAAGGCCTCTGTCATTGGGATGTGATAATCAAGCTGCTGTCCATATAGCATAGAATCCTGTTTTTCATGAACAGACAAAACATCTGGATATTGATTGTCATGTAGTGAGGAATCAGTTCAAGGATGGTTTCATAACCTTCAAGTCAGTTTCATCAAGGGAGCAGTTAGCTGATATTCTAACCAAACAACTGCCACCGGGATCGTTTCAAGGCATCGTTTCCAAGCTTGGATTGTGTACTAGTACACATCCAGCTTGAGGGGGAAGTGTTGGATTATAGCATGCTGCTGGATTAAGCATGCTGGATTATAGCATTCTGCTGGATTAAGCATGCTCTTTTGTATAATCTGCTGCACTTAGGGCTGTGCGTTCGGCTAAACCGAACCGAACCGAACCGAAATTTCGGTTAACCGAAATTTCGGTTTGTCATTTTAGGGAACCGAAAACCGAACCGAACTAAAACGGTTCGGTTTGGTTAAAACCGAAAATTTTCGATTTTTTCGGTTTCGGTTTTGGTTAACCATTATTTTTTCCGGCAGTTTACAACATAAACAATAAGCTAATATTCCGAAGTGATCACATTGTTGTCATCATCCATCTAAATAAACATGTTCCATTAATTCAAAGAAAATTAACAATAGCAATATGTGATCAATGAGTACTAACAGTAGCAAATGTGAATATGTGATCACCAAATGACAAGACAACAACATTTGAGTAACAATAGCAAATGATATTACTAAATGTTTCCTCAGAGTCCAAAGTGATCATCGAGACAACTGCTACAAACTAATTGAAAGTAACAACAATTCCAAAATAGCAAATACTAATAATTCAAGTTCAAAAAAGCAAAAGCAATCCAAATTTCAACAAAGTGATCATAGAAATAATTCAAGTTCAAATCAAGTAGTAAAAGAGTAGTAAAAAATCTGAAAAGTTAAGTTTCAATTAAAAAAAAAAAAAACTAAAAGAAAATTCTGAAAATCAAATCGGTTTTCGGATCGGGTCGGTTAATCGCTGTCCTAAACCGAAACCGAACCGAAAACCGAAACTTACTAAAATATATAACCGAAAACCGAACCGAATTTTCGGATCGGTTTTCGGTCCCAACCGAATTTTCGGTTTCGGTTCGGTTCGGTCGGTTAACCGATCCGTGCACACCCCTAGCTGCACTAATCTAGTCAGGATCATCAAGCTGTTTTATTACCATTTCTGGTAATAAAGCAGAATGCATGAAAGCTGATGCAGCTTTGTGTTGTTCCTTATTAAGCAAACATTTATTAGCTTTGTCTTTAGCTTGGGTAATCCAAGGTCTGATAGGTTATCTTTTGAATTCATAAATATAGCTTAAGTAATGTAATTTGTGAGTAATGCGCCGCATTCATATCTCACCACTACAGCTTCATTCAATAAAAAACTACTTGAGCAAATCTATTATGTTCTTCATGAACTATACATACATTTATTTTTATGATTTGTATCTGTTACTTTAGTCTCTTCAAACATTAAGGAACGCAAGCAAATAGTTGAGAAATTGATAGTATCAATATGAATGATAACAAAGCAAAGAATGATAAGAAATCTAGAATAAAAGTAGATAGCTTGATCAAGTGAAGAAACAAAAGCATATTAAATTGCTGGGCGAAAGAAAAAAGTGGCTGACAATCGGTAAAAACAAAGAATAATGGAGCATTTGTTCGTCAACAATCATCCTGTCTTGATTTTGATTTGTTGTAGGATTGTATTCTTTAGATTTAGAAAATATTAAATTAAATGTCGTGTAAAAGCAGGTTTGATTGTTGGTGTTTTATATAATTTTCGCGATTAGTCACCGTTTTAATTAATATATCCAACACTACAACTTATTGGACAATTAGATAAATAAAGACCACTTTTTTACTTTTTCAACCATATCCCGAGCAATTTTCCTACGTCCAAAAATCTCCGAGCAGCCCAGGCCTGCAAACATTGCCTCGCACTTATAATTTGCAAGAAGTAAATAGTTAGTCTGAAATGGAGGGGAGGAACTTCACTCTCATACAGACTGTCTCAGTAGCTGCCGTCTTCACCAGCGTCTCTTTCTGGTGTTCACGTTGCCATTATCTCTCTTATTTCTTTTAAATATTGTGATGTAAATTCCCTTTCTAAATCAATGTCAGGTATGGGTTTATGTTCGGCAGAGAGGGAACTCGGCGCCTAGATCTACTTCTCGCTCTGCACCGGACCACTCTTGAAATGGTTATAATCATAACTCCCTTTACGGAAACACTAAAATCCTGTTAATTGTGTAGCCTGGACAGTAGATGCTATGGTGGTTCATTTCAGTATTATCGATTTGATTGTTCCGCTCCTCAAACCTCGCTTATTGCACTCTCATTCTTAATTTCAACTAACCAAATGGAATCAAGTTCG
The DNA here is from genome assembly GCA_958295605.1 of Ajuga chamaepitys. Taxonomy (NCBI): domain Eukaryota; kingdom Viridiplantae; phylum Streptophyta; class Magnoliopsida; order Lamiales; family Lamiaceae; genus Ajuga; species Ajuga chamaepitys. Next base: position 21,379,332 of record OY282498.1, on the reverse strand, counting down.
CATTTGCACATAGTTTCTGCCGCGTTACATATTAATCAGTGCCGGATTTAAACTATACATTTTAGCTAATCACTAATTTCAGAGCCGATTCAGTTTTGTAAGAATTCAAACCCAAGCCTTTGACATGTTCCTTTTTGCTCTGCTGTGATGGGGAATAGATCATACGACTCACTAAGGTTGTGTTTGCCTTGGACACTATCTGAAATGTAATCTATAAGCAATACTCTTCTTTCTAGTTTGTGAAAGTTGAGCCCTAGAATATTATAATTAAGTTTTTAGTATGCTCTTCCATTTTCTTGCACCAAACATACTTCTGTGTGAGTCCATTGATTATTCTGAAAACGTAGGTGATAGATTATGAAAATGCTTTTTATATTCCATATTGTATGGATTTAGCGGAGGAGATTCACCCTTGGCTTTGGGAGCAACGCATTAGAAGAGTTGAGTTTACTGTAACATTCTATGTATCACCACAACCTAATTCTTGCTTTTCCTTATCAAATTCGGGATGTTCCATTAAGGAGAATGGTGAAGCATTATGGAAGTGAAGATTCCAGCTATCTGTTGCTCCATTTGGAAAAAGAAAATTTTATATTGTAGAACGCATATAGGAAGTTGAGGGCAGAACTTCAGGGTGACTTCTTCGGAATTGAACCATAGAAATTTTGAAAATATTCCATATCGCAGAAGATTGGAGTTATGTTTTGTAGCATTCTTTGTCTGTTTTGTAAGGGATATCTCCTCCCTTGTACCTGTTGTTTCTTATAATTAATATAATTTTTCTGTTTCTTTTCCAAAAGATAGGGGCAAAAAAATGTTCACACTTCGCTTTGGTGAGAAAACAGTAATTGTAAATGTAGTATGATAGCGCATAATGTAATTGACATTTGTAATAAGTCATCAACCAACTGGGTAGCCAGAGTTAAAATATCATGCTTGACTACCTAAACCACACCATCACATTCAAGCGTTTTGTTGCAGAATATTAATGTCAAATCTTGTTCCATTATAATTGGAAAACATTCTGTACTAAAGAGTATGTTAATGCTGGAATTATTATTGAATCATTGACTTATTGCTATGATAATTGAAAATATTATATGGTTGGTTTTATGCATTCTCCACACCTCCGTCAGAACTTTTGACTCACATTCCAACACTAGAAATAGTTATTTCTTCAAATACTGGATTTCCACATCTAAACCAGCATAATATTTTTTTTCTCTATAGTTTATGGTAACATCGTGTAAATTGTTCAAGTCTTTACTTGTTGGTACTTTGCTTTATAAGATTACTTGTTGGTATTTGTTGTCTGTACTTGAGTAAATTATAGAATAAAGAGTAATTGCTGAGTGCTTCTTATGTAAAAAGATGGTTGAACTCTTACTACTGCAACATCTATATGATGTGATATATGCTGCTCCAACAGCTGCTCAGCATGAATTAAGTATCAAACTACAATTGCAATTCTGAGCTTATTTTTCATCGAATTTACCTCCTCTAATCCTGACTCTTATGGAACTCAATGTTGAGATCAACTTAATATTCACTAGGTTTTCTGAAAGTACCATTCATCCACAAGGGCAAATCAACGACAGTGTTCATATCCCATAACGCTACCCAGAGATACAGTGTCAATATCAGATACGGCACAGCCTTACAGCAATGTCCTTAAGTGAAGCAACCTGTTAATAAAACTGAAATTATGTATCTCCAGCTATACAATAGATTAAGTACAATTAGGTTTCAAAATACTAATCTATGTAATTCCAATTTGTTAAATACAGTATTATCGAATTCACAATCTAAGTGAAACTGTGATAGGTTCGTCAAATTGAAACTTATTGTAAGTGGAAAGAAGTCAAGAAAGAAGGTAATATAAGTGAAAACTTATTGAGGTAAATAAGTTATAAATAAAATTGGTATGTTAGCAGTTTAGCATGCTAAGAAGCTGATATTTTCTGTATTATTGAAACTAGTGCATGATTTTCAAAGAAAGAAATGAAAAAAGAGATAAAGAAAACCTTAATAATGCAGACAGAACTAAAGATGTAAGTTTCATGAATCAACACAAACCACATTTAAAGTAGTTCGACTGCAAAGATAATTGCAAATTGATAGATCTACCATGCCCTCTTAGTACTCCTGCTTAATTTTGGAGCCATTCTTGGAGGCAGGATTTACTAACGTGATATGGCATGTGGAGCGATTGGACTGTATCCTAGCATCCCAACATTGAATAGCTAGCTAAACACTGGAAACGTGCTCATGATTGGGCTTGTGAAACTGATTATTAAACTAGTTTCAGAAGCTGAGTCTTCAAAATTCTAAAAATAATGTTGAAGGAAGCAAGCAAAGGAAATTAGATTTGAAACAGTTTCAGATACCAACCCAAACCTAAAAAATGCACGTTTTTAGAGCTTGTAAAAGGGTTTTCATCTAGTCTTATTTGAAGGGTTAGCCTTGAAAAGTAAATTCAAATAATATGTTACGATGCATTGGCAGGTGTCAAGGATGAGATTTTCAAGTGAACTGGAACTTTTCCGTAATTTGTTATTGGATGTCAGTAAGAATAATACTAAACTAGTTTCAGATGCTGAGTCATCAAATAATGTTGAAGGAAGCAAGCAAAGAAAATTAGATTTGAAACAGTTTCAGATACCAAGCCAAACCTAAAATGCACGTTTTTAGAGCTTGTAAAAGGTTTTCATCTAGTCTTATTTGAAGTGTTGGCCTTGAAAAGTAAATTCAAGTAATATGTTACATATGCATTGGCAGGTGTCAAGGATGAGATTTTCAAGTGAACTGGAACTTTTTCCGTAACTTTTTATTGGATGTCAGTAAGAATAACTGCCGAATGTACTCAATATTTGGTGAGAAGCTTCAGCATAATGCATCTTGGAAGCATGCATTTCTATTATTGCCCTTTTTTGTATTGGCTATGCACTATTGAATGCCTTCCGTTTAACTATTCTGAATTATATATGATAGTATACTTGCACGAGATAATACTGATCTTGATGGATGGTGGAAACAGGGCATGCTTCTATCTATTGTTAATTGATACCCTTGATAACTGAAACTACTCAACTAGCTTGCTTGCAGAATTTTCCATGTAATGTGCTGTACGTTTTTCAAGCTCCACTACTTTCCAATTTATGTGCGGATCCATTTTATGGAGAAGTTATTTTTGTTATGAGTCCATATTTTGATGATAGGAGTTTAATGAAATTGTTCCTTTACATTCTTTCTCATTTTACTTTGCCATCTGGAAGAAACTATTCATAGGCTTGTGAATGACCTGAATCTTGTTTACTTAATTCTATTCTCATCTCATTTTTAGAAAAGCATGGATCTTCTGAAAATTTGTATGATGCGCTACTTTTATATACATTTGTAGAAGCTTGTACAATGCTGATTTAGTCCTCCAACCTTCACAAATAATACTTATGAAGAAAAAGAAACGTGCATAACTCAACACTCCAACTCCTAATAATGATAATTAAAGAAATGAACAGTATTTTTACGTTGTATGTAGAAAGCATCATTATCAAAACGGTGAAAGATCAGAGTCGATCTCTTCAAGATCTATCTGCATGCAAACCATTAATGTGCAACAAGTATTGGGGGAGCGCCTAGGTCCATATTGTTCGTCTTTTGGTCATGGCTCCCAAAATAATTCTCTTTTTCGCTTTGTGTTTCATCTCAAATAATTTGGGTGGCTTTTGGTTATTACCATAGCAGCAGTTGTTCTTTTGGAGGTAGTATACATGAAGCAAGTTGGTAGTTCTGCACTTGTGGTTTTAACTTTACTTCTTTCATCTCAAATATGTCGCTCAAAAGTTCCCTCTTAAATAAGCTAATTCAGTGACGTATGACTCTCAAAAGTTACTTTTGACAATAATAAAATAAGAACTTACTTATCTACTTTTACCTAAGACTCCAATATTAATTTATTTTGGACAGAAGGAAGTATACATACATAATACAAATATTGTCCTATTACCTCATCTTTGGAGTGAACCATTCCGTTGTGCTTATGACCATTTGTTTCTTTATTTTACCAATGATTGTATCCTTTTTTAGCTTTGTTGTTTCATGTTTGTATGCAATATTGCATCTTGGCCCATTTGCTTCTTGATATTTCTCCACTTATTCATCATACAATCCTGCGTGTTCTTCTTTTATTTGGCATCCATATACGCATTAACTATCTAATCAACAGTACTAGTATCACGTTATATTGATAGTAGAATTTACAATATCAGTACATTTCAACTAAAGCCTGTAGACATTGAAACTGTATTATTCTATATAGTTAAACAAATAGGAGAGAAATGACACAAAAGATTTGTGCAGGAAATGAATACCCATAAATTCTCAAAAAAAGATTTATATTAGTTAAGCTTCTTATTTCTCTGGCTCCCCTTGGATCCCTTAGGTAGTTCTCTTAAGCTTTAAGTAACTCTTGTCTCATACTCATCCTCTTTTAGTCTGCTCTGAGACCAGGCTTTGGCTAGAGTAGAGCAAGGTGAACCTTGTAACATTTTTGGTTTGTCTGCAACTACTATGTGTTTGTGGAGCACTTAAGTTTGCTAGATATATCATGTATCATTCGTTATACAAGGGCAGCTGCAGCAGTTTCACTTATGCTCCTCTGCTTGAGGAACCCCACATAGAGGTCTGTCCCAATCCTATCACTCTCTGGAAGCCACGTGCTTTGACCACCTTCTGACATACTTTTCACAAATCCAACCAAATTCCTCCAATTTTCTGCTTCAAATAACCGCTTATTCATTCTTAAGTAAGTAAATGCAGCGAGCGCATTTCCTGAATCTGATCTGCTTGTTTCCAGAATCTGAGTGTATGCCCCTCCATCGTACCTCTCCAGTGCATTTTCTCCAGCGAGTTCTGTTCTAGCAGTTGTAGTTGCCATCTTTACTTGCCTTACTAGATCTTCTGGGGAGCAGTTTGCTTTATCTGGCTGATCTCCATCTCTCATTTCCATACAAGTAAAGTTGAATACAACACCATATCTAGCCATCATTCTTGCTATGGGTAGGTAGCCGTCTCGATGCCTAGTATTATAGTATCCTGCTGTTAATTCTGCTGCATGCGATCTTGTTTTGTAATGCCAATGAATTCCGGCGACCTTGGCGGACAGTTTGGTTCCACTTCCTTGATATATACTTTCTGCTGCCTTGAGTATTTTTTCTCCATGATCTAGTAGCTTTCCGGAGTACCACTCCAGAAAAAACTGCCCGTATTCGCTCTGCCATGTACCATCCCTCCGGAAAAACCCGGTATCTTCCGGGAATTGGTTGTATTGTCCTGCGTCGTGGGGTCCTCGTTGTCCCCACTCGTCCTTCCCAATTGACTTTGCTGCTGCAGCCAGTGAAGCTCTCATATACTGCTTTGCATACGTGGACAAAGTAATACATAAACATGAAAAATCTATTCTATACGTGCAAGGACCATTTGTGGAAATTACTTGCCTTGTCATAGCACTGGAATTCACCTATTCCAGGAAATCTCCAGGTGCCATTGCTTTCTGGATAGGATGGATATCTTAGCTCTCCACAGGGTCCCATTCCCACTTGGATCTCCTGCATTACACCAAACAAATTTGGATATTGCCTCTTCCTTTTGTCCATCATTTAATAAAATGAATCGCTAACAATTAATGCCATAATGATGCAATATGGATTATTAAGATATTTATTACTAGGCCTTTAATATTTTCTTTGTTTTCTCTTGTTCCACTTGCCCTCATTCTTCTTGTACTCTAACTCCCTGAGCTCTTAAGTTTTATTCAACCTAGACTATAAGTTATTCGAAACAAAAACTGCTTTTCAATGAGGAATTGGCTGAAATGATTACTCTGGTCAATGTTTTATTGTGCAATCTAAAATTCTTTTTTATCTGCATTTATAATTTTCATGATCTTTATCTAAAACAAGTCTTATTGTATGGCCTTTATGCCCCTTATTTCCATCCTATCAGGACTCTGCTTTAACATCTTTTTGCTGCTTCAGTTTTGATGAAGAAGCAAGGAAATAGAGTATACAAAACGAAAGGCTCCCTATCTTATCTTAGTATCTTTTCTTACAGTCTTACTTATTTCTTCACACCATCAGAATAGTACTGAAAGTTTAGTATTATGATCAGAAAGTTTACAGAAGGATACAGAAAGAATTAGAAGGCTTACCACAATAACCTCTCCAAGGTAGTCATTGAATCTCTCTTTAAAATTCCTCATGTAGTCAGAATAGACCTGGATAGGTGTCCTTCCTCTAAGAACTGGGAGTGCGTCGCAACCCAAGGATATGTACTCAGGGTTGCGGCGACCTGATTTATCTGTATAAACAAGGTCAGGGTTCTTGCTAATCTCTTCCAGGACCCATGGCGGTAGAGGAATACTGCAAAATACCAGACCAGAAAATTGTATCCTTTAGAAGGTGGGTTAAGGAAAATAAATCTTTATGGATCCCTCTCAATTAATAGTTATGATGATGAGCAGACCAGAAGCAATAAATAACATCTGGAAATTGAGTGTGATGACCATAATCCTAACTGGAGTTGAGAATTAATGTAGACCATCCGCAACAAGTCTGTTTATTTCTATATATTCTTGAAATAAGACTAGTAGTAATATCTAGTCTAGCTAGTTGGCGTATCTGGTGATCCAGCATATTAAACTCGGTAAAACTTCTAATTCTAGCTAAAGAATAAATCAGAAGTTCCATTTAGAAGACGGACTGCAAGGAGGATGGATATACGCGAAACGAATGACACAGACCAATAAGTTACACGTATATAGCAGGCAGGGTTCTTGTTTCACTTGACAATAAGGTAGGTGTTTGCATCAATGAAGTATTTAGAAGAGGATTTGTAAAAAGAGGAAAAAGAAGCAATTAAAATAATATCAGACGTACGTGCAAGAATCTCCAACATTTCCCCCACACTGATGAAAAGACATGACTGCTTGAAGCTTCAAGCCGAGCTTTTCGACCATCTTTATGAGCTCAGCATAGCCTTCCCAATTGTATTTCAAAGGTCCATCTTTCTCTACCAGGCCCCACCATACATCAACCATGACTCCTTCAATTCCAGCACTCTTTAATGCCATCAAGCTAGCTAACATGGCTCTTGGTTTGTTTAAAGTCCCCCCAAAAGATATGGTGTCAAGCGGTAGCATGATAAAAACAGGTACCTTCAAATTGTTGTGTTTGTGTGGAGCTGCCATCGCGTGTAGTATTTCTCTCTCCTCATTTTTCCACCCTTCTGCTCGTGAAACCTGACCTTCTTGTGTTGGATTCTTTGCCCGCAGCTGGCCTGATGTTTTTGTTTGAGCAAAGCCAACTACACTAGAGAAATCATCTTGAGTTTTACAACTTCTGTTATCATTAGGATTGACAAGTGAAGTTGAAGAATGAAGTGTTAATGCCATTTTCGTTTCCTTGATGATTGAATAGAAAGAATAAGAAGTAGAAGAGGAAGAAGAAGAAGAAGAAAATATGTGTGTGGAAAGATGAGGGTTGCAGGCATTTATTTATCAAGATAGCCTATTCTTCGGGTAACAAGACAATTTTGGTGGGGTTCTAGTTTGAAAGGAAAAAAGTGGAAAAGATCAAAGTAGTCGCTTTGATCTTTGTCTTTACTTGAATGCGCTTTTTCCATGAAAAAGTGAGAAAAAGGAATATTCTATGAATTTGACGATTTCCTTTTTAAATATCTCTTTTGTGTATCTTGAAGGTATTTGGCAATTCATTGATAAATATAATTGTATTGCTTTGTAGATCTATAGGATTCTAGTTACATTGATATGGTAAGAATTGCTGCACTGGTAGACTACAACGCACGTGGCACATTGACACTTAATACCTAAGTTACATATAATAATGGATGCTTAATTTTCTTCATATGATAAGTTTATGGTATTTTATTTTAAGAATATTTGTTAATTGCGCATCCTTGTAATCTTGACTGCATTTTAAAGTTGTTGATGCAGGGAGATATGTTTGGAGGCTCAAATTAGAGAAATGAAGTATTAAATCAGTTGAGTAGTATCTTTTTCATTTTGTAAGGAGTGACCTTTAGTGGTGTTTCGATATGTCTCGTGCATCTTCTACATCCACATAATATCGAAAATGGTGGGGAAAAGATGCTTACGAATGTGCCCAGCTATTTGCTGTCATATCTGTGTTTATATGTATTGTTACTTCCACATGATTTTAGAAGATTAATTGTCATATTTCATGTCTCTATCTTACTTGAAAGGAGGAGAGAGAATGAAAGTAATTGAAGTTGGATGAACAAAGCAGCTAGCCCTGTGGGGAGTCTTAGCCATATCTCTCTCTGTGATGAACAATGAGTGGTTTTCCTTTGCTGTGGCCCATCAACTTTGCTTGCTTCTTAATTTGCATTTTATGTGGTTTTAAATAATGTAATGTTCTTTTTCTATTTTATTTATTTATTTTGGAATTCCAGTGGCTTGTTTCTTTGGGTTTTAGGATAAGAATGAAACGAGGATTTCTCTCAAGACTAGAATTTGTGGTTGTAACAGACTCTGCTTGCATTTTCCTAAAATTGCTTTCTTTTATACTTGTGAGTTTTTCCATTTTCTTTCATGTTCTACATAAAAATTTGAATAATTTTATTTAAGTGTTTTAGGTATCATGATTTATGATTCATGTTTTGGATACGAGTTTAGATTGTGGTAAAGATTGATGGATCATAGTTCATTGTTTTATTGTTCCAGGTTGATGATCCATTGTTAGACGTTTAATTTTTTAGTGCAGGGAGGGAGGGAGGGTGTGTGGTTTTGTCCGAGTCTCTATTGCAGGAGTGCACTGTGTACACACACCCTGGTTTGAAAATGTATTAGTTATTATTTATTTAATTTTCTGTAGAAATTGAAAAGAGTGGACCAGTATTTGGTTGTTGGGTTAATGTAGAAATGTGTAGCATTGTCTGGTGAATGGTGAGAATTGTAACACTATTTATACGTCGATCGGCTGGCTGGCATCATGATATATCTGCAGCTTTTTAATTTAAGATCCCATTAGGAGTGGAGTAGTTCTCTTATACCGTGTACGGATCTTAAATTGATGCCGTTCCGGTCGTGTGTGCACATTTCTTTGACCATCTTTATCAATAACTTCACACAACTTAATCTAAATTATTCATTTTTGTCTCATCCGTATACATAATCTACATCAAAACCTAACTTCAATATTTTTATATCAACAATTTAACTCAACATTTTAATAAATATTACTCCTTCCGTCCCGACTTAACCTGCCTAGGTTGACCGGGCACGGGGATTAAGAAAAAGCAGTTGACTAAGTGAAAATGCTGACTTTTTTATTTTTTGGACTTTTTTAAGTAGAGGGATTAGTGTGTTAACACTTCCCTCCACTTTTATTAATCCAAAAAAAAATTCCTGTTCAAAACATGCAGAAAATCTGGCAATTAAAAAAAAAAACAGAACACAAATTAAAGGCCAACAAAACAGCAATGTATTTGAAATTTTTGGTGGGAATTTTTCCCACCAAAATCAAAATATTTACATATTTCCACCATAATTGAACATCAAAATTACACCCAAAATTTCAAACTTAAATTCACACAGATCCAAACTGTTTCAGCTATAAATACAGTCATTTAATGCTGCTAACATTATGTTACAGACTTTAAAGCAATTTTACAGCAAAAATGGGGGGGAACAAAAAGGGCAAAAATACATCTCCGTCAGATCGACTTCAGATTGCATAGCGTCTTCTCGGCCACAACATTAATGGCAAGCTAAACGACGGCATCACTCTAGAAGTCGCTACATCATTCGGAGTTTTCGTCCGGACGGTCCGTTCCATTTGGCAAACTGCGAGGCAACAAATTTCAGAGGGGCTGCCGATTTCATTTCCACAGGTTAGACCAAGACCACCTTCATCACAACCCTTAAAGCTGGATGAAGAAGCCATTATAGCCATCCCTTTCTCAAATAGAGGCTCTGTAAGGAGATTAGCTAAGGAACTAGAGGTCAGTAAATCACAAGTTGGAAGATGGATAAAGGCTGGCAGCCTCAAAGCACACATAAATGCAATCAAACCAGCTTTGACTGATGCAAATACGCTTCATAGGATCAAATACAGCCTCAGTTTTTTAGCTAAAGATATTATCAGCAACAACAACAGCTTTGGAAGCATGCATAATATCATCCATATCGACGAAAAATGGTTTTACATGCAACGATCAAGTGAAAGGGTTTACAAACTGCCAACAGAAGATGATCACTACCGTGCTTGTAAGAGTAAGCGATTTATTCCAAAGGTAATGTTTATGGCAGCCGTTGCAAGACCGCATTATACAGCCGAAGGGGAGTGGTACACGTGTTTCGTGCACGCACTTTAGGGCACTTTTAGTGTCATTTTAGTGTCAATAATGTGCATAATCACGTTTATTTAGTGCTTTTATACTCTCATGGGTAAAATAATGCGTTTGTGCTGTTTTTGTGTTAAGACAGGTGAAAAAGGGTCGAAAAAGAACATCAAACGACCGCGGAGTCGAGGGATCGATCGAGGCAACAAAAGGAAGGACTAACTGAAGATCTCGGCCGAGACAGGATGCAAATCTCGGCCGAGATGAGTCTCCAGGGGATTTCATGAAGAATTGCAAAAATGGAGATCTCGGCCGAGATGAAATCAAATCTCGGCCGAGATGAGTCAAATCCTAAAAAAACCTAATTTTCTCTTTTTACGTCTCGGCCGAGATGCAACCCAATCTCGGCCGAGATTAGCCTTCGACCAATAACTTCACACAACTTAATCTAAATTATTCATTTTTGTCTCATCCGTATACATAATCTACATCAAAACCTAACTTCAATATTTTTATATCAACAATTTAACTCAACATTTTAATAAATATTACTCCTTCCGTCCCGACTTAACCTGCCTAGGTTGACCGGGCACGGGGATTAAGAAAAAGCAGTTGACTAAGTGAAAATGCTGACTTTTTTATTTTTTGGACTTTTTTAAGTAGAGGGATTAGTGTGTTAACACTTCCCTCCACTTTTATTAATCCAAAAAAAAATTCCTGTTCAAAACATGCAGAAAATCTGGCAATTAAAAAAAAAAACAGAACACAAATTAAAGGCCAACAAAACAGCAATGTATTTGAAATTTTTGGTGGGAATTTTTCCCACCAAAATCAAAATATTTACATATTTCCACCATAATTGAACATCAAAATTACACCCAAAATTTCAAACTTAAATTCACACAGATCCAAACTGTTTCAGCTATAAATACAGTCATTTAATGCTGCTAACATTATGTTACAGACTTTAAAGCAATTTTACAGCAAAAATGGGGGGGAACAAAAAGGGCAAAAATACATCTCCGTCAGATCGACTTCAGATTGCATAGCGTCTTCTCGGCCACAACATTAATGGCAAGCTAAACGACGGCATCACTCTAGAAGTCGCTACATCATTCGGAGTTTTCGTCCGGACGGTCCGTTCCATTTGGCAAACTGCGAGGCAACAAATTTCAGAGGGGCTGCCGATTTCATTTCCACAGGTTAGACCAAGACCACCTTCATCACAACCCTTAAAGCTGGATGAAGAAGCCATTATAGCCATCCCTTTCTCAAATAGAGGCTCTGTAAGGAGATTAGCTAAGGAACTAGAGGTCAGTAAATCACAAGTTGGAAGATGGATAAAGGCTGGCAGCCTCAAAGCACACATAAATGCAATCAAACCAGCTTTGACTGATGCAAATACGCTTCATAGGATCAAATACAGCCTCAGTTTTTTAGCTAAAGATATTATCAGCAACAACAACAGCTTTGGAAGCATGCATAATATCATCCATATCGACGAAAAATGGTTTTACATGCAACGATCAAGTGAAAGGGTTTACAAACTGCCAACAGAAGATGATCACTACCGTGCTTGTAAGAGTAAGCGATTTATTCCAAAGGTAATGTTTATGGCAGCCGTTGCAAGACCGCATTATACAGCCGAAGGGGAGTGGTACACGTGTTTCGTGCACGCACTTTAGGGCACTTTTAGTGTCATTTTAGTGTCAATAATGTGCATAATCACGTTTATTTAGTGCTTTTATACTCTCATGGGTAAAATAATGCGTTTGTGCTGTTTTTGTGTTAAGACAGGTGAAAAAGGGTCGAAAAAGAACATCAAACGACCGCGGAGTCGAGGGATCGATCGAGGCAACAAAAGGAAGGACTAACTGAAGATCTCGGCCGAGACAGGATGCAAATCTCGGCCGAGATGAGTCTCCAGGGGATTTCATGAAGAATTGCAAAAATGGAGATCTCGGCCGAGATGAAATCAAATCTCGGCCGAGATGAGTCAAATCCTAAAAAAACCTAATTTTCTCTTTTTACGTCTCGGCCGAGATGCAACCCAATCTCGGCCGAGATTAGCCTTCGACCAATAACTTCACACAACTTAATCTAAATTATTCATTTTTGTCTCATCCGTATACATAATCTACATCAAAACCTAACTTCAATATTTTTATATCAACAATTTAACTCAACATTTTAATAAATATTACTCCTTCCGTCCCGACTTAACCTGCCTAGGTTGACCGGGCACGGGGATTAAGAAAAAGCAGTTGACTAAGTGAAAATGCTGACTTTTTTATTTTTTGGACTTTTTTAAGTAGAGGGATTAGTGTGTTAACACTTCCCTCCACTTTTATTAATCCAAAAAAAAATTCCTGTTCAAAACATGCAGAAAATCTGGCAATTAAAAAAAAAAACAGAACACAAATTAAAGGCCAACAAAACAGCAATGTATTTGAAATTTTTGGTGGGAATTTTTCCCACCAAAATCAAAATATTTACATATTTCCACCATAATTGAACATCAAAATTACACCCAAAATTTCAAACTTAAATTCACACAGATCCAAACTGTTTCAGCTATAAATACAGTCATTTAATGCTGCTAACATTATGTTACAGACTTTAAAGCAATTTTACAGCAAAAATGGGGGGGAACAAAAAGGGCAAAAATACATCTCCGTCAGATCGACTTCAGATTGCATAGCGTCTTCTCGGCCACAACATTAATGGCAAGCTAAACGACGGCATCACTCTAGAAGTCGCTACATCATTCGGAGTTTTCGTCCGGACGGTCCGTTCCATTTGGCAAACTGCGAGGCAACAAATTTCAGAGGGGCTGCCGATTTCATTTCCACAGGTTAGACCAAGACCACCTTCATCACAACCCTTAAAGCTGGATGAAGAAGCCATTATAGCCATCCCTTTCTCAAATAGAGGCTCTGTAAGGAGATTAGCTAAGGAACTAGAGGTCAGTAAATCACAAGTTGGAAGATGGATAAAGGCTGGCAGCCTCAAAGCACACATAAATGCAATCAAACCAGCTTTGACTGATGCAAATACGCTTCATAGGATCAAATACAGCCTCAGTTTTTTAGCTAAAGATATTATCAGCAACAACAACAGCTTTGGAAGCATGCATAATATCATCCATATCGACGAAAAATGGTTTTACATGCAACGATCAAGTGAAAGGGTTTACAAACTGCCAACAGAAGATGATCACTACCGTGCTTGTAAGAGTAAGCGATTTATTCCAAAGGTAATGTTTATGGCAGCCGTTGCAAGACCGCATTATACAGCCGAAGGGGAGTGGTACACGTGTTTCGTGCACGCACTTTAGGGCACTTTTAGTGTCATTTTAGTGTCAATAATGTGCATAATCACGTTTATTTAGTGCTTTTATACTCTCATGGGTAAAATAATGCGTTTGTGCTGTTTTTGTGTTAAGACAGGTGAAAAAGGGTCGAAAAAGAACATCAAACGACCGCGGAGTCGAGGGATCGATCGAGGCAACAAAAGGAAGGACTAACTGAAGATCTCGGCCGAGACAGGATGCAAATCTCGGCCGAGATGAGTCTCCAGGGGATTTCATGAAGAATTGCAAAAATGGAGATCTCGGCCGAGATGAAATCAAATCTCGGCCGAGATGAGTCAAATCCTAAAAAAACCTAATTTTCTCTTTTTACGTCTCGGCCGAGATGCAACCCAATCTCGGCCGAGATTAGCCTTCGACCCAGCAGCTGAAAATCTCTTTTTCACGTCTCGGCCGAGGCACACTTGCATCTCGGCCGAGATTCCTTACCCTGTTTTAAAATCCTGAATGCGATTTTTCCTATTTTTTACTAGCACTTTCTCTCCTTATATATATATCATCCCATTCGAATTTAACCTAACCTAGAACCCATCCCCCCACACATAATCAGCCACTTTTCTCCATTGGAAGCAAATGAATGGAAGGGGGTTGAAGATCTTGATCTTCAGGCCTAACCTTTGGTTCTTTCTATCCTATTTTCATGTTTTCTTTAATTTTCTGTTATTTTATCTTTGTATTAGGTAAAATGGGTGGCTAGCACCCTTTTGTTCACTCTTGATTATTGTGGAACCTTGAGTTCAAGACATTTATGTGATTATTACGGTTAATGTTACCGAAAATATTGTGTATTCAAGTGTTTTGTGTTATTTGCTGTTATTGAGTCACATTTATGAATTGATTATTGGATTGATCACCCTTTAAGGGATTTGTGAATGTGTTGCTAGAATAGGAAATTACTATCCGTTATTGTAGGATTTCCGATTCCCGTGTAGCAAACAATAGATTTATTTATTGGTGATAACACAAAGTTCAACCACTAAAACCGAGCTTGCGAGTTTTATGTTGAATTTATCTCGTTGTCCTAGTGTTTAATGCATTTGGTGATTGAATCTAAGAGAGCTTGTTCGAGGATTCGGTTAAATTGAATAGGGTTAGTCGAAGAGCTTGTTTTGATTAACTAAGATTAAGGGATAACAAGGCTATTAGAGCTTGTTAATAGCCTTGAGATAAGGGCTAGAATCACAATTGAATAGGGCATTAACAATAGTTGCATAAATCGTCCAAGACCTCGGTGAAACATGATCAAGGGTAAATCGTTTTGTTATTTAAAAAACCAAAAATCTATAAAAATCTCTTTAATTGTCTTTGTTTATTTAGGTGTTACTACCTCCGTCCCAGCTATTCTTGCACTGGGAGGATTGACACAAGTATTAAGAAAAATTGCTTTTTGGGATTTTGTTGACTTTTCAAAGGTGAATTAAGGGTGGAGATTGAGGATGAAGATTTTGAGGGTGTAGATTATATTATAACTTTCCTTTTTAAGGGTGTGCAAGTTTAGCTGGGATGGACGAAAATGGAAAGTGTGCAAGTTTAGCTGGGACGGAGGGAGTAGTTGTTATTTCATTAAAATCCCCCCCACTTCTTTATTGTTTTCTAGCTTATTTACTTCATGTTTCTCGATCATAATAGCTTAATACAATGAAGCAAAATTGTTCGACCGTTCCTCGTGGGATCGACCCTTACTTGCCACTCTACTTTTTGGATTAAACTAGGCATACATTTAGCCTTACTGTTTAAATTTTGATTAAACTAGCAATATATATGTTTATACGCTAAATTTCTTTGTATGAGCATCACTAAGTAAATATAAATCGAATTATTATGCTTGTGGGAAATAAGATTATATATTATATTTATTTTCAATGATTTAGAAGAATGAAATTGATGTACTTCATAAGTAACATTTATAAACATTACAACAAGAGAAAATAATAATTGATTTACGAATTTTATTGAATTAAAAAAGTATACGATAAAGTCATTTATATATATATATATATATATATATATAATGAAAAAGATGGAGGAAAGCAGTAAAAGTTGCTTATATATGAAATCAGTAAAAGACACATATGAAGATATAAAAACTATAAATGCATCGGTAGCAATATTGTGTAAATTTAAATACTATTGGTCTATACAATGGACCGATTTTATTCAAATAAGTCTATAAGTTGAACATCATTTTTAATCACATACCTTAAACACCTACATAAATATACTCACTGATGTAATACTTTTAATAGGTGATGTAATTTTAGTAGACTAAAGAAAAACTGTTATGCTAGAAAATTGGAGAGGGACATAAAAATCACAAGGTTTATAATAACTGGAGTTTAGACCGAGGTATGAAATTTTATTGTACTAATAATAGAAATAATAAAAATGGCAAACGTAAAAATTAGTGGACATGAATAGTTGCAATTCTTTTAAATATTTAAGATCTAACATTAAACAAATTATTAAATCAATAAAAATATTATACATAGATTTTTAAGCATATGTAATAACTTGATAAATGAATTTACTATGCTATATAAATTATAGGGTACAATAAAGAATAAAAAAGAACGATAAAAAAAATAATGAACTAAGTTATACTATGAATGATTCAATTGTACTATGTGAATGGTATCACATAATTAAACTAAAACATGCTGAAAAATAAAGAAAGTGAAATGTGAATGTTAATATTAACTTGACAATAGATTAGAAAAATAATTACGTCGAATAGAGTACTGTATAGTCTAAACAAAAAATAAAATGAGAGAAATAAAATCGGAATGCGTGGTTTAAACATGTATATATAAGACTTTTAAATGGATGTGCAATGTTTGAAAAATTAGGAGTATTTCACTATAACTAAATAAGGAATTAAAGACATTACAAATTAGTTAAAACATTTATTATATTTTATATAGATTGTAGCATGTGTCTTGATTGAAGATTATGAGACACTATGTATATAATCAACCTTCCATAAAAAATATTATTTAGTTAGAGTAGTAGGATAAGGTTAAGTGTATATTTCTATACATTAATTTGGTAGCGAGAAACGACGCTACCAGGTATCCACTAGACAGGCCAAAACAGTAACATTAGCATTTGACTATTCTGTATTCGTGCCAACCTAATTTTTTTTTTATATTCCACGACATATATGATAGGACAGTAGCGTGGTAAACATATCTAGTGTTGCAGGCTCAATCTTCTAAACCTGATATACATAAGTTTAACTTGCTCATGTGAATACACGGTATTCGTGCCATATAGTGATCGTGTGTGACCTAAAGCTAAACGACATGTGTAGTGATGCATAATTCCTGCATCACTACCTGCATATATATATATATATATATATATATCTGTTACATAAAGGAGCCCTCATACATGCATATATATGTGGTTGTAAGTTTACAGCCATTTGCAATAAATAATCAACAAAGTCTTAGAAACTGACTAACACTATCCCGGCCATGCCTCCAACACCTACGAGAATTTGGAAACCCCAGGCCGAATATTTCTACACAAACGGTTGGACACGTGAAATGCATGTGGCGCTCATTGACTCCATCGCAGGAACTTGTCTGAGGAGGAGCAGGCTACTAAGTGATTGTTACGAGGAGGCATTGGATTATGCGTTGTTCGACGTGGGGGTGGAGGCCGGGAAGGAATGGCCCTCTGCAAGGCTGTCAACTGAAATTGCAAGGCTAAGGGAGCGATACGATGTCTTCAAATGGGTTAAGGAGCACCGTTTAGTTCGTTACAACACCCAAACTAACAAGCTGTTCACCGACGACAGCACATGGGAGACTCTTACTGAGGTAATTTTGTAGACATTACTCTATAACATTTCGTAGTGCATTGAGATGCATGCATGCATGGCAATAACCTAGGTTTTTTGTTGATTAGAAATGCGAGTTGGCCGCTGCTTACTACCACGAAGGAGAACCTAATTGGGATCAACTACAAGATATCTTTGGTCGAGTCGAGAACACACCACCATCGGCAGAATCCAACAATCAATCTAGAATCATGGAGGTGGGTGGAGACAATGTCGACGGTGAAGACTGGGTGGGGGACGAGGGGTACGATGCCGAAGACGAGTACAATGACTACGACGGATGTTAGTTCAATTATCTTGTTTGGACAGGAGAATGTGAATGAGCCAAAATAACCTAATTTGATTTTGCTTTGTGCTTCATGACTGGCACGTGCCAACCCTGAATTTATCAATTGCCTGGGTCGTGCCATGCCCCTTCACACTCGCATTATACACCCCCTTCCTCAACGACAACCCCATTATCACGATGGCGATGAGTGTGATCCGACCACAACTTCTCGCTGCATTTGTTGCTTACTTTAAGTACTAATCTAAGCGTGGTCGCTGCATAAGTGTCGTGCCACCTTTACACTCGTGCCACAAAGGTGTTGGCACGACACTACATTTTGCACTATATTAATAACTGTACAACGACTAGCGAAACACTGGGAGTCATTCCGGGGTTTGAGATTAGTATAAACAACCCCCTTATTATTATCTTTGTGCACTCTTAACACCCTCGTGCCTGGTCATGCCATGCCCCTTCGCACTCGCATTATACACCCCCTTCCTCAACGACAACCCCATTATCGCGATGGCGATGAGTGTGATCCGACCACAACTTTTGCTTACTTTAAGTACTAATCTAAGCGTGGTCGCTGCATAAGTGTCGTGCCACCTTTACACTTGTGCCACAAAGGTGTTGGCACAACACTGCATTTTGCACTATATGAATAACTGTACAACGACTAGCGAAACACTGGGAGTCATTCCGGGGTTTGAGATTAGTATAAACAACCCCCTTATTATTATCTTTGTGCACTCTTAACACCCTCGTGCCTGGTCATGCCATGCCTCTTCGCACTCGCATTATACACCCCCTTCCTCAACGACAACCCCATTATCGCGATGGCGATGAGTGTGAACCGACCACAACTTCTCGCTGCATTTGTTGCTTACTTTAAGTACTAATCTAAGCGTGGTCGCTGCATAAGTGTCGTGCCACCTTTACACTCGTGCCACAAAGGTGTTGGCACGACACTACATTTTGCACTATATGAATAACTGTACAACGACTAGCGAAACCCTGGGAGTCATTCCGGGGTTTAATATTAGTATAAACAACCCCCTTATTATTATATTTGTGCACTCTTAAAACCCTCGTGCCTAGTCGTGCCATGCCACGACGCAGTCGCACCATAATCGTCTCTCTCAATCTCAAACACAGTTACGCTGGTAGAACGAAGCCCCGAAGGTTCACCCAACCTAAAGCTAGGTTAATTATGCATACCCATTTTAATATATAAGCATCTAGTGCAAAGAAAAGAAAAAAAAATTATTTAGCAGCTTCAAATTGTAAACCAGAAAAACAATGGCGCAAGGAAATAGAGAGAGGAGAGAGAATAAAATGAGGCAAGAGAAATAAAGAGAGAGGAGAAAGGAGAGAGAAGAAAGAGGAGAGAAAGACGGATGCCAGATGAGAGATGAAATGTCTTGTCATTGTCTTCTCATCTGTGACAGGGGAGGTGAGGGGGGGGGGGGGGATTCGGATGGGCGGATATGGTATATCAAAAAGCGGGGGTGGTTGCGGGTGGGGTGGGTCGGGGGTAAAGTGTGGGACTGGGGGGTGGTTCTGGGGGGTGGTTCGGGGGGTTAAGTTGAAAAAAAGCTAGATTCTATATATTTTTACAAACAAGTTAAATTCTATGTGTTTTTTACAAAAAGGGATAGTTTTGGTTGTGGAATTACGCCCACATTATACTGTATCAAAATTAATTCGGAACATCGGACAGTTTGATAAAAGCCTTCGCATACATGAAGCTCAAATGAATGCAATTAAACCCAAACAATATATTGCCAAGAAAATCAATAAACTGAATTTGTTATGAGCATACATGAAGCTCAAATGAATGAAATTAAACCCAACAATATATTGCCAAGAAAATTTATCTTACGCAGCCCTACAAAACAAGGAATAAAAATCATTTCAACTAATCAATAGCCAAGCTAAAATCAAAATTGCACTATCAACTCACTAAAGTAAATACAAAGAAATCAGATTTTCCACAGATCTACAGAATTAGAACAGGTATAAATTGCGAGCTAGGGTTTGTATTTGGGAATTTCATACCCGGAATCTCTCGCACACAGCGTAGCGCCGCCCAGGGTTCCTCTCAGTCCATGATGTTCGAAGGACGACGGCGTCACTGCACCTACATTGTAACTCCATCTCGCGTTGAAGGAGAGTTCTCGCGTTCAGGGGGGAGATGGGTCTGGTATTGCTGAAGATGAAATAATTTGAGGGTTGCCACTTCAATTAACAATTTAGTATAGGAGATTTTAATTTTGTTATGTTATTTTATTTAATGAATAAGATTAAAAAAAAAATTGAAATGTGCATTTAATAAAAAGAATATGGAATAGCCCCTTAAAAATAGCCATGTGACACGCACATGGCCAATATAGCTGGATTATATAGTCGAAATTGCAAAGTATAACAAATCGTGTAACAGAGATTGCAATCAGAAAAAAATAAAAAGTTTAGGTTGGTAAGTGAAAAAAGCCACAAAGTTTAGGTTGCAATATGTAATTAACCCTAAAATTAAAATGAAGTAGTCATGTTAGGTTTTTTCTTAAGAGAATTAAACTGAAGTTCGCCTCAATATATAATTATGCTTCACGGTTAGAGTAACGAAAAAGAAAAAGAAAAAAATTCATTGGTGGACTTTTTTGGCCCGATGGCTCGAGGTCCGTCAGGTTGCGCCTAGCATTTCTAGGCCCGAAATAAATCGAGCTCGACCCACCAACCCGGCATGGAACTACCCCTAGGCCCGACTGGGCCCAGCTCGGCCGCCCGAATTGCCATCTCTATCTCCAGCTATGCAACTTGGCCACATCAGCAGGTCACCATCTTGGCGACCAAACAACAACTCAAGAATCAGGTCAAACATACCTCACTTTTAGGGTTGCTTTTACATTGTATTTTGAGTTGCCGCTATTACATTAGAGGCAAAGTCTCATATGCACCAGTTTCACAGTGCAATCCGGGTTGTGTATCACTATTTATGCTTAAAGATATTACATGTCCTGAGTAAATGTATTACAATACATTTACTCAGGACATGTAATATGTTTAAGCATAAATCGTGATATATTTTCTGTATGATACCTTTACCTATAAAGTGTAATATATTTAGGTATAAATAGTAATACCTTTTGATCCACGACTCCAAAGATTCATGCAATTGGTGCACAAGAGACCTCCCATATGTCAGAATCAAGGATGAACATATCTCCGACACTCACAACCATTTTTTAAGAGGCCCAATATTAATATAGGAGGGCAATCGATATTTTCGTACATCAATTTTAAACACATCAATAAAATAAAATATAAAATTAATATCAGTAAATATCATGGATATTTTATAAAATATATTGAAAACCAAAAAATATCATTATCTATAGTGATATCAACAGTTTTCATGTTAAATAGATAATAATCAGTAAACTAATATCGATAAATAGGTCAATAATATTGGAAAATGCCAATGGTTATTGAGAAATATCAAAAAAATATAGGTGAATATGGAAAATATCAAGAAATGTAGGTCAATATAAAAAATGTCGAGAAATATCGAAGAATATCTGGGCGAAAATATCGTGAAATATTGGAAGAATATAAGAAATATCCGAGAATATCTAGATTTATTGAAAAAATTGGTAACTTTGAATTGTACTATTTGATTGGTTGTAAACAAAAGAAAAATAAATCGCTATAATTCTATAATGTAAAATATATTATGTGCTAGAAGTATAAGACTAAATTTTGCATGAAACTATTTCGGATGCATTGTAATACTAGAAAATAGTGTTATGGTATGTATTATTTATATATTTCTTAGATTTATAAGACTTTAAAAATTTGGATAAGATTTCAATATTTAAGTAAAATTTACATTTTTAGGGTTTATTTCCATCTGTAGCATGAACTATGATACTTTGTTTCACATGTAACTCGAGGTAAGAAAACGCGTTTGATTGCAACCTAGTGTAATCGTGTGTTTTAAGGTTGCAATCTTTTGTTAATTTTTGCATATTTTTCTAGCGACTTATAAAACACCATGTTCAATTGCAACCCAATGTAATCGCATTTTTGCCGTTGCAACATTTTGTTATTTATCACATTTTTTCGGATGATTTATGAAACGTGACTTGGACGCTTTTGGAGTAAGAATAAAATGATATATTACATTCCCTCAAAGTCTTGCATGTGACTCCCAGATGGGACTTCTTCAGCTAAAATAAAGTATTTTAAATATATTACTTTAGCAGAAGTGGAATTTTTATAAATACTTTGTTGATGGGTGCATCGAAGTGGAATTTGCATAAATACTTTATTGATAAATATATTGGAGTTATTATTAAATTGAATGGAGTAGAAGAGCATTCGGACTATATATATACTGAAATGAGGTAGCAAAATGAAATCTCATTTTCCTGAGTTGAAGACTCAAGACAGACAGAGTGGCATTACATACAAACGTGAAGCTGATGCATATGGAGGAGTCGAGCGGAGCCTAGCCGAGCCTACTATCCAACCTCTATGCGGAACAACAAATCATCGCCCATTCCTCTCTTTTATAATTAAAAGTTCATCATATTCACATCTGCCATAAATATATATTATGTTTAAATTTTGAGGTCAAAATGTATGTATCCTCAAAGTTTCACGCAAAATTTCTGATAAAGCATTCGTTTTTCTAATAATTTTCTTGCTATTAATATCAATCTACCCATGGATGTACTCACAACACACAAAATATGAATATTTTGTCGTCCTATCCGACTACCTCACTCATAACATAAATTCTCACCTACATTCGATACAATTAATTTAGGTAGCCATCAAATTCATAGATTGTGTGAATTTTTTCATAAAAATACGATCATTATTTATACTAAATATATTACCTATTTTATCAAAAGATGTTACATTTCAGTGTAATATCTTGCTTTAGAAAAAAATATTATGTTTCAATATAAACACTAATATATTTTTTAAGAATAAGTAATACATTCCAAACAAACACCCATTATATTCTTTAAGACCATATTTATTAGTGACTTTGTGTGGGAGATCATAGCTAAAAGACGGTTTTAATAAAAAAAATAGAAAAGAAAATCAACTGTATAATCGGTTGTGGATTAGCTTGATCAACCAACCCACTCCTTCCTCACAACCTGCCACATGTCCACTTCTGATTGCTTGTATTTAATTATTTATTGTATATAATCTAGATGATAAATAAATGACATAATTCTTATTTTAAAAAATTATCAAGATTCCTATTTTTCTCTATAGATAGAGCCTAATATTGACATATTTTGAATTAAAAATTGATGAGCTCTATTTTTCGATTTTGTATTCCAACTATTACCATTTTAATTTAGTTATTGTGTTAGTATATTATTGCGGAAATAAAATATTAAATGTTTTCATCTATTTCTTATATCTTTTAAATATATTAACTGAGCTCCTAAAATAATATACAATTATTAAATGGTAGCTAAAAATATTAGTTTGGTTGGGAAATAGATTGTATATGCAGATGAAAAAAGTTACTCCCTCCGTCCCAGCTTAACCTACCTACTTGCCATTTCGGTTCGTCCCACCTTAACCTGCCAGCCCATAAATGGTAAAAAAAGTCAATGTTTCTTATCCCTACTTTTTCATTTTATTACAGGATTGCCATTAAATTATCAGCTTTAATTAACTAATGTTATTACTTTAATTAAACTAAACCTATAATTTACAGCTAATTATAATTAACCCACCATATACCCCACCCCACCATCTAACCCTGAATGATTTCTGGGAAACCCACAATCACTGCCCCCTCTCTCTCTCTCTCTCTCTGCCTCTTCGATCCCCACCTCCTTCTCTCTCTCAAGAAACCCTAAAATTTCTTTCTAGCCTCAATCCCCCTCCTCCAACCATTCACTGTGATCTAAATCCTAAATCCGTATGAATCTTTGTAGATCGATGCTCGATCTAAGTTGCTGATTTGTTTTTCTGTTCCGTCTGTGACTTTTTGGATCTGGAATAGTGCTGGGTTGTGAAGGTTTTTTTTATGCGATGGAGGAGGGGGATCTTGTGGATCTAGAATCTTCGGAGTCAGAGGGGGGGTTCTGTGGGATTCAGAGGAGTCATTCGTTCCGGAAAGTGAGCTACATGCAAACGGGAATGCTCTCCCTTCTAGGATTGAGGGATCCCTCGCCAGATCTCCAATCTTGGACGATCCTGAGCTTTTTCGGTTCTTCTACTGGATTTTGGCTATATGGGTGCCCTTGGTGCGAAGGTTAATGTTTTCTGGCCCAAATCTTCTTGCATGTTTGATTTTTTGGTGTTAGATCTGAGTATTAGGGCCTGTGATGCCCTTTATCTTGTTTGTTATGCCTTTCATTTACTTGATAGATCTGATGGGCATGTGGGCCTAGTTGCTTTCTGTTTCTGGATGATTTGAATGTATGCTTGCTGTTCTCTGGGCTTGTGCGCCGATTATACAGTTTATGCTGCAATTATTGAAACGAAAATGATATTTCGGGCGTGTGGGCCTAGTTGCTTATTGTTACTGGAAAAATTCATTATGTTATCGCTGTGTTTTGGGCCTGTGAGCCGATATTTGATGTTTGCAGCAATTCGTGAAACGAAATAATTTGAATATGTTATCTGGGCTTATTTGCTTTCTGTTTCTGGGCCATTTGGAGATGTTCTTGCCATTTTTGGATGCAATTTGCATGCATATAGAAGCCACAATACTGACTGTTTTTCGGTTGTACTGATGTTGGCTCGAATTTGTCAGTCTTGTTTAAGTTAATTGGATGTAGTAGCTTCTCATATTCAGTTTTGAATATGTTAATGCTGCCATTCAATTTGGGTTGCTTATAATGTTCCCAGGGATGAAATCTTTCTGAGGGACCCTGTGAGTAAAAAAAAAAAGAAAAACATTGCTGATTTTTTATGCAAGTTTAAATTTGTGGCAAACTCTTTGAAGCTGCAATTCTGCTAAAAAATTAATTTTTTGTGGGGTTGATTTGGTTCAGTTATTGAATGCAGTAGCATTACATGCATATTTACTGATGTTTGTAAGGGTTGCCATTCAATATGGTTCCAATGAGGAAGATTTTCTGAGGGACAATAAGTCAAGTAAAAAAAAAAAAAAAAAAAACAGAGGCTGCCCAACAATTTTTTTATGAAGCAATTATGTGATTACATTGAGTGTTATTGATGCTATGAGGAAAAAATTGGATGTGGTGGCTTAAATTGGTCAGTTATGTTTCAGTTTATGCTGCCATTCAATTTTTTTTGGGCCCTTTGACAGTTTCACTATGATGAATATTTTTCTGAGGGAAAACTTAAAAAAAATATTCCAACTGATTTCGGTTAAACAAATGCTTTCAATATTATCAACTGTTTACAGTTTAAGTAAAATGACCACATCAAGTGTGTTTACATTGTAAACAATTTCACAAAATGGCTTTTAGATAGGAAAAAAAACTTTACATATACCCCAAGTCACTAAGAATGGTCCCAATTTCTTCATCTTCTATGACATCTTCATTTGCAATTAAAAACTCAATGGCATCCCTCACTAATTGCTCATCAACTTGAGTTGTTTGTGGTAGTGACCCCGTTCTTGCTAAAGCATCTTTCCCAATGTGTGGCACTTTGTAGTTGTTTCCTCCTTTCACTTTGAGGATTTCTGTCATGCAAGTCTGAAGTGTAAGGAAAATGTTGTTTAACTTTGGATGCTCAAGTTCTTCAAAAGATTGAAAAACGTTTGCAACCAAGTCATCAACATTGTAGCTGCGGGTTTCAATCTGCAAAGATTGAATTGCCCGAAAATACCCTAAATCCAACACATTGGTGTCGGGGAATTTTGGTGGTTGACATACAAGATTGATGTCAAACCCATCTTCAGTTGCAGCTCTCCTGAAATCTGAATCTATGTTTAGTAAATGCGGTCTCGCATTATCTTGTTGAATGATGATTTGCTTGCTTGCGTATCTTGGCCATTTTGCCTTTATAGCTGGTAGTATCTAGTTTAACCATGTGATGAAATAAAACAACAAACAATTCACCATCAAATGTGTTAGTAATGTCACCAAATTAGCCCACATGTTAAACATAAACAAAAAGGCTGTTTTAGGAGACTTACTTCACACACTTAATAAATGATGAATAATTTTCTGATATTGAGTGCAATTACCTGTTGTAACAGGCAGTTTTTCATGACTTCTTTGTTTATAAACTCTATTGGTTTTGTAACCATGGAGCCCCTTGGTCTGTTTGCTGAATTTTTGATGGCTGGAACCTGCTGTGTGAATGGGAAAATGCCAATTTTCCCATCAAACAACAGCTCCCTGGTAGCGTCGTTTCTCACTACCAAATTAATGTGTATAAATAATACACTATACCTTATCCTACTACTCTAACTAGTAGAGTGGCAAGTAAGGGTCGATCCCACGAGGAACGGTCGAACAATTTTACTTTTATGTATTAAGCTATTATTAACAAGAAATATAATGTAGATAAGCTAGAAAACAATAAAGAAGTGGGGGGAATTTAATGAAATAACAACTAACACCTAAATAAACAAAGACAAATAAAGAGATTTGTTTTGGTTTTTGGTTTTTAAATAGTAAAACAAGCCACCCTTGATCATGCTTCCTCTTGGTCTTAGACCATTGATGCAACTATTGTTAATGCCCTATTCAATTGTGATTCTAGCCCTTATCTCAAGGCTATTAACAAGCTCTAATAGCCTTGTTGTCCCTTAATCTTAGTTAATCAAAATAAGCTCTTCGACTAACCCTATTCAGTTTAACCGAATCCTCGAACAAGCTCTCTTAGATTCAATCACCAAATGCATTAAACACTAGGACAACGAGATAAATTCAACATAAAACTCGCAAGCTCGGTTTTAGTGGTTGAACTTTGTGTTATCACCAATAAATAAATCTATTGTTTGCTACACGGGAATCGAAAATCCTACAATTACGGATAGTAATTTCCTATTCTAGCAACACATTCACAAATCCCTTAAAGGGTGATCAATCCAATAATTAATTCATAAATGTGAGTCAATAAGAGCAAATAACACAAAACACTTGAATACACAATATTTTTGGTAACATTAACCGTAATAATCACATAAACGTCTTAAACTCAAAGTTCCACAATAATCAAGTGTGGACAAAAGGGTGCTAGTCACCCATTTTACCTAATACAAAGATAAAATAACAGAAAATTAAAGAAAACTTGAAAATAGGATAGAAAGAACCAAAAGTTAGGGTTGAAGATAAAGATCTTCAACCCCCTTCCATTCCTTTGCTTCCAGTGGAGAAAAGTGGCTGATTATGTGTGGGGGATGGGTTCTAGGTTAGGTTAAATTCGAATGGGATGATATATATATAAGGAGAGAAAGCGTTAGTAAAAAATAGGCAAAATCGCATTCAGGATTTTAAAACAGGGTAAGGAATCTCGGCCGAGATGCAAGTGTGTCTCGGCCGAGACGTGAAAAAGAGATTTTCAGCTGCTGGGTCGAAGGCTAATCTCGGCCGAGATTGGGTTGCATCTCGGCCGAGACGTAAAAAGAGAAAATTAGGTTTTTTTAGGATTTGACTCATCTCGGCCGAGATTTGATTGCATCTCGGCCGAGATCTCCATTTTGCAATTCTTCATGAAATCCCCTGGACACTCATCTCGGCCGAGATTTGCATCCTGTCTCGGCCGAGATCTTTAGTTAGCCCTTCCTTTTGTTGCCTCGATCGATCCCTCGACTCCGCGGTCGTTTGATGTTCTTTTTCGACCCTTTTTCACCTGTCTTAACACAAAAACAGCACAAACGCATTATTTTTCCCATGAGAGTATAAAAGCACTAAATACACGTGATTATGCACATTATTGACACTAAAATGACACTAAAGTGCCCTAAAGTGCGTGCACGAAACACGTGTACCAATACCTGTCTCATTTGACCGTGAAACTTTAGCGTGGACATGTTAATATATTTGCAGGCATGCTTCGTGGTGTAGCGTTTGAATGACTACAATATATATCAAAGTTAATCCTCTGTGGTGCCGTGTGCGCGGCATCAGGATATCAGCTTTTGCTAGACGATGTTGTTTCATCGTGCCTTGGAAGAGTGGAACGAACATTTTTAAATTACATGAAAAGCACTTTAGTTTAGCTTTTCACTATAGGCCCCATCTCTTGGAGACTTGCCCATTTTGTCAGTGATAGTTTATCCTTGGCCGATGCAGTTATGTGCTGGCACGGTACATGTTAAAGTTGTTGAATGACTACGTTGGGTTTCGCAGTTAACATTGCAAGGTGTACGTAGGCCTAATCGTTGATTCTGCTTCGGCGTGCCTTTGATGTCACGGAAGCCTGACACGATCAGTTTTTAATTACATGCAAAGAAGTTTTGTTTCGTTGTTCATTGTTGCTTTTTTAGGTTGGTTGGGGAGGGCATTTGACTTTAAACTGATAACTATCCTATGACACCTCATGCCTCCAATCCCCCCTTACCCATTTTGTTAGTTATTTTTTTTATTTTTATTTTTTTGGGTTTAACATCTATTGTTACTGAATAAAAACGTGTGCAAGTAAACATGTAACTGCCAATAAATTTAACATAACGAGACTGCAGAGAGAACTACATTCTCCTTAAACCACGATCTAGGCCCGGGATAGGTTACCTTCCACAGGTAAGGATAGGTCGGACTAATTGGTTTAAAGATTGTTAACAACGTAATTGAACACATCGACCATCACACGGGCGGTGGAGGTGGCGCCATCCCCCCCGACACCCTAACTTCGCCAAATATTTCTTCCATTGCATGGTAATTTGGTTCGCCTTCGTCCGAGTAGGCATACACAATATCCCCGTATAGCAGGAACCATTCGTTCCACTGAGCTTCCGATGCTATAAGATGGTTTCAATCGGCATCCCATAAGACTCCTGCCGTGCTCTTCATGTTTGTAAACAATTCATATTTGTCACGTAGATCCTACAGGCGGTTGATAACATCCTCAGTGGTGAAGTTGCGTATGTGTAGAAAGTTCTCTCGGAGATGCGAACGAGCACTGATTATGCTGAGGTGGTTCGGAGGGTCCTGGCCAGGCACCCAACAGCAAAGTTCTTTCTCTCGTTTTATAACCATCAGAATACAGTCATCCATATCTCTGGTCCACTCCCTATCTTCGTAAAAATATATATACTACAGTGTTAGAGGCTCATGGTCGTCTGGCGGTTGGTCTGCCATCAATATTTTGTGAAATGTGGTGTGGGTGTGTGGGACGTAGGCTTTGTGAGGAAAGGATAGAGTTAGGTCCCGTATTTATAGGCACGACTGGATCTTTTGTTTGTTTCTTATTATTTTGGTGGCACAATCCCATCTATAAATAGACCTACGATTCAGCATCAATATTAGAAAAGTTTTGTTGCAGGAATATTAAGTGTTTAATACAGTTTTTAGGTTTAGAACCTATTTTGTGCAAGATGTCCAGAGGTGAGCACAGTAACCGGATGCTCATCAATCGGCCAAAAAATTATCAGGATATGCTATTGTATCCCCTCGGTTGGCTAAGATTTATAGACCAATCTTTCATCGGCTTCCTGGCTGACGAAATTCGTAAGGGAAACTTCACCGTTGATGGGGACAACACTGCCGTGCTCGAAGCTGCGAAGGAGTACTTGTTTAGGGTACACGAAAAGGTGGTCTCTACCGATTATCTGGCTTCAAGGTTTGAAAGGTTGGTACGTCGCTACAGACTTTTTAAGTCCATTGTTGATACAGATGGTGTTTCATACGACGTCTGGAATAACACAATGCAATTTCGTCCGGATTGCTGGGTAGAAATATTCGAGGTTGTTATTATGTTTTATTTTTAAGCCTAATTTCAATTATCAAATCATTTTCTCTAATATATGTGCATGCTCTGTATTTTCCTTCTATGTTAGTGTGACCCGCGCGCTCTTGCCTACAAGGTGGAAGGAGACCCGATGTGGGACGCACTACGAATGATTTTCGAGCCCATGCCACCTCGTCGGTTTCTGCCGTCACCCCCCGCCACAGCTGATTAAGACTCGTCTTCTTCTTTGTATTATTACTCTACGGACTAATATCGCCGTCATCGATAGAAAGCAGTTTAGTTTCAACGATCGGTAAATTCTTATTGGGCCAAAATTCTTGTAGCGTTGCCTAATAATTATTGAAAACATGTTTTTATATGTATTGTGTTCGCTGTGTAACCAGTATAGTACGCACAGAACTCAAATATACTAATGATGCATGCGTAAATTCCGTTCCTAGTTGTCGAGGCATGAATTAGTTCGAGCTCTTAGAAGGCACGATACCCATAAACATGCAATAAAACGAAGAGGTTGTAGGAACGTATTTGATTAATTAGTTGCCCTTGTGTTAAGCCTAACAAAACAAACTCTTGACCAAAATTAATTTATTTAAACCACCTAACGTGACTATAGTAGCACAATGGTTTATCGGGAAGTTGTTACATAAAGGAGCCCTACAATGAGCACAAACATAAAAGAACAATAACTGGGGTATGCAGGAACACGGTTGTTTTACTCCTCATAGCTTGAATATCCGTTGATATCCAACCCTTTTTCCTCCTCTTCTGGGCTCGCATAAAGCTTGGGAGACGGGGTGAGTGATGTGGGACCGTCAACTTGGCCAAAGATAATCTGCAAGCTTCTCCAATCGGGCCCGCGTTGTGTCTGTAAGCGGAAGATAGTAGCTTTTCCTGCCCAAAATAACAACGAAATAACGTTAGATGTCTAGTATATTAGATTATGGGCAACCTTATCGAGCATATTATACAAATTTTAAATAAATAATATCTGGCTAACGATTTCGTGTTTAGAACGACACCTCTCTTAGCTTTCTCCATACGTCCTCGGTTGCATAAATTTTAATAGCGTGCCTATCATGCCGGACACCATCTCGGACTTTGATCCACTTGAATATATTATACCTCCTCCTAAGCTTCTCCATCTCCTCCACTATCTTTGCCAAAGGCCATCCACAGTACGAGCGTATTGCAACGGTTAATCTCCCGTTTCTCATTGCCTTGTTCCAGCACGAGTCGAGATGGCATTTTTTATCTTTACAAGTAT
This sequence comes from Ajuga chamaepitys, assembly GCA_958295605.1. Classification (NCBI taxonomy): domain Eukaryota; kingdom Viridiplantae; phylum Streptophyta; class Magnoliopsida; order Lamiales; family Lamiaceae; genus Ajuga; species Ajuga chamaepitys. Next base: position 21,348,332 of record OY282498.1, on the reverse strand, counting down.
CCTCGAGCGCCTCAAGTAGTCTGTCATTCATTTCCACCATCCATCCTTCCGTGTAGAAATATTCATTTTGAGGCCTATAGTCCCATCTAGTCATTCTCACATTTACTACTCGTACGTGAAGTAAGAGTCCCCCCCCCCCCCTTTGTATGATTCACCCTTTGCAAGGTGGCATTAGCATGAGCATTACAACATTTTCATGGGTCATAGTCGTGGTGATGAGGACCGGTCGTGTTTGGTAGGCCCCACAAAAGCTAGTATGCCTCTGCGTTGGGAGAAAAATCAGGCACGCCACAGATTTGATTCAGATTCTTGTGGTAGCCTACTTATAGTCTTGATACGATACGACATGCAACTCGCGATGCCTATACTGTTGAGGGTGTACTAAGTATATTATTTATTCATCTAGCATGATACCTGGCACTATAGGCACGACACCATATTTGCTTACTTTGATTCGACTTCTCAATGTAAAGTGTTGAAAATCTATGCAAAAATCGTAGTAGGGGCAGGGCTCATCAGCTTTTCTGGCTTTAGCATTTTACGGGAAACGACGTTGATTTTGTCTCTTCATTGCTGACGCGTGCCTGCAGCTTTATTTGGGCGCTGGCACGACGTCTGTTCAGTCACATGCAATAAATACTGTGAAGGCACCCTAGCCACTGTATTTTGACCAATTAAATATCCATCGCGAGCCCATATCTGCCAGCTCTTAGGTCATTGGCGTTTTCTCATAAGCTCTAACTCAACACACTTACCCACAATAAATGTCCTTATTGAATTGACAGAGGGTAGGGCAAATCTTTTCATTGTAATGTCTTGTCCGGAGTCAACAAATGTTGCCGTAGGGCGCCCCGAAAATGCTGATTGGTATTCTGGTTCTGATTGGACTCTTATAATGGATACCTACCTGGTTAACCTTCTTCTGGGATAGCGGGGGCTCGGCAATTGGGTCCCGTGTAATGACTCTCACAATGGTATGGCCTTACTTTACATTCGTTGTTGTCTACGTGATCGGTTTGGGTGTAAACCATGGTTTAGCTTTCTCGACGTATTCGATCATGTTAAATTGCTGGAGGCACGATATAATATTTGGCAGTCACTTCTCCGAACACCAGGAGTGTCTTACGATATTACGGGTAACACTGTTAGCATGGACGAACAAATGTGGTCAAGCCTAATCGGCAAGCACGGTGACCTTGTCCACTCCTATGTTAATTGTGGAGAACCCATTATGGATATGCTTGTGCGGCTGTTCGGGCCTGGTATTGATTCGAAAAATGCTGAATCTTCATTGACTGGCGGGTCATGCGTGAGTAGCCCTGATACACCTGGTTCACCCGAATTCTGAGTTACTATCTCGCATTTCACCCCCAGTATTAGTATAACCAATTTAGTTCTTATCTTCTGTTCAGATTCAGCTAAATCGTTCATGATTAGATTGGGCTCTGCCCTTTTTTCCGTGCTTGTCATTTGCGTTTCGTGTTTTTACGTTTATTTGCCCGTGACTAAGTTCGAAAAAAAAAGAAGCCGAAATTACTTGAGCGGATACCCCCCATATAACTACTATCATTTCATTACGCATACCTATTACACCTCTTGATTGTTTAACAGCGCGTCGTGAAAAAGGCATTGAATGTAAACCAAGTGGCACAAAACTAAAAACACGTGGTGGGGGGGGGGGTTATTTCATAATTGCTGTTTAACCAAAACAAGTTCAAAATGTCATCTTCGGCCTTAAATAGACTTTAACTTCAGACTTCGCTTGACGAACTTGTTGGGCTGACTTCGACCCTTCCATATATCTCTTGGAGCTTTTCCCAGTTGGGTTCTCCACCATGATAATAGGCCGCCACGAGAAGGCATTCCTGTTGTTGTAAACGACGAAATTACAAATACTGTAAGCACTTCACTCTAAGTTAACCAGATCACTCACCTCCCAAAAACGCTTCCATACATCGTCTGATGCTACGATTTTGTTCGTACTCGGTAGAAACCGGACTAGTGGGTGGGTCATTAACCAGGTGAAGACTTCGTACCGAAATCGTAGTTTTTCAGCTTCTAGGTCCAAACGGGAAATGTTCCATGATTTCATCTCCTTCTGGGCAACCTCAGCCCTCCCGTTTTCAAGTGCAGTTGAATAACAGTCGTCAAGGTGGCAGTTGAGCCTTTTGCATGTTCTAGCTAGAGCGTTGACTAGCGCGTCGTTCATTTCCTCGGTCCAGCCTTCCGTGAAAAAATACTCACTCTGAGGTCTCCATAGATCTGAAGCCATTGGAGGCCTTCAAGGTCAACAGAGCTAGGTGGTGCTTGTTTCATGTGGTTCTTTGATGGTGATGGAAGGACATAAGCAATCGTGTGTTTTATAGGAACTATTCAAATTATATTGTTTCGTGCATGCGTTACATCAAAAGCTTGGCACGAATCTGTGCCATGCCCTTAAATTAAACTAATGATCTATACGTTCATGTATGGCTGGTTTGAGCCACGTTGGCGGATTAATAAAGTGATGTTGCCTGCTAACATATATTATCATTACGTTCATTATTTGAGGAGTCTATTGACTTGTTAATGCATGAGCATCTATACATAACAGCTTCGCCCGCAAGAATACACGCTTGTTTTGTAACACCACAGTCATGAATCATAATGTGACTAAGTTCAGGTATACATGTGTCCATGTATGTCCTTTCGTCAAATAAATAGTACAATTCAACAATAAGCGAGTGCGAGCCAGGTTCAATAGAACTACTATATCCTGAATAAAATTAAACCACGTGTGGGTTTTTGTAGATCCAACGCCTGATAATATGCACCAGTTTTACGGTAGCCACACTATGTACCGCTATCAGCTAAGTAGATAGACCCACTTTGAACTAGCATATATCGTGATGACAAGAGAAGCGCCCCCCCCCCCCCCCACTCGTTGCACCACTTTCTAATAGGTACCATCACCTCCCCTCTTGTTTCTAGGCTCATTGTATGCATCGTAGTCTAGCCCTCCGGTCCATTCCGCAATCTCATCTTTAATAGGGCCGATCTCGTAACCCATAGAGTCACCACCGGAAGAAGACGACGTCACCCCATCTACCCGTTCGAAGATCTCCTGTAGCCTTTCCCAACTTGGTTCGCCGTCGTGATAGTATGCCGCGGCGAAAAAACATTTCTATAGAGGAATACGGTAGTTTAGACGTTAGACGGGCCTATCAAACCATTGGACGTAAAAATACTCGGTGAGGCGGGTAATGACAAATATATTATAGGAAGGTATACCTCCGATAGTCGTTCCCATGTATCATTGGTTGCCACCACCTTGTTGTCTTGTGGATAATAACGGACGTGTGGGTCGTCCGTTATCCATCTGAAGACATCGTATCTGGTACGCAACTTTTCCACCTCCAAATCCACTTTCATTTTTGGCCAAACTTGTAGAGTCTCCACAGCGACGTCGAAGACGCCAGTAGATATTGCTTCATCGTAGCACTCATCCAGGAGGCACCCCCTAATTCTGCAGGTGCAAGCAAGTGATTCGATTAGTGCCGCGTTCATACCGATGGTCCATCCTTCAGTATAGAAATATTCACGCTGGGGCCTCCACAGATCAGACGGGCTTCTTGGCATGCTTTTTTATCGATAAGTCAGTATATATGGAGGGACAATGCGATTAGGAGAGGTAGTTTGAGTTTGTCATTTGAAATGTGGAAATCCTACATAATTTATACAAGGGATGGGTAGTGTGCTGCGGGGCGCAGTTAATAGCCTTACCAGCCATTCATAGTCATTGAAGGTGTGGTAGTTGGTGTTAATTATCTAAAATACTATTATCATTTAAGCAGGTTCCATCTTCCTAGTTGAGGTATGTGTCTTTTTATTGTGGGTTGGAAGTATGCATGCAATGAATGCAATCCCCCACACCCAGACCCTAAACCACGCCACCCCAATATCAAATGGCCAGCCCCACTACGACCCATCCGCATAGCATCCGATGAACAACCCCACTTCTCCCTAAACCCCTCGTCCCCCCTCGTCCTCCCTCCCCCCCCCCCCCAACGGGTGATCAGTATATTTTGTAGGTGTTAACCATGTAACATAAGAATTATGGTATGCTTTGTGAGTTCAATTTCCATCGAATAAGGTAAGATAAAATGTAGATTTAGGGTGCAAGATCGGGGGCATCGTGCAAACACATATCAAATCTCTTCACTGACAATAAAGCTCTAAAATTGAACTATTTTCCCCACTAGTACAAAAGAGGACTACACGCACGAAATGATTTCTGAATTTTTATATATTTTCAACTATACATGTTTAGGTCTCAGATTCTTTATGAAAAAAGGAACTAATACATCCTACTAGGTTACATGCTACGACTAACAACATCACGTATGTTGCCCATGGCGATTCAGATGTTGACCATTATTGCAACGTGCAAGGGACGTGGTCGGCTCTCTCGGCGTTCACGCGTTTAGTTTGCCCGACGACCCGACCGTAAACATGCGCCTAAAACGGCTTAGGTCTTTGCTGATATGACCCAATATTAAAAATCCCGTTCCAAAATCTAACTAAAACAACAATAATACGATCACAAAACCGTAATTTATTATCAGATATGGGTTCATGCACTCTCTATGTTTTGATATAAATATTTTAAGGAAACTATATATGATTATTGAGTTCACAGTGATATGACGTAATCAGCTCCACCATCTGAATCAGTTCATCGATCCATTGATGGTATACTCGCGACCGTGGATGGCTCTACAAATCCTTCGTCGTCCAATCTGGGCACCTCGTTCAAATTAAAAATAACACGATTTCGGCTAGTCCAATCTTGCGTGGCTTCATCGGATTCTGAAGTGCTTGACAATTCTGGGGTGGTCGAATCTTTGGAGTTCTTCGTGCCGGGCGTTACACATTTTTCAGCCACCAGATTTTCCGTTTTCTTGTGACCTTCTTCTGGCGGGGGTACGGTATTGTCGTTGTTGTCATCTTCGATGGGGCCCGATATTTGTTTGCGCGGTGCCCAGCCTCTCTACATAGACTACATTTTCTTCTATTTTTTTCGTGCCCTTCAGGGGGCGGTGTATTACCAGTCCAACTTGCACTCTGACTCCCGACTGTAACTGGCATATATACTGTACAGTTTTGGATGTTATGGCCTGCCTCACCGCAGCAACTGCATGTACGTTTGGACCGATCTATTGTTGACGTCTTTTTCTCTCTAGGGTGGGGTGTGCGAGTAGTCTTAGGTCTGCCTGCGTATTTGGGGCATTTAGGCGGTTGTACGTTGTACGCAGCAACGTCGGCAGGGACTACCCAATCATCCGGCCGTGGCACTGGAATCACGACTCCTCCGTACTGGCTACGCAACGTTTCGGTCTTGTAGTACGAAGCCACGTAGTTATTGATATTCTCCCGCGCATGTCTACAATATAATAAAATGTCAGAAAAATAATACGTGTGGACAACAAAGAATGTGATCGAATCTGAATAAATATATTTAACGAATACACAGATCGCACAACTGCAGTAACTGGGCCCGTATCAGACACTCTACACCCACTTGATCAAGACATCACGAGTATTGCTTACCCTATGCACGCACACGCATACGGGCAAGGAACTTGGTCAAGCTGGAACTCCATGCACGTACATGTTAATTCCTGCAGGTCCACCACGTGCAGTTTAGGCGGGTCATCAACTTTATATGTAGAACCCGTGAGTGCCTTCACGGTAAACCGTCTTCCAGCCGTTACGTTAGTCGCAACCTTAATGGACACGACCTCGGTAAGTTCATTCGTGCGTGCCTCGTGTTTATGACGCTGCTCGCTGAACCAGTCTTCGATTACGGACCTGATACATTCCAGAAGTGAACACACTGGCAGTCTGCGTCCCCATAGCACTCGCTTGTTCCAAGACTCCGCTGCGTTAGAAGTCATAAAACTGTACCGTCGCACAGGACACATTAACCGGGACCAAGCACAAACACCCTCGTCTTTGAGTTTAGCATATGCACCGAATTCTGAATTCACTCGCATCTGTTCGTAGCAAGAATTTAACTCATGCTGGTTGTAGGTGTACGCTGCCCTGTAGAACAACGTTGTTATGTGCTTGCCATAAGAAGCAAGAGCACCCTTGAGATGGTAATAACATAGGCCGTGAGGCACGCCAGGGAAAACGAGCTTCACGCTACTTATTATCGCCTGGTGTTTATCTGAGACTATTAACAAATCTTTCGGCACGCCAATAGCATCTTTCAGCCTACTTAGGAACCAACCCCAGGATGGATTGTTCTCCACGCGCCCAACTCCGTAGGTAATGGGCCATAATTGCTCGTTCCCATCCTTTGATACAGCGACGAAAAGGATACCTCTGTAGCGTCCTTTAAGATGCGTACCATCGATCACAACTACCGGCCGATTAAATTTCAGAAAGCCTTCAATGCAAGAACCGATTACAAAAAAATAGTTCTCAAATCGTCCCTGGCTATCCTCAAAATGTGCAGTAACAGTGCCTGGATTCAGGCTCTTCAGCATTGACAGATATGCTGGTATCCTGTGGAAGGAGCTCACGTACTCACCATATACCATCTCGTGGGCCAAGTGGCAGGCCCTGAGTAAAATCTGGTAATCAACATCGAATTTATGGTCCCATTTCATGTCGCGCTACATTGCTTTGGCATTAAGAGTGTGTCCCTCGATCAATTTGGGTGCATACAACGCAGCTATAGTTTTGGCAGGTATCCTTCGTGATCCTGTGTTCGTGTGATCATGATCACATGTGTGTGTGGACAACCCTATGACGCGCCAGAACCCATTTTCGCCTGACGCAGTCATTTTGAAATTACATGATTTGAACTTGCAAATTATATAGTACCTGGACAGGCTTGAACGCTTTGTTCGGAATTCTGCCTTGTTAGAAATATGGTATAGTCCGGCTACGCAAATAAGGTCCTCCTTGGTATTGAATGTTTTGCCAACCACTATTTTCGAATCCATCGCAACGGAAGCCTCAGATGAATGCACCGTACCATCATCACGATGGAATTCAGCACCGGGTATACTCTAGCGGGGACAAGTAGATGAAGTTGGCGGTGCGTACACTGTCAGGCTTGCTGTCTGCCGTTGTCCCTGTCGGATTTCCTTCGAAACTTCAACATCGTCGCCCCGTACCCAGTTTGTATATTCTATACGGTCCATTTACCGCGCTCTAAAATTCATATTTTCCATCTCAACATCTTCTTCTGTCTCGTCGTCCTCCTCTTCTATACCAACCGAGGTTTGGGCTACGTCGTTGGCCCTCAAATCAGCCAAGCCTTCTTTTCCCGTAGAAGTATTACCACCCGCCATGTCTACATGCCTCATCTGCATTTCATCATCAACATCATTCAGAACACTACCGTCACCATAAAGCCCATCATGTTTATCCAAACCGTATTCGTCGAAGCCAGGGTCCTTATTGTAAAACGACCGATGGATAGCTGGAGACTTGGTATGCATAGAGCTGATTCCACTAGAAAGAATTAGCCTATCAAAGACCAGATATGTGATAACACGTTACTTATGCATGTATTTAGGTCGATTTAGGATCATATTTTATATCATTTACGTGCATATTTGACCAGCATTTATTTATATTAATAATATTTGGGTCATTTGATGTGTTTCGACTTGTTTTGAAGTTAATTAGGTATTTTTATTCCATTTGGATGAAGTTTGAAGAGGAAATAAGTCAAATAGGGTTAAAACGGATGAAAAGGGAGTTAAAGGAGTCAAAGGGCCAACACGGCCACGTCAAATATGGACACGGCCGTGTCAAAAGTGGCCTAGAACATGTAAAAACGCACTGCCAACCAACACGACCGCGTCAGAATGTGTCCTGAAAGTGAAGTTTTCTGTCAGCTTGACACACCTCTAGTATTTTGGCCATATCTTGAGATTTACAACTCCAATTGAGGTGAAATTGGTGGCGTTAGAAATCTGATTCAAAGGGCTACAACTTTTACTGAAATAGATAAATCCCAAAAACGATCGGAAGACCCTAAAAAATGGCTTGGAAGTCAGACGTAAAAATCTGCCCCGGAAAAGCGGACGCGGCCGCATTGCAAGGCCATCACGGCCGTGTCAGAAAGGCTTTTCTGCGAGAATTTCCTAATTTTAATAGGATTTTGATCCTATCTTCCCCAAGATTCGTCCCCAACTCTATAAAAATGACCCCAAGCTCTAGGAATCAAGGAGAAAACATCAAAAACATCAATTACATCATTATTCTACTTAGAAGGAGTCTTGGAGGACAAAGAAGACGAAGATCATCGAGACGGATTTATCCGGGTTTAGTCGTTCTTTCTTAGTTCTATCTTTTACAATTTTTTTCGTAGAATTTTGTATTGGATTATTGCTAGGCATGACTAGCTAAGCTATTCGTGTCCTAGGTTAGAAGGTAGGGATTATTATGACAATGTTTTGATTTATGGTTTAATTTATTAATTCCGTTCTTTACGTGTTTTATCTCTATGTTTGTGCTTAAAACTGAATTTAGCTTGATCACCTAGATTTAGTAATTTAGTTTAGCAATTCCGCTTCGAGAGGAGGGAATCGTTATCAGACTTAGAACATAGAGCGCAGTTGTTTATGACTGTGTAGACCGTGGCTTAGGATCGTTTGGGAGTTATTAGGTTTAATTGACTCGAGAGGGTAATTAGCTTAATCAATCAACGGTTTAATCGCTTCGAGAGAAGGGTTAGATTATTGTCGTGCCGCCTAATAAACACTAGAATTGGTAAATTAATAGGTTAATCATATTCAACATTGAAGTAATATCCTGAAATCGAAGTCCTAGGATACCTATTCTCCTTGATTGTTAGTTCTTTGTGTTTCCTAAGTTTGAAGTTATATTTAATTGAGTACTTTAATTAGTAAAATCAACCTTTTACAACTTAGTATCTAGTTAGGACATTCCTAGGGTATTGAGGTATCGAACTGCCTAAAACTATTCCTTGTGGGATCGACCTTGATAATCGTTACTACACCTACATCCGTACACTTGCGGAACACTAGGTTAGAAACTGACGTGTCAATATGGCTGCGGTATAAGTTCTGGTGATGGTGGGCATTGAAGAAGAGCTCTAGGGAAAGATAGCTTTTGGGCCCCTTCGGGGCGTCGTTCCTCGAGCATAACTTGTCTAGTTTCACCGGTACCACAATGACGTCTCGTAATGACATAAACTGAAGGGGTGGATGAACTTGTCAATGCATCTGTGACATCATCATCGCAAACTAATCTGACCTTTAATACACGACCCTCTTGGTTGTGGAGCAACCCGTACAACACGTATTCATGGGTTGCCTGATTCGCCTGGATTATCTCGTGTATTATCTCTATTAGTTGATCTCTAGTGATCACCGAGCTTCGTATGCGGAAGGACTCCTCGTCTCCTTCAACGTAATTCAGTCCCTCCCAACAACCACCATGAACAACATTAACTTGCCGGCTACACATCTCTTCGTGCCTCGTTCAGAATCTGGGCACGAACAGCAACAGCTTAGTGTGTAAGGAACAACAATAGCAGCTAGATTCCATAGGGGTTCTTATTGAATGTGTATACTAAGACACCGAGTTCAAATGACAACAAGTTATTAACTAGTTAGTTTAACATTAATGGATCCACATGCCCTCTTATCCTATAATTAAATCACCAAATATCCTGCTACTGGGGAATGAAGACGATATCGTCCATGGACAAAAAATGCACCTTCGCGGATTTCTATAGCCACTATCACAACAAGTTATAATCCAGTTCACTAAATTAACGGCAACATAAAGCTCAAATGTGGCGCAAAAGGGATACCTTTTAGACGGGGTATGTAAATTAGTCTATCTACTCTCGTTCCTGCCGGGATTATACAGTATTTTAAAAATATGAACTCGTTATATCGGTGCTGGGCCACGAAATAGTTTTAAAAAATCACCCCCCTATAAGACTAATGTGCAAATTTTAAGTAGAGTTACACATCGTAGTCGATTGGCGATAGGAAAACAACATACCTCCGATTGGGCATGCTCGTCTGGTGATATTCGGCGTGGAATATGGGACAAGCAATGATGAATCCGCAACTTGGGTGGCAACTTTAATCGCTCTTAAGCGTTGCTTGGGTATTGAGGCCAGCGCGTGAACCGTCTAGCAGGCGACGGTGGGGAAAGGAAATTCTTTAGGGCATCCCTAGAGTGACGCGGGTAGTATCTCGGAGAACCCCCATACACGCAGCAATCGATATGACCGGAAATCCTCTCTAGATGAAGATTTAAGGAGAAAACGAGCCCTAGAATTGGAAAATCATTGAATAACATACGGGGCCCACGTAACTGGATTCACTTGGTGGCACGAATTGTTGCCAGTATATTAGCATGAGGATTTTGCGGGCATCTAATATTAGTAGTGGGTGTTCTTATCCTTTATTAATATTTATTTCCGTTCATGCCAGTCCACTCTGATTACGGCATGCCAGATTAATGCATGGCACAAAATTGAGTAATTATGGATTACTGTTTTAAAATCCTAATTATATATACGTTTCATCACACTAACTTACAACATCACTTAAAATTCTTTAGTCTGTACATAGATGGGATTCATCTGAAAACTTCACGATTTAATATATTAACCTGAAACACAGATGCGATAGATATATGCGACAAAGGCTTAAGGTAATTTATACAAGCAACAAAAATCCCGTGACTACAATGTTTTCAAAGGCTGCGAACGTCAGGACTAACCACAACGTATAAACCACTAGCCTAACCATATTAAACACCATCCAGCCAACCAACAAAACTAAGTCCATAAACTTACATAAATAAACTAACTGAACCAGTCTAGACAAACAGTTGTGATAACAGCAAAAACAATTGTATCAATCCAAAACACCCCCGCATAACAGATAATCCATTGAACACTAACAAATCCCCACCAGGGAGCCTGCATGGTCTTTGATTTCTACAAATCAACTACGAACGGAAGGACCGCAATCACCCAACGTGTCGGGCGGAGTGTTGTACCGGAATATTGTGTCTCTAACATGTCGGCGATACTTCCCCCGCATCCGGTCATCGGCCTTCTCTTTCGCAGGTTTGGTCTGCGTCAGTAAACACTCTACCGTAGCTAAAGAATACGGACCGCACTGGATTGAATCTTCCTGGTCATAGCAGAAAATGTCCATAGCAGCAGTCACTGACCACTGACGCAACACCGGCTGGAGGTCACGACGGAGTGCATAGAATCCACCTTCAACAGGAAATGATGGCAGGATGCGTATCAACGGGAGTAGGTGAATGAAATGTTTATCCTCAATCTCACGTGTCCATCTATGCCTCAAGGAATCATAAATTACAACCCTTGCTCGATCGAGATGCAACTTTATGCACGCCCAGTGGTCTCTAAAATGCCAGGTTGTGATAACCTATTATGGGACGCACAAATACAGATTAAAACAAGAAAAACAAAGAACGTAAATGCGGTATAGGGTGTAACAAATTCAGACAGGGAATTAAATGGTGTGCAAGCATTAGTACCGTATTAACCCGCGACCAAGGAACTATGTTGCGCCACCCGGGGGCAAGTCCGTGGACGTATGGAATCAGATTCTGCAGTTCACTCTTGCTGAAGACTTCATATGTTCGAGGATCAAACTCTCTATGACTCGTGTATTGAAGTTCATTGTTTATAAGCGGATATCAGGTCTCCCAAACGTCTTTCAATATTTGCTAAGGCCATGTCAAACAAATGCATTATAAGTTAGAATTAAGACGAGAGACATGCGGGATGTATGAAATTTGGACTGAATATTCAAGGAACAAGATGTCGTCCACTGGCATAACCATGTCATGAACGAATTCAAATCGTTGCACTCAGTCCTGTATGAAAGGGTCTTCGGTATACCCCCAAATGAGGGCATAAAACACATATCGTAACCAGTGGGCTTATTGCTCAACTAGTGTATGATTAATGGATATTTTACTAGAAGGAACTGGAATATTTAGTCATGCCAACAAACGGAGTAAAACATGCACGAAAATCCAACTGAAAAAAGCCCAGTGAGCAAAACTGCACAATAACCGCGTTGAGTTGATGATCAGTGAATTCCCTTCAATAAGGTTAACCATACACTATTTAAACTGTGAGCCTGTAATTGGCATGAAAAAGGTAGGCTTAAACTAATTTTTTCTAAACAAACCTAACCATAACAAGGCACATGGTTTCACTGAAGATCCAACGCCAAATGGGGGCTATACAATTGAACAATAAAAAACGTACCGTGCGAGGGAATCACATTTACCTGAAAGACAGTGTCTACAATAACATATCTCCCAGCAACGTCCTCATTGACCTTCACCTTAGCCATGACTGGGTCAGACATCAGTATTCCCAAGTATGCATCCAAATGCTGAAAGAAAAAAATAAACTCAACAAACATCAGGGAAGTCCTCCGTAGGAGGTGACAAGCACAAGTATTAAGTCTGCTAGCCAGTTGAACATACCGACTCTTCAAACTATTGAGTTGGATCGATAATTTGCTCAAAAAACTCCTTTCCCACATTCCAGCCTAGTCCCACATTCCGTCTGAAGAACACACCATTTGCAAAGTGAAAGTAAGCAATTTGAGCAAATATTATACTAATGAAACGAGTAGAACACCTTATAAAGACATCTAAGGTATTAGAACAGTACAAATTTTCAGATCTCATAAAAGCAGCGAATGCACGCTTATCCGCCATCTGCCTTCGTTCAAACACTCAGTACGGGCTCATTACTAACGCTGACGTTGTTCGAGTTCTTACAGCTCTCCTTCCTCGATCTGACGAATCTGGCTCAGCGGGCATCGAGATGGGCCCTATCGGCTCCTCTTCCTCTCCAATCTCTAATGCACTAACAACTTCAGGATGGACCTCTTCTGGTAAGTCGAACTCAACGTCAGCGGTGTCTACACCAACATCACCCCCAGTGCAAGCATCCACCCGTCGATCGGAGTAATAAGGTGGGATGCAATGGGGATCTCCTCCTCAATCACCAATTGCCCACCGGATGGAGTTTATACCGCATCTTTTGATGTGCCACCTGGTTCGTCTGGCAAAACTGATTCGCCGCCTGTGGGAGTGGAATGAACCACTCGGATCTGTCCGAGCGCATGCAATAATCGACAGTTTCAATAAAGTGTAAACATAGGAAGTGAAGGTGGGGGATGAATTATGATGCTGAATCATTAGTAACTAATCGGCGGCGGACCAGAGAAACCGGCACCTGCTAGTCCAGTTGGTGTGTTGGTTGGACACCCAGTGCTAATACTTGTACCATCCTAAGGAACACTATGATTGTCAAGAACCGACACAATTGAAAAACCTTGCTCGTCAAATTTATTGACAACAACCTAAGAAACAATTATTACCTGGCTCAAGCCCGCCGTGGCACTGCCATGCCTCTCGAAAAAACCAGTTATTTCTGCTCGAACGATAACGGGAACCTCGGTCTTCAGTGCCTCGATAAGTTCGCGACGTATCAGAGCAGGCATAATTTCTTCAACAACAGCCGTCATTTCTTATCTCAACATTATGCAAACATCACTAACTGACCCGCGCCGGGATACTGCACCTCTAGGTCTTTCACCATGGCCGGAATTTCCACCAGAGTCGGATTCATCCTCTTCCTCACTTCCGCTCGACGTGTCACCACTCAAGTCTATGGGTTCATCAGAATCATTGGTAGAGGTATATTGCCCAACAAGCCTGATACGGCTGCTACGTCGTAAACCTAAAGGCGAGTTTTCGCGTGCCCGGCGACGATTAGGAGCTGGTGCAATAGGTGGGACTATGTCCATGGGGTCTCCGGGGGCATCATGTCCTTCTACATTTGGGTCACCTTGTTCCACATTGACAGCAGAGCCTGTAATAATATGGGGGACTGGCGGTGGAACAAAAATTGGTTGTGGCTCCGGGCCTAGACTAAGCCAATACACAGACTCTGACTCGGCAGGCGTTGGCACGAGTGTTGTAAAATAGATTTGCTGAAGAACGAATAAATACAGAATTGAGGCAGCATTAGTTTATTGAGGATGGGAAAATATTATTTGGTAAAAGGGGTCGAAGAACCTTTTTATTGGACATGCACAAAGTTTATTACCTCCTGCTGAAAAAACCTGGCAGCCTTATAATTTACCCCACTCCTCTTAGGCCTCCAATGGACCAGTCGGGGCAGCATATCCATGTTCAAAACTACCTTTTCACCGCAGTCCGAACCAATTTGAGGAATAGCTTCGAATATCCATACCTACAATGTCAACGCCATATTAGTTAATCGTAAAAGTAAGTCGCAGCGACATTACAGTTCAAAAAATCTAAATATATAATCAAAACCACTTACTAGAAAGGCGGTGGTGAATCCATAGAAGTGGTAGCGGTTCGATTCATTGGTAACTCGGAGACTAAGGTCCATCGTGTAGCATATCTGGTTCATATAAGTGAATTTCCCCCAAGGGAAACTATCCCATGCATTGTCGTCCTCTACTAAAGTCCACACCCATGGATCAACATACGATTTGGGTGCATCTAACCCCAGAAAGATGTAGTACAAGTATAAAACCTTCGCCACTTTCAGAGTGTCATTCTAACTATCACTAAACACACGGTTCTCAAACATTGTGCTTAAACGGTTCATCCGAACCGGCCCTGGCCCAATCCTTCGACCAAATACCCCCTCAGCAGGGGGGTCTTGATAATTTTCAAGGTCAAATTCTCCAAAGTTAAGTCCAGTTACTAGCGCATATTCTCTTTCCCCGAACCTGATTGGTTTCGTGCCAACCTGGAACCACAGCTCTGGGGTACCCATAACACCTTTCTTGACAATCTCGAAAGAAACAACAGCATCCGTTGCTACGCTCGGTATAATTAGATCATCCCCGGCAAATTCAAGAAGGGGCCCGAATACCAATGTCCTGTAAGCCTCGACGACATCCGCTCCGAGCTCATTGAGATTCCGCTTAATTATGGTTGCAACTGAAAAACGACAATATCCATTAATTCTATGTTGTTGAGCTTGCATTTCTGGCCGCTTCCATATCCACTGCCCAAAAAAAAAAAAGTAATTCAATATTAAACAAATAAATAAACGTGGACCAAGAGCAGTAATACAAGGTTTGAGTTTGCCACGAGGAAAGGTTCGTTTCGTTTTATCAGTTTAGTCAGCAAGCAGAAACATACACATACTGGTACGTATAATAACCACTCGCGTGCTCAAACGCGATTGCCTAACTGTAATCAGTTCATTTTATACTATCAAACAAATGTTTTGTGCATAGTCAATGTGTGAGTCTACAATGCGTGGTAAGAGATATTTTATGACGTTGTGTTAAATTATCCCTAAGTTAAACCAAATGTGGACACCCCCACGAACTAAACAATCACTAAGCTATATGTGCATGCGTTTAACACCAAATGTAGCACACTTTAAAGGCACGATGCAAAAGAGACTTGAATATGCATCAACCACATAATATGAACACGACTTAGAATTTCGCACATTACGCACGATTGAAGAGGGATATCTTCTTTTATTCAGTGGAAGGCATCCATCACATGTAGTATATAAAGAGAATATAAACAGAAAAAAAGGGCGCCAGGAACAAGAAAAAGGAGTCATTCGTGCTCGATTGTAAGGTGATATTTTCCATTACAATAACAACTACATCAGGCAAGTAAATGTCACATTTCACTTAATTCAACAGCCCAAATAAACCTAAACACATTGCCTGCACCTATCACCCTACAACCAAAGCAGTCACGAAACCCTGAAGACACGCTAGAGGATAATGGCAACGGCGATCACAAACACAAATTTGGGATCGACGAAAGGTCACGATTATGAACGGTTTGGAAGAGGTTCACAGAACGAACGGTTTCTATAAGCCACAACACAGAAAATAGCTCCTTCAGAATAACTATCCGAACTACGTTGTGATCAAACAACTAACAAGGAATCCCCCACCTACGCTTAGAACCCCCCTCTAAAACACATATCCCACGGAACGAACAACAATCCCATTCAACGCAAACAATAACTTGAATAATAGTTCAGTGAGTTCCAAAATTTGGAATGGCATTATATAATTTGTGGGTGCCCTAGTATACATTCCTTCCAGTTCGGAACAACATGGAAATCATCCCAAAACAACCACAGGAAAAGATAAAATCCCTAAAACAACTACAGGAATCTGGGTGCAAAAATAGGGTACCTGGCCGTTATCATTATCCGCGGAGGACCCAGGCGGCGAATCACCCTCTGAACCCGCTTGACCGGCATGTGAATTCGTGGATTTCGTGCCTGAAGGTCCGGCGGCATGAATGTTGGGCTGGTTGTTGGGGGGTGCGTTTGCATGCCCTTCGGTTACTGGCAAAGTGATTTCCCCTCCTCTTGCGGCAGCGGCCCTCGTGCGCACCCCAGGGCTTGCGGCAGCGGCTCTCGTGCGCACCCCAGGGCTCGCGGATTGTGGCGGGCGCTGGGATGAAGACTCCACTATACCGGGCTGCACTATTCTGGCCTCCGCGATGCTAGACGCCGGTGTCGCAGGCGGGTTCTCCGCCGGGTCCTCCGCGTCAGCAACAGGGACGACGTTTGGTTCAACAAAAAGGACCCTACCTCTGAGAGCGGATACCATTTCTTAACCAATACACCCTACGACCCTTCAAAGATATTGCTGGACTGATGACGGAGATGAAGGAGTGCAAAGAATGGTCCTTTTACAGGCGGTGAGTTTTCGTTTTTAAGAGGGAAAGGTTTGACAGCCGGTGAATTTTCAAATGAATGAGAGACGAGAGGTTTAGTTTGTGAAGTTGAAGGGGTAATGAACAGTCGCACATATAGGGTGGGTGGGCTTTCGTTGATGTGTCATGGGGTGGCAGATAATTTTGGGAACGTGTGCAAGTGGGGTTAGGTGCATGGGGTAGTCAGTTAGGGTGGGGGGTTGGGGGAGTGTGGCTAAAAAGGTAAAAATGGACAGATTTCATATTTTTTATAAAGGTGGTTAGATTCTATGTATATGTTATAGAAAGGGACATATCATTTTATTCTTACTCCAAAAGCGTCCAAGTCACGTTTCATAAATCATCCGAAAAAATGTGAAAAATAACAAAATGTTGCAATGGCAAAAATGCGATTACATTGGGTTGCAATTGAACACGGTGTTTTATAAGTCGCTAGAAAAATATGCAAAAATTAACAAAAGATTGCAACCTTAAAACACACGATTACACTAGGTTGCAATCAAACGCGTTTTCTTACCTCGAGTTACATGTGAAAAAAAGTATCATAGTTCATATTACAGATGGAAATAAACCCTAAAAATGTAAATTTACTTAAATATTGAAATCTTATCCTAATTTTTAAAGTCTTATAAATCTAAGAAATATATAAATAATACACACCATAACACTATTTTCTAGTATTACAATGCATCCGAAATAGTTTCATGCAAAATTTAGTCTTATACTTCTAGCACATAATATATTTTACATTATAGAATTATAGAAATTTATTTTTCTTTTGTTTACAACCAATCAAATAGTACAATTCAAAGTTACCAATTTTTTCAATAAATCTAGATATTCTCGGATATTTTCTTATATTTTTCCAATATTTCACGATATTTTCGCCCAGATATTCTTCGATATTTCTCGATATTTTTTATATTGACCGACATTTCTCGATATTTTCCATATTCACCTATATTTTATTGATATTTCTCAATAACCATTGGCATTTTCCAATATTATTGACCTATTTATCGATATTAGTTTACTGATTATTATCTATTTAACATGAAAACTGTTGATATCAATATAGATAATGATATTTTTTGGTTTTCAATATATTTTATAAAATATCCATGATATTTACTGATATTAATTTTATATTTTATTTTATTGATGTGTTTAAAATTGATGTACGAAAATATTGATTGCCCTCCTATATCAATATTGGGCCTCTTAAAAAATGGTGGTGAGTGTCGGAGATATGTTCATCCTTGATTCTGACATAGGGGAGGTCTCTTGTGCACCAATTGCATGAATCTTTGGAGTCGTGGATCAAAAGGTATTACTATTTATACCTAAATATATTACATTTTATAGGTAAAGGTATCATACAGAAAATATATCACGATTTATGCTTAAAGATATTACATGTCCTGAGTAAATGTATTACAATACATTTACTCAGGACATGTAATATCTTTAAGCATAAATAGTGATACACAACCCGGATTGCACCGTGAAACTGGTGCATATGAGACTTTGCCTCTAATGTAATAGCGGCAACACAAAATACAATGTAAAAGCAACCCTAAAAGTGAGGTATGTTTGACTTGATTCTTAAGTTGTTGTTTGGTCGCCAAGATGGTGACCTGCTGATGTGGCCAAGTTGCATAGCTGGAGATAGAGATGGCAATTCGGGCGGCCGAGCTAGGCCCAGTCGGGCCTAGGGGTAGTTCCGTGCCGGGTTGGTGGGTTGAGCTCGATTTATTTCAGGCCTAGAAATGCTAGGCGCAACCTGACGGACCTCGAGCCATCGGGCCAAAAAAGCCCACCAATGAATTTTTTTCTTTTTCTTTTTTGTTACTCTAACCGTGAAGCAGAATTATTTATTGAGGGGAACTTCAGTTTAATTCTCTTAAGAAAAAACCTAACGTGACTAATTCATTTTAATTTTAGGGTTAATTACAGATTGCAACCTGAACTTTGTGGCTTTTTTCACTTACCAACCTAAACTTTTTATTTTTTCCGATTGCAACCTCTGTTACACGATTTGTTATACTTTGCCATTTCGACTATATAATCTGGCTATATTGGCCATGTGCGTGTCACATGGCTATTTTTAAGGGGCTATTATTTTTTTTATTAAATACACATTTCAGTTTTTTTTTTTTTTAATCTTATTCATTAAATAAAATAACATAACAAAATTAAAATCTCCTATATTAAATTGTTAATTGAAGTGGCAACCCTCAAATTATTTCATCTTCAGCAATACCAGACCCGTGTCACCCCTGAACGCGAGAACTCTCCTTCAACGCGAGATGGAGTTACAATGTAGGTGCAGTGACGCCGTCGTCCTTCGAACATCATGGACTGAGAGGAACCCTGGGCGGCGCTACGCTATGTGCGAGAGATTCCGGGTATGAAATTCCCAAATACAAACCCTAGCTCGCAATTTATACCTGTTCTAATTCTGTAGATCTGTGGAAAATCTGATTTCTTTGTATTTACTTTAGTGAGTTTAATTGCATTCATTTGAGCTTCATGTATGTGAAGGCTTTTATCAAATTGTCCGATGTTCCGAATTAATTTTGATACAGTATAATATGGGCTTAATTCCACAACCAAATTCAGTTTATTGTTTTTTTAAATTGTCTCTATATAATCACGTTGCCCATACTGAATTTTGGTCTTTGGTACCTTTGCTCAGGCTGTAAATGGATGTGATTTCTTTTTTGGGATTAGGGGTGGGGAAAAATACCGAAATCCCGAAATACCGAACATACAGTACCGAAAAAATACCAAAAATACCGAAATTTTCGATACAGTATGATACCGTTACCGGTATTTTTCGGTTTGGTACCGGTATAAAAAATTCTAAATTTTCGGTATTTCGGTATATACCGAAATACCAAAAAATATCGGTATTTTCAGTATATATACCGAATACCGAAACAAATCGGTATACTGATATACCGAATACCGAAGGTCAAAGAATTGTTAATAGATTTTTCTTTTTTTTTTCAAGATTAATTATTCATTAATATACCGTGTGTTTTTGTCTTACCTGTAACCTGACTCAGAACCTTAATTCCCTTCCCAAATTCCCAATCTCCTCTCCTCCGTGCTGCGCCACTGCCCCAGTTGTCAACTCCCGCCTATCATCTTCTCCGCCACCACTCCACCGCCGGTTGCCGTCGGTCGTCTCGCTCCGCCTGCCTCCCTTATTTCCCGTCCTCTGTGCCACCACATACATCAGAATCGCATGATACATAGGTGATTGCATAATACATAGGTGATCTCCTCTCAACAGGTCTCACTACTTTTAGCGGAATAACTGTGTGTTTCATTAATTGATAAAGTTGATGATGCAATTTGCCCGTGGACCAAACGTCTTTTTGCGTTTATTGATGAAATTGCGAATGATCCTTCAGTTTGATGACTACTTTGTACGGTGTTGTCTTGTGCGTAGTTCCTATTGCTGAAATGTTTCATGATGTTGAATGTATCTCTATGAGTAGACTTTGCAATACTGACTATGAATTTAATTTCTTAGGCGGTTTTTGGGGAAAAAAATGATTATTGAGTTTTTTTTAATTTCTTGTGTGGAATGAATGTTTTTTTGGCGCTATTCCAGCAAATGTTATACTCTATATTTTCTATGCAAAATGGTCTCTATTTTCTTCCAATGAATTATCATCTTGGTTTGGCTATCCTTATGCTGCAGTTATAATCTCACAAGAATTTGTTTTGAGTTTGAGTAATCTAATAAGGTTCTGACTATGATAAGAGAAGATGTCAAAGGCTAACTTTTTTAGTGAACTTCTTATAACACCATATACTGTTACTGAATCCAGGGAATTCTGATTTTAGAAACCAATTACACTTCATTTTTTAGGCTGACTTTGATTAGGAGTGTATTGGCAAACTGTGAATGTATATGATTGTGTTCTGGAGAAAGAAGAGAATCTAAAATCAACAATTATAGTTAACTTTTGGAGCTTATAAGTAGAAATTGAGATGTTGACTTTTTTATTTTGTAATGTATGTGATGGAATTTTGATTTGATGCCTAATAATTAATTTTTAATTATTATACTCCCTCCGTTTCATAAAGAATGTCATTTTAGCTATTTTTTGAGAAATTAAGGATTGGTATTTATTGGGTATGTTTTGTGAAAATAATCAACTAAATTAAGAAGGTTATTTAAGATAGTATTGGAAAATTTGTAGTTTTTTTGGTAAAGTGACATTTATTGTGAAATTTTTTAGAGTGTCTAAAATGACATTCTTTATGAAATGGAGGGAGTATTAAATAATTTTATTTTAACTGAGGGCATATTATCTCCTGATTTTTTGGACTCTAGTTATTAATTTATCAATTCAGAGGAAAAAATTAACTCAATCTACTAATTGCAAAAGTAGAACAACCTATTAAAATTCAGATGGAAAAACCAAGTAAATCTGCATTTCATATATGCAGTATATATTCTGCAATATGTTGATTAGACAACTTTCATTATGTTGATTTTCATGTAAGACAACTTGCAAAATCAAATGGAAAAGCCAATTAAATTATTGTGGTAATTATGACATAGAATAAAGCCCATCAGACCTAATAGCCCAATTTATTTATAAATTAATTACTAGAGCCCAAAACATCAGGTGAAAGAAACCAAAAACTTAAATAATAAAACTTCATTTGTTTATTGTAGGCCTTGAGTAATTAACCCACAAGAAGATACACCAAATTTAATCTCCATTCCTTGGTGCACTGGAAGCACTGTACACACAAATAATGCATATTTGTGTGCATTTGAATAATTAATATTTGAATAATCTCCATTCATTATGCTTTTTAGTTGTTTTATTTTCCTTTTCATTTTATCTTTAGCCCAGCCTACCTACTATAATCTTTTCATTTTATCTTCAGTTGCATTTACTTTATACTTGTGTAACACTCTCTGATTGTTTGAATTATTTTTCAGATTTACGAATGGAATCGGAATCTTCAGCTTCATTGCCAAGTCCAAGTCTATCCGAAACACCAAACACAATAGACTCTGAAGCAAACGATGTTACTACAAGTCGAAAACGTCCAAGAAAAGATTCGGCAACAAAGCCTCCTGTACCTCCAAAAAAGAAGAGTCCTTATTGGGAGCACTGTGAGAAAGTGTCGAGGCAGTTAGATAATGACACCGTACAACCTTTGCGATATGCAAATATTGTAAAGTGGAGATCCCGGTGACTTACGGAAGTACTAGTGGGCTAAAAAACCACTTGGAGAAGAGGTGCAAGGCAAGTCCATTATACATAGGGAGTGGGACTGCGAAAGGTCAAACCGTGTTGACAAGTGAGACAATGGGACAGGTAAGTCCCTTGGTTCCTCATACCTTTAATAAAAAACGGTGTGAATTAAAGCTTATAGAGTTTGTGATTATTGATGAGATGTCTTTTCGGGTTGTCGAGGGGAAAGGGTTAAAGGGTGGGTTCATGAACTACAACCAAGATTTAGAATTCCGGATAGGAAAAAAGTTGCATCTATGGTTTATGAATTATTTTTAACTGAGAAAGCCAAGATAAAAAGTGTGATTAGTGACCATAGGGTAAGTATCACCACTGATACTTGGACCTCTATTCAAAACATAAATTACATGGTCATCACAGCTCACTTTTTGGATAGTGATTGGAATTTACATAAGAGGATAATTAACTTTACAAAAACCACTAGTCATGTAGGAGAAGAAATCGGCAAGATGGTTGAGGTTTGTCTTAGGGAGTGGGGAATAGAAAAAGTATTTTCAGTTGTTGTTGATAATGCTTCTTCTAATGATAAGGCGATTGATTACTTGAAGAAAAGAATGAAAAGTGAGAATAATTTGTTGTTTGAAGGAAAATACTTGCATTTGAGGTGTGCATGTCATATCCTTAACTTAATTGTTAAAGATGGTTTGAAAGAGCTTAATGCTTCGATTAAAGCCATAAGAAATGCAGTTATTTTCATGTCATTCTTTTCCCTCTAGGTTGAATAAATTTAGGGAGTTTGTCGTGCTAGCGAAGTTTGCTAGTACGTCAACAGTACCTATGGATGTGAAAACTAGGTGGAATTCTACTTATAAGAGGCTTGATGTTGCATTGAAGTATAAGAGGGTGTTTGAAAGGATGGGTGAAGAGTGGTATCCTTTTATGAATTATTTTCATGAAAAGGATGATAAGGGGAAAGAAAGGGTAGGCCCTCCAAGAGAAGAGGATTGGGAGAATGCAAAAGCATTTGTTCACTTTTTGAAAAAGTTTTACGATGCCAATTTAGAGTTAAGTGCATCAAAGACTCCTACATCTCAATTAATTTATCAATCAATGATTGCACTACAAATTGAGATTGAGAGAAGGAGCGATCATCATTCGGATGTGATTCTTCAAAAGGTAGCAAGTGCGATGAGGGATAAATTTAACAAGTATTGGGGGGATTGGAATAATATGAATGCTTTGATTTTCATTGCCAATGTTTCGGATCCGAGAAATAAGCTTCAAATGATCAAAGTAAGCATCAAGAAATTGGGAGGTACTAGTAGTGAGGTTCAAGAGTTTGTTGACAAGGTTAAAAAGAACTTGGTAAGTTTGTGGTCGGAGTACAAGGGGATAAATGATTTCTTGAATGTTGATAATCAAAATATGGAGTAGAGTGTGAAGGTGGAGATGGTTCTAGTAGTGTAGGTGGTGGTCTTTGGGACGAATTGTTCAATGAGGTGGAAGCACAAAATGAAGTTGAGCAACTGCAAGAGATATCTAACGAGGTGGATAAATACCTAATGGATGATATTGAAAAAAGATCTAATCAATCTTTTAATCTTTTGGAGTGGTGGAAAAGAAGTGAAACTAGTTATCCAGTCCTTTCAATTATTGCCAAGGATGTGTTTGCAATACCAAGTTCTACCGTTGCTAGTGAGTCAGCTTTTAGTTTGGGCAAAAGGGTTGCTGATCCTTTTAGGAGTAGTTTGAGCCCGAAAATGGTAGAGGCATTGGTATGTACTAATGATTGGCTCAAAGCAGAGGACTTCAACTTTTATAAGGATCCAACAGACGATGACCTGGATTTGTATAAGGAAATCGAAGAAATTGAGAAGAGTAAGTTATTTTTTTAATAAAGTTTAAACTTCAATTATTATGCTTATCTAGTTCAAATAATAATAATTTTGAATTTGTCTTTTCTAGCTGCAAATGTCATTCAAGATCTTTCACTCCGGCCTCCACCTTATCTACAGTATAACTTCGAGGTAAGATTTATGTTCTAATTTTAAGTATGATTTGAATATTATTTCATGGCAAATTTAATCTAGTTCTTTGAGTTTGCTCCAAATTTAATTTAGTTTCTTGTCATTTTGCCCTAATTTTTGTCGTTCTGCTTTTTCAGCTCAAGTATCTATTGTAGCCGACTCTTGGGTTATTAGAGGCACGCCTTAGAACAAGAGTATAATTATGTTCATCTTTGTTGGGTTGTGAATTATTGAAAGACATGTATTTGTTGTTTTTAATTAAATTGTTGGATTCGGAAGTGTTGAAACTTGAAAGACACGTATTTGTTGGATTGTGAACTATATATATATATATTTGTTGGATTGTGAATCGTTGAAAGACATGTATTTATTGTTTAGAATTGAAGTGTACTATATTTTTCTAAGGCAGATATGATAAATTTATTAAAACTGGAAATTTCGGTTCGGTATGGGCGGTATACCAATACATTTTTTAATTTCAGAATATCGAAAGATCGGTATAAATTCGGTATGAATTCGGTATAATACCGATACGGTATATGATTTCGGTATCGGTATATGTCGAGTCTATACCGAAAATTCAGTATACCGAAAATTCGGTATACTTAATTTTCGGTACAGTAACTGTATTCGTTATTCCGATACTGCATTTTTCGGTACGGTATTCGGTATATCCCAAATTTTTCGGTATGCCGTACCGACCCAGTCCTATTTGGGATTGACCCACCGGCCGGCGAGCAGGCAAGGCAGTTTATACCTGGTCTGCTGAGAAGGGCGAACAACCTACAAGATGGAACGCGTCAGGTGAACAATAATAGAGATGAAGTGGTTCAAATTGTTGCTCTTGAGCATGAGAATGAATGCGAGAAAAAGAGGGAGAAGTGGATGTGGGTTATTATTTCTATGTTTGTTCTCCTTTTTTTCTTCAGGTCCTAGATTGTTGGTGCAGGTATATCGTGTCCTAGGGTTGTTTGTGGTAGTTTAGTCTAGTTTAGGTTTTGAGCTTTTGTAAGGTATTGATCTAACCAAGTATTAGTTATATTGGTTGGGTAGATGTATCGTGCCCTAGGCTTGTTTTGTGGTGTGTTTAGGATTAATGGACAAAACAAGCTTTACTTGTTTTGTGATTGTTGGTTAATGTATTTTCAAGCTTTTGCTTGTTTTGTGAATGTTGGTTAATGGATTTCAAGCATTTGTTTGTTTTGTGAATGTTGGTTAATGAATTTTCAAGCTTTTGTTTGTTTTGTGAATGTTGGTTGTTGGATTTCAAGCATTTGATTGTTTTGTGAATGTTGGTTAATGGATGTTGAACCTTTTGTAAGAGATTGATCTATCCATGTATTGGAGCTATGGATTCTGCTAGAGTTCATTTCATTATTTGCCTTCA
This sequence comes from Ajuga chamaepitys, assembly GCA_958295605.1. NCBI lineage: Eukaryota > Viridiplantae > Streptophyta > Magnoliopsida > Lamiales > Lamiaceae > Ajuga > Ajuga chamaepitys. The sequence goes on along the minus strand of OY282498.1, from coordinate 21,322,881 downwards.
AATTGTAAGTTCCTAATTGGTTAATGAGATCCCATTCAATTAGGACATTACACGCACAATTTTAGACAATAACTATAAACAACACATTGAAGATGCAAATTGCCTTTAAATAACCATGCTTGAATTTAGAATATCATTGTCCACGAATGGGATTTTCCACACTTACTTCCACATACTAAGCACTAAGTTTGGCCTATTGACTACTCAAAATGCAAACATAAAAAAAGAAGGTTGTACATGTCAGAATTTCTCTGTAATCTACTATCGTGCCAAAAAGTATATACATGGCCATAATATTGACAAATCTGAAGAATTAACCATGTACTAAAAAACTACACTTCAAAAACTTCATCAAGATGGACAGTAGTCAATCTCCCAAACTTCAGCTCCAAAACATCAATTCAAGCATTCCTGGTTTAGATTTCAGCAACTACAACAAATTGCACGTGTTCGGATTGTCGGGTGGTACGAAAATCTTGTTCTTAACACTATCTTGACTTGATCCGGAGAATCTCACGCCACTGGTAATTGTGTTTGCTATTTGAGGTGCCACAGGCTTAATGAAATGCCGAGGGTTAGGCTTGTCAATCAAAATGGCCGGGCCAGCTAACGGATCCCTATTGCGGGGTTTTTTCACCTAAAAAACATCCAAAATTCATTCACACAGAATATATGAAACAACAGTAAGCCAAATACAAAAGGTTAGTTGATATCAATTTTTACCACTAATTTCCTTCTAGCAGTTAGCGGGTCCACTGTTTTCTTCGGTGTGGTCTTTCGAGCACCTAGTGGGTTTGTTCTTGCAATTGTACTTGACTCTTGAGTCAACTTTGTAGAGCTTTCACCTACAACTTTTTCTTTTGCCGCCCTCATTGGAGGATTTCTTGTTGGCGTGTTGTTGTGCTCCACTGAGGCTCTCTTTTTTCTTGTCGGAGTCAGTTGTTGCTCCACCCGGGGTTCTTGTACCCGTTTCATGCAATCTTCGATGATTGTATTAGCTCTGCTTCTTGTTATCCTTGGTGGAGTAATAGTAGATTTGGACGGTTCCTATCATTTAGTAAAGCCAAATCAAATAAATGACCATCTCGAAAAAAAAAATTATCTAGATAATCGACAAATCTTAAATTAAACCTTAGTGAGTTGAGAGGCTTGGTCCACCGAAGTTACATTCCACCAATCATCCGGAATAAAGGACAATGGGCCATTCTCTGTTCCTAGATCAACATCTATCTGTGAATAGTTTGCCCTATCCTGTCAATTCCAGCAAGGTCCAGAATTTTACTCATTTCATTTTTAGAACAACATGCATCATATTTCTGTACTCAAATCAGATTGGTCATTAAGCTGATAGATTCGGTACAACACTCAAACTATAATGCAAAATCTGGACAGCAGACAAATAGTTACAAAAACTGGATAGCACACAAATCAAATCAAAATCTGGATAGCACACAAATTATAATGCAAAATCTGGACAAAATACAAGGCAAATTAGAGTTACAAAATCTGGACAGCACAGTAATCAAATCAAAATCTAGACAACATACAAATTATAATGCAAAATTTGGACAAAATACAAGGCAAATTGTCATGTCAAAGTCTAGACAACACACGAATCAAATCAAATCTGGCAACAAATCATAATGCAATTTAAAGTATTAACATTACAATTAGAATTACACATAAAACACAGAATGCAAATCAGAGTTTCATTTATATCAACGAAGTCCACAATGCAAGCCATACCGGTGTACAATCGCGATCAATCTCGGTTCAGGATAGCAAGTATATTCAGTACAAAATAAAATGCAAATACAGTCCACCGTGTACCTTTTTACGATTTTTCAAATTTCTACCAGTTGGCTAGGACTTTGCATTCTTTGTTACTCCCTCGGAGGGATTGTCATTGCGGGAAGACCCTTCAGTCTAGGCAGCAGATTTTCGCTTTGAACCCTATGAAATTATTACACAAAATACAAGGCAAATTAAGATAAAATTGAAAGATGGTAACCGATTAATTACATGATATTCAAATTTTACCTTCTTGCTGGATTGGGTTGTACTTGCTTCTGACCTTCTTGCAGGTATATCTCTTCCACCCTCGGCGGCATCATCTGGCGGGGCTGTCGGTTTTTTAGGGCATCCTCGGGCATTGTGACCTTGTAATTGACACAAAGAGCAGGTCATGATAGCGCCCTTTCTGGACAACTTCAGAGGTTGATCATCCTTCTTCTTTCCCCCTTTGCTCCTTTTTGAGTAACAGGAGGAACTGCTTCTTGCGGCTGTTGTTTCCTCTTTTACATTTTTTGTCTCCCGGGCATCTTTTGGGCTAATGGGGGCAACAATGGTGGCCACTCCATGCTCGGCCACATGTCAGCAGAGTCCAAGGTACCAAGTGGGTGACTATACGCCTTGAGGAATGTTTCTTTCCGGTAATAAGTGTGTACATACGCCTTCGGCTTTAATTCAAGGTAGTAAATGGCAGCTATGTCATGTACACAAGGCAACCCGCTTAACTCCCATTTCCTACAACTACACGTGCTCTCACCCAAATGAACCTTGAACCTTGCTCCCCAAGGGCTCTCAACCTCGAATTGGTTTCACCGTTCCAAGCTGCAATATATTCTAATGCTTTCTTTTTTAGCTCTTCTAGCATTTGCTCAATTATAGGGTGAAATTATCCGTGATATGCTCTCACCTTATCCCGCCAGATATGCAACCTTTTCATTAGAGATAATCTAATTGACTCAAACATGGAAACAATAGGCTTTGACCTAGCCTTAATTATCATAGAATTGAAAGATTCGCTCATGTTATTTTCGAGCTTGTCACATGCAGAAAGGCACCTGAAGTAGGATATGCTCCAGTTATGAGGTGGTTTACCAGCTAACCACTGGAATGCATCTACATTGCACTTCTTAATTTCTGCCATCGCTTTATCGAAGTCAACTACTCTAGTTGCCCTAGCAGCCTTCCATAACAAATTCTTCAACTGTAACCCCTGGTGGTATTGCTTAAAGTTCTGATATAAATGTGTGACACAAAATCTGTGCTCACACCTAGGCTTGAGAGTGTCTACGGCATCAACCAGCCCCTTCTGCTTATCCGACATGATTGTCCACCTTGCATGATTTTCCCTATCAACATCTTCCAACATCAGTTTGATGAACCAACCCCAAGTCTTCTTTTTCTCCTTCTCAACTACGGTGTAAGCAAATGGGAACATCCTGTTGTTTCCATCTATACCTACTGCACTTAGCACAATCCCACCAGCCGTGGTTTTGAGGTGGCAACTGTCAAGGAAAATAATGGGTCTACAACCTTTCAAAACACCAGCCTTTAGTGCACCTCAACATATATACATCCTTCTGAACCTAGTCCCATCTCCAGTTTGCTTACATTTGATCTTAACTATGGATCCAAGATCCGTTTTGCAAATTTCCGCTGCGTATGACCAAAGTAGGGCATACTCCTCACTTTCACACATGTTGCCTTGTCTCAACACTAGATATTTTGCCCTATAGCAAGACATCTTACTGACAGAGACTTTCAGGTCCTTGTTAATCCAAGAAATCATTGAACCAACGGGCCAAGTCAGGTCAATATATATCTTATCGCGATAAATATCAGCGATTAACCTAGCGTTGGCATGTCTAACCTTCTGATGTCGAGGACACTTATGCTTCTCACAATAAGTCTTCACCTGAATTGTGTTTTCACCTCTCATTTTCGATGCAAAAATCTGCCAAGTGCATGAACGGTGATTGCACTTGGCCTAGACCTTGTCGACATTGTTGATAGTGAAACTAACAGTTCTCCCACTGACGATGGAGTGAACCCTAACTGCTTTCCTAAAGGACGCTAGAGTATAAAAGCATTGACCAACAAAAAAATTAGGTTTAGAGATGCCCTCCCTCGGATGTTTGAAAACTAGGTTGCCTTTATGTGTATGTTTGGCCTTGGTAGAGGTACTTGAACTGGCATTTTTTATGTGTTGTGTTCTTCCAGAAAGCCCCCCTCCACCCCCCATTCAACACCCTAATCAATATCCTCTTCGAAGATGAGGTCATCACCATCAGACAACTCAAAATCATTGTCCGCGAATTTTGCAGATTTCTGTGAATCTTCACCTGCTGAGTACACATCATCACTGTCATCACTAATAGTGACATCAGCAAACTCATTATTTGTGAAATATGTGGGTGGTGTTTGATGAGTATCACCATTGCCTTCAAATAACACAATCTGCCCCTGATTATTTTCATCTTCTTTTTCAGACAAATTGACATCAAATTCTTCATTTGGTTCAGTTTCATTGCCCCCAACATGACATACAAACACACTGACTAACCTATTCTCATCCTTGAAACAATCCAAATTGACTGCATCAATATCTTCATCTAAGGGCCATAGACCGGTACCGTTATTGACCCCATTTCTGCTGTAATATAACTTGTCCACCCCTAAAAGACCCAATTCCCGTACCATATTATTAATCTCTAGCATAGACATCTCATCCGGGTCATAAAAGTCTATGTGAGATACACTACCCCCTTTATAGCAAAGCACCCCTCCACTCTTGAATTTTCTGGAATGATACAGTTTGATGGTAAATTCTTCAGAATTGTCACTTGTTTTGACATAAGCAAAGGAACGGTTACTACCCGGCCATCCTAAACTAAGGAACACAAACAACCATACAATTTCAAATGCAAGACATCCTCAACTCTAAACTTAACTACACTTACACACGGAACAAAAAAAAAGGAAAAAAAAAAAAAAAAAAAAGAAAGAAAACCAAAACAAATGCCTCTTCGGTTCAACAAAATAACAAATTTCCAGTATGAATCAGGCAGAAAATGACAACTTGCCCATTAAAAAACCCCAATTGCTTACCACCTATTATATTTGGGATAGCTGTAAGTTAAAAACTCAAGCAGCAGACTAAAAAATCCTAAAATTAGTACAACTAATATCTAAAAAAAAAAAATAGGTGGCCGACAGGATTTAATTAAATAATACATATCATAATGCATATCATAAAAACAGCTAATATGATGTTGGCCACTACCACAACAACACAAAACATTAGCAAATCCCTGCTGATACAATATTCATCGAAACAACCCAAACCTATTAAACTATGGAGATTATTCAACCCATTCTCACTACACTAAGAATAAAAAATAATAAGGCAACAGAAAATAAAATTGTTCTAATAAAGCTCGAAAAACATACCGTAATCTGGGGTGAGCTCATCATCCCTCAATTTGCACCGTCGTTCGTCTCGAATTCTCTAGACCATCTTATTTGATTCCTATTCGCGTCTCGCAGGCGTCAATCTTCACATGATGATTGAGATTTTTTATTTGAGTAGTTGGGGTTCTTCTCCAAATCCCAATTCTTATTTTTGGTATAGTGTGGGAGTTTTTGCGTTTGTAAAGGGGGTATGAGTTAATGATTTGTAATTAGAATTACAAATGATATGTTAAATAAAATATAAATAAAAGATATTAGATAAAAGATAAGATAAACAAAAAAAAAAAAAGAAACTGAAATGTGTATTTAATAAAAAGAATACGGAATAGCCCCTTAAAAGTAGTCATGTGACACACACATGGTCAATATAGCCGTATTATATAGTCAGAATTCCAAAGTGTAACAAATCGTGTAATACAGGTTGCAATCGGAAAAAATAAAAAGTTTAGGTTGGTAAGTGAAAAAAGCCGCAAAGTTCAGGTTGCAATTTGTAATTAACCCTTAATTTTATCCCAAGTATTGGGTAAACTACCATAAGGGGGGGAGCCTAGATTATTATCTAAGGGTTTATCCAGATTTTAGCATTTTACTCTGGGTCCGAAGGATAACGGTGGTTTTTATTTCCACCAAGGTAAAAGCTAGATAAAACTAGATAAAACGTCACAATCCTAAATTATCTACCAAAGTAAACGAAGTCAAGGAGGAAGAGTAATCATAGATAGACCCTCCCAAAGAAAATAGTATTCACATTACAAAGCGGCCTGTTCAGCACAGAAATATAAGAATGGCATGAAAGTTTACTAAAAACTTTGTCCTTAATACTAAATAAGCTCCAAAACCACTTATGCATCAAGAAACAAAAATGCTAATGAATTGCGTCTTATGTGCTCCTGTTTCCTCGTAGCAATTTGCAGGTATAACTTGGTCCGGTTAATTTGGTAACATACACCAATAATTAGCTAAAAAAATATTAAATTCCATCGGGCCAGCCCATCCCTGGCCCGCCAAAAAAAACAAAAGCCCGTTCGGGCCGGGCTAAAATGGCCCGAATTTTTTCGGGCCTCTAACATTTCGACCCAGCCCACTTTATATTTCGGGCTAAATGAGCCGGGCCTGTTTTTCCAGCTCTAGCTAAAGAGGTAACTTGGAGCTGGTGCATTAACTGCAAGGTGTCTAACAATGCACATTAAACTATCCGTTTACTTTTCCGTGTTCCACTTTGTTACGACCAATGCGAGAAAGATAACATAAAATGAGAAAGTAAAACCGAAACAACAAATTTTATGGTTCACTAACAATGTGTATACGTCTACAGGAAAAAGAGAGGAATTCTTTATTCAGATATTTCTTCAGAGTTACAAATGATTAGAGACATATAATAATTCCGATCCAGATAAGCCCTAGTCTAGTTAGAGCTATTAGATTTAAACTCTAAACTGATGGGCCTCAAATAAGGCCGGAAACTTAATCTCCACGCTAACAAATGCGGCCACGTTCCGAGCCCAGCCTCCAACCCCTTTAATCAAGCACAAAATGACATGATTGTGTTCAGATCTATTGCGGTCGGCCTCCTGGCGTGACCGCGTTCAACCTAACACGGTCGCATTCACGTCACATAATCGATCCATTTTTCAATCACAATTTGTTGCGGTCGTGTCACCACCTGTTGAGGCCGCGACTTTTCAGTACGTCCAAACTTTAGCAAAAACACAGATTCAATGCATAATTCAACAAATCTCCACCTTGACTTGAATCCTCTCATAGATCAACAGATGTTTCTTCAGACGCATTCTAAAGAATGCACAGATTTACAAGCAACAACTGGTACCCAGATTTGTCCCAACCATGGGACAACTAACATCTCGTGATATTTAACAAGTCCAAACAATGTTGGAACTTGTTACGCGAAACAGACTTGGTGACCATGTCAGCGGGATTATCATCCGTCCCAACCTTCTTCACCTTGATTCTCTTCTCACTTCATAGGAAATCATACCTGACGCCAATATGTTTCGTCCTCTCATCAAACATATCGCACTGAGACTATTGCGAAATACAAAAGCATAGTCATGATGCAGATCGAGGTCGCTAAGCAATCCTCTCAATCAGATTCCCTCCTTAGCAGCTTCCGTCAATGCCATTTACTCTGCTTCAATCGTAGACAGAGTAACCGTAGGCTGCAAAGTAACATTCCAACTCACCATGGATCCACCAAGAGTGAACACATAACCAGTCATCGACCTCCTACTATCCACATCTCCAGCATAGTCAGAGTCACAATACCCTGCTACCAAACAACTCGTATCACTCCCATAAATGAGACCAACATCAGATGTACCTCTAAGGTACCGGAAAATTCTCCACTGCCTGTCAAAGCTCCTTCCCAGCTTGAGCCACAAACATGCTAATCACACTAACAACATGTGCAAGATTAGGTCTAGTGCAGACCATCGCATACATCAAACTCCCTACTGCACTAGCGTAGGGAACTCTAGACATGTACTTCATCTCCTCAGTCGACTTGGATGCAAACGCAATGGACAAATGAATATTAACAGCATTAGGAGTGTCAATGGGTTTAGCAGTAGACATACCAAACCTTGACAATATCTTCTGAATGTATTCCTTTTGAGAAAGGAAAAGCATCTTCCGAGTTCTATCTCTATAAATCTCCATGCCCAATATCTTATGAGCAGCACCCAAATCCTTCATCTCAAACTCAGCACTGAGAAGACCCTTCAACTTCTTAATATCCGACTTGACTTTAGCAGCTATCAGCATATCATCTACATACGGGGCCAAGTAGATGTAAGAACCATCTTCCAACTTGTTGTGATACACACAGTTATCATATGGACTCCTGTTGTAGCCAAGTTGCATCATGTGGTTATCAAAGCTCTTGTACCACTACCTCGGAAATTGCTTTAGCCCATAAATGAACTTCTTCAACTTACAAACATACTCTTATTTCCCCGGAACTTGGAAACCATCTGGCTGAGTCATGTATATCTCCTAATCTAACTTTCCATGTAGGAAAGTTGTCTTCACATCGAGTTGTTTGGTAGGAAAAAGCGCGTCGTTCGCCTTACCACCAAATGAATATATAGAAATATATATACTTATCCTTGATCTACTACTCTAGCTAGTAGAGTGGTAAATAAGGGTCAATCCCACGAGGAACAGTTGAACAATTTTGCTTTATGTATTAAACTATTATGATCAAGTAATATAATAAAAATAAGCTTGGTAAACAATAAAGAAGTTGGGGGGGAGGGGGGAGTTTTGATGGAATCACAACTAACACCTAAATTTATATTAAGCAACTCAAATAACAATTACTCTAAAAGTACTTAGCAAATTGACAAGTAAACAAAGATAAGAGAATGATTTTTGGTTTTATAAATGATAAAAGGATTCAACCCTTGATCAAGTATCCCCTTGGCCCAAATCATCTATATAGTTAATGTTACTACCCGATTGATTTAGCCTTAGACTCCCTACTCTAAGATAAATAACAAGCTCTATTAACCTTGTTGTCTCTTAAGTATAATTAATCAAAATAAGCTCTTCAATTAACCCTACTCAACTTATCAATTCCTAGAACAAGCTCTCTAAGAATCAATAGTCAAATGCATTAAGAATCAAGACAAAGGAGTAGATACGACATAAAACTCACAAACTCGATTTTAGTGGTCGAACTCTATGTTATCTCCAATAGAATAAATTCATTGTTCGCTACATGGGAATCGGATTCATAACAATTACGGATTACAAACCCAATTCTAGCAACACACAGACGAATATCCAAATGGGTGATCAAACTACAATTCAATTCATAAGTGTGAATCAACAATCCCAAATAATATAGAACATTCCAAAACATAATCCAAACGGTTCATAACCGTAAAAATTACATAAACATCATCCAAGGTTCAACTAACAATCAAGGGCTGAAATTAGAGTGCTAGCCACTCATATTAACTATTACAAAGATAAAACAAATGAAAACCAAAGAAAACATTAAAATAAGATAGGATGAAACAAAAGATGGAGTTGATGATCTTGATCTTCAACCCTCTTCCAATTCCTTGCTTGCAATGGTAAATGATGGTTGAAAATGTGTGAGAAATGGGTGCTTGGTTAGGTTAAATTCGAAATTGACATTATATATATAGAGGAGAAAGGGATGGGCTGAAAAATGGCCAAAAAACGTATTTCAGGATTAAAAACAAGGTATCGGATCGCGGTTGCGAACCTGAGTCGCGGCCACAAACCCTTTGTTTTGCTTGAGGTAGAGTTTGGTTCGCGGACTCGGTCGCGGGCGTGAACCGTGTCTTGGCTTTTTGGCTAGGTTTCACTGGATTAACCATGGTCGCAACCGCGACTTCTCACTCGAACCTCTTCCCTCTTATTTCATCCTTGGCTCGTTCTTCGTTCCGGACTTCTTCGAGACTTTTTTTTAGTCCTATATTGCCTGTATTGTCCTGAAATGAGCTCAAACACATTAAATGGTCCAATAATACAAATATGAACAATACACGGTCAAATATGCACGCAAATGTCATTAAAACAACACTTTATTCGACCTAAAATGCATGCATGAACACGTGTGCCATTGTTCAAGCTCAAGATCCTAATGGGCAACCATTTTTCATAGCACCCGAATGGAGGTATGTTTGACCACGGGTGAGAATATCTCATCATAGTCTACTCCCCCTCTCTATGTGAACCCTCTAGCAACGACTCTGGCTTTATACCTTATGCCCTCAGCCGGTGACATCCCTTCCTTCTTCTTGAAAACCCATTTGCAAGTCACAATCTTTCTCTCCGGAGACCTTCTGACTAAATCCCAAGTCATATTCTTGAGAAGCGACTCCATCTCATCCCATGGCAGCAAGCCATTGAGTGGACCCATTACATGTAACAACTTCTCCATAGGTGGACAGCTCATACGAGTCCACCTCTTCAGCAATCTACAATGCATGCCCTACCATATCCTCAAACCCATACCTCTTGGGAGCTTCAACTCCAATTCTTCTAGCTCGGTCAAGAGTTATACTATAGGATCTCTCTTTAGTCGGTTTTGATTCTGATGGTATAGCACCCTTCAGCTCGGTGTTAGCCTGTGAGTGTTCTTCCTCATCATCCTTTTGTGGTTCACTCTGCTCCACCTGTTTGTCAACACTCTACTAACACAACAATAAACTTATAAAATTATCATCAAAAACTATATTCCTGCTGAGAATAACCCTATTTTCAGACGAAGACCAAACTCTATAACCCTTCACACCATCACCATAACCTACAAGCACTCCCTTCTTCACCCTTGGCTCCAATTTACCCTTACTAACATGATAACAAACTGTACAGTTAAAAGCTCTCAAACTAGAGTAGTCAGCAGACTTACCAGACCACACCTCACAAGGTGTTTTTAGGTTGATACCTATGTAAGGTTACGGTTTATCAAGTAACAAGCTGTGTTGACCACTTCAGCCTAAAATCTTCGAGCTAATCCTACATTAGAGAACAAGGATCGATCCCTCTCCAGAAGCGTCTGGTTCATCCGTTCTGCTACATTATTCTGTTGTGGTGTACGCCTCACTATATGATGTCTTGCAATCCCTTCATCTTTGCAAAACTCATCAAACTCCAATGAACAGAATTCTAGACCATTATCAGTTCGCAGCCTCTTGATCTTCCTCCCATTTTGATTCCCCACCAACGTCTTCCACTGCTTGAAACTCTTGAAAACTTAACCCTAATGTTTCATCATAAAAACCCAAGTCATCCTTGAATAGTCATCGATCATAGACACAAAGTATCTATGGCCTTCTAGAGAGTTAACACGTGAAGGACCCCAACAATCAGCATGGATATAATCAAGTGTGCCTTTTGTCCGATGAACTGCCCTAGGAAACTTGTTGCGATGTAACTTCCCAAGAACACAGTGTTCATAAAACTCAAGGCTAGTAACCCGATGGCCACCAAGAAGATCTCCCTTTGATAGAATCTGCATTCTCCTTTCACCCATGTGACCAAGCCTCATATGCCACAGCTTAGTCAAATCATCCTTGAGAGCTTCAGACGATGCAACAGCAGCAGAAACAGATACAATTGACCCCTGCAAGAAATACAGAGTCCCCCACTTCACACCTTTCAAGACCACGTCTGAACCCTTGCAGACATAACAACTCCACCTTCACCTCGAAAACTGAAATCCTTGTTGTCCAGTAGACTCAATGATATTAAATTCTTTATCATCAGTAAAACATGCCTAACATTGTTCAGCGTGCAGAATTTACCATCATTCTTCCTCAGGTTAATCGAGTCAATCCCAAACCGCCTTGTAAACTGAACTGTTGGCCATGGAAATATTTCCACCATCAATCTGCTTGTACGTTGCGACCCACTCTTTGCGTGGACATATGTGGTAAGATGCCCCCGAATCCAGAATCCAAACGTCAGTATGACGAGGGCCAAATCATCCTCGGAGTTGGTATTCTCTCCTTCAGCAACAACAACAGTACTTGCTTTATTCTCCTATTTCACTTCTTCTTTGGATAGTCATTCTTCTAATGACCTGTCTCTTTGCAGTAATTGCAAGTATCAGTCGGCATCGGACCTTTCGATCCAAACTTTTTCTTGAATTTTTTCTTACCATAATATCCAAACCCCTTGTTCCCACTCCCACTGGCTACTAGCCCAGCGGCCTGACTATCCGAACTCGTACAAGTCGCTTTATGGCGCAGCTTCCTGGAATGAAAGGTTGATCTCAATTCCTCCAGTGACACAATCATTGCTTCAGTAGGAACTTGTTGGTGAACGACTTCATCATATATAAACTCTCCAGTTTTAACCAAAACCTTGCCGCAGTTTCCTCCTCAGCAACTTCGGTAATGATTTCATCTGCAAGACACAGCATAAGCGTTGGGTGCGCTTTCTCCTCCAAACTGTCCATCTCAGCGTCAGACAGAGCCACCGCCTTGCCTTTCTTATCTTTTGCCATTAGCGGTTCCCACAACCCTTGTTGTTTCAACAAGGCTCGCATTTTGATTTGTCACAAACTAAAACTATTCCTCCCCATAAATTTGTTGACTTTCACGTTTATCCCAAACATCTTTCTCACCAGATTGCGGAACCCCCTTCAACAAGGTTCTAGTACCAATTTATTACGACAGATGCAAGAAAGATAGCATAGAACGAGAAAGTAAAACTGACACAAGAAATTGTGTGGTTCACTAACAATGTGTTAACTACGTCCACGGCCAGAAGAGAGGAATTTTTTATTTAAATATTTCTTCAGAGTTACAGATGATCAAAGACAGATAATAATTCTGATCCAGGTTAGCCCTAGTCTAATTAGAGCTATTACATTTAAACTCTAAACTGATGGGCCTCAAATAAGGCCGAAAACTTAATCTCCACGCTAACGGGCGCGATCGCGTTGAACGGTGTGGTGGCCGCGTTCCGAGCCCAGCCTCCTAACACTTAGCAAAAAATGACGCGACAGCGTTTAGGTCTATCGCGGTCCCGTTCGGCCTCCTCGAGCAGCCGCTTTCAACTTGACGCAACCGCGTTTATTTCACAGAATCGATCCATTTTTCAGTCACAATTATCAAGGCCGCGACTCTTTAATTCGTCCAAACTTCAACAGAAACTCAGATTTAAGGCATAACTTAACACACTTTGTGTTCCATAATAAAATTAATTAAGAGTCTCACAACATAACTATAAATCTTGAACCCCATAAATCATTATTCCTTAACCCATATAAAATGTGAACCATGAACCTTGAATTCAAGGACGAAAATATCAATTTTTACGGAAATATCAGTGTTTAAATTTTAGAGAAATTACGGTTTCTATGAAAATATCAGTGCAATTTTTTTAAAAAAGGGCGAGAAAATGTTTTAAAATGGATAATTTATCACGATATTTTATAGATTTTTGTAAACTAACTTAAATAAAAATATAAGCTAAAATTGGAGTTAAATTAACATATTTACAACTAATTGGTAAATAACAAACAATACAAATATCGTCGGGCAATACCGAACACAATCTGAACTTTCTCCATGCTACATGACTACTTTGTAGTACCAAAATAATGCTCTATGAGTAAATTTTTTACAAATTAATAGGTTCAGTTCAGTTTAGTTTAGTTTTCATTTGAAATTTTGACAGTAAATTTATATTTCTATAATTATCATTGGAACAGAAATGACTAGTATTATGAGATTACATATAAATCAAATAAGTCAGTTTATGCGAAATCTCAATATTTAAAAAGAAAAAGAAAGTGGCTAAAATATAAGTTAATCATTCTTAACATCATAAACTAAAAAATAGAAAATATTTCTTTTATGTTAATCCTTTAGAGATAATAAAATTTTGTAAAACAAATTCCCTGAAAATATAAAAACTAGTTTCGAAATGAAAAAGATTAGAAAATATATAAGGGAAAAAACAAAAAAAGTGAAAGTATTTGACTACAGTGCCATAATCCACCACCAATTCACCAACCGCAAAGCACCATTTCCTGTCCCAACATTCCGAAAAAAAAAAAAGAAAAAAAAATTATGAAATATCAGCGAAATGACGGGAAAATCTCGTCAAATTTTGTAAAAAAACCTGAAGCAGCAAAATCGGTAACGAGATTGGTCGAGATTCCCTTCAGTGATTGGTCGTCTCGATTGACAGGTTTGCACTATCCTTGCTTGAATTGTAGTACACATGAACCATGAATTCATAAATCATGTACACACGAACCATGAAATAAACGTATAGTCTTATTACGAAGCTTAAATCCTAAATGATAAATTGAATTTGAATTCATGAACCCGTAAACCATGAATATTGGACTATAAAATTGAATTATGAATCTTGAGCCAAATTATCTATACAAAAATATTAATTTATTTTTAGTGAAATATGAGTGGAATGAAAGTAATGGACTAGATTATGATATGGGCTTTAATTAGTTAATAGGTTATACTGATTAATTAATTAAAGCAGACCAGAATATTATACCCATATACCTAGATATATATATATATATATATATATATATATATATATATATATATATATTCCCTACTTTAGGGAATAATTAATCTTGTCGGTAAGAAACACCATATAGTTCAATAAGGGATTTCCTAGCAATCAATAATTGAACAATTGTACCGAGGATAGTTCCTGCGACGGACGACATACGCGTGGATACCTGAAGTGGTTAATCAATCGTTCAATTATGTCCGACTAATTACGCACAAGTAAGTTGTTCTAACTATAGCGTAATCAATGCTCAACGTTTATTTCAATTATGGATCACGATCATAATTCTCGATTTATTATTCCACTGCGTACATTAGATGTAGTCGAGAATTTCTAACAGTGGTATCAGAGCTCGGGGCTCGATTTATAATTGATTTAAACTCAGATTAATTGTGGATTAATATCGTGAAATTGAGATTCTACAATATTTACTTGAAAATTAGTTTTGTTAATTTTCGAAAGTTGTTGGCTGGCCATGGGCAACAACTTTTAAACTTGTTTTGGTCAACCCCATAATTTTTGAAATCCATTAACAAACCTGAATGAAAACTAAATTGATTGTTAAAAAAAAAAAATGAAATTATGAAATCTGTGTTTTGTCAACCCCTGTTCACGCAACTATAATTATATACCGCACGCACAGCATTTGCCCTGCTATTGCTGCTGTAAGACGAACCGGAAAGGTGGTGGGGCTCCTGTTCCTGAGCACGACGGCGACTTGCTCGAAGAAGTCGGAGAGGTTATGTTCAGCAACTGCTGCTGTTGCTCGGAGGAAACGGCAGTAGCGGCAGCGGCGGTGATGTCTCGTTGCCGCTGTTGCTGCTCGCCTGTTGTCCTTCGGCGATGGCGGTGGTCGCGGCAGCGGCGTGGGTCTGGTGCAGGTGGTGTTGTTCGCTGGACGACGGCCGAAGGAGCTGCGAATGGAGGCGACGACATTCTGCTGTTGCGCGACTGCTGTTGTAGTGCTGCTGCTGCCATCGCGCGAGTTGCAGCGGTAGTGGCGGTGGCGGCGCGGTGGCGGTGGCAGGTGGCTGATGTGCCTAGCCCAAACCCTAAAGGGTTATGTGCTGGGCTGGACTTGAATTTTGGGCTTGATTTTGGGCCAATTCAGAATCTAGGCTGCTGATTGGGCTAAAATAGTTGGGCCAATCTTGGTATCATTTGGACTGGGCTTATTTAAATAAGCTGGTAAATGGTTATTCAGATTAAGAAAAATGATTTAATTTAATTAATTAAATTAGATTAATTAATTAGATTAATTCGGAATCTCAGATTGCAAACTTTATTTATTGACTAGATAATTAAGTTTTATTATTACTTTTCTTGAAATAATAATAATTAAAGGTATACTTATATTAATTTTGAATTAATATATTAAACTAATAGACTAATATTAATTTATTAATTAAATTGATAAATTTTAATAGTATTATTATTTTGAAAGAATAATACTAGACTTATATATTTATGTTAATTTAGAATTAATATTAAAAGTATATTTATATTAATTTGGAATTAATATATACAATTTTAATCCACATTTAATTAAAGAATAAAATTTAAATTGGATTAATAATTTTATTAGTTGAGCATTTACTTGATATTATGTGATAAGCTATTATTTGATTTTATGCTTATTCAATTTAAATTATAGTAATTTAAGACTACTTTTATATTTGGGTAGGCGGCGCCCAATGCATGTAGTCTGCGACATTATGTATGGGTAGGCGGCGCCCAATATGTGTGGTCCGCATTCTTATGTCTGGGTAGGCGGCACCCAGTAATTTCGTTTAATTTAATATTAGATATTAAATTTAACAATTAGTATCACATATAAAATTCCCAATAAAACCAAGTCTTATTTAGAAACAAAATGCATCGTCCATCATAATTGCTTGAAATTCCTAATCTTTTCGACCACGAGTTTTACACCAAAGTGTTTACTCTAAATCCACAAGACTCCGGCTCATTCATAGATGTATGGTTGACAACGTGTGATGGAATTGACTTGCTTAAATTATTTTGAGACGCCAAAGCGACCAACATAGTTTGAGGACGCAAAATTAATTGGATTAATTAACCAGGAATTGCAAAATTATTGTTGCAATTGGCTTGGAGGCCTACTGAGTAATATTATTGTAGTCATCAATCAAAGCAGAGGCTACAATAATATAGACTTGGATCTTGGACCACTAAGATTTATAATTATTATAAATCCGTATTTTGTGTTTGGGGACGCAAAATATGTTAAAATTAGTGGGGGCTAATCATTACATTAAACCCTTGTTTTGATTAGTGATATGAATGTGATCTTTATTTACTTTATTCTAATTTACTTTTCCATTTGATTATTTTCTGTTCAGATAAAATGTCGAATTTGGCTTATAAATGTTTGATGGAATCAAACAAGTTGATTGGGTCTAACTTTATGGATTAGCTCTGTTGCTTGCGCTTGGTGCTAAGGCAAGAAAAGGTTTAGTACATCTTGGACGAACCAATCAGTGCCATCTCCGACAGAACTTCTTCTGAGTATGCTAAGTTTGACGCAGATGCTCACAAGAAGCATGTTGAGGATGCCATGTCGGCTCAGTATATCATGTTATCTTCGATGAGTATTGAACTGCATAGGCAACATGAACACATGCTCCCTTATGAGATGATAAAACACTTGGAGAGTCTGTACGCCTCACAAGCTCAGACAATGGAGTATGAGATACTCAGTGACCTCTTTAAGTGTAAACTTCATAATGGGACCCAGTTTTCTGAGCATGTACTGAAGATGATCGGATCAATTGAGAGGTTGACATCGATTGGAATTGTGTTACCCTCAAGTGTCTCAACTAATCTGATCTTGCAGTCACTTCCTAGTTCTTTTGAAAATTTCATAGTGAACTTCAATATGAACAACACGAAGGTGACTTTGCCTGAGCTTCACAACATGCTTAAGACCTATGAATCTTCTACTTCTAAAGGCAAATATGTGCTCATGGTGAGCTCTTCTGCAAACTCTTCCAAGAAGAAGAAGAAGAAGAAGAAGAAGAAAGCATCTAGCGGTGCGACCTTGAACCCTAAGAGTGGAGGAATTCAAAAGAAGCCGAAACTGCCAAAGGATGAGTGTCTATTCTGTCACGAGAAGGGACACTGGAAGAGAGACTGCCCAAAGTTCAAAGCACAAGGTGCAATAGTTGGGAGCTCAGGTATGTTTGTCATTGAGATAAATATGTCAATAAACAATTCACAATCCTGGGTATTAGATACAGCTTGTGGCTCACACATTTGTAACAATGTGCAGGGTCTAAGTGGCAGCAGGAAAGTGAGGCCTAGGGAGGTCGACTTACGCGTGGGAAATGGAGCAAAAGTTGCTGCTGAACGTGTAGGGACTTATAGATTAGATCTTCCTTCAGGATATAGACTAGATTTACATGATTGTTATTTTGTTCCTACAATTTCAAAGAATATTATTTCCATTCCAATGTTAGACAATCAAGGTTATTTCTTCCATTTTGCAAACAGTAGATGCTCGTTTTTACTTAATGGATTGTTTTATGGAAGTGTCTCTCTTTCGAATGGTTTATATGTGCTTGAATATGAACAAAATATTCTCAATGTACAAAATAAACGACCTAAGCTAAGTAATACGAATAATAAAACCTATCTTTGGCACTGTATACTTGGTCATATCAATGAGAAAAGAATAGTGAGAAAGTTAGACTATCTCACATCATTTGATTTCGAATCATATGGTGCTTGTGAATCTTGTCTCAAAGGAAAGATGACAAGTAAACCACTTTCTGGGAAAAGGCTACATGCTAAGGTTGTGCTCGAGTTGATCCACACAGATGTGTGCGGATAGTTCCCAACTCAAGCAAGAGGTGGATATTCGTACTTCATAACTTTTACTGATGATTTTACAAGGTATAGATATGTGTATCTCATGAAACACAAATCTGAGGCCTTCGAGAAATTTAAGGAGTTTAAGTTAGAGGTTGAGAAACAACTTGGGAAAAGTATTAAGACTCTCCGATCAAATCGAGGAGGGGAGTACTTAAGCCGAGATTTTCTTGATTACTTGAAATCACATGGAATCCGGTCAGACTGGATACCTCCGGGTACACCACAGATGAATGGAGTATCTAAGATGAGAAATCGAACTTTATTGGATATGATTCAATCCATGATGAGTTTCACCAGTCTCCCTTTATTCCTTTAGGGGTTATATCTTACTTACCGCAATTTATATTTTGAATAGAGTTTCCTCTAAATCGATTGAGAAAACACCGTATGAATTATGGTGTGGCAGAAAGCTGAGTCTTAACCAAATGCGGACCTGGGGTTGTCCTGCTTTTGTTAAGAAGATGATCACTGACAAGTTGGAAACTAAAAGTGAAAAATGTTATTTTGTGGGATATCCTAGAGAAACCAAAGGATATGAATTCTATTGTCCTGGAGATCACAAGGTGATAGTATCCAGGAATGTGACGTTTCGTGAAGATAATTATGTCTCCAAGGAACAAGGTTACAACACGGTAGAACTTGAAGAAATTCAAGAACCACAAGGTAACATGGAGGATGAGGTATTGTCCAATGGAGTGGACAATAACTAAGTGGGAGTTTTGATGATCTATTGGGAGGGGAAATGATTCTTAGAGGGTCACCTCAAGACAATGAGATGCATCAAAGACAATATATTGTATCAACCCCACCTCAAGAAAATCATAGTGAAATTCTTGAGAATATCCCTAATGTTGAAAATCTTAACACACAGGAACCTCATTACGTTCAGAATAAACCGCCTGAACCAACGCAAAACCAACTCAATAGGTCTCAAAGGAATCATCGTGCACCTGAAAGACTAAATCTATTGGTTGAGAACCAAGATGATGAGGTTGATTCAGAAGACGACGAACCTAAGACCTAAATCGAAGCGGGCACCGATTCGAAGATGTGGCTGGTTGCCTTAACATCTAAAATGGACTCGATGTACCTCAATCTAGTCTGGGAACTAGTTGATATGCTAGATGGGGCTCGCCCCATAGGCTGCAAATGAATCTTCAAGAAGAAGAGAGATGCAGATGGCAAGGTACAAACCTACAAGGCTAGGTTGGTGGCAAAGGGTTATAGTCAACGCAAGGGCATTGATTATGATGAAACATTTTCGCCAGTCGCTAAGATCAAGTCCATTAGGATATTACTTGCAATAGCTGCATACTATGACTTTGACATTTGACAAATGGATGTCAAAACCGCGTTTCTCAATGGAGAACTCGAAGGCATTGTGTATATGTCACAGCCTGAAGGTTTTATATCCAAAGAAAAGCCGAATGGAGTATGCAAGTTAAAGAAGTCCATTTATGGACTCAAGCAAGCATCTAGGAGTTGGAATATTTCCTTTGACAGAGCTATCAAATTGTTTGATTTTGTCAGAAGAAAAGAGGATCCATGTGTTTATAGTATATGCAAGAATGGAAATGTTATCTTCCTTATCATATATGTTGAAGATATACTGATAATGGGAAGCGGTTGTTCCATGTTGCAAGTGGAAGATTGGTTGTCTAGCTCCTTCATGATGAAGGATCTGGGTGAGGCTTCCTACATCCTTGGAATTAGGATCTATCGAGATAGACCTAATAGGATGTTGAGATTGTCTCAGTCTACTTACATAGGCAAATTGCTGAGACGCTTCTCAATGAAAAATTCCAAGAAAAGATTTCTTCATATGGGACATGACATTATATTTTCCAAGAAAGGTTGCCCTTCTAATGACAAAGAAATAATTACATGAAGAAGATCCCGCACGCTTCGGGTATAGGATCTATTATGTATGCCATGATATGTACTAGGCCAGATGTGGCTTATGCACTCAGCATGACAGGGAGATTTCAGCAAAATCCCGGTGAGATACACTGGAGAACTGTCAAGACTATTCTTAAGTACCTTAGAAGGACTAAAGAATATTTCTTAGTCTATGGTGGGCAACCAGAGTTATTAGTTACTGGGTATACTGATGCTAGCTTCCAAACAGACCATGATAACTTCAAGTCTCAGTCAGGATATGTTTTTGTTCTCAATGGTGGTGCAGTGAGTTGGAATAGTTCCAAACAGAGCACAACTGCCGATTCTACCACTGAAGCCGAATATATTGTTGCATCTGAAGCTGCCAAAGAGGTTGTTGCTTTGTTAGAGTTCGTAAAAGAACTAGGTGTCATTTCAAGTGCCAGCAGTGTAATACCGCTGTATTGTGACAACACTGGTGAGGTTGCGCAAGCAAAGGAACCTAGAGCCACGAACAGGAACAAGCACATTTCCCGGAGATATCATCTGATTAGAAAATAATAGATAGGGGAGATGTGAAGTTAGATAGAGTACCCACTGATGATAACTTGGCTGATCCTTTCACCAAGCCGTTGTGTATAGCAAAGCATAACAAGCACTTTGAGAGCTTAGGTGTTAGACATGTTGGTAGTTGGCTTTGATTCAGTGGGAGTTTATAGTTTGTGTGTCTTAGAAACCTTTTCGTAGAGACATTCAATACTTGATCACATTCTATGATAATATGTTTATCGTATGGGTTTATGCATTTATTAGAATAATTATTTTAATGGTTTGTTGTTATTCTTGTGACTGTTCCCTTGAAATCATGACTGTCATTTATGGTGTGAGACATAAAATAATATAGTATGATTCTAAAATTGTCATAACCGATGGTCATCAAGAATGGGATATTTATGACATGCAATAGGTTAGCATGTGGTCTGCATCATATTCTTAGAGAATATAGTGGGTCTCACGACTATTAGATATTAGATATCTATGATGGACACATGGATACTTTGGAGAGTATTGATATACCCTACTATTAAATCGTTTGTTTTAGTGTCTACGGTTTATTAGTGTGTGGAGTATGTAATGATCCTTTGACCTGAGATCAATACTCATTTTGATTGTTAAGTGATGAAGTTTGACCAAGTACAACGCATGCCTCCTAAAGGAGGATAAGACGCGTCTTGTGTTGGGTTCATCATGAGGCAAATGAAAATGGTAGTTGAGCCAAGATTGAGATTCATTCCTCGATTGAAATTCGAGAGAACACTCATATTTCTCTATATTATTTGACAATAAAATCATTGGTCAATGCAAAAGATGTATTCAATTAGAGTAATTGAATATGATCGAATGTGTCATATAATAAATATGAAAAAAAATGATTGAGCTATTTGGATAGACACATGGCAGATTTTAAGCTCAATCGGATGGTTCGTGAATGAAGGAATATTACATAAACTTCATAAAAAGGTTGTTTTATGAATTCACGTAAACGTCATTCATACATCGAGTTCGTTGCGCAATGCAGTCTAGGAGTTTTGTGCAGACTTTAATTAGATTTTGTCGATAATGGGGGCTTAAAGGGTCACACTTTATGTGTATTGTTGTTCCGCTCAAGGGTACAATTTTGGTGTTTCGAATTATATCTAATGTGAGTCCAAGTAGGAGATTGAAAGTAATGGACTAGATTAGGATATAGGCTTTAATTAATTAATAGGTTATACAGATTAATTAATTAATTAATTAATTAATTAATTAAAGCAGACCAGAATATTATGCCCATATACCTAGGGTTCATAGGTATATGAACTATATATATATATATATATATATATATATATATATATATATCTATTCCCTACTTAGGAAATAATTAATCTTGTCAGTAAGAAACACCAAATAGTTCAATAAGGGATTTCCTAGCAATCAATAATTGAACAATTGTACCGAGGATAGTTCCAGCGGCGGACGACATACGCGAGGATACCTGAAGTGGCAGACGACATATGATGTGGTGAATCAATCGTTCAATTCTGTCCGACTAATTACGCACAAGTAAGTTGTTCTAACTATAACGTAATCAATGTTCAACGATTAATTCCATAACCTGAAGTGGCAAACGACATATGAAGTGGTGAATCAATCGCTCAATTCTGTCCGACTAATTACTCACAAGTAAGTTGTTCTAACTATAATGTAATCAATGCTCAACGATTAATTCAATTATGGATCACGATCATAATTCTCAATTTATTATTTTGCTGCGTACATTAGATGTAGTCGAGAATTTCTAACATGGAATAGGAAAAAAGTGGTATAGTTGATTTCATGCCCTAACAATTAGTTGGAGTCACCGCGAAATTTGTGGTGTGCGAGAGACTCTCTATTTTTCTTCCTTTTTCTTTTTTCTTATTTGAATATATATTGTTTTATACAGCTATGCATTGCCAGCACGGCAGCACCAGGCACATCTATAACTATATAAAAGCAGGATAGTTGGGAAAATTTACAGGAATGCATTTTCCCGCCCAATCTGTCCTGCCATAATTTTCCTATTTAAAAATTAAGAAAACAGAAATTATAAATACATAAATGATAACCTATTATAATTATTTATTCATTTTTGTTGGGAGAATCAGAAAAGGAGGTCTGCTACTGCCTACTGGTAATACAACTCACAATCACACGGGTATCAGTTGCATTTATTTTCTCCATTGAAAGTTGCATGCCTTCCTACATATGTAGGCATTTCAACTGTGAAACATTGGCAATTCAATTAATCTCATCTGGTGACTTTATCGGGAGATTGCAATGTGCTGATTTAAAGTGTTGTGAAGGAGATCAAATCTAAGTACTCTGAAGGAGATTATGCAATCTAGAATTCAGGCTTCTCAAGAAAACATTAAAGGTGAGTTTTAGAAATCACCAAGAAACTCGAAAAATTAAGATTCCATTCCTATCCAGAGAATCGCTAGCTGAATATTGAAGTAATTGACGTTAAAGACTTTCTTCTAATGGTAAAAAGAAGAAGAAAAATGCCACTGCTGGAAGGATTAAGAATTTTAATATTACAAGAAGTGGGCCGAGGTGTATGTACGGCTGCCTGATTGCTTTAGCTAGCGTCAGCAACGAGCCCCGCGGGTCGAGTTCCGGATCTGCCGCCCCTTTAATTTTTCTTTAAATATCCTAGTTTGGGTATCATTTTTTCTTAGAATGTTTTTCATTTTGGGTTATGAAAGAGAATTGTGTATCTTCTTTACATTTTTGGATCTATTTGACTGTAAATTTGGAGACAAAGCACATAAGAGAGAAGAAACAGGGCTAGGTAATATATGCTCTAAAAACAAGAATAAAAGAAGTAATAGAGCAAGGCAATTTTTTTGCATATTGATCTATTAGTTTAGTAAGATCAGGGTCACATACACACATCTATATCAGGTTTATATTTATCTCTGTATATTTGCGTAGACTCAAGGTGCGCGCATATATATATATATATATATATATATATATATATATTATCTCTAGCTTATAACTAACTTTTTTCAAGTTTGAGTAGTTGGGATATAATTTTTATTTTTTTTATTTTTTTTTATTTTGAGTTTGCATTCGGAGTTGCTACTATCGAAGAATTACTGAGAAATGACTGCTTTGTTCGTGGCAGTGAAGAAATACATGAGAAAACACACGTTAGCATAATTTTATAAGGTAAATATTCACGTGAGAGACAACAAAAAAGGTGAAATCAATTTTTTTCCTGACCTTTTAAGAATTAATTTCTGTGTTGTTAAATACCGTAGTCTAGCAAAAATTTCTTCGAAAAGACATCCTATTATTTTTGGTTCAAATGGAGGATATCTGAAAAACATAGAGATAAAAATTAAAAGTTCTTTTTCTATATATAACAACTATCGATTTATTATTTTTAATATATAACAACTACCGATTTATTATTTTAATATATAGGTATTGTGAATATTATTGTTTTTTGTCAAACTATCTAAAAATGTCTTACTGATCTCTTTCATATTTTTGGCTGATTAGTTAAAATTTATTATTTGGTTTATCGATTGATGGTGGCCATCATGCAAGTTGATACCAAAAGTTAATTTATTATTTAATATTTTACTTATAATTTGTATTTTTTACTAAATAGAATTGATAGTATTTGCAACAAAGCACACATATTTAAAAGAAATTATATTATACACATTGACAAATTTCATTTGAAAAACTTCTTATGTTTCAATTTTATAAGATTATTAACTATGAAATTGGGGTGACAATTTCTAACACAACACGATAATTTGAAACTGACTCAAAATAACTTATATCCTAATACTTAGATAAAATATGTCGATGATACGATAACCATGATCAAACAATGCTGCTTGGTAATACACTTAAATTAAATTCAAATTATTCTTATTTTTGTGTTTTAACTAAAATTCAAAACTTAGCACAAAACACACAACACAATAGCATGATTTATCATCAGTATACATGTTAATTAATTAATAATAATAATTATAAAATAAAATATATGTGTATACATGATTATATATTTATATTACTATTAATAATTTATTTTGTATTATCACAAATATTACAAACCGTGCAACAGTGAAATACTAGTATTTTAAAAAGGAAGAACTGTTGGCCGAATTGATTGGGAAGATATTTTGGTGCAAATATCTTTGTTTAGATATTTTGAGATACCATTATGTTAAATCAAACAAGCGCGTTCGAGTATTCTCATGACTAGATATCTGTCTGTCCTTTTCATCCACATAATCTTCAAATTGCGATCACACCATTATTAACTCAAATACACAAATACAAGTCATGTGTTGCTAGTCTCACACATTAACATAATACATCAAATACTTTAACAATCTGCAATCTTGAGCTATCATTACAGAATTATTACGAGTCTGCAACAGGAAAAGCAGATCCGATTTTATTGGCCACGCGATAACATTTTATGTTTACAGGGTACGGACCAAGTTCCACGTAGTTATCCTCTTGTCCCAGGTAGAAGCACAGAGTATAGATCGCAACTTCAAACTCCGGGCTCACTCCAACCAACGTGCTCGACACAGCCTTAAGTACTCCGTTCCACTCGAATTGAATTGTCAGTAATTGTGATTCTGAGTCGGGTAACTGCAACAACAGAACCCATGTTACTAGAGTTGGCGATCAGCATTACCAAGTATCCTCGATTTAAATAACACAACTACTAATTACTTTCTTCATCCCATAAAAGTGCCGTACAACTTTATATTTTGGCCGGTTTCAAAATCTCCTTCTCTGAGATTTTGAATACAGGAGTAGCACGAAAAGGAAAATACAATAATTTAAATATTGCAACACATTTGTCCAGTCTTATCTGAGGGGACAAGGGGTTCAGTTATTGGGTGGAGCATGTCATATAAGCTACTGATAAGAGTAAACAAGAGGAACTGAGAAGGGGAAGTACTTCCTGTCAAATAATTTATACTGAAACTACAAAAGTAAACCTGGATTCTGAAACCAGTGAGCAGAGATTAAAAAGGGTTGTTACTGCTCATGCCCTGAACTGACTTTAACGGTAAACTTAATTATTCATCATTGGCAAATGCAATCAGCTTTTATGGTAGGGGAATCTTCTCCCCAGGCAAGTAGACATGCAGAACTGAAGAGATTTATACAACAAAAATGGATGAGGTGGTAAGAAGCAAATAAGGAAGGTCATGGTTGGCAGGCAGTCACAGAGTACACACGTTCAACACTAAGGTGTTCCCAATGAAGATAGCAAGCATTGTAGCTGTATAAGAGCACTTTCACTTCAGGCTGTCAGTATTCTCTAAAGCATCCGCGGAATGCAGATAACTTGGTGGCACCTATCTGTCTGGTCAGATAGTGAAGAAGATTAGGGCCCGACGACCAGGAACTAGATTAGACAACATAGTTGCCACACTAGAAGAGTATAGCATATGTGTCCTCTCAACCTTGTTAAGTTTAATGTACATAAAGTGATCTATATTTGAGATGTAAATGATTCAGCCGGAAGCATGCTCTGCGCTACCATTTGACAGTTCTAATTTCTATTAAAAGAGAAAAGAAATTAAGATGCAACAACTTTTTGTAACTCAAACATTTTTTTCACCTGTGTTCAGTTTGGGGAATAATTTTGTTCTAAACAACTAATGTAGATTGGCTATCTTCCCAAAGATCTTTTAATCCCAGATTCACATACTAGTAGTAGGCGAGACATATATATATGCTTCATAAATGTGCTTCATAAGTTACACACACACACACTCTCACACACATTTACTTATCATGTTTGCCGCCAGAAGTCCCTTAACGATAGAGTAATTTGTACAATTAAATTAATCCAATTAATGCAATACCAAATTTCATTATATAATTGTTAAAGAATATATTTATATATATAAAATGATGGTATATAAGTTACTATATGATAATATTTCAAAATTTCAATCTTATTAATCCTCCAATCCCAAACTTACTGCTCTCATTTACTCTTTAAGATGTTCCAGAACTAAAACTATTCCTTCACGCAGCTGGAAAATTCAACTACTTCCCAAGACCTCCGTTGTCAGTGCTCTTCACTATATGCAGATCAGTTGGACAAATAGCTCGATTATGTTTTGCAAACTTCATTTTGTTTCATTCTTTTTCCCTCTAAAATGAAAGTTTTGTTCCAAAACTAGACTGTCTACAACTGACTTTCAATCACTTCTAGCAGTGCAGTGAAAACAAGAGAAATCTCAATATCTCATGCCTCAACTGCCATCTAAAATTTAATACCTTATTTAAATAGAACCATAATTCTGGGGTAAGGAGATTATCTTTAGTGATTGTTGTATTATTAAATCCTTTTCAGTAGCTTAATTAAATTTCAAGTTACCTCGAGTTGCATATCTAATAGGACATTTAAGCAGGGATAGTTTCCTATTTCCAATGCCTAATATAAAGGAATCAGCTGATAAGAAGTAAAATACTTACAGCGTCCCGGCGCCTTCGAGGAAAAATATAACCCTGATAATCGACCCTCCCCTTTGCCTCTTCTAGATAGAACTGAAGAAAATGAAAGCATGAGTTTTTGGAAATAACATCGCTTAAATTGGAACAACGGGACAAAATTACACTAGTTAAAGTAGCAATTGGGTAATTGATATCAAATTTACCTATGCATCCTTAATGAACTCTAGATTGTCATTTCAAGGAATTGTGTGCATAGACAGAACTACCAGTGAAAAGAGATCAGGTTGCAGTGAAATTCTCGAACTATGAATTAAAATTAGAGTTAAACCTCTTTCAACAACCAAAATATTTATATCGAATTTTTTAAGTAAAATTATGATTCTTTTCAATATCCCTTATACATTCAGTGGAACACTACCTCACTGCAGAACACTTGTGCTAAACTATTGACATTGAATACAGAAGAATTATATCATCCTCATTGAAAAAATTAGTAAAGAAGACAAGGTTTGGGCTAGCACCTGAATCCAATTATGAAATCCCGATACTTCTTGCTCCCCTCTTTTGATTTCTCCAACAAAAACATGCTCAAAAGCTGACGAACAACTAGATGTACCACCTCGGCCATAAAGATCAAACCAGAGACTTATCATCATTCTCTTGAATTCTTGATAGCTCTCAGATGCAATGCCCTTGGCCAACAGATACTTGTGAAGATACTTAATTGGAGCAGTTCGGCTAATCTCTTCTATAAATGCTGCTTGTTCTTGCCTTTCTTGAGGTGTGACAACTTCTTTATACCCTGCATGTGGATTATAATTATCCAGAAGAGAACAGAAACGTGAAAATGTTGGTCTCCTGAATATTTCTTCATCCAGCCAGGAAAATAGGCTCCCGTGTGCCATGTCTTCCTTTTGGTAAACCTTCTTTCCTTCACCACAGTCTATCCGATAATCCTTTCCAGGAATTAAACGATTCAAATCAAGTTCCCACAGTTTGCTGAGGGCCTTTGACATATCAGCAAGCTCTTCTTCTGAGGGTTCTATGTCAGCACCACAATCGACATCGGTTGAGTAATGTTGCTCATCAAGGGGGCGTTTGTAATTGTTCCACTGGTCCTGTTGTACCTGTATAACAACAATTACAAATAGTTCATCAAATGGACATATGTGTTTGTCCACTAGGAATATAATAGAAAAACCAAAGAAGTTCGTTCAAGATGAAACATGATTGGCATGGGTTATTGACATGCTAGTTTGTGTAGTTACCTCTGATAGAGGAGATAATTGGGATCTGCAGTAATGAATAAATGTTTATTTCCCTTTTAAGGTTTCTTTATTTTTGGAACCATTGGGAGGATCATTTCCTTGATTTTAGGCATGAACTGGTAGGGCATATTAGGCTGGGATATTATTGTTTACAGGCCTTACGGCTTTTAGCTGGGCAGACCATAGTGTTCGGTCTGACATGGTCTTATCCTGAAATTGTTCTATCATTTTCTTTTGCTCGTCTAGTTTATCAATAACACAAGTTCTCCACTATTTTCATAATCTGCTGTTTACTCTACCAACATCCTACATACAGTCAAAAATCCAAAGAACCGAAAGCCAGTGCAGAATAAATAGTTTCTTTTAGCCACATATATAAGCATTATATATAATTGATTCTTCATAAATAAATAGACAATCCTGCTCCAGCACAATTTTCCAGGATAAATTTTTATTATTATATCATTAAATATTGTGTCTTTCATGATGTTTCTTTCAGCTACAGATAGAATGATACATCTATTGTAGAATCGGCAGCTACAGTTAATCAAATTCTCTGATGGAGACAGACAAGGAAATTGAAAACCAGTCATAAAACCACTTCAAGTTAAAACTTTAACACATGAAAATCAAGGAAAATATCGTAACCTAAATATCATAATGCACAACACTATACTGTTATAGCTACAATTTTTGACACTTAGTTGGTCTAGCAATCCACCAGAAAGATTACAGGTTTCCCTTGATATCTTAACTGCACTATAGGACACAAAGTATAAGCCATTGCTTCTCGTACTTACTTTGATCGAAATTACATATAGAAATCCTGGCTAAGAAATAAATGTACTTCAGTCGTCTTACTACTTAATTTTATGCACAAGCACATAGCCTTCAGTACAAATATGATTACCCAATTGTAACAATGAAACTTCAATGAAGTGAAATGGTGCACACACATCAAATAAAATGAATTCTTTAAAAAAGATTAGTGGAAACATCAAATAATATGTGTTTCTTCAAGTTCTGGTAAAACCTTGTGATGCTTTTTTGAAGGATTCTTCTGGACTGTCTCCCAACCATCATTGTCTGTGTCTTCATCCTGTAAATATAACCCACAAATAGTAAGTTCAGATATTTTCAATGTTCAGGATTAGTATTAATTACAGGACAACAAAATACTTTTGCTTCAAATGATTAAGTGCGAATTTATCTTCTGGTTATTCTAATTTATCCCATGCAAAACTCATCCATTTGAGACATCACCACACATCAACTAACGGAAGATCGTACATACAGAATCATGACTCCGGATCCAAGAAATAGAAAAGCTAATCAATGTTATCTTATCAAGAAAACTTCATTGCAACAGAAGGTTAAAAAATAAAAAAATAAAAACTGAAAATAGGCAAAACTAATATGACTTGATCACTTGGTAATGTTCCGATATTTCAAGTAATAATAAAAAAGAATGCATTGGAAAAGTTAAAATTCGAGAATTTGTCTGCTTCTGTGTTGGAGGATGAAATCAGAAGGATTTTTTTTTTTAATTTACGAAATATAAATATACATAATAGTTTCTCAAGTTTCTCTTTATGGATTTTTTTGCCCATCCAAATAACGGACGCTCTAATTCAAATAATTTTCTATAATTCAAATAATTTTATAAATTATTATTTAATTGTTTAATACATTTTGATTACTTTTTCAAGGATGATTTTGGCAACCATTTATAAATTTTACCACATCCTATCTCAAAAGTTAAAACAAACAATAAATCTAGAATTCATACAATCAAAACTTCCACGCCCAAATTTTTCCATAGAATTCATATGATCAAAATTTCCACATCTAAATTTTTCTACCAACTCCATCCATAAAGAAACACTTAATTGGTTCCTTTATTTGGTTCGTCACGTTAAGGCTACAGTTAGAACTGAGAACAAAAATTTCAGAATCAGAAACAAAAATTAATAAAAATTAAGAAATGGCTGACATTCTGGGTCGACATTGCAGGCCGCGATTTCTCAGAGCTCCACTCGTCAGCTTTCCCGTACCTCTCTTGCTGCGAGACATAACAGATAATGAATGAGAACAGCGTAATTAGTTATAATTTCTCTTATGCATTATCTGTATGTGTGTGTGTGTGACATCGATTGAGCTAAAAAAAGAAAAGGAAAATTACTTGTCTGTTGTGCGAAGGTCGAGTAATATTATAATCGGCTTTGGAATTGGATCCATGATGGGATTCCGGCTCCTCGGACACGACCTGTACAGCACAGCAATCATCATACACCAAACAGCATATGATGTGGAGAGAGAGGGGGGGATCGGTGGTAATTAACCTGTGCCCAAGTCGATCTGGAGCGTTGGTCAGTGGTGTCATCTGGATTATGAGGAGCAGGATTGCCTTGAATGTGATCGAGTGCTACATTGACCAGTCCCTTTACTAGATCTTCCATTGCAGATGCACAAGGGAAGCAGTAATATGAGAGTATGCAGATGCAATGGGACAGTTAGCGACTAAATACGTGTGGTGGTTGTAACTTAAAAGACTCGTAACTTAAATGAGTGTGGATCCATATGGCGTTGGAGACTACAGGAGAGCGCAAAATAATAATAGAATGAGTTTTGTGTGTGAACGGTCACACGTGTGACGAAATATACTTTTACAAAAAATATTGATATTTTTACAGAAAAAAATGATATTTTTACAGAAAAAAGTGATACTTTTACTACATCGATACTTTTACAGATAAAGGTGATACTTTTGCTACAAAAAGTGATACTTTTTTTTGTTCAAAAAAGGTGATACTTTTACAGATAAACGTGATACTTTTACCACAAAAAGTGATATTTTTTTCTGTCACACCGTGTGACGGTCACATACGAGTTTTTGCCATAATAATAATAATAATAATAATAATAATAATAATAATAATAATAATAATAATAATGTTACTTATATATAAAATCAAAATCGTCTCAATTTAAAAACCCTCAAAATTTTCCACCCATTTTTAATTTCTAGATTAAGTAGTAACAATTCTAGATTATTTATACGAAGATATTTTGCAATTTTGTATTTGTGCAATTCAAGAAATATCCGCATTTTCTATTAATTACTTTTTCATACTAGCTTACCATAAATCTCACCTAAATTCTTGGTTTTAACTTTGTTATATTTTTTAATGTTATTAACTTAGCGATATATACAAATATTCATTGGAATAATTTTAGTAGGTATAATTAATGTGAATCATATATTACTATATATTGAGCATATGTGTTGTTGAATCCACGTATATCACTATCATTTTTGCTCACGGTGAGCTTTATTCCCAAATTTGTATGACTTTTTTTTTTTTTTTTTTGGTCATAGGTACAGTGCAAAAGTCATAATGAGATTAACATAGGTAATTACACCGTGAGATTATATCACACGATTAAAACTTAAATTCTATAAGAAACATGTTCTATATATAACGGTAATAATATCTTTATAATCCTACTGCTACTCTTTAAAATATTTGCTAATTAAGGATAATTATTTTTTATTTAATTTTTATATATAGCTTGAAACCCAATACAAATACTTCAACTCAAATCATACTATCATCCTACGATTAAATAATATGCTAAAATCTATAATTAGAAAGTGGAGAGAGGAATTGATTGTAACTCAATTGGTACAATAATTTTGTAACCCAATTTACAGACCACAAATTAAATCCTACCAAACCCTTTCCCAATTAAAATTGTACTAAAAAAAGTGGAAACATTTTTCCGCCCATATATCATACTATAATAAGAAGGTCAAGATTTAGGGAAAATATATAATTGAAAAAATAGGATAACAACAAAAAGTTCAAATTTTTATAGAATCAACTTTTATTTATTTTTATAAAAGAAAAATATTTTTTTCAATACAATAATTTTTGTTTCTAATTCGATTTTTATGAATAATATAAAATAATAATCTTATAACGAACTTTAGTTTATCACTCATGTTGCATCTATCAAATAAAATTATTGTTTAAAATTAAGCAATTGTTTGTTAATTGATTATTTGTTCTAGATATGAGTAATTGTGATTTGTTAAACTATATATATTTGGTTTTCGTTGCAAACAAACATTAACTAAATAATTATTTCTTCGAATTTATTTTTGTGTTGGACCATTGATATTGAATTTCGTCTACCAATAGAGATCAGTTCAATACTTTAAAAGAAATATAAGATACATTCTTATATTCGAAAAGTTTTTCAGTAAAATCTTGAGAAAGGAATTTGTGGCAATCAATATCAAGTCACTAGCTTAGATTTCTTTAGATTCAACCAAATAGCTTCACTTGATTCACTTTATATTCGTAAAGCTGAAAATCAAGATGCGAAATAAATTGCAAAATTTTTAAGACAATATGCACCTGAATTTTCCAACTAGCAATATAATCAACCATTATTTTTTTCTAATTTCCTTGGAGCGACCTAAGAGGACAAAAATCGTTAGAGTTTTTATAATGATGAATAAGATAAGTATTTATATATATATAATAAATAAATAAGAAGCATTTTAATGTTTTAATAGTAACAAGGTTTCCACAATCAAGGCAAGGATACGGCATGGACGATTCCCCAGTTAATCTCCACAACTTAACTATGGAAGTGGGTAAACCTGTTATTTAAATTCTTGTTTTATTTATGTTAGTAAAAATGAGCCGTCACAAGGGCTGCAAGTGAGGTTATGATATGGCCACCGACCGAGACCCAACAGTGAGTCGACTAAATGGTTGTTGATCCCTAAAAGGGCAGTATGCGTAAGTAATGATGAGAGTTTATTTATGTACCAGTTTTATCCCACTAAGTAAAAAACTCACGTTTTCCCAAAATTATTTTTGAGGTGATGGCGGCACCTTGCTACGTAGTAATGGCCTTGACTAGATACCTTGTAGGAGTCATCATCATCTTGTTTTTCATTTGTTGGCTCTGTCGTAAAATTTTCTCGAAGCATTTCCCATATACTAAAATAATAAGGTGTACGGAATTGAAAAGTATGGTTTTTAAGTAAATGGAAAGGTAAGTTATAAAATAGAATATGAGTTAAATTTAATTATCGTATTTCCTTTAGCGTGAGTTTATATTCAGAACAGCTTAGGCTACAAGTTTCTCTTCCACTACGTGACTCCGATGAGTGAGTAAAAGAGTAAGTAAGGGTAAAAAGAGAAAGGATAAAATAGGTAAGAGAGAAGTAAGGATAAGTGAGGAAAAGAAAAGAAAAAAAAACACTAGGTAAGTAGAGGCAACTCGGTTCACTGCAAAGTGAGTAGGGGCACTACAATACTTAATCATCTTTAAAGACACATTTTGGTGCGTTGTAGGGGGCACAATAGACACACATACTGCGTAACCAAATGTGCGTAGATATAAAAATATCAAATTAAATCCAGTTACAGACTGGGCTTTTATATTGAATTGGAACACTGATGATTAAATATTTCATTGATGAGTTTCAATGGAATTTGGTAAACAAGAACTAATGTTTTGTAATTAGATTAAACTTAGGAATAGTGTACATTTATAGATCATTATATTGCAAGAAATCAAGTAATGAATTCTGATTAATTTATATGTATCAATTGTATTGTGAATTAGATTTCGTAGAGAAATCGTAATACATCCTTGAAGTCGCAATACCCTAAATTTGTGGATTTAAGGTAAGTACATTTCTCACCTGCACTATGAGTAGTTTAATTTTGCAAAGCGCCTATTATATGAGTTTACTTAAATTGTCTTTTATGGTTTAAATTGCCAAGTCTTATTATGTATATTGAAGTTATACATTTGAAGTTGCTACTAGTATTTTACAGGGGATTGTAATCCATAATTTTATATGCAAAGTAAGTGAGTTTTGATCTATTAAATGATTTCCTTCTGTGTTTAAGTTGAGTTAAATGTCAAAAAAGTTTTGTAAGTATGTCTTTCACCTATAATATGAGTTATTTGATAAATTATTACATACATGTCTATTTTAAGTATTTAGTACTCCCTCCGTCCCACAAAGATTCCATCCGTCCTATAAAGATAAGCTTCTTACTATATTTAGCACATCATCAATTTCTTTGCCCATACTTAATGTATCTTGTTACTAAATAAAGTAAAAATTTAATGCTCCAACACTAATAACTTCTTTTTTATCTGTGCAAAAAAACATGTAAGCCTATCTTTAGGGACCGAGGTAGTATATGATTTGGCCAAATTTAGATTACATTCTATCAAAGCTCTATGCTCAATGTTATAAGTAAAGTTAGTTTATTAGTGTGTCCATTATATGAAATTTACTTGAGTTTATTGTGTCTGTTGCATGAAATTAACATGAGTTTGCTTATATTATTTGTGCCTATTATTGTGAATTTCTCTTGAGCTTGATATTATTATTTGTGTATATTATGCGAAGTAGTTTGATTCTATTTATTGGTGCTGGCTAAGTGAAGTTTACTTGATTTGTGTTATATGGTTTAGCTAGTCAATCTTTATTCTGTTCAATTCATATATATATATATATATTTATATACACACACTTGAAGTTGATATAAGAATTTCATACGAGATTCTAGTTCAGCTTGTCTAATGGAAAGTTAAGTTTTTACAAAAGTATAGTATTGTTAAGTATTTTCAGCATTTTTCTTATACTCCCTCCGTTCCATAATAATTGACGTTTTAGGAGGTTCTTTTCTTTTCTTATTAATTGACGTTTTACATTTTTTTCACTAATTCTTCCAGTTTTCTCCCTGGACTCAATCCTTAAAAATCTTTACTTTTAAATCTATCAGAAATATCTTTATTTGATTAAATCTTTATCTCCTAAAATATTTCCGCCTATTATTATAGCGCCTTCTTCCCTCTCCTTCCTTATTCCACGCGCCTTATTCCCTCTCCCACCTTAATTCAGGCTTTCTTCCCCTCTTCCTCCTTCATTCCTCAAGTTAAATTGAATAAAAGAAATAGCTTCAGTTACTTATGGACTTCCCTAGTCTACATTTCTAACAGATAGCTTGATTTAATGATACAATGAGGAAAGTTAAATATAGCCTTATGGAATTGTCTGGATATATGTCTAATAGCATTATCCAGAATTGTCTAGTATTGAGAAGCATACAATGAGTGCTCTAAAAGCTAGACATTATCTAGTACATCCATGAGATTTTAGTGTATGTTAGTTGTAGGATGGAGATGGAATTTCAGAGAGAGAAAAGATAAATATTTAAAGATGCCGGAGTTTCACTCTCCAACGATGACGAGAGAAGATGAAATTTCAGAGGGAGAAAAGATAAATATTTAAAGATGCTAAATTTTAGGAGTCATATAAGAGAGATAAATAATTAAGTGAGGGATAAATTTGTCAAAAAATTTCATTCTTAATTCTTCCCTTTCTTTCTAAAACGTCAATTATTATGGAACGGGGGGAGTATTTAATTATCACTCCGTATTTTATGTGATTTTTAGGCACATATTCATAGTTAAATTGGTGCATTATTGCGTAAATTAGTACTTCTAACCCACGTTTTCATATGTTTGATAGATTTTACTTGTTTGTCGGTTTTATAGTTTTTCCAGTACAAAATAACGTGTTTTCGGAGTTAATGGTGAAATCACAAGTACAAATGGATAAAAGAAGACTTGGAAATAATTAATTGAAGAACAGAGCCCAAAATAGCCTTTGGGTAGGCCTAAGACGGAGTGGAGAAGCCCAAAAGGCAAAGAAAAAATAGAAGAAAGAAAAATGCTAGATGTCCGACCGAATAACATTGGTTCATTCAGTCGAGCATCCTGCATCGATTAAGAAAGCATGTATATGCGTTGAGAATTTGCTCGATCGAATACATGTGCTTCATTCGGTCGAGAAAAACAAAGAGTTTTCTCATGAGATGCGTTTTATGGGATTTTATCCTATTAAATCCCAGTCGAACCTTTCGCTGTGTAATAAATACTTAGCGTTAAGGATTGTTTTAGACATCATCAGTTTTATTAGCAAAATTAGAGAGAGTAGTGGTTAGGACAATTAGTGTAGTTTTCGGCAGTTTCTAGGAGAGCCGGAGAGGACGCCGAAGATTCTTCTGCCGAAATTCTTCGGTGATTCTAGTATTTCTTTTTTTGTTTCAGTTTATTTAATGTTGAACAATGTTTTATTTATAATATTTATTTTTCTTTTTATTTATACTAATATTCGACCTGTGCGAATGCACGGAAAATATTTTAACACACATGTTTAATCTAATTGCAATACGAATTTTCGACGATATTGGAGAAGTATATAAAAGTATATATGTAATCCGATGATCCGAAAAAATTATTTATCATGGAAAATAAATGTTATTTTATTCACGTAATATATAATTCGATAACATAGAAACTAGCAAGACAATATACATAAATCAACAATATATATTAATATGTAATGTTAGGCAAAAATGATTATAACGTTTACAAATTCTCGAAAACTTTCTTATAGACAACGTTTGTGGTGGTCTTTCTTTCTGGATCTTCGTCGTCACATATTGATTAGTTTTTTAATCTATATTGCGCCTTACTAATCAGATTTAACCTCTATTTGTTAATAATTTTCTTGAATTATATATTTATATTAACGTAATGCTTTGTTGGTTTGTTTTCTGTTTTAACTATTACGCCAATTTGTAATGTATAAATAATAAAAAAAAAAATTAAACTCATGATGGTTATTAACAAAAAATTGAATGTTAACTGCAAAAGAACAAAAAAGAGAAAAAACAATTACTTGTTTCTTCAAAGTAAAATAGAGGTACTACACATTTTGAAATACTTCCTTATACACTACATTTATCGATCTTCAAACCCTCTTCTATTCATAACTTGAGAAACAACCACATAAAATTAGTCATGACAAAAGATGGACTTCTTCAAAAGTAAGCCA
Source organism: Ajuga chamaepitys (assembly GCA_958295605.1). Classification (NCBI taxonomy): domain Eukaryota; kingdom Viridiplantae; phylum Streptophyta; class Magnoliopsida; order Lamiales; family Lamiaceae; genus Ajuga; species Ajuga chamaepitys. The sequence goes on along the minus strand of OY282498.1, from coordinate 21,285,537 downwards.
ACTTGGGTGAGCAATTGTGTAATAATATTATTAGAGAATTCTAATAATGTTACGATACTTGTGTAATATAATAGAGCACTACTTAACACATTTATAAATTACATAATTAATAAATTATTGCAATAATCTGTAATTTGTGATTTTTTTGGGGATATAATTTATGATATTTGATTAAAAAATAACACCTAAATGATGCAATATATGTGACATACATTTACACTAATACACACACCTACTTTTAGAAATAGCACATTTACGTTTTTTACTGTTAAGTTCTTATCCACTCCCACCATACGATTATGCTTACCTTCATGTCTCCCCACCTTGTCGCCTCCACACTCCTCCACTAATCACTATCATAAGCACATTTTCGCTGAAGTACGATATCCTCACCGCCTCACTCGATTCATCATTTAGTAATGAAAACCCTAGCGGTTTCTTGACTTTAGTTCAACCAAAATATGATGATTCCACATAGTGTTTACATGAAATTAGTAGTAATTGTTTATAACAAATTTGTGATGAGGTTGTATGAGGTTTGGGTAAAAAGATCCTTGAGATCTGTCAATATTTGGTAATATGAAACTGTTGATTCAATTTCTAATAAAAAATCACTTCGAATTTTCTCTAAGATCTTGTCCCCACTAGTTTCCCCTCTGTTATTTTTTTGGTTATATTATGATAATTCATGTGTCTGCCTAGAATGATAACAATTTTTTTTCTCTTAACTAAGATTTCTCTAGAACTGTGGTCCATTATGATGGGGATGATGATTTATGAGTTCTATGTTACAACGGTGACCAGATCTGTCTTCCATTGAAGTGTCAAATCTACCAGGTTTACTGACCTCCTTCCCATTTGATGTTTATCCAGGCGGATTACTTCCGATTTTCTACTGATACAAGCTTAAGGGTAAAGAATACAACTACTTTGTCTTAGCGTTTTTTGCTTCTTAATCGGTCTCACATTACCTGAAATTCGTAGTATTTATTACATATATGACTCCAAAAGTGTGGTTTGTTCAATATATTTAGAGGGATCCATAACATGCAAGTACGTGGATTTTTGTTGTATCAGATGACGATGAGCCCTTACCAAACTAGAAAAAAAAAAAGTGAACAATGATGAGTAATCTGGTTAGAGTTTCTAAAGATTTCATTAAAATCTCCTTCTCTCCGAGTTTCAAAATCACAATTTTGATTTTTTTTTTTTCATTATGTTTCGTATAAGGTATGTCACTTGAACTTTTTTAACATTCTTACAACATGTTATTGTATCTTTTTCCTAGAAATTGTAAGTATTTTTCTTAATTTAAGAAAGGTATTGACATATCACAATTTTTCTATGCATTAAGTGTGCTGAAACACATTGATTATCTGTGAGAACTTTTTGTAAGTCGGAATAAACAAACAAACCACTTTAGAGTAAGTTCTTTTTCTTTTGAAATAAAAAAAGGAAACAACCATGAAATATATATTCAAAAAATAGTATGATGAAAACAGAAAAACGAGTATGATGTAGTTAGAGTAGAGTGTGCTTTAGCAAAGGGGTAGGTCTTAGCAAGTACAAGTTTGTGTTCTAATGAGTCTTAAGCAAACTATAAGAATTAATTAAATTGTGATTTGTTATATTTCATATAAGGTGAAATTAAGCTCTTAAAAGTTTTTGAATACTATTCAAAACAGATTACTTTTTTATTTCATTGTTTACAATTAGTAATAATCTATGTCAATAGAAAATAATTCATACAATTTTTTTTCAACCATGGAAAATTATATATCTTTTTTTCTTAGTTAAATAGTTTGACATGCCTAATTACATCTTGAGAAATCAATTTATTTATTAAGTAACATGACTTTTTAGAGCACATCATATACAAAGTTTATTAGTTCTTACAAATAAAAGCAAGATATTGTTATGCATGTGAAATAAAATTTACATTGTATTTTTTACAATATTGATGATTTACTATGTATCTAAATAATTATTTATTTGATTTTTTTTCAAGCTTTTGAAGACACTTGGGTTGCAAACTAAACAGATAATATTAAGTTTATTGTTTTCTGAATCATCTTTTTAGCATGGCTATATGCTATAGACACCAAACAATAAAAAACAATAATATTTTAAATGATAAGAAACCTTGACAATATAAGTAAATTGTGGCATACCATCTCTGCCTCGTTTGTAGATTTGAGTTGTTGATGCTTTTTGTTTCATCATGCTCCACCTTGCGAACACCTTCCTCCTGATTAGTTCTGATCTATATTGCTTGCTAGCATATCTGATATGTTTCTATCTATCTATGTGTCTAATGTGAACTTTGGTTTAGATCTATAGTGTTTGATTCCAGAATCAATATGTGTTTGTCAATCTCTGTTGGTAATGTTACTCTAGTGTATAACTTTTATGCTTGAACAAATGATGAAATGAGATTCTCGTGCATAGACTTTAAGAGTTAGCTAGGGCATATCTACATCGAGATTTGCATTGTATATATCTTCCTAAAGATAGGTTTCTATTATAGTTATACTTTAGGGTTATAATATATCTAACTCGAGATTCTTTTGGCATATATATCTTGGACATATTCATAATTTTAATCAAAATACTACCTATATTTTCCAACAACTCATCCTAAATCCTTTTCATGTTTTTTAATATTTTAAAGAAATTAATACAAAACATAAAAAAAAAATTCCAAACTTTTAGTTAATCAATTAATTTGTTCCCTTATATTATGCATATTTTATTTCAAAGATCCGATGTGCAACGAGTTTTTGCAAGAAGACCAATTGTTAAATGTAATAACTAGGGTTTTGGGCATGTCAGTATTGTGAATCATATTTAAGATTTTACTTTCTCATTATTTTCTCTAAGTTTATATTATTTTTATTTTAAAAAATTTGCAGGACAATTTGTTTATAAATTATTTATATGAAATATTAATCCTAAGAATTGTTGATATGTTTTTGGTAATCAAATATTTATACCAAAGATATCTAGATCTATGTATGTATATTTTTAGATTTCAATTTCTCACTTTATGTCAAAATTATATTTTTTTACATATTTTGCAAGGGAGAAGTGTTCTTCATCACTTTATTACCAATATATTTAGGTTTTAAAAAAACAGATCAAACATGTTTTGTTATCAAATATCCATATTATTAGAAACTAGATTATGACTCGTGCGATGCATGGGTTATTTTAGATTTATTTAGTATTTTTTTTACTGTATATATGTATACTAGAATTACCCATCGTACGATGTACGATTTAAAACATATTTATTTATAAGAAAAAATAGAAATAAATAATGAACTACAAAAATTGAATAATGAAGAAGATAAATAATGTTTTGTTTTATTAAAATAAATTTTATTTTATTTTATTTACATCCCAAATATTCAACCCATAAATACATATTCAAATCTAACCTCAGTGATTAATCAACAAATAATTTTTTTATTTCAGATTTAATATTTTATACCTTATCCGTCTCACAATGATATCTAAATATAACCACAATGATTCACCAACAAAAAAATTGTTTATTCATACTTCATCTGTCTCAAAAAGATAGTCCATTTTTTTTGGACGTCTCACAAAGACACTACATACACAGTCTAACCTAGACAATCCACAAACAATTATATTTTTCTTAATGTAACTTCTCTTAAAATATGTAATATAGATGTGAAACTAAATCCCTGAAAGGAAAAAATAAATAAATTACTTTGATACATTATATAAAAATTAAAATAGAAATAAATGAAAATTTTATTTTTGTTATAATAAGTAAATCATAAACTGCCACCTACAAATTATTTAATATGAAAACTTGACAAAAATTTCAATTTTGAAACTAATATTTTTGCATTATTTTACTATATATACACATCTCTTATTATATTTATAATAATTACATACTTTTAGCAGGTAAAATGAACGACAAACACCCTAAATTCCTCTTATAGATGATTGTTTTTTATTATATAGCAAGACTTTTTGCATTATTTTACTATATAGTAGTATATACATATCTCTTATTATATTGTAATAATTAAACTTACCTATTTTTAGCAGTTAAAATGAGCGTCGCACCCCTAATTTCCTCTTATAGAGGATTACATTTTTTTTATATAGTAAGATATATATCAAAAGAATATTGAAAATAGTTTTGTGATATCAATTTTATATTAAAAATTATAAATTAAAGACAATTACTTGATTTACTTGTTTCCATATGTAATGAATTAATTGCCTGTTCTAATACAATTACGTCCATATGCAAAAATGAATTTAATTAAATTTAACTTTCATACGCAATTACTTGATTTACTTATTTGAATATGTCAATATTTGAATTTAATTTTCATATAGAATATTTACACCTTGTAATTACACAATTTGAACAAACTATATACTGAAAAACTTTGATTTTGTTATTTATTAACTACACCATAAATTTGATATTTTGTTATATATTAATCATTATAGATTTTTTATCTTCTGCTTATAATGTGAGACGAATATGAAAGGGATAATGATAATGATATTTGCAAATTATATGATTATTTTTTTTTTATATCAGTCCATACTTGTATTATGTAATTTAATAGTTTTAGTTTTTTATTTTTCATGTGAAGAATTATAAAATTAAAGGTAATAAATGATATATTGGTATTTCCTTAATATTGGGAGCAATATTTTGATGATGATAAGTCTATATAAGATTTAAGATTTTGTCCAAGCTTTACGTGGAGAAGTATATTGGCGGGTCGGAAAGTTCTTAAGAAAGGAATTATTTGGCGTGTGGGGCGTCGGTCAGAGGTTGCAGTATGGGCTGATCCTTGGCTACCAAGGGAACCTGATTTTAGAATAAAGACGATGAAGCCGCCGGATTGCAATATCACATATGTAAAGGACCTTATGACGTCTGATCAGGCGGGCTGGAATATTAATCTTGTGCAGGAATTGTTTGACCATGAAGATACAGCGATAATTCGGAAGATACCGATTCAGGAAGTGGAAGATCGAGATCACATCTATTGGTTCTACTCGAAAAATGGAGAATACACGGTTAAGTCAGGATACCAAATAGAAAGGAGGATCGAATGGAGCAAAATGAATGAGGAGAATTAAAATGTGTTTGATAGAAAATATTGGAAGTGGTTGTGGAATTTGGATATACCTCCTAAGGTCAAGGTGTTACTGTGGAAAGTGGGGCAGAATATACTACCGGTTGCAAGCGGCTTGGTTGGACAAGGAGTAGATATGGACACCATGTGCAAAAGATGTGGCCAAGAGGTGGAAACGATTGAGCACATGATGTTAGAATGTGCATGGAGCAAGGAGTTTTGGAAAAATAGCCCGTTTGGGTTTAATGAACAGACGTTACATGACATGAATTGGAGGGCTGCCCAATGGATTTTTGAGGTGTGCAAAAACAGGAAGAAATCATGGCAATGCTCTCTTGTGATGCGTGTATGCTTTGGAGAGCAAGAAATATGTGGGTGTTTGAAGACAAGGAAATGAATCGAGTGGATTGTTATAGAATTGCAGATTGTACTCTGAAGAAGTTTAAAGCTGCTAAATCAATTAGTCCACAAGCTAAGCCTCCGAGAGCTACTAGAATTTGGAAGGTACCAACTGCAGGTTATGTGAACATGAATTCCGATGCGAGCGTAATGGATGGACAGGGGACTGGCCTAGGCTTCGTCATACGTGATGAGCAGGGAAGAGTGTTGCAAGTAGGCACAAGGTTAATACAAAACTGCATGGAGGTGGAAACAACATAAGCTATTAGTATGAAGGAGGGAGTGGCGTTGGCAAAAGCATGAGAATTCGGAATCTGCAAATAGAGACGGGCTGTGAGGGACTTTTCAAGAAGTTGGAAGCTCCATCTACGAACTATACCTATGTGGGATCGATTATATCGGAGATCCGTTTACTGTTATCAAGTTTTTCGTATTTTAAATTTAGTCTGGCTAGAAGATCGGCAAACTGTTTAACCCATAATCTAGTTGCTTTTGCGTTTAATTTATCTTTTCCTTTTAAAGTGATCGGACCGGTTCTGGCACCACTTGAAACAATTGTTACTTCAGAGGCAATTGCCTAGTTATCCATATCAGGGTTTGGTTTCTCAAAAAAAAAAAAAAAAAAAAGATTTAAGATTTTGATAAACTCTTTTTTTATGCTTAATTAATTTTTATTTAAGAAACTTGCTTGTCACTCAAAATCTCAAATACCCAAAGGGCATTGCAATTGCATTGGGTTTTGATTTCCATTCTTCTGATAAAAAATCTATCTAAAGTAAAACGGGTTTGAACTTACATTTGATTTTGATTTATAGTCTTCTAGATCAAAACCTTTTCATCCACTTGGTACACTATTCATTCCATGCTACTTAATCAGGTAATATCCAACAGTCATAAACTTGGTATTCTATGTAGATCAAATGATTAATTTTAATCCACACAAACATGCTAAGTGTATGTGGACTGTGTAATTGGATACTAATATCGAATTGGGTAGCATAAAATTAGTCATTTTTTATGGAGCAAAGTAGCATTTCACATAATGTAGTCTTGATTAGTCTGGATAGGGAGTTGCTCTCAACTTTACTCCATTCGAAGCTTTTTTCACTTAATCCACCACAAAGGTGAAATATGATATGCCAGCATTAAAGAAAACCAAAACTTAACATCAATAACTGATAATCTAATCATTCTCCAAACCATAGTGCAAATGAAGTTTGTGTAGAGGAATAAGAAGAAGCTTGACAACCATAGCCATCAGTACAAAGTGTCATCAGTTTTGGCCATCTTACATTTTTTGTTTCTCAACATGTATGTTTCCACGGTCACCGCCAAACACTTGAAACTTCACTTTTCATCCAAATATTGTCTTTGTGTTGCTACAACTCCTTTCAGTTGCTCCTCAGCCACGACGGATCTGTACTATGGCCTACACCGAGCTTCAATCAAATGGAAAATTTATAGAACCTTATTTTTAATAGTATAATTTTAATTATTTTATATGTTATCCGCTCTAAATTTAACTTAGGCCACCCTCATTAAATTTTATTGTTCACATTTTAGTCTTTAATGCATATATATAAATAAATAAATGTCCAACTATTTCGTTTCAAACTTATTGATTAATTGTTTTAGTAAATCTATATATATATAATAAGCCAAGTCAGCCGGATATAGTAAGTTGCAAATTTTCCCGCCCATTTAATAGTTTCCTAAATTAGATTAGATTTTGAAATTTGAATTTTGAATGCTACCAAATTCTTTTAAGTTAATTTCCGGAAATACAGCATTTAGACAATTCAATGTTTTTTTTGTTTTTTATTTTTTTCCGGTGCATGATACGCATTTCACATTGAAATTCAAATTTTGAAAATTTAAAGTATTCAAATTTTGTGCTTGATACGCAGGGATCTTTGAAATTTAAATTTTGAAAATTTAAAGTTTTAAACAATCCTTATCCGATAAACTTTATGCACACTTAAATACACCATTTTCATTAAATAAGAACATCGATTCCAACAGGGTAATTATTCATTTCACAGTGAGCCAAGGTCAGTTACATTTGATTAATATTTGATTTGATTTAGCTGTTTGTAGTTCTGCCTCTTTCATTTTCGCGAGCTCCTGCGTACAGTTTTTTTAATTCAGTGATTATATTTTTTTGGATTCAGATATAGCAGTAAGGTCAAATCTCTCTATTATTATGACGTTCATTGATTCATTCTTCATTATACGATGTCAACTTTTATAGGTCCTTCACTATGAATGCACGAAATGGACGCCCTGCAGTTAAAGAAACTAAGAAATCAGCAACATTGAAGAATTATTTCATCGAAATCAAAATTAAGGTAAACTGTAGATATTTTTTTTTTTTTTTTGGTATCTTATGGTTTAATATATAAATACAGCCAATTTGTGCAACTAAAGAAGTTTCCATCATAAATAAAAGTTCGCATATATAATAAAAAACAATCTATTGGATAAATATATGTACTGTTAATTGAGTCGTTAATTTCCATTGGGGACATATATCTCCTACCAAAAAAGCAAATCAGATTATTCTAAATATCCTCAGATTTGATTTCCATTGGATAAATATATCTCCTACGATTATTGAAAATATTTTGTAAATATATGATTTCTAATTTGTCATCCTACCTATAAAAAGATCATTAAGTTCACAATTATTCAGAATCTTAAAATACTCTGTATTCCCACTCTCTGAAAGAACAGTCGAAAAGATGAAGGTTAAGGCTTCATTGAACGATGAATTTGACAAGGCACCAACAATGTATTTTTGTATTCAATATAGGAGCCACATGTCTAATACACTGGTACGGATTTATATATTATGTATGTCACGCTAATTCTTTCAGCAATTCAACATGAAATATTTATTGGTTCCTGTTTTTTTGCATAGGTATTACCTTATGACTTTGTTGAAGAATTCAAAAAAAAAGAAACAATTCCACCAGGTTTCGGTTTGAAGAATGACTTCAACAAGTATTGGGAAACACACACCAAAGTGGACGAAGACGGCAGTGTACGTCTAACCAATGGATGGGAGGCATTTGTATCTAATAATTGTTTGGAAATAGGTGTCTTGCTCATCTTCTCATATGATGGAATAGTGATATTAAAAGTAAACGTGTTTTCAAAAGATGGTGTCTTCAAAACAAACATATATGGCAGTGAAAGTAATCCTTACACCAAAGGTAATTTTCAATAATTATCAATCAGTCAATTTTAATTTTCTAGAGTAAATCATATCTGATTATTTTTTCAAAGTTATAGTATAATGGTTTTATTTTTTTCCAGATATTCACAAAAATTTAGAAAGGACCTTTGTTCCAGAGTACATTCTTAAATACATTGCTGATCAACTACAAAAAGGAGAAAATACCGAGATTCAATATGAAGAAGGTCAAAGTAGCCAACTTCCAGTCTTTTTCAATTTGGCGATATGTAAAACATATCGTACTCGGAATCGATTGGTAATTCAAAAAAAAATAATATCTTTTCTTATTTACATTTTGAAATAAGTATTATTGTATATATATAGATGTAATTATTTTGTATAAATTTTTCCAGCCGATCCCTATCAAATTTTGGAGAGAACAACTGACAACAGAACAAAAGAGATCAACAAAGGTCATTCTGACATCCAATGGTAATATATGGATTGTGAAGTTGAAGAAGAGGAAAGATAGGGTAAACATGGAAGGGGAAGAAATTGGAGCCTTTATATCGAATTATTTAAGTAGTTCTGATACAGAGTGCACATTTTACTTAGAAAACAGTGAAGAGCTCCGATTTCATGTAGAGAAAAAATAATTTAGCAATAATCGTTGTAACTACAATTTGATCCTTTTGTTCAGCAACATTATTTTGAATTTCAAGTTTCAGATTTTAATTAGTACATTCCGGCAATGAAATAGTTTTTATCTACACATTCGAGAGGAATGATTGATATTTTTCCCAGATTATTAACATGAATGGAGCCAGATATGCAATGATTATTATAAATTTTACATCTACGTTTAAAAATAATAAAACAAACAACAAAAATCAGATAATTGACAATTCTAAAATGTAAGAACAATTCGCTACAAATTCAAGAGCAATATTTTATATTTCTCCCATATTGTAAAACGATATGATGCAAATATGCAACAACAATATAACGTAGTAAACTACACTCAGAAAAAAATAAATAACAATAATAAATAATAGAATTAACAATTTCGACTTGAAGAAACAAATTCGGGCAAGATCTTATACAAACGATAATTTTTAGATTAATATCTATATATATAACTTAAGAAATTTTTTAACTCGACAGTTATAAATATATTTATACTTATTTACTTTTATATACTTTTTTAAAATAAAAAGTATTGTTCATGTTAATTATATTTTAAGATAACTCTTAAACATATGTTTATGTTTTAAATTTTATATTGCAATGTTAAAGATTATTCTAAGAGTGATTATTTTCTAAAACCAAGAGTTATTATTTATTATGCCTAACAAATATATAAAGAACCAAATAAAGATAAGATTCACAAATTTAATGATGCACAAATTTTTATAAATAGATGAATTATAGGCCATAATTTACAATAAGAACCAAAAAAATATTTAATGATGTAATTTAATGATGCACATTTTTTTATAAATAGATAAGAACCAAAAAATATGTAATTTAATGATGCACAAATTTTTATAAATAGATGAAATATAGACCATAATTTACAATAAGATAGCTATAAAAGTATTTTTTTAACAAAAAAAATCTAAAGTAATATATATATATATATATATATATTAAATGAATTAATAGTATTTTTATGCTATGTAATTCCATTGAATTGAAATGTAAATGATGTTTACTTAAGTTTTTACATAATAATAATAATAATAATAATAATAATAATAATAATAATAATAATAATAATAATAATAATAATAATAATAATAATGTATACATATAAAGATCCACTGACAAAAAAAAATGAAACTTAAAATAAATTATGTCAATATTCAAAATAAAATATATTATATGAAAGATATCTATAGATTATGTTATTTGATTCCTGTGAAAACTGTTGTAAATCATATATACGGAAAAACTTCCTAAATTATCTAGATATATCCGTTCGTCGTAATTTACGGCTGTCAACAGAATTTAAAAACATAATTCAAACGTGACTATTTTAATTTAAAGTTCAAAAAAAATGTGAAGTGTAGTTGTTAATAGCATTGTATATATTCGGTAACATATATTTAAAATCAACTATATATATATATACATATATATAGTGTTCATTTATATTTCCGTATTTGTACGCATGAATATAGTGTAATCTGTATAAAAATGTATATATATATATTACATATATATATATATATATATATATATATATATATATATATACGTACACAGTTTTATACTTCTGTGAAACCTAAAATTACGCAATAATATATTGTAACCTAATAATACGATGTATGTTTAACAGATTTAAAACACTTGACGCGTAAGTACTAGGGTTTTAGATCAACTGTATGTATATATATATATATATATATATATATAGGGCCCTTACGTCATATTCATCATCTCAGTTTTGGCTCTTCATTTCGAATTACAAAAAAAATCAATGGCTCCAGTTTTCAACAAGGTTGATGACCTGACCCCAGAAAAAATGTTGTGGGCAATAAGGGTCCGATTAGTGAGAGCTTACATAGTTCCTATGTGGGGTCGTACGGATGAGGCCTACAGTTTCGATCTTATCTTCAGAGATCGTGAGGTAAAATTATGATCTGTGTTATTGTTACAATAATTTGTAAAATTATGATCTGTGTTATTGTTATAATAATTTGTATATTTTGAATATTATGATCTCATTGTTGTATAATCGACGTTTATGTTATTTTGGATTTACTGTCTATAAGGGGGGCACCATTCACGCCAGTGTGAAGAAGTCACTTATAGAGTTGCATAAACCTAAGCTGAAAGAGGGAGGACTCTATATCATCTCAAATTTTCTGGTTTCTGAGGTTAATCCAAAAGTTACATATAAACCATGCGAGCATCCATACAAAATTCAATTCATAGGAAAGACGAAGATTGTTCAACTTCGAGATGATACATTTCCTTCGAATATGTACAACTTTGTCTCCTATGATGTCATTCATTCTATGGATGCAAGTACATGCTCCAAACTTTTTGGTAATTTTCCTTTAGATTTTTTACTCTAATTGTTATCTTTTTAAAAATTACACAGTTTATCCAAAATTTATATACTTTTTTTATCATACAGATGTGATTGGTAGGGTGGTTGGCAAAGAACCACCCCACAAATCTTCAAGTGGCAAAACTGTTATGGACATACATTTGGAGGACCTAGAGTAAGCATCAAATATGATATCAAAAGATTGCCTTTTATTACTCCTTTATTACTAATTTTTCTGATGTATTATTTTGTATTTTTTGTTTATAATTTAGGAATAGGAGACTGACCGTAACTCTCTGGGATGAGTATATAGAGTCAGTTTTACCTTTCTTGAATGAAGATAGCACTGAACCAATTGTTGTGGTGATGCAATTTGGGAGGTTAAAGGAGTATTTGTGTAAGAATTATAGTACTTATTACCAATTTGATTGCATATATCTTTAGTAGTTATTTAAAATTAATAAAGTGTAGACTATATACATAATTTTATTATTTCGTTCTTTAACCTTTTGTCCATCATACAGACGAAAAGCAAGTGACAAACACATATCACATAACGAAGATTGTCGTTAACGGTTCAGATCCACAGATGAAGGCATTTCGTCAAAGGTAACGTTATATATTAAATAAACATAATAATATATTTTTATCCCTAAACCCAATAAATTTGTCAACGTTACATCTCAATATTTATTGAAATACAGGTTGGGAAAAAAACCTATCACATCTCCATGTGTTAGCACTATTTCCGATTTCTCTGGAACATCTATCATTTCAGAATTCACAAGTGGTGTTGCTAATGTCCGTACTATTTCTCAACTTCTTGAGAAACCAACTAAGGTTTGTTAGATATTTATAGAATCTCTTCTAACTCATAAATTTTAATAATGGTTAATTTTTTAGAAGACAAACATAGAATTCAATTTATCTTAATGTTTAACAATTATACTTATGATCTACTTTATTTAGGAGGGGCTTTTTTGGATATCGGGTACAATCGTGGAAATTGAAAACGAAGAGAATTGCTATTATAGATCCTGTAATACATGCTTCAGAAAGGTCTCACTCAACGGTGAGAAGTACGAATTGTAACGCCCCAATCCCATAGGCTCGGGATTAAAGTGCTACTAAATTTTCTTTTCTTTTGATTAAATAATAAATCAGAAAATGTGCGAAAGCGTGTCATAAAATACTTATTGGATAAAAGTAGAAATTTTGTTGACAATAAGATACTGCCAAAACATATTTACACTAGTGATGCCAAAGTTTCTAAGAAAATGCAAATCCCGGATTTTGTGACACACAAACTTATTAATATACACAGAAGAGGCAAAAACATCTTTGAGTTGCGGGTAGAAGAAGGAACCCGGTGACCTTTGCCGCAACAGCCCCGCCACCTTGCTCAACTAACCTGAAGATTTGTAATAAATTACGGGCATGAGTATAAACTCAGTGGGAACTTTGTAAGCAGTTATACTTAACGAAGGTGCACAATAATAAACATATCCTTGACTTAGGAGCCCATCTTATGACTCAAAAGCCATATTGCTGGACTAGGGAGCCAATCTTACGACTCCCAAGTCCCACTCAAAAGCCAATCTTACGACTTAAGAGGTATCATATCATTAGCCCGAAGGCAAACATATTTATCAAGTACAAGTTCAGTAGTATAATATACTTACAAATAGCCCAGTCACCCACCTTGTTTTGCTTGCTTTAAAATGGTTGAGTCGTGTATGTCCTAGGCCCAACCTGCACTACACCTAGCACATGTTGTTTAATTAATTAGTATTACTTATCGGGTTTAGTATTTTCAAAGTGATTAAGTGTGGTACAATATTCTTGAATTATGTCTATCTTTTACAAGTTTTAATACATAAGTCAAGTCGTAATAAGTTATAATCCTAAATTAAAAGGCCTAACTATTTTATTAAATTTAAATTATTAACTACATTAATAAATATTTTAAACTAACTAACATGTATCCTAAACAACAACTATTTAATACAACCTTAAGAAAATTGCTAAATTTATAAATCTACTTAAATCAAGAGAATAATTAAATTCTTAAATTTATATAAACTATAAATGACAATAAGAAAAGAAAACTATTAAAATTACATACCTTAAAAGATTTTAATACTATACGACAACTTTCCGAAACACCGGTAGAAGCGTTGTCAAAATTAAACTGATAAGGACCTCCTAGTTAAAGGAATTCCTTTTAATACACTCACTGAAATGTTGAAAGGTTTAGTTATTGATACCTTACCCATAATCTATTTATATAAAAATTTCATCAATCTCTTCAACCTGTTTTCGATGTGGGAAAATTATTACATTTTGGCTGGTTATCATCATCATTTTTTTCCAAATTTAGTTTGCTAGGCTTGTGAATGATTTACTATATATAGTATATTATTATTTTATTAATTAGTTAGGTTAGATATATAAGTACGTTGTTTTATTATTATTATATTATTTACTTAGTTAGTTATATTATTATATTATTATATTATTATATTATATTATTATATTGTATACTACGTATTTTTATTATATAACTTAGTTAGTTAGGTTATGTTATAAATTAAACATGTTTCTTATTTCTTATACCCGATGTTAATTATATATTTTTAATTTTCATCCTTTCGGTGCTAGGAGTGCAGTTGACCTGGTACACCGCGGTCACACTTATTTGCCAAAATAAAATCATAGAATCAAATAACTTTGCAATTTAGACTAAAATGAAATTGGTAAAAATATTTAAGATGCAAATAATATATTTTATTGCATTTCAAAGATTCGGGGTATCACACGAATGCTGCAAATGCGGTGTTCAAAAGGGATCGGAAAACTACAGGTAAATTGTCAAAATTTAAATATAATCATACGTATATTGTAATTGCTTCCTAAATTATTAGTTGTAATAAACATAATAATATCATTTTATTTTTATACAGGTTCAAAGTTGAGATACGTGTTCATGACGGGAAAGCTAACGCTTTGTTTGTCTGTTGGGATAAAGAGGGTGTGAACTTAATGGGAATGAGAGCTACTGATTTCAAGAAGAAGATGGTGAGAATTAAACTTATGTTTTTTAATTATTTTACATATGAACAACAATTAATTTGTATAAATTTAAAAATTTTTACACCCACAGGATATGTATGATTAATAAATTACCTAAATGTAGGAGACTGAGAGAGAGAGTTTACTGGAAGAAATTGAGAATCTAGGTGGGCGCAAAGTCCTACTTAAGGTAAAGGTTAACAAGGACGTTCCAGGTAATCTCAATAAAGTTTTCACATGCATAAAGATTTCAGACGATACAGAAGTCATAGCACGATTTGAAGAGTCATATAACACACCTCAGGTAATTTATTTTATAATTTTATATTAAGAATTAAAAAGGCATGAATAATTATAAAAACTAAAGTGTAATTTTGGATGTTTATAGGGAGATGACAATATTTCTTCTGTTTACCCATCCGAGTCTGTAAATGCTAATGTAAGATTCTATTAACTAAGTCTCAAGTTTGTTAATAGATTAATTATTTCCATATCTTTAAAATAAGTTGCTGTATTTTATGGAAAAAAAGTTCAGGAATCTACAGAATCTGATGATGAGGTGAACACACCAGAGAAGAACAATCAGGCGGTGGTTGAAGATGATGAGGTTGTTAAATCTACACCTATTGATGGCGGCGAACCAGTTAAACGAAGACTAAATGAATCATTTTCTACTAATAAGAAGCCAAAAGCCGTGGTGGTCAAGAAAGAGAAGCCGTGAATTTGTTTGGTTCATACCCTAATTTCGTTGTTCCTATACTTTGTGGTTTTTAGAACAATGTTTTTATTGTTTTTGGTTCTGCGTGGTTTTGATTGTTTTAGTTCAGTTTGAAGTTTATTTGATTGTTTATTGTTGACTCCTACATATCTCTGGTATGTTTTCCGGTTTTATCATCATTTGCCTAATCAAAGGTCAATAAAGAGAAGCGTTCAATTTGTTTTGTTTATAACCTAATTCCGTTGTTTCTATTCAGTTTGTGGTTACCTGGATAATGTATTTCAAATTTTAATTCCGTGAGTTTCTTATTTGTTTGGTTAAGTGTGACACTAATTCATGGGGTATTTTTAACGTTAAGCAAAATCTACACAATATAGGTATTTAGTGGATATGTTTGACAATGTTGATTTTTATGTTGATACACTAATGATTATGATGAGTCTCAAACTTTTATAATGTAGGTGAATCATTTTATGAATATTATATGGTTAATATTAATATTTAATTGGGAAATTATAAGGAAAATAATTTTGTCTTTATTTTTACAAAACTTATTCTAGATGAAGAAATATATATAGATTATATACTAATTAATATATTATATCTATATATATTCTTAGTAGGTAATTTAGAAACCGTAAACCCTACACCTAATTTCTCAATTATGTTAAAACAAACTTATATGTAGGAGTACAATTTTTCGAAAATGATATAAAAACAATTTTGAAGTCTGTTAAAAACTCACTAAAATCAGGTATTTTTTAAACTAAAGACAATCTAATGATATAATGAAACTATATCTAAGTATACATGATATATAAGTTTAAAAAGAGGCGAATAAATAGTTTACGACAATCATTTTATACCCTAAATAAAATATCATTACTTAGGGAATAATATTTTATTTTTGGATAAAACATGTAATAAATATCAAATAGAAGGGGTATAAGGAGTAATTTCTACAAACATTAACAAAACAATTCTGATAAAAACAATAATAAAATATCAAAAAAAAAATATTAGTGGAAAGTAGATGATTCCTAAAAAAATGAATTATCATATATATGGAAATCTAACTTATACAAGGGATATAGAAAAAAATACCTAATAATAAGGATGTAGTTTATGAACCCTATCAAATACAGATTGCCCTATCACAGAATACACATATAAGTAATATTATTTTCTTACCATATAATGTTTTTCCTGAAACCTTTATTATATTTGAGATCCTTTGTCAGTAGATCCAATTTTATTTTATAGCACTCGAACAACATGCTATTATTTTATAGAAAATTTTATCTTTTTAAAAAAATATTGTTCGAACTCTTAAAGATAAGTAATGATACAAATAATATATATTTAAGGAATCATTTCCTATACTTAAAGTTTCGAACATTTTTTGGTAAAAAAAGTCTATAAATACAGAGGAATTATCCTAAAGATATGGTTATCATATATCTGATTCCAACTAACGTTTTATTGATAGACCCAAAACCCTAATAATGAGGAAAAACGTATATCAATCTTATCATTAAAAAAAACGAAATCACATAATATCTATAATATTTTGTAAATATATGTCGCCAGCAATAACCTACTTCTTCCTAGGTATATATAATATACGAATCAAATCATATCCTTCAAATCACACAACATACATCTCAAAACACAAACATATTTTTAACAGAGCATACTAGCCATAATAAACTCAGCAGATTCAAGTATCAATCATATCAGAAGAATGGATCATTCAAAAAACGATTTGAAGGGCAACCACACACAAGCCAACATCATAAGAATGGATCAATCCAAAAACGATTTGATAATCAACCACACACCAGGTGAGATATACTTACCATGATATTGATGATACCTGTACTGTCCTTTATTATGTTCAGTGATTCAGATATTTTGACTTTTATCCTGCACAATATTCAAAAATTATTTAGTTACATGTAAGTGTGGTATTATCTTAATATATATTTATATGCATTTACTCAATGTTGTTTATGATTAAACCTTATAAAGAACTGTTTTAGATGTATAAGATATTTCATTGATTAGTGTTGACAACAAATTATAGGAAAATCACAACTAAACAGTGTTTGAATACTTATCTTCTTTTTTTCAGTTAAATACCACATGAGAATCTGATGTTCTTCATTGCCCTGATTTTTCCAAACTGCATTAAATTGAATAACACAAATTAAACAAACAATCAAATTTTGAGTTGAGTAGGTGAAATAAACTGCCAGTTTGAACATAATATTTAAAAGGAAAACAACAACAGATGCTATATTATTTATTCTATACTATATGCAAATGTTGTTCATAATTATAATATAAATATAAAATAAGACATATTATAATGTCATCATTAGTTAATTTGTCGATACTACAATTTTTTAAGAAATAAAATGGTATAAAGTAAAAATATTTGCTGGAAAAAAATCGTTTTATTTATGCAAAAAAAAAAAATGATCCGAGGAATACTTATCTTTTTTCAGACTCTGAAAAATGCTAGAATTACTGCTGATTGTTATGGAAGTAGTATTTTATTTGCTGCATAGAACAGAATCAAATATCAAATATACATAATATTAGTAAATGCACACTGGGGAACAATATGCTTAAGTCTATCTTAAGATACATAAGAGATAAATGTAAACAATACTAATACTATATACAATATATAATATACAAACCAACACAATTAGTTATACCTTTTTCCATCTGAATAATCTGATCGTTCTTTATCTGCATGTTCTTCGAATTTCGCAATGAAATATGTATCTGTAACGTTTTTTTAACAAACTGAATCTGCTAAATGATACAAATACAACAGAAACGATCTTGCCTCTTACAAATGTCTATCATAGACATCAGAAATGTACATTGAATCTACTAAACCGAAATTAAACACTATATATCTTACAGATGTGGTCATGTATCTTACATATCCATTGATACATACACAAGAACTGAAAAGATGGACCATTGACAAATACAGTATAACTGAAAAGATAATCTTACATCAGTGTCGCAATTAAAGGAGATCTATAAATATGATAGATCTTTGCCATATTTTAAACTTTTTATTGAAAGATCTAACCTGATATAACTTTTTTTTTAACAGAAATAATACAAGTGAATGACAAAAATGATCAAAAACAACAAAATTAAAAAAATAAACAGATCTGTAGTAAAACTTTATTTTTGCAGAAAGACCCTTGATATCTATTTATAGATCCACAATATAATGTTTATAATTATTAAAAAAACGGATTTATTCCAAGGAAAACAACTGCATGTATCTAAAATGTAAAAATTTGTTAAAAAAACAAATCTGAGATCTATATTTATAAGTATGATATAACTGTTTTTTTAACAGAAATAATACAAGTGTAAAACATATAGTGTCAAAAACAACAAAATTCATAAAAAATTCCAGATCTGTAGTAAATTTAAATTTTTTGCAGCAAGACCCTTGAGATCTATTTATAGATCCACAATATACTGTTTATAATTAGTCAAAAAATGGATTTCTTACAAAATAAACATCTGCATGTATCTAAAATGTAAAAATTTGAGGAAAAAACAAAACTGAGATCTAGATCTATAAGTAATGAGCACGCTCATATGAATAAATAAACAGATCTATCCCCAGATTTGTAAAATACAGACAGAAAATGCTCAGTTATAATGATAAGAAACTGGAAAAAAGTAAAAAATCTGAATCATAAATAGATATATATATATATATATATATATATGCATGTTTTAAAAATACTATAAAATTAACGATAAAAACTATGAAATCTCACGAAATGTTTTCGTGGGATATGTTATAGAGAAAACAAATCTCGCAATTAAAGTGGTCAGTATAAACCACGATCTGAAGACTATAACAGGATGTGAAATAGATCTGTAAACAGCAGACGAGTGAGAGAAAGAAATGGGAGTTTAGTGTGGAACATTAACATCTGTTAATGAAGGGTCTTTAGATCTGTACACAAGAGATGAGTGAGAGAAATGGTTGGGGGTATGAGTGTGAAATGTTCACACATGTACAGTCGGAAATATTATTTTAAGACAAAGAGAGGCGGTGTAATGGGGGTATAGTGGAAAGGCAGTGCTGTTCTAGAATGTTCAGTGCCTTAATAGATTTTAGAAATGAGATTTGTCTCTGTCCAAATCATAATTTTACAGACAAAGTTTATTTAAATAAAATCCTACTTTTGGCCCATAAGAAAATGGCCTGATTATGGACAAGCCCATTATTGAAATGCTGCCATTTTTTATATTGTGTAGAATTAATAGAAATCTTTTGGGCTAATAAAATTAGGGACATATATTATAAGTATATTTTCAATTTTTATTTGATATCCCGTGCGATGCTCATTGTTAATTTTTTTAAAATTTGTGATGTTGGTAAAAAAAGATTCTATATATTTTGAATGTCTATCATAGCCTTTTTTTTTCTTATCAATAGCCTTCGTTAGAATTATATATATGTACACTTATAAATTATAACTTAGTTAGAATTATGTTTTTGATTTTTTACTTTTACAGAAGCCAATTGTTAATTTATTATCATTTTATCTTCATTTATGTACCGAACTTCCATCAAAACATGGGAAAAGATTTTATTTCTCTAATAAAATTATTATGTCATATATTATACGCTGTGATCATAATAAAAGTTTTGTATTACACATATTTCATTGCTAAATAAATTAAACATTTTTTTGGGCTGTATGTTGCAATTGTGAAATAATGTATTCACATATTCAATTTATTTGATTTATGTTATTAACATGACATCTATATACAAAAAATTCAGAAATCAGTACAAGTCTGCAGACGCGTAGAAAAGTTCTCATGACCCCATTTAACAGACGTCCTGGATTTTTGGTGGATTCATCATACTTGACTCCTAAAATTAGGAATCCATTCGGTGACATCACTAACGGTAATTAAATCATACACACATTTTACACTTTTTTTTTATTTATCAATTATTTCAATATATAAACATATAGATTATTTAATTATGGTGTATAAATAATTGTTAGTACCTGGAACAAGTAGTCGATTGGGCAAACAAACTTCAAGAGCTACTCGATGTTCTTCAATGGATGCATCTATTATCATTGACTTGGAAGAAGAAGTAAAAACATATTCCGCTTCAGGTATATTTATGTCAACTGTTATTGTTTTTAAGTTAAATATTTTAAAATATTTTAGAAATTAATCAATATCAGTTTATTATTTTAATAAATAACTAATAAATGATGTGTTCTATATCTTATAGTTATACGTAATCATTAAACAATAATTACTTAATTTTCATTTTGTATTTATTTTTGAACAGTGGCGAATAACATAAAAAAAATGAAACCACGTAAAAGAGGAGTCAACACGCTAAACAATGAACCAGTAGTAATTGATTTGGAAGGTGATATGACTCTGGATAATCAAAGTGCGTACATAAATCGAATACCAAATAATATTCATGAAGTCGATATCCCTATTGTACAAGGTATTTTAAATTTTTGTCCCATAAATTTTACGTTACCGGTTTATAGTGTACAGAGAATAAATTTGCATTTTACACAACACTTTTCTTTGTTTTTGTCCTTTTCTGGATTAAGATATAGACGTACAAGAGATTAATGGTATTCAAGAAACTCATGTCCGCAATGATATTGGTACGTAAAAATCTTCCCAGAAATGTTTTTTCATTAATACTGATCAGTTCGCTTTATATTAATATACCTGGTAAGGACAATTAATTTATTTTTATATGATAAACAGAATACTGGGATCTTGGAGACCCCACATTTCAATGCCAACATTGTCATGCATTGTTCTGGTATGATGAAAGGTTGAATCCGCGATGTCAAACAACAAATCCAAGATATTCAGGTTGTTGCGTTCATGGGAAAATTCAATTGCCACCAATGCCCATCCCACCGGCGTTTTTGTATGATTTAGTATTTGGACAATCTGTTAAGTCAAAACACTATCTGGATAATATTAGATCATACAATAACATGTTTTGCTTCACGTCAATGGGTGGAAGGGTCGATAAAAGAATGAATACAGGAAATTCTCCGCCAGTATTCACGCTCAACGGTCAAAACTATCACCTTATTGGGAGTTTACTGCCTTGCGAAGGATCACCCCCCAAATTTGCTCAGCTATATATATACGACACCGAAGATGAACTTCAAAATCGTATAAAGTCAGTCAGGTATTATTTGATACTCGATTTGTCAATATCCTTAAGATTATTCATTATTTCCGAATAATATTCATGTTGTGGGATAGGTATACATTATCACATGATACTTTGTATAATTTTAGGTCAAATAGTGTCGATCATAACCTACATCTGGATATTGTTTCTGCACTGAGAGCCATGTTAGACGAAAATAATGTTTTGGCCAAGTCTTTTAGAATGGCACGGGAAAAATGATTGTTGAGGGTCGTACAGATGTTAAACTTCAACTAATTGGAAGAAGGCACGGTGATGCAAGGACGTATAATATGCCTACAGTTTCGGAAGTTGCAGCGTTGGTTGTAGGTGATTTTGATAGAGCTATGGGGAACAGGGACATCATAGTTGAGACAAGATCTGGACAACTAAAACGTATTAATGAGTTACATGCATCTTATCTTGGATTACAGTATCCATTGCTTTTTCCTTATGGAGAAGATGGCTATAGGGAAGATATTCCTTTCGCTGAAGGAAGAGGTTCAGTATTAGGTGGAAGGAAAAGGGTTAGTCAACGGGAGTATGCAGCATATAGGTTACATGAAAGAAATGGAGAGGTTTCATTGATTCTTGCAAGTCGAAGGCTCACGCAGCAATTTACTGTCGATATATATACGTTGATCGAATCTGCCAGGTTGTGGTTTGTACGTACTCACCAGTCACAATTGCGTTGTGATATGTACAGTGGTTTGCAGGATGCAGTTATTCGTGGGGAAACAGATCCAAGTAAGGTTGGCCAGCGAATTATATTACCCCCTAGCTTTACAGGTGGTGCCAGGTATATGATTCAGAATTATCAAGATGCAATGGCAATATGCAGATGGGCAGATTATCCAGATCTTTTCATAACATTCACTTGCAATCCAAAGTGGCCAGAAATTACAAGATTTCTTGAACCTAGGAATCTAAAACCAGAAGATCGGCCCGATATAGTTGTTCGAGTGTTCAAAATGAAATTGGATCTACTTATAAAGGATCTCAAATATAATAAAGTTTTCGGTAAAATAATAGCAGGTAATAATTTAACATTACTTATACGTTCATTATCATTTTATATATGGCATATTTTTTTAAGTTTTTTTATAATATCATGACATTCACATAATATAAATTTACTTTTACAGTCATATACACTGTAGAATTCCAGAAGAGAGGACTACCACACGCTCATATCCTGCTTTTCCTTGCAAAAGAGGATAAGTACCCCACTGGGAATGACATTGACAGAATCATTTCGGCTGAAATTCCAAATGAAGAAGAGGATCCGAAATACTATGCTGCTGTACGAGATTATATGATCCACGGACCATGTGGGATTTTAAACCCGAATTCACCTTGCATGGTCGACAAATCTTGCACAAAACACTTCCCTAAAAAAATTGTGGATTCAACGAATGTGGACAACGATGGTTATCCTTTGTATAGACGGCGAGATACTGGAAGAACAGTTGAGAAGTCTGGTATTCATCTGGACAATAGATATGTCGTCCCGCATAATAGGTATCTTCTTCTTAGATACGGTGCACATTTGAATGTCGAATGGTGTAACCATTCTCGATCTATAAAGTACCTATTCAAATATGTGAACAAAGGTAACGACCGTATTACTGCTGGGTTTTACAAGAGTGGAAATAATGATGGTGGTGAAAACGTTGTCAATGAGATTGATATGTACTATGATTGTCGATACATATCTCCGTGTGAAGCTGCGTGGAGGATTTTTGGATATGAGATCCAACACAAGGAACCTCCAGTTGAGAGACTGTCATTTCATCTACCGAATCAACAACCTGTTATCTTTTCCGAATTCGGTACGTTGAATTCAGTTATTGCTCGATCTACTGTTCATGAAAGCATGTTTTTGGGGTGGTTCAAAGCTAACATAGAGTATGAAAGTCTTGCAAAAGATCTCACGTTTGTAGAATTTCCTCAAAAGTTTGTTTGGAAGCCAAAGGTCAAGAAATGGGTGCCAAGAGAGAGAGGGTTTTCGCTTGCGAGGCTTTATTATGTACCACCCGGAACAGGAGATGCATACTATGTGCGATGTCTTCTAAATGTTGTAACTGGATGCAAATGCCACAATGATGTTAAAAAGATCCATAATGTACAGTACGAAACATACCGCGATGCTTGCTATGCATTGGGTTTGTTGGAAGACGACAGAGAGTACATAGATGGTATTGTCGAGGCAAGCTATTGGGCATCAGCGCAATCCGTTAGAGGTTTATTTGCGACACTTCTTTCATCAGATTGCTTAAGTAGACCTGAAGTTGTTTGGGAACAGTGTTGGACATATTTATCCGATGATATTTTGTATAGACAGCGACAACTGATGAATAATCAAGGTACATATATTTATTCACATATCTTTTGTAATTTAATTGATATGTATTTTGAATTTATTTGTTTGTATATTTTTATTTAATTTTGAAGATTTAATGTTATGTATAATTTGTTATTATTTATAACTGCAGACTTATTATTAGATGATAAGGATATAAAGAATTTTGCTTTATTGGAGATTGAGAAGTTACTTATGAATCGGGGTAAGAGATTGAGCCTGACATCCAAAGATTCACAACTTATCAAAACAAATTCATTGTAGATGAGTTGCAGTATAATAAGGAGGAATTGCATAAGGAACACGAAGACTTGCTGCGAAAGATGAATACTGACCAACTACATGTGTACAAGGCAGTTATGGATGCAGTTGACGCTGATAAAGGTGGTATATTCTTTGTGTATGGATATGGAGGCACTGGGAAGACGTTTGTTTGGAGGACTCTATCGGCAGCTATCCGGTCAAAGGGAGATATAGTGTTGAATGTTGCATCAAGTGGCATTGCGTCACTACTACTACCAGGTGGAAGAACGGGTCATTCAAGATTCAAGATCCCGATCAATCTCAATGAAGATTCATTGTGTTCAGTAAAAAAAGGAACACCTCTTTCAGAACTCTTTATCAAGTGCCGGTTGATAATTTGGGATGAAGCACCAATGATGCACAAACATTGCTTCGAGACTCTAGATAAGACTTTGAAGGATATAATGGAGTGTGATGATACTTTTGGTGGAAAGACGGTTGTTCTTGGAGGTGATTTCCGACAAATTTTACCCGTTGTTCCCAAAGGTAGTAGACAAGACATCGTTAATGCAAGTGTGAACTCATCTTATTTGTGGTCAGATTGTAGGGTAATGAGATTATCCAAAAATATGAGACTACAAAATCTTGCTTCGAATGCTGAATGTGAAGAGTTGAAGACATTCTCTGACTGGATTGCAAGTGTAGGAGATGGTACGCTAGGAGGTCTTAATGATGGTGTTGTGGATATTGAAATACCGGATGACATATTACTGAAGACTTCAGGGGATCCTATTGCCGCAATAGTGGAAAGCACTTATCCCGATTTTGGAGAGACAGCTGATGATTCATCATACTTAGAGGGTAGAGCAATCTTGGCACCAACACTTGATGAAGTGAACTATATAAATGAGTACATGACATCAAAAAATAAGCACGAGGGCAAGATGTATTTGAGTTCTGATAGCCATTGCAAGTCAGATTCAGGTGTTGACTTATTGCAAGATATACATGCACCGGAATTTCTTAATACAATCAAGTGTTCCGGAGTACCTAACCATCAACTCAATTTGAAAGTGGGTACTCCTGTGATGTTGTTAAGGAACATTGACCACTCGCTTGGATTGTGTAATGGAACGCGGATGGTTATTACTAAGATGGCTGATCACGTTCTGCAAACAAGACTGCTTTCGGGAAGTAATGTGGGTGATACTGTTTTAATACCCAGAATGACTCTAACACCTTCAGATAAAAGATTGCCATTCAAGTTCCAAAGAAGACAATTTCCTCTCATTGTTTCTTATGCAATGACAATAAACAAGAGCCAAGGTCAATCACTGTCAAACGTTGGACTTTTTTTGAGAAGACCAGTTTTCAGCCACGGTCAATTGTATGTGGCGGTTTCTAGAGTTACAAATCGTAAATGTTTGAAAATTTTAAGTTGTGGTACCGATGGTAAATGTTCCAGTAAGACTACTAATGTTGTGTATAAGGAAATATTCCAGAATTTGTAGAAATTTATTTTAATTCGTTGTAATGTTTTAAGAATTGTTTACTTTACAATTTCGTATGTCTTTTTACATCTCATTGTTTAACACTTTGTTTCCTTTTAATTATTTTTTATAATATTAAAATAAATAAAACATCTCCGTCTTTAAAATAAAACCATCCTTAATAAGAATGTCGTTCTACTTATAAAACTTAAAATAGCCCGTGCATCGCACGGGTGCATTTACTAGTTTTGTATAAAAAAATTATCTAGATCTTCTTTTTCCCCTTTTTAAGCCTGTAACAAATTACAACTTCATTAAGCTCTGACAACTCTTCAATTTATATGATTTCTTATGTTTTATTCCACCTAATGTTTAAATCCTGGACCCACCCAAGTAATCATAAAGCATAAAGGAATTTGAAATAGGAAATTATTTGTGAGAGTTCCGTTCTCGCCATCATTATTGTTAGCCGATCAATCATGGTTGTTACTTTTCAGTTCTAATCCTCACCACTATGCTTCATCTAAATAAGTAACCCATTTCCATCCACTACCAAATCCATCTGCGCGAATTAGCACCGCTTCACAGACACAAAATAACTATTTAGACAGATCCTAATAAATAAATAAATAAATTTTGGAGTGATTCTAAATGCACCCCAAAAGATCACTTTACACACCCCTAAACATGTAAAATAGTATTGAAGTGTGCTTTCTAATGCAGACATAAGCGTGGAGAAGAATGATACGTGGGGTCTAAATCCGTTGATTTTAAGAATACTCGAAAAGAGACATAAATTGGGAATAAAACCTATTTTCTATTATCAAATATCGAATCAACTATCTAATACAATAGAGAAGATCCATATTTATACTAATAGATTAACTTGGGTGTTAAGAAACTAACCTAATCTAAATAAGAAACAAATCAAAACAAATATACTTAAACATATATTATACCAAATCTAATATTACTAATAAATAATATATCAAATCAAATCTTTTAATCTTATCTCCATCACTTTCACCAAAAAATATCAAATCCAAATATACCACCCTCGAGGTAAATAGAAAATTAAAGCTTCAATAGAGTTCAAAACTCTTCTTGTTCTTTCCTTGCTTCTAAAATTGTATTTGTCCTCTTTTTTTCCTCATTCCTGCATGATTTTGAAATTATTAGAATTTTTATAAAGATGGGCCAAATAATAGTTCCTCTCTTCAATCATTAAATTCTTTTAAGAAAACAACTGAAAATGTAATTAATCAAAAGAAATAAAAAAAATCATAAGTTTTAACAGAATCCGACATGGTCCACATGATAGACGCAAAACAGGCGTTGATAATTCAATCTGAGCAATCAATTGAGTTTAAGCCAAAATCTTGTAAAAGATCAATAAAACTTCACTAATAAATGAGAATTAGATTTCTATGTATAAATAAATTGGAAACTACCAAGAAAAAAAAACCAAAAAATTATAAAATAAAAAAATGCTTCCTTCCATTGTCAGTCCCTACTACTCGAATCGATCCAATGTCGATATTTATTTTATCAATACAATGTAACGCCCCGTAAATTATTTAATTATTATTATATTTCAATATCTATTTTTGTCCAATGAAAAATATTTATTTTTCGTAAACTATGGAAATTATTTTAAGCTATGGCTAAAATTATATCTCATGTTATTAGACTTTTAAATATTTAATTTGGATCCTAGCCCAATGCATTAGTCAAGTCCAAGTTAGCCCATGATGATTTTTACTTAGGGAACAAGAAATAGGAGTTCTAAACCTAGAAATATAATCTATAAATAAGGGATTCATGTCATAAATCAAAATCGTAATCCAAATCATCTATTTTTCTTAAGAATTTCGTGCATAAGCCCTATAAACCCTTCCGAGAGCCGTCAACCTCATTTTCCTCTTTCACTCTATTTTCAAGGTATCTTCTTTTAAAAATTCGAAATTCATGTCAATACATATTATTTTTCGATGAATTTTTAGTATGTTATTCCATGACATGTTTTCAAATTCTAGTAAAATTTGTAACCCCATATGAGTTGTATTTTATTTTATATTAATTTTCTATCTTCGCCGATCCAGATTTTAAATATTCAGGTTTTTCAGTTAGAAAATTCGTAATATATAGTAAAAAGTTCTAAAAACTTATGATTTTTGAATATGTTGTTCCCAAGTATGTTATATATTTTTTATAAAAGTTTCAAATCCATCCAACTTATATTTTATTTTATATAATCTTTCTATTACGTCTACACATGATCTGAAATATTCTCCTTTCTGATTTGAGAAATTCGAAAAACATATTTATACATGTTGAAAAATTATGATTTTTGGATATGTACTACATATATATGTCTTCTATTATTATGTAAATTTTAAAAATGATCCCTTCAGTAATGTTCGAGTTATTAAGGTTTTTCCACCGCTGTGCAGAATTTACAGTTTCGACTTATTCGGGTTCAAAAATTCAAAACCCATAGTTAAACTTCTTTTAAAATCATGAAATTTTAATATGATACTTTCAAGAAAGTTTATTTCCTTCTGTAAAATTTTCAAAGTTTTATCTCTTATCGTTTATGAAAAATAAATTATTTATCTGTTGCTGCGCAGCAAATCAATTCTTAGAAGTTCTCTATTTCTTTCAAATGTATTTTCAAAATTTCCTAAATCATCAACCAAACCCTAAATTCCAAAATTCCAAATCCCATATATTTAATTGGAGATAAAGACAGAGTCATGCATCCTTAAGTAGGAAGGAGACGAGACTACTGAGTGCTACAAACAATAGAGTAATTGCATCTACATTCCGAGTTGCATTCCGAGTTGCATCACAATTCAGGTGGGGGTTTCTTACTTGTTTGCCATTATTAATTATGTTTGTATGATATGTGTACATGTTTAACTTTTATTATATGATTTGTGCCTTGCACCCCTAAGTATGATTGATTAGTTCAATCCCTCAAGCT
The DNA here is from genome assembly GCA_958295605.1 of Ajuga chamaepitys. Lineage (NCBI taxonomy): Eukaryota > Viridiplantae > Streptophyta > Magnoliopsida > Lamiales > Lamiaceae > Ajuga > Ajuga chamaepitys. Next base: position 21,256,625 of record OY282498.1, on the reverse strand, counting down.
TTGCATGCTACTTATTACTTACCCTTAAGTTTTATGTCATGATTATAATTGTTATTACATGTTATACTATCAAGGGTGTAATTAGTTTTGACAAGCACGAGCTGGATGTAGCTCACTCCCACTACTTTTAATATTTTCAGGTCAAGGGGCTGGACGTAGAGGAGATGGCGGTACGATGAAAGCATATGCTCCAAATATAAATTGATTTTTTCCTTTTTTTTTTTTTTTGTATTTGCAAGTTAGTCGGAGACATTATTTTCTTAAAAGTTAGATTTTGCTAATTGTTATAAGCATGTCAATGTATGATACTAAATAATCCCTTTTTAATACTAAATAATCCTTTTTTAAGATAATTGTGTTCGCAAATAGATCTAGATGCATTTTTCATTTGGTTCTTTAAAAAAAAAAAACAATTACTTATCTCTATTTGAAAAGGCTTTAAAATATTTTTAGGAAAATCGGATCGTTACATACAATAATACAACAATAAGGTTATACTTAATTGCTACTTATACGACGGTGTTAAGTGTTTTAGCCCATGTCCAAATACGCAATTAGATCATACGGTGGTAAGCCGGATGTCTAGGCTCTGGATCAGCAGGGTGGGTCGGTTAGGTTGCATATCCCGTTGGAAGCCCACTTTTCTCACTATTAGGATAACCCCTGAGATCTGCATCCCCATGGTATTGGGTGGCATTCTGTCCCAGTGTACCACTACCACCTACATCATCGCACCACCTCTATACCACTACCACATATATACATCTTCGCACCACTTCCATATCACACACATGGGAAGGGAAGTGAGAGACATTTGTAGTGTTGGGGAAACAAAGGGGCACATGTGGGGTGGGGGGAGGCGGAGTGAGAACGACATTTACATTAAGAGAGAACGGTTACTGTTTGAAGAGTGGGAGAGTAAATTATACATGAAAACATTTGGTAGGCCATGATTCAAGAACACACTTTTAAAGATGAGAGTGTTAGGAATTTATCCCACCCACAACCACGACACGACTAGATAATCGGATAAAGAAAGCGATAGAATAGCAAACAATAAGACAACAATTTGATTACCCAGTTCGTTACGATGTGTAACTACGTCTGGGGGCGATACCAAGCCAGGATATTTACTAAAGTGATGAATTTTCAGAATTACAATGAGCTATGAAGGAAACCCTTATTTATAATAACACCTTGGGCCTCAAAATCTGATCCTGACTTGAGGCCCAAGAAAACTGCCGCGAGACTCGCCTCGGCCGAGTTGCCTTCTTGCCTCGGCCGCGGCACTTTCTCAGTGCCTAACCTCTTCGCGTACAGATTCCAGAACTCGGTCGAGGCCACCTGCCTCGGTCAGGAGCCTCCTCGCCTCGGCCGAGGCCTCTTGCCTCGCCCGAGTTGTTCTCTCGGCACAATCTCCCCTGTTTCGTCAATCTTGCCTCGGCCGCGGCCTCCCGCCTCGGCCGAGTTGCTCATGGACGAGTTTTGGGCTCCATACTCAACAATCTCCCACTTGGAGACTAAAACACCTTCAAAGCAAATTTCCTCCTCTTTTTCTTCACGTTTCCTACTTGGTATCACTATCTCCTCTTCTTCTTCACGTTTCGAGGCCAATTGAAGTTATGCACAACTTCAATTTCTCTAAGGTTACAACCTTAGTAAACATGTCAGCTGGATTCTCACTCCCGAGTATTTTCTCAAGTCGCAAGGCTTTCTTCTCAAGTAAGTGTCGGATGAAATGATACTTCAATTCAACGTGCTTAGTTCTTGAATGAAATGCCGGATTGCTCGCCAAGAAGATTGCACTCTGACTATCACTGTAGAGTACACTATTTCCGTGCCCTTTCCAAGTTCACCCAAGAACCTTTGCAAACACACCATCTCCTTACTTGCCTCCGTCACGGCAACGTACTCCGCCTCCGTGGTGGACAGTGCAACCACCTTTTGCAACTTAGATGTCCAAGAAATTGCCGTACCACCATAAGTAAACACATACCCGGTCGTACTCTTTCTTCCATCAAAATCGTTTGATGCTAGGTCCGCATCAACGTAGCCAACTAACTCAGAGTTTCTTCCATTAAAGCACAAAGCTTTACTTGTGGTACCTCGCAAGTACCTTAGAATCCACTTCACCGCTTCCCAATGCTGTTTACCCGGATCACCCATGAACCGGCTCACTACTCCCACTGCATGCGCAATATCCGGACGAGTACAAACCATGGCGTACATGATACTCCCAATTGCCGATGCATATGGCACATCCATCATTTGAGTACGCTCCTCCTTGGTACTCGGCGACTCCTTCTTCGACAGCTTAAAGTGTCCTCCTAAGGGAACATTGACCGGCTTCGAACCCTCCATGTTAAATCTTTCTAGGACCTTCTGGATATAGTCCGCCTGCGAAAGATACAACAAATTTGCCGCCTTTCTCTCGATCCTCATACCCAAAATCTGCTTCGCTTCTCCAAGGTCTTTCATGGAGAACCTCTCAGACAACTGCTTCTTCAACCTTTCCAACTCCCTTGGATTGGCTCCTACAATCAACATATCGTCAACGTATAGTAATAGGATGAGATAGCTATTGTCAAACCTTTTGTAGTAACAGCAATGATCAGCATGGCATCTATGGTATCCAATCTCCATCATGAAATTTTCGAACTTCATGTACCACTGCTTCGGAGCTTGCTTCAACCCATACAAGCTCTTCTTCAACTTGCACACAAGGCTTTCCTTTCCGTCTACTACGAACCCCTCCGGTTGTACCATGTACAACTCCTCCACTAAGTCGCCATGAAGGAAAGCCGTCTTCACATCCATCTGATGCAACAGTAGATTCTCCGCAACCACCATGCTCAACACCATGCGAATCGTTGTCAACTTCACAACAGGAGTGAACACATCCGTATAGTCAATACCATACCGTTGCTCGAACCCTTTCACGACTAACCTTGCTTTGTAGCGTTTGCTACCATCGGCCTCATTCTTGATTCGGTAGACCCACTTACTGTGCAACGCCTTCTTGCCCTTGGGAAGCTTAGACAATTCCCAAGTGCCATTCACACGAAGTGATACCATTTCATCTTCCATGGCAGCCATCCATCTTCGTTTATCACCAACCTGCTTTGCCTCTGCAAAGCTCTCAGGTTCACCACCATCAGTCAACAATAAGTAAAAGTTAGAGGGTGAATACTTATCTGGTGGCCTTCGATCTCTAGCTGGTCTTTGAGGTGGTGGTGGTGTTCTTGGTTCGTCATCATGAACCTTCTCATCGACCGGACTCCCTTTGCTCCCACTCGAGTCTAGATCGGGTAACTCGACAGTGCGGAGCTTTCCACTATCAGCGCCCAAATCCTTCATTCTATCCTTGTACATAACCTATTCATTGAATATCACATCTCGGCTGCGAATTACTTTTCGGCTTTGCTCATCCCATAGCCTATAGCCGAACTCATCGCCGCCATACCCAACAAACGTACACTTCACGGACTTGGCATCTAGCTTATTTCTCCCAACAGAATCCAAAAGAGCGTAAGCAACACAACCGAAAATACGCAAGTAAGATAGATTTACCTCCTTTCCGGTCCACTCCTCCTCGGGTATCCGATTATCCAAGGGAACCGATGGACCTCGGTTGATCAGGAATGCAGCTGTGCTCACTGCATCCGCCCAAAACGACTGAGGCAGTCCGCTCTTCAGTCTCATGCATCTCGCCCGTTCATTTAGAGTTCTGTTCATCCTCTCGGCCACACCATTCTGCTGGGGTGTTCCACGTACAGTCCTCTCTGTACGAATCCCGTGCTCAGCACAATACTCCTTGAACTCCTTGAGTTCATATTCGCCACCATTATCGGAACGCAGACACTTCACCTTCAACCCCGTCTCCGTCTCAACCAAGGCCTTCCACCTTTTGAAAACATCAAATGCATTAGACTTATTTTTCAGAAAATAAATCAATACCTTGCGGGTTGAATCGTCGATGAACGTCATGTAGTATATCGATCCTCCAATGGACGCCACCGGAGCTGGTCCCCATAGATCGCTATGGACCAACTCTAGCTTCTCCTTCTTCAGGGCCCTGCCACTCCTCGAGAAACTCACTCGCCTTTGTTTCCCGAAGACACAATCTTCACACATACCAACCTCCACGGTTTGTAAACCAGGCAGTTTACCCTTCGAACTCATGACTTTCATCCCTTTCTCGCTCATGTGGCCCAGCCGGTAGTGCCACAAATCTACATCACCATTACCACTCGCAAGATCAAGGGAATCCTGCGAGTTACTAGTCATGTACAGCGTTCCTTCCTTCTTACCACGAGCTACTACCATAGCTCCCTTGGTAATCTTCCAGTTGCTACAGCCAAACGTTACTACGTAACCTTCCTTGTCAAGCTGTCCAACTGAAAGTAAGTTCCTCTTTAATCCAGGGATATGTCTCACTCCATTCAACATCAGTTTTGAGCCATTTGATGTCTCAACCTTTACGTTTCCCTTACCCACGATTTTCAGGGGTTCATCATCTGCCAGATACACCTGTCCAAAATCGCCAGAAACATAATTTTGCATTATACTAAAGTTACCACATGAATGGAATGATGCGCCGGAATCCAAGACCCAAGACTCCATGGAACTGCACACGCTCAAGACCAATGCATCGCCATCATCCTCATCCGTGGCTGCATTCGCTGTCTTCCTGTCTGCCTAATCCCCCTTGTTCTTCTTCGGCGCCTTGCACTGGTATTTGAAGTGACCAACCTCGTCACAATTCCAGCACTTTTTCGTCTGACTCTTCCCTCTGGATTTTGACCTCCCCCTAGACTGCCTTCCCTTCTGTCTGCCTCTGTTCTCGGTATTCAGTGCTGACCCTGAGGACGATCCTGATCCTGATTCGTTTCTCCGAATCTCCTCCCCGATCATCAAGTCCCTCACCCTGTCAAACTTCATCTTAGCGTCTGTGGCGCTAACGGCTGTCACTGTACCGGCCCAACTGTCTGGCAGAGAAGATAGCATTATTAGGGCCTGAATCTCATCATCAAACTTTATATCCACCGAGTCCAACTGTGAGGTTAGCATGTTGAACTCATTCAAGTGTTGTTGTACTGGTGTTCCCTCCGTCATCCTCAGATTAAACAACCGTCTAATCAGATGAACCTTGTTTGCCGTCGATGGTTTTTGATACATCTCCTCCAAGGTTTTCAGCATCTCCCGTGTAGACTTCGCGCCTGTGGTATGGTAAGCCACTTCCTTGGACAACGACAGACGCACCGCGCTCATCGCTTTCTTGTCCAATAACTCCCACTCCTCCGCAGACATCTTCTCGGGCTTCTCCTTGAGGGGCTGGTGCAAATCCTTACCGTATAGGTAATCTTCAATTTGCATCTTCCAGAATCCATAATCAGTCCCATCGAATCTCTCCACCGAAATCTTTCCATCGTTCATCGTGAATCCTCCCAGGAAACTAACCTGATGCTCTTGATACCAGTTGTTAGGAATTTATCCCACCCACAACCACGACACGACTAGATAATCGGATAAAGAAAGCGATAAAATAGCAAACAATAAGACAACAATTTGATTACCCAGTTCGTTACGATATGTAACTACGTCTGGGGGCGATACCAAGCCAGGATATTTACTAAAGTGATGAATTTTCGGAATTACAATGAGCTATGAAGGAAACCCTTATTTATAATAACACCTTGGGCCTCAAAATCTGATCCTGACTTGAGGCCCAAGAAAACTGCCGCGAGACTCGCCTCGGCCGAGTTGCCTTCTTGCCTCGGCCGCGGCACTTTCTCAGTGCCTAACCTCTTCGCGTACAGATTCCAGAACTCGGTCGAGGACACCTGCCTCGGTCCAGGAGCCTCCTCGCCTCGGCCGAGTTGTTCTCTCGCCACAATCTCCCCTGTTTCGTCAATCTTGCCTCGGCCGCGGCCTCCCACCTCGGCCGAGTTGCTCCTGGACGAGTTTTGGGCTCCATACTCAACAGAGAGGCATTTTGGATTGTGAAATCAGTGGACACATGGCGGCTCTAAAAGTGTACAAAAATCTGATGTGGCAACTTTGGAGAGAGACAACCCTTTATTATATATATATATATTATCTTCATTACCTTACTTTTTTTTTCCTTTTAATTTTTTTCACAATAAATATTGCAGGTCTTATGCTAGAAAAAAGGTTATTGATGAACGTGAAATTACTCATTTTTTTCGAACATTTAACATTCATATTTTTGTGTGAATTGCGAGTATTTATTATGTTTACATGCAATTTCATGTTTAAGTACATTTCCGAATTGATTTTCCTCTTCGATATGACTTGATGCACTTTTGGGTATTTGTAAGTTGTATTTTGAAGGTAGGAAATTCCGGGAGAAAAAGAAGGTCAAGTCCAATCCGGCCCAGAAAATGTGGCTCAAACGGGCCTAAATCGAACCTCAGAAAAGTCCAACTCGAAAATTATCGAGTCATGAACAAAAGCCGTGGAGGGTTCGGGTCAAAAAGACGAGAGGAAAAGGGTCAAAACAACAACACAAGAAGAAAGGCCCAAGGTGGGAGTGCACAGCACGCCTAGCACCCGAGCACCGCGGACAAGGCAACTGCCGAGCCGATACCGGCCGATAGGGAGCCAATACTGTGCCGGTAAATCCTAACTGGGAGTTGCTGCTGGATCCAGTACTAGCCCATTCGAGTCCGGTATTAGATTCGGCCCCCTCTGTCCCACATGCAGTCCGTTCCTATTTCGACCGTAACTTCTTTGTATGGACTCGGATTCGAGCAATTCAAGATTCCATACAACAAGAAAACAAATATCTACAACTTTTATGTTCAAGTGGAGACGTAATTCTGATCGAGGAAGCAATATAATCGAGGAAAAGGACGAGTTGAGCGCAGATGAGGGCCTCGACTCAACAACTTAAGACTCATTGCATTCCTAATTATAATTTTTACTAGGCTTTCCTTACTAGAAGGCCCTTTATGCAAAAAAAATGGTCTTTTGGCTCCAGAAGGGTTGGGGAGTCTATAAATACCCCCTCCTATCTCATTTTAACAACTTTGGCCTACATATTTTTACTCTAAAGTTTTCTTAGGAAGATTTTCAACATTTTTAGGGTTCTTCTCTCTTCAAGAGAAGAACTAGGGCTCTTGATGGGAAATTGGAAGAATATTTTAAGAGGGTGACAATCTTGAAGATTCACCGAAGAGTTTTCGATTATTTTTATTTTTATTGTGATTATTTCTTAATGATGTTATTTTTTGGGATTTTTATGATGAATTGTGAGTAGTTCTTATTGTTTCCGAAGCAAGAGAGCAGCCCAAGCTTCGGGGTTGATGCTTGATTTATTGATTGTTAATTTGATATGGGTTTGGTAACCTAGGGTTATGGTTTGGTTAATTTGTGATAATTTCCAATCGAAACGGAGACTAACTTCACAGGCTTGTACGGATGCTCGGCTTTCGGTAGCTTAGAATGTTCTAATTGATTGTGTAATTAGGAGATGATAGTTGGCCCCTAGGCATGGGTTGCTACCCTTTCGAGGCTTGTCGACTAGATCTTAATTAAGTATAAGAAGCCTTAGAATGAGCGGGTGAGAAATTAATTCCAGAAATCTAAGTTAATCGAGACCAAATTGGTAGAAGGGAGACCTATGGAGGAGAAGCTCTACCGAGAGGGGAGTAGTGTTTAGGGGGCATCGGTTGGGATGGACGAAATTAAGTTTAGCCTCGTGTATAGGTTTTACACCCCTACGCTAGTCTTTAGCGATGGAGAAGTCAAGCTAACTTCTTCTAGTCTTACGTAACCAAAATCTCGAGACCTAGGGTTGGATTGTAATTATTTGTCTGTGGAGGTAGTCTACATATAACCTTGTGTGCTCACCAAATGTAGAGGAATACAGCACCTCAACTGTATTCTAGAATTATTATCTAATTGGGATGCTAGTTGGGTTGGAATTTAACCGTGATGAACCCTATTTCATCTTGATAATCGTTATTCAAACATTGGTCTTAATTGCTTAAGTGAATCCGAGTTTCGGGAAGCTCTTTCCATCATTTGCCTTTTTATTGTTTATTGTGATCTTAGTCTTAATTGATATCAAAATTCCAATTCGCTAAACTTAGAAACATGACTTGGATAATTAACACGGATGTCTTCCATGTGGATAGATTTTATATTGCTTCTATCCTTTCTTGTACGCTTGCGGGTTGAGAAAATCCTCCCTTAATTTAATCGTTTTTAGGGGTTTTTGAGATAAGTTTAGTTAGTCTACAATATCAATCTACATTTTTAAGATAAGCAAACATGATTGTTCTTGACACGGAAGTTAGGATTCAGTTTACTTACGGGGTTAACATATTACTTTACAGATTATTTTGACCATTGTTGAAAAAATCCCCGACTAGCTCCGATTAATCCCCGCCTAGGCGCTAGGTTCTCATTGACCGCCTACGTTTATTTCTCGATTCCTCCCCGCCTAACCACACCTATACCCCGATTAGCTCCGTCTAACCCCGATTAGTCTCTAGGCCCTAGTGCACCGCCTAACTAGCGCCTAGCGACTTTTACAACCTTGATTTTGACTAAAAGACTTTAGGACACATGATTATAACTAGTTTAGTTTAATTTAACTAAATGATATACGATTCAAATTAAGTATATTTTATCATATTGATTGTTACATATATTGTATACTTTACCTCAACATCTCTGAAAACTCATTCAAAGGCTTTGAAATTGAATTGGACTTTTAAAGACAGGTATGTTGCACGCCCTCACCAATCTTGGCTTCTGCGCCCAATCGTACCTTGTAGCATTCACCAACTTATCTTCCTAAAAATGGGTGTCATTTGATCACAACTTCACAAATAACATAAGGTAAAACATGTTAGATTGTGATGAAAACATAAATAATTGAATGTTAAAAAGCAAGAAACTAATCTTTATTGTTTTTCTAAGTGCAGTACCATCATTGTTGGAAAACCAACGCAAAGATGAACATCATGTTAATCAGTATTCACAATCTATAATTGTTTCAAGTAACGAAATTCGGTAATAAAATATAATCTGACCTTACTTTGTTACACGGTTGAGAGTGGCGCCTGCGTTTTTATGTGAAATGTGTGTTTCAAAGTTTTAATGTTTTAGTATTTAAAGTACAAAAGCTAGGATATGAATGTATTCTCAAAATCCCTATTTGTTGCTAATATATCTATTATGATATTTCCTACTTAAACAATATAGATGAATGTAGAAACATTTTAAACACTATATTATGAATTGAGATATTATTATTCACAACAGAGGGAATATCTCAACAGTCTCATTTTTTAATTAAAGGGATTATGTTTTCTTTGTCAATAATCTGGTCCTGATTTCCAACAATTTAATAACTAAAAGTGATATGAGAGAGAAATTGGGATGTGTATATATATATATATAGATATATAGTAAGATACCCATTGCACAGGGGGGTTGTCCTCTACTGAACTCTACCTGTTATGGCTTTCAAAAGCACAACACTGAAACTATAAACATCACTTTTCTCATTTAAAAAGCAACTGCTCACATATTCTGGAGCAACGTATCTACGCGCGCGCGCACACACACACATGAGAGAGAGATAGAGAGAGAGAGAGAGAGAGAGAGAGAGAGAGAGAGAGAGAGAGAATGCATCAGCCTACAAACCCCTCGACTTTTAGAGAGAGAGAGAGAGAGAGAGAGAGAGAGAGAGAGATCATATATAGTAGACTCATCCAAAGGTTCCCATAACTCTGGTTATAATATGACTCTTTCGAGCACCAAGCAACTTGGGAAGTCCAACGTTGGAAATTTTAGCATTGAATTCATCATCAATAAATCAGTATATTGCTTGCCTTAATGTCACGATGAACAACTTTGGGCTCAATTGCATCACATAGATACGCAGGCTGCAAGAAAGAATCAGTTTGTTACACAATAAGCAATAGAAAACGCTTTGAATCCAAGTACGGCAGTAAAGACTCACCCATTGGCAGTGCCAATGGGTGACCATGATCCGTCATAGCATAGTGGAGACATTTCTCAAGATTGCTATTTTTGACGTAAGGTTGTCAAGAATACCTGGGATAATGAGAATGACAAATTCAAGAGGATTCTGAATATACATTGGATAATAAGTGAGAGGATGCTTTTGTTGAATCGGTGAATTTTTTTTGAAATGAAGTGTGAAGATGTGATATTTATAATATCTCATTACGACAAAACATCCCATAATATAACAATCTAAAAAATGGGATTATTAAAATCTACTGATTTTATCACTATAAATTAAGGATTTCAAATTTTAAAATTTAAATAATTTATAAATGATTTTAATATCAAATTTCTTAAAAAATAGATTAATGGTAGATGTATTTTATTATTAAGAAAGATAAGATTGAAATATTTCAGTTTTTGAAATAGAGAGAATATCTCAACAGATTCATTAATTAATTAAATGGATTATGTTTTATGTCAACTACTGAAAGATTTTCAGTTGCTAAAATTAAGGGATTTTATTTTGTAAATTAAATTTATATGCATACTTATTCCTTATTTTATGGAATGATATCATAACTTCCAGAAAAATTAAGATTTGATTCAATTTTTACCATATTACTTAGTCAAGAAAATGTTTTCCGAATTTATCGGAGTAAAAAATGGTAGGCCAGTGGGCCAACCATAAATTAAAATTTATAGCCAAATAATAAAATAAAATAAGTTTTATTTCCCAAATTGGTATGTGCAAATGGGCAGGAAAATGCCTTGTTTTCAATTGTAGAAACAACACACTTTGCATTATAGAGAGAGAGAGAGTAGGCATGTTATATCTTAGGGTTAGAAAGTAGGTTTTAATTATGAATGTTGATTGTTCTATGCATGTTATAATTATATGTGTTGAGATAAGATTGTTATTAGGATATATTGATCACCTAAGCCTAGCACTTACAATCACATACCAACATAGGACCGGAAGATGAGAATATTGGTGGATAAACAACATATAACATGATATATACCAAGATAGGACCGGAAGGTGATAGTATATTATGGGAGTATTTCCTAGGCACTTTTAGGAGTTTTAGACATCTCAACTTATGGTTATCTGTGGCTATAATCCACAACTTAGGCACTTCAGAAGGAGATTTAAGAATGCATACTTGCGAAGCCCTATAACAAATAGACATATTAATTATAGTAATTTATATATGTCTACATGTGCAATTGTCTATGATTGCACGGTAATTCACTCTGAAATCTAAATCCTGAGATAAACTTTAATATTTGATAATCTTTGTTAGTAATTTATTATTTGATTTATTGTGCCACGTTAATTTAATTAGTTATTATCTTGTTGTTATCTTAGGATCTTGATACTTATTAAGTAGGATAACAAATAACCAATCGGTCATATAATCGCTCTTCCTAGATATTTGAGTAATTAGGAACGCTGTAGTAATTTAATTTGGTTTCGACTTCACTAGTCTATGTGAAATACGACCTTGCTTGCCACTTGCTATTAACAATAGCACACACTTGCAATTTAGCTGGTAGAGATTAGAGCGACTATTTAAGATCTGGTACTAGGGCACCAAGACCTCCAACCAAGGAATTTTGAGTAATTAGACTACCTAAATATAAATTCTGAGAACCTAGACCGCTTCCTTATAAGTTCATGGCTCCAAAACTGCCGGCTCATGAGTTCGGGGCACTAGAACCGCCTTATCAATTTTTAATTACGTGCATTGGTAGGGTTCGTTAGTAATTTCATTATATTTAGTATATGAGATATTAGTAGAATTTGAGGAGATATAACTCCATCTTGTATTACGCAAATCAAAAGTTTTGGAAAAATATATTATTTTCTTATATTTATAGGACTCGTTAGTCAAGTTTTAATACGTTCTATTAAGGTTATATATGCACTTAAAGTTGATATATATATAGATATATATATATATAAGTATTGTGCAAGAGATTTTAGTCTATCTCGTTTTAGTACGTTCTATTAAGGTTATATATGCACTTAAAGTTGATATATATATATATATATATATATATATATATATATATATATATAAGTATTGTGCAAGAGATTTTAGTCTATCTCGTCAAATATGTTATAAATATGTTATGGTTTTGCAAAAGTATAGAATTATATAGTACATTCTTATATTTATCAGACTGGTACTATAGCATCGAGACTGCCCCCTAAGAAATTTTAGGTAATTACCACCCAACTATGAGTACGGGCACCGAGTCGTCCTATGAGGTTTTAGTTGCTCCATTAAGATTTAGTGACTAGCTATCTTGGGTCTTATTGAAGTTGCGCGCATTGGTACCATGTCCTGATCCACAATAGCTTTTATTATATAGTATACGAGTTTTGGTTTATTAGATGAGTTTAAATATTTTAGTTGAGTGTTAAAGTTTATGAGTACTTCTCTATGAATGAAGTTTTCTGTATTTTGAGTCAGAATAAATATTTTGTGAGATACGTGATGTACTTGTTAAGTACTAACTTATAGTTATTTATCTCATATTGTAGATAAAGGTAAGAGCTAGAAGGGAGTAAGGCCGATGTGGAAATAGTAGTGGCGGTGGATTCTCTGAAGTGGTGTGGAGATTTCATAAGTTCATAGTATGTTTTTTAGTTAGATTTGCTCGAATTTTCTTTCTTATGCTTAAAAATGAGTCAAAGTTTATTCCAAGTCTTATAGCAAAAAGCTTAAATATTCCCTCAAGTATAAAAAAACTACATATTACATTTCATTTATAAACTATCAGAAAATTTACAGTCATGTAATAGTAGTAACATCATGCTAGAGGGAGAGGGGTGTTACAACTTGATCCTGGCATATGATGCACAATAGAGGAGAACTTCAAGACATCTACGTGATAAGTCGTGCAAACACTATCGACCCAATTTCGTGAGCCACCCCACTCTTTTATCCTCTGGTAGTCAGTTGCATACTTAGGAGAATACCAAACACGTATTCAACTTCATCCGTATCAAATATCTCCTGCACTCTATCCATAGGCCAGACTTTTCTTTCACCATCAATCAACAAGGAAACTATCACATTCTCCTTAAGGGGAATGCAAACTCGATGGGGCTTATGAAGTCCCTCCATCGGAATCCACAGACCCTCCCTCACATGTATCGGATTCCCATTTTCCACCTCCATGATGTGCTCTCTTGCACAAACTCCTTCGATGATAGAATGCTCACCACAGATAACTTGGTTGGTACCACAATTTTTCCATTCCCAAACTATTTCAAGGGTAGTACTTGGCTTTTAAAACACGCACAACTAACGAATTCAAACAATTCAATAAACGCCACTACCGTTTTCAATGCAAAGCCAGATTAAAGTCATTATAGCTCCCTAAACCCCAGTCCTCCTACCGTCTTGTAATGCACCAACTGTCCCAACTCATCCATTATATTTTTTGGGTTTCGTAGAAGAGTCCCGGTAGAATCTAGAAATTTCTTTCTCTTGACACATAGTAATTGGGAGTAAGAAACAACTCATTGTGTATGTCGGTATATCCTGAATAACATTGTACAATAGCACCTCTCAACCAACGCTATTAAGTGATTTTTCCTTCCAACTCTTTGAACCGTTTAAGATAGGCTCCAAACACCTATTTCTTTGAACGTGCAATTAAAGATGGTGGCCCCAAGTATTTTGTGTAAACTTCCACTCGTTTCACTCCCAATAAATTACCAAAGTCAGCCTGCCTTTGGTCCGATATATTGCCATTGCCACTAATTTGATTTCTCCATATTTATCTATTAGTATGATGCTCCTTCAGAATTGGAAATAATCTCCTTAACTTTCACACATTCGGCAGCATGTTGGAAGAAGAGCACACTAAGTCAGTGAAAAACAAGTGTAAAACAGTTGGTGCTCTTCGAGCTACTCCCAATCCTATTATTTCACCACGGGCTTCTACTACCTCAAATAATGAAGAGAAACCTTCTGCACAACACAAAAATAGGTAAGACAATGATTGATCACCCTGAAGAACACCTTTTTGTGGTGAAAAAGGCTCCATATGGTTTCCATTAAGGAGCACATAATACGATAAAGTAGTCACATATCTCATAATGAAATCTACCCACGATTGATCAATCCCCATTTTTTCTAGCATTGCATGGAAGAAAGACCATTCAACTCTATCGTAGGCCTTACTCATATCAAGTTTTAAAGCTAAAAAACCCTTCCTCCCACTCTTTCTTTCTTCATATAATGAAGTTATTCAAATGCCACCATAACATTATCATTGATTAATCTACCCGGTTTGAAAGCACTTTAAGGTGCCGAGATGACTTTAGAAAGGACACATTTCATTCTATTATCTATTATCTTTGTGATTATACGAGTTATTACGTTACAAAGACTAATATGGCGATATTCTTTTGGGGTTTCAAGATTCTTGACTTTCCGAATTAAGACAACTAAGCTATGATTCAATAGGATAGGATAATGTGATTGATTCAGAATATCTTGACATGTAGAAATAACAAAGAGTCCAACAATATACCAATGTTTTTGGAAGAAGAAAATGGTCATATTATCGGGGCCAAGCACCTTGGAAGGATACATCTTTTTCAATGCTTTTTTTTTTTTTGTAGCACTGTTGCAGTATAAGAAGTTGTTAACAGTGCGTGTATCTCCTTTGTTACTTTAGGTTCAATAAAATCCAGTACTTTGTTCATATTGGATGGCCCACTCGATGTGAGCAATTTGATATAAAACCTTCATAACACCCCTGCTACATCCCCCTCCCTATCCAACCATCCACCGTCATCATTCTTAAAATTTTCAATCATGACCTGCTTTCGCCTGCTTGATTCCTTGGAGTAGAAATAACTGATTATTTCTTTCAAACATAATGCTCGTGATCGTTGATACCACATCACCTTTTCCAACTTAATCTTCTCATCCAACTCTTTTTACACTTATCAGATCTCATCGACTACATTAGAACTTAAAGCACGTTTCTACAATTGGTCAAGCCTCCTCGTTAACTTGCATATACATTGGCTTATGTTCCCAAAGTCGATCATTGCAATGCTCGGGCACAATTACGTAATCACTCCTCATATAGTAACTTATGATCTACCCCTCCCTACCCACTTCTAACAACCTCTTCACATTGTTTATGAGCTAACCACGTCTTCTGAAACCTAAAAACCTCTCCCCTTCTACCCAAGCCACCTCCATGGTGCTCCCAACTCTCTCGAATTTCCATCATAATTGGACAGTGGTCGGATTTCATCTGCGTAAGATGACGTACCTACCAATTCAGAAATCTCTTCCTCCAATTATCATTGGCAAGATCAAGTCGACATTGTATATTGTGCTCTCCTTCTTGCCTACTCGTTAAAGTGAACCGATGGTAGTCATAATCCAAATTTGTAAGACCAAGATTGATCACCGTACTCTGGAAGGCCTCCGTAGAATGATCAAATAATTTCATTTAGATAACCCACACAGAGCCAAGGAACATTCGTCTTACGAGCAATTGTGCGTTAACATCATCAGTACTATATGATCTTACTCGTAACATAATATGGTTAGCAGAAAAATTAACAAGTTCCAGTGCCAAAGGTTTTTTCCATATCACACATAAGCTGCCTCTCCTTGCATTTCCGTGTATGATGGATCTAGCGTGAACTCAACTTTTGCATTTATATGTCTTTCAATTTGGTCTCCATGAGAAAGATACTTTCTTACTAACAATCTTCAGTAACACCTGAATTGCCGCCCGCTTCCCAAGCACGTGGTAGTTCCAGCTTACAATATTCATGGTTATTGGTGGGGTACCATTGGAAGATTTTGTTCTGGGTCGATATCCATAGGTATTGTTTTTCTATGCTTAGAATGCGGTTCCAAGCAGCCCAACTCATCCTCCAACAACAATCTTTTCATGCAAACGTATTAATCATTCACATTATTTGGAAGCATTATTTCAACTTTCTTTCCTAATAATCACTAGTTGCCTAACGCTCTTGAATGATGAAGTTGAAACCCATTCACTGATCAAAATGACTATCCTGATTCCTAAGGTACATTGTTGTATAAAGGTTGCACATTAGTGTATGGAAGATGAGCATTAATGGGTGGGACTCGATTCGATTCAATTTTAGCATATAGAGTAGGTTTTTGGGAGGTGGTGGCTTGTTTGGCAAATTCATATGTGTTGCGGCTATATTGGATTTTGGTGTGGGTTGTGGCTTAGTATGTGACAGATTCTAGATGTGATGTTAATGGGCTTTTATTAGGTTGGGCGGGTTTGTTGGTTTGGAGAAATTATATTTGCATGTTGATGATATTATGGGGGTTGTTGAGTTGTACTATTTTCGGAAATGTTGATAGGGGAATCAATGTTGCAGTATGAGGATGAGGTTTGGATGCGTTACCTGTGATCAGTTTTGTGGAGTTATGAGGGATATGAGAATTTAGGTATTGATCTGTGTGAGTGGGTGAGAGAATAGTATGCGTTGTATTGTGGGTGGGAATATGAGCCTTTTAGTTTTCAGGTAAGGGAGTGATGTTTTTAGTATTGCGGGTAGGGATGTGAGACGTCTAGGTTTCGAGTATAGGTGCATAACTAGTGGAGTTTGGGTGGGAGCTGCATGGGCAGATATGCCATCTTGTGTTTGCGATTTCGTTCGAGTAGTCCCTAGCTCCCAGCTGAACCAGTTCTTGTTAAAATATTCTTAGTATCATCAACAATATGAGCAAGGTCATTTATATGCTAAGTTGTGTCCTCATTCGAATCAGTTTGAGTTGACCGATATGGCCCAACAAGTTATTCATCTTCCAACAACTTCACCAACAATTTCTTTCGACTATTAAGATGTATTTGCTTCGGTACCTCCTCATCCACTTTCACTTGTTCTTATTTCATAGGCGACTTTAAAGATGAAGAAAAAAACTTAAAAATAAAAAGACCTATCTATATCTATATATATATAAAAACAAAATGGATTTATACTACAATTGGAAAATAGTGTTTTTCCCGCCCAAACTGCTTACTATATATGGTAATAAAAAATATTTTTTTAATTAAAAAAAGAACACAATATATGCCTAAAATATCTCCGAATCTGGTACATATATATATAATGGTAATGTTTTCGCAAAATTAGGGAAGTTGTTGCTGAATTTATTGGAATGAGTTTTTTTGTCCCTAAATATAAGTAATAATTAGTTGTATCCAGATTTACTTTACAAAAATATCAAATCGAAAGATACAAATCAATCTTTAACCATAATATTTTAGAATGAATCTTTTACCAATATTATTTATGTTACAATACCTAAATAAATCAGTTATTTCTTTTATCGAAATTACTATGCAATAAATCTACAAATTTATTTTATCGCATAAAATTAGGGTAAAAAATACTAATTACAAACCCTATATTCCAACTATCTAAAAAATGTATACTCAGATAAATTAGGAAACGGTTTCCTTAACTAACTAATTTGGTAAAATTAAATCAAATCACATTTTTTGTGGAACTTATGTATCCCTCCCTAAAAATAAAGAATAAATAAGCACATAAATTTAATTTACAACATAAAATCCCTTAATTTTAGCAACTGAATATCTTTCAATATTTGACTGAATACATAATCCATTTTAATTAATTGAGAATCTGTTAATATATTCACTCCGTTTCGAAAACTGAAATATATCAATCTTATCTTATCTTATCTTATTTAATAATAAGTCATCCACCATTAATCTATTTTCTTACAAATTTGATATTAAAATCATTTCTAAATTATTCAAATTTTGAAAAAAAAAATTAAAATCCTTAATTTGTGGTGATAAAAATCGGCAGATTTTAAAACTCCTATATATTAGATTATTATGTTATGAGATTTTTGACCTAATAAGATATTATAAATATCACATTTCACTTCATTTCATAAAAAAAATCACCATTCAACAAAAGCATCCTCTCACTTATTTTCCAAGGTATATTCATAATCCTCTTGAATTTAGCATTCCCATTATCTAAGGTTTACTTGGCAGCCTTACATCAATGGCAATCTTCAGGAATGATTCCATGGAGCTATGGCGCATCACGGGCACCTCCCGTGGGAGAGGCGTATGAAGAGTTTGTTTGACACTACCAAGGGGTGAGTCTTTGTTGTCGGTATTTTGACTTACTTGAGGGCATTTGTTCATGTCTTAACTGTTCATCTCTGAATATATTTTGCATCTTTGCTTTGTTTTATTTGGCATAGGATTAATTAAATCAGTGTGATTCTTGATAAATAACTTACAAGTAGCGAGACAGGTGTTGTTACTATTGGTTATTATAGGGCATTTGTTTCTGATTCAGTATGTTCTCCTCTTAGAGTGATATCAATATGTTATTGAAGCTAATGCTGCAGGTTGGGTTGTGCTCGAAATACGAGTTGTATGAGACAAACTGAGAATAGTTGCAAATTGTAAGATTAGGTATCAGATTTAATACTTACATGTTTTCAAACTCTTCGTCAGGTAAATTTCTTCTACTGGATTAATCGACTCCAATATTTCCAAATAAATTATTACTCATAAGTAATTAGAATATTAAAGTTATAGGGCAATTATTTGATTTGTCCGACTAAAATTTTATCGTTGATCTAAATTTTATCATTTCTTATCAGGTTGACCCTATAACGATCCAGGTCCGATATCATACAAGTTCGTATTTTGGTAACGGATCGTGTCGAGTTTTTCCATCTCTAATTTCTTAACATTAAACAAAATGACATTGTTGTATATAAAATAGAATTATTTAAGATCTTTCCCGTGCATCGCAAGGGGGACATAACTAGTTTTTTCATAAAACAATTCCAAAATTAGGTAGAATAACACCATAAATTGATCATTGTTCGCGAGGAGACAGTGTATAAGTATACATTGGGCATGCTGAGGCTTATATTAATAATAATATATACGTGTGTGAATACAAATAATTCAACATCTTTTGATTGTTTTGCCCAACCTCATAAACTCCCATCTCCTATCCATGTGAATACAATTCAACGTGTTTCGATCATGTTGTCCACTCTCCCTTCATAAATTTCTTTATCAGATTTCCAATTCTCCCCTAGCTTCTACTTTTTTATTATCGAGAAATCACACACACTCACACAGACAATTCTTCTGGTTGTTATTTTTTCTTGTAGCACTTGCTATGGCTGAATCGGTGGAGTTGCCTGGTCGACTCGCAATTCTTCCCTTTCGGAACAAGGTCTTGCTACCTGGTGCGATTATTCGTATTCGATGCACTTCATCGAGCAGGTACTTCAATCATCATATCGACTTCTTGTTGCCGGCTAAATTTTGTGTTGGTTTCCTGTTGTAATTGGTCTATGATGTTTCCAGTTTCGGAACGAGAATACTTATTTTGTTGTGAATAATTGTACTGCTAGTGTGAAGTTGGTGGAACAAGAATTGTGGCAGAGGGAAGAGAAAGGACTGATTGGTATCCTGCCAGTTCGTGATGCTGCTGCGGAGGCTCCGTTAGCTGGTCCCGTGCCGCCGTCTACAGGTGATGAGTCCATCTGCTTATTTTTTTTCAATTTCAAAGCTATGTGCATCAGGTCCATCACATTATTGTGTGATTGACAGACTGATTGTTGGGGCTGCTCCAGCATAGAATACCTCCTCCCCTGTAATTTAGCAGCTTTCCAATTCAGTTTTACGGGAGAAGTTGAAATATGAAGAAGATCATGCTAAGAAATAGTCTTAGTTGCAGTGCTAGGCTAATTGCTATATCATGATTTATAGTGATATGATATGGTGAGTTTTCATGGACTGTGTTTGAAGGGATGGGAACTAATTTAGGAGAACGAAGCTCAAAAACTCAAGAGGAAACATCTGACTCTCACAAGCATGGTGGTAAGGGTCAGCAGGAAGTTATCCACTGGCATAATAGGTATGATAGTATAGTATAGCTGAAGTCTGTTAGCTCTTGGTATTGCTGTTTTTTGTTGGTTAGTGGTGTTCTGATTTTTTGCTCTACAGGGGAGTTGCTGCCCGAGCTTTACACCTGTCAAGAGGTGTGGAGAAACCAAGTGGAAGGGTCACCTACATCGTTGTTCTGGAAGGCTTGTGCAGATTTAGTGTCCAGGAGCTGAGCACAAGAGGAACCTATTACACTGCCAGGATTACTCCCCTTGATATGACAAAAGTTGGTAAGCATGTGTCAAATTCATGTTAAAGTGCACATAAAGTTTGTATATTAACTATATGTGTTGATTGTGGGAGGCCTTATGCTGTTTTCCTTGAAACATGCTTGGGCTCCCTCACTTTGTCTATTTTGTTACTCTTCCCTGAAAAGTTGTCGATCACTGCTGGCATCAGTGGATGAAATAAACTAATAGAGGTGCAGTTGGTGAAGTACAATCCATAAGGAATAAATTGTTGAGATGAATAACAATATTAGTTGATCCTGCTTACGAGTTGTTTACTCTCTTTTGGCATAACTTGTAATTTAGGTGCACCATGTTGGATTTGTAATACCTGAGCCCCAAATATTCCTGTGCAAACTTTAGCCACATCTATTACTTTGACCAATCCCCAAACATTTTATTAAAGGTCTAAGTATAACGTCTGCTGGGATTAGTTAGATGAGAAAAATACTCTACAGGTTGGTTAAAAAAATTAACCAATGCTTTCTTGAAAAGCAAGTGAAGAGTTGATTGTCAAAACTATTTGGCAAATTATTTTACATATAAAGAAGTCAAACCATGCTCTCAGAATATTATGTTTAAAGAAAAATAAAACAGTGAGTCAGTGATGAATGCTACTAAGGGCACAATTTTTCATGACTACTGGAATAAAAAGATCAATTGTGAAGGTTGTCCTCGAGCCAATAATGCATTACTTAGTGCTAAGATCTACTTAGTTGCCAAGACCTTTAATATTTCCCACCTGAAAGGTTAAAACCCATCATCGAATCATCACTAACTCTGAATATAGGATTTTTTTTCCCATTTGTCCATTAACAATAGAAAAGTTTTATTGGGGATGGAGCAGTTACTCCAGTCTCCATATACGCCTTGGCTGTTTTGGTGCTGTAGTACTTGTGATTGAAGATGTTGAAATATGTGAATCACTGAACCTCCAGTCGTCTTGCTCGAAAACTTAACACAGATATTGTTGGTTTGTCAAATCGCTAGGCCTCTAATGGAATCTGTATTTGTAACATGTGCTGAAGTCAGCTGGAATTTTTGATGAGTTATAAAAGACGAGAGGTTTAAGGCAAATGAAGTAGATGTTGAGACAATTGGTATCTTATCCTCTTTCAGCAATTGTCTACAGTTCTACAGTTTTATTTGTAAAGAAGGGATTAAAGGGAGAAATTGATCTTTGCTTCCTCTCTCTCTAATTTTTTTTATTATTATTATTTTTTTTATCTTTCTAAATTAGGAATTTATTGGTTGATGTTTAAGTTGAACTCTGGTTTATGAGTTGAGGATAGTATTTCTAATTGGGAAAGTCTTGCATCTGATCAGGGAACTCGAAAGAGTGGGTCACTAGGGGCACCCCCGTTGGAAAATTTAGAAATTATAGGCGTATTTTCCTAATTTAATATTAATTAATAACACAAATATTAAAACTAACAAATAATCTTCATTTTCTGTTATTTTAGAGATTTCACTCAATTCCTTCCTTCCAATTTAATTACTTTAGTGTTCATTTGTAGCTTTTACTAATATACGAATAACACATATATAGTTTCTAAAATTGAGATTAACTATTTTTATGTAATATCTTATTAATTTTTTTAACCTAGAAAAAGCCTTTTGGGAATAAAAAATCCCATATAGCTAAGGTTTAAATTAGTTTGATTTTTCTTTATTTTTATTTTTAAAAAATCATAGTTTATTCATTATATTGTTTTCTATAATTTCTTTGTCTATTCGTTGTTACACCTAAGATTATGGAATAAAGATTTATTTTTGTTCGCTAAAAAATGTAACAAATTGTTCATTTTAATTTCTTTGTCATATCATTGCTTATGTTAATATAGTTGACTATTTAACGTTATATAAATAGTATTAACTTAAAATTTTATTTTAAAAGTTGACGTACATCAAATAAACTAGTTTTAGTTTGGCCCCGGACTAGAATTTTTAGCTCTATCACTGAATCTGGTGAAGTCTATTCTGTGCCAAGTTGTACCTATTTGCTCTGTTCTTTGTTTGATTTGTGTGGACATACGTGATTAATTATAGTCATGGAATCAACAGTAGTTTCATCCTACTTAGGTTGCATGATGATCCAGTGAATGTGATACCCATCTTGCATTAACAAGTTATTTTCTGATCTA
The DNA here is from genome assembly GCA_958295605.1 of Ajuga chamaepitys. Classification (NCBI taxonomy): domain Eukaryota; kingdom Viridiplantae; phylum Streptophyta; class Magnoliopsida; order Lamiales; family Lamiaceae; genus Ajuga; species Ajuga chamaepitys. Next base: position 21,234,250 of record OY282498.1, on the reverse strand, counting down.
AGATATATTTCATTTTGAAAAACCTACTTAAATTATGCTATTTCCATCTGGTTAGAAAGCATCGTCTTTGACATCAATAGTACAAAACTAGCGTTATTAGGATGCTGATTGGATATAATCTATTTATATTATTAGAGATGGACCATGTGGAGCAAGATCCTGATTTCATAGCATTATCCAAACAATTCAAGGCGACAGCAATGGAGCTTATTACTGTTCTTGAGCAGGTAATACTTGATGCTTGATTACTTCAAGCTAGATATACATTTCAGTGATTTTTACTCTGTAAACATTTGAGAATTTGTGCTCTCATTTGAGTGATTTCTTTATCTAGAAACAAAAAACAGGAGGAAGAACTAAAGTACTCCTGGAGACAGTTCCTGTGCACAAGTTGGCTGATATATTTGTAGCAAGTTTTGAAATTAGCTTCGAAGAGCAGCTATCCATGCTAGATTCTGTTGATGTGAAAGTGAGGCTGTCAAAGGCAACTGAATTGGTTGACAGGCACTTACAGGTATCTGGATCAGCTAATGTGGCTAGAAATTTTTGGATCCTGTAGAACCATGACTCATGCTATTTGCTCTCCTTGTCTAGTCAATTCGGGTAGCAGAGAAGATTACACAAAAGGTTGAGGGGCAGTTGTCAAAGTCGCAGAAAGAATTTCTCCTCCGTCAGCAGGTTTGTCATTTTCATATTTTTGTAATAATTATGGATATCAATAATTTCCATAAAAATGAACCCGTAACAAGCTTTTCTACGTTTCTAATTTTGATTACTTTTTCTTTTATGGATGATTGTGGGATCACTTTTAGCTGTTAGGTTGCATATAAATGTTATTCTATTGGGATAAGAAACGATGATTTTGATTAATGAAAAGAAAAAGTACTATTGCATATAAATGTAGCTCAACATTATGCTCTCAGTCATTCGCTGTGCATTGGAAATATAATTTTGTTAATTCAAAATCTCAAATCTGTTTGCTTATGCCTTCCATGTGATCTCTGATATTCTACACACAGACAAAGTAATATCTTATAATATGCTCCAATCAAATAGATTATTCTCCCTTCTCATGATTTTATTTTCATAGCTTATTAGCTTTCTCTCTCTCTCGCCAACAAAGTGGCGAGTGCATCCACTATGTTTTGATGACCAAGTTATAATAATAACAATATTATTCAATGCTTCCTCTTCATTTTTATTTGTAGAAATTGACAATGTATCGTATTCTCATTATATTCTGGTTGAAACTTACAGATATAAGTAGCAAGGAAGGAGTAAATCGCTTCTTGATATTAGGGTACATAAAAAGGAAAGAGCATGGAATTAGGAATCATAACTGATTACCATTTCCCTTTATTTTGGGAAAGAAATAGACCTAATTATCATTTATCTAATCCCTAAATAAATAAAGGATCTTGCCCTTGTATAAATGGTTTTGAATATGAAGCAACATGACAAGAGATGTTGTGCCGATATCCTGCCCATGTTAGAGACCATGCATACTGCTTAGTTGTGTCTCTCATGAAACACTACAAATACATCTCTAGACTTTGATTGACTACCTTAGTGCCACCAGTCTGGAAATGGTAAGCACTACATTTCGTCAGAACACAGAACCTCCCTTATATTGGATTGAGTTCACATTCCTGGCAAAGGGCAACTCTCCAGAGGAGATTCACAATGATGAAAACACCAGTGTCCTTATTATCTATGATAATGCTTTTGACTACGGATTACAACCTTTGTCTTTGACTTTAGTTCTATGCTTATCAAACTAGTTTCAATGTTTCCAATCCGGTTGCGACCTCTTTCTGTGCTGGGTACCAAATAATCCACCTTGTCTTGGGAGGGCGCCGCTAGCAATGGATTAGTGTCCAGCTCCGTGAATTTCTTCAACTTCCCCCCTATCGTGGAAAGGACCATCTCAATTTACCATCGATGCCTCTGCTTTACTATTCAACTCATCCAACATATCCAACTTCTGTGCCACAGTTGTCCCTACATCAAGCTCGAGTACCAAATTTTATAGGAATCTGGTCTAGTTTAGGGAAAAACTGAACTAAAACAGCAAACAAGATAAAAAAGTTTACTTTTAAAAGGTAAACCAAATCTCTCCTACAAGCTTCTATTAAACTCGAGTATAAACAAAATCCAAGAAAAAACCTACGTACTCCTACCCATTTCTATAATTCTATTAATTCCAAACGCTGATTAAAGCATGACAAATGACTACTTTGTCCTTGCTCTCTTAGACCTTCGGCTAACATAAATTTGAAAGGCTACCAAATTTGATGGAATCTAGTAGGGTTTAGGGAAAAATATCGAACTACATCTCTATAGATAAACGATAAACAAGGTTAGAGAGGTTTGAATTTGAGGGGTAAACTAAATCTCCCCCTACTAACTTGTGAACTCCAGTAAATAAACAAAATTCCAGCATAAACCTAAATGACTCCTGCCTGTCTTTTTTAATACCAAAACCCTTACTATAGCATGTTAGAAATAGAACATGAAAAATGACTAATATGTCCTACTCTCTTAATCCTGCGCCTACCGTTAGTTTGAACGGACCAACATTATGTTCATCGACTTACATGATATGTAAGAGATTCTGATGGACATATGTATGTGTTTATGCTTTGTGGTACATACACCAGATGAGGGCTATAAAGGAAGAACTTGGTGACAATGATGATGAGGAGGATGATGTGGCTGCTCTGGAGCGTAAGATGCAAGATGCAGGGATGCCAACAAATATCTGGAAACATGCTCAGAGAGAGCTAAGGTATAAATTATCTACCAAGACGTCAAAGAAAATTTTCCATTATTATATGCTAAATTTTCCATTATTATATGCTTTTAAGCTTTAGGTTCTTTTTCTTTTCCTTTTTGTATTAGATGTTTTGCGAGATTTGAATCTTGTACTTTACTTGTTGACTGTGTTCTCTCGCTTCGGGACCTCTCATCCTTTTGTAATTTTTATTATTATTTATAAGGGGCTTAATAGTGTTACTTCTCCTTAGACTATTTATCTGTGGTGGTTTAAAGACGGAAGTGGTGCCAAAACTGAATCAAGATCATGAACGAATATTTTTTTTCAGCACCATCCGCATTGTTGTGGTTGAGCTAATGAAACCAAGTGATCGTATATACTTCTTCACTGATTTCATTATCTGTTGATTTCCTTGATGCATTTCATTTCATCTTTTTGTAGAATTTTCTGAGTGCAGCATAATGCTCTGCTCACACATATAATTGTGTAGCGTGTAGCGAATCATGATGATCGTCCTAATTTTCTATGTCTATTGATTCCATGGTTCTGAATTTTAGAAGAAGTTTCAGTTTATTTCAAAATTAAATTCCTGTCTCAGGAGACTGAAGAAAATGCAGCCTCAGCAACCTGGATATAATAGCTCGCGTGTATACCTGGAACTTCTTGCTGACCTGCCCTGGCAGAAAGCCAGTGAAAAACATGAGTTGGACTTAAAGGCTGCAAAGGAGCGTCTTGACATTGACCACTATGGTCTGGTAAAGGTCAAGCAGCGGATAATTGAATATTTAGCTGTTCGCAAGGTTGACCTCTTATTTCCATTTTCTGATATTTCCTGATGATGTACCAAATGATCCAACATAACCGCCTAAAATATGTCATGCAGCTCAAACCAGATGCAAGAGGTCCAGTACTGTGTTTTGTTGGTCCACCAGGTGTTGGAAAGACATCCTTAGCTTCGTCAATTGCTACTGCTTTGGGGAGAAAATTTGTCCGCATATCCCTAGGTGGTGTTAAAGATGAGGCTGACATTAGAGGGCACAGGCGTACATATATTGGTAGCATGCCTGGGCGCCTAATTGATGGACTAAAGGTATCTTACAGAATATTGTCTGTGATTGGTAAATCTGTAGCAATATCTCTCTTTATAAAATGTTTGTGGGCATTGACCTTATTGTGTGGCTTCAAATATATGGCTTTCATTCATTCCTATAATTCTCTTTTGGCACATAAACATGAATGAATGGGCATTATGAATAAGAATCTAATGATATGGTTTATAGGAGAATGGATTTCTAGATGTCATACCCCTCTCTCTTTCCAAACTCTTTGTTGGAGAGTCGATCAGGTGAAATCCTTATCCTAGGGGAAGATCTTTCCTGAAAAATAAATGTTTTCCAAGCAATCCTAGAATAGAGATAATTACAAGCTTTTCTTCTTTGCCTTTAGATCGGTCTTCTACTACTACCCAAATACCCAAGCATACTCATGTGACCGCCTGTCTAAGAATTGTAAATAAATATTTGTACCTGCATGGGCCAAATAGAGAATTTCATTCCATGAGCAGAACAATTGAATGTTAAGGACCATCATCGCTGAAATTCAACTTTTTGTGAACCCTTTTCAGAAATAGTTTCTTTTTTTTACATTTTCTTTTTCTTTGGGTATTGATAGCTACCTCAAACTTGTGTTTCTCCCGTTAGTTTATGGAGCACTATATTCCATCATGGATTGAATGTTAACTGACAAATGATGAAGTTCGAATTGGAGGAGAGCAAAAAACAACGCCAAGTTAAACAACCAATACACTGCATTGGGTGGATTAATTAGCTTTAACTTGAGAAGTTGCAAAAAAAATCATATTGTCTTTTATTAAGATAATGTATTATTTCTATTTATTTTGTTCGGATCAGGCATAAGTGGGATGGTAAATTCCCAAGCGGCTAAATGTGTACAAGGTTAATCAACAGGCTATGCAGAAAATTGTATTTTTTTACAAAGAATCCAGTTGAAGCAGGGAGAGGAGTTGCTAGGAATTGACTTTCATTCTGCCATGGTTCAATTGTCCTATGACAAATGTGAAAATCCAGTTGATTTCGAAATCTAAACTGCTGTTGGCGGCAGAGTGTTTGTTGCTACTGTCCTAGGAAGAGAGTGGTGAAAAGGAGGGGAAAAGAAAATGATAAGAAAAAAGAACATAAAACGTAAAAGAAAGACCCACGACTCCCAGCTCAGCTAGATGGAAATTTAAGAAAACAAAAAGGAGAAAAAGGAAAAGTGGAGAAACAAAAATAAACGAGAAATATGAAATGAATGAAGTAGTGAAGAGTGGGCTGTGGTTTTATGAAAGATGGTGAAGGGATAAGGAAAAAGTGAAGAAAGATAATAAAAAACAACGAAGTGGAAGGTACCTCACATGATGCTGACAACCAGGGGCAAATCTGGGAGAAGATGAAACATAAAGTGGAGACCATATTTTGACTCATGAATATGCTTCTTCTAAATAGTTATCCGCAGGATAGGAATTTCAGCTCGCTTGTTCTCTCGATTATATATATCTAGTTTCTGGTTTTCAAACATTAATAAAAAAAAATGAGTACTATTAGTTGTTAAATATTTTCAGAGGAGAACTTGAACTGTTCTTTTCGTTTTCAGAGAGTAGGCGTTTGCAATCCAGTTATGCTGCTGGATGAGATTGACAAAACAGGTTCTGATGTTCGGGGCGATCCAGCTTCAGCGCTGCTTGAGGTCCTTGATCCTGAACAGAACAAAACATTTAATGACCAGTATCCTATCACCGTCTAATTTTACTAAGGCTTAGTTACGTAAAACTTCACGACCTTTTAGTCAATTATCATTTGCAACATGACTTTCAGACATAACATAGAATTGCATTTCCGCTTATCTTTTTTCAATTTGATGCGCCCAAAACTTGGAATCGGGATTTTGCTCAGCCTAGCTGTAGATGTGGTATGATATTTTCAACATTCATTTATTAAGGGATTGAAAGAATTCGCCCAATTACATGTGTGCGATTGAGGAGACCAAAATCTCAACTTCGGATTGTACATCAGTAATTGGAAACCAAAATTGTTTTGTATGCATCGAAATAAAAAAAATCTGAGGATTGTACATTTCCATGTTACAATTGAAAGCTCATGTTGCAAATGGTAATTAACCAAAATGTAGTGAATTTTACGTAATTATGCCTATTACTAAATATTTGATGATAATGTTGCGGCTGAGAAGTGCCTGATTGTAATGGTCAAATATTCGTTTTTACTCATCATAGAATTGGTATCTTGGGAATCCTTACCTATACAATGTCCCCACCGCTAATGTGTTAAGATCATATCCCTAGACTTTAAAGAATGGAATTAACTTTGTTTTATAAGATTTTGACAAATAAGTTTGTGCTTACATTAACATGTGCACATGGTGGGCAGGTGAACATTTATTGGTATTCTTTCGTAAATGCATAATGAATTGTTTAGGATTCCCGTAACTTTTTTCTTTTGAGGCCTTGGTAGGGTTAAAATTTGTCGTCTCTTGTGAAAAGTGTTTTTCCCCTCCCACTTTTCCGTTCTCTACGTTCCGTTGCTATAATTTATTGGGCTGATTTTTACTATTTTCTTAATTATTTCTTGGGCATGTTCGATTTCTAGACATGATCTATTCAGGGGCTTTTTTCATTACTGATCTCAATAGAGATTTGTCCATTGCATTAGAATGAGTTATGATCGTTATATTTTTTATATGGGAAACCTCTTCCTATTGTAATTTTCAGATTTTATAAAAGTTTCGTTTCTTATCAAAAAAATTATTTCTTGGGCATGGAGAAATGAAACAATGATAATATCACACTTTGGTACTTGAAACACGATCAAGCAAGCATGTCATCATTTTGCAATAAATTTATGAATAACTTAGTGCTATCGGAAATCCTTGACTGAAGTTATTAGCTACTTGAATGTGCCATTTGACCTGTCAAAGGTAATATTTGTGGCTACTGCAAACAGAGTACAACCTATTCCTCCACCACTCTTAGACAGGATGGAAGTCATAGAATTGCCAGGATACACACCCGAAGAGAAACTAAGAATAGCAATGCAGCATTTACTTCCACGAGTTCTTGATCAACATGGCTTGAGCTTTGACTTTCTTCAAGTTCCTGAGGTATAGAAGTATCATTTAATCTGTTTCGCTACAATACATGATAATGCTCTTGATATATGATTAGTGTAAGTGTTGTGCTTATATTAGATGTATTAAGTCAAATACTGGGTTTATCCACTTCATTAATGATGGCAAACAATTTTATTAGTTTTGGAGTATGTTCCGATTTACTTGAGGTAAAAATTATGATTTTGTATTATTTCATCTTAAGGAGGTGCTCTTTCTACTCACCAGCATCTAGCTTTTAAGCTTAAGTTCTCAGCGGAGTACTCATCAATTTATTTAGGTTGTTTTGATTCATATTAATGTCGTTTTCTCTAATGGTGCAATTGGTACCACATATCTTGTATAGTATCTTTTTTTTTGTTCTATATTAAGCTTTGAAGCCTGTGGTAGCCATTCCTTTTTTGGGGAGTCCTTCCGGAATGCCACCCCAAAACTCATCGATCCTTAATCATACAGGCTTTCTTGATTTTATGATAGGCTACGGTAAACCTTGTCATTCAGAGGTACACCAGAGAAGCTGGTGTGCGTAACCTTGAGAGGAACTTGGCTGCCTTAGCACGTGCTGCAGCTGTCAGAGTTTCTGAACAAGATCATGCCGTGCCACTGAGCAAAGATGTTCAGCGGCTTGCTTCACCATTGCTTGACGGTAGACTTGCTGATGAGGCTGAAGTTGAAATGGAGGTCATTCCAATTGATGTAAACAAGCATGATATATCAAATGCATTCAGGATCACCTCACCTTTTATTGTGGATGAAGCAATGTTAGAGAAAGTGCTTGGAGTAAGTAGTAATATCTTGTACAAGTAATTAGTATGACTAATTGAGTTGGAATGTTAATTATTTAATTAAATTGTTTGTTCAGCTTGATTTTATTCCAGTTCTTTCCATTAATCTGTTTGTAATTGATTATAACTAAAGAAGTGGTGATTCTGTATACTGAAGCCCCCGAGATATGATGATAGAGAAACTGCTGACCGGGTTGCCACTCCTGGGGTATCTGTTGGACTAGTATGGACAGCTTTCGGAGGGGAGGTTCAGTTTGTTGAGGCTACTGCAATGGTGGGAAAAGGTGATTTGCATCTCACAGGCCAACTTGGAGACGTGATTAAGGAATCAGCACAAATTGCACTGACATGGGTAATCACTTCCACTTTCTTTGAATCCAATTATTAATTGCGATAACTAAGTGCTTAAATTCCCATTGTTTATGCTTGTTCAAATTTTGGTATAGGTATGAAAATCTGTCAAAATTCCAAATCTAGCCTTTCCTCAAATTCTTCTACAATCTATCCCCAATTTTCTGCACAATGCCCCGATTCTTTCTGACCCTTTTCCCCAGATTTTCTTTTCCTATGCTCTATACAGTAACAGAGTAATGCATAAGATTGTAGAATGTAAACACTCAATGTAAACAAAGAACAGAGAAAGACGATAAAAGAACAGAAAAAGGGTTTCCAAGATTTTGATAAGTATTTAGAAAGACATAGGGACAGGACCTCAAGAAGACAAGAACCCGTTGTTGTCGGGGCGCATATTAAACAGAGAAAAATCAAGATTTAGCAGTTTTATTCACGTTTGTGTTGTGAATTTTGTATCTTGAAGGTGAGGAGACTTTGGAAGGGTTGGGAGAGTATTTCTTGATCTGTGAGAATTTGGTGAAGACTCCAAGAGGCCACAAAGTTTGGGGAGCAATGGAGTCGGAAGTTGAGGAGGGGCAGATTGGGGATAAATGCCATCGAGTATCAATGGAGAAGGGGTGGGATGGGGAGTAGGAATAAATTGGGGTAATGATTGAGGGATTTTAATTTCCGTTAATGCACACAAAGCACTATCAGAATGAACCTTCTTTGATTCCCATTCCCTAGTCTCACTCCCCCAAACCAAGGGGGCCGTAAATGTACTTGATGCATTGTGCATTTTGCATTTTCTGTCGAATAAGAAATACATTTACATTCTTCTAGGTAACGTTATATTTGGTAACTAATTTGTGGGTTTTCTCTTCATATATAGGTTAGAGCAAGAGCAACAGAACTTAAATTGGTTACTGCTGAAGATAGCAATCTCCTTGAAGGCAGAGATATTCATATACACTTCCCAGCTGGAGCTGTGCCGAAGGATGGGCCGTCAGCTGGTGTGACTCTTGTTACATCACTGGTTTCACTCTTCAGTAAGAGAAGAGTTAGAGCAGATACAGCAATGACAGGGGAGATGACTTTGCGTGGTTTAGTCTTACCTGTAGGTGGCATCAAGGATAAGGTATGCTACAATTTTGACTGATTAATCGTTAGTTCTGCTAGTGAACCAGTTCTTGTAACAGTAATAATCTGCGCCAACTCTTCTGAAGACTCATTTATAGCAGTGCTAGAATTGGTTCTGATTTATAATCTGTCAGGTGATATCCCTATTGCATTTAAGGAGGTTTGACATATGGTAGCCAAATACAGTATAATGCCCATTACTCCAAATATAAGTAGCTATAGCAGGCAGGTTCCTATTGAGATTGGTTAACCCATCAAACCCTCATTATAAATCTTTATTCAGCGGTTATGCACGGATATGGACAGAGTAGGAGAAAATATGCAAAACAATATCCTTGCGAGATATATTGATGTAGGTGATGTCCCCACCAACATCTCCATCTCCTCATTGTCTTGTCTCCTTGTTACCTATAAACTTTGTTCAACCTACTTCCTTGTTTCTTGCATAATTTTCAGTTTTGTGGAAACTCCTGCCACTAACAGTTCTGGAACTTGTTTCTGGAAAAGGAAAGCTCAGGAAATCTATATTCATTCTCATTTTTTATTTTAATCACCCCATTTTTCTGGGAGTGCTAATATAAGATGACTCATAAATGATTATGTGTTGGTGAAAAAAAACACTGTAACCGAGAAAAAAAAAAGGATCATGACCTTGTACCTTTTCCAGACTATTGGAGCATTATCATCGATGGACTCATTAGCCTTGGATCTAGGGCTTATATAATTGGGATTATGACTAACATAGGTTGAACATATTATCAATCTTAAAAAAGTATCACCTTTTGAATCTATTGACTCTTAGCAGTGTAAGAGATGACCTGGAATTTTATTTGAACGCAGGTAGACAATATTAAAAGTTATAAATCTTGCTCTCGCCAGTCCTATTCTTTTTCCATTTGTTACGTTGGATTTGTCATCTTCATGAGACAGCGATAAACAGACTTGTTGTGTATTCACAAATAAAAGGCACTTTGATTTACTAATATATGGTACAATGACGTTAGGACTATGAAGTTGTGAGAATTGAGAAGGTTATGGAGAGTGTAAAACTGTATTTCATTATGGGTTTAATGTAGGGATTTTAATTTTGCCGACCAAAATGGGAACTAAAATTGTCAACTTCAAAAACTCAACTATTTTATATTTTTTTGAGAAAAGAAAATAAATAATAATTTGCATGAAAATTCAATATATGTCCCTGTTCCTCTTGAGTATAATTGACTGAAAGTCCTTAACATATCATGTTTGTCAATTTTTCAGCTGAAATTGGTTTAGTTCATTTTGTAACTTTACGAACAAAACACTGCAATTGGTGAGTACTTCTTAACACTTGGAGCATGCAAATTCCTGCTGTTCCAAAAATAGTGAATTGTTTATAATATGTTTTATATGTTTTTTTTTGTGTGTGTGTGTGTGTGTGTTCCCATTTGAACTTAAGAGTTTTAGGAGTTATTGGAAGTTCTCTTTTTGGAAGAAATGACCACCTTAGGCATGGTTTTACAGCCAACATTGATTACATACAGTTTCAGAAAGATCTTTTCTGCAAACGTGTTAATACTTGAATTGCAGGTTGGTAAGAGAGAAAGCGTGTATACAATATTGGTGCCTTTTTATTTTGTTTGTGGTTGGAATGATACAATTTTATGAGCATAGTGGGGAAGGTTTCTATGCTACTATGTGATATTCTCAGTGGAAAGACTTCTCAGTTGATTTTTTGGACTGAGAAAATGAAGATATATGTTTATTTTAATGTTTAGTATTTTTAGCTTTCGAACATAATGGTATATGCCTCATATAGTCCGACCCTTTTAGGCCTGATCCAGATTTGCCCTGACCTTGCACCTGCCACGCTTAGTTCCTCCGCCCTTGGCAATATTTAAGATTGGCTGCTATAGGCAAAGAAGAAAAGGGTATGCGTGGGGTTGCAAAAATGTGTAAAGTTGGGAAGATTGTGATAGCTAATGTCTCCACCAATCTCTTAGACATTGCTATGATTGATGTTTCTTTGGGCCACAGTTTGTCTTTCTTGTTTCTTGATGCTATGTTGTACTTGCATTTCTTCAGAAAAGAACAAATCATTTATATGCTAAAATCTATTTTATTATTGAATGATTTTAGGCAGCAATGCCTTGTAGTGAATTTTCTTGTCATTGAGCAATCACTGTGCAGGTTTTAGCTGCTCATCGATATGGGATTAAGAGAGTTATTCTACCAGAAAGGAACTTAAAAGACTTGGTGGAGGTCCCAGCAGCTGTGCTCTCTAATCTGGAGGTAAATTTTGATTATCGTGTTTGTATGTTTCATAATGCAGTTGATATCAAGGTTACGGGTCAGATTCACCTGGAATCTGTTTGCTACTGTTATTAAGACTGAGATGTTTTAGATGTTATCCTTGACCAAAGCAGGAAGTATTTGTGAAACTGGATAATAGAGCTTGTACTACTATGTCTGATTTGTTTCTGCAACAGATCTTATTTGCAAAGCGGATGGAGGATGTGCTAGATCAGGCATTTGAGGGTGGTTGTCCTTTGAGACAACACTCAAAATTATGACAGGCTTGCAAACGAGACTGCCCCGTTTATCTTCTAACCAAACACGATGTGGAGACTGATCATGGGCATTGTATCAACCACGTGCGGTTGATCCAAGTGTCTGACAGAGTGTATCTGAAGTCAGAATGTAACTATCTGGAAACTATTTATGGATCAACTTTTGTGAAGTTCTTGAATTATCTTATATATTCAGCAAGGGGTGTTGGCAAGAATAAAGCTTTCTTTTGGTCTTTCCATGTTGATGCTTATCAAATTCCGGTTTAACAGTTCAAATTGGTGGTTTGATTGGGTGTCGTGAAACTCGAAGGAACAACCAAGTATATTGATACGGATGAAGTGGAGCGTAGCATAAAATTTGATTGTATAAAGTTAGATTCAATGTTTATTTTGGAATAAACGTAGTAAAATACCATCAAAGTAATCAAAATATATTAACTAATAACTCGTATGTGACCAAAAAGTATCACTTTTTGTGGTAAAAGTATCACGTTCTGTAAAAGTATCACTTTTTTTGAACAAAAAAAAATATCACTTTTTGTAGCAAAAGTATCACCTTTATCTGTAAAAGTATCAATGTAGTAAAAGTATCACATTTTCTTGTAAAAGTATCATTTTTTTCTGTAAAAGTATCAATATTTTCTGTAAAAGTGCATTCCGTCACACGTGTGACCGTTCACACACAAGACTCACTCCAACAACAATTAGTTGAGCACCGGTAAATGGTAATTGTAACTTCCGTACATCACTTTGGGCTCGGATCCACAGTACTCCAAATAGATAGTATTCATTGGCTATTTTACTTTGGGTGCTTCTATAATACACCTAGTGTATTAATACACCTAATCATGACAATCCTTGGATTTTCTTAATGCAATCTTAGCCATTAAATTATTTAACCACTTACCTATTCAATAGGTATCAAGATTCTAATGACTTAAACAAATAATGTTTTATTATTATTAGTAGTAGTATTTCATATTTTACTTCTTAATTTTATATTCAATTAAATAATTATAGGATTTTAATAAACTATTTTCATTCATTTAATATTTTTTAAGATATTAAATATTTTGAAAGTTAAAAATATTTACTACACGGTTAATATTTACTTGAAAAGTATTTTTATTTTGTAATTTTGATTAATTTAAATAAGTAAGGTATTAATTACTTTGAGAAGTATAAGTATTTATTATGTGCTTTATATTTACTGAAAAATATTTTTAATTTTGTAATTTTAGTTAATTTGAATAAGATCTAGTTTACAGATTGAATAATTTTATACATATATTTCTTTTATAACAAAAAGTACATTTTAATTTACAATATCTTAGATTTTACGTTATCATTATGGAGTTATTAAACACTTGTTAACTTTTAAATATAAATTTAAGATTCATATAACAATTTTTTAAGTTCTTATATGAAAATTCTAAAATTTATTTTCAAATATTTTCTTATGGTAAGATAATCTAAATTATTTACACAGTTTATTTTCTAGATATACCTTCTGATCTTAACAAAAGTTATCAATCTTGTTCCTAATTTTTCATTAGAATTATTTCGCTTCGTAGCATCTTGGTCTGCCGTTTCAGAATATTTTAGAATAAATTTATATATTTTATCTTATAATATTTCAAATTAGGGTCAATTACATAAATCAGCTTGTACTATACTCATTTTGTTACTTTGGAACCTAAACTTTTATTTTTACCCATTACAACTTGTACTCCACTTCTTTTACAAAATTGCAACCTCCAATGACAATTTCCGGCAAGAAAATAAAATTAAATTAAAAATTATAAAGTTATTTTCTTAATATCTAAAATTATTTTTAAACTCTAAAAATTAATTTAAAATATCTTAAAATTAACTTAAAACCTTGGAACTATTTTTACAAAATTTTATTTTATTTAAAAAGTTTAAAACAATTTATAAAAAATATATAAATAAATAAAAAATCAGAAAAATTATTTTTTTAAAAAAGATACTTAATTCTCTTACATAAAATCTACATCTGTTAATATTGACATGTTACCAATAGCATATTAACATTTATCCACGATAAGTGTACGATACTATTCCATAACTTATTGTCATGCTTCAATTTTATTTGTATTACAATTGAATTAATTAAACATCATCTAACATCTATCAACTCCTACTCTCTTTTTTTAACTAACGATAACCGAATCATCTACATAGTGTTTGTTAATAATTTTACGTAGTCGACCTAAAAAATAAAAAAGAATTATAATATCATATCATTTTTGTATTCTTCCTTGAATTTTAATACAATATACTGATTCAATATTGCCAAGTTTAAAAGAAGTATTATTAATTTTTTTAGGGACAAGAAGTATTATTAATATTAATATTATATAAAGCTAGATTGTTTTTTGACACAACATGGATTCATAAGTTTACTCATAAATATTTTATATTTTATAAATAACCTATAAACTCGTAACTCGTAATGAGATGACATATTTTTATTATATATACGAAACTGCATTAATTATTTTGAAAAATAAAAATGTATATTAGTTATTTATTATTATTTATGAATTTTTTTTTGCATGGTTGGGATTGTAAGAAAATATCAATATTAATCCATTATTAGATCTATAAAGAAATTAGGTAAATGTGTTATGGGTCATACACAATTGATTAAAAACAAATAAGAAATTACTTGTTCCTAACCTACTATAGTAGGTAAAAGATATAGGTGTATTAATACACTAGGTGTATTATAGAACTACCCTTTTGTTATCTAGATCAAATCAAATTGGACATTTTTTTTTGTCAGGTAGAACTGTCCGGAACAAAAATTTTGAAATAAAACTGATTCTAAGTACTGAATTATAGAATTGTTTATATATCATTGAATTCATTTCTTTCATATTATGATACGAAATAATTACAAATTTTAGTGAATTTTAATAGTGCATATAATAGTAAAACCGTTTTAGAATTTCATAAAAGAGTATAGTAATTAATAATAGAGTAAAATATTTGTAATAAATCATTTTGAGAACAAACATAAATCTATTGCTATAGATATACTCCCTCCGTCCCGGCTTAATCTGCCTAGGTTGACCAGGCACGGAGCTTAAGAAAAAGTAGATTTTGTGGAATCTTTGACTTTTTTAAAGGTGGAGATTGAGAATGGAGATTTTGAGGATGGAGATTGTGAGAGAAATTTGTCATTTATGGGACTGACAGGTTAAGGTGGGACAAACCAAAATAGCAAGTAGGCAGGTTATATTTAATATTTAATTATTTCTATATATAAAGGTTGAGATCCTAGAGTTGAAGTGAATGCACATAGATAATATCATACACTTGAATTATACCGTCCACAAATACTTGCAACGGTTCGTGCTCATTCTCTTCTTTGATTCTCCATCGTCTCGTGACTCATATTTTTTAGTAGAAGTCAATTTTAATTTCACTATAATTAGTCATATTAGTTCATAGTCTATTCACTCCATGGTCCGCAATTATTTATAACAAAATAATAGAGAAACATGTGGATGTTATTTTTTAGGGTAACAATTATGAAATTGAATGAATAGGCAATGTGAAAAAACAAAGTGGGTCAGATAATGAGTTAAAGAATTAAGATTAGAATTAAAGATGGATGCCACATCAGCCTACCAGCAGAATGCAGCATTCAAAAAGTGCTTGCTCGGGTAATACCGTGCCTTATATCAATTCAGCTTTTATAGAGGACAAACAATCCATAAAACCTCTTACTATAACTTTATAATTTAGGACTATTTATTTTGGCAAAAACTCGTATGTGATCGTCATACGGTGTGACGGGAAAAAGTATCACATTTATTTGTAAAAGTATAACTTTTTTTGAACAAAAAAAAGTATAACTTTTTGTAGCAAAAGTATCACCTTTATCTGTAAAAGTATCAATGTAGTAAAAGTATCACTTTTTCCTGTAAAAGTATCAATGTTTTCTATAAAAGTGTATTTCGTTACACGTGTGACCGTTCACACACAAGACTCACTCATTTATTTTTAGGTGAGGCACATACTCTACAAACTTGTAATTAGTTTTATAAGTTGGGAATATATAAATTATAACGTGTTTAATATTATACGTTTTTTAAAGAATAAAGTATTAGCGTAAAGACTACATTATAATTTTTCGTGCATTTTGTTCATAAGATTAAATGACAACTCCAAATAGCTGGCCAAATAAGTTCGATTTTTAAAAAAGAACTAAACCAATCAACTGAGCAGTTCAGGAGATTCTCCTTCTTCAAATCCCCAAACTTTAGTTTGATTCTGAAGATTTTCATATCTCCAAACTGCTCGGGATCATGTTCATTCCTAATCGCTTATGTCTTTTTTTAGTAAGTTCACCTATAATGCCACGTATTAAGATCGACTAAGATAAATATTCGGCAGACTTTCTAATAAATTGTGTTATTGTACTTATTTTATTCTTTATTTCATAAATTATTGAAAGGGCATGGTCCAGTGACTCCAATCAAACTGTTAACTCACAAAATTATGATTTGTCACTAAAAAAGTTCTGGAATGATATGTTACAATTATCAATAAAAAGAAAAAAAATGTTTCCACGTAAGTGATAACTAAACAACTATTAGGAATTTGTGCCTTGAATCTGGTTTTGTTTGAATCGACGTTCACATCGAGGTGGAGGCTTGAATTTGGGCGTCGTTGGAATTGGGCGCGTCGGAGGACACGGCCACGACGGAAGGTCGCGGCCGCGGCGAGATGGCGCAGAAGATGGGCCGCGGCCGAGGCAGGCCTGGCGGCGCAGAAGATGGGCCAGCGCGAGCTTGGGCCCAATTGAATTTCTATTTTGTGTAGGATTAGGTTTTGGGGCTTATAAATAGGCCTATTGTCTTTGGAATTTGTATTGGTCAATTGATTGAATAGATTGATTGATCAGTCATTGAATTTGATTTGAGAGACAAGAGAGAGGTTGTCTAATTTGATTTGGGACTCTATTTTCGGGTTTAGAGTCGTTTGGTTATAGAGTGTGGAGAGTTGTTTTGGTCGAGTATCAATTGATTGATACTCGAGTTTGTCTCCATTTGTTAGGATGAAGAGTTGGATAGTTGACCTAGGGTCAAGTTTGTCTTTGTCCTATGTTGTAAGCACTCTGTTGAATTTGATTGGTTCCTCTCGTTTGGCCGTGGACGTAGCTAACAAGTTGTTAGCGAACCACGTTAAATTTGGTGTCTTTGTTTTGGCTTTGTCGATGGTTCTCGTTTATCGTTTTTGCTTTGTATTGTTCGTAATTTCCCAACAACAACATCATTGCCTTCCATGTACCAAAAACAATTAGAAAACAATGTATAACAATCCTTGTAAAGGAAATAGCATAAACAAATAAGTTATGTTAGGATATTGTGAGTTGACAATATTTTTGTCAAATCTCCTTATATTATTATTGTTTAATTTATTGTAATTAGTAGATATATTATTTATGTTAGTATGATGCTTACTATTTATTATTTTATCATATTGTTATTTACGTGATTTTTGGCGTAGGGTGAATAAGGATAATTTTAGATAATCTAACTGGTTGTTGATATCTAGAAGATCTCAATGATAGAGATATACGCATGAAGATTTGCTAAGAGATTAAAAAAGAATTAACAAAATTGACATATAAATCAGATTTGTTAAATTAAATGTTGGAGATTTGATAAAGCATGGCGTGTTAGTTGGGCCATGGATTACATATTGAGTGGTGATGACAAGATAAGAGCTCCACGTTGGATATATATACATGTGATGATAACTTGCGGAATAATGGAGAACTGCAGCAGTAGGCATATGTGATTTATTAAGTATTATATTCTTATTTTATTAGGTTGATATTCCCAATCATATTGAGAATTGAATTGAGAGGTATTTGTTCTTCTAGTTGTGTCGAAGGACCTTCGAGAGAAGGGACTTTAAGGTGAGTTCGAAAGTAGGGATGATAAAAACCCCGTCTCGAAAAAAATGAGGACGGAGATGGGGACGGGGATTCCCCGAAATTCTATGAGTGGGGATGGTATGGGGATGGGAATCGTACTCCCCATCTCGTCCCCGACCCCGAACCCGACTCCGTATAGACAAAGCGGAGATTCATCATTCCTCGTTATTATATATATATATAATATCTCTTAAATAGATTCAAATAATATTACATATATATATATATATTCACTAAACACACGCTCACAACTTACTGCATTACTTCATCTTAAGTTAAAAAATATTATACATATATAATTATTTTAATACTTTTATTTTAGATTTATTGATTTTTAACATGTTTTGGGTTTGGTGGTTGTATGTTATAAATTTATTATTCTTTTTGTCTAAAAGATTTGGGAAAAAAAAAAAAGAATCGGGGAACCCGAATCCCCGTGGAGACACTCTTCCCCGAATGGGAATTCACCATCCCCGACCCAAGGTCTCCAAGCGGGGAATTTAGCGAGGATGGGAACCGGGTTGGGAGTTGGGGATGGGGATGGGGAGTCCAATATCAGCCCCGATCCCACCCATTGCCACTCCTATTCGAGAGAACTCATCTGAACAAGTCGATGGAAGTCGTCGGACCTTGTTGGTATAGTATATGTAATACCCGCGCCTCTCACAACTCACTGGCCAATATAATTTTTGGATTTCATGCATTCCACATTTTTTTTTATATATGCTATTTGCGTGATAGTTTTATAGTAATTAATTTGTTATATTTAGTACGTTATTTTATATTTTGCGACTAATTTCAAAATGTTTACTTTGGTGGGGGGGAACCTCGTAGTCTAAAATGTCGGGATAGTCTAAATAATTTAAGCCTACACGTGACAAGTTTAAAATATAGAACATTATGTAGTACGTGGTAGTGTTAGATATGTAAAGGATTTTATTGTCGGAACAACGACAACAACAACAACAACAACAACAACAATAACAACAACAATAACAACAATAACAACAACAAAAATAACGACAACAACAACAACAACAACAACAACAACAATAACAACAACAATAACAACAATAACAACAACAAAAACAATAACAACAACAACAACAACAACAACAACAACAACAACAACAACAACAACAACAACAATAATAATAATAACAATAATAATAATAATAATAATAATAATAATAATAATAATAATAATAATAATAATAATAATAATAATAATAATAATAATAATAATAATAATAATAATAATAAATAAAAAAGAATATCACCACCGCCGACCTAAATCGGCACAAGTGGATGGGGACAAATATTTTTCCTATACACTATAACTAAAAGATAAGATTGCCCAAAACATTAAGAAAGAAAAAAGAGGAGAGGGGAGCAAGAATATCAAAGGACAACCACAAGATAGAAGATCAGGTATGTATGTTTGCCAAAGCTAATCTAATTTACTTTATAATGAAATTATGTATGTTAACTAGACTTTGTGGACTTGTTTACTTACATTAGATATCCATGTAATGGTTACTATATTTGTGAATGTGTTTAGTAATGAGTAATGAATGCAGAAATAGAATATAAGTTAAGTAGAGTAGTTTTAATGTTTGTTAGAATTCAATTTAATCATTATTATTATTATGACTATTAGATCAAAACATCTTAGTTTGAGGACTTCAGATCTCATTTCGAAATGAAGAAGCTAATTAAAGTAGTCATGTAATTAATTATATGATATACTAATAATCTACTCCATTTAATATGTCGAGGTGATTAATTAATGAGAAGTGTGTTGTACTTTATCATATTTTACATAGGGTTGTTTATACACCAATTAATTGTGTGAAAAGGAAATGTTCTTCTTTACACTTGTGTTTCACTGAGTAATGTATTAGTGTGTTTCTTCTAATCAGATTATGGATTTGATGATGTCGTATGTAAGAATATGCACGAATATTATGCGCATGTGTAGAGATTAATTATCACAGTCGCGTAAGAGATAGAGTTTCAAATATTTAGAATCGAAGAGGAGGTAAGTAGAAATTCATCTTCAACTACAATGCTTGAACATAGTATTTGTGCATATTATTTGTGATGACTGATTGTAATACGTGTACTTGTACCTTTTTATATAAAGTGTTTTATTCTATTATTAATAGTAAACTGGTGAGCATATCAGTCATGAGCATTAGCATTTGCAAGAATTTGTGTGTGTACATGAGAGAAGTCAAAATAGCATAATTTCATAAATTGAAAATGTTTTGGGGTTGGTCACCACTGACACATTGAGAGTTATATATTATATATGGTGTCTCTCGGGATGTTTTTTCGGTGACAGGCGTGCACGCGGAAGAGGTTCCCACTTCAGCACCTTTATGATGATGGGTACGGGAAGAGGTAGACTTTCCGATGGACTACAGGGGCAGGCAGGAGGCGGACACCTGGTAGTCTCGGAAGAATAGCCACTTGGTCGTACCAACCATCAATGATGTCTCGAGTGGACTATAAGGGGAGAGGAGAGACCCTTGGTAGTCACGAGTATGGCCAATGAGTGATATTTTGGGGATGTTTGTGACAGTGACGAGCGCCAATTCCCACCAAATATGATTTCTTTTGAGAAAGAGTTGAAAGAAATGGTTTTGTAAATTGCATCTCATCATTCACGCATTTGTCATGCATGATTTCTTCTTACTGAATTTTAGCTCACGTAGTTCTTGCATTGTAGGTGAGTTTGACTGTGCATGAGCTCGTGGACTGATCTGGCATGCTGTTGGAGCTTCTGCAAGTTTTGAAGCCCCGTGTATATGAATGACGACTTGTGGGGCTAAACTTTGGACTCACTATGTTTTTGCTAGTGTTTTAATAATCTTTTTGGACATGTTCAAATTAAGGAACTTTAATATGTATATTTCTGTAAATATGGTGTTGACTGGAGTGTGACACCTTTGTACTCGATCTGGATCTATGTAAATATATGTAGGTGAGATTTTGGTCTTGAAGGAGTATTCTAAATTGTTAATTTTGGAAAAATAAAAAAAGAATATACAGGTTTTGTAAGGCTAAAAATTAGTATAAAATAAGTTTTTACAAGGGCGGGTGTGACAGTATATGTTAGGTGTTAGGGGATCGAGTCTCTTTGTAAAACCTGTCGTTATATGGAGTATCAATAACAATAAGGTCCGAGGGCTCTGAGGGATTCAGCCCTGTATTTATTTTGGCGTTCGTTTTCTTATTTTTAATTTCGCCAGTTTTCTGTGTTGCAACGTAGTCAGTGCAGTCTATAAAATTTCAAGTTCAATTTGCAATCTTATGATTTTTCGTTGGCCACAGCTAACGTCACCACAAATATTTTTAAGTACACCACATTTACTAAGACATCACATAAAACTAAGGGAAAATTACCAAAAACCATCTCAACTATGACCACTTTTACACTTAAATAAAGATATATATATTTTTTTTTGTTACAGATCCTCATCCCATCTTTACCCAAGTTATAAGTAATCATCTACATGTATTTTCGCCGAAATTTTCCGGCAACAATGAGCACGTGACTATGACCTTCTGAATTAATCAATGACATTTTTGTAATTCTTTTAATCATTAATAACTAAAATTAATTATGTCCAAAAGTTAAAAAAAAAAAAAAAAAAAAAAAAGACAAAAAAAAAAAAACAAAAAAGAAAGTTACTTAACACTATGACAATCGAAGAGAAAAAAAAAACCCAGTAAAGGTTTCAATCTTTTCTCCTCAATTTCATTAACCCCCGCACACTGAGATTAGGACTTCAAATTTCGGCGACCATGGTTTGGCAACTTCGAAAGCGGGAAGACGCTGAAATTTCAGAAGGCAAATTCATGGCGGGTCAATCCATTGAAAAAAAATTGCAACCTTGTCCATCTAAAATTAGAGACAGAATTAGGGGTTTTCATCCAAAATTAGGAATTTCCAACAAAAAATGTCAATTTCTCCCCAAAAATTGCAACTTTTATCTCAAGTTAGACTCAAACATTGGGGGTTTCCACCAGAAATTAAAGAGATTAAGTTGGAGATTTGACTTCTAGCAAAAAAATAACGTTTCCCCCAAAAAATTGTAACTTTTATCTCAAACTAGTAAATCACTCGTGCGATGCACGGTTAAAAGACCTTTTTTATATATAAAGAATGATACAATCATCAGAGTTTTAAATATAATATATTAATTTTAATTAATGAATGTGTAATTCCTCACATAATATATAAAAATAAAATACATTTAAAAAGGTATCTATATACATTCATATATAGTGACAAAATTGATATTAAATCCATTTGGAGAAAGCGTAAATATGGAAGCTATTAAAGTAGTGGAATCAAATATGTAGTTTGAAAAAATTTTGAACTTGTATATACATACATTATATCTAAAGAAAACATATTTACACATTTCTAAACATTTTCCTATAGACAACATTCAATGTTTTGTTACTACTTTTGTTTTCATGATCACAAGTCAATATCTTTAGCCCTCTCCGACTCGCGACCCTTGAAACTGCAACGTAAAGTTGGTCGTGGCTGAAGACTAATTTTTTAAGTATAAGCCAACATGAGACAAAGATTGGCCTTGTGCTTTGTTTATCGTCATAGCATACGAAACAATTATGGGAAACTGTTTGCGGCTGAATTTGACAGGCAACGTTGGGTCGGATTGTGTCAGAGACAGTCTTGAGACTAATATCAAGTGGCCAGATTTACTACTTGTCAGAATTTTACCCTCTAGTACATGAAAATCCAATTTTGTAATATCCAACCTGGTACCATTGCACAATCCAACAGAAGGATCTATATTTCTCAAAAGCATTACCGGAGTTCCAACCTTCAATGTCAAATCATGGTTTAGATTTCCAGAGCATCGAATTTTGTTCAATATTTCAAGTGTGTGAACTTCACCCATTAGATCTCCATTAGAGTCGGATTTGTACACACTGTCAGAACTAAAATATATCCTTGCATCATTCGATTTTTTTCTCAATCATGTGCTCATTTACTGTACTGACCATGTCAAGAGTTGGACATAAAATAGCTCTATCTCGCAAATATTTTTCATCAATCTATTGCAGAAGTTGGGATATGTACTATGTACAATAGTCTCCACTGGACCGTCACAGTACTTCAACAAAAGATCTTCTGGAATCTCAATTTCCGCATTTCCATGATGTGAACCTCCTATTACACCGTCTCCTATACTTGCAACCCAATCTGAAAATTCTCTAAGTTCATCCACATCACATCCTGCCTTAGATCTCATAAGTCTCATGTTTTTTGTTAACCTCAAAACGTTGCAGCGATCCCATATTTCAGAAGAATTAATCATTGCCCGAAATACATCTTGTCTGGTATCTTTTGGAACAACTGGTAATATCTGTCTAAAGTCCCACCAAAAACTACAGTTTTCCCTCCAAAAGGAGTTACCTTGTTGCGTTGATCCTTCAACTGCATGATATCCTTCAATGATTTGTCAAGTGCTTCAAAATAATGTCTGTGCATCATTGATGCTTCATCCCAAATTATCAACTTGCACTTGATAATCAACTTAGCAAGTTCTGTTCCTTGGAAAATGTTGCAGGTTGTGTTTTCTTTTATACGAATTGGTATATCAAGTCGAGAATGTGATGTTCTATCGCCAGGAAGTAACAAAGATGTTATTCCACTCGAAGTAACGTTTAATACAATGTCTCCCTTTGATCTAATCGAAGCAGAAAGATTCCTCCAGAGGTAAGTCTTTCCAGTACCACCATATTCGTAAACAAAAAAGGCTCCACCTTTATTTGATTCCACAAATGTTATAATGGTATTATAAACACTTCTTTGCTCTTCGGTCAAATTTGGCAGAAGATGGTCAAATTCCCTAACTAAAGCATCCCTGTCGTAGGTCATCTCTCTAGCAATTAAGTTGTTGACTTGCTAGCTCGATGAATCCATCCTTGCAGTAAGCATACCTTCATAATTGCTTAAGCTCTTACCAAGGTTGCGCAACATCTTTTCGATTTCAACCAATGCAAAATTCTTAAGTTCATCTTCACTTAATTGCAAATCTGTAGGATAAATCATAATTATTTTCCCATGAACTAAGCATTTAATAGCAATATACAACTACAAATATAAAAATTAACTGGTAAGACATTAAGAATAATACAGAAATATAAATGGAACATTTCACTAAATATCTATTTAAATGCATCTTTAACTAAGTAAGTGGTCGTTGTCTATATAGCACATCTTTTGATAGATATTGCCAGCATTTATCCCAAACAACCTAAGGTCGACTCATGCAATGTTCTGACAACAAAGTGACGAAGAGACTCCTCATTGAATGTGCAGTTGACCAACGACTCGCTTCTGCAATTCTGTCAATGTACTCTTTATCATCTTCTAGCTTGGCCGGGCACAGAGACTAAGAAAAAAGTAAATTTTGTGCAATCTTTGATTTTTTCAAAGGTGGAGATTAAGAGTGGAGATTTTGAGGGTGGAGATTGTGAGAGAAAATTGTCATTTATGGGCTAGGACAATTAAATTGGGACAAACAAAAACGGAAAGTAGGTCAATTAGGTCGGGATGGAGGGAGTATAAATCATGATATTTTGGATTGGAGGAAGTATGTACTGATGTGAAATGTGATATATTATTAGCATTCTATGTTCTCATTCCGAGGTTGTCACAATAATACAAATATACTATAAATAGCAACAAATAAAATGTCTATTAAATAGCAAAATTTATCTTATAACAAAGAATAAATTACTTGCATTAAACTCAAACCAAGTTGGATGTGAGAATATGTAACTGAGGCATGTTCCAGGACAAAGCAATCACAAAAATAAATTTAAACAAAAACAAAGCACAATTAACAGATTTCGAGGAGCAACATGCTTTATTTAGTCTTCTTATATCTTGAGTTTCTTCCTCTCAAGCTCGTTAACACAATTAGGTTCCTCGTTTTCATCGTTGCATGCCTGCGAGTCTATGACATTACACTTGGGTTGTCCTTCAACATCCTCTTTCATGATTTGTTCATCGACTGCCAAGCTTATTGGGTGATCACCATTGAAATCCTATATAAGCAACACCAATAAAAAATCATAAGATTTGTAAATTTTGATTACTAAGTTTATTTATAAGTCATAATTTATCAAACTTTGTTTACACAATACAGATCTAATACTTTGTCTACAATAATTATTATTGTCCATATTATATACTGAAAATTCATATACAACAACACTATATAGTATTTAAAATCGACATACCACACAAGTTGACTTAGTAGAATAAGCATTCAGTAGCCCCTAGCATAGCAGGCATCATGATATATTTCATAATTAAAATCTTTATGGAACAGTAAATTGTCAACTGTAGTTGGCTCGGTAACTACACTCATCATACACCTCAAAAGATAAGCATCATCACATTCTCGACCTATTGCATGTGCTTGGAAGAACAATATTGCATCCTTTGTTTCTCCTCTTCAAATCTGCATATGACATGCCAAATGAACACAATGTATATATTGCATATAAAATATTTAATTTTTCATTGAAATTTACAAAGAATAGATGAAAAAACATTACCTGATGATTCACAATCATCGTTTCTGCTGGAAGATACTTAGTACCTAGGAATTAAAAAAGAACTATAAACAGTTGAGCCGATTGAAAGGCCTAGCGATAAGTGTGTTGACTATGCATTTATATATAACCAACTAAAGGTACCAATATATAGCAATTTTGTACAACTAATATGTATATACCATGTATGTGTTACAAATTAATTTGTCAACACATGGAAGACTTTCTATACAATTTCAAATCAACGGAGTAACAATGCCTTAAATATTGTGATTTACATCTAATAATTAATTTAGTAATTGATTGATATTGATTGCAACTAAAATTTCCATAAATTGTGTGAATCAATTTTTAAGCATGTACATAATTTTCCATGTACATTCAATTCAACATTATATTTACCTTACATACTTGTTTCTACAATTAGTATATTAGTTTGGGCGGGAAAATGCTGAAAATACTATATATAAAGGGTTCCACTATTATATTAAGTATGATTAGACCCAAAATTAGGGGTTTGCACCAGAAATTAAAGAGATTAAGTTGGAGATTTCAATACCCGAAACCTCTCGCAGGCCCAAAATCTCCTACTAGGATTCATATCCGTCCACGACGTGTTCCTTCGAGCTGATCAACCATAAAAGCATAACCCTCCCATCGAGTCGAGCTTTGTTACTCCATTGATGTGTTCTTGCTGGAACGTGAAGTTGCTGTAGATTTAGGGGGAAGTTTGCTGATTTTGTTCTTTTAATGTAGCTGATAAAAAGAATTACAAAAATGCCCTTGATTAATTCAGGAGGTGATAGTCACGTGCTCATTATTGCCGAGAATTTTTGCCGCAAATACATGTAGATGGTTACTTATAAATCGGGTAAAGGTGGGATGGGAATTTGTAACAAAAAAAAAAAAAGTATCTTTATTTAAGTGTAAAAGTGGTCATAGTTGAAATGGTTTTTGTATTTTTCCCTAGAAATACTTTCAATACTCATATTTTCTTTAGACACCACATTAAGTTTCTATTTACCCTTGGCCTATTTTAACTAATGTTCAAAGTTTAGTTTCCAAACTTATAATTGTACTTTTAAAACTTAGTTTCCGAATAACCTATGGTATCTTCATGATTTAGACTGACGATTGTATATCCAAAATTTAATTTCCGAATTGACCATAGTATGTTCCATATTTTGTTTCCAAACTGTTCATTGAGTGTTCAATATGCAGTCAGTTCATTGTATGTTCAAAATCTAGTTTCCAATTTGTTCATTGGTTGTTCGAATTACGATTTCTAAATTATGAATTGTCTGCTTAAAATCCAAGATACACTTACTCCATTCGAACACAGTTAAAAAAATACAATCTGTATTTTGTGAATGCTGCTCGTCGGGACATGCCTATAAAGCACAAAATTTATGAATATGAGGCATGGAAAAATATGAAATAACTTGTATTGTTCATACGAAAAAAAAAAATTGGTTGTTATAATTTATTTTTAATAAAAAAATACAATTCCTTTACGTGTAGAGTTCAATTAAATGCTACGTATGGAATGACTTTTTTTCAAGAAGTTGTTCATGTGTACTGGTGTATGTTACAGAGCCTGGTGGAATTGAACAACTTTAGTTTCCCTCCAGTCTTGAGCACATGTTCCGTAATTGATAATACTAGTAATTTCCCGTGCGATGCACGGAATTTTCTTTAAAAAGTAATGATTTTAATAAAACTAAATATAATATAATCTAATATTTAAATATGAGATTGTTTGATCCTAATAATTTATTTTTTCTAATAATGTAGGATAAAATATAAATAAAATTATAAGTAATGTAAATATAAGTTTCTCACACGTTATATATGAATTTAATATAACTTACTTTATATACAAGTATATATATATATATATATATATATATATATATATATATATATAACATTAAGATAAATATTAAATATAAAAAAAAATTCAAAATGATTATTTATTATCTTTGAAATTCAAACATACAATTAGTGTGTTTGTATCATTCTTCACCTATATGCATTATAGTTTAATTAATAATGAATGTTAAAACAAACATAAATATTTAAATATCAATTCATATTATTAAATAAAATAAATTGAATAATGTTATAAGAAAATTATTTTTTCTTTATTTTTATCATTTTACTTTAAAATATTTAAATTTATCTAAATAAAGTTTTGAATTATAACTATAACTATTTAATTTTAAAAAATCTTATTTGTAAGTTTTAATACTTTACTTGGTATTTCAGAGATACAAAGAATAACAAAATAATAAAATAAAATTCAAAAGTCGTTATTCAGTAGTTGGAATACAAAATAAAACATATGAGTTCTTCAATATTTCTTAATACTTTTATCTATATGTTGAAATTTTTTGATTAAATTATACATTTATATTGTGAATAATAGATTAATTTAAAGATACACATTGGTTAATATAAAAAAAATTGCTTAGGTTGCAAAATGTGAAAAAAAGACATAATTGATATTAGTTCATGTGACCAAGTATTGTTTAGGTTGCTAAGGCTAAAAAACATATAGTCAAGTTTGTTAATTTTTCTTATTCAAAAGAAGATCAGTTGCAACTTGTATAATATTATATTTTGGGTTGCAAAGTGTAATTATTTATAGAAAAATAACATTAATATTTAATATATTTAAAATAATAAAAATTAAGATTAATGATCATATAAAGTTATATATATGAGCAAAAGTCATAGTTTTGTGATTTATCAACAAAAATAATTATTATAACAAAGAAACATTAGCAAATTTAATAATTTAATACGCTGATTATAAATTAAATATTAATTATCGCTTTTAATTCGATAAAGGATGTGCTCAATTATATGTACATTGATTTTTCTCTCAATGTAATAAATGAAGAAAATTTGAGACAATACTTAGATAAAACAAACTAATTAGTTGTGGTTTTCATGAAATTATTAAGTAAAAATAATTTGTGAAAGAGAATTATTTGAATGATTTTTAATTGTATTTCGAACTAAAACTATATTTTTTTGTATAAACCATAATAAACACTGGAATCTTACTCAAATAATCAACGAACAAATAATATAATATTTAAAATGAAATTTCTTCTTCTTCTTCTTCTTCTTCTTCTTCTTCTTCTTATTATTATTATTATTATTATTATTATTATTATTATTATTATTATTATTATTATTATTATTATTATTATTATTATTATTATTGTTGTTGTTGTTGTTGTTGTCGTTGTTGTCGTTGTCGTTGTTGTTGTTGTTGTTGTTGTTGTTATTATTATTATTATTATGAATGTCAAATCAAACATCGTCAAATGATGATTAATTTGATATAGTATACATTATAAATAGATTAGAAATGGAAAAAGATATTTGCAACGTTAGGCAGTAAAATAAATTTTTATTCTTGCCAAATGTGACAACTTACCAATCACAGTCTAAAAGTTTACGTTGGAAAGTGTTACTTATAGAGTTGTCCATATTGTGGCTTATATATATAAATATATACAAATTTTTAATTTATAAAATCATTTTAAAATTCTAACTGTAAATGACTAAAAATAGCCATGAAATATATAATAAAAGGAACAATAATATTTTATTTGGATATTTCATATGTAGTGTAAAGTTTAATAATTTTTTCTTTATGCCCCTGCTTATAGTTTATAATTTTTTAATTTATCTAAATAAACTTCCAAGTTCTAATTATATATATTAATTTTTTCCTTTCTAAGGGTAGATTTTCATTTGCAACTTTAAACATTTCATTTAGTGATTTCAAATATACTTAAATATTTTTTAATTAGTACATTCTTATTTTTAAAAAATAAATTCAAAAGTTATTTAATAATTCGAATAAGAAATTAAATTTCGTGAATTCTTCAAAATATTTGAATATTTTCGTATTTATTTGGTATTGTAAATTATTTATATAAATGTAATATTTTTCTTAGTTTATTTATTTGAAGATAAAAATTAATTATTGGGAACAAAGTTATTTAGATTGTTAAGAGTAAAAAAGATATTTGATATTAATTAGTGCAACAAAGTATTATTTAGCTTACAAACTGTAAAAACATATAATTGAAGTTTTAGTAAAAGTTAAAATTAAAAAAGATTGCAAAATGTAACAAATTTCATAATTTAGGATGCAAAGAATAAATTTCCTTAAAAGAGTAATTTTAACAAAATACACATTATTAAAAATATAAATAAGTAATTAAAAATAATTTCAATAACAATTTTAATACAAAATTATGCATATGCTCAATGCTTCTGTACTTTCGTGATAAAAAAAAATATATAGAAAATTTGATGATATATTAAGTTGATTATAAAATAGATATTGATTTTTTGTCTTTGATTTAATAAAGTAGGACTTTCATTATTTAAACAATGGTGTTTCTCCCTGCATAACTTAAATAACAAAAATATTTGAAAATTCATGTAAAATAAAATAAATTGAGTAGTTGTAATAAAAAAAAAATCATATTTTTTATAAAAGAAATTATTTTACTAAATTTAGTTGCAATTCATATCAAAATATTATAATCTAATTCACAATAAACATCAATTATAGAACAAATAATTAACCAACGAATATATTCAAATTAAGTATCTCATTATAATATATGTGATATGGATGTTAAATCGAAGATCGTTATAAAATGAATAATTTGGTATATTATGCATGAACGTCGGATTAAAAATGAATAAATTATTTGTGTGTAAAAAAAATAAAAGAAAGTTATGAATTCACCAAAAATAAAAAAAGTTACCAATTATATGGTATAAAATATTTGGAGGGAAAGTTAGAATGACATTAACACCCGCCATTTTACTTTTATATATATATATATAGATATATAGATGAGAATGGGAAAAAAAAATGTATTGGATGATCGTGCGTTATCCGGAATGATTGGGTGTAAAGCCTCTGAGAAATTTGGACTTGAATCTGATCCCATAGTTGAGACCTCACTAATGTGTTTACTAGGGGTGTGAATAGTACGGTTCGGGGATTTAAAAATTCCAGCACCGTCCCAAACTTTGGTTCTCCCAAAATTAAGAACTAGAATCGAATCAAAACTAATGAAGATCTATTCCAAAATGTCCCAAAATTCGAAACAATTCGGTACAATATTTCAAATCTAATGAATCTAGTTGGACAGTTTAATTCCATAAGACATTTGATTATTCAGAGATTTTTCAAGATTTTTAATATCAAAGTTAAACCTAGAAAACAAAAATCAAAATATTCGCATCAGAGTTGCAACTTGGCATAAACATCAAGTCAGATAAAGTTTTCAAGTAAGGTCGTTCAAAAGTAGTGATGTATGAAAATTAGGGAAAATTGGTAAAAATGTCCCGTAAGTTTGCTCTAATTAAGAAAATATCCTTTAAGTTTGGCACTTTTTAAAAATGTCTTCTAACTTACAAAACATTGATAAAAATGCCTCGTGACCGCCTACTGCAGGTTACCCATCAGGTCCATCCATGAGCTACCTGTTTTTTGCTTATGTGGCACTTAATTTTTTTTATTTTTTTTTTTGCGTTTTTCCTGCTAAGTCACTTATTAAGATGGTAAGGAAATTAAAAAAAAAATATATATATATATATATAATTAATATAATATTAAAATTTAGATATAAATGATAATTAAATTTATATAATATTTTAAAATTCATAGTTTTAATCTTAATCTGAAAAATTATTTTAATAAATCTTTAATATATTATTTTGAATTAATCTAAATTGTAAAATATCTAAAATATTAAAAATAAATTATAGAATGATTTAAAAATAAAAATATATATAGATATATGATTACTAAAATCTTTAATGTTAAATTATTTTTTTATTTTATCTATAAAATCAGTAAAATTATTTTTAGTAAATCTTAAAGTAACTTGAAATTTTTTAAAATTAATTTTTTAGAAGTGTCTTAAATCTTAAATTAATTTATATATCTAAAAGTAAATTATAGAATGATTTATAAAATCAGTAAAATTATATATCTAATTTAAGATTTAAGACTCTTAAAAAAATTAATTTTACTTTTATAAATTAATTTTAAAATTTTTTAAGTTCCTTTAAGATTTACTAAAATAATTTTATTGATTTTATAGATAAAATTAAAAAATTAATTTAATATTAAAGATTTTAGTAATCATATATCTATACATATTTTTGTTTTTAAATCATTCTATAATTTATTTTGAATATTTTATATATCTTACAATCTAAATTAATTCAAAATAATATATTAAAATAATTTCTCAGATTATGATTTAAAACTATGAATTTTTAAATAATATATAAATTTAACTATCATTTATATCTAAATTTAAATATTATATTAATCTATATATATATATATATATTTAATTTCTTTACCTTCCTAATAAGTGACTAAGCAGGAAAAACAAAAAAAAAGGTAAAAAAATTAAGTGTCACATAAGCAAAAAACAGCCAACTCATGGATGACCTGATGGGTAACCTGTAGTAGCCGGTCACGGGGCATTTTTATCAATTTTTTGTAAGTTAGAAGCCATTTTTAAAAAGTGCCAAACTTAAAGGATATTTTCTTAATTAGGGCAAACTTACGGGACATTTTTACCAATTTTCCCTGAAAATTATGCACAAAACTTGTAAACTACTCTATGTCTGAAATTATTTGTATATTTATATATTTTGTAATTTCGGTTCTCGGTATGAGGCGGTTCAAGCCAGTTTGATATAGTTTGATACAGTTCTCGATAAGAAAATTACTGAACATCCGGAACCATATCATAATTTTTTTCAGTACAGTTCGATTGGAGAAAGTCAAAAGTCAACGGTTCTTTTTCGGTTTGGTGTGCTTTTAGTTTGGTCTTCAATACAATTTGGTGAATCACGAGTTTCATGCACATCCCTAGTGTTTACGGTGAAATGGGGTGTTTGTATAATGCTAGCAAAGTGTTTGATGAAATGTTAGGAAAAAAATATTGTGTTTTGCTTAAAATATTTTGTGGTGTCTTTGGTCTTTTTATCTGTCATAAAGGGCAACTTAGTTATTTAAGTAAAGGTTATTTTTGTCCTAATTTTTTTGATATACTTAGAGGTATTTGTGGTGGCATTAGCCACCAGCATAGGAAAAATCAAGTTTGGTTCCAAACAAATAGGGAAATAATATTACCAATTACACCCGCAACTGGTACTTCTGTAATCTTCCTACACAATGTAGGATGATAAGACAAACAATATAAATGTACTATGTTTAAAATAACAGTAATAAAATTGTAGTTGGATGGAAAGATTTAGCTATAGATTTAAGAGTTGTATTTAAAATCACAATCATACTCACTCAACTAGTTTGGCCAAAAATTCGAATCAATGAGTTTTAGACCCTCTCTTTAATCTCTAGTTTTTTTCTATAAAAAAACAAAATTTGAAATCATCATCGCTAATCATTCTGAAGAACAAATCTCTTACATATATATACAATCACATAATCACATATTGCATGCTACACATACTACACAGAGACAATACACACACATACACTACACATTACATACTACACTCATCACATATACATCACAAACACTAAACGTACTTCACTCACTACACACATTACATATGGACCCCGATCCTCTCTCGTTCCCCCATTCATCAATTTCGTAAATTTTGGATAATCTCTGCCTTTAGTTATTCAATTGGCAAAATCTTCCACCTCACCATTATCATGGAGGGTCCTTTCCTTTCAAATACATTATGAATATGAATTAGGATTAGAATAAAAAAATCAAGCTTATGTCAACGACAAAAGCTCCCAAAAAACCACCACCTTCTCCTCAAGCTACGCCACCAACGCCCAATTTTGAGGCTTCGTGATTCACCTTCGTCGTCTTCACAGCAGAAATTAGATCTCCTCAAGTTCATCGCCGATAATTCTTATCATTTTCATCAATTCAGAGGTTTTGAAGGTTCTGTTAACCAATATCATGTTGGATTTATAGTTCATCCAACAATGCCTTACACGATTTTACAAATCTATTACAAATCTTCAAATGCCAGAACTATGTAAGAACTGCAACTACAAAGGAATAAACACCAAGAAAACAGCCAATGTTCGAACAAAACAGAAACAGTCACCAAGGATTCTGGACTGCAAATGTTTGAACAGTACAGGAACAACCACCAAGGATTCTGTACAGCATATGTTCGAACTGTACAGGAATGTCTTAGAGGATTTTGAACAAACTATGTTCAAACGACACTGGAACAGCTCACGAACCACTTCAAATATTCTGGACAGAATACGTTCGAACAACGCAAGAACCACTCCGAAATTCTGGAGAATTGTTGTCTTTGAAACAGATGTTAAAACTACAAAAGAACAAGGGTGAAGTCGAGTCGAGGTCAGACCTCTTTCCGCAAAACGAATACGTCTCAGCTAGTGCTCACGGTTTGATGTAACATTCCCAAAGATAAAACGACTTCCGTCTTCTGGATAGTAGCACCACAAATCCAGAAGCACCAGTGAACTAGAATGTATGGTAAGAACTGGGAAAGGACTATATACCAAATCAGTTTGGAATGCAAGGATTCTCGTAAAATGCAATGAGATGCAGTATTTCAAGTGTTTCTGATTTTTCAAAAGTATATTCCATGCAGGAAAACAATGACCTACTTATATAGACACCATTCCACTCAATTGGAGATTAAATACACCCATTAATGGGTCTTTAAGGCATTCAAACATGCCATTTAAGGCATTCAAATGAGGTTAATAACCTCCAGGTGTTACACCATCTTAATGCAAGTGTTAAACCTCATTAACTTCAGGTGTTACACCTCCATAACGTCCCATAAATGACGGGAGTTACACGTCATGTCCCTTGACAGTTCGAACATAAACTTCCAGGTCTGCCTTAACAAGTGACTTTCTTCGTGCATTAATTTCTCACTCACCGAAATTCGATTTTGAGAAATCCAATACACAACAATCATCTACTCGGAATGTAGAATGATCACACACAACTCAATTACGTTAGAGTTGAATATTTTGTCACTTCCGAATTGGTCAAATTTGGGTATTCACCCATTTTCCTAAACCAATTTCCAACATATCAGTCCATCATTCTTATATTATTTTCTAGAAGATTTTCTGCCAAAATTCCAGTAATGAGTTTGTTTTGTGGGAGAAAACGTGTGAGAGAGAGAGATGAAGGGAAGAAAAAAAGAAAAAGAAATGAGAGAATAGATTAGTCCACTGAAACAAAAATGGAAGTAGGTGATGTGGCATGCTTCAGGCCGTTAAATTTCATGAATGAGACTAAAAGAATTTACCAAATTGACATTCTCAAATGGAGAGGATCCGTGTTCCATCACATATACACACACCACATACTATAACTACATATGCTCCTTATACATACTACACGCTCTTCAAACACAAATACCACAACTTTACACACATTTCACAAACACGTGATTATCTAAATATCATCACTATAAAGTACTACCTCCGTTCCACTCTAAATTTCCTATTTTCCTTTTTAATTTGTCTCATCTTAACTTTCCAGTCCATAAATGACAAATTTCTCTCACAATCTCCACCCTCAATCTACCTCTTTAAAAAAGTCAAAGATTCCATAAAATCTGTTTTTCCTTAACCTCCGTGCCCGATCGAAGTAGGAAACTTAAGCCGGGACGGAGGGAGTAATAAACTAGTAATATTACGGTGCTTTTTCTTCCAAAAATAATATTCCATTTTCTATCTTAATTAGATAACACCTTAGATTTCATCCATCCAAATTTATTTCATTAAACCTACATCTACACTTCCATTATCATTTTTTCTTTTTAAACGTGAAAGAGAAGATATAACAATTTAAATCCACTTACTAAAATTCAAAACATCCAAGTAAAAAATTTGTAACTTAAATTTCCAAATACAAAAAAAAAATTAAGGTAATTCATCTAAAGTCACCTTAATTTGCAAAATTCTATCCAAGCACAACCTAAAAATATAGATCACAAGTCTACTTGAGTTCTGAACACAAGGGCTAATTTTTTCTTATTCAATTAGGTATTGCTCGACTGGGCATACACTTAATAGATAAATTGAGATTGATGACTGATTTTTATTTAATCTCTGTTCAGTTTTAGGTGGATAGTTGGATCGCCCAATCGGATGATGTCCGACCAGGTGGCATAGCATCCCTCAACAGAAGTTAGGAAACCAGTTCATTGTAACAAAATATACACAACAATTTAACAAACAAAACATGTCGGATTAAAATCTCTTCGTACGATATTAGGAATTTGCAAGCGATGAGATTTCACTAATGACAGCTAAGCAAAGCAAAGCAAACCTTCACTTCTTTAATGGGTGAAGATAAATTCACTCTCTACCAACAAAACGACAATACCCTAGGCCACTCACCGTCACTTAAGACATAGTAGGTAGTGATCATCATCATCAAACCTAGCATAAATATCTAATAGAGTAATTACACAACACCAGGAGAGACGAGGTCAGATCTGCCCGGACGTGCTGTGTAAAGCTCGATGCCACTGACCGGAAGCAACTGGCCACGCTGCCTGAAAAGCCAGCCTTTCATTTGCTGGACATGTGTCGTGTTGGGGGTTATCTTTCTTGTCAGCTCTGGTCAAGCGAACGTGCCTTTTGCCTCAGTGAGCCTTCTCGCAGTCAAACTAAAATCTCATGCACTTGTGTGACATTTTGTCGATCTAACTCCAAACGGATCATCTTAACCATTATACGTATTTATATATATAGGCAGCCACAGACCAGATATCTGAACGCAGACAGTAATCCATCCATCAAAACATTATTCAAACAGCCATCAACCATTGTAGTGAATGTTATGATTCTGCTGTGATCCTTGAGATGATTGCTGCTGCTGAGAATTTTGTACATTTAGTGGCTGGGAATTGTAGTGCGCAAACGGCTGTGAATAAAGGGGGTTCAGCTGTAAACAAGCAAGCAAGATGTTTACTTAACAAACTCCAAGTGAAAATCAAACAGTGATTCAGATAAATACACATTCTACAATCCCTTCCAACAATTTTCATCTTGAAAATTCAGAGAATTTCAGCTGAGATATTACCAACCCACCACGAACTGCTCCCACCCCACACACACAAAAGAGAGGAAAACGACAAAAGAAAAAGAAAAGACACCTGTGACTGAAGTGGATTGGCGTTGGCCACCCCGAAGTGGTTCTGAGAAGCATCATCTTGAGTTTGATCATTGAATGGTGCCTGTGTAAATAATCCTTGAGAACCATGGGCCATGTACTCCTGGAACAAGTGAAGATGTTACAGTTCAAACTAAAGCAAAATAAGATGGACCATTGGTGGCAGGTTAAATATCCTCCCAAAACCAACTGTAGTGATGGAAAGTTTTGCAAACCTCTTGACTAGCCAAATGGTATTATTCAAATCAATCAACAGATAATTTGTATCCATCTATCCCATTATAAATTAAAATTGAACTTTTCCACTACTAGCTTTCATCACTTTAGTAAGTCACTCTGAAAAAAAAGGTATTATGAATAAATAAAGAGAACATAATCTGAGACTCTTGTATTAGTCAGTTCTAAAAGCATTCAAACCTAGAATAACCTTGCACATTGCAACTTAAAGACAAGTTGTGCATGTATATTATTGTTAATCTAATATTCCAATACTATCCTCCCTTTACCACTACCAAAAAAAAAAAAAAAAAAAAAAAAAATCCCAGCAATGGAACTTTACTTTTTTTACTGCCCAACACATAATAACAGAATAGCGACAATATGCCCAGGAAAAACTATGTTATCGTTCAATTATGTGTCGTAAAACTTCTGCAAATCTAAAACTTTTCTGGCCTCAGTGAATCATCAGCTAATTCTAAATTTTTATGATCCAAATCAGAAATTTCTATTTATTACCTGCGCAAGCACTAAGATAATTTTACTCCAATAGGTTTCTACGCATAGTACCTTTATAGTTCAAAAGAAAATGGAAGAAGACGAGAATATATAACAATGAGCTAAATAAATTTTAGATGTCATCATTTCAGACTAAAAAATTCTAGAAACGTGTAAAATAAATGTTTATATACTAATCGAAGGTACT
Organism: Ajuga chamaepitys; assembly: GCA_958295605.1. Lineage (NCBI taxonomy): Eukaryota > Viridiplantae > Streptophyta > Magnoliopsida > Lamiales > Lamiaceae > Ajuga > Ajuga chamaepitys. Next base: position 21,196,741 of record OY282498.1, on the reverse strand, counting down.
AAACTTAAAATGCATACGACCTGTTTCAAGAAAAAGGTTAATGTTCAGAAAGAAAACTTCCATGACCTGTTAGAAAATAAAGCTTAATATTCAGAAAGAATAATATCGTCTTATACTTCCAAACTGAGAGACTAAAATTGCGCAAGTTAACTTCCACTAAGGCTGTCATATAAATCTTTAGGCTGTGTATGGATGGAGGGATTTGGCTATGGATTCACGAGATAGATTTGAAATTCACGATAAAATTCATATTGGCTATGGATTCACGAGATAGATTTGAAATTCACAATCAAATTCATATTGTTAGGCTGAAAATTCAAATAAATTGATTCAAAATCCCTTCCAAACTTTTAGTTCATGGAGATCTGAATATTTTCCACAACCAAGTTATTTCAAATTTATCTTCAATCTCACATTTATATATATATACATCCACATAAATCACACTGGACGGATTTCGCACAAGCACACACTACACACTTTGGATACGCACAATACACACTTTACACACTTCACACACGCACTACACACAAATTTACACTTTCATTATCAAATATTTTGTATAGAAGATATGGAATGAAAAAAAGAAAAATAATCAAACAATTCTAATCCACTTGTTTGAATTCAGCATCCAAACGACGGATTTGAAATAAATTAATCCAAATGCAAATCGATTCATTTGAAATCACCTTGATTCCGAATCCCTCAATCAAAATGCAGCCTTAATAATTTTCTCAATCAAATGTCATCCAGTTGGAATTCAACAAATTCACAGAATCTCATTACATGTCACAACGGTTTGATGTTCTTCAATAATGAGACTGATTGATGCCTTTCCTAGACCATTCACGAAACGGAATTACGTCTACAGCACAAAAGCAGATTTTTGTACGTAGAAGAAAAGAATGATTGATGATATAGCCTGAACTTGAAGCAGATATCTCAAAGTATTAAGTACAAATTTGCTAGTCAAACCTGAGACATATATTCATTCCCTGGAGCAAAACGAGCATATCCAGGTTGAGAGTTCTGGTTCAAGAAGCTCCCAGAAAATCCGCCTTGAGACCCTTGTGTAACGTAGTCAACAGCATACCCACCCTGAGAAGCCTGTACAATTGAAAGAATCAATGTAAACAAACATCAGCTGATCATCCAATGCTTGTCAAGCAATGCCACCGGTACACAAGGGCAAGAACACAGAACTAAACATTAATAATAAAAATGACGAGTCCCATAATAATAAAAATGACGAGTCCCATATACCTGCGTGGAGAACTCTGTAACATTATAAGGGATATGTGATCCCTGACTTTTAAAATCATCACTTAAGAAGTCCTGCAGCATAGTCAAAGAATTAACATAAAGAAATCAGAACATGTTAACAATGAATGAACAGCTTCGGTTCTAAATAAAGGATAATCCAAGAAAAATAAAAATAAGCCAAACCTTTGGATATAACTGCAAATATAACCAAAGTTTTAAAATTGTCAATTAAACCACAACCTTAATAATTATGTGCAATTCTGGCCAAATTGATTGGTCGAATACAACTCATTCTATCTCGGCCAGCTAACAAAATCATTAATTTTGAAAAGTATCTTTTTTTGAGCACGAATTTTGAAAAATATCTAATTTGGCCACAATTGCACCTAATCTAAAAGATGTGGTTTAACAGACAAGTTTTCAAGGCTCAGCTAAAATCGCAATCAATCGCATTTTTTGTAATAGCCCAAAATAAATAACCTGAGACATGCCACCCATAGAGAAACCATCCCTGTATGTTTGGCTATGGCCTTGACCTGTCACCTGAATTTTACAAAATAATATATTAGGTTTTAATCAAATCTATTCTACAGATTATGAATCTATGATTAGCGCGCAAGAGAAAATTACTAGGACTCATATTTGAACTAACATTAGAAACATATCCAGGTTGAGACAGTGGTCCAGGCACATTTGGCTGGCTACTAGCATTCTCCATAGATGGGAAATTGAAATTAGATGGAAGACTTCCAATAGGGGGTTGCCCGCCTTGCTGGTGTGGCAGATGACTACCAATGGGTGCAGTGGGATTCCCGCGACCCGCACCAAATCCTCTGCTTCCGGGTTGTGGAACTTGAGGAACAGAGCCACGAGTTGGAATAGCATACGGCTGTGATGGAGGCCCTCCATGGTATGGAGGAAGGGGCACCCGAGGCATTGCATAACCAGAAGGGTGAACACCAGGCTTATGAACACCATTGGGTGGGCCCGGAGGCATATAGGGACCTGCTTAAGAAATAGGTCATTCACCTCTGTTTCAGGACAACTAGATCCTGGCATTATAAATTTCTCATAAAAACATGAAATTGAGCACACTTTCCTAACAAGAAGCATCTCAGTTGGACAATTAAGATGCCATTTGAATGGGAAAGCTAGCAGGAATGAGTACCTCTAGACCGAGGACCCCTCCTATCAGTATTTGGGCTTGAGGCAACAGATCCAAAAGCATCATTGGGAACAATTCCTGGTCCGCCACCATAGAGAAGTCTTCGCTCATTGTATATCTGAGTCACATGAACCACAAGACCCATGTCAAAGAAAAGAAAAAGAACTTAAAGTATATAAAGAAAGAAGAGAAAATAAGGCAACAAATTGAGTAAGCAGCTATATATCTAATGCGTACCTTTTTGGGTTTCTGAAATTGAACCATACTCTGCTTTAGATTATTCAGAGGTCCTTCAACCAAACACTCATGTTCCTAAAAGATAGCAAAAATTGTCACAACAGCGTACCGAAACGAATAAAATAATATCAAGGCATAGCTGTTAAAGGCGCGCCCGAGGCGCGCCTGAGGCGTAAGGCGCGCTAGTTTCAGGGGCTGGCGACTTAGTTACTTTCTTATAGTATTTATTTTAATTTTTAATTTCAACTGGTTTACTTATCTAGTTATTGTTTTTTTTTTCTACAGGAAAATGCTTGGAGGCTAGGAGGCCTCATCTTTACAGGACACCTTGTGCTGCCCATTGCATCGACCTAATACTAGAAGACATTGGGAAACTGCCCCAGATAAGAAGAACATTCAAGAAGGCTATGAAGGTCACTTCATACATATATAATCGCCCGGTAATGGTGAACATGTTGAGGAGCTTTACGGGGCAAAGAGAGCTTTCTCGAGCGGGTGTGACAAGATTTGCCACATGCTACCGTAACTTGGAAAAATTGCACGTCTTGAAGGACAATTTGAGGAACATGTTTACTTCGGAAGAATGGTTCGAAAGTAAGTGGTCAAGGGAAGTAGAGAGTAAGGAGGTGACAGCAACCTTACTATCGGTAAGGTTTTGGAAGACTGTGCAGTATATCTTGAAGATATATGCACCTTTGGTCGGTGTTTTGAGATTGGTCGATGGTGAGAAAAAACCACCAATGGGATATATTTATGAGGCAATGGACAGGGCAAAAGAGGCAATTATAAAAGCGTTCAATGGAAAAGAGGAGAGGTATGGAAGGGCGTTTTAGATCATTGACAATAGGTGGAACTGTCAACTTCATAAGCCTTTACATGCGGCCGGGTACCTCTTAAATCCTTAATTCTTTTATACACACAAGGGTCCAATGGATCAAGAAGTGATGGACAGTTTTTTTGGTGTTGTGGAGAGATTGGTCCCGGACTTGAATGATGAAGAGAAAATAAGCATCCAACTCTCCAAGTATCGGAATGCCGAGTCTTCATTTGCACGTGAAATGGCCATTAGACAGAGACAAACAATACCTCCGGCTCTTTGGTGGGAAAACTTTGGTTCAAGTACTCCAGAATTGCAAACGTTGGCCATGAGAGTACTTAGCCTCACATGCAGTTCATCAGGCTGTGAGCGCAATTGGAGCGTCTTTGAGCATGTAAGTTAACTAGTATATTACATTATAATTTATTACTTTAAATCTTTTATCAATTTTTTGGTTTTCATGGATAATTACTTTTTGTTTCCTCATTGTTGCAGATTCACAACAAAAGAAGTAGTTTTGAACCAGAAAAATTGAAGGAGGTTGTGTTCGTCAAATACAACCGTGCACTTCAGCTCCGATATCTTCAGCGAGATAGTATTGACCCCATTAGCTTGAAGGATATAGATGAAAGTTGTGAATGGTTAACGGGCAGAATGAATGATGATTCTGATGAAGATGAGGGAGGAGAAGATGACTTTGTCTTTAAGGTGAAAGCTTGACGTGGGGTCAAGTCAATAGGGCTATGGGGGTTGATGAGCCGGCATATGTTACTAGAGAAAAGGTGGGGAAATCGACCGTAGCCCAGACTTCTAGTTCTAGGGCGCCGCCACCAAAACAAGGAACAAAGGAAAAGGAAAGGAAAAGGCCCCCAACCCCAAGAAAACTACTTTGAACAATAGTTTGAAGTCTCTTTTAAGACTTAGAGATGATGATGATGATGATGATGATGATGATGAATGTGAGGGAGGAGAGGACGGTGAAGGTGAAGGAGGACAAGAGGAATTTGGGGAGAAGGATATAAGGTTTTATGAATATAATGATGAGGAGTATGATGATATTTTGGGTGATGATTGATGATGAATTGGTGATTAATTGATTAGGATTAGGCACTTGGTTTTAAATTTCAATTTGGACTTGCAATTTAGTTAATGTTTGCATGCATGTTTTGTTGATTGTTGAATTGAAGTATTGAACTTACTAGTCTACTTGTTTATTTGGATCTTGTTTTTTATTTCACTTTGTGTGTTTGATATTTGATTAGGTTATGTCATTATATGTGTAATTATTTTCTTTTTAATGCTTGATTTAGCCTAAAAATATCATTAGAAGTTGTGTTTTGGGGCATAGGAGCAGTTTTTAGGGGGTTTTGTCGCACGTCCCAAAGGCGCGCGCCTCGCGCCTCGGGCGCTACCAAGAGCTTGGCGCCTTGGTGCGCCTTGCGCCTTGAACAGCTATGTATCAAGGAGATAAATAGAGAATTTTTCAGTCATATCAATCATCTCATAGATCTACAGCCTGGTTTTGCATGGTGGCAGCAAAGAGAAAAAGACAGGTGGAAGCAATACCTTGTAATGAGTTAATAAGCCATTCCACAGGGGCTGCTTACTTAGAACTTTCGGATTTCCCAGTATAACAATACCATAGCGAGCACGTGTGAGGGCAACATTAAGCCGGCGTGGATCATTGAGGAAACCAATGCCCTAAACATTATCATTAAGAATAGACCAGAGGATTAATCACAGCACACCTATTCAGAACAGCACTGTGTTTATTCATAACCATATATTAGCTCGAAGACAACTTATTCAACAAAGCAGAAGGAATGGGAAAAAAACAACTTGGTAATATTTGCAATTAAGTAGCTTTATAAAGTTGCAAAACGCAAAAATACGATGCAGGATTTTCACTGTGTAACACACTACAGCAAGTAGTTTCTCCAATAACAGGAAATATGATCATGGTTTAATGGTTATCTATATAAGATCTGGATAGCACCAGAATAAACAGAATGGAATTTAAAACTGACTCGTCTATTAGAATCGCTAGATTGGTGGGGATTCCGGGAGTGGTGAACGAGTACTATTAATAGATGAAAATTATACACAGGAACATGGAGGTTTGATTGGATTTCTCAGTGGGATAGATCCATCACATGGAAGTGCTTTGTTCAATTGATTCAGTATTCTGTTACTTGCAAGGCCTAGTAATGATAAAAACGAAACAAGCATCATATGCCGTATTATGTTGCCTATCCTGTGGACAATTTCCAAATTGCAATTTACCCAATGTGTCGACTGTCGACCAATATGACAACTAAGTTTAGAACTGGCAGGAAATTAAATTATTCCATCCAACTAGGCCATAAAATAACCCTATATTAGAAGCCCGAAAACCAATCTGATGCACATTAAAGCACAAATCCTGCAATACAGCAATAGAAGCCTGAGAACCAACCTGATGCTCATTACTCCTAACACAAGACAAAATTATGTAGTCTTTCTCTCTTCCCTGGAATGAATCGACACTTGCTACCTGATAAACAGAAATGTTATTACAGCTCCAAGAACGGGAGGTTTGCAATACACTTAATCAATATAGCATATCACCTCAATTTCTTTGTATAGTTGCTGCCGCAGGGAACCATTTCGAGACATGTAATTCACAATATATGCTCGCTGGCCTTCATAAGGTGTTATGACACCAATCTACCGAACAGCAATATATATAAGAATCGTGTTTTATGAGAAAAGAAGGAAAAAAGGTCCAAGCAGCATATCCAAGTAATACAGAAGCTTTTCTGAACCTGACTAGGAACAACACCACTCTTCAAAAATGTGGTAACAATTTTCTCAACATTTGCAGCCTCGGTCCTGTTCAGATATGATGTTCCACTAGCACTGATCTCCTCTTGTCCCATCTATACGAGTCAATTATAATGGTTCAATAAATCCTTTCAAAATAAAATTGCAAGGAAAAAAATTTGGAGGCTCTGGTTTGAGCACTTGGTGAAGTCCCATTATTTACAAAAATAACAGCATGACCTGTACACGGCTTCTAAGGAAGTCGAGCCAAACCCATAAAACAAAAAGCTTTCGCAAATAAAGAGCACCCAAAATCACTCCCAACCAAACCCATTAAAAAAATAGAAGTGGTACAAATACAAATTTAACAAAATGATTTGGTACAGCATACCTGGACATAGAAAAACATAGGACGATTTGGCACTGGCCAAGGGAAATCAATGCCAGGTGATTGCCTTTCATTTATTGTGACCCCATTTTGAAGAGTACCCTCATAAAAGCTATTAGATGGGAACTCCGATAGAGCGGGATGCATCCTATATTGAACCTGAACTCAAGCAAAAGATTCATCTTATAAATATTCAGAGATCAATATGAAATCACGACTAAGAATGTATATGAATGTAATGGGCCGAGTGCAGCTTGATGGACTTTATCTTATACAAGCATCTCATTCATCATAATTCAAGTGCATACATCCACTTATGGACGTGTGTTCCCATTTCACACCCCAAGTGCCTATTTCATTTTATACACCTCAGGGAACATGAAAAGAAACAACAAAAGAGGCATCAGATATCATTAATTTAATTTTTTTTTTTTATTAATGGAGTTTCTCCTTCGGATTTGCGGTTATCGAAGGAAGAAACAGCAAACAGAAGAGGGGTATAGAAAAGTAGGATTTGTGTAAAATTACAGGCAGCACACATGCAAGCAATTCCTAATTAACTAAAGATGAGTAAAGTTAACTGAGTTCATGAACATGTTTCCTCAAAATGGAGTCATGAATCAAAACCGCAGCACAACGATCACCTGCAATCTAATAGGTTTGACACCGAGAAGCACAAGACGTTCAAACAGAGACTGGGCGAGACCAGCCCTAGCAGCTTTCTTGCACATAATGACAGGACCAAGCTGACAGTGGTCTCCCACAAGAACAACCTGCAAAAATCTTATTATTAAAGATTACAGCATTCAAGCACATAATGAAGTTAACTCCACCAATTACCTGTTTCGCTCCAAGAACCAACGGAATAAGACACTCAGGCTCTGATGCTTGAGTGGATTCATCGATAAGGACCTATAAATATCAAATATATTTGGCATCACAAAAACAAGAGATCAAGATAATAGTTGAAATCAACTCACCCTGCTGAGGAAGAAAAAACAAAAAAAATGAAACCAACAGACTTCTCAAGTTTGAAAACGCTTGCTTTTACCTGGCGGAATCTAAAGTTTGCTAACCGAGGATCCCCAGCCCCAACGCATGTGCAACAGATAACATCAGCACTCTGAGATATCTCCCTTTCAGTTGCTCGCTTGAGCGCTTTATACTTTTTCTCGTCGCTGCTGGATAATTCTCCTGTAAAATTACATTTGAACAGGAATAAATTTATGATAAAACACTCATGATGGTGCAGGGAAACTTCAATATAAGCATCTTTGATGATACAGGTAAGACAAAAGCAAGTTAAAAATATGAAAAAATGACCATTTCAGTAGCCCTACTTATTCAACATCCAGCACCTAGAGCAGCTCAGAGTCTCCCTGCTCCCTCTCTTACAACCCCCCACCCCTTCAAATATGAGAAAAATCTCTACATAAATATATGGAGATTTGCTTCACAAATTTTGAATAGTAATCAAAAGCGCCCATATACAAGAACCAAAATCTCCAGGGAGTAAAGAACCATGCAATAATGTCACCCAGCCCCCTTCTCTTCAAACCTTGAAGTAGAAACCCCAAACTACTTAATGGGTAGAGATTAAAGATATTCAGAAAATATGATTTTTGTTTCACACAGATGTGCAATAATGAGAACTAACTGATAGAACAGGATCGTGCAATATGGCACAAATCCCAAGGGCCAGAAACCCACTCAAACAGAGTAAATACAAACTGAAGGAAAAAAATACCTTGTTCATCTTTTAGTTGCTGTAACTTGTGAAGTTCACTCTTTTCAGATGTATCGAGATGCCTAACCTGTAAACAGTGAAGGAAAAGAATATGGACAAAGCCCAAATGCGCTTCGATATGTGCATAAAGTGCATAACATGGGGCATATAGGCCATTTTCTGTCTTCTAAAGAAAATCACCATGAAAGCAGAAGAGATGGAACATAAATCCCATATTTAGTCAAACCTGATAGTGCAAGGTTAAATGTTCAACTGGAGAACTAACAGCTTCCCTTGATTTAGCACAAAGTCTGACAACCTTCATCACACAAAAAAAAACGAATTAGTAAATCTGCCAAGAACAGGAGGACATAAATTTAATTGCAAAGTTAGACATTTGATAATTTAGCACACTATATTTATGTTCTTTTAGTTTTGGGGTGGAGCATCATGGGCAGGGGGCATGGTAACAAGAATCCCACTAGTCGAGTATATTCATAACCAATCAACAGGAACGTAATCAACTTGCAACAGCTTGAACTGTAAAAGAGACCTCCATACCAATACTAAAACATAAGCAAAAGGAAATAGCTTAGTAGTAACTGACCTTTAAACCAGTGGCACTAATTTTCTCAGCTAGCTGATCAACAGCAACATTACTTGGAGCACAGACCAAAACCTGAGGACCAAATATGAGCAAACAGAAACAAGGGCTATAGGAGAAGCAAATTGGTCACTTCTTCAATGAGTAGATACTAAAAGTAACCAACCTGTCCTTGGCCTTGTTTTGCCATATGATACACAATTGCAGCAGAAGTCACAGTTTTACCAGTGCCCGGAGGACCTTGGATGAGACTTATGGGCTTTTGTAGGACACTTTTGACAGCAAAAACCTATGATCATTGGCAAATCAAACAAGGAAAAGACTGGGAAAATAGATAACAGCCAGCACAACTGCATCATTAACACATTATCAATACAAATGTTCCACATATTTTGATTATGTCATCGCTGTTGACCACAAAAAACAACCAACTTTCCTCCATCTAACTCTTCCAAATGAGATAATGTTATCATCTTAACGTTATTGATCAAATGACATTAGGGCTTTCTATAAAGGACTGCCTGGAACATTCCTTAACATTTCAGGCGGACCTTGCATGAGACTTATGGGCCTTTGTAGGAAACTGTTGACAGCACAGACCTAAGAGCTTAGACAAATCAAAACAATAAGAGAAAAACAGCCAGCAAAATTGCATCATTAACACATTATCACTAAAAAAATTACATGAGGTGAGTATGTCTTCATTGCTGACACGCAAAGAAAACCACCTTTTTTTCCTTCTAACTCTACGATCAGAGATAATGCTATCTGTTTAACATGCATTATCATAAAATATTAGAGCTTTCTTCCAAGCACTTCTACGTGCTAACTGAAAAGGGAAAGAGTAATTCAGTAGCTTAAAATCATAATCCACATTGAAGCAGAAAATTGATATGCATCATAGTTTCAGACTTTGGAAGAAACGAGAAAAAAGTCAAACAGAATCAAATGCAATTATAAAATATGTTGCACTAAAATGACATCAAAGAGAAGGGGGACATACTTGAGATGCATTTAGTTCTGGAAGGCCTGGTGCACCAAATCTGCGAGGCAAAGTATTACGGACCATCTGCATTTCCACTTCATGGCCCAGCAAATGATGATAGATGTACCTACAGGGTTTACCATTTCAGTACAAAAAAAAAAAAAATTAACAAAAGCAACGGAAATGAGCAAATAGATAGCAGGCTAATTCAAATTTGATTGACGTCCATAAAATCAAAGGAAAACTCATAAAATGGTGATTGAAAAGAATTACCGCTAAGGTTTGGTCTCTTTAACAAAACTATGACTATAGTACATAGATTATAGATACCTCGTCAAACTATGCATCTGATTTCCGAGTACAGCCACATCATTAGGTACATTGCTAAGTTGAACCAAATATTAAGAAGGAATTTGTAACTAATAATAAGCTTCGACTGGTAGATAATGAAAATCAGTTGCAAAACTAGTTGATTACATGAACCACCAAGCCACAATTAGCTTGCCGTAAAGCATCCTTTTAACCCCCAAGGAAGAATAGGAATATAGTATGATAATATTGCAACAATGATATTTAATCTAAAGTTTGACCAGTCAGAAAACTAATAAGTAATACTCAAGATTTTGTATAGTTTACCAGTGAATCACTTCTCACTAGCCTAGCGGATAAGTTATTTGTGTTGGCACACAAAAAAGAGGGCAAACACTATCAATGATACCTAAGGAGAAAAGACCGCACATTAAGGTACGAAAGAAGACCACATCATCTGATGAGACCATGATCACTTGGTGATCTCTCTTCCAGTCTAATTTGAATATCAAGCATGAGAACAGAAGAGATACATGCCCTTTTGGGCAGGCTGCAGACGTGCTACAAATAGTGAACGGGATAAGCTTGAGCTAGAGACCTATTAATTTGACTTCTAATAGACATCAAGTTTTTCTCTATGGGACAAAAATGGCATACAGTAGCCGTAACTTACATGTGTCCATACACCTCTAACCTTTTCTATCTGACATGACTATAATGACTCTGCCTGAACTAGTGCAGGATAAGCGTGCAATCCACTGTAGTTTCATCTTAACATTAGCCAAATATAACGACACACTTAAAACAACCTATTTCGAGAAGTTCACTTACCCACTGACACTGGTTTCATCGACTGCAAAGGTTTTCATAGCCCCCTGCATTCGATCAAAACTTGTGCTTTTCCAAACAAAATCGACGCTAAAACCATGGTTGACATCAACAGGTACACCCTGCCAGAATAGTGAATCAGATCATTCCTTTTTTATTACAAACAACAAAAACATGTAGTTGTGATAAAACATACCTGACTAGCTCCAAGCTCCAGGGCAACCTCCTCTTGTGCAGTCAATTTTATCTGAAAAGTGAAAAGCCAAAACAATTTTGAACATCTCTTTGAAAGGTATAGTAGATCTTTCCATAAGTAAGAAACACACTAATATGATAAATTAGAACACGTCAGAAGAACGCTAATAATATGATAACCAAATGCAGAAACTCATGGCAGGTTATGCATATTTGGAAACCTACGCAAGCTCAACGAGAGACACGACAAATAGAACAGCAATAGCAAGATGGCATACCACATGACCCACAGACTGCCATGAGGGATGAGCCGCATCACCTGAATAACGGAGTCGAAGTTCATCACCAGGTACAAGGCGCAACTCATTATCTTCCTACAGTAAACAGGCATTCGACATTCTTAATCCAAAAAATAATAAACGTTAAAATCATAATACATGATAAAATCAAACATAACAAAATGCACAAGAGGTTACCTTGGGAAAGACAAAATAAGCAACGCGCTTCTTATTAAGGCCGATATCCCAACGAATTGTGATATTGTCTTTGCTTTGAGACTCTTTCATCATCTGCCAACAAAAAATGCATTTGAGATTCAATTGCAAGAAGACCTAGCAATATATACAAGTTGTTCAGTTTTTGTAAACTTCAACTACATCCAGAATGCAACTAGGTTTACAGAATGGTTTAGTTTCCTTCTCTCTATTTTTCTATTTTACTGTCTTCATCAAATTCCAGGCTGAGATAAAGCAAAATTGAGCTGGCAGTGGTGAGCAAACTATTCAGTAAAGCCAAGAAAATTATTTGGTAATCTAATGGGAAACACATCATCAGGTTTTTCTTCTACAATTTATATTCACTCCACAACTGAATGATTCTATTTTCTTAGAAGGAAGATCACAAACATATCCCAATTCCTAAAACAATAAAATTATTCCATGTAAAACACCTTAAGATACTTTGTCAACTACCACCAAAAGCTCTGGATCAATACAGAATGGATGTGAAGGGTGATTGTACCTTGTCATAGTCTGCCTCAAGCTTGATGAGTGGTGCGAAAACATTTTGATACTGTAGAAGAAAAAAAAAGCAATATAACTAATTACGGAGACTAGATAAAAACAATGCGACTTCATATACACTAGAGCAAAATTTGACTTCATCCAACTAGCTGACACACTAAATCACTCAAAGAGTACCTGGTAAGCATCCTCATACTTCAAAACTACAGGTTGAGGCTCGTCATCCACGCCAGGCTTCTCAAGATCTTCCAAAGTAGCATCAGGGTTCGTCTTCCAAAGTTCTTCTATCTTATTTATCTGCTGGGCACTAATTTGCCGAGCCCTCAACTGTTCTTGTTCAGATGGTACCTGTTTTGCAACAATTTAGGAAGTCCGCAACAAGAAACTAATATCTATGATAATACGAGTTCTGTAAGCAAAAACAACCTTTAGCAGCCATTGCAGGAAACATCTATCATCAATAAGCGGACACCACTGGCTCAGGTCCCAATTCATGTCCTTCAGTGCATTAACACTAAGACAAGGTTCCCTACAGAGCAGAACGACAACACTTTCTGTCTTTGCAGAAATGAATCCAAGAAGGAAAACATTTCGACAGCCACAGTTATAGCACTCGAGAATTGTTTCACCCAAAGGACTGTCTTTGTGAAGACACACTTCCTTGTGCTTAGCTCTCACCTACAATGGGACCCATCAAAAGATTCAAAATAAGCCAAGCTATAACTGCAATAGCATTCGATTTCAGCACAAAGGGTCCAAGGCCACTTCTTTATAGAGTATATTTACAATGGTCAATAAACGTCGACGAAAATTGGGGAGACCCAGTAACATATGAAGTTAACATATTGCAGGATGACAATGAAAGAACATAGGTTGAACGTGTAATGATCCAAGGTGATATCGGCATGCTGAAACATATGGATCAGCAAATAACTATGCCAAGGTACGTGTTTCCCACCGATAGTATTTTCTACGGACTCAATTCTCAAGGAACAACACCTAAACTGATAATTTAAGTTTTTCTTTTATTTTACATTATCGTCCCAGAATAATAAGAAACAGAAACTTGTAGATGTAAGACTTGACAGGCCAAGTGCACTACTGTGTATGATACTGTTAATTAATCTCAGATGAACATGCCTATTCGTTCTGTTATTCTTCTCGTTCATGTTATCACTTGACAGTTCATTTTATTAAGCATGAAATATATTACTTGGACTTAGGAACATGTGTCTGCAGACCTGCCAATCAAACGTAGGATATGTCAAAGTTCTAAATTTTTGGAAGAAAATATATAACTTTCTGTTAATATTTTCATTTGCCATCAACATACCAAAAGCTAAATTTAGAACCAGTCCAATATAACGAGAAGATTTGAGTCAAAAAGTATAAGCCCAACTTGTTTATCTTTCCGAATTATGCTATTAGGATAATTGTAACTCAACCAGATTTCTCTTTACAAACTCTTGAACACCAAAAAACATGAGGTACTCCAACACAAGGTCCAGGTAACAACTGCTTATGAGACCCAATTGCAAATAAGAATACCCAAAGAAGACCATTACAACGGGGGGAAAAGAAAAAAGACAAAACACTACCAACTCATGTTTACCATAATAAGGAGAAGATAATTGACAGTCTGAGTCATACTACTATAGATCAGAATTAGCTATGGCATCATCAAATCAAATTGACATCCTCCATATATAAGAAATACCTGTGATCTTTTCTATATCATAAAAATGGTATATAGTCGCATATTAAAAATGGACAATTTTTGGCACCTTTGGACCCACATGAACAATATCCTAAAGTAATTTCTGATCAAAGGAGGAGTACGGTTGTGCTTGTCCAGTTGAGTTCTCAACCAGCATTAGGAAAAAATCTCTCTGTAACTCAGATACATAATATCCTCACAGAAGTTTTCAAATACCTAAACAGGAACTTCCTCTATGCAGTGTGGCTTGCTCTACCAACAACAAGGGAAACAGAACATACATGGAATTAGCAATTAGAAGCACATTTACACATAATTTGCATATCCCGAGACAGATGACCTAGTATCATAATAATTGGCCTCCAAACAACTCACCAGATGATTAACAATGTGAGAACCAGAAGTATTCCCCCGCGAATTACAAAACCATTTCCTACAGGAGGGGACATTGCACCGCACAACACAAGCTGGATTGGTGACCCCACAATACCTGCAAGCATGCTCAGAGAAGTCGCCCTTCCCATACTCAAATACCTCATCATCGCCGCCAGTATCTTCAAAGTTGAGGCCGCTCATCCCCGCTGCCAACGCCTCCACCACCCCAGTTTCCTTGTTATTGTTATTATTGCCCCCTCCACTGGCACCGCCACCGCCACGGGGCTTAGAAGTAGACTGGGAGGCTTCAGAAGATGATGGAACATCGGTCGCAGAAATAGAATCGGAAGGTGTGGGCCAGACGGAGGTAGATGATCGAATAGGCTGCGAGAGCTCTTGGAATTCAGGGTAATCAAAGTCCTCCTCGCCCTGAGTATTGAACTCCAGAAATGTGTAGGCATCGTTCCCCGTATCCGGCTGCGACGCCGTCTCGTAGAGATTGCTCGGCTGCGCATCCATCGGAAAACCTTGCTCTGCGCCCCGAAAATAATGGAGATCACGAAATTGTTGCCAATCAGAGTAGTTGAAGAAGAAATGTAATGAGAATCAGATAGAATTAGGGTTAGGGTTTGGTGATGGGGAGGAAAAGGGGTTAAGCAAAAAGTATAGTATATGGACGTTTATTTGGTATTTGCACAACGAGCGTTAATTTGGGGTTGTAAATGGGCCAACCCGGCTGTTGCGATCCGGAATTTTCCTCTCTAGCTGCCCTACAAATACAATACATTCAGGACCTGCATTGTGTTGAGATCAGTTCGTCCGGTTCATGGTTTACACTGTACGGCCTCTTCTAATAATAACTTCAAATCAAAATTTACATTTACATAACCTTAAAATAAACATCTCATTACTAGTCTTGTTCTCATTTGATTTCTCATACTATTCAATTACTTTCTTTCTTTCGCACCGTTCTAAAAATTAAATAACTATGAAGATCAACCAAAAATTCGACGAAGCCCGCAAGTGTTTCAATGATGACGAGCGATGGATACTCGAGTCCTACAACACTATTAGAAAATCAAACGAAACAACATATGTTTAGAGTTTAGCTAGCGGTGTAGAACCACCTGCGGTTATAAGATGAGCGAACTAGGGGTGCCAATCAACTTCTCAAATCTAACCATCTTCGTGCTTATTTTGCTAGGCATTCACGGACGAGCGTGTTTTGTCCTACTCTATTTACTCATCATGTTTTAAGTGAACCGAGAGCATTGATTATATCATGACCCGTGCATTTTTTTGTATGACAATGTGCTTGTGCATATAGCTGCTAGTGCTAGATATAAATTGGTTGTATATGGTATGTTCTATTTTGGATAAATGAATGTGTTTATGCACATTTTCACTTTATGATTGTTTGTGCATATTTCGGTACTCTGTTTCAGCTGCTCTAGTTTAGTTTTATAATATTTTTTACCTGTAATAATATCATTTATCATTAAATATGAAAATAAATTGAGGACATGATGAAGATATATAACATGACAACCAATTACCAGTAATTTATTCCTTGATGAAACTTCTTTAAGTTTGCAGAATTCTTGGTCTCTTTACGTTCATGAAGGACAAACAAATATATATATATATATATCATATACCACGTATTCAGTATCATTTCAAATATGCATTATGTTTGCTTCAAAGTTGTCAGTTTAGTTTATTTCAATATTTCATAGGGAATCTTCTATCTAGACTTACACTATTACTTGTTGGCTTCTGTGCGTATTATTGATTGAAAATTTTGTTTCTCCATCAAGTAAGATATTAGGACAACAACTAACATGTAGTTGCGGTAACTGGTTATGATGTTGATATTGAGCATATCGGAAAACCGCAGTAATAAATTTGTGTCTTCTCCACATCCAAGGGCAAAGTTGTTTATAAATTGTAATACAAGTTTTGGAATCTATTGTTATCAGCATAGTACTAAACATTAACAATGCCATGTTGATACAATTACGATTTTCTTTAGAGCAAGTGAGGACTCCGATTTAGATTAACAGTAAGAAAAAGGGAAAAACAGAGGAAGAGATTCAGTAGAAGAGATAGAAGAGTTTCAGAATGAGGAATGATTGAATTCATTAAGAGGAATTATGTAAGAGAATCACAGAAAGAGAGAAACAATAAGAAAGCCATTGCATTCATCATCCTTATCCTCTAAGTCAATGTTGGACCTATGAACCAACACAAGTTAATTTGACCCGTTTAAAATTTTCAAGCTAAAATTACATTGAGAATCAGTATTTGTTTATTTGCAAGTCAATTTGCTTTAAATTTATGGGGAAATTGGCCAAAATGTCATGTATGTATGCCATTTTTCACTCCACATCCTTTATGTAAGCCACTAATTTTTTAAAATCATATAACCAGTAGAAACATGTCAAAATAGTCCCATGACCGCCTCCTTTCAGTTTTGTAACCGGGAGCTGCCCATGTGGAGCTTTTTTAACGACGTGACATTCAGTTTTCATTGTAAATAGGTTTTTTAATGGAACTGTGCCAAGTAAGCTAGTATTTTTGCAGGTAGAAAGACTTGTTGGCACATTGGGGAGGGGGGGGGGAGGAGCTAATGGCATTTCCACCCAAGATATATACATTATATACACGCATATACACACACTTGCAAAACCCATATATACACTTTCTTAATGCCATTTTCGCCATATTTTCACACAGCTTTTGTAGAAAAAGGTTAGCCTCTTCATTTGCCTCTTCCGAAAGTAAATTTATGACTATGGAAGGAGGGCTTCTCTCACAGTTTCTTGGATGAAACCAAAACCGGGTCGCAAATTTTATGGATGCAAAGGTTGGAATGTAAGTCCCCTAACTTTTTTGCTATTTAAGTTCTTGAACTTATGTAAAGGAGTATGATTTGTTCCCCTTTCTTCGTGTTCCAATTTAGCGAGAAGGTTGTGGATTCTTCAAAAGGTGTGATCCGCTAATGAATGTTAAGGCGAAGGAGGTTACTGTTGAGCTATAGGAGGAAATTGACAATCATCATAAATCTTACCAATCTTCTGAGGGAAAAGGAGCAAGATGTGGCAAAACATGAGCTACTAATCTATAATTTCCGGAAGGAGGACAAAGTGAAGAAGGAGACTGAAAAAAGCAAAAAAAATTGAGCAATTTGGAAGGGTTGTTGGAGGATAAGAAAAAGAAGAAGAAGAGAGTTATGTATATGGTTTTATGTTTTGGGTTTGTTGGTTGCATCCAAATCTTTTGGATCCTAATATTGTTGGGATATATATCTGATTAGAGATTTGATATCTATATTAGATATATTTCCAATAAGGATGGAGATCTTATCCAAAATAGGAAAGAGATCTCTCACATACCAGTACAAATACGTATATATTAGATATACGTGGAGGTATGTAAACACAAACAGAAAAATACAATTTCTCCCTTTTCTCTCTTCTTCTCGTTCTTGGAGTATCACCGCATTCCTCTAAGAGTCTAAGGTGTGTTGAAATGGTGGACTCTCTGGTAGTGTCTGTTAGAGCGGGCTTGTAGACGAACAAAGCACGATCCAACATTTGGTGAATCGATCATTTTCACTTCCGCTGCATCAATTGAGGTATGCATCGATTCCCTCTTACGTGTCATATTATTCTAACAGTGGTAGCATAACAAGTATTGATTCGTTCTCGTCTATTTTATTGTTATTTCTTGTTTCGAGTTCTTTTATTCAATTGGAAAGAAAATTTTCTGGATTAAATAATTACATGATTCTTGAGATCTTATCAGACGAAAAACTGGTTTTCATTAATTATTAAAACTTGAAATTCCAGTAATGTTCTTCAAGAAACTTTCATATCTCACCATTAGAATCAGATGAAGGCTATTGTTTTTTCGAAAAATTGAACTCGAACACGACCCATCCGTGGTCATCAATCCTGTCACATGCCATATCGGTGGCATGACGGCGAATTTTCATGTCCGTCAGTGTCGGCAAGTCACTGGTCGAAGTGTGGCAGGCTGCGCGAATCAGCTATCTGCAAAAGGCTGGGCTGGTCGGCGACAGGCCATGGGGATGAGCGGGCGGCAGCGCTGCGTAAGCGTGGTCAGCGGCCCGCGCAAGTGAAAGCCTGCGAACTACTTGCTGGCTGATTTCTTCTTGGGCCACTAATTTTTGTGTGCCACTTTTTTTTTAGGCCATCGATTTTTATTTAATTTGGGCCTTATAGGATGGCCTGAATTCTGGGTCTTAACAGATTGGAGCAAGGGCTGCTCCAAATTTAATAATTCAAATAGGCTGCCCATTTTCATATGGGCTGTGTTTAAGAGAAAAAAAATTGGGCTAGGCCACTTTATACAATAATTTTTTTTAATTAATTACATGCATTATGTCATTTAATTTATTATTTGTGTGTTTTAATTTTGTGATGTTGATTTATGTTTGTATGAGATGGTTAATGACGATGGTGGTTATACGATGTCTAAATATTTTTTATAGACTCATGTAGTAGGAACGGAATTTATAATTTATAATTTTTTTTTTCGTTTCTTACTAATGCACATGTATTAGAGGGGCCAATTTTTTAGGCCATGTAATTTTTACTTTTATTTTTTGGATTTTTTCATATTTACCACCATAGGTCATTGACATCTAGATATATTTTTTATGCATGTTTCTTATATGGACATTTTTTTATTCGAGGTCATTTAATTTTTTATTATCGTCTTCAATTGCTACATCATAAGAATGTCCCTGGTCATCTCACCACTATTATGGCTATGCCTGTTGAGCCAGAGAATGGACAAAATGCCCAATATCGTCGTGATTTGGACGTGTACAACAAGTGAGTGAATCAAGATCATTCTGCGCACTATACTATGATGAGCTACATGTAAGATCATCTGATTCGTGAGTTCGAGACGTTTCCTACAGCTAAAGAGTTGTGGGAAGGCTTAAAGGTCACATACGACACTACCTCGGGTACGAGATTAAGGGCTCTTACCCTTAAGTTTAACCAGTACGTACTTGACCCAAAGCACACTTGGGCCAGCATCTTAATGGCATGAAAGACATGATTCGAGAGCTTCAAAACGCTGGAAATGAACTCACTAATGAACAACAAGTTTTGGCAGTCCTAAGGTCGCTACCTGAGCAGACTTGGGGACACGTTAAACTTATGCTCACACGCGACGAGCAAATCCAGACTTTGGCAGCGTCTCTAGTCATCTTAGACTTGAGGCTGACCGTCAAGAGGCGGAACAAACACAAGCAGCTGCTTTCGTCGCACACGCAGGGCAACGAAAGCCTAACAAAGGCAACCGTTGGAAAAAGCAAAAAGATGCAGGACAAAACAGTGCCAAAAATTAAAACTTGGACTCGCAAGGTGAGAAGGCTAATAAGCATCACTGTGGAAAAAGAGACGGAAAGAAGAAAGACAACTGCTATAACTGTAGAAAGCCGGGTCACTTTGCTCGTAATTGTACTGAGCCAAAGAAGGTAAGACCTACTCCTAGATCTTCTAATTCATTTGTTTGCTCACATGTGTTCGTTGCTAACTCTCTCCATAGTTGGATTGTAGACTCGGGAGCAACCAAACATGTGACAAGAGATAGAGCAGGATTTGTAGATTATCATCGAGTACCAGCGGGCAACCACTACATTGTTGTGGGAAATGGCACGCAAGAAGAAGTTGTAGGAGTTTGATCATACAAGCTCAAACTTAGCACGTGGCACGAGCTGCTCCTTAGTGATGTGCTTTATGCGCCTAGTATTTGGTGTAATCTATTTCAGTTTCAGCACTTTTGAGTCATGATTTTTCTTTCCTGTTTGAAAAGACTATGTTGTCCATTTTTCTTGGCAACAATCTTTATGGCATGGGTCATATGAACAATGGATTTTTCATGTTGGATTTATCTAATGCATGCTCTTCTTATGTTTCTTCGTCTGTTGATGTTTTTAATGATTCTGCACGAATTTTAAGCAAAATGCTCATAAATACTTATTGTGTATCCAATAATTTTATCTGATTTTTCTAAATTTCTCTTTACGAAAAAATAATTTAGAAAAACATTAAGATAAAAAAACGTAGAAGTAACTAAATTAATAATTTTATTCATTATTAAATGGCATGCAAGGTCAGGACACATAGGACGTGAAATGATGACTAGGTTAGCTCGAGAAGGTCTTTTAGGCAATCTCGATAAAGTTAACCTTCCTGTGTGTGAACCATGTTTGATAAGAAAAGCCTGCTGGAAGCCTTTTTGAAAGCCAAAGAGAGCTACTTAACCTCTAGAGTTAGGTCACTCGGACATATGCGGACCTGTAAATCTGAAGGCACGACATGGTGCATCCTATTTCCTCATATTTATTGATGACTATTCGTGCTACGGTTCAGTGTATCTCCTAGCTCATCGCTCAGAAGCACCTGATTGCGTTAAGCGATTCTTAACGGAGGTTGAGAACCAAAGAGATAGGAAACTTAAAACTTTACGCACTGATAGAGGGCGAGAATACTTGTCTGATCAGTTCAGACACCATTGTGAGGAAAAAGGGATCATTAGACAACTGTCAATTCCATACACTTCGCAACAAAATGGTGCTGCAGAGAGGAGGAATAGGACACTTCAAGAAAAGGGACAAGAGCACAAAGTGTGCCGCATAAAACGTTCCATTTATGGACTGAAACAATCATCCAGATAGTGGTACCTTCGATTTCATCGAGCTATCACCTCGATAGGCTTTACGATGGCTGAGGAAGATCACTATGTGTATGTCAAAAGGGATGATAAAAAATTCACAATTCTCTCATTGCTTGTGAATGACATTTTATTGGCTGGTAATGATACAGAGATGATTGTCGCCACTCAGCGGTGGTTGTCATCTACTTTTGAGATGAAAGACATGGGAGAATCAGAATACATACTTGGTGTTAAGATACACTGAGATTGCTCAAAGAGACTCTTAATTTTGTCTCAAGAGACTTATATTAAGAGGGTTCTGGAGTGATTCTGTATGCATAATGCTAAACCCATTGACACGCTTATGGAAAAAAATTGTGTTCTTAGCAAATATTTATGCCCAAAGACAGATGAAGAAAAAGAAAGCATGGCTAAAGTTCCTTATGCGAGCGCAATAGGGAGTTTGATGTACGCAATGATGTGTACTCGACCAGACCTGTGCTTTGCAATTGGGATGGTGAGTAGGTATCAAAGTAATCCCGGACACGCTCACTAGGATGTAGGAAAGAGGATACTTAGATATTTAAAGGGGACAATTGATTTAGCTTTGTGCTATCACGATGGCAGTCTAAAGCTACTTTGTTACAGCGATGCTGATGGATCAGCGGATAGAGATGAACGCGAGTCCACATCGGGATATGCATTCTTGTTGGGTGGTGCTGCTATCACTTGGTGTAGCAAGAAGTAACCTTGTATATCTTTATCCACTATGGAAGTGGAGTAAATCGCTTGCACATCTGCAGTTCAAGAGGCTATCTGGTTGAGAAGATTTCTCCAGACTTTGTGCATTACGGCGCATGTAGATGATGCAGTAGTTGCCTTTTGTGACAACACGGTTGCACTAGCATATGCTAAGGACCCCAAGTATCATGAGAGGACTAAGCATATTGACACCAGATACCATTTCACTTGAGATAATATTACGCAGGGGCAAGTGGTTCTCAGGCACGTTTCCACTGGTGAAATGATAGTTGATCCTTTCACTAAGCCTTTGAGTAGAGATGTATTTCAAAGGCATGTTAAGAGTATGGGACTTTGTAGAATTTAAATTATTTTAGCCTATATGAACAATTTTATTTATCAATGATATGTGCCCTTATTATATGTTAGGAGTACTGTGTCTATTATATGTGATATGTTACAAGACTTGGATTATCCCACTCACACGGGAAATGGCCCTGGCGCTTTGGTAAGCGAGCAGGATGAGACTGGCGGATCAAACACTTACTTGCGAGTGATCACCTTCGTGAAACACGGAAGGTTGTTGCCCATAGTCGCCTTGGCAAGAGGCCATGATGAGATCATACTTGATCGATTATGAAGAATGTCCTAACTTCATAAAAGTCTCTTAATAGCCGAGTGTGCGAATCATTGAAAATTGTGTTGGAGACTGTTAGGATAGTCTCAATCTCACACAAGACAGAAAACACAACAGAATTTGGACGAACAACAAACAAGAAATCGGCCAAACACAAACGAACCAAGAACAGAAATGAAAATGATGAACACAGGGATTTTACGTGGTTCGATCAAAGATGATCTACATCCACGGAGGTTCTATACACCTCAATTCACTCCACTATACAACCAATTACAAGAATTATCCAGAAATCTAGCAAAACCCCGAATCACACCCCGATCTGGAACAGAAAACCCTAGATATCTAATTCTCTTGATTGTGTAATGTTTACAGAGGGAAAATTATCTCTATTAGCTCGCAACTACAAGTGTTTTCAATATATATAAGTGTTGAAGCTCGAATCTGGAAGATGAGGAAGTTGTAACCACTTTGACTCAGGCTGTTTCAAACTGCTGCAGCGGGGCTTTCACAACGGTTTATTATGCAACAGAAAGAAACCGTTGTATTTGACAGTTATAACCACCTCAAACCCGATTCTTCTTTTAACCTCTTTTCTGATCTTGGCTGAAAAACCCGGTTCTCTGATCCGGTTCCTTGCACATCAAGCCCGGTTCTGGAATCCTCAAAACCTCTACTTCATACCATAACCACTTGATGAAATTGAACTAATATCTACAAATCTCCACCTCAGTGAATTCAAGTGTATGTCCTTACCTCAACCTGCTTTGTTCTTTATCTATCAACCACATCGTTCAAGCCTAATCAGGCTTGAGCAATGAACTACCTTGCTTCCAGGCACTGCTTTAGTTAAGAAATCAGCAGCATTGTTACTGGTGTGAACTTTCTTAACCTCTACTGACCCTGCATCAATCACATCCCTTGCAAAATGCAACCTGACATCTATATGCTTGGATCTTTCATGGAATGCCTGATGTTTTACCAGATGCAAGGCACTCTGATTATCACAATATATAGTCACACACTCCTGCTTTATCCCCAGATCCTTCAGAATTCCTTTCAACCACATAGCTTCCTTAATTGCTTCTGTCAAAGCTATGTACTCAACTTCTGTAGTTGATAAAGCTACTACAGATTGTTGTACACTTCTCCAACTCACTGCAGTACCATATAAAGTAAACATATACCCTGTAATTGACCTTCTGGTGTCAACATTCCCAGCAAAATCAGCATCTGCAAAACCTTCCAATGGAATAGACACATTTGCCAGTTTCTGAAATTTCAATCCCATATTGACTGTTCCTTTTAGGTATCTCAACACCTGCTTCAAAGCATCCCAGTGAGCTTTTCCTGGATTTGACATATACCTACTAACCAGAGACACACAATATGCTAAGTCTGGCCTGCTGCATATCATACCATACATTAAACTTCCAACCCCACTTGCATAAGACACATTTCTCATGTATCTCACTTCTTCTGCTGTTTTAGGACTCTGTTCCTTTAATAATTTGAGCTGTTGGCTTACTGGAATACTCAATGTTTTAGCCTCATGCATCTGAAACCTCTCCACCACTTTATGAAGATAATGCCTCTGAGACAACCATAGACTTCCAGCAACTCTATCTCTAATTATACTCATCCCCAGAATCTTCTTTGGATCTAAATCTTTCATGTCAAACTGAGAACTCAACTTCTTCTTTAACAGATGTATTTTATGTTTACTCTTACTTGCAATAAGCATGTCATCCACATAAAGCAACATGTATACATGATCAATACTAGTACTCTTATCAAAGTATACACAACTATCATACAGACTTCTGACAAAACCAGCTTTTAACATAAACTCATTGAACTTCTTATTCCACTGCCTTGGACTTTGTTTCAATCCATATAATGATTTCTTAAGAAAACATACATTTTCTTCATTTCCAGGAATCACAAACCCCTCAGGCTGCTTCATATATATGTTCTCAACTAAGTCTCAATGTAAGAATGTTGTTTTGACATCTAACTGTTGTAACTCCATATCTTCTTGTGTTACTTTTGACAAAAGTAGTCTGATAGAGCAATGTTTCACCACAGGAGAAAAAACCTCATTGAAATCAATACCTTCTCTCTGAGTAAAACCCCTTGCCACCAATCTTGCTTTATACCTTATCCTATCTTAGTCTCCAGCTTCAACTTTCTTCTTGTATATCCATTTGGAACTTACCAGCTTCTGACCTTTTGGTTTATCCACCAGTTTCCAGGTACCATTCCTTTCCAGAGATTCCATTTCTTCCATCATTGCACTAACCCAGTATTCACTTTCATCACCACTGACAATTCCTTTGAAATTATGTGGTTCATGGTGTTCAATGTCTTCAGAATATTGAGTGCATAATGTACATTTCCAGCCTATCCATAGAAGTCTGGTCTTTGAATTTGCCTCCTTGGTTTGTCTCTGGCAATGCTGTAGTCTCTTAAGTTTGTATTTCTGGGTGACACATCATCTTCTTCTGAAGAACTGTCACTTGAGTGTTCATTCAAGTTCTCAATCCTTTGTGACCCAGGATCCATCTGAGTCTCCACCTGAACTGATAATCTTTCTGATTCAGTATTGCCATCATGTTCTTCTTGATTTCTAGAGAAGTGATATTCCACAATTGATTCATTGAATTTCACATCTCTACTTATCATTAGTTTCTGATTTCCAGGTTCCAAGCACCATAGCCTGTAAACTTTTATTCCCTCTGGATATCCCAGAAACACACACCTGTATGCTCTTGGATCAAGTTTATCTGATTTCATATGAGCATATGCCAGGCACCCAAACACCTTTAGACCTGTATAATTTGGAACTCTTCCACTCCATACTTCTTCTGGTGTTTTGAACCCTAGAGATGATGAAGGTGATCTGTTTATTAAGTAACATGTTGTATTGATTGTTTCTCCCCATAACACCTTTGGCAATCCAGCATCAATTAACATACACCTAACTCTCTCAAGAATAGTTCTATTGAATCTTTCTGCCACTCCATTCTGTTGAGGATTCATGGGAACTGTTCTGTGTCTAGTAATCCCTTTCTCATTACAGAAGGTTGTAAACTCAGTAGACAGGTACTCTAAGCCATTGTCAGTTCTCAAATGCTTGAGTTTCTTCCCCCTTAAAGTTTCCATCTGAAAAACCATGTCTTGAATTTAGTGAAGGCATCACTCTTGTTTCTTAAGACAAACACCCACAATTTCCTGCTGAAGTCATCAATAACAGACATGAAGTATCTTCCTCCTCCATGAGTTTCAGTTCTGGATGGTCCCCAGATATCAGAGTGAACATAATCTAGAGATTCTTGAGTAATGTGGATCCCCTTAGCATAAGGCAATTTATGTGATTAGCCTAATGCACATTTATCACAGAATTCAAGTGTCTGGTTTCCAACCACTCCAATTATACCTTTCTTGGATAGTTCTTTTAATCCCCTTTCCCCAATGTGTCCTAGCCTTTTATGCCACAGTGTTAGTTCATCCTTGCCCATAATATTTCCCACATCCCCAACCACTAGTTTTCCCACCAAAATAAACAAGCCATTATGTTGTCTTCCTTTGATTACTAGTTTGTTCTCTTTGGTTATGTGTAACTGACCATCAACAGACTTGATTCACACCCAGTAGCAATAAGAGATCCTAGGGAGATTAGGTTTCTTTTAAGTCCAAGCACATACCTTACATTAGTGATTTTTCTTGTGACTCCATCAAACATATTGATGTTTACTGATCCAGTGCCCTGGACTCTGCAGGATTGGTCATTTCCTAGTAGTACACACCCTCCATCTTCTTTCTTGAGGTTCTGAAACCATTCTTCATGGGGACACATATGGAAAGAGCAACCAGTATCCAATACCCACTCCATTTCCATTTTTGATTCAGTAACATTCAAGACCTCTGGTGTGTCCTCTTCATGTTCAACTGTAGCAGCTTCAGCACCCTGGCCGTCCTTCTACTTCATACCATAACCACTTGATGAAATTGAACTAATATCTACAGAGACAAATTTTTAGTGGTACGCAGGTTAGACACTAGAAGAGCGACTGGACTAAGACTCGTATGATGTTTAGAGCGTGACATGCCCAAATTTGAGTGGGAGCTCCATCATAGCATGTATTCATACTACATGTGTTTTATGATGACCTTAGCAAGAGGAGTGACTGAATAGATCCCTGCTTCGTCACTGTATGAGCTCTTATAGAGATTTTGTGCCCTTTGGGACTTTGGACTTTATCATGAAGTGTAAGCTTGATGATGCTACTTTAGCATGTGTTCAATGGCCATGGTTCATACGGTCTGTCGGAGCGTGACTAAGAAAGTTGTCAAGTCCAAGCAGATTGGCATAAGAGACCAAGGAAAAACTAAGCTGGTAATTAATGCACTTACGTACTATGGCTCATAGGCCGGCCGTCTAAGTCAAAATAGTTTTGACATAGTCATGAGCATAGATACAAATATTGGGGGTCAAACATGTTCTATATACATAAAGGGGTCAAACATATTTGGTCTGGTGCAACCACATAGTTTGGGGTATACAGCGAGTCTCCTAAGTTGATGAGTTATGTTAGTTGGGTGATAACTTAATATAACTCTCCTCACTTTGTTCCATTTTTTCCTCGCTTGGTCGCACGCCTTAGTCTTTGTATGAAAGAAGAGATGTGATGATGAGAATTGAGGAGTCTTTGATTCAAATAAGTCAGATTAGATTTGTATGAGTGGGAGTTGAAGAAATTAGAAGTTAAGCACATTTTGGGGACTAAAAATTGAGTAATTTTGTTAATTGTTGCTATAATGTGATTATGTTCGTAAATAGGATTGATTATGCTTCGATAATCAATTATGACTAAGAACATATCTTTGTTTGACTAAAATTAATTGATTTTTAGAAGGTAGTTTATGATTTATTGAACTCTATTGGGTGTTGATAATTAGTTTGCTGGATTGGTTGTATGTAGGTTCACTAAATTGGCTCCGAAGAAAGCAAGTTCCAGCTGTCGTAAGGGCAAGCAATAAGTCGTTGAGGATGTTGTAGCACCAAATCCAAACGACATCGGAAGTCTATTCGGGTTCACTTTAGAGAGGGAAGAGCATCGTGATTGATTTGATCATCTCTGTCAGAGCCAAGTTGTGGTGACCCGATTTAGCAGTAATGAGCTCACAAGAGCTATGGGGATACACGAGAATATAAAAGCCCTGCTTATAGCAGAAGGTTTGCACAAGTTCATACGGGCCAAGCTAACATACAAGAGGCTTACAATGGAACTTTTTAGCACATTTGCCATCACAGTGGCAAGTAACCCGCATGATCGTCGATCGGACAATATCACATTTTAGCTGATGGACAAGCAGCACACACTGACATACACCCACCTGGACAGAATATTCGAATTCCCTTGAGCTGACATGGACAACCCACTTGAAGTCTTTAACATTCAAGAATTTTGGGGTCTACTGACAGCTGCTCCTCCACTAGTGCAACCTCAGACGTATGTGGCAAATACTGCCAAAGCCACATGGATTAGAAACCTAGTGATACGCTACCTTCATAAGATGTTGGCTCATACTCTATTTGCGAGAAAAGAGACGGGTTCCATGAGACAAGCTAGGCTTCAAATGATTTGGAATATGTTCCATGAGCATAAGGTTGATAATGCCAAATAATTGATGGAACACTTTGAAAATGTCACCCAAAGGCAAAAAGACAACATCATGATTGGAGGGTTGATCACACCCATTGTCGAGTTCTTTGACGATATTTCTGTAGAAGACATGATACCGGTAAAGGGTGAAGTCTAGTTCACTTGGGAAATTTTGGAGAGCATGCAAGTTATAATGATGGGGAAAGATGGAAAGGTTCCATAAGACTATCAAAATATGGGGCCATATCTTCGGCTCCCCTACTTGGAGGGAACAACCGTTGTAAGCACCAATGATACACTTAATTTGGCCTTATCCTCCGATGAACATCTTGTCAATCCCAAATGCCAGGCTCAGTGGTGTTTCAGTCTAGGCAAGCAGCTGAAGGAAGTAGCAGAGCTCATCGACCATCCAAGAAGAAGAGGTCGGCTACCGCTGTTGCATCCTCGTCCGAACATAATGAGGACGTGGAGGGGCTAATCACGTCTCTCCAATATGACATCAAGCTATATCATGACGAGGTGCAATCACTTGGTACCCAAATGGAGAGACATCAAGCGAAATACGAGGGGCTGTGCAGATAATCAACATTGAGTTGAATAATCAGCGAGTAATCTTGAACACCCTCCTTGAACGAAGTAATGAGGAACGTACTTGGAGACAACGACAAGATACTCGATGGGGAATGTGGGCTCAATATTGGAAGCAACATGACTTCTAACCACCGTGGCCACCACAATAGACTGTGAGTTAGCACCAAGGTGTACCGCTATTTTCCTCCAAACATTTGCCTTCGGCTAAGTTTGGGAGAGGGGGTGTACCGTGGGACGTCTTGGTCGCTAATTATCTTTTAGTTGCTGTTTCTGTATTTTCGTTTATCATTGCTTGTTCGTTTGCTTGCTGCTTGCTACATTTTATTTTGATCATTGGGTCTGTGTGCTCACTTGTTTGCTTTCGTTGGAGCTGTTGGGTCAGTGATCCCATTTATTTACATTTATTCTTAGTTGATAGTCATGTTGGGTCATAGTTATTTTTAAATTAATGTTTTATGTTTTAAGTTGTTTGTTGGAGTCTAGAAAAAAATCTGGGTGTTTGGTTTGTTTAAGTGATATAAAAAGAAAAAAAATTGGGAAAGATAGATTATGAAAAGATAATGATGAGGTGATTTTGAGAAAAAAATATTTGCAAAATTGGCATATAGTCGAGCATGATAAGTAGTTTGAGATAAAATTGAGCTTGTTCTTAGAACATTTGATCAAAATAAGCCATGTGAGTTTTTGAGCCTAAATTGTACTCCCACTTTTGGAGTAATATATACATAGTCTTTCGGTGTGATTTGATTGGATATGTGTATTTGTTCTAGAACTTGCCTCAAGTCTTTATTATGAATGTGTCGAGTATATGTTGTGACTTAGGAAATGATCTTAGGCATTCTTATTTTTAGCCTATTTTGAGCCTTGAAAAGTTATCATTTTTACCAAAAGTTCAAAAAAATTTCCTTGTTAGCCCATTTGAACTTAATAGCCATATTATTTCAGAGCCCTACATTACAAGCCAAAAACCTTTCGATTTAAACATTTGACCTTATTTGGACTAATTGAGTAAAGAAGGAGGAGGATTAGAAGGTAGTTTGGGTAAAATCTTGGGAATGAAGTGGAAAACTAGTGGATATTTGAAAAGGTGAAGGGAAGAAGAAATTGATAGGTGAAAAGTCGAGAAAAGCAGCCTCTCCTTGTTTATTAGTTGTTATTTTCGAAGTTCTAAAAAAAAGAAAGAAAAAGAAAAACAGAACAAAAAAAGAAAAAAAATCGAAAAATTAGAAAAGAAAAGAAAGAGTTCGTTGTATATATGTGTTTTGATTATTCTTGTTGAGGATAGGCTAGAAATTGAAAAGTGCTTAAGTATTTGATTTGAATAGAAAATCGGGTAGTCCCAAAGATGTGGTACTCGAATAATAGCAAGAAAAAGCATTTATTTGTACAGTACTGTTGTGGGGTGAAGAAGTCATTCTTTGGGATGGTTTGCTGAAATTGGAAGAGTGAGATTGAGTGATTATATTGAGAGGTAGTCGGGTTAGGAGTAACTTGATTAGTCCAAGAGTAGTCATTTTTATCCAAATGTATGCCACCTTAGCTTAACCTTACGTTACAACAAAAAAAACAAAGACTTTTTTTATTCTTTGTCACATATATCAAGTACGAGGTCTAATTTAGATGATTGACAAATTGTAGATAGTGCATATAGTTCAATTTGAGCAAAGAGACGTCCTTATTTAAAAACTTGAGAGATGAGTGAAACACTTACCCGGTGAGGATCAAATTGTTCGAAAGTTTTAAGTCCCGAAAGTAGTTGATTATGCTTTATCACAAATGCTCAATTTTACTATGTTGCCTAGCTTTTTGAGAAAAATCAGTCTGAAACTAGAATCATCATCGTATCGCCCTAAACATATGCCTAATTACTTGTATCCTTGGTTATTTTCTATTTTTGTTGTTCAGGATGAACAACATTTGAAGTTTGGGGGATTTTGATACACGTTAATTATACATGTATTTTGGTCGATTTAGGAATATATTTTATAACATTTACAAGTGTATTTGGTCGAGATTTGTTTATATTCATCATATTGGGCCATTTAACGTGTTTTGACTTGTTTTGAAGGTTTTGTAAGTGTTTTAGGTTGAAAAGTTATATTTTACGACTATTGGATGAAGGAACAAGGCAAGAAGGGAAAAAGACCAGTTTGAACCGATCTAAGATGAGGTTGGATCGAATGAACCGTTGCGACCGCCACTATTTGTCGCGACCGCGACAAAAGGTCCTGAAAGTGAAAGTGAAGCTGGACATGTATCGCTAGAGTTGGCAAAACTGGCCCGGCCCGTTTAGCCCGAAATATAGAGCGGGCTGAGCCGGAATATTAGAGGCCCGAAAAAATTCGGATTTTTTGGCCCAGCCTGAACGAGCTTTTCTTTTGGCGGGCCAAGCCCTGCCCGGCCCGAAGGCCCGCGGGCCGGCCCGATGGAATTGAATATTTTCCCCTCACTAATCGAATAAGAAAAATTTAGGAATTAGGTAATATCTTGTGTACTATTTGAAACATGTTTTTTTTTTTTTTTTCTAACAGAGCATAAATGTATCTATTTACCGAGAAATTAAAATATTTGACTAATTTAATACTCTAATTCTTCATTTTTATTAGCCGAAGATGGAAAATGAATTGGATCCAAGCATGCTCATTAATTGTTATGTGTCGAAAAATGAAAAATTGATTAACATGTAGTATAGTACGTACACAAAAATTAAATAACTTGTGACGTGTAGTATATAACTATATATCATCATCCATTCCTTCTTTTTTATTTTTATTATTATTATTGTTATATCTGGGGTTTGAGACATGCCTATAGATTAATAGATATCATTTAATATATTATCTTCCGATCAAGTTTTTTCTTAAGAGAATTAAACTGAAGTTCGCCTCAATATATAATTGTACTTCATGGTTAAAGTAATAAAAAAGAAAAGAAAAAAACTCATTGATGGGCTTTTTTGGCCCGATGGCCCGAGATCCTTTGGGTCGAGCCTAGCATTTCTAGGCCCGAAATAAATCGGGCCCGGCTCGACCCGGCCTAAACTTTCTCTTGGCCCGACTGAGCCCGGCCCGGCCTGACCGGACCGCCCGAATTGCCACCTCTATGTATCGCGACCACGACAAAAGTCTACGTTTTGAGCCAGTTTTGAGAAGCATATCGTGACGCGCGCGGCCGCAACAGAAGGTCAATTTTGAGAAAGATTCCTAATTCAAGTAGGATTTTTATCCTATTCCCTCAAGATTCGTCCCCAACTCTATGAAAAGGACTCCAAGTTTGAGTTTTTTAGGGGAAACTATTAAACTTGTAGATTTAACTTAAATGATCAATTTAAACTAAATCATAAGAATAAAACAAACATATAGATAAACACATGAATTGGAGTCTAGAATTAAACGGTAAAAGTTAATACACCATTCTACGTAACCTATTTTCTACCCCTAGAACACAATCGTATTTAGCTACTCATAATTATATTTAAATCTAATAAACATTCATAAACAAAAGTCATGGGAAATTAAACATAAAAGAAAAACATGCTAAACCCGGATCTTCAATCGTCAATCTTCGTCGTGTTGCTCCTTGATCTTTGATTCTCGTCTCCAAGTTGTTACGAGTATGTAACTATATGTGATTTCCCTTTTTGTACATCTATTAATGCATTGCCCGTTGCTAAAAAAGAGCGACCTAGAATTAACCGAACCTCCTTATCTTCCATCATATCTAAGACTACGAAATCTGCCAGAATTATAAACTTGCCAACTTGTAATAGAACATCATCTACAATGCCCCTTGGATAAGTCAAGGATCGATCAGCCATTTGAAGGGCGATTGTAGTGGGTTTATTGTGCCTATTCCTAATTCTTGAAAAATAGATAATGGCATAAGATTAATGCTAGCGCCTAAATCACATAATGCTTTTTCAAAAACTTCATTACCTATCTCACAAGCAATCGTAAGCAAATTGGATCTTTTTGCTTCAATGGCAGCTTTCTTTGAATCACTACGCTGCACTCCTCTATCAATTTTTTGGCACCGTTGCCATCGGATTGGTTATAGTGTCTTAGTTTCTATCTGATAAGCAGGAGAACACTAGACTAGACATTATTTTTCTGCAATTTAAATTTAGTTTATTTATTTTTATTTACTTTTCTTATTTCGTTTTACGTGGTATTGTTTCTGTTTGTTCTCTTAGGTACTATATGCAAACTAAATCGAAAGGAAAAGCTCACCTAGTTTCTCTTGATCCGGGAATAGAAGCAACTGCCCGAAGATACCAAAGAAGGAAGAATCCACTGTTTAAGATAACTGAAATTACATAGAACATTACTCAGGAAAGATATGATGAACCGACTGCTAGGGGTCATCACAAATTTGGATGCTAGAGTGACTGCTATAAAGAACCAACTTCCACAGAATCAGCCTCCACAGCAGCATCAAAGACCAGCTCAGAACATTCACGATGATTTAGACGCCAAATCAGCTTATCGGAGGTAAATTTTATCTCATAGATCTACTCTTTTCACTGTTTTGTTCGATCAATTTTAGGTGGACAATAGGTGGATGAGTCAGCCATGAAAGATATTTTTCTTCTTCTTTTTCAATTTCTTGGGAAAATTGTCTTATATATATATATATATATATATATATTAGGGATAATGATATTTGTAGTTTAGATTTCTCAACTTTAATCATCTATTGTAAGCTTTAGTTTAACTATTTTTTTAGTTTTAGACAATTTGTTCTTTCGGTATAAAAGATTTTTAGATTTGTACTTTGTTTAGTGGTTTACCTTTCCTATTCGATTTGTATAGGATAGTTTGAAGTTCCTTTAATGTCAAATACTTTGTGATTTTTCTGATTTTTCTGGGTAATATCTTGTCTTTCATGCAACAACATATTAGTAATTGGTTTACAAAGTTTTTTTTTTAATCTCGTTTTTATTCATTCTCTATGTTTTAAAAGACAATAATTGTTTGTATATGGTTTGGTAGATGTATTTTCTTGTTGCAGAAACAAGGAGTGAAGATTTGAACTATGATGCACTGGGAAGTAAAAGGTATTCGATAATCTCATGAATTTGCTTGACTTCATTCGATTAGCAAGGCCTGCATGCGACTAATTACTGATTTCTAAGAATTGGATTAGCTATAAATTTGGTAGCATAATAATGTTGCTTCTGTAAGTTTTTTAGTCTACACGCTACTTCCTTGATCAAAATGAAACTTATATATTCTTTTGCATCATTAATTTTTTAGGTTAAGTAATTTGGTTTAGTTCTTTTACCAGTTAATGGTTATTACATCAATGCACTGTTCTGGTTTTTAGGGCTGTGCGTCGGTCGGTCTCGGTAACCGAACCGACCGACCCTGACAAACCGACCACTAACCGATCTCACCATACTAATGACCGAAACCGACCGAATTCTAGTGGAAACCGAACTCTAAACCGACCGACAAAAGTCGGTCGGTTTTCGGTCATAACCGAAACCGAAAAAATAAGCAAATTACCTGTTTTCTGAGCTACCTAACCGAAAAACCGACCAAACCGAAACCGACCGACATCTAAAGAACCGATGAAAAACCGACAGAAATAAAGCAAAAAGACTTGTTTTCAAGCTTTTGATTCAAAATGCAACATCCCAACCACTATCAAGCAATCCAAAATCCATTCAAAATGCAATCCACCTAATTTCTTCAACACATTCCAATCGTTAAACAATTCAAGCAAAATATCAAAGAACTCAACAAACATAACAATAAAAAACTACAATCACAATAGTCCTAGACATCAATGTCCAAAATACAAATTAACAATCTCAATATCCAAAATGCAATCACAAGAAGTCAATGACAATCAACTTCATTTCTTCAATACTTCATGTGCTAACACCCCATCCTAACTCCAAAGTTTCATCTGCAAGACTGCAAACAACTTGAATCTTATCAACAATTATATAAAAAAAAAATCAAACACTAATGTTATATTTATGAAATAAATACCTCATTCAAATTCCACTCGTTTGATTTTGTCCAATTCCCACAGTAGGCAAATCTAAAGAAACATCAATTCAACATGTTAAAATTATAAATAATAAAATTTACATGATAACACACCAAATACACAATGATGAAATAAATACCTTTCTCAAAGTTTTCAAGCTCCTCAAGTTGCTCTTCAACACAAAGAGGTTCATCTTCATTTCGTAGCCAATCTTGTGCGCATATCAAAGCCTCGACAATTTTAGGAGTCAAGCTACTCCTAAATGGATCTAGTACCCTTCCACCGGTACTAAAAACCGACTCTGATGCAACGGTTGATATAGGAACGCACAACATGTCACGAGCCATTCTTGAAAGAACGGGAAATCGTTCACAATTGCCTTTCCACCACTTTAACACATCAAGATTGTCTCCCTCTATGATTTTCTCATTCAAATAGATTTCCAATTCCGATTTCTTGGTACCATAACCCCCACTTTCCAACTTTTGCCTCTTGAATTTGGCTTTCAAGATTGAAGAGGGCTTGCTACTTACCGAATCACAATCTGAAACACTCGTGGCACCGGCTAAACTTGAGCCACTTCCACTGTCCGAACTTGCAACTGCATTAATATCCGGCTGATATTTTCTCTTATATTCATCAAACAACTCATACAACTCATCCCTCACATTCTCCATAATCCTATCACCTTTTTCCAAACCATACATCTCATGCAACGAATATGCCATGTACTCAAACTTATCACGCGGATCCAAAATATTTGCCCAAAAAATGATTTTGTTCATCTTTTTCGGTTCACCCCAATATTTATCAAATTTAATCTTCATAGACTCACCTAAGCTCATGATCAAGAGATCATCGCTCTTCCTCCACTCATTTAAGATGCAACACAAATCACTAACCTCACTGAAAAAAGTATTAGCAGTGACATACAAAGAACCTGAGATTCGTAATGTCATGTCATAGAAAAACTTTAAGAGGTCAGAGATTTTACGAACACATGACCAATCATAAGATGTTGGAACCCCATCGTTTCCTAAATCACCAATAAAGGAAGGCTCCTCACTTTCATACCTATCAAATGCCTTCTCAAATTTTTCAGCCGTGCTAAGCATCAAATAAGTCGAATTCCACCTAGTGGACACATCCAGACACAACGATTTCTTAGTTTCTATCCCTTCCCACTCCACACACTCCTTGAACTTTCTAAGTCTAGCCGGGGAATTTCTAACATACCTAATTGCATCTCTAACACGCTTCACAGAAGGGTTTACTTCCTTCAAGCCCTCAGAAACAACCAAGTTAATTATATGTGCAATACACCTCATGTGAAGATATTTGCAACTTGCAACACTACCACCCCAATTCAACATTCTTTTTTTCAAAAATGCTAAAGCCGTATCATTTGAACTTGCATTATCTACGGTTATGGTAAACACATTCTTTAACCCCCAGTCTAAGACACATGTTTCTAAGGACTTGCCAATGTAATCACCCTTATGGCTACTAACTTGGACAAAATTCAATATTCTTTTGTGTAAATTCCAGTCATTATCAATGAAGTGAGCTGTAATGCACATATAGTTAATCCTTTGTAACGAAGTCCAAGTGTCAGTCGTAAGACTAACTCTTTGACAGTTACTTTTCAAAAATGATTTCAATTTTGCCCTTTCACTGACAAATAAATGATAGCAATCCCTAGAAATAGTCCATCGAGAAGGGATATTAAACCTAGGACATGCTTTACTCATAACCCGCTTAAACCCTTTACCTTCTACAAACTTAAAGGGCAATTCATCAACTATAATCATGTAGGCAATAGCTCCTCTAACTTCGTCATAATCATACTTCCATGTGGTCAATGTGGCTACCCCAGACCCACCCCCTTTGTTACTTGGCTGTAGATTAAGTAGAGCTTGTCGAGTTTCAACATTATGTGGATTTTTCATACAACTATTCATATGAGATGTAAGTGATGATGTACCATTTTTTTTGAGTGGGCACCAAGCTCACTATCACAATAGTTGCATTTAGCCTTTCTCACGATGCCGTCTGGGTCTACGATCTTCTCGAAATGGTCCCACACTTCAGATTTCGTCCTTGTGGTTTTTCTTTTTTTCTTTGGGGCAGCCGAAGAGGATGTGGAATTTGATGGCACATTTGAGTTGTCGGCCGAAGACCCTTCTACGGGCTGATTGTTTGGATCAATTTCCATGTCAGTGTTGTTGCTCCCACCTATCTCCCCCGGGGATGACATCTGCAAAATTTATGTAAGGACAAGTTCGGGGATAAAGCAAATAATCAGACTTCATAACACAACAACGAGGAGCCGGGAAAAAATTATTAACACTTAAGCGTAGTCTTAACTGAACTAGGTGACACTTTTAGAATAGATTTTAAATCTGAAAAAAAACACAAGCAAAGGACATAGAGTTCCTACTCCCCACATACTCATCTTTAATTGGAGGGATTTCATTATCAAATTATTGACCTTCACTTAAATCAATTTTCCGATTATCATTCTTACCGGCCATGTTCAACGTTGTCGCTTCTAGTGCATGTCCATTTCACTTATCTACCATTGTTCTCTTCAAAAATGATATCCTCAAAATTAATGCCGTCACTGCTACCTTTTCCATCATCCGAATTATAAGCTAACATCCTTATTTTCATGCATGTATAATTACAAAACTAGCCTTGGAATTCAGGCTACTAAGAGAGTAAATTGTAGATGGCAGGACTCAGAACAGTTTAAAAGGGTCAGCAAACAAATTCCCATTGACAAGTATATATTTATAATTCAAATATTAAGAACAGTTAATTGATAAGCTGTTGCTTTATTGTTCTCACCAGAAATTGATAAGCTGAAAACCACATTTATTCTTGGAAAAAAAATAGGCAACAATTATACAAACAGAATCAAACAGCAATTTGCAATTTGCATATCGCTCATTTTCATTTTAATTCCATATCGCTAAATATTTAAATATGAATCAGATCAACAGGCCGATTACCCGACCCGCTTCAACAGCCCGATGAATCAACACAATTATACAGAAATGTTTTTTATTAGTGCTACAATCTTCAAAGGAAAATTCAAAATCAAACTAACCTGCGAATTTATGATAATGACGGCGGCGGTGGACGGGCTCCGGCGAGACAGCGAGCGAGAGCGAGAGCCGGATGAACTGAGTGAGAGATGAGAGCGTTTCAGTTTGTAAATTCCAGGCTTTCAGCGTTTGGGGTTGTGGGTGGGGTCGAGAGTGTGAGAGAGACGAGGGGACTCAGGGGGAAGGCTTGGCCGGCGGCCAGCGGGGCAGTGGGTTGCGCGTGTTTTTCGCTGCTCCTGCTGGCTGCTGGTGATGGCTGCGCAAGTGTGAGTTAGGGGTGAATTAGGGTTTGACACATTGAGTTGTATATGGCTTAATTATCGGTCGGTTTCGGTTACGGCGGTTTTTAATTTTTCAGAACCGACACCGACCGATATAACCGACTTTTAAATTTTCCATAACCGACCCCCGAACCGACTTATAGATAACCGAACCGACCGACATTTTTCGGTCGGTTTTTTTCGGTTTTTTCAGTTATAACCGAATTTTGCACACCCCTACTGGTTTTGTTCTAAATTGATTTCTTGAATTTTCTACAGTTGATTTTTTTTATCTTGTGATCTGTATGACTCAGGGACAGTGGAAAACAAGTTTATTTGGGGTAAGAATATGAATGATGTATTGCTTATTTAGTGATTATGCTTTTAGATTAATCATTTTCTCTTAGCTGATTCTGATTTTTTATGGGAATTAGAATTTTATTCATATTCAACAGATCCAGGTGGATTTGGCATTTGATTGAAAAATAAAAGATGGATTTGGCATTGCTCTAGCTGCCGCTAGGTAAAAATTATAACTCTTTTTCTTGATTTTACTTGTCATTTTGGGTTCAAGTTTTTTTTATGCTTCTGTTTTCTTTGTCATTTGCATCAGCAGGAACCTAATCAAGGTATTATCTATTATATCAATTGTTGGAGGTTATCTTCATACTTAGTTGCTGACATAATTTCTTACAGTTTGTATAGAGGTGTACATTTTACTCTTTAAATTGCAGTAGGCATCTTGAAAATTGTTCTCCCATCATCTTGAGACTAGATCAATTTGAGTTACTTAACTTGAAGAAACTTATTGTCCAATATATTTCTTTTGCCAAGCATAAAAACGACTTTTGTAATTGGTATGGTTCTTAATTATAATCTTCTTTTTTTCCTTAGCACATTTTGTACTTTTAAGTGGATTTTTTTTTTTTTTGCTCCATTTACTTAATTTGACGTATAGTCCAATATATTTTTTTTTTCTTTTTTTGTACTAATGTCTATTTTATCATATGTTTACGTATGCAGGATATGAGTATCGGCTTTTTAATGGCAGCTTTTATGTATTCTTGTGTATCAATGAAACCAAGTGGAGCCTTAACTTGTAAGGTTGAGACTATAGATAGAGGAGCTGATTTAGATCTTCAACGTTGTGTAGTACTTTTTTGTAGTTTATTCTTTTTTTTTTTAACACTTTGTACAATTATAATTCTGTTGATATTGATAAATAAATTTGGAGCGGTTTTTCTTTATTGTCCAGTTTTTGTTTATATATATATATATATATATGATTTACTAATTAAATTATTAACTATATATATATATATATATATTAATTATTAAATATTTTAAAATACAGATCATAAAATAAATATAATTATGTAAAGACAACAATTTATGATGAATAACAACAATTATCAACCATTGTTTTTATTTTTAATAACTACGATTCATACCGCAGTCAAAGAAAGTCACCAACCGTGATCATACATATCGTGATCGTAGATGTTAAATCTACTACTGCGGTTTTCAACCATAGTCGTTAGTATAAATTACTACGGTTCAAACCGTAGTCAAAGGAAGTTCCCAACCATGGTCATACATACTATAATCGTAGATGCTACTAATACGACAATGGTTGACAACTGTAGTCCTTATAATTAATTGCTATGGTTTATTAACCGTAGTTATTGGTGATAGGTCAATAACTACGACATCTACTACCACGGCCACTATACCCCTTTAACTACGGTCTTTTACCGTAGTCTTTCAACTTTTTTTGTAGTAGTGTAACATATTGGTAGTACTTCCTAAGATGTGTAGCATTCCAATCGGAATTGGCTTTCCCTTGAGATTTTCAAGCTTGTAGGTGCCTTCCTTCACCATTTCACGAACACGAAAAGGACCATCCCAATTGGGAGATAAGTTATTACGCATTTCTTGGTAGTTTAACAGAGCTTTTCTAAGGACTAGCTACCCTGGTCGGAAGTACTGTGACTTAACGTGGGTGTTGTAATATTTGGCCACCCTTTACTGATAAGCAGCCATCTTGACCATAGCCTTTTCTCTTTGTTCATCAATGAGGTCAAGATTAGCACAAAGCTTTTCGTCATTCTCTTATATGTTAAAGTTTTCAACCCGCGAGCTTAGGATTCCAATCTCCATTGGAATGACTGCTTCTGAACCAAAGGTCATACTGAAAGGCATCTCATATGTTGCAGTCCTCGATGTCATTTGGTAAGCCCACAAGACCTCGGGGAGAATATCCGCTAAGAGACCTTTGACATCATCCAATCTTGTTTTCAGAGCCTACAATATTGTTCTGTTGGTGAGGTTGTTTATGTCTGTCGTCCACAAATCTTGAGAGATAACCTCTCCGGATTAAGTCGTCAATTTCGTTCTTGAGGAGTTCGCAGTCCTTAGTATCATGATCGTGGTCGCGATGGTATTGGCAATACTTACTACGATTCCTCTTGTTTGCAGGGGTCCGCATTTTCCCAGGCCACTTTACATATTTCTTATCTTGAATATACATAAGAATTTCATAATTAGAGGCATTCAATGGAGTATATCTGTCGAACAACTGTGGGCTCCTCTAATTCTTAGATGAACCAGTGGTCGCCGACAATCTATCCCAGACCTTCTTCTTCTTATCTGGCCCATCGTTTTTATCACCTTTCTTGCACTTTCTGTCCGATGACTCGCGCTCAGCTTCAAACCCTGCCTTGGAAATCTCCTCGGAATTAATGTACTTTTTTGCCCTATTGAAGAGGTCCGCCAAGGTCAGTGGAGGCTTCTTCGCCAAGGAGAAAGAAATTCTAGAAGAGTTATGCACTACATTCATGAGTGCTGCTAAGGCCACTGATTGATCAAGATCTTCCACCTCAAGTGCTTCTCTGTTGAACCATTGGATGAACTCCTTTAAGGATTCGTCTGACCTTTTACGAGCACCCATGAGGTGTGCCGAGGCATTCTTATACCTCTTACTACTAGCAAAGTGACTGAGAAACTCCTGAGCCAGTTGCTTGAAAGAACCGATTGACAAGGCTGGCAATGAGAAAAACCGAACCCTTGCACTCTTCCTTAGGGTGGCGAAGAAGCTCGACATTTTATGGCGTCGGTCTCCTCATGAAGTATCATGAGAGCTTGGAAATTTTCAAGATGATCACGGGGGTCTGAGGTTCCATCGTAGTTCTCGATCTGAGGCATCTTAATGTTCGGTGGAACCTCCTCCTTCATGATGCTCTCCACAAAAGGAGATTCCGTAAAAGCGAAGAGGTCAGAGTCCGGCCTCTTAACCTCATTCCAGACCGCCTCCAACCTTTGATCCATCTCTACCAATTTCATTTGTAGGTTGTCTTGGCTATCTCCTTTGATGATGATTGTGGCGGCTTTGTCACGGTCCTGATGTGGTTGGACCCTAGCTTCGTCATTCATTGTGCTAGACCCTTGGGCATGACTGACGTCTCTTTCGTCGTTGGGCTCATTAGGTATGTCTTTCTCGACGAGTCGCTTCAACAAAAGTTTCAACTCCTGGAGATCTGCCTCCATCTTATTCATATGTTGGAGATCGATGGCCTGAGTAGCATTGCCCTGGTTTCCCAAGCTCCGGTCCTCCTCATTTGCCTCTTCACGCCTTGAAGGGTGGGAGTTGTGGGTGTTGTCATGACTAGGGTTAGGGTTTACCCTTCAATCTTCACCACAGGTAATTCGGCTGGCATCAGTATTTTTTCTCCTCTCTGGTGCCATTACTCAGATCAAATAAACGGCCCCACGGTGGGCGCCAAACTGATGATGTCAGAAACCAGAACAGTCGGATCTGTGGTCTAACGACAATTGAGATTTTCGAGGTTAGTCGAACGTTGGTGTTAACTTGCAAAACAGAACCCCGGGGTCATCCCCAAGGGTAGATCTTCCGATGCTTAAGTTAGTCTCTGAGGAAAAGAAGTACCTCACGTATGCTATTTTTTACTTACCCTTACCTTACCTTGGCCGAGGTCTATATATGAGAGACCTTCGACCTCAGCCTTGGGCCAGCACCTCGGCTGACATCTCCCTAGGTCTGGACTGGGAGGCCTTGGACCTCGGCCCTGGCCCAACAGCTCGGATGATATCTCTATATTATATCCACTTGTAGTCCATGTGTCGCAATCTTATGTTGCCACGCGTCAACATGAATAATTACGGAATTATCCCATATCAGTGTGTGTGTATATATATATTATTTAATATTACAATATATCGAATTCTCGAAAGGAACCTTGCTGGTGATTTGTGTTGCTAAGAAGTTTCTTCATTGTATCGATTCCTATTCGTAGCATTATAATTCTTTTCCTTTTTTTTTTTTAATTAAAATTTTCAAAATACTAAATTACTACCTCAAAATATAAAAAACCATCACACATCAATACATCCATTTAGGTTTTCCCCTTTACTTAGTTAAAATTGTCAAAATATTAAATTACTCATTCTCTAAATATATTAAAACCACTACATATAAAGCTATCCATTAAGCTTTTCATAAATAGCGACAATTATAAAAAAATAAAAACGTTACATTCTTCAGTTTCAAGAAGACAACTAGCAGCAAACGAATAGAAAAGAATGTAGTTCGAACTAGTTTTTTGAAGCTTTGTTTAATCATTTGATGGAATTTGAAATGTTTATATTAAAACTTCGTGATATTTTTTTATTATTGGAAGGTTTCGTTGTCACCTCCAAATTAAAGTATAAAATTATACTAACCTTATCAACTATTCTAACTAGTAGAATGGTAAATAAGGGTCGATCCCACAAGGAACGGCCGAACAGTTTTGATTCCGATGCTAAGCAATTTATAATTAAATATGCAAGAAATAAATACTTAAGAAAGCAATAAAGGTTGGGGGGGACTTGATAATGGACTAACAATCTACTAGTAACAAATAAAGGCAACTAAACGAAATTAAAAGCATTTAACATTCGAATTCAAAGAAACAAATAATCAAAGACAATAGAAGAGATTTTTTTTGGTTTTTGGTTTCCAAGTAATAAAACAATCCACCCTTGATCATGCTTCCCCTTGTCTTAGACGATTCATGCAGCTATGTTAATGCCCGATTAAATTGTGATTCAAGCCCTTATCTCAAGGCTATTAACAA
This sequence comes from Ajuga chamaepitys, assembly GCA_958295605.1. Taxonomy (NCBI): domain Eukaryota; kingdom Viridiplantae; phylum Streptophyta; class Magnoliopsida; order Lamiales; family Lamiaceae; genus Ajuga; species Ajuga chamaepitys. Next base: position 21,153,469 of record OY282498.1, on the reverse strand, counting down.
GCTCTAATAGCCTTGTTGTCCCTTAATCTTAGTTAATCAAAATAAGCTCTTCGACTAACCCTATTCAATTTAATCGAATCCTCGAACAAGCTCTCTTAGATTCAATAATCAAATGCATTAAACACTAAGACAACGAGATAAATTCAACATAAAACTTGCAAGCTCGGTTTTAGTGGTTGAACTTTGTGTCATCACCAATAAAATTTATTGTTTGCTACAGATGAGTCGAAAGCACTACAATTACGGATAGCTACCCCGACTACTAGCAACACATTCACAAATCCCTTAAAGGGTGATCAATCCAATAATCAATTCATAAATGTGACTCAATAACAGCAAATAACACAAAACACTTGAATACACAATATTTTCGGTAACATTAACCGCAATAATCACATTAATGTCTTCAACTCAAGGTTCCACAATGATCAAGGCTGAACTAAAGGGTGCTAGCCACCCATTTTACCTAATACAAGCAGCAAATAAATAGAAACATAAGAAAACATGATAAATTTAAAGATTAAACCAAGAACTTTGGGTTGAGGATGAATTGGCCTTCAATCTTCTTCCCAATGAGTTCTTGAGGAGGATGGAGGCTCCAAAGTGGCTGGAAATGTGTTATAGAATAGGTCAATTTCGAATTAGAGGATATATATATATATATATATATATATATATATATAGGGGAGAAAGTGTTAGCTCAAATTTAGGCAAAAACGTGTTTGGGTTTTTAAAATAGGGAACCCCGCCGCAGCCGTGGTACAAAGCTGGCCGCGGGCGTGGTGAAAACAAAGGTTTGGGCCCAATTTGGGGCCGCGGCCGTGGTCCAGTAACCACCTCGGCCGTGGTCTTGGTTGGGCTGGATTTGCCCTTCTTCTGGATCTTTGGCCACGGCCGTGGCTGATTTTGACCGCGGTCGTGGGGCTTGGCTCGCCACGATCATGGCGTTGGACTGCCTCGGCCGTGGCAGGTAATGCAGCAATTTGGCCCTCTTCTGGAGGATTTACCACGGCCATGGGCTGGTTAGCCTCGGCCGTGGCCTGAGCCACGAGCGTGGCATCATCACCTCGGGCATGGTCCCCTGTTTTTCCTTGTTTTCTTTTTCCTTTGAGCTCGAATTGTCAATTTGAGATCTTCGAACCTGTTTTTCGGCCTTAATTCACCTGTCTTGACATGGAAATGAACCAAACACGTCAAATTGCCCAATGAGAAATAAACGCACAAAACACATGTGAATATGCACACAAAAGTCCGTAAAAAGACACTTAAATTGACCTAAAAGTGTGTGTACTACCACGTGTACCAAATCTCCCCAAACTTAGACCTTTGTTCGTCCCGAACAAATAAAGAAAAAGAAGAAAGGACACTTGTTAGGGCATATTTAAGTAGCGAAATCGATTTCAGAAGAAATTTCCAAAAGTTAGGCAATCATGATAACATTGAGGATAAGAGATAGAGCCATATCAATTACTTTCAAGACTTGACACTCTCAACTTGAAATCCTTACCGGATGAGTGTATCTCTCGACTCTCAAGTGTATTGAATAGGTAGTATATACGCTCACATTGAAATGCAAAGAAGGTCTACCATAGGCTCGTCAATCATCTAAACTTCAACGTATACTCGACATGTGTGACAAAGAATAAAAAAAGTCTTTAACGGGTTGTAATGTTGGTTTGGGTTAAGGTGGGATAATTTTGGGTAGAAGTGACTATAAAATGGACTACATGAGTTAGCTAATCTCATCTACCCCTCAAACAACAATCACTCTACCTCACTCTTAATTCCTTAGTAAACCAATCCCAAAAATTGATTTCTTCTCCTTACCACAAAATCCACAACCTAAATGCTCTCTCAATTCTCCCTTGGGGTGTATTTTCTTTTGAATTTTTACAAGTTTGAGAACATCGATTGAAAGGCATTTACATTACTAGTCTCTCCAAATCAAAAGCAACAATTAAGTATATACAACTAACTTTTTCTTTTATTTTCTGATTTTTCGACTTTTTTCGATTTTCAACTTTTTATTTTATTTTTATACAACAAATATAAACAAAAATTGGAGAGGACTAGTATTCTTGATTTTTGCCTATTTTTGTAGATTCCCCTTCATCTTTCAACATAATTCCACTAGTCTATCCGAATTGACCCTAAAAAGATACTCGACTACCTTCCAACCGCCTCCCTCATACTCATGTAGTCCAATTAGGTTCAAAAGCTAATTGAAAGGGTTTCGACTTGTAGAGTTGGGCTATCAAACAAGAGGCTAAAAGCTCAAGGGGTTAACTAGAGGCAAATTTTCGATCTTTTGGTGAAAAAGAGTGTATTTTCAAGTTTGAAATAGGCTTAAGTCAAGAATTGCCTAAGATCATTTTCAATGTCACACACCGAATCATTCAAAATAGAGAATCAAGGCAAGTTCTAGAGACAACTAGATGAACACAATGAATTTCACACCGAAAGAAAGTTTAAATCACTCCAATTTTGGGAGTATCTTTTAAGGCTCAAAAACTCACTAGGCAACAATTTGATCAAAAGTTTGAATGTAAGCTCAATTTCGTCCCATAGCCTATCATGCTCTACCATGAGCCAAATTTTAAATTTTGATGAAAATTTTTGTCATCATTAACTGTTTGCCACATTTTCATTCCAAATTGGTCCAATCAACGTTTCCAAGCGGCCAAATCCGTACACCTACCACCCCCTCCCTAAACTTGATTGAAAATCAAAGTTTGTGGAAAGAAAGGGTACGGATTGGTGCTTAATGAACTCAACCATTTATTCAACACCATCCATCCTAATCTACTAAAAAATACAAAATTATTACTACTATGCATGTAGGTACCAAATCGAGCATATCAATAAAAACAAACTACAAAAGGATAACAATCAAACGTGCATGCCATGTGTTCGATGATATGCCACAACCAATTTCACCTCCAAAATTTAAAATTTGTCAACCCAATCATCATCCCACATCAACAATCATGTAAAGCCCAGAGCTATCACAACAAATTGAGTCCTAGAGTGCTCAAAACAAGTCGACATTGGCAAAAAAATCACAACAAAAGGTTCGTGTATAACCAATATCAATACAAAAGCTATTCTAGTACAAAATTCGCCCTTAATCTCACAAAAAATGTTCATGAATAGTAATAAAAGACTAAGGAAAAGGATAGCCAAACTTACTGGTCGGATTTAATCGAAAAAATTTGAAGTTTGATTTTTCGCGCCCTTTTCGACCCGACTCCAAATCCGAAAATTTTCGGGTGGAAATGTGTGTGGTGATGTGGGTGAGTGATGGTGTGAGTTTGAGTGATTTTGATTGAGTGAAAAGGGTGGATTTTGTGTGTGTGTGAGTGTGTGTTTCGCAAATTCGCGAGGAGAAGGGCGAGAAATGCCCTACCTCGCCCATGTCTGCTAATTTATACCTGGCAAATGGCCGCGGCCGAGGCGCAAAGTGTGCCGCGGCCGTGGCGAATGATCGAGCTTACCGCGGGCGTGGCATTGATATCCCACGACCGTGGCAATTCTTCCAGTGGGCTTCAGGGATTTTGGGCATGAATGGCCTCGGGCATGGTCTGGGAACACCACGAGCGAGGCTCTTTTTCACCGTGGCCGTGGGCTTCACTTGCCTCGGCCGTGGCCATTTGTCCAGAATGGGTTCACATTTTTCACTTCTTTGTGCCACGGCAGTTTCACATAAAAGCCTCGGGCGAGGCATACTTCGCCACGGCAGTGGTGTTTCTCCAAGGTAATTCCTCCATTTTGGACTCCTTCACCCCCATTTCACACTATCTCTTTGAATGACTTGTTTGGTACCTACACACATTTTAACCAAAACAATTCAAAATACTAAAATAATAGTAAAGCTACTAAACTATGAATTTAAAATGCGAGAAAACGAGTAACCGCCGGGTTGCCTCCCGACAAGCGCCTTTGTTTAATGTCGTTGGCTCGACGGAAGCTCTTTTAGCTCAGTGGTGGGTCTTCTACTCATTCTTCTTCACCGGAACTTTCTTGACATTTATCGAAATACGGCTTGAGCAAATGTCCATTCACTTTAAAAATCTTGCTCGTTTTACCGCTTTCTATCGCAATGGCCCTATGTGGAAATACCTTCTTGACAATGAATGGTCCAATCCATCTCGATCGAAACTTTTCGGGAAACAATTTTAACATTGAGTGGTACAAAGGTACCTTCTCTCCAACCACGAAATTTTTTCGGGAAATTCTTGCATCATAAAAGGCCTTGGTTTTCTCCATATATATCAATGCATTTTTGAAAGCCTCATTCCGAATTTCTTCTAGCTCTTGGAGTTGAAGTTTCCGGTGCACACCGGCTTCATCTAAGCTCATGTTACATCTCTGGATGACCCAATAGGCTTTGTGCTCGAGTTCAACCAGAAGATGGCATGGTTTGCCATAAACAAGGCGATATGGGGACATACCTATAGGAATTTTGTAGGCGGTCCGGTATGCCCATAAGGCATCATCAAGCCTCAAACTCCAGTCCTTCCGGTTTGGTTGGACGGTTTTCTCTAGCACTAACTTGATCTCTCGATTTGAAGTCTCGGCTAGCCCATTCGTTTGTGGATGATATGGAGTAGACACTTTATGCAAAACTGAATATTTCTTGAAGAGTGCTTCGATGGTCTGGTTGCAAAGGTGAGTACCCCTATCACTTATGATGGCCCTCGGGATTCCAAATCTAGCAAATATGTTGGACTTGACGAAATCCGGAACAATCCTTGAATCATTCGTACGAGTAGCCCTTGCTTCCACCCATTTGGACACATAGTCCACGGCCAAAAGGATATAAAGATTCCCATAAGAAGATGGGAATGGGCCCATGAAATCCATGCCCCAAACGTCGAGGATTTCGCATACCATGATTGGCTGTTGGGGCATTTGATTCCTTTGTGAGATGTTCCCCGTCTTTTGACAGTTATCACATGATTTGCAAAAAGTATAGGCATCCTTGAACAAGGTTGGCCAAAAGAACCCACTCTCGAGAACCTTGTGCGCTGTCCTCTTTGGTCCAAAGTGTCCCCCACATGCATAGGAGTGACAGAAAGCAAGTATCGATTGAGCCTCTGCTTCAGGACTGCACCTTCGTATCACTTGATCTGAACCATGTTTCCATAAGTACGGATCATCCCAAAAGTAGTGTTTCGCCTCGCTTTTCAATCTATCTCTTTGGGCCCTGTTCATGCTATCGGGGTATACTCCTCTCACCAAGTAATTTGCCAAGTTGGCATACCATGGGACACTCGAATCCGATGCCATGAATAACTGCTCATCTGGGAAGCTCTCCTTCAGGGGAAATTCGTCCTCCTCTTGTATCAATCGGCTTAAGTGATCAGCGACCGAATTTTTCTTTCCCTTCTTGTCTTTGATTTCCAAATCAAATTCTTGAAGTAGCAAAATCCATCTTATGAGTCTTGGTTTAGCTTCCTTCTTTGATAATAGAAACCGAAGAGCCGCATGATCAGAAAAAATGATAATCTTAGTACCAAGCAGATATGATCTAAACTTTTCTAAAGCAAAAACTATGGCCAAGAGTTCTTTTTCTATGGTAGTATAGTTTGCTTGTGCCGGATTTAGGGTCCTTGAGGCATAGTAGATCATATGGGCTGCTTTTTCCTTCCGTTGCCCCAATACAGCTCCCACTGCATAGTTGCTTGCATCGCACATTATCTCGAACGGCATTGTCCAATCAGGAGGTTGGATAATGGGGGGCGATGTAAGGGCCTCCTTGAGCTAATCAAAGGCGATCTTGCAATCAGTCGACATCTAAAATTCAACGTCCTTTCGCAATAGCCGACACATAGGGGCAGAGATCTTTGAAAAATCCTTAATGAAATGCCTATAGAAACCTGCATGGCCAAGAAACGATCGCACTTCCCGCACAGTTGCGGGGTAAGGCAGGGAAACAATAAGATCAACTTTAGATTTATCAACTTCAATGCCTTTTGATGAAATTATATGCCCAAGAACGATGCCTGCTCAACCATAAAATGGCATTTCTCCCAATTCAACATAAGATTTGTTTCTATGCACCTTTTCAGAATTTTAGCAAGATTATCAAGACATTTTTCGAAAGACTCACCATACACGCTAAAATCGTCCATGAAAACTTCAATAATATGCCCGACATATTCGGAAAAGATACTTACCATGCACCGTTGAAAGGTGGCCGGAGCATTGCATAGCCCAAATGGCATTCTCCTCCATGCAAAGGTACCGAAGGGACATGTAAAAGTGGTCTTCTCTTGATCTTCTGGGGAAATGGCTATTTGAAAATACCCGGAGTATCCATCCAAGAAGCAGTAGAAGGAATGCCCGGCCAACCTCTCGAGCATTTGGTCGATGAATGGCAAGGGGAAGTGATCTTTGCGGGTCATGGCGTTCAGTTTGCGGTAATCTATGCACACCCTCCACCTGGTTTGCAAACGGGTGGGAACCAATTCCCCGTCTTTATTCTCCACTACTGTCACTCCCAACTTTTTGGGCACGACTTGTGTTGGGCTCACATATTTGCTATCCGATATAGGGTAGATAATCCCAACATCGAGTAGCTTGATAATTTCCTTCTTCACCACCTCCATCATAGGTGGGTTAAGTCGCCTTTGGGGTTCCCGACTTGGTTTTGAATCCTCCTCAAGTAGAATGCGGTGCATACAAAGAGATGGACTAATGCCTTTGATGTTGGCAATAGTCCAACCAATCACTCCCTTGTGTTCTCCAAGGACCTCTATCAAGGATGCTTCTTGGCTTGGAGACAACTTGGATGAGATGATCACCGGTAGTGTCTCATTCGCTCATAGGTAAGCATACTTCAAGTGGTCGGGAAGAGATTTGAGCTCAAGAGTCGGGGCCTCCACTGTAGAAGGTAACATCTTCTTGTGTGTATCCGGAAGTGGGATGAACTTTTGCGCATATTTTGGTGGGGATGACTTAGGTGTATGCATTTGTGCCACTGTTTCCACCAATGCCTCATTAGTTTGCCAAACCTCTTCTTTTCCCTCCTCTAGATGAGTGGTAAGCGCAACTTCCATTGGGTCCCTACATGACAACTCAAACAACTTCTCCACAAGTGGATCAATAACATCAATGGAAAATACGGAATGAACATCCTCCGGGAACCGCATTGCATCAAAGATATTGAAATTGACAATTTGACCATCAAATTCCATCATGAGGGTGCCCTCACGAACATCGATCTTGGTTTGGGAAGTATTTAGAAATGGTCTTCCCAACAAGATCGGTGTGGGCATTGATGGATCGGTTTGCATGTCCAAAACATAGAAATCAGCGGGAAAAACGAGTTCATCAACTTCAACTAGCACGTCCTCGATCACCCCATCGGGATACGAAGTGCTTCGGTCGGCTAGTTGAATGACGACTCTTGTTTCCTTGAGTGGTCCCATATTTAAAGAGTGAAAAATTGAACGAGGCATAACGTTGATTGATGCTCCTAGGTCTAGCATAGCATGTTCAATCCGTTGGTTGTTTATTTTGCAAGGAATAACAAACATACCGGGATCTTTGCATTTCTGCGGGAGCTTTTTTTGGAAAACCGCAGAAACACTTTCCCCCATGATCACTGTTTCATTCCCCTTGAGCTTCCTCTTGTTAGTGCACAAGTCCTTGAGGAACTTAGCATATCTCGGAATCTGCTTAACGGCATCAATCAAAGGGATGTTTACTTCCATCTTCCGAAACACTTCTAGAATGTCCCGATCCTTGTTTCTATCTATTACCCTCTCGATTTGACTTGGGAAGGGAAGTGGTGGAGTAGGAATAGGCTGTTCAGGGGCCACGGCCGAGGCATTAGTGGCCGTGGCCGTGGTGATTCTTCCAGATTGGTGGCCTGTTTGTTACTGAAGAAGGCCGCGGCCGTGGCAGTCAGGGGCCGCGGCCGAGGTGTCCACCACGGGCGAGGCAACTGCCACCTCGGGCGTGGTAATTTTTCCAGTAGGCTTTCCTTCGAATTGCTCAATTTAACCACGGCCGAGGTCTCCTTGTGTCTCGGGGGTGTCATGTTCTTCAGTAAAGTTTCCCTCTTTTTCATCATCCTCTTCACCCCCAAAGTGATGCCCGGGCTTGTTAGGCTCTCCAAGCACCACCCTGCTCCTCAGGGTGATTGCACTGACGTTTTTGGGATTGATTTTTGGTTGAGCCGGAAGTTTGCCACTATTTGTACTTTCAAGTCTCGATACTGCTGAAGCTATCTGACTAACTTGATTCTCTATGCTCTGAAATCTCGAACTCGATTCATTTTGCAATTGAAGCATGCTAGTAGCTAAGCTTTTAACAATGTCCGAAAGAGATGGATCATAGGGTACCTGCTCGGGTGGCTGTCTCTGCTGGAACATTCCCCTAGGAAAAGGGGGTCGGTTGTGCCCACTGTGATCACCTTGTTGATTCATGCTTGGATTCTGATTGCCATATTTGAAATTCGGATGGTCCCTCCATCCCGGGTTATATGATTGTGAATAAGGATCATACTTCCTCCCGGATGAGTTAGGATTGAAGTTGTGAACCGCATTGGCATGAGCCTCCATCTCTTCTCCGAGAATAGGGCAAGTTTCAGTGGAGTGCTCGGTTACTTGACAGATTCTGCAAGGCTTTGGAGTGGAAGTGCCAACCGAAATCACTTTCTTCACTAAGTCGGTAAGCTGATCCAACCTCTCTTCAACACTTGAGTCGATCACATCCTTGACTCGTCTCACCAGCTCTTTACATCCGAACTGTTGAGTATTGGCAGCCATCTTGGAAATCAATGCCCGAGCCTCGGTAGGTGTCTTATCAACCAGAGCCCCTCCGCTCGCCGAGTCAATCATATTCCGATCCGTCAAACACAATCCCTCGTACCAGTACTGGATTAGCAACTGTGGGGAGATTTGGTGAGGTGGAAAACTCCCTATAAGCTTCTTAAATCGCTCCCAGTACTCATACAGTGTTTCCCCTTGCATTCGCCTCACTCCTCTAATTTCCTTCCAGATGTTGGTGGCTCGAGAAGCTGGAAAATACTTTTCAAGGAACTGCGTTTCCATGTGATCCCAAGTGGTGATTGATCCGGGTGGTAAGTAGTACAATCAATCCCTAGCAAGATCCTTCAGTGAAAACGGAAATGCTCGAAGCTTGATTTGTTCTTCCGTCACTCTCGATGGCTTCATGCTCGAACAAACCACATGAAACTCTTTAAGGTGTTTATGAGGGTCCTCTCCGGACAACCCATGAAAGGAAGGTAGGAGGTGGATGAGCCTCGATTTCAGCTCGAAAGCAGTATCGTTTCCTATAGCTGGGAAGGTGATGCACAAGGGTTCTTGAGCAACCCTTGTGTTGACCAATTCCTTCATTGTTCTTTCCTGACCTTGATCTTCAGCCATTTCTTCTAAGTTGATGATCTCTTCACCCCTTAAATTCAATACTTCGACTCCTTCTCGGACTTGCTCCAAATCTCGAGCTCTCCTTCTCAATTCTCGTTCATGTTCTACAATATCAGGTTCAAATAACAGTCCTTTTTCTCCTTGCGAATGCAAGAACATTCACTACGAGTAAATAAAAATAAAGAAATAAAGTAAGATTATAAAATTACTAATCTAAACAATAAAATAACTATATATGTAATTAACCATGATGCTTGATCAACAAATCAACACTATTCTATCGCCGTTCCCCAGCAATGGCGCCAAAATCTGGAAGGTTTCGTTGTCACCTCCAAATTAAAGTATAAAATTATACTAACCTTATCAACTATTCTAACTAGTAGAATGGTAAATAAGGGTCGATCCCACAGGGAACGGCCGAACAGTTTTGATTCTGATGCCAAGCAATTTATAATTAAATATGCAAGAAATAAATACTTAAGAAAGCAATAAAGGTTGGGGGGACTTGATAATGGAATAACAATCTACTAGTAATAAATAAAGACAACTAAACGAAATTAAACGCATTTAACATTCGAATTCAAAGAAACAAATAATCAAAGACAATAGAAGAGATTTTTTTCGATTTTTGGTTTTCAAGTAATAAAACGATCCACCCATGATCATGCTTCCCCTTGGTCTTAGACGATTCATGCAACTATGTTAATGCCCGATTAAATTGTGATTCAAGCCCTTATCTCAAGGCTATTAACAAGCTCTAATAGCCTTGTTGTCCCTTAATCTTAGTTAATCAAAATAAGCTCTTCAACTAACCCTATTCAATTTAATCGAATCCTCGAACAAGCTCTCTTAGATTCAATAATCAAATACATTAAATACTAAGACAACGAGATAAATTTAACATAAAACTTGCAAGCTCGGTTTTAGTGGTTGAACTTTGTGTTATCACCAATAAATATTTATTGTTTGCTATAGATGAGTCAAAATCACTACAATTACGGATAGCTACCCCGAGTACTAGAAACACATTCACAAATCCCTTAAAGGGTGATCAATCCAATAATCAATTCATAAATGTGACTCAATAACAGCAAATAACACAAAACACTTGAATACACAATATTTTCGGTAACATTAACCGCAATAATCACACAATGTCTTCAACTCAAGGTTCCACAATGATCAAGGGTGAACTAAAGGGTACTAGCCACCCATTTTACCTAATACAATCAGCAAATAAATAGAAACATAAGAAAACATGATAAATTTAAAGATTAAACCAAGAACTTTGGGTTGAGGATGAATTGGCCTTCAATCTTCTTCCCAATGTGTTCTTGAGGAGGATGGAGGCTCCAAAGTGGCTGGAATTGTGTTCTAGAATAGGTCAATTTCGAATTAGAGGATATATATATATATATATATATATATATATATATATATATATATATATATAGGGGAGAAAGTGTTAGCTCTAATTTAGGCAAAAACGTGTTTCGGTTTTTAAAACAGGGAACCCCGCCACGGGCGTGGTACAAAGCTGGCTGCGGGCGTGGTGAAAACAAGGGTTTGGGCCCAATTTGGGGCCGCGGCCGTGGTCCAGTAACCATCTCGGCCGTGGTCTTGGTTGGGCTGGATTTGCCCTTCTTCTGGATCTTTGGCGACGGCCGCGGCTGATTCTGACCGCGGTCGTGGGGCTTGGCTCGCCACGGTCGTGGCATTGGACTGCCTCGGTCGTGGCAGGTAATGCAGCAATTTGGCCCTCTTCTGGAGGATTTACCACGGCCGTGGGCTGGTTAGCCTCGGCCGTGGCCTGAGCCACGGGCGTGGCATCATCACCTCGGGCATGGTTCCCTGTTTTTCCTTGTTTTCTTTTTCCTTTGAGCTCGAATTGTCAATTTGAGATCTTTGAACCTGTTTTTCGGCCTTAATTCACCTGTCTTGACATGGAAATGAACCAAACACGTCAAATTGCCCAATGAGAAATAAACGCACAAAATACACGTGAATATGCACACAAAAGTCCGTAAAAAGACACTTAAATTGACCTAAAAGTGTGTGCACTACCACGTGTACCAATTATTTTATTTCTATATAAGTTAAAAATTGTTCATATAAATTAATTTAAATATATATTTATCAGAAATAAGGGCCCAACTTTATTTTCACACGGGACCTCTCAAAGTATTGGACTGGCCTGCTTGTCAATGGCTAGTTTTAATATGCATGTCTCATTTGCAAAGAGTACCAGGAACAAAACATAGAAATTTGAAATAGCCCACAGAAAGATCAATGTCATTACAAATAAGGGTTTGCAATTGCAATTGTTAATGCATGGTTTTTATCAAAAAATATGACCACATCAAAAAAGCACAAACGGTTTTAGTTGGCCTATGACAATGCCAAATGCACAAATTCTCAGAGAGAGATAATTACAAATAAAAAAGATCTCAGAATACTAAAACTTAGTTTGGGTACATCAACTACAAATATGCCAACAATTCACTTTTTCTTCCCTAAGTTCTTGCTTGGGCATGCCTCATGTATACCTCCCCTATTGGGTTTGGTGACAAAAATAAAGAAGATTGATGGCCTACATTGTTTTGAGTGATGAACTTGAGAATCTCTTCTGAGTATTTTAGAGATGGTTGTCCCACATTGGTTTTGAGTTCAAGGTTGAAGGCTTATTATGGCTATAAAAGAAGACCCTTAACTTTGGTTTCAAGTGCACCAATCAAATACACTTTAGCCTTGTATTTGATTCTTTCTGAATTCCTTTCTTGTATTCTCTTTAGAGTTTTTCTCTAGTATAGAGAGTTGGGAGAGGTGTGAGTCATTAAAGATTTGTCATAGTATGTTAGGATTGGTGTGGGGAGAGGGAAAGTCTGTGTGATTGTAAAAGTTCACATAATGGTATTTTTCTTTCCGGTGGGTCGTGGTTTTTTCTCCGATTTTGGCATTTCCACGTTAAATTCTTATGTTGTGGTTTGTTTTATCTTTCGTCTTATTTCTTGTTTATTATTTTACTTGCCCCTAAGGATGAATGTGGGTCGGTAGGTCCCAACATCCCCTAGTAACAAACCTCGTACCTTCATTCATAAAATATAACATGATTTTGTTGATGCTTTAGGATTTCTTTGTCTTTGTTGTAACTAAGCGAACATGGATGGCCCATGATTCCTCTACCACAAGAAAAAACACAGCCTCAGGGGATTTATACAAAAGTTGTTTCAAAACAGAGGATTTTCATAAATAGGGGGAATACCTTTGATTTGGTGATTGTGTGAGAAGTTTGGGTCTCAATCACTGGTTGGCTTACATGTTCATCTTGATCATCATTAAACACTTGCTAAAATACATGGAGATTGAACAAATCACCAAGCCTACAACTGCTCACAATATTCTGGAATCCAGAAGGGTTCATCTTTGAACCCTGTTTGTTAAGCACCAATTCAATAGACACAACAATTTCAACATAATACATTTACTAAAAGATGGAAGCTAAAATAATTGACCATAATTTATACCTGGGGATTTTTAGATGCAACATCACCTTGAGTGTTCTTTTGTCTACCATTATTTGATGCATTATGATCCTGACAAATCAGAATCACATTCTTTGAGTCGCAAGATAATACATTTCTTAAATTTTAAAATAAGTCACCCTTTGGAACTAAAAATTTACCTGCTGTAATACTTTAGCATTTCTTGTGTGTTTAACAACTTGGTCTTCTATTTCAGTAGATTGGATATTGCCCCACTGTGATGCAAGAAAAAAAAGGACAAAATTTGTTGTATAGTTTAAGTACATTAACTTAGAATCCATAATTAAAGACGCATGTGCTAAATAATATCATACATTCTCACAACCCTTGTTGTTATAACCTGCTAACTCACACTTGCTACATTTTGCATTCTTCTGTTGCTTTTTCAAGGTGAATAGATCCTTGCCTTGAGGCATACCCCTATTTCTCTTCCTCTGTTTTAGAGCAGGTTCTTCTGGTTCCATCCTTCTAGCCGTAGTGGCCTCCCAACGCCCCTAATTTGGAGGCAATGGAGGGATGTAAGCAGTCTTCTTCACTCATCCCTCCCATTGATAGGTATGATCGATATTGCATAGGCAAACTGGATAACTTCAATCCTATAGCAAGAGTGTACATAATCCTCAGGGTTTTTTTTTTCTAGACAGTGTATTGCACACATGGCATGTTCATGTTCAAAATGAACTTGCTCTTTGGGCATAACACTTTTTTCCACCTATTTCCGCACTCTTGCATTCTCTTCATCAATCAATGCATGATCCCTTCCAGCACTGAAATTATAGGCAACTCTCTATCCTTTAGAATATTTGAGAGGACTCACAGATGTTTTTCAAGAGCAAGTCACATCTTGGAATTATATTAAAATATGACCTGCTCGAAGTAGTCGGCTACAGCCTCATCCATGTTCCTTATTGCATCCAAGGCTGTATTGAAATCATTAAAGGTGATGGCCTTTGTAGCCCTCCAAACAACCATTTTCAAACGGTGCATCCTAAAATCCTTGTTTCTTAAGTTTCCATATAGGTGCCTAACACAATGCCTATGGGCTTCATGTGGTAGAATGCTTTCTACAACCCCAAGAAGACATTTTTGTTTGCCAATCACAATAGTCCACTCGCCATCCATTACATGTTTAAATAAGTTTTCAAGATTGTAAAAAACCAAAGCCCAATTTGTCCCCATTTTCTATGCAAACCACAATATAAGCTATGGCATAGATGTTATTGTTTTGGTTTACCCCTACAACAGCTAGGAGCACCCCCTCCCCCATGAGGTCCCTTCAAATGCTTACCATCCATACAAATTATGGGTCTGCAAGCAACCAAAAACCCATTCTTCAATGCCCCTAGACACATATAGAATCTATAAAAACTATTATCCCCTGTTGAATTATCAATCCCTAGAATCGGTGTTCAATTAGGATTGGTTCTCCTAACTTCTTCTATGTAATCCCAGATTAATTTGTACTGATCATATGGATTCCCCTCATTTTCTTCACTAACAACTTCCTGGTCCTATAAGCCTGGTAAGAGGTACATGACATTTAAGCCGCTTGATCATGTCTTGTCTAAACCCTTCAGTAGTCCTGGTTTTATCAATCTTAAAATGATATCCAAATTTACCAGGTAGCCATGAAGACTTCAGACTTCTAACCTCATAACTAGGTGCACAAGTGATCTGTAACATATCTCCTAATTTGGAAAGAGTTACAGTCTACCATTTTTGGGGCATGAATCTCCCACTTACACTATCCATCCTCACACTTGGCATACAACCTTACTTTATCATTCTTAGGGAACAAAAATTTCTTGTGCCTGAGATTTCTAGGGATCAAATGCCTCTCTACACTCTCTTTTAGTGCTAAAGATTTACCCTAGACGTATTTCAAGGTTGTAAACAGTACTTGACCTGAAAATAGGATACCTAGGTTGTTCAGCCTCACTCCTTGACTCTAACACTCTCAAAATCATCCTCACTACTCACAAAATCCCCATCCTCAGAGTCTTCATCTACCCTGGCCTTATCCACACCCTGGTCAATATTTTCTCAGAAAAGATTGTTATCATCTTCATCATAATCTAACTTAAAGTCTCAATCACTATCCTCAAAATCACAATCAGAGTGCTTCTCCAGACTCATCAACCAATTGCCTACCCTTCCCTCCCTCACAATCACTTTTTTTATTTTCCTTACCTTGAACTGTCTTTCTCTTTTACCGATGCCCTCCCTCTCAATCATTTTTTCCTTTCATTTCCCTCAACTATCTTTTCCTTACCATTTCCCTTGCTCACAGGATAATTTCTAGGTTCCTTAACCACCTTTACCAACTACATCTGCCCATTTTCTTACCTCTCCCACATCAGTCACCTTAACCGTTTCCCCACAACCGCTGTCACAAAATTCACCAGTTTTTTTTTTTTTTTTTTTTTTTTTTTTTTTTTTTAAAACAATCGTGATAAATACATAGAATAAAGGCAGGGAGTATAAAATACGTTGTTTCGTGATACTTTGAATATCTCGCGAGTACTACGTATTTACCGTGAGAACTTTGGTAAAACTCGGCGAATATGGTTTTGGCGTATTGATTGAATCTGACTCTGTCTGTTGACCAAATTTGAACTTTACAATCTAAATTCAAATCCCGTTACCTCCGCAATTCTGCAATGAAAGAGAATCAAGAGATTAAGTTTCTCTTCTCAAATTCTAAATTTCCAATAAGATTTTCATGAACGAAATTGCACGCACATATCTGATATCTCAACTCCATATTTTATTTTTCTGAAATTATAAATAAAAGATTGATTTTTATTATTAATAATGAGTACTCAAAAAAGAAAAAAAAAATATATACACTTCTCTTCATTCTTCTCCAATAACCAATTGTGCTTTTCGTGCAGAAGTTTGCAAGAAAAAACACCATTTATTAAAGAAAGTCGAATATCTTAATATCAAGGTATGAAATGTGATCCATGAATTTGCTTATATAATTTATGATTCTTTAAAAGTAATTTGCAGATTTATATGTTATGTTGGGATATGTCCCTGGTTAGAAGGCATACAGGGTTTTTGATATAGAATAGGGGAATGTGTTTGTTTCCAGGGATGTAAGTTTTATGGAACACATCTATCCATATAAACAAGCTTTGCTAGTTACTGTTCAACTTACTATACCTCTACCACAATACCTTATGACATTGAAGTTCCTCATCCTGATAGGTCACCTAATTCAATACCAATATGTGGCATACTGCCACCTACACCCCTTATTTAGGCGAAGTACGAGAGTCCAAGCCTAGTTACTTGCAGGATTATGTGACCCAAGTTACACAACAAGAAAATTGTTGTGCTATTATCTTTGCTTGTCCACATACTCTTGAGGTAGCCTTTTCCACTCCCACACCTGATTTTTACCAACAATATTTGGTTTTTGTGGCACAAATCAATGCAATAACAGAGCCATATAGCTATGACCAGGTTTAGACTCATCTGGAATGATAGCTTGCCATGGACAAAGAATTAAAGGCTCTAAAGGATAACAACACTTGGGAATTGGCTTTCTTACCTCCCAATAAGAAAACCATTGGCTACAAATGGGTCTTCAAAATATGTGAAACCCGTATGGCCAGTGGATCAAAGCCCTGTTAGTAGCAAAGGGCTATCATCAAGTTCAAGGAGTCTATTACATGGATAACTTTTTTCTCATTTCCAAGCAAGGTACTCTGAGGATTCGAATTGCCTTCACCACCTTAAAGCAGTGGTCCCTATGCCAGCTTGATATAAATGACGTTTTCTTAGACCGTTACCTCAAAGAAGAGGTATACATTCTACCACCGGTAGGTTATGCCAAAGCTTCTTCTAGACAAGATCATAAGCTTAGTCAGAGCCTATATGGCCTCAAATAAGCATCTAGATAGTGGATTACAGAGTTTTGTGACAAGTTGTTTCGTTATGGTTTTGTGCAGCCACAAAATGACCACCGCCTATTTACTTGGACTATGGGGGCTTCCTTTATGGCCTCGGTTGTTTATGTTGAAGATGTAGTCCTTACAGGAATTGACATTACTTTGTTGCATGACTTGAAGGTGTTTCTGGACAAAGCCTTCACTATCAAAGATTTAGGCTTTGCTAAGTACTTCCTTGGGATTGAGATAGTGCGTTCCAAAATGTGTACTTATCTTCATCAGCGAAAGTACATGCTAGACATACTTCGTGACACTGGCATGTTGCAAGCCAACAGATTCCCCTTCACTCTTTGGTCTTAAGCTCTCTTAATAATGTTGTTCCTCGATATTGGTGCCTGGTTGGGCGTCTTCTCTATTTGAACATGATTCGACCCAATGCCATGTACGCCATCCAACAACTTGCCCAATACATTACTAGCCCATGTACTGGACATTGGGAAACTTCTATGTACCTTCTCCGTTATTTACGAGGGTCTCCAACTAAGGGGTTGTTCTATCCGACTGTTGGCGACCTTGCCCTTACATAATATAGTGACACGGACTTGGGTTCATGTGCTGACACCAGAAAATCTTTGATTGGTTATTGTATGTTTCTTGGGCGATGCCTTGTCTCCTGGAATACCAAGAGACAATTTACCGACGTTCGGGCTTCAGCGAAAACCGAATATAGGATGTTGGCTAGTAAAACTTGCAAGCTTACTTGGATGGATTATATTTCTACCGATTTGGGTCTATGCATCCCCTATCCAATCTCCCTATGGTGGGACAACTACTTGACGCTTCACATTGTTTAAAATCTCATCTTTCACGAGCGTACCAAACTTATCAAGATAGATTGCCATCTGGTTAAAAACAGGCTTAAGGAAGGGTTCTTACTTTTGCAGTATGCATCTACCAAGTTGAAGCTTGCCGACGTTCTAACTAAACGCCTTGATGGCTCCCAAGTTGAGTTCCTAATCTCCAAGTTGGGTATGATTCTTACCATCCTCCAATTTGACGAGGGGTGGGGGTGGAGGGTAGGGGTGGAGGAATATTGAAGACATTGATATGTCGAAGACTAGCTGACGTGTCCAACGACTAGCTAGACAATTAAGCACTCTTTACTTAGGCATAAATTAGCATGCACATGCATGACACATGTTGTGTGCCTCTAGAAGTTTCTAATAGCAATTACCACTTTTAATATTCTCTATAAATTGCAGGCACTTGACATTTTGTAAACTTGATTTTACTGATAATATTTAATATGAGAGTTTCAGATATTTTGAGCAGTAGCTAGGTTGTTAGCTGTTCTTCGCATACCTGAGCAAGTTTTGGGTTCCAATATCTAACATAGAGCCCAAAACTGAGATTTTGGTCATCCCATAGTTAGAGACAACAATTACCATCTCAAAAAGATAAAGTTAGGTTTAAATATGGAAATTATAAAATTGGAAACGAAAAAATCAAATTTAATATTTCTATACAAATTTATCAATTGAAGGTAAAATTTCCTACATTTAGAATTTGGAATTACCAATGATGTGCATATTAGTTTGCTATTAATTAACAAAAAGTTTAAATATTAATATATCATAAAAACCAATTTAGAGACTTTTAAATAGTTTGGAGTTAATGGAGGTTCTTAATCGACGTGTATAATTTTATTGGCTAATAATAATTTTTAATTATCTAAATTGATGGCAAATTCAACAGGTAACAAGTTGCATATGAGTTATTTATTCAATGGTTAAGATTTATAAAAGTTGAATTCAATGGTCCAGATCTCAAATGTATTAATACATCTAGTGTATGTTAGAAGTTCTCTTCTTTTTAATATTGTTTAGTTTTTTAAATACTTCTTAATACATGGAGTACTATTCCTAAAGTATTCAAAAAAGTTTTATTTAACAAGCCAGTTTGTAAAAGAAAGAAGTTCAAATAACTATTTTCTAGAAGAATATTATTTTCTTACTTGGTAAAATCTTGATTATAGTGGTATAGTGGGCATATGATCAATTCCGTATATCTATATTTAGATGTTAATATGCTATTGATATGTTGTACTTCCATCATCGAAATAACTTTTCGAGTACAACCACATGTCCTTAGATATGTACACTTCATATTTAATGGTTGTTTTGGTATCAACAAAAATAAAGAATTGTTTAGGGATGATTTTATTTTCTTCCTTTGTATACGAGGTCTTAACAATAAATGTATATATCTTTTTTCTCTTTTTTAACAGCTTTAAGTCGATAGTATTAGTTATTTTTTTTGAATTAAATAATGTAGTTTTGCTACTTGATATCTGTATTTCGATTTATTATGTACTAGATATAGATATATTTGTTTTGAAATGATATATCTTCTTGATTGATAAAAATGTATTTTTTTAATTAAAGAATAAAGATCTTATTACTTAATCAATGTCCTTAAGTAAGACTCTCAATCCAATCAAGACAAATAGGCCCCATCCATTCCAAACATACGGATAGGCCGAAAAGAAAAAAATGCGCCAAAAGATGCACAACAGAATAACACGAGCGCACCATATGCTCAATGCCTAAAAACACGTCCGTACCAAGTAAATTCTGGATCTCCTCCACAATGAAGCCATTATAATCCAAAGGTCATCCATGTTCTGTGACTGCATCCACAACTTCTAAAGAATAAAAAAACACACGAACCTACTCAAAGCCACAATCCGCACCAAATAAAACTAGACTACCACTACGACCCACAAGGTCAACAAAAAACATACCCAAAAAATTAATTATAGCAAATAGAAACATAAATTTTAGAGACACCAAGAGAAATAAGAGACGGGTCCTTATTGATAATAAGCTGCTGGAGATTTTAGAATGCAGATTGGTCCCCAAGCCCTCATGCATTCCACGCGATGCAATTCAGAGTTTTAGGCGCCAGTCGGTGTTGGGAATCACTAGACACCGTCTCTGAAGTAGTATCATCAATGTCCATCAGACTCAGCTGAAGCCTTGTTTTCGCCACCTACCTACGACTTCAAGTGATCCATCCAGTCGCCATATTCTCCATAGGGAAATTGTGAGCTCCCACTGCCCAATATGGCGCTCCAGATGAATCTCTCATACAAACAAGCATCGTTCAATCTGCTAGCACCTCTACCAACCACAACATCCTCCGCTTCTGCTGCTGCCAAATTCAGAGAATTCCATAAGGCCACTAAGGGTTGGACATCATCTGACGCCATGAAGAAGACAGACAAAAATATGGAGGATGAAACTTCAAACACGAAAAGAATAACAGAGAAAGATATCACAAGAAGACTAGAAAAAATCTGATGGATGAGAGAACCATATAAGCCGGAAAAGATATGGCTGCAGTGTGATGACACACGCTAGACAAAACCCTAAGGAGATAAAGGAAAATTAATTTTCGCAAGCTTCAATTCCCCTTTTCAAAGAAAAAATGTACATAAAGGAAAGTGTATTTTTCCTTCATCTATTGGGTGTGGATATTGGTCGATTTATTTATTTAAATTTTTTTGGTTGGAAAAAAGGAAATTGTATATATTCGTGCATTTTATTTATAAGTTTCTTATTATCACTATTTTATAATATTATTAACTTCGTAAATTGGTGTGATAATTCCTGATGCATCCTCATAGAGCAAGAGTCAAATAGCACAATGGAATATGACAAGATAAGAACGACCCAATAATATGACCTGATAACAAAAAAGTTTTAGTCATAATTCTTCATTTTCGTATGTTAATAATAAACTAAAATAGTTATCATAAACATGATATGGTTGCACCATTTACGACTTATGCGAAAAAATATGAGTGAAATTACCGATGTCAGTATTATTAATTTGAAGATATATTAATTAAACATTTTAATGTTATTCCATCTATATACGACTATATAACTATAATCCTACTTAATGTAATAATGGAACAATATATATTTAGAAATTGTATAATTTTCCCACCCATTTCATATTTCTAAATTGGTCTGTAGTACTTTTGGTTCAATTATGCATAAATATTTAGCCATTTCTTGTGTGCGTGCTGGTGCGATTTTATAGTCATTAACACACAATTAATGGGTAATCTACGTTTAATGTTAATAATACTTTCTCAATGTTGCACAAATCTATTTCTGGTATATATCCTGATAGGAATTCATCAATATACGCCCCGCGATGTGTAGGGCGTGTTTCATTGATTTCCCCATTTAAACATTTGTTTCCTAATTTTTTGTTAGTTGCTAATTTTTTTAGATGATTTACAATTACACAATATAAGTATAAATCTAAAATATATCTAAATATAAAATCACATATATGTGGATAAAAAAATTAATTCCGATGGAGAGGAATATGTCAAGTCTTTGACCCTTCCATATCTAGAGCACAATGACACATTTGACAAGAAAGTAAATTAGATTTAATTTGACATACAAAATACATAGACGTACAAAATGCTAAAATAGCTATCAAAGCATTATCATAATTTTTATATATACACAATTATCATAAAATCGGGAGTTTTAAATCCTAACTGATAAGCTTACAATACAAATATTTCATAGACATTTAACACAACAAATCGAACATGTAAAACCATAAAAATAAGATTGAAAATAAATCGCAAATTATGCGATACATATATCACACATATAGCAGATATGTTTCACAATCGAAGCAAATAGAGAATCAAAACCTATCAAACAAGATGGATATTTGACCTAGCTGATATCCCCCAAAATCACAAGATGTCATGGAAAAGATTTTCGAATCATATCAGTGCTCAAGTTTACCAAGTCCACCTTTCGGGAAAATACACAATGCTCCAAAAGGTACCACCAATTTTTCACAGTGAATGTACTTTTTACCATGTATTTTTGTCATACAAAAGTAATTTTATGGTTTTCAAATTTGCTATTGAGTTTTAGTTATACAAAGATCCAAATTCGTTTTTTTTTTTTTTTTTTCGTTTAAGTTAGATTCTAAAACACAGAACATGTTGGTAACATAATTATCACTAGAAAAAATATAAAGATGGTTTATTTAGTAAACCTTCTCTTATTTGCTCTTAGAGAGATCCCTCTCCTCATAGTACTTCAAATATATATTATTATTGACCATTATAGATCATCATATCATGCAAACATAAAGAAAACAAATACTACTCTGATCAGGAAAAAAAGTAAGCATGACATAACACAACTCAACTTATTTTTAGCCATATTTTGTTGTTGTCTAACTCAATTTTAATTTTCTGATAGTAACAATTTTTCTTGCCAAAATTTTCACGCGTTTCCTTTTTTTCAAAGGATAAATTATAAAGAAAATGGTTGGAAAGAGAGAGAGAGAGAGAGAGAGAGAGAGAGAGAGAGAGAGAGAGAGAGAGAGAGAGAGAGACTTATTTTCAATATTATTTGTAAAATAAATAATTATAAACAATCAATAATTAGAAATTTTTTAGATCTGGAAGGTCTAATTATGAATACATCTTCCATACTATCTCTACCATAGGTGACACCAATAACATTGTCAAACTAGCTAGAAAAGATGGTTCATAAATTTGAATAATAAAAATGTAGTATTACACATTTAAATCATTTATGACAATGATTTAATATATATGAGATTATTGAAAGTCATAACAATGACGCTTTTTTTCCATAAAAAATTCTAGAATCAACAACGAAACTACAATCCTAACATAGTCTCATTGTCGCTTCAAGTTAAAAACATTCTCTCTTATAATTAGTAGTATCTAAAAAAACGAAAAAAGAAAAAAGCAAGATCACATCTATTGTCTAATACATAAAAATGTTACGACAAATTAAAAATCAGTTTTTATACTCTAAGATATTATAAATCTATTGTTATAAACATATAAATTAAAATATGAATAAATAGAGGAGATATATTTTCCAATGAGAAACAATGAAAGAGAGGAAAATAACCAAAAACGGTTAAAACTTACCTCAAATTACTTGCATTGCAGAAATTGAACCAATTATATACATCTTAATCGCCACAATATCATCTACGAGATATAGTTACATTAAATTCATAAATGTACTGACATGAAAAAGATATAACTTAATGTCCCCAATGTCAACATCCTGCTAACATAAGTACATTCAAATTAAATTTTGCTTCAATGATGAAAATCCATAGACCAAATAATCAAAAGTAGGATCATTGGAACATGAAGCATTATAGGAGTTCCTACCTAGCTGTGATATGTACTAATTGTTTAATATAAAGGAAGTTTAGTTTCAGTAAGTTATGCCTCATGTAACTTTGTGAAAAACAAGCATGAATCTAGGGAGTAAGAATATAACAAATAAGAAATATAAGAATAATTTGTGCATGCATGATATTATTTCAAATTTTATTAAAATTATATTTTCCATAGAGTAACAAAGACCCTGAAAGCCTAAACGTCGATTCATAAATCTTTCAAGTCCATTTAAACTTTTCATTGTTATATACACAATAGAAGCACCATAACTTCATTATCTTTTCTAGGATGTGCCGAAGTCCGTGTTTGGGCAGCTATAGTTGTCAATGGAACTATACAACGCATAAATCTTGATTATTTAAGCTTGGATCTGTAAGATTTTGTGGCCTACGTGCCATCGAATTAAGTTATTGAGATATTTTAGATATCTTTACGGTTTAAATAAAATTAATTTTTCAAATAAGTTTTGGTCAATGTTTATCTGATAAGATATGATTTTCACGTTGATAGACTGTGAACAAATAGCAATCCTAATTGCATTATAATTCTAATCCTATCAGGAATCGGTTCTCTATCCTCCTATAAAAGATAACAAAGTCACATAATTTCTATTACCTAATTTATTCGCATAAATGCTCTGTTCTAAAAGAAAGGTCAGGAGGGAGAAATCAATTTCTTCCGTCAATCAATTTGCTTGGCACATAGAGAAATCAATCCGTAGAAATCAATCCATGGTGCATCAAGGTTAGTGCCCTAATTTTATAGTGCAACCGAATGTGAAAATCATGAAGTTTTAAGATCCATGTTTAATCTTATAATCGCGATTATGTATATGTTTTTAAATTTACATGTGGTATCAGAGCATGGTTATAGAACTCATGATTTTGCGTTCCCTTAATTTTATGAATACTAGAATTTAAACTTGAGGTTTATTATGTTTTAGGCAATTGATATTAGGGCACCATTGTGAATCTATGCTACAAATGTTTTTTAGTTTTTTTCTAATGAAATTCAAACTCGACTTAATTTCCAATTGCCGTTGTGAATATAATGTGCATGTAATGATTCACAAAATGACTTCTCCACAACTTTATTGTTATCTACCGGAATATGTACTTATATTTGTTGTAAGTAAGCTAATGTTGCATTCCACAGATGAACTCATTGATAAAGTCATGTATATATATTGTGATTATACTGACACATGTTGACCTTAATTGCCTCAATGACTTGATGAATACTAATCATAACTTAATAAAGCCACTTATGAGTATTGATTCTGATGGTTGTTATCACGACACTACAAATTACTTGACAAACTGGTTTTTAATGGTTCATATGATTTGCCACTTACGGCTATGATGTTCATGTAATTTCCAAAAAATTACATTTAATGATATTATCAGTTGCTTTCATATATATATATATATATATGTGTGTGTGTGTGTGTGTGTGGCTTATTATTGCTCAACATTTGTATTATGACTAATCCAAATAAAAATTGTGATGAAATGTTTCTTGACCTAATGATGACTATTATAAGATTTAAATTTATATGATGTTGGTATATTAATCACCAAAGTAGTCTAACCATAAAGTCCAATAAATTTTAAATCATATAATGAATACTCAATTATCAAAATATATATATGTATCGGTCTATAATTAAAAGTTTTTAACCATAATTAGTGGTTAGTATTGTATGATTTGAATAATATGATGTTGATCTATTAATCACCGAAGTGGTCTGACTAGAAATTTTAATAAATTTTAAATTATATAAAAAAAAATTTGATTATCCATAAGAATGTGATGCTTGGGGTTAGACTAATCTTTAAATTTATGGGTAATCAAAATTCATAATTATAAGACATTAGATATCACCAAAGGTGGAACATTAGTTCTTATGAATTATGAATATAACGTGATAATTGATATAATACGTTGACTATTTTGTACACCCAAAGATGACAAAATAGTTAAGTAGGTGTATTCAATTAACAACTTATTGTAACTTTTACAAGCATCGTTATGATTATGATTGTATATTGTTGTATTGCCCATAGGAGAATAACAGTGTACATTTATTGATTATTGATCCTGAATATGTGTTTAGGTTAATCAAAGCATTAATGTGAATAATGATATATCTTTGTAGTATCTATCCCTATTGCTCTTCATTCACGTGTTATGTCTATTCAAATATTTAATGGGCTAGACTATTATAATTGTTATAAACAAGATCAAATTCATCTTAGTGTCTTGGATCTTGATTATTCACTTAGAGTCGTCAAACTTGCTATACTGATAAAAAGGGTAATGCAAAAATCTTCTGATCATATCTGGGTAAGATTGAAAAGACTCAGCCTAATATTTATGCGAATGAGTGTAGCAGAGAATATCAAGTCTACTATACCTCAAACTGAAAGTGCTAAGGAATTAATGAAATTGTGAAAGAATTTTCTAAAATTACTGATAAGTCCCTCACTGAGACTTAATTGCTACTTTAACCACCATGAAGTTTGTTGATTCTTGTAGCATGCATAACATGTAATTAGGATGATATATATTGCAACAAAACTTAAGTCATGGGGGATAAAAGTGGATGATAATTTACTTGTGTAGTTTATTATAAACTCACTGCCTTGGGAATGAACCATTCGAAATAAACTATAATACCATGGAAGATATATGGAATATAAATGAATTTCACATGATGTTTGTTCATGAGGAAACAAGGCTTCAAGGAGCTGGAAAGAAAGCCGGAAGGAAAGAAAAGGACAAGCAAGGACTCTATACAGTGAATGTGTCATTTGTCCAATTTCAGAAAGAGGAACATGACAGTCCTAAGTGTAGGTTTTGTAAGAAGCCTGGATATTTAAAAGATGGATTGTCAGAAATGTAAAGAATGTTTCGAAATAAAAGTATACTAAATGTTCTAGTATGTTTTGAGTTAACTTCAGTTGATGTTCTTTATAATACTTAATGGCTTGACCATGCATCATAATTTTGTAACTAAACATGGTTTAGTCTATCAAAGTTCTGCTTACTTGTGGAATAAAGTTTGGAGTACATCTCCAAAGAAAGATTACGTAGGTCGGTAAATAATGAAATTCTTCATGATTTGGATTTGCTGATCTTGTTATTGTGTGTATTGTATTAAAGAAAACAAACACATAGAGAAGGGAGTCACAAGAAGAACACAACTTCTTGAAATAATACACACCGATATTTGTGGGCAATCTGATGTTAGTTCTTTCGAAAAAGAAAGATAAGTTTATCACGTTTAATATGATTATTCATGTTATGGTTATATCTATTTATTTGAAGGAATATCTCATTCAATAAATGTATTAGAAGTGTTTATTAATAAGATTGAAAGGCTATTAGATAGAAAAGTGAAAATCATTAGGTCTGATAAAGGTGGTGAATTATGAAAATTAATGTTGAATCAGGGCATTGCCCAGACCTATTTGCTGAATTCCTTAAAAAGCATCACATTTCTGCTCAGTACACTATGCCAGCTACACCACAATAAAAAAGGTGTAGCATAGAGGCAAAATCGTACTCTTGTGAATATTACTAGGAGTATGTTAAGTAATTCCTCTTTATCTACCTCATTGTGGATATATGCACTACCATATATTTATTAAACATGGTTCCTAGCAAAACAATTCCTAAAATGCCTTTTGAACTGTGGAGTGGATAGAGAATTTAGTTTAAGGCACTAGCATGTTTGGGGTTGCCTGACAGAGATTAGAGTTTATAATCCACAAGAAAAAAAAAATGGACTTAAGAACAATCATTGATTCTTCATTGATTATCCAGAAGTTGTAAGGGTGGATTTTACTGTCCTAATCATAGTACGAGAATTGTTGAAACTAAAGATGTTAGGTTTATTAAAAATGATGAAATTAATGGGAGTGTTCAGCCACGAATAGTGGATAATGAAGAAGTAAGGCTGGAGATCCTTATATGGTAATGTGTCTTTACCGCTACAAACTTAACATATTCTTAGCCCACAATATTAAACAAATTAGTATAAGGTAAGAAATGATCATTCCCATGAGGAGAGTTTTCCTTATTTAATTTTAGAATCAAAGTAGAGAAATAATCAACTCCACTTGTAACTACAAACAATAGAAAACAAAACCTCAAATTGCAAGTTGGCATCATAATTTTCTTTTTATAAGTGTAGCTTAGACAGAATAAACGTGAACCTAATATCCTTAAAAGATTAGCAAAATAATAAACCAACAATTTAATCACACACGCACACACACAGGGGGGGGGGGGAGTGTTTAATTAACGTCTAAAAATAAAAGATACTACCTCCGTCCCGCTCTAATTTGCCTACTTTCCTTTTCGGTTTGTCCCAACCTAATTTGCCAGCCCATAAAGGGAAAATTTCTCTCACAATCTCTACCCTCAATCTCCACTTTTGAAAAAGTCCAAGATTCCATAAAATCTGTTTTTTCTTAACTTCCGTGCTCGGCCAAGGTAGGCAAATTAGGCCGGGGCAGAGGTAGTAAATAATTCTAAACTAACATCGTCCAAGAAAAATTAAGAAGTGAACAACACATAAAAAAATTAAATTAATAAACCAAAGAATTTGTTTTTTTTTATTAATGTAGATAGCGGTTCAATATCATCAAGTGATCATAGTTTGTAGTAGAGGCTGTGAGGAATCAGGAACTGGGTTCAAGTTGGGAAGAACCGGACTAGAGAACCGGATTTCAGCCGGATCAGTTTTGAAGGTTAATAGGGAACCGGGGTCAAGACAATTATAACTGACTTATGCAACGGTTTAGAACCGTTGAGTGTAAAACCGTTGTGAAAGGCCCGTCTAACAGCTTTGTGCAGTTGAAAACTGAATTGGTTACAACTACTGATGCTTCTTGATTCGAGCTTAGACCTTTATATACATTGAATCCACTTGTAACTGCGAGTTGATACACGTTATTTTCCCTCTGTAAACACTACTCAATCATTAGAATTAGATAGCTAGGGTTCTTGAGCTCAATTCGGCCTGTGAATTGGGGGTTTCTAGTTTTTGGGGTTAATTCTTGTAATTGATTGTTTAGTAGAGTGAATTGAGGTGTATAGAGCCTCCGTGGATGTAGATCACATTGATTGAACCACGTAAAATCCTTGTGTTCTTCATTTTTGTTTCTGTTTTGCGTTCGATTTCATTTGTGGCCGAGTTCTTGTTTGTTTTTCATTCTTTCTTGGTTTGAGCATTGTGTGTGTGTGTTGTAAGAGTTTTATTTCCTAACAAGTGGCACCGTCTGTGGGAAACTTGCACACACACTCAATGAGGAAGAGAGAATGGCTGGAGTGAAGATGGATGTGGAGAAGTTTTCAGGTAAAAATGACTTCTCACTTTGGAAAATAAAGATGAATGCTGTATTGGTTCAAAATGGGTTAGACTCTGCACTTCTTCCTGTTGATCAATGGTCTGATGCTGAGAAATCAAAGTTTCCAGAAGTGGATAAGAAGGCTTTGAGCCTTATATTCCTCTGTTTGGGTGATAAACCCCTGAGGGAGATATCAAGGTGTAAGAATGCAGTGGAGGCTGGGGGAAAACTATAAGAACTTTATCAATCAAAGTCAATATCAAATAAACTATTTCTGAAGCAGAAATTGATGTCTTTCAAGATCACTGATGATAAGGCCATTTCTGATCAACTTGATGAGTTTTTCAAGATGATTGAAGAGTTAGAAGACCTGGGGGTGAACTTGGAAGATGATGACAAGGCTCTGATGGTGTTGAATGTTCTTCCAAAGTCTATGAAAAGCTTCAAGGATGCATTAATGTTTGGAAGGGATGGAAAAATCAGCTATGAATCTATCCTCTCAGCATTGAAGACAAAGTGTTTTCAAAATCAGGGAGAAAAGGGCTCTACACATCTGGAGAAGGCTTGAACATTAAGTTAAAAAAGAACTATCAAAAGAATAAGTTCCAGGGATTCAAAGATAACAAATCTGGAACTCAGAATGCAAAGAAGCAGGGAGACTGGGTTGAAACTAGAAAGTGTTTCAAATACAAGCAAGCTGGATATTTGAAGAAGGATTGGCCACAAAAGAAGAAGAAACACGAAAATCAGAGGGCAGAAGTGGATGTGACTGAGCATCAAGATGACACACCTGAAGTTCTAAACATCACAGACACAAAGATGGAAAAGGAATGGGTTCTTGATGCATGTTGTTCATTCCACATGTGCCCTAATGAATCCTGGTTCAAGGATTTACAGAAAGAGGATGGTGGATGTGTCTTACTGGGAAATGATCACTCCTGCAGAGTTAAAGGCACAGGATCAGTTCAGATAAAAATGTATGATGGAGTCATCAGGACCATTTCTCAAGTGAGGTATGTTCCTGGTCTTAAAAGAAACCTCCTATCCCTTGGATCTCTTGTGGCAAATGGCTGTCAGTTCAACTCCACAGATGGTTATCTTCATATCACTAAACACAACAAGCTGGTTATCAAAGAAAGGCAACACAATGGCCTGTTTATTCTGATTGGATCTCCTGTGATAGGTTGTGCTGAATCTGTGATAAGTAGAGAGGATTTCATGAAGTGGCATAGAAGACTGGGTCATATTGGAGAGGAAGGATTGAAGGAGCTATCCAAGAGGGGCATAATTGGTGAAATAGGAAATAGAACACTTGAGTTATGTGACAAATGTGCTCTGGGAAAGGCCAAGAAGTTGCCTTATGCTAAAGGGATACATTCTACTCAAGAACCACTTGATTATGTACACTCTGATATATGGGGGCCTTCAAGAACAGAGACACATGGAGGAGGAAGGTATTTCATGTCCATCATTGATGATTACAGTAGAAAAATATGGATATATGTTTTAAGGAACAAGAGTGATGCATTCCTTAAGTTTAAAACATGGTTGAGCCAGGTGGAGAATCTAAGAGGGAAGAAATTGAAACATCTTAGGACTGATAATGGTTTGGAATATCTATCTACTGAGTTCACAGGGTTTTGTGAAGATAAGGGCATCACAAGGCACAAAACTATCCCATTGAACCCTAAAAAAAATGGGGTTGCTGAAAGGTTTAACAGGACTGTGTTTGAGAGAGTTAGATGTATGCTGATTGATGCTGAGCTACCCAAATCTTTCTGGGGAGAAACACTGAACACTGCATGTTATTTGATAAACAGATCACCATCATCAACTCTAGGATGTAAGACTCCAGAAGAAGTTTGGAGTGGAAAGGTACCAAACTACAATGACTTGAGAGTGTTTGGTTGTCTGGCCTATGATCACATTAGGTAAGATAAACTTGATGCAAAAGCACAGAGGTGTGTGTTCCTAGGATATCCTGAGGGCATAAAAGGCTACAGGTTATGGTGCTTGGAACAGGGAAACCAGAAACTCTTGATTAAATAGGTAGTATTATAAATAAAGAAAAGAAAACAAAGGGAACAAGAAATGTGGAGACCACATGTTGGTCACTCACAAGGGTCAAACGAGAATCCTTTTCATGCCACAAGCCGGCAGATAAAGGTATCCAGAATAAACTAGAAATGGCTAATTAAAATAAAGCAATTACAAGACAAAGCCAATTTAGTGTAAATAAAACTGGAGATGGCCGGTTCGGTTGGAGAGAAGAACCAAATTAGAACTGTCGTCAAGCAAACTACAGAGGTCGAGCTCCCAATCATTTTGCTCTTTGTCACGAAACCCGAGCGTGGGGGATTAGCAACGCTCCTCACATCAGTGTGAGTCTAAAAGTCCCTCTGAGGATTTCAATGCCTTAGCTCAGAACCGTAAAATCTGTAATTGTGACCCAACAACAAATCCCAAGACGTGTACAAATCTCCAAACTAACCCAATAGAGTCCAACTAAACAAGTGAAGATCCTAAAGAATCAGTAGAAAGCTCTGCTAAAAACAATGGAGGGACTGCCTCCAAACAAAACCCGGGATTGCCGAGTCAAAGCGTTGGAATTGTAATCAATTCCAAAAAATCCATCAAATGCCAAAACGTGATCATGACATGTAGCCAACCCTGCTAAAATCAATGGAGGGACTGCCTCCAAACAAAACCCGGGATTGCCGAGCCAAAGCACCAAATCCAAAATCTAGATAATTTCTATCAATACTCTATAAGCAGCTTAACCACACCTCTTCTCGGCTAAAAAAGGCTCACCGGCTGTCAACATATAAAAATGCCAAAAAAGCATGGAAGCAGAATGAGACACACGGGCCTCAATATCAGCAGTAAAAATCAGCAGAAAGAGTTAAAGATGTAGCCGTGAATGCTGATATTAAGTCAATACAAGAAATCCCCAAGGGCATGCCATCACAACATACCTTTGAGTATGATATAACAAAAGCGTCTCATGGGAGACGTTAATCCATATTTATAAACCCTCCAAGTGAAGGATAAAACCATCTCCACTAACAATAAACAGTCCCAGCACAGACCTGAAGATGGCTCCCTGATACAAATTTGAAGATACAAATCTGCAAGGTTGACGCATAAAGCAACTCGAGTCTTAAATAGAACCTGGGGTCGGCGTTTGTCAAGACCATGTCAAAACTGCCCCCCTCCCCCTCAGAATCCGGCGAGAGAGGGTCGGGGAAGACTGGCCGCCGTCGATAATCCGAGACGCCGCTGGTTCGGATCAGTAAGTGAAGTCGGAATCAGTCAAACCCAGGTCGCAGCAACACAGCACAGTGCAGGCCTAACCCACTATCCCGGTACAGAGTCGACTCACTGAGTTGACTCAGCAAAGGCTGACTCAGTGAGCCCCAATCTGCGCTGCATCTCCAGGCACAGACCATGACCATCGGCTAAGAAGCTCTGAGTCCAAAACCCAGTATGGCCTTGAAGTGCAACCTATAAAAGCAACACAGGAACGCGGGGGAAGCGAAGACCACCAGACCGCCTGCGATGGCGACCGCCGTCACGATGATGATGTCAAGAAAGCCAAAACTGAACTCACCCCTGGATCTCGATAGTAGATCGACGGAGAGGAAAGAGTGGCAGGGTGTCCCAAATAGAGATATTGTTACGGGCTTCGTCCAATAGAAGGTCGCAAATCGGCGGAACCTTCAAATCTTTAGCAGTCGCCATGGCAGCGACCTTAGAAAAAGGACGTGTTAATGGCGGCGATCCCCAATCCTAATGCCTGAATCGAAACGCTATAGGACCCAAAAGAGGCTGTTGAAGAGCTACCGCTTATAGACAAAATGCGGATCCATAGATCCAGAAATCAGTTTCATCCTAAAATTATTGAAATAATAATCAACACCTGGACGAACTGATATAAAAAACAACAGAAAAATAAGAACAAATAAAAAGAAGAAAGGAAACGAAAAGCAAAAAATTAGTAAAGGTTGCCGCCGGCCACTGGTGGAGTAGACCTAGTTGCTACTAGTTCGAGAGAAAAATATCTAGAGAGAGAAATAGATAACAGATTGATATTCTAATCATTTATTTTGAACAAAGAATATTGATATCAGAAACTCTTGATAAGTAGAAATGTAAGATTCAATGAGGATGTGATGGGATACAACTCTACTGGAAGTCAAGAAGAAGCTGATGGGGCTGTGGAATCTGAAAGAATTTCCATTCAGGTGGAGCCTACTGAGGAAAAATCACCAGAGAGAAATGCTCAAGCTCAACCAGAAGATGACAGTTCATCAGAAGATGATGAAGATCAACCTGAGATCTCAAATCTCAGAACTTATAGCATTGGTAGAGACAGACCAAGAAGACAAATCCACATGCCTGATTTCTATGGACAAGCTGGAAGTGTCTATTATGCATTAAGTGTAGCAGAAGACTTGGAGTTTCAAGAGCCAAGCAGTTTCAAGGAAGCAATAAATTGTAGTGAAAGTGAACACTGGATAGGGCCCATGATGGAGGAAATGGAATCCCTGGAGAGGAACCAAACCTGGAAGCTTGTAGACAAACCAAAGGGGCAGAAGCTAGTCAGCTCAAAATGGATCTACAAGAAGAAGGTGGAATCTGGAAAGACTGATAGAATCAGATACAAGGCAAGGCTGGTGGCTAGGGGCTTTACACAAAGGGAAGGCATTGATTATAATGATGTATTCTCTCCAGTAGTGAAGCATTGCTCTATTAGGCTACTATTATCAAAGGTTACTCAAGAAGACATGGAACTACAACAGTTAGATGTTAAGACAACATTCCTGCATGGTGATCATATTGAAAGGATATACATGAAGCAACCTGAGGGCTTTGTGATTCCAGGAAATGAAGAGAAGGTCTGTTTTCTTAGGAAATCACTTTATGGATTGAAGCAGAGTCCATGGCAGTGGAACAAGAAGTTCAATGAGTTCATGATCAATGCAGGTTTTATAAGAAGCTTATATGACAGTTGTGTATACTTTAACAAAGGTTCAAGGTTTGAACAAGTATTTCTGTTGTTATATGTGGATGATATGCTCATTGCCAGTAAGAGTATGGACAAGATACAACAGCTAAAGGGAAGTTTGAGTTCAGAATTTGACATGAAGGATCTTGGGGAAGCAAGGAAGATACTGGGAATGAACATCATTAGAAGAAGGAAGACTGGAACACTTCGGCTCTCACAGAAGCAATATTCGCAGAAGGTTGTGGAGAGATTTCACATGCATGAGTCAAGACCAGTAAGAATTCCAGTTAACCTACAAACTAAGCTGTCCAAGGATCAGTGCCCAAAGACAGAAGCTGAGGAGATTCACATGAAGAATATTCCATATGCAAGTGGTGTTGGCAGTTTGATGTATGGGATGATATGCAGCAGGCCAGATTTGGCCTATAGTGTATCTCTGGTAAGCTGGTACATGTCAAATCCTGGAGAGACACATTGGGAAGCTTTGAAGCAAGTCTTGAGATATCTGAAAGGCTCAGTCAGTATAGGTCTAAAGTTTCAGAAACTAGAAGCTGGTGCTATACCTCTTGTTGGATATGCTGATGCAGATTTTGCTGGAAACCTGGATACAAGGAAATCTGTTACAGGATATGTTTTTACTTTGTATGGAACAGCTGTAAGCTGGAAAAGTGTGCAATAGTCTGTGGTTGCTTTGTCAACAACTGAGGCATAATACATTGCCTTAACTGAGGCAATCAAGGAAGCTCTGTGGCTCAAAGGAATTCTCAAAGACCTAGGGATCAGACAAGGGTGTGTTACATTCAGTGTGATAATCAGAGTGCTCTTCACTTGGTGAAACATCAAGCTTTTCATGAGAGGTCTAAGCATATTGATGTTAGACTTCATTTTGCAAGAGATGTGATTGAAGCAGGATCTGTTGAAGTGAAGAAGGTGCATACTATGGATAATGCTGCTGATTTTCTAACCAAGGCAGTTCCGGGAAGCAAGATGGTTCATTGCTCAAGCCTGATAAGGCTTGAACAATGTAATTAGACCTAAACACCAAATGCAGAATGAGGTGATGAAGTACACTTGAGTTCATTGAGGTGGAGATTTGTAGATATCAGTTCAATGTCATCAAGTGATCATAGTTTGTAGTAGAGGTTGTGAGGAATCAGGAACCGGGTTCAGGCTGGGAAAAACCGGACTAGAGTACCGGATTTCAGCCGGATCAGTTTTGAAGGTTAATAGGGAACCGGGTCAAGACGGTTATAACTGACTTATGCAACGGTTTAGAACCGTTGAGCGTAAAACCGTTGTGAAAGGCCCGTCTAACAGCTTTGTGCAGTTGAAAACTGAATTGGTTACAACTACTGATGCTTCTTGATTCGAGCTTAGACCTTTATATACATTGAATCCACTTGTAACTGCGAGTTGATACACGTTATTTTCCCTCTGTAAACACTACTCAATCATTAGAATTAGATAGCTAGGGTTCTTGAGCTCAATTCGGCTTGTGAATTGGGGGTTTCTAGTTTTCTGGGTTAATTCTTGTAATTGATTGTTTAGTAGAGTGAATTGAGGTGTATAGAGCCTCCGTGGATGTAGATCACATTGATCGAACCACGTAAAATACTTGTGTTCTTCATTTTTGTTTCTGTTTTGCGTTCGGTTTCATTTGTGGCCGAGTTCTTGTTTGTTTTTCATTCTTTCTTGGTTTGAGCATTGTGTGTGTGTGTTGTAAGAGTTTTATTTCCTAACAATTAATGATACTAAACAGTTGATAGATCGAAAGTGAGAACTTTTAGTAGCTAAAGTTTCACTATAATCCTTCTTATATAATTGAAATCATTCTAGGATAATTTCAATACTAACTAATCTAACCATGTCAATCTTTACTATTCAATTAACTAGGCTTCGACTAATTGCATAAAGTTTGGGAAGAGCAATCCTAGCAAATCAAACAAAAGTTGAACTTACTAGATCAATTCATATTCACTTGTATGAATCAAAACCATTTGTCTGTTCTTAATTCAAAATTTCTACTTGTCTTTTATTCAATTCGGACTAGACCGAGCCAAACAAAAAAGCTATAACTATAATCAACACACATGAAATGGATACTAAAATCATGAAAATGAGGATTAGAATTTAAAATCAATTACCACAATATGACAAGAATATCAACTAAATTTTGTATTTACTTGAGCAAAACATCAAACACCTTGTGTGCATAAACTCAAACATAACATATTGTTATCTAACTTAGCTATAACTCTAGAGGGGTATGAGAAGCATACTAAAGACAATATTTTGAAGATATAAAAAGAGAAATTTGACAAGAATTAGTACTAGAAATCTTTCCCATTTGAGTTGTTTTGACACCTCTCAAAAGCGGGAAATTTCCTCCATCTATTGTCAAACGGACTAACCCGTTTTGGATATATTTCTTCCCTTTCTACATGGTACACGTGTACTGTGCACGCACTTTAGGGCACTTTTAGTGTCATTTTAGTGTCAATAATGTGCATAATCACGTGTATTTAGTAGGCATGTCAAAATTGATCCGCCCCGCCCCGATCCGCTTCGATCCGAGGTCCTTGGGGCGGGGCAAAATCCGCCCCGATGAAGAACGGGGCAGGCCCCGCCCCGCCCCGCTCCCTCCCTTATATATATAATTTATTTTAATTTTAAATATATATTATGTAATATTATATATATATATACACACACATAAATATTAAATATGTGTATATATGTATTTATAATATCAAATTTTATATATGATATGTTATATATATGCCATCCTAATACATTAAATTATAATTAGAATAAATTTAAATAATCAAATTCCATTTTCTAATAATTAATTTTACAAAATATATAAAATGTTAAAACAAAACTAATGTAAACCTAAAAATTAAAATCCTATTAATTTCAATTATAAAAAAAAAAGGTTTTTAATTTAAAGAAAAATAGTTTTTTTTTTTTAAAGAAAAAAGAAAAAAGAAAAAGATAAAGGCGGGTCGGGTCGTGTGAGGTGGTGTTCAATCTCATCAAGTGAGCTATACTTTGTAATATGGTGTGTTGGGAATGTGGAACCGGGATCAGGAAGTGAAGAACCGGAGGTTTGAACCGGGTTTGAGCATCAAGAAGCTAAGCTGGTCAGAATGAGCCGGGTTCGTGGCAGTTGAGAATAACCGTTGATTGTGACGAGTTTGTTTCAGAGTTTGTGACGAAGAAAACAGTCACTTTTTGTCCGGTAGCTGAGCTCAACTTGATTCAGTAACTTTTTGTACGGTTACATTCGAGCTCCAATTCTTATATCATTGTAAAGCTCTCATCAAGGAGAACAACACTACGTCGAGCAATTTCCTTGTTTCTTAGATTAGAGAGAGTATTTTGAGAGAGAACGGTTTCTGCCCTAATTTGTTCCAGAATTGGGCATTTTGTTTCTTGAGTGTATTCTCTGTAATTGGTTGGATTTTTTAGTGGATTGGGGTGTGCCTTGCCTCCGTGGATGTAGTTCATCTTGAACGAACCACGTAAAAGTTGTGTGTGATTCATTTATATTTCCTGTTCTGCGCAAGTCGTGTTCGGTCACAACTCTGGCCGAACTGAGTGTGTGTTTTTCAGATTGGTCTTTGTGCGAGTTCCAGATTCTGTTTAGCTGTGTGTTTAGGAGTTGAATTCACTAACAAGTGGCGCCGTCTGTGGGAAACCAACTCTCACAGCTTGAAGAAGAGAATGAATGGCTGGTATGAAGATGGATTTTGAGAAGTTCACAGGGAGAAATGATTTCACACTGTGGAAGATCAAGATGAATGCAGTATTGGTTCACAATGGCCTTGATCTTGCATTGATACCTCTGGATTCATGGGAAGAAACTGAGAAACCCAAGTTTGCATCAGTGGATAAGA
The DNA here is from genome assembly GCA_958295605.1 of Ajuga chamaepitys. Lineage (NCBI taxonomy): Eukaryota > Viridiplantae > Streptophyta > Magnoliopsida > Lamiales > Lamiaceae > Ajuga > Ajuga chamaepitys. Next base: position 21,116,083 of record OY282498.1, on the reverse strand, counting down.
AGGCCCTAAGTCTTATCTTTCTGTGTTTAGGTGATAAACCGTTGAGGGAGGTTTCAAGATGCAAGAGTTCCTCAGAAGCATGGAGGAGATTGGAAGATCTGTATCAATCAAAGTCAGTTTCCAACAAGCTGTTCTTGAAGCAGAAGATGTTGGCCTTCAAGATCACTGAAGATAAGGTAATTTCTGATCAACTTGATGAGTTCATTAAGATGATTGAAGAACTGGAAGACCTGGATGTGAAATTGGAGGAGGATGACAAGGCATTGATGGTGTTAAACATCCTTCCAAAATCCATGGAAAGCTTTAAGGATGCCTTGATGTATGGGAGAGATGAGCAGCTATCTTATGATGGAATAGTGAAGGCTCTGAGGTCTAAATGCTTCCAGACTCAAGGGGATAAAGGCATGGTGCAATCTGGAGAAGGTTTGAATGTCAAATTCAAGAAACCTTGGCAAGGCAAGAAGGGACAGAATGCTAAGGATCCAAAGGCAGGAGACTCTAATCCAAAGAAGGGAAATGAATGGGTTGAGAAGAGGAAATGCTTCAAGTGCAAACAGCCTGGTCACTTGAAGAAGGATTGTCCTAAAAGAAATAAGAAAGGTGGAAATCAAGGGGCAGAATCTGCTGCCATTGATCATCAAGAAGATCATCCAGAGGTACTAAATGTTACTGAATCAAGAATGGTAAAGGAATGGGTCTTGGACACCGGTTGTTCCTTTCACATGTGTCCACACCAGTCATGGTTTGATGAACTGAAGAGAGAAGATGGTGGAAATGTTCTCCTGGGAAATGACCAATCATGCAAGGTCAAAGGAGTTGGATCAGTGAGCATAAGGATGTTTGATGGTGTGGTCAGAGTCATCTCAAATGTAAGATATGTTCCTGGCCTTAAAAGAAATCTTCTATCTCTTGGTTCTTTAGTAACTAGTGGGTGTCAATTTAGCTCAGTAGATGGATTCTTGCATATCACAAAACATGGAAAATTGGTGATAAAAGGTAGACAGCATAATGGGTTGTTTATCTTGATTGGTTCACCTGTTGTTGGGAGTGTGGATATGGTCTTGAGCAATTCTGAGCTTGTTAAATGGCACAAGAGACTTGGACACATAGGAGAGAAAGGGTTGAAGGAACTGTCAAGAAGTGGAGTAATTGGAAACATGGGAAATCAAGATCTGGAGTTCTGTGATCAGTGTGCTTTGGGCAAATCCAAGAAGCTGCCCTATGGAAAGGGTGTTCACACAACTCAAGAGCCATTAGATTATGTTCACTCTGACATATGGGGTCCTGCAAGGACAGAGTCTCATGGTGGTGCAAGGTATTTCATGTCCTTGATTGATGATTACAGTAGAAAGGTGTGGATCATGTTGATGAAGAATAAGAGTGATGCTTTTCATAAGTTCAAAACATGGTTGATTCAACTGGAAAATGTCAAAGGAAAGAAGCTGAAGCACCTTAGGACTGATAATGGACTGGAATATCTATCTACTGAGTTTACAAACTTCTGTGAAGAAAGAGGAATCAAGAGACACAGGACTGTACCAATGAATCCTCAACAGAATGGAGTTGCTGAGAGGCTTAACAGGACTCTTCTTGAAAGAGTGAGGTGTATGCTGTTGGATGCTGGGTTGCCAAAGGTATTTTGGGGAGAAACCATTGCTACAGCATGTTATCTCATTAACAGGTCACCCTCATCAGTGATTAGGTTCAAAACACCTGAAGAGGTGTGGAGTGGACAGAAACCAAGTTATGAAGGGTTAAGGGTGTTTGGGTGTCTTGCTTTTGTCCATGTCAAGCAAGACAAGCTAGATGCAAGGGCTCTAAGATGTGTATTTCTTGGATATCCGGATGGAATAAAAGGCTACAGATTGTGGTGCTTAGAGAAGGGAAATCAGAAGATAATCACAAGTAGAGATGTAAAGTTTAATGAGAATGTGATGGCTTACACTTCTACAGGCTCTAAGGAAGAATTTGATGGTGCTAAAGAGACAGAGGAGATATCAATTCAGGTGGAGCATCCTGCTGAAGATAATCACACACCTCAACCACAAGAAAATCTACAAGATAGTGATTCATCATCTGAAGAAGAAGAACAAACTGGACCTTCACAAAATATCAGAGAATACAACATTGGAAGGGACAGGCCTAGAAGAACAATTAACAAACCTGATTTCTATGGTCAAGCAGGGAGTGTTTACTATGCCTTGAGTGTTGCTGAAGACCTGGAATCACAAGAGCCTAGTAGTTTTAAAGAAGCACTAGACTGTGAAGAAGGTGAACACTGGATACAGGCAATGATTGAAGAGATGGAGTCCCTGGAAAAGAATGAGACCTGGATATTGGTGGATAAACCAAAAGGTCAGAAACTTGTAAGCTCTAAATGGATATACAAGAAGAAACTAGAGACAGCAGGATCTAAACAGGTGAGGTTTAAAGCAAGATTGGTGGCTAGGGGCTTTACACAAAGAGAAGGAATTGATTTTAATGAAGTTTTCTCTCCAGTGGTAAAGCATTGCTCAATCAGGTTGCTTTTATCAAAAGTCACACAAGAGGACATGGAATTACAACAACTGGATGTAAAGACAACATTCTTACATGGAGAACTCAATGAGAAGATATATATGAAACAGCCAGAAGGCTTTGTTGTTCCTGGAAAAGAAGACAAAGTTTGTTTGCTGAAGAAGTCACTATATGGACTCAAACAAAGTCCAAGACAGTGGAATAAGAGGTTCAATGACTTCATGATCAGTGTTGGCTTTGTAAGAAGTCTTTATGATAGTTGTGTTTACTTCAACAAAGGTTCAAAGCAAGATAAAGTCTTCCTTCTATTGTATGTGGATGATATGCTAATTGCCAGCAGGAACAAGAAGAAGGTACAATGGTTGAAGGATAGACTTAATACTGAATTTGACATGAAAGATCTGGGAGAAGCCAAGAAGATTTTGGGCATGAACATTCTAAGAAACAGAGAAGCTGGAGTGCTTTGGTTATCTCAGAGGCAATATCTATAGAAAGTGTTGGAGAGGTTTCATATGCATGAAGCCAAACCTCTCTCCACTCCAGTTAATCTACAGAAGAAACTTTCCAAAGAACAATGCCCAAAGACTGAAGAGGAAATCATACATATGAGCAATATCCCTTATGCAAGTGGAGTTGGAAGTCTTATGTATGGAATGATTTGTAGCAGGCCTGACTTGGCATATGCTGTGTCTTTAGTAAGCAGGTTCATGTCAAACCCAGGAGGTGAGCATTAGGAAGCTTTGAAACATGTGATGAGATATTTGAAAGGATCAGTGAACTGTTACTGAAATTTGAAAAGAAAGTGGATGGAAGTACTGTTGCATTGGAGGGGTTTGCTGATTCTGATTTTGCAGCAAACATAGACACAAGGAAATCTATTTCTGGATTCGTGTTTACCTTATTTGGAACAACCATCAGCTGGAGAAGTGTACAACAATCAGTTGTGACACTGTCAACAACAGAAGCAGAATATATCTCCTTAACTGAAGCTATCAAAGAGGCAATCTGGCTGAAAGGAATTTTGAGAGATTTGGATATCAAGCAGAAGTGTGTGACAATATACTGTGATAATCAAAGTGCTTTACATCTTGTGAAACACCAAGCATTTCATGAAAGGTCAAAACACATTGATGTTAGGTTACATTTTGCTAGAGATATCATTGATTCTGGTTCTGTGGAAGTGAAGAAGGTACACACATTGCATAACCCTGCTGATTTTCTTACCAAGGGTGTACCTGGGAACAAAGTGGAGCATTGTTCGAGCTTGCTGCAGCTTGAGCAATGTCATGAAGAGTATTAAACAGAAAGGCAGTGATGAGGCAGGAAGAGGTACACTTGATTCATTGAGGTGGAGATTTGTGAGGTGGTGTTCAATCTCATCAAGTGAGCTATACTTTGTAATATGGTGTGTTGGGAATGTGGAACCGGGATCAGGAAGTGAAGAACCGGAGGTTTGAACCAGGTTTGAGCATCAAGAAGCTAAGCTGGTTAGAATGAGCCGGGTTCGTGGCAGTTGAGAATAACCGTTGATTGTGACGAGTTTGTTTCAGAGTTTGTGGCGAAGAAAACCGTCACTTTTTGTCCGGTAGCTGAGCTCAACTTGGTTCAGTTAGAACTTTTTGTACGGTTACATTCGAGCTCCAATTCTTATATCATTGTAAAGCTCTCATCAAGGAGAACAACATTACGTCGAGCAATTTCCTTGTTTCTTAGATTAGAGAGAGTATTTTGAGAGAGAACGGTTTCTGCCCTAATTTGTTCCAGAATTGGGCATTTTGTTTCTTGAGTGTATTCTCTGTAATTGGTTGGATTGCTTAGTGGATTGGGGTGTGCCTTGCCTCCGTGGATGTAGTTCATCTTGAACGAACCACGTAAAAGTTGTGTGTGATTCATTTATATTTCCTGTTCTGCGCAAGTCGTGTTCGGTCACAACTCTGGCCGAACTGAGTGTGTGTTTTTCAGATTGGTCTTTGTGCGAGTTCCAGATTCTGTTTAGCTGTGTGTTTAGGAGTTGAATTCACTAACAGGTCGGGACGGGGCAGATCCGCCCCGTGCGGGGCAGACCCGCCCCGTGCGGGGCAGATCATGGGGCAGATAATTTTGCCCCATGGCGGAGCGCGGGGCGGGGCGGGGCAAAAAATCCAAAAATCCGCCTCGCCCCGCCCTGTTGACATGCCTAGTATTTAGTGCTTTTGTACTCTCATGGGCAAAATAATGCGTTTGTGTTGTTTTTGTGTTAAAATAGGTGAAAAATGATCGTAAAAGAACATCAAGCGATCGCGGAGTCGAGGGATCGATCGAGACAACAAAAGGAAGGGCTAACTGAAGATCTCGGCCGAGATAGGATGAAAATCTCGGCCGAGATGAGTCTCCAGGGTAAACATGAAGATTTGCAGAACTGAAGATCTCGGCCGAGACAAGCAACGCATCTCGGCCGAGATGAGTTTCCAGAGGATTTCAGGATTTTCAAAAGACCAAGATCTCGGCCGAGATGAGTCAAACCCTAGCCAGCTCCAATTTCCCCTTTTCACATCTCGGCCGAGATGAAGTTGAATCTCGGCCGAGATCAGCCTTCGACCCACCAGCTGAAAAATCTTTTTTCACGTCTCGGCCGAGACACACTTGCATCTCGGCCGAGATTCCTTACCCTGTTTTAAAATCCTGAATGCGATTTTGCCTATTTTTTACTAGCACTTTCTCCCCTTATATATATCATCCCATTCGAATTTGACCTAACTTTTTTATACTTTTGGAAGCACTATTCAGCACCATCACATCCAAGGAGGAGAGGAGGGCAAGAAGAAGTCACATCACCTTCCCCATTGATCATCCTTGGGTTTTATCACTCTATCTTTATGAATTTTAGTATTTTCTGTATTTTCTTGATTGTATTAGGTGTAATGGGTGGCTAGCACCCTAAATTCTACCCTTGATCATGTTGAACCTTGATTGATGATGGGAATGTGATTATTGACTCTTGATGTTACCTTATTTATGCAATTTAAATGTTCTATAATGCTTGATTGGATTGTCTCATGCCTAGATGCTTGTTTTAGGATTGTTATGTTGCTAGAGATTAAACTTCACTTTCTTTGATTGTTGAAGTTTCAATCTCCCTTAGTAGCGAACAATGCTTGATATCATTGGTGGCATTATAGAGTTTGGCCTCTAAACCCGATCGTGTCGAGGGTTATGTTTTATTTATCCCGTTGTTCTAGCTCGTGACCACCCAATATCAATTAGTGTGAAAAGAGCTTGTTTGAATCACTAATTGATTTGGGTAGGGATAAATCGATAAGCGTACCTTCGATTTATCCACAATTAAGGGACAACACGGTCTACATAAGCGGACCTTGTAGATTGTGGGATAAGGGTTTAAATCCCATTGAATTTGGGACATCAACTATAATCATTAGGTAGTCGGATTCAAGGGGATACTAGATCGAGGGTAGACCTTTTATCATATTCTAAACCTGAAAAACATTTGTTATTTGTCTTTCTTTGTTTGATATAAAATACCAAAAATATTTATTGCTTATCTAGAACTTTAGTTGATCACTTGTTAGCATTTAGTTGTTAACTCAACCAAAACCTCCCTCGTTTACTTGTTTAAGTTTATTGCCCTATCCATCGTAAATCATTAGTTGCTTATAATATTCGAACAACACTAATCCACTGTTCTCTGTGGGATCGACCTTTACTTACCACTCTACTCGTTAGAGTCGTAGGCTAGATATCGCGTATACATATTATTATATATATACGTTTAATTTGGTCGTAAGAAACGACCAACTACCAAATTTTGTCACCGTTGCCGGGGAACTGTGATAAGAATAGTGTTGTTTTATTTGTTCAAGCATTATGTTTAGTTTCTTAGTTGTTTATCTACTTCTTGTTTATCTAGTAGTTTAATATTCTCTTGTTTTCTCGTTTTTGTTTAGTATAGTGAATGTTCTTGCGTTCACAAGGAGAGAGAGGATTGTTATTTGAACCGGATATTGTGAAACGTGAACGAGAGTTGCCGACACAAGGGTCAGGAAAGGACCATGAAGGAACTTGCCAACACAAGGGTTGCTCAAGAACCCTTCTGTATTACATTCCCAACAATAGGAAATGATACTGCTTTTGAGCTTAAATCGGGGCTCATACACCTCCTACCATCGTTCCATGGGCTATCCGGGGAGGACCCACATAAACACCTGAAAGAATTCCATGTGGTATGTTCGAGCATGAAGCCATCGAGGGTGACTGAAGAGCAAATTAAGCTTCGAGCATTCCCTATATGATTTTAGTAGCCCTCACACCCTCAAAAGATTACCATGAAGAAAATCTAAGTATTAGAGTTTCTACCTCTACTTTAGATCTAAGTATTAGAGTTTCTACCTCTACTTTAGAAATTGAATTGTTGTGTTGTTGGATGATTTTGAATTGGTACATGTTCCTCCTTTTATAGATGAATTTAGGCACCCATTTGCATCTTCAAGGCTCTCAATTGCAGATTTTTTTACTGCCAATTTGCTACCTTCTTGATTTTCCAGCCAATTGCTTGCAACTCCAACTGTAAATTTTTGCCTAGATGAAAAGAATGTTGGGAAAGAACAAACAACAATAAAAAATGATAAGCGAGGAATATCGACAATGTAAAAAACAAACACACCAGAAGTAACGTGGTTCGCTAACAACTAGTTAGCTATGTCCCCAACCAAATTCAAATCAATATATCAAAGTGTATTACAAAATAGGACTATTCTAGCCTATCAAACAAAGACAAATTAAGTATCAATTGATTGATACTCGACCCAAACGAAATCTCTATGCTCTAATGACCAACAACCAAAGAAAGAACAAAACAAAATTAACTTATAACCTAAGATCATCGATGAGACTATATATAAGCCCCAAATCCGATCTAGACTCAAATTAGGACCGAATTGGGCCTAAAATGGTAAGCCCATAATTTGGGCCGCCTAACTTGTCGCGGCCACGACCAGCGATTGTCGCGCCCGCGATCAAAGCAACTCGATTCGGTTGTGACCGTGCCACTTACATATCAGGACCGTGTTGGTGTCATAGCTTCAAATCCACCATTCTGGCCACAATTTGTCACGACCGCATTGCTTCCCACGCGTAAATATGTCTCTTCGAAGTGTTCTCTACCTCGACACGAATGTCGAACCAATCCGAACTCGATTCAAGGCACAAACTCCTAACAATCTCCACCTTGCCTTGAATCCCCAAACGATGTGACTTCTTTGGGCAAAGCTCCACCTCAATTCAAATCTTCTCATAAGTTCAAACAAAATGTTCCCAAACAAACCAAATTCAAATGCGCTAGTTGTACCCATTGTACCAGATGCGCCTTAAGTGCCCAAATTGTCCCAAATGATGGGACATCAATAACTTCTAAAAGCAGCAAGACAAACCAAAGTTGAACCTTGCATTAAATACAAAGTTCCTCTTTTGAAGCCCTTCAAAATCACATTCGAACCTTTGCAGACGTTCAAAACTCCACCTTCACCTTTGAAACTGAAACCTCTGCTATTTAATCGACTTAGTGAAATCAGATTCTCGTCATGAGTGGAACATGTCTGACATCATTCTATGTGCATAATCTACCATCATGTGTCCTTAACCGTCTTGCATTTGGAACCATTAGCCAAAGTGACTTTGCCACCTTCCTCCTACTTGTAGGCTCCCTACGTGGACATATATGGTATGACACCCCAAAGTCGAGAACCCACGCATCAGATTTAATTTCTTGTTTCTCAGCAACTAGGACCGAATCTTCATCGGAGTCGGCGTCAACTTCTACAACAACATCAACAATGCTTTCCTGCTTCTACTTCAACTTAGGACATGCATACTTATAATGCCTTGTCTCCTTACAATAGTTTCAAACATCTTTTGGTTTGGAACCTTTGGGCTTGAATTCTTCTTGAACCCCCTTTTCCCCAAATTTCTCGAACACTAATTATCACTGACTGCTAGCGAATTACCCACTTCAGACATTGAAACAGTCGTCCTATGGCGCAACTCTCTAGAATGCAGCGATGATCTCATATCTTCTAGAGAATTAGAGTCTTATCCAACAACAAATGACTGCACAAAGTTCTTATACGATGGCGGGAGAGAAACCAATAAGATCAAAGCAACATCCTCATCTTCTATTTTAACATCAATGTAACGCAATCCTAATAGGATTGTGTTGAGTTAATCTAAGTGTTCACGAATAGGCTGACCTTCTCGCATACACAGTCTGAAAAAATGTTGCTTCAAAAGAAACTTATTGGTAAGTGACTTCGTCATATACAAGCTCTCTAATTTCGACCATAACCCTTGTGCAGTTTATTCTTCTGCTACTTCGGTGATGATTTCGTCGAAGACACATCATGATCATTGAGTGTGCTTTCTCATCCAGAATGGTCATCTCGGCAGACACTGGGACATCGGCCTCTTCCTTATCCACCGTCTTGCCCTTATCCTTCTTTGGCTTCGGCATCAACGACGCCCACAACCCTTGTTGCTTCAACAAGGCTCTCATCTTAATCTGCCATCAGACTAAAGTTGTTCCTCCCTATGAATTTGTTGATCTTCAAGTTTATCCTAGACATCGTTCCCACCAAAAAGCGGAAACTCAAACCAGACTCTTGACACCACTTGTTGCGAAAGAAGAAACAACAATAACAAACAATGAACGAGGAAGATTGACAATGCCAAAAACAAACACACCGGAATTAATGTGGTTCGCTAACAACTTGTTAGTTACATCTACAACCAAATTCAAATCAATATATTAGAGCATATTACAAATAGGACTATTCTAGCCTATCAAACAAAGACTAATTGAGTATCAATTGATTGATACTCAACCCAAATGATATCTCTATGCTCTAATGACCAACAACTAAAGCAAGAACAAACCAAAACTAACCTTATAACCTAAGATCATTAATGGGCCGTGACCAGCGATTGTCGCACCTGCGATCAAAGCAACTTGATTCTGTCGTAACCACAACACATACATATCGCGATCGCGTTAGTGTCACAACTTCAAATCCACCATTCTGGCCACAATTTGTTGCGGCCGCATTGCTTCCCACACGCAAATATATCTCTTCAAAATGTTCTCCACCTCGACACGAGCATCGAACCAATCTGAACTTGATTCAAGGCACAAATTCCTAACAACCTCCACCTTGCCTTGAATCCCCAAACGATGTGACTTCTTTGGGCAAAGCTCCACCTCAATTCAAATCTTCTCATAAGTTCAAACAAAATGTTCCCAAGCAAACCAAATTCAAATGCGCTAGTGGTACCCATTGTAGCAGATGCGCCTTAAGTGCCAAAATTGTCCTAAATGATGGGACATCAATAACTTCTAATAGCAGAAGAACTAACCAAAGTTGAACCTTGCATTAAATACAAAGTTCCTTTTTTCACGCCCTTCAAAATCTTATTCACACCTTTGCAGACATACAAAACTCCACCTTCACCTTTGAAACTGAAACCTCTGATGTGTAATTGACTTAGTGAAATCAGATTCCTCGTCATGAGTAAAACATGTCTGACATCGTTCAATCTGCACAATCTACCATCATGTGTCCTCACTTTAATTGAGTCTATTCCAACCGTCTTGCATTTGGAACCATTAGCCAAAGTGACTTTTCCACCTTCCTCTTGCTTGTAGGTTGCGAATCATTCCCTACGTGGACATATATGGTATGATGCCCCAGAGTCGTGAACCCATGCATCAGATTTATTTGCTTGTTTCTCAACAACTAGGACCGAATCTTCATCGGAGTTGGCATCAATTTCTAAAACAACATCAACAATGCTTTCCTGCTTCTGCTTCAACTTCGGACATGCATACTTCTAATGCCTTGTCTCCTTACAATAGTTGCAACATCTCCTGGTTTGCGACCTTTGGGGCCTGAATTCTTCTTGAAGCTCCTTTTCCCCAAATTTCCTAAACCTCAATTATTAGTGACTGCTAGCGAATTACCCACTTCAGACATTGAAACAGTCGCCTGATGGCGCAACTCTCTAGAATGTACTGATGATCTCACCTCTTTAGAGAATTAGTGTCTTTTCCAAAAATAAATGACTGCACAAAGTTCTCATACAATGGCGGTAGATAAACCAACAAGATCAAAGCAACATCCTCATATTCTATTTTAACATCAATGTTACGCAATTCTAATAGGATTATGTTGAGCTGATCTAAGTGTTCATGAATAGGCTGACCTTCTCGCATATGCAGTCCGAACAAACGTTTCTTCAAAAGCAACTTATTCGTAAGCGACTTCGTCATGTACAAGTTCTCTAATTTCGACCATAATCCTTGTGTAGTTTCTTCTTCTACTACCTCGGTGATGATGCCATCTTGAGACACATCGTGATCGTTGAGTTCACTTTCTCATCCAGAATGGCCATCTCAGCAGACACTGGGACCTCGGCCTCTTCCTTATCTGCCGCCTTGCCATTATCTTTCTTTGGCTTCGGCATCAGCAGCTCCCACAATCCCTTGTTGCTTCAACAAGACTCTCATCTTAATCTACCATAGACTAAAGTTGTTTCTCCCTGTGAATTTATCGATCTTCACGTTTATCCCAGACATCTTTCCCACCAAACAGCGGAAACTTGAACCAGGCTCTTGATACCATTTGTTGGGAAAGAACAAACAACAATAACAAACAATAAACGAGGAAGATCGACAATGCCAAAAACAAACACACCAGAATTAACGTGGTTTGCTAACAACTTGTTAGCTACGTCCATAACCAAATTCAAATCAATAAATTGTAGTGTATTATAAAATAGGACTATTCTAGCCTATCAAACAAAGATAACCCATGCGAAATCTTTATGCTCTAATGACCATCAACCAAAGCAAGAACAAAACAAAACCTTATAACCTAAGATCATTTATGGGACTATATATAAGCCCCAAATCCGATCTAGACTTAAATTAGGACCAAACTAGGCCTAAAATGTGTAAGCCCATAATTGTCGCGCCCGCGATCAAAGCAACTCGATTCTATCACGATCGCGACATATACATATTGCGACTGCATTGGTGTCACACCTTCAAATCCACCATTCTAGTCACAATTTGTCGCGGCCACGACAACTTCCCACGCCCAAATATATCTCTTCGAAGTGTTCTCCACCTCGACATGAACGTCGAACCAATCCAAACTCGATTCAAGGCACAAATTCCTAACAAAGAAGACATACACAAGTTGTTGTTAGGGCTGGTAATTTGCTGTATTGTCCACTTGAGTTCACAGTCTAGCAAGTCCGTTCATTTCTTTGTCTTCGCAGATTTGTGGGCTTGTTTCATTATTTGCAGGTTACAAGTTGAAGAAGTCAACAATAGTGGCTGATTTTTCTTCTCAAATGATGTTGCTTTCTTTTCCTTTTTACAGGTTATGCAAGTTGCTGCTTCTAGTTGATGTTTGAAGGTCAACAATAGTGTGTCGATAAAAAATCAGGCAGCAAGCTACAAGTGAAGTGAGAGTGGGCTGAACAAGTGGGAGAGGGCTTGTCAGATTTCATTTTCTTTACTCCACATATTGCCACGAAAAGTCAGGTTAGTGGCCTGACAAACAATCAAGTGGACTTACTTTTATACTTTTGTAACAAAAAATAGATAAAAATAAGGCTTAACTTCAATTATAAATAGGTTATCTCAAATTAAGACAAAAACTATAAAACTTAACAATAATAAATTAATATTATTATAAAAAAGCAATAAAAATGTATTAATTGAAGGGATTAAAATACATTAAATAATGAAATTATCACTCTACCTACAACCTTGTTATAAGTTGTTGTTCTATTGTTGTTGTATCATCAAACAACTTATAAGAACAACACATAAATGATGAAATTCCCAGTGATGAACCTATTATTGAAGAACCTGCAATTGATGTACCACAATGACAAATAGTAAGAAAGTCTATAAGGCCAAGACAATAAGTTATTTCTGATGATTATGTGGTTTATCTACATGAGCCATAATTTGACATTATAATTGATTTTGATCCAGTTATTTTTTTTTTTTTCACAGCCATTAAAAGTAATAATTCTACTAAGTGGTTGGATGCTATGAAAGAAGAGTTGAAATAAATGCCTCATAATGAAGTCTATGTTAGAATTTCCAGAAGAATGTAAAAGAGTTGGGTGAAAATGGTCTTCAAGACCAACCTCGGCTCAAATATGGCAATATCAAAAGACATAGAGCTAGACTAGTTGCCAAAGAATATACTTACATAATTGGGATTGACTACATAAAGACATTATTGTCATGTCTTGGAAGGAATCCTTTGAAATTAATATGAATTTGGTGGCTTATTATGTTTTAGAATTACACAAAATGAATGTTAAAATTATTTTTCTAAATGAGAATTTAGTGGAAGAAATCTATATGAATTAACCTGATGGCTTCTCCATTAAAGGAAATGAACATATAGCGTGTAAACTCAAGAAATCAGTATATACGGACTTAAGCAAGCTTCTTGCCAATATGTATCTTAAGTTCAATGATATCATTAATTCTTTCGGATTTAAAGAAAACACTATTAACCGGTGAATGTATCCAAAAGTCAGTGGGAGTAAGCTTTTTCTTCTAATCTTATATTGTTGATAACATCTCGCTTGCAATGAATGATCTTGGTTTATTATTTGAACTAAGAGACTCCTCTTTGAGAATTTTGATTTAAAAAAAAAAAAGACAAGGGAGGCAACTGATGTGATTGAAATAGAAAATTTTCATGATAAATCACAATGAAGGTTATGGTTGTCTCAGAAAGCATATATCAATAAAGTTCTAAAGATATTTATGATGGAAAAATGCCCATCAAGCATTGTTCCAATCCAGAAGGTAGATGAATTCAGCATGATGCAATATCCAAGTAATGAATTGGAACGTAAGCAAATAAAAGATATTCCTTATGCATCAATAGTCGGTAGCTTGATGTCTGCCCAAACTTGTACAATAACATAATGCTCGGTCTATTACCAAGGCAATCCAAGAATTGGCCACTGGAAAACTGTAAAGAAAGATTACATGCTTACTTATCGAAAATCTAATCATCTAGTTGGATATCCAAATTACGCTGGATATGTTAATTCTTGAAAATCAGCATTTAGCTACTTGTTCCTATTAGCTAAAGGAGCAATATCATGAAAGAGTGTGAAGTAGTTTGTAATTGTTGCATCCACTATGAAAGATTAATTCGTCTCATGATGTAAGACCAAAATTCAAGGTAAAAGGTTGCAAAACTTTATTTCAGGACTTAGATGATGTCAACATTATTACCAAGCCGTTGAAAATTTATTGTGATAATTCCACATCAATATTCTTCTCTAAAAACGATAAGTATTCCAAAGGTGCCAAACATTTGGAACTAATGTATCTTGCCATCAAAAAAGAAATTCAGAAACAAAATTGTCGATTGAGCACATTTACTCCAATCTTATGATTATGGATCTGTTGACTGAATGATTGTCTCTAAGGACATTCATTGGACATATCAAATGAATGAGCATTATTGAAATGTCTTAATGAACTTATGACGTGGAATTGACACATTGAGCTCTGTTATGTGTTATTTCTGAAACTGAATGATATCATATTTTGTCTTTGATGTATACATAAATGTTGACATAAAGTTTGACAGGATTTTGTCTCTAATCAAGACATTAATGTAGACCGTTATTTAACTTATGAGTCATATTAAGTAGAAACCTAATATTGGGGTACATGGAAGGAACTATGTCGAGTGAATGACGAAGAACCGCTATGACTCGTGTTAGTCTATACTTTGATATCGACATTATGACCTGACCACTAAACTCAAAACTTAATCTTTATGTTGCACAAATTATGCCTTTATTTAAACCATGGAATCTTAGTTATGTCACTTTGGCTAAGTGGGAGAATGTAAGATTTTGTGGCTCACGTGCCATCAAATTAAAATAATATTTCGAATAAGTTTTGGTCAGTGTATACCTGATAAGATATGATTTTCACGTTGATAGACAGTGAACGGATAGCAAACCTAATTGCATTCAGGAATTGGTCCTCTCTCCTCGTATAAAAGAAAACAGAGTCACATAATTTCTATCACCTAATTGATTCACATAAAATGCTATGTTCTTTAAGAAGGTCTGGAGGGAGAAATCAATTTCGCCCGTCAATCAATTTGCTTGGAACATCAAGAAATCAATCCATGGTACATCAAAGTTAGTGTCCTAATTTTATATTTCAATGGAATATGAAAATCATGAAGTTCTAAGATCCATGTTTAATCTTATAATCGCGATTATGTATACGTGTTTAAATTTACAGGATCTTATAAGAAAATATCATAAGAAACTAACAACCAAATGTTATTTTTTACAATATAATTATCAGGTTGATTTAAATCATCATCTTATTTTAGAAATATGAGACTTGATTGATCTAAAATAATGGAAAGAAGAAAAAGAAAAAGAAAAAAATGAAACGAAGATACATATCTGCATGCGGCCGAAAAAGTTGGGATCTTCAATTTTAAGATGAGGATCCCAAAATTACTTCTGTAAAATATACACAAAAGCTCTCTCCTGAAATCAATTAGGGATATTTTTTGGAAGATTTTGATGAAATCGTAGATATGGTGAGTATATAACAATTTGATGATAATGCTCAGACATTTTTCGCATTTGTGGAAGGTATTAATAATAATAATAATAATAATAATAATAATAATAATAATAATAATAATAATAATAATAATAATAATAATAATAATAATAATCATCGTCGTCGTCGTCGAAGTTAGAGAGAGGAAAAATCAGAGAATCTGAGGGGGGAGGGGGGGTGAGAGAAAGAGCATACGCGTCTCTTGAGAAGGAGAGGGGTAAATTTAGGAGTGCATGTTCCGAATAATCTAGAGAAATCGATCAAAAGAGGGGGAAGGAGGGGAAACCTCCAACACATGGTTGAGAGATGGGGGGAAAGGGGGTGGCATATGAGAGATTTAGTTAGAATATAAAACATTACTAATTTCAGAGGTGTTGACTAGTCTAAATCGAAAAGAAGTGACCATGATGTTAGATACCAAACCAAATCAATTAGTGCTACAAACCAAATGTTAGTCGAACCAAAATAAATTGGTTCAGTTTCGGTTAATAACCAAAATTATAATGATAATTGAGATTGTTTCATTAGTCACTCTCTTGATTTTCTTTGAATTCAGATGTCTATAATTATTCAATTCAAAGACGTTTTATTGATAATAATACTGCGTAATCCGATATTTGTCATATAATAATCTTATTACATTTATCTAACACAAAATGAAAGATATAGCTATATTTTTTAGCGTTAAAGTTCTAAACTCGGTATTTTTGGTTAACCAAATTTTGCAGTTATGAAAACCAAAACTGAACTGATATAATTGAAATTTTAGGAAATCAAATTGAAACGAACCAAATAATTTACAAGCTAACTTAATTGATATTTTCACTTCTATTCTGTTAGTTTTTTTCATTTAAAACCGAACAATGCACACCTCTAATTACTAAGACTATCTAAAACATTTCAAATATTTTGATCGAATAGCCATGTTAATTTTCTTTTATATTAAATTTAGTGAAGTAAGATCTAATTTTGATTTTTTTTTCCTAAAGAAATCACATAATAGTTTAATCAAACCATTGAAAATAATATTATTATATAACTCACTATTTATATGAGCATAATGTATATTTGATTTTTCAACTTTTTTCTATAAATTACCAGCTATTTTTTAATGTATATTTCAGTATCGCAGTATGTTACTCCTCCATTAAGAATGATACTTATTATATCTAAAAATAATTAAAATATTCTTAGAACTTAAAATGTTGGTCTATTGTTACTTTGAGCCTTCAACCTCAAGATATAAAAACGAAACAAAAAATTTGCATCATAAAATTAAAACTCTATTTTTCTAAGAAATATGTATCAATGACATAACTTGCAGTCATAGGGACTGAAGCAAGGCATGGTAGAGGAGGGCCATGCCCCCTTCCACCCCCCTCCCCCTCCACCAAATTATGAAAAAAAAAAAAAAAAATCTTCTAAAGCTACAGTACATCAAAACTTCTAAAATTAGTATATGCCCCCCTCCCTCCCCCCTCCGCAAATTTGTTTCACTCTTATTCTTCATCTCCTGAATTAGAGTAGTGGGCTCCTCAAAACTTCTACTCTTATTTTCTTCCGCATGTGGCATGTGATCCCACAAAATCTTTGACATTTATTTATTTAATATAGTTTAACTTATCTTCATCAAAAGCAATACAATCAGCCCCCTGTCTTTCGAGAAAGTAAACCACACTTTGCAACTCTTTGCTTCATTTCTAAACAGAAACATAAACCCCCTCTTCTTCAATCTTCATCCTTTCAGCCGACAACCCTCTTTGAAAATTAGGTATTTTACTTTTTTTTTTTATTTTTGGTCAAATTAATAATGTAGATATATCTAAATATATTGATGAATGATGATAAAAATGGTAGAATCTATAATATTACTATTGTAGTGACTTGTGAATTGTGATTTTGATATTATATACCTATATAGAATTTTTTTATAAGTGATATAAGACTTGATACAATTATGTTATGCAATTAGTTTGTGAAATTTTCATGATTGTGTTGAATGGTAAAACCTAGTTTGTGGGGAGAAAATGATTGATTTACATTCCTCTACCCCGCCACCTCTTGTAGATGAAAAAGACACGGAGAATTGATGAAATTTTCAAAAGAGAGAATGACGAAATATTAGCATCTTCAACCAATCTATCTACTGAAATTGAATCTTCGGATTCATAAAGTCATCCTAGGAAATCCTTTAGAGTTGAAATAGACGAAATTTTTGACATTCAATTGTTGGTACGTGATCCGGGATTACGACCACCGATATGGAATTATCCTGTTGAAAAGTGTGATGAAGTCATAAGAGCTTATATAATATGTGGTTCATATCAACCTATACTACCAAAGTATCCAAAAATAGGAGAAAAACACTCTAGCAGCTTTCAGGCGTCGTGGTTTAAATTATTCCCGTCTTGATTGGAATATTCCCCTAGCACGGATGCTGCACTTTGTCTACCGTGTTTTTTTTTTTTTTCATACTAAAAAGGGACTTCCCGGATTGAATTTACTATTAATGAATTTCGATCATGGAAGAAGGTAAAAGATGGGAGTCAATGTTCATTTTTGGCTCATATTGGTAAAGATCTTACTTCACCTCATAGAGATGCTGAGAAAACATGTGCGGATCTCATGAACCAACAATCACATATCGCACAAAATATTGAGAAGTTCACTTCTCAAGAAGTTGTTGAAAGTCGGCATTGTTTGAAAGCTTCAATTGAGGCAACTAGGTGGCTTGCATTTCAAGGATGCTCTTTTAGAGGCAATGATGAGTCCAAAGCATCAACGAATCGTGGCAACTTCTTAGAGCTTTTGAGTTTTATTGGTTCTTTTAGTGACAACATAACAGAAGTTATGGATAATGCTCTTGGAAATGCATCATATAAATCACTGAAAATACAAAAACAGATTTTGCAAGTCATGGCAACTAAAGTCAAGAATGTCATTCGAGAAGAAATTAGTGATGCAAAATTTTGTATCATAGTTGATGAAGCTCGAGATGAATCAAAAAAGGAGCAAATGTCAAATTGTCTTGAGATTTGTTGATAAATGAGGCTATGTGCAAGAGCATTTTTTTGGACTCATTCATGTCGAGGATACTGCTGCATCAACATTGAAAGAAGGTATTATCTCTGTCCTATCTCGTCATACTCTTGATGTTCAGAATATTAGAGGGCAAGGATATGATGGTGCAAGCAACATGCATGGAGAATGAAATGCTTTACAAGCTTTGATTTTGGATGATTGTCCTTATGCTTATTATGTTCACTGTTTTGCACATCGTCTGCAACTGGCATTAGTTGCTACTTTGAAGGAAGTTATACCAGTCCACCATTCTATTATCAATATTGTTGGTGCCTCGTGTAAGTGTAGTGACTAATTAACAACTGCCCATGCTTCAAATATTACTCATTTACTTGATATTAATGAGCTTGAGAGTGGGAAAGGACTTAATCAAATTAGTTCTCCACAAAGAGCAGGAGATACTCTTTGGAGTTCTCATTTGAAATCCATATCCAGCTTGATGACGATGTATAGTGCGACTTGTGAAGTTTTGCTGATTATTATTGATGATGGAACAACATATGCTCAGCGTGGAGATGCAGATGCTGCTTATGAGGTTTTGACTTCTTTTGAATTTGTTTTCATTATGCATCTTATGAGAAAAATATTAGAGATTTCTAATATACTTTGTCAAGCTCTGCAACTCCAATCTCAAGATATTTTGAATGCAATGCATCTTGTATCGTCTACTAAATTGCTCCTTCAGAAATTGAGAGATGATGGATGGGATGAACTAGTTGAAAATGTTAAATCTTTTTGTGAATCTGTCAACATACCTGTGTTGGATTTTAATGTTCGATATGTTGCAAGGAAAGGAAGAGCTCGTCATCAACCAGATAAAATAACAGTTGGACATCGTTACAGGTTTGACATTTTTAGTGAAACAACTGACTCTCAGTTGAAAGAATTGACTAGCAGATTCAGTGATAGCACTGTGGAGTAAATTACTCTTGCATCAGCATTACATCCAAGAGAGATGTGCATATCCTTCAGAATTGATGACATTTGCAGGTTGGCAGAAAAGTATTATCCGAGTGATTTTGAAGGACATGGGATGCTACGATTGAGAATGCAATTTGAACATTTTGATCATGTGCGAGAACTTCCCGATTTCAGATCGTTGAAGACTATTTCTGATTTGTGTCAATGGATGGTGAAAACAGGTAAATCAGAAATATGCTCTCTTGTGTTTAGAGTGGTAACTCTCATTCTTACATTTCCAGTTTCTACGGCTACCTCAGAGCGGTCTTTCTTAGCCATGAATATAGTGAAGACCTTGAGCGGTCTTTCTTAGCCATGAATATAGTGAAGACCTTGCTCTGTAATAAGATGGAAGATGGTTTTCTTAGTGATTGTTTACTAGTATATATTGAAAAGAAAATTGCGAAGAAATTTAGTCTAGATTCTCTTATAGATGACTTCCGTGATATGCAAGAGCGACGTTCCAAATTTTAATTTGTTGCGGATGTAAACTTATATTTTGGGATATTTTATGATAAATATTAGCACGGATTTATTTATCACTCATCTTTATTCATTATTGCCCCCCTCTCCCTGCCCCAGGTATAATCCTGATTCTGTCCCTGATTATAATATAATAATAAATATTTATTAATAATACTAGTATAGCATCCATGCATTTGATATCCTTTAAATAGATGTATGTATATATAAACAAAGATAAACACAAGTGAATGACGGAATTTTTTTTTGAAATTTATGCATAGCACTGAAAGCATATTAAACTTAAAGCAACCATTATAGATTTCAGAAGTGCTACTTCAAAACAACATTCACAAATAGGAATCTTCAGTTTGTGACCCTAGGAAGAGTAACATGAACATGATTGTAACTAATCATCATAACCTTCACATCAAACTTTAACACGGAATCCTTCCTTTGTAAAATGACTAATATTATATTATGTTGTTGCACAAACTAGTAGAGAATTTCATAAAACTTGAAAGCTTACTATGAGTACAACCCTTCAAAATCAATATATGATTATGGATACGCCATCAAGAATTATGATGTGTACCATTTACACCACCATTTCAAAGGGCCTTGAAATTTTCCAAGATCAAGTGTTCATTTATGCTTCCAACGTGTGAAGAGGGTAATTCGAATCAAGTGATATATTACAGACTTGATAAGTACTATGGACAATAGTTTCCAAACTTTAGTATAGGTCCTCATGGATTTCAATATGAAGACATCCATAATCCCATCCCACCACATATATCGTAAGCTACTTGCAACTCCATATCAAAGTTCCATAAGCTCATCGGTTTCACGACCGACTCAGATTATAAGGTATCATCCCAATAATTGTGCAGCAATTCCATATTTAAGAAGAGTAGATGGATGCACTTAGATTGTTTAACATAGTAAAAAAATAGGAAAATATCTTTTGAAAATATAAAGAAACAAGGCCTGAACTTTGAATTGCATTTGCATTCATGAATAGCAAGATATAATGAATGCTGAATTTAGCCTGGAAACTGCAGTAGCGAGGTTTTCCAGTTAAGAAAACTAAAGCGTTATTCTATGAGTAGAATAGTCTTGTATTCAACGATCGGTGTCAATTATCGAGTTGGTCGAGAACACTCCAAAGTTTTGGGTCTTCATAATCTTTGATGAGAAGAGCAGGCTTTGCTTCCATCAGTAATTCAGCTGGATTCCTTGTTGTCAACCCAACTGTAGGCATCCCAGCAGCAACTCCAGCTTTTATTCCCGAAACTGAATCCTGTTACAACCACAACCAACTTAGAAGCTAGCTGCTGATGTGTTTCAGGAATCAGGAAAAACACAAACCTCAAAAACACATGTGTGTTCCTTGGACACTTTCAGCAACTCAAGCGCCTTTAAATACGGATCTGGGAATGGTTTTGCACGTTCACAATCACTTCCAAGAACCACAACGTTAAAGAAATCCGATAGCCCAAGCATTGTGATCATCAGCTCTGCATTTTCTCTAGGAGCATTAGTCACAGCAGCTCGCTTCAATCCACGGTCTTCTATCCATTTTGTGAGTTTATATAAGCCTTTTACTGGCTCCAGTTTCTCCTTAACTATCCTGTGTGTTTTACCCAAAATGGAAAAGGCAGAGTAAGAATAAATGAGTCGTGGGTTTCATAATTTATTATCTAAAAGAATTTTTTGGGGGGCCGGGGTGCACAAACCTTCTGAACATTGCCTCCTTGTCATCCAGAAATTTTATACCCCTCTCATGATCATCTGGGAAAAGGACAGAAGCAATATCTTCATTGTGTTTTCCAGCAATATTCACAACAAAATACTCCTCTGTAATTGGAACACCACCATTGAATCCAATCTATTCAAAGGAATAATTATGAAATAATTGATGTTTCTTTGACCTACAGTATAAAACAGATGGATGGAGAGAAGTCGTATGGAAATGGAAAAAACAGTTACCTCTTGAAGCATCTCACGGAAGGCATGGTAATGAAGGGGGTCCGAATCACACAACGTGCCATCAATGTCAAATAGTACTGCTTCAAGTGGAGCAAGTTGCACCAGAGAACACGTTCTGATTTTTTTTAAACAAAGTACGAATATTAAGTTCTTTACTCTTCAGGAAAAGACACAAATTTCGTATGCACATAGCACATAAGCACTTCATAAATTCGAAGGTTTGAGAACCAAACACCACAAAATAGCAGGCTAATAATCTGCATCTCTGTTATACAAGAGTCAAAACTGATGGCTGTACTGGTAAAACCTATTTTACTTCATTTTCATCATTGCCAGCTCTACAGGAAATGATCACTAACTGATAGAGTCGCTTGAGGTACAAAACATTCATGTAGTTAAGTAGTTATCCAAATACTCTATCAAATAAGAATGCTATTTAGACTTACAAAATGCCATCGCATGAGATAAATTTACAAAGCCAGCCACGCTACTAAGGCATTTATTGCCAAGAATCAACTATGCAGAAAACAAAAGGGAGACCACATAATTTTTGTTTACAAGACCTATTTGTAATTTCATATATGCCAACAAGGCTAAAAGAGTGGGAAGGTCTGTCACTATGCTCAATGTAAGCATATTCTTTTCGTGTAGCATTTTTAGTATATGAATTTCGCGTTGGTTGCCTAAATCTGCCAAGATAAGATACAGTGCTGACAAGAAAAGAAAATTTATCTTTGAGGAAATTGCTTCAACGTTATATAGGGTTGTTAACGAAGAAAACATTCGGTACATTCAAACTCATTTATTTATTTTGTTTAATAATGAAAAGAGCTTGAAAATTGACGGGCTCATGAATATGTTTTAGGCTCGTATAAAATAATAATAATCAAAGATTTTTTTGTGTAAATTAGATATATATACACATTCACAAACACAAAATGTTAATAAACTTGTGTTCGTTAGTGTTCACGAACATGAACGAATATGAAATTAACAGGCTCAGTTCGCTTCATAATTTAACAAACATCACTCGAAAACCTAATGCTCGGCTCAGCTTGTTAACAACCCTGGGTTTGGGTGGGATGTAAAGAGCTAGGCAGGTTTTCAAAGTGATAGAGCTACATAAAAATACATTAAATCCAGCATAACAAATCAAGTAAATGATACATTCCAACAATGTTCAAACAGATGCTAAGTCGACAAGGTATTTCGATTGTACAGGCGAAGGAGATCTCAGAACAAATTAATCGCACATATATATATATATATATATATTGATTATGATTCCAATCCAAAATACTGACTCAGTGGCTCCAATTTTTCGGCATCATAAAGCAGATTAAGTCAGATTTTTTGTTTGTCATCAATACGTATGCATAAAACACCAAGCGAGCACCGTTGAAATACGGTAACAACGAGAGAAACGTGAGAAATTGAAGAGAGAGAAAAGGGAAGACCTGTCTAATGAGGAAGATGAATGATCGGCGGTCATCTTCCAACGGTAGTCAAACAAAGGCTTCCTCTTGTTATTCAAATGCTTTTTGTTTGAGAGTATGATATGTAGACAGCATTAAAGCAGCATATTCGTCACGTCATAAATCTCCTTCTCTTCCTTACTGTTATTAGTGTGGAGATCCTCTTTTGCTATTCGAAAATAAAGGTGCCAATTTACTCAAAAATAATAATAATAATAAAGGTGTCAATTAACACTTAGTGCATGTTTGGATGGGGCTGCGTGGCTGGAATTAAGGGTGAGCACGGGTCTCGGATCCGCATCGAACCCCGGATCGAAAGCACTCCGAACCGATAATATCCGTTGACTATTTGACTTTATCCGGACCGAACCAAACCGATTTTTTTTGTGGTAAATCCGAACCGATCCAAACCGAAAAACAGAAATAGAACCGAGTAGAACCGATTCTAAGTAATCAACTATGGAATTCTTTTATATCATTTAATTAATTTCTTTTATACTATAATATTGAACCATTATGAATTTTAGTAAATTTTAACAATGATATAACTACTGTTTTAGTATTTTATAAAAGATTTAGTAATTAATAATAGAGTACAATATTTATAATAAATCATTTTCATAATAAACATATATCTATTAATTATAAATATATGAACAGTGAATATGTTTATAGTTTATATAAAGAAATACATTACTATGATATGTTTCAATTTAATTCTATATTTCTTTAATCCAATCACTAAAATTTATTATTATATCTAATATTAATTATTTTCATATATAAAGGTCAAAATTCTAGACCTGAACTTACTGCACATAGTTACTATCCTACGCCTGAATTTCAAGTAGTGGCTCGTTTCTTGTTCCCTTCTTCTTTGATTCTCCATCTTTCTCGTGCACACACGTTTTTCTCTTGAAGTCAACTTTAATTTTACTGTAGTTAGTCATATTAGGTCTACCTACTAGAGCTTTATCGATGAAAAATAATCGGTAAATGTCCAAATACGTTATCGATAGCTAATAACTTTATAATTTAGTGCTATTCTTTTTTGGACGAGATAACTACTTCAGTAACTTGTAATTAATTTTTATAAGTTATAATTTTGAAACTTGTCTTAATATATAACTTATAAGTTAATATTACACTTTTTCTTTAACAATATGATATTATTGTAAAGACAACACTATAATTCTTTCGTGCATTTTGCTAAAAAATATTAAAGGAAAAACTCCGAACAGCTCCGAATAACCGGACCGAAAGAACCGATCTCCGGAAGGAACCGAACCGATCAACGGAGCGGTTCTGGAGATTTAATTTTGGAAATCTCCGAATATCTCCGAGGTTTGGTTCGGTTCTGGATATTTTCATATCTCCGAACCGCTCCGGACCGTGCTCACCCCTAGCTGGAATACTATCAATTGGGATAATGGTTGGAGTTAATGACTGAGACAATAAAAAAATGATGTTTGTTTGGGTGGTTGAAATAGTGGTTATAGTGTTAGATATAATTTTTAATTGTAAAATATGATGTGATGTGTGTAAGAGTTGATTAATAATGATTAATTTTATGATTAAAGTGATATTGAAATTTATGGTGGTTTGTAGTGGTTGAACCAATCTGTGTAAATAAACATAGGGAGAGGTTGAGTCAACCCATCAGGAATTGGACCAACCCCAAACATACCCTTAAAAAAGTGACACTTTTATCTCCAACTCAAATTGTTTACGCCTCAAGTTTATTATACCTTATTTCGTGATAACTTAATTATGAAAAATGCTACAATGCAATCTTTGCATTGATAAAATTACTTTTTTCACTTACTATAATAGGTAACAATATGTGTACTTGTATTATTTCACTTCTTGTTCTTTAGTAAAGTAGATCTCACTTGTAATTAATTCAAATACATTCCTTTTGAGGTCTATTTATAAAGATCAGCTACCCCACTATTGTGTTAAGTTAAAGAAGTTAATACCAACTTTTGCGTTACTATTTTCTCTCTCTCTGTTTTTTTTTTTAAATATTTTATGTTGATTGTTTTCTTCCCTCCTCATTCTCTTAGTATTATTAGTTAAAAAACTAGTTTGTCACCCGTGCGATGCACGAGCTAGAATATTTTTGTTAAATTATTATTTAAATATAAAGATAAATATACATAATAATGAAAGTAAAAGTAAGTAATGAATAAAATATATTACAAAGGACTTGTATGCAATGTTATACTATAATAAGTAAAAATTTGATATAAAATATATAACATAACACTGGTGTATGCGATAATTGTATATTTGTAATATTTGAATAATATACTAATACAATTACATATTGGTATAGGGCGAAGCGATGTCACATATATTATATTTCTATTTAGTAATGTTAGCATGAGATCTCACAATGATATTAGTTCATTAAGCGATGACGCTAGAGCATATTATTGTGATGTATTTAAAGTAAAAAAAAAAAAAATAATAATCAACCTATTATACTTGTAGTTAACATCATTTGTCTTTTCACAAAAGAAAAGAGACACTAATTCATTCAACAAATCATTTTAACTATTATATCTAAACTTTTGACCGTAAATTTTAACTTTAACGAATCGGCTCATCTTTTTATCAAATTTCTTTAGAACAATGATTCACAAAAAATATTATAGAAACGCAAACTAAAGTAAAAGAAATTAATCTTCTAAAAAAGAGTAAATAATTTTTCACATAAAATATTATTTTGATAATATTTAGCATTTTTATTTTATATACAAAAAAATTAAAATCGGAATATATCATAAAAAATAAATAACACTTAGAAATTAATATTTAATACATGCATAATGGATGTCAAATCGAACATCGTGAAAAGAAGATTAATTCAGTATATTTTTCATAAAAAAAGTTGAACCGAAAAAGTTATACGACTTTTAAATATTAAGGGGAAAAGAAAAAAAAAAGCAAAAAAAATGTGATTGGTTGGCTCTTAACCAACTCCCCTCATATTTCTCCCCTTTCTCTTTTTTCTAACGCACATATACACATAAATATTGATAGATGATTTTAAAAAAAAATCAAAAAAAGGAGAAAAAGACACATAAGCAGTTGACTTTTCAAAGATTTTACTTTTAAGAATAAGGTAGATATCTCTCATCATTTCTATTTTGATTTCCACTCATTTTATTCGCATTATTTTCTTATTTATCGATAATTTTATTATATTTATTGTTTAAACTTCTGTTCTATTTATTTCTCTCTTCACTTGTTATCATTTTCTCCCCAATATATATATATATATATATATATATATATATATATATACACACACGCACTATGATGAAAATAAGTCAATCAAATATAAAATATACATATGTAAACAAGTAAATTAAATTAAATTAAATTATCCATATCAATTCCAAAAACAAAATAGACATAAGACAAAAAGGAAACAATTACAGTTTGCTATAAATCAAAATAACGTCATGATGTAGTAATATATCTTTTCAAAATACTTTATTTAGAATCCATAAGTGAAAAAAAATTACATTATGCATTACAATGATTTACATTAATTTTTTCTTTAAAAGATAAGGAACGTAACTAAGAATGTAGGTTGAATGGATCTTCACTGAAACCGCTTCAACAGAACATCTGAGGCGATAACTAGTGTCTATATTATCTCACATTTTCATAAAGAATGAGCAATAATTTCATATAAATTATTTGCTTTTAAGAATTTTTATACTATTTATATTATACTTACATTTCTATTAATTATATTTTTATTTGATTTTTTTATCAACTTACTTTTCAATACGTAGATAAGTTATCATAATTAAAAAGTAAAGAAAATAACTATAATTAAATCAAAGAAAATTCTTGTAGACGGTCGGTAACTGATTCAGTTAATTTATGCAAATGAAAACGTGGAAACACAAATTAAAGTTGCTAATAGCAAGTTATATAATAAAGAGGAGGTCAGTTACCAAGTATTTTGTAAATAGATTAAATTAGAGGGTAGAATGTCTAGTTGCTATATTTATAGATATTAAGTTAGTGGGTCGATGACAATTGACTAATTGAGTACTTTTTTGAGCTATTTATCTATGTGACTTGTTTTACAGTCTAATGGTTCATTTTAGAAGTAAGTGAATTCAATGGTCAATATTATAGTTGTATCAATGCAATGGTTATACTATAGAAGAACCCCTTAATTATTAGTGTATTTATTTCTTAAATTGGGTTACTTTTAAAAGAATGAGTGACACTTAGTTACAAGATGCACAAGAGATTTTGTGCACACCAGCTATGATCCACTTACTAATTTTAACCCATTAGGTAAAATAAGGCGAGTTAGGTAAAATCAGCCACAGTAAATTTCTCTCAGCTCCTTCTCTCACATCTCGTTCTCTTTCACAGCTCGCTCCGTACTTCTCTATCATGTCGTCAATCTGCATATGTCAATACGATCCCTCACCTCGTCCATCACTATTTCACCAGTTATCCCTCACCTCGTTCATCATTATTTCACCTCAGCTTTTCTCTTCAACCCTGTCGATCTCCGATTGTTCTTCACGGCCGCCGTTTTGGCCAAATTCTACGAAAAAATCAGGAATATTTCTTCTCAGTTGGCTTCGAAAATCAGGAATGCAAGCTTTTCATTTAAATTTCTACACGATTTAGTGCTGAATAAAACATCTAAAAATTGATCTCAGATTAAATTTTGTATATTTAGGTTTCCATTCTATTTTATTGAATTCAAAGTGTATGTTTTTATAGTTCAAAAAATAATAATAAGTTGAGTTTTACAAGAAGTAATTGCAAATTCAAAGATGTAGCAATCATATTTTTTTATGAGGTAAGCTTCTTTTATTGATAAATTTGTTTTATGATGAAATCCTAATTACAAATGAGTATAAAATTGAAACTTTGAATAATGAAGTGTAGTATGCTTTAATTTGCATCACAATTTACATTCATGGTGACTTTTTTATGATTTTTTCATATATATGGTTATCGAAGTGTATAATTGACCGAGGTGTCGATGCACGTCAAATTAAATTACCTTATATACCTCTGCTAACTAGTAGCAGTGGCAAGAAAGGGTCGAATCCCACAAGGAGCGGATGAATTAATTATGTTTCTAAATTAATAACTAAACAAGCAAAACTAAATTAGGGGGGAGTTTTGTTGGATTTAATCTAATTACTCATCTAATTAAATCAACAGTCATATTCGAATAATTGAATAAATAGATAACACGACTTTAATCAATATCAAAATAATATCAGTTCTTAGTTTAGTATCCCCCTACTCGTAGTGTGGATTAATTAACTATGTACCCGACAAACTATTCCACAGCTCTCTAACCCTAGACCGACAACAAGCTCTGTCGGCCCGAATTACCCCTTAATCTTAGTTTACTAAAATAAGTTCTTTAGCTAACCCTATTTAATTGAACAACCTAAAAAAAGCTCTCTATGTTTAATTCATCAAACGTATTAATTACTAGAATAATCGATTAGATAAGACTCCAAATACACAAGCTCGATTTGGATGACCTAGACTTGTATTACCCCTAACGAATTAATCGTTAATTGCTACTTATGATTATAAAACTGCAACAATTACTTATTACAATTCTATAATCTAGCGATAAACAACTTAATAACCTAATTCGATGGGCCCTATCAAATCAAGAAATCGAAAGATCATAAATTAAACGAAAAAGTAATACAAATAAACCATTAGATAGAAGTCGAAACATAACTACGGATTAATTAACATAAAAATACGAATAGGGTTCAACATCCCTTCTAACTGGTAAAAAGTAATTTAGCTAAACATAGCTATAATAATATCCATAATCTCATAACAATCAAATAACGAGATAATTAAAAATGAGTGAAAAATAAAATCAAACGGAATAAGACGACTGTCTCTCGTCGAATCGTGCGCCTCCTTTCCGCTTATGTTCCATGTCTCCAACTTGTCTCATTCACCTTCAACTACTTACTTTGCCTATTTATAATTTTGGCAGACCCACTTCTGAGCTCTTCAACCTATTAAGGCACAATTTGGGCCTATTTGCAACATCAACACCCATCGCCACTTTATCCTCTTTTCCAACTCAAGGCTTGTTGGCTTTTATTTTATATAAGTCCCATTTCGCCTTTAATTGCCCAACTCGTCCAATTGTTGTCCTCTTTTCCAGTCGGGCCAACGTCGCCCCAGTTCTTCATTCACCACATTTCTAGGCTATCTTGATTTACTCGTTGATCTTATCCAAGTGATCCAAAAGTATTCCAAGTCCACTGTAATTACATAAATACACAACTTGGAGTATTTGACTTTAACGTGCAGATACGTAGAGAAATAATCAGTGCATAATAAATAAAATACAATAAAATCACATTTCTACCAGTCTAAATAATGCACAATTTTCTACTTATCAAATCCCCCAAAACTTAAATCATTGTTTGTCCTCAAGAGATTTAGCGCAAAAATAATATAGGGGAACAAATAAGGTTATCCCTCGCTCAGACACCTCACTAATCACACTTGGGTTTTTTTGTCACTTGATTGGAAAAAACACAAACTTTTCTTTAAAGTACTCATAAATCCAGACTACAATCAAACTTCCCTCTAAACTTTATTAGTGAAAGGGCTTCGCAATCCGAACTTCCTGCAAATGAACCACAATTTCGGCAAGCATGCTTCGTTTTCTTCTTTGTTTTTCTTTCAATCTTTCTTTCTCTCTCTCTCTCTTTTAATTATATAATATATATACTAACGAAATAAGAAACTACTCGGGCCGTTGGTTAGACTTTGTATCGAGGACCACCCCCTTTAATTCTCCAAGAAAAAACTTCTTTCTTTTTTATTTTTCCCCTTTGGGTGAGGTCGGCAGCTCCACACCACTCGTAGGTTAGTCCATCTGCTATTATTGATTTTCAATTGCTTTCGATTTTTATACTTTGACCCCTACGAGCAGGTAGCTGATTCAACCCCTCACCATCTTTTCTCTCATCATTTTTTCAACTGAACACCATTAAGCCGAACATAATTATTTTCCAACCTTAGGGGGTGGGTATCCACAACTACGCAATTTTTCACCAATACAAGCCCAACTTATTAGAGACATTAAAAAGAACAACAAAAAATTAACATATAGAGAACATCTGACAAACCAACTTAATCGGGAATAAACTCAGACACAATGTTATCCTTTCACACAGTTTCGGGGTTAATCAATTTCAGCAAATTTAACCAGAATTCATCAATTAAATAAGCCAACTTCTTCTACTCAAGCGATACACACCAATATCTCAAACAACCCTCGTGTCATCATTGCAAGTTCCTACCATTTTTTTTAATTGTAAAGTAAAGGTGCAAATACTAAATGAGATCCTAAAATGTAATCTATATGATAATATGACACAAAATGCAATGATGCAAATCACATGCCACTACTTTACGTACAATTAACTCGCCCAAACTTAATTTTCAATCATCTTGCACAAGTACATAGAAATAAGTAAAAAGAGGATTGCAGTAAAGTAGTAGTAGAAGGTCACCGGTTTAGTGAGGACGAGTGCTTGGAATATTTTCTTTTCTAATCAAGGTGAGTCACCTCAAGTCTTTTCTAACCCTCTGTATCCCAGGGACAACTTTTGCCTGAAATTTACATTGGAAAGAATTTATGCAAAAGTAATTTTACTATTACAAAAGGAAAAGAAATGAGGTACTGGAAAAACAAATGAAGTACGGGTTGCCTCCCATATAATGCCTTTTTTTAAGTCGCTGGCCCGACTCAAGACTTTCTTTTTAGAAAATATACCAAGGAGGTTTACGGGCTGGTCTTGATGGTTGTGGCTCCTCCGCTACCGTATGTGTTTTCATTTTGACTTGTTTCCTTCTCAGGTATCCAATTAGAGCCACATTCAAATTATGCCCGCACTTTAATTCTTTTTCATAGACTGTCAGTAGCACATTAGGTGACTCACTGTGTATCTTGAACCCAATGTTTGGCAGGACACTGGATGATCCAGTGTGCATCTTCAATTCAATGTCTAGCAACACACTTGATGACCCAGTGTGCGTATAGCATACAATGTCCGAGGGTACATTGGATGACCCAATGTGCGTCTCGCATTCAATGTGCGTCTACTCAACATGACCTTCGTTTCCTCTTCATTTTCCAGCACTTGCATGGACTTTTCATCCTCTCTAGGCTGTTCTTCACTCCTCAATATCAAGTACTTTCATTCATTAGATTTTCTTTGAGTTGGGATGTCAATTTCTCTCTATCTTGACTTTCTAACTTGCTTACCACGGTAACCAATTGACTTATTTGAGTCTCAAGATTCTTTATTCTCGATATCATATCTTCTTGAGATTTCAGAGTGTTAGAAATCAAGATTTTCATCATATCTTCCAACGACATATTAGAATTTTGTTCTGCCATGAAATCAAAGAAAACAATATCGGTTTTGTAGAAAGTTGTAGTTTGACAAGCTCATTGGATGACCCAATGCGGCGTCCTCTTGCTAATGTGCGACGACAGATTCCAAATAATAGGGAAACAATTATGAACAATAACGGAAGTAACTTATACTAATTAACACAAGAAACTAAATTAATTCAACAACGCTCCCTGTCAACGACGCTAAAATTTGATCGAGTTTTCGATGCACGTCAAATTAAATTACCTTATATACCTCTACTAACTAGTAATAGTGGCAAGTAAGGGTCGAATCCCACAAGGAGCGGATGAATTAATTACGCTTATAATATCAATAACTAAACAAGTAAAAGTAAATTACGAGGGAGTTTGGTTGGATTTAATCTAATTACTTAGCTAATTAAATCAACAGTCAAAAACTAAAGAACTCAAACAATTACATAAATAGATAACACAACTTTAATAAATATCAAAACAATACCGATTCTCAGTTCAGTATCTCCCTACTCGAAGTGTGAATTAATTAACTAATTGTACCCGACAAACTATCCCACAGCTCTCTAAACCTAGACCGACAACAAGCTTTGTCGGCCCGAATTACCTCTTAATCTTAGTTAACTAAAATATGTTCTTTAGCTAACCATATTTAATTTAACAACCTAGAACAAGCTCTCTAGGTTTAATTCATCAAATGCATTAATTACTTGGATAATAGATTAGACTAGACTCCAAATAACAAGATCGATTCGGATGACCTAAACTTTTATTACCCCTAGCGAATTAATCGCTAATTGCTACTTATTGATTATAAAGCTACAACAATTACAGATTACAATTCTATAATCTAGCGATAGACAACTCAATACACTTATTCGATGAGCCCTATCAAATCAAGAAATCGAAATATCATAAATCAAACGACCAATTAATACAGATAAACCATTGGATAGAAGTTGAAATACAACTACGGATTAATTAACATAAAAATACGAGTAGGGTTCAACATCCCTTCGAACTAGTAAAAAGTAATTAAGCTAAACATAGCTATAATAATATCCATAATCTCATACAATAAAATAACGACATAATTGAAAACGAGCGAAAAATAAAATCAAACGAAATTAGACGACTGTCTCTCGTCGAAACGCGCTCCTCCTTTCTGCTTCTATTCTATGCCTTCAACTTGTCTCATTCACCTTCAGCTACTTAATTTGCCTTTTTATAATTTTGGCGGACCCACTTCTGGGCAACCTATCAAGGCCCAATTTGGGGCTTTTTGCAACATCAACACCCACTGCCACTTTATCCTCTTTTCCAACTCAAAGCTTGTTGGCCTTTATTTTACATAAAGCCCACTTCACCTTTAATTGTCCAACTTGTCCTATTGCTGTCCTCTTTTCCAACCGGGCCAATATCGGCCCAGTTCTTCATTCACCACATTTCTAGGCTATATTGATTTACTCGTAGATCCGATCCAAGTGATTGAAAAAGTACTCCAAGTCCACTACAATCATATATAAACACAACTTGGAGTATTCGACTTTAACGTGTAGATAAGTAGAAAAATAACCGGTGCATAGTAAAAAAATGCAATGGAATCACATTCCTATCAGTTTAAATAATGCACATTTTTTTACTTATCAATAATGACAAAGTGGGACAAAGAAATCATCAAGGTAAAATATTAAGAAAAAATACGAATATATATAATATAAAACAATAAGTTGTTTCAATGTGTTCAGTTTCTGATGCAATGATAATTGATAATGAGCATAAAACTAAAAAGTCAAGTTTTGTACAAATACACACCAGATGTGTCTTAGATGATGGTTTGAAAAGCAACAATGAAGGTAAAAACAACATTACACTTTATTCTCTATAACAGTACAAATTTAGTTGTGTGATAGTATACTTTATCTGCTACCTTTTTACTGAACTTTTACAGAATTTTCAAATGAATCAATGTATATTGTAATGTATAGTGATAAAGTGCGGCAAGAAAATCATCAAGGTAAAATTTAAAAAATAATTTTCAATATGTAAATATAAATTATAAATATATAACTATAAGTTATTTTAATGTGTTCAGTTTTCGATACAATCCTAATTGAAAATGAGCATGCCACCGAAAGGTCGAGTTCAGTAGAAATATGTACTAAATTAAGCTTTGATGAGTTGAATAACAACAATGAAGGTAAAAAATAAAAAGCTACATGAGATTTACTATTTGACATATATAGTATAATTTATTCTCTATAACAGTACACTCTCATTTGCTTGTCAGTACACCTTATCTGCTACCTTTATTCTTATTTTTTACAGAACTTCCAAAATGAATCAATGTCCATTGAAGTGTATAGTGTAAATTACAAATATATAACTATAATTTTTTTAATGTGTTCAGTTTTCGATGCAATCCTAATTGAAAATGAGCATGAAACTGAAAGGTCGAGTTCAGTAGAAATTGCACCAGATTAAGCTTTGATGGTTGAAAAATAACAATGAAGGTCAAAACCAAAAAGCTACACAAGATTTATTGTTTGATAGATACAATATGCTTTATTTTATATAACAGTACACTTTCAGTTTCTCGATAGTATACTTTATGAGTTGCATTTTTTCTGATTTTTTTACAGAACTTCCAAATGAATCAATAAATATATCTGGTTCACTACTAGGGATTAAAAGAAGCATAATTTCGGAAATGTATGATTTATACTGCAAGCATGCTCGTAGCAAATGTTTCAGCATTCGTAAGTCAACAAATAGATTCTCAACAAAAGGAGAAGTTGTGGGGAAATAATTTGCGTGTTCCAAGGCTGGGTAAAAAATAAAATCAAAGGAAAAGAGAAAAAGAAAACCGACTATAAGAACAAATTGTGAGGCAAAAATGAAAGTTTCAAAGAATGCAGAGGGACAGTTTGAAGTTGTTAAACATAATATATTTCACAATCATGAATTAACTAGGCTAGAGTTGAACCACTTACATCGATTAGAGAGGAAACAGATGAAAAGACAGAAACAATAGCAATTGTGGTTCATTCTGGAATAAAGTCAATGGACTCTTACAGATACATGGTTTATGAAGATGGGGTGAAACGAGTGTTGGGCACACCAAGAAAGATATGATACAAGAAGAAATTGAAGAAGACATCGAATTTTTCTACAAAGTGAAAATGAAAGATGAAGATTATGCAATATCTTTTGGAGAAATTCAATAATGATGGAAGATTTCGATATCTATGGTGATGTTTTCATATTTGACACTACATATAGAACAAATAAGTACAACGTAACCTGTGCTCCTTTTATAGGAATAAACAACCATTGGAAGAATGTAATGTTTGGATGCATTTTCCTAGCAGATGGAAAACTGGAGTCATTTGAGTGGCTTTTCATAGCAATCAATAAATCAATGAGGGGGAAATTTCCAGTCACAATATTCACAGATCAAGATTTTGCAATTGCAAAAACAATTAAAAGGTACTGAAACACTTATTGCTAAAACTCATACATATACTACATTATATACATATTTATACTGTACAGTTTACAAAATTATACTATGCTTACTATATAATAGTTTACAGAATCTACTTCAGGACACTGTAAAAACACTTTCATGTATATAGATATACTACATAAAAAACATATGTATAATGTACTTCTATAAACATATACTATATCTACTGTATTTTATTTACAGAATCTGTTTAAGCACATTGTATATACACTTTCATGTATATCCATATATTACATCAAATAAGTATGTACATTGTACAGTGTATAAACATATACTATGTCTATTGTATATTATTCACATAATCTGTTTTAGCACACTATATATACACTATCATGTATACTCATATACTATATCAAATACATATGTATACTGTATAGTCTATAAACATAGATTGTATCTGTTTCAACACACTATACATATATTTCCATGTATATACATATATAATATAATAAAAACATATTTATATTGTATTATCAGTTTACTTATACTTTTCATTTTTAAATACATGTTTCCCTTAATTCAAGACATCGCCTTTGCCAGTGACATCTTTACCAAAATGTAATAAAATGGTTTGCAAGTCTAAAAGATAACAACACATTCAATACATTCACCAAGTGCTTGTGAGGGTGTATCGATGAAATTGAATTTGAAATTTATTGGAACAATATGATATCAACATACTACCTAGCAAAAATGAGTAGTTTGCAAGATTGTACAATCTAAAGGACAAATGATGCACTGCATTGAGCAAAGATTTTTTTTTCTGTTGGAATATGGTCATCCCGAAGAAGTGAAAGTACAAACAGAGTGATCTCATTCAATGCAAAAAAGAAAACAAGTTTGACTGATTTCTATGGTATTTTGAAAGAAACAGTGAAGTGTTGGCGAAGCGCAAAAAAATTTGATGAGTTCACATGTTCGACATTAAAGCCTTATTCAAATTTAGTAATGATAGGGAGAAGTTTCGGAGGTATATACAAAAAAAAAAAAAATCAAAGATTTTGAAGAGGAATTTCAAAAAACAGTACAATGATCTATCAGGTTTCATCAAGTATGTTGATAACAAAAGAAACACAGTAATATATGACATAAGCATGAATTTGAGTTCATGCAGTTGCAAGAAATTATGAAGAGTTTACCATTGCTTGAGAGTATTGCACATAAATTATGTCAAAAACATTCCAGAAACTTATATAAAAAAGAGATGGACAAAAATGGCAAAATCAAATGTTTGGAAGAAAAGTATCAAGTCAAATCTAGACACAGAAAGCCATCAAGTTAACATTCAATGGAGGCATCAACTGGTACGCAACTACTATAACTTGATATTGAAAAGCCAATAACATGAAGAAACAAGAACAATTATGGAAGACGGATATGTGAGAAATAAGGAACCTATTGATGCTTTCTTAGAAATATCATAACCAATTGTTCCCATCGAAACACCATTCTTGATCCAATTCAATCAACTATAAAAGGGAGGAAGGCTCAACTTGAAAAATGAAGGAAAAAGCAAGCAAGAGAACCAGTTCAAATCAATAACAATGAATTTGGTTCAAAAACACAAAATGCTCGTATCATTTTGTTATATGTAGGGAATACATTTTTTCCATATATATTGTTCAATCCACAACATTGTTGTTCAGTTTAAAAGAACGTTGTTCTTTAGCGTGTATTTTTATACAACTTATAGTATATTTAATGTTCGCATATAGTATGTGTTATATTGCCTGATAATATACGTTTAGTATAATTCTTTCTTCTTTTATACTGCTTTAGCTTTCCTTTTTCCAACTTACAGAAAATATACAGTGTATTTGATATTCGCTTATAGTATGTGTTATGTTTCCTGATAGTATACGTTTAGTATAATTCTTTTTTCTTCTACACTGCTTTATATTTATTTTTTCCAACTGACAGAAGATATATAGTGAATTTAATATTCGCTTATAGTATGTAGTATGTTGGCTGATAGTATATGTTTAGTATAGTTCTTTTTTCTTCTATATTGTTTTATATCTATTTGTCCAACTTACAAAAGATATACAGTGTATTTAATATTCGCTTATAGTATGTATTATGTTGGATGATAGTGTACATTTAGTATAATTCTTTTTTCTTCTACACTGCTTTATATTTATTTCCAACTTACACTAGAATGATTGTTCCCTCATAGTATATGTTAGATTACTTTTTAGTAACACATTATATCTGTCTATTCTTTGTAAGTTAGTCGGTAATTAATTTTCCATGGTTACAGTATATTTAATGTTCGCTTATAGTACGTGTTATGTTTCTTGATAGTATTCGTTTAGTATGATCATTTTTTTTTTTTTGTAGTATATTGATTTATATTGTTTTTTCTACTTACAGTAGAATTATTGCTCCCTCATAATATACATTAGATTTCTTAAATTATTTAGTAATACACTGTATATCTGTTTATTCTTTGTAAGTTACTCAATAATTATTCTTTGATACAATATATTTAATATTTGCTTGTAGTATGTATTATATTGTTGATAGTACATGTTTAATATAATTCTGATTTCTTCTATACTGCTTTATATTTATTTTTCCAACTTACAGTAGCATTATTATTCCCTCATAGTATACATTAGATTACCTAAAGTAATTTTCTTATACACTCTATATCTGTCTATTCTTTCTAAGTTAGTCGGTAATTGTTTACAAGGTTACATTATATTTAATGTTCGATTATAGTATGTGTTGTGTTGCCAGATAGTATACGCACTAATTATTTTTCCAGGGTTACAATATATTTAATGTTTGCTTATAGTGTGTGTTATGTGGCCTGATAGTATATATTTAGAATAAGTGTGTTTTTGTTGTATACTGCTATATAAGAAAAACCAACATATAAGATGACAAAAAAGAAATTTAACATATAAGATCATCATATATATGCAGGATTTTGTAGCCTAGACATTGACATAAAAAAATGCAAAAAATTATACCACACATCAAGCCCAAAAAAATAGATTCAAGTTTTTTAAATCCCATAAAAAACACATCAACCCCATAACCTTTTTTACTTAGAAGTCTTCTTCTATTGTTTTCGACGATAAATTTTCTTTCAACAACTTTACCTCTATCAGCAGCATCTTTCCTCTTCTTTTCAACAATCCCTGCTATTAATGCGGTTTTTTCCTTATTGAAAATGTTTACAACTTCAAAAACCTCTCGCTTTGCTTCATTAAGGCTTGAACGAACAATTCGTACACAAAGTTCAGCGTGTAAAGCAAGACGAACATCACCCTAAAATAATAAAACAAGATATATGAAAAATACATAAAAAACACAAACATATGTAATAAATAAAAAAGAGAAAAATATCTTGCACAAATTAGGCTGCGAATGAACGACGCCATCAAAATGCATCAAATGGTGCATCATATAAACAACACAATCTTGATCGTGCTTTCTATTTTTCCATTTAAATGGCACATTATCAAACCCGTACGTCAAGACTTTCTTGCCTTTAGGGTGTCCAATTCGATCAAGAAAAACGACATTTGATTTTGCTATAGAAAAAAACACAAAAATATATTACAGTGAAAGCACATAAAAATGAATGTACTATTACTTTCTAAAATGTATACTAGTATACTCTATAAACTGTATTATAAGAAATACAAAATTGTCTCTTACCAAAAGCGAAGCAATTTCAATAAAAACATCATCATCAAGGTCATACTTTCGATTATCCAAAAAATGGAACTTTGAATCCACAAAATTCACAGCAACGCAGGCAAAATGAGACGCAAGAAGAAAAGGCATACAAATCTACAACGAAAAAAAAAAGAAGACGATGTTAATAAAGACAACTAAAATATTAACAAAGAAGTACTTAAAAATGAATAAATATATAAAAATCTACTAACCATATCAACATATTTTAAGAAATCTATGTCTCCACGGGCCCACAACTCCAAGGAACCTATTATTTCCTTCTCATTGTCTTGTTCATCACCAATCCCCATCACCAACCTCCTCAGCGGCTCATATTAACAACGAATAAAAATAAATAAAAATTATACAAAAAAAATTAAATACAGAATTTCGAACTTACAACATGCCCCCTTAAAAACATATCGCGTGCGTCGATTTGAGGCACCTTCTCCCCGTTGATGATATAATTCCACGTGTCAACAATAGAATTAAAAATTTATTTAGTTGAATTCAAAGAATTTATATCCTGCCTAGGAATAATATGACATTCCCCAACCTAAAACAAACAACACTGAAAAAGAAAAATATATACTATGTCAATAATGAACTAATATCATAAAATAATATTAACTATACTGTAAAAAATTACATACATATTTTTTTCAGGGTCTTTGCTAAACAAGCATTAGTCTATGATTTCTCTTTCCCTTGAATCCATAGAAAACACCAAGTCTTTGTATGAAATTAAGAACTGAGACACGTATTCGAAATTTTCACCAATTATCAAGACTCAAAAACTAAATCACGGGCTGGATTGCTCTTTCTAGCACTGAAAGACTTCATTGCTTCGCATAACACTTCACCAGACGCATGTTCATCTTCACCGTCTCCACCTTCACTAGATTTGCCAACCTCGAGAGATGGTTCCAGAATATTAAAGGTAGGAGCATCAAAATCCATTTTCTTGAATTTCATAAAATTATTGACCACATTATCAATAATTTTATGCACTCGTTCATCCGAAAAGAATTTTTGAGAATCTGAAGTTTCAGGGGTTGAAGTAGTCCCGACTTTCTCTGTTGAAGACCTCTTCATTTCCAACAACTGCGTCATATAATAGTTGGAAACAATTGAGACATCCCTCTTAAAGAAAAGAATGATCTCATGAATACAATGAAACAATAAAATAATTATATTAAAACATACAAGAACAATCCATACTTTACATTCATACAGAGTATTAAACATATACTACTCTAAAATATAAGCCAACAAGAACATATATTGTATCAATATTACAATCATACTACTAGATAACAAAACATATACTATTAATATAAGCTATAACATAACATAAACAAATAACTATTAAGTAATAACAAAGTTAAAAAAATTATACTTACATCAGTTGCTGCATTATGTAAATTAGAATTCTTCAGCTCAGAATTTGGGATACAAAATTTAATATATCCTGAGTCTTCAACCTTTTCATTCTCCTTTCCATCAAACTTTCTTTCATGATTTCCAGACCCCCATCACTTAAATGGCCTAAAATCTACTCATTCTTAGAAATTGGATACTTATCCAAAATCATCTCTCCATCCCCATATTCCTTTGCTCTCACCTACTCCGAACATCTCTTGGACAGTTTCTTGTCCGTCCAATGACGTATTAGAGGCAAAACAGATGGCTCAACCAAACCACGCCACTTCACCCTATGGAAGTACATGATTTGTAACAACATTATACAACCACCTACATAACTATCATTATTGTTCACATAATTTTCAACAAACTGACATAACCTCTCAAGCAAAAAAATGACTTAGATATAAGACTAACATCCTCAGTGGATTTCAAAACACTAACAATCAACAAACGGTTTGGTGTGGGGCCAAAAATGAACAAAGCTCATACAACAAAAAAGATCCTTTTAAAACCATCTCCCCCCTCCCCCCACCCCTCACCCCCACCCCCACCCCACCCCCCACCCCCAATTTCTCAACCTACCAACAAACAAACTATCTAAAATACTCAATTTTGCACCAGACACTGTACCATATTCAGCTTCCAACCTAGCCAAGAGTTCAAGATCTCTTTAGACCACACATAAGTTAGAAAAACAACACCCTCATTCCTAAGGATCATAAAAACATCATAAATATCATCAGGAGTAACAAGAAATCTACGAAAACTATCCAATTTTAGCATCCTACTACTAGGATCAAAATTGGATACCGACCAATTAAGCAACCCACCATAACTATTCCTATTAATCTATAATGCAATAACCCCCCCCCCCCCCCCAATCCAATACTTTCGACATCTTTTTTTAGCATCAGTCAGTTTTTCTATGATATATATTAATTTAATGCTCTGCACTGGAAACTAAACCTCCTACAAATTTAAAAAA
Organism: Ajuga chamaepitys; assembly: GCA_958295605.1. Taxonomy (NCBI): domain Eukaryota; kingdom Viridiplantae; phylum Streptophyta; class Magnoliopsida; order Lamiales; family Lamiaceae; genus Ajuga; species Ajuga chamaepitys. The sequence continues at coordinate 21,074,821 of OY282498.1, read as the reverse complement.
AGATAAAATTGTTAATAACGAATAAAAAATATTGAATACATAAACTATATAATGTATATATTTTACAATAAACGTATACTATAAAGCAAATTAAATATACTATAAGCAAATAATAAGTATACTCTAAACTAGAAAATAATTATACAGTAATAAACAAAAATATACTACATAAAAAAACATCCTTATATAGTACATCTTATAAACATATACTATGTCTACTGTATAATATTTAAAGAACATGTTTCAGCACACTTATTAACATAAAGTATATCTACTGTATTATACATGAAAAAATATATACATATACTACATAAAAAACACCCTTACACTGTACATTTTATAAAACATAAACTATATCTACTGTATAATATTTACTGAATCTGTTTCAACACTTTTAACATGTACCGTATCTACTGTATAACATATACATGAAAATTTATATACATCTACTCCATCAAAAACCTATTTACACTGTACAGTTTATAAAGATATACTATGTCTACTACATAACATATCATAAAACTGGAAAAGAAATTACCTTGGTTTTTCATCCTTCTCTTCATCAAGATTGACAAAGTAATCTGGATTTTTCCTTTTGCTCCCAACTTCCCCTTCAATAGGTTCCCCTTTGCCTTTACTTTTCTTTTTATTTTGTTCTCGACAGATTCCCCTTCAGTCCTTTCCTTTCTCTTCTTATCTTTTCAACACTATGAACCAAATCAGTAGAAACCTTTTTCATATCAGTTGCTGTCTCCTTGAAAACATTTTCAACAGATTCAGTAGAAGCCTTTTTTCTTGCCAACTGCTTCCTCCTTCAAAGCACTTCCACCAGATTCAATCAAAGCCTTTCTCTTACCAACTGCTTTTTCCTTCAAAGCACTTCCACCACTTCCCTTATCAGTAGATTTTTTTTGAAACTTTTACATTTCTTTCAGCTCCAATCGAACCTTGCTTCCAGAGTCAACAGTTTCCCGAGTTGCTTTTTCAGCATCTTTTTCCACAATTAATTTCTTCACAATTTCTTCAAGCCTTTTCTTCTCGGTAGATCTAAGAACCTTCTTGGGAATTCGCGGAGGCTTACGAATCATTTGCTTCAAATAAGGCCCCCGTTTATTTGACAATTCATTAGTATCATCTTCCATTTACACCTAAAATATGCAAATCTGTAAAAGAAAAAGAAAATTGTAGACTCAATCAAATCAACATATAAAAAAAAGAAAAAAAAAATTACAACCCATATTCATAAAAAAATATTTTAGACAAAAAAGCAAGAGAAGTAGGCATTATGATTAGACCCGCAAGCATATTGTTATTGTAAAAGTCAAGGGGCCAAGCACAACATGCCATCCCATTTTTGAATCCACATTTCAATATACGAATTAAACTACTACATCTCCTACTGATAGATGTACTTCTCTGTTTAAAATAACAGTCTGAATTTCACCACTAGTAAGCACAATTTAGCTTCTAATACCAATCAGTTAATAACTAGGCATGTACTCAATTTCCAATAACAAACTACAAATAAGAAAACACATACAAATCTGAAGCCAAGAACTATTTTCATATGTATATAAAATCCTGCAAGAAGAATGTTAACTGCCTAAATTCTCTAAGCCTAATGCTCATTCGACCTTTCATTCTCCTTAAATTTTAAATTGAAATTATTTTAAAAGTATACTCACCATCACAGGCTTCTTAAAAAAAAATTGTGCCTAGTGACAAGATCATGATACTATTTTGAAATTCTTGTTTCTCTCTTTCTATTAGAAGGTGAAACCAGCTAATCAACTCAAATTGACACAAATAGGTACATGCACAAACAACTACAAATAGAAATAACAATGTTAGCTACAACCAGAAACAACAACTACAAAACAATTACAAATCAACTCAAATCGACAGCAAAACTACAAAAGGAAATCATAAATTACACAAAAGAAGGATATGAACACAATAGCATTCTTCGCGAGAAAACCCTAGAAATTGAAAAATCACCGAGACAGTCGCCTTAAACACTAAGAACAACTAAAACCTTAATAACCGCAACAAAAGAAGATAAAATGGTGGATTAATGGGAGAAAAATAGAAGAGAGAAAAGACGCAGAAAAATCACGAAGGTGGAGAGAAAACCGCGAGAGTATAGAGAAAGTAAAAGATTTGCAAAACCAGTAAAAAGGTAATAAAATCTGGGAATAAAACTGATCGGTTCGAACTGGTAAAAAATTGGTCTGCACTGATCTGAACTGACGAAAAAATGGGTTGGACCGCTGGGTGTACAATAAGCACTATAGTGCATCATATGCACCCAATTTTTTGCCTAAAAGAATAGGATATTTGCCCTGTTAGAAATAAAAGGCACATATTTACACATAAACATGTGAGAATCGATGTATATATAAATTTATATAACAACGGAAGAAGATAATCGATTTGATAGTGCCGGATCTCGAACAACCTGTCTACAAGCCTCGCTTAGATGTATACTACTTGAGAATCTACCGATATAAACATGTGAGAATCGATGTATACCTTTATATAACAACGGAATAAGATAGTCGATTTGGTAGTGCCAGATCTCGAACAACTCGTCTACAAGCCTCACTTAAATAAATACTACTAGAGCATCCACTGATTGCACAAGCATTAGACTCTTGGAGGAACCAGGGTAATATTCCAAGGATGAGATGTAGAGAGAAAATGAGAAACTATATTTTTTGGATTGACGTGTTCTTCCTTTTTACAGGTGTATCGTGCATCTCATACTACGTATGGGAAAGATCTATTTATTATTGAAATAAGATCTCCATTCCCTACTGGAATATCTCATAAGATTTATTTAACAACCAAATCATTTATCAGATATAGACTTATTCAAATAAAAAACTCCACAATTCTCATCATCACATCTATCCTTGCATACAAAGAATAAGGCATGCGACCAAGTAAGGGAAAAAATGGAACATAGTGAGGAGAGTTATATTAAGTTATCACCCCAACTAACATAACCCATCAACTTAGGAGACTCGCTGTGTACCCCAAACTATGTGGTCGCACCAGATCAAACATCTCTAAGCCCTCTATATATAGAGCATGAATGATCCCCAAGATTTGTAACTATGCTCACGACTATGTCAAAACCTATTTTGACTTAGCCGGCCGGCCTATGAGTCATAGTACATAGGTGCGTTACCAACTTAGTTTTTCCTTGGCCTCGAATGCCAATCTGCTTGGACTTGACAATTTTCTTAGTCATGCTCTGAATGATCGTATCAACCATGGCTATTGGACACAAGCTAAAGTAGTGTCATCAAGCTTACACTTCATGACAAAGTCCAAACTCCCAAAGGGCACAAATGAATACCATAAGAGCTCACACAGTGATGAAGCAGGGATCTATTTAGTTATTCTTCTTACAAAGGTCGTCATAAAGCACATGTAGTATGAATACATGCTATGATGGAGCTCCAACTCAAATTTGTGCATGTCATGCTCTAAACATCATACGAGTCTTAGTCCAGTCGCTCGTCTAGCATCTGACCTGCGTACCACTTGAAATTTTTCTCCAACATGACTTCCAATGATTCACACACTCGGCTATTAAGAGGCTTTTATGAAGTTAGGACATCCTTCATAATCGATCAAGGATGATCTCATCCTGGCCCAATGCCAAGGTGACTATGGGCAACGGCCTTTCGTGTTGTTCCATTCACAAAGACAATCAGTTACACGTAAGCATTTGATCCTCCAGTCTCATCTTGGTCGCTATCAAAGCGCCAGGGCGATTTCCCATGTGAGTTGGATAATCCAAGCCTTGTGACAATCACATACAATATATATAGTACTTCTAACATATATAAGGGCACATTTCATTGATAAATAGAACTGTTCATACATGCTAAAAGATTTTAAATCTATGAAGTCCCATACTATTAACATTCCTTTGAAATACGTCTCTACTCAAAGACTTAGTGAAAGGATCAACAATCATTTCACCACTGGGAACGTGCATAAGAACCACTTGCCCTTGCGCAATATTATCTAGAATGAACTGGTATCTGGTTTCAATATGCTTAGTCCTCCAATGGTACTTGGAATCCTTAGCATATGCTAGTGCAGTAGTGTTGTCACAATAGACAACTATTGCATCATCAATGTGCGTCGTGATGCGCAGAGTCTGAAGAAATGTTCTCAACCAGATAGCCTCTGGAACTGCAAATGTACAAGTGATGTATTGTGCTTCTATGGTGGATAAAGATATACAAGGTTGGTTCTTGCTACACCAAGTGATAGCAGCGCCACCCAATAAGAATGCATATCCCGTTGCCTATCTGATGATCCATTAGTATCGATGTAACCAAGTAGCTTTAGAATGCCACCGTGATAGCACAAAGCTAAATCATTTGTTCCCTTTAAATACCTAAGTATCCTCTTGACTGCAGCACAATGAGCATCTAAGATTACTTTGATATCTGCTCACCATCCCAACTGCAAAGCACAGGTCCAGTCAAGTACACATTATTGCGTACACAAAACTCCCTACCACGTTCGCATAAGCCACTTTAGCCATACTTTCTTTTTCTCCGTCTGTCTTTGGGCATAAAGCTTTGCTAAGAACACAATTCTTTTCCATAGGCGTGTCAATGGGTTTAGCATTATGCATACGGAATCGCTCCAGAGCCCTCTTAAAGTAAGTCTCTTGAGACAAACTTAAGAGTTTCTTTGAGCGATCTCGGTGTAATTTAACATCAAGTATGTATTATGCTTCCCTCAGGTCTTTCATCTTAAAAGTAGAGGACAAACACTGCTAAGTGGCGACAATCATCTCCTTATCATTACCAGCCAGTAAAATGTCATCCACATACAACGAGAGAATTGTGAATTTTCTCTCGTCCCTTTTAACATACACACAGTGGTCTTCCTCAATCATCGTAAAGCCTATCGAGGTGATAGCTCGGTGAAATCATAGGTATCATTATCTAGATGATTGCTTCAATCCATAAATGATACGCTTTAAGCGGAACACTTTGTGCTCTTGTCCCTTTTCCTGAAAACCCTTAGGTTGATCTTTATAGATCTCATCACCTAGTTCTCCATTGTGAAATTTTGTGTTTATGTCCATTTGGAACAATTCCAAACCGAGGTGGGTGACAATCGCTAAAATAAGATGGATAGAGGCAAACCTCACCATTAGGGAGAATGTCTCTTCATAGTCCACACCTTTTTGGGTAAAAACTGCTGCCACTAGAAGAGCTTTGTACTTGTATCGAGTCATCTGCATTTTGCTTGACTTTGAGAACCTATTTGTTCCCAATTATTTTACGTTCAGACGGAAGATTGATTAGCTCTCAGACTTGGTTCTTAGCCATCGAACTCATCTCTTTCTCCTTAGCACTTATCACTCTTTGGAATTAGGAGAAGTTACAGCCTCTTCATAAGTGGCTAGCTCATCAACATCTACACTTGCGCACATGAAAATTTCCCCCTCAATTTCAAAATATTTTCAGGGTACTATTCCATGCTTGATCCGCCACAAATTAGATCTTGAGAGTATCCGTACAATGAGTTTCTCCCACTAACTCTAGGATCGCTTCCATTATTCCCGTCGATTGTTGGGTTTGGTTGTGAAACCTCACCCTCGCCAGGAATTCTAGCGTTGTCGTCCGGATCCTGTTACTCATATAGATCAAGATTATCTTTTACTTCTTCTATTTTTGGAAATCCCTCCTCGAGGAAATCGACATTGCATGACTCAATTTCTATCATTCCCCCATCTGGATGTTCGCCATACATCACATAACCTTTTGAGTGGTCACAATATCTTATAATGATATGTTTGACTGCTCTAGGATCAATTTTCCCATACTTATGAGAAGTATTATGAACAAACACAGCTGACCCCCAAGGGCGCAAGCCATCTAAGTTAGGCTTTCTATCATGCCATAACTCATATGGCGTCGAAGAAATTGACTTTGATGGCACACGATTAAATATACAAGCAGCAGTTACAATTGCATCTCCCCAAAAGGCTATTGGAAGATTTGTTTGCACCATCATTGATCTGGACATGTCAGAAGTGTCTTATTCCTCCTCTCTGCAATACCATTTTGTTGCAGATTGTATGGATTCACAATTGTCTAGTGATCTTTTTTTCCTCACAGTATTGTTTGAACTGATCAGACAAGTATTCTTGCCCTCAATCAGCGCATAAAATCTTAAGTTTCCTCTCACTTTGGTTCTCAACCTCCGCTAAGAAGCACTTAAAGCAATCGAGCGCTTTTGAGCGGTGAGAAAAGAGATACATTAAACCGTAGCGCAGATAGTCATCAATAAACATGAGGAAATGGGATGCACCATGTCGTGCCTTCACATTTTCAGGTCCACGTGTGTCCGAGTGAACAAACACTAGAGGTTGAGTAGCTCTCTTTGCCTTTCCAAAAGCCTTTCAGCAGGCTTTTCCTGCCAGACATGATTCACACACAAAAATGTTGACTTTAGTGAGATTGCCTAAAAACCTTCTCGAGCTAACCTAGTCATCATTTCTTGTCTTATGTGTCCTAACCTCACATGTCATTTAATAGAATCATAAATGACATCAACAGATTAAGAAATAAAAGAAGTACATTCATTAGATAATTCCAACATGAAAAATACACCCGACAAATCTGGAGGTGTAGCCGCGATATGTTCATATGTCCCACGCCATAAAGGTTATTGCCAAGAAAAATAGATAACATAGTTTGATCAAACAAGAAAGAAAAACCATGACCCAAAAGTGTTGTAACTGAAAGTAGATTACATCGAATACTAGGCGCATAAAGCACATCATTAAGGAGCAGCTCGCACTCAGTACTAAGCTTGAGCTAGTATGATCCAACTCCTGTAAATTGTTCTTGCACGCCATTTCCCATAGTAATGTAGTGGCTACCTGCTAACACTCGATGATAATCTACAAATCCTGCTCTATCTCTTGCCACATGTTTGGTTGCTCCTGTGTCTACAATCTAACCATGGAAAGAATTAGCAACAAACACATGTGAGCAAACAAATGAATCAGTAGAGCTAGGATCAGGTCTTACCTTCTTTGGCTCAGTACAAGTACGAGCAAAGTGACCCGGCTTTCCACAGTTATAGCAATGATCTTTCTTCTTTCCGCCCCTTTTTTCCACGGTGACACTTTTTGGCCTTCTCACCTTGCTGGCCCAAGTTTTGATTTTTTCACTGCTTTGTCCAGCATCTTTTTGCTTATTCCAACGTTTGCCTTTGTTGGGCTTGCATTATTCAACATGTGCGACAAAAGTAGCTACTCGTGTTCGTTCCGCCTCTCGGCGGTCAGCCTCAAGTCTGAGGTGACGGGCAACGCTGTCAAAGGTCTGGATTTGCTCGTTGTGTGTGAGCACAAGCTTAATGTGTCCCCAAGTCTGTTCAGGTAGTGACCTTAGGACTGCCAAAACCTGTTGTTCGTTAGAGAGTTCATTTCCAACATTTTGGAGCTCTCTAATCATATCGTTCATGACATCAAGATGCTGGCTCATTGTGTACTTTGGGTCAAGTACGTATTAGTTAAAGTTAAGGGTAAGAGCCCTTAATCTCGTGGTTGAATTAGCATTGTACGTGACTTTTGAGCCTTCCCACAACTCTTTAGTTGTAGGTGTTAGGGTTATACTGTAATGTATGCTTTTAAGTGTTGCTTTGTATATAAACAGTTTCTTGCACTTTATAGAATGGGAATAAATTATCAATGTTTGCTTTAAATTTTTATGAATTTATATTTATTTATTACATATTGTTTAAATACCTTGCATTGTAGACAATGTGGTGTGTAGTAGATCACAGAAGATCACATTGTCAGTTCCTTGCAATAAGTATAATGATTCACAATTTAGATGTAATTGAACAATCCATTGGTAAAGTTGAAAGATAAATTAAATCTCAGTGGTTATTGGTTTCTTAATTTCTGTCACTTAATTGAGATTGTATATAATTAATTAATGTTGCTATGATTTATTGTGGGTAAAGAGTCATTGAGACTCAATACTCTATACTTTGGGCAATATTATTAATTATATGACAGATTACTAAATTAATACAGAATATCGTGTCTTGGTGAAACAAGTTGATTATGTCCCCTTGATGGTTTCAGAATGTTTATGATATCGAACATGTACAATGGATTAACTTCCAATATGATAGTAATGTTGAGTTGTTTGTTCTCAAGTAATAAAAGATATTAATTAATTAAAGCATTCAATAGCTTAATTAATTAATGGACATTAAATCTTAAACACGGAAAAAAATAACCGGGAGCCATATTTCTTAATATGGATTAGGATGGGTAGTTATATTAATTATATACTAGAATGAAATAATATTAATGGGCTAGAATAATATTGATGGCTCAATATTGAAATCTAGGTCCATTGGGAGACCCAATCATATTCCTCCTAAAGGCCCCTTGAGTGACCCAATTAAAGTCCAGTAACTAAGGATAGGATTAATTATGTTGTAGGAGATAGGAAAGAAAAAATATAGAAAATCTAATTCCAAAAAGGATAGAATTTTATCCATATTTTTCCTCTCCCAAGTGGGAGAGGATTTCGATCCCTCTCCTCAAGGGGGCTGATTTTCGGCCCCATCCATTATAAATAGGGGATCAATTTTCGGTCCCCATATGCATAATAGAGTGGCTATTTTTCGTGAAAAATTAATCCTTCCTCGAGTGTTAAAAAGTTCGTTTGATTCCCTATCAAATTGGCGAACTTATGCTTAGGGAATACTCAAGAAGATCTTTAGGTTGATAGGATAATTCTTCTCAACGGTGTCTCTCCGATTCGAATGTAAATATGATAATCCCTTAGTTTCGAATGTTTAGGGCTTATTGTATGATTGGATTATTTCAAATTATGGTTTTTTTTATTTATGAAAGTGATATTCAAATTACATCCCGAATAGATCTTTGGCACAAAATCCCGACTTCCAACAGTATGATATGTTTCGAACTCACGAATCAGATGATCCTGCATGCAGCTCAACATAGTATAGCGCGCATAATGATCTTGATTCACCCATTTGTTGTACATGTCCAAATTGTGACGATATTGGGCATTTTGTCCATTTTCTGGCTCAACAGGCATAGCCATAGTGGTAGTGAGATGGTCAAGGACATTCATATGGTGCAACAAAAACTGAATCTTACAGTGCCACATAGCATAGTTCTGGCCATCAAGTTTGCCAGAGCCGTAAAGATATGAAAATGCCACTTGTGCATCTATCTTTGTGTTTATGCACACTATGTTAAATACGAGTCTATTTTATTTTATTTTTTATTTGGATCCAAATAAAATTTTATTAATTCTTACGAGTGAATGAGATAGAAAATTTCGCCTTACAGGCTCGTAATCATCTCTCACTCAATTAAAGAAGATAATAAAAATTAAATGATCTAGAATAAATCAAATGTCCATTATAACAAACATGCATAATATAGGGGTGACATTTGATGCTCATGTCGAGACAAATTGTTGGTTTAAGGTGGTGATAAAAGAAGTACCAAAAAAAGATATACATGGCCCAAAATCGCCTCCTCTAATACGCAGGTCCTAAAAAATTACAATTTTCACAAACCTATTAGAAGAATCTAATAATCATAGAAAATTGGTACTTTGTTTTACCACCATTTCCATATATTGTCTCTCAAATCATTTAAAATAAATAAGCACACATAAAACATGAGTGCCCATCTATCTCATGAAATTACATACTCGCATGCATCATCAAATAATTGTACCATAATACATGTCATATTTCTACATACTTTTCTATTTGTATTGAATGACATCTCAATCATTTAATATATAAGGGAAAACTTATAGGATAGTATTCTAATATGCTCATATAAATATCTAATGAAGCAAAAAAAAAAAAAAAAAAAAAAGGGGGGCAAAAGAAGTAGCATAAAAACTGTTGCACAACATCATAAGGCGTCAAAAAATTCTTATCATGATTTTTTTAATAAGATAACATGATACTCAGCCTTTTATATCTATCAATATGTACGTCGCATTGAAACCTGATGCAAAATATGAAAAGACTTCGAGGATGGAAACCCTCCACAAAAATTTAACATATATGTCGATTGGGACTAAGGCACATGTCAGGTGTAGAAATATGCCCCTGATGCAAAAATATTTCCAGATTCTCGTTGTTAGGATATTTTATGATGGCGATATTTTTGTCAAAATTTCTTATGTTGTTTTTGTTTAATTTATTGAACTTAGTATATATATCGTCCATATTAGGATTATTTTATTATTATTAATTTGGGTATTTTTAATGCAGGATGAATTAAGAAAAAAATTTGAACTGATTTGGTATCTTGGAGATATGTGTTGTGAGTCTTGGTCAGGAAGTAAAATATAAAAGAGATAGGGGATTGATAAGGCTCGATGGAAGCAGAACTGCGTTTAAATCTCCGAGGAAATCTTTGTGGGCTTTACCCCATATTCGGGAGTATCTTGCATATGTGTATATATATGGGATGATGAGATTATATTGGTGTGTACTTCAGATAATAAAAGATAATAAAATAAGCTAGAGATAAATAAGGAGGCGAGTTATTCTTGTGGAGGCGTGAATGGATTATTGAAGCAGAGAGAGAGCATTCAAGATAGTTGAATAAATTAAAAAGTGTAATGTTTTCTCTTTGAGGTCTAGGTTGATTTATTTGTTTAAGTAGGTGCATATTAGTTTGTAAGGAATAATTGTTGGCATATATATAGTTGTGCAAATGGTGTTAATACGGTTTGTGTTGAAGGACCTTCAGGAGAAGAGACTTCAAGGCGGGTTCAGGAGAGCTCGTCTGGCCTTAGGTGGTTTGTCGTGTTAGAGCTAAACAGGTCGACGGGAGTCGCCGGGCGTTGTTGGTATAGTATAGGTTAGGTGTTAGAGAATCGAGTCTCTTTGTAAAACCTATCGTTATACAGAGTATCAATAACAATAAGGTCTGAGGGGTTTGAGATATTCAGTCACGTGTTTATTTTGGGTTCATTTTTTTGTTTTTATTTCCGCCAGTTTTCTATGTGGCAATGTAGACAGTGCAGACTATAAAATTTCAAGTGGTATCAGAGAGGGTCTGTATCCTAATATGGTCGATTCTAGAAGTCTGAACTATCATGTACTTTCTTGAAAACATGGTGAAGAAATTGCGAAAGTGAGAGCCAAAATCATCCTCATGTAAGAAATATGTTCCAAGAGTCAATTCTCATCATTATAGTACATCTGCTTCTAACCCTGTAGGATCAAGATTTGATAAAGCAAGATGTAGGGAGCGTGATGGAAATGGCCACTTCCAAATCGAGTGTCCTACCTTCCCTAGAAAACGGAATAAGTCTTCAAAAGATTCATTGATTGATTCATCGGGTAATGAAGGAGATTCGAGCCTGGAAACATTAAGTGCATCCACTAGAATGTACTCCTCCCTCACGAGTCATGTTGAATTTGATTCAACAAGTATTGGCAAGCAAGTTAATTATATGTTCCAACATGAAAATTCTTTTATTCATGATTCTGATAGTTGCACAAAATTGTCCGCATAATTTATTAAAGGAAGCCAAGACATAAAGATGTTGCTAAGTCAATTGTTGGAAGCCAATGTTACAACAAACTAATTGAGGAATGAAGTGAAAATGTTGCAACAAGCTGCTGCCGAGAAAGATCAGACAATTTCAGCACTCATGGTGGAATTTGATAGACTACAGAAGGTCATCGATGAGAAAGTAGTTGAGAAAATCTGAGAATCTGAAGCATGTTGCAACATAAGCTGGCTGAAAAAGAGAAAGAGGTAGTATCTCTTCAAACTGGTCTCAATTATGTTACTACTAACTTCAACTCTTTAAAAAATAGTATGTAAATCAAAGACCAAACAATTGAGAAGCTATCCACCGATCTGGAACAATCCAAACAGGTTCTGAAATGACTAAACTCTGGTAAGGTCGCTCTAACTGAACCTGTTAGTTCAGGCAAAAGTCATGGTGGTGTTACTGGTCTTGGTTATCATGGTGAGTCCTCTCAAATTCGCCAAGGGTCAATTTGGATGAGGGATTTGAGGGGTGGATTTGGAAATTCATCATCAAATTCACCCAACTTGTTTGACAAAAAAAATCAAATCAAGGGATTTTAAATCCCTCCTAAATTTCTAGTTTATTTTGGACGGATTTGAAATCCATCCAACAACCTAGTCATTTATAAATCCATCCTACCTCTCATGTATGTATAGCCACATTATCATACACATTTCACACACTACACATTACACATACCACCCACACACATACTACACACATTTCACACGCATTTCACACACTACACACACAATACTACTACATGCACACACACACACACTACACACGCACACTAGACACACTACACACATACTACACACACTACATGCGTTTTCATTATCATCATCCTTTCAAAAATGTTAAGAAAGAACTGGAAAATGAAAAGTTTAAACAATTCAAATCCACTCATTTGAATTCAAACATTCAAATAAGGGATTTGAAATGAGTGGATTTCCAAATACAAAGAATTGAAAATCAAATCCTTTGCTTTCCAAATCCTTCCATCCAAACATAATCTAAGGGTTTTTGTGAATTCTAGTCAGTATGTTACAACACAGAATGATCCCTGTAGCTTTAATGAGAAATCTGGTCATAATCAATGCACACGCACTGCAGCAGTTCAGAAATGTGTTGTTTTTGCACATTTTGGTTGAGGATCACATTATGCACATGTTAATAATATTGCTCGTCCTGCTACGTTACAACATGGAAAGTTAATATTTGATAAAATTCTTGTTTTGTACCCACTTATCATTATTGTGGTGTTCTGGGTCATATACGTCCAAATTATTATAGAATGTAGTTTGACCTTTGTAATGGTGGCATTTATGGTTTGGATGTTAGAGGAATACCACGTCAAACCCCTAGACCTAAAGTAGATTTGAATAACCAAATTCAAAGGAAAATATGGGTTAGAAAATCTGTTTGTTCAACTTCCCAGAAGTAAGCTCGTTGGCCCGTGTCACCATAGTTTTTGGGTATTTGTATATTAATATGCTAAAGAATTGATCATATTCCGATAGCGAATCAAATTAAAAATAAGGCTTTTAATAAAGAAAATTTCATAACTCTCTGGAAAATATTTAGTATTATTTTGTAGTTGTGTTGCATATTTGTTAAAAAAAAAAAAGGTATGTTGCATGCATATCATGTAAGATTCTGCATTAGGCATTTATTTTCCATGCATCCATCTCAATTTTGTTCTTTCTAGACTGCATGCAAAAGGGAAAGTTCAAAGATTTATTTGGCTTAAAAACTTTACATTCCTTTTTCCTTCTAGTTGATAAAGACTATCTTGTTTTAATTATTCCCCCTCTTATCAGAAAGGGGTACGGTCATGAAATGATGTTGAGAGCAGCAACCGGTCAACAAATCAGAAAGAGCTACTAGCACAAAAAGTGATTGATTTAAGAAAACCGCTAATCACAAAAATAAGTTGCTTAAAAATTTTATATCACTATTATCAAAGGGGTTATAGGATCAACCAGAGCTCGTTGTACCGGGTTTTTCTAGTGCGGTTTGTGAGCTACTCCACGAGAGGATAAAATAGTTGGAGAAATAAAGATACCTTGAATTAAATTTATGTTAAAGCCTCTAAGTTGTCTTGTGTGAAAAATCAAAATGGAATATGAAGTTGATGTGGAATTTCATTTAGTTCTTTGCTAAAGACTTCTGCTTGCCTAATACAGTGGGTGTGATAAGATAAAAATTGAGTCTGCATTTTATTATTTTCTATTTTTTCTTAGGCATCCCCTTCATGATTTTCTATGAAGTTATGGATAAAAATGCTATACGCCTTGAATTAAAATGATTTTCTAATCTATTTGGAATTTTGGTTTGATTACTGAATGTTACACCTCTTAATTTACCACCCATACAGTGAGCTTGACTATGGGCCAGTGAGTTAAAAACGAGAGGGAGTTAAAGTAAGGGGGAGGTTAATTAATTGCATCTATTTTGTTATGTTGGTCAGCTTTTTTATCTTTGTATTTTTCGTCAAAAAGGGGAAGAAATATTGAGAATGTTGCTGCCATTGTTGCTTGTTCAGGGGAAGCAAATATTTTTTTATGATGTCGTAGTTTTTGCAGGTCATTATTTACTTTTGGATTTTTGACAAAAGATGCCAAAGGGAGATTGTTAGGGTATTTTGTGTTGCCAATATTTTTTTCAAAATTCCTTATGTTGTTTTTTGTTTAATTTATTGAACTTAGTAGACATCATTATCATCATCATCATCATCATCAACATCATCATCATCATCATCATCATCATCATCATCATCATCATCATCATCATTATTATTATTATTATTTATTTCGGATGAATTAAGAAAAATAAATTTGGACGGATTTGGTATAGTATAGCTTAGGTGTTAGGGAATCGAGTCTCTATGTAAAGCCTATCGTTATACGGAGTATCAATAACAATAAGGCCCGAGGGGTCTGAGGGATTCAGCCTCGTGTTTATTTTGGTGTTCATTTTTTTTTTCCGCTAGTTTTTTTGTGTTGCAACGTAGACAGTGCAAACTATAAAATTTCACTCGTGACCTTCTCAACCTCTAGTATCATCATTACACAATTAACAGATTGAGATTAAGGTGAATTAATCCCACAATAGATAGCAACTAATTCAATCGAAATTGTTGAGCCATATTAATTCTAAGCACATAATTAACCAAATCAGGCAAGAACGAGCCTGATGGCTTTGATACCACTGTTAGAAATAAAGGACACGTATTTACACATAGACACGTAAGTGAGAATCGACGTGTACCTTTATATAGCGGCGGAAGAAGATAATCGATTCACTAGTGTAGGATCTCGAACAACCCGTCTACAAGCCTCGCTTAGATTAATACTACTTTTACTAGAGCATCCGCCAATTGCACATGCCTTAGAATCTCGGAGGAATCAGGGTGATACTCCAAGGATGAGATGTAGAGAAAAAATGAGAAACTGTAGTTTCTGTCTACAAGCCTCGCTTAGATGAATACTACTATTACTAGAGCATCCACCGATTGTACACACCTTAAACTTTTGGAGGAATCAGGGTGATACTCCAAGGATGAGATGTAGAGAAAAAAATGAGAAAATATATTTTTGGGATTGATGTATTCTTCTTTTTTACGAGTTGTTAGGCCAGACGCGAGAAAGAACACATAAAACGATAAAGTAAAATCGACACAACAAATTACGTGGTTCACTAACAATGTGTTAGCTACGTCCAGGGACAGAAGAGAGGAATATTTATTCAGATGTTTTCTAGATGTTACAGGTGATCAGAGAATAATGAAAAAATTGATCTAGATTAGCCCTAAAACTAATTAGACCTGATAGATATATTCTCTAATTAGTTGGGCCTCAAAAGGGCCGAAAACTTAACTAAGACGCTATGTGTCACAGCCACAAAGAACATTGTCGCGGTCGCATTTCGTCTAACTCGTTTTCGGCTCCCAAATCCAACTTAAGATGTCGCGACTGAGAAGCCTGCTTTTGCACCTGTGACCAGCTTCCTGACGCGGCCGCGTCCAGCCTGATGCGGCCGCATTCACTTCACATAACTGATCTCTTTTCTAGCCATAATTTTCCGAGGTTGTGTCACCTCCTGTTACGGCCGTGACTCTTCAGCACACCCAAGCTTCAGTAGAAACCCAGATTCAAGGCATCGATCAACAAATCTCCGCCTTGACTTGAATCCTCTCATAGATCAAACAGATGTATCTTCAGACGCATTCCAAAGAATGCACAGACGTACAAGCAACCACTCGTACCCTGATTCGTCCCCAACCATGGGACAACTTAACAACTCATAATATTTAACAAGTTCAAACAATGTTGGAACTTATTACGCGGAACAGACATTGTGAACATGTCGGCGGGATTATCAGTTGTCCCAACCTTCTTCACCTTGATTCTCTTCTCACTCGTAGGAAATGATACATGATGTCAATGTATTTTGTCCTCTCATGATGCACTTGATCCTTGGCCAAACATATCGCAAAATATAGAAGCATAGTCATGATGCAGACCAAGATCGCTAATCAATCATCTCAACCAAATTCCCTCCTTAGCAGCTTCTGTCAATGCCATATACTCTGCTTCAATCGTAGACAGAGTAACCGTAGGCTGCAAAGTAGCCTTCCAACTCACCACGGATCCACCAAGTGTGAATACATAACCAGTCATCGACTTCCTACTAGCCACATCTCCAGCATAGTCGAAATCATAATACCCTGCTAACAAACAACTCGTATCACCCCAATAAATGAGACCAACATTAGATGTACCCCTAAGGTACCAAAAAATCATCTTCACTATCTGTCAATTTTCCTTCCTGGGTTGAGCCATAAACCTGCTAACCACACTAACAATATGTGCAAGATCAGGTCTAGTGCAAACCATATCGCATACATCAAACTCCCCACTGCACTAGCGTAAGGAACTCTAGACATGTACTCCATCTCCTCAATCAACTTAGGTGCAAACGCAACGGATAAATGAATATTAGCAGCACTAGGAGTGTCAATGGGTTTAGTAGTAGATATACCAAACCTTAACAATATCTTTTGAATGTATTCCTTTTGAGAAAGAAAAACCATCTTCCGACTTCTATCTCGATAAATCTCCATGCCCAATATCTTCTGAGCAGCACCCAAATACTTCATCTCAAACCCAACACTGAGAAGACCCTTCAACTTCTGAATACCCTACTTGACTTAAGCAGCTATCAGCTATGGGTGTGCATGGAACTCGGGATTTACCGAACTGTCCGAAAACCGAACTGAAAACATACCAAACCGAAAAGGAATCGTTGATTTTTTACTTTCACTGAACCGAACTGTACCGGAAAAAATTATGGTACGGTTCTGGATATTCAGTAATATCCGTACCAAGAATCGTACCAAACTGTACCGAACTGATCTGAACCATCCTATACCGAAAATCGAGATTACAAAAAGTATATTAATATATTAATAGTTCCTGAACATAGAGCAGTTTGCAAGTTTTGTGCATAATTTTCATACATTATTACTTTTTGACGACCTTACTTGAAAAATTTACTTATAACTTGATGTTTATGCCAACATAAATTTTAATTTTAATTGCAACTCTGATATGAGTATCTTGATTTTTATTTCCAACTTTAACTTTGATATTAAAAGTCTTGAAAAATCTCTAGATAACCGAGTATGTCGTACTCAACCAAAGTGTCTCGCTGGATCCATTAGATCTAAAATATTGTACCGAACTGTCCCAAATTTTGGACGGTTCAGTGCGGATCTTTATAAGTTTCGATTCGGTTCCGATCCTTAGATTTTGGAAAAACCAAACTTTGGGACGGTACTAGATTTTTCAAATCCCCGAACCGTACTGTCCCGTGCACACCCCTACTATCAGCATATAATCTACATACATGACCAAGTAGATGTAAGACCCATCTTTCAACTTGATGTGATACACACAGCTATCATACAGACTCCTATTGTAGCCAAGTTGTGTCATGTGGACCATCAAATCTCTTGTATCACTGCCTCGGAGAGTGCTTTAGCTCATAAATGGACTTCTTCAACTTACAATCATAGTCTTCTTTCCCTTGAACTTGGAAACTATCTGGTTGAGTCATGTATATCTCCTTATCTAACTCTCCATGCAGGAAAACTGTCTTCACATCGATCTGTTCAAGCTCAAGATCTTGATGGGCAACCATTTGTAATAGCACTCAAATGGAAGTATGTCTGACCACAGGTGAGAATATCTCATCATAGTCTACTCCCTCTCTTTGTGTGAACCCTATGGCAACGACTTTGGCCTCATACTTTGTGCCCTCAGTCAGTGACATCCCTTCCTTCTTCATGAAAATCCATTTGCAATTCGCAACCTTTCTCTAATGAAAATCCATTTGCAAGTCGCAACCTTTCTCTCTGGAGGCTTTCTAACTAAATCCCAAGTCATGTTCTTGTGAAGCGACTCCATCTCATCTCCCATGGTAGCAAGCCATTGAATGGACTCAGTATAACAGCTTCTCTATAGGTGGACGGCTCATGTGAGTCCACCTCTTCAACAACTTGCAATGTATATACCACCATATCCTCAAATTCATACCTCTTAGGAGCTTCAACTCCAATTCTTCAAGCTCGATCAAGAGCTATACTATACGGTCTCTCTTTAGTCGGTTTAGATTTTGATGGTATAGCATCCTTCAGCTCGGTGTCGGCCTATGAGTGTTCTTCTTCATCACCCTTTAGTGACTCACTCTGCTCCACCTGATTGTCAACACTATCTTTACCTGAACAACAATAGACTTCACTGTGGGGTTAAGCATAGAATTCCCACAAAAAACTATATTCCTGCTGAGAATAACCTTATATTCAGACGGAGACCAAACTCTATAACCCTTCACACCATCCCCATAGCCTACAAACACTCCCTTCTTCGCCCTTGGCTCCAATTTACCCTCACTAACATGATAATAAACTATACACCAAAAGCTCTCAAACTAGAGTAGTCAGCAGACTTACCAGACCACACCTTATAAGGTGTTTTGAGGTTGATACCTGTGTGAGATCCATGGTTTATCAAGTAATAAATTGTGTTGACCACTTTTGCCCAAAATCTTTGAGCTAATCCAGCATTTGAGAGCATGCATCGAGCTCTCTCTAGAAGCATCTGGTTCATCCGCTCTGCTACACCATTCGGCTGTGGTGTATGCCTCACTGTATGATATCTTGCAATCCCATCGTCTTTGCAAAACTCATCAAACTCAGATGAATAGAATTCCAAACCATTATCAGTTTGCAGCCTCTTGACCTCCTCCTAGTTTGATTCTCCACCAAAATTTTCCACTGCTTGAAACTCTTGAAAGCTTCACCCCTTATGTTTCATCATAAACACCCAAGTCATCATTGAGTGATCATCAATTGTAGACACAAAGTATCTATGACCTCCTAGAGAGTCAACATGTGCAGGACCCCAACAATCAGCATGGATATAATCAAGCGTGCCTTTCGTCCTATGAACTGCCTTGGGAAACTTATTGCGATGTAACTTCCTAAGGAGAAAGTCTTCACAAAGCTCAAGGCTAGTGATCCCATGGCCACCAAGAAGATCTCCCTTCCACAGAATTTGCATCCCCATTTCACCCATATGACCAAGCCTCATATGCCACAGCTTGGTCAAGTCATCCTTGTGAACCTCAGATGATGCAACAGCAGCAGAAGTAGATATATTTGATCCCTGCAAGAAGTACAAAGGCCCCTGCTTCACACCTTTCAAGACCACGTCTGAACCTTGTAGACATACAAAACTCCACATTCACCTCGTAAACTGAAACACTTTACGTCCAGCAGACTCAATGATATCAAATTCTTCGTCATCAGTGGAACATGCCTAACATCGTTCAGAGTGCAGAATTTACCATCATGCATCCTCAGGTAAATCACGTCAATCCCAACTGCCTTGCAAACTAAACTATTGGCCATGGAAATGTTGCTACCATCAATCTGCTCGTAGATCATGAACAACCTCTGCGTGGACATATGTGATAAGATACCCCAGAGTCTAGAACCCACACGTCAGTGTGACATGGTTGTTCAGCAGCGACTAGGGCCAAATCATCCTCGGAGCTGGTGTTCTCTCCTTCAGCAACAGCAGCAGTATCTGTTTTGTTCTCCTGTTTCCGCTTCTTCTTTGGACAGTCAGTCTTCCAATGACCTGTCTCTTTGCAATAATTGCAAGTATCAGTCAGCTTTAGACCTTTTGTTCCAGACTTCTTCTTGAATTTCTTCTTACTAGAATTTCCAAACCCCTTGTTCCCACTCCCATTGGCTACTAGCCCAGCGGCCTGACTATCCGAACTCGTACAGTCACCTTATGGAGCAACTCTCTGGTATGCAAAGCTGATCTAACTTCCTCTAGAGACACAGTGTCTCTCCCAATGATGAAAGACTATACGAAATTCTCATATGATAGGGGTTGAGAAACTAATAAGTAACAACATCAAAGCAGCGTCCTCATCTTCTACTTTGACCTCAATATTACGCAACTCAAATAGAATTATGTTCATTTGATCCAAATGTTCACGAAGCGACTGAACAGACGTTGCTTCAGCAGCAACTTGTTGGTGAGAGACTTCGTCATATACAAACTCTCTAATTACTTGGGCCTCAAAACTGATAGATATATTCTCTAATTAGTTGGGCCTCAAAAGGGACGAAAACTTAACTAGCACGCTACGTGTCGCGACCACGAATAACATTGTTGCGGTCGCGTTCTGTCTAACTCGTTTTCGGCTCTCAAATCTAGCTTAAAATGTCGCGACTGGGAAGCCTGATTTCGCGCCCGCGACCAACTTCCTGACGCGGCCGCGTTCACTTAACAGAATTAGTCTCTTTTCTGGCCATAATTTGTCGCAGTCGTGTCATCTCCTATCGCGGCCGCGACTCTTCAGCACGCCCAAGCTTCAATAAAAACCCAGATTCAAGGCATAGATCAACACGAGTATATCGCACATCTTATACTACGTATGGAGAAATCTATTTATTGTTGAAATAAGATCTCTATCCTCTATTGAAATATATATGACAAGATTTATTGAACAACCAAATCTTTTATCAGATATGCATCCTAATGATATATTGGGATACAACAGATTTAGATGCCACCAACATGCCCCATATAAAGAGTGGGAGTTGTCATACGTGATTTCTAACTGATTCTTGATAGCTCTAGATCACTATTATTTTATGACATTGACGCGTCTTGTGGTTGATAGCATTTTATGGTATCGACGTATTTTGTGTTTATGAACATGTTGATTCCCTAAAACATGAGACAAATATGACCCTTTTAAATATTTTTATAAATAAAAGATATTTAATATGTATAAAGATTAACAAAATAAATAGTTAAATATTTAAATGAGTCAATCAATTAACAAAGAAAATTTAAGAAATTATTAAATAGCTTAAATTTAAAAATAATTTACTTTTCGGGATTTCTTATGATTTTATATTTTGATTCCTTACTTCGTTTGAATAATTTAAGATCTTTTATTTTATTTTTCTACTATCAATAATTTAAAATCTTATTTGATAATTTCTTAACTTATTCGATTATATTTCTAGTTTTTTAAATGATTAGATATCGTCAAGTAATTATAATACTTATGAATGCTTGTTTGTTTTTAGAGTTTCAAGAGTTTATTCGACTCATTAAAAATTCAAGGATTCATTTGTGCAAAGAAAGAAATAGTTTAAGGTATAATTTAAATCTAAGGTACTCGTTTAAGGGCTAATTTTCACTTTTTTTTTCTTTTTCTTTTTTTTTCTTTTCTTTTATATTCCTTTCTAGGAACTTTTTTACCATATTTAGTACAACATATTGTATTAATCATACAACATAATTACTTATAATGTATTCGTGATTTTATCATATACACGTGTCGTATGAATTGAAATCTGATCAAAGATTTTGTATTGTATGTAGTAGGAGATCCAAAATGCGTAGGATGGATCGTGTGAAATTATGTAATATGTTGCTGAAATGTATCTTCTTCTAAAAATATAAAAAAGAATTGATGAGCCTTGTCAGCGAGTTATGCTTCCACCAATCAGGATTTCCAATTTTGTTCTTATTTTTCTGTTTCATCACCCAAAGTTTCGGAACTTCTTAATTTTTCGCTATAACTATTTTTAATGAAAAATATATTAAATTAACCTATTTGACATCCTATGTAATAAATAAAAATGTTCACTTTAAAATATAAACTAATTTTTGATATGGTTATGATTTTTTTTTATATTTAAAATATTTTTACATAAATAAAAAATGAAATATGTTTCTAGGACAGATAAAATTATTTATTTATTTTTACTAACAGTATCTTTTTTTGGCTTTTCTAAGTTTTTTTTATTTTAATGAGAATTTTCTAAAAATTACACAATTTTCTTTGTTTACATTAACAACACCCTGTGCAATTAAAAAACAAAAAAAATATGGAATTTTTCTATGAAATTTGATGCATAATTTAAATGAGTTTTTATTAAATTTAATTTAATTTACCAGCCATATTGGAAAAATAAAGAAATGATGATATTTTGTTAGAAACTTTTTCTGGTTTTGGATTTGAATACTAGTTTGTAAAATGGCTGCTGCATATAGTAATGAGAAATATGAACCCCAAAAACTGAAAAAGAATAAAATAAAAAAGTGATATGGTTGTTTTGTGTGCCTAAAATAAGTTTACACCAGCAACTACAAAAATTTGCTTTCCTAGAAAGTGAGTAGTTGTACAGACACAACAGCTCAAAGGTACTTCCCTGATGACTTCCAAATTCTGCCTTCAAGTGATACCACCATTACTGTTACGTCATCATGGTACTTCCTCCGGTCTCCTTGAGGAATGTCAAGTAGCTCATGAAAATCCATTCCTGCAATGCAAACCAACTCAAATCTCACTAAACATCATGCATCACCAAACAACAACTTCCCATATCATATTTAGGTCTTTACCAGCTTTTCTGGCAGCGCGAAACAGAAGCTCCTCTATGAGGTGCTGAGCAGGGTCTCCATCAGGGAACCTCTCCATAAAATTCTGCACATGGGAAACCACTTCTTCATTGCTAAAATACTGATACAACCCATCTGACGAAAGCACCAAAAATTGATCTCGAGGACATAGTTTGTGGTGACGCACAGAAGGTGAACACGAGATGTAGGGTGCTGTACCAATATAATCGTTCCGAAACATTTCTAACAATGCATCGTTCCATCTATGCTGCATCAACATGCATTCAAATCTGTTAGTCAAGGAGAATTCCACCAGTACACACTATAGTGCAGTAAACAAATATCTTCATTTAGTTGAGAGGCAAAAATTAATGTATCAGAAACTACAACACATAATGTACTTGGCGGACCAAAATTGACAAGAACAATAGAAGAAGAAGAAGAAATATAGACTTCAGTCTAAATGTACTTGGGTTGTATTTGAATAATGCTACACTAATGATTTCTCGAGCTGACGTAATAGACCAATTTTCTGTAGAACTTCATCCTTCAACACACACTTCATCAGAGTTGGAGAATAAGGAAGAGAAAAAAAAACATTTCTCAAGCAAAACGGTTCTTTATGTAAGGGCTGATGAATCAAGAAAACCACACTCAAACCACATCATAAAGGTTTAGACCACATGACAGCACAAGGATAAGTTAATAATGACTAAACCTCTTTAAAAGGTCAAGTAAGTACATTTATACACACACACGAGCGGAAAATATGCATAGCATTAACATGCTGAATAAGATGTATACATTGACTAATGATTCAAGAGACAAACCTGTTTGAGAAATCCAGCCCCAAATGCACGGGTAACCTTAAGACGACCTTTAACTCTGTCATTTACTATACAATTGCTGTCATCTGGGTGCTCATTCTTGATTCTAATAACCTCCTGAAAAAAGATAATAGTGGAGAATGACTGAAGAAGCAAAAGAAGTCGAGATTTAATGCAGAAATGCTAAGAACACGAGGCAAAATGATTTCTGGATGGTCGTTTAGCAATAGCATAAGTATAGGAGTAAACTAAGTAATCATAAGTTTTATAAATTATTTATCTTAAGATTTAAATTTCTCTCATGCCTCATTGTCATCCCCAAGGGATATAGAACTTCCCTTGTATTCCAGATAAATCAAAATTCACAAGGTAATACAGTTATTAAGGATCTAAGATGCAACCTCTCTCATTCTATACAATGGTAAACTGCTAGACAATGCATATATGTACTTCTCAATCCAAAAACCCATATACTACTCATTCAGGATAATTTTGAGCAACTCTTGATTTACTGTTCCATAAACTTTTTTTTAATCCAAAGATAAACAGCACATTCTCAGGACGACTATAAAATAATTCACAATGTAAGAGTCTGCTTGGGCACATGTAAAGCAAGTTACTTTCAACAAGATCTTATTCAGGAGTGGAACAGCTGATGTTAATAATCAATGCCACAAATGCAATTAGATCTTCATGGAGAAACAACCCAGAGTAACTCCTGATATAACTGAGGCTGGTCAGCATTAATGATTTTATCTTAGTGCTAATTTATCAAGATCAAACACTACTAGTCAATAAGTGGAACTATAAACTGCAAAGTCTGCTCTAGCACCACTAGGGAACTCTGAACTAAATGGAAGTGACCAACACTCTAAGCCCCTGGCTCAAACTACAAATATGCAGGTGACATAAATCTTGTAGTGTTACTGTTGAAACCTCATGCATGCTTAGTATTGATAAGTTAAACACTACAACTGAACCAAAGAGGAAGTCAACATATGCAGAAATGCTGTGCAGAGGATTAGTCCCAAAGAAAGCAAACATCTGTTACAAAAGTCAGGAAGAAGACAAAGATTCTGATCCAGCAAGTACAAGTGCATTAAATGACAATTAATGCTTCTGATGCTTTTGTATTGTACACAATAGACTATCTTACTTTTCTGTCTCTTTGCTTGACTAGGGCAACACTTACCATGTATAAATAGGATGCCAATATTCTGTAACAGTATCATGAAATGAAATGAATACAATGGCCTTCCAGCAAAACATCTTTCTTATGTTCAAGTCTGTTTTCTTACATGGTATCAGAGCAGGTTTATCCTGGCTCTGAACCCCAAAACCACCTTTCATCCATCATTACCTAGTTTACAAATGGCTGAAGAAACAGCCACAAGTGGAGGAACATCTAACTCAGCCGTTACAAACATCCTAACACAAGTTTTACATCCTTCCAACCAGTTGGTCTCTGTGAAGTTGGATGAGTCCAATTTTTTAATATGGAAGCAGCAAATCTATACAGCAATAAGGGGCTATGGCTTGGCCCCTTACATCAAATCACGAGATAGCATTCCACCAAAAATGCTCTCAAATGAAGGAGGAGAGAAGAGCATAAATCCAGAATTTGTTGTGTGGGAAAGACAAGACCAACTATTGGCATCTTGGATCTTGTCTTCCTTGAGTGACAGTGTTCTGTCATTGATGGTGGGACTGGAGTCTTCATATGAGATATGGAGTACTCTTGAACAAAGCTTTGCAAGCCAAACAAAGGCCAAGCTGATGCAGTACAAAATCCAGCTTCAGAACACCAAGAAGGAAGGATGCACAATGAGAGAGTATCTTGGAAAGATGAAGAATTGCTTTGATCTCCTAGCCTCTGCAGGACACAAAATTGGTGAGGATGACAAAGTAATGCACATTCTGTCCGGTTTGGGCTCTAGTTATGACTCTGTGATGGTCAATGTGACATCACGAGCTGGAGAAGTGACAGTAACAGAACTCCAATCTTTGTTGCTGTCTTATGAGTCAAGGCTTGAGGTGAATCAAACTCAAAGCCAAAATGTAAACACTGATGGTTCACAACTAAGTGTTAACTCAGTGACAAGAGGAAATCAGGCCCAAAACTTCACCAAGAAGTTCCAGACAGAAGGTTTCAGAGGAGGCAGAGGTAAACAACCCCAAGGAAGAGGAGGAAGAGCTCCCAGAGGTGGTTTCAGAGGGGGTAGATCTGGAAGATCAAATGGGAACAAACCTACATGCACATACTGTGGTTACTATGGACATGCAACAAACAAATGCTGGTACAACCCTGAGAATAATTTTGTTCCACCACAACAAAATGTGCAGCAGCAGCAGCCTTTTAACAAGAATCCTACCTTGAACCTGGCTCAGTTCCCAGCATACAACTACAACCAAGAAGGTGGATCTGAACATAGTTGGTATCCGGATACTGGAGCTTCAAATCATGTTTCCAATGACATGAGCAACCTCAGCATGGCCAATGAGTATCAAGGTGCAAACAAGGTTCAAATGGGGAATGGTGCAGGTGAGTATATAACACACTTTGGTGATGCATTTCTCAAATCTCCCTCACACACAAAATCCTTCATTCTGAAAAATCTACTTCATGTGCCTAACATAACTAAAAATCTCATTAGTGTCTCACAGTTTGCTCTTGACAATGCTGTCTTCTTTGAGTTTCATCCATCTGTTTGTTTTGTTAAGGACCAAGCAACGCAGGGTATTTTGCTCAAGGGAACTATTGAAGATGGTCTTTACAAGTTCACTCTACATCTAGATCATTCCATCAATCATTCTGTTTTTTCAAATCAAGGAGATAACTCCAAGTCTGTTCAATTCAATCAAGGAAATTGTTCCAGTTCCAGTCCTAGTCTTGTTTCTCTTTCTAGTTCTGTATGTCAGCCTAGAATTTGCAGTGTTAACTCAAAGAAGAGCAATAGTTTAGATTTGTGGCACCAAAGACTTGGACACAATAGTCATGACATTGTAAAAATTGCTCTTCAAAGCTGTAACATCCCTTATGAAGTGAATCATGTTCCATCAAATCTTTGCATTGCTTGTTCTGTAGCTAAGAGTCACAAACTTCCATACACTGATTCCTTGTCACAATACAATAACCCATTGGACCTAATACACTCAGATTTGTGGGGACCTTCTCCCATCACTTCCAGAAATGGACATAAATACTATGTCAACTTTCTAGATCACCATACAAAGTTCACCTGGATTTATTTCCTGAAGCAAAAATCTGATGTTGTGTCTGCCTTTTCTCACTTTAAAAACCTGGTTGAAAACCAATTCTGTTCCAAAATCAAGTCCATTCAAACTGATGGAGGAACAGAATACAAGCCTTTGAAACCCATCCTTGATTCCAGTGGCATTGTTCACAGACTGTCTTGTCCTTACACTCCACAACAAAATGGAGTTGCAGAGAGAAGGCATAGACACATTGTAGAAACTGGCCTATCTCTTCTAGCACACTCTCAGGTCCCCTTACAATTTTGGGATGATGCTTTTGCAGCTGCAACTTATGTGATGAATAGAGTTCCTGTCAAAAGCCTATCCTACAAGTCTCCTTTCCAAGTTCTTTACAAACAGAAACCTGATTATAAAAGTCTTAAAGTCTTTGGTTGTTTGTGTTTTCCTCATCTAAGACCCTACAATGATCATAAACTTCAGTTCAGATCACAACAGGGAGTTTTTCTTGGTTACAGCAACCAATTTAAGGGCTATAAGGTTTTACTCCCTAATAGAAAAATCATTTTTAGTAGGGATGTAACTTTTGATGAACATGTGTTTCCTTTCAAAAATACTGATGATCCTCACTTCCAAGATTCCAGTAACTCTAGCTCCTTCATCATGACACCTCCCATAGTTCAGCACTTCCAAAACACCCAGTCCTCAACTGTCCTGCCATCAACCTCTCATGAACCACTTCAAAGTGACAAATCTCCATCTCATAGAACGCCTCAAACTCCTACCCAACATACCAATAATGCCAATCCTGAGAATATGCATACACCAAGTGATTTATATACTTCACCTAACACTAATGCTTCAGTTGAAGATGTTTGTCAAGCTGTTCATGCAGGTCATCCTATGATCACAAGATCAAAGGCAGGAATCTATAAGCCAAAGGTTTATACTCTCACCTACCTTGAAGAAGAACCACCATCTTTCATGGAGGCACTGAATCATGCTCACTGGAAAGAGGCAATGGTTAGTGAGATTGGAGCTCTAAAAACCAATGGGACATGGAGTTTGTCAAAGCTGCCTCAAGGAAGAAAGATAGTAGGATGCAAATGGGTCTTTAAGGTCAATAAGAATGCTGATGGGAGTGTATCAAGACACAAGGCAAGACTAGTGGCTCAAGGATATTCACAAACCGAGGGGTTGGATTACACAGAAACTTTTAGTCCTGTTGTGAAGCCTTGTACCATACGTGTGATGCTGACTTTGGCTGTGGAAAAAGGGTGGAATGTGAAGCATTTAGATGTGAATAATGCTTTTCTGCATGGGGAGCTGAATGAGGAGATCTTTATGAAACAACCACCAGGTTTTGAAGTAAGATCAAGTGATGGAGATCCACTTGTATGTAGGCTGAACAAAGCTCTTTATGGCTTAAAGCAGGCCTCAAGAGCTTGGTACTTAAAAGTGAAGGGTGTGCTAAGTAACATGGGTTTTCAGCATTCAAGGGCAAACAACTCCCTGTTCATCAAAGTTAAAGATGGTAATTTCATTTATCTACTCATTTATGTAGATGACATACTTGTGACAGGTAACAACAGTGAAGAGGTTGCTCTTGCAATAAAGTCTTTGTCATGTCATTTCTCCTTGAAGGACCTTGGGGAAGTTCATCACTTCCTAGGTATACAAGTCACAAGAACTCTTGAAGGAATGCATTTGTGTCAGGAGAAGTATGTTAAGGATTTGCTAAAAAGGGCAAATATGCTGGAGGCAAAAGGCACAGGAACACCAATGATCACTTCTCCACATTTATCAAAGGATGATGGAGCTCCTATCAACAATGCTACCTTCTACAGAAGCTTGGTGGGAGGTCTACAATATGCAACCATCACAAGGCCAGATATTGCTTATTCTGTGAATAAGGTGAGCCAATACCTGGCTTCTCCAATGGATACTCACCTAAAGGCTGTTAAGAGAATCTTAAGATACCTGGCTGGCAGCTCAAGCATGGGTTTACATTTGAAGAAAACTGGCAATTTAAATATAACAGGATTCTGTGATTCAGATTGGGCAACTGACACTGATGATAGAAAGTCTATCACTAGCTTCTGTGTTTATCTGGGAGGAAGTCTTATCAGCTGGAAATCCAAGAAACAATCCAGTGTGTCAAGGTCAAGTACAGAAGCTGAATATAGAAGCTTGGCTCATGTTACATCAGAAATTGTATGGATATGCTCTTTGCTGGAGGAACTTAAGGTCAAAAGAGACAAAGTGCCAGTTGTTTGGGTTGATAATACTAGCACAATTGCCTTGGCATCAAATCCCATTCTGCATGCTAGGACTAAGCATGTGGAACTTGATATTCACTTTGTGAGAGACATTGTTGGAAAAGGATTGATTAAAGTCTTCCATGTACCATCAAATGAGCAGATAGCTGACTTGATGACAAAGCCATTGAGTCTGCAATTCTTCATGAAATTGAGGAACAAACTCAACTTGGTTCCTCAATCTGCACTCGAATTGAGAGGGGGTGTTGAAACCTCATGCATGCTTAGTATTGATAAGTTAAACACTACAACTGAACCAAAGAGGAAGTCAACATATGCAGAAATGCTGTGCAGAGGATTAGTCCCAAAGAAAGCAAACATCTGTTACAAAAGTCAGGAAGAAGACAAAGATTCTGATCCAGCAAGTACAAGTGCATTAAATGACAATTAATGCTTCTGATGCTTTTGTATTGTACACAATAGACTATCTTACTTTTCTGTCTCTTTGCTTGACTAGGGCAACACTTACCATGTATAAATAGGATGCCAATATTCTGTAACAGTATCATGAAATGAAATGAATACAATGGCCTTCCAGCAAAACATCTTTCTTATGTTCAAGTCTGTTTTCTTACAGTTACCACAAACCAGTATTGACATAATTCCGCCTTTATATGTAATTGAGCATGATGCCCATGAAATGCACAAAGCATATTGACTAAACACCCTAGAGAACTTATTATTTTTCATACATCAGCTGAATGAATTTCTTGAATAGTGAAAAATTCTCCACTTAATGCAAAATTTCAAATAAAGATAATGTATGGGCCAAATGTATGCCAGGTGGAGGTGAAAGACTGCTCAAAATTAGGTGGATGCCATTTAAGAGATCTCTTTGCAAAAGTCTTCTTGCAATGTCGTACATAGTTCTTTCATATCTTAGAGCAGTATCATGGCAAGTTCTGATAATCAAATTCTTCAAGTCAGCCAAATAACTAGAGACTTAAAAGGTTATAAGAGAAACGAGTTATTCACTGAGAAACTAACCCATAAATGTTTTATCCTAATCAAAAGCATCTGATCCTTGTCTTACAATCCTGAAAGGGAAAAAGGTCAAGATTCTTGCCTAACTTTTACATATGCTTATCTTTCTGAATCATCCATTTCATATGCAACGACTATAATACCAGCCACATAAGAGCTTCTTTTGGTTGTTCACCATGTTCCCTGAATATAGCACATTATTAGTTGATTATCATATAAGCTTTGATTTTTATTTACTTCCCGCAAAAGACTAAATGAGTTAAATTTGCAGACTATGTGAATCTTTATGTTATCTTATGCAATTGACCAATTGTAGTTTTAGTATGCTCAATTTTACACCAAGAAGACAATTCACTGCATAAGTTTGCCATTTCATTCCCACTCCCACTTGAATCTAGAAACGTTTTAATATATTTTAACTTGAAAGTACCTTGGATCCAGAAATCCATCAGTAGTGTCAGGGAATAAACTGAGTAGATGATTTAAATAACTCTTTCCCAGTCAGAAGGATGGGATATGTTTGGTGCGTGGTAGTTCAATTATAATTTGAGCAAACAGGTAGAATCTTACGAGGAAAACAGAGTGCCTATGTATGCACATCTGATACCTGAAACAATTCAGATTTTGAGATTTATACAGCATCACTTTTTTAGCATGAATCCTAGCCCATAGAAACAGTTTCTTAATGAAATCCTAGAAGGACAACAGTTATTTACCACTATGTCAAAAATTTAGGAAAATTTTCAGCACCAGCAATAACCGAAGCATTTAAATGTGATTCTTTTCAATCTGAACCTTTATAAGAAAATCTAATGCAAAGTCAAAACTTTGAGATCGCTTGAATTTATGTAAAAAGGAAAAAGAAAGAAGGAAAAAAGGAAATAAAAAAAAATAATAATTAAAAATTAGATATACCTATCTCCTTTGAATTTTACATTGTAAAAAAGCTATAGGTAATTAAGTCAAATGCACTTATCGTCTTATCCATTTCCAAATGTCACAAGAATATGATGCTTTTCAACAATAGATTGACCACCAAATCAATTCTGGAATACTGTAACTCCTAGTTCTGCAACCTTATTGGCTTGGCAGTCGTATTCTACATAGAACTCTAGAAATATTTGCAGTAGGAAACTCGCTAATAAAACATCATTCTTCACCAACATTCTAGAAATGATAAATTTAAATCAGATTTGGCGTTATAGAGATGCACATATATAAACGAGTTTGGTGTACCACGTGCGAAGTTCAGTTAAGTGACAACATGCAGTAGCGGCAGGCACAGCCTTCTCTACCAGTAAAATGGGCGCTTGGGCATGCATAGCAGTGTGGTTGATCAACTAGAAATAATATTTCCTGGGAACTAGAAATAACATTTAAGTGAACCTACAGAAAAAAACCTTTTTCCTCCTTTATCTAATTCTGTAAACCTTTTTAATCCTGCACTTTTAGTATCAAAGATGTTTCAACTACATAGATATCAAGTGCATGAACTATTTACCTGTTCAGTTAATTATGATAAAAACTTCTAAACTTGCACATGGCTCTTTTCGACTTATCTAGTATCATAATAATTATTCGGGATATCGCCAAACATGCAACAACTAGAATTGTTAGATAGCTTTATTAGTTACATTGTAGTTTTCAGTTTGTTCAATAATGCTCTCAAGAACCTTGACACAACTAGAGTTGCATCAGATCCCATCCTTGAAGTATCTAAAAATTCTTTTTACCTTATATAAACCACAGGAAACTATTGGCAAATCTTTAACTCAGTTGACAGATTTGATCCATCTATTTTATTGGCTCTAGTCTTCCCATAGAGATAAATAATGGAGCTAAGACAAAATGTCTGAAGGTTATTATACTCTCCATGAATATTTCTTTATAATAGTTCAGCAGTAAATCTATTTTATCTAAAACCTACTGTCGGGTGGATATCTAGAATAATAACTTAGACTAAATTTAAAAAGAGAAAGATAAGTGCCAGGATGTTGACTGCTTGCTGCTTAAACGAAAACCTTAGAAGAGTGTGGACTCCAAAAAATATTCCAGTAAGAAAAAAAATCTTTAACATGTGTGATCTGAAAAATTATGCATCTCGAAGAACCTTACACAAAAATTACAGCATGCGGGAATATTTTTTTATATTACAACATATTTAAGAAAGATCGAGATTGGACAATTGTAGGCAACAAAGTGCGTCCAAGGAAACCTTCTTCTGAGGTGAATGGATTCTAAGTAGTTCTGGATAAATTCTATAAAATATTGACGTTTTCATCAGCTAGTCAACATCTTAGTCTACTGAAAGCAGACTATGATATTTAGAATCTTACAGTTCTGACTTTATTCTGCCAATGTTGAGTCAAACCAAGAATCAGAAACATGGAGGTAATTGTAAATGAGAATTTGGATATCTAAAGATAAGTCCAAGTTTTCTACAAATTGAACCTCAAGGTGCAGTATAAAAGGCAAAACATTAAACATGCAGCTAACGAACCGTCATGAAAGAAAAGATTTAAAAAGCAGATACAATTTCCAGCGGAAAGGTTTAGGATGTAGCATGATTAGTTCCATGACAAAAGCAAAGTACCACCAAATTTTTTTATAATATAATTAAGTCAAGCAAATGATAGCACTCATCCTTGACCATATGCACGGACGAACATGTACAAGCATTTTATTTCCCATCCTCATCTTTATGACTGCTATCTTGATAGTTACAACTTACCAAGACAAGCTAACTTGATAGATTACGCCAAATTGCAAAAGAAACTTATGAATCAACTTAAGCGACAACCAAATTAATATAGAAATTTAATTAACTATGAGATCTAAGAGTAAGGGAATTGTGGGGAAATATGTATCCTGTTAACACTTCAGAATATTGACTTTTGGACAGCATAAGAACCAAAGTAAGGAAAAGCATGTAGCTCAGCCAAGTCAAGAATCCTTTTGCATTAAATATAAAGCTAATGAACAAAAAGAATAGATGGTTTTACCCATGGCAAGGTATCTCAGCTTTAAAAACCTAAAGCGTAAGGTGTATGGAGAGACATTTCCTAGATTCGTTACAGTTCATTCCAGATTAGTCGTGCATTCAGTTTTCATCCCAGATAAAAGTTTAAATGTACCTACCTAAACTAGTTAACATTGACAAGCTGCAATATTGTTCCCCAATGATAAATATTATACTAAACCATCTACTTCTATTCAAATGAAGGGGCAAACTTACCTCTTCAATGCTTGTGCTATGGTCAGTGGACAGTTGCAATGCAGTCAAACTCATCGATTCACGAGCATGAGCTTCATTTACTTTACTCTCTCTCTGACCGACAACAGATGGCTCTTCAACTATGCCCTCACCATTAAATCCATCATCACCCGAACTTTGTCCTTCCATACCACAGCTTACCTCTTCACTCTCATACTGTGCAACAATGGCTCGACTATCCCCAACGTTCATCACATACACATCGTCGTCCCTCATCAAAGCAACTAACAAGCAAGAACCCATCAATGCAAGTTCGGGGTAACGGTCCAGAACCCTATCTGTCATATCCAAGTATGCTTGCTCCGTCACTTCAAGTGCTCTAGACATTGCACTTAATACTAACTCATGATCGACTAACCCTATCTTTCTCTTTCTACCAATTCTGTCTGTTCTCTCCCTCTCAACCTCCACTTCCTCTGCTACATTATTCTCCTTCATTTCCTCCATTCCTTTATGTTTTCCCTCCAACCAAAATCTCCATGGAAATAATCTGTTACCATCTTTATCCTTCTGCCTATTCAACAACCCATGTTTTAGTTTTGACAACAATAAAGACCTCCTACTCACAGCTGAACCTGCATCATTCACACTCAATGCATCATCAACAGAGAACGCAAATCTTTCAGAGCCTGAAAGATCAAGCCCGTCTTCTGGATCATCCTCCACCAAGAACTCCCACAATCTCCTCCTCCTGACCTCAATATGTTCGCCTCCAAACATCACCTTTTTAACCAGTTTTGGTTCCACTTCGCCTTCTTTCCTTTCCTTCGACTCTTGGCGATCGTCGGTATCAACACAAGATGAATGCGAGTTCCCAGCAACATCTGCATTTTCTGAAGCTGCAACTGCATCCTCCTCTGTGTCCCAAAACAAACCCTCTAATTCATTATACATGGCCTTGTACAAATGGCTCATCAGAAATTCTGGGGCGTCAGGTCCATTAAATCCATCATAAATTCCAACGAAAAGCCAACCTAACTCCTCCGATACAACCACGTGCACCCGATCCTCGCCCGCCTTCCCCAAGGCCCACTGTACATTGCTCTCGCAGCCAATCTCTGCAGCCCCTCTGCAGCTATCATCTTCCTGTGGGATGTCCTTTCGCTGCCCTCCTCCGCTAATGAAATTCCGCACAGGCACCACCGAGAAGTTCCGGTACAAGGCCTTGCGTATTCCTGAAATGCTCTTCTTCCTCCTCTTTTTAACATACATGCCCCCAAGTGGTGCCGAAAACGGAACCCCACCATTGCTGTCGCCGGGGGCAGAGCCATCCAGAGGTCCGGAGAGGGCCCCACGCTCGATCGGGCCAGACATGAAGAAGGCCCTCTCGAGCGGGCCAGAGGGAGGCTCGGCACCACCGCGTGGGACCCGCTGCAGGGGCAAGGCGCTAAACGACGACGTACTCTCGAACCCGTCCAACATAACATTACTACCACCTCCACCTCCACCTCCACCCCTAGGGGGGCCACCTCCAAAACCCTTAGCGGCATTACTACTACAATTGCTCTGAAGCTGATGATTGGCGGCGTCGGTGGCATCAGTGCAAATATCGTCAAGTTGTAGGACGGTTATGGGAGTGGCAGTGTTGGCACTGACGGAAGCCCCGGATATGGCCCGGAAGCCGGTCTCCGGATAAGCGGGCGGTTTGGTCGGCCTTGGATCGTCGAAGCGGAGGGACTGAGACGGGGAAACGAAGCGATCGGAGTGAGTCGGGGAGATGAATCGTGCGGAGGAGCGGACGTAGCAGAAGGAGTGGCCGAGGGTTTCGTCGAGCGGCGCATTCGCAGAGAAGAC
This sequence comes from Ajuga chamaepitys, assembly GCA_958295605.1. Lineage (NCBI taxonomy): Eukaryota > Viridiplantae > Streptophyta > Magnoliopsida > Lamiales > Lamiaceae > Ajuga > Ajuga chamaepitys. The sequence goes on along the minus strand of OY282498.1, from coordinate 21,039,787 downwards.
CACATCCGGCTCGGAGCGGTTCGGACCGCCGGCCGGATTAAAACATGGGAAAACCTGCGAGAACCCCGCCCCCATCACATCCCACGATTCATCCTGCCCCAAACCCCAAAGCAAATTATAACAACACAAGTAAAAGAAAAACAAAATTAAAGTATAAATCCCAAGAGTTTATTCAACTAGGAGAAGGGAAATCCCAACCCTCATTCTCTCTCCTTGATGAAATTAAAGGTGGAAATGGGGTAGGAGAAGGTGGAGAAGGTGAAAGCAGTAGTAGAAGTAGGTGTTTTTTTGTATCGATTTTCGCAGAGTGCTGAAACTACAGAAGAGAGAGAGAGAGAGAGAGGGAGAGAGCTAGTAAGCTGTAATCATCTGCATCCCCCTATATCAGAAGCTGGTCGTCACTTCATATTTTAACAAAATAAGGATGTTACATTTCAAGAAGGGCATTAATCATGTCCTGAGAAAATAACTAGGGCACTAATCAAATATCTACATCAATTCAGACATATTCATACGGGAAAATCCTCCTATATGTTAAGTTACCCTATCAAATATATAAAGATTTTATTTTTAAATTTTTACTTTATTCTTAAATTATAGTACATAAATACTATTAACTGCATTATATTAAATGTTGATGAACATGTTAACTTGAAGTGAGTAGGGTTGCATATAGTAAGTAGTATTTGAGAAGTATTTTTTTTGTTTTCACATTTTATAATAGAAATGAAAGGGGGTAGTGTAGAAGTTAGAAGGTAGAAATGAGGTTAGAATAGTGGATTGTAGGAGATTAGGGCAAGTGAGGTGAGAGAAAGAGAGGGAGAGGCATTTGAAAATATTTTAGTTGGGGGTGGTGGTGACCTACTCTTTCAAAAATTTGGAGGGATGGGCCCCACCTAAAGAAAAAAGACCCAGCTGCTTCACTTCATTTTTCCAGTGTTTGACTACAGCTGCTATATTATTTTATAAGGACTTAAGAGTGAGTTGGGGAAAAGAGCAAGGCTGAGCGTCCAAATACTTTGGCCTCCTTTTAAATATTTCCTCAGCTCTTCACTCTTTTGCCCAACCACCAAACATAGCTCCAACTCCAACTATGCTCATAAAATGCTGCTTTGTCGTCTTTTTCGGGGCTATATTTTACATTTTCTACCTCTTCTTTTCTATAAAACTCTATGGCCCTGTTTGTTTATGGCTGTGGGTTGCTCGAGTACTGTGGAGGTTGGAGTAAATAAGTGAGTGTTTGTTTATGTTGGTTGGAGATTGGGTTGTGGGGGTGATTATAATATAAAAGGTGTTAAAGTTGATTTGATGTGTCTAAAAGTTAGTTAGTGAATAATTAATTATTGATTAAAAAGTGTATTGAGAATGATATTTGATTGGTGATGTATGTAAGAGTTAGTTAATGATTTGATGATGTGTGAAGATTGTGTGAACAAACACACAATTGATTGGGCTCAATCCACAACCGATTACCCCAACCTTAAACAAACAGGGCCTATTATCATTTCACTTTCATTTGTATTAAGGGGATCCATTACTAAATTAGACCCACTGCCATCCACTAGGCTAAGCTTTTCATTTATACTTCTTCCGTCCCGCTCAGTTTTGCACGTAGGGACGGACAAATATATTAACAAAAATGTATTTTTGGTTTTTTCTGACTTTTTCAAATGTGGAGATTTTGAAGGGTGGAAGTTGTAAGAGAAGTTGTTTTTTTTTTAAATGTACAAAACTGAATGGGATGAACCAAAAAATAAAGTGTGCAAAATTGAGAGGGACGGAGTGAGTATTTTCTAGGGGAGATCTTTCTTTATTTTAGGTATTACATTTATATATATCTATATCTATATATATATAAAAGTAAAATGAGGGTTATTATTGTAAATTATCTTTTCCCGCCTAAAATATATCTTTAATGTATTCTTAATTTCTTTAAGGCATTAATTATATTTTTTTCTTCAAATTAATATAATATTAAGTATTAACTTCATTAATAAATGAATATATACTTTATTAAATTAAATGTAAAAGTTAATGTATAATTTAATGATTGACTAATTAAATTATTGTATTTACAAATATTAATTTGTTATAATTAGTCATGGGACTACGACTTTCACATATATTTATATATGATAATTAATCTTGAAATTATTTTTTATTACATATTCATATTTTCTATTTATTAATATTATTTCTTTATAAATAATAATTACACTTTGCAATCTAAACTATGAGATTTTATATGTGCTACAATCTATATTTCTATTTAAAAAATAAAATTACCATGCTTGAGCTAACTAGGTTTTTTAGAGTTTTCAATATAAACAATACTTTGTCGCATTTTTCCATATTTTGCAACCCAAGCAAAATATATAGACACATACACACGCACACACATATATATATATATGTATATATATATTAATTGTATATTTAAATAAATTTCAACATATACATATATTACTCAGATATATTTAAGAATTCATATGCTTTATTTTGTTAGTCCAACTATAGAATAATCATTGAATTTTATTTTATTAATATCAAGATTTATTTAAAATCTAAAAAGTATTTGAGTATATTAAACCACCATGTAAAATATTAAAACTTGAAAATCAATTTTTCTTAAAATAAAGTAAATAGTTATATTAAAATTTGAAAAATTATTTGGATAAATCAGAATATTTAAAAAAATTAAAAAAAAAAAGAAAATACTAATTTTCTTATAATACAATTCAATTTATTTTATTTGATATATTTTGGCGTGTCGTGTGATACTTATGTATTTGTATTTGTTTTAATACTCATTTTCAATTAAGCTATTGTGGTGTTCACATAGGTTAAGGTGGATACACATACACACACACTAAATATATATTTGAGTTTCAATATTAGGAGATATTCATTCTTAAAAGTAGATAGAATTTTATTTTTTTTACATTTAATAATTTATCTTAATGTAAATTTATAAAATATTATATTTTTAAAATGTAAGTTATATTAAATCCATATATCACTTGGGAGAAATTGATATTTACATTATATATATTTTGGGTTTATATTATTTTGCAACATGTAGTATGCGCGTCTTTCAGTTTCTTTTTTGTTTTTCAATCACAACCTGAACTACACGTTTTTTCACGCTTGCAACCTCTACCTGCAACTTAGGTGCGAAAAAAAAAAGAATATTAGAAAATATTTAAATAACATAAATTGTTATAAAATCTAAAAAATATTTTTTAAATTCTAAACTTCATTTAAAATACCAGAAAATTAACTTAAACATTGAAAATATATTAAAATTTTGAGTTTTTTTTATAACAAAGTTCAAATCAAATAATTTTAAGCAAAAAAATAAAAAGTTATTACTTTTTTTTTAAATCATAAAACTATTATAAATTTCTGAAAATTATCTTTTAAACTCTAAAAATTTATTTAAACTATTTAAAAGTTATCTTGAAAATTTATTTTAAAATTTCTAAAATTTCGTTTAAGACATGTAGAAGTATCTATGAAAAGTCTAATTTTAAGTATCGTTTTAATTATTTTTTTGAAAAAAATGAATCCTTTTAAAAAATTTAAAATTATTTGAAGTAATGTCAAAATTATTCAAAAAAAAAAATTATGAAAATTGAGTTTTTATTAAAATAATTTCTACATTTTTTCAGTTAAGTTTATGATATTTTAAATAATTTTTTAGAATTTAAAAATAAATATTGTACTTTCTAAACATTTTTATTATTTTTAAATAGTTTCTTTTCTCTCCGAAAATTGCTACAAAAGATTCCAAAGGTGGGAAACCGCAAAGTTCAGCTGATCGTAAAAAAAGAAAAATGATTATTTAAATATTCATTTAGTTAGAATATAATAATTTTATTTTTTTATTAGATAATATTATATTTAATTTAATAAAATAATTACTTTTTAAATAAATTTGCGTGCATCGCACGGGAGCGATACTAGTATATATAAAAGCAAAATGGAGGGTATTAATGTAATTGTAGCTTTCCCTCCAAAAAAAAATTAGACCATAATTGATAACTTTTTCAAATATAAGTTCATAATTTCTTTTACTTTTCTAAAATACAAATAACTTTTTTCATTTTTAATCCGATTTTTATGCATAATATACCAAATTATTCATTTTTTCATGATCTTCGATTTGACATCCATATCAAATATATTATAATGAGATATTTGATTTGAATAAACAAATTATTTGTTGGTTAATTATTTGTACTAGAATTGATGGTTATTGTGAATTGGACTACAATATTTTTCTTTTAGTGGCAACTAAAATTAGTAAAATAATTTCTTTAAAAAATATGAGTATTTTTTTTTAAATACAACTAATCAATTTATTTTATTTGACATCAATTTTCAATTTTTTTTTCTTTATTTAAATCAGGGAGAAAACCCATTGTTTAAATCATGAAAGTCCTACTTTATTAAATCAAAGGCGAAAACAACAATATCTATTTTATAATCAACTTATTAAATCATAAAACCTGCTAAAATATCTTCTTATCACGACTTTGAGCATATATATAATTATGTATTAAAATAGTTATTGAAATTATTTTTGATTACCTATTTATATTTTTAATGACGAGTATTTGTTAAAATTACTCTGTTAAGGAAATATATTCTTTGTAGCCTAAATTATGACTTTTATTATATGTGGCAATCTTTTTAATTTTTACATTTACTAAAACTTCAATTATATATTTTTACACTTTCTAAGCTAAATAATACTTGGTCGCACAAATCAACATTGAATGTTTTTTTTACTCTTAACAATCTAAATAAATTTATTCGCTTTAATCATTTTTTATCTTCAAATAAATATAATATTTATAAGAAGACTATAACATTATATAAATAATTTATAATACCAAATAAAATACGTAAATATAAAATATTTTGAAGAAATCAAAGACTTTAATTTGTTATTCGAATCATTAAATAAATTTTGAATTTTATTTTGTTAAAACAAGATTTTATTAAACAAAAATTATTTAAGTATATTAGAAATCACCAAATGAAATGTTAAAAGTTGCAAATGAAAACTCAATGTTATAAAGAAAAAATTAAATGTTTATAATTAGAGCTTGAAAATTTATGTAGATAAATTAAAAGTTAAATATAAAATAAAAGCAGGGATAATGAGAAAAGTATTAAACTTTACATTACATATGATCCAAATAAAATATCATTGTTCCTTTTATAATATATTTTATGGTTATTTTTAATTATTTATAGTTAGAATTTAAAAGTTATTTTATAAATTAAAATATACATATATATATATATATATATATATATATATATATATATATATAAGTCACGGTAGTGATAATTTTGTAAGTAACATTTCTCAGCCTAAAATTTTAGATTGTGATTGATAAGTTGTTGTCACATTTGGTAAGAATCAAAATTTATTTTACTTTCTAAAGTTGCAAATATTTTTTTTCATCTCTAATCTATTTATTATATATACTATATCAAATTAATCATCTTTTGGCGAGATTTGATTTGACATCCATATGATATATATATATATATAAAATAATACGATATTCTATTTGAAATATTATATTATTTGTTCGTTAATTATTTAAGTAAGATTTCAGTATTTATTGTGGGTCGTACAAAAAATATAGTATTGGTTTGGAATAAAAGTAAAAATCATTTAAATAATTATCTTTTGCAAATTATTTTACTTGATTATCTCATTAAACCACAACAAATCAGTTTGTTTTACCTGACATGAATTGTCTCAAGTTAATATTTCATTTATAATCAGCTTATTAAATTATTAAATTTGCTAATGCTTATTTGATAAAATAATATTTTTTGTTGGTAAATCACAAAACTATGATTTTTGCTCATATATATAACTTTATATATGATCATTAATCTTAAAAACTTTTTATTAATTTTTTATATTTTAGATATATTAATGTTATTTTTCTATAAATAATTACAATTTGCAACTTATACTATGATATTATACAAGTTGCAACTAAACTTCTTTTAAATAAGAAAAATTAACCAACTAGAATTATATGTTTTTTAGACTTTGCAACCTAAACAATACTGGGCCAAATAAACCAATCTCAATTATGTCATCTTCTTCTTTTTTTTTTTTCACGTTAACCAATGTATATCTTTAAATGTATAATTTAATTGAAATTTTTCAACATATATATGAAAGTATTAAGAAATATTGGAGCACTCCTATGTTTTATTTTGATATTCCAACTTTTGAATAACTTTTGAATTTAATTTTGTTAATTTGTTATTCTTTGTATATTGGAAATACCAAGTAAAGTACTAAAACTTGCAAATAAGTTTTTTTTTTTTAAAAGAAGCTATTTATAGTTTGAATTTAAAACTTTATTTAGATAAATTTAAATTATTTAAAGTAAAATGGAAAGAATTAAAGAAAAATAAATTTACTATAACATTATCCAGTTTATTTTATTTAATAATATGAGTTGATAGTTAGATATTTATGTTTGTTTAACATTCATAATTAATTAAACTATTATGCACATAGATGAAGAATGATGCAGACACAATGAATGTGTGACTGTGTGTTTGGATTTCAAAGATAAGAAATGATCATTTTGGAAAAGATTTTTTTATTTCGAATATTTATCTTAATGTTAATTTATAATATATATATATATAAAGTAAGTTATATTAAATTCATGTATGACGTGCGAGAAACTTATATTTACATTACTTATAATTTTATTTATGTCCCTCTATCCCGAATGAACTAACATACTTCCCTAATCAGGGTGTCCCACCACTTTTGCACACTTTCTATTTCAGAAAATAAAAAATTATCTCTACCCCACATTAATCACATAATTACAAATATACCATTACATAAAGGTAAAAACATATTTGACTAAGTCAACATTTATAAAAAAAATAACTTTTTTTAATATGTGTGCCGGGGAACCAATGCAAGTTCAATCGGGACAGGGGGAGTAAATTATATTATATTTAGTTTTATTAAAATCATTACTTTTTAAATAAATTTCCGTGCATCGCGCGGGAATATTACTAGTTTAGCTAATACTAAATGAGTAGGTCTTGGGTGCACCCAACACACAATAAGTTTATTGTGCACTCCCCAATTTAATTTGGTAATTAGATACTCCCTCCATCCCACTCTAATTTACCTACTTTCCTTTTCGGTTTGTCCCAATCTAATTTGTCAGTCCATAAATGGTAAATTTCTCTCACAATCTTCACCATCAAAATCTCCACATTCAATCTCCACCTTTGAAAAAGTCAAAGATTCCACAAAATCTGTTTTTTCTTAACCTCCGTGCCCAGCCAAGGTAGGCAAATTGAGCCGGGACGGAGGGAATATATATTAAGGGCTACGTTTGGATACCCAAAAACATTGGTGGCCCAACGATCGAACTATCATGCGCGCGCTCTGAGGTCTCAAGTTCGAGCCTTAGCTAGCGTGCTTTAATTTTTTTCTTTTGATACAAATTAATATATATATATATATATATATATATATATATATATATATATATATATATATATTAAGGCATGTTTGTTAGCACATAAGAGGTAATAGCCTAAGTGGTAAAATCCTGAATTGCCACTTATTAGGGCATGGGTTTGAATTTCATCTTCTCCAATTTTTTTCTATATATGTGCACTTTTTATATTATTTTAGACAATATAATATATTATTTAAAAAAATTATATATTATTCGAAAAAAACGTGTATACATGTAACATAACATAACATATACTATTACGCAATATAACATATACTATTAAACAACATAAAATAAGTTAAAAACATATAATTATAATATATACTATTACGTAATATAACATATAGTATTACGTTATATAACAAATACTATTGAACAACGTAAAAAGAGGTAAAAACAGCACGAAAACAAGGTTTGAATCCTAAACCTCGCGCACATCAAACCTTCTAAACGCCGACCAAATTCATTGCACCACATGGTGATATTGTGAATTTATCCAAACAAGACCCTTATATATATATTCTTAATTTCAAATTAAATAAAAGAGTGCACAATAAACCTATTGTATATTGGGTACACATAAATTTTTGTCCTACTAAATATCTATCCATCAATGTGCTGAGATAGAATATTTATTACATTCATAAAATGTCATTAAATTCTAATTCTGCTATAGAGCATTATACGTCATACATAGGTCATATTTTTTATACATATATATATATGCACACACATATATACTATGTTTTATGTATTAAAATTAAGTAATATCACTATTTACTTTGTTATACAGGTGATATGACTCTTAAATCTAATTCCATAAGAAAGTTAATTAAATTACTTTTATTAGGCACTAACTTTCACAAAAAAAATATTACCCTGCACTTTTTACTAATATTATTTTTTATGTGATTAAGTATCCGGATAGATCCAACAAATTTGCTTCATCCTCCTTTACTATTAAAGAAGAATCGCAGGTACGTGTCTCTTTCTCCTCTGTTTAAACTCCTTAAATTTCGCTTCTTATTTTTATGACGCGGGTCCTTTGTATTTTTCTTTTACTTTTTTTTTCACGTTGCACGCTGCTTTCTCCTTCAAACGTGAATACCGACGGAAGATAGAACGCGATTTCTCCCTCAAACGCCAGATACAAACAGAGGCTCCTCTCTCAACCCGTCAAAGTTTCACAAATCTACAGGTTCACCATAAAAAATTATTGTTTTCATTCTTTGATTTAATTTCTCTGGAAATCTGTTGTCTGTAAAGATGTTACATTTAATAATTTCAGAGTCTGCGGGAGAAACCAAAGGGTGCTGATGATTTGAAATAGGTACGGATTCTTTTGATTTTTTTTTTTTCACGCTGCACGCTGCTTTCTCCTTCAAACGCGAGAAGATAGCAGGCGGTTTCTCCCTCAAACGCCAGATATAAACAGAGGAATGATCCTCTCGCAACCCGTCAAAGTTTCACAAATCTACAGGTTCACCATCAAAATTTATTATATTCATTATTTAATTTAATTTCTCTGGAAATCTGTTGTTATGTGAAGATGTTACATTTAAGAATTTTAGAATCTGCGGGAGAAATCAAAGGGCGCTGGTGATCTTACGGATTCTTTCGATTTTTTTTGTTGGGATCTAGACGAATATGCGCGTTGCTGGGGATTTCTTCTTTTTTCTTTCCAATCTTATCTGATTTTTCATTTTTAGAATTTTACAACCAGAAAGGAGATCTGTGAAGCAATAAATTCATCTACTCCTCCAAGAAACTGCAAGTTAAAAGCAAGGGTTTGATGATAACAATCTTCGGCTAATGGTTAACCTTATCTTTACATTCTTTGCCGTATATGATTTTCTTTTTCCAAATTCCGGCAGCTAACAATCAAAGTTTCACAAATCTACGAAATAGAAAATATCAATAGGTTACAATGCTGCCTTTTTTGATTGATTCTTTTATATGTTCGTTTAATTTGTTGATGGTAGATCATGGTTGGATCTATTAGAATTGAGGATTATTATTATTACTGTTACTTTTTTGTTGAAGAAGAAGAAAGAAAGAAGCAATTGATGCATTAATTCTTCTGATTTTCAGGATTTTTCGATTTTTAACTTCTTTATATTTATATTATTCTTAGATGAGACTACATATATAAAAATGAAGAAGGAGAGATGTGATTGATGAAGATTTGGTTTTGTTTCTGCAGATCTTTCAGTTCTCTTGGCCACCCTTCACACGATAGTGAATGCCATCATACAAATTGGTATATGATGAACTACTACAGAGTAGGGGTTCAAGAAAGATACAAACATCTACCAAAACATAAAGGACTAGCAGGTTGCAAGGATTTTTATGGATCAAGCCATAAGAGATGGTGGGTTGATTTTGTTGCTAATTATTTAATCGAATAATTTCATCTTTTTAACTATTCAATTTTGTAACAACTTTTCAATGGATGAATATGACGAGCAATAGTATATCAATGGGTTTAAATCATTAATATTTCTCATTACTACTTCATAATTGTAATATAATTTCTGTAACATTCTTATTTGTTTTATTTGATTATTTGTATACATTCAGCTACTGCACAAAAGTAGAATTGTGAAAATTGTTTCCACCAAGTTTGTCAGTGAAGTTTAAAATTTTATTTGGGAATCACCATCCAAAATTGTAGTACAAAAAGAATTCTAGGGTGTTACAGTTTTTGTTCAACTATATCATCTTATGAGTTAATTCCCCATTCAATCGTAAGGTTCTCTATCTTCATGAAAGAGATGGAGAGTAAGAGGGATATATAACCTCAGAAATTGGAGTGGTGGAAGAAGACTGTCTTTTCTGGAAGGTTAGTCATGATATTTGCACTTTGTCATGATCATCCAATATTATAGAGTGATATTACAAAATTAATGTTTAGATCATATATGGATTATTCAAAGAAAATCGTTATCCCGTGCATCGCACGGGTGGATAACTAGTTTTACTAATTTTCCATCATAGCAAAATAATTTTGAAATTCAGAAAATTATTACACTGTGAAATTATGAAAGTAATCTAAAATATATGTATCTTGAGCACTCTCACATTTTTTATATGAGAATACTTTATTAAAACATATCAAAATTAACTTCACAAAAAATATTTTATATTTGAAATTTATTATGTTATTTATATATGCAATATGGATTTCTAACTGAAGATCGTGCGATGAGAATAAATTTGATGCAGAAACATTTAAGAAAAAAAATTGGGGGAGGAGGGGGGGGGGGGAAGAGAGAGGGAGATAGGGTAATCAGTGACGGACCCAGGAATTAAGTTTAGGGGGGGCCAAATAACAATAATAAAATAATTATACTATAAATTTAAAGAAACATAATTATAAATCGATAATACTTTTTGGTAAAGTACATGTATAAATTTAAATTACCTCAAAATATCATAAACTAACAAGTTAATCAAACCATTTATAACATTTCTTTTTATAGACTTCATATTTTGGATCGTTGCATAGTGACTTCATTACCAACTTAAAATACATCTGTTTTAATGTACGTTACTAAACTATTCAATAGATTGTTCCATTATCTACAAAATCGAACAACAAAACTATAATTATAAATATTGTTACCACTTAGCAATTAATAAATAATCAAATATAACATAAACTATTAACACATAGCAATTGGATTTTTGACCATATTTATGAATTATGTAGCTTTGTAATTGTAAATAAGTTTTATCCATCTAACTTCCTAATTTTCAGCCACGTGTGAGTGAAACTCAACCACTATCACTGCCAAATGCCTATCTTATTTCATGCTCCCTCTCTACAATTCCTTTTAGGGTCAATTACCATAAGCAACCTGTATTATGGTATTTTCTGATTTTTTATTTTAAATAATTTTTTGGAATTTCTAAAATAATTTCTGATTTTTTTTATTTTCTGGATTTATTAATGAAATTTCTGAAATTTTTAAAATATCTATTAATTTTTCTTAATATTTTATTAGTCGCCACGTGTCACCATCTTATTGGTCCAAAAATGAACATGTGCAAGTCACATTGCCTATATAGCCGGAAATATTGCCGGAGGGTGAAAATCGATAAAAAACAATTAGTACAGGTTGTCATCGGAAAAAATAAAAAGTTTGGGTTGCAAAAGTAAAAAAGGCCCATTGTACAAGTTGTTTTTGGTAATTGACCCTTCCTTTTATTTCGCTTAATTACTCATTACAAAGTAGAAGCTCTCTTATCAAGCTCCCTGCGGCCTGCTCTTATCATCCTTGTTCCCACACCTCCACTCAATTTCTCTTTACTGAAAGTACAAACCCTCTTATAAATCAGTTAAATCGACAAATTCATTCTCTTATCATCAATCGGGCCCTTATCATTTTATCTCCAAAAAATCTGACGAACCCATCAAAACCTTCCTATACCTATATCAAAATTCATCATCCCCAAATAAAAAAATCAATTCTATAAAATGAATCCACATGAAATTTGAATTCTAAAGTCGAACGGATAGGGACTCGCCGTTGGGCAGGGGAATTTGATGTTGAAGAGGAGGCATAATTTGGGAGGGGCAGAATTTTGTTGTGGCATGTGGCTGTGGGGGTGTGTGTCGCGCGATACAGAAAGGTGAGAAGTGAGGGAGAGAGACCATTTTAGCATTTTTTTTTATTTTTTTATTTAATATATGTGAAATGACTATTATACCCTTGATTTATTTGAAAATTTCAGGGGGGCCCAGTGCCCCCCTTGGCCCTAGGCTGCGTCCGTCTCTGGGGGTAATATATGTTTTTTTTGGGGGAGGAGTACTTTTGCTATCAATTACTATATGAGAGTTAGTGTTGTGCACTAGGGATGTAAACGAATTGAATCAAACCGAAAATTAAGAAATCGAATTCGAAAATACTAACTCGAATTTGTATTCAAATCGAATATTAATCGAATTTTTAAACGTGATTCGAATTCAATTCGTGAAAAATATTCGAACATATTCGATTCAATTCAAGATTTAAATTTTGTATTTATTTATATATATTTTGTATTTTTTAAATATTCAAATATTAATTTTATTTTATTTTTCAATTAAAAATTTCAATAATATATATTATCTACATAAATTAATTATTATATATTTTTTAAAATTTTAAAATACATAATATAAACAAATCGAATATCCTAATGAAATACAACTATATTTTTATTCAAATTCGAAAATCGAATCACGAATCGAATCAAAATTATTTAATTTGTATTACAGCCCTACCATGCACTGGGTTGTATACAAGTTCTTATTTTTTTCTTTTTACAGGAGATCTTTGTTTATATTGATTATGAAATGTATACACATATTTTAATTTTTACTAGATATCTATCATTCGATGCACGGGATCGAATATTATATTACATTCATAATTCATAATATGTTATGTGTATATATATTTATATACATAGTATGTTTATGTATTAAAATTAAGCAAATATTAATATTTAATTTTTTATATAGGCAATATGACTCTTAAATCTAATTCTATAAAAAGTGAATTAAATTATTTTTATTATGCACTAACTTGCACAAAAAATATTACCCCGTAATTTTTACTAATATAACTTTTTTTTATGTGTTTGGGTATTAATGTAAATCCAACAAATTTGGGCCATTTTAGTAATTTTTCATTGTAACAAAATAATTTTAAAACCCCAAAATTATTAAATATAAAGTTATGAAAGTGAACTAAAATATAGTGTTTCTTAAGTTCTCTCACATTTTTATACGAACATATTTTAAATGTCTAAATATATCACAAGTAACCTGTTGGTCCAAGTGCGCTACCAAGTAGTTATCATTCATTTGTTATAAAAATACTGTAAAAATGTGAAAATAAAAATTTTCATAACTTAAACTTGTTATCATAACCCTCGAAATAGAAAACTATTTTACAAGCTCAGGAGATAAATTCTCCCTTATTTAAATATGCATCTAAAGAGAGTTGGTAACCTAATCAACGGTCCCATGCCGCCAATCCATGACCTGAAAAAGTTTGTTAAGGAAGGCATGAGTTTTTTTGAAAAACCCCATGGATAATCTTATAAGTTGTTATATCATTTAGATAGTACACCCTACGTCTACTTCTATTATTATAATTCAGATGTCGACTTAAGACGGCTACTTGAAGCCGGTTGAAAGTCCTGACTTAGGACAGGTACTCGAAACCTTTGATTAAAGTTTCGATTAGGGGAGTAATTTCAACTCCAAAAATCGTGAGCGGAATTTCTGCATCACTCCATAGATCATAGGGAATCCCGAGTCAAGTTTGATCAGTACAAGACTCGTTGTACTAATGGATGATTCTCCGTTTTGACATTAATCCTTGAATATATAAGTAGCTTTGAATAAACATATATCATGCATATCCAACAATAATATAACATTAACTTACTTATATATCATGATTATCCATCATTGTAGTTTCTTCTTGATGTTTTGTCTTATGTTGAGGTGATTCTTGAGTTTTGGTTCGACTATATTTTTAATCGTTCAATAGTCATCATAATTTAGGAATTGACTTCTATAATTAATACCCTTGGTTATTTATATAAATTAGGTATTAATATTCACTTAGAAACATTACTTACATACTTATTAATTGAACTTAGGTTAGATTCTATTTCTTTTAGTATAATATTTGTGTTTGTGTTCACATTTCACAAGTATTTATAGTTTGAATAACACACCAGACAAGTTCACTGGTAAGAGAGGTGGGTCACATTGGACACACTCAAGAGGCCTGTCTTGCGTAGCCAGTACTTGCCCAGACATGTATTATCCGTTCTATTGCACTTATTAATTAATTATTTATTTTGGAACGAATGTTTTGTTGGATTAATGTTAGTGTATTTAACTAACACTTGTTTGATTTTAATACTCAATTTTATTTAATATTTTATTATTATTATAATAATTTCGCACCGCCATAGAAAGACAGCGAACGGAAGTTCGGGGAGCACTTCAAACGATTCACACTGAATTAAGTGATCAACGAGGAATAATGAACACACTCCTTCAAAGGAGTAGTGAAGAGCAAGAGTGGCGACAACAGCAAAGGACCCAGTGGGAGGCCATGACACAATTTTGGAGTCAGTATGGGTTTCAACCACCACCGCCTCCACAGTGATTTGTACGTTAGCATCAAGGCGTACCACTCTCTTCCTCCAAACATTGGCTTTCAGCCAAGTTTGGGGGGGGAGGGGGTATACCGTGGGACGTCTTGGCAGCTATATTTAATTTTGTTGTTGTTTCTTTACTTTCAGTTGGTCATTTGTGTTATTTGGATGTCATTTAAGTTGTTTGATGCATAGTTATTACTTTGAGTAATTGTTGGGTCTGTGTGCCCATTGTGCTGATTTTTACTGCTTTGAGTTGGAGTATCGGGTCTGTGAGCCCATTTATCTATTTTATTGGTGTTGTGGGTTCTGTGAACCCAGTTTTATGTCTAATCAGTTTCCATGTTGAGTTTTAGGAGTTCAGAGTTTTATTATTATTGTCTTAGTTTTTTTAAGCCATAAGAAGAATTAAACCCGAGTTGTGATCGTTGAAAATTTAGGGATTTGATGGATGATGATGTGCTAATGATGAGACGATTTTGTGCATGAATTTGAAAAATTGATACATAGTAGAGCATGATAGGTAATGAGAGACGAAATCGAGCTTAAGCCTAGAACTTTGATCAAAATGACCCATGTGAGGAATTGAGCCTAATGAGACTCCTTATTTTGGAGCAATATATTTTCTTTCGGTGTGATTGTGATTAGA
Source organism: Ajuga chamaepitys (assembly GCA_958295605.1). NCBI lineage: Eukaryota > Viridiplantae > Streptophyta > Magnoliopsida > Lamiales > Lamiaceae > Ajuga > Ajuga chamaepitys. The sequence goes on along the minus strand of OY282498.1, from coordinate 21,024,430 downwards.
TATGTGTATTGGTTTCTAGAACTTGCCTTGAGACTTTGCTATGAATATGTCAAGTGCGTAATGTGACTTAGAAAGTGATATAGACAGTTTTGATTTGTAGCCTTTTTGAGTAATCCTTTTTACAAAAAAATTGTTGCAAATTATCCTTAGTCAGCCACTTGAGCTTTTAGCTTGTTTGTTTCATAACCTTAGGTTACAAGCCAAGTACCTTTTGATTTAGCCTTTGGCCCTAAATTGGACTAATTGAGTAAAGTGGGAGGTGGATTGGAAGGTAGTTTGGATTAAAAAATTGAGAACAAAGTGGGTGTACTTATGGATGAACTCAAGGGTAAAGGAAATTTGAATAGTTAGGTACAAAATCAAGCAGGTATAACCTCTCCTAGTGTTATGTTCAGTGTTTTTGTGTAATTGCTGCATATGTTAAAAAAAACGTGAAAATCAAAAGAAAGAGTCAGGTGTAAATAGTCGTTTTACTGTTTTAGTATAATAAGGAGAGGTTAGAAGAAGAAGAGCTTAGTTGATTTAAAAAAAAATCGGGTAGTCCCATAATGTGGTACTCGAATACTTAGCAAGAAAAACACTTGGTTGGAAAGTACTTTTGGGGAAAGTGAAGAAGTTACCTTGAAAGGGTGATTTGCTGAAATTGGGAAAGTGAGATAGAGTGACTGTATTGAGGGGTAGTCGGGTGAGGAGTAACTTGATTAGTCCAATGGATAATCACTTTTATCCAAATTTGTCCTGCCTTACCTTAAGCCAACATTACAACCAAATGAAAGACCTACTTGATTCTTTGTCACTTACGCCGAGTATTGAGTCTAGCTTAGACAATTGGCAAGCCTATAGTAAGCTATGCATGTAATCTAATTTGAGTGAAATGATATTTTTAACCCAAACACTTGAGAGATGAGAGAAACACTTACCTGGTGAGGATCAAATACTTCGAAAGTTCAAGTCTTGAAAATAGTTAATTTTTGCTCTATCGCACATGCTCACTTACACTATGATGTCTAGCTTTTGGAAAAATCTATTTGAAACTAATTTGTCATCTAATCGCCCTAAAATATTGCATAAATCATTTGTATTCTTGTCCTTTGTTATGTTGTTCGGGACGAACAATGGTTTAAGTTTGGGGGGTTTTGATACACGTTAATTATGCATGTAATTAGGTCGATTTATGATAGTATTTTATATGAATTATGTGCATATTTGGTCAAGGATTGGATAAAGTAATATATATTGGACCATTTAACGTGTTTGACTTGTTTTAAGGTACTTTTGAGCATTTTCAAGATTAAAAGTCGTGATTTACGACTACTAGTCAAAAGAACAAGTCAAAAGGGAGACTAAACCGAACAAAACCTGAGAAAATCGGTCTAAACCGGCCAAACATCAGCCCAAACCGGTCTAGAAGGCAAACTAGAGCAGAAATTACACGGCCGTGTCACATATACAACACAGTCGCGTCAAAAGTGACTCACAAAGTGTAGAACGGCATTGTTGCTCCAACACGGCCGCGTTATTTTGGCCGTTGTTTAGAAGATTTAAGCACAAAGCGACACGACCGTGTCACTTAACCAACACGGCTGCCTGAGTAGACCGATGTTGAAGACAAATCATGTCTCAAGTAGGAATTGATTCCTAACTTCTCGAGGACTTTTTCGAAGCTTATAAAAAGACAAGTAGAGCTCGTTTTTCAAGAATTTGAGATTCACACATCCGTTGAGACGAAGAATTAGACAACTTGGAAGACGAAGAAGACTACGATTATCAAGACGATTCAATCGGGTTTAGTAATTCTTTTTTAGTTTTTGGTCTTTATTATGTTTTGCATGAAATATTGTATTGAATTGAGACTATGCATGAGTAGTTAAGCCATTCGTGTCATAGGGTTAGAAATTAGGGATTTTTACAACAATGTATTGATTTATGTTTTGAATTATTGATTCCGTTCGTAAAGTGTTTATCATTATGTTTATTTCTCTAACTAAATTTAGAATGGCCATCTAGGTTTAGTAATCTCGTTTAACAAATCTGCTTTGAGAGAAGGGGTTTATTATTAGATGTACGACATAGAGTGCAGTTGTCTATGACTGTGTAAGCATAGGTCCGAGAGCTTTTGGGAGTTACTAGGATTAATTAACTCGAGAGGGTAATTGTTCTAGTTAATCAACGATTTAATCACTTTGAGAGAAGGGTTAGGTTATTAAAGCGCCGCTTAATAAACATTAGATCGGTTTAAAAATCAATAAGTTGGACATAATCGTCATTGAAGTAATATCCTGAAATCGAAACCCTAGGATACCTTTTCTTCTTGATTATTATTCCTTTTTGTTTGCCAAGTATTGAGTCATAATTCATTAAGCAATTAAGTTAAATTCTTTGGTTTTTACTAAAATAAATCTTTACAACTTAGTATCTAGTTAGGATAATCCTAGAGTATCGAGGTACCGAACTACCTAAAATCTATTCCTTGTGGGATCGACCTTGACTGCCGCTACTACACCTACAACCGTACACTTGCGGTACACTAGGTTAGAAAACTGACGTGTCAACTTATAGTATTTTATCATCGAAATAACATCATAAAGAGAGAGAGACAGTATGGCATGATGGAGCATGTAGATGGATAGGGTGAGAGAGAGAGAGAGATGATCACAACACATAAAAATATATAAAATATGTTTAAACTATATATTATATATATATATAAATAAACAATTTTCTAATAAATTTGTAAATCATTATATGTTTTTATAATATATAATGAATTTATATTAAAAATTACATGGTATTAATAAATGACTAAAATAAAAAGGCAAACTAGTTTTTCAAACTAATAAATTGCCACTATAATATTCTATCATAGAGATAACGAGAGAGAGAGAGAGAGAGAGAGAGAGAGAGAGTATGTCATGCTAGAGCATGAAGATGGATATAGTGAGCGAGGCAGAGAGAGAGAGAGAGAAAATGAGAGATAGAGATAGAGATGTAGATATGGTCACAACACATAGAAATATATCAGTTTGTGTTTAGATATAATACAAATATACAAATTTCTAATAAATTTGTAAATCATTATATATTTTTACAATATATAATGAATATATATTAAAATATTACATGATAAATGACTAAAATAAAAGGCAAACTAGTTTTTCAAACTAATAAATTACCGTTATAGTATTTTATCATAGAAATAACACCCCATATATATATAGATATATATATAAAAATATATATATACATACACACACACACGCACATATATATATATATATATATATATATAGAACATGTAGATGGATACAGTGAGTTAGAGAGAGAGAGAGAGAGATGTAGATGAAGAAGTAGAGAGATGGTATGGCATGATAGAGCATGGATTATCTCAGAGAGAGAGAGAGAGAGAGAGAGAGAGAGAGAGCGAATGGATTATCTCATAGAAGAAGAAAAAGTACAAAGTGAATGACGACAAAGCAAGAAACGGATCATGACAGGCCATGATCGAAAGAATATACTACCACATGTCGGCAGCTATCTCCCTAGCACTATGCTGACCTTGTTAAAATCCAAATATGGCAAAACCCAGTTGGAAATAACCATATTAGGGAAAAAGAGTACTAACATATTATGTAAATCTAAAATACTCCGCATGTAAATCACGATAAGCTAAAGAAGCAACAAGCTGAGGAGGATCCTCAGTCGGCAGCCTGATTCCCTTCTCTATAAATATGAGTAGCTATAAAGTCCATTTGATCTATCCAGTATAAAACTCGAAGCCATCATGAGTGCAAACGCCAAGGGACACTAGACGAACACTGTTGAAGAAGTTGCACTACGAGGGAAGAATCACTCTCGAACCAAACTTTATGCCAGCTTTGAATGTATGCAATTTCAATAGACAAGATACACGTCTCAAGCTCCACTTCAAAAGTGTGGTATATGCCGAAGGTGGTGGAGAAGCAGTCCCGAATATACTCGCGGGATGTTCTAAAAATGGTGCCGCCATACAATCGGCCAGGGGCACCATCGGTGCTATCGTCGGAATTAATTTTCATCCAGCCGGCAATAGGTTAGATCAAAAGACCGAAATGGGCTTTAACGGAGGTCGCGGGACAAGAGTAATATGAAGACGATGAAGACAAGCAATGTCCAAGGTCGTATTGCCCATGCTACCGATGTTGAAGGAAGATGCTTCGCGAATGGCAGTCCATATGCAAGAAAGAACGTGTATCGTGGTGGAGTTACGATCATAAAAAACGACTCAGTTTCTGGATGCCCAGATACACCAAACAAAAGTCGTGAAAGCAACCCTCCAAAGTGCGTCTAATTGAGGACTAAGATAAACATCAATTACTTGCAAAACAAGGCTATTAAAATCATAGCATATGTTAAAAGTGATGTCAAAAGCCCAGCAAATACGGCGAAAGACTTCAGTATTAAAAGGGCAGAAAATTAATAGATGATCAAGATTCTCCCATTCTTATCAACATAAAGGATACATAGTGGGGCCAAAGAAGCCCCTACGGAGGAGAAGACCCCAAGCAAGAAGACGAGCATGTATAGCACGCCAAAGTGTATTGGAACGACAAAGTGGAATGTACGACTTCCACATCCATCGACCTCAGGAGGTGTTGGGGTATTTTGTGCGAAATTCATCATAAGCTACTGCTGAAGAGACGTCACCATGCAAAGTCTTGGTCCAAACACGATAATCAGAAGGCTCCGGAGAGAAGATGTAAGAAGAAACATCCGCAACAATATGAGGATAACGAAAGAGAGAGAGAGAGAGATGTAGATATGATGTCAACACATAAAAATATTTGGAATATTTAAATATAATATATATATATATATACACACACAAATGTCTAATAAATTTGTAAATCACTATATATTTTTATAATATATAATGAATATGTATTATAAAATTACACGGTATTAATAAATGACTAAAAATAAAAGGCAAGGTAGTTTTTTCAAACTAATAAATTGCCACTATAGTATTTTATCATAGAAATAACAAGAGAGAGAGAGAAAGCGATGGTATGGCATGATAGAGCATGTAGATGGATAGGGTGAGTTAGAGAGAGAGATGGTATGGCATGAAAGAGCATGGAGATGGATAGAGTGAGTTAGAGAGAGAGAGAGAGAGAGAGAGAGAGATTGACTAACGATTTTCTCGAAGTCGTATAATTTTGATCGATTTTGAGTATTTATTTTGTCATACTTGGCTAACTATGTTCCGAAATATGGATTAACTATTGTGCCACATTTGGTAATAATATAGATTCTCTTTAAGTCTTAAGAATAAAAAATATTTTTTAAATACATTGTTGCATGGCTGTAGGTTAACTATAATTATCCATGTGAAAGACGATATCTAATTTGGCATCCATATCGTTTCCGTAATTATAATATATACATATCTGTTTGATAGATTTTTTAGTTTATTCATTAACTAATTATGCAAAGTTTGAGTGTGTATTGTTGATGGGATTATCGTATTTTTCTGTGTTGAACACCATCTAAAAATTATTGCAAAATAATTCAGCCATCAAATTATAAAGTGTTTTTTCAGTGCGCTAATTAGGGATAACTTACTAATCACTTTTAGCCTAATTAATGTACGAGCAAATTATAGAAAGCCATATGAAAATAAAATAATAAAGTCCATAATCTGGGCCACTAAAAAAAGTCAGAGAATTTAATTGGCCACTAAAAAAAGCCCAAAAAAATTACTCAATTTTTATTATATCTGGGCCATTAATTTTCTTAATTTAACTAGGCCCCTACTTTAGAAATCTTTACATACTATACAAATTGCATTGTAAACATCTTATGAAAAAAGTAAAATTAACCAACTAGAACTACATGTTTTTTATTCAAAAATGATACCTAAGTAATACTATATCAGATTAACCAATCTCATCTATTTCTTTCTTCCACATTTTGCGACCTAAGTAAATTGTTTATTTTTCATTAATCAAAATGTGTCCCTAAATATTAATCCACCTTCAACGTTATGAATGTACAATTAATATGAAAAAAATTCAACATACATATGAAAGTATTGATAACTATTGAAGAAGTAATACTTTTTATTATGTTATTAGTTAAATAGATTTACCATTAAAAATAAAAAAAATTTAAAATTTTCCCAAAGCAAATCCGAAATACTAAGCAAGGTAATAAAAATTACCAATAAGAGTTTTTTAAAAGTAGATAGTCGTAATTAGAATTTAAAACTATACTTAAAACTAAAACTAAATATTTTAAAATCGAATTGGATCAATTAAAGAAAAATAATTCTAAAAACATTATTCAAATCAATTTATTGGCTCAAAGGCGTCGTTATTTAAATATAACGTGTGAGAAGTTGTATTGAACATTACTTATAATTCATTTTATCTTTAATCAGATTATCGTATATTTGAGTGACCACTAACTATAAATTACGAAAATCATTTTCGCTTATAGTTATTAATTGAGTTTTGTTCTTTATATAGTGCAAAAGGTTTAATCATTTTACATAAACATTAAGATTTCACATTTTTCCATCTTAGAGTCAAGACAATTAAAAGTTAAAACTGAAAATAATAACGAATAAAATGAATTAATAAAAATATTCTGTACACATCCATGCTTGACCTGTGGACGGAGGGTAACCCTTGCTACGTCCTCTTGTACGTGGCCCACCAGATATGCCGCCCAATGCGCATGCAAGCATTAAATGCCCGTATCTTAGTTGCATTTAATGCTCCAATTGCGCTGTCAAATCTGTTGCACTTTCCCACGCAAAGAACGCCGACGTGCTGGGGCTTCCTTCTCAAACACGCCGCAAGGGTATGATTACATGCCCAACCCTAGGTGGATGAGGTGCTGACGACTTATGGCCATTTGACCGTCTTCCATAGGAGGACATCTTCAAGCCTTCAACATCTATTTAGTGGGAAGAAGTGTAGTTTTTTATTTTATTTTTACATTATATACAAACAACTATCTTAGCAAGCTCTTCTTTTAAAAAAAAAAAAAGTTAGCCACCCCTTCTCTTACAAACAACTCTCTCTCTCTCTCTCTCTTGCACTTTCTATCTATCTATCTATCTCTTTCTCTCTATCCCTCTATTCCTCTATCTCTGTCTATATCTCTTTCTTCTTGTTTATCTCTGTGTGTGTGTGTGTGTATGTGCGCGCGCGTGTGTTTGTGTGTGTGTTTCTCACTCCCTCTCATATCCTAGCCACTAATAACGACAAAACCTCCATTTATATGCCTTCTCCCTTTTATATTAAATAACAGACAAATTTGAGATGTCATTACTACAGGTTGGATTTAATAACCAAATTTTAGGAGAGATAATTAAGCCCCATTTGAGTAATACATTTGTTAAATATATTAAAATGAAAATTCTCTCTGTCTACAAATTAATACATTGATATTTCTGATTTAATATCCCTAATCTAGTACTCAAATTCAGCCTTGAATTTTAGATTGTCGGCCAAATATATTATCCACATACTGAATACAGCTGGAGAGATAGTTGATATTTTTTTGTATTCAATTACGTAAAAGAATTAAAAAAAAATTAGGGGGCCAAACACGTGAACTCCAATTGATAAAGCGCAATCCGGTAACGAAGCACTATAACAATAATCTATGCAAACATAATGTAAAAACACACAAGAATTACGTGGTTCGATCCGGAGATCTACGTCCACGGGCAGAAAACGGCAATCGCCGGAGTGTTTCTTTTACTAGAATGTTGAGTTTACACGGAGTAATTTAGAATACGGAATTCGAACCCTTAATCAGAGTTCTTTCCTCCTATTTATACTATCAAATCAAAACCCTAATTGACCCTGCTGGGCCTACGCGTGTTGGGCCGGTCGGTGGGCTCAGGCATTAACCCGACCCGAGCTGATCCCGTTATCCCTATCAGATGCCCCCCCCAGCCGGAGCGAGGTAGGAGCTTCGGTAGTCACCGGGGTGGAAGAAGGACCGGGGTCGCTGGCGGGCCGAAGTGTTTACGGAGGACCGAGTTTAGCCGCGTCGCTGGGACTCTGCGGAGTCGTTAGCGGACGCAGTGCCGAGCTAGGCCGAGGTGCACGGGGCATGTAGTGAGACACCGAACTTCTCAAAAGCGAAAAACGCGATGTGACAACGTGGCCGAGGTGGAGGGTACACCGGGGTGATTACTCTGGCCAAAATGGAAAGGACACCGGAGTGTAGTAGTTTAATCGTCCGGAGACGAGATGCAAATCTCCCCGGACGGATCGGGGGAGAGATTTAATCGTCCGGAGACGAGATGCAAATCTCCCCGGACGGATCGGGGGAGAGATTTAATTGTCCGGAGACGAGATGCAAATCTCCCCGGACGGATCGGGGGAGAGATTTAATTGTCCGGAGACGAGATGCAAATCTCCCCGGACGGATCGGGGGAGAGATTTAATTGTCCGGAGACGAGATGCAAATCTCCCCGGACGGATCGGGGAAGAGATTTAATTGTCCGGAGACGAGATGCAAATCTCCCCGGACGGATCGGGGGAGAGATTTAATTGTCCGGAGACGAGATGCTCCCCGGACGGATCGGGGGAGAGATTTAATTGTCCGGAGACGAGATGCAAATCTCCCCGGACGGATCGGGGGAGAGATTTAATTGTCCGGAGACGAGACGCGAATCTCCCCGGACGGATCGGGGGAGAGATTTAATTGGTGTTTGGGAAATGATTATGACACGGCCGTGTTCTAAGGCTGACACGGCCGTGTTGCTGTTGAACCAAAAAACTGGTTCCTCAGCATGATTTTGACACGGCCGTGTCGTTTGTGTGACACGGCCGTGTTGCAATCCAGAATGGTTTCTCGTTTTGAGAAACTTATTGACGCGGCCGTGTCGTTTGCGTGACACGGCCGTGTTGCTGTTGAACCAAAAATTGGTTCCTAAGCACGATTTTGACACGGCCGTGTCGTTTGTGTGACACGGCCGTGTTGCAATCCAGTGTGGTTTCTCGTTTTGAGAAACTTATTGACGCGGCCGTGTCGTTTGCGTGACACGGCCGTGTTGCTGTTGAACCAAAAAACTGGTTCCTCAGCATGATTTTGACACGGCCGTGTCGTTTGTGTGACACGGCCGTGTTGCAATCCAGAATGGTTTCTCGTTTTGAGAAACTTATTGACGCGGCCGTGTCGTTTGTGTGACACGGCCGTGTTGTTGTTTGAACCAAAAACTTACATGGCGGTGATGATGCCGAGGCAGCGGAGTGCGGCCTGGCGGCGGCGGTGATGATGCCGAGGCAGCGGAGGACGGCCTGGCGGCGGCGGTTATGATGCCGAGACGGCGGAGGGCGGCCTGGCGGCAGCGGTTAGGATGCCGAGACGGCGGAGGGCGGCCTGGCGGCGGCGGTTATGATGCCGAGATGGCGGAGGGCGGCCTGGCGGCTGCCTTGTCGTTCCCACAGACGGCGCCAATTTGATAATGCGCAATCCGGTAACGAAGCACTATAACAATAATCTATGCAAACATAATGTAAAAACACACAAGAATTACGTGGTTCGATCCGGAGATCTACGTCCACGGGCAGAAAACGGCAATCGCCGGAGTGTTTCTTTTACTAGAATGTTGAGTTTACACTGAGTAATTTAGAATACGGAATTCGAACCCTTAATCAGAGTTCTTTCCTCCTATTTATACTATCAAATCAAAACCCTAATTGACCCTGCTGGGCCTACGCGTGTTGGGCCGGTCGGTGGGCTCAGGCATTAACCCGACCCGAGCTGATCCCGTTACTCCGTGTAAACTCAACATTCTAGTAAAAGAAACACTCCGGCGATTGCCGTTTTCTGCCCGTGGACGTAGATCTCCGGATCGAACCACGTAAATCCTCTGTGTTTTTATATTTTCTGCGTTAATTTAGGTTGGATTGTGTCGTTACCGGATTGCGCTTTATCAAATGGCGTCGTCTGTGGGAACGACAAGGCAGCCGCCAGGCCGCCCTCCGCCGTCTCGGCATCGTAACCGCCGCCGCCAGGCCGCCCTCCGCCGTCTCGGCATCCTAACCGCCGCCGCCAGGCCGCCCTCCGCCGTCTCGGCATCATAACCGCCGTCTCGGCATCATAACCGCCGCCGCCAGGCCGTCCTCCGCTGCCTCGGCATCATCACCGCCGCCGCCAGGCCGCACTCCGCTGCCTCGGCATCATCACCGCCATGTAAGTTTTTGGTTCAAACAACAACACGGCCGTGTCACACAAACGACACGACCGCGTCAATAAGTTTCTCAAAACGAGAAACCACACTGGATTGCAACACGGCCGTGTCACACAAACGACACGGCCGTGTCAAAATCGTGCTTAGGAACCAATTTTTGGTTCAACAGCAACACGGCCGTGTCACACAAACGACACGGCCGCGTCAATAAGTTTCTCAAAACGAGAAACCACACTGGATTGCAACACGGCCGTGTCACACAAACGACACGGCCGTGTCAAAATCGTGCTTAGGAACCAATTTTTTGTTCAACAGCAACACGGCCGTGTCACACAAACGACACGGCCGCGTCAATAAGTTTCTCAAAACGAGAAACCACACTGGATTGCAACACGGCCGTGTCACACAAACGACACGGCCGTGTCAAAATCGTGCTTAGGAACCAATTTTTGGTTCAACAGCAACACGGCCGTGTCACACAAACGACACGGCCGCGTCAATAAGTTTCTCAAAACGAGAAACCATGCTGGATTGCAACACGGCCGTGTCACACAAACGACACGGCCGCGTCAAAATCATGCTGAGGAACCAATTTTTGGTTCAACAGCAACGCGGCCGTGTCAGCCTTAGAACACGGCCGTGTCATAATCATTTCCCAAACACCAATTGAAGAGGTTATTCGCGTCTTTGGACAATCAATTCTCTCCCCCGATCCATCCGGGGAGATTCGCGTCTCGTCTCCGGACAATTAAATCTCTCCCCCGATCCGTCCGGGGAGATTTGCATCTCGTCTCCGGACAATTAAATCTCTCCCCCGATCCGTCCGGGGAGATTTGCATCTCGTCTCCGGACAATTAAATCTCTCCCCCGATCCGTCCGGGGAGATTTGCATCTCGTCTCCGGACAATTAAATCTCTCCCCCGATCCGTCCGGGGAGATTTGCATCTCGTCTCCGGACGATTAAACTACTACACTCCGGTGTCCTTTCCATTTTGGCCAGAGTAATCACCCGGTGTACCCTCCACCTCGGCCACGTTGTCACATCGCGTTTTTCGCTTTTGAGAAGTTCGGTGTCTCACTACATGCCCCGTGCACCTCGGCCTAGCTCGGCACTGCGTCCGCTAACGACTCCGCAGAGTCCCAGCGACGCGGCTAAACTCGGTCCTCCGTAAACACTTCGGCCCGCCAGCGACCCCGGTCCTTCTTCCACCCCGGTGACTACCGAAGCTCCTACCTCGCTCCGGCAGGGGGGGGCATCTGATAGGGATAACGGGATCAGCTCGGGTCGGGTTAATGCTTGAGCCCACCGACCGGCCCAACACGCGTAGGCCCAGCAGGGTCAATTAGGGTTTTGATTTGTATAAATAGGAGGAAAGAACTCTGATTAAGGGTTCGAATTCCGTATTCTAAATTACTCCGTGTAAACTCAACATTCTAGTAAAAAAAACACTCCGGCGATTGCCGTTTTCTGCCCGTGGACGTAGATCTCCGGATCGAACCACGTAAATCCTCTGTGTTTTTATATTTTCTGCGTTAATTTAGGTTGGATTGTGTGATTACCGGATTGCGCATTATCACCAATACAAATATATTTTAAAAACCATTCACGAATCATAGTATATATTAAAAAATTAAGAAAAATATTTGAGGTGTGACAAGGCAACCCTTACGTAATGTCATTGTGTAATTAATTGATTAGTTCTTTACTACATATGTAATTAAATGATTTGTTTATTACTCTCACCATATAAAACTTATAATTGTATTACATCTCTCTCTCTCTCTCTCTCTCTCTCTCTCTCTCGCAGAATCTTACTCAATCTCTGTCCCTCTCTCTCTCTCTCTCTCCCTCCCCCACCCAACTTGTACACACTCCATCACAGAAAAACCCCTTCCTGAAAAGTGGGCGCGCGAAAGGGACTCAAATGACCGCAAAAAACCCTAGCTAGTAGTTGATTGGTGTGACACTACACCAACTACACTTAGACTGCCTTAGCATAGTACGATATGCAATCTGGGGCAACATTCAACCTTTGAGAGTCTTTATTCTAGGGTAGCGGACCGTCATTTTTAGGGTTTCAAGGGATGGTCATCCATATCCATGCATTCATCTCCAACAACATCCATAATACAACAGGGAAAGAATTTTCCTTATAAAGATGGGCCACCTCGCTTCTTGTTACGACATACAAGTAAATCTCAATACAAAACTAAAAGAAATATAGCATCCACACCCACCAAGAAGATCAAGGCCATCGAATAGGGAACCCCTCCATCCCCAAGCAGCTTGGAGGTCCTTTACCTTCATACTCGTAAACACCTCGCGACGCCAAACACGAACTCCTTGAGTTCATGCAGAAGCTTCTCTTCACGGAAAATGAAGACGATCTCCGAGCCATCATACTGCACGAAGAGCTATTTGTGGGAGTGTACAACGTCTTACTCGATGTGCTTGCGGAGAAGGAGAAGGACATTCCGGTGGTGATTCCGGACCCCAACTCGAGCGACGGATGAGTGCTTGGGTTTCTGTTTAATTTATTGTTGTGCGCCTTTTTTTTTTTAGTATCTTATATGTTGAACTAGGGTTTCTATAAGACCTTTGATACATTACATCCTGCTTCCTTTTACTTGTAATGGGCAGGATTATATTAAATTGACCCCCTTATGGGCTCTAGTATATTTATTATGTTTAGATTATTAAAAATCTTGTGTGGTTTGTGTGTTTGGGAAAAGTGTGGCACTATCTGGAGGAGGCGATTTTTTAAAAATCAGTGGACAAATATTAGACCTTATTATTAAGACCAAATTAATAATTTAAAAAATGGTTCAATCTTCGCCGGGTATGACTCCCAGGATATTACAAATGTAAGAAAAAAAAAAGGGAAATTTGATCTTGATAAATAATTGTAAGTTCGCCAAGTTGTTGTTGCTTAATGAAGAATTAAAGTCAACCACAAAGAAAATATGAAAGCATGTATTAACCTTGTGCAAAATATAAAATAAAATTTAGTGTTTGAAACTTCCCATCTATACAAACAAACAAATACTCCCACTAATAAGTAAGGGTTTCAAATAACAAATTCATGTTGCTACTTTATTTTAAGTTTTTTATCTAGAAAAATGGGCCTGCAAATATATCTTTAAAACCTATAGCAATAATAGAAGTTGAAGTGATATGGACCCAAAGGGATAGACTATGCCCAAAATGACTGACCCTAAACATAATCTCTCAAATTTGGCCCAAAATGTTGGAAAGGCAGTAGCCTAACATATCATCTTTCTAAGTTGGGCCTAGTTGATTAGTGTACTGCACAACTGACACGTCGGTTTTCTAACCTAGTGTTCCGTAAGTGTACAGTTGTAGGTGTAGTAGCGGCAGTCAAGGTCGATCCCTCAGAGAATAGGTTTTAAGTAGTTCAATACCTCGATAATCTAGGATTATTCTAACTAGATACTAAATTGCAAAGGGTTTTTTTTTTTTACTAACTAAAATACTTAACAGCTAAATTACCTAATTAACTATGGCTTAACACTTGGCAAACAAAAAAGATTAACAATCAGTGAGAAAAGGTATCCGAGGGGTTCGATTTCAGGATATTACTTCAATGTTGAATATGATTAACCTATAGATTTATCGATTCTAGTGTTTATTAGGCGGCACGAAAATAATCTAACCCTTCTTTCGAAACGATTAAACCGTTGATTAATTAAGCTAATTACTCTCTCGAGTCAATTAAAACTAATAACTCCCAAACGATCCAAACCCACGGCCTACACAGTCATAGACAACTGCACTCTATGTCATAAGTCTGATAATGATTCCCTCCTCTCGAAGTGGAATTGATAAACTAAATTACTAAATCTAGGTGATCAAGCTAAATTTATATATAAGCACAAACATAGAGATAAACACATAAAGAATGGAATCAATAAATTAAATCATAATCAAAACATTGTCATAATAATCCCTACTCTCTAACCCTAGGACACGAATAGATTAGCTACTCATGTCTAGCAATAATCCAATACAAGATTCTACGGAAAACATTGTAAAAGATTAAACTAGAAAAGTAAACTAAACCCGGATGACTCCGTCTCGATGATCTTCTTCTTCCTTGTCCTCCAAGCTCCTATCTCTAAAACCTATGGTTGAGTGATATTCTAAAGTCTGTAACCATTTTCCGCAGGTTTTAGGAGCTATTTATACAACTGGGGTCGAGTTCTGAAAGATTGGGGCAAAAAGCCCAACTTAAACTTGAAATTGAGTTCTGAAAACTTTATGACGCGGCCACGTTGCGATGGTCTCTCGTATTCTTCAAACAACACTTTTTGACGCAACCGCGTTCTGGCTTGACGCGGCCGCGTTCTTGAACAGAACGTTATAGAGCTTTCCAGGCCGATTTTGACGTGACCTCGAACTGGCTGATGCGGTCGCGTCCTGGTCCAGTGCAAGATAGGTAATTCCAAAGTGAATTTGACTTGACCTCGTCGAATCCTCGATGCGGTCTCGTCAGAACTTGAGTAGCAACGTTGATTTTCTGACTTGGGCCCAATTCGGCCCATTTTGCTTCCTCTTGATCCGTTTCGTCTCTAGTCGCCTTATACGTGCTATTTTGGCCTAATTTCATCAAAACTCAACCAAACACGTCATTTGATCCAATTTATAAAATATGAACAATATCCGACCAATTATACATTCAAATGTCATATTTATACACGTAAAAAATCGACCTAAATGCATGCATACACAACGTGTATCATAATCCCCCAAACTTAAGTTGTTGTTCGTCCCGAACAACATAAAAAGGAGAACAAACAAATGTATTTAGGGCGCTTGTATGACGAATTCGTTTCAGACTGAGTTTTTTTTTCAAAAGCAAGACAACATAGTAATAGTGAGCATATGTGATAGAGCAAAAATCAACTACTCTCGAGACTTCAAACTTTCGAAATATTTGATCCTTACCAGGTAAGTGTTTCTCTCATCTCTCAAGTGTTTAGGCTAATAATATCATTCCACTCAAACTAGACTACATGCACAGTATACCATAGGCTTGCCAATCATCTAAGCTAGAACTCGTACTCGGCATAAGTGACAAAGAATCAATTAGGTCTTTATATTTGGTTGTAATGTTAGGCTTAAGGTAAGGTGGGATAAATCTGGACAAAAGTGACTATCTTTTGGACTAATCAAGTTATTCCTAACCCGACTACCCCTCAATACAATCACTCGATCTCACTACCCAATCTCAGTAAATCATCCCTCAAGGTGACTTCTTCACCTTCCCAAAAGTGTTTTCCAACCAAGTGTTTTTCCTATAGGTTCGGGTACCACATTGTAGGACTACCCGAATTTTTCAAACTTTGATAACCAATTAAGCACTTTAAATATTTCTAACCTCTCCTTAACACACTATAACTCTATAGACACTTATTTACAGCTTACTCTTTCTTTTGCTTTTCTAGAGATTTTTTTTTTAAACACATAAAAATTAAAATAAAAACAAAAATAACAAACTAGGAGAGGTTATACTAGCTTTGAAATTGCACCTATCACTTCAAATTCCTTCCACCCTTTTATCTATCCATACTTTCACCACTTTGTTCCTAAAATCCAATCTACCTTCCAATCCACCTCCCTCTTAACTCAATTAGTCCAATATAGGGTCAAAGGCTAAATCAAAAGGTATTGGCTTATAATATGTGGCAATGAACAAAAAGGTTTAACAGTTCGAGTGGGCTAACGAGGGACAATTTTTCAACCATTTTTGGTAAAAAGGATAACATTTAAAAGGCTCAGAAATAGGCTACAATTCAAAAACTGCCTATATCACTTTCTAAGTCACATTATGCACTGACTTTTTCATAGCAGAGACTCAAGACAAGTTCTAGAAACAGACACACATATCCGATCAAAATCACACTGAAAGAAAAATAAATTGCTCCAAAGATGGGAGTCATATTAGGCTCAAATTCTCACAAGGGTCTTGTTTGATCAAATAATCTGGGTTCAAGCTTAATTTCATGTCAAACTGCCTTTCATGCTCTACTACGTGTCAATTTTCAATTTTTTAAGCACAAATCATATCATCATTAACAATCATCATCCATCGAAATTCCCTAAATTTTTAACTATTATATCCAGGTTTTTCCTAAAATAAACTAAACAACTTAAACAAATGTAGAAAAATAAAAACTACGACCAACACGATTGGGTTCACAGACCCGACACCTTCAGACAAACACAAAATTCCTTTGCTTCGACTAGAGCTACCTTTTGGTGGTGCCATTTTTAGTGAACCTATACACATAATCCATCAACACACAAATCAACAATCACACAATCCTCAATTCATCACAAGTAATGTCTAGAAATAAAGAATTCCTAGGTTATCAACAAGAGAATCATATGCTAGCAACAACTAAGCAATTTGCACATTGTGTACCCCCTATTTCATGCGCAACTCCTAAACTTTGCAATTGAAGTCATTGGATAGTGAAACATTGAATCCTACAACTTAAGACATGCATCTTAACTGAAATCATCTTTGTATCACATGAGAAATCAAAACAAGAGGTAACAAATAGGCAAACAAAACTCATTCCGACTCATGCACATAACATGTTCTATAAAATTCCCCAATGATGAAAACATATGAAATTCAATCTCGTTGTTCTTATTTCATTCCAACCACAAATTTCACTTCAGTTCTAACCATAAACAACACAACATTAATTCATAACTCAAGACCCAGTCGAAATTTAGCACGTTCATACTACAAAGAGCAATATTTCTCAAATATACACTACACTGTGCTCACAATTCGAAATTAAACATTCTCCAATACAAATTAAGCATAAGAAGTAGATTGGAAGCATATAAATTCAGGTTAGCCTCAGTTACCGGAGATGTGTAGTCGAAGAAGGTTGAGAATCGAAGTGTGCCCTAATTCCTCGATATGGGTAAAAAGATTGCGAATTTGTTGGTACAATGCGTGAATTAGTGTGTGTGATTGTGTTTGTGATTGAATGTGTGTGATTTTGAGTGTGTTTGTGCGTGATTTGGTGAAGTGTGTGTGAGTGTGTGCTTTTCTTCGTGTGTCTGCAAGAGAGGAGGGGGGAGGAACAATAAACCTGATTTTCGCGTTTTAAGCTGCTGAAAGGCTGACGCGGCCGTGCTGAAGGTTTGATGTGGCCGCATTCAGTTTGAACTGCAATTGGGTTATTTTAGGCGAGTTTGACGCGGCCGTGTTGCTGATGTGACGTGGCTGTGTTGCGGTTCAGTGCTGAATAATTATGCGGAAGGCTTTTGACGCGGCCGCGTCCAATGTGTGACGCGACCGTGTTGTTTTCTTTTCCCTTAGCTCGAGTTTCTCGTCTCTTCGACCCTCATTTCTTGCAACACTCGTCCATGTTGGTTCCTAGAAACATAAAACACTAAAAACACAAGTAAAAACATAAAACTAAAATAAAAAAATTGAAATGAAATAAAATAAGGTAAACATTGGGTTGCCTCCCGACAAGCGCTTTGTTTTCCGTCATCAGCTGGACGTCCTCTTCTTATCAACCATTTTCTAGCCACCCCGAGTCGGATGTTTTATGAATAATTAAAGAGCTATTTGAGGCGTGTGAATTTCTTACAGCAGCTTGGGTAGTATAAACAATGTTACAATTATGCCTACCCCTTAGACCCGACCTATGTATTGGGAGGGTGATGGTTTCGTTTTGAACACGAAAAATCAACTCCCCCTTGGGCACATCTATAAGTGCTTGGCTAGTCGCCAAGAAAGGTCGTCCTAAGATAAAAGGAAATTCATCATTCCCTTTCATATTGACAACTAAGAAATCACTAGGAAATTCAAAATTCAACATTGTCACCAATACATCCTCCGCTACTCTCAATGGCATTAATGAAGATCCATCAGCCAATTGGATAGTAGTAAAGGATCGTTTAATCTCCCTTAATCCTAATTGTCTATACAACTTAAGAGACATTAGATTTATGCTAGATCCCAGATCGCACATGACATTGTGAAAATCATGACTACCAATTGAGCAAGAAATAGTAAAACTCTCTGGATCTTTTGCTTTTGTTGCTCTTTTTGGTTTCATGCTTGTGTTCGTGCTCTTTTTGGGACTGCTCGATTTCTTCTTCGTTTTCTCTTTTCCATTCTTCCTCTTCTTGGTTTCCTCTTGGGTGGGTTGAAGTTCTTCCTTCTTTGTTACCCCCCTATCTTGGACTCTCTCCTGTAATAGTTCCTGTTTCACAACAACAGTGCTAGAGTGCTCTAAAGGCTCAAGGTTAGCAAAGAATGAATTTTTAAAACAAAAATCAAAAGACTCATCAAGAATAGGAGATGAAATTTTCTTATCTATGATGGTATTGACTTCCTCCTTCTTCTCAATGTTTTTTACTTTCTTAATTTATTTCTTTGCTTCATGGTCCTTCGTGCTCATAGTACCATTGTCACCACTAGATGATATCTTCTTTCTATTCAGTGCTTGAGGAAATGGGGGAGGAGGTACATATGCCGGTGGAGGCACATATGCTGGTTCGTCTGCTTCGGTTTCTTGAACCTTACACAACATCTTTTTGCTCCTCTAGCTGCTTCTTTTTCATCAAGTGCTCCTCTGACTTCACAACATTACAATGCTCCCTCGGATTAACCACTGTGTCACTCGGATATTGGCCCTGCTTGTGTTGAGCCCCTACAATCTTTATCAATTGGCTCATGTTTGATGATAATTCACCAATGCTTGCTTGAGTCTGAACCAATTTGTTCTCGAGCCTTTTGATGTCAGCCCCCTATCCAGTTATGTGCTTGTTTAGCTTAATAAACTTTCCATCTACTTTCTTCTCCAACTGAGCTAGTTTCTCGTCGTATTTAGCAAACTGGGACTGCACAATCTCCTCTTGTGTAGGCTTCGTGCTATTATGAATCATCCCATTCGTAATAGTAAATTCGGGTGGTGGATTAAGTGTATTCTACGAGTTACCATACGAAAAGCTCTGATGGTTCCGATTCTGGGGGTACTGATTATATCTGGGCTGATTGTTCTGGAAGTTGTAGAAGTTTCATTGATTCACAAAGTTTATGTCTTCAACTTCTTCCTGACCCCCTGGCTACTGTGTTAACGTTAGACTAGTTAGCAAATTTACTTGACTCGTCAAGGCTGTCAACTGCAACATCAGCTTTTCATTTGGCTCAGTGCTGACTGCTTCTACTTCCATTACATTCGCCATTTTCCTTGGCAGGTTCGTCTCATTCGACCATTGGTAGCTTGTTCTGGCCATAGCATCCAAGATTGAGAATGCCTTCCTCACTGACTTCTCCATCAAACTACCACCTGCAGCTGCATCTACCTGATTTCTGGTCGGAGCAAGCAGCCCATTGTAGAACTTGCACACTTGCTGCTTCTTGGTAAACCCATGTTGAAGGCAACTCCGGATAAGATCCCGGAATCGCTCCCAAGCTTCTCCGAATGGTTCTTGGTCCAACTGCTTGAGTTAATTGATCTGATTCTGCAGGTCGAGCATCTTGCTCGGTGGAAAGTACTTCAACAGAAAAGAAGTACTCAAGTCTTCCCAATCTCTGATATCTTCCAGTGAATTAAACCACTGTAATGCTCTGTCCTTCAGTGAGAAAGGGAACAGTCTCATCTTGACCTACTCGTGCGGCACATGATTTATCTTGATTATGTCCGCCAGTCTGCAAAACTTGATCAGATGCACATTCGGATCCTCCAAAGCACCTCCCCCAAGCTGGTTTTGTTGTACTATGTTGATTAGTGCAGGCTTCAGCTCAAAGCTGTTGGCATTAAGTGGTGGGGGTTGTACTCCTCCTACCTGCTGATTTGGTTTAAGCTTCAGGCAGTCACTAATGGGAGTATCATCTTCATCTACTTCCCTTGGTTCCTCGTGAACCTGTGTCTACTGCTGTTGCAGCGGTGGTTGCTGTGGCGGTAACTGCTGAGAAATAACAGTGACTCTGTCATCCAGGCGCGCCAGAGCTGTCAGTACTCTGTTCATTGCCTCATCTTGATTTGGTTGTGGTTGTTGTGGGTTTTCCATCTCAAAAACTGGATTCTTTCTCGTTCGGTATCTATGTACTGTTGCTTCAATTTCAGGATCAAAAGGAAGAAGATTTTCTTGCCCTTTCGATCTGGTTTGCATGCAAAGCTTGGAAACACCAAAAACAAGAACTACCGCGTAACACAAAAAATAAACAAGAATAAAAACGAAAATTAAATTAAAATTACGAAAAATAAAATCTAGTCTAGCTTCCTCCTATTTTTCAAGATAAAAACTAAGCGCTAAATCCTAGTCCGCGGCAACGGCGCCAAAAACTTGACACGTCGGTTTTCTAACCTAGTGTTCCGCAAGTGTACTGTTGTAGGTGTAGTAGCGGCAGTTAAGGTCGATCCCTCCGAGAATAGGTTTTAAGTAGTTCGATACCTCGATAATCTAGAATTATCCTAACTAGATACTAAATTGCAAAGGATTTGTTTTTATTAACTAAAATACTTAACAACTAAATTACCTAATTAACTATGGCCTAACACTGGGCAAACAAAGAGGATTAACAATCAGTGATAAAAGGTATCCTAGGGCTTCGATTTCAGGATATTACTTCAATGTTGAATATGATTAACCTATAGATTTACCGATTCTAGTGTTTATTAGGCGGCACGACAATAATCTAACCCTTCGCTCGAAACGATTAAACCGTTGATTAATTAAGCTAATTATCCTCTCGAGTTAATTAAACCTAATAACTCCCAAACGATCCTAAGCCACGGCCTACACAGTCATAGACAACTGCACTCTATGTCATAAGTCTGATAACGATTCCCTCATCTCGAAGCGCAATTGCTAAACTAAATTACTAAATCTAGGTGATCAAGCTAAATTTAGTAAGCACAAACATAGAAATAAACACATAAAGAACGGAATTAATAAATTAAATCATAATCAAAACATTGTCATAATAATCCCTATTCTTTAACCCTAGGACACGAATACATTAGCTACTCATGCCTAGGGGTGTAATTGAGCCGAGTCGAGCCGAGTACCGGCAGGCTCGAGCTCGAGCTCGACTATAAGGCTTCAGGCTCGAGCTCGGTCGAGTTCATTTTTTTCAAACTCGAGCTCGACTCGGTAGAAATTCGTTGAGCTCGGGATCGGCTCGACTCGACTCGATTCATGCAAAATAAAATATAAAAAATATAAAAATAAATTTAAATTGAAAATATTAATGAAACTACAAAATGTTGTTAATGGAAATCTTATAGAATTAAAATATATTTATAATTATGTCAACTCTAAAGGGTAAACTAGTAATTTACCATAAGCTCGCGAGCTTGTCGAGCCGAGTACCAGTGAGCTCGAGCTCGAACTCGACACCTACTCGAGTAGCTCGAGCTCGAGCTCGACTCGTTTCTCTCGAGTCGATTTCGATCTTTTAGCGAGTCGATCCCGAGTGGCTCGCGAGTTGTCTCGACTCACTTACACCCCTACTCATGCCTAACAATAATCCAATACAAGATTCTACGGAAAACATTGTAAAAGATTAAACTAGAAAAGTAAACTAAACCCGAATGACTCCATCTCGATGATCTTCTTCTTCCTTGTCCTCCAAGCTCCTATCTCTAAAACCTATGGCTGAGTGATATTCTAAAGTCTGTAACCATTTTCCGCAGGTTTTAGGAGTTATTTATACAACTGGGGTCGAGTTCTGAAAGATTGGGGCAAAAAGCCCAACTTAAACTTGAAATTGAGTTCTGACGCGGCCGCGTTCTGAGTCGACGCGGTCGCGTTGCGATGGTCTCTCGTATTCTTAAAATGAAACTTTTTTACGAGACCGCGTTCTGGCTTGACGCGGTCGCGTTCTTGAACAGAACGTTATAGTGCTTTCCAAGCCGATTTTGACGTGACCTCGAATTGGCTGACGCGGTTGCGTCCTGGTCCAATGCAAGATAGGCAATTCCAGAGTGAATTTGACGCGACCTCATCGAATCCTCGACGCGGTCTCGTCAGAACTTGAGTAGCAACGCAGATTTTCTAACTTGCGCCCAATTCGGCCCATTTTGCTTCCTCGATTGGTTTTGTCTCTAGTTCGCCTTATACGCGCTATTTTTGGCTGATTTCATCCAAACTCAACAAAACACGTCATTTGATCCAATTTATAAAATATGAACAATATCCGACCAATTATACATGCAAATGCCATATTTATACACCTAAAATCGACCTAAATGCATGCATACACAACATGTATCAACAACCCACGTCTACGAAAGCACACTTCAGACCAACATTAAATAGGCTACGACTTTTGTATTATACATGAGCCTGAAAACCTTTTCTTTTAGTTGGGCCAACTTATGAAAAATCCTTAATAAAAAAAAATCTTGCAGCCCACACAAATTTAAATACCTAATTAAATGGGTCAGCACTTCCATAAAGTGAGCCTAATTTTCGTTTAACTAATTTGGGCTTGCCCAAAAGCTGATTATTTGTGACTTTACCAACAATTACTTTCATTAGAAACAAAAGACCTCCCATTCATAAAAACATAAAATTTTAACAAATTTTGTCCATAACTTGAACCACCATAATGATGCAATAAGAGTTACTTTACCAAATTAACTGTGTACAAAGAATACACTATACCTTATCCTACTACTCTAACTAGTAGAGTGGCAAGTAAGGGTCGATCCCACGAGGAACGGCCGAATAGTTTTGATTCCGATGCCAATCAATTTTATGATTAAATATGTAAGAAGTAAATACTTAAGAAAGCAATAAAGATGGGGGGATTGATTAAGGACTAATAATCTACTAGTAGCAAATAGAAGCAACTAAACGAAATTAAAAGAAACAAATAATCAAAGACAATAGAAAAGATCTTTTTCGGTTTTGGTTTTTAAGTAATAAAAGAATCCACCCTTGATCATGCTTCCCCTTGGTCTTAGACGATTGATGCAACTATGTTAATGACCGATTAAATTGTGATTCAAGCCCTTATCTCAAGGCTATTAACAAGCTCTAATAGCCTTGTTGTCCCTTAATCTTAGTTAATCAAAATAAGCTCTTCGACTAACCCTATTCAATTTAACCGAATCCTCGAACAAGCTCTCTTAGATCCAATAACCAAATGAATTAAACACTAGGACAACGAGATAAATTCAACATAAAACTCGCAAGCTCGGTTTTAGTGGTTGAACTTTGTGTTATCACCAATAAATAAATCTATTGCTTGCCACACGGGAATCGGAAATCCTACAATTACGGATAGTAATTTCCTATTCTAGCAACACATTCACAAATCCCTTAAAGGGTGATCAATCCAATAATCAATTCATAAATGTGAGTCAATAACAGCAAATAACACAAAACACTTGAATACACAATAATCTCGGTAACATTAACCGCAATAATCACATCAATGTCTCAACTCAAGGTTCCACAATGATCAAGGATGAACTAAAGGGTGTTAGCCACCCATATTAACTAATACAATAAGGAAATAAGTAGAAAAATAAAGAAACATGATACTGATATGGATGAATCCAAAGATGTCAATTGGAGAAGATGATCCTTCAATCTCTTATCCAATCTTCCTTCCTTGGTGGCTGAATAGTGCTTTCCAAGTATAAAAAGGTATCAAAAGTTAGGTTAAATTCGAATGGGATGATATATATATAAGGAGAGAAAGTGCTAGTAAAAAATAGGCAAAAACGTATTCAGGATTTCAAAACAGGGTCCGCCTTGGCCGAGATGTGAAAAAGGGTTTTCAAGATTTATGGGTCGAAAGCTGATCTCGGCCGAGATTCAACCTCATCTCGGCCGAGACGTAAAAAGGGGAAAATGGGGTTGGCTAGGGCTTGACTCATCTCGGCCGAGATCTTGGTCCTTTGAAAAGCCTTGAAATTCTCTGGCAACATATCTCGGCCGAGATGCGTTGTGTGTCTCGGCCGAGATCTTCAATCTGTTCAATTCTTCATGAATGCCCAGGAGACTCATCTCCGAGATTTTCATCCTGTCTCGGCCGAGATCTTCAATTGCCCCTTCCTTTTGTTGCCTCGATCAATCCCCCGACTCTGCGGTCTTTTGATGTTCTTTTTCGACCCTTTTTTCACCTGTCTTAACATATAAACAGCACAAACACATTATCTTGCTCATTAGAGTATAAAAGCACTAGATACACGTAATTATGCACATTATGGTCACTAAAATGACACTAAAAGTGCCCTAAAGTGCGTGCACGGAACACGTGTACCAGTTACCCTAGAAATTGACATGAAATAACGGGATAAATTGCAACCAACATGACAATATTGGAGCCTAAGAAAAAGATCATTAATAACACATACCAAATTATTTACAATAACCTAACCCAACTAATATGGGCTAAGTACACGCACAGTGCAAATCCCAAGATAAACCCAAGGAAGAATGCCCTTTTCGTTGCATCTCCTTCGTGCACATCTGCAACTACACCTTCCTGAGTGTTGTTGAGATTTGAGTCACCAAATATCTTCGCTTGCCCACTGCAATTCCCCTGAACCTGCTTATATATTGGGTCTCCGACTGGTGCGATCGACGACGTAAAGAATCCCTGTTTTGACTACTGTTAATGAAGAAGGTGTTGTAGGCATCCTGTACTTCAACGATTGAGGGGTACGAGATATGAACTGCTCCAGGGAAACCAAGAACATTCGGAGCACATTCAGCCCAAGTCCAAATGTCCAATATATTCCGGTCCGAACTCCCTTGAACACAACGTAACATTTTTCCCCATCTCTAACTGCGTTCGGATCCATGACTGCCAAGAGGGAACAATCTTTTCACAAATTTTCAACCACTAAGAAAGGAAAAGTGCAAATAATATATTTTTTTTTTTTTTTTTTTTTTTGTGTGGGGGGCAGGGTAAAATGAGGGATAAAGTTGGAGAGAGAAAGAAGGCATCACATCATCAACAATGGAGATGGATGAGGAGGAATGGGCAATTCGGATGACTAACGCATACTAGGGTTGGCAGTGGGGCGGGAATCCCCATTCTCCGCGGGGATTCACCCCGAACGGGGCGGGAATTCCCCATTTTTTCCTCCGGTAGGGCAGGGTGAATTTTCGCCCGGATGGTGGGGACGGGGATAGGGTTTCCCGCTCCGTTCCCCTCGGGGCCTCGCTATATAAAATTATTGTATTACCCTTATATATGTATTGAGGAATGCACTCCCCGACCCGATTACTGCGGGAATCCGATAATATTATGTAATTCTATATATTTATATAGTAAAAATATATTTTATTTTTATTATATTCCTATTATTGTAATACTAAAATGACTTAAATATACTATATCCTAATTTTTTTTGTCGATTTTGTTAAATTTAAGTCTATTAATTATTTCTAAATTTATTTTATTCTAAATTTAATTTTATTAGTATATATAATAAATAAAATTAAAAATAATAAATAAAAACGGGGACGAGGATCCCCGCGGGAATGCTTATTCTTACGGGGAAGAGGATGGAGATATAAAAATTTCCACCAGTTTTGCGAGGACGGGATGTCCTCATCCCTTGTTCCTCGTCCCTCGCCCCGTTGCCAACTCTAATGCATAAGTGCAATAAAAGCAAAACAGGTTATCCCCAATTTGAGTGGGTTAATGTTAGTCTAAATATTCCCTTAATTCAAAGTTATAGATAGATATTGATATCGATATCGATGGACGGCTTGGATAAGAACCGAACGATAGACACCCAGCCGCGCATATATTATGACAAATTTTAAAATAAAAATGTGGCAACACAACACAACACAACAGAAGAGCTAGTTCGCTTTGACCCTACTACTTTCCACCGCTCATCATCGGACTCTGCCCCCTCTCTCTCAATCCTTCTCCATTCTCTCTCATCTGCAATTACTCGCAATTCCTCTGTAAGACCTCTCAATATCTCTCTGCCTCTACTGTCTAATGGTTTTTTCTCTTGTTTTAGGTTTCTCATTTCAACTATTGCTAAAATTATTGTTAATCTTCGCACTAAATTCAGTGTTGATGCAGAATTTGAATGCATTCTCTCTATATTTTCGATTCGCAATTGTTTCTCCCTTTCTATATTTGTGTCTAGTAACATAATCTCTGCAATTGTTATTAATTTAACTGCCTGAGAGTTGGAAAGAAACTTTTGTATCTGTAGATTCCTCTTAGATGCTGTAAAGAATTCCCGATTTCTGTGTGCTTCCTATAAATTCCTCCACCTTTTTTTCTTTCCTTTTTCTATTTAACACGATAATTAATCTGGGGCTTCCTTTGCAGGAAAACTAGGGGTGAGTTGTGAATCAGAAAAAAGCAATTTTCGTTGAATTGTGTATATAGGGGCTCGTGTTGCAGTTACTGTAGAAAATGGCTTGTAGGGGATTCTGGGAGTGCCTCTTGAAGGTTTTGAACTTCTTGTTAATTCTTCTGGGCTTGGCCATGATTGGGTATGGAATATACCTCTTTGTGGAGTATAAGGATGCTGCTTCAACTGACGAGGACACGCCCATCCCCCCTTCAAGTGGGGAGTTTGTACAGCTAGGTCGGCCCATGCTAGTTGCTTTATCTTTGACTGATAACATTTTCGACAAACTGCCCAAGGCATGGTATGCAGAAAGACCCGCATTTACATTACTGTTTTTATTCTCTTTTGTATGCATTAGGGTGGATTGTATATAATTTATAAAATATATATTGCTACTGCATCTTTTTTTTTTTTTTTTACATGTAAAAGAATTCTGTTAGATAATACATCTCTGAGAACTCTGGAATTTGCATCAGTTTTCGTTTACATCACTGACCACTCTGGGTTTTTGCATTACTTTTGTTTTATTGACTGTAACGGGTATGTACGATTAGACAAGTTTAGATTGATGTTTTTTCTTGATTTTTTTTTCTTGGGGGGTTGTTTTCTCTGTAAATTGAGTTATTATGACAATGGAGCAGTTTCTGTCACTTTAAATTATTGTCAAACAAGATATCAAAAGTTTCCTCTGGTTCTGTTTGAAAGTCTCTTTTTACTTATTTGTTCCTAAGTTGCCCTATTCAAACTATCTAATGTTGTGAGTCTAGCATGTAGCTTTGATCCTGAATGTTGAAGAGAGGGTAGCCCATTTGAGATTGAGGGTGGGAAGAAGTCCTAGGATGTGAGTCACTATTTAGGATTTCTTTTTCCAAGACAAAAAAAAAAAAAAATGAACCATATGATTGATGAAGGTTGGATCATGGATGGGATGGAGGATGGCATATGAGTCTTACGTGATAGGAAGATGCCGGCGAGATTGAAAGGGAAGTATGAGATGAGACCAGCTATGCTTTATGTCGAGTGTGGGCCACTACAGGAGAACATGAGTATAAGATTTGCGGTAGCAGAGAGATGTATGTTGGGAAAAACATGCAACGATAGAATTAGAAATGAAATGATGACCACTTATGACCTATTTTGGTAAAGCCTTGGTAAGAGGATATGATTGAGAAAGATGTCTAGCATGGTTTTGGTCATGTTTGGAGAGACTGAGCCTGCTCTAATTCTATAAATTCAAGATTGGCAGATCTGTATAAAGCATAGGAGGGTAGGTTGTTGAAAACTAGGATGAAAGTGGCCAAGGAAGACATTCCAGATTTCTGTATCAACTGATCGTACGTGTGAAGGCAGCGTAGCTTGCAGAACAAATATGTTGTTGGCCAACCCCGCAGGTTGTGGGAGTTGGATTTGACAATGATGATGATAAGTATTCGATTGTTTACCTATGACAATGTAAATGATTGGCTTCATTGATGGGTTTTCAATGTTCGCAATGCAACTTCTGATTTGGATAACTAACATCACAACCTTCTTTATACGTTTTATATCTGGTATTGGGATGTACATGTTTTTCGGGGTGGTGGTGGGACCTTTCCTGTACTGGAATTTAAGTAATATATAGTCTTATCCTGTTCGACCTAGAAGATTGGCTGTGTTTGATGGGTTTCAACTTATTTCAGAAACTGAAAATTAATCTATTTTCATCTTTCTACTTCGGCTTTTGCAATGTTGTGATTTGCCACCCTGCCCCCTGGGGAGACACATGGGTTACTAGTGTTGAACAAAGCCTGTCAGATTTTGCAATAAGCCAGGATATTATATCCGAGTATCTGACAATGATTCGAATCACCTTTTATTTAGTGCAGACAAATTGTCTTATCCTGTAACATTTAGATGGCTAGCTGTGTTTGATGGGTTTTCAACTTGCTATCTCTCTATTTCGGATTTCTGCAATGTTTGTGACTTCATGCCCCCACCACCTGGGGAGGGGAGTATTTTTGTCCAGTTGAACATAGCGTGTCAGAGAGTGTGAATAAAGCCAGAACTATATCTGTCAATGATTTGCAATATCTTACTGAGTGTAAAAGGTAATGATTGTGCTAACCTCCAAGCACCAATTGCAGGTTTATTTATCTTTTCACTGGCCTCGGTGTTGTTGTTCTTTTCATTGCTTGTTGTGGTTGCATTGGGACAGCTTCAAGAAACGGCTGCTGCCTAAGTTGTGTATCCTTTTATAATCTGATTGTCTAACTATTTGCCGCTTTATAACATTTATTTGTTGTAAGATTTACTTGGTACTTAACTTAAACCTATTATAGGTTATTTATGAAGTTGATCTCATGTTAAAATTTATCCAGCTATTCTGAAACTTTGGCATTAGGTGAAGAAATGCCAAGGCTTGTCAAACTTGAGAGTGCAACTATTACCGACCAGTGAAGTTCTTGGATCTGCAAACTCGTTTAAGTAAGCACCTTAATTACATTTGAAAAATACCTTGTGGATATTTTGGTTGCTTAGAGCGAACAAATCAACTTTGTATTTCTGATATATGTTGTGTTAAGATTTCTGTTGTATAGATTTATTTAAATTGTGGACACATTATTTCTGTGTAATGATGATGGTTGTGTTCCTTAAGATATTTAAGTTCTCAGTACTAGTGATCTTGTTGATATTGGTGGAGCTGGGATTGGCTGCCTTTATATTTTTTGACAAAAGCTGGAAAGAGGTTAGTCAGAATGTGACTGCTAGGTTTTGATCTGAAGCTATAGTGAGCGAGTCTAATAGCTTAAAAGATGAACAGGAAATCCCTATCGACAAAACTGGGAATTTTGATATGATGTATGAATTTCTGGAGAAGCACTGGAAAGTTATCAAATGGGTGGCTCTTGGTGCAGTTATACTTGAGGTAATGTTATAGGATAATCTTTTTGTTATGCTGTGCTCACATGTGAATTAGAATGTTTATGTGCATATAAATTTCCGTCACTAAATATGTTCCTTACACGTTACTGTCTCAGTTATGGGAGCCGTGGTGTTCTTCCCCTATACACCTAGAGATTTTAACTATTTCTACATATCAATGTATCATGTCTGAATTCACCCTAGAATTGAAGGAGTATGCATGTTCATGAGTAATGAGTAATGAGTAATGTGTTATAACAGTTGTAAAATTCAGTCTAGTTGGCTGCCATACTCCCTGGGTGCTGTAGATCGAACTGAAAATGGCGCCTCATGTGACCCATGCAATTTCAGAGCCCGGTGCCTCAGTGCGACCATGGCCCCTAGCCACATGGCCATTTATTTATGTTTTTCTTTTTATCCCTCTTTTAACATCTTTTGAGCCAAAGCTTAACAATACGCCAAAAACCTTCAGAGTTTTATAAAAAAAAAATTAAAATGAATCAGATTATGTTAATGTCTTCAAGAGAACCTTTAAGTCAGCTTGAATCCCCTACTTGTCTCAGCCTATAAAATGAACTTAAGAGATCAGAGTTAAAATGTCAAGAGTAGCTATAATAACCTGAAACGTAGGAAGTATAATATGGGGAACAGGTTCAACATGCTCCGCGCCTGTATAAAGGTTGCCTACGGGCTAAGGCGTCTTGCGCCTGGTGAAATCTGCTATACTAGTTATCAAACAATTACGTGGTCAGTGCTAGAAGGTGGCTAATTACATTTGTTCAACATCAGAGCCAAGTGTATTGGCACTGCTATCTTGCTATCGTGTTGTCATGTGCAGCTACAATCAACAAATCTTATCATGTTATTTTCCTATCGAATGGTGAGATGTTTGTTCTGATGTCAGGAATTAGAGATTGATCCAATTTAGACAATTTTGGGCCATTAAGCCTCAGCTAACAACTTTAGTGTATTTAGTTGCTTTGAACTTGAGCTATTTTCGGTTTTATGAACTTCATATGGAACTGCAGGCACTTGTGTTTTTGTTAGCACTTGTGGTGAGGGCTGCAAATAGACCAGCTGATTATGATAGTGATGAAGAGTATATAGGTGGCCCCAGGCAACAGATCCGGCAACCGCTCATAAATCGACCAGCTGTTCCAGCCAGTGGTGTACCTGTTGCTGGTACCCTAGATCAACGTCCAAGTAGGAATGATGCTTGGAGTGCCCGTATGAGGGAAAAGGTGAAAAAATCTCAGTTCACTTTTTTTTTTTGGCGTCAAGTAATACATTTTCTGCGCTGTGGAAATCTCCTTTTTAAAAATATAAAAATTCGATGCATATTTCTTGTTGATGCTGACCGGTTTGTGCATTAGTTAAGATGTTATACTAGTAAATGAATGTCTAAATAGATGCTTTATTAACAAAGGAAATGAAAAAAGAATACCAAGAAATATGAAGATGGGAAACTATTAAATGAATGCCATTAATGCTTAGAGTTATTCCTATTTAGCTACTTCGATACAGAGCTAATTAAGAAGGTGTTCGGCTAAGCTTATTTTAAACATCTTATAAGCTCCAACATCTTATGAGTTGTTTCAAGAGCTTATAAGATGTAATTGCAAATAAGATGGGGTATAGCAACTTATTTGTTTTAGATCGTATAAGCTCTTAGAGCTTATTTTTGTGTCTTATAAGCTCCTAAACATCTTTTTTTTTCCAAACACTTTGCAAGAACTTATAAGCTCTTAAACATCTTATAAGATGTTTTTAGGAGCTTATAAGCTCAGCCAAACACTCTCTAAGAAGTCTGTGATAAGGCTTTTCAGAAAAGTAGCAAGTCTTGGTTATAGTTTAGTGGTGTGTTTTCTTGGTTTTCTACATGTAGCAGCTTTGAGTTTACTTATGGGGAATTTGCAAATAATTGTGATTTCAGAAAAGTAATTTAAATTGATTTTGTAGAAAAATCAGAAGTGGGTAATGTTTGGGAAAAAACCCATAATCTCTTAGAAATTGGGTTTCCCAAGTTGTCAAAATCTGATTAGAGTGCTTTTCTGAAGCAAAAAGTATGAAATGGCAAACATCAGAAAAATAAATTTTAAGTGCCAAAAGTGATTTTGCACATAAAGCTTTTGTTTGCAAACACCCTCTTAGTTAGTTTTGGTAAATTTTGAGTTGTAAAAGATGTTTCCGGTCTAGGTTATTTTGTTGGAAAAAACATGTCTGAGCTGCTTAAGGGGTTTACCTTTGCGAGTTTTGGATGATAAAGTGTAGTGAAAGTAATTTGGTGGTGAGGTGAGCAGGAGTAATTTCCTTAATACAGTGATATTATTAGTAGTATGAAATGAAGTAATTTGTTAGTGATGTTGGTGGTTGTGTAACAGTACGGGTTGGATACATCAGAATTTACATACAACCCATCGGACTCAAATAGGTACCAGCAGCAGCAAGCTCCAACACAAGCCTCGGAAGAACCAAGTCGCTGCATCATAATGTGATTCATTCTTACTTTTAATTTTCTGTATCACTCTGACCACTTCATTTGTTTTTTACATTTATTTAAATACTACTCCCTCTCCGTTCATCCTCTTTTTTGGGTCACTCAATTCATTCTGTCCCATTTCTATTTCGAAACTAATTAATGTTCATCACCAACCATGATTTTTTTTTAATGACAACATATATTTTTGACATATGATTTTGCCTTTACCACAATTGTTAAATACATTGGTGAGACCTTCATTTACCCTTCATTAATTTCACAATTCGTTAATTGAAATTTGAAGGTGTGATATAATAAATTAAATCACCGATTCACGACGTATTTAATGTTAGTGGTTGCGATGCAATTATTATTATTATTATTTATTTATTTATTTTTTATTTTTATTTTGCTGTATCCTAAAATAAAATTCCCTGTAAAATGAAGCCAAACATATCTTTTTGTATATTCCACATTCTAAAAATAATAGGATTAAGTCATAATTAATATAATAAGAATTTGTATATATACATTAATGATATGTGAGTTATTTAGATTAGATTTGTTTATTTAATGTGAGTTAAATTATTGGGTTAATTTCAGAATGCAACTTGAATTATATTGGTCATTTTTCAATTCTTAATTCAAACAAATTTGTTTTTTCGATTACAACTTATATAACATTTGTGTTGCAGTTTGCAACTCCGGTCATATTTTATACTATATAGGTCATGACTCCAACGGGGCTAATAAAATGGTGACACGTGAATATCTTATTTAAAATAATTATAATAATTTACTACCTCCGTTCCAGCTTAACCTGCCTACTTGCCATTTTAGTTTGTCCACCTTAACCTGCCTACCCTATAAATAGCAAATTTCTCTCACAATCTCCACCCTCAAAATCTTCATTCTTAATCTCCACCTTTAAAAAGGTCAAAGATTCCACAAAATCTGTTTTTTCTTAATCTCCGTGCCCCGTCAACCTAGGCAGGTTAAGCCGGGACGGAGGGAGTATTAGAAATGTAGACACGTGGACATCTTATTTAAAATAATTTATAAAAATTCTAGTTAATATTATATAAAAAAATCAGACAAAAAATATAAAATTTAGAAAATGATATTGAAAATTCTGAAATTTATTATTAAAAATATAAACCTGAGTTTTTTTTTTTTTTTAAAAAAAAACAAATATGTATCCTGTGGGATTTATTATCTTCCGTCTTTTAGACCTATTCTCTTCTGGGTCTGTTTCTCCATACCATTCTGCTCAGCTTCTCATCATCCCACGCTGCCGCATAATCGCCGCTCAATCGGATAAACTTGACTTCGTAGCCTAATCACGGCTCAGCGGCAACAACGAGATAGCTTGCGGATCTATTTCTCCTCGCTGCCGCGCTCAGCTTCTCGTCATCCCCCGCTGCCGTGCAATCGTCGTTCACCGAATTGACCTGGCTTCTCAACCGCGACGATTTTGGCGGCAACGGCGGAACTGCTGAGAGAAAAGGAGGGACGGGGATATTTTTTTCTTAGGCTTATGCAATGGCGGGGATATTGGGGTGCGGAGAGGAAGGGGCTGTTGGGGAATTGGGAAGGTGGCGTTCGAAGAGTCAGGTGTTTTTTTTCCCTTTTAATTAGATTTTTATTTGATATTATTATATATATATTTTTATTTTTTAGTAATACTCTATCTATAATATTTAATTTAAATAAAGAAGGCTCTTACTTTAAATTTCTGAAAATATAATTTCTATATATTTTTGAATTTTTGTTATTTTTCAGGATTTATTTATATTTTCAACAATCTAAAATTAAATTTTATAATTTTTTTCTGGAATTTTCTTATTCTATAAGTATTTTTAATTTATTATTTGCCACGTGTCGTTTCTTGCCCGTTGGAGTCACGTGCAAAACACATGACCTATATAGCATGAAATATGGCCGGAGTTGCAAATTGCAACAAAGACGCGTTGTACAGATTGTAATTGGAAAAACAAACTTGGTTGGACTAGAAATTAAAAAATGGCAATAGTTTAGGTTGCATTTTGAAACTAACCTTAAATTATTTGATTGGCTCTGATATAAACAAAAATTAAATAAATATTAAGAATATTTTTATAAATTCCTATTAACTATTTTTTAAATATTAGTTAGTAGTTTATTTTTACTTTATGAACAAGCTCACACATACAATTTCCTATGATATTACAACAATTCATAAATAGCAAAAACTAATTATTTTTCAATTTCTAGATTTACTGATAATACTTGATTGTTTATAAAGAACTAGAAAAAAAGATGAACACATATATGTCCACGTTAGGGATGAAAAAATTTAGAGATCTACTTTATTTTTTTCTATTTCTCTCTCAAATGTTTTGATTTTTCCAACATCTTCTTCTGTTGTTGTTGTTGTTCTTTGCAATAGATAAAAAAGCAAACGTCTTTTCTTAATATTTAATCTGATACTGATATTGAATATTTTGCTATAATATATTAAATATAAAATAACAATGTTTGTTGGTAGATTAGTGTGATTATATTTGAATATTTATTGTGAGTTGAATTGTTATAAATTGCAACTAAAATAATATTTATTAATGAAATTAAATGTTATTAGATAATTTAATATTTTTTTATTTAGAAAATATTATTAAGTTATTCGATTATATTTCTCGAGAGATGATGTACTCATGGTCGTTGTGGGCCTCTTTATCCAAAACACTTAATACCTTTAAGTATAAACGCTAGTACCGTTTCAGTATAATACATTTATACATACTATGTGTAAAGACATAAATACTAATATTTTTTTGCCCATGACTCGGATAGATCGGTGCAACTGGTGTGCAAGAGACCTATTCATAACTCATCCATTTAATTTAAGTTAAACAATATAACTATTTATTTTGTTTTATTAAGTTGTATTACAGTCAACAAAAATATACATATATAATAACGTATTTTAAAAGAATCAGGGGGCCTAGTGCCTCCTTGGCCTGAAGATAAGCCCGTCGCTGGATTGCAATAGAGGAGTAGGTTTTTGGGACTCTGCAGATGGCCAGAGGGATAAAAATAAAATACCTAATTTTGTTAACCTTTTTATTGAAAGGGTGAACGTGAGTAGGGTCTTATTATTAGTATTTTATTATTGCTCTTATTATTTCTATTATTATGAACAGTATAATTTTTTTTGTCCATAACCTCGTGTTGTTGAAAATTATTATAGTTAAATTATGAATTAATTAATCATTGTTGTATAAAAACTCAAAAGAATGTAGTGTTTTCTTCTATGCTGGTCGGATCATTGGTTGAATCGATCAGACTGATTGAATCTCGATGATTTCTCCATACTTTACTTGATTTTTAGGCACATTTTAATAGTTAAAACAGTGCATCATTACGTAAATTAATACTTCCTAACCCATGTTTTTGTATGTTTGATAGACTTCACTTGTTTGTTGGTTTTGTAGTGTTTTTATTACAAAACAATGCATTTTTGGAATTAATGGTGAATTCGCAAGTCCAGACGGATAAAGGAAGGATTGAAATGAAGGAAATAGATAATAATTAAGCTCAAAAGAGAATTTGGATAGGGCCGAAATTGAATGGAGAAGCCCAAACGACAAGTTAAAAAGAGAATAAAGGCGAGCAACATTTGCTCGACTGGGTTCAAGTGTAACTCGGTCGTACAACCTTCACGGTGCAAAAGTGGAGCAAATGTGATGAATGTGCGTAGATGAAGAGCATTTGCTCGACGAAGTCGCTATGCAACTCGGTCGTGCAAATGTCGTCTTTTTTTACGGCTGGACGAGTTTTGAAGGGTTTGTCGGATTTGATCCCCTTTAACCTATTGTTGTGTACTCCTACAGATACTTACGGCTATTATCAGCCTGTTATCAAGTAGTTAATCATCAGTTTATCGTAGAGAACAGTTTTTATCGGTTCTTAGTATAGTTTAGCAACAGTTTCATAGTTAAAGCAATTTACCTAGGAGCTGGAGAAGGAAAATGAGAATCATCTGTTGTCTTCGATCGACGACTGTAGTAATCTGATTCTATTTTATTTTTGTTTTATTATTATTATTTGAACATGAATATGTTTATGAAATTTACTGTTTTATTAAATTGTCTATGAAGTAGTCAGTTCATATCTTACGGTTAGAAAGTAGGTTTCAATTACGAATGTGAATGTTCATATATTATCCATAATTGTATCTCTATTGTTATTTGTTGTGTTGAGAATTGATTGATGTTAGGGTAAATTGATTATCAAGTAAACACTTAAGAATCACATACCCAAGATACTGGAAGGTGATGGTATTGATGACCAAGCAACACATGACCTAATATAATACTGATACACCAGAAGGCTAAGGGCATATTGGGGGGGGGGGGGGGGGGGGGTATTTCCTAGGTTTTTAGGAGTTATATGCAGGTCATCCGTGAGGTTGTCTGTTGTCTATAATAATCCACACCTTAGGCGCTCTGGAAAGGATATTTGAGATGCGTAATTGTGAAGCCTCATAGTAATAGAACTTGTTAATTATGGATATTCATACGTGTTTGCATGTCCAATTGTCTACGGTTGCACAGTAATTTCCTCTGAAATTGACATCCTAAATTAGTCTTTTATCATTAGTTAAGTCTCGTTATTTAATTACTTGTTATTTGACAATAGCTGTCAATTAGTTGTGAATTAGTTATTCTCTTATTATTGTCTTATAGTCCAGACAGTTAGGGTAACCACCACACCAACCTGATAATTGATTCGCTTAGATACTAGGATCACGATAGTAATTTGGTAAGGCCACCTATACTAGTCCACGTGGGATACGAACTTGATTGACACTAGCTGTTACTACATCGTACACTTGCGGTATAGTTGGAAGAAATTAGAGCGATCAAGTTTTCGACGATGTTGCCCGGTACTAACTTTTAGGTGCTAATAAGATATTTCAAAATTTTAGTGTTAAGTAGTCTGGACATTTATTTTCTTTAATTATTGTTTTTATTTATTATTAAAAATTATAAAAATAAAATATTTTTATCCAAATTTAATTATTTAAATTTTTCGAAGTTTTTATTTGTGCTAGCTTACTCTGCTTTGGGTTTTAATTGTTATCTGATATCCATCTTAGCGTTTTTGTTTGCAGTACATAAGACAATGCCTAAGGTAGGGGAACCGTGCCTATAGATTTAGAGATAGAAGTTACTTGCAGAAAATGGCATTTTAGTCAGACTTAAAGGGAATTGTTTCCGATGGATAACAACCAAAACAGACAAGATGAACATGAAGATGAACCACATGAACAAGCCCAACCACTGATTAATGACTTGTTCAGGCAGTGGTAAATAGGAACTCTGGAGGGATAAACAGGCCAAATGTTCAGGCCAACACATTTGAATTGAAGCCAAACTTAATATCCATGGTTCAACAGAACCAATTTGAAGAGGGAGCTACGAAGGATCCGAATGGTCATATGTTCTAGAGATCTTGGGATACATTCAAGATAAACGGGGCCTTCGATGATGCAATCCGCCTACGCCTTTTCCCATTCTCACTGAGGGATAAGGAGAAGACTTAGCTTACTACCCACAACATCAACAGTTGGTTCAATCTGTGCCAAAAGTTTTTGTTTAAATATCTCCCGCTAAGAAAGACACTGAAGTTGAAGAGCGAAATCACACAATTTTGCAAGCAAGACGGAGAGCCTCTATACGAGGCTTGAGAAAGATTTAGGGAGCTCATCTGAATGTACATCACGCCTTTCCCTGAAGATCAACAAATTTGCTATTTTTATAATGGACTTTTCGGGCGCACCAAGTGTGAAAAATATGGACTTAATCTACTCATAAATCGGGTTGGAATCGGATCAAGAAACGGATCAAATCTGAGCTGAAAACTGAAGAGAAGAAAACTGCCATATGGCAGTTATAACAGAAAATTACAACGGTTTCTGTTAAAACCGTTGTGGAAGGCAGTGTGCAGAAGCAGTTTTTGTTGATCAGTTTTATGCGCTGTTTTGGATTGTTTTCAACCGTTTTTCTTCCTGAGCTCGTATATGATGATGTATTTCTCATTTTCAGTTGTAACACACATCTAGAGAGAGAAGGAGAAGAGATAGAGATAGGAAACACCTTGGATAGAAGAATATGAATTATTCTTTGAGTGTTTTTCTTTGTTTTACTGTTGAAGTGATTGCAGCAGTGGTTTTGATCATCTTGTAACCATTTCTTGAGTGTTAAAGAAAGCTGGAAACCCCCTCCGTGGATGTAGGTCGTTTTGGCCGAACCACGTAAACCTTGAGTCGTTTTCTTTTCGGTTTGATTCAACATTGTTCTTGCATTGTTATTTTGATTTGATTGTTTGATTATCTCACAACAATTGGCGCCGTCTGTGGGAAGGTTGCGAACTGAAGCGGATCAAAGAATTAACAATGGCAGCAATGAAGTATGATGTTGAGAAATTTAATGGGAAGAACGATTTTGGTCTTTGGCAATTAAAGATGAAGGCTCTCCTGGTTCAGCAAGGGCTTGCAGGTGCTCTCAAGGGTGTTGATGGCTTCTCTGATAAAATTGGAGCCAGTGAGAAGTCAGAGTTACTGGATAAAGCACATTCTGCCATCATTTTATCCCTAGGAGATAGGGTGCTGAGGGAAGTATCAAAGGAATTGACAGCAGAAGCTGTCTGGAACAAGCTTGAAGAGCTTTACAAGAAGAAGACCATGGTAAACCGTTTGTATCTCAAACAGAAACTGTATTCATTCAAGATCCAAGAAGACAAGGCCATGGATGACCAGCTGGAGGAATTTAACAAGTATCTGGATGATCTTGAAGGAGTTGATGCCAAGATAGAAGATGAAGACAAGACCATCCTGTTACTCAATGCATTGCCAAAATATTATGAGCATCTCAAAGATGCTATGATGTATGGGAGAGAAACCAAGATATCTCTGGAAGAAGTACAAACTGCTCTGAGGGCCAAAGAATTGCAAAGTTCATCAGATGGGAAACCAGACCCTCAAGCAGAAGGGTTACACATCAAATCTGGAAAGTTTCACAAGTTCAAGAAAGCCTCAACAACAAGTGATCTGGGAAGGAAATCACAGCAGTAAAAACCAAAGGTTTTTAAGGGAAAGGAGATCAGAAAATGCTTCCATCGTAAGAAGCTCGGTCATCTTAAGAAGAGTTGCTTTGAATTCAAGAAAAAGAAGGCAGAAGGATCAAACAAACCAAACACAGCAGACCTGGCACAGGGTGAGGAAGATACTGATGTTTTGAATATTGTTGAGGGAAGAACAGAAGAGAAATGGATTCTGGACTCAGGATGTAGTTTCCATATGTGCCCCAATGCTGGATGGTTTCAAAACCTCAAGGTACACAAACATGGCTCAGTAATGTTAGGAGATTATCATGCATGCCAGATTGAAGGCATTGGTGATATTAGGCTCAAAATGCATGATGGCTCTGTGAAGACATTGTCTAATGTGAGATATATTCCTATGCTCAAAAGAAACCTCATAAGTCTTGGAACACTGGAAAATAAAGGGTGCAATTTCAAATCAATGAATGGGCAACTGTTTGTGTACAAGAGCTCAAAGCTGGTAATGAAAGGCATCAGGAAATCCAGTCTCTACTATCTCATTGCAGAGACTTTGACTGGAGATGCAAACAGTATTGTTGCTGATGATTCACAATTATGGCACAAAAGACTTGGCCATATGAGTGAGACAGGGATGAATGAACTACTGAAGCAAAGAGTCATCACTCACAAAGGGAGATTCCAGATACACAACTGTGAAACCTGCATCCTGGCAAAGAGCAAGAAATTGCCATATCCTACAGGTAAACATACCTCTAAACACCCCCTAGACTATGCTCATTCTGATCTTTGGGGACCTTCAAAGGTGGAAACAATGGGGGGTGGAAGATATTTCTTGAGTATAATAGATGATTATTCAAGAAAACTATGGATTTTCATTTTGAAGAATAAGTCTGATGCTTTTAATAAGTTCCAAGAATGGTGTAAAGAAGTTGAGATGGAAAAGGGGTCAACACTGAAATGTTTAAGGACAGATAATGGATTAGAATTTCTGTCTGAGGAATTCCAGAAATTTTGCAAAGAAAAGGGCATAAAAAGACACAAGACTGTTCCTGCTCATCCTCAACAAAATGGAGTTGCTGAGAGGATGAACAGAACAATTTTGGAGAGGATTAGATGCATGTTAATAGAGTCTGGAATGCCTAAGAAGTTCTGGGGTGAAGCTGCTGCTACAGCAGCATACTTGATAAACAGAAGTCCATCCACTCCAAACCAGTATGTAACTCCATATCAAAAGTGAAGTGGAAACTTACCAGAATATTCACACTCAAGACCATTTGGATGTCTGGCTTATTCTCATGTTCAACAAGACAAATTAGATGCAAGAGCATTAAAGTGTATGATGCTGGGATATCCACAGGGTGTAAAGGGGTATAGGTTATGGTGCTTGGAAGCTGGGATGAACAAGGTGATTATAAGTAGAGATGTGAAGTTTTGTGAAGAACAAATGCCAATGGAACCAAGATCCAATGCTCCACTGGAAGTGACAGTAAGGAACAATGGTGCACAGCTCAAGGTGGAGCATGATGACACAGATGGAAAGTCAGAAACTGATGAAGACACAGACTCAATCCAAGAACAAACTGCTCTGATAAGAATCAATACCAACTGGTTAGAGACAGATAAAGGAGGGTTGTGAAGCCATCCTCAAGATATGGCAGTGATTATCTCACTGCATATGCCTTAAGTGTTGTTGAAGAAACAGAATACTCTGAGCCAAGAAACTATAGAGAAGCTGTCAATAGTAGTGACAGGGAAAGTTGGATCATTGCTATGCAAGAAGAAATGGATTCATTGGAAAGGAATGGGACATGGATATTGGTTGATAAACCTGCTGGGCATAAACTTGTCAGTTGTAAATGGATTTTCAAGAAGAAAATAGAGTTCAGTGGGACAGAAAGGATAAGATTCAAATCAAGGTTGGTTGCAAGAGGCTTCACTCAAAAGGAGGGAATAGATTATAATGGGATCTTTTCTCCTGTGGTGAAGCATTGTTCCATAAGAATGCTTCTGGCAATGGTGGCACAAATGGACTTAGAGTTGGAGCAGTTAGATGTTAAGACTGCTTTTCTGCATGGTGAGCTTAAGGAGACTATTTTCATGCATCAACCAGAGGGTTTTGAGATGCCAAAGAGTGAGAACAAGGCATGTTTACTCAAGAAATCTTTATATGGCCTCAAGCAGAGCTCCAGACAGTGGTATATAAAGTTTGATGAGTGCATGAAAAGGATTGGATATACAAAATCAAAATATGAAAACTGTGTTTTCATGAGGAAATCTGGGGATGAAATTCTGAGTTTCTTACTGTTATATGTGGATGATATGCTTGTAGCAAGCAGGTATCAATCTGAGATAGAAATGCTTAAATCAGATTTGCAGGAAGAATTTGAAATGAAGCAGCTTGGTGAAGCAAGAAGGATATTGGGAATCGACATATGCAGAGACAGAAGGAAGGGGTTATTGTGGCTTGAGCAGAAG
Source organism: Ajuga chamaepitys (assembly GCA_958295605.1). NCBI lineage: Eukaryota > Viridiplantae > Streptophyta > Magnoliopsida > Lamiales > Lamiaceae > Ajuga > Ajuga chamaepitys. The sequence continues at coordinate 20,982,920 of OY282498.1, read as the reverse complement.
AGCTATGTTGAGAAGATTCTCAGTAAATTCAAGATGAATGAAGCTAGGCCAGTAACTGTTCCTTTGGCACAACATTTCAAGCTGACAGAATCACAAAAACCCAAAACTGAAGAAGAAGAGCTTGAAATGTCAAAGGTTCCTTATTCAAATGCCGTTGGCAGCATAATGTATTTGATGGTGTGTTCCAGGCCTGATATATCTCATGCAGTAAGTGTTGTTTCCAAGTACATGTCTAATCCTGGAAAGCAGCATTGGGAAGCACTCAAGTGGATTATGAGGTATTTGAGAGGGTCTGCAACCAGAGGAATCATGTTTAAGAGAGTTGATGTTTTACAGGATGTTGTGAAGGGTTATGTGGACTCAGATTATGCAGCAAACCTGGATAGCAGGAAATCACAATCTGGATATGTGTTTACATTGTTTGGTGCAGCCATCAGTTGGAGGTCTATGTTACAATCAGTAGTGGCATTGAGCACTACAGAAGCAGAATACATGGCAATGACTGAAGCTGTAAAGGAAGCTGTATGGCTAAAGGGTATGATTTCTGAGTTTGGGATAAAGCAGCACTCTGTAACAGTAATGTGTGACTCTCAGAGTGCACTTCACCTAGTAAACCATCAAGTATATCATGAAAGATCGAAACATATTGATGTTAAGCATCATTATGTTAGAGATATAATTGAGAAGGGAGATGTGAATGTAAAGAAGGTAAGTACAAAAGAAAATGCAGCTGATATGCTTACCAAGGCTTTGCCATCTGATAAGTTCAATTATTGCTTGGATTTGATCCAAGTGGTTCAATGCAGTTGAGGAATTATGTTGCAGAAACATGTTCAGGTTTGAACATGGTTGAGGGAGTTTTATGTTTGATGTTAAGATTCAAGATTGTTTGTTCAAGATGGAGTTTTTTCGTATATAAGTCAGGTGGAGATTTGTAAAAAATATGGACTTAATCTACTCATAAATCGGGTTGGAATCGGATCAAGAAACGGATCAAATCTGAGTTGAAAACTGAAGAGAATAAAACTGCCATATGGCAGTTATAACAGAAAATTACAACGGTTTCTGTTAAAACCGTTGTGGAAGGCAGTGTGCAGAAGCAGTTTTTGTTGATCAGTTTTGTGCGCTGTTTTGGATTGTTTTCAACCATTTTTCTTCCTGAGCTCGTATATGATGATGTATTTCTCATTTTCAGTTGTAACACACATCTAGAGAGAGAAGGAGAAGAGATAGAGATAGGAAACACTTGGATAGAAGAATAGGAATTATTCTTTGAGTGTTTTTCTTTGTTTTACTGTTGAAGTGATTTCAGCAGTGGTTTTGATCATCTTGTAACCATTTCTTGAGTGTTAAAGAAAGCTAGAAACCCCCTCCGTGGATGTAGGTCGTTTTGGCCGAACCACGTAAACCTTGAGTCGTTTTCTTTTCGGTTTGATTCAACATTGTTCATGCATTGTTATTTTGATTTGATTGTTTGATTATCTCACAACACCAAGACAATCATAGACACCTCATCTAAAGGTGCATTACTGGCTAAGCTAACAAATGATGCCATCACAAATCTTAGAGGGGATGACTGCTAATAGCTTTTAGTGCCAGTAGAGAGACCGATGTTGAGAAGAGTGGCCGAGATCTTAGAGAAGGAAATAGTCAATACTCTTACTGAAAACATCAAGAAGCTAACAGAGCAGGTCAGCCTGTTGACGAAGCCTCACCAAGAGGCAATGATGAACCATGGGGTACAGTGCATGGATAGTGGTTATGAAGAGGAATACTACATGAACAATATGGGAATCAAAATTTTAATCCGAATTTCAGGTTGAATCAGATGGATAATAGGTATAATCTGGGGATGAGAAATCATCATAATCTGTCATATCTCAACCCGAACAATGTGCCACAACCACCACCGAGCTTTACAAAAAAAATGGAGTAATTGAAGAACCAAGGAAGCAAAGCTTAGAAGAATTAGTTACCTATTAGTGAACAAGACATGAGCCCAGAATGAGAAGACCGAAGCTCGAATGAACAAACTAGATGGTCAAATAGTGCAATTGAGCACATACGCGGGCAACATGGGACCCCAATTGAACGAACATTGGCCAGCTAGTAAAGAAGATATGAAACACTCAGGGAAGTTACCAAGTGACACTAAGAATCTAAAGGAGCAGTGTAATGCTATAACGAATGAGAGTCAAGATGAGAAGAGAAAAGTGGAGAAGAAAGAAATTCGAGGAAATCCGAAGAAGAAAATGGGCCACATTCTACGACGAGGACATTTCGCCATACAAAGTGGAAATACCCTTCCTATGGCATTAAAAACTAACGAAAACCCTTGAGCGTGCATTGTAGGTAAATGGAAAGATATCTCTCGTTAGGGAGGAAAAGGGAAAGAAGTGCACAAACAGGAGAAGAAGGAAAAAGAAGGGGTGAAGAACAAGACGGCATAAAGCTGCGAAATTATTACTCAGACACAACTTCCACAAAGCTAAAAGATCCCGATAGTTTTTTATTACTTCTTTATAAGCAAAAATAAATTAAAAAATGTTCTCTGTGATTTAGGCTCTAGTGGTTAATCTTATGCCTCTTACTACTTATAAAAACCTAGCATATGAAAGTATAAGCCAACCTTCACACCATCCAAATCGTTGATGGGTCACTATTAAACATTGTGGGAGTAGTGGAGGATGTACTTTTACGGGTTGCCACTCTTATCTTTCCGGTCGACTTTACTATTGTTCATATTAAAGAAGATAGTAAAGTACCTTTATTAGTAGGATGACCATTCTTACCCACAAGCCAAGTTGTATTTGATATGCGAGAAAACGAAAGAACTTTTAGTGCTAATAACGAAAATGTTACTTTTAGTACAACTAGTAGTCCTAGTAAAAGAGGAAACTGTCACATAGTAGAACAATTCATATACTTAGACATAGAATTGGATAAGGCAAATAAACTGCCGTTCTTAAACCTACACATAATGAGTATGTAGAACCTATGATGAAGAGGAACCAACCAAGTGCTTGCAAAGGAGAAGGAACTGATGGCGAAAGAGGTACTCCAACGGGGAGTAGTCGTAGAAACCCTCGAACAGAGGCAAAGTTGGGATAGGCTGATGGAATTAGAGTACCATCTGAAACAGTACACCGATGATGAAGCCATGGAGAATATTGAGATATACGATGACATATGTGTTATGTCCATCGATGTGTATGGGGCACGTCGATGAAAGGAAGGTAGCCGACATACCGAAGGGCCACAATGGAAATATTGAGCACTTTTGAAGTGCTAAGAGATGAAGTCACCAATATGCCTATCAGAATCCGGTTCTGACTCAACAGTAAGAATTATGAACTAACTGACACTGATCTAGATGACATCTACAGAGTGAAGTGTTCGGAGACTTAAATTGAGCCTCCTAAATACAAGAAAAAAAGAAAAAAATTGGAGTAGATTACTGATAATAACAAATGAAGTGATGGTACATGAAGAGAGAGAAGACAACTCTTTCAAGATCAGACTGTGTTCCAATATATGCAGGGAGTCCTAGCCCACAATGTATGTGCCCGAGATCCTCATGTTAAGGTGAGGTGATGACGACGAGCTATTCATCATGTGGTGTATGGCGAAGGCCGATCCTTGCAACTTTGGTGCACACTTAATTGACCAACTAGAAGTAGTGTTAAAGAAATTGAGGGGTTGAATAAGGACTGGGGCCACGTTAACCCCAACAGCACTTTGGTTAGGAATAGATCTCTATGAGTGGGATGAATGGAAGCCTCAATATCTCAGCATCGCGCAAATAATGGGTAGGAACTTCTTGAAGATCGCCAGGCTCTAAAGACTGTTTATTACCTAAACGTTGAACGAGCAATACTTCCCACTGCCGGAAAATTCCTTTAACGAACGCACTCACTGATATAGAAAATTGGCTAATGAATGAGTGGCTACATATGTACATTAGTGAGCTGCTGAAGAAGCCGTTTATAGGGTCAGACGACTATGTGGTAATGAACGAAAGAGAAAAAGAAAACAAAGGAAAATCGGACGAGAAGACACATCCAACTAGAACTGATATTGGAGCTTAGGGTCGGACATAATTCATCCGACGTCGACTATTCTGAAGATTCTGGTAACATCTCTAACTATAGACGTAAAATGTAGCGTTGCGTGGGAGGTAACCCACTAATTTTCAAACTTTTCATGCATTTTAATTATTTTATGTTATTTTTCTATTTTAATATTTAGTTTACTTTTGTAGATAATTTAAAAGTGACAAGGACAACGACCCAAGTGCTAGGGTTGAAAAATAGATGAATTCGGAGCAAAAATAAAGCGAAGACGAATGAAAGGAACGCACCAAAAAGTTAAGGGTATGATGTAGAAAATACACGATCGAGTAGCTATGAAACCCGATCGAACAAACGCTACTGAAGCCAGGTAAGGATGACACATTTGCACGACAGAGTAGCAATGCAACTCGGTCCAGCAAAATGTGAATTGACATATGCACGACCGAGTAGTTTGCTCAACTCGATCCTGCATTTTGGCATTTTCAATTTTGACTTAAACGCGACATTTTAAGGTTTGGGATGGATGGGTGGGCTCATTCTCCCCCATTCTCAACACAAATCCTTTTAAATCCTTAGGTTTTCAAGCCCTTTGTCCCAACTCACACATTTTCAACTTAATTGACTTAATTTCTGAATTTGATTAAGTTTTCACCGTTCAAGTTCTTCGAGTCCTTTTCTCTTCAGACTACTATGGTATGCTTTATACTCCCTTTGTTTATGTTTAAATTAGTATTGTTATGTTATAATTAGTTGTTTTAGAGATTGGGTATTTAATTTTAATTAATAGCATATTGTGCTTATTGAGCATATAATTGTCCATTTATTGGAATTATATTATGATTATATATCCCTTATGCACTTGTGATTTGTTTGATTTCAATTTCATAATTGAGCCTATGTAGTATTGTTAATTTCATGTTTGATTGAAATTGGTTGTCGAAAGCTTCAACTAGCAAGCCCTAGGTTTGATTACGTTAATTGATTTCTTGCCTATCTGTTGTTAATTGTACGAGACTTGATTGTGATTGATTGTGTGCAATGAGGGATGATTCTTGTAATTATACTTATTGACAATTTGATGCTTGGTCGAGGATTTGGTCAATGAAAATACAAAGGAAACTCTGTCAAAATATTTCAAGAATTTAGGGCTATTCAATTCATGTGTTTTATATGCATACCCTTTAACTAATCATGTAGTTATTTATTCTAGATTCAAATTGCCAATTTAATTACACTTACATTTTGGTTTTTGAAATGCAGATATGGCACCAAAAAAAGCAAGAAGTAATATACCATGTGCATCGAGCTCAGTAGCTCGCATCTAAGGATCCTAGAACCTGAACATTATGGGGTTCGTCTATCAGCTGCTGAGAAGGTCGTTTAGAATGGATTGTCCTTACGGTCAGTAGAATTCACTAGATATTTTACACCAGTATCTACGAGGATATTTGGGAACTTGTAGACATGATAGGATGGAGGAGCGTGTTGTCCGACAGATGATCCACCTGACCCTGGAGTTCCTGAGCATTTTTGCTATCACTAGGAACACACACACACACCCCAGGAGATCTCTTTCTGCCTATGGAAGATGCCACATCCACTAACAATAGGACATCTCTCCACGTGTTTTGATTTCCCATCAAAGAGAGAATATAGATTCCTGATGGGTATATCTGAGATTGGGAGACGTTGACTAGATCAGTGGCACTCGGGATACCTCAAAGGACAAAAAGACCAATCATAGGAAGGCATCACTGGTCAGGAGCCCAGTCCTCTGGTAATTGTAGAAGATGCTTGCACTGACCATCTTCGTGAGGAAGGAGACTGAAAATGCCCGGTCTGACGAGATTTCGTATTATGGTACTCATGAGGGGCATCAGGTGGATGGACCGAGGTATCACACTTCTACATTCCAATGTTTCCAAAAAGGGGCAGATTATTTTCGGAGGGATAATGATGAGCCGCTTGAGCCTCAACCTCATCCAAACGCAGCTGCTTCTAGCGAGCGCAGAGAGAGTTCTTGCCAGCCATCCGAGAACATGTACCAGTAGTTGGAGTACAGGATGGAGAACTTCAAGATTTCCACCAATGCCCACCTCAACTGTCTTAGGGGACCTTGGCCTGAGATCCGAGACGTGCTTCATGCTTGGACATAGATTATGGAGGAGTTCGAGGCCTGACATATATCTCAGGGGCATTGGCACTATCAACCTTCTCTTCCTTCGCATCAGTAGCTATATATTTTTTTTTTCTAATTTTGCTCTGTAAGTTCACCCATAGTGTACCACTTGTCCCCACAGACTTGTTCACAAAATAAGTTTGGAGAAGGGGGATAGAGTGGTACACCGGTGGGATATTTTATTTTTCGTTTTGTCCTTTTTCCTTGTTTATATGCCTTTTAATTTGTTTCGGTTGCAATTTTTTCTAATTTTTTATTTGGTATGTAATAGAATAATTTAAATTATTAAAAAATAAATTATTTAAAATTTGGAGGCCTGTAATAGTTAGTAATTTTTTCAATTCATATTTTATGTCACATGTAGATTACATTTTAGTTTTATTTTAATGTTTACATGTTTATTTTATTAGGAATGGAGAGCCAAAAGAGGCGCGAAGCTAGTAACTTCGCCGGCATAATAAAAGGATTATGGTGATGAGCTCGTGAGGAGCCAACCTTCTATTAAAAATTTAAATATACACATGGTAGTACATGGACATGCATATTGATATGAAATTAAGCTAGTTTCTTTAGCCAATAAAAAAAGCCGTAAGATATGAGCCGTAATTGAACTCCAAATTTTGGAGTAATACTTTATTTTCCTTGTGTGTATTCCGTTGATCATGTAATATTGTATCTCTAAAACTTGTTTTTCGTCTATTGTAATTTGTCTTGTGTATATAAGCTTGAAAAATGATATTAGGCATTCTTTGTATAATATTCTAGCCTACTTTAGCCAAATTTTCCTTACCGAAAGTAATATGTTTCCCGAGTTTCCCATTTTGAGTCTTAACTTTTTCTTGATAGCTTTAATTCAAGCTCATAACCTATTTTAGTGATTTTTCCCCTAATACTTGAACTATTTGAGTAGAGGAGAGAGGAAAATAAAAGTGAGCGATAAAGACGATGAGTGATTAGAGATAAATTATGTGGTTTGGGAAAGTTTTGACACTTTTTGTACTTGAAAAGGTAAGCATATATACTAGATAGTTTTGGTTGCCTAAAAAACGAAATTTTTGTGTAGGTAAGGGTATAAAACATTACACTTATGCTCCATATTTTACGTAATTTTTAAGCACATTTTTATAGTTAAAACAATGAATTACTACGTAAATTAGTACTTCTTAACCCATGTTTTTGTATGTTTGGTGGATTTAACTTGTTTGTTAGTTTTGTAGCGTTTTCAATACAAAACAACGCCTTTTTAGAGTTAATGGTGAAATCACAAGTCCAAACGGATAAAATGAAGGCTTGGAGGGAAGGAAATAGAGAATTGGGCTCAAAAGGGACTTGGATAGGCTCAAGATGGAGTTAAGAAGCCCAGAAGACGAGTTAAAAAGAGAAGAACGACGAGCAACATATGGTCGACCGAGTTCAAATGTAACTAGGTCGTGCATCCTTCACAGACGCCAAAGTGGTGCAAACGAGAAGCATTTGCTCGACCAAGTAGCTATGCAACTCTGTCATGCACTATGCAAAAGTGAAGAATGTGCATAGATGAACAGTGTTTGCTCGACCGAGTACCTAAGCAACTCGGTGATGCAAAATATCGTCTTAGCTGGACGCGTTTTGAAGTGTTTGTCCTATTTGGTCCATACTGTTGTTGTATACTCCTGTAAATACCTAAGGTTATTATTAGCCTATTATCAAGTAGTTAATCATCATTTTATCCTAAAGAACAGTTTTTATCAGCTTTTAGTATAGTTTAGCGGCAGTTTCATAGTTAGAGCAGTTTACCTAGGAGCAAGAGAAGGAGATTCACCCATCATCTTTGATCGGTGACTGTAGTACTCTGGCTCTATTTTATTTATGTTTTATCGTTACTGTATACATGAATTTATTTACGAAATTTACATTTTTATTAAATTATCTATCGAGTAGTTGGTTTATATCTTAGGGTTAGAAAGTATGTTTCAATTTTGAATGTGAATTTTATATATGATCCATAATTGCATGTCCCTATGGTTATTTATTACGTTGATGATTGACTGATGTTATGGTAGATTGATCACCTAGTCTAGCACTCTAGGATTAAGGCTATAAACGAGTTGAGCCCAGCCATAGGATGTTCATCTACTGTTCAGTTATTTCAAGTATGTTCGAACTCGGTGAAACTCTGAAATTCTTGTTCAAGCTCGACTCGAAAATTATTATTGAAGCTTGTTTTTGTTCGTGAACGCGTTTGTGAACATGTTCATTCGAGCTCATTCATGACAACTAAAAAACCTTGTTCATGAACATTAAACAACCAAGCATTTCTAAAATCCTATATAAAAAACCAAGAAAGCAAGTAAAACAAACCACATAACCAATTGCAAATATGTAACAAAAGTAATCAGTAATAATCACATAGTGAAGAAGTCAAATGCTTCACATGAAACATCAACAAAACCAGCAGCTTTTCTCACTCCTAAGTCCCATCAGCATTAGTAGACCAGTCCATCAAAAGTAAAAATAAACAAGTCTAAATGCTTCAACAAAACAACAAAAACCAGCTGCTCTTCTCACTTTAAGTCCATTATCCACCTATTGATTATAATAACATAAAAATGATCAAACACAAAATACCAAACTATTAGCTCATAACTACTTACAAGAAAGAAGAAATTCAAACTATTTAACACTAGTCACTTACAATTTAGTTCGAACTAGCAACGAGCATAGAAGAAAGACTCCAGACACAATCATCTTCAAATTTGTAGAGCATGTAGCAAGAAAATAAATTAGTAATAGCAAAAGCATGTGTGGGTATACTTAAAACTAGTGAAATTTAAAAGCAATTACCTCCAAACATATAATACCTTATGAGCAATTACCTTCAAGTTCAAGTTAGAGAAATTTCCTTCACATCTTCGACAAACTACATAAAAGATATATTACATGAAAAACATAGAGTAAGTCAATATTGTTCATATCAAATTAGACAATAAAACAACTTACAACTTACTTTTGGTTCTTTTTTTATACCATCGAAGTTCCATAACCAATTGCCACCATAAAGTAGCATCTGAATTGTATCGGTTCCTAGAGATGAGCGGTATGTGTCAATAACTCTCCCACTAACACTAAATGTTGATTCTAATGCCACTGTGGTAATAGGAATAGCCATGATGTCACAAGCCATTTTGGATAAAATTCTGAACTTCAAGTTGCTTGACTTCCACCACTCTATGGCATTGAAGCTACGAGACTCTTCTTGGGAAATAAATACCCATTCCTCTAAATAAGTATCCAATTCAGACTTTAGTTGTTGGATTGTATCGACACTCCTAATATACCTCTCATATTTTAACCTCCCTATTCAATAACTTTTCCCTTTTCTTTCTTACTAGTTACGCAACTTGTATCAACCACCATACTTGATTGCAAATCAGTTTGCATAGGTTGCTCATCATATTTTTCTTTATGTTCTTCCAGATATTCTTCATATAGCTCATGCAAATGCTCACGGACAACCTTGACTTAGTTTGTTGCTTCACATCCAAATAAATGATGGGAAATGCAAATTCAATTAGCGTCATCTTATTTCTAGGATCTACGACAACAACAATAGATCTTAAGAGATTGATATTACCCCAATATTTATTGAACTTCTTTTGCATCCTCTTCTCCATGAGTTGTAGCCACGGTTCTTCATAGAGACACTTTGTAAGAAGCAATTCTTTAACATTCAAAAGCTCAAGAATAAACAAATTTGTTCTTGGATATTCAGAACCTAAATTCATGGAATAACACAACTTTTTAATTGTATCATATTCATATATGAGTACTGAATGTCCATAAAGAATATTAGAAAATCTACAAGTTAGAATTTACCCGAGACGTTGTTGGTAATTTCATTGAAATGTACCAAAAAGGAACAAATCTCCTTAACTTTGAGCCAATCTTCATCACTTAGTAGGAGCTTATATTGTTAGTCCCTTAGAGAATACTGAGGGAATACTTCTTTGAATTCAAGGGCACATGACAACATAACATACATTGTATTCCACCTAGTGCAACAATCCAAAATCAACTTCTTATTTGGCATCTGAAGTTGTTTGCAAATTTCAGTGAAGTTGTGCAAGTGCTGAGTTGAGGCACTGATATACTTTACACTCTCTTTGATGCGTTCAATGATATCCTTAATCTCGAAAATACCATCTTGAACAAGAAAGTTCAATATGTGTGCACAACATATAATGCATCACAAAGAACCCATGCCGGTATGAGGTGGAGGCACATCAACAAAGTTCAAAACTCTTTTTTACAACTTCCAAATTGAGTCTATGAAGTAGACAATTATCATCGTATAATGTTCTGATTTGATGTTCAGATGTTCTTAGTAATGTTGATCTTGTTAACTGAATTCAACAATCCTTGCAATCTTCTCTTTTCCAAGTTGTAACTTGTCCACCAATCATTTTTTGTTGTTGCTCGAGTTATTCTTTCATGATAGGGAGAGACAGCTTGCATTAATAAGTTGAAGAGCTCATACCCAGTAAAGGAAAACGGTAGCTCATGGACCCTAATTGGTACACGTGTTTCGTGCACGCACTTTAGGGCACTTTAGTGTCATTTTAGTGTCAATAATGTGCAAAATTACGTGTATCTCATGCTTTTATATTCTCATGGGCAAAATAATGCGTTTGTGCTGTTTCTGTGCTAAGACAGGTGAAAAAGGATCGAAAAAGAACATCGAACGACCGCGGAGTCGAGGGATCGATCGAGGCAGCAAAAGGAAGGGCCAACTGAAGATCTCGGCCGAGACATGATGCAAATCTCGGCCGAGATGAGTCTCCAGGGGATTTCATGAAGAATTGCAAAGATGAAGATCTCGGCCGAGATGCAACCAAATCTTGCATCTCGGCCGAGATCAGCTTTCGACCCAAAATTCCTGAAAACCCTTTTTCACGTCTCGGCCGAGACACACTTCCGTCTCGGCCGAGATTCACTACCCTGTTTTAAAATCCTGAATGCGATTTTGCCTATTTTTTTTACTAGCACTTTCTTTCCTTATATATATATCATCCCATTCGAATTTGACCTAACCTAGAACCCATCCCCCACACATAATCAACCACTTTTCTCCATTGGAAGCAAAGGAATGGAAGGGGGTTGCTAACTTTTGGTTCTATCTATCATATTTCCATGTTTTCTTTAATTTTCTGTTATTTTATCTTTGTATTAGGTAAAATGGGTGATTAGCACCCTTTTGTTCACCCTTGATTATTGTGGAACCTTGAGTTTAAGACATTTATGTGATTATTACGGTTAATGTTACCGAAAATATTGTGTATTCAAGTGTTTTGTGTTATTTGCTGTTATTGAGTCACATTTATGAATTAATTATTGGATTGATCACCCTTTAAGGGATTTGTGAATGTGTTGCTAGAATAGGAAATTACTATCCGTAATTGTAGGATTTCCGATTCCCGTGTAGCAAACAATAGATTTATTTATTGGTGATAACACAAAGTTCAACCACTAAAACCGAGTCTGCGAGTTTTATGTTGAATTTATCTCGTTGTCCTAGTGTTTAATGCATTTGGTGATTGAATCTAAGAGAGCTTGTTCGAAGATTCGGTTAAACTGAATAGGGTTAGTCGAAGAGCTTGTTTTGATTAACTAAGATTAAGGGATAACAAGGCTATTAGAGCTTGTTAATAGTCTTGAGATAAGGGCTAGAATCACAATTGAATAGGACATTAACAATAGTTGCATAAATCGTCCAAGACCTTGGTGAAACATGATCAAGGGTGAATCGTTTTGTTATTTAAAAAAAACTAAAAACCTATAAAAGTCTCTTTATTTGTCTTTGTTTATTTAGGTGTTAGTTGTTATTTCATTAAATTTCCCCCCACTTCTTTATTGTTTTCTAGTTTATTTACATTATATTTCTTGGTCATAATAGCTTAATACATAAAGCGAAAATTGTTCGACCGTTCCTCGTGGGATCGACCCTTACTTGCCACTCTACTAGTTAGAGTAGTAGGATAAGGTTAAGTGTATTCTTCATACACATTAATTTGGTAGCAAGAAACGACGCTACCACTTAATCATATGAGATAATATCTCCCTAATCCTTGTGGCATTCAAGGACAAAAAAATCGCGACATATCAGACTCACCGAGACGACATCTGCCTGACATTGCGTTCTGTAATGTTTTCGCCGAGATTTCGCGATATCTCGCGAAAATCTCGGCGAGATATCGGCCTTCTTTCGCGTGCAGATTCTGCTGTGCATATTTGTCGGATTCTGGCGATATTTCGCCGAAATATCGCTGAAATATCGCTGAAATATCTTTTTTTTTTTTCCTTTTTCTGCTTGCAGGTTGCTGTTCGCCTGTGCCTTGCTTGCTTCTGATTTTTTTGTCCTTGCTGGTGGACAGAGGCACGAGGCTGTGCAGAGATATCAGATAATGGAGGTGTGCAGCTGTAAAGTAGTGTAAAGAAGAAGTGGAGGTGACAAATGGATTGATTGGTGTGACATTTGGAGAGATAATTTGTTCAGCATGAGTGTTCCAATATATGTGTATAAATGGAGAGCAGAGTTCATTTGTTCATTCTACAAAAATATTGACGTAGTTTAGTGAATTTTTTTATCAAATACCGGGTAGTAGAGAGATCGAGATATAAATAGGCGCAATAGCATTTTTGCAGTTGAATAAGAATTGTCTATCCAGTCTGAAGGTCGTGAAGAACAACGGTAATTTAATTTATGTTACCATTTTTTTTTATTTCAGTCTTTCCGGTTCAGTTATACATATTTGTATATAATTCTTCAATCAATTTTAGTCTCAATCGTCTAGCCCTTTTGTTGAGACAATTGAAATAATTGTGACTCCGTTGATTAACCCGTTTATAATTCATATCAATAATCAAGATTTAAATTCTGCCAAATCTCTAAAATCAGAACTATACACAAAAAAACGACCCTAATTTAGTAGAATTGGAATAATTAACCCTATAATTTATTTACAGAAAATTATCATCTTTAATAATAATTTATGTCTCAACTTATCGTAACAATTGTGACTCCGTTGATTAACCCGTTTATAATTCATATCAATAATCAAGATTTAAATTTTGCCAAATCTCTAAAATCAGAACTATACACAAAAAAACGACCCTAATTTAGTAGAATTGGAATAATTAACCCTATAATTTATTTACAGAAAATTATCAATAGGGGGAACTTGTGCGTTGGAGTCTATTTATGCAGAAGGACTCTTGCTTCTATGTAGCTAGTGGTCTTGCTCTTTCTATGTAGCTACTTTTTATATTATTTAATTTATTTATATACATTTAATTTATATACATTTAGTTTTTTCTTAAAGTTTGGTCAATCACTTAATACATTTAATTTATTAGTTTTTTTGTGCAAAATATAATCTTCCTTTTATTCTTAAAAACAACACATATGCATATTGATATATTCATATATATAGAGAGAGAGAGGGAGAGAAAGGGTGTATTTTGTGAATGAGTTTAAGTTTCACCATAAATATTTTATTAGTAATTTTGTAAATAAATAAAAATTACGTAATAATTATTAGAATTTCAATTGAGCTCCATAAGAAACCAACATTAAATTTCAACATTGAAATTCATTTCATTTACTAGAATTGGACAACATAATAATGTTATAAACTGTGTAGGTGGAAACTAATGGCGAGCGGAAGCGATGCTGGTGATCGCAGGTCTTCAAGACTTGACTACGCTTGGAGGTACGCTACTGCCGTTCCAGGGAATAAAACCGCTACCGTTTGTAATTTTTGCGGAGTCCAAAATTCCGGGGGTATAACCAGATTCAAATATCATCTTAGCGGTACGGATCCAGAAAAGAACGTTGCACCGTGTAGGAAAGTCCCACCAGATGTGAAGAAAGAAATTCGTCGCTTAATTATTGCAAAAAATATGGCCAAAGGGAAGAAGGCTGAAAAAATAGGTGATATAAGAGCAGAATTGCGACAGGGACTCACCCGGGGAGACGAAGACGAAGACGAAGACGATGACGACGATGATGAATACATCGCATGTCCGCCAGATCTTACACCGGAGGAGCGAAGCGACTACCGTGCCGCTGTTAGAGCGTCGAAGGCGAGTGAGTGGGAGAGGGAACAGACGAGACAGTATGGTGGCAGCAGAGGAGGTAGTTCGAGTATGCGCTCGGGATCACAACCTACCCAATTCCGTCGTTCACAGAGTGGTCGATCAACCCACTTCGAACCTTGTCCGGCCCCTGCACTGTACAAATCCGCTGATGCACGTCAAAAGAGGATAAAAAGTATGTTCTCTGGTACCAACTTAAAGGAAAAGTTGGGCAAGGCCATCAGTAAATTTTTTATTTACGATAATTTACCGCCGAACAAAGCTTCGTCACATCACTTCAAGAATATGATTGCTTGTGCTCAAGACGTAGGGCCGGCTGTTGCAACCCCTACTCCATATGAGATAAAGCACAAGTATCTAGACGCGGAGTATGAGGAAATGCAGGAATACGTCAGAACCCAAAAGAAAAAATAGGAGACGTATGGCTGCACAATTATGGCGGATGGATGGACCGGGCCGACGAAGCTGTCCATAATTAATTTTATGGTTTACAGTAAGGGGACAACGGCGTTTCTGAAATCAGTGGATGCATCGAACCGGATAAAAGATCACAAATACATCTATGAGCTGCTCAAGGACATTGTGAAGGAAGTCGGGCAGTCCAGAGTTGTGCAAATTGTTACAGACAATGGATCGGCCTATGTGAAAGCCGGAAGAAAGCTACAAGAGCGCTACAACTTATACTGGACTCCATGCGCTGCTCATTGTATTGACCTTATCTTGGAAGAGATCGGGAATAGAGATAACGTCAAAGCGGTCATTGTAGCTGCGAGGCAAATAACCAACTTCATATATAACCACGGTTGGTTACTTGCGCGTGTGAGGGAGGTATGCCAATGTGATATTGTTAGACCCGGAGCGACACGTTTTGCCACTAACTATATCGCCTTGGAGAGTTTGTATAAGAAAAAATCGCCCCTGAAGCAAATTTTCACCAGTGATGAATGGGCAGCCAATAGACTCAGTCGTACGAAAGTTGGCATAGAAGTAGAGAAAAACGTGCTTGATCATTCGTTTTGGGAAGGAGTGCAACACGCAGTTGCTTTATTTGAGCCAATATATCAAGTGCTCCGAGTGGTTGACACAGAGGTCGTTCCAACTATGCCAATCTTGTACGATCTGATTAAGGTAATGAAAGAGAAAGTCCAATCACTAAGATCTACGCAGTGGGTGACTAGGATTATTGAGTCCAGGTGGGACAAAACACTATCTCACCCACTCCACGCAGCAGGTAATAAAGTCCATAATCAATTTTTTATTTTTAACTTTAAACCTTGATTTTGCAATGATTCACTGACATTTCCTAAACAATATTTGATTAATTTTCGTAGCATACTACCTTAACCCCAAAACCCAGTACCAGCCCGGAGTTGGCGAGGACACAGACCTTATACAGGCAGTCCTTCGTGTTTATGATAAGCTATATCCCGGACCCACGGGGGTTGCCGATTTTGGGAATGAGGTAACGTTAACGCAACTGAAAATCAATATCGAATTAGTGACTTAATCATTGTTGATCTTTCATTTCGTGCAGCTAATTTATTTCCGCGATGCAAAAAAATCATTCGGAAACCGAACCGCTGTAGCTGCTCGAAATACTATGGCGGCATGTGAGTTTATTTTAAATTTGTTTTTAATTTGGTTTAGATTGCATCAACCTAAAACCATTCAATTTATTGACCTAAATCCTTATTTGACAGCTGACTGGTGGGTTATGCACGGTAGTTCAGCACCAACACTGAAAGGGTTAGCCGTTAGAGTACTGGCGCAGACTGCATCATCTTCCGCATGTGAGCGAAACTGGAGCACGTTTGCCTTGATACACACTAAACAACGAAATCGTCTTGCTTATCTAAAACTCGAGAAGCTCGTATTTTGCTACTACAACATGAAGTTAAGAATACGAGATTTGGAGGCTGAAGCAGATAGGGTTGCTGAGCAAGAATTCATAGATTTAGTGGACATCACCGGTGAAACCGACAACGAAGAGGGTGATCAGCTCTATCAATGGATTCGACCAGCACACCTAGACGACGAAGCAGGCAATCCTGATCCTCAGGTCGCTGAAGCGGCAAGCGAATTCGGAATTGATGTGGATCAGGTAATGCGTGATGAAGTGGGTGTATCAAGTAGTGAAACACAGACAGGGAGCTCCACAGATGAAGACGGAAGTAATGACGATGGGAGTAGCGGTGGTAGACGTAATGATGACCATCAAGATTATAACCTAAGTCCAAGGGAAATGAGTCCATTCACTGTTGAAGGGTTGTACACACACTCTACACAAGATGCAGATCACGGAAGTAAGGCTGGGGGTCCAGGGATCGGTGCTATTGGGAAAGATTTCACGAGCAGACGGGGGCGGAACCGAGGAACAAGCTCAAACGCAGACTTTGCTTCCCTCTCGTCGAATTTTGACTCGATGAGTGTGAGCACCGATCGGGAAGATCTGTATCCTAATTTATTTCCACATAGAATAGCAGACAGATCCCGAGATTCAGCCTGGACTGATCGTAGCCCCCTTGAGGACACAGCCCCTCACGTGATTTATGAAGAACAACAGTACAATTCTTGGGTAAATCCGAATTATCCAGTATATGGACAGACAGTTGGACGAGACGCTTCAACATATTTATATTATCTTGATGATTATCTTCAAAATTACGCTAACTCCCTTAGCTGGTACCACTATTGTAATTACATCGATAACCAATACTCTCAGGTTGAGCCTCACCGGAATTCATTTTGGTGTTAGGAGGTAGTATTGTATGATGAAAATAGTTCATAATGGTAATCCCATCAGCGGACAGCGTATATAATGTTTATTCTTTATCGAATAGGTGTAAATGTGTGTATTTTGATCTATGTTACTCCATTAGAAACTAGAATTAAGCTATTTTATTGACAATCTAACAAATATAGTGATAAATTAAGTGTTTTAATACATTTTACGCCGATTTTCAGAAAATTGCACCGATATTCCGATATTAATCGATATCTCACCGATATCTCCGTAAATTGAAAGACCAATATCTCCGCGAATACCGATTTTTTCGTCCTTGGTGGCATTATACTTCCATTTTTGAATACCGCTCACACCCCACAATCTAGCTGATGATGGAAGCACACAAACATTGTGTTGCCCATTCATGACTAATTTATACTTTATGAAAGTCTCTAAATGTCTTGTGAATTGTGTTGTTGCACCTGACTTTTTCTTGACCATGTGGATCCTACAATGTTTGCAAACAATTTTTTTCTCCCCATTCCTAAGTGTCACTTCTTTGAATTCTTACCAAATAGCTGATATTTTCTTCCTAGGCCTCCTCACATAATTACTAGGCTTGGGTTCTTCAGTGTTCTTCTAAGATAGGAACATCATCCTCCATAATAGAAACATGACTTCCACCACCCATCTTTGCAAGCTGTCCAATCCAAAATATTACAATAAGGTGAAAAATAATTCAAAATCCATGTATAAGAATATGTAGAATAATAGTTTCATAAGCATCATTTCATTAATTTGATGGAAAACCAATATTTATAAATTTCTTTTTGATAAGAAACAAAAATATTTATAAATTTGATAACATGACAAATAATAATTTTACAAGCAACAACAAAATCCTCCATCATTTATTTTAATTCATCAGCAACAACAAAATCCTCCCTCATTTATTTCACATTCAACAACAACAAAAAACACCCTAAATATAACAATAACGAAGGCTAAGCTACAACAGAAAAATCCACTAACAGTTATAACCTTCTAATCAAATATTTCAACAACACAAATATATACTAAACTCAAAGCAAGACTAAGCTACAACAAAATAACCCACTGACGTTTATATTAAATTCTTGAAGTGGGTTTTGTAAATAATAGAAGGTTGTCATGAATTAAAAAATCTAACTATGAACATATTAAGCACAAACAATATGGAACTCAAAATTTAAAAGTCTTAGCAAGTAGAAACTTATTGAAAATCACGCAGAAATGCGAAAAAAGTGGGTGTGATACTGATCAACTACAATCCGATGAAGATCTGGAAAGATCTAGAGCAGATCTTGTGGAAGAGCTAGATCTAGCGCAAGCTCCAGAGAAAAAAACTGAGAGGAATGGTGGATTTTAGCTTGGGTTGTTCCGTGGCGCAGAGGAAGAAGAAATGGGTTGTTCAGCGGCGTTGAGAAAAATGAGAGTATTTTAGGGTTTGATGATCCTATTTCTTTATACTCCCTTCTTGGATATTAATAAAATATATGTATGTAATTCTATTTTAAGTGGTGTAACTTTTGCATTATTTATTTCTTATTAAGACTAGATAGTAAATAAGTAACATACCTAAGATATATTATTATTATTATTATTATTATTATTATTATTATTATCATCATCATCATCATCATCATCATCATTAATCGAGTTCGAACAAGTTTGTTCGCGAGCTATTAGCAAACGAGCTATATGATGTTCAAACTCTGTTCGTTTATGAACCAAGCTAAAAAAATTATTCATTTATATATATGATTAACTAAATAAACGAACATGAATGAGCACTAACCGAGCTTGTTCACGAATTATTCACCGAAAACTCTATTCGTTTACAGCCTTATCTAGAATCACATACCCAAGATACAGGAAGATGAGGGTATTGATGGCCAAACAAAACATGACATAATATATATACTAAGATACTAGCAGGCTAAGGGTATAATGCGGGGGTATTACCTAGGTTCTTTTAGGTGCCTCATCTGGGAGGTTGTTTGATGTCTATAATCCACACCTTAGGTGCTCCAGAAGGGGATTTAAGATGCATGATCACGAAGCCTCATAAAAATATGAATATATTTACGTGTTTGCATGTGCAGTTATCTATGGTCGCACGATAATTGACTCTGAGATCGACATCATAAGATAGTCTTGTATCATTAGTTAAGTCTCGTTATTTAATTACTTGCTATTAGACATTAGTTGTTAATTAGTTATTCTCTTATTATTGTCTTAGGGTCTAGACAGTTAGTAAGTAGGGTAACCACCACACCAATCTGATAATCGATCTGCTTAGATATTTTAGTACTAGGATCATTGTACTAATTTTGCTAGATTACCTATACTAGTCCTTCTATGATACGATCTTATTTGCCACTAGTTGCTACTACATCACACACTTGCGGTATAGCTAATAGAAATTAGAGTAATCACTTGAACTGGTGGCTAAGCCGGTTTGACCATAGGTCCGGTTCCACAAATACTACTTAATGCTATTATGCGAAAATATAATCCAGAGATAAAAGTAATGTTCATGAAAAATAATATTTCACAATAAATATTTCAACGGATAAATACTTGAGCTTCAAAGTTTATTAAATAATAAAAATAAACTTTCAAAAATCTGAAGTACATAAGACTAAATCACGGAAAAGTGGATGGATTATTGTAATAAGTATTTATTCCAAAATGAATTTATATTAATGGGGGCTAGTAAAAAATTACAAATCAAATTCAGCTAAAAAGGGAAAAGAGGTCAAAAGGGGGAAGGTTTCGTATAACGGGTATTTGTACATTAAATTAGGTATTTAAAATAATGAATATTTATAATAATTTAAAATTGATTTATTCCCAAATTATAAAATTAGGAGTACTTTTAGCTAGGAAGCATGAGAGATGTCCTCTAGTAGACTTCCAGTCAGCTAGATAGATGTTACCTTCCAGTTCCTGTGAGTTTTATTTGGTTGGACTTGACATCTCTTACCAAGAATTTCCCTTGTGTGAACTCCATAGAGTGTCCCTTATTGCAGAATTGACTTATACTCAGTAGGTTGTACTATAAGCCTTCAACAAAGTAGACATCTACTCTGTTAACTTTGCCTTTAGAGAAAGTTACCACACATTTATTGATTACTTTGTCATGTCTCTAAAGAACACCTTGGGTCCTCTGCAATGTTTGAAAATTTTAAGGGATTTCTTGTTGCCAGTAATAAGTCTAGCACATATGTTGTCAATGTACTATATATCACTGTGTCCAGTAGGCAACTTGACCTACAAATTATCAAGAAGACTTAGGTACCCATTGCTTAATGGGTCCTTGATTGTTAGTCTCTCTTGAAACCCATACTTTTCCTTTAGCAAGATCATTGCTCTAAGCTTTACTTATACTTTGACCATCAAGCTGTTTTTGGGCCAGCTTGCTTGTTGTACACCTTTGAAAGTTTCCCTTTGGTTGGTGAACTTAGAGCGAGTTGTTTCCTAGGTTTGAATGAGCTTTAACAGTTGCATTTAGCCTTTTGTGGAAACTTGTTAGCAACATGTTTAGTCTTCTGATATACATACTTGGGTTGTTGTAGGTAGTTGCTGCAACCAGTAGCGTGAGCTTGCTGCAAGCATTGGCTTCCTACAACACTGTTGCTAGTTTGACTACAACATGACTTCCCCTTGTCATATTTTCTTCCTGATTCCAGACTTGAAGCACCTATTGAGATACTCTAGATCCTTCTAGGTTTAACTTCTTGCTATTGGGGGAGCTCTTATGTCTCTTTCGTCCTCTTTACTGGAACATAGTGAGGGTACTTGCTATGACCATTAGAAATTTTGTCAGAGAAACCTATCTCTGTCATGTCAAACATATTTCTCTGAACATTCAGTATCACATCCAGATTACGAGATGATCTACTGAAAGACATGATGGTTGACATTAGTTCCTTTTTCTTCTTTTCTCGAAAGATTAATCATTCCTTCAACTTACTTACTTCCTCTTGGAGAAAGCTACACTCGGTAGCTTCAGCTGTAAAATTTTCAACTTCAGTTGTAAGCATTGCATTTTCTCAAAGAATTTGCATGTTCTCAGCTTTTAGCTCTTCATATGATTGCTTGACTAGGTCAAAGTCAATCATAATCTGTCTGAAAGAAATAAGTAAGCTTTCAGAATCAACATTCTCAAATCTTGAAGAGGTACTGGGAGAATTACCTCTGCAGGATTGTCATCTTGTTTTTCCATGAGGCAAACAAGTGATTCGCTATCAGAATATGAAGAATCATTATCGAGTCTAAATCCACACAACTTGTAGTCTCTCTGTTCGCCTATTTTATAACCTAACGATCCGCAAGTGTACGGGTGCAAGTATATATAACGGCAAGCAAGGTCGATCCCACAAGAACTGACTTAATGACTAGTTTGATACTCTAAATATCCTAAAACACTCCTAACTAAGCTCTCAATTGGAATGATTCTAGTATTAAATTAATTTTACTAAACTATTACTTAACACTTAAATTCAAGAATAAGAAAACAATTTATCAAATACTCAAGATTGGAAGACAAATTCTAGAGAATTGATTTCAGAATTAACTAAGTATGACAATCTAATTATTCTAAACTAGCAATGATTATTATCGTTATTAGATGGCACTTATATATATATTAATTCTCCTTTCGAAGCAATTAACTTGTAGATTCATTATCCCTAGCCACCTTTTCAAGTCGACTAGACCTAATGAACTCCTAATCGATCTTAGACCAATGCCTACGCACTTATTTCACCTCCTTTCAGAGCGCTCAACAAATACGCTATATGATGTCTTTCCATTCACAAATTCCTCCTTTCAAAGCCAACTTATGAATTATGTAGAAATAGTTAAGTGATCAAATTAACTATTCATGAAAATAAATCACAACACATAGATAATGAATAACAATCATTAACTAGAACAGAAAAACTTCAATTAATCAAACATCGCTAAAACCTACTTTCAAAACCCTAGAATAATAAAGAACTACTCACTCATGTTCATATTCATAGCACAAATATGTTCATAGACAAACATGATTTGAAATACAAAAATGAGAAAATGAATAAGCACCCTAATTGTCGTCTTGATCTTGATCCTTTGATGTTTCTTTCCTCTTCAATATGTCTTGTAATGATCTCTCACTCCCTTTTTCGAGTTTGGGAACCTTCTTATATAGCTAAGGCTAAATTGGGCTCAAGATGGGCTCAAAATCATAAAACGCGCACATTCAGTTTTGGACTCGGAAAGCTGCCTCGACCGAGTTGGGTAAACTCGACCGAGGCAGAATCCCCCTCGACCGAGTTGTAGTCTCTGACCAATTTCACGTTTTGCTCTTCATTTCTCACTCGACCGAGTTTCTAAACAACTCGCCCGAGTCAGACTTTCTGACCATGCTTCAACTCCTCTTTGCTATTTACGACTTTTCTTGGTCGCTTTTCATTCGAACCTTGCCCAAACGGACTTTTTGGCCTTTTTATACCTGAATAACACTAAAACAAGCAGAAACACGTCATCTAGCCCAAGATGGATTTTAATCACTTTTCGCCCAAATACACATGCATATGTCACAAATTACGACCTTTAATTGACCCAATATACATGTAAAACTAGCATGTATCACTCGCTCGAGGCAAGAAGAATCGCCTTGATTGCTTCAGTGCCACTTAAGAGTTCCTTCAGCTGAGCTTTCTCAAACACCCTCAAGATACTTGTACACTTTAGGATATAGACATTCCTTTGTAAAGTGTCCAAATCTTCTGCAGTTGAAACAAAGATCTCCAGCTTCCTTAGTCATCTGTGAAGGTTCTGAGGTTTGGCATATTGTGGCTTGGAGGTGTAATTTCTGGGATGCTTCTTCATGGACCATGTGAAACGTTTCATGAGTAGAGCCATTTTACTTGGCTTGAACTCCTCCTCAGCTGTAACCTGTAGATGCTGCTGGGGTATGATGGTGGATACTGGAACCATTTGGAGTTGCTGCATTGAGCTGCTTGCTACTAAGGCTTTTGTGACAACACAATTCTCTTCTTCTTCTACCCTTCCCCATTAAATGTCATATTCAAAAGATTTGAGGTTATATGAGAGTTCATGGATGCTATTTTTTATTAGTGACACGTCGGTTTCTAACCTAGTGTTCCGCAAGTGTACGGATGTAGGTGTAGTAATGATTATCAAGGTCGATCCCACAAGGAATAGTTTTAGGTAGTTCGATACCTCAATACTCTAGGAATGTCCTAACTAGATACTAAGTTGTAAAAGGTTGATTTAAACAAAAACTAAGGAATTTAACAAATAACTATGTAACTTATGACTTGGCAAACAAAAATAACTAACAATCAATGAGAAAGGGTATCCTTCGATTTTCAGGATATTACTTCAATGCTGAATATGATTAACCTATAGATTTACCAATTCTAGTGTTTATTAGGCGGCACAACAATAATCTAACCCTTCTCTCGAAGCGATTAAACCGTTGATTAATTAAGCTAATTACCCTCTCGAGTCAATTAAACCTAATAACTCCCAAACGATCCTAAGCCACGGCCTACACAGTCATAAACAACTGCGCTCTATGCCATAAGTCTGATAACAATTCCCTCCTCTCGAAGCGGAATTGCTAAACTAAATTACTAAATCTAGGTGATCAAGCTAAATCTAGTTATAAGCACAAACATAGAGATACACACATAAAGAAAGGAATTAATAAATTAAATCATAATCAAAATATTGTCATAATAATCCCTACTCTCTAACCCTAGGACACGAATAGCTTAGCTACTCATGCCTAGAAATAATCCAATACAAAAGTCTATAGAAAACATTGTAAAAGATTAAACTAGGAAAGAACGACTAAACCCGGATGAATCCGTCTCGATGATCTTCGCCTTCTTTGTCCTCCAAGACTTCTTCTAGGTAGAATGATGATGTAATTGATGTTCTTGATATTTTCTATCCGATTCCCCCTGATTTCTAAAGCTTGAGGTCCTTTTTATAGAGTTGGAGACGAATCCTTGGAAAGATAGGATCAAAATTCTATTAAAATTAGGAAATTCTCGTAGGAAAGGCTTTCTGACACGGCCGTGTTGGCATTGTGACGCGGCCGCGGCCGTTTTGCCCGAGCAGATTTTTAGGTCTGACTTCCAAGCCATTTTTTAGGGTCTTCCGGTCATTTTTGAGATTTGTCTATTTCAAGCAAAGTTGTAGGCCTTTGAATCAGCTTTATAAAGCCACCAATTTAACCTCAATCAGAGTTGTATATCTCAAGATATGGCCAAAATACTAAAGATGTGTCGAGCTGACAAAAAACTTCAGTTTTGGCTCAATTCTGACGCGGCTGTGTTGGTTATTGACGCGGCCGTGTTGGTTGGCAAGTGCGTTTTCCCATATTCTAGGCCACTTTTGACGCGGCCGTGTTCATATTTGACGCGGCTGTGTTGGCCCTTTTGCTCCTTTAACTCCCTTTTCATCCGTTTTAATCCTATTTGGCTTGTTCTTCGAACTTCATCCAAATGGAATAAAATTATCTAATTAACTTCAAAACAAGTCGAAACACGTCAAATGACCCAAATATGATTAATATAAATAAATGCCGCTCAAATATGCACGTAAATGATATAAAATATGATCCTAAATCGTCCTGAGGACATACATAATTAACGTGTATCAATTAGCTTCTCTAAACTTCTCATTGAAATAGTTTGTACATCCCATTCCGAAGTGAGTGATCATAGCAGCTTGGTGTTTATCTTCTACTGGGTGTAAACCTTCCCAATAGAAACCAGCTCGTTGATAATAGCTGTGTATCTAGCATCTATCTCGTTTAGAGAATCCTAGTTTTTCCTTGAAGAGCTCGAAACTTAGGGTTGTTGTAGCCACCATGTTCTCACATAATAGAGTTGATCCTACACAAATCTCTCTAATCAAATCTCAAATATCCTTAGCAATCTTGCATGCCTTGACCTTACTAAAGGTTCCTTTGTCCAACGTGGCAAAGTGAACGTTCTTGGCTAGGTTGTCCAAATTAGACCTCTTTCAGTCATCAACAATTCATTCATGATGTGCTTTTTCAATCATGGAAGAAGGTGTTGTGCTAGTTCACCTTCCACTCTAACACCATTTTTCACCTTCATGATTACTGGTGGACCTTCAGTAATGACTGTCCAAATTTCATCGTGAATGGATGAAAGATGTGCCTGCATCCTAAGAGCTCAGTCCTCATAATCCTCAAAGGAAAACATAGGAGCTTTATTTGAAGAAGTTTCCATTGTTGTAACTTTTGAAGAAAACAAATGGATATGGTTAGTTAACAAAAAACGATTGGTGTGTGAAATCAACCGCCCTGATACCACTTGTTGATCCTCAATGGTAGATGTTTGGGGTTGCGGATAAACCTATAACTATATCTAATTCTTTTTTCAAATGTGAGCAGAAAGTTATCTACAACAGTAAGTTCCTAGAGAGTAGTAAGCGTACCACAGACTGTTCTTATTGACCCTTACATCAAGCAATGTTCAAAGAGTCTTTTACGCAACAGAAATATGTCAAAGTTTTTTCGTATGCCAATGCAGTTTGTAGTATGTTACATAGTAAATAAGATATGAAAATACACAACAAATTTTGTAGTGGTTCGAAGGTGGGGGTAATCCTTACTCTTCTCTCGCCAAGGAAAATTCACTAAGTTGTTCACACAGTATAATCTTAGTTACAAACAATGTCCAAGTCCAACTTGTCACCTTCCAGTAGGTTTTGCTTAGCCTCGGAAGGCTAACCCTCTACTATACAAGTTCCTCATAACTAAAGCTACTCTAATTTGAATCCCTGATCCAACAGAAGACTACCCGTTAAAATCCACTTGTTAGATAAGGCTTATGAAAGTGTTTTCTTCAACTAGAAGTTGCCTCTAAACTTGAAGATCAGTTTGAGATGTGGGCAAGCTTTCTTGGCAAGAAGGACTAGGATTGAGAATGAACTTTCTGAGAGCAAGCTTGATTTGATTTTGAGAGTTTATTGCAGCTTAAGAACTTTTCTTGAGTTATAGTTGATAATTGTGTTGTTGCTACTTTGCTCTTTCCCTTTACTCACACTTTTAAATATTGTGAGTAGTGGTTGCTTTGAAAGCTCAGAAGTTGATAACTGGAAAGTGGTAAGTAAAAGTAAAGTTTCAATACTTTTCTCGTCCTCAGTCTCGTTTTATTTATAACTGTTGGGATTCATCCTTGTTGAAGAGATGTGGAGATTCCCTTGAAATTTAATGTTCATCAAACTACTTCTAGCCGTTGTTATCCTTGTGTTGAGAGTATGTCAGAGTAGGTGAGACTTCTTGTTAGTGTTGCAAAGTTGCTTTTGCTTTCTTCAGAACACGTGTATCCAACCTTGTTTAGTCAGTACAATAATCGTTTCTTGTCTCTACTGGCTATATCTTTTAGTCTTGTAACTTCTTACTTTGACTTGAATAAATCTCTGTTGACATGGTTGTTATTATGTTATACGTCTTGTTGTATGATCCTGCTTTGATTAAGTAGTTGATCTCCTTACAACAAACTTTGTTGTATGACTTTTTAAGCGCGAGTCTTGTGTTGTATTCCCTTTACAACTTCTGCACCATACTTTCTACAGCGGACTTTGTGTTGTATGTTGCTTGATGATTTTGTTGTAGTTATGTAATGTGAATCCTGCCTAAGTAGAACTAACCCCCTCTATTTAGGGATTACAAAATATTTGGGAGCACTAGTTCCTACCTTACAACAACGTTTTGTCATTATAAAACTATACGTAAATTTTCTAACAATATAGTTGTAACAAGTTTGGGTTTGCAGGAATCCCATGGAGACACATGTTGATATACTTCAGAGTCAAAACAATTGTTTGAGTTACCTGAGAAGTATATCAAGCATACATGCACAAAGAATGCAAAAGTGAGAGGGGTAATTTATAAAATGACACATGATTAATGAAATTGAAGGTGTACCCTTGGTGATGTGTCGTGTAATGTTGTCTCCTGCAGCTACATTATTAGTGGATGATGCATCCTTAACTGATGTTGGCACTGACCTTATACTAAATGCTTTTGTAAATTTAGATATCAGAATGAGGGAAATCAACAGCGGTAGAAAATTGAACCCATAATGTGCAGAAGGAAAAAATATTGAAGAATATGAATTTTTCAACGGTCTCTCAAACTTGAGAACAAAGAGATGTGGAAAAAGACTCAAGTCATCAAAGGAAAATAAAATTTCGAAATGAAGATTGTGCCATGGATGTGGACTTGGACAATCACATGACAAGCACAATTGTGCAAACTGCACGACAAATATTAATCAATTTTATGTGGTTCAAGTCATTTTAGATCTCTATTAGCTATGGAAAAATGATAATAGCTTTGTATTCATTTGTATATTGTGCATATTTTCATTGTAGATGATTATCTGAACACTTATGATGATCTTATTGAAAGTGAAAATGACTAAGTTTATGTTAAAGGTAAATATGAAGTGTGATGACTTTTTAATTCTAATAAGTTTAATGCTATTTTATTCCCTTCAGGTTCTGATAAAGTCAAATAACAAGAGTATATTTTGAATTGAGTTTTTGTGTTCTAAGCTTAGTTTGTGTAAAGGCACAATCAACGACTTCAACGTCATTCTTATATTATTTTAACTATTTGTCTTTTGGTTATGCTAAAAACATATTTTTTGGGCATTTAGCATCAAGAATTTATCAGATTCATGTTTTTTCTTAATGATTTATTTCTCTATGGCTAATGTTAGTCCAACCTTTATCAATCAGTGTGACATATTTAAAATTTATCATAATTTAATTTAAAAAATTTAGTAGAGAGATGTGCCAAGCAAAAGTAACAGATGAAATCATCTTGGCAAAAGAAAAAAAAAAGATTATGGGATAGTGGAAAAAACTGATTTTCCGAAGTCACATACAGGTTCTATTTGTTATTAAATTCATGTTTTTCTTAATGGTGTGTTTCTTTATGGCTAATGTTAGTCCAACCTTTATAAATTAGTATGTTATATTCAAAATTTATCATAATTTAGTATTAAGATTTTAGCAAACTGAGATGTGAATCAAAAGTTGCAGATGGCATAATTTTGGCAAAAACAAGATTATGGTTCAGTGAAAAAAAAGTCCCGTGCAGATCTCTATTTTGCTAAGGGGAGAATATCCATGGAAAATATATGTAGCGGTTTTATAAAAAACGCACTAGTTGCTTCCAGATCACATATATCTTCAAATAAATTTTTGAACCTGTTTGTGAAATAAATTTGCGAAAAGACTTTGGGTTTTGAAAACCGTGATCTATTTGAGCAAAAATGTGTCAATAAGCTATGCTTTATAAAAACCATTGCATCTATGAAGTCCATGAGCACATATTTTTGTGCAAATAGACCATGGATTAAGCAAAAATTGTAGTTACAACCCTGAACGACTACAATTAAAAAAAAAAAATGAGAGTACATAGAGTGTAATCTAATACCAACTTTTTTGTAGTGCATGCATACAAAGGAGCGTACAAGTACAATATATGAGAACCACATATCCATGAAATAAACCCAATCATAAAAAACTAGTAAGTAATTCAACAAGTCACAAAGCAACCATAAACTCAATAATAGGTTACTCCAAACCTTGGAAATTAAGACTACCACTGACACATAATGGAAGAGAGACCTCAAAATCAGGAAACCAAACACTAATCTTTCTTAATATAAAAGCAGAATGGTTGTGGACGCATGCCTATCTGAGGTTATTTTTCTGGAATACAATTAATTCGCAATTATAAAACAATCTATCTCCTTATGTAAAAGGCATGCGACTAAAGCAGCAGACAATCAAGTAATTTTATTTCACTTTTCCTTCTCTTTTCAGTTTTCCACCAAAATTTAAAACACTATTCGTCTCAACACCATTTTTCATGAACATTATATCAAATTAATATTCACTATCATCAATTTAACATCCATATTATTTAAGTACATAGATAAAAATACTGTTTATAAATTAGTTTTTATGAAATTAAATTGGATATATTTTGAGATTTAAAATATTTTATATAAAATAAAGTACTCCCTCCGTCCCAACTTAACCTGCCTACTTGCCATTTCGGTTCGTCCCACCTTAACCTGCCAGCCCATAAATGGCAAAAAAAGTCAATATTTTTTATCCCTACTTTTCCATTTTATTACAGGAATGCCATTAAATTATCAGCATTATTAAACTAAACTTATTACTCTAATTAGACTAAACATATCTTTTACTCTAATTATAATTAACTAACAATTTATCCCAGCCCACTATCTAACCCTAAATCACTATGGATCTCAAACTCACTGCCCCCTCTCTCTCTCTCCCTCTCTCTCAAGAAACTCTAATTGTCCCACCGTCTCTCAATCCCCCAAATCCACAATCTTCTCTGCCATCTATAATAAATCCCTTCGGATCTTTGTAGACCGATGCTCGATCTATGTTACTGAGTTATTTTCTGTCCCATTGGTTCGTTTTTTTATCTGGAGGTAAAGTGGATCTTGAAGGTGTTTTGCAGCGATGGAGGAGGGGAATCTTATGGATCTGGAGTCTTCCGAGTCAGGGGGGTTCGTGTGGGATTCCGAGGAGTCACTCGTTCCAAAAAGTGAGCTCGATGCGCCCGGGAATGCTCTCCCTTCTGGGATTGAGGGATCCCCCTGCCGATCTCCAATCTTGGACGATCATGAGCTTTTCCGGTTCTTCTACTGGTTTTTGGCTATATGGGTCCCCTTGGTGCGAAGGTTTAGGTTTTCTAGCCTAAATCTTCCTGCATGCTTGAGTTGTTGCCTGTATTGTTAGTTTTAATGGTGATGGATCTGTTTTCTGGGGCCTGTGATGCCCCTTATCTTGTTTGCTTTGCCATTCGTTTATTTGATGGATCTGTTGGGCGTGTGGGCTAATCTGTTCTTACTGTTTTTGGACGATTTGCTTGTTGTTCTTGGTATTTTCTAGGCTTGTGATGCCCCTTATCTTGTTTGCTTTGCCATGTGTTTATATGATAAATCTGTTGGGCGTGTGGACCAATCTGTTTTTACTGTTTCTGGATGATTTGCTTGTTGTGCTTGGTATTTTCTGGGCCTGTGTGCCGACCAAATGAGATGTACTGATGTTTTGGGCTGTGCTGATGCTTGGCTTGAATTGGTCAGTTTTGTTTAGGTCAATTGGATGTAGTAGCTACACATGTTCAGTGTTGAATATGTATATGCTGCCATTCAATTTTTGGTCGCCTATAATGGTCCCAAAGATGAAATCTTTCTGAGGGACCGTGTGGGGAAAAAAATCTGAAATTTGATGAATTTTAAAGTCTGGGGCAGACTTTCTGATGCTGAATTGTGTCAAAAGATTGAGTTTTTTTGGTTGCTTAGGCTTAGTTATTGGATGCAGTAGCATTACATGGTTATTTACTAAACATGTAATTGTTGCAATTTTGTGATTTAAAAAATGGTCCCTATGATGAAAATTTCCTGAGGGAACATAAAAGAAAAATTGAAAAACGACAACTGTTTTGTAAAAATGAGGTTGCCCAATTTAGTGATTACGTTGAGTGTGATTGATGTGAAATAAAAATTGGATGTGGTGGCTTTCATTGGTCAGTTTTGTTTCAATTTATGCTGCCATTCAATTTTTCTTGGGGCCATAGCCATGTTTCCCAGTGATTGAATTTTTTTCTGAGGGAACACATAAAAAAAAAAAACCAAAACTAATTTCCGTAATTCTAATGCATTCAATATGTTCAACTGTTTACAGTTTAAGCAAAATAACCACATCAAGTGTGTTTACACTGTAAACAATTTACCAAAATATTTTTTGACTACTAAAATAACTTTACATATACCCCAAGTTACTAAGGATGGTCCCAATTTCCTCATCTTCTATAGCATCTTCATTTGCAATTAGATACTCAATGGTCTCCCTCACTAATTGCTCATCAACTTGAATTGTTTGCGGTAGTGAATCCATCCTTGATAAAGCATCTTTCTCAATGTGAGGCACTTTGTAATTGTTTCCGCCTTTCACCTTGAGGATTTCTGTCAAACAAGTTTGTAGTGTGATGAAAATGTTGTTTAACTTTGGATGCTCAAGTTCTTCAAAAGATTGAAGAATGTTTGCAACCAAGTCATCAACATTGTAGTTGCGGGTGTCAATCTGCAAAGATTCAATTGCCCTAAAGTACCCTAAGTCCAACACATTAGTGTCGGGGGAATTTGGGGGCTGACATACAAGATTGATGTCAAGCCCACCTTCAGTTGCAACTCTCCTGAAATCATCATCTATGTTTAGTAAATGCGGTCTCGCATTATCTTGTTGAATGATGATTTGCTTGCTTGCGTTTCTTGGACATTTTGCCTTTATAGCTGGTAGTATCTATTTAGCCATGTGATGAAATTAAACAGCAAACATTTCACCATCAGATGTGTTAGTAATGTCACCAAATTAGCCCACATGTTAAACATAAACAAAAAGGCTGTTTTAGGAGACTTACTTCACACACTCAATAAATGATGAATAATTTTCTGATATTGTGTGTAATTACCTACTGTAAAAGACAGTTTTTGATGATTTCTTTGTTTATAGACTCTATTGGTTTTGTAACCATGGAACCCCTTGGTCTATTTGCTGAATTTCTGATGGCTGGAACTTGCTGGGAAAATGTCAATTTTCCCATCAAACAACAGCTCCCCTTCAGCTGTATAATGCGGTCTTGCAACAACTGCCATAAACTTAACTTTTGGAATAAATCGCTTACTGTTACAAGCACGGTAGTGGTCATCTTCAGTTGGGAGTTTGTAGCCCTTTCACTTGTTCATTGCATGTAGAACAATTTTTGTCGATATGGATGATATTATGCATGCTTACAAAGCTGATGTTGTTGCTGATAATATCTTTAGCTAAAAAACGGAGGATGTATCTGATCATTTGAAACTTATTTGCATCGGTCAAAGCTGGTTTAATTGCATTTGTGTGTGTTTTTTAGGCTGCCAGCCTTTATCCATCTTCCAACTTGTGATTTACTAACCTCAAGTTCTTTAGCTAATCTCCTTACAGTGCCTCTTTTTGAGAAAGGGATGGCTATAATGACTTCTTCATCCAACTTTAAGAGTTGTGATGAAGGTGTTCTTGGCCTCACCTGTGGAAAAGATATTGGCAACCCCTCTGAAATTTGTTGCCTCGCAGTTTGCCAAATGAAACGGACCGTCCGGACGGAACCTCTGAATGATGTAGCGACTTCAAGAGTGATGCCGTCATTTAGCTTGTCATTACAGTTGTTACTGAGAAGACGTTGTGCAATCTGAAGTCGAGCTGACGGAGGTGTATTTTTGCCCTTTTTGTTCCCTCCCATTTTTTTTGGTGTAAAACTGCTTTAATTGATGTAAACTAAATTGTCGGGTAGCATTGAATGCTTGTATTTATAAGTGAATTCATTTGGCAATTTGATTTTAGATTTGAAATTTTTTGGTGTAATTCCAATGTCTGTTAATAGTGGGAATATGTAAAGTTTTTTATTTTGGTGGGAAAATTTCCCACCAAAAATTTCAGGTCCATCTTCCATTTTATGGCTTTCAGTTGTGTTATGATTTTTTCTGTTTTTTTTTTTTATTTTTTTTATTTTTTTTTTTTTTTTTTAATTTCATGTTTTTTGCTTTTTCTGAAAAACCAAAAATTTTAGGATTAATAAAAGTGGAGGAAAGTGTTAACACACTAATCCCTCTACTTAAAAAAGTCCAAAAAGCAAAAAAATCAACATTTTTACTCAATCAAGTACTTTTTCTTAAGCTCCGTACCTGGTCAACCTAGGCAGGTTAAGCCGGGACGGAGGGAGTAAGATTTTTTGAGAGAAACTAAAATATGTATTATTTTTTGCATAAAAAGTAAATATTTTTAGGTTTCTATAGTAAACTTCTATTAATGTGCCTAACAGTAAGACGAATGAACAAATAAATTAAGGCTCCATTTGCATGGAGGGATTTGTGCTATGAATTTATAAATCCATTGTTAAATCCACTCCATGTGTTTGGATAAAATACTAAATGAGTGGATTTGAAAATCCAGATTTTTAAATCAACCCATTTAGAAATCCAGGATTTGAAATTCTTCATTTTACACTATATTTGGGTGGATTTCAAATCCTTTGACAAAGGTAGTCATTTACAAATCCCTCCTCACTTACACTTCTCTCCCCCCTCCCCCCTCTCTCTCTCTCTCGTCATCTCTCTATCTCTATCTCTCTCGTCCTCTCTCTCTCTCCTCTCTCCCGCTCTCTCTCTTCTCTTCTCCCAATCGCTATCTCTTCCTCTCGTTCTCCAATAAAATGCTCTTAATATTTTTTTAATTCTTTTTTTTTTCCTTTTATCTCCAATGAAATGCTCCCAATAAATTTTTGGGATATAAATACATAATATGTATATATGTGTGTATATATATAATTAGAACAACAAATTATTCAGTTAATTTTGATGTATTAAAAAATTATTTTATTTAATAAAAAATATAAATTGTTAGTTTAAACTTTAAAGAAAAAAAATTGAATTTTACAAATATTGTATCAATTTTTGCCATATAATGGATTTGAAAATTTTGGATTTCAAAATCCTTTCACAAATCCACCATAAATCCAAACAAGGGATTTCAAGTCCATGGATTTCAAATCTAAGGATTTTGAAATCTATTCATTTTAAATCCCTCCATCCAAATGGAGCCTAAATTTTGTCAACTGTGTAGACCATGTTGATCATCTCATCCATATTTGACTTTTTGACTATTCCTATTACGGTAAGACAGTCTTACACAAAATCACCTCTTAAATTGATCTTGCCCGTGGATGCCAAGTGAAAACTGAAATATACTAAATAAAATCATGAACCAAGACCCAAATTATGAAGACAAGACAAATCAAGGTGTTGATTCTCAAGAGCAGTGTTGTCCAGACAATGCACAACTAATCTCTTAACTCACTCTCTCTCTCGATAATACAGAAAACCTCACACCATCAATTACAATACAATGACACCCAAAAGTACAACCTCAGTTTGCACAAAATCAAAGCCCACTCACATTATGACGCAGCGACTAGGTTCCTCCGACGCTTGTGTTGGTGCTTGCTGGTACCTATTTGACTCAGATGGGTTGTATGTAAATTCTGAGGTATCCAGCCCGTACTGTTACACAACCACCATCAGTAAAATGAAAACCCTTACTTTACAGAGAAATTACTTGATACCACTAAATGTTAATAAATAACACTGCACAACAAGATTAGTCCCGGTGACCACAAAAAGATGATTTACAGTACGGAGTCCAAAGCAAATACCATGCATTCCCAACAGATAAGGTGTGAATAACCTTAGTATACACTTGACAGAATCAAGAGGTTTAACATGCATGATGCATCTAGATGTCAAGTTTTCCCATGTTCAAGTTGATGCAGTATTCGAACCCTCTAAATATTACTCGATCCGCCTCAAAAAGATAACCCCATATTCCTTTTCCCACTTAATTTATTTGAGTTCACCGTATTAAATAAGGTTATAATAGGAATTTCCACGTATATTCAATGAATTTCTCAATCTGTGTGAAAATTGAAAATAGACTATCTTTGTCAGAGGGAGGGGTAGTAAATAATTATTCTTTTTTGACATAGTAAAAAATAGAAATAAATCACTTGACAAGAATGGGAGTAGTAAATAACTATTCTTTTTTTAAAGTAAAAGATACAAATAAATCACCTGACAAGAATGGAAGATCACTATTTTCTCCCACTCTTGTTTAAAGTTCTACACCCAAGAAGTACTTTTTTAAAAAGAACCAAGTTATGCCTTGTCATGTTTACTTTTTAACAGAGTAACAAATGTTCTCTTATTCATTTTCCCATAAAAAGAGAATGATGAATGCCTGTCATGTTTTTTATTTAGTGGGCAGGCTTTATCGAGGAAATGCATTTTCTCACATATGGTTTAGGAGAGGACTCAGGCCAGAGTATATTACTCCGCTTTTAAAAGAATAATGTTCCCACTTCCGTGGTGTGATTACCAAATATGGCTTCATAAGTAAGATAACTTTTAATCGAACATTATCAGATCCACACAACTATTAGTTTTGATGGAAAATACTGTTTCACACATAAACTTTTCACCACAGTTATCATCCAAAACTTGCTAAGGTAAAAGGAAGCAGTAAAATGGGACAGCAAATATATTATTATATTCAGACCCTATGACTTGCACGAACACATCATTCCTTTGGATTAATTAATGTTATTAAATGATTTTTTATCAACTTTAAGGCAGACATCTCAAAATAAAAATTCTAAAACTCTGTGCCAAGTGATGATGGAGAAGGGTGAGCACGGTTTGGAGCAGTTCGGAGATACGGAAATCTCCAGACCGAACCAAAGTTTGGAGATAATCGGAGATTTAAAAAAAAATTCTCCAGAACCACTCTGTTGATTGGTTCAGTTCTTCTCGAAAAATGGACCTGTTCGGTCTGGTTATATGGAGCTTTTCCGAGCGTTCCATTTAATCTTATTAACAAATTGCGCGAAAGAATCAGTGTTAGTCTTTACGATAATTCCGGTCTTCAAAAGAAAAAAGTGCAATATCAAACAACTTAAAGTTATACATGGAAGCAAGTTTCAACCCCTTAATTACAAGTTACTGAAGTGGGTGTCGTCTAAAAGAATAACACTAAATTATAAAGTTATCAGTTA
The DNA here is from genome assembly GCA_958295605.1 of Ajuga chamaepitys. NCBI lineage: Eukaryota > Viridiplantae > Streptophyta > Magnoliopsida > Lamiales > Lamiaceae > Ajuga > Ajuga chamaepitys. The sequence continues at coordinate 20,947,008 of OY282498.1, read as the reverse complement.
TTGATATCCTCTTTAATTTGAAATTTTTATCGATTCTTTTGATAGCAAAGACTCGTTACTTTTCTAAAAGCTTTATCAGACTTCTTAATTAGCTCTGCGTTGGAGTAGCTAAATAGCAATAGCTCTAAAGCACAAATGACATTCATATAATAGTGTCCCTCTTCATATTTCTTGGTATTATTTTTTCATTTCCTCTTTAAATTAAAGCATCTGTTTAGACATTCATTTACTAGTATGACATCTTAACTACTGCACAAAGCGGTCAGCATCAACAAGCAATATGTATTGAGTTTTAAAAAGGATATTTCCACAGCGCAGAAAATGTATTACTTGATGCTAAAAGAAAGTGAATTGAGATTTTTTCACCTTTTCCCTCATACGTGCACTCCAAGCATCATTCCTGCTTGGACGTTGATCTAGGGTACCAGCAACAGGGACACCAGTGGCTGGAGCAGCTGGTCGATTTATGAGCGGTTGCCGGATCTGTTGCCTTGGGCCACCTATATACTCTTCATCACTATCATAATCAGCTGGTCTATTTGCAGCCCTCACAATTAGTGCTAACAAAAATACAAGTGCCTGCAGTTGCAAAGGGAGTTCATAAAAAGGAAAAAAGCTAAATGGATAAAGCGACTAAATACACAAATTTATTAACTGAGCCTTAATGACATCTCTAATTCCTTACATAATAAACAAACTTCAGTCCGTTAAATAGGCAAATACCACAATAAGAAGATATGTTGACTTAGCTGAACATGACAACTCGAAAGCAAGATATCGGTGCCAATTTACTTTTATATGCTACATATCTCTGATGTTGAACTTGTGTAACCAACCCCTTGTAGAACAGATCACATAACTGTTTGATAACCAATATTGCGGAATTCACTAGGCGCAAGAGCACCTAGGCCCGTGGGCGACCCTGTTCTCCATATTATACTTTTTATGTCCAGACTAATATAGCTACTTTTGACAATGTCACTCCGATATTTAAGATCATTCCTATAGATTGAATCAAATAAGGGATTCAAGCTCATTTAAAGGCTTTCTTGAAGACATTTAACATAATCTGATTCATTTTAGTTTTTATTATATATCAAAAACATTATGAGAAACCTATTAAAATCTGAATGTATTGCCATATTGTTAAACTTTTGCCATAAAAAGTATAATATGGTGCACAGAGGGGCGTGGCTCTGAATTCTTTTCAGCACGGGCATGAGGCGCCTAAGTCGGCATTTTCAGTTCGACCTAGGGGCTCCTAGGGAGTAGGCAGCCGCCTAGATTGATTTTCATAACACTGTTAAACACATTAGTCATGACTCATGAACATGCATACTTCTTCAATTCTAGAGTCGTTTCAGATATGAATATGATACATGGATATGTACAAACAGCTAAAATCTCTAGGTGTACAGGGGAAGAACTCCATGGCTCCCATAGCTGAACATTTACATGTAAGGACAAAATTTAGTGAGGCAGACATTTTATATGCACATAAGCATTCTCATTGACATGTGAACACATCACACGAGAATAAGACTAACTTTACCTGAAGTATAACTGCACCGAGAGCCACCCATTTGATAATTTTCCAGTGCTTCTCCAGAAATTGATATATCATATCAAAATTCCCAGTTTTGTCGATAGGGATTTCCTGTTCATTTTTCTAGCTATTAGACTCGCTCACTGTAGCTTCAGATCAAAACCTAGCAGTCACATTCTGACTAACCTCTTTCCAGCTTTTGTCAAAGAATATAAAGGCAGCCAATCCCAGCTCCACCAATATCAACAAGATCAGTAGTACTGAGAACTTAAATATCTTAAGGAACACAACCATCATAATTACACAGAATAATGTGTCCACAATCTTAAATAAATCTATACAGCAAAAATCTTAACACGACAGATGGCAGAAACCAAAAATGTAAAGTTAAATTTTGTTTGCCCTAAGCAACGGAAATATCCACAACAGTTTTTCCAACTGTAATCAAGGTGCTTGACATTTACTTAGTTTAAAGATAACCAAAGGTGATTCACATTGACCTAAAGAGCTTGCACATCCAAGGACTTCACATGAGATCAACTTTGTCAATAACTTATAATAGATTAGTTGAGTATCCAGTTAAATTTACAACAAACACATGTTATAATGCGGCAAACAGTTACAATCAGATTATAACAAGGATACACAAGTCAGACAGCACCCGTTCCTTGTAGCCGTCCCAATGCAACCACAACAAGCAATGAAAAGAACAACTACACCAAGGCCAGTGAAGAGATAAATAAACCTGCAGTTGGTGCTTGGAGGTTAGCACAATCATTACTGGAAATATCAACTATGCGGAGGATATATGCAACATCCTTGTTCTTGCTTGAAAGAGGCATCAGGCTATAAGAAGCTTAAAATAAGCCAAATGGCTCCACTTCCAACCAAACAAAAAAAAAAAAAAAAAATTCCATTCACTTAACATTTTAACTCTACTGACACATTTAGGCTTCAGATAACTACAAGAAATGATAGATATGGCTAGTTAGAGCCAGTAAGATGTTCAAATCATTGTCATAGATAATTCTTCTGGCTTATTTACACTACTGATAGGTTTTTCTCAACAGTACCAAAAATGCAGCTCCGCGGGGAGTTGGGGGTGTGAATCACAAACATTGCAAGAGCCCGAAGAAGGAAGACAGAAATAGTTTGTCTTTTCAGTTTTCTAAATAAGTTAAAACCTCACAGGCAGTCTTCTATACTGGACAGGATAAGGCAATTTGTTTACACTCAGTAAGATAACTCAAATCATTGCCAGATATAATAGTTCTGGCTTATTCGCCCCATCTGACAGCCTTTGTTCAACAGTACTAAATATGTGCCTCCCAGCACCCGCAGGGCATGGAATCACAAACATCGCACAGATCCAAAGCAGAAAAGGGAAATGGTCTGTCTTTTTTAGTTTTCCATATAAGTTTAAAACCCATCAAACGCCTGAACAGATTATGATAAGACTATTGTTTCTAAATTATAACCAATACAGAAAAGGTCCCCCTCACCACCCCTAAAAGCTTGTATACCCCAATACCATATGTAGAAAGACAAAAGAAGTATGTGATTTTAGTTCTCAAAATCAGAACTTGCATTGCCGACATTGAAAAACCATCAAGATGCAGCCAATCATCGACATTGTGAAGGATAAGATAATAGGGTACTTATAATGCCCACTCCCACTATTGCTAGGTCAGCCAACAATATATTCGTTCTGTAAGCTACGCTACCTTCCCACATACAATCACTTGATCCAAATCTCGAATTGCTTCCTTAGCCACTTACATCTAAGTTTTCAACAGCTTGCCCTCCTACACCTACTGCTAATTTGCCAATCTTGAATTCATCAGATTGGATCACTTAGTCTATCTAACCATGCTAGACATCTTTCTCTAACCTTATTATCCTCTCACAAGGCTTCACCTATATAGCTCATAAGTCATAACCATATCATTTGTAATCTATCCTTGCATGTTTTTCCCACCCTCCATTTTAACAAGCATATCTTTGATACTGCCATCTTATAAACATGTTATCCTGTAGTGCTGATAACATGCCCAACTCTCAAAACATAAATAGCGAAAAGATTCAATCATACTGTTTTTTTAAATAAAACCTAAATAGCGAAAAACTTCACGTCCTGGGGACTTTCCGCCGTCAATCTCAATAGGGTTACGTTTTCTTCAACATTCAGGATCAAAGTTACAGGCTTCGCAATATACATAGTATTAGTAGCGCAATTTAGGAACAGAAGAAGTAAAAAGCAAAATTCAAACACTAATAAAGGAATCTTTAACGCTTGACAATAATCTAATGCGACAGAAACTGCTCCATAATTACTATCTCCCCATGAAAATCAAGGAAATACATCTTCCGAGCTGGTCTAAGCGTACATACCCTTTACACTCAATAAAACAAAAATAATGCAAATCAACAAAAAGTGATGCAAATTCCAGAGTCCTCAGAGATGTTATGATCTAACAGTATTCATTTTCATATAAAGAAAAATAGATGTAGTGGCATGACGTATTTGATAAATTATTTACAACCCATCGTAATGCACATAAAGAGAATCAAGGCAGTAATGTAAATGAGGGTCATTCTGCATACCATGCCTTGGGCAGTTTGTCAAAAATGCTATCAGTCAAAGATACAGCAACTAGCATGGGCCGTCCTAGCTGTACAAACTCTCCACTTGAAGGGGGGATGGGCGTGTCCTCGTCAGTTGAAGCAGCATTTTTATACTCCACAAAGAGGTATACTCCATACCCAATCATGGCCAAGCCCACAAGAATTAACAAGAAGTTTAAAACCTTCAAGAGGCACTCCCAGAATCCCCTACACGCCATTTTCTACAATAACCACAACACGAGCCCCTATAACTCTTCAATGAAATTGCGTGGTCTGATTCACAACTCAACCCCTAGCTTTCCTGAAAAGTAAGCCCCGGATTAATTATTGTGCTAAATATAAATAAGTAAAAAGAGATGGAGGAATTTATAGGAAGCACACAGAAATGGGGAATTCTTTACAGCACGTAATAGGTATCTATCGATACAAAAGTTTCTTTCCAATTCTCAGGCAGTTAAATTATTAACAATTACAGAGATTATGTTACTAGATACAAATATAGAAAGGGAAAAACAATTGCGAATCGAAAATATAAAGAGACAATGCATTCAAATTCTGCATCAACACTGAATTTCGTGCGAGGATTAAATAATAATTTTAGCAATAGTTGAAATGAGAAAAAATAACGAGAAACGTAAAACAAGGAAAAAAACATTATATCGAGCAGGCGGAGAGATATGGAGAGCGCTTACGGATTTGCAGATCAGAGAAGGAGAGGGGAGAGAAAGAGGGCAGAAACCGATGATGAGCGGTGGAAAGTAGTAGGGTCAAACTGGCTTTTGTGTTGCCACCATTAATTGTCTAGAGATACCACATTTTTATTTCAAAATTTATTTCTCTCTAATTCTATATGAAGAATAAATCATCATCAGGATCGGGACGTCCAGCTGGACAGCATCACCGTCCGGTATTTTGATAATAATACCTACTTTCTCCACTTCTTTTTTCTTTTCTATAAATTTGACTTTTCATTTGAAAAATGAATAATAAATAATAATCTGTATGTATATACATATATATCTATCTATCTATAAAACTAGTAAATACTCCGTGCGTTGCACGATTATAAGATGTTTTATAATAAAATATTATAACCTTATATAATGATGTTGTATATATTTTATTTTGGTAAATAAATGTATGAATAGGAATACATTTACATATTAAGATAAAAATATTTTTTTTGTAGAAACATATTAACGAAACTAATAGATATGAAAAAAAAAAAAACAAAAGCTTAAGATTTTGGAGTTTCTTAAATATATAGGTGATCAAACTTAATTTGATGAAGGTAAAACTCTCGAATAACCATCAATTCTTACTTACACGACTTATTTTATCTTTTGACTTGATCAAGGTAAAATTTTAGGGAGTGATCACCAATCTACGAATCCATAAATCTATTCCAAACAGTGTTATCATTCCCAAGTCGGTATAATTTACTCAAAATGACAGCCTTTAAAAGTAAACACTGAATTAAGAGGGTAGTATCAATCCCATGATAACCAACGAAGTAAACATGCCACAATGAAGACTACATTTAAATGAATAACAAGTGCTCGACGGTGATAGCGTTGCAACAACCATCCTACAATTCAAAAAAAAAAAAAAAAAAAAAAACTATGTTACTGAAAACCCTTATTCCTCCATCCAACCAAACCCTTCAAAACTCCCAACCACTTTCTTCCTGTGGATCCAGCGGATCCGGCCACCCTCGATGTGTGAATAGTGTTGAACTTTATCATATAAGTCTGTCGTGCAACAAATTAGCGGCATACTTAACCACCATCATCAATTTATAAATCGCAATCACCACCACCATCAATATCATCTCCCCGATTTAGTGGTCCTATTAAATGAAATCTCCAGCACCACATTGTCCGAAATCTCCATCACAATCACTGTTGAGTATGAAGAGATTTATGTTTCTTAGTCATAATAATCATGTTATAAATCACGTTTAAGAATATGTTGTCCTTTTATTTTGCGAGATTGAAGGGATTTGGTACGTTGGATTTGTTTTTCCACAAAATTAAAATATTTATTGAGATATTTTTTTTTTTGGTGGATTGATTTGTATTGTTTGGAATCTTCTCATATATTTTGTGATTTGATTGGGGAATTAGTATAGGAAACTCAACTAAAACTAAAATATTTGTTATGATATTTTTAGCTAATTGATTTTTTCAAATCTTTCCATATCATTAGCGATTTGTTTGTGGAGTTAATATCGAAAACTGAATTAAAATTATAATATTTGTTGAGATATTTTTTGCTAATGAATTGTGTCAAATCTTTCCATATTTGTAGCGATTTGATTGGAAAGCTAATATCAAAAACTGAATTTTGCTAAACTTTGCGAAGATTAAGGTCAACAACAGTAAAACACATTTTTACTATTAGACCGGTGCATATACAGGAGAAGACGGGGGTTTCCAAAAATAGTAAGTGTTTTTGGCGGAAAATTGCTAATGTTACTATTTTGGAAGGATTTTGTTATTGTATTAAGTAAGATTAAATGGTGGGTGTTTATGTATATTTAACGTTTTCGCTCAAATCTCTACACAATAATTAGTAACTTTTTTTGTCATTTTTAGTAAGTTGATAATTTTCTTTCATTTCTTTTAAAATACTCCCTCTGTCTCATTTTTTCTTCCACATTTTCCTTAAACGGCGGTCGTCCCACCTTATCTTGCACAACCTAAAAAATGAAAGTTATAACATAATCTCCACCAATTCGGATTCCCTGTTACAGTAGGTGTTTCATCATTTGTTACACTCAATTCATTAAGTGACACATATTAATTTGTGACATAATACCATACACGTGTCGGTTAGTGAATGAGTGAAACACAAGATGTAATACCAAAGTGTAACATATGATCTCATGGGAATCTCCACCCTCTAAATTTTCACCATTAATCTCCACCCTCAATCCACCTTTGAAAAGTCAACAAACAACAAAAAAATAATTTTTCTTAATATCCGTACCAACCCCCCTTATGCAAGATAAGCCGGGAAGGAGGGAGTATAAATAACTTTTTTCTAATCCTATTTATGCATAATATATTAAATTATTCATTATTTCACCATCTTCAGTTTGACATCCATATCCGATATATTATAATAAGATATTTGATTAGAAAAAGTAGATTATTTGTTGGTTAATTATTTTGAGTGTTTATTGTGAATTGGATGCAACTAAAAATTAGTAAAAGAAATTCCTAATAAAAATATTAATTGAGAGTTTTTTTATAAAATACAACTAATAGGTTTATTTTATTTGACATAATTTTTTTAAATAATTTTGTTATTTAAGTTATGCAAGAAGAATAATCATTGTTTAAATAATGAAATTCTAATTTATCAAATCAAACACAAAAGAATTAATACCTATTTATAATCAGTTTATTAAATCATCACATCTGCTAATATTTTTTTTTTATCACAACAGTATGGGAGCTTTGACCATATGTATAATTATGTATTAAAATTATTATTAAAATTATTTTTAATTACTTATTCATATTTCTTATGATATATATTTTGTTAAATTACATTTTAAAGAAAATTTACTATTTGCAACCAAAATTATGATATTTGTTACACTTTTCAATCTTTTTATTTTTTACGTTAACTAAACCCAAAGTATATTTTTTACACTTTGTAACATAAACAATACTTTGTTGCACTATGTCTTTTTTTTTTTACTTTTAACTTTGTTCGTGTTAATCAATTTTTTTCATTAAATAAATCAACTATTTATAAGAAAAATGTGACATCTATATAAATAAATTTTAAATTTTATTTTGTTAAAGTAAGAATTTATTGAAAAATAAGAAGTATTTAAGTATATTTAAAATAAATAGATAAATTAAAAAAAATATTTATAAAAAATTAATAAAAATTAAATATTTATACTTAGAATTTGAAATTTTATATAGATAAATTAAAAAATATATATTAAAAAAAAAAAAAACAGGAACACAAGGAAAAGTATAACACTTTACATTACATCTAAAATATCTAAATACAATATAGTATTTCTTTTATTATATATTTCATTATTATTTTTAATTATTTATAGTTTCAATTGAAAATTATTTTCATAAATTAAAAAATCTAAGTAGGGAAAATTCTTTAATTAACACTCTCCAACCTAAAATATTATTTAATAATAAAAGGGAACCGTTTATAAATAACAAGTGATGTTTTTCCCTCCCATTTATCCTTACTAATTTTAGTATATGATTTGGTCAAAACTCAACCATTAAAATATTAATTCAATTTACATTTAATTAATAAAAAATGCTCTTAAATTAGAGTAATTTTAGGCTATTTACTGCAAATTGTAAAATATTCGCCTCCCTATTTGTTATTATATGTTTACCTGAAAAAGAATCACTAAATCTACTCCTTAATTAAAATGCCAAAATCAAGGAGGTAAACAATTAACAATCCTCCGTCCATGTCCTTTCAAGAACGGAACTTTGAATCAATCGACGACTTCACCGATGGCCACCAAAACATGATCTTTAACTCCACGACCACCACTCTGCAAAATCCAGCTCTGAGAGACCTTTCTCCCCTGTCACCTCTCTTCCACCGCCACCTTCAAACCCCATGCCTCCACAACCCCTCTGGTGATCCTTACTGAGACTCCATCCGTTGCTTCAATTCTCATTTCGACCTCTCTTTCACTCACCATGTCTCAGTTCCATCGTCTTCGACTGCTTCTATTAGTAGAACTCAAGTCGTTGTCGCCTCTCCCAAGGGCAAGGTTAGAAGTTTTATAGGTTGCTTAAAAATTATTCTTAGTTATCAGATTTTTTATTTTTTTATATTTAACTCTTCTCTTGTTGTCGTTCAAAATGCTAAAGAGAGATATTTTGCAAATAAAAATAATTTCCTTTTGTTTATAATGCTATAGACGAGATATTTTGGCCGAATATAAATAAAATCGATGCCAAATTCGACACTCACTTGATGAATACCTTCAAGTTCCGGTCCTGGAATAAGTGAAGTAATCTTAATTATTTTTCTCTAATATTTTATATTCAGATTATCTGTGTTCTTTTGATTTTGAGTCCTTTTATTGATTTTTTTGTAACAATGAATGATAAACAGTGAAAATAGGAAAGGTAACATTAAAATTCTAGGATTCTAAGACGAGGAGATGATGAATTTTGTGATTGAGTTGTAAAAATTCAAAAAACATTGAGATAATAAAAATTTAAAATGAAAAGGCTTGAATCGAGCTTGAGAATATTTTATATATGGAATGAACTCAACATATTTATGAATTGGTTGTTAGTGGCTTTGTTGATGATTATAAATTAGAAATCCTTTATGTTGTGTTTGGATGGAGTGATGTGAAATGCAAGTATTTTTGGATAGATGGAATTCAAATCCATCTAAACCCTTTAGAAAAAGCACTAAGTGAAAGTGATCACTTAATTGAAATCCAAAAAATTAGCATATTTGCTATAGAAGATTTCAAAACCATTCTCAAATAATTTGATATAACTGTTAGATCTCGATAGTATGTTGTTTTGGCTTGACATGATGACTTTACAACTTCTTATTTGTTTTCTTTTTTGACCCAACAAAAATCTTATACATTAACAAGAATCGTCAAGTATAAGATTCGTCAGGCAAATAGGTACATCAAACCCCATCCAAGCAAATGAAGTGGGAGATGTAAAACAAAAACTATAACTAGCCAAATAATGAGCAACCCTATTACATGATCGAGGCATATAAAATAAATTAGCACCAGTCGTATAACTTCGGATAGCCTCCACCAGAGTACCACAATAATCAAGAAGATCCTCCTGCCCCGTAACTGCTTGCACGACGAGCAATGAATTTGAAAAAGTAATCAAATTATCATAACCACATTCAACACAATACCAAACCCCAGTCAAAATAGCCTCCAATTCAGCATGTTTCGCCGAAAGAGGACTGTGAAGAGAATGAGAAACAACCAATATAGTAGATCCATCATGATCTCTTAAAATAAATCCAACTCCATATTTCCCACGTTGCTCATTAACCGTTGCATCCACATCTAATCGAAGAAAGCCACAAGTAGGCAGATGCCACCTTCCATCCAAGACCGTCAAGAATGGTAAGGATTGGAGTTAAGACAAACGGAAGCATGGTCAAATTCAACAATATAAGGCTTAATTACCGACCAACGTGGACTCTTCCATTTCATGTCTATAGCATGAACAACATTACAATTATACCACCAAATAAACCAAGAGGTCACCACAAACATGCGTAACAACTCAATGCCAAACAAATGATATACCTTCAATGCACAATCCACAAATGAAGAATCTCGCATTCTTTTAAGAGAAGTCCATAAACAACTCTGTTCCCAAAACCCCTTCACATGCTCCCAATATAGTAATCCATGCAAAGTAGAGAAATTCGAATAGCCACAAAAATCACATATAGGAGAGATAGGAACATGATGGCGAGCCAAATACGATGGTAAAGCAATATAATTTGACGAGGTTTGCCACATAAAGATTTTTACTTTTGTCGGTAGGAAAGAGCCCAAAGGAATTTTCACCAAGCAGTCAATCGGGATGTGGAAGAAGGAGGGGGAGTATATCTACCCATGGCCAGACAATACCCAGTCTTAACCGTATAATCGACCATGCTCACCATATTTCCAATATCGTTTGTCCATCCCAAAGGAATTTGTTGGATGGCCTCCACTTCAAAATTAAGAAAAAAATGCTTTAAATGAGAAACATCCCATGTACCCCCCAGGGTAATAAAATGAGACACTTTAGCACCCGATATAGCGAGCCACGAAGCAATTCGGCCAGAAGCTAGACCCAGGACCCATGCATCCTTAAAAGGTGCGATCTCCCTTCCATTGCCAACACTCCACATCAATCCTGAGTTTAAAAGATCACGGCTCCAACAAAAGAGACCACCAAATGTATGAAGGATTAGAACTAATATCAGCCTCCATAATATCACAATGTTTGTAATACCTCCCTTTAACGAGATGCACAACAAGAGAATCTGGGTTGGAGAGCAAACGCCACACTTGTTTCACCAATAAAGCTTTATTGAAAGAAATGAAGTCCTAAAATGCAAGACCACCCTCTTCCTTTAGATGACACAGCTTATTCCAAGAGGCCAAGTGAAGACCCTTATTCTCCGAATCCGAACCCCACAAAAAATTCGCATAAATCTATTCCAACTGGTGGCAAATGGAAGATGGCACCCGAAAGCAAGATATGACATACGTAATGATGGACTGAAGAACTTATTTGATCATAACTTTTTTCCCTCTCCGAGAGAACATCCGACTCTTCCACCAATCCAATTTCTTCAACAATCTTCATGCAAGAATCGAAACTGCAACTTTTTTGTTTTTCAGGGAGAATGTGGGAAGGCCCAAATAGAGATCATGCCCATGCACAACAGAATTAGGCAATACATGTTTAATCCCTACCACCATAGCCGAAGGAACACGGGGACTAAAAGTGAGTGCAGACTTGTCAAAATTAACCATCTGGCTCAAAGATCTTTCATTTTGTACAAGACAGTCACGCACATGCTCCGCATCATCAATGGAGGCTTGAAAAAACAATAAGATGTCATCCACAAATAATAAATGAGATATCATCTGATAAGTAGGTGCAATACGGACTCCTCTTATATCACACGATCCTGAGCCGCCTTCAACAAGTCAAAGAGTCCTTGAGGGCAAAGAGCAAATAAAATGGGAGACAAAGGATCTCCTTGGCGAAGACCACGAGATGGAACTATTTCCCCAACAACCTCGCCATTAAGATTAAACGCATATGACACTAAAGACATGCATTTATGTATAACCCAAACAAAATGTTGTGTAAACCCTATTTTAGACAAAAGAGCACATAAGAAATCCCACTCAGCCCGATCGTGCGCCTTGCTCATATCAAGTTTTAGTGCAGAATATCCCGACCTCCCCTTCTTATTATTTTGGATCCAATGCATACATTCGAACCCAATAAGAACATTACTGGCTAGGAATTAAAGCACTTTGCTGCTGATCAACCAACTACCCCAAAGAGGGCCCAAACGATTAGAAAGCACTCGGGAAACTACTTTAGCCATAGTATTACATAAACTTATTGGCCTGGAATCTTTCAATGAAAGTGGCTCATGAATTTTTGGGATAAGAGTGATAAGAGTTTGATTCCGTTACATATCATCATCCTGATTCAAAATACCCAAAACGACTTTCCCAACATCCTCCCCCGTAAGCGCCCAAGTCTTCCGAAAGAATAAAGCAGTAAAACCATCAATACCAGGAGCTTTCTACGGGTGCATGTCAAATAAAGCCTTTCGAACTTCATCAATAGAGAAAGGTCGAGCAAGAAAATCACTCTGAGAAGGAGACAAACACGAATCCACACCCTCAAATACAAACTAAATCTTCGCCGAAGAAGGATTAGAGGAAGTAAATAAATCCTTATAAAAACTGACAATGATTTTCGTCATGGCAGGCTTAGAGGAACACCAATCACCATGTCTATTCAACAATCCCGAAATTTGATTATGCCTCTTCTGCTCAGTGGTAGTAGCATGAAAGAACCCAATATTTCTATCTCCATGATGCAACCAATTCACCCGAGCCCTCTGATGCCAATACACATCTTCTTTCAATTCAAGAGATTCTAAGGAACGCTTAATTTGACGAACTCTATCTTAGTTAACTACTCCACCCTGCGGCCTTAAAGCCGAATTCAATTGAGTGCGCAACTTCTTAACCTTACCTGGCCGAGATCCAAATTAATTATGAGCCTAATCGGATAAGTACACCTGAAGAGCTTTTAATTTTTCAAAAAAAGGAGTTGCTGAACCCAAAGGGCTCCAAAACATCTCCACATTACCAATAAAATCATCCTCAAGAAGCCATTTATGTTCGAAGAAAAACCCGGGACGATTGTGAATAAAACTAGTAGGATTGGCATTATGTAACGCAATACGAATAGATCGGTGATCCGAGCCATAAAAGTCCAGATTACACATAGTTGCCATTGAAAAAAAGATTATGCCATGATAATGAAGCAACGAAACGATCCAATCTTTCCAAGAGAAGAATACCAACAGTACGGTGAGTATACCACGTAAAAGATTCACCACTACAACCAAGATCTTGAGCACTAATATCCGAAAGAAAATTACAAAAAAGAACATTTGAGAAAAATGACGAGCACCATCGCCACATTTTTTAGAATCAAACAATATCTCATTAAAGTCTTCACCAATAAGCCAACGCAAATGACTCAATTCAACAAGTCCAAATAAACGACGCAACAAATTCCAAGATTGTCCTCGTAAAGGGTTACCATAAAATCCAGTAAATCGCAAACAATAATTCAAACATTGCACACTACAATCAATATGTCCCTTGGAAAACGAACAGATATTCACTAAAAATTCATTCTTCCAAAATAAGATTAAACCACCCCTCCTTCCTAAAGGATCAATACAGAACATACAATCAAAATGAAGCAGAACACGTAATCTATTACAAGACGCATTAGACAACTTTGACTCACATATAAATAATAAAGAAGGATCTTGATCAGCCACCAACTGACGGAGATTACGGAATGCGCGCCGGTTCCCAAGGTCGTGCGCGTTCCAGACGATGCAACTCATTGTGGAAGGCGGTGCTGGGCTGGCCCAACCACCACCAAATCATCATCCGAACTACTCTCAATTGAAACAATTTTGAGCCTCTTATCATAATCAACAAGGAAATCAATGGCAACTACCGGACTTTTCAAGCCTTTACTTTACGAGAAGACGAGGGCTGTTGAGATGAAGAAGGATGAAGCACAGACAAAGCAACATCATCGCCAGCATGATCATTATCATGCATTCTAGCCTGACCAACCCCAGAAGTCGCCGGCGGCACCAATGAAGGTTCAATGATCACCAAACACTCCACCGTACTAATCGTCGATAACCCCTGTCCGTTCGTCCCCAACCACGGACCAAAAGGAGTGCCAGTCTCCTTAATCGATCCACCCTTCTCCAACACCCGAGGACACTCACGTTGAACATGAGTAAGTCGACTACATGAATAACATAATTTGGACAACTTTTCATTTTGACACAATACCACGTCTTTTACACAATCAGAACAGACCGGAAGACCCCGAAAAAGAGGCTCCAAAACATCTAACGTCACCCGAATCCTCAAATATTTTCCAACAACTCTGGGGGGTTGTACATCAAGAACTTCACCAATCTTACCGCCAACGTCTCCATCATATAACAAAATTGAAGACCATGTATTTGTTTCCAAAATAGGACGTGCGAAACGATAAGATCTTTAGGTTTTTTATCGCCAATAAGACGACCTAAACCAAGCAGTGTGCCATTAAAGTTCCATGGTTGGCTATTCAACACCCTACCATATTCCCCGTCATCACCAAATTTGAAAGCAAACCTGTCAGTTCCCATATATTCCACTTCAAGAGATCCTTCAAGTCGCCAAATACGGCGAAACGCTACTCCCAAATCATGAACACCAATCACCCTTTTCATGACAAATTTGCCATATAAACAAGTTGCAAAATCCAACCCACCCACCGATTCAATGACCACCTTAGTCACTTCCACTTCAGATAAGTGAAGCCTAGACCACTTGGCTGCCAGATAAGAAAAATCATGGGACTCCATTTCCCGATCACAAACTAGCAGTTTTCAAAACCCTAAGTGAAAGAAATGTATATTGAACGAAATCCTCACAATACAAGTGAAGAGAGAGGTCACAATCAATTGAAAATCCAATATAAGAGACGCAAAATGGGAGAAAATCCAGGAAAAAACGCTGAGAAAGCGTCGGGACCACTCATAGAAGGGGGAGGAAACCTAACCCTAATGGAGAGGATAAGTTAAGTTGTGATTGCTTTGCAACTTCTAATATTGAGCTTTAGTTGACATTGTATAGATACATCCAAATTTATTTTAATGCTTTTAATTTGGAGACCACATGTAATCAAAATTTACCATTATGCCTATGCAAAGGCACATTGTGGATACACTAACTTAGATTTATTGGACTTCACCGACATACTCATAATATTTCTCTTCTAACTGAAAGTTCTTATGTTAGTATGTTAATCATAAAATATTTCGTGCGTATTCAATTGTTTTGATTTTACTTCTAATAATATGTCCTTCTGCATTTTCTTTTTTATTTTTATAATTCTTTTCAAGTTCGAGTTTTGCAGGGAGAATGGTTTGAATAAGTGTTTTATTCTGGTGGATAGCTAAACATGAAGTGAGTAATTTGTGTAGTTTATATGTTATTTATTTCTTTCATTTTTCCCTATCTGCATTTTTTGTTTTTACCCTTTTTTTATTAGATTTGAGTTTCAACAGTGATTTGAATATGTGTTTTTTTTTTCTGGTGAATAACCAAACATATCATGGGTAGCTTATAAAGCTTTTATGCTACTTTTTTTTTCTTTTCTCGATCCCTGTATTTCCTCCAGCATTCTTTGGGTCATTTTGAATGTATTTTTCGCAGATTGTTTCTTTTGTCTTGAAGGTGTATAAAGTCTACATATTAGAGCTGATTACCCATACGGTAAATGTTGGATTGATTCCTCCATTTTTAGGTCGTAACAAATATGTTATAAGTATACATTCATTTATGTAATTATAGTTACATGGGTAACTTTCACCCCTCCCCCCACCCCCAATTCACACAGATTTGTATAGTTATACCGAAGAAAACGGATTTTAGCCACCCTATTCGAAAATCCTAGATGTATCTATAATAAAATGACACAAGAAGGATCACAATATATATTGTAATGCGGACAATTCAACCCTGCACCAGGAGTGGTGCTCCAGCCCACTCCTGGTGTGACACGTGTCCCACCTTTTAAGTTTCTGTTTTTTTATTTGAATGTTTTCACTTTTATTTTCTATACTTATACTTATTAATGCCGATTTTCTTTACAGTTTTAATTTTATTTTTTATTTATTTATTTAATTTGTAATAGTTATTATTGGATTAAAAGTAGTGGTAAAAATTACGTAAATATCAAAATACATACCCTCCAAAAAAATTAAATATCAAACCTTTTTGTTAGCAAATTATCGTTATGATAACGGTATGAGAATTTAAAAAAATCAGTATTTCGATACATATCAAAATACCGAAAAAATGGTTATTTTGGTAGTTTAGTATTTTTCTATATTTTATTAGTCGGTATTTCCCTATAGCGAATTTTATATCGATATCAGTATGTACCGTTGATTTTGGTATACCAAAATTTTTTATTATACGTTACAAATTATGTATACCGAACTACCAAATTAATGAAATTTTTCGCTATACCGTTATGTGCCAAAATAATACCAAACTTTTTTCGATATTTCGATATATATCAAAATACCGAAACTTTTAAATTCTCATATTGCTATCATGCCCAAAATTCTGTTATTTCAATTTTTTGGTATGATACCTATTTTAATATTGAAATAGCATATTTTTCATCAAAAAACAAAAAAAGAGGCACTGTACAAAAAAAATTGAAATAACAAATTTTGAGTACTGTAGTAGTATGAGAATTTAAAAATTTCAGTATATATCGAAATACCGAAAAGGATGTTAAGTATATCTCGATTTATATATCAATATATCGAATTTTTTTGATAATTTGGCAGTTCTGTGTTAATTGATATTTTGGTAATTCGGTATTTCGATATACCAAATTTGTAATATATATTGAAAAAATTTGGTATACCAGTATACCAAAATCAATGGTACATATTGATATCGATAAAAATTCGGTATATGGAAATACCGACTAATAAAATATAAAAAAACACTCCATCTGTCCCAAATGAACTTGCATATGGGGGTCGGCACATATATTAAGAAAAATTGTTTTTTGGGGATTTTGTTGACTTTTCTAAGGTGGATTGATGATGGAGATTTTGAGGGTGGAGATTGTGTTATAACTTTCTTTATTAGGAAGTGTGCAAGTTTGCTTGGGACGACCGAATTCGAAAAGTGTGCAAGTTCATTTGGGACGTAGGGAGTACTAAACTACCAAAATTTCCTTTTTTTTTTATTTTTCTATGTAACTTTTTTCGATATTTCTCATACCGTTATCGTACCGATAAAGTATATAAAAAAAAATTGATACTTGTATTTAATGTTTTGGGAGGGTATGTATTTTGATATTTATTTATTTTTTTACCACTACTTTTAATCAAATAATAACTATTACAAACTAAATACTAAAAAAATGAAATTGTAAAGAAAATAATTAAATAATAAATATAGAAAATAAAAGTGAAAACATTCAAATTAAAAAAAACTGAAACTTAAAAGGTGGGACACGTGTCGCACTAGGAGTGGGCCGGAGCACCACTATTGGTGCAGGGTCGAACTGGCCATTGTAACGCCCCACAATTTATTTTATTTTATCTTATATGTATTCATAATCTAATTATTGGTATGTATTAATAAAGTGTATGAATTGAGGTTACATTGAAGTATCAAAATATCCTTTAAGGTATATATTTTTTTTAAATTAATATTTCAAATATTTATTATCTTTAACACTATTCTATCAAAATTTAATTGTAACGATCATTATCATCATCATCATCGTCGTCGTTGTCGTTGTTGTTGTCATCGTCGTTGTTGTTGTTGTCATCGTCGTTGTTGTTGTTGTTGTTGTTATCATCATCATCATCATCATCATCATCATCATCATCACACATAATTTATTTAATTACTTTATTATATTATATTTTTATATATTCATATGTGTCCATATAAGTATTTCGCTAAATATATTCTTTATATGTCATATTATGTTTTTAAGTTTTGGGCTAGTTATATTTTTGACGCAAAAATAATATTATTTATTATAAGTCAATTAAAATTCCAGAAATTATATCTTGAACTAATAATTGAGCCGATATGTAAAATATTATGTTTAAGTACTATGTGCCATGATAAATAGCCATTTCATGCATCGCTTTTTTTTTTTTTATTTTTTATTTTAGACCCTAATCTTTACTTTATTTTATTTGGGCCGAAATTTGTTATTTTAACGTTATGAACTTTTGCCAGTTGGTTGGCCCGCGCTTAATTATAAATATTTTCAAGGCAAATCATTATTTATTTATTTATTTATTTATTTATTTATTTATTTATTTATTTATTTATTTATTTATTTATTTAGTTGTATATTCGTAAAGTGTTGTAAACCATTGATTAGATTTTGATATATACAAGAATTATTCCTAATCTCTTAAGATATATTCCATAATCCTAACTCCATTAGATTAGAACCTTATCTAACAAGATATTCAACCCTAATAAGAGACAGATTAGTCCCTAGCTATAAGTATACACCTAAAATCATCCGTAGCCTTGACACACCCAGAAAAAAAGAAAATACGCCGCAGGACAAAAGCAACAATTCTTCTCCTTTCTTCACGATGCAGTAGCCCATAGGAGAGTTTTCTGATCAAGAATACGGTGGTCAGACATTTAACGTGAGATTTTTCAAGTTCTTACCCGAATTTCTATCTATAAGATGGGGATTCTTACTTTCCTTATTAATTATATATGCTTGTTACATTTATATGATATAATTGTTATCTTATGAAATGCATGATCTAAGTTGTATTTTATATTTAAGAAATGCAAGACCGCAAGACCTAAGTTGCATTTATAAATTTGATTGATCAATCCTTATAAGTTGGTGTGATGTGTATGTTATGTTGTAAGTTATTTGTTATTCATGTTTATGTTCAAACATATATTCTTAATATGGACTCGTAAGAGGCTAGTGTAGCTAACCCCCCATAATTAACGTTTTCAAGTTTAGGTCCTAGAGCTAGCGAGGAGGCGAGGACAGTAGTGAAAGAATATGAAGTCTTACATGTTAATTTGAATAAATTATTATTACTAGATCATGTAATGGCAACCTGTGCGATGCACGGGCTCATTTTAAGTAATACTTTAATCTTGGTAACATATGTTTCTTTTTGTGTATGTATTTTCAAATACTAAAAAATTCGAGAAAAATTCTAAAGCAACTTAGTATAAAAGTCCAGTATTTTAGATTGGCAAACTACTATATATGAGTTTGATTTTAGGTGTCTTTATTTCCGCGTTACTTGATATAAAAATTTGATTCATAATCTCAGTGTATAATCAAAAAATTTAATTTGTAAGATGGGCTGCATATAGGTCCATCCGCTTATCGGCCCCACTCAATTAAATTTATAAGTTCGTCGCTGTCTAGAGTGATAAAATTTTCATTGATGAAACCATTCGATATAAACAGAGGCTTCCTAATTATGACTTATTTTTGCTTCATGATGAAGATCTTTTAGTTTTGTTTTTAATGTCTTGCTTTTGACTTAAGACATAAAAGCATTATACTTGTATTGAGTGGTTAATGGGTTGCAGGAACCATTTTATTGAATCTGTTGAAAGTAGAGAACTATTTTTTGTTATTGAAAATATAGGTACCTTATGTGATATCTATCAATTTTTTTAGCACAGATTAATATTCATTAAAATTTTAGGACACCTGTGAAATTACTAATATCAATATATATATATATATATATATATATATCCAAAATTATTTAATTTCACATTAAATTTAGGGGTGTATTTATGCGGAGCTGTGGGGTATAGTTGTACGCTAGATTTGGAAAAAAAAAATTGCTATCTATTTAAAGTTTAAAATTATAAAGTGCAGAAAAAACTAAATATCCAATCCCGATTTGCCATCCTCTAACTTTTGAGTACATGTTGCTTTAATATTTGTTTTTATTTTATTTTATTTATACAACTTTAAATATTGAACAATATTTTTATACATTATTAATTATATCATACCTCTTCTGTATTCCTTTATATATATATATATATATATATATATATATATATATTACACATTCAATGTCAACATTTTGGATAACGATTAATATACCTATCCAAAAATATTAAAATAACGTAGCTGTTATGAGTTATGATTATGAAATTCTTGCATCATATCATTATTCAAGAATAAACACACATATATCATTATTGCATGTAAACTCATGTTTCAACTTGATCTGGATCAGTGTAATCGCTTCTTTAGCATCTCAATTAAAATAAAAATTGATTTCGCATTTAATCAAGGGAATAAATGAACGTTCCATTATGGATGAGACGTGTGGAATAAACTTGGCCAGACCCGGACTGTTCCCTTATATATATTCTCTCCGTTCCAAACTAAGTGTCGTTTTAACTTCTTTTGTAAAAATTAAGGATTCATAAAAATGGCAAATATATCCATACAAAATCAATTTAATTTGGTATGTTTTATGAAATAAGGAAATAATCAACTAAATTAAGTAGGTTGTTTAGGGTAAAATTGGAATATTTGTAGTTTTTTTTTTTTTTTGTTAAAATGACACTTATTTGGAAATTTTTTAGCTTCTCTTAAATGACACTTACTTTGAAACGGAGGGATTATTAAGATTATCGGGATGGGTCGCAACTCGTCGAACTTTTAACACATCGAATTGGATATATTTGGCCAAATATTAATTATGTCTTAGATTTCTATGCTGAAGCCCATCTTAAATTTCAGGGAGATTGGGTTGGTAGTTGGGCGAGGCCGATTTTACCACCTGTAAGAAAAAAATTATTTGCATTTAATAAAGAAAAGCAAAGGAAACCCATCTTATTTGGGATTTTTAATAATTTGTAATTTTTTTTGTGATCATAGATCTACATTAACATGGTTCATATTTTATTAGAATGATTAATAAATTAATGAAGTAATTAGAAAGAGCAAGGTTTAAGATATTTGGATAAGAAATCGGCCGTGGGTGGATTCTAAATTAAAGTGAATCTTGGAGGTTCAAGCATAGGGGATTATAATTTCCTTTCTTATTTATATTACCAAATCAAGCAGACATTAACATCTTCTTCTTTGTAGTTTCTTTTTCTTCTTTTGACGCCACCAAAGTAACCCTGTTTATTTCAATTAAATTTTTTCGTCGGCTATGGGTTAGAAGTTTGACGACTGGCAGCACAATGGTGGGTCAATTTAACGCAGAATGTTCTATTTGGTGTGCATAAATTTGTTCTTCTGCGTCTGACTTGATGGTGACCATAGATTCCGATGACTTTGCCAGGTATTTTTCTTATTATATGGTGTCCAATATATTTGTTAACATATGGCAAGGAACCGAAGTGAGATTGTTTTACTGATGATCGAGGTTTTTTTTTTTTCAATTGTTCAGTTACGTTTTTCTTTAGCTAGTGCAAATATATTGGTGTAATATTGATTTTGTTGGTGTATTGTGCAAAGTGTTAAATTATTGTAAATATGTATGGTATAATTTGAACCTTAGGGTTCACATTTGTACCTTTGCCCTTATATATATCAACTTGAACTGTTTGTTTAGCATCATTGTTATAGTATGTTATGTAAGTAGCATGCTGATTAAGATTGTATATTTTGATTGAATCAAATGGCAAACACTTTTTTAGGTCATAAACCCAACGACTGTAACACATAATATTCCCTCCGTCCTGCTCAGATTTGCACCCTTTCCTTTTTGGTCTGTTCCACTCAGATTTTGCACACCCTTAAACAGAAAATTTCCCAAATATCTCTACCCTCAAAATCTCCATCTTCAATCTCCACCTTTGAAAAAGTCAACCAAAAAGCAAAAAACAGCTTTTTCTTAACCTCCATGCCTGTCCCTACGTGCAAATCTGAGCTGGACAGAGGTAGTAATACTTAAGAAAAGTATGACGGAAAAAATGTAGCTATATTTCTTGTAGGATTGGTGATATGCTGCTAACTGAAAACATGCAGGCAATTAATCGTGACATCTTGTATTTTCTTTTTCATATGACACTGAATTTATAGCTACTTGATAGAAATTACAAAGTGTTTGGTCCCATAATTTTTTCTTTTTTTTTTGGGGGCTCTAATGTATAGGCTCGTTGGCCTAACTTTAGGTCCAAACCTGGTATGAATGTGGCTGATTTTGTAGCTCGCCAATGTAAATTAAGTAGGTTGTTGAAAACCTCTTGATAAACTATGTTTTCAACGTCGTGTTCGTTGTGCCGAGTTTGCTTGGCATTCAATATCTTGAGCCCTTCTGGCGTTGTGACTCGTGACAGTGCGACATACAACTGTCCATGACTGCATATTGGCTTTGGAAGGTATAGGCCTACTTACTTTAAGCTTTGTCCTTGACTATTATTTATAGTCATTGCATAACATACTCTTATCAGGAACTGTCGTCTTCTTAATTGGAATGACCACTTTGTATCAGTAGGAGATAGGATTACCCTTGGAATGATTACTTTGTTTCCTATATGTTTGCCTGTCAATATCTCTTCTTCTATTACCCTGCTCCCCAGACGTGAAACCAACATTCTTGTGCCGTTGCATAACCCTTCTTTCTGGTTTATGTTTCTGAGTAGCATTATCGGGGTTTTTGTTTTCAAGTGCAAATGGTGGTTTGGGAGTCCGGGGGGAATTTAAGTGAGTTTAGGAATTCAATTGGGTATGCGGGTTGATGATTTGAAGCATCCTCTCCATCAACATCAATATTGTCCGAACTGAAGTAGTCCTTACTTTTCTCCAGGTGCAGCTTTGAGAAGGAATAAATTTATGTCATCTACAGTTTCATTGGTTGGTGTCAGAATAGATCTCTCTATAAGATAATTTTGTGCATCCATAGTTGTAGTAAATCCCGAATATAGAGGTTGCAATATCATCTATTGGCTGACCATAGCTCTTTAGCATAAAATTTTCATCCATTTCAATTATTTCAAATTCATCAGATGCATTCTCTTTACTTATACCACGTTTCTTTGAACTTCCATCCCCAACTTCAAGGACCCATTTAGCAGACTCTTTTTCGGTCTGATGGACCCTCATATTTTAGGTGAGGGTATATATGCAACATAAATCCGATAGGGTTGAGCGGTTTATTGTTGCCAGTACAGTATCTTGTCTGCTTCCATGGGGTACAACTGGTAATATATGTCGGAAATCTGCACCTAAGAGAACTGTTTTGCCTCCAAAAGTTTTAGACTTTGTTGTTGGGTCCGTTGTAGACAACAACTGTCTCATCATTCGATCGACCAATTCAAATGTGTGACGATGAGCCATTGGTGCCTCATCCCATATTATTAAGTCTGTCTCCATTAGTAATTCTGCCAGCATCATCCCTGTATTTATGTCGCAAAATGAGCTCTCATGGACTTTTAATGGTATCTTGAACCTTAAGTGTGTTGTCCTTCCTCCTGGTAGGAGCAAAGCTGCAATGCCAGAAGATGCTACTGGAATAACTATTTTCCTCTGTGCCCTTAGCTTTGTGATTATTGTTCTGTATAGGTATGTTTTTCCTGTTCCACCTGCACCGTATAAAAAGAACAGTTCCCCTTTCCTATTGTGGACTGAATCCATAACGTCATCATACACTAATTTTTGTTCTTCATTCAAACTTTTTGATTAATTTATCGTGCTCCGCTTGTGGCTCTTTGATATTGTAGATTCTTTCGTCCTGTAGGAGTGTATTGTTGAGGGTTTTCAAAAGTTTTTTGTTGGGTATTGGCATATCGGTGAAGTCTTTTAGGGATTTTTCATTTTGGAGCAATATCTTCTTTATTTCCACCAAAGTGTAACTTTGTAGCTCTTCGTCTGAAAATTCCAGCTCACTAAAATTGAACATTTCTTTGTTTGTATGGTATGTCTTCCGCTAAAGCCTTCTAGTAGTGGTTCCATAACATCACTGGGCTTCCAACATCACAGTATAGTAAAAGTGTTGTGAATAGATGTCGTAGTTGGGTTGGCGTAGCCCATTGTGATGCTTCATCCATTACATTGTGCCATTCCGCATCTCCATCTAGCAATCCTTTTGCATAGCAACCAGATTTGAATGTAGGGTGGACCAGCTTATCTACTGTAAGTATTTCGTCAAAGCATGTGGGTCCTTTCATTACGTCTACCGGCCTCTTCAAATAGTATATTTATCCCATTGTAGGATGTATGTTAACAATCCTTCCAATTGTATGGCTTTGTTGGCATTTTTTCCACACCTTATTATTCCCATCCCATACAAATCTTGTTGGGAATTGTGCATAAGTAAGTTTTCTGGCTTTTGGGTTTTTCTTGTTTGTTTCCATCCATTCTGTAAACATTGTCTTCTGAGCACCGTTACATGATAAGACAACCTCTAGGTTTTCTGATTCATTGAAGATGAGGCTCTGTTGGTTTGGTAGATGTATTGTCAATCTTTGAACGACTGGCCTTCGGTAGTGTATATCAAAAGCAAAGATTCTACACATTGCTTCACAGGCTGAGAGATACCGGCATTCTAGATATTCTTTAATCTCGTCAACTCCTCTAGGTTTTTTCTGTCAAGAATTATTATTTTATTGGTCGTTTGTTCCACTATCATTGTTTCTTTGTCAACTCCTTTTGTAATGTACTTGAACATATATTTATCTGCTTTTGTATTGTTGCACCACTCGACATTAATATGCGCTTTGTATTTTTTTAGTAATCTTAGGTTATGTGGGACTACGAATGTGTTGTCCATCTTTATTCCCCCTTTCATGATGAACCTTCTCTCATCATTTCTTCTTCTGTATTTGACATAACCATTTTTGTCTAATGTTGTCAATTCTCTGTAACTTTTGAGAAATTTCTTAGTACACTCATTTTCCTACATGCATGGGGATTCAGGTCTGTCCACCCCACATGGGCCATGCATCATGAATTGCTCTACTAAAACATATCCTTCTGGGTCAATACTCTTTTTTGGAATCTCTGTTGAGATTAATGTATCAATTTGGGCAGGGGATGGGTTCTTTAGGCTTTCTTCAAACCACAACACTATATGCACATGAGGGAGTCCCTCTTTTTTGAAATTCAATAGTATAAATTACTGCAACCAAAATATGATGAGTGAATGAATAAGCTGTTTTGTAAAGATTTATTCATGTGTGTGTGTATATATATGTGTGTGTGTGTGTGTGTTTATATATGTCTATTAATATTAATATTGTGTGCCTTATTACCTGCATGTGGCGGGGCTCCGAAAAATCCATGATGAATATCTGAGAGTAATTCTTCTACCTTCATTTTGAAGACTCGACATTCTATGTCTGGCTTGTCAATAGGGGTGGTGTTTCCGGATTTTTGCAAGTGAGTAGTTATTTATGTCCAATTTGGGTTAGCTGTTATTGTTATGAAAAGTTGTGGATTTCCCTTGCTTCTACAAATTGCCATGGCATCGTGGAAATTTTCAGCCATATATCTTGGGCTTCCAGTATACGAAAGAGGTAGGATATAGTTCCTACCTAAGGATTTAGCATCACTGTCGCCTCCTGAGACAACATCATATATGTTATTATGGACCTCAGCTCGTAGTGTTGTTTGATTGTTCCTGATCCATCGCAAACGATATTGTTCAATTGTCGTTTATATATCTACTACATACTGATGCAACAATCTTTCTGATCTAATAATTGTTGTCCCTTCTGATTATCTTGTTTGTATCTGGTATGCATAGAATTCACGTATCGTGACATGACCCCTCTTGATTGTTGACTTTCCTTGTTTTGTATATGGTATTTGTTCATGGAAGCCTTTCTCACCATATGAGAATAACAACGGGTATTGCATTTGTCATAAACAATGGGTGCAATTCACCTATTCTTTGAAGTCGATATGATTGGTGTTGAATAATGATATCTCTTTGTCAAATGGTAGAACATAGGTCACCCACAATTAGGCCTTCAATCTCATCTGCACTGCGCAAGTCGTATTGCCTACCTTTTTGTTTCTCGCCAATTAATCTGATTGTCTCGATTCATATTAGTCTCATGGCTTTCTAAATATCTTTGCGAGCTCGTTGTTATCGTCTATCATCTGAATCAATGAACTGATAAATTTTCATTAAGTTTTTTGGAAGACTGGCTTCGTGTTAAGGCTTTCATACGGTTCTGAACTTCGTTTGCAATGTCATATATGTATAGTTGTGCAAAGCGTGGACTCTGTCGTTCCAATGGTAGTAAAGATCCAATGTTGTGGAAATTCTGACCATGGATTCTGAAAGTGTAAGGCCCACTTGTTGAGGTTACAATATTGTCAATCTTTGCCTCCATTGAAGTGAATGCTAGAATTGAATTATAAGCTCTTATATTTCTGCAGAATGATGGTGGTTATGCTAAAAGTTTTTGTAAAATATCTGGTGGTTGGCAACTTTTGGCAATTTAACCCGACCTTGTTGGCAAGATATTATGAACAACATTTTTCCTGTTTTTGTGTCTTTCTTTGTGCTCTCACATTTCCATACCAATGCATCACAGTCTGGGTATCTCATGAGACTTTGCTCGTCTATCTTTTTTGTACAGTTTGTAGCTTCATTAAGTTCTACAATCAAATTAATTTTGTTGTTGCAATATAAGTTTGGTTTTTGTATTTTGTGTTGGAAATCCAAGAGAAAATTTGTCTTACTTCGGTTTCCTATGCTTCTTGTATGCTTTGAGGTATATGCTTCTTTTGTTGTAGTGATAGATGTATTTGTTCCTGTGTAGAATCATGAATTAGTTCGGAAAAGTATAAATATGAAAGCAATTAATTGCTTACCCTTATGTGCGGCTTCTCATTTTCTTTTTAGGATGTCCCATCTATTGTTCTTGCCTCTTTGCATAGATTCCGTGGTGTATTACATTCTCCCAGAAATGGTTGGTGTTGGATGTTCATATTTGCATTTGTATTTGTGTACTTTGAAGAGTCAATATGTCATTTTGAGAGAAGGTGATTAGTTGGAGTATGAAGTTTCTTTAATTGTTATTAACTTGGTCAATTGATTTTTAGTATTCATCTGACCTACATAAATTGGCTTTATGTTTGACTGTTACGCATATTAAATTGAAAGAATGGCTTTATACCTTGCATTGGTGAACATTCTAATGCTTGTGATGTGGAGGATACAATCATCGCGGAACGTGTTACATTGGTTCCTGAGGAAGTCGTGAGTGAGTATAAAATTCATATTTGTTCATATATGACTTAGTTTTGGCATATGATTTTTTTTTTCTTTTGCTTATAATATTTTATGCTGTAAATTTGAGAAGTAATTATCTAACCTTGGTTTTCTGAGCTTCTTAAATCATGTGAGGTAGAAGTTTCATTAGTTGAAGTAGAAGATGCGTTTGATACTGTGTTGAATCATGTATTAGTTTGGGAAAATATAAATATGAAAATGATTAATGGCTGACCTTTATGTGTGGATTGTCTTTTTCTTTTCTGAATCTCCCGTCTTTTTGCCCTAGCCTTTCTACACAAGGTTGTTGGTGTATTACATTCTCTCAGCAATGGCTGGAGATGTATGCTTTTGTTTCCATTTGTATTGGCTTCCTCTAAAGAATCTACAAATTATTATGAGAGAGGATGATTAGGGGAGGTACTAAGTTTCTTTGATTGCTAATTTTCTGGCCTAGTTGATTTATAATATTCCCGTGGCCTACATAAATTACCTTTCTGTTTAGATTGTTGTAATCTTCGTCTTTTGTTTCTTGCTTCTCTGCACTGCGCTGCTCTCATCCCTGTTTAATTAAGAATTATTTGTTGATATGTTTGTTTTAGTTTTAGCTTTTTTCTATTTTTACTGACTTATTCTCATGCAATGTCGTGAGTAGGAAAGTTAACCAACCAAAAAATGTATATTTACTCTTTTCTTAACCTATCCAAATATGTCTAATTATTCTCTCCCTCTCTAGCTTTGATTTGAATTGATTTAGATATGAATTCCTCTTGAGTATATATACGTGAAATGTGTCTCTTGTAAAGTGTAAGAATCTCATATATATATATGCACACACGCACAGAAAGATATTTATATTATATTTTTATATATATATGGATATGTGTACCTTCCATTGATTGATTGATAATAGCTGTGAGTGATCATTCTTCTTCATGTTTCCTTTTTCGCAGCTCAAATCCATATGCTAAGCTTGGACAACTATTTTGTTTTGTGGCAGCTGTAGGCAATCGAGAAGTGGGTTTGTTGGTTGATGAGGTGAAATGATTGTGGTGAGTGTATGATTTTGATTTCTTTTTGTAACCGTTATAAATATTAAAGTGTGGTATAAATATTTAGATAGGGGAAGTTCATAGTTGTTTATGATTGTTATACTTAATGGTACTAATTCATTTTCTTAAAGAGTAATTGTTCTTTTTTTTTTTTTTTTTTGGTTTGCAAGGTTCATAATGCAGAAGGAGGAGCACATCAACAAAGTCTTTATAGTGGAGCTATTTAGGAATCCAATTCAGTACTTAAATTTCTTGCAAATGACTATAAAAAAATGAATACAATTTCATATTGAGATTGAAATTAATAGTTTCAAGTGAAACTTCATTGGTTTCGAATAGATGGATAGTTAGGGTTGTGTGTAAGATATCCATGACATTTTTGTAATTGATGTGTAGTGAGTCACATTTACTCTTTTGTAACTTACAAGAAGGAAGTATATCAACATTCTCATCTTCTTTGAATTGATGCAGGTTTTGAGTACATTGCAATACATTTTTCATATAAAACATTGTTTCTAGACCAGGATTGCAAATATTTTTCATAGAAAATGTTACTTTCGGTTAGGGATGTCAACAGGTAGGGTAGGGTACAAATATGCCACCTACATACCGTATCTGCATATAATTTGTTCTATCCATATCCTACCCTAATACTCTATTTTATGTCTCGGATAGTGTGAGAGTAATATCCAGAGGCTATGCCGACACCTGTGGGTAAAATTTTTTTCCACTACATGAATGAGAAGAACAATAATACGTAAGATGTAATGTGTTGATTTTGATAATACTCATTTTTAATATTATATTAAAAAACAACCATATGTTATAATAACAATAACATTGGCAAAGTTTGTGGATCATTTCCCAATTTTTGTTGATGAATTGATACTGCACAACAGAAAGACATTGAAACTTTTTTTTTAATAAGAAAGGTGGAACATGGATCTCAATTAAGAATACATAAATCTCAATTTATTCACATAATGCAACATAGAAACTATTTGAGGTACTCATTGAATAAAAAATACAAATCTTAGACCAACATATGATGTGTCACTCTCTCACCGAAATTAATCGTGAAGTAATTTAGGGGATCTAATCCCTAATTACCAGTCATACACTTGCTCGTACTTAAGATTGATCTGAATACCGAAGGTAGAATTAGACAATCATTTAGCAAATTTGCAACATAAAGAGTACATAATTTATTAGAATGAATCAACCTAAAAAAAAATATTAGAATGAATCAACTTCTCCTACTGAAAAAGCAAACTTGGAGCAACAATATAATTAAGAGTAGATGAAAAGAAAAGACCAAGAAAAACAAAGGAAAATGCCAAAAGTCGTAGATTATGAGTGGAAAATAAGAAAATTCATCTAAATAAAATTTATACTTAGGATCCAGAACCTAACAAAATTGGAAGAAACTTAAAATAATTAAAAAATATATATAATGAATGTCATCCCAATATCTCTTGCAATTATTCACAATGAATTTAACGATATGTGAATAAATTGCATGTCAACAATAAAGAGTAACAATTATTATTAACACAGGACAAAGTTTATGTAACAATAAAAAGGAAGAGGCTATGCAGAAATAGGATAGATTGACAATATTCTTCACATCATTAAAAAACTTAAAGTGGGAGCTTTTATTTCCATAAAGTCACGACCTAGCGTTGCATGGGAGACAGGTACCACATTTATTAACTACTAATTATAGTTCAACTTGTGTTTTTTGTTTCTTTCTTGGGAGAGGCCTACATACTTCGTGTCACCTCTGAGGTCTTCCTTCTTTATTTCTTTATTATTGTTCTTTATTTGTGATTGAATTGTTGTTGCTCCCTTCTAGTTTCTCGGCTGGTTTGTCTTCATTCATCTCTGGTTTGTTACTTCCTTTTGGACACTCTTCACTCGAATTGCCACTCTTAGAAGTCATATTTTTAAAATAAGAAATTTTAGAAGCGTGTTATCCATGAAAGCTGAAGTATATATTTTTTACCTTTCCGGTCAGTTTCTTTAGCATGTTGTCGCCCCTACAACTCTTGAATGTATCCTGTTGATGCACCATTTCATTGTGGGTTATATGATTTAGTATAGAGGTTATAAACGGAAGTTAAAACATATATAATCATTAGTTTGTACCTTTTGGCTCAGTTCCTTTGGCATGATACTTTCACTGCTATTATTATACATTGTATTATGTTCTTCCGCCATGTCATCCTGAGGGGATTTTTGTACAGTTTAGAAAATATCTAGGAAAGTGGGAAACATTTGTATTACCTTTTGGAATAGTTCTTTTGCCTTGATGTCATCACTATTTTTCTCCTCGGATGGTTTCTCCAATCAACCACATCAATCTTAGTGATATATCTTTTAATCTCAATTTCACTATATGTATTAGCCACAAAAGTTATTGTTAAAGAAGGAGGTGTATTCTCCCAGAGACTTTACCGTATGTGTTTGTTCTTTCCTAGTATGACGTTGTCATCCAGAATGCATGAGACTGTGAAGCTTTGATAGCGGACGATGAAATTATAAGGAGTGACTTTGAGTTGGAATGTGAATGTTCTCTCAACGATTGAGCGTATGCTTTCAGGAACAGCATCTGCATGTCCACTTTGCTCATTATTGTCTTCCTGCTTCAAGTAATAGTGCTTGGAATTTAAAAATTAAATTTATACAGTGGAACCCGATATTAATTTCCAAATTTTGTGAAACCAAAATTTTGAACTTGTCAAACGCACTTGATCCTTCATTATTTCCGATGCAACCTTATTAGTCAACTTCCTAGCATCTCTATCGAATATAACCAAATTTATAGATTCGCTACCATCATCCACTATCACTTCAATTCGGAATCTATATGATGATTACATATAAAAAAAAGAACACATTGTTATTGACTGTTAAATATATTTTACATAAAGAAAAAAATTCTTTTACTTTAGGACTCCAATAGCCTTGGGATTCCCACAATTGGTGCATAAGACAGATGTTTGCGTCTTTGTCATTTTTTTGCACATTCTGAGCATGCAATGTAGCTCCAGCCATTGCGATGCAAAATTTCAATTACTTTGGCTTTGCAAGTGAATTCCTTTTCCTGGTAGATAAAATAAATGAGGCCATGCACAATTGATATTAAAAATCAACAAATTCTATAAATAGGATATCAAGTATTACCTGCGCTTTTTCTTTTGAGATAAAGTCTAGTATTTTAGAAATTCGGTAACACGCTTTGTTGAGGATGGTGGTGACATCACCTTGTTTTATTTCTACAGGAGGATGTTCAATCTTTACTCTGAGCCACAAGTAAATAATTTTATTACAACGTGCATAAGCTTAACATCATTTGCATCAATTACCAAAATATATTATTTGTACTTTTCACGGAATTCTCGCATTACATCGAGGCTGGCATTGAGGTAGAACTTCGTTGAGGATGTTGTGTTGAGAAAAAGCTTATATATTCGGGTTCGGGGATGAATGTTATATCTTTATGTTCAAAGGGCTAAAAGATTTAATCAAACTTACCTCCAAACGATTTTGGGTTTATACTCGTGATAATGACAACAATGTTATTGTCTTTGTTTGCCTCACTTTGTCAAGGAAAACATCTACCAAATCATCCCAAATAGTAACTCGGACTTTGGCACCCCTATTTTTGTAGGGTAGTCAGTTAGTCCGAAACTATAGAGAATTTGAAAATGATTAGGAAAAAAAATTAACTTACTCTTCTAGTAGGAGATGAAGGACTATTCTTCGAGGTCCTAAGTCACTAACGTTGTCAGGATTTGGGACTTTATTATGTATAAAGCCAATCACATCTAGCATAATTTTGGCAGGAAATTATGAATAATTTAGAATTAAACGATAGATGGGTGTAAATTTTTGTAGGAGACTGAATTGAGGTTCTTAAAATAGACCAAAATTAACATTATTATTGTGTTAGTCATAATACTATTCTTGCAACTAATGAGTCAAAGAACGGGATATGCAATTTGGAAAGTTATATACGCATACCAGGATGCTCTGCATTTTTATCTGCTAGATCCAACAAAGTAGTGTAATTGCAGAACCGAAACTTCTCAAGTTGTATAGGAGGGTGTTCTTTGTCTACATGATGTATACTTGTTTCATCGGTGAATTGGATCATAAATTAGTGGTATGTGAGCTCAAAGCGCGAACTACTTCTAACAACTTCAAAGTCACTGATGACAAAAACTACACCCTCTCGTATACGGTCGGCAAAATGATCAATGCGTTGATGGGGGATTGAACCTTGTATAAGGCAATCCTATTTTTTTGGTGAACAATAGTCAGTTTCATGAAATAACAACAATACAAATAAAATGAGAACCAATCATAAAAAAAAAAAAAGATCAAAACACAAAAGAGCTCATCTCACGAATAAACAGGGATAATAAATACATTTCATGATAGC
The DNA here is from genome assembly GCA_958295605.1 of Ajuga chamaepitys. NCBI lineage: Eukaryota > Viridiplantae > Streptophyta > Magnoliopsida > Lamiales > Lamiaceae > Ajuga > Ajuga chamaepitys. The sequence goes on along the minus strand of OY282498.1, from coordinate 20,914,235 downwards.
TTCATTAACTTAGTTAAATTTTTCCCGTTTCATTTTTTGGTTTGAAACTTATGCATTTTTTAAGCTCAATACTATTGGCTTGAATTAGGAAATCCTATTTTCTAGTGAACAATGGTTAGATTCATGATATAATAACAATACAAATAAAATGGGAGTAATCATAAAAAAGGCTCATCTCATGAATAAACAGGGCTAATGAGTAAATTGTCATGATTGTTGTATCAACTTAATGAAATTTTTCCTGTTCCATTTTCTCTTTCGAAACTTATGCATTTTTTAGGCTCAATAAATCAATAAACTCCTCTACCAAAATTCACTATTGGAACAACATGCTCAATTTGATCTCTAATCAATTGGCTTGCTTTATTTATATATATGTTTTAGTGGAAGAATCTAAGTTCTTGGTGAGTGATTATTGTAGCAATGTGTTTAGAGGAAGCAATACCTCTTCATCCAGCAATAGGAATTCGATACTCATTAACTCTTAATCCCTCTTGAAATTTCGTGCCTCCCACTTTCGCAATAGCCGAACCATAATTCGCCAAACACTGCCTCTCATGTCCAGTTCGTCTATGGTGGAGTATGGAGCATTTGGATTCATATCTGAAGCAATGAATTCCAACTTCTTTGCACCCAAACAAACCCAATTTGGAAGGACTTCTAAAAGGTTGCCACATATTTATAATCAAGAAAAGAAATTTTGTTTTATTGTGGAAAAATAGAAAAATTGAACTCAAATCCAAAAACAAATTGTGTTTTATTGTGGAATATAATTACAGCAAAACTGAAGTTCAAATCCAATTTAGAGTCGGCGTTTGGAGAGAGAGTGAAAGAGATTTGGGCATTATGCTAGGTTGATGAGGTTTTTGGGGGAGTAACAGATGCGTAAATTGAAGTTCATTTTGAATATTGATATAAATAAAGTCACAAAGACACTGGTAACATAATTTCCAAATAAGAGTATGAGAAAGAAGGAGCATGGGAAAGGGAGGAAGAGGGAGAACGGTCGCATCAAAATCAATTTTGAAATAGAATCAGCAATAGACAAAATGGAGACTAATACACAAAAGTTTGGAGAATGAGGACTTTTGAGAGAGAATGAGAGAGGTAGGAAGAGGGAGACAACCACATAAAAATTTATTTTGAATTAAAGAGATAGAGAAAGCACATTTTAATGTGCTGAAATAAAGAGAGAGAAAGGACATTTTAATGTGCTATCAAAACCCACGAATCTATCATAAAATACATATATCAGTAACATACAAATTAATAAATAAATATTAATAAGGGTTGACGTGGGAAACAATTAACAAATGGCTGCTGTAGGGAGCTTATAAGAGATGATGTGGCAGCTCCAAGAAAATTATATGAGTTTATGTGGCGCTGAGGTGTCGCAACAGGAGAGGATCAAGTCTCCTATTTTATATATAGATATAACATGTTTCCTTTAAAGTGGATTATGGCTATTAGTTAGTCCAGTTATTTGTTCTTAATAGTTGATACGTGTCTTTAAATTCATAATATATTACTTACTACATTTGATTTATGGAATTATTATTAATAAGTCTTATGGAGCATTATTAGGTTGAGATATTAGCCTTAAATATTATTAAAACTGTAGTTTTGTTGTTGAACACTTGATGTCATATAGATATTTTTAACTTTTTTTCCGCTGCTGTAATACGATTTACTTTTATGGTCTTGATTTTAAGAATAATATAAAATTATTATGTGTATTTAAATTGTTAGAAGTATTTTTAGGATTTATTTAATTTAAATTATTTTCCGTTGTAGCAAATTAAGATTTGTTAAATTGAATTGTATGACATGCATTATGTGTGAAAGAAATTAAATACGGTTATTTTGTATATTTATCATGAAATTATTTATACTCAAATTTTTTCTAAGAGCCTGAGTTATGGATAATCTTATATTAAAATAAAGGATTTTCATTGATAACATTATTTATCTTTTTAAAATACTTTAAAATAAATTTTATGAAAATCGGATCGTTACATGTATATGTGTATATATATTTGTATGTATTTTTTATGTGGTTAAATCCAAGCCACATATTATGAAGTTTTTGATATACAGAAGTTGGACAGATTACCGTAGTAACTGATTTTACTTCCCAATTACTTTTTATTTTATACTCTTCATGGATCTTCTGCCAATAAACTAATTTTCATAATCTACGTACAAGACTTTCTTCCATTTTTTTTTTCCCTAAAAAATTCCTCAACTTCGTTCACATAGACAGAGACAACATTTTCATCTTGACTACAACTTCATTCTTCTTTAATTATAGCGATGGTCTTTTTGTTTTGTGTTTTTTTATTTTTTTGAATAAAGTCGTACAATCATTTTCTGTTTTCATACATTAATTTTTTTCCCTAGAAATAATTGGATAAATTTATGGGATGCTGGGCTATTTCTTCTGGCAAGATCATCAACTTTTCTTTTTATTTTGTGAGATTCTTGTTAAAAGCCACCTGAATTGTGCATCATTTTTGTCTATAGTATCGACAGGGGAGAAACTAAAGTCCAAATTTCTGAGTGTTTTGGCTTCATATTTTGATTACGTTAATGTCATCAAATTTTCTTTATGTGTAAATGAGGATTGCCTATAATTAGTCGGATTTGATTTCTGCATCATTTTGAGATGTGTTCTGCATCATTTTAATACTGTGTGACATGTGATTTCTTTAGTTTAGGACTGAACTCTTATGGCATTTAAGCCACATTCTTAAATCCTTTGATATTATTTTTATGGTGTAAAGTTGTGGTCCTTAGTAATATCATTTTATGGAAAGTCCGAAGTTGGGTTCTGTAATCATTTTTTTTCGCCTCCAACTGTTGCTACTGTCCTGAGGCCTCATTGTTGCCAAAGGGTCAACGTCATGGACTCGTCATTTCCTAATTATACTAGAGCTAAAGATATTGACATGTTGTTGTTTGTCTTTTTTCTTGCTTATATAAATTAAAGCAAAGTAAGTATTCTCTGTTGCACATTTTGTATAGTAATAGTTAAACTAAGATTGTGGTGGATATGAGGTCTCTCAGATGACTCTATACATCTGTCACCTTTGTAAGATTTCAATTTCAGACTAGCTCTCAACATTGAGATTTTATCTTACTCTTGCTTTGGATCTTTTAGTACTTTTCTCTTTCTTCTGATTTTTTCTTTTCCTTACTTCTTATCCTTAGAACTAAGGAAATATTTTATTGTTGTTGTCTGTCTTTTGGAATAATGGGAACATAATAAGTTTTTTATTTTGTTATTTTCAATTATTGTGGCCAGATTAACATTCTATTAGCTGAAGGATCCCTTCCACGACTTTAAGTAAGAGTTTGGTACTATAACGAGTTTTTTATTTGTTTCGAAATTCTATATTTAACTCTTATTACTGCTTTGGTGTATTATTATGCTTTAGATTTTAGTAGGATTAAGTTACTACCGTCCTCCTCTTTCTTTTATAGATTAACATGTTTACAACAACTCCTGATCAGGGTGGGGTTGGTGAGATTTGTCCTCTGGCCATTGACCTCGGTTACAAGATGCTCTACCAACTGGACTACAATAGAATCCCAAATTAACATGTGTACAACGGAGTGGACGTTATTGACATCCCAATCCCCAACCCATGAAATGAAGAATTATAGAAAAAATGGGTGGGGGCGAATACTATGAGAGGTTAAGTGACTCTCTATTATATTTTAGGGTTTATTATCAAAAGCAACCTGAGTTATACCTGTTTTTACTACTTACAACCTATTTTAAAATTCGTCGCCGATTGCAACTTGAATTACTCGCATTTTACTGATTACAACCTATTTTATAAATTTCAGCCAAAATCAAGACCGTGCCACACACGCGCAATTTTGAGCAACTGGTAAAAATGGGTATACCGCAGGTTGCTTTTGGTAATAAACAGTTTTCTTTTTTATTTTTTTTCTTTTCTTCCCTCCATCATTTTCAACAGGAGAATTTGAAGAAATGACCGAGTATAGATACAAATACATACAAATTAGAACAACTCCTAGCTAGATCTTCGTTTGAGAAATAAACTGAAGAAAATTGAACTATCCTCAACAGGTGAATTTGAAGAAATGAATGAGTTTAAATAAAGAAACATACAAATTAGAACAACTCCCAGCTAGATCTACTGAGAAATAAACCGAAGAGAATTGAACTCTTATCCAACAGTAGCATAGAATCTTCCAGTAGCTTTATCAGTGATAACCACAGCTTCCAAAATTTCACCGAACTGTTCAAAGTACTTCTTCATGGTGTCCTTTTGCATCTCCCATGCCAGTCCTCCGACGAACACCTTCATGTATGTCGTGTCGCTGAACTGTCCTGCTATGTTCGCCGGCGTCATTGATAATGATCGAATTTTCTGATGATTCAGAGTTAGTTTCTTCTAGATCTGTAAATCAGAAACGAAGAAGAGGATTCGTATTGAAGAAACTTACGGAGATTAGTGTAGAGAGGAGACGAACTGGTGTTTGGATGAGGGAGAATTAGGTCAGAGAGAGAAGAGAGGGATAGGGATGTACATGAACCAATTCACTCGTAAACTATTCGGATCTCGGTTCATGAAAAGCTCGATCGGGCTAGTCTAATTTGTATAATTAAAATCATGCATTTGTATATATGTAATTAGTTAATCTTAGTAGGTATATTTATTTCTTTGGGCTCGATTAGACCTGCGAGAGGCTCGAGTAACTTCGTGAGCCATCCATATATTTGATAAATTAAGCTCGAGTTCGGCTCGATAATTAATGAACCAAACTCAAACACAAACTCTTAGATATTCGATTCAACTCTGTTCGTGTACATCCCTAGGGAGGGGAAAAAAGGAGGAGGAGAGAGAAAATGGTGGAGGGAAGAAAAGAAATATAAAAAAGAAAATGGTTTATTACCAAAAGTAACCTGAGGTATACCTGTTTTTACCATTTGCTCAAAATTACGCGTGTGTGGCACACGCTCTTAATTTTTGCCGGAATTTATAAAATAGGTAGTAATCGGTAAAACGCGAGTAAGTCAGGTTGCAATCGGCGACGAATTTTAAAATAGGTTGCAAGTGGTAAAAACGGGTATACCTTAGATTGCTTTTGGTAATAAACCCTATATTTTAATAAATGAAATAATAGTTTAAATATATTAAATACACACACACACATATATATATTACATAATATTATACACATATATTTATATTTTAGTTAACGCGCTTACTGTTCGCAGTCTACATAATTTCTCAACATATACCACTTCTTAATCCAGTATTTGAAATATGAATGTAAATTTCTCAATACCTCCCGTTTCCAATTATATTATTTTCGTTAAATTATACTTCAAATTTAAAAAAAAAAAAACACACACACAAAATCATTGAAATATTTATTTAAAACAAAAGAAAATAATAAAGAAAACTGAATAGCAATGTTCGAAAAAGAAACCCAGAAGAAAAGATTGAATAGGGGAAGAAACCCCTGTAACCTCCCATACCCTCTCAAAGAAAATCTTCCTTGGCTCTCTTCGCGGATATGAAACACTATGTTCAATGCACATGAATAGATCGTCAAACAAGTTTTTTATGTTGTGTTCGAACTTTTCAATTGAACAAGGTCGATGGTGTTCGAATGTTTCAGTCGGATGAGTTTTAGGTGACATCCAGAATGGACTACAACACAACTTAGCAGGACGCCTACAACATTTGAGTTTGATCAGATATTTTCACTGCTAGGATGCTAGGGTTTTTAAAGAGAATGTTGAAATCTGAAAATATTTGAAGAGGGAAAAAAGGAGAGAAGAAAAAATAGTTGTTGATGAGAGGAAATGGTTGTTGCATTGTGTTTTCCTCGGATGTTGAGTAGTCCTGACAATGATATCAATTTCTTTACATATTTTATTGTCAAAGATGACAAGGTGTGATCTGGTAATGAGAAAAAATTTCTTGTCATTAATCAGAAAGAATTGATTCTCCATTATTTGATCGTCTTACTCAAGCGGGGGTAAGTTGCCTTTAAATTTTGATGGTCTTGATAGTGATGAAAAAGAAATTAAGACGAAGGTGATGAAAGAGATAGAGGTGAGAGTGGGATCAATAAATTGATTCACAAATTTTGTAATACTAATATCAATCAATTTAGTTTTATTTTTAATAATTAAGACTTCATTAATAGTAAGGGCATTTTAGTCTTTTAATAATACACCTTTTATTACTAAAATAAGTGGATTGTATTGAGAAATTTAATAGTCAGGGAATAACCCGCTTCTTTATTTTACATATTATATTTTTTGACACTCTTTGTAAGTGAATATATTGAATATTAATGTAATATACCACTGCTGATCTAGAAAAGATTATTATTTTCAACATCAAAATTTTATCGGGGTTTTGTGAGATGAACATGATGTAATTTACGATAACATTTTGAATCATTTTCATAAAGAGAAATTAATACCCTCTCCATCTCATAATGAGAGTTTGGTTCGAAATAATACACTCTTTTTTCTTCGTCAACTTAATGAAAGTACAATTATCTGGAATACACAACTTATTTTTTATTTTTATTTGACTTATTTAATCAGATGTGACTGATTTGTGAAATAAAAAACAATTTTTCTTTGGCATAATATAACGAGACATGTAATTTTGAAGCAACAATTTTTTGAAATATGATGGGATGGGGTAGTAATTTATAAAAAATAGAGAAATGTAGCTGAGACTTAGACATCAAGGTTGTCAAACTCGCGATTTAAGTAGAATCGATGAAGTGTCAGTAAAATCGGATCGTAAAATCGAATCGTAAAATCATAAGATTCTACTACCTATACAAAATAACCATATATATAAATTATTCTAAATTTATTTTAATTACAACAAGTTCTGAATAGATATCCCATATAAAACTACACATATTATATACACAATTAATCAAAAAGAAAAAAAATACAATCTAGAGAAATGTTCTAGGCATCATGGTTGATATATACATTTAGTAAGACATTCCTAAATTATAATTATGAAAACTTTAATTTTAAGAGAAAATAAAAAAATAACCTTAGTGAAATTAAGTACTACATAAAAAAAGATATAATTTTTTATGAAACTTAGATTTTAATTTAGAACTCGATAGTTAGAAAAAAATTCAGCAAAATTGGTTCTCATTGCATATAATTTGCTCTAGAAAAGTTTTAAAATTCCAACTTTAAGTTGGTATAACTTCTACAATTCGTATTATATATTTTTTAATTGGTAAAATAGAATAAAAAGTAATATATTATAAAATTATTAAACTCGTACACAAAATCGTAAAATCGTAAAACTCGCAAAATCGCATCAGCAAACTCGGGAGTTTATTCTGATTTCATCAGATCTCGATTTTATCACGAGTTAACTCGTTTAGGGAGAAATAACTCGTAAACTCGTAGAATCGTAAGAGTTAACTCGAGATTTTGACAACATTGTTAGACATCACTTTATTTATTTACATATTCCATTTTATTAGCAATAAAAATCAATAAGTATTTTTTTACATAGTACATATGTTAACCCTGCAATGCACAGGTAAAGTACTAGTTTTGAACTATAATTGGTAAGTTGGTGTACCATACATATATATATATATATATATATATATATATTATATTAACCACAACAGGGTATTTATGTAATTTACTATTTCTCACCTGAATTTGTCTTAAATGCATTCTTCATTCTTCTTAAAACATTATTTATATTTTTTCTTTAATTAATGTATTTCCTTAATAAATTAATTAGATACCATGTTAACTCCTAGTTTCTTTAATTTAAGTTTACTATTAATTGATTTGGTTAGTTTCTTAAAAAAATGCGTCCTGACTTGCATAGTCCAGCTTTTGATCTATATTGTAAGTAGCTATTTACTTATGCATTACATATTCCAAGGTAAACATACCTTACCTAGGAAAATCATCTTATATGTCTACCATATTAAAAGTTTTTGGCCTATAAATACCCGCTATGTATAGTCGTAAATTTGCTCTTGCATGCACTATCATTATTCTCTTTTTTTCTTTCTACTATCAACTATCTTTTATAACATCTTTTTATTCCCTGACTACAATATTTAATCTAATACTACCTAAATTTTTTCAGGTGCACTTTTAGCTACCTCAATTTTTTAGATGCGATTTTAGCTTGGATAAGATAATTAAGAGGCAGTGGAATGGACAAATAATCTCTCAAATACATTTTAAAATTTCTCCCACTCGTTTCCTTTATATCATCTCAGTTGTTCGTTAATTTATGGTATTTGATATGGCATGTTAGAAGATTAGAGAATTTTTAAGGACCGTGATATAGCATTAGGAAAAATTGGGTAAAAACTAAAAAGACATCTATTTGTAAACATTTCACAAAACCTGAAAGTGCATCGAAAGAAAATAGTAGTATGCTGAGTTTTTTATAGAGCCTAATTAATGACATGTTTTGTCATCTCATCCTTAAATTTAATATATATATGTGTGTGTGTACATATATACATATATATGTATGTATATTGGTCTGGCTTTCCATTATAGTTATATATATAAGTTTTTTGTCCATTGCAGGCATGTATTTTTTCTATAAGAATTCATTTTATTGTGTATCAAGATATGTATAATATTTCAAAATAATTTAAAGGTATTATACTAGGCCTCTTAATTTGTGGATGTTGATTATTTGTTACTGATAATTGCTATTGTTATTCCATCATGATGTGCCATTTAAATAAGTTATAACTTTAAAAAATGAAGTAATTGGTGACACTACTTAAATCTTAGGAATTCTCACAAACATTATGTTACTTATTTTAGGTGTTACATTTTATTAGCATCACATAAGGTTGAATAAGAGGCCTTTATTTATTTATTTATTTTATTTTATGTATGCTTCAGTTCTTTTTAGGTTTTTTTTAATACTAATGTACTCATATTATCCATGTAACATATCACAATAATTTTGAGAACATATTATTTTTTCAGATATATATTCACAGTAGTAAGATGTTTGTTTAGGTGACAATATCCTGAATGATAATTTTAATAATGTTTATTTTGTTAATTGACCACGTATAATAAGACCATGGTTGGTAGTTAATAGTACAGGGACGTTCATCCCTAATCAACTCACATATATATAGTTTTTCTTTAGTTATAAGAGGTACAAGTAGTTTCAAAAGATCCACCAGTCTGAAGAATTAGTCGTGTTTCTATAACTTAAAATAGTTATTAAAATATAATTTTTATTTTTGGCAGAAAGAGTATAAAATAATGAAGCATCCTGAATTTCTTTATGCTTCAATAATAAAAATAAATAATTTTTATAATATCCTAAATTACAATTTTGTATGTTTGAATTTCTTTGTTTATTTGTTTATTTTTTTCTTACAACGTTATGTTTAATAATGTCATAAATGAGTAGAAATCTTAAATTTCCTTGTCATTGAAAATGGTAAGTTGTATTCAACAATATTTAAATCATTTCTCAAGGTATCTCTTTGTTGATATAACAAATAATGCTTCTCTTTATGTGAAGTATTATGAACAAATGACAAGTCATTATTAGTTATATGAGTGGTTTCTACAATGAAAAACTTCATGGATTGTAAAGCTTGATTTGTTTATAAGGAAGTGTTACAAAGTTCATAAAAAATATAATTTACTTCACCTATAACTCAAAATATTGTTCTTTTTATTTATTTTTCAAGAGATACATTTCATGTTTAGGTTGATTATAAATATTCGTCGATTGAAGATTTTCTACAATATTAGTAACTTTAAGAAACTTAAACTATATGTGTCCATAATAATGTTTTAAACTTTTAATTTGAACAAGTCCATATTATCAATTATCATTTACAATATAAGAGTTATTATTATTCTAAAGTGGTATTGTTTTAAAATTACTATTTATATATATAAAATAACATATGGTGCATCGCACGGGAGCATAACTAATAATAATAACAACAATAGTAAAATCTTGAAAACAATATCTAGAAAGAGATAGTACAAAAGTACCAACTATTCGTGATTTACTGAATTCTTTAACGCACTTTAGTTCTCATTCACTCCACTTATATTAATAAAACCTAGTACAAACTTCTTAATAATCCTTCAATTTTATCATCTTGTTATAATTCTTCTCAAGCAGTACCATCGTCTTTGAAAACTCAGCAGGATTCATCTCTTCTCCATCATCTTCAGTGTCAGACTCATGTCCTACTTCACCCATCAACACAATAGTCTTTCTCTTAATGCTATCATATCCATTATTCATCTCAAATGAATGAAGTTTTCCAATGAAGTCATCTAACATCATTGGACTTTATTTCATGGAAGATTCTTGATGATAATATTTTCACGAAACCTTGGTGGAAGAGTCCTCATAACCTTAATTTGTTTGCTCTAAGATATGGATCCACCAAATATGTAACACTGATTAACAATACTTTTAATAGTTACGGACCAAGTACGTACGAATCTAAAACAAATCTTATACAAATCTGGATCATATACGCATTCCTTCTTCTTTCTTCATGTCTCTTCAATTCGTCAACCGATATGCATGGTAAAATATCCATATAAGTCTCCATTAACTCCTTGTGAATCTCGACTCCTTCATATCACGTTTCTGGTGGACATTCACACATCCAAATCTGGAAATGTGTCTCCATAAGATATTCACGTGATATCTTGATCTAATTCCGAAATCTTCAATTTTGCGATATCTTGTTGATTATGAAATGATTCGGGTGGCTCCTTATCTTCAAGTAGTCGTTGACTTCATGTCTTGATCCCCAATATTCTCTTCAGCCTTAAAGCATGATGTTTAACTTTGAATTTCCTACTGGCTTCCTACAACAAGGAATCAAATCTAAACACATCTAGGAAGATCTTGTAGTAATTATCAAATAATTAAACCCTAAATAAATCACATAATATCTAACTAACCATAACATAACTATATCTAACTTAAATAAGTACAATCTTATACAAACTAATACAATATTATTCAAGACTATTAACAATAAATTAGGTATTTAACTATATTTAACAAGATTAAGCTTATAATTAGTTAAATCAGGCGAGAACGACCATAACGGCTCTAATACCATTGTTAGCTGACTAGGCATGTATTTGCATTTAAAACATGTAAATAGTATGTTGGAAATTGAAGTATATTCTGAACAATGTAAACACCAACTAAAGTGAGCTTGAAGATACAAATCGAGTCGTGGAAAACCCACTCCCCTTAAGACAGATTAAGTCCCGCCTGGTGCTCCCGGAATGACGTAAATGCCTCCAAAGGTAAAATATTTTATGTCTTTTTTAAAGTAGCACCACTATCAGAAAAGCTCCGGCGAACTAAGGATGTTCGTCTGGACTGTAAAGTCTAAATGCAATGTTGATGTAGAGAGATGAGAGTGAGAGCTTTCATGGGAATATTTGTTGTGTGTTGTGTGCATGCAGGGAGCAGCTATTTATAGGCATGCAGGGGACAACCTTTTTATTAGCTTTAACTATCCATAATGTTGGTTGTTACGGACTGAGGAACAACCCACTTGAATACCACCATAACTCTATCATTAACTGACTGTTAATTGTGGATGTTAAAGGTTTGAATTTTTAAATTCAAACCCATCCGTTTAAGAGTCATTTGGCAAGCGTAGCCGTTTTGGGCTTCCAAAAAGATAAGAGCCCCAGGCCCATGACCATGGCGTGGTTGTGTTGTGCCGAGCCGAGCCGAGCGCGTGTGCGTGTGTGGGCTTCCAATAGGACTCCCTCACAAGCATAATTAAAAAACTTCAAGGTGCTCTTATATTTATAGTGGTAATCAAGATGCTCAAATTGCAATGTGGGATGTGGGATGTGGGATATTAAATGTATTTAATCTTCCATCCCACATTAATCCATGATCAAATGGCTAACTTTATGAATTAATTTCTCACTCACCAAAAGTCGATCTTGAGAAATTCAAAATCCTACGATTATCTACTTCACGCGTAGATTAATCATATAAAGTTTAATTCCTACAAAATTAAACTTTCCACCACTTAATTATTTCATTAAAGTGGCTACTTACTCACTTTAATTATATAAAGTTCCAACATAGTAATTGACATATACCTTTAAATAACAGTGAAAGAGGATCAGCGATTCACTAATACTGGATCTTGAATAGCCCGTCTACAACCCCTCGACAACAATACCATGACTTGTCACTTGCCTTGATGGATACTAATAGTGTATTCACCATTTGCACATATCTTATGCTCTTGGAGATACAATAGTGATACTCTAGTAAAGAGATGCAAAGAGAAAATATAAGAGTGAGAGAATTATGTATTACATGTCACAGAGAGAAAAATCTTATAGATAATAGGAATCTCAATCATGTCCTTAAATGACATATTACCATATTAGATGTAATTTTTTTTTTTTTTTTATCTATGTTAATAAATCAATCAAGAATATTTGATTAGTCAAATATTCCATATTTGAAAGATATGTATCATAGTTTTTAATATTCATAACTTGCGCAATTGAAAATACAAAAATATTAGGGTTAATCACTAAAAAATACGGACTTTTTTTTATCCATTTTTTTAGTTCTGGTCCCGGAATATGGGTATCTGATCAGCGGTTTTTAAAACTTATCAATATAAGTTACCAACTATTAATTTTATCAATTACAACATTGACAATATCGTTTTATATCTAATTGTGTTACTACTACAATTGTTAGATGCACCTTAAAGAGACCTTGTTTTATCCTCTACCAAGTTCACAGTCCACCACTTCAACTACCGGTAACTGATAGAGGAAGGCATGACAACTATAACTTCAATCTCCGATTTACTATAATTGTAGGCGATGGATGACATAACATGTTATAGATGTTGGACGGTTTCGTCGAGACGTCTCTAGTGGTTCTGACGCAGTTAGATATAAAAATATTGTCGATATTGTAAATGAGAAAAAATCATAGTTGGTGATAAACATTGATAAATTTTTACAATTGAAAACTGAACAAAAAATTATGATTTTTTTGGTAATTAACCCAAAAAATTATCAATAGTCACCTTATTCTGAGTCGTTATCTCATTGCAATAGTTCGTGAGTAGTTCTCTTTTACACCAATTACATGGATCTTAGATCCGTACAATTCGAGTCATGGACAATATTTCATGAAAATGTATTAGCATTTGTGCTGGAAGATATTTCTTGTTTTAAAGAAATATATTATGCTGAAAACGTATAAGTGTTTATGCTGATTATTTGTTCTAAGGAAATGTATTATATCAAATGGTAATACATTTCCTCAAAACAAGTAACATATTTCAGTATAGACGGTGATATCTTTCATGAATTCGTTGTACGGATTTAAAATTTGTGCACTTAATATACGTGAGAATCAATGGTTGATAATATTTTTACATTATTAGGATTTATAGTTCCTAGCACAAAAGAGAAAAAAAAAATGAGCTTCTCTTTCCATTTCTGAGACACTAGGGTCTGCATAATTATCTAGAACTTGGTTGATCAATTATCTCCTTTTAGTGGAGAGTATAAAATGTAGCTCAAATATGATCTAATACAATTTACACACATTGGAATTCAGTTAAGAGTTAGTTGTGAGGGCATAACAGCAAATTATTAATCCTGGATTGGAAATAAAGTCATTAACAAAAAACTCAGCCAGAATGGGCCGAACAGCAAGGCAGTTTTCAGCCGGAATGGGCTGAATGGGTGCAGTGAAGTTGTTAGTGATTATGTTATTAGTTTGTTAACTTGTTGTGCTGTATAACTCATGTGAGGAGAGGTTAAGAGCAGTTACTAGTCATAGAGAGGGTTGAGATATTGATTGCTCGTGAATCTGGAGAGATAGAGAGATCAAGAAACAAACAAGAGAGTGACAATAGATGATTGAGTGCTATTGTTGAGTTGTGAGTTTCCTCTTGTGTGTTTGTACTCATTTTTTATTAGTGAGGCTGTTGTTTTTTTCTCCTGTGGATTTAGGATCATACATTGTGATCCGAACCACGTAAATCCGGTGTCTATTTTTCTATTGCTTCGCATTTCAGTTTGGTAAACATAGAAGATCAGATTTGAGTGTGCATCTGTTTGTGATTTCATTGTATTATTGGTTGTGTGTTTGGGTGGAAATCCTTACAATTTGGCGCCGTCTGTGGGAAACTAGCAACCAAATGATGGGATCAACTCGGTTTGATGTAGAAAGGTTCACAGGGAAGTCTGATTTTGGACTATGGAGGGTGAAAATGAAGGCATTACTTGTGCAGCAAGGTCTATCCATGGCATTGGATGGAGAAGCTGGTATGCCATCAACTCTGAAGCCTGAAGAGAAGTAGATGATCTTGGAAAAGGCTCATAGTGCCATTATTTTGTGTCTAGGTGACAAGGTGTTGAGGGAAGTGGCAAAAGAAACCATTGCAAAAGCAATCTGGGATAAGTTGGAAAAGACTTATATGATCAAATCTGTTGCAAACCGTTTATATATGAAACAAAGGCTCTATGCATTCAAGATGCTTGATGAAAAGCCAATCAGAGATCAAATTGACATGTTTCACAAAATACTGGATGACTTGGAAAATATAGAAGTGAAAATGGAGGATGAAGACAAAGCACTTATACTGTTAAGTGCCCTTCCAAAGTCTTATGAAAATTTCAAGGATGCAATCCTGTTTGGAAGGGAAAAACAGATTACATTGGCTGAAATTACCTCTGCTTTGAAATCAAAGGAGCTGCAAAAGATAAATGAATCAGGACAGCAAGAAGCACATGGTGAGGGATTGATGATCAAGAAGAATTTCAAGAAAAAGTTTCAAAATCAATCTAAGAATCATTGGAAGAAGAATGATAATTCCACTTCTGTTGAACCAGAAACAAGGAAGTGTTTCAAGTTCCACCTTCCAAGTCATTTAGCCAAAGACTGTCCCAAGAAGTCAAAGAATCAATCCAAACCCCAAATACCAGCAAACAGAAATGCAAAGACAAAGCCATCTGTTGATATTGCAGAGGATACAGCAGGATATGAATCTGGAGAAGTCCTTACTGTGTCTTCTGTGCAAATTGACACAGAATGGGTATTGGACTCAGGATGTTCATTCCACATATGTCCAAACAAGAAATGGTTCTATCATTTCAAGCAACAAAAGTGTGGATCAGTACTACTTGGAAATGATCTGGAGTGCAAGATTAAAGGAACAGGTTCTATTAAACTGAAGATGCATGATGGTGTTGTCAGAATTCTAGAGAATGTCAGGTATGTTCCACAATTAAAAAGGAACTTAATCTCCCTAGGTATGCTAGACACTATGGGGTATAAATTCCAATCAGAGGGTGGCAGTTTAATAGTGTCTAGAGGTAACAATGTTGTAATGAAAGCAGTGAAAAGGAATGAATTATATTTCCTTTTGGGCTCTACTGTTTTTAGGGAAGTATCACACACTACAAGTGGTGATAGAACTATTCTCTAGCATAAGAGACTTGGCCACATCAGTTTCAAGGGGTTACATGAACTGGGTAAACAAGGCCTCTTAGGGGATGATAAACTCAATGATTTTGATCTCTGTGAGGATTGTGTTTATGGTAAAGCTAAAAGGATGAAGTTCCCAAAGGCCAACCATACAACAAAAGACATACTAGAATACATTCATTCAGATTTATGGGGACCTGCTAAAGTGCAGTCACTAAGTGGTGGAAAATATTTTCTCTCCATAATTGATGATTACTCTAGAAAAGTATGTGTATATATATTGAAAGCAAAGTCTGAAGCACTCAGCAGATTCAAAGAATGGATAAATGAGGTTGAAAATCAAACAGGAAAAAGAGTAAAGTGTCTTAGAACAGACAATGGTTTGGAGTTTGTCTCTGATGAGTTCAACAAGTTTTGCAAGGAGAAGGCAATTCAAAGGCATAAGACAGTAGCTGGAACTCCTCACCAAAATGGACTTGCTGAGAGAATGAATAGGACTCTACTGGAGAGAGTAAGATGCATGATGTCAAGCTCAGGGATTGCCAGAAGTTTTTGGGGAGAAATGGTAAACACTGCAAGCTACCTAGTGAATAGATGTCCATCTACAACTCTAGATTTGAAGACTCCTGAGGAAGTTTGGAGTGGAACACCAGCAAATTATATGAACCTCAAGGTATTTGTATGTTTGGCATTAGCACATGTCAAACATGATAAGCTTGAACCAAGAGCAATAAAGTGTGTGTTCATTGGCTATCCAAAGGGTGTAAAGGGTTTTAAGTTGTGGTGCATTGAACCTGGAAATCAGAAGTGTATAATAAGTAGAGATGTTACCTTCAATGAGAATGTAATGCCACTGAGAAAGGAAAGTTTAAGCTCAAATCAAGTAAATGACCCAATTCAGCTTGAGGTGGAGCCTGAAAGAATTGTTCTAAATCCTGAGTCTGAAAACACAGAATCAGTTCATGAAGAACAAGAGGAGCAGGATTTTCAGCAAGATTACAATGGCTATCAGTTGGTAAGGGACAGAGAAAGAAGAAAGATTCATCCACCATTGAGATTTGGACATGCTGATATGGTCTCATATGCACTTTACACTGCTGAAGAAATGGAAAATTCTGAACCAGCAACCTACAAAGAAGCCATTACATGTGCTAACAAAGAAAGATGGTTGTTAGCTATGCAAGAAGAGTTACTCTCCTTAGAGAAGAACAACACTTGGACTATAGTGAAAAGGCCAAAGAATCAGAAGCTTATTGGATGTAAGTGGATTTATAAGAAGAAGTTTGAGACAGGAAACAAGGCAGCTGTTAGATACAAGGCTAGATTGGTTGCAAGAGGTTTTACACAGAGGGAAGGCTTGGATTATAATGAGATCTTCTCACCAGTGGTAAAACACTGTTCTATCAGGATATTACTAGCAATTGTAGCTCATTTCAATCTTGAACTTCATCAAATGGATGTCAGTACAACTTTTCTACATGGAGAACTGAAGGAACAGATATACATGAAGGTTCTAGAAGGAATTCATGTCACAGAGGCTGATAGCAAGGCATGCTTGCTTAAAAGATCCCTGTATGGTCTCAAACAGAGTCCAAGATAGTGGTATTTAAGGTTTGATGAGTTCATGCTAAGGATTGGATTCAGAAAGAGCAGATATGACAGTGTATATCTCAAACAAGACTCAGAATATTCTCACATGTATTTGCTGCTATATGTAGATGATATGTTGTTGGCATGTGAAAATTAGGATGGGATAAACAGAATCAAAGATCAACTGAAATCAGAATTTGAAATGAAAGATCTTGGTGAGGCTCAAAGAATTCTGGGAATAGATATTCTAAGAAATAGACAGAAAGATCAAATTTTTCTGTCACATAAACACTACCTTGAGAAAGTGCTTCACAGGTTTAACATGCATTTGAGAAAACCTATCTCAACTCCCTTGGGACAACAGTTGAAATTATCTTTAGTACAGTGTCCTAAAAATGCTCAGGAAAGAATTAAAATGCAGAAGATACCCTATGCAAGTGCAGTGGGTAGTATAATGTATGCAATGGTATGCTGCAGACCAGATTTGGCTTATTGTATGAGTGTTATTAGCAGATATATGAGTGATCCTGGATACACTCATTGGGAAGCTGTTCAGTAGGTGTTGAGGTACATTAGAGGAACCACAGACAAAGGATTGAGATTTGAAATGCAAGAGAAGCAGGATAGTCCACTGGTAGGTTTCACAGATGCAGACTATGCTGCTAATCTGGATACAAGGAAGTCTTTATCAGGATATGTATTTACACTCTTTAGCACAACAATAAGCTGGAGAGCATGTCATCAATCTGTTGTAGCTCTTTCAACAGCAGAATCAGAATATGTTGCTCTCACTGATGCAATTAAGGAAGAAATTTGGTTGAAAGGTATTCTAAATGAGTTTGGGGTGCTGCAGAGAAGAGTAACAGTTTACTGTGACAACTAAAGTGCCATGCATATGGCAAAACATCAAGGGTATCATGAAAAAACTAAGCACATAGATGTTAAGTTACATTATGTGAGAGATATTGTATCCAAAGGTGTGATTAAGGTAGCAAAGATTGCTTCTGAGTTCAATCCTGCTGATTGTTTCACAAAAGCATTACCTGGAGGGAAGTTTGAACTGTGTTTGGATTTGATTAAGGTGAAAACAGAAGGTGCAACTCAAAGAAAGTGAAGACAGGTGAAGTGTGTGGTATTTGATCTAAGGTGGAGATTTGTAAAATGTAGCTCAAATATGATCTAATACAATTTACACACATTGGAATTCAATTAAGAGTTAGTTGTGAGGGCATAACAGCAAGTTATTAATCCTTTATTTTTCTCAATCAACTCTAAATAAAATCTAGAATCAAATTTAGAACACTACAACCGGAGAATCAAAAGAAAAATATAAATTCACATGTACACCAAATGAACAAATTTAAAATTTATGTAATTTGGGTCATGAGTGGATCTGCAGATTTTGTGAATTTTTTCATAAAAAAGTATCAAAATTTATATTGAATTACATTACTTATTTTAGAAAAAAAAGTATTATACGTAGCTTACGAATTTTCTCAAGGCAGACATTAACTTAAGTGATTAAAAAAGAATTAATATAAAATTAAAAAAATCCTTAATAAGAATAATAGAAAATAATTAAAATAGAAGAAGAAAGGGTACTTCTCTCATTTTAATAGATATCATTAATGGAAAATCAAAATATAAATAAAGATAGAATTTTATATTCCCATGACATATTACAGAATAAGAAATTGGAATACATTTATTTTCATAATTTTGTGTTGAAGGAGAAACGGAGATAAACTAAAGTAAAAAGACAACTAGCCAAAAACCTTGGGTCTAGAATATTAGTTCCATTCCCATCCCGACATTCCCTTATACTAAAAAAAGGTAAAAAGTAAACTAAATTCTGTTGAAGAAATCAAATTCATACCCTTCTACAAAGCTTGTGGAATATAAATCCAACAACAGGACTGCGGGAGAACAAGTGTCAACAGCACCTTAAACGTTTGCTGTAAATAATTTTGAGCTTTCTTTCTCAGTTCACCTTCTTCTTCTTCAATGGTGGTCACAACTCCAAATAAAACTTAGAACATTGCAATGGGAGAAGGAAAAAGAATCTACTTCTATTATAAAAGTGTGAGTTGTTTCTTACAAAATTTGATTTGCCTATTATATCCTTAATGAATTTGAATTTTTAAGGTTAGTTTGGTAACTATATTTTAAAGTTTTATTTATAAACTATATATTTGAATCTTTTTTATATATAGTTAGACAAAATTTGATTTGCCTATTATATTATTAATGAATTTTAGTTTTTAAGGTTAGTTTATTAACTATATTCTCAAAGTTTTATTTATTTTGTTAGAGCCCTATATAGTTCATCTATCAATTCATAGATATGACCCTAAAAAATTCATGGATATGATATGTAATTCATCTAATGACATAAGTTAAACCTACATATTGATCATATTCTATATATATTTTTCTATTTTTAATAATAATAATAATAATAATAATATATTATTATTATTATTATTATTATTAAGTTTCTTTATAAATTTCTTATCTCTTTTATGATGAGATTCGTTTATATAATTGTCAAAAAAAAAAAAAAAAACTATAGAAAAAGAAAAAAAAAACCATTAATTAGCAAAATTTTAAGGCTAATTTAGTAACTTTATTTTTTTAAGTTTTATTTATTTAGTAAGATTCATTTTATAATTGAAATGCATCTCTCAAGTCTCAACTTATGAAATTTTCTATCACATTTAATATAATATATAGTTCGACTGATGATATAAGCTGAACCTAAATATTCATAATATATTATTATTTATTTGTGTTAAAAATACATTATATTCTTTTTATTTGTTTATATTTTATTCGATCCTTCATAAATTTCTAATAATTCTTATAATTGGTTTCTTCTATAATTGAAGAGAAATGAGAAAGGCCGATTAGCACAAAGGTACTTACAATAAGTAAAATTACTTTAGTATATGATTCTTAGGATATTGAATAATTGAAGTTACACAAAAGATATTTATGTATTTATAAGAAAATTATAGAAATTTAAACATATTATAGGACTTTAGTAACTTCAAAGTTTGACTTTTTAACTAGGATAATGATTCCAAGACTTTTAATTTCGAATAATGGTACTTTAGAGTTATTTAGATATTAAATGTTTGCAAAACTATTAAGTTTATGTGTTTTCATGGTGAAAAAAATACTAAAAGGTTTTACGATTAGCAACAATAAGAAAAAAAACTATACACATAAAAACTAGAACAATTGAATAATAGTGAAAGCTCTTATTTATCATTTTTCATTTTGGAGATATATTTTTTTAGTTTACTTTTTTCTTTTTAATTTGGGTTCGTAGTTATAATATATATATCAATTCTACTAACCATAACAAAAAAAAAAAAAAAAAAAAGAAATTGACAGGACAACTATAGTGTATCATATTCCTTTTATTTACTCTTAAATTTTGTGAATCGATCTTTCTCATTTCTCTACAATTGTAAAAGATCCAATTAGAAGAACTATATGAAATTTATGAAGAACTGAAAAAAGTATATTAAAAAATTAAAAAATAATACAATGTATAATACTAAAAAGGAATAAGAATATAAGATATTATGAATATTAAAGTACTTTAGTTTATGGTTCTCAAAATATTAAATAATTGAAATGTACACAAAAGATATTTATATATGTATAAAAAATTATAGAAAATTAAGCATAGTTTAATAAGAGTTTATTAGCTCCAAACTTTGACTTCTTTGTTAGGATGATAACCACAAGAATCTTAACTTGCAATAGTGGTATACAATAAAGATATTTAGGTACTAAATGTTATATTAAGTTTTTTGTGTATTCATGGCGAAAAAGTACTATTAGATTTTAGGATTAGCAACAAGAAGAAAAAATCATATAAATAAAAATTATAACAATGAATAATATTGAAAACTCTTATTGATTTAATTTATCATCTTTAATTTTTTGGAGATAATTTTTTAGTTTACTTTTTTTTTTTTAATTTAGGTATGATACATAGCTATAACATATATATACTCATTCCAATAACTACAACAAAAAATATGTTGACAAGACGACGATAGTGTATTATATAATATTTAATTTGCCACAATATATGAATGACTCAAGATTAATAATACTTATATGATAAAATATTTAAAATATGTAAAATGTAATAGTTTAATATGATTTCAATAGTTATAAGTTTGATTTCATAGTCGAATAATAGACACAAGATTGTTGACATATGATTGTACTTATATTTTTTTATTATATAAAAATGATTGAAAGTTAAATTAAACAAATGTCATTAAAGAATTTTTTGAAAAAATAGATGAAATTAAATTAAAGCTTTTAGTCTAAAAAATGTAAACGTTATATGTCAGAAAAATATGTAAATGATTCACAATGATTTATATTACTATGTATAAATTATTAACAAATTCTTACATAGTGTTTGGTCATAAATAAAACAGTCAACTCTTATTATAAATATAAATTAGAATAATACTTATCTAATAGAAACAATTTATTTGTCTAAATTTGAATATTATAAATTTGCTACTTGCAATAATCTCCCTAAATTTCTAAATTATTGAAGTATCAATATTATAACAATGGGAAACAATAATAGAAGTTATATAAGTTATCTAATGAAAAATAAGATTTGAATATGTAATATTTAGACTAAAGTGTAAACTATTGAATTGATCAAGTGTTAGAGCATAGTATTTAAACTTCATTATAATATAAACTTGAAGCAAGTACTAAAATGAAAGAATAAAATGACTTTTCATGTGAAATTGCTAAGTTATATTTTAAAATTGACTTTTGAGTAAGTAAAAGGACATGTTAGAAAATTGTATGTATTTTTGTGTATACCACTTTATCAAAGTCCAACAATAGAAAATAATGTCAAAACAATTGAATAAGAACTATATGATGATAAAATGAATAGAAGTGAGAAAATGAATTGTGAAGAAAGATAACACAAACTTATGAATAGACTTTATTATTAGTAGATATAACTTTATTAACATAATAAACAAAATTATATATAAAAAAAAAAACTACCGTAAAAATTATGAATATTAAAGGGTCTAAGTAAATTTTCATTATGAAAAAAATTATAATAGACGAGTCTAGATAATAGAATAGAAAAATCAAAGGATAAATTAATATGATAGAGTTAGACATATTATACTATGAGAAAAGTATACAAAAACAAAAATTAAATATCTAAATTATAGGTAGATGTACATACAAGTTAATTATTACAATGTAGTATTTCAAAATTTGGATTAAACTAGGCATACATTTAGCCTTACTGTTTAAATTTAGATTAATTAACTAGCAATATATATGTTAACAAGCTAAATTTCTTTGTATGAGCATTACTAAGTAAATATAAATCGAATTATTATACTTGTAGGAAATGAGATTATATATTATATTTATTTTCAATGATTTAGAAGAATGAAATCGATATATTTCATAAGTAACATTTATAAACATTACAACAAGAGAATAATAATTGATTTGCGAATTTTATTGAATTTAAAAAGTATACGATAAAGTATTTATATATGTATATATATATATATATAAGATGAAAAAGATGGAGGAAAATGATAAAAGTAGCTTATATATGAAATCAGTAATAGAGATATACGAAGATATAAAAACTATAAATGCATTGGTAGTGATATTGTGTAAATTTAAGTACTATTGGTCTATACAATGGATCGATTTTATTCAAATAAGTCTATAAGTTGAACATAATTTTTAATCACATACCTTACACATCTACATAAATATATATACTCACTGATGTAATACTTTTAATAGTTGATGTAATTTTAGTAGACCAAAGAAAAAACTGCTATGGTAGAAAATTGGAGAGAGACATAAAAATCACAAGGTTTATAATAATTGGAGTTTAGACCGAGGTGTAAAATTTTATTGAGAAATAATAAAATGGCAAACGAAAAAATTAGTGGACATGAATAATTGCAATTCTTTTAAATATTTAAGATCTATCATTAAACAAATTATTAAATCGATAAAAATATTATTTATATATATGTATATATATATATATATATTTTAAGCATATGTAATAACTTGATAGATGAATGTACTATGCTATATAAATTATAGGGTACAATAAAGAATAAAATAAACGATAAAGAAATAATGAACTAAGTTGTACTATGAATGATTCAATTGTACTATGTGAATAAGTATCACATAATTAAATTAAAACATGCTGAAAAATAAAGAAAAGTGAAATGTGAATGTTAATATTAACTTGACAATAGATTAGAAAAATAATTATGTCGAATAAAGTACGGTATAGTTTAAATAAAAAATGAAATGAGAAAAATAAAATCGGAATGCGTGGTTTAATCATGTATATATATATAAGACTTTTAAATGGATGTGCAATGTTTGAAAAAATTAGGAGTTTTCACTATAACTAAATAAGGAATTAAAGACATTACAAATTATGTAAAACATTTATTATATTTTATATAGATTGTAGCATGTGTCTTGATTGAAGATTGTGAGATACTATGTACATAGTCAATCTTCCATAAAAAATATTATTTATTTTGTAATTATACTATAGTATGATTTTTATTGTAAGTTACACATAAATTTTAAATTTCGACGTTGCATTGAGAAAATAATTAAGGAAAATTGAAATAAGCAATCTTAAATCAATAAGTACATTATATTAAAGAGGGTTATACTTAATAATTAAAAAAAAAAATTAGAAAATAGCTTTCATGACAAAAGTTGGATGTTGGACCTTGATACTAAGTTGTTGGAAGTTTTTCCTCATATTAAAATATGTAAAGAATTTCATGTGCAAATGTACATTGAAATCGAAATTATTTATTAGAGAATTATAGAAAAGTACGTTAGACCTAATATTTTGTGTGTATATAAACAAATAATTGACTTATGAATGTCAGTTGATGATATAATTAATGAGACAATTAAAAATGTGTTTTTCTTCAAATGTCAATGATTTGGTGCAAAACATAAAAATATATGCCTCATTATTCCGTATATAGTTTTTCAATCATATAACTTTATTCAAGATATATTAATGATGATCGAGTCTGTGCATAATAAGACGTAAACAATAGTTTGAATAAATCAAACTTTACGTGTATAATAGAAAATTTTGTAAGACTAAATATTTCTACAATATATCATGGTATGTCGTTTTTTACGAATCTTTTAACATTAATTATTATAACTTATTTAATTAAGACTAACGTATTTAACTTTTCTATTTCTCTTTTGTGATTCTTTTAGTTCTTAGTTGATTCAAAATTATGTTTGTTCAATGAATTAATTTTTATTACATTGATCTATGAAATTATGTATATATATTACAGTGATCACAATGTACAATTATTTTATGTTCAAATTAATTTTTTTTTATTAAATAATAATAATAAAAAATTATAACGCCACCATTATATATCTGTGTTCCTTTATATTTTCCCATCAACTGCAAATACAATTGCTGAATGCAAAACGTGGCGCAAACCGACCAAATAAATAAGGACGTAACCTAGTAGTGATAGCTAAGGTTTATTTTGTCCTAAAAACAAAACAACTTCCATCCAGTAGGAGACAATTTTTAAGACACTATGCCATAGTAGCATTATTGATCAGTGGAAGTGGCATTGTGTGCAGCGACCCAATACTGTTTAACTGCGATAAGTATCTTCTGAGGGACAAGAGGCCCATCTTCATGATCCACCATTTTCGTTTCCCACCTCATTCCTCCTGCTATTTTCATCACCTTATTCACTATGTCCACTTCGTCCCGGAAAATCACCATCCCTTCAGGCCGTAAAATTCGATCCATTTCCAACAGGATGTCTTCTAATTCACACCTGCATTAACAACAGACCCGAATCATCACTACCAGCAGAAGCAATCTCTGTTCTAAACATCCCCGTTTAACTCCGACTAGACCCGCTTAAGGTTTATGCTATTATTGACTGCCTAGATTTCTCCCTGACTTAACTCCACCTAGATTCTGCTTTAACCTGTCTAAGCCCGATATAGCACTAGACACCAGTCTTCCGTCCAACCAGCACCTTGCGTCTTTTAGAACATTGAGAGATAGAGTATGTGTGTTAAGTAATTTATCCAATTTTATCATCTACACACATGTTTTTATTTTTACTTTTTTCATTTTTCAGTGGAAACAAATACTCCCTCCCATTCACAAAGAATGAAGCTTTGAAAGATTTTTTTTCAAATAAGTGACATCTCGACATTTTCAAGATTGGTTAACAATGAAAATTCCTAAACTACCCGTACGCTAATTAATTTATGTCATCTCCCTAATAACAACTAATGACTAAATTTCAAAGTGTTCCAAAGCAAGATATATATCTGACTAAATTTTATTAAGGAAAAATCATATATTTCCATTTGTTCCTTAATCGTGTGAAGAATTACAAAGTCACTTATTTTTCTGATAAGAAATATAAAGTAACCTATTTTAAACTGGAGGAGTATATTTTTATTGATTAATTTCAAGATATGCAAAAATAGCACCCCAAATTTCTACTGTTTGCACGTTCGTTCCTTTTTGCTTGAAATTACTGACTAAGTAACAAAAGCTGACAAGGTGGCCTAGAAATTGTTTACGAAGTTAGTGTACTGTTTTTGTTATTTGTGAACTTAAGTGCACCAAAAGTAGAAAACACCATACTTAAGAGGAACAAAATTGCATGAAACAGAAAAGCAGCAGCAATAACTACAAATAAATTCTATCAAATTTCTCCCCGATCAGGTAAATCAACAAGACTCGCTAAAGTCCTTAGAGAAGCACAATTAAGGTTTATGAAATCCCCCTTTTGCTAGATTTTAGCATGACTAATAACAGAAAGTGATCACCTACCACCTCGCACAAGTGTTAATGTGTTCACTAGTAATGCGTCAAGATTAGATCCACTGGTTTTAGATAAGATAATTAATTTTTCTTATATAATCTTGACACATCACCAATTAACACGTGTCCACGATGGGTAAGTGATAATTTCCAACTAATAATAATGAACACAATCTGCACTTTCTGGGACCAAAAGCTTTCTTAATTCATAAAAGTTAATTATTGCTTACTTGTCCTGATATAACTTGAACAAGCCATTAGCATGAAGGAGGTCATACGTCCTTGGATATGTAGAGAAGCCTTCACACCTGACAAACAGAGAAAATATCATAGAAAAATTGGATACTTTTATTAAATTATTATACAAAAACATCAAAGAGCGAAGGAGATACCAATCGTGATGTATGCCAATTAAGCCTCTCTCAAAAACGACACCTAAAGTATTGTCAGCGATTGTGGGAACGACGTTCATCACCCACAATTTCGAGGATTCCAAGGCCGCCGCAAAACCCCCAAGGCCTGCATTCATATCCATGATATTTCTGTATCTTGTGGTACCGAGTAATCTATTAATTCTTTTGTAAGCAGTAACATGCTTTTTCCATAGTTTGTTGTCCTCTTCGTACGATTCAGACGTGACCCCAGGAATATCACCATTGCGGATTCTAGGTGGAACGTCAAAAAGTCGAGCTGGAAACTTCTTCAACTCCCCTCCTGCAACTTGACTTGGATTCTTCACCTCTGGCAATGGAGTTATACATGCTTCCATTTTCTTGTACCTTGACAATCATAATTCAAAAGTAGTCAGAAAAATGAAGTTTAATGATCATCATAACATGGACTCTCCTCCAAAAGTGATTGAAGGGTGCTTGCAATTAGTTGGCTTTAAAGAAACGAATCAAAGTGATTATGCGATTTTGGACAAAATTTTAAGAAGTTGAAGTGTTCGTAAAGTAATTGCTTTGTTGGTAATTAAATTTATGTTAAGAAAACTCAAGAATCACTTTTTAATCAGCTTGAAGCAGCCGACTAGCAGGTTCCAAAAATCAGCTTAAAAGTAATTCAGCAAATCACTTTTTAAGCATTTATAGAAACTTAATAATCACACCTGTTTAAAAGTAAGGGGTGTTTACAAAAAGTTGTGCTTTCGGAGAAGTGATTTCATATAGTGATTATGGCGAAAATTGCTTAATAGTAAAAGTAAGTAGTGTTCGAAGAAAAAGTGGATAATTGCAAAAAGTGGGTAGTGAAAGTGTTTGTTAGAAAAGTGATTCCAAACTTAAAATATCAATAATCGGCTAAAAGCAAGCGTCTCCTAGCTTTTAGATTATGGCTTCAAGTTACTTGTGAGAAGCAGAATTTGTATGCTGAGAACACGAACATTGAATATGGAGTAAATTTTGTTAAAACACCCCCTATAAGTGATTTCAAGTGCACCAAAGCACTTGCTAACACCCCCTTAATATACACAACTAAAGTATCTAAAGAGAGGAATTATATAAGTACCATTCATCACTATTTTACTCCAATATACAATTTCTCGAGTGCCATACAAAGCATGCAGCGAAGCATAATATGGTGTAATTGTAAAGGATATATGTTTGCTGTTAATCAAATCATGCCTCTTTATCAGCACAATATTGCAACATTAGGGGCAAGTTCCATATTGATCTCTTTTAATGTAAAATCTACATTCCCAAAGAAAAATAAAACGAGTCAAATCATCTTTACCAGCCAACCAGTCGAATATTACCAGCAAACATCAGAAGAATTTTACAATTACTTACCAAACATTATCAGCATCTGATGATTCACAATAGTTGGCAGATTTCCTTTCACAAGACTTGGTATTAATCTTTTTCCTCCAGATGGCGATGTCTCCTTTCTCGTACTTCTTCTCCCAGCAAAGGAGTTCAGCCAATTCTTCTATTCTTGATTGCTCAGCCTTCAGATCCTCTTTTGTTCTGTTCCATGTACGATAGTATGTCTTCCAATTGATTGGAGGGCCAGACAAGACCCAGTATCCACCAGGTCTAAGAACTCGGTCAACTTCCATTAAATACATACCATCTGCATATTTAAAAGAAAAAAAATGACAAAAGTTATGAACTTTCAGTGAGCAGACTCACTTTTTATCATTGACGATCAATGATTATTCTCCACAAGATGGCATCATAGAGTGGAACCTAACATGCATTTTCAATGGTTTAAGGCTGAAGATAGTGTGGTTTATTTACTTTTATATGCTCTTTGAAAATTTCAACAGCAGACATCGCAAATATAATACCAGTTCAAAATTTTAATTATGAAGCAGTCAAAGATAATTGAAACGATTGAGCATTAGTCACAGGCCTAATCAAGGGCTCCAGTTGCAGATTCTACATGAAAAATTAACAGACACTATTGTGCAAATTAGAGGACATAGGTAAGCTTTGCAATAGCATGTCATTTGAAAATCAAGTCAGACCATGGTGTAGTTAAATGTCGCTCTATGAATAACTTTCTGAATATCATAAAAAAAAAAATGTAAGAATTTATTGGTTTTAAGAATACTATGGCATACCATTTGATGTCCATGGTATCAAGCATCTGGAACATTGGGCCATATCAAAGGCTCTGGATGGATATGGAAGTTGTATTGATCCAAGAACTCCAATAATTGCAGGCACACCTCGTTCCAACGCAAATTGAACTTGCGCCTCATGATTGTCTCTTGGTGCAAATGACATTGTCAGCACATTTCTCTTCAGCATATAAGCACCCCAGCTAGCAACCTTGTCCAATACAATTTAACCAGTTTAGAAGCTAGACAAAAAAGCATTATCAACTATACAGATTTTAAAAACATAATTTTAGTATATACTTGCTTGATGCTCTATAAGTACTTCATTAAAGATATAAAAGAAATAAAATATCTGAATTGCAATAATATTACAAACCTTGAGTAAATTATAAAAGCCGTGAAATCCAACTTGTTAATGAGCATGGATGTATGACTACCGCAAGAAAGCTTATAGTAAAGAGGAGTTGTTTTCTTTTTTCTTTTTTTTGGTAAAAAAGTACAGATATATTAGATGGAAAAGAAAAAGAACTCCGGGAATTATCTCGTCAGCCGAAGCTGCCCAAGACAAAGTCCGACCCAAAGCCTACTTTTCTGCCTATTTCCACTCTTAACACAGCCACTATTTACAATATAATATTCATAATTCCTTGCCCAAAATCAAGCAATTAATATGCTAATATCGTAATAGTTTCTAAGATCAGCTCTATCAGTTTCCCACGAAATCAAGCTATTAGTCATGAGTAATAAGCTAGTAATCGTCCCCCGAAATCAGCTCTTTTCATTTTATCAAAGATGAAGACTCCAAAAGACAGACGCAGATACAAAATGTCAAATAGCAAAGTAAAAATAGATGAAAAAGGGAACATACTCCACAACCAGTGTCCAGAGCTGTTCGAACTGAGCCATCAGCGATCGGAATCACTCGTGCAAGTTCATCAATATACGCGTCTGCCCCTTGAGGGAACATCGTCCCGCCACCTGGAAACTTGAATACATTCCCCTGAAACTGAACCCAGTTCTGCACAGCCTTTTCAACTGTTAAGCTCTTGAAAGGGACATTAGAATAGTATACATAGTCACGGCTCTTTGGCCAAGGAAAAGGGCTCGTGTAGCCTTCGGGTGCCGGAATCAAGCAGTGCAGTTTTTCTGCTTGTGGTGGGCAATGCCTTTCCCTATAGATCATATTTTCTCTGGGGAAGGTCATGGCCCGATCTTGCTCTTGGCAAGGGGTATAATCCGTATAACGAGCATCACATGGCTCAAAAACTTTGGCCTTGGGCTCAGACGAGCCGATAGGTGCCACATAATTATGATGGCTTTCAAAGTCCAAGGAGGGAGAGACATTGCAGTTTGCTTGTTGTCTGTTTATCTCTATTGCATAACTGTCTCCTTTACCGAAGCCACTCCTCTGCCACACTCCCAACAAGTAAAACAGACAGCAGAGACCGATTATGACAAATATGGAAAGCCGGCTTCGCCCTTTGCTGCCCGAAGAATGAAGCTTTGAAGCCATGTGAAGCTCAGGGCAGCATCCACAAACTCCCTACTATGTAGGTATGTTAGTACATAGCATCAAAAATTGCTACACTACAAAAAACTTTGTCGAATGACCACCTCATAAGAAAGCTTACACAGGTAGAGAGGTGTATCGTTTTAATATCGAATTTAACATTTCTAAATATACTCAATAAAATAAAGCATTAATCTGACTCTATTAAGATAATACCATCCCAAAACATCTTGCTAATCTTTGTTCCACAAATTAGCACTTCACAGTTACTGGAAAAGATCAACTTCAAAAACTCATTCTACTGAAACACAAGCAAGGATGGATTTTTCTTTTCTGTGGCCCCCCTTGGATTTTCTAAAATGACATGTTCACATATAATTTAGTCCTATGTTTTCTATGTAGACCCTCAATAAATAAGAGTTTGTCCCGTTGCTTGTTCTAAGTTCGTCATTACTTCTTCAAAGTTCGCCCTCTTTGGTAATATATTCATTGCAATGATATAATCGAAAAAGCTCCAACAGATCGAGGTAGCATGTATATAGATGAGATCTGTTCCAACAAATCTCGCACATTAATATGTTTCCTTATACAAAAATTTCCAATTTTGCGTTTAAATTTTGTCGGTACAAGTGTAGTTTGAAAAGCAAAACCAAATCCAATCAATTTAAAGTTTGGCAATGTGAAGTAGATTGAAAAAGTAAATGCGATCATAAACATCAGTGAAAATTTAAGCACAGAAAAGAAAAAAGAGTGGATCATGTTATAATGCAGTATGAGGTCATGATTATGGTTACCTGAAAGCTGAAGAAAGGGAAAAGCAGAAGCCGCAGTTGAGAAAGAGATTAGCTTCCCCTGCGTAGAGTGGGAGTGAGAAGATTTGAAGTAGTAGAGTGCGATTACAGAGGGAGTTGTGGGGTAGGGGTATGGTTAGTGTCAGTGTCAGACTAGTCACAAGCACTTAATTTCCCTCAACACCGACGATCTAAATATACTTGTTTTTTCCATTTCTTTTCAAAGTTGACAGGACTGGAGAGAACATCCTTCGACCTTGGCCCCCCCCAATGGGAGGAAGTTTGCTGAGGTGGAAAAAGTGTAAGGAAAAATTGGTAAAAATATTCCGTAAGTTTGTCCTATTTAGAAAAATATCCTCTAAGTTTGGCAATTTTTAAAACTGCCTCCTAACTTACAAAAAATTGGTAAAAATACCCTGCAACCGGGTATAGCCAGTGGCTCATCCGGTCACAGGCTGATGTGTTAAAAAATTGCTGATTTGGCACTAAAAAAGCCACGTTTTTTCACCAGGTCCTCAATTCACTAAAGAAAATTGTTTATCATCTTCCCCATTATCATCTTCTTCAAAAGGTTGTTGCTTCCCAATTATCATTTTCTTCGCATATGAGGCAACACATCTTCGATTTTCTATCCTCACAGTCGCCTCAGATTCTCTGGCAGCATTTCGTAAAACGATTCACGTTCATCGCAACTCATTGATATCGTTGAATCTAAATGTTTCTCTGCTAGTAGGATTATATTAGTGTAACGCAGCTAGGCCCGAACTGCCAATAGTAGACGGCCCGGTCGATTGGAAAACCTGGTTCGACTTCGTGTTCTTCTCTTCGAAGAAAATAACCAATTTCCGGCTGGAAAATTGGACCAAAACGAGCTTTGATTTGGTGAAGAGAGGGCCCGAATGTGGAAAAATTTTCAATTAACACCTTGTTTGGGCCGAGAATTCATTCTCTGCAGCCTAAAAACATCGCAGATTCTTCCGTACACAACGCAAACAATTTTCGCCAACAAATCAACGATTCGATCAAATGATTTGCTCCAAAGAGAAATTTTTCTGAGATATCTCACTTCCTTGTGGTGATTTTCCAATTTCTGAATAAAAAACTTCAAAATGGACATCTTCGCCAATAGAAGGTCGCGTAATTGGGGAAGCAGCAACCTCTTCGGCCCAATTTATTGATTAGGGTTTCAGTTTTGCAGTTGGAATTGGGGGTAAAATAGGTAAGTTCCCCCCCCCCCCCCCCCCCCCATGATGATTATGTGTTAATTAAATAATTTTCATTAATGAATTGAGAGACCTGGTGAAAAAACGTGGCTTTTTTAGTGCCAAATCAGCAATTTTTTAACACATCAGCCTGTGACCGGATGAGCCACTGGCTATACCCGGTTGCAGGTTATTTTTACCAATTTTTTGTAAGTTAGGAGGCAGTTTTAAAAATTGCCAAACTTAGAGAATATTTTCCTAAATAGGGCAAATTTACAGGATATTTTTACCAATTTTCCCAAAGTGTAAATACCCAAAAATTGGGTATTTACCATTGGGGGGGATTTTTGGGGGGTGGGGGTAGCAACTCGGGTAGCAATTTCGCTACCCAGGTATTTGAGAGGGGGGCCGCGACTGGGGAAGCAGCGTGGGGAAGGGACGCGCCCAATAAAGGGCGCAGCGCAGGTGCGTGGGCGCCACACGCGCGCAGGGCGCGTGCAGGCGTGGGCCCCGCGGCCTGCGCACTTGTCCCATCATTTATTATTTTTTTTTTTTGCGTTTTTTTTGTTTTTTTTTTTTGTTTTGCTGCAATTGTGTGATGATATATGTGTGTATTTAATTGAGATATGTGTGTATTTAAAAATAGCCGTTATTGCAACGGCTCCAATTTTTTTTTTTTTTTAATGTTCTTTTCACTGAAATTATCTAGCTTTTAGAAAAAAAAAAATTAAATTTGCCCTATAAATATATCTTCCCACTTCATCATTTTCCCCACATTACCTACTATTGCCCTATAAATTGGATGTTTCTTAATTTGCGTTGTTGCTTTCCAAGTTTTTTTTTTCTTGTACGGTGTGAGCTTTCAATTTGTATTTTTATTTACGTAATAAAAAAAAAATTAATAATATTTTTTTGATTTTTTTTTCTTCCGAAAATATCCTAAAAAATTAAAACAATCGAAATATTTAATTATGTATTATTTATCCGAAATAATTTAATTATAATATAGATGATAAATTAAAATATAAATGGGATAAATAGGATATTAAGGTGGGTCCCCCAAAATTACCTACTTTTTGGGTATATTGTTGGGGAGGAGTTTTGTTTTGGAGGTAGGGGTATTTTTGCTTTTGAGGTGGCGCTAATGTGGCAGCAAAATACCTGCTTTTTGGGCAAGGTGGAAAGTGCCAAAAAACCTCAAAAATGGGTATTTGCCATTGGGGGGGATTTTTGGGGGTTGGGTGTGCGAACCCGGGTAGCGAAAACGCTACCCAGGAATTTCTGGGTTGTCCGCGCGTGGGGGTGCCGCCGGGGGGTGGGGGGGGGGGGGGGGGGGGGAACGCGCGCGTTCATTTGCGCAGCGCAGGCGCGTGGGCGCCACGCTGCGCGCAATGCGCGTGCAGGCGTGGGCCCCGTGGCCTGCGCCATTGTCGGCCATCACATCTTCCTTTTCCCTTTTTTTTTTTTGTTTTTTTTTTAATGCTGGTATTTGTATGTGATATGTGTGTTTAAAATTGAGATATGTGTGTAGTGAAAAATAGCCGTTATTGCAACGGCTCCAATTTTTTTTTTTCTTTTTTTATTTTCTTTTTACTGAAATTATATAGCTTTTAGAAAATAATTTTTTTAAAAAAAATTAAATTTGCCCTATAAATATATATTCCCACTTCATCATTTTCCCCACATTTACCTACTTCTCTCAAATTTCAAATTTCAAGATAAATTTCTTCTCTTCTCCTCTTCACACCCAAAAAAAAAAATAATGGATAAAAATCCGTGGACGCAATGGTTCAATTCTTCGAATTCCGGAGAAGAAGCATCGCCTCCGAATATCAACTTTCGTCCACCTGTTACCAACTTCAATCCTCAAAATCCTAATTTTCCAACTCATTTTCCTACTCATTTTCCAAATTTTCCGGAAGGTAGCAACAACCAACCCATGCCCTTTACTCCATCTGGTCCAGCATTTTACATGCATCCGAATCAAATACCGTACATGCAACCTCCTCAGTCTGGGTTTCGTCCCATGATGGGCATTAATTCAATGAGAAGGGCCGGTAGTGATAGTTCCGATACAGACAGAGACACTCCGACCCCGAACTCTCAGCGTTCGTCTCCTTTCTCGTCTCAGTTCTCCCCAGTCGGACTTGATCGAATAAATCTCGCTTCCGACTTTGATGCTGCTGATCATCCACCCAAGGCTCCAGTTCCAGTTCCACAAAAGAAAACTTACTCTCATGATGAAAACGCCCTCCTCTGTAGTTGTTGGCTCGATATCAGCACAGACTCTGTTGTTGGAAACGATCAAAAGCTTGATCAAATGTGGGTTCGGATCGCCGAGGCATACAACAGGAACCGTCCAAGTGGCACGCTACTTAGGACGCATAACCAGTTGAAGACTCATTACTATACCCTGCAGAAACAAGTGAGATGGTTTTGTGGCTGTTACAATATTGAGCAAAAGGCTTGGGGAAGCGGTTGTAGCGATGCAGATATCATAGCGAAGGCGAAGGTCCAATATACTGCAAAACATGGAGGGGAGTTTAGTCATATGAGTTCTTGGTATGTTTTGAAAGATAGTCCGAAGTTTGCCAATCTAGGCGACGATGTCCGCGGCTCAAAAAAGACAAAAGTATCGGCATCTGGAGAGTACGTGATATCTTCAAACACCGACTCCAGCGCTGGAGAGGAAGTGAGGACGGAACAAGCTCGTCCAATGGGGAGGAATGCGGCTAGGCGATTGAGCAAGGGCAAGGGAAAAGCAGGCACGTCTAATGCCGGAGAAAGCCTCGACGTTATTGAGCAAAGGCTCCAGGCCTTAGAAGAACAAAACAAACAAAAGATCGAAGGATTGAACTCTATTGCAACTGCGAAAGAGTATAAAATAGTGATGAAAGATACCTCGAATATGACGGAGGACCAATTGCGTTTCCACCTCCTTGTGGTGGATAAAATCAAGAAGAAGTGGGGGATGTAGCTTTGGAAAAGTAGTCGTTGTATGCAAAACTAGCCGTTGTATTTCTTTCCGTTTTAAGACTAGCCGTTGTATTTCTTTCCGTTATAAGACTAGCCGTTGTATTTCTTTCCGTTATAAACGAGTCGTTGTATTTCTTTCCGTTATAAAACGAGCCGTTATAAAATTAGCCGTTGCAAATATAGCCGTTGCAAAATGAGCCGTTATAAAACTAGCCGTTATAAAACTAGTCGTTGGTAATATAGCCGTTACAAAACTAGCCGTTGTAACTCTAGTCTATAAAAGGTCCTGTCCAGGTTGTTGCACATCTCAAACTATAACATTACACTCCTCTATATTCGAAAATGTCTTCATCTTCTGAAGAAAGTGATAGTCTTCTTGAATTCTTAATTGATGATACGACTGAGCAAGAAATACAGTCGTTACTTAAAAAAAAACAAGAGTTACTTGTCAATGCCGGTACTTCTGACGGCAGAGCTAGAAACCGAAGAACGTACGTTCGCCGAGATCATGAGGCGGGGCATGCAAGACTCTACCTCGACTACTTCTCTGAAGATCCGATATACGGAAGCGATACATTTCGCCGGCGTTTTCGTATGTCGAGAGAGTTATTCTTGCGCATAGTTGATGCATTGGAAGGCCACGATGAATATTTCCGGTTGAGGGTCGATGCAACTGGACAAAAGGGGTTCTCTCCACTCCAGAAGTGTACGGTTGCCATCCGCCAATTGGCGTATGGCGGACCTGCTGATCAATGGGACGAGTACCTACGTGTTGCCGAAACAACCACTGTGGAATGTCTATTTAAATTTTGCCGCTGTGTGATCGAAGTGTTTGGTGGATACTACTTGAAAAAGCCTAACGCCGATGATTGCCAGCGGCTGTTACAAATGCACGAAGAAAGGCACGGATTTCCCGGAATGCTAGGAAGCCTTGATTGCATGCATTGGGAATGGAGGAACTGTCCGGTAGCTTGGAAGGGCCAATTCACACGAGGTGATCATGGCGTCCCAACAATCATGCTCGAAGCGGTTGCCTCTGCCGATCTATGGATATGGCATGCCTACTTTGGAGTAGCAGGCTCCAACAACGACATAAACGTGCTCAATCAGTCTCCTTTGTTTACGGAAACGTTGCAAGGAGTTGGTCCCTCCATTAATTTCACAATCAATGGTAAGCAATATAATCAAGGATACTATCTCACCGATGGAATCTATCCAGAGTGGGCTACTTTTGTGAAAAGCTTTCAATGTCCCCAAGATCCGAAGAGACAACATTTCAAGGTACTGCAAGAGGCTGCTAGAAAGGACGTCGAACGAGCCTTTGGAGTGCTTCAAGCGCGTTTTGCAATGATTCACGGTCCTAGTCGTTTTTGGTATAAGAATAACTTGAAGGATATAATGTTAACTTGCATTATATTGCACAACATGATTATCGAAAATGAAGGAAATGCAGCGATCGATTGGTCCGACGATCCCAATTACGCCATACCGCCGCCCCACGTAAGTCAAGGATCAACTGGAGCATTCGCTGACTACGTTAGAAGAGGTGTCCAACTTCGGGATAAGCAGAAACATCTCCAGCTTCGGCAGGATTTAATTGAGCATGTTTGGGCTCGATCCGGAAATAATTAGCTAGATTTAAAATATGTCGGGACTTCGTAGGCGTTGTTGTTGTCGGGTTTTTTTTTTTTTTTTTAATTGTACGGTGTGAGCTTTCAATTTGTATTTTTACTATTTACGTAATAAAAAAAATTAATATTATTTTTTTGGCTACTTTTTTTTTTCGAAAATATCCTAAAATATTAAAAAGTTAAAATAATCAGAATATTTAATTATTAATTATTTATCCGAAATAAGTTAATTATAATATAGATGATAAATAAAAATATGAATGGGATAAATAGGAAATTAAGGTGGGTCCCACGGAAATACCTACTTTTTGGGTATATTGTTGGGGAGGAGTTTTGTTTTTGAGGTAGGGGTATTTTTGCTTTTGAGGTGGCGCTGATGTGGCAGCAAAATACCTGCTTTTTGGATATTATGATTGGGGAAGGCCTTACACATTATTGGAAAATATGTAACTCTTCAAAATTTAGTTAAGCTACAGCTCTTCAAAATTATTTAAATATATTTAACTAATTTGTAAAATTATTATTTTTTATTTTTACTTGAACTAGTAAAATGAGACATTGATTTGAAACATGACTCTTATTTTAAAACAAGATTTTTTTTTTTTCAAACATGACTCTTTTTCTAGGACCCAAAGAGTATAAATTTTGTGTGGCACAAGAGTTAATTTTTTATTTTATTCGTGTTAAATATATGTGTATATATATATATAAGTAATGGCAGGACAATTCTGTAACTAACATTTTTGCCTAAATTTTTAAACACATAGTTAGTAAATTGTTGCCATATTTGGTAACAATCAAAATTTATTTTTAATTTTTTAAATTGCAAATAACTTGTTTCATTTCTAATCTATTTATTATGTATAATATATCATATTAATTTTGAAGATCTTTAATTTGACATTCATATCACATATATTACAACGAGATATTCGATTTGAAATATTATATAATTTATTCGTTGATTATTTGAGTTAGATTTAAGTAATTATTGTGGATTGTATTGTAGCTTGAGTTCATAATACAACTAAAAATTAGTTAAACAATTTTATTATAAAAATTATTTTACTAAATTATTTTATTGGAGGCGCAACTAATCAGTTCATCTTATTTTACATAATTCTTTTAAAGTTACATTCTTTTTTTACATCGACAGGAAAATAATGTTTAAATAATTGAACACATACTTTGTTAAATTAAAAGAAAAAGTCAATATTTAATTTAATAATCAACTTATTAAATAATTTAATTAATTTGATAATATTTATTTGTTATAATAATTACTTTAATTTAATTAATCACAGGACTACGACTTTTGCACATATGTATATATATATATATATATATATATATATTTGTGTATGATAATTAATCTTGAAATTATCTTTTATTATTTATTCATATTTTTTTCACATTTTATATGTGTTGACATTATTTTTATAAAAAAATTATATTTTGCAACATAAACTATGAGATTTTATACGTGTAGCAACCTAAACTTCTTTTTAAAAGAAAAATCCCAACATGGGCTATATGTTTATTTAGACTTTGCAGCCTCAATAATACTTTGTCACGTTAACCAACATTTTATTTTGCAAACTAAGAAATTTGTTTTTTATATGAATCTTCTTCACTTGATGAGGACCCGGTTGTGTAATGCATGGATCAACTGCTTCCCTCAACAGGTTTACGCTGATTTCCAAGCATTAAAACCCTTGATCCTCTATCCTTGTTCAAGCTCAATAATACCAACGTCTCTATAAATAAATCTACTATTTACGATAAAAACATGAAATCATTTGAATAAATGTCAATACATATATATATATATATATTTATATATATATATATATGAAAATATTCAGATTTATCGAAGAACTCATATATTTTATTTTTTATTCCAGCTCCTGATAACTTTGGAACATAATTTTGTTAATAGTAGGATTTATTTAAAACTTAAAAAGTATTTGAGTATATTAGAGATCACTATGTAAAAGATTAAAACTTACAAATAAAAATATTTTTAAAGGAAAAATAAATTAAATAGTTATACTTAGAATTTTAAAAATTATTTAGATAAATTAAAAAATATAAAATAAAATAAGAAAAAATAAAAGAATTTTCTTTTTCATATAACATAATTCAATTTATTTTATTTAATATATTTTGATAAGTATTATGATATTTATATGTTTATTGTAATTTGAATATTCATTATTAATTAATCTATTTGTGGATGTTCACATAGGCCAAGAAGGATATAGATACACTAAATGTTGTTTGAGTTAAAAAAATAAGAGAATATCATTTTTAAAAATATATATTTTTACTTTTATATTTAATATTTTATCTTAATTCAATCTATAAAACAATATATTTACCAAAGTTAAGTTATATTAAATCCGTATATCACATGGAAGAAACTGATATTTGCATTATTCATTATTTTTCTGTGTTTAATCCAATTTTTTTAAAAAATTTATTTCATTCGGACACAATGGTCATATCTTAGAAATTAGATTTACTCCCTCTGTTTCTTTTTAACTGATCTTTAGTTTCTTAATGATTTTCGAATTAATTGATCTTTTAACTATTTTTCACAATTTCTCTCAATTTTGCTCATATGTCAATCATAAATATCTTTTACTTTTCAACCTAGACTTCATCAAATCTTATCACCTAGGGTATATTTGGAAAATATTTAAATTCATAATTCTCCCACTTGTTTCTAAAAGATCAATTAAATTGAAACAGATGGAGTATAATATTTCCCTTAGTTAAATCATTACCATTTAAATAAACTTTTGTGCATCACAAGTGTAGAGTACATATATGAGTTAAGTGACTTCTAGAAGAAAAATAGTTACCCATTCTAGTTGGTAGTATAAATACTTTGTACTCCCTTCTATTTCAGTTGTAATCTTCATATAATTTCAGATTAATAAAACAGAATTTCTCTCTCTACGAGCTCTCTGAGCTTCATCTTCTACATGAGCCTCATCTTCTACATGAGCTCCATATTCCACATGGTATCACTCGCCTAGGTTCAGATCTGCATTCGCCATGGCTAATCCTCATCTGCGCCCTAATGCTTGGCCGCTATTACCGTCGGCTAGGTTAAAAAATTTGGTAGCGTGATTGTCGTGTGTCGCTTTACCAAATTAATTGTGTATAAAGAATACTTTTTTTTTAACTAAACCTTATCAACTATCCTACTGGTAGAGTGGTAAATAAGGGTCGATCCCACAGGGAACGGCCGAACAGTTTTGATCCCGATGTCAAGAAAATTATGATTAAATATGCAAGAAGTAAATACTTAAGAAAGCAATAAAGGTTGGGGGAATTTGATAAAGAACTAACAATCTACTAGTAGCAAATAAAGGCAACTAAACGAAATTAAAAGCATTTAACATTCGAATGCAAAGAAACAAATAACCAAAGACAATAGAAGATATCTTTTTCGGTTTTGGTTTTCAAGTAATAAAACGATCCACCCTTGATCATGCTTCCCCTTGGTCTTGGACGATTGATGCAACTATGTTAATGCCCGATTTAATTGTGATTCAAGCCCTTATCTCAAGGCTATTAATAAGCTCTAATAGCCTTGTTGTCCCTTAATCTTAGTTAATCAAAATAAGCTCTTCGACTAACCCTACTCAATTTAACCGAATCCTCGAACAAGCTCTCTTAAATCCAATAACCAAAATGCATTAAACACTAGGACAACGAGATAAATTCAACATAAAACTCGCAAGCTCGGTTTTAGTGGTTGAACTTTGTATTATCACCAATAAATAAATCTATTGTTTGCTACACGGGAATCAGAAATCCTACAATTACGGATAGTAATTTTCTATTCTAGCAACACATTCACAAATCCCTTAAAGGGTGATCAATCCAATAATCAATTCATAAATGTGACTCAATAACAACAAATAACACAAAACACTTGAATACACAATATTCTCGGTAACATTAACCACAATAATCACATCAATGTCTTCAACTCAAGGTTCCACAATGATCAAGGATGAACTAAAGGGTGTTAGCCACCCATATTAACTAATACAATCAGAAAATGACTAGAAACATAAGAAAACATGATAAATTGGAAGATTAAACCAAGAACTTTGGGTTGAGGATGAATTGGCCTTCAATCTTCTTCCCAATGTGTTCTTGATGAGGATGGAAGCTCAAAAGTGGCTGGAATTGTGTTCTAAAGTAGGTCAATTTCGAATTAGAGGATATATATATAGGGGAGAAAGTGTTAGCTCAAATTTAGGCAAAAACGTGTTTGGGTTTTTAAAACAGGGAACCCCACCGCGGTCGTGGTACAAAGTTGGCCGCGGGCGTGGTGAAAACAAAGATTTTGGGCCCAATTTGGGGTCGCGGCCGTGGTCTAGTAAGAGCATCGCTCGTGGTCTTGTTTGGGCTGGATTTGCGCTTCTTCTGGAGGATTGACCACGGCCGCGGCTTATCCTTACCGTGGTCGTGGGGCTTGGCTCACCACGGTCGTGGCGTTGGCTGCCTCGGTCGTGGCAGTTGAGCTGCAATTTGGCCCTCTCTGGAGGATTTACCACGGCCGTAGCTTTGGACTGCCTCGGCCGTGGCCTGAGCCACGGGCGTGGCACCATCACCTCGGGCAGGTCCCCTGTTTTTCCTTGTTTTCTTCTTCCTTTGAGCTCGATTTGTCAATTTGAGACCTCCGAACCTGTTTTTCGGCCTTAATTCACCTGTCTTGACATGGAAATGAACCAAACACGTCAAATTGCCCAATGAGAAATAAACGCACAAATACACATGAATATGCACACAAAAGTCCGTAAAAAGACACTTAAATTGACCTAAAAGTGTGTGCACTACCACGTGTACCAGTATCACTCGCCTTGGTCATTCGCCATGGCTAATGCTCATCTGCGCCCTAATGCTTGGCCGCTATTACCGTCGGCTGCTGCTTTCAACGCCAACATTGCTACTTCGTAATCCTCAATTTATGATCCCTATCTGCTTCAAAACTCCGATCATCCAAGCACGTATCTTGTCAGTAATCCGCTAACTGGTCGGAATTTTCTCTCCTGAAAGAAAGCGATGATGATCGCCCTCGGATCCAAATCGAAGCTTGGCTTCATTAATGGAAAAATTTCTGCACCACCAGAAGACGATCTGACCTACGAACAATGGCCGAAAGCTGATTACATGGTAACCTCTTGGCTCCTCAATTCCCTCGCTAAAGATATTGTTGAAGATTTCATGTACGTTGACACTGCTAAACAATTATGGGATGAGATAAATCAACGATTCGGTGAATCTAACGGACCGTTGATTTATCAATTGAAACGTGAAATCAGTAGCATTTCACAAGGTACTGACAACATTCAAGCATATTATTCGAAATTGAAACGCCTCTGGGATCATTACGCCAATGTTAAGCCATTGAAGCTCTGTAATTGTCCAATCAGTAAATCTGTGGTTGAGGATGCCAATGAGGACAAAGTTATGCAATTTCTGATGGGGCTTAGTGAGATATATGATCCGATTCGGTCTCAAATCCTTGTTATGGAACCGTTACCGGATCTCAACAAAACATATTCCATGCTACTCCGCATTGAGAAACAACGAGTTGTTACGGCTTCCTATCCTAAACCAGTTGAATCTACTGCTTTACTTGCAAAAATAGGTTATGGTAGAGGAACCAGAGGTGGTAAATTCAGTTCTAATAGAGGAGGTTATGGTCGTGGCCAGAATTCCACCCGA
This sequence comes from Ajuga chamaepitys, assembly GCA_958295605.1. NCBI lineage: Eukaryota > Viridiplantae > Streptophyta > Magnoliopsida > Lamiales > Lamiaceae > Ajuga > Ajuga chamaepitys. The sequence continues at coordinate 20,871,756 of OY282498.1, read as the reverse complement.
CGTACTAAAGAGGAGAAAGCTAAATTGATTTGCGAACACTGTGAGAGACCTGGTCATGAAATTTTCGAGTGCTACAAACTTCATGGTGTTCCTGAGTGGGTTAAGGCCAGACGAGAACAACGTGATTCTGCTTATGCTAATTTTACGGAGGTTTCTACAGAGGCTTCGAAGGATGTTGCTCCTAAATATGCTACTCCCTAAGATGTTTCTTCTATGATACAAAAGGAACTCCAGAATTTTTTTGGTTCCATGCCTCTACAGACGAAATCTGAAGCGGATGAGGGAGCGGGCTTCGTCCATTTTGTTCATTCAGCAGGTATCACAACATCTACCCACAATGCTTTTTCATTATCTACTCGTATAAGTGTTGTTTCTTGGATCCTAGATACCAGTGCTAGCAAGCACATATGCACTAATCCCCATCTCATGACCAACATTCATCCCCTATCTATCCCTATCACTGTTATCCTCCCTGATGGATCTCGCAAACTCATCACTCATTTTGGCCATTTCAATCTCATTAACAATATAATTCTAACCGATGTTCTTTACATTCCCTCGTTCAAGTATAATCTTCTATCTATTCCTCAACTTAATACCTCTCTACAGCTGAAATGCACATTTACTCCTTCTAAATGCATGATACAGGACCTTCGAACTGATCATACCGTTGCCACTGGAGAGCTAATTGACAAGCTATATGTCCTGGATACAGCAGCTACTTATCCTGTTTTTCCCACTTCTTCATGTAATCATTTGCTTTATACCACTCACACTTTGGATACTTTGCATCACATTTTAGGACATGCATCTTTGAGAGTATTACAGAATATTGATTTCCTCAAAGGCCTATGTATTGCATCTGCTATTCAATTAATAAAAACATGTGATGCCTGTTTTAAAGCTAAACATCATAGATTCTCCTTCCCTACTTCTTCTATCCATACTCTATCAGTTTTTATTTGAAGGGCACCTCCACATTGGGGTTATTTTATTCTGCCTCTCCAAACTTTACATTGACAGCTTATAGTGATGCCGACTAGGCGTCATGCAAGGATACTCGCAAATCAGTTACAGGTTATGGTATTCTGTTAGGGGACTCTCTCATATCTTGGAAGAGCAAGAAGCAGGTTACGGTAGCTAAATCCTCCACCGAAGCCGAGTATCGTGCCCTCAGTACCACCGTCAACGAGTTGGAGTGGGTTTCCTTCATTTGTGCTGATTTTTAGCTCACCATCCCTCTGCCAATCCCTCTTCGATGTGACAATCAGGCTGCTCTTCACATTGTCGCCAACCCCGTCTTTCACGAGCGTACGAAACACCTCGAAGTTGATTGCCATGTTGTTCGCAACAAGTATAAGGCGGGCTTCATCAGTTTGGTTCACACATCTTCTCAGACCCAACTTGCAGACTTGTTCACCAAATTGTTCGCAGCTCCACGTCTTCATTACCTCTTATCCAAGTTTGGCATGATTGTTATCACCCATGCCCAACATGAGGGGAGGGGGGTGGTGTAGAGTACATATATGAGTTAAGCGACTTCTAGAAGAAAAGTAGTTACCCATTCTAGTTGGTAGTATGAATACTTTGTACTCCCTTCTATTTCAGTTGTAATCTTCATATAATTTCAGATTAATAAAACAGAATTTCTCTCTCTACGAGCTCTCTGAGCTTCATCTTCTACATGAGCCTCATCTTCTACATGAGCTCCATATTCTACAACAAGGGAGTGGAGAAAGTTTTACTTTTAGTCTCACATGAATAGGGTCGAAACTTTTTTAGTCCTATTTTTTTTATATATAGTCCCAAGTTTTCTTTTTCATATAACTTTTAGTCTCAGAACAAAAAAAATTGGGAATGAAAGTGATGGACAAAGTGGGACTAAAAGTGATAAAAAATAAAACTTAGTCACACTTTTTTCGTCCCTTTCTAATCTCACGTTTTAATTTTGAGACTGAAAATGATTGAAAAGAAAATTTGGGACTATAAATGAAAAATGACGGGGCTAAAAACGTTTCAACCCTAGTCCTATAGGACCAAAATAAAAATTTCCCTAAGGAGTGATACTAGTTTAAGTATGAAACACATTAGAGATTGATTCAAAAAAGTTTTTAGTTTACTTTAAGAAATTATAATTTGAGTATTTTTTTTATTTTTTACTCCAATGGACTCATGGTTATTTTTCTAGCTTATACCGTAAGCATATGATGCAGTTAGAACTAGCGATGAGCAAGAGTGTCGTATTCATGGAGATTAATTAAACATATAGCTATTCAATTTTATAGTCCTATTTTATCGAGATGGCCAAATTTTTATTGTTATTTTAACTTAGAAATTAAATAAACAAAATACATAAATTACTACTAATGATCACAATTATCAAGCGTTAGGAAATAACCAATAACAAGAATGATTCTAGGAAGAATGATTTCATCTTACTCAAAGATATGGACTAGATTAGGATATATAAATTTTAATTAAATTAATTAATTTATAAGTTAGACTAATTAATTAATTAAAGCTGACATGGATAATAGACTCATATACCTAAGGTTATATGGAACTATATAAATACATTCTCTATGGTGGAGAATAATTAGTTTTTATTAGATAAAAATATAGAAGTACCGTAGAATTCAATAAGTGATTTCCTAGCAATCACTTATCGAATAATTGTACTGGGAATTGTTCCTGCATTGGACATCATATATGTGGATACCTGCAGTAGTGGATCTAGTTTCACGAATCAGTCCGGGATGCAATCACTTATCGAATAATTGTACCGGGAATTGGAATCAGTCCGGGATGCAATCACTTATCGAATAATTGTACCGGAAATTGTTCCTGCATCGGACATCATATATGTGAATACCTGCAGTAGTGGGTCTAGTTTCACGAATCAGTCCGGGATCTAGTTGCACGAATCGGTTCGGGTAATTACGCAACAAGCGTTCTAACTTTTACGTAATCAAAGCTCATCGATTAAATCAATTGTAATCTAGTCTGTATTCTTGATTGTTTATTCCCTTGCGTACATTAGATGGAATCAAGAAAAGCTAACAGTGGTATTAAAGCTCCGACCTCGATTTATAATTGATGTAATATTCGGATTAATTGTGTATTAAAATTTCATAAAATTGAAATTATGATTCTGTTTGAAAATTAGATTTTGTAAATTTTGAAAACTGTTTATGAAATTTGTTTTTGAAAATAGTTGTAATTTGTTTTAAAACTGTTGCATCATCGTTTCAAATCAAAACTGAAAACTGTTGGTTTTGGCACGACCAACTGATATAAAAAAAAATCCGGTTCTGATGCTTCGATGAATGGGCCCAGTCGTATGGACCGATCAGATCAGTGTGACTGGGTCAACCCTGAACGTGGTCGTTTCGAACTCGGAAGTGGGGAAACAAGTCCTGAAAGAGAAAGACTAGCAGTTGGCGGACCACCACCGCACCCGTTCGGCGGTGTCGGAGGCGATTGGTGATGGTGGTTGGCGACAGCATTTCGCTGCTATTGCGCGAGCCGACGACAGCGGCATTTCGCTGCTGCTGCACCACTATTGCGTGACGAACGATGGCAGTGGTGCTGCCACTATTGTGAAATGACGGCGGTGGTGGTGCTGTCACTGTTGTGCGATGGACGACGGTGGTGCTGCCACTGCTGCGAGATGATCGGCGTCGGCATGCTACGCTGCCACTGTTGTTACGGCAGCGGCGACATCGGCAGCGTCCAAGTGGCGGGTGTGCCCAGCCCAAACCCTAAAAGGTTTTGGACTGAACTGGGCTGGGTTGGGTTATTTTGGGTTGAACAGGGGTTTTGAGCCGAATTTGAAATTAAGGCTGGGCCAATTTTCAGATTAGTTGGGCTGGGCCATGAGTTATTGGGTCGATTTTAATTCTGGACTGGTTTTATTAATAATTGAACTTGGGCTGAGTTATTTAATTTATTGGGGCCTGCTAGTTTTATTAATTGGACCAGCCGACTATAATTAATTGGGCTTGCTGGATTTGATTCATTGGACCATTTAAAAAAAAAAATTGGAAAAAATACTTTTTAGAATTTTCAGAATTAAATTTAATAATTAGATTAATAAATTTTAATTTATTATTATTGTTTTTGAAGAAATAATAATAATAATAATAATAATAATAATAATAATAATAATAATAATAATAATAATAATAGACATATATATATATATATATATATATATATTAATTTAGAATTAATATTAAATGTATATTTATATTAATTTGGAATTAATATATAATTTTAATCCACATTTAATTAGAGAATAAAATTTTAATTGGATTAATAATTTTATTCATTGAGCTTTATTTGATATCCTATATGATAAGCTATTGTTTGATTTTGTGCTTATTTAATTTAATTATAATAATTAAATACCGCTTGTATGCTTGGGTAGGCGGCGTCCAATATATGTAGTCCGTGACATTATGTATAGGTAGCGGTGCCCAATATGTGTGGTACGTATTTCTTATGCCTGGTATGCGGTACCTAGTAATTTTATTTTAATTTAATATTAAATATTAAATTTAAGCAATTAATATCACATATTTTTCCCACTAGAAACCAGGGCTTTTTTGGAAACAAAACGCGTCGTCCATCATAATTGTTTGAGATTTCTAATCTTTTCGACCACGAGTTTTACACCAAAATATTTACTCTAAAACGACAAGGTCGGGCTCATTCGTAGATGCATAGTTTGCATCGTGTGATGGGGTTGACTTGCGTAAATTATTTTGAGACGCTAAGTGACCAAAATAATTTAAGGACGCAAAATTAATTGGATAAATAAATCAAGAGTTGCAAATTGTTGTTGCAATTGGCTTGGAGGCCTACTAAGTGATATTATTGTGGTCATCAACCAAAGCAGAGGCGATAATAATATAGACTTGGATCTTGGACCACTATGATTTATAATGGAAAAAGTTCATTTTTAGTCTTGTATGTTAGGGCTTGTCCAGAAAAAGTCCTGTATGTTCCGAAATTTTAACTTTAGTCCACTATGTATAGAAAAATATCTAATTTAAGGACATTAAATGTTGGCGACCAGTAATTGTGCCGCATGTGACCCAATAATTGGAGGTTTTCGATCGAATAGCTAATGTGACATTTATGAATTCAAGTGTACATGCAATTAGTTAAATACACCCAAAACGGCAAGTTATATCCCTCTTGGAAGTCTAACGCTGATGTGAATTTAGATTTTGTATTTTTTAATTGGTGTGTTGATTTTGTTACTTGGCATGTATACATGGATTCAGAACTATCACGTAAGTTTTTTGACCTGAAATTCTTAATTTATTGGGTCACGTGAGTATATTCCGATACAATTAGTGTGCGTCGACGTCCGATGTCCTTAAATTGGACATTTTTCGAAACATATCGAACTAAAATTGAAATTTCAGACCATATGGGACTTTTTCCGACTAAACCCTAACATACAGGACTAAAAATGGACTTTTCCTGATTTATAATTATTATAAATTCGTATTTTTTGTTTGGGGACACAAAATACGTTAAAATTAGTGGGAGCTAATCATTACAATAAACCCTTATTTTGATTAGTGATACGAATGTGATCTTTGTTTACTTCGTTGTTATTTACTTTCACATTTGATTATTTTTCTTCAGATAAAATGTCGAATTTGGTTTATAAATGTTTGATGGAAACAAACAAGTTGATTGGGTCTAACTTTATGAATTGACTCTATTGCTTGCGCTTGGTGCCAAGGCAAGATAAGGTTGGGTATGTTTTGGATGAATCAGTCGGTGTCATCCCGACAAAACTTTCTCCTGTGTATGCTAAGTTTGACGCAGATGCTCACAAGAAACATGTTGAGGATGTCATATCGGCTCAGTGTATTATGTTGTCCTCCATGAGTATTAAATTACATAGGCAACATGAACACATATTCCCTTATGAGATGCTAAAACACTTGAAGAGTCTGTACGCTTCAGAAGCTCAGACAATGGAATCAAGATTTACAAGGATCTACTGTAAGATACTTATGGAGATATATTCCATAAACATTAGTCAATCGTTGAGACCTGAAGGATGACGAAGGAAACAAAGAACTTATTCAAATTAGTTTATATTGAGTTCAAATTGGAATATGCTTGGCCCACAAGTGTTGAGAGTCTGAGTCTTAGAGCGAAAGCACTTCAATTTTCTTTTAGTTTATAAAAGGGTGAGGTAGAGCTTGGTTAATAGATAGGAGGGAGTCTTAGTCTTGGTAAATCGAGTCAATAAGTCCAAACTTGTACCATTGTACGGATTGCAACACTTGTTCTATTAATGAGTTCTGAGGGGAAGAAGGGATTCTTCTCCATAAACTTTTAAACAAGTTTTACTTCTGCTGTTTGTTTTATTTAATTCAGTACTTTAGTTTTGTTTTACTTTTCTTGTTCAGTCATTGGTCTACAACACTGTAGAGCGTACTTTGATATGACTATTAACCATGTTGTCCGCGTTCAATTACCTTGTTCGAACATCAGGCAAGGCGTACTTGGGATAGACCTTTTTCAACCTGTTTATTATTGAATTCAGTTTATGATTGCTAAGAGGCATAATTGTTTAGTGTTTTGTTAAAGAGTTTAACTAGAGTAACTAGGACAACAAAAGTTATCACTTAATTGATCCGTCAAGATGTATTGGGATTAAAGCACTTTAGCACTTTAGGTAAACCACATTCACTAGTCTGTGTGGGAGATAACCTATCTTGCCACTAGGCTATTGACTATATCGTGCACTTGCGGTGTAGCTGGTAGAAAATAGAGCATTTGGAATGTGCTAATTACATAAATTAAGAGTGTTTTCCATGATAATTTTAGATTGTTGTACGACTTATGCACTCAGTAGACTGTTGTACCTTCCTATATCACCATTGCCTACTTACGTCGATTGAACCTATCTTCGTACAACAGACGACCTTGGTACTTGTTTTTTTATGTCTGTTGTATCTTCTTGCAGTGACTTGTCTTCGTATAGAGGACTAGCTAACAATAAAATTAAGTACAACATAAAGGGGGTTCCTAATTCCTTCTACAAGTCAATTTTGCATTATCACAATATATATGTATATATTATCATATCATACAGCGTGCCAATTCAAGATAAACCATCTCCCCAGAGTTTTGATATTTGAAGTGCTACTAAGAATGTAATTGTTGTATCTTGGACGATATCAAGTAAGAGCACTCTCTCTGTCATACACTATTATTGCAGGCCAGTTCAAGTATATCTAATTCTCCGGAGCTCCAAAATTTAGAGTGCTACTTTCTTAAAGATATTGGTGTTGTATCTTGGGAGATATCACGTTGGAACTATGGGCAATTATCTGTGGCATGTTCTAGTAGAAAGAGTTTGCCTCGCCTCGGCTTCCTCACTCTTCCAATCCAATTCCACCTGTTGGTCCCAAGTGGTAGAGGTTTAGAGGGGGGAGGGGTGAATAAACCTCTAACTCGATTTTCTCTTTTTTCAAGTACTTTGAGCACAAGATTGTTGCTTACTGCAAGAAACTGGTTCTTGCAGTAAAGCTAATACAGTAAGCTTACTTAGGCAATAGGCACAAAACAGACTGGGTAGAATTAACTTACGACAAACAAAGCTCAAGGGAGTTTTACGTGTAGTGGTATATGCTTAAACATTTTCTTACAAATCTATGCAGTAGATACATAGTATGCCAACAACAATATTAAAAGCAATATAGAAGTAGACATAATATTTACAGTGATTTGGAGGTGAGGGTAATCCTTCTACGTCTACTCTTCCCTCATTCACTATGAAGTTTACATATAATACAACTTAGTTACTCCAAAGTCTAAGTCCAACTTAACTCCTTATAATAGTTTTTGCCTATCCTCGGAAGGCTACTCCTCTAGTGTACAATCGTTCTCTTGGACACAAGTCAGCTTTGAAACCCTGATTTCAACGAAGACTCCCCATTTCAAAAACCTTTCGTGAGATTGGTTTAATGAAAGTTTTTCTTCAACTTTTGGTAACTATTTCTAAACTTGAATACAGTTAGGATGTGGACAACTTCCTAGTTTGAGAAGGATTATGACCGAAGTAAAGCAGAAGCCGCATCAATCAAGCAACAAGGTTATCAAAGTTACTTGAAGCAACAAGTTCGCTATCGCAGCAAGGAAAGAGACTGCAATGAGCACACAGTAAGGTTACATATGCCCATTCAACATACAACATTTCTTGCAGCAAGGAAGGTACGACCAGCAAGCAAGCAGGAATCATGTCCATAGTGTCAAAGTCAAGGTCAAAAGTCAGGATATTCGAATTCAAACATATAGCCAGTGGAGACAAGTTTAAAACCTTGTACTGACTATCCAATAACGTGGGACACGGTACCAAATAAAAATCAAAAGCAACACTGGACACTTACATCAAGCCCAAACCACTCTGACCTAGCTCCTGCGAGAAAGGACAAAAAGATCTTTATTGTACAAGGAGCATTAAATGTCAACAAAATTATTTCTATCTCTTCAACAAGAAGAAATTTCAACTTCTATAAATAGAAGGAGATGGAGGACGAAGTAGAGGCAACTGAAAATAAAGCACTCAGCATTCTATTCAAAGCTTCAAAGCATACACTCTTATAATCATCCTAGTGTTTATGCAAAGTATACAAGAGCAAGATAGCAAGCAGCAAGCAACCTAGTGAAGATAAAAAGTTGCAACAAATCTCAAGTCAAGCTAGCTACGAAGATTTACAGAATTTTTAGGGGCACTAGATCCTAAGTTACAGGAGGTCTTGCCATCATCAAAACTAAACATAAATTTCCCAACACTGACGCATCGTAATAGACTAGTTTGTTCTAGTTAGTTGTGCTCTTGTACCAACGCTGTTGAAATACACATTTTCTTACAAAATGTCTTTAGACCTGTGTCCCTAAAACTATTGGGTCATCGTAGGCCTTTGATCTTTACATTAGTATCATATAATCCACTTTGGGTCGAGCCAACACGGATTTATTTTTGCCTTTCTTCCCCAAAGATCTCATACCAATAGAGATACTTGTCTGTCCTTATTATCCCCATGATCCTCCCATGTATAACCCAAGTGGAACTTTGTTTGAAAATTCCAAAAATCCTTCCCTTGAAACAAAGGACCACCGAAATTCCTCTAAAATGATATTCACCATCTTCCTTTTCACTGAAGATACTTACTCTATCAAGTTGACTACCCGTGTTCACTATGATGTCCCTCACACCTTACGTAAAATCCATGGCGTATTATTGCTCATGAGCCCACTCCATCCAGTCAACTAGCCATCTCAATTGCATCTACACACATGTCTTATGTGGAGTAGGATTGGCTGTGGGGCGGGGAATCCCCATTTTCTTCCCTCGATGGGGCAGGGACGGGGAGAATTTTTGCCTTGATGGCAGGGACAGAGATAGGCCCCGCCCGCGGGGATCCCCGTCCCGTTCCTCGTGGGGCCCCACTATATAAAATTATTTTTTTCCTTTATATATGTAGTGGGGAATGCACTACCCGCCCCGTTCCCCGCGGGGATCCGATAATACTATGTAATTCTATATATTTGTTTAGTAAAAATAGATTTTTTTTATATTCCTATTATTGTAATTTTAAAATGACTTAAATATATTATATCCTAATTTTTTTTGTCGACTTTGTTAAATTTAAGTTTATTAATTATTTTTAAATTTATTTTATTTTAATTTTATTAGTAGATATATTAAATAAAAATAATAAATAACCCCCGTGATGCTCTCATGTATAATCAATGTGAGTCTTTGTTTGATAATCTCGACAATCTGGTATCAAAGTAGGTTCATAATCTCTAAATTTTGAGTATGCTCTAGGGTTGCAACTAAGCCTCCACATCAGAATTTTTTTTAAGACAGTCAATTCATAGGCTATGGGTTTGTAAGTAGTTAAGTTATGTAAAAGTTTTCGATATTGCTGTTTGACGTAGAGAAATTTGACAAAATGATGAGTTTTGTTTTGTGGCAAAAACAAGTCAAAGATCTATTGATACTGCAGACCGAGTTACACAAGGCGCTTAAAAGAAAGTCGAGTACGATTGGAGGTTCTGAAAAAGATTTTGTACAACCTAGCATGAGCAATGCAAATTGAGAGGAATTACATGTAAGGGCTGCAAGCACAATACGACTGTGTTTGGTTAAGAATGTCCCTGCAAACATGAATGGGTTTCAAATGCCAAGGAATTATGGGAAAAAAATTGAAGTAGTCTACCAAGCAAAGAGTATCTCAAATAGGTTGCACCTAAAAGAGCAATTTCACACATTGCATATGGAAGAGGGTGAAAACATGGCGAATCACTTGAGTGCTTTCAATGGCGTTATCTTGGAGCTAGAGGCAATTAGAATAAAAATTGAAGATGGAGATACAACACTAAGGCTCATCTTGTCGCGTCCATATTTATACGAGCACATGAAGTAAAGATCCCAAATCACTAGTCAAATACACTTTAATCTTTTTCTAAATCCATTTCTTATATTCTCTATAGAGTTGTGCTCTAGTATAGACAATTGGGAGAAATATGTGTCATTAAGGATTTGTTACAGTGTGATAGTTTGGGTGTAGGAAGAGAGAAAGTTTGCGTGATTGTAAATATTTAGCATAGTGATATTTTCTCTCTGTGGGTCGTGTTCGAAATTTTTTATATTAAGTTCTTACGTTCTGGTTTATTTTTTTGTATTGTTTCTAGTTTTATTTTTTATATGCCCCTAGGAATGTCGCCCCAACAAAAACATTTATCGTTTCAGAGAAGATACTTAGTTTTTCTAATTTATTTCACAACGTCCTTTTCAAACACAATGTTGGACCTCTGGCTTATTGGATTACGTTTTGAACCCTCTAAAATTGTGATAGCAAATCAAATTATATAAAGTAGATATGGTGTCTAATTTGTTTTACACAACTCCCCCCCTGCCATTTTTGCACCTTCACTAACATCAATTACTTTTGGTGTAGCTGTAAGAGTTTACATTATGACTTGCAACATTAAGGGAAAATTGGTAAAAATGCCCAATATGTTTTTACTATTTAGATAAATGCCCTCTATATTTTGCACTTTATATGAATATCCTCTATGTTACAAAAAATTGTTAAAAATCACCTATGACCCGCTATCACAGGTACACTAACCGGCCAGATAATGATATGGCAGTGAAAGGGTGATATGTTGCATTTTTATCTGACGTGGCTTTAAATATTTCAAATTTATTGTTGACTTGGCTTAATAAATAAAGTTAATATATTTTTAATAAGTTTAGTAAATAGTACATTAAATGATTTGAAAAAATAAGAATCAAACCAAACCTATACCCCCAAACCCTAACGATCAGAACCTCACTTCATCTTCTTCGGTTCTTTCCCATTTCTGATCCCCACCCTCACCCCACCCCCAAAGTCGCCAACCCGCCCCCAACTTTATCTTCTTCCCGTCCCTAAATAGACCCCCTCGCTCCCAAACCTCCGACCTAAAATGAAAAAGAAAGAAAAAAAAAATCAATAAAAAAAAATAAACCTCGTGTCATGAATTAGCATAGCCAAAAAGGGCACAAGTAGAAATATTCTTTGTGTACTCGTGTCATAACAAATGTATCTCGTGCCATGATAAATATACATCGTGCCCAACACTTTATAAGCTGCGTCCGTAAAAATACTCCGTGTACTCGTGCCATGACAAATCTACCTCATGCCATAATAAATATAAGTCGTGCACTAAAAAACAATTACTCTTCTTCTTCGTTCAGAATTGGACTCATCGAAGTTGCAACAACGATGTATGTATGGTTGTGTGCAATATCCACCGATACCAATGTTGTTCCCTTGTCGGAAACTTCACCAGCACCCTGTTATGTCGCTTTATGACAGGAGTCGCGCACTTGTTGGCAGATCCGTCGCCATCTGGCTTTCCTTGTTTCCCTCTCCCCCGCCACCAACCGCTTTCTCCATCTTCCAAAAAAATCACCGTAAAGGAAGCTTGAAAATATAGAGAGCAAGAGATGCAGAGATCTGTAACTATTATTGGAGATACTCTTCATTGCAGAGATAGCGCAAGAATGGAGTTTTTCGATAAATGGTGATGGAAGAAGAGAGAGAAAGAGAGACGAGAAGAGAGAATGGGGAGGAGAGAGGAAATGTCTGACATATAAGGGAGATAGAAGTGTGAGATGAACAATGACAAATGATTAGATTTGATATTTTTAGATTTGTTGACAAAATCTATATATTTGTTACAAAAATGGCTAGTTATAATCTTTTTTCCCTCTTTAAAAAGTTATTTTTAATTTTATTTTTATAAATTAATTTTAATTTTTTTTAAATAACTTTATAATTTATTAAAATATTTTGATAATTAATTAAATATTAAATATTTTTAAATATTATATAGATTTAATTATCACATATATATATATATTTAAATCATTTCATAATTTATTTTTTAAATTTTTATATATTTATAATCCATATTATAATTTAAAATAATATATTAGTAGCACATTAGAAAAGAAAGTCGTCACATCACCCTATGACTATCACATCATCCTCTGACCCGTTAGTGTACCTGTGATAGTCGATCATAGAACGTTTTCAACATTTTTTATAATATATAAAATATTTATATAAAGTGCAAAAAAAATAAAATTATTTAAATAGTGAAAATATAGACATTTTCACCAATTTTCTCCACCATTAATTATTTTGGTAACCCATCAAGGCCAATCTGAAGGCCTTTTCTATTTTTATTTTTAATAATTAACAATGTAGGGACCTTAATAGTTAACATACCAAATTGACATAGTTGTGTATAAATTGATTACTTGTCTCACTACGCCGAATCTAAGATATTCAACAACCCACACTTACACCATGGAAATGTTACAACTTTTTGGCTAGCACATTACTTTTTAAATAAAGTTAATTATGTAAACATTCATGATTTTTTAGTCATATCGTTTACAAAATAATTTTTTAAATACAATATAGAAATACATTATTTTTATAATTTTTTCAATTCAATATATCCGATTAATTTTTTTTTCTTCAATTGTTGATGTTGAGGCGAAATTAAGATATTAACCCACCTAATTGTGTACGTATAGTTGTTCGAATTCTTTTAACCCTTAATTGTATGAAAAAAAAGTCATTGTTTTATAGCTAAACCTAATCATAAAACATTATCTCTTTCATTTAATTAGAGGTATATAAATATTGTATGATTATACATTTGTAACTGAGATAGATAAAATCCCGATTTCAGTCTCCATATCAGCAATTGGAGCAAAATACTTACTCGGGTGTATTGAATTAAAAAATCATAAAGTGATGTATGTCTATGTTATGTTTAAAAAATCATATTGTAAATGATAATTGTTCAAAAGTTCGTGAATTTTTACGTAATTAACTTTTTAAATAAAATATTATCTTTATTATTTCTTCAATTCGATGCATAGTTCATCGGTTCATTTATCGATATGGAGCTTGAAATCAGAGTTTTACTTATTTCAACTACGGATGTAGAGTGATCCAATACCTTTAAAACCCATGAGTAATAATATTTAATGATTTTAGATTTAATAATGATGATATTATTTTAATTTTATAAGAGGTTAAGAGAGTAGTGCATTTCTACGTCACAATTAAAAAATTATATATAAATGATAATTAATTAATATATCATAATATTTTGTAGAAAAATTAGAAAATATAATAATTTAGTCTATAAAATTTAGAAAATAAAATAAGCAAATATTAAAATCTGTATCGATATTGGCGTAGAAATTTGAGCTCTCTCTCCAGATAAATTCCATGTTTTGCAGTTATTTTTGGGTGTTGGGAGTTGGTCTATGGTCTATTTATTGCTTCTGCCGACACATCATTCGGCCCTATCATCATTAATGAAGGGAAGTATAACTATAATTATATATGGTTTCAAATACAATAATTATTTGTTAAAATATGGTGTGCACCAGTGCCACGGTATAATTTAGAATGGGTAGAATGAGTTATTTTTAAAAGTATCACATGTTCTGAGTAAATGTATTATATATCTTTATCCAAAACAATTTTTAACATAATTTGTGATACATTTTAACCATGATACCTTTACTTAAATTATGTAATACCTTTATACGTAAATAATAATACATTTTGATCCATAATCCAGATTGTACGGATCTGTTTACAAGAGACCTCCCCTGAAAGGATCGGGTAGAGAGATTACTTATTTGACGATTAAAGTAGAGAATAATAAATATTGATTAGGTATTTCACTAATTTTGATTAAAATAGTAGTGTAATTATATTATTTTAATAGAATTAATAAATTATTAGATAAGTTAATAGTCGACTGAGTGATATTAATTAATTTATTTGAGCTTATTTTGATGGACTCTAATGAGGTTCTTTCGGCGATTAAATATGAACTACAAAAAATGATGTGAATTATAACTTATCACTACAATTAAATAACTAATTGTACTAGTATAATATTATGGAAGATAAAAATATATAATATCTTTTATACTTATGAAGATAAAAACATTGTAGAGAAAAATATTATGATGCATATTTATTCTGGCACACACAAGAGTTGTATCGGCAAAATTAAAACACAATGAGAGCTGCCATGCAATTAATGAAAAGACCAGAGAATACAGAGTGTGGAAAATACTACAAGTTTGGGTAAAACAATGCTACAAAAGCTTGTGTATAAATTATTTGATGTATAGAGAAATTGTATATAGTTGAAGGATGCACATTTCGATGTATTTACTCACATGCTCTCTTTATTCCTTAATTACAGATGATCTGGGTCCATTTCTACCTAATGTGTGCAGTAGCTTCGGAACAAAAGGAGATCGTCCTATTTAAAGATGGACTGCTGGAGTTTACATTGGTCCATCACTTCCGGGAAGATTTTTTTGGGCCTAAACATTTGTTTAATTTGTAATGGGCCTTATCAAATATATTTGTAGGGCGAAATCGAAACAATCTTGCTCATGGCCCAATCAAATCTTTTATTTGGGTGTACACAAACTTAAATTAATTGTCCTCTAAAATTCAGATTTGGCGCCTGGATTATTAAAAGGCAATACAAATGGACTTAAATGTGAAATTTATTAATTCTAAGTTAGACTTTCACAAAAAAGTTATTATTGAATTTTTTACTTCCGATTTTTATTTAGGTTTAATGGTTGGGTCGGGAAGTTAATAGGAGGGAGGATTTCATTGCTTGAAAATTTGGGTCAGACTAATTGAGCACAAGAGTTAAGATAACAATTTGGGCCCGACAAATTGAACACAATAGGCGAGCAAACGAATCCACCCAAGCAACAAAGTTGCAAATAGAGTTTAAATAATTGAGCCGGCATGTCAATTCAGAACTCCAATTATTCGTAATTTGTGTCTTTAGTCCATAAGCTTGTTCAAGTTTTTTATTATTTCTTTACCGCTTTAACTATTCGTGGATTATATGTCACTAATATAACATGTCATATCGAATTACATGTATATCATTCCAGATACTATACTGTCATGCATAGTTAATATATTTATCCTCTAACTTCAAATTAGATACATAATAGATATATGTTGATGAATAATATAATCAATTAAAGAGTTAAAATGAGTTAGATATTTTGAATCAGTTTAAAAATCTAATTTAAAATAAAAATAGTAAGTGTGGGTGTACATTTTTTCAAATGCTCAACCAATGACCTCCTCTATTAGCTCATTAGTAAGAATATGTGTATGTCTCGTACCAATCTAATTAGTCTCCATAGAAAGACTACTATATGTAAGAAAATATGTATATCTCGTGCAAATTTAATTGGTCTATCTATAGGAGGTCAATAATGTTTCAGTTACTAATCTGAGTTTATTAAACAAACTCATAAAATAGAAAAATGTGTGTTTCTCGTGGCAAATAAATTGGTCCGTAAAGAAGAACTGCATCGTTTCAATTACTTGACTGAGTATGTCTTGGTGCTAAGTTTCTAAGTGTGATTATTTATGCCCTATAGATATCATAGTTAATTTACAGACTCAAAATTATTAATATGGGGTTATGCACTTGACTTTAAAAATAATATTGTGAGAACTTCCTATAAAATATCCAAACAATATTAATATATAGTCACAATAATTAGATATATACAAAATCAATATAGCATGAGATGCATATTAGTTGGATATAGTAGGAGACTCACAACCTATCCATAAATCACCATCTACTTCTTATAGTAGACACACGTATTACACATTTTTTTTTTATGTAAAATATGTGGAATTAATTATTTTTTCATGATTTTTAGTTTGACACATATATTGCATATTTAAAACGAGATATTACATAAAAAAAACATTGGTTTGATGGTTAATTATTTGGTTAGAGCTTGAAACGAAAATAATTTAATTTAATAATTCTGGTTGTTGGATAATTGGTATTGTAACTTAGACTTGTTATATAGGATGTGTTGGTTGAGCTTCGTTAAATAACGATTTATTTAATTAATGGGACGTCCATGGGGTGGACCCACTTGAATATATCCGGATATTATATGGGATAATTTGTCTAGAATATCCGGATGAGTCCAATTGGAGAATAAGACAATGATGACTCTCAAAAGGGAAACGATTCCATTATTCCCTTGATTGAGTGATTTACTCAATCAAGGAAAGGAGAGTCAAAGTTTACTCTCCAAGAGTTAAAGAATGAGAAACAATTTCATTCTTCATTCCTGCAATTCAACTTTTCACTCTCAACACATATTCTCTCAAGAAAGGGGCAACTAGGGTTGTGGAGAAGAAAACAAAGTTCATAGTAACTTTGTCTCGATCGGGACTATCACGACACATGGATCAGAACCGGGTCGTGCAAAGCACACTTCAATATGTAAGTCGTCCATTCGATCATATGATATTGGATTTATATA
Source organism: Ajuga chamaepitys (assembly GCA_958295605.1). Lineage (NCBI taxonomy): Eukaryota > Viridiplantae > Streptophyta > Magnoliopsida > Lamiales > Lamiaceae > Ajuga > Ajuga chamaepitys. The sequence continues at coordinate 20,854,778 of OY282498.1, read as the reverse complement.
TTTGATTATGTGAAATCCTATATTGGTATCAGAGCCATGAGTTATGATCCCCAGGACGTGGATTGTGTGTTATTCTGTACAGAATTTCGTACTGATTGGTGCACACCCTGTTAACTGGAATATTTCTTTTTTGGGAATTAAGGGCTGGAAATTTTACTGTATGTTCTTTGATTCATGTATGGATTAAATGGATAGTTTCATGATTTTTTGCCTCACGGATTATTTTATAAAATTAAATTAAGATCAAAATTTTCATTTTTTTTTATCTGTAATTCCCGTCTGTACTGTTAATGAAAATTTTCAAAATTTGGCATGATGATAGTACATGATTTTAGGGTCCAATCTAGCTGCAAAAGTATTCACTAGGTTGTTCCATCAGTAGAATGAGAAGCAGCGCCCGTACCATTCCACAGCTGCTGGACTTGCATTTTCTGAATCCGTATGAATATTTTACAAATATTTTCGCAATCTGAGAATTATTATGTGTATTTTCAGATTTTTATATTATTTTCTGGATTCTGATTAATGTGCACTCTCCTTGATTATGTGTGTATTTTCGTTTTTATGTTTTCATTGGGTAAAACGTAAAATTGAATATATCGTTGGAATCGGGAGGGTTGATTTAGGGGGAGGGGGGATAGCCAGAACCCGGTCACCGAAATCAGCTCCGGTGTTGGTGCATGTATACATGCCGTCAGGCGAGAGTGGGCGTTGATAGATGGGTTGATGACTAGTCAACTGCTGAGTAAGCACACGTGGTCCAATGGATAGGTGCCACATTGCCAAGTCAGTAACGACGTGGACATAGCCACGTCACCGGTCCACCGCCGAACCGCCACCAGTCCACGATCAAACCAATACCGGTCCACAACCGGTCTACCGTCAGACTGATAACTGGATCGCCACCGATCGACGGACCGCTGTCGGATCGCCGTTGCGCCGCCGCCGGCCAACCACCAGTGCGTGGTCGGTAGGTGCCGACTTCTGGCAGTGCGTGGAGACACGTCTGGTGTATTCTAAGGTCTAGGGAAGCGTGTGGTGGGTAGTCGATTGATGTAGAGTCATGGTTTAATGCTTGGGAGGGACATAGGTGTGTATAGGAAGAGTTGCCAAGTGACTTTGACCTAGTTTGTTTCATCTTTTAGGCATATGGGCCACAAAAGTTTTTCCGAAATTTATTTTGTCAAGTCTAAGTGGTTCTTTATTGTTTATGAGGACATTAAGACAGTGGAAGGTTAGAGAACGAGTTTTGAACGAGTTTTTAGTACACTTGTTAATGCATAAATATACGCATTGGAACCGGACTCTTATTTGCGTGTAATTGGTTAAGTATTCATGTGTTTTATCTTTAAAAACTTGTTTTAACCATGTAATCTCATTTTCTATAGGACTAGAACAAGAAGAACCTTGACTAGAGAGGAACTAAGAGATCCCATGGCAAGTTGGCAGAGTTCATGTACTATGAAATGAACCCTGAGCATACACTCCCTGGAGATGCTCAAGATGTGGGCACACATACATCTCTTGTAAGCCTGGAAATAGATTAACATTTTCGACTCTGAATTAGTTTCCGAAGGCTATTAGTCTTCCCCCTTTTTCGGTGACCATAAGGAGGGTTGGCCTAGAGTTCTTGATAGGTTTAAGGAGATCAATCAAACTATTGATATTGTTGACCATATGTTGATTGATGGTCCTTATGTGGTCAAAGAAATGGTTGAGGATTGGAAGATTAACATAGGAAAGTCAACTCAGCTAGGAATGGGTCATATTTTGAGATCTAATATCCCAGACTCAATGGGAGGCTGTCAAGGAATGATTATACTCTGAAGAGTCGAGTTTCTGATCCCCTAACCGATATCACACACCTTAGATCATTTTTCCCAAATGTATAACTAAATAATATTAATAAATAGATAAGAAATTGAAAACACCCTAGATCATTTTCTCTAATATTAGCAATTACTGTGGATTTACTGTAAAAATGAATTATATTTAGACATGCAGAAATGACGATTGTTATTTTAACTTGTTTGTGTTTATTTTAACTTGAAATTACGAAAGTTGTTACAGTTACAGATGGGTTTGTAGTTATTTTTTCTAAAGATTTGTAGCAAAGTCATTGATATGGGTATTTTACATTAGCAACAACTTTCTTACTTAGAAATATATCATATTAGAAAATATTTTTGTACCTTAAAAAACTTTTTTCCAAAATATTTTTCATTTATGAAATTACTGATCAATTCTATTTTTTCTACTTGTTATAATTCATGTCCAGGATAAATTTATTGGTCAGAAAGACTTCATCTAACTTATTGATTCTATTGGATTGTAACATAAAAAGTGCGCATGTTGCTTCTGTGCCTCATGAGGACAAATCCTTAGCAAGCAGGTAGAAAAAGGAAAATGATGATCGTTATAGCACCCCCATTTATCTGAGTTTTGTTTGTCTTGTCAATGACCCACATTGCCATCTTATACCTAAATCAGCTCAAAATTTAAATATTCACAACATATAATAATAATAATAAGACTATGTTGTATGATTTTGATTTAGATAGATCTACGTCGCTACCTACAGTTATTACTCTCCGCAACTTCACAACAATGATGACAATTGTACTTCATTCCAACCTATGTCAACTTTCGATGGCAAGAAAGACATGCCATGTACCACATGTCTTGTGCATTCTTGATTTCCAAAATCAAATAGTAGATCAATAGAAGCCATAATTTTTATATATTAGTTAAAAACCAATAGATTACAACATAATAATAAAACTAAGTTTTAACAAAAAAATAAATATGTTACTTTTATGCATCTCTCCTTCCTTGCTCAAATCTTGTAGATTTTTTACCATGGCCTGCCCGGATTCGAACTCGTTGCTTGCAGGTAGATACAAACACTTGAGAGATACTTGCAACATGCTTCACATTAATTCGGTTTTCCTTCAACCTGAATACAAATTTGTAAGTTTATTATATGTTTTGAATTAACATGCAAAAACAAAGTCAACAACTTACATTTCCTTGAAATTGTTGATTTCCCAGGTGTCATCATTCATAAAAAAATGGGTATAATGGTAGGTATCGACACCTTAACAGTACATGTTACATAGCATTGATAAATAATTGCAAATGCAAATAAAATATTATTTAGCAGCTAACATAGTTTATATATATTAATTGCCATTGAAAATCTTGGGACGACAAAACTGTATGATAATAATTGCAGGTTTATCACTTCCAGCATTATGAAACGACATCACCATATCCACAGAATCTTCCCATAAGGTAGTCTTCAACCTTTTACCCCTACAAAGCATTATGTTTATTAGATTTATATAATGAACATTAATATATTTGAGAATTTTCTTTTTATTTTTACTTCATATCCTCAATTTCTAGCTCCATGAGCCTGTTTGCCCATCTCTGGTTGTAAGTGACTTTGGATGCTACATACCACCAAAAGATTAATCACATCTACTCAACCTAAATAATTAATTAGTATTTAGTACGATTATATAATAGTTCAACACATTAAAACAATACGCATAAATGATATAATTAGTTCTGGGTGTAGTAATATTAGAATTACCAGACAAAAGAGACTCATCCTTCTTTTCAAGCCCATAGATCCAATCAAAAGGCTTAAAATGAAATCGATCCTTCGAAAAAAATCCGAAGGATCTTGACTTTTCCTAATTTTTTTTCCATAAAAACTAAACTTGAAGTTGTGCGTTACGAGTTTTGTACCTCAATTCATCCTTTGAAATCATGAATTCGAAACAATGTATAATTTACCTTTAAGCCAACTTTTCTTTAGCACCCTTGATGTGTGGACTTCTTGTATAGATCCACGGAATGCCCCTTGTTAGAGATTGTAAAAAAATATACCATCACTACTGAACACAAATTGTTTTGTTGTTCAAATATGTCATATTCTTTTTTATATATATCAATTAACCCGAATAGTGGATAGTGAAAAGCAGAATTTATTGTCGTATATATAAGCAGAATACACATATGTTTTGGTTGTCTGGGTTGAAAACATAACACCGATGACAACTCGTTTGGATATAGTAGCAGTGGAAAAGTTGGTAAAACAGTACACCAACGATTGGGAAACTTAACTGATTGTACTGATGAATACGAGTACTTGAGTCGAATGCCGATGCATATGTATATTCGGTGTTCTCACAGGTATATCGATTTGTTGTTTAAATATGTTAATGTTACAACAGTTATACATGTATGAAAAAATCCGAACACTGAAAACTGAAAAGCATAATTTAGCGTCACATATTTAAGCAAAACATACACATGTATCAGTTAAAAAATATTGTGGATAACAGTCCGAAATGCAAGAGAGAAGAAGAAAATATACCGAGATGTGTGTCATAAATGTTTGAAAGATGGGAATTACTCGAGTGCTGCTTGTGGATAGAAGCAATGAAAATTGGCTAGTATTTATACGGTATATAGGTGAGTGAATACAATAGGTTTATGATTGTCAAGCAATAACCCCTCAACATAGATATCAAGATCTTTGTTGATTCTGTAATATATTTATTATGCCAAAAACTCGTACACGGTCGTCACACGGTGTTACGGAAAAAAGTATCACTTTTTGTGGTAAAAGTATCACGTTTATCTGTAAAAGTATCACTTTTTTTTTAACAAAAAAAATGTATCATTTTTTGTAGCAAAAGTATCAACTTTATCTGTAAAAGTATCAATGTAGTAAAAGTATCACCTTTTCCTGTAAAAGTATCAATGTTTTCTGTAAAAGTGCATCCCGTCATACGTATGACCGTTCACACACAAGACTCACTCATTTATTATTATGAATTTTATGAATGTGGATATGTCTTCTGTCATAGAATAATTGACTGGATATTTTGAAAAGATCTGAGATATATATGAGAATAAACTCCGAATAAGAAATCTGATTTGGGTTGCAAATTTCGTACATTTAGCAAATACACACACACGCGCGCGCACACACACACATATATATAGACTCATATATATCTTATAGGTTGTAGCTTGATTTTAACCAATCCTGCAAATTTCTATTATAAAATGTTCACAGGTTTCTGCATGACAGGTTCATGATTTGTTGATTCCATGATCCAAACATTTCCGTTGTTAGATGTAAATTCCAAAAAAAAAAAAAAAAAAAAACCCTTCTCATAGTTGTACTTAAAAATTAGTAAATATAGTATTGTATTTGTTTTTGTACGTCTTGTGGCCATGAATTTTTTTTAAATTAAATTTGTGAACATTGTCATGCAATTTTTTTTTTTAATTAATGTGTGGACAAAATTATATACAGATTTTTACAATTCTTTTAATTAGTTAGAAATTTAGTTTCCATGTTTTTATCATTGATAGAAGAAAGAAAATAATTATAGTTGCATAAAATCGGGAAAAAGAAAAATTCAGATATTCTCGATTAGAATGAATGAATCAAATAAAGCAAATTGATTCTCCATATTTTAAATTGATATCTTTCAGCTTTCAAAATAGAGTGAATATCTCAACAATATAATTTTTGAAATAAAATTAATTATGTTTCTATTGTAATGTATGATTTAGTAACTAATTACTTAATTCAAGAGATTTTTCCGGATCACCATATCATGTTTCCATGAATATCGAATTTCGCTGTTTTTCCATGTTTTCTTTTCAAAATTGGTATGATCAAATGGACGGGAAAATCACTACTTTTCAGATATAGTATAAATTCATTTTGTTTATATATATATATATATATATATATATATATATATATTATAAAAGGCAAGGGGGCCTAGGCTACCTAATTAGTAGTAGTGTAAAATGACTATTGAGTTAATTACGATTGTGATAGTGGATTAGTAGCTAAAAATTGCGCCTGCTTATCTTTCATCACCAAATCCATTTATGGATACACCGAAACATGACCTTATTACAACTTTTTGTTGCTTTTCATGTCTCTTCACAATACTTAAGAGGGAACCAAATCACATCAACTAATAAAGGCCTATAAAACAAGTTAATTTATGATATATTTACTTTGGATAGTTATACCTTCATCAAATTGTCGTACTTTTCAAATGTGATTTTTTCTATGAGACGAAAGGGAACATATAATTTTTTCATAGTCCAAGTGGATTTTTGCAAACATCATGGAATCAAGTATGAAGTTGTCTGTTTGATTTTTAGTGAAAAAAAAAAGTGGGAAAATCTCATTTGGTAACTATAATTGGTGACAGCCGTAGAAAGAAAATGAGACTGAATATTTCTGTTTTATTAACACAATGAGTTATAACGTTTTATTAAGCAAAAGAAAGGTGGTTATGGTGGCATATGACAGAGATGCATTAATCCAAAAAAATGAAGGTCTTAATCCAAAAATAGGAACACATTTTAGATCGGCATCATTGCTGTCTGAAGAAAAGCACTATCTAGTACTAGTAACAGTAGATCCGATCGAGATTGACGTATCTGATAAGTGGGTTTGAGTATTTGGATGTATGCGTCTAAGGTTGAGCTTCAATGTTTAATTCATTTCCTAAGGATCATTACCTCCATCATTTTCCTTCTTAACTCTAACTTACTCACATATATATATGTTGTATAACAAATACAGAGAATGGAGAATTCTAGAGAAATATATCAGAAATTCATTAAAATGAAAAGAAATTATCAAATTAATTTATAGCAAAAACTCGTATATGACCGTCACACGCTCGTCACACGGTGTGACGGGAAAAAGTATCACTTTTTGTGATAAAAGTATCACGTTTATCTGTAAAAGTATCACATTTTCTGAATAAAAAAAAAATCACTTTTTGTAGCAAAAGTATCACCTTTATCTGTAAAAATATCAATGTAGTAAAAATATCATTTTTTCCTGTAAAAGTATCACTTTTTCTTGTAAAAATATCAATATTTTCTGTAAAAGTGTATTCCGTCACATGTATGACCGGTCACACACAAGACTCACTCTTAATTTATATAGGCTCGCTAAAGAAATACCTTTTGCTATTCACAACTCACAAAATTTCTTAACGCCGCCCACTAATTTAATAAGTTAAAAAGCTATTAATAAAATACCACAACGTTCTTAATGAAAAATTAAAACAATCAATTAATATATATACATATATATATATATATATACACATAAAATTCGAAAAATAAAAAACATAAAAAAATTATTTTTCCCTTGTCATCTTCAACCTCTTTATCTTTTCTCCAAACTCCATAAACCCTAGTTTTTGCAAAGTTTGATTAGTGGAGAACTTAAGTAAAATAAAAAGAACTTAAGAAACGAAATATGAATATGTAAAAAAACTGATTGAATTTATAAACTCTTGTTTTTTCAAGGTTTCCAGACAAATGATTCAGAATTTGATTGAGTTCAATGTGCATACTGCATAATAAATGGAGTATTTTTGGGAAGATAGTCTTAATACGTATATGCAATTCATTACTTCTTAGATCAATTCATGGTATGAATCTAAATTGAAAGACGAAACAAAGGAAACAAATTTGATTAAGGCCTTTGGCGTCTCCATCATATGACCACGCCAACAAAATATCTAGAGTGGGTGTTGGGTGCACCCAACATACAATAAGCTTATTGTGTATTTCCCAATTTAATTTGAAAAATAGATATATATTAAGGGCTGCATTTGGATACTTAAAAATGCTGGTGGCCTAGCGGTAAAAACGTTATGTGCGCGCGCTGAGCGCGTGCAATTTTAATTTTTGTTTTCCTTTTAATTCAAATTAATAATAATATATATATATATATATATATATATATATATATATATATTAAGGCATGTTTGTTGGTACATAAGAGGCACTAGTCTAGGTGGTAAAATTCCAAATTGTTGGTTATTAGGGTATGGGTTTGAATCCCATCTTTTCCATTTTTTTTCTATATATGTGCACTTTTTATATTATTTTAGACAATGTAATATATTATTTAGAAAAATGATATATTATTTAAAAAAAAATGTGTATGCCTGTAACATAATACATACTATTACACAAGATAACATATACTATTACGCAATATAACATATATTATTAAACAACATAATATATTATTAAGAAATTATACATGTAACTATAATATATAATATTACGCGATATAACATATACTATTGAACAACGTAAAAAGAGCTATTACGTAATAGGGATAACTACATATAACCTTTGGCCTTTTTTTCACTTAACTACAAAAAAATATTTTTTGTTACAGATTCTCATATAACCTTTGCGGGCTTTATAAGTAACTATATGAATTTTTTTTCCGGCAGCATCTCCAGCCAAGTATGCACGTGGCGCGCACGGGGTTAGCTAAAACAGGCGTATTTACGTCATTTTGCACACTCCAACGGCTCTATTTTTCCAACCACCTCTATATAATCATTTCCTACCCCAATTTAAGACACCAAAATAGCAAAGGTCATTAAAGAAGGAAGAAGAAGCTAGTTTTTCAATTCAAATGAGTTGAACAGAGAAAATAGAAGGCATGGAGGTCGGGCTTTGTTTATTCGGTAGGTCGGTTCGACCACCACAATCGAACATAGTAAGCATCGTTGAACCCTGCGATGGAACAGAGTGAAATTGAACCGTGTTCAAATTCTTTGTTGTATCAAAACAGAGAAAAAATTGGCAAGTTTGTAACCAAAAAAACATCATATTCGAATCAAATTTGCTTTCTTTTTCAATTTTTAGTATTTTATTTTAGATGAAATAAGTTTTACCTTTAGAGCCATAAAACACAAAAATTAACAGAAACAGGGGAAGTAAAATAAAGTAAAATTAAAGTATAACTTTTCTTTATTTGTAGCATAATTATTCAAATAATCAGTATAAATATAGATGTCTACAATACCCTATCTAAATACAACATAAAAAATAAATATATAAATACACAAACATATATATACCTTTCCTATACATCCTCCCCACTGCAAAAATATGATCAACACAGATAACACAGTGGAACAATCCCGGTAGCTACGCTGTTTATTTTACCCTATAATTAAGCCAAACCCTTCGACTGCAGTCTCACTATACGAATTCTTGCTACCAACAACAACAATGTCAAAATTCCATCCATTTTAGTTAGCAGTGATAGCACGGTAAATGTTAGCTGGACGAATATGTAGTATTCCTCCTTCGAACCGGTCTAGCGGAGAAACAAAGTCCGACCTCCATACCTTCCATTTTCTCCGTTCAACTCGTTTGAATTGAAATACTAGCTTCTTCTTCCTTCTTTAATGACTTCTGCTATTTTGATGTCTTAAATTGGGGTAGGGAGTGATTAAATAGAGCCGATTGGGGAAATAGAGTTGTTGGAGTATGCAAAATGACGTAAATACCCCTGTTTTACTGACCCCGTGCATACTTGGCCGGAGTTGCTACCAGAAAAAAAGTTCATATGGTTACTTATAAAATCCGCAAAGGTTATATGGGAATCTGTAACAAAAAATACTTTTTGTAGTTAAGTGAAAAAAGGGCCAAATGTTGTATGGTTATATGTAATTATCCCTACGTAATATAACATATACTATTGAACAACATAAAAAGAGGTAAAAACAGAACGACAACGGGGTTCGAACCCGCGCACGGGTACGCCTCAAACCTAACCTCCGCGCACCTCATCGCTACAACACATGTTGTTGTGAATTCATCCAAACAAGGCCCTTATATCTATCTTTGATTCCAAATTAAATAGGGGCGTGTGCAATAAGTCTATTATGTGTTGGGCGCACACAAGTTTTTGCCAAATATATAAGGTTGAAATTCTTAACGAATCCAATTTCCCTTGAGATTTTATTTGATTGAATATACTGTTGTTCTATAGATGATTAGCTTCTTCTTTTAATTATTTATTATTTTATTTATAATGTTTTAATTTAATTAATTTAATAATAAATAAAGGGTATAATATGTATTCGATGGGCTGTATTAAAATTTAATATTTAATTTTAAATAAAAGTGGTCTATATTAAAAAATGGGTTTCCTTGAGAAATTTTGTGGATTGTGAATAGTCTCCGTCATACTTTTTTTTACTTTGCAAATGTAAAAACAAATATACCACTAGCATACAAAGTCTATACCACAAAATCCACACTTAATATTAAATCAGAAAAACTAAAAATCCGCTAAAACCCCGTGTATTCTTGAGAAAAATCGGAAAATTTCTGTTTAGTTTTTTTTTTCTTTTATAAAAGACACATCAAATTCTTTACTAATATAAAAGAAAGATCGGGAATATAATGTTGTTGAAGGAAAAACACAATTAGTGTGCCTTCGTCAAAAGTAACTGATAACGGGCAATTTAGGTATTCACTAAATATATGTAATTGTGAAACCCTGTATTTGACATCCTATATAAAGGGATATGATGAATAAGATAACCCTAGCTATTGTGTGCCTCTCTTTCTTGTTCATTTTCTATTTTCCCTACAACACGTTATTAGCACGATTCTCTAATTAACTAATGAAAGTAGATTCGAGAATTATTGTGTAACAACAAATTTCGCGTTTTAAATTAATAAACACAAAATACGTGTACAAATTAATTCCAACTGGATTAAATGAATAACTTTGTAGGTTACAATCTCTATTCTTCAATCCTCTGATTCCTCTCTTCGAATATCTTCTTTGAATTTGATAATTTGGAGTGAAATCCTCTTCTTAATCTCCTCCGCCGCTTGAGTTGTTCTTCAATAACGTTGTCCAAAGGTCGAACGGCTTGATTCCGAATCGAACGTTACTTCTTGATGATTTTGACGAAGAATGTCTTCGATTCTTCAACGTCTTCAAATCTTCAAGTGGTTTAAGTCTTCTGGATTTCTTGGAGTTCTTCCGCCTTCTTGAAGCTCTGAACTTGTGTCTTCACTTCTTGGCTTGTGTTGTTGTGATTTTGGTGGAGAATGAGGCCCTATTTATAGTGGTAGGATGGAGAAAACCCTAATGAGCTTGAGTCTGAACGGAGCGATATGATTGGTCCTTCATAATATCATTATCCATAAGATAATTATTAAATTAATTGTATTTAATTTAATAATTAATGCAACAACTTGACACATGGAGCATTCTGATTGGTCCAACATGATTTGATGTTTATCCTCATCTTCTTGGATAATTATTAAATTAATTTAATTTAGTAATATCTGCATCATCTTGACACGTGGCGGCTTTCCATTGGTCAATAAAATATACAGTAAATCACCAATTAAATTGACTATTTAACTTAGGAATTTTATTTATCCAATTCCTAATATTAAAAATAATCAATACAAAATTGATATTCAAGATATATTTTATAATGTGGCGCATTCTAATTATTTGCGTATCAACATATTGTTTGAACAAAATTTATTTAGCAGCGATGGCTAAGCGACATCGGTTTTCTCTACACCGACATCTTGTTCCGGAAGAATCAGAATGCATCCATAATGGCGGTAAGTAATGAATTCCCCCAATTTCTTCACGGTTTTGTATTTTGGCAAGAAAAAAAATGAAGCAAAAGATAGGTAATCCCTCATAGATGTCGTATATCTCTAGGCTATTATTTATTTTGGATTTATCTGATCAACTTGAATTAATTATTAGAGCTAATGTATGCACTAAACGAGAAATCCTTTGGAATCTGGGGGAGGGGATTTTTGTTTCTAATTGCAATTGAAAGATATTAACCCACATATTTTGATGAACTGATACCGTTTCATATGTTCTTTTCTTAAAAAATGTTACTGGCTATGAAATCTGGACAAGCCATTAATATACTATATTCTCTTTGTCCATATACAATGTCTATCTTTTACCAGAATGCATATTGTATACATTGTTAATCTATTTCCTAAAATTATAAGTGTTGTTCCTATATTGGTGTTTTTATGGTAACAATTGTCATGAAGTAGGGACATTAAATTACGTTCCATCTAACAATTATTTTTCTATATGAATGTCAATGATATTTGTGAGCAACCTGTCGTTTCCATTGGTTCTGGGAGTTGGATTGAAAGATACCCACAAAATTTGAGAAGTATCATAGGAAATAATCGTGTCTTTCCTGCAAGGTAACTCGAGCACCTTATTCTGTGAGATAAATAATTGTTTACAATGACAAGATGTGTTGTCTGTGACGATCTTCTTTTATACTTGATGATTTAAATACTTATTAAAATTTAAGCATGAGAAATTGCATGAAAATATATATTTCCCATATTAGATACAACTATAGTTTTTAATTTATATGTGCATCTAAAGCAATTGTGTATAATTTCAGCAATAATGGAATTTTTCTGTTTCAATAATATTTACAAAGCCCACTTATGTTTGATATGCTTCTACTTTCTCATGTAATTGAAAGTTGCACATTCAATTATTTTTGCCTATTGCGAATTTTATGATTAGAAATCACAAATTAGTTTATTTGTCTTATGAACTTGATCATTATTTTGCCCATGATTTTTTTTTTTTTTTATATTTTTTATAAATTATGCATGTCCATGATAAAAGAAATTCGTGGACAAATCAACTACGTGATAAAGTAATTTTACAAAGTATCAAAAAGTTTGTGATATATGATCCCGAAATTTAATTTATAAGAAAATGACTAAACCAACTCATACTTAATTTGAATTATTGGAATCATAAGAAATTGAGTACCACACTTGAAAATAAAATTTCCACAAATCAAGCCATTCACAAACCCTAAGGACAGATTCGTCCAACAAAGTCAAAGTCTATGCTCTAATGAAACTCAGGCGACACAGTAATTCTAACTTACTTTGAAAGTACTCTTTAGCTAAAGGATACCTCGATGAACTGTGGGTTGCCATAAAAGAAATTTTGGAATAATAGATAACTCTTTACTTTCAAAATTTATTATTTTGTGGAAAGAAATCCACTTACCAGACTAGAAAAGGGTCAATGAATTTAACAACGACATGTTTTGTCTGAAAATCAAACTCTCTTTATGTGTAAAGAAATCACACAAGATGATATGATACATAAAATCTCTTTATTTTCCTACTCCAATGCTTACACTGACGAACTTGTATAGGCTAGAGTATGAAATAAAAGAATTACAATATTCAATTAGCTATCAAATAGTGCAAGTAGTTGAGAGACATGGTTAGTTTCTTCTAAAAAATAACACCAAACACGCTGGGATAAGGAAATTCCATAGCCTAACAATGGTGAACTAAATAGTGAAAATAACCCCAAAGTAAAGGGAACAAATGTGTTTGTCTCTACAGTTATGGTAATGATACACCACAAAGTAAGGGACATAGAAGCCCTGGAGGCCTTCCAATGTGCCTATCCCAAATGAACGTGGTGGTTATGGAAACAATGTGCAAAAGACACCTCGCAACCCTCTAAACAAAAGGAATATAGTTGGTAATGAACTTTTAAAGAACTGTGAAAATATTATACTTTTATGTAAAAACTGCTTGAGCAGTTAACTATGAGAGATACAGGACGTCCAAAGAATAGAGACTCACTGCATCACTGCATCATGACCATCATTGAATCACAAGCACTAAAATGGCAAAGAATCGTCGAATTCTCTTTATGTCTAATGACATAACAATTATAGTTACAAAACGCTCTATATGCACCAAGAGCTACCAAAATATTGTTAAGTAAAGATACTCGTGTCAAAGATTATTATTTAGAAACTACCTGTGAGAATGGAATTGAATATGTTATAATACTTCTAATAAATGTGAAAGGAAACACATCTGAGAAACTAATGAGTCAATCTCGTAGTATGTATTCCACTACTATAATGATCGTTGGATCAAATATTGTACCAAAAATGAAATTTGGGACACAAAATTATATATTATTACCCATAGTGGACTTTGGGATACATAATTATATGTTGTTACCAAAATGGACTTTGGGACACAACCTAATATGTTGTATTCCACAATGAACTTTGGGATGCAGACTCATATGTTGCTACCAATAATGGACTTTGTAATGCTGACTCGTGTAGGCTTTGGTACAAGAGCTTTAGATATTCAAGGCATGACATGATGATCCATATTAAGAAATTATATGGACATTCTTTCTTTTGAGTGAAATACAAAAGTGATGAAAGTCTGATACGATGTACAGTGTCAGTACTAATTTTATTATAACACAGTCAATGCTTTCTAAAGTGCTAAAAGTACGACCAACATCCCATTCTACCTCATTAACTATTTTAGGGCATATCACTCATTTTACCAAGCCTACTATTTAGAAATAAGTAGCATCGAGACCTTCCTATGCCAAATATATAAGCAAGACATTCCATTCTTACAAAATAACACAATATAATATATGTGGACCTATCAAACCGAAAAACGGGCCATTAAAGTAGCTATGGTTCTGGTAAAGGCTTTGACACACTAACTGATCATCACATTATTGTCCACAAGAAGTGTTGCATTTGAAAAACTCCTAGAAAATACTATATGAAGGCTCACCACCCTCACTTCATAAAGTCTATAAGACTTATTAACTCTAGAGAGTTCCCATCATAAGGATTTGATGATTATTGCATATCTATAAGGATCAATGTATAGCATCCTTTAACCCATGTGCATACACAAAAATTGTCTCACATATACCACCATCAAAAGGATATAGATGGAGGATTAGGCATTGAAATGCGTATTAAAATGTCTATCAGATATGCGGTTATGCAATATCATTGCAACTTTACTTTGTTTGTCTTAGACCCATTACTAACTATTAATTTATGCGTACCAGTTGGTAACTGGATTTAGCCTGATATTTTTATATTTACGCATATTTGGTTATGTAGTATATGTGCCTATTTGCATCCCCACAATGCATCGAAATGCATCTTTAAAGACGATTAAGTATTTGTGTTGGATATGGATTCCCAACTATTACCCGCTATTTGAAACCTTTGACAGGCGAGATCTATTTACCGCTAGATTGGCGGATTGTCACTTTAATGAGACGGTCTTCCCGTCGTAAGGGGGAGATAAGAAAAAGAATTTTCTACGGGAACGACATAAAGTATTTCCCAATATGTCTCATTAGGATTCCCATACTTCATAATGTAAAGTGAAGTAAAAAAACGAATTATCGATCTTCAAAGTATGGAAGATTTGATTGTTGATGTATTTGTTAAAATCGTTAAAGTGACAAGATCATATATACCAGCTGCAAATGTGCCTGTAAGATTAAAAGTCCCCCATAAGGGGCACAACATCTTAGATAAAGGTGTTGCAACTACACTTAGTGGAGGTGCGGTTGAGGTCGTGGCCTCCAAAAGAAAATGGGGGATGCCACGTGGTTCGATGAAAACCTGCACAAGGAAGGAGGCAGGTGTGGCACGATTTAAATCATCAATGAAAAGAAATACTCTCAAATTATCTCTAATTAATTATGTCCATGAATCATCATTGGAGGACGCTCCGAAGTTTAATATGATTCTAGAGATAATGAGAGTGCATGTGAGTTAATGAAAAAAAAAGCTTTCACGTGCAGAGATGATATATACATTGTTGCTCAATGAATTATAGAGCGCGATGATATTGAACCGCGCTCTATTGTAAGATATAACAAAGAGCATATTGGCCTATGTGGAATCAATCCAGGTAGAACTCGATTCTATGACAAAACGACAGGTATTTGGTTTGGTAGTGCTAGCCTCACTAAGTGTAAAGCCTGTAGGATATAAAATATGTTTTGTCAGTAAGCGTAGTGAGAAGAATAAGTATTGAGATGCAAAACTTACCTTAAAGCACAAGGTTCTCACAAAGCTCTGGAATTGACTACGAGGAGATATTCTCCCACAACGGATGTCATATCCTCGTATTGATAAGTTTCCGAAGGATTGGAAATGCAGTATACAAATGTGGTTACAACATATCTCTTTGGAGATCTTGTTATTGAGATATGTGAAAGTGTCAGATGGACTTGCATTACCCAATTCAAGTGACTCTAGACCACAGAGTGCATTTACAATATTAGATTGAAATGCTCACTTTGATTGAAATAAATCTAGACGGAAATGGTATACCCGTCTAAGTGACTACTTGATTGGGAAGGGAAAGAACAAGTAACATTATCCTTATGCATTTATAAAGAAACACAAGTTCTATATTTGCAACTGTAGCAGCTTATGTCGATGTTAAGGACATAATAGGTACTCTTAAAGAAATAAGAGAAACCGTGATGTATTTTTAAATCTAAATTGAGATAAAGGATCATGGGAAAACTCGGTATTGTCTATGCCTTGAACTAGAAGACCGAGTTTGTGGAATATTAATTCCTCAGTTTGCATATATCCAAAAGATAATCAGGCGATTTACATGGATAAAGTGTAATTTGTTAGCACTCCTATGATTGGTTGAAGTGTGAACACAAGGAAAGATTCATTTGAGTCTAAAGGAAACGACGAAAGAGCTATTAGGAGATGAAATTCCCTACTTAATTGAAATGCACGCATTATTGTACAAAAAGCTCAATGCACTCAACCATGTATTACTTTCTCAAAGAACTTGTTAGTTATATTTTACTCAGGACAACGCAATATCAGTGGAATGATATCAAAAAGTATTTTGACATCTGAAAGAAACCCTTGACACATATTTGTTCTTCCCATATTAGAGACAAGAGAGATTACAAATGAAATTGTAAACTCTAAAGTAAATGTCAAATGTTCTCATATAGAGAGATAAAAGTATTACAAAAGAATATGTAACTCCTAAATAAATGTTGAAGCTACCCCCTACTACGAAATACTAAATATTATTTTGGTTGGTTTAGATGTTGGTTATCTTAGTGGCCAATGTAAAGGTCATTACCAAACCGGTTATGTATTACCATGAGGAACACGACGAGAACTTGAAGATCAATCACAACTACTCAAGCAACCTCATCACATCACTCACGGATGATATCTCATGAAGTTCATCAACCTATATAGTTAAAGTATTAGTGACTTGAGTTATATCACTGAAGAGCATACCCGAAGTTATGAAGATGAAGTTATTTGTAACAAACAGATGAATTATGCTACACATCAAAGATGACGAGACCAAGCATGTACCGCCAACACTTTTCTATAATCAACAACCACATAATATCCTAATGATTTATGCAGAACTGAGGATGAAGAGATTTTCGAAACTCTCTTGATAGATGTACGTATCAAGGGAGAGATTTAGACTTTAGGGGGAGTCTCAACAAAGGTGCGTTGCACTCTTTTTCCCTTCGACCAAGGTTTATTTCTAACCACGGGGTTTTGTTACTTGGCAAGGTTTTTAACGAGACAACAAGTTATGCACCAGTTCCCCTTTGACTTGGCACAAGGGGGAGTATTGAAGGAAAAACAAAATTAGCGTGTCTTCGTCAAAAGTAACCGATAAAAGGAAATTTAGGTATTCACTAAATATATGTAATTGTGAAACCCTGTATTTGGCACCCTATATAAAGGGATATGATGAATAAGATAACTCTAGCTATTTCGTGCCTCTCTTTCTTGTTCCTTTTCTATTTTCCATACAACATATATGTGTATTTTTTAAAAAAATCAGAACAAAAAGAAAACAAAGTACAAATTTTATGGACGTGTGAGTTGTGGAGACTTGCATTCCCACCATATATCTCTTCTCTAGTCAATTAAATTCTCTCTCTTTATTCTTTTCTTTCTAATTCAAAATTTAAACATTTATATTTTTTTTGAATTAACTTCATTCTTTATAAAATAAAATATATCAAATTAATCTTTATTTCACATTCTTGGTTTATACATTTATATTGCATATATAAACAAAATAATAAATTCTAAATATAAAATATTTTTTGTTGGTTAATTGTGACATATTTTGATATTTAAAATATTTTAATATAAAAATGTGAGGGTTTTTAAGAAAAATACATTCTTGACTTTACTTTCTCATAATTTAATAATTTTTTAGTTGCTAGAATTATTTTTAAATAATTTTCTCGTAATATGATTTAAACCTACCATTTGTAAAATGTGAAATGAGCAGTAAAATATGTTTATTTTTTTTTATAGAGAGTTTTTTTTTCATTTATTTGATTTACATTAATGTTCAAGCGCACAAAAGAAATTATACTAGCACAAATACTGGGTATATGTTGTTAATGAAATTCATTAATGCATAATAAAAATAATTAATTCACTTTTGATGAAATTGTATTTAAGACTATATTGTCTAAGTGAAAAATTAAATAGTGATATTTAGTTAATTTTAATACATAAAATATAACCTATATATAATATGAATTATTTACATTTTATAATACTTTATAGTAATAATAGAAATTAATCACATATCATTAATATAATAGAATTCTATTGTGTGCGTTGCTTAGACGGACATCTAGTTCCGAAAAATAACAACACTCTTTCGAAATTAAAAACATGAACTCAACTAAATTTAGATAAAACTAATATTTATCCCCTTTGATGCGCGAGCCTCTAATAAAAGAAAAATTGTATTACACGATAAATTATAATTATAATTTACTTTTATATTAAAAGAGAGTTGCATAAAAGTAGGGAAAAATATGTGTCGCTTTTATAGGTTTTTCGTCGAATTTTTGTTTTTCTTTTAATTATTAAAATTGCTCTAAAAATTTACGTGTGCTATTAAAAGAGAACTAAAAATGGAGAGACATGTGTCTCATCCACCTTCTTTGGTGGCTTCTCATCCAATCAATTCCTTTTCTTTTTCTTTTATCTTTTTTTTTTTGTCTTTTCCCTTCAAAATTTCAAGGCCTTATAATTCCTTCGTCTCAACTCGATTTTTCATAAGAAATATATCAAATAATTCATCTTTGAACGTTCTTCAATTTAACATCCATAATGCATATATAATAGTTAAAATATTATTTTTATGGGTAAAATACATTTTTAGGATGATCATGATATATTTTGATTTTTAAATATTTGTATATTAAATTAAAATGTGATATAATTTCAAAAATAATATTCTTTTGAATGGATTAATTTTTTTTTTAAAAGATTAAAATTATTTACTTTAATATTATCCTTTTCTAATCTTAATAATTTTTGGATAATTTAAAATTATTTGGTGTTAAAAAAGTTCATAAAAGATACATATTTGTTAGGTTTTACACTTTACAATAGAAAAAAGCTTAGGTATATTTGCTAATGTGATTTGTTGATTGCATTAGTTTGCTTATTTTTATTTTAGTCTGTTTTGTGAAAAAAAATTATGTTACCTACAAAACTAATAAGTCAATTATTTGAATATGACGGATACTATAGTTTACCACTAATATATACTTAAGTAACTAATATGTTTGTGACTTCTTATATTAATTATTGTTATTTCATATATGTGACTTTCAAACGATAATTATTCAAAATATTTGACATTGTTTTATTATTATATGCATATGTAATTATTACAATCTATGTAATGCACTGATGAAATAATAGGGAGATAAATGAATCAAATTTCAAGTTATATATAAATTTTATATAAAATATTTAGCATCATCAAATCATGTATTAAAATAATCGAATTTATAAAATTTATGAAAATATAATTGGTAGTTTTTGTTTTGTGATAATGAAATGTAAAAGTGAAATATAAAAAAATGAATTAGTCAAAATTTATTAAAATCTAACTGGTAGTTTCAATTTGTGATAATGGGATATTAAATGTAAAAAAACACACATGTAGAAAAATGATATGTAAGGAGGAAGAAAGATAATTGGACAAAAATTTATATTCTCAAATAATATATAGGTTGATGATTTTATTATATATTATTATTATAATAAAAAAAATACTCATCCCGTGCATCACACGGGTGAACATCTAAAATATACTCCCTCCGTCCTGCTTAAAGCTGCCTACTTGTCTTTTCGGTCCGTCCCAACTAAAGTTACCACCCCAAAAAAGGAAACAAATTCCCACAATCCTTATCCTCAGAGTCTCCACCCTTCAATCTTCACCTTTAAAAAAGTAAAAAAACTGAGGGCCCGCTTGGTTGGGGGGGTTTAGGGGTAAGGAATGAGAATGAATGATGACTTATTCCCATTTATGGTGCTTGATACATAATAAATAAGTCAATCATTTCCCCCTTTTATTAACAATTTCCCCCATTTCATTCCTTAATATGATTTAACCCCTCATTCATAGTTTCATACCCATTACCATTGTCACTGATGATTTGTAACTAAGTGGGCACGATTTTTTTTAATATCCGTGCTCGATTAAAGTGGCAACTTTAACCGAAATGGAGGGAGTATAAAATTTACACAAATGAATCATCATGAATTTTTTAAATTATTTAGTTGCTCTTTAAACTCAAACATACCCGTAAGCGATCCGTATCTAACTTGAATTATGTGGGAAAGCATAAAATTTCACTTAATTACAAATATCAATTGTAAAAAATATCGAAATAACAAATCACTCACAATAAATACTCTGATAAATCAATGAATTAAATTAATTGAATAATCTTACAAGAAAAATACATCTATTCTTATTAAATAGTTTCATTCTTTTTACTTTTTAATTTAAATAATTTGTTTACTAATTTTGCAATTACAAGATGCATAGTCCCACCTCAAATAATTCAATCTTAAAAAAAACCAAAACGAAATATATAAATTCATTCAGGAAGCTATACTGTTTATATATATATATATATATATGTTCCTTTATAAGGGGCCTATTCATATGAGAATGATGCCTATTCATATGAGAATGGGGTCAGACGTTTATAATCTTCTTGTAATCCATCAACTCATTTTCCTACTTAGAATATTAGTAATATTTTCGTGTGATGCACGTAAATTCATTTAAAAAGTAATAATATTAATAAAATTAAATATGATATAATCTAATATATAAATATTTGATCTTTTTATCCTATAAAAATATATATTTTATAAAATGTAGGATAAAACATAAATAAAATTATAAGTAATATAAATATAAGTTTCTCGCACGTCATATGTGAATTTAATATAACTTACTTTATATATAGATGTATATATAGAGAGAGAGAGATTAAGATTAAGATAAACACTAAATATAAAAAAAAAATCATTTTCAAAATGATAATTTCTTATCTTTGAAATCCAAACACACATTTAGTGTGTCTGCATCATTCTTCACCTATATGCATGCATAATAACTAAATTAATTATGAATGTTAAGACAAACATAAATATCTAACTATCAACTCATATTATTAAATAAATAAACTAGATAAAGTTATAAGAAATTTGTTTTCTTTAATTTTTTCCATTATTTACTTTAAATATTTACATTTATCTAAATAAAATTTTAAATTCTAACTATAACTATTTACTTTTAAAAAATCTTATTTGCAAATTTTAGTAATTTACTTGGTATTTCCAATATACAAAGAATAAAAAATTAACAAAATAAAATTCAAAAGTTATTCAATAGTTGGAATAACAAAATAAAACTTTTTTTCTTTTGGTTTCAGTAGTTGGAATAACAAAATAAAACATATGAGTGCGCCAATATTTCTTAATACTTTCATATATATGTTGAAAAGTTTTAATTAAATTATACATTTTTATTGTAAATAGTAGATTCATTTAAAGATATTCGTTGGTTGATGTAAAAAAAATTGTTTAGGTTGCAAAATGTGAAGAAGAAGAAGAAGAAGAAGAAGAAGAAGAAGAAGAAGAAGAAGAAGACATAATTGAGATTGGTTAATGTGACCAAGTATTGTTTAGGTTGCAAAGTCTAAAAAAAACATATAGTTCAAGTTGATTAATTTTGCTTATTGAAAAAAAAGTTTAGTTGCAACTTGTATAATATCATAGTATTGGTTGCAAAGTGTAATTATTTATACAAAAATAACTTTAATATATCTAAAATATAAAATAGTAATAAAAAAGATTCTAAGATTAACTTCATATATACAATTATATATATGAGCAAAAGTCATAGTTTTATGATTTATCAACAAAAATATTATTATATCAAATAAGCATTAAATAATATAATAATTTAATAAGCTGATTATAAATCAACTATTAATTATCGCTTTTAATTCGATAAAGTATGTGCTCAATTATATATACATTGATTTTTCTCTCAATGTAATATATGTAAAAAACTTAAGATAATTCATGTCAGATAAAACACACTGATTAGTTGTGGTTTTAATGATATAATTAAGTAAAATAATTTGTAAAAGAGAATTATTTGAATAATTTTTAATTGTATTCCGAACCAATGCTATATTTGTTGTACAAAACACAATAAACACTGAAAAATTACTCAAATAATCAACGAAAAAATAATATAATATTTTAAATAAAATATGTTATTATATATATATATATATTATATGAATGTCAAATCAAATATCGTCAAAACATAATTAATTTGATATAATATACATAATATATAGATTAGAAATGAAAAAAAAAAAAAGATATTTCCAACTTTAGAAAGTAAAATAATTTTGATTCTTACCAAATGTGACAACAACTTATCAATTACAGTTCAAAATTTTAGGTTAAAAAGTGTTACTTACAGAATTGTCACTCTTGTTATATATATATATATATATATATATATTAATAGATATGTAGATTTTTTTAATTTATAAAATATTTTTTAAATTCTAAATATAAATAATTAAAAATAACCATAAAATATCTAATAAAAGGAACAATGATATTTTATTTGGATATTTTATATGTAATGTAAAGTTTAAAACTTTTCTCTTTATGTCTCTGCTTTTATTGTATATTTATTTTTTAATTTATCTAAATATACTTTCAAGTTCTAATACAAATATTTAATTTTCTTTATAAAGTTGAAATTTCATTTGCATCTTTTAACATTTCATTTGGTGATTTCAAATATACTTAAATAATTTTTATTTAATAAATCTTATTTTAACAAAATAAAATTCAAAATTTATTTAATGTTTCGAATAACAAATTAAAGTCTTTGAGTTCTTTAAAAGTTTGAATATTTCCGTATTGATGGGTATGGCCCAGTAACTTCGGATCGGGTCGACACTCCGATCCGACCCGAGTGACCCAACCCAGTATCCGGCCCAGAAGCATGCGGCCTAAGCATGCGGCCTAAATAACGTGGCCTAAATAGCGTGGCCCAACTGTGGCGTATCCCACGATTCTAGGCCCACGATCTGCTCCCAACTTCCATGCAACGGAAAATAGGCGCGATTACAGGGAGTTAGTTAGGGTTTGGTATTGAATAGTATAAATAGGAGAATTGTTCTCAAGATTAGGGTTCGGATTTTGTATTCTGAAACTGTTACGTGTAAACTCAAAGAGTATAGTGAAAGAAACACCTCGGCAGGTGCCATTTTTCAGCCCGTGGACGTAGATCTCCGGATCGAACCACGTACATCTTGTGTTTTCTTATATTTCTTGCATTGATCTTCGCTGAGTTTCTTGGATACCGGATTGTGCTTTATCAATTGGCGCTGTCTGTGGGAACCGCAAGTGATTGTGATATTGACATTGTATTTGGTATACTATGGTGACCACTCGCTTAAATCAGTCTCGCCAAGGTGATCAGATCAACCAAGATCTGCCCGTGGATCAAGTTTTGCCGCCGAGGCAATCGCCGATGCGGGATACATCTCATCATCAGGGCAACCAAGGCCCCGTCGGACAACCAATTCTTACCTCTACCCCCACAAGACATGCAAAACCCTAATCCCGCTGCCGCACGGCCGCAGGTTAATATTCAGATGACTCCAGAACTACTCCAGGCTTTCTTACAAGAACATGCTCATGTTCTCCAAGACTGGGCGGCCAATCGCCTAAATCATGATGGACCTGCCGGACACGCTCCCAATCCCGCAGTGCATCCACATCGTCAGCACTCGCACGACCGACAAGATCCAGCGCACCGTGAGCGTCAGGATCGGCGACGGGAGCGACCCGGTTCTCCCGAGGACCATGGGAGTTCTAATGGGTCGAGACAGCGCAACGACGAACCTGCAGACGCCGATCGCCGCCGTCCACTTAACGCGGCTAAAAGAGTTCGTTATGCCAATCCTCATACTCTAGATCTTCAGGAGTATGAGCGAGTTTAACGCAATGTCGAACTAGATAGAATCCTAGGCCTTGACGCCAATGGGGACATTATCACACCGTTCTCTCAAGAAATTATGGCCACCTCCCTTCCCGAAGGGTTCAAAAGGCCTACCACACCACCTTACGACGGCACAGGAGATCCAACTAATTTTCTTGGAGCTTTTAGGCACAACATGCTCAGCCGCGATCATACCCCATCCCTTCACTATTGTAAGATCTTCCCCGAGTATCTTCAGGACGAGGCTCGGGTTTGGTTTGATTCTCTCCCTCGTAATAGCATATCCTCTTTTAGAGAACTTGCCGAGCACTTTTGGGCACGTTTCGAAGCACGTGCCAAGCCCATGGCCACTTTGGCCGACCTTATGAATATGGAACAACGGGATAGTGAAACCGTTACTCAATTTCTCGACCGCTTTACAGCGGAGAGTCTTAAGGTGGGAGGCTGCTCGGATGATGTTATCATCAACGCCTTCATGAATGGTCTTCGTCCCGGACCGCTCTACACCGAGTTGGTTCGCAATCCTCCGGTCACAACCCGAGCTCTGTTTAATACTGTGTGCAGATATGCTAAGGCCGAGGAGCAGACTCGTCGGAAGCGTGAGAAACATGCTAGTAAACGGAAATCCGATAGGGCACAGGTTGGGCCCAGCACACGACCCAGTGCTTTTTCTCGTCTGACCCAGGGGTGTACAGAATCTCGAGGGGCTATTCCACAATTCACCCCGCTCACAAAATCGCGAGCTGAAATTCTTTCTGTTCACAAGAATGATTTACGGCCCTGTCCGCGGATGACTGCTCCGCCTGAAAAACGAAATCGCGAGAAGTGGTGCGCGTACCACCATGATCATGGACATGAGACGGAGGAGTGCCGAGAGCTCGGGAAGGAAATTGAAGATTGTCTAAAGAAAGGCTTCTAGCGACAATATATTGCTCGGACCGATGACAAGCCTCGGTCCAGCCAGAATGGGGGTTCATCCCAGAACCGTGGAGGTTATCACGACCGTGGTTCGCGTCAAAACAGGCCGCAATGGCAGAACAACAGGCCGGGGTCTAACAATTATGCACGACAAGACCATGGAAATCGTCAACAGCCTCGTTTTTTGCCACCACCACCTCCTCCGGGAGGACCCGGAGACAATGCACCTACTCACGTCATAAACGTGATTTACGGGGCCCTTCCCACTGGGGCTTCGCGAAATGCTTTGAAGGCAGAGGCTCGCTGTCCTCCTCCCGAGGAGCCGCGTCATAAGCGCCTCCATCAATCCGAAACTGTAGTTTCACAGATAGAGATCCAGTTCCAGAGATTACACCCCATACCGACGCCATCGTCATTGACATGGTTGTAGCTAATGTTACAGTCAAGCGAGTCTTCGTAGACAATGGAGCCGCAGTGAGTGTTATATTCACCGACTATTTCCAGAAAATGGGAATTCCTCGTGAGCAACTTCGACCGGCCCCCGGGCCGTTACAGACCTTCACTCAGGGCGAAGTTCAGCCAGATGGCGTTATTAATCTCCCGGCATCTCTGGGAACCTATCCGGCGATAAAAACCATTTTTGTGGATTTTTACGTAGTTAACTCTCCGTCCCCGTATAATATGATTTTGGGTCGGGATTGGCTTACCCCCGCCAGAGCCATATGCTCCACATACCACCTCGCGCTAAAATTCCCTACATCGCATGGCGAAGTGGCTATCTGCGGTAATCAGCGGGTTTCAATGGAGTGCATGTACGTCGCACTAAAAAAGGCAGCAAAGGTTCCTCCAAAGCAGCAGCTTCAGGTGGCATCATCGACTTTCGAGC
This sequence comes from Ajuga chamaepitys, assembly GCA_958295605.1. NCBI lineage: Eukaryota > Viridiplantae > Streptophyta > Magnoliopsida > Lamiales > Lamiaceae > Ajuga > Ajuga chamaepitys. The sequence continues at coordinate 20,828,839 of OY282498.1, read as the reverse complement.
CCCAGCTATGTACATCACTGGGGGACACCACTGTCCAGGTGCCGCTTGATCCAACCAAGCCCGAACAAACAGTAACTCTCGGTGCCGTGGACGTGCCGTGGTTACATCATGCCATTATCCAGACCTTGCGAGAGTATTCCGACGTTTTCGCCTGGTCTCCTTTGCTCGGGGTCTCTCCTGATGTAATAACCCACAAATTGAACATCGATCCCAGTGTCAAACCTATACAACAAAAACAAAGGAAATTCGCTCCGGAGCGAAACGCGGCCATTTGAATCGAGATACAACAACTTTTAGATGCAGATATCTTGTTCGAAGGCTATTACCCTTCTTGGCTGTCTAATCCTGTGATGGTAGTAAAGTCCAGCGGAGCCTGGCGAATGTGCGTCGACTTCTCCGATCTCAACAAACACTGTCCGAAGGATTGTTATCCTTTACCCTCCATCGACCAAAAGGCCGAAGCCATTACTGGGCACGTGGCGCTTTGTTTCTTAGACTTATACAAGGGGTACCATCAGATCCACATGGATCGTCAAGATGCCCTCAAAACGGCGTTTATCACTGATTTTGGATGTTTCGCCTTCAAGAAAATGCCCTTCGGGCTCAAGAATGCGGGGGCCACATATCAACGTCTTATGGACCGCGTTTTTCGCGATCAAATAGGTCGCAATGTTGAGGTTTACGTTGATGATCTAGTCATAAAAAGTACCTCCCATTCTAAATGTGTGCAGGACATTGTTGAAACGTTGCGTACTCTGCGGCGTTACAATCTGCGTCTTAATCCGGCAAAATGCACCTTCGGTGTTGGATCCGGAAAGTTTCTCGGGTATATGGTTTCGCAGCATGGCCTTCAGGCCAATCCGGCCAAGCTTCGGGATGTGTTAGATCTGCAACCACCGAGGACGTTCAGAGACGTACAACGTCTCACTGGTGGTTTGGCGGCATTAAACCCTTTTTTGTCTAAAGCGTCAACTCCCATTTTTCAAGATTTTGAGACAGGCGAAGTCATTTGAGTGGACTCCGCAGTGCACCGAGGCTTTCGAGGCTTTAAAGCGTCATATACAGCAGCTGCCCACTCTATCGGTTCCTCTCTCCGGAGAGCCGCTCTACATATATTTGGCCTCCGCCGAAGAAGCCATTAGCGCCGCTCTTGTGCGCGAAGTCAATGGTGTTCAATATCCGGTGTATTTTGCAAGTCGAGTGCTTCACGGGGCGGAGACTCGATACTCCATGGTGGAAAAAATAGTGCTCGCCCTCGTCATGGCGGCTCGGCGTTTGCGGCCATATTTCGAAGGGCGCGAGATACGGGTCCTAACCAATCATCCCATCCGACAGATTCTTGTTAAGCCCGAGGTGTCGGGGCGCCTCGCTAAGTGGGCTGTCGAACTAGGAGAGTATGATATTCAATTTCTTCCCCGCCGAGCTTTCAAGGGTCAAGCACTTGCAGAATTTTTGGCCGAAACCCTAGGGGATAATCATGGATCCTCCGCAGATAATGATAATCATCACCCCATTGCTCTTAAACCCACACCTCGCAAGTGGCAATTATATGTGGATGTTGCTTCCACATCCCGTGGAAGTGGTGCCGGGGTGCTTCTAATTGACCTCGAGGGAGTTGAAGTTAAGTATGTTATCCGATTCAAATTTAAGGTGACCAATAACGAAGCAGAATACGAGGCAGTTCTCGCTGGGCCCCGGCTCGCTCAATCCTTAGCTATCCACCATCTTGAGCTCTTCACGGACTCCGAGGTTGTATCCAATCAGATCCAGGGTACTTATACCGCTAAGGATGAAACGATGATCAGGTATCTCGCGTTAACACTCAAACTTATGTCAACTTTTGATACGGTTGTTATCCAGAAGGTACCACGTACACAGAATGTTAAAGCTGACGCGCTCAGTAAATTAACCTCCGCGGTTCGCACTAGTGTATCTCCGGATATTCTGGTCGAGGATTTATTTCATCCGGCAATTCATGAGGCAATGGTCTCAGTATTGATCGACAGTGGCCCAAATTGGATGACTCCCATCGTTCAATATCTCCGAGATGGAACTTTGCCGAATGACAAGCTGCAGGCTCGGCAGATAGTTCTCAAGGCACCCAAGTATTCATTCCATGATGGAATCTTGTACCGCCGGTCATACTTACAACCAAATCTTCGGTGCGTTGCTCCTGCCCAGGCCGATCAGGTTCTTCGAGAGGTTCACGAAGGGGCCTGCGCCAGTCATATTGGCTCACGGACGTTGGCCAAAAAAATTCTTCGGTAGGGGTACTATTGGCCGACCTTGTTTAACGATGCCCATGACTTAGTGACCAAGTGCAGCAAGTGTCAATTCCATTCCCGTGTGAAACACCTGCCACAAACCGAGCTCACTGGAATTCAAAGTGCGTGGCCATTTATCCAATGGGGAATTGATATTGTCGGTCCATTTCCAGTCGCTCCGGGTGGACTAAAGTTTCTTGTGGTCGCCGTTGATTATTTCACCAAGTGGGTAGAAGCCGAACCTCTCACTGCCATCACTGGTCAGAACGTTTTCAAGTTCGTCAGAACCTCTAACGATTGCATGAGTTTCTTTATCGTGTCGTGCAATTCCGCGGTATTCTGAACAGGCAACGGAATCAACAAGAAAGATCAATCTCAAGCATACAATGAACGACGACTTAGTTAATCAACAACATTTATATTCTACACAATCAAAGTACATTGTCCATGGTCCGGTACAAGGAATTTACATTTTCTCCTATTATATACTACATCAAATTTGAGGGGAACGACTGACCTCCTCCTCGGTCCCCTCGGCGTCTTCGGGCACCTCCTCCTGCCGGCCTTCAGCCGTTCCGGCCTCCTCTTCCGCAGTCACTGCAGCAGCTTCCATGCGGGGGGGGGGGGGGGGGGGTGGGGGCTCTTTGTTTCGGGGCCCAGAGATGAACTCACCCCGGCGGAATGCCAGGAATTCCTGGTCTTGGTCCACCTCACAGTTTGCAACCTCCTCGGCCCTTAAAATTTCTTTCTTCTCTGCTAGAGCTTTTACAAGGGGCCACTCCGGGAGGTGCATTAGAGCTTTATAGTAGGCCTCCTCCACCTCGGCCACAGCATTATAGTCATACCCGAACTCTGGACGATATACGTCCACATTCGGGTAGACCTCTTTGACCTGCTCCAGTAGCAACGATCGCGTGGCCGTGTCCCCGATAGCAACGAAGTCGGTCTAAAAGTTGAGAAACGTGCTCGTCTGGAGTAACTTTTCGGCAAACGCTTTCAGCATGGCCTCCTGACCTTTGACAATCGCCGCTTCTCGGGCCTTCATCTCGGCCCGCAGCTGAGCCGTTTCTCCTCGGAGAGCCACCACCTCCGCCTCCACCTCGCGCAGTCGCGCAACTTCATTCTCCACCAAAGTCGCCCTCTTGCGCGCTTCGGTCAGATCTTGTGTTAGCCTGTCGTTGCGCGCCCGCAGTTCCCTTGCCACCGCGGCCAGCTCTTCTTTGGCCTCCTTCTCGTCTTTCCGGCCAAGCTCCATTATCCCCCGCGCCAAGCGCAAAAGCTCCTCGGCGTCTGCCCCCTCCAACCCCAGCAGACTTGGAGGCCCCTGCTCCTTCACACATCACAGAAGACAAAACAAGAAATTCAATACTGGTCGCATACCCTTCATTTACACATACAGCAACTCACAAGGAATACCAGATTTACCTCTACACTTTCCCCTGTGCGGAGTCTTTTGGCTGCTGCCGGAGATGTCCCGGATGGTTCCGACCTCCTCTTTTCTCCGGGGGTTGACCCCGCTGCCACCACTCGCTCCTCCGGCCCCACGGAAGGTCTTGGACTGGGTGACATCTTCCCCCGGGGAGACACCTCAGCAGTTTTTCCCTTCTTCTTGGCTGCTGCAGCCACTGTGGGGCTTCCCGCTGGTTCCTTCCCGAAGCGTCCCACTGCATACAGAAATTCGAGTTAGTCCTGCACAAGGCAACAATTTCTAAACAGGTATGAGAACTCCTACCCTCCTCGGCAACCCCGGCTCCCGACTCTTGACCCTGGGTGGACATCCCCGCCGCATCGTCCGAATAATATGGGCTCAGTCCAGCCTCCTCCAGCTCTTCCTCAGTACACAGGGTCTTGAAAGTCCCCACTGCACGGAATATGTCCACAACCTCGGCCTCCAGATCCCCCACCGGGGCAGTATCTAGCACCTCCTCCCTTCTCCACCTCGGGAGGGCCACTCCGGTCTTCACAAAGATGAACTTCTCCTTCACCCCTCAACCTTACTGGGGTTTTGTACCTTGAAGCCACCTCGTGCTCGGGGACTGAAGGAATACCACCCCTTGGATTTCCCAAAGGCTTTTAGTTGATAAAAATACCTAAACAGCTCTACGGTCGGTTTCACCCCGGAATTCTTGCATACTACGGTGAACCCGACTACTTGCCTAATCGCGTTCGGCGCTAATTGGCTCAAGGCGATGTTATAGTATCTCAATAGCCGGATAACTATGTCCCAAAGGGGGAATCTCAAACCTATTTTTAAGGGGTCTATATATACACCAATGTAACCCTGCGACGGGCAACAGGCCCTATAGCCGGGATCCGACACTATGTATTCTAAATTAAATGGGAAATAGAAGGAAGGGATTAAGGTCTCTATCTGCACCCGCGTCATCCGCGGCAATATCATGGACACTTCGAAGTCATTTTCCATACACTCATAAAAACCGACGACCTTGACGTTGGTTCCCCTGCCGTCGGCTCTTTCCACGGTCCTAATCTCACTTCTCTCTGGAATAACGTAGCGAATGGGTGGCACATCTAACGGGGAGCTCTGGGTCCCTACTTCCTTACCAGAAGAAGAAGATGATGAAGAAGGCATACTTACTTGGTTTGAGTTTGAGAAGTTTTGAATTTGAGATGAATCACAGGCGCACAGAATTCTCCTTTTTTCCCGCTTTCTATAACTGGCAAATCGCAATGAAGAAGATGAAGTATACTGTGCCATTATTCCAAATATATACTCAAAGAACCAACGGTCCTGGTACGGCCTATTCAAATTCAGTGTTTCAGATTTGGACATGCTAATCACGCGCCTTACGGTTCCCAAGGCGCGTGGGGAACAGGTTCATTGGAAATTGCAGAGCGTGATACTTCACACCCCTCTCTCTCATGATGGCGCCGCCAATCACATCAACCCCATTCTTGACCAGGAAGATTTGGCCAGCACTCCGGTGCCTCCTTCACCTCGGCCAGACTGCTGTCTTCTTTCGCCACACTTTATTGCCTTCGGGGTGCTCGGGCCCTCGCTATCACCTCGGGGATGTTCAGCCTAGTTTGATTCGGCCCCCGCGGACTTCACCACGAATCAACTCCGACTCCGAAAATCTCGGTTTCCCAAAAATACTTCGGCTCACCAGTAACCGCGGCCCATCTTGTTGGCAACTCCACCCCGGTCATAACCGAAGCTCCTTCCTCGCTCCGGCTGAGAGCGGGGGGGCATCTGATGGGTATGGCCCAGTAACTTCGGATCGGGTCGACACTCCGATCCGACCCGAGTGACCCAGCCTAGTAACCGGCCCAGAAGCATGCGGCCTAAATAACGTGGCCTAAATAGCGTGGCCCAACTGTGACGTATCCCACGATTCTAGGCCCACGATCTGCTCCCAACTTCCATGCAACGGAAAATAGGCGCGATTACAGGGAGTTAGTTAGGGTTTGGTATTGAATAGTATAAATAGGAGAATTGTTCTCAAGATTAGGGTTCGGATTTTGTATTCTGAAACTGTTGCATGTAAACTCAAAGAGTATAGTGAAAGAAACACCTCGGCAGGTGCCATTTTTCAGCCCGTGGACGTAGATCTCCGGATCGAACCACGTACATCTTGTGTTTTCTTATATTTCTTGCATTGATCTTCGCTGAGTTTCTTGGATACCGGATTGTGCTTTATCACCTATTTTATCTGGTATTGTAAATTATTTATATAAATGTTATATTTTTCTTTTTATTTATTTGAAGATAAAAATTGATTAATGTGAACAAAGTTATTAAGATTGTTAAGAGTAAAAAAGGCAGTTGATGTTGATTAGTGCGATAAAGTATTATTTAGCTTAGAAAGTGTAAAAATATATAATCGAAGTTTTAGTAAAACTAAAAAACTTAAAAAGATTGACAAATGTAACAAATGTCATAATTTAGGCTGCAAAAAATAATATAGATATTGATGTTTCTATCTTTGATTTAATAGAGTAGAACTTTCATTATTTAACCAATGAGTTTTCTCCCATGGCCCACCACCCTAGAAGACGCATGTTTGGTTGCGGTTGGCCCAACCTCTCATCAGTTGGGTCAACCAACCTCATGTTTCTTTGGACTGGTTTGACCAAGCCGGGGTATTAGGGTTCGGTGGGGGACATCAATCACAAATCTCAACACTACTTTAATCATTCTCCCAATCATTAATAACTATCTCTTACACATATCACATCACATTTTAAATTAAAAATTAAATATCACATTCCAACCACAACCTCAGCCATCCAACCAAACATCACTCTCTAACATCCCCAGCCACTTCCCCGCCCAGTCACCCCAGAATCATGAAATAGAATAGAAGACTTAGAGCAGAAACATAAGAAAGGACATACATGATTATTAGAATCATTTGCTATACTAAAATTTTAAGCTTCAAATTATTCAACCACTTTTACTAATTTATTAGATTAGATTCGTCTGAAAGATGTGACCCAGGTCTTGATGCCCAAATTAGCCAATATTTTGCTACTAAATTAGATAAAGAATGTTCCCTTTTGCCTATGATCGTTAAATTTCATTATTTGTGGCCACGAAAAACACAAGGTTACTATAGCTGTCATGTTTCTACTATTATTTTTTTATTTATAGAATAATTTAATTCATAAAATAAAATAGAAAATTGATTACTTGTACTTAGAAAATTAAAATCATATTACAACAAAATTATTTAATTAAATTTTATTTATAACCAAAACAAATATATACACTTCAACCTTCAATAAATAATAAAAAAAAACCAAGATAGTAAACAAATAAATATTACATGCTTTGAATCTAATGTCTCATTTATGCATGCGATATATGGGTATCAAATAAAAGATCTTGAAAAAGATGAATATATAAATACACACATATGTTTATATAAAGTTATTTATATTTTTTAGAAAAAAACCTATAAAATTTACTACGTACCCTAGTGTGTGTGCATATGTGTGCATAAATACATGCCAACTAGCCTCCGCATCTTATACATGAGCCAATCTTTTATCATGAAGATGATTTTAATTTACAGAAATCGAGATAAACAAAAATCATCACGTGTCATCGCGGTGCCAAAAAAACTCTAAAATCAGGTTAGGAGGAAAAAACAGTCGCCGAAAAATAAAGGGGAGGGGAGGTGGAGGAGGAGGGCAACGACCCTTTAGAGAAGGGTAGGATTCATACAAAGATAAAACAGGGGCTCTTAGAGAGAGTTTATCTGAGCTTTCTCTTAGAGAGAATATTTAATATTCAAATATTAACTCAAAAGTTGTGAAAGTGTAACTATATTATATTGTGCAGAAAGTTAAAGTTGGAGAAGTAATAAAGTTGCATTTCTACTCTTCTTAATTTTTTAATAGAAAATAATAATTCAACGGTAAAGATTGAATATTTTTTGATACAAAGATCGAAATGTAATAGTGGTACCAATGCAACCGTTGCAACAAAGCAGGACTCCTTTGAAACATCTTTCATAAAAAATGGCACCTTGCACATATTAATAAATATTAAAGACACAATTATTATAAATATACAACAATCCTCAATCCTAGCCCAGTCGCCCAGTTATTTACATTTGCTCTGTACAACAATTGACAAGTGTGGGGAGAGATTAAATATAACTTGTTTTTTAATCAAACATTTTTTTAGATTAATATCTCAAATTTTTTATTTCTAAATTATTGATTGGAAGAATCTCATGTACAAGATTAATCTATAATTTCAATTTAATCTTGTCTAAAATATAGTCTTCACTTTCATTTCTAATTTCTTTGAATTCACACTAGAATGCTTCTTCTCTTTTTTTAGGGAACTGCTTCTTCTCTTATTGAAATAAGGGTTGATGTTTAATTTTCTTTCATAAATAAAATAAAATATGAGTCTTACAATTTTTAATATAATTTGTAACTCTCATTAACATAACTAGGAAAGTCAACTATATATTCGTACCCATATATATATATATACACACACACTCCTTTCGTTCAAAAAAAAAATATTACTTTTAACTTTTTTTTGGAACAATTAAGGATGGATAGAAATGACATATATATCCCTACACAATTCATTTATTGGGGGATATATTTTATAAAATAAGGAAATATAGTCAACTAAATAAAGTATGTTTTTATTAGAGAGAATTCTTAACCAAGGTAGTGCCAAAATTATGAGATTTTAAAGAAGAATTACTGGGATATGTTTAGGGATAATATTGAAGAGAATTGTGGTTTTTTATTTTATTTTATGTATTTATATATTTATTTTTTTATTTTGCAAAAATGACACATTTTATCTTCTCTAAAGTAATACTTTTTTGGAATTGAGTGAGTATTATAAAAGAACTTTCTACAATTAAAAAATTCCAACAACTTTTAGCTTCTATATTAGAGAAATATCTTTAGGACACAAACACAGACCATATGCGATCAATAGGTGCTTATATAGAAATAAAATGAAAAGTTTGAGTACAACACGAAATAAAATGTAATAAGTGAACAACTGCAAGCTGGTACGAAGCTATAAAACGAAAACAGTCTCAGCAAAAGCTGGTCCTAATTGCAGAAATGACAGTTAAAATCAAACACCAAGAAGCAGTGTGAAATAGGCAAAACAACATATGAATAAATGCCTAAACTACTACCATAAGCCGGCAGGGAACTTCAAAAAGCAAAGCAACTCTCAGCATCAGCTGGTCCTAGTTGCAAGGCGAAGGGAGAACTCTAGAACAACTACCAACAAGGTAGGAAGCTTCGGAAAGTAATAAGCAACCCTCAACAGTGAGATGGGATGTCACACGGTATTGGTCTTGTTAAAACCATCAATGGCAAAACCCAGATGAAAAAACCCAAGGATGGACAAAGAGTACCAACCAAATAAACACCCATGATCCAAAGTATCTAAAGTGTTTCGTATGGAAGTCTTTATATGCAAGACTGACAATATGTGCTGGTGGCTGACACCGCCAAGTGAAAGTAGAACATATCTTGGGAACGAAATCACCAAAAATCCATTTGCGATGCCCAATGTAGGAGCCACGACCTTCGAACATGGAATCTCCAAGGAACCTCCGATGAATGAACCTAAAACAAAGTAACAACATAAGTAGGACCACATTCTAACCAAATTTTAGTCCAACCTTTCTAATGGGCTATTTCCATCGCAGAGAAAGCCGTGGTACATTTCACCTTGAAAGAATAACCACGCCCAAAGGAAGAGGTTAAACAATCATGAATAAATCTATGGTTGTCCCGAAAAATACCCCTACCAAACAGGATCCCGAGGGCCCTCTCCGAACTACCATCTATATTGACCTTGATCCAGCCAGAAGGGAGAGGCATCTAGCAAACTGAAATCACACGCGGAGCCTTACCTGGAGAACAATGCACATTAAAACATTTAAGACAAGCAAGATCCAAAAGGGAATTATGCATGATACCAAGTTTCAACAGACACGCGTCTTGCACATATGCCCATACAATGGAGAGACAACGAGATAGAGAGGCCAGAATGTCGTAAAAATGATGCACCTTCTAGCCATCCATATTGCCCACACCGTAACATAAAGCCAACACGCCAAAGGGAATTGACTTGTGGGCTAAAAGTCATAGGCAGGGCCTGGAAAACAACATTATGTAAACTTTCGTGAAAGCCAAGTGCACAGAAAAAGTGTCACATAACTTAATAAACATTGACAAAGTAAAAGTGAAAGAAGAAAAGAGAGGATCAAAATCTTCCCTTTCATGAAGGCAAATGCGCATATGGACGGACCCTGAAAACCTACAGAATATAGAATTTCCCAAGTAGGAAAATGACCATGAATAGCTCTCTAAATCACGAAGGAATGACACGAAGAGATAAAGAAGGCCCAAATCCAATTATCCCACAAAATATTAGGAACTTGGAGCAGAGATGATCATAGGCGAGAGCAGAAGTAACCTCACCAGAGAAAGAGTGCTTCCAAACCCAATGATAGCTAGATTTCGTAGAAATAACAAAAGTCACAAATCTCTAGCAATCTTAGGAAAAGCCATCACATTTTTGTCCTAAATAACCAATTATCCCGAATATAATAGTAGAAGATAAGATGCGTAAAATGAAGTCAGTAGTTTGTTGGAATGCCAACATGATTTACAATTTTATATCTAAGCTAGTTACTCAACTAGAAACGAATATTGGTATTGGGCTTGACAAGCCATTATAAGTCCCCGTAAAGATACGAGATGCGCATCCCGGTGCCCCCCAATAAGGAGGAATCAATATAATAAAACCACGGTCGGCCGTCAGCATACAACCACCATTTTCAAATGAAATCCATCCCACTCGATCTCGAGGATAGAACATCCAAGCCAAACGGCAAAGAAACGCCTCATTAGCAATGTGAATCGAGCGAATACAAATCCCATCTTCACTTTTCGGAGAACAAACGCACTTCGAAGAGATGTTGAAAAGCCTCTGTTTTTTAATCTGACCAGTCCAACTAAAAATTATCGTGGCATGGTCCAACCTCTTTAGAAGGGTGCATGACCTAGTGCATTAGATAACTCATGATAATTGAATCCACCAGGAAGACCTTACCGCTATGGAAAGAGAATAACCAATCCACCAAGGGAATTTGGCCTTAATAATGTCAGTCAGAGCCCGGAAGTAACTAGCCTTCGGAGCACCTTGGAAAGTAGCAACACCAAGATAATGCATTGGAAGAGTGACAGTACTGGAAACCAACTCATAACGAACCCGTCCCTTGATATGATGAGAATCCCAGCGCCTAAAGAAAATCGTGAGTTATTCAGGCAGAAATCTTACCAGAGAGCGAACCATAAAGGGAGAGAACTTGAGCAAGCTCAACCACATTGGCGCGCACCACCCGGAAAAATACCATAACATCATCTGCATAAAGCAGAAAGAGGCATGGGATGCCTCGTCTGGCCAGTGAAGGTTCAACAGCCACCCTTGTAATACTATCATAGATGAACTAGGCCAGAACATCTTCTGTAATACACAAGAGCAACATAGATAGTGGATCCCCCTGACGGAGCCCTCTAAAGCAAGAGAGTTAATTAGCTGGAGAACCATTAATCAAAATATAAAGCCTATCAGAATGCATAATAACTCAAAATGCAGCCATGATTCTGCCATTGAAACCCATGCACTGAACATGAAAAAGAAAATTCTAACTCACGGTATCAAAAGCTTTCTAAATGTTAATTCTGAAAGCCAAACCACAACCGGATCTATCAAGAGAATTAAAGCACTCAGAAGCTAAAGTAATGCAATAATGAATGCGTTTCGCAGGAACAAACCCGAATCTGAAAGGCTAAATGTGATCCGAAATAAAACTACCCAACCTGGAAGCAAGAATCTTCTTAGTCACCCTAAATAAAAAATTCCCCAGAATAATAGGGCAGAATTCGCAAACTTGGTTCGCCCCCTTATCTTTGGAAATAGCACGATGAATTCGGATTGTAGTTAGCTGGAAGAAGCCCAACGAAGAAAAGGAAAGCCACAACATCCTTGATGTCATTCCCAATAATAGACCAACAATGCTGGTAAATGATACTGCCAAAGCCGTCCGCCCCAGGGGCACTGGAAGATTAAAGGTCAAAGATGGAGCCTCTCACCTCCTCATGCGTAGGAATTCCATCGAAGAATGCTTATGTGTATACGTAGTTGTTGTTAGTAAAAATTGATAAATCCGAGAGAGATTCGGATCTAAATCAAGGTCAATAACAAACAAAGAAGTATAGAAATGCACAATTTGAGTATAAATCAAAGACATATCCAATAAAAAGAGCCCCATCAATCCACATGCTATGAATACCTGGCAAAGCTTTTGATGTGTGCATGAGCTGATGGAAGAAAACCTCATTCCGATCCCCATCTCTAAGCTAGGAAAACATGTGCTTCTAACTTATAAAAGTTTGCTGCTGAGAGAGAATGCAACTAATACAAACCTGAAGATCAATCTCTTTCTAAAAAAATTACCTGAGTAACTGGAAGCATAAATCTCATCTTGCAGAATGCTAAACTCATCATAGAATCATCCAACTCACGAAAGGCGTCACAAAAGGTTTCTAAATTCCAGCCCTTGAGAGTAAATTTCACCCTTTTTAGCTTACAGATCACCCTAATGACAGGATCTACAGCCAAGATCGGGGACATAACAATTGCTAAAAGACCATCATGATGCGTCTACAGCTGATCGCTCTATTTTCTTCCAGCTAAACCGGAAGTGCAACAATGTAGTAGCAAGCTAGTAGCAAGCAAGGTTATATCCCACATAGACTAATGAAGATGAGTCCAATCAAAGTAATACAATGTTTCTGGTACTTAAATACTTAAGCGGATCAAATAAAGGATTTGATGGTTTGGTTGTTACCCTACTTACTAGGTCAGTAACAAATGAGTAATGATTAAATGAAGATTACTAATATTAAGGGTTATCGTTGGATATAGATTTCGGAATTAATTACAGTTCAATCATAGACAATCGTACATGCAAGCGTATATATATAACTATAATTACTATGCCTATTTGTTGTGGGGCTCCGCGATTACATTCTTAAACCTTCTTTTGAAGTGACTAAGGTGTGGATTATGGTGAACAAACAACCATCCCAGTTGAAGTGCCTATAACTCTAAAAAGTGCCTAGGAAACATCCACATAATATAACCTCACCTTTCAGAATAGTCTTGGTATATATTATGTCATGTGTTGTTTGGCCATCAACATCTTCACCTTTCGGAATAGTCTTGGATATGTGATATTCTAAGCTTATAAGGTGATCAATCCATCTAAGAACAATCAAAACTCAACATATCGAATAACAACAAGAACATATAATTATCGCATGCATACAAACATTCACATTCGTAATTAAAACCTACTTTCTAACCCTAAGATATAAATTACTACCCAATAACAATATAAAGGAAAACAACAAATATTATCAATAAACTTATGGTCTAAACAAAAGAAAAAACTGAATTAAGAAGCGAGAGTCAAAATACTACAGTCACCGATTAATTTCAAAGGCAAATTGCTCTAACCTAAACTATAAAACTGCAAAAAAAATTGTAAAAACTAATTCTGACCCTTGCTACTATTTTTCTGATCTCTAATATTATATAAGATGCTCCTTTCAATAATTCCTACGGCTAGATATTTATAGAAGTACATAGCAGTAAGTTTGGACCAGGCTTAAATTAGATAAATTCTATAAAAATGCATTTTTCGAAAGAAAACTCTTTTCCACGACCAAGCCACTTAAGGCTATTCGGTTGAGCAAACACTCATCATCTAAGCATGATTTCTGGATCGACGTAGGGTGCACGACCGAGTCAGGCAAGGTTACTCCGTTGAGCATCTGGTGCTTAATATACTTCTCTTTTTAATTTCGTGTTTTGGGTTTTCCCACTCCATGTTGGGCTTACCCAAAGACTATTTTGGGCCAAATTCTTCAATTCCTTCCTTCCAAGTCTTCCTTTATCCATTTGGACTTGTAATTTCACTATTAACTCCAAAAACATGATGTTTTGTACTAAACACTATAAAACTAACAAACAAGTGAACTCCACTAAACATATGAAAACGTGAGTTAAAAAGTATTAATTTACGCAATAATGCACCATTTTAGTGATGAATATATGCTTAAAAATCACATAAAATATGGAGTGATCCTTAATGCCCCAAACTTACATGCATCCCAAACAACTAAAAAGAAAAATAATGAAAACTAGAACAGACACAACTTTTATTATGAATCAGTGTCAATGACTTAGGCTTTAGGCTTTTAATTTTCAAACTATACACAACACAATATTATGGACATATAGCGGCAACCAATCTTCAACTACTTTCAAGAGCAAAGCCCCTCTAAACAATTGATCCTTACTAGATATGTGTATCACTCATCGCTCAAGTGTATAATATAGGAGAATTTCGCTCATCGAAGTTGTATCATGTGCAAGACCTACCATATGCTTGCATATCGTCTAGCCCGTCATCGTACTTAAATGTATATAGCTTTGAAAAAAAAATGTCTCTATTTTTTGTTGTAATATAGGCACTTTGGTAAAGAGGGGATAAATATTAGGATAAAGTGACTCAACTTGGACTAGTTGAGTTAGCTACTCTCAACTATCCTTAAAAATCACGTTTTTCTCTCTTTTTACTCTCTCAGTAGAGCTAAATAAGTATAGATTTCTTCACATATTAGATACTATACTTCCCAAACAATAGGACTAATCTTGTTAGCAAGCTTTTGCTAACCATTTTTTCTAATTAAAACAATCTCTACTGGACTCCCTTAATTGCCTTATATTTTTTTAGACAGCCAAAATCGTCTAACTTTATTCTAACCTTTCCTGATAAAAAATATCATAACAACACTTTTCCCACCAATTATTTCTCTCTAATCACCCAGTGCCTCTCTTGCTCACTTTTATTTTCCTCTCTCCTCTAATCAAATAGTCCAAGTATTTAGAAAAAAAGGCTAAAATTTCTTATAGCTTGAATTGAAGCTAACAAGAAAAACTAAGGCTCAAGATTGGCTGACTAAGGAAAATTTGGCTAAAGTAGGCTAGAATATTTTAACAAAGAACGCTCATTTTCCAAGCTTCTACACAAGACAAATCAAGACAAACCCAAGGCAAGTTCTAGAGTACAATATGCTGTGATCAACGAAACACACACAAGAAAAAAACAAATAATACTCCAAAAATTGGAGTTCAAATTATTGATCAAAATCTCACGGCTTTTTTTTTTTTCTTTTAAATCAATTCCTAAAGAAACCAACTTTAATTATGTATCCCTATGTCCGTCTATGTCCTACCATGATGCATATTTTCATTTTATTTAGAAAATTGACTCATCACGAGCTCGTGACCACGATTCTTTTATTATGTCAGCAGAGTTACTAGTTTCATGCCTCTTTGACTAGCCTATCCTATGAAAAATTAAATGTGTAAACAATAAAATAAACCTAAAAATGCAATATATATGTAACAATGCAATAAAAAATTACTAACTATTACAAGCTCAATAATTAAATAATTCAAAATTTAAATTAAATTTTACTATGTATTACAAACCGAATAATTAATTAGCAAAATTACATCCTAATGATTAAAAAGGAAATAGGGACAAGGAAAAAGATAAAGAAAAATGAAAAATAGTCCACGGGTGTACTACTCATCCCCCTTCCCGAAACTTTTGTAGGGGACAAATGGACGCAAAAAAGAAAAAGAGCTAGGGCTAAGGGAGGTGGGGTTTGATAATACTAGTGACAGTGAGATACGTATCATTCCTCGAACTCATCAAAGATCTTCGACTGGGATTGCAGCTCTTGAAGAATCTCGGTCCACTGTCCCTGTTGCCTGCTGAGGTAGATCCTGGTCTAGACCTCAGTCCATATTCTGGTGCTCTAGCTGCTGGTATGGGTCCTCAGGTTGCTTCCAAAAACTCTCCCCATGCTCACTAGAAGCAACAGGATCCGACTGATGCTGCAAATCTAGTGGCTCGTCCTCGTCCTCGACGGTGGTGTTTGGTAGCAGTATGGTGAGGGTGGTGCTTGGAAGCTCAAACCAGTCCCCATGAGGTTGGATGAGTAGATATCGTCCCAATTGTACACTATCTCCACCTAAGTAGTGCATGTTCACCAAGTCTCGAATCGTTAAACCTAGACTACCCGGTAGGATCTCCAAAGGATCACAATCCACCTCTAAATACTGCGTGATGGCAGTGATTATGCATCTATTAGTAATATGCCCTTTGTGGCATGTAAGGATGTGCTAGAATGTAGAAGCAAGATATCTCACTCTATCCACTTGTAGTCTCTCATAGGTGTACCACAACAGAAAGAGCTCATCTGATCGGGCATTTTCCAGTCTCCTTCCCTACAAAGACAGATGCGAGCATCTTATGCAAATATATCATGATAGGATTTCGAAGGAAGTATGCCTTCCACTGATTAGCTCTTCCTCTCTCCTAGGTGACATCCTTAGTGGCGCTGATCTCGTCATTGCCTCCTAGATATTGGGTGTTGGCACAGGAAATCAATACATTCACTCAGTTGGGAAATTAAAACACGTGCCCAAATCCTCATGGTCATAGTGTGCTGTTAGTTCTGCAGATGAAAAGTAATCTCCTGTGGTGTGTGGTGGTAGTTTCTGGTCATCTAAAAGGTGCTTAGAAACTTCAAGGTCAGACCCACGTACGTGAGCCACTTCCCAGCCAACACAGTCCTCCATCTAACTCACTAGAGCCCACACGTCATCATGTATACCAAGGGCCTCTGTGGTCTCCGGTGCAGAATACCTAGTTATTCCCACTGTCCGCCGAGCCAAATTATTCCACATGGCCCATCCGCTCAGTAAATACAAATTAAACCCATAGTAGTCGGGCTCGTCCGCTCAGTAAACATGAGATACTAAGCATGATGCTCCAGTTGTGTTCCTTCTTGCTCTCTTTTGAGATATTTTCTGCAACTCAAAATTCCAATATATTAAAATTATTTATAATGACAATTTGTATCCTAGAATATAATCCAAATTGATCAATTCTCCAATTAATGCAAGAAAAATAACATAATCAATATAAAACTCTAAATTCTAGAAAAAAATTGCCAAAGTTTCCTTTACAAACAACGAATTGTCATTTACAAACTTATTCTAAACATCCCCCATTCCACACAATCAGTCAGACTAATAAAGAACACATATTGACATAAAAGTGAGATACCAATTAAGTAAATAAACCTAAGGTTTGTCAGTTAAAGCCATCAACAATCAATTTCAATGTAAAACTAACAATTTCTAACAGGCCTATTTATGAACTCGAATTCAAACTTGCAAAGCTATGCATAACATATTCTCGACTAAATTAAACAAGATAATATATTCTGCAAAATATGCCAATAACTCGCATTTAAATACCCCACTTCCTAGAATATAAATCTAAAATATATAAATGTAATAATAACGTAGATAGGAAGAGTAGAAAACATACTGTAGAAGTCTGAAAAGTTAAAAAGCTCTAAACTCGATCAGTAAAAAATCAACCAAATTAAAAAAAAAAACACTGAATTGGTTAGCGTGCTCTACTTTTGACAGGTAATCTAGTGGTGTAATTAATTTTATGTGAAAGTATGTGGTTTAGGAAAATTTTTGAATCAAAGTGAGGCCTCTTACTTCAAAATTTGTATTTAAAATTAGGGGTAGCCACTTTTGGCCGGATGCTTGGCTAAATAGGATGCCCTTACTCGGTCATGCATAAGTGATACAACAAGTAGGGTCCCCTAACTCAGTTGTGCAAAATAGCACAACATGATGGTCTGCTGAGCATAGTTTGGCTACTCGGTCGTGTAACAATGTCGGGCTTACCTGGCTCAGATCCATGAACACTTGCTCGACTGAATTGGTGAGCCATTCGGTCATGCATGGGCTTCTTTGCATCCTTGTCTTTTCTGTTACGTTCCTTTTGTCCGTTTTGCTTCAATTTCATATATTCTCCCACCCTTAATGAGGATTACTGTTCTTTTCCTTGTACCTATTTTTTAATCCTCTACAGAACTAAAATAAAACATAAAATCGAGAAAGAAAATAATATAAATAATTAAAAAGTGTGAAGATTAAAATTATTGGGTCACCTCCCACTCAGCGCTATGTTTCACGTCTATAGCTAGACTTGTTACCGAATTATCAAAATAGCCGACGTTGGACAACTTCTGTCCGACCCAAAACTCCTACATCAATCTTTCTCGGTGGTGTTTTCTTATCCAGTTGTGCTCCGGAATCATTCCTCTTTCTTTCCTTGACCACATAGTCGTCTGATCCCATAAATAGCTTTTTCAACGGTTCACATTCCACCACATATATGTGTGGCCACTTACTCATAAGCCAGTTTACAGTATCATCAGATGCATTTGTTAGAGGGTTGTTGGCAAAGGGAAGTATGGATCATCACATTTTTTTGGGTTAAGTACAACCTTCTAGTCCGATAGACTCTTAGGAAATTCTCACCCATTATCTGTGCTATGCTGAGAAAGTGAGGCTCCCATTCATCCCAATCAGAAAGGTCTACTTCTAACCACCTTGCTATTCGGGTCAGCATTCCCCCAATCTTTATCCTTCCTCTTGCTTTCTTTGATGCTACTTCTACTTAGAGATGTCAAAACAGGCCCGACCCCATAAACACTAGGGTTGGGCCTTAATTTTACAGGCCCATATAGCTTAAGGGTTTTTAGCCCGAGCCTTTTTGGTCCTCGGGCCTACTAGGGCTTGGGCCGGGCTAGGGTAGGGCCGGCCTTGATGGCCCTTATTTATATATTTTTTATATTAAATATATAGATATATATTATATATCTGATAAATATATTATATATGATATCTCATAAATAAATTTAGAGTTTCATGCAATCAATGAGTTTTCGCATTTCTTTTACTCTTCCGGCTCTAATACTTCAGTTCACATTTTCTTCTGTAATATTGCATTCACGTTCTCTAGTATTTTCGCAAGCATTTGAATATGTATGTTGGGATTTTTAAATATATCGTGTCGTATCTTATATGATACGGTATATTTAGAAACCCCAACATATATATTAGAAGAGAATGGAGTACTTGTATTTAAAAAAAAAATTAATATCCATTTTCTCGGTAAAATTTGAACATGTTAATTATGAAATTTGAGAATGATAACAAAGAAATTAAAGTACATAAACTTAAAGGGCTTGGCCAGCATGAGGGCTTTTAGCCCTGGCCCTTTAGGGCCCGGGCTTGGGTCGGGTAGGGCCGGACCGGCCCTTATTGACGACTCTACTTCTACTTGATCAATCAGGTGCACTCCGAGATTACTAGGCACGACCTTCGCTATACACCACATGGTAAAAAGCTCATCGTCACTCACCTTACCATTTGTATCTCTAGAGCATATTGTGTGGGTCAGGATTCGCTGGATATATTGGAACACTGGATTACGAATCTTATAGTAACTTTCCTCTCTCTCAGCATGTTTCATCACTCCGTCTGATATATTCACTAAGCTAGCCCAAAAATTTTTGTTAATCATATACGGACGACCCTAGGTACACCCCTAATACTATACCCCATAAATCTCGTAGATATCAGTGTTAGTTGATTCATAGTTTTGATTCTTTTGACATAACCTGATTCTGATAGGCTTATTAGCGACCTCCTCTTATAGTACTTTGAAAGTACTCATTATCTCTATAGTCACTCTAGGATATGTCGGTCATCTTCCTTGCATTGTCATGCCCCATCCACAACAATGCGAAGGAACATAGCTCAAACATCATCATAAGTCACCATTTCCCTCATGCCTTCATCGTCGACATATTTAATAGGATGGTGCTCTATCTCTATCAACATATCCCGGTTTTACCTTTGCTAAAGGTTGTCTAAATTACTCCCCATTGGAGTACCTCTTTGACAGTAGCTCTTTTTCTTTCTCTAACACTTAGTAAGCTTCTTTATCATTAGACCTGCTTAAAAACTCATCATTAATAATAGGAACATATTCATTATGTGTTTGTTTCAGGACGGTTAGTTAACTTTCTTCGTCAAAGTCTCCATTTAAATCAGTGAATTGCTCTATTATATAACAATCTCCCCTCATTTTAGGACTACCCCTTGTTTCAAAAGTAGCTTTCTCGTTATTAGCACTAAAAGTTACTAGATTTTTTCTCATATAAAAAATTGTTTGGCTTATGGCCAAGAATACCAATAAGGGTAACGTGTTATCTTATTTAATGTCTACGGTAATGAAGTCGACTGGAAAGATTAAAGTGCCTACTCGTAAAAACACATCTTCCACTATTCCCACTGTGCTTAATAGAGATCTATCCGCGATTTGGATAGTGTTGTGGAAGGCTTATACCTCCCTATGTTCATTTTATTTAAGTGGTTAATGGCATAAGGTTAACGCTTCATTCTCCTTTCCCTTAGCCATTTCTTTCTCCTTTGGTTTCTCCTTTCGTACTACTTTCACATTTCCATCCCATCGAGGAATTTATTTTCATTAATCTGCAACACAAATTTGAGGATTCTCATTAGTTTTTAGTGCCATAGGGAATGATATTTGCACCTGATATGGTGGGATGTCTACATTGTAGAATGTTATCCCTCTCCTTCTTGGTATTCCACCATCTTTCTTTTCCTTTTTCACTCCCCCTTCTTCTGAGATAGTATTGCATTCCTCTTTATGTTCAGTGTCACTTGGGAACTTTATGTGTTGATGGTTGCTCCTAATTATTTTCACCAACTAGCCTATGTGTTTCTCTTGATTCCTCACTTGGGCTCCCAGATTTCCCACATTAGTGCTCAGCTGTACTATTTGACCATCTAGCTTGTTCATCCAGGCCTCAGTCTTCTCGTTCTAGGCTATTGTCTCATTCACCAATGACGTAACCATTTCTTCTATATTTTACTTCTTTGGTTCTTCAATTACCCTATTATTCACATCGAAACCTGGTGGTGGTTGCAGTCCATTGTTAGAGTTGGAATATGATAAATTTGGATGATTTCTCATCCCCGGATTGTAACAATTACCCATTTAGTTTGGTCTAAAGTTTGGATTGAAATTCCGATTTCCCATGTTGTTCCTATAGCATGCCTCCTCATATGCACTATCCATGAACTGTACCCCTTAAGTCATCATTACCTTTGGATGAGGTTTTGTAAGCATACTGACATATTCTGTCAATTTTGCGATCTTTTCAGTAAGAGTCGTGACAGTATCCTTCAAACAATCTCGGCTACTCTCCTCAACATAGATCTTTCTACTTGTCGTTGAAAACTGTTATCAACCATCTCTTATAAGATCACGATGTCCTCATTTGTTGATTTAGCCAATTGTGCACCTTAAGATGAGGCATCTACGATGGTCTTAGTATGAAAGGATAGTCCATTATCTAAATAACAAACTTCATGATCCTCAGGGAAACCATGATGTGGGCACGTTCAGAGGAGTTCCCTATACCTTTTCCATGACTCATAGAGAGGCTCTCGGTCTTGCTGGTGAAGGTCTTACTTGGTGGGAAATATCTAAATAGGAATTTCTAGCATAGGTAAGACTAACTGCTACTATTCTATGTAGACAACCATGTCTTCGCCTTATCCCTTAATTAGAATGGGAAATAATGTAAACGAATTGCATCATCAGAGGGCCCATTAATTTTGATGGTGTCACATATCTCTAGAAAATGTCCCAAATGGCCATTCGGGTCCTCTGTAGCTCCTCCCCCAAACTGATTCTATTGAACCATGTATATCAAGGTTGACTTTAGTTCGAATATATTAGTTGGAATTGCTGGCCTTTGTATCCGTCAGAAGTTTCGGTTGACTACAGCCTGGACAAGTCCCTTATCTATGGTTGAACTATTTCTCGTAGGTTGTCACCATGTTCGTCTTGTCTACCCTAGTTGTCTTCCATTGCTAACAATCTCATCTAGATTGACTGGAATGTCCCTTTCTGATGCTAGCTTCTATCTCTAAATCTATGGGTATGATGTCTCATTCCGTAGACCTAGTTTTCATGCACGGCAAACAAAAACTCTAGATAGAACACCAAATAATAGTTAGAAACTAGTGTAGATTAGGCAGAAATTAGTGCAGATTTCGGAACCATACGGAAAACAAAAAAATATTTTTTAAAAATTTTAATTATATTTTTGTCTAGAAAGTAAATAAAATAAAATCCAAAATTAAAAGCAATTAAAATTCTAGACTACTTACGACTAAGACGCCATATTATCTAATTAGCATCTAAACACTATTTCTTGGCAGGCGGTGCCAAAAACTTGATTGCTCTATTTTCTACCAACTAAACCGCAAGTGTAATGGTGTAGTAGCAGATAATGGCAAGCAAAGTTGTATCCTACAGAGACTAATGAAGATGAACCTACTTAAAGAACTATAGTGTTCCTAGTACTTAAATATCTAGGGGATCAAATCGATGATTTGTTGGTTTGGTTGTTATCCTACTTATAAGTATCTAGACCCTATGACAATAAAAAAATAATGACTTGAGCAACTAAATTGTCACTAACAAATAATTAATGATTAAACAAAAAATACTAATATTATGGGCTATCTGGGGATATAGATTTTAGAACTAGTTACCGTGCAATAATAGACAATCTCACATGCAAATGTAAATGTATAACTATAATTACTATGCCTATTTGTTTTGGGGTTGCGCGATTATGCATTCTAAACCTCCTTTCGAAGTGCCTAAGGTGTGAATTATAGTCAATAGACAACCATCTCAATTGAAGTGCTTATAACTCCTAAAAGTGCCTAGGAAATACCCCCATAATATACCCTCACCTTTTGGAACAACTTTGGGTATGTAATTCTAGAGTGCTAGCGTTGGGTGATCAATCTATTCTAATATTAATCAAAACTTAACATATCGAATAACATCAAGAACATATAAATATAGCATGCATATAAACATTCACATTCGTAATTAAAACCTACTTTATAACCCTAAGATATAAAGTTGCTACTCCATAACAATATACAGGAAACAAAGTAATATTATTAATAAAATCATGGTCTAAACAAGAGTAAAAACTGAATTACAAAGCAAGAGTCAGAATACTACAACCACTGTTAATTCACGCGAGAGAATCTCTGTCATCCTCTAAGGAGCAAACTTCTCTAACCTAAACTATAAAATGCAGAAGAAACTGTAAATCTAATTCTAGCCTATGGTACTATTTTTCAGATCTCTAATATTGTATCTGATGCTCCTTTAAACAATTTTGAGGCTAGGTGGAGTACACAACAGTAGGTTCAGACCGGGCTTAAATCGGATAAATTCTGTAAGAATATGTCTTTTGAGAGAAAACTTGTCGTTTTACATGACCGAGCCACGTAAGACTATTCGGTCGAGCAAATGCTCGCCATCTTACCTTGATTTTTGGATCGACGTAGGGTGCAATATCGAGTAAGGCAAGGTTGCTCGGTCAAGCATTAGGTGCTCAATATACTTCTTTTTTAACTTCATCTTTTGGGCTTCTCCACTCCATCGTGGGCCTACCCAAAGCCTATTTTGGGCAAAAATATTTAATTCCTTCCTTCCAAGTCTTCTTTTATCCATTTGGACTTGTGATTGCACCATTAATTCCAAAACCATGTTGTTTGTACTAAAAATGCTATAAAACCACAAACAAGTGAAATCTGCAAAAAATATGAAAATGTGTGTAAAGAAGTACTAATTTATGCAATAATGCACCATTTTAGCTATGAATCTATGCCTAAAAATCACGTAAAATATGGAGCGATCACATACTCTAAAGCCGAAAAGACCAAGGAGAATGAGAAACAACAATCCAACTAATTAGAAGGATAACATGGTGGTGTGAGGACACCCGAGGGAGAATGACAACATTCATTGAAGACCACAAGTTAAAAAGGTGTCAGAATCAAAAGCTTGATCAATTTCGGAAGCAACCAACTGATGAAGAAGACGACGTGAACACCAAGTAAAGGGATTTCCTTGAAGCGTAATCTCCACTAAACCCCCTTTGTGAATCTCATCCATGAATTATGCGCTAGCAGCAAAAGGCCGAGAAGATGAAGAAATACGCTCATGATCCCTGAGAACTGCATCAAGATCCCCAATAATACACCTAGGCCGCGAGGACAGAGAGCACAAATCGGCCCAAAGCTCACGCCAACGAATATAGGAATTGTGTGCATGAACATAACCTCAAGAGATACTATAATATTATTATAAACAATATCGAACACCAGAATTTGCTCAAAGGAGCAAACCACAGCCAAATGAGGAGCAAACTTCTAGGAAAAACACCGAAGTATGAGGAAGCAGGTCCAATCTAGAATTCTCACCAACAAACTGCATATATAAAGAATGCTAAGATCGTCCGGAGTAGAGGAGATCGGGATCTTTGGCCCTACTATAGCAAGTCAATCTGGATGGTGAATACGGTACAAGTCGCAAAGGGAATTTCTGGCGAAGTCATTCCTCAAAGCTCGAATATTCCAAAATATAATCTTCATGAGGAAACAAAAAATGAATCTTGCTTAGTTGGTATTTCATTAGAACCAAAGATGTCTCCCCATTTGCTAGTTGCAACCAATGTCATAACAGATAAAGGCGAACTGATGTGACTCGAGACAATCTAAACCTTTGCCTCTACCACTGCATATATATATCCTGAACATGGCATAACAACATATTAGAATCAACTGAAGACCCCTCCCGGGAATCGAGGAAACCGTTACCAATGGAAAGAGGGCCAAATGGCCATCAGTAGAACATACCAGGAAGGCGGTCTCCAAAACAAGGAAAGACCGGCCAACAACATGAGTAAAATGAGGTGGAGAATTATGAAGACTGGATGGTCGAGATGGAGAGCCAAAAAATGCACTACCCTGAGACTTTCCTGCAAGAGAACATGGAGCAAACAATGAGTTTAGCGGGGTGATAATAGTAGCGTTCTCTGACTCCTCAGCAAGAGCAACAAAAACACTAGAGATGGGCACGGCATTGAAAGCTTCTAATGAGGTGGATGAGCTATAGAGGCTTTTTGGTGGTACACCTGCTTAGGACAATAATGTCGATGCCGAAAATAACCTCGAGAATGGGTCAGGAGCAATTAGGAATAGGTGCAGTAGCAGGGGCAACAAAAGTAGGTGGCATGGCAGAAGCAGCAGCATGTAGATGAATCATGTAGGTTTATATTGACGGAACTGGTCGAGGTGTGTCCCACTACTAAGCAATGGGAGCAAAAATATGGAAAATTCTCATAATATAAAGAAACAACATAACGATGACCCAACTTCTCGATCATAATTTGTTCTATTAAAGGCTTTCTAAAATTAACTTCCGCCACAACACAGGTGAAATGCTCGAAAGACTAGCAGAAGCTTTATCTTCAACCTGTATAGGAGTCCCAACACCTTTGGCAATACCCATAATGATTGGGGAGTCTCAGTATTCAAGACTAAGCTGATAGATACGGACCCAAACCTAAGCAACTAAAGTTTGAATTTTACATAGATTGAGTCTGGCACGCAGCGAGACAAACATAGTGTAGCTAGATTTTCATAACAGAGCGAGAAAAAACTTTTTTCGCATTGGAAGGGTCAAACAACAAAAAATTATAACTACCTAAACGCTAAGAGATAACATGCCAAAGACTATCAAACTTCCACAGGTTTTGCAATTTATTTTTAATCTCTATAGCAGTTAATGGCTTATCCTTTTTAACATAAAACACCCTACCAATGACAGTATTCTGAAGATATTATAACGGAGCATTATAACGATCAACATTGACAAGAATTGAAATAATATCACCTGATTGAATCAGCTCAATGGGAGGAGTCGGAGGCAAAGCATGTCCAAAAAGTGGCTGAAGAGTGGCCTTAGGAAAGGCAGCAGGTGCCTCTACAACAATAATTGGACCATCTGAAGAAGATGCCGAGCTGCCAGCCTTACCTCGAGCGGCTCCAACTGACGAGATAAAACAATGAAATTTATTTCCGCTAAACTTTTTATCAACTTTGTTTGATTATTCTCCTAAAATAAAAGAAAAGTTCAGAAGTAGATGTGACCATCCGATTTTAGCCGGTCGTTCGGAAATCATGAGTGACCCATACCAAAACTGAATTGTAAATATTACAGTTTCGGCTACTATATAATAAGAAAAATTGAGACAAAATTATTAAAATAATTCATCAATACAAGTTTATAACTTAATTACAAATAGTAAAATTACAATATAAGTTACAAATTAATTATACTAATATCTAAAATGTAAAACTAACTAAATAAACATTCTAAAACTTAAACCTAACTCTAAAGTTACATTGTAAAATATGAATTATAACTTTACTATAAAATATATAGTACATAATCAATAAAGAATGAAAAGGAAAAGAGAAAAAAGAAGAAAGGGCTTAAGTTTAATTTCAAAATAAAATGCTAGAACTAATTTTTAACTTTGAATGAAAGTGTCTACGTATCCTTGACCTTACGACTTAAGGTGGAGGAATAAAAACCCACGTTGTTCTTTTACCTTTACTTATCCAGGATTGATGTTGGGTCTGATTGGCTTGCTCATTCGTTACTTCGTTTAGAACAGAATGTGACGGAATTGCATACAACTGGCTCGTCGTCTTCATCTTCATCAGTGTTTCGTGCTTTATCTAATTTCGAGTAATAGTTAAGGTTCTAGATTTTCAATGGTCAATCTAGATCATCGGGGATCCAAAGTGTAGCTTCCGATGCTAAAGGCTTGCTCGATGGAAATTGTTGAAGCGGGGCAAGCAAAAATCTCCTTGTCAATAATAGATAAAATATGAAAATAATTGTCTCTCCTCCATCACCACTCTAAAAGGTCGAAAGGAGAGTTTAAAATCTAGTTTTTTCCAGAAGTGGTTGATAATCTTTCAACCTCCTTGTAGGGATTAGAGGAACCCCTTGCACGGTTTTGTGATCGAACATCATAAAAAATTTAAAAATGTGTTCGGATTTGAAGTCCTTGAGAACAACCAACATCACTACCACCATCACCAATTTCAATTATATATTCTCTAAGAAGATCAAATAAGTGTTTTGGTGTTATAAATAATTTGATGGGAATTTGGGGCTTCAAATAATATAGCAACTCTGAATAAATTGAGACTTTGAATAATATGTTTTAATCATTTTACTCTCAAGGACACACAAGAAGTTGATAAAATCTCATCATCCTTAATGATGCAAAAATAAGTGCATTTTAAGACAATGATCTAAAATGAGAGGAGACGTAGGATAATAGCAACCGGATAGTTCCTTAGTTGCATCTTCAATTTTTTTGTTTCAAAGTGGTAACCAAATTAACATATGTATCCATTGATTGAAAAATAACACATGGTGTTCTAGTAATCATATCCTAGGACTACTTAATCGGATAAATTAATTGCTAAGCGTACCTGGGATTAATTACTCCTAAGGGGTAACAAGGATTAGCAGAGCGTACTTGCTAATTCTTGGAATAGGAGTTTCAGAACTAGTTTGTTAAACAGTTGCATTAATTACAAGAATCATTCGAACTAGGGGGATACTGGGTCAAAAGCGGAAATACCTTTATCATAAGTAAATTCATCTTTAGTTTGTTAGTTTATTTGTTATCTGCATTAGCTAATTAATTTTCATCAAAACTCCCCCCACACTCTATTATATATTATATAGTCTTATAATTATTTACATAATTTGGTTTAATACGACAATATGATTAGTTTTCCTGTTCTATGTGAGATCGATCCTGACTTACTCTATCTGCTATTAGGAAAGGAAGTTAGGAAATAAATAGCTAATTTGACTGCACCCAGCAGTGCGGCCACTTGTATTTAGTATTATTACAGAGAAGTTAAACTTTAGATACCAAAGTCCTATTAAACTACTATGGGTTTAATTTATTATAAATTTTGATAAAAAATTTAGTATAATGTTAGGCCTTCATATATTATAAGAATTTTATATTAAGTGGTAATTAAATCTCATATATGATAGACTATAGCTGTCTTGACAACATTTTTCTATTATAGTTAGTGAAATAAGTATATAGATACTATAGTTGCAAAACTTTAAAAAATAAATATTTTTTTCCTCGAGAATGAGATGAGAAATAAAACCAGTAAGGGTTCTAAACTTAATATACATTTTTACCAATTTTTAATTATATGTTTTATATTATAATTTTAGAAGAAAGCATACTTTTTATTCATTACTTAATTTGTTTTTAGACATTCCCTACCTAAACAACTTTCTTGTATTTTTTAATTACTTTTGATAACTTCAGTATTATAATTTTAAGCTATTTAATTAACAATTTCACATAAAGTGGTAAACTAAATCTCATATATGATAAACTATAGTCGTTTTCATAATACTTTTCTATTATAATTAGTTAAATGAATATATAACACAGTTGCGCAGTGAGCACAAAGTGAACTAAGTATATAGATACTGTAGTTGCAATACTTCAAAAAAAAAACAAAAATAAATATATTTTTTGTGTCTAAGAGGGTTTTGATCTTTTAATATACATTGTTCGATCTTTTAACTATATATAAATATATATATATATATATATATATATGTATTTTATTTTACTAATACTAAAAAATTCATACTTTTATTCACCCCAAGAATACCTAACTTAATTTATTTCCAGGCATTTCATACCTAAACAACAAAAGAGAAAATAAATATTTGAAATATCATAGAAAATAAACATAATAATAGGAAAAATAATTTGTATATATATGTTTTTTCTTATTTTTTAATTTTAACCGGTCAATCTTTCTCCATTTCCTACAATTATAAAATATTATAAAATAAATACAAGAGAACAAATATATGAGATATCATAAAAAGTAAAATAGAATAAAAAGAAAATATAATGTCTTACGAATATCTAGGTTTATATTATGGCATTGGGTGAACTAAAAGTACTTTTATAAAAAAAAATATATAACTTAAAAAATAAGATCACTAAATTAACCTAAATTTAATAGAACTTATTACGGATATAATAGGCAAATCAAAATTTAAAAGAAACTACTCACATTTTTTTAGTATTAGTAGATATAGTAATATATTGTCCTTAGAATTCTAGGATTGTATATTCTTATTTGTATATACACTCTCGTTGTTGTATTCAGAGTTAATCCAACGATCCACGAGATCCACAATGCCTTTCAAACTTTTTGTAAAGCTCACGAGGAGTGCCAGCGTGCGAACGTCATATAGATCTGCCAACAGATCGATGTGTTGGCAATAGAGACAATAAGTGCTTTTATTATAAAAAAAATGTAGCAATACAAGAAAGAAAAGGGAAAGGGCATGAGCATTCCTATGTTAGTTATAACTAGCATCTAAAAAGTTGACCTCACTAAAATCTATCAATGAGAATATCCAATGGAAAAAAAACTATTGATGGAAAAAGAGTTCCAACAAAGCAATCGACAATATAAATAAAACGAAAAATTTCATGAAATAATCTTTCAAAACTAAGACCGCAACAGGCGAAGTGGCACCAAGTCAATATAGTACGAAGCTTGGCTAATGCATTCACAACTTCATTACCTTTTCGGTAAATGTGTGAAATAATGAAGTCCATCTAAGATATGATATGTGTTGAGTTTAGGTGCCAAAAATGAAAGAAGATTATGTTTTCACATGATATAGGAGAAGAAGTTGAGAATCTCTTATTAGCAGTGTTGTTTTAATTGAATCGACTGTCAAATCGATCTCACCATCGGTTGACGGTTCGACCGGTTGGATCGGCGGTCTAACCGGGAAAGTAGTAGTCACATAAAAAGATAATTATAACTTAATTAATTTTTCTGATGTAATTAAATACATTAACATCAACAAAAGACTTATAAATTAAACTTCAATTTCAAATAAAGATAATTATA
Source organism: Ajuga chamaepitys (assembly GCA_958295605.1). Lineage (NCBI taxonomy): Eukaryota > Viridiplantae > Streptophyta > Magnoliopsida > Lamiales > Lamiaceae > Ajuga > Ajuga chamaepitys. The sequence continues at coordinate 20,799,109 of OY282498.1, read as the reverse complement.
ATTGAATGAATTACTAAGAATATGGATGTCTTTGATAAAATTTAATAATATATAGTCCATAAACTTCTTTTAACTTCAAAATCTATTTTAGAAATTGACAAATATGGTAATAATGAGTAACTTGTTAAAATTCTATAAACCCATAAATAAAAGGAAATCTATAAGTGAAATAAATACAAAAAAATAAAAAATAATAAAAATAAATTAAAAAAAAAAACATGAATAATCGATTTTTTCTGGGTTCTTTGGTTCACCGGAATTTAGATTTTTCCCGGTTCAATCCGATTTTTCCCCGTTTTATAGTGTATTCCAGACCAGTTCGAGCACCGGTTCCCGATTCAACTGGTTGAACCGGTTCCAGTTCTTACAACATTTCTTATTAGTACTTAAGAGATTGTTGCCCTACATTGGTTTTGAGTTGAAGGTTGGGGCTTCTTATAGCTATTTAAGAAGACTCATTAACTTTGATTTCAAGTGCATTAATTAAATACACTTTGACCTTTGTATTTAAAATATAATTATTTATCCTTTTTGGTCGAGCCATCGGTTAAATTGATAGCATGATCGATTCGCACACTGACCTAGTGCACAAACACCGGGATATATGATTTGCTGTGATTGAATGACAATATAAGTGATGAATATAGAACAGTCTCGTTACTGTATATTTAATAAAAATGGTGGCAACACAGCTTTTTTGATATTTAAAGGGCGTGAGTTTTGATATTTTGTTGGAAATTGATTTGAAATTTTGGGTTTTGACTCAAAATTGACCAATTTAATTAATTCAATCCATTTGTTAAAAATGGAAACAACTTGCAAATTCATAATCTACACTTCGAGTAGATGAATTTAATGTATTAATATGCTCAAAAACCAATTTCGGGTGAATGAGATATTAATTGTCAAAGGTTGCAACTTAAACATGGAAGTTGAAGAGTCTATGAAGTAAATACATGGGAACTTGTCCCACACAGGAAAATTGGAGTAAGTGGATACTCCTTATTTAGTAGAGCACTTGATAAGTAGTTATCAAGTGTGCTCTCCTATAGTGGACCTTATGGTGGATCCTAGTGGGATTTTAGCCTTTGGCTAAAATGGACCCGAGGATGGTGCTTCGCACCATTCGAGCCCGAGCCCGGGCCCGCACGCGCACGTCGCGCATGTCGCATTGAGTCGCTTTAGAGGCGCACTTTGCACTTCGCACGTACGCGTCGTCACGAGGAGCTGGAGGAGCCTTAAAGTTTTGTCCAGGTGGTCCAGACGGATGGCTCACGGGTTCGTGGCGGTTCGAGTCAGGCGGTGCGGTGACGTAGACCGGTCCGGTCAAGAACCGGGTCGAACCGGACTGGATCGTTGGGCGGATCGGACCGGACGGTGGGTCGAACCGGGTCGGCAGTTCGGACCGGTCGAACCGGATCGGGCAGTGGGTCGGACCGACCCGCCAGCGAACCAGTGCGACCCGTCGCCCGCCAGGGCGCGGGTCAGCCTGCGGGTGCGACCGCCCACCGAACTGGTGGGTCCAGTCCAAAGGGTGCAACCAAGGGGTGAAGAGGTGCCTTTCCAAAAAGGCACTTCAACTCTTCAACATATATAAATAGGCCCCTCCACATTTCATTTCATACATTCGAATTCACAAGTTCTTTGCAATTCAAAAGCTTTCTAAATTCTGCATTAGTAGAGTCCAAAAGTTCCAAATATCCGAGTACGTTCGCCGATAACTTCCGACTCGTAGTGCAGCGGTCTGAAGTTTTAAAGTCGTTGTATCTTGGAGGCGTTTTGCTACTATAACGTATTGCACCTGAGTACGTGGCAATTTCGTCTTACGGATATAGAGTCAAACTCTAGCCTCGACTTTGTCTGTATTCTACATCTTCGTCTATACATTCACCTACCGAGATATAACAGCGTAAGACAAAATTTTTTTGTATATTCGGAGATGTCTTCTACTGTTTCTACTCCTTCCATCCCCGCTGCTCACGCCGAAAAACCGGCTAAATTTGCCGGAAATGATTTCAAGAGATGGCAGCAGAAAATGCTGTTCTATTTGACAACTCTCAGTCTTTCCCGATTCTTGAGGGAAGATCCTCCTACTGTTGAAACAGGGGATAAAGAGGGAATGACTGCTTTGGACGCCTGGAACCACAGCGACTTCCTGTGTCGAAATTACATTCTGAATGGATTTGACGACTCACTTTACAATGTCTATTCCATTTTTAAAACCGCAAAAGAATTGTGGTTGTCTTTGGAGAAAAAATACAAAACGGAGGATGCCGGAATGAAGAAATTCATTGTCGGACGGTTCCTCAACTTCAAAATGGTGGACTCGAAGACGGTCATGGACCAAGTTCGAGAGTTGCAGTTGATCCTCCATGAAATTCATGCTGAAGGTATGCAACTATCTGAATCCTTTCAAGTAGCCGCATTCATAGAAAAGCTACCGCCTCTATGGAAGGATTTCAAAAATTATCTCAAGCACAAACGCAAGGAAATGGGGCTTGAGGACTTGATCGTGAGACTACGGATCGAGGAAGACAACCGGAATTCCGAAGTCAAAAGCGACAAGAACCGTGGTGAGGCACGTGTGAATTTGGCAGAGTCCGGAAGTGGCAAGAAGAGAAAACGCGGTGCTGGCTCTAATAAGCAACAGAAGACCTCGAACAAAAGATTCAAAGGTAACTGTTATAACTGTGATAAGCCCGGACACAAGTCGAGTGAATGTCGACTGCCAAAGAAAGCAAATCAAGGCCACAAGAATCAGGCCAACCTTGCCGAGCACAAATCTTTGCCAGAAGAACTGTCTGAATTGGATCTGTCCGCCGTCGTATTCAAGGCCAACTTGGTAGATAATCCAAGGGAGTGGTGGATCGACACAGGGGCTACCCGTCATATCTGTTCAGACAAGGAACTGTTCTCCACTTACCAAGAGATCAATGGCAGAAAGCTTTTTATGGGAAACTCTGCAACGTCTCCAGTGGTAGGATTGGGAAAGGTCGTGTTGAAGATGACGTCGGGAAAAGAACTAACTCTCGTGGATGTGCTGCATGTCCCAGACATTCGCAAGAATTTAGTCTCCGGTTCTTTATTGAGTAAGGCCGGATTTAGGTTGGTTTTTGAAGCAAATAATTTTTTACTGACCAAATGTGGTCAATTTATTGGGAAAGGCTATCTCGAAAAGAGCCTTTTCAAAATGAATGTAATGACTGTAAAGCGCGACATTAAGCGCAATATTAATATAAGTGAAGTTAATTATTTGCTTGAGTGTTCTAATTTATGGCATGGTAGATTAGGACATGTAAATCAAAATACACTTCGACGTTTAGTGAATTTAGATTTACTTCCTAGAATGGAATTTGATTCACAAAAATGTGAGATCTGTGTGGAGGCAAAATTGGCCAAAACAGCATTCCATTCAGTTGATAAAAGTACTTCTCCTCTAGAACTTGTTCATACTGATGTGTGTAATTTAAAGTTTGTGCAAACTAGAGGTGGTAAGAATTACTTCATTACTTTTATTGATGATTGCACAAGATACTGTTATGTATATCTTTTGAAAAGTAAAGATGAAGCCATTGAGGCATTCAAAAATTATAAGAATGAAGTTGAAAATCAACTTAGCAAAAGAATCAAAGTGATTCGTAGTGATAGAGGTGGAGAATATGTAGCTCCATTTGAAGAATTTTGCCAACAAAACGGTATTATTCATCAAACTACAGTTCCATATTCACCTCAATCAAATGGCATAGCAGAACGCAAGAACCGAACTCTAAAAGAAATGATGAATGCTACGTTAATAAGTTCGGGCTTACCCCAGAACATGTGGGGGGAAGCCATCTTGTCTGCCAACTACATTCTTAACAAATTGCCACATAAGAAAAGGGACAAAACTCCGTACGAGTTGTGGAAAGGAAGAAAACCTTCCTACCATTACCTTAAAGTGTGGGGGTGCCTAGCTAAGGTTGAAGTACCTAAGCCAAAACAAGTGAGAATAGGACCCAAAACTGTTGATTGCATTTTCATTGGATATGCGCATAACAGTAGTGCATATCGATTTCTGGTGCACAAATCAGACATTCCTGGCATAAACGTGGGAATGACTATTGAGTCAAGGAACGTAGTGTTCTTTGAGAACATATTTCCTAAGACGAAAAACACAGAAGTAAGTTCTCGTAAAAGAACTTATGAAATTGCAAATGGTTCACCTGCTGAGGTTAATAAAGAACCTGAGGGTAATGAGGAACCGAGACGTAGTAAAAGGGCCAGAAAGGAAAAATCCTTTGGGCCGGATTTTCTATCATACATGATGGAAAGTGAACCCAGGACAATACATGAGGCATTGTCCAGTCCAGATGCTCCTCTCTGGAAAGAAGCAATAAACAGTGAAATCGAGTCCATCATGCAAAATCACACGTGGGAGATTGTAGATCTACCACCAGGCTGTAAACCACTTGGATGCAAGTGGATCCTAAAGAGGAAGTATAAAGCCGATGGATCAATTGATAAGTATAAGGCTAGATTGGTAGCCAAAGGGTTCAAGCAAAGAGAAGGATATGACTTCTTTGATACGTATTCCCCAGTTACGAGGATCACATCCATTAGAGTTCTCATTGCTATTGCAGCTCTGCATAACCTTGAGATACATCAAATGGATGTGAAGACGGCCTTCTTAAATGGGGAATTGGAGGAGGAGATATATATGGAACAACCTGAAGGGTTTGTAGTTCCTGGCCAAGAAAAGAAGGTGTGCAAACTTGTTAGATCTTTGTATGGACTCAAACAAGCACCTCTTAAATGGCATGAAAAATTTGATAATGTGATGCTCTCAAATGGTTTCAAAATCAATGAGTGCGATAAGTGTGTCTATATAAAGGGCACTCCACAAGATTATGTGATAGTGTGTCTATACGTTGATGACATGCTTATTACGGGAAGTAATCATGACTCGATCGTGAATACTAAAAACATGTTAAAACGAAATTTTGACATGAAAGACATGGGTTTGGCTGACGTCATTCTAGGGATGAAAATCTCTAGAACTTCTGATGGAATTTTCCTATCACAAACTCATTACGTTGAGAATGTGTTGAGGAAATTTGATGCTTATGACGTACCCCCGGCTAACACTCCTGTAGATGTTAATCTACACTTAGCCAAAAATAGAGGTGACCCAGTGCTGCAACTGATATATGCAAGAATTATCGGAAGCCTGATGTACTTGACAAATGGTACGCGTCCGGATATAGCATATTCAGTTAGCAAACTTAGTAGATTTACAAGTAATCCTAACAAGGATCACTGGAAAGCTCTGATGAGAGTTTTAAGGTATTTAAAACATACCATGAATCATGGAATTTTGTATACAAGATATCCAGCCGTATTGGAAGGATACACAGATGCAAACTGGATATCTGATACAAAAGATTCAAAATCCACCAGTGGTTATGTATTCACTATAGGTGGAGGAGCTGTGGCTTGGAAATCCTCTAAACAAACTTGCATAGCTCGTTCCACAATGGAATCGGAGTTCATTGCTTTAGACAAAGCTGGTGAAGAAGTCGAATGGCTTCGGAACTTCTTAGAGGATATTCCTGGTTGGTGCAAACCAGTGCCTCCCGTGATGATACACTGTGATAGCATGTCTGCTATAGGGAGGGCACAAAGCCACATGTATAATGGTAAGTCTCGACACATCCGGAGGAGACACAATACCGTTAGACATTTGATCTCAAGTGGGGTAATCTCCATTGACTACGTAAAGTCAAAAGACAACATTGCGGATCCGCTGACTAAAGGCATTGGTCGAGATCAAATGTATAGCGCGGTAAGGGGAATGGGGCTAAAACCCACACACTAAAGAGTGTTCATAGTGGTAACTCGTCCATGATGACTGGTGGATCCCAAGAACTTGGTTCAACGAGACAACTAAGCTTTGAAGCACTCAGTTTTGCACTTGAAAACAAATTTCAAGCTCATTCTCGATTCCGCTCAAGTGCCAATTGTACCTATTTGGTACAAAACCTGATGACGTGTGGTGAGGGTAAGCTTAACAACTTTTAATGATTCCTATACCTTCGTGGTAAGGTATTTCAGGGTACCTTTAATAGGAGATCACCTATATAATTGTGAAGTGGGGCTGCTTCAAACTGACAAATGTAATATTTTCAGTACACACTTATGAATCCAAGATAAGGTCCATGGCCGAAATGGACAACAACGTGAGAACCAAAAGGATATTAGAATCGTTACTTTGTGGTTGTCATTGTACTTGATTTACACAAAAGCTGACCAGTTCAAGACATCATGTTCACTGAGCAGTGAGTAAATCCGATGGCATCTCACTAGGGAAGATTCAAAGCCTGAAGCTACCTATCCTGATGAAGGGACGGCTCGTTGGGACTTTCTTAGGTGTGCATTGCATTAATATCATTCATGTGGGGGATTGTTGGAAATTGATTTGGAATTTTGGGTTTTGACTCAAAATTGACCAATTTAATTAATTCAATCCATTTGTTAAAAATGGAAACAAGTTGCAAATTCATAATCTACACTTCGAGTAGATGAATTTAATGTATTAATATACTCAAAAACCAATTTCGGGTGAATGAGATATTAATTGTCAAAGGTTGCAACTTAAACATGGAAGTTGAAGAGTCTATGAAGTAAATACATGGGAACTTGTCCCACATAGGAAAATTGGAGTAAGTGGATACTCCTTATTTAGTAAAGCACTTGATAAGTAGTTATCAAGTGTGCTCTCCTATGGTGGACCTTATGGTGGATCCTAGTGGGATTTTAGCCTTTGGCTAAAATGGACCCGAGGATGGTGCTTCACACCATCCGAGCCCGAGCCCGGGCCCGCACGCGCACGTCGCACATGTCGCATTGAGTCGCTTTAGAGGCGCACTTTGCACTTCGCACGTACGCGTCGTCGCGAGGAGCTGGAGGAGCCTTAAAGTTTTGTCCAAGTGGTCCAGACGGATGGCTCACGGGTTCGTGGCGGTTCGAGTCAGGCGGTGCGGTGACGTGGACCGGTCCGGTCAAGAACCGGGTCGGCGGTTCGGACCGGTCGAACCGGACCGGGCAGTGGGTCGGACCGACCCGCCAGCGAACCAGTGCGACCCGTCGCCCGCCAGGGCGCGGGTCAGCCTGCGGGTGCGACCGCCCAGCGAACTGGTGGGTCCAGTCCAAAGGGTGCAACCAAGGGGTGAACAGGTGCCTTTCCAAAAAGGCACTTCAACTCTTCAACATATATAAATAGGCCCCTCCACATTTCATTTCATAAATTCGAATTCACAAGTTCTTTGCAATTCAAAAGCTTTCTAAATTCTGCATTAGTAGAGTCCAAAAGTTCCAAATATCCGAGTACGTTCGCCGATAACTTCCGACTCGTAGTGCAGCGGTCTGAAGTTTTAAAGTCGTTGTATCTTGGAGGCGTTTTGCTACTATAACGTATTGCACCTGAGTACGTGGCAATTTCGTCTTACGGATATAGAGTCAAACTCTAGCCTCGATTTTGTCTGTATTCTACATCTTCGTCTATACATTCACCTACCGAAGTATAACATATTTAACCTTTTGTTAAAATTGAAATGAATTAGTTTTTTCTTGTATGTGTGGTGCAGTTTGACTGAAACGAGATGGTGGATAATCTACAAGAATTAGAACAGGGTAAAGAAAAATGAGTTAGCTAGGAGTATTTGTTTATTGTTATATAGAAGCATATCCATGGATCAATTTGATGTTATAGTGCGTACAGGTGTACCTTCTGGGTACAGCACTGTTTCATAACTAATTTGTTGACGTTATAGTGCCAAGTGGCTTCTAATTATTATAGTGGGGCTCCGTACGGGCAGGCCGGCTACATTTGTAAGATTAGATTTGGTGCTTTTAATAATTTCGTTGTTCGGACACAGATACGTATTTTTCTATCCGTTTCGAATGAATTTGAACGTTATCTATTTCGATTCGTCTACACTTTTTTAAAATGAAAATAAATCACATAATTTATACTCTGTAATACACTTTTTTTTTTTTTTATATCAAATAAAGCAAAAAAAAATAATAATAATAATAAGTTTGAAAAATCAACATAATTCAAAAATTAATTTTTCTTGATATGTGTGTTCACTTGCCAATGTAAGTTTATTCGGACGAATGGAGTATATACTAGTACTATTTGGGAGTTGACAAACAAAGGGAAGCAATTGTACGACCGTTGGTCCAAGTTTTATATTTTGTTTATTGAATTATCTATTTCGTTGTTGATGTTATTAAGGCAATTGAGATAAGGTTGGATGGCAAGAATGGATGTCCCATGGCAACATATGCTCTCTCCAAAAGGGACAAATAATTTACAAGGTGCTATTTTGATAATCTTTTCCTCCTTATAGGTTTTCCTTTTTGGGTTTACCTTCAAAATCCAAATTAGTGAGTGATTAACCAGTGGTTTCCACTCCACTAATTTCGACTTTCTTCTACTTCTTTTGTTTTTTCTTTTACAAAAAATAATTATATGATTTACTTAAAAATATTTATAAATCTACATTGTTTAAATAATGATATCACTGGTATATAGAAAAAAGTATTATATCTACCTAAAAATATAATATTTTACTTGTTTAACTAAGAGGTACTACCCTAAAAATATAATTTGTTTACTCAAAATCACCCAGAAAAAATTGTATTCAGGATAATTCAGTATTACTTATTTAAAAGAGGTATTCCTTGCACCGTAATTCTCTACCATCACTCAATCCCTTGAAACTCTAAACCTTTTCGGTTATAACACACAATAATCATGAAAGCAAATAAAAGAACACAAAATTGTTGATCCAGTTCGTTACGATGTGTAACTACATCTGAGACCGATGCTATGCCAAGAATTTTTACTATATTTTTTTATACAATATACAATGGGAGAACGACTATTTATAATAGCATAATTAGCCTTAATCCAAATCACATTAGGATTACGCAATTGGGCCTAAAACTGAAATGTAAGGACGCTGCCCCCGAATCCCCGGTTTCGTGCTAAAGTGTTCAGTACCGTCAGACTCCATACTCCACCATCTTCTCCCTCCTCCTAGACTCTCTTCCAACAGGTGATGTAAAAATACTTCTTTTTAATATGTTATCAATTATATTTGATTTTTATGTTATATTATTTAATTTTTATTCTCCTCAGCTTTATGCTTTTGTGAGATTTTATCGCATTAGTATTGCGTCCACACTTTGTGTATTCTCCATGTCTTGTGCACCTCCTATGCCTTATGCGGCCTCCATGCTATGTATGTATTTCATGTTTTGTGCAACCTCATATCTAGTTTAATGCATGGATGCAAAAAGTGGTCTAGGCGGCGGCTAGGCGCCGTCAATCCGTTCCGCTTTTGCCCAAATCGTCCTCCCTAGGCGTTTTTGGGCCTAGGCACCTCCTAGGCGGGGCTAGGCGGCCTATTTTTTATTTCTTCATATTATATTTTTTTTATTAAAAACGCCATCATTTTTTGAACTTTAACAATGTATTAAATTAAAAAGATAAAACTTAAAAGTTGAAACGCTCACTCTCCTCATTCCAATGGCAGAAAAAATGAAATAAAACTTAAAACCCTCTCTGCATAATTCGAGTTCCTCCGTCGCCTCTCTTTTCATTCCATCTAGCATTATCAATTAACTATATGAACCTTTGTAGTAAAATTTGGTCTACTTTAACTATAAACCTTTAAATTAGACATGTAAAAATTAAATTTGAAAAAAAAAGAGGAATTCTCTAGGCGCCGGCTTGGAACCGCATAGGCGCCGCCTAGGCGGTCTAGGCGCTAGGCTGCCCCAAACCGCTCCGCCTTTGCTTTCCGCCTTCTGCAACCATGGTTTAATGTCTCCTCTATTTTAAAAGTGTTTGGTGTTTTTATGTATTTATACGGCTTTCCATCTACCCATGCAAGCAGTCACATACCATGTTGATGGTGATTTGACTCATTGGAGCATTAGTTGATGCATTTCTGGATTTTTATGACTTCTTCTGTCACCATGTAGGTAGTCATGGTAATCAGAGTGCTTTGATCTGGTTGGTTCCATTAAGGGAAATTGCAAAAGTTGTTAGTATCTAGTTTGATCATGTTTTTGTACTTACTAATTTAGCTGCAATACGTTATTTTTTTTTTTTTTTTTTGTGCTCCTTTTTCCTTACACTTGGGTTGAACCTAGATTTCCAGCTTCGAGTTTTCTGCTTGTGTTCTCTGATTCTATTAAAACATATCCCTTCAACTCAAAATAGAAAATTCATTACTTGCTTAACTAATAGAATTAGTTAAGAAAATAAGTTTTTTTAGTTAAACGAGGTTTATTATAAAAGGTACTCCCTCCGTCCTTGCTTATCTTACACAGGGGAGGGGGGGTCGGTACGGGTATTGAGAAAAGTTTCTTTTTAGTTGTTTGTTGACTTTTCAAAGGTGAATTTAGGGTGGAGATTGAGGGTGAAGATTTTAAGGATGGAAATTATGTTATAACTTTCCTTTTTAGGCTATGCAAGATAAGGTGGGACTGCCGTTTAAGGAAAGTGTGCAAGATAAGGTGGGACGGAGGGAGTATTATTTAAAATATTGGAAACTTGCTAATTTGATATAGTTATTTTGGACTATTTCTATTTTGAGATTTAGTGTAAAAATGCGCATTATCCACAAAACGACTTTAAGATATTATTTTTCAATACTTAAAGGATTTTTAAACATAAGTAATGCTTTGAGGACTTTTTTAAAACAAAAACAAGCACTTTAAGGACTTTTTAAACAAAATAATACTTTTAAGGTCTTTACAAAATTACAGTCCATGCTTTAGGGACCGAAATGTGTATTATGTCAATGAATTACTACTCCTATATTCATGGAAGTAGTCATTCCTTCATACCCCCACGGTAATAGTCACTCCCGATAGTTTGGAATTGTAATTATTGTTATTTATTTTATTTTATTTTTTATCATCATCATCATCATCATCATCATCATCATCATCATCATCACTATTACTAGTATTAGTACTATTTTTATTATCACACTAACTATTTTACTGCTAATTATTGTTGTTGTTGTTGTTGTTGTTGTTGTTGTTGTTGTTGTTGTTGTTGTTGTTGTTGTTGTTGTTGTTATTATTATTATTACTACTACTACTACTACTACATATAATCATACAACCTTTGGCCATTTTTTCACTTAACTACATAAAGTATTTTTTGTTACAGATTCACATATAACCTTCACGGGTTCTATAAGTAACCATATGAACATTTTTCCGCCAGCATCTCCGGCCAAGTAGGCACGTGATGCGCACGGGGATAACTAAACTAGAGGTATTTTCGTCTTTTTGCACACTCCAACAACGCTATTTTCCCAACCATCTATATTTAATCACTCCCCACCCCAATTTAAGACTACAAAAATGTAGAAGCAATAAAAGAAGGAAGAAGAAGCTAGTTAATCAACAATCTCAAACAAGTTGAAGAGAGAAAATTGAAGGCATGGAGGTGGGGCTTTTTTTCTGCGGTAGACTGGTTTGAAGAAGGACCTCTTGGACTGATTTGAACCCGGGACGAAGATTCTACTCATCCGATAGGTTTTAGGTAATGTATTTCTTCACCTATTTTATGTAATTTCTCAGTGAGTTAAAGTGATTTTATATGTAATTTTGGATATTTTTGAAAATTAGGGAAGGAAAGGGTGTAATTTCTTTCAATCACTTTGATAGGGATAACGGGATCAGCTCGGGTCGGGTTAATGCCTGAGCCCACCGACCGGCCCAACACACGTAGGCCCAGCAGGGTCAATTAGGATTTTGATTTGATAGTATAAATAGGAGGAAAGAACTCTGATTAAGGGTTCGAATTCCATATTCTAAATTACTCCGTGTAAACTCCACATTCTAGTAAAAAGAAACACCCCGGCGATTGCCGTTTTATGCCCGTGGACGTAGATCTCCGGATCAAACCACGTAAATCTTGCGCGTTTTTCGTATTATTTGCATATTGCATTCGTTAGTTGTCATTAAAATTCCCGGGTTCCCGGATTGCGCTTTATCAAATGGCGCCGTCTGTGGGAACGGAAAAGTAGATTTTGAGGCCGGAATTGATTACTGGTTCGAGATGTGGAATCCTCGACTCACCGGCGACCCCCTCCCCTCTGAATCGGTGATAACCGAGAAACTCCCCTTCAGGATCACAAATCACATCGTCACCACCATGCAACACCCACATCAGCATCACTCATAGCACTCTACCGCATGGAGGATCATGATGACGAATTGTCAACATCAGTGTTTTTGTTCATCAGCACACAAACATTATTGGAACATATTACTGGGAAGATATACTTTCCCATATCCAAGAAGGGATGGTTGAATCTCTCTCATTATTTCACCCTCTGTATCTATTCTTTTCCTTGGGAAATTCACACATGATTATTAGACTGCAAATTTGCCATTAAGGAGGCTCGAAAGCTTTGGAGCTTTAAAAATTCCATCACATGTGCTTTGGGCCGTCTGCGACTCATCCCTCTATAATCTTGGTCTTCTCGATGTTATCCTCACCATTGAAAAGCTCGACGGTCTCAGGACGTTTCACAGGTCCGCTTGGACCGTTTTGCGACTCGCCGCTTTGCAATTTGTCTCCACTACCCCGTTGTTTTCCGGTTGCTGGCTAGGCCAGATTTATCTCCACAGGGCCACGAATCGGTACTGAGTCACTCACCGAGTCGCGATTGAGTTGCGACCGAGTCACGCTGCTGCTGCACGCGTAATAAACCCTAGGGGTGCCTACTGATCCTATGAACCGGATCCCTCTCTTATACCGGCCTGATCCGGTCCATTATTTAGTCAATCGGGTTCTCTACCACTGAACCGGTTACTCGTAACGTGATTCGAACCGGGTTAACCAAATTCAAAACTGGTCCTCTCTTAATTACTGAACCGGCGAGGAAGCCTCCTCTCTGTTAATTCCTTACCCCAGGGCAGAACGACTGAGGCAATCATACAGTCAGCAATACTCCTCAAATCCGACATAGCAATACCCGAAGCTCTATCAGCTTCCGAAATCGAATCCGGAGTACGAGGCGGCGGCGTACCATCCTCCTCTACGGAAACATCATCATCTTCAAACTACTGCCGGAATCCATGGCCGCCCGCCGCCATCGACGAAGTCAAGGCTGCGCGACCAACACCACGTGGCTGTCGCCCTTCTCGATCCGCTTTTAGCGCCGCCGCGGCTTAAGGTGCTTGATCTCGATCTGGAATACAACGGGAAATCTGGTTCATGATATGGGAAACAAAATGGCAACGAACTTGTCGCCATATCGTCTCTGCGCTGCCATGAGGATTCAGTTGTGACGGGGGCGTATAGGCACCCCAACACATTGATTTCATACTTTTTATCTTGTAATCAGAATTTCCAGCAACCACCCATGGAAGATTTGAAAATTTCAAATTACTCCATGTGCTCTTAAGGAAGATGCACTTTCGGGCAATGATGAAAATATCGGTGATGTCTCGTCTCATACCTCTGACCTTCACCACTTGGAACACCAAAACCCAGGTATCCGTATCAATTTTCTGGAATTTTACGCTGTTTTGAAGGCCTGTGTGCCATAATTCTGCTGTTTACGCCAATATTCTGCTGCCAATATTCTGAATTATTACTACTGAAATAGTTCCCTATTTGCTGAATTTCCACTGCTGAGTCTCGAAGGCCTGTGAGCCAATTTAGACCCTATTTTTGTGCTGATTATTTGTTGCTACTGCTCCCTTTTTCACTGATTTTTGTCGAATTAAAGAGGGCCCGTGTGCCATTATTCTAAGCAGAAAAAACTGAATTAATTGGGCACTTAAATTGCTGATAATCGCTGGAACGCGGCCATGTCAGCCTTAGAACACGGCCGTGTCATAATCATTCCCCATACGCCAATTCGCGTCTCGTCTCCGGACAATTAAACCTCTGTCTCCGGACAATTAAATCTCTCCCCCGATCCGTCCGGGGAGATTCGCGTCTCGTCTCCGGACAATTAAACCTTCGTCTCCGGACAATTAAACCTTCGTCTCCGAACAATTAAACCTCCGTCTTCGGACAATCAATTCTCTCCCCCGATCCGTCCGGGGAGATTCGCGTCTCGTCTCCGGACAACTAAACCTCCGTCTTCGGGCAATCAATTCTCTCCCCCGATCCGTCCGGGGAGATTCGCGTCTCGTCTCCGGACAACTAAATCTCCATCTTCGGACAATCAATTCTCTCCCCGATCCGTCCGTCTCGTCTCCGGACAACTAAACCTCCGTCTTCGGACAATCAATTCTCTCCCCCGATCCGTCCGGGGAGATTCGCGTCTCGTCTCCGGACAACTAAACCTCTGTCTTCGGACAATCAATTCTCTCCCCGATCCGTCCGGGGAGATTCGCGTCTCGTCTCCGGACAACTAAACCTCCGTCTTCGGACAATCAATTCTCTCCCCCGATCCGTCCGGGGAGATTCGCGTCTCGTCTCCGGATAACTAAACCTCCGTCTTCGGACAATCAATTCTCTCCCCCGATCCGTCCGGGGAGATTCGCGTCTCGTCTCCGGACAACTAAACCTCCGTCTTCGGACAATCAATTCTCTCCCCCGATCCGTCCGGGGAGATTCGCGTCTCGTCTCCGGACAACTAAACCTCCGTCTTCGGACAATCAAATCTCTCCCCCGATCCGTCCGGGGAGATTCGCGTCTCGTCTCCGGACAATTAAACCTCCGTCTTCGGACAATCAAATCTCTCCCCCGATCCATCCGGGGAGATTCGCGTCTCGTCTCCGGACAACTAAACCTCCGTCTTCGGACAATCAATTCTCTCCCCCGATCCGTCCGGGGAGATTCGCGTCTCGTCTCCGGACAACTAAACCTCCGTCTTCGGACAATCAATTCTCTCCCCCGATCCGTCCGGGGAGATTCGCGTCTCGTCTCCGGACAACTAAACCTCCGTCTTCGGACAATCAAATCTCTCCCCCGATCCGTCCGGGGAGATTCGTGTCTCGTCTCCGGACAATTAAACCTCCGTCTTCGGATAATCAAATCTCTCCCCTGATCCGTCCGGGGAGATCCACATTGGCAATGACCATGTCGTGTTCCCGAACACCCGATAAAGAAGTTTTTATTTCTGGTCAATTATTTACGGCCTCCGAGCCAATATTCGGCGCTCCGCGTTGAGATTTAGCGAGCCCAACGACTCGGCTGCGGAGTAGACCTCGGCCAGACTATTATCTTCTTCCGCTACGCTTTATTGCTTTTGGGGAGATCACGGTCCCGCTATCAATTCGGTGGCATTCATCCTAGTTTGATTCAGCCCCCACAGACTCTGAACATCCAAAAACACTGTGGCTCGCCAGCGACCACGACTCATCTCCCCCACAGCTCCACCCCGGTTACAACCGAATCGCCCAAATAATATGGGCTCAGTCCGGTTTATGGCGTCGCCAATCACATCAACCTTACTCTTCGCCAGGAAGATTTAAATCACACTCTGGTGTTCCTTTCATTTTGGCCAGGCACTCCGGTGTTCTCTTTACCTCGGTCATAATACTACACTCCGGTTTATTCTCCACCTCGGCCAGCTTGCGCCGCGAAGGTCCCATAGACGTGAATAGACCACGTCATCCACAAACACTTCGGCGCGATCACAGCCCAACTGGCTTATGGCTCCACCCCGGTGCTCCCTCCATTTTGGCCAGAATAATCACCCCGGTGTACCCTCCACCTCGGATAAACTACTACACTCCGGTGTCCTCTCCGTTTTGGCCAGAATAATCACCCCGGTGTACCCTCCACCTCGGTCACGTTGTCACGTCGCGTTCTTCGCTTTTGAGAAGTTCGGTGTCTCACTACATGCCCCGTGCACCTCGACCTAGCTCGGCGCTGCGTCCGCCAATCACTCCGCAGAGTCCCAGCGACGCGGCTAAACTCGGTCCTCCGTAAACACTTCGGCCCGCCAGCGACCCCGGTCCTTCTTCCACCCCGGTGACAACCGAAGCTCCTACCTCGCTCCGGCTGGGGGGGGGCATCTGATAGGGATAACGGGATCAGCTCGGGTCGGGTTAATGCCTGAGCCCACCGACCGGCCCAACACGCGTAGGCCCAGCAGGGTCAATTAGGGTTTTGATTTGATAGTATAAATAGGAGGAAAGAACTCTGATTAAGGGTTCGAATTCCATATTCTAAATTACTCCGTGTAAACTCCACATTCTAGTAAAAAGAAACACCCCGGCGATTGCCGTTTTATGCCCGTGGACGTAGATCTCCGGATCGAACCACGTAAATCTTGCGCGTTTTTCGTATTATTTGCATATTGCATTCGTTAGTTGTCGTTAAAATTCCCGGGTTCCCGGATTGCGCTTTATCACACTTGACCCGCCGATGGGTGCTATGGGTTGTAAAGTCATTCCGGGTTTGCTCCAAATGGTCAAGGATGCCGAGGCTTATGCCTGTCGAAGAAGAAACAGAGAGAGGTGAATGTGGGTGGTGTTGGTGCTCTCATGGTTTATAATGTACTATTTCCATTAGGGTTTTTTAATGAATTTTTAGTAGCAGGATATGGTGTAAGGCCTTGTTCAAGATTTTGTAATCATTTTGTTGTATTGTTGAACATGGTTGTATCTATGTAATTGCAAGTGAATTGTTGGCAAGAATTGAGGTAAAAAGTGAATCCCTCAGGATATTATGAAGATTTGGGTTGCGTAAGAATCCTAGCAGTTTAATTACTTAGTGTAATTCAACATAAGTGAATCTCGATTTGTTAATTGTCGCTGTAAAAAGTGTGCAAAAAGACGAAAACACCCCATTTTTAGCTGACCCCGTGCGCATCACGTGCCGACTTGGCCGGAGATACTTTCGAAAAAAAGTTCATATGGTAAGGTTATATGGGAATCTGAAACAAAAAAGAATTTTTGTAGTTAAGTAAAAAAAGGGCCAAAGGTTGTATGATTATATTTAATTATCCTTTACTACTACTACTACTAATACTACTTTTACTGTTGTTATTATTATTACCATCAACATCTGATACACGTCGTTTATACATGCATTTTAGGTCGATTTAGAGATATATTTGGTATCATTTGCATGTGTATTTAGTCGGAATGTGCTTAAATTCATTATCTTGAGCTAGATGACGCGTTTGTGCTTGTTTTAGTGATAATCGGAATAAAAAGGCTAAAAACTCCATTTGGAAGAAGTTCAGAGAAAAAAACAAGTCAAATAAGAGGAAAAAGGGACATGAAGGGAGTTAAAAGAGGAAAAGGGTCGACCGCAGTCGTGTCCATGGACGCGGACGCGTCAAAAGTGGCCTAGAAAGTGAAAAATATAGTTGGATTATGATTGTGATTATGAGTAGCTAAACACGTTTTGTGTTCTAGAGGTAGAAAGTAGATTGTGAAAACTATGTTTTAATTTTACCTTTAAATTCTAGACTCCAATTGTATGTTCGTGTATCTATATGTTTGTTTGATCCATATGATTTATTTAAGTTGATCACTTGAATACATCTACAAATTTAGCAATTTCTCTTCGGGAGGAGAGAATTGTTAATAGACGTACGACACATAGTGTAGTTATCAAAACTGTTCGAGAGGAGTGAGATAATTGCGTAGACATTGGCTCAGGGGACACTTGGAAGTCTTTTAGGTTTGGTCGACTCGGGAGAGTGACTATTCTTAATTGATCTACACATTAACCACTTCGAGAGAAGGATTGATATAGAGTAGCGCCACCTAATAAACAAGATAATTGGTTTGAAAGTCTAGAGCTTTAGGTTAATCTTACATAGCAATTCATAATTGAAATCTATGCCCTAGAATACAACTTTATCCATCTGAGTTTACCTTATCTTTGATTACTTGTCTTCCAAGCAATTCTTTGTTAGTTAATTATATGCAATTAGTTTAGAAAATATAAAATCCATCCAATTATTCGAAAGTTTAAATAGAGTAGAGGTATTACGATTAGGGTACTAAGTTTACACAATACAGTCCTTGTGGGATCGACCTTGCTGTCATTAGCTACTTTAGGACCCTACACTTGCGGAACACTAGGGTATATATTAGTGCATCAACATCATCTTTATCACTACTAAGAGTACCATTAATTATTAAGAATAATTATGAATTAGTGTTATGTATTATTGCTTTAAAAAGTTATTTATTTTTAAATAAAAAATCATTATTAATAATTGTGTAAAATTACAGTTATGGATGAAAATAACAATATTTCATTAATTTATCTAGATATTGAATATTTCATTCCTTATCACTCATTAAGCATATTAATGATTGGAATAATTAAAATTATATTATTCATTTCCAATCACCATTCCATTTCAAAATTAATTTCATTAAAACATCATTCAATTCATTCATACAAATCATATTGTGTCAAAGTTTGCAAACAAGACATATCCCGAAAAAAATCCATTTGATGTGCCTCATCGTTGGAACTGTACATCTAAAATGTTAAATGATTCTTATGAGTATAGAGCAACATTGTGTGCATCTTTGCAACAAAATCAAGTAGGTATTGTACCATTAATCAAACGCATAAAGTCCTAGGGCAACGAAATAGGTACGGTGTTGTACTCATAAGCTCGATACAAGTTACCGCGATTTATGTTATCCTAGCGAATAAATTCACTATTTGCTACTCTTAGACATAAGTCCAAAACAATTACGGATTATGAATTACGGCCTAGTAACTATTATATGTTTAATACCCGGGTGATTCAATCCAAATAAAATACATATAAAAGATATGAAGAAATCGAATAACATAAATAATCTTAGAACACAATTAAATCAAACAATTAATGGAATAATTACAAGAACATCGTTCTAGGGTTCAACTTAGTCAAAGACGAAAAATAAAGGCTTAGCCGATCATAGCGATGGCTAAGAACAAACTAATAATGAAAGAAATAAAACTAGAAAACCCGAGATGCCGAATCTTGATTCTTCGTGTTGTCCCGAATTCCCAAGTCCGTGCTCCAAAATCAATGTGTAACTTGTATTTTTGGACTTGAGTCTCCCTTTTATACATGGGGATGAATTAGGCCTAATTTGGGTTTGAAAAGGTAATTTTTGAGCAAATTCTGTTTTGACCAGATTTGTATCTCGGTCGAGAATGACTGTCTCGGCCGAGAGCCTTGTATAGAATTCTCGACCGAGAATCAGTGTCTCGGCCGAACCAGTTCTCCAACTAAAAATATGGTTTTCCACTGTTCTTTTGTCTCGGCCGAGCCTGATTATCTCGGCTGAGCTCAACTTCCTTAGGCTTGGCTTGATTTTGCTTCGTTTTTAGACTTGCGAGACTTATTTCTATGTCCTTCCTATGTCGAGTTCGAGTTTTTGGTCTAGATTTACTCAAATAGCTTCAAAACAAGTCACATAACATGAAATTGTTCAATAATACAAATATGAACAATACGCGATCAATTACACATGCAAATGTTACTAATTGAACACTTAAATCGACCTATTATGCATGCATAAACACGTGTACCAACAAGACTCTCATTTTGAAATAAAGATACTTTAATTAAAACTAGATATAAACTATAACATAATTTTTAAATTTATACCTTTATATTCTACAAATTTATATTCTTATTTGAAGGTTTTTTTTTTCTTGTTAGAATAATATATTTTATCTATATATGATCTTATAAATCTTATCACCACACCTACTTTTCATTTACAAGAGTTATTTTGGTGCCAAATATGTCTGAAAAAGATTAAGTTTTAGATGTTCCAGTGGTGAATAAAAACATAATGTGTTGTTTTAGGATTAGCAAAATAAAATATATAATTAATCAAAATAATGTATATTGGTATTCAAAGACCTTATCACATAAATTTATTTCTCATCTTATTCTTGAGAAAGTAAAAATACAATTTTGTTATCTATATACGCCTACCACAAACTACAACAAAAAATATTAACAAGAAATCTATTGTGGCATATATAAGATTTTTTACCTGACCAATTTATGTAAAATTCATATAATTTACAAATAACTCAACATCAAAGAATATATTTGATAAGTATGGCCCAGTAACTTCGGGTCGGATTGACACCCCGGGCCAGATCAACCCGGCCCCGGGCAACTGGGCCCAGAAGGATAAGCCCAACAACCGACCCAGAAACGTACCGGCCAAGAGACGTGCGCTCAAAATAGCGTGGCCCAATAGCGTGGCCCAATTGCGGCGTACCCCACGCTCTTGGCCCACGATCTACTCCCAACTTCCATGCAACGGTAATAGGCGCGATTGTAGGGAGTTGGTTAGGGTTTTGAGTTGAGTAGTATAAGTTGGAGAATTGTACTCAGGATTAGGGTTCGCTTTTTGTATTCTGAAACAACTACGTGTAATTTCAAAAGGATATTGAAGAAAACACCTCGGCAGGTGATATTTTCAGCCCGTGGACGTAGATCTCCGGATCGAACCACGTATATCCTGTGTTCTTTAAATTTCTTGCATTAATTTACGTTGCGAAGAGGGGTTTTACGTTCGAAATTTATTTGATAACCGGATTGCGCTTTATCAATTGGCGCCGTCTGTGGGAACAGTAACTGGTTTTAACATTGATACTGATCTTGCTATACCATGGTAACCACTCGTTTAAATCAATCTCGCCAAGGTGATCATCAAGATCCACCCGTGGATCAAACTTTGCCGCCGAGGCAATCGCCGATGCGGGATACATCTCAGCATCAGGGCAATCAAGGTCCGGCTATGAATCCGGACGACCAATTCTTACCTCTACCACCACAAGATATACAACATCCCAACCCTGCTGCTACCCAACCGCAGGTTAATATTCAGGTGACTCCGGAACTACTCCAGGCTTTCCTACAAGAACATGCTCATGTTCTCCATGACTGGGCAGCCAATCGCCTAAATCCTGATGGACCTGCTGGGCACGCTACCAACCTCGCAGTGCATCCACCTCGTCGGAACCCCGCTCAACCCACAAGATCCAGTGCACCATGGGCGTCAGGACCGACGACGAGAACGACCCGGTTCTCCCGAGGACCATGGGAGTTCTAATGGGTCAAGACAGCGCAATGACGAACTTGCCGACGCTGATCGTCGCCGTCCACTTAACGCGACTAAGAAAGTTCGTTATGCCAATCCCCATACTCTAGTTCTTCAGGAGTATGAGCGAGTACAGCGCAACGTTGAACTAGATAGAATCCTAGGCCTTGACGCCAATGGAGACATAATCACCCCATTCTCCCAAGAAATACTGGCTACGCCCCTTCCCGAAGGGTTTAAGAGACCTGCCATACCACCTTATGACGGCACTTTAGATCCGGCCAATTTTCTTGGAGCTTTCAGGCACAACATGCTAAGTCGAGATCATACCACATCTCTTCACTATTGTAAGATCTTCCCCGAGTAACTTCAGGACGAGGCTCGAGTTTGGTTTGACTCTCTCCCCCGTAATAGTATATCCTCTTTTAGAGAACTGGCTGAACACTTTTGGGCACGTTTCGAAGCACGTGAAAAGCCCATGTCCACTTTGGCCGATCTGATGAATATGGAACAACGGGATGGCGAAACCGTTACCCAATTTCTTGACCGCTTTACGGCGGAGAGTCTTAAAGTAGGAAACTGCTCGGATGATGTAACCATTAATGCCTTCATGAATGGCCTTCGTCCCGGACCGCTCTACACCGAGTTGGCTCGAAACCCTCCGGTCACAACCCGGGCTTTGTTTAATACTGTGTGCAGATATGCTAAGGCCGAGGAGCAGACTCGGCGTAAGCGTGAGAAGCATGCCAGCAAACGGCAGTCCGATAAGGCACCAGCTGGGCCCAGTGCGCGACCCAATGCTTTCTCTCGTCTGAACCGGGGACGTTCAGAGTCTCGAGGGGATATTCCACAACTTACCCCGCTTACAAAATCGCGAGCCGAAATTCTTTCTGTCCACAAGAATGATTTATGGCCGTGTCCGCGGATGACTGCTCCGCCTGAAAAGCGAAACCGCGAGAAGTGGTGCGCGTACCACCATGATCATGGACATGAGACAGAGGAGTGTCGAGAGCTTGGTAAGGAAATTGAAGATTATCTAAAGAAAGGTTTCTTGCGACAATACATTGCTCGAACCGACGACAAGCCTCGGTCAAGCCAGAATGGGGGTTCATCCCAAAACCGTGGAAGTTATCATGACCGTGGTTCACGTCAAAACAGGCCGCAATGGCAGAATAATAGGTCGGGGTCAAACAATTATGCACGGCAAGACCACGGAAATCGTCAACAACCTCGTTTTTTGCCACCACCACCTCCTCCGGGAGGACCCGGAGACAATTTGCCTACCCATGTTATAAACATGATCTATGGGGCCCTTCCCACTGGGGCTTCGCGAAATGCCTTGAAGGCTGGGGCACGCCGTCCTCCTCCCAAGGAGCCGCGTCATAAACGCCTCCACCAATCTGAAACTGTTAGTTTTACAGATAGAGATCCAGTTCCAGAGATTACACCCATACCGACGCCATCGTCATTGACATGACTGTAGCTAATGTTACAGTAAAGCGGGTTTTTGTAGACAATGGAGCCGCAGTGAGTGTTATATTCACCGACTGTTTTCAGAAAATGGGGATTCCTCGTGAGCAACTTCGACCGGCCCCCCGGCCGTTACAGACCTTCACCCAGGGTGAAGTTCAGCCAGACGGGATTATTAATCTCCCGGCATCTCTTGGCACTTATCCGGCGATAAAAACTATTTTTGTGGATTTTTACGTGGTTAATTCTCCGTCTCCGTATAACATGATCTTAGGTCGGGACTGGCTTACTCCCGCCAGAGCCATCTGCTCCACATACCACCTCGCACTAAAATTCCCTACATCGCATGGCGAGGTGGCTATCCGCGGCAGTCAGCGGGTTTCTAAGGAGTGCATGTACGTCGCACTCAAAAAGGCAACAAAGATTCCTCCAAAGCAGCAGCTCCAAGTGACATCCTCGGCTCTCGAACCTGAGTTATATACATCGCTGGAGGACACAACTGTCTAGGTGCCACTTGATTCGTCCAAGCCCGAGCAAACAGTAACCGTCGGCGCCGTGGACGTGCCGTGGTTACATCGTGCCATCATCCAGATCTTGCGGGAGTACTCCGATGTCTTTGCCTGGTCTCCCTTGGATATGCCCGGGGTCTCTCCTGACGTCATAACCCACAAATTGAACATTTATCCCAATGTCAAACCTATACAGCAGAAGCAAAGGAAATTCGCTCTGGAGCGAAACGCGGCCATTCGAATTGAGGTACAACAGCTCTTAGATGCAGATATCTTATTTGAAGTCCATTACCCTTCTTGGCTGTCTAATCCTGTGATGGTAACAAAGTCCAGCGGGGCATGGCGAATGTGTGTCGATTTTTCCGATCTCAATAAACACTGTCCAAAGAATTGTTATCCTCTGCCCTCTATCGACCAAAAGGCTGAAGCCATTACTGGGCACGTGGCCCTTTGCTTCTTAGACTTATACAAGGGGTACCATCAAATCCACATGGACAGTCAGGATGCCCTCAAAACAGCATTTATCACTGATTTTGGGTGTTTTGCCTTCAAGAAAATGCCCTTCGGGCTCAAGAATGTGGGGGCCACATATCAACGTCTCATGGACCGCATTTTCCGAGATCAAATTGGTCGCAATGTTGAGGTTTACGTTGATGACCTAGTCATAAAAAGTACCTCCCAGTCTTCATGCGTGCAAGATATTGTTGAAACATTGGATACTTTGCGGCGTTATAATTTGCGTCTCAATCCAGCAAAATGCACCTTCGGAGTTGGCTCCGGAAAATTTCTCGGTTATATGGTTTCGCAGCGCGGCCTCCAAGCCAATCCGGCCAAGCTTCGGGATGTGTTAGACCTGCAACCACCGAGGACGGTCAAAGACGTTCAGCGTCTCACTGGCGGTTTGGCGGCCTTAAACCGTTTTTTGTCTAAAGCTGCGGAGCGTCAACTCCCATTCTTCAAAATTTTGCGGCAGGCGAAGTCATTTGAGTGGACCCCGCAGTGTGCCGAAGCTTTTGAGGCTTTAAAGCATCATATTAAGCAATTGCTCACTCTGTCGGTCCCTCTCTCCGGAGAGCCGCTTTACATTTATTTGGCCTCCGTCGAAGAAGCCATTAGCGCGGTCTTGTGCGCGAAGTAAATGGTGTGCAGCATCCGGTGTATTTTGCAAGCCGAGTACTTCACGGGGCAGAAACTCGGTACTCCACGGTGGAAAAAACAATCCTCGCTCTTGTCATGGCGGCTCGGCGCTTGCGGCCATATTTCCAAGGACGTGAGATACGGGTTCTAACTAATCACCCCATTCGTCAAATTCTCGTCAAGCCCGAGGTGTCAGGGCGCCTCGTTAAGTGGGCTATCGAGCTAGGAGAGTATGATATCCAATTTCTTCCACGCCGAGCTATCAAGGGTCAAGCACTAGCAGACTTTTTGGCCGAGACCCCAGTGGATAATCATGAGTCTTCCGCAGATAATGATAGTCATCACCCTCCTGCCCTTGAATCCCCACCTCGCAAGTGGCAACTATATGTGGATGGTGCTTCCACGGCTCGAGGGAGTGGTGCTGGGGTGCTTCTCATTGGCCCTGAGGGAGTTGAAGTTAAGTATGTCATTCGATTTAAATTTAAGGTAACTAATAATAAAGCAGAATACGAGGCAGTTCTCGCTGGGCTTCGGCTCGCTCAATCCTTAGCCATCCGCCATCTTGACCTCTTCACGGACTCCAAGATTGTTTCCAATCAGATCAAGGGAACCTATACCGCTAAGGATGAAACGATGATCAGGTATCTCGCTTTAGCACGTAAACTTATGTCAACTTTTGATTCGGTTGATATCCAGAAGGTACCGCGTAAACAGAACGTTCAAGCTGATGCTCTCAGTAAATTGGCCTCCGCGGTCCGCACTAATGTATCTCCGGATATTATAGTCGAAGATGTATTTCATCCAGCGATTCATGAAGCAACGGTCTCAGTATTGACCGACAGTGATCCCAACTGGATGAACCCCATCGTTCAGTATCTCCGAGATGGAACTTTGCCTAACGACAAGTTGCAAGCTCGGAGAATAATTCTTAAGGCACCTAAGTATTCGTTCCATGATGGAATCTTGTACCGACGGTCGCACTTGCAACCAAATCTTTGGTGCCTTGCTCCAGCCCAGGCCGATCAGGTTCTCCGAGAGGTTCGTGAAGGGGCCTGTGCCAGTCACATCGGCTCACGGACGTTGGCTAAAAAAATTCTTCGGTGGGGGTACTACTGGCCAACCTTGTTTAACGATGCCCATGAGTTAGTGACCAAGTGCAGCAAGTGTCAGCTACACTCCCATGTGAAACATCTGCCACAAACCGAACTCACGGGAATATAAAGTGCTTGGTCATTTATCCAATGGGGAATTGATATTGTGGGCCCGTTTCCAGTCGCTCCGGGTGGACTGAAATTTCTTGTGGTCGCCGTTGATTACTTCACCAAGTGGGTAGAAGCCGAACCTCTTACTGCCATCACTGGTCAGAACATCTTGAAGTTCGTTTGGCGAAATATTATATGTCGCTTTGGCATTCCGAGCACTATTATTTCGGATAACGGCAAACAGTTCGCCAATGATCCCTTCCGGTCATGGTGCGAGGAGCTTCACATTAAGCAAATTTTCACCTCGGTAGCTCATCCGCAAGCCAATGGTCAAGTTGAAGTCACTAATCGTACACTCCTTATGGGTCTAAAGAAACGTTTGGATCACGCTAAGGGTATTTGGGCAGAGAATCTTCCGCGGGTTCTTTGGGCCTATCGCACTACGCCACATACCTCTACTGGGGAGACCCCCTACAGTCTTACTTACGGCTCCGAAGCCGTTATTCCGGCGGGAATTAGTGTACCTAGCCCCCGCCTCGTAACTTCTCCCGAGGATAATGACGAGGCTCTCCGTACAAACTTAGATGAGCTGGAATATCGTCGTGATCAATCTTTCATCCAGCAAGCCAAGTGTAAGCAACGTGCAGCTCAGTATCACCACCTCCGGGTTCGGGGTACTCAGTTTAATGTCGGGGACTTGGTACTTCGACTCAACTCCGCCAGCAAGGCTGCCCCCGAGGGGAAATTGCATGCTACCTGGGAAGGTCCTTATCGCGTCATCGCTGCACACGATTCCGGGTCCTACCAGTTGAAGCATCCTGATGGAACCCCGATTTCCCGAAGCTGGCATGTTACCAACTTAAGACATTTCTATCTATGAACACCGAATGACAAGTATCGTTCCTATCTTTACATTCATTGTATATTTCTTTTTCGTTTTGATTTCTCTTTGTATTTCTTAAGTTGCTCCGGCACTCACCTTGAATAAAAGTTCTTTATTTGTGCATCTTACTGTGCTTTCTTCTACGTTACGGGGACGCCCTAGCGTAGTCGTACTATTATTATTCGTCTCCGGACAATTGGATCTCTCACCCGGTCCGTCCGGGGAGATTCACGTTTGGTCCCCGGACTTGTGTCCCCTCTCGCCTGTTTAACCGGAGAGGTGTTTCACTCCCGCCCGTACCGTCCGGGGAGATTCTAATTGGCGCCGTCCATATAGTGTTCCCGAGCACCTGATAAGGCAATTATTATTTCTGGTTAACAACTCATTGTTTTCCTTTCAAAGTACACAACTTTGCAAACCAAAACGGTTTTTTATAGGCCAAAAGGTTCTTTACATATTGCTTCAAAAAAAAAAAAAAAAAGAGGAGGTTCTTTTTCACAACTATCTATGGCCTCCGAGCCAGTATTCGGCGCTCCGGCGTTGAGATCTGTTCCCGGACCTACTTCGTGTCCTACGGGATTCTGTGGCTTCTCGGCGTTGAGCCCCGGCTCTCTCCCCTCCGCGGCCCCCTCGGCGTCGCAGACTCATCCTTGGTACTTGTCTGGGGGCTTCGCCTCTTGTGCGGCCTCGAAGACTCGGCTGTGGTGTAGACCTCGGTGTTTGGGCCCATTTCACAGGATCCCACTCCGCGGGGTCCATCACTTCAATCTCTTCGGCCAGCTTCTCGACTTCTTCTTCGGCGACGACTACGGGCCTTTCTTCGACTGCAGTCACCGGCGCCGGCTCTTGAATTACTATTCCTTGGCTTTTCCCCGCTGGTTTCTTTTTGCCCTTCCGGGGGGCTCTTGAAGAACCTCGGCTCCGGCTAGGGCCTGCGATGTATTCCTCAGCTGTGTGTTGCCACCTGTCGCGGCCTTTCAGTCCCTCATACATGCCGATCAATAATTCCAGCACCTCTCGCTTTCTTATA
Organism: Ajuga chamaepitys; assembly: GCA_958295605.1. NCBI lineage: Eukaryota > Viridiplantae > Streptophyta > Magnoliopsida > Lamiales > Lamiaceae > Ajuga > Ajuga chamaepitys. The sequence continues at coordinate 20,771,803 of OY282498.1, read as the reverse complement.
AGCTCCAAGGACTCGGCCGGACCCTTCGCCATCAGTGCTGAAATTTCACTTAGAATCTCTATGACCCGCTCCTCAACTTCCTCAAATGTCAGCAAGCCGTACTCTGTCAGTATCCGGTCATACTCCCTTTGATGGATGAGGACACGGTCCAGTTCAGCAACTTTCGCCAGGTACTTTAATTCCTGGTCCCTGGCCCTCTCCTCGGCTTCCTTCGCCCTTCTCTCCGCAACGGCCGCCCGCTTCTCTAACCTCGGCACAACTTGCATTTGCAAGTTATTCTTCTCTCCGCGGAACCAATATAATGATTGCATGAGCTTCTTTATCGTGTTATGCAATTCCGCGGTGTCCTGAGCGGGCCATAGAATCAGTGGGAAAGATGAATTTCGAAAAAATATGATGAACAACTATTCAACTAATCAACAATCACTTATATTCAACAAAACCGGAGTACATATCAGTATTGTGGTATAAGAGATTTACAATATTCCTATCATCTACTATATCAAATTTGAGGGGAACAACTGACCTCCTCCTCCTCGGTCCCCTCGGCGTCTTCGGGCTCCACCTCCTGCCGGTCTTCAGCCGTTCCTGCCTCCTCTTCTACAGCAACTGCAGCAGCTTCCATGCGGGGGGGTGGTTCTTTATTTCGGGGCTCAGTGACGAAATCACCCCGGCGGAATGCCAGGAATTCCTGATCTTGGTCCGCGTCACAGCTTGCAACCTCCTCGGCCCTCAAAATCTCTTTCTTCTCTGCTAGAGCCTTCACGAGGGGCCACTCCGGGAGGTGCGTTAAAGCTTGATAGTAGGCCTCCTCCACCCCGGCCACGGTATTATAGTCATACCCAAACTCTGGACGATATACGTCCACGTTCGGGTAGACTTCTTTGATCTGCTCCAACAACACCGATCGCGTGGCCGTGTCCCCGACAACAACGAAGTTGGTCTGAAAGTCGAGAAACGTGCTCGTTTGGAACAACTTCTCGGCAAACGCTTTTAGCGTTGCCTCTTGACCTTCGACGATTGCCGCTTCTCGGACATTCATCTCTGCCCGCAGTTGAGCCATTTCTCCACGGAGGGCCCCGGCTTCCGCCTCCACCTCGCGCAGTCGCGCAACTTCATTCTCCACCAAAGACGCCCTCTTGCGCGCTTCGGCCAGATCATGTGTTAATTTGTCGTTGCGCGCGCGCAGATCCCTTGCCACCGCGGCCAGCTCTTCTTTGGCCTCCTTCTCGCTTTTCCGGCCACGCTCCATAATCCCCCGCGCCAAGTGCAAAAGCTCCTCGGCGTCCGCTCCCTCCAACCCCAGCAGACTTGGGGGCCCTTGCTCCTTCAAAAAAAAAAAACAAACAAACAAAACACAGGAATCAGTACTGGTAGTGTACACTTCATTTGCGCAAACAGCAACTCACAGGGCATGTCATGATTAGCTCTACCTCAACGCTTTCCCATATGCAGAGTTTTTTGGCTGCCGCCGGCGGTGTCCCGGAGGGTTCCGACCTCCTTTTAACTCCGGGGGTTGACCCCGCCATCACCACTTGCTCCTCCAGCCCAGCAGATGGTCTTGGACTGGGTGACATCTTCCCCCGGGGAGACACTTCAGCCGTTTTCCCTTTCTTCTTAGCTGCAGCAGCCACAGCGGGGCTTCCAGCCGGCTCCTTTCCGAAGCGTCCCACTGCATACAGAAATTGGAGTTAGTCCTGCACAAGACAACAATTTTGCACTAAGAACTCCTACCCTCCTCGGCAACCCCGGTTCCCAACTCTTGACCCCGGGCGGACATCCCCTCCGCATCGCCCGAGTAGTATGGGCTCAATCCCGCCTCCTCCAGCTCCGCCTCGGTGCAAAGGGTTTTGAAAGTCCCCACTGCACGGAATATGTCCACCACCTCAGCCTCCGGGTCCCCCATCGGGGCAGTATCCAGCACCTCCTCCCTTCTCCACCTCGGGAGGGTCACTCCGGTCTTCACGAAGATGAACTTCTCCTTCCACCCCTCCACCTTACTAGGGTTTTGTACTTTGAAACCACCTCGTGCTCGGGGGCTGAAGGAGTACCACCCTTTGGATTTCCCGAATGCTTTTAGTTGGTAAAAATACCTAAACAGCTCTACAGTTGGTTTCACCCCGGCATTCTTACATACCACGGTGAACCCGACTACTTGCCTTATGGCATTTGGCGCTAATTGGCTAAGGGCAATATTATAATATCTCAGCAGCAGGAGAACAATGTCCCAAAGGGGGAATCTCAAACCTATCCTCAGGGGGTCTATATATACGCCGATGAAGCCCTTCGGCGGGAAACAGGCCCTATCGCCGGGTTCCGGGACTATGTATTCTAAGTTAAATGGGAAATAGAAGGAGGGAATTAAGGATTCTATCTGCACCCACGTCACCCGCGGCACTACAGTGGACACTTCGAAGTCATTCTCCGTACATTCATAAAAATCGACGACCCTGATGTTGGTTTCCATGCCATCGGCTCTTTCCACTGTCCTAATTTCACTCCTCTCTGGAATAAAGAAGCGTAGGGGTGGTACATCTAATGGAGACCCCTCGGTCCCTACTTCCCTAATAGAAGAAGAAGATGATGAAGAAGGCATACTTACTTGGTTTGTATTTGCGATGAATCACAAGAGCACAGAATTCTCCTTTTTTCCCGCTTTCTGTAACTTGCAAATCGCAATGAGGAAGATGAAGTATACTGTGCCATTATTCAAAATATATACTCGTGGAAATAACGGTCTAGATATGGCCTTTTCAAATTCTGTGTTTCAGATTTGAACGTGCTGGACACGCGCCTTACAGTTCCCAAGGCGCGTGGGGAACAGGCTCATTGGAAATTACAAAGCGTGTCACTTCACATCTCTCTCTCTCATGATGGCGCTGCCAGTCACATCAACCTCATTCTTGGCCAGGAAGTTTTGGGAAGCTCTCCGGTGCCCCCTTCACCTCGGCCAGATTACTGTTCTCTTCCGTTGCACTTTATTGCCTTCGGGGTGCTTTAGTTCGGCTCTGGTCAGTTTCCTTCTTCCGGGGGGTTTCCCCATAGAGCGGGCCCTCGCCACCACCTCGGGATCATTCAGTCCGGTTCGTTTTGGTCCCCGCGGACCCCGCCGCGGTCTCAGCAAATTCTCGGCTCCCCAAAACACTTCATCTCACAAGTGACAACAGCTCATCTTGCTTACTGTTCCACCCTGCTCATAACCGTAGCTCCTTCCTCGCTCCGGCTGGGGAGGGGGCATCTGATAGGTATGGCCCAGTAACTTCGGGTCGGATTGACACCCCGGGCCAGATCAACCCGACCCGGGCAACTGGGCCCAGAAGGATAAGCCCAACAACCGACCCAGAAACGTACCGGCCTAGAGGCGTGGCCCAATAGCGTGGCCCAATTGCGGCGTACCCCACGCTCTTGGCCCACGATCTGCTCCCAACTTTCATGCAACGGTAATAGGCGCGATTGTAGGGAGTTGGTTAGGATTTTGAGTTGAGTAGTATAAGCTGGAGAATTGTACTCAGGATTAGGGTTCGCTTTTTGTATTCTGAAACAGCTACGTGTAATTTCAAAAGGATATTGAAGAAAACACCTCGGCAGGTGATATTTTCAGCCCGTGGACGTAGATCTCCGGATCGAACCACGTATATCCTGTGTTCTTTAAATTTCTTGCATTAATTTACGTTGCGAAGAGGGGTTTTACGTTCGGAATTTATTTGATAACCGGATTGCGCTTTATCAATATTTGATCAAAATATATAGTAAGTTAACATGCAATAATGTTTAATAGAATTTAGGTAATATAAAGTTTGACTTCTTTGTTATAATAACAGATTCAAAACTCTTATTTTGGGATGGAAGAAGTAATAAACTTTATTTATTATTGAATATAAACTATGCATGATTTACAAATCTATTATTTTATATTGTCCGTATTTATATTCTTATGTCAAGACCGATTTCTTTATTACAATAATATGTTTTATTAGTGCATAATATAAAAAACTCTTATCATTAGATCTATTTTGTTTTTTTTTTATAAAAGTGATACAAAGTAGTAAGATAAAAAGAATAAAAATATTTTACTGAATTTACAATAATATCTTAAAATTCAATTGAGTGAAGAATGTTGTAAATTACCGCTATTTTTCATAAATATTCTACATCACAATTCATTTAAGAAAAGTAAGCAATCAATAATATTAACTAAATATTTTGTATATAATAGAAAGTAATTATAAATAATATCGTAATGTTGTGTGACTTATTTCTCTAAAAAATAACAAATATTTTTATTAGGTAACTTTTTCATAAGCGTTTATGTATTAATTTTACTAAAGAAAATAAGTACAATATTATATCTGTTGAGGAAATAAGGTGTTACAGAAAGTATTGAAACACTTTCTGCAACACATTATTTCTAAAGTTTATTTTTTATTTTGTCTTACTAATCTTTTTTGTATTTTATTGTTCTATATTCATAATTTAATTATTGTCAGTTTTTACTATCTAGAATCATGGAGAAATTATTTTCTTAAATAACTTCCAATGGAAGTTTTTATCCAAAAGATAAACTTCCAAGGTAAGTTATTATCCAAAAGTAACTCCCTATCCTTTATTCTATAAGTATAAATTCGTCTCTCTCTCTTTCCCTATCCACGTTTTTTTCTCTCTTCTATGAGGATAAGATCATGAGGAAGTTATATTTCAAATATGACTTCCTTATCCATTGATCTTCTTCCCTCCATTTCTCTTTCTCTCTCTCTCCCACGTTTTTCTCACTCATTGTAACTGTTATAAAGGTGTGGAAATCTATAAATACAAGTTCCCACGAAGATAGAAAAAAACTACTCCGTCAAGGTTCCTGCGTCATATCAAAGTGTTACAGCACCTGCAACAACACCTCAAGTTGCACACACACTCCCACTTTTCTTTGTGGGTTGTGTGATCCTTATGTCCGGATTTTTTGTTTGTGTGTATGTAATTTAGTTTTAGGGATAGATCAGTGGTGATTTTTCTTTTCATCTTGGTCTATGTAATTTTGGGATGTATCGGCAATGAACTCTTTTGGTTGAGTAATAAAGTTTGACTCAAGCTTTTGAATTGCTTGAGATTAAACTTATTTCGTCTGTTCTTTGTTAGTTTTTTGTTGTGTTTGTTTGTTTCCGCCGTTGTTTGTGTGCTCTGCTATTTTTTGCACAAACGAACCCAAGATGTTGCAGAACATGTTGCAACACCTTGCGCAACGCTTCGTCTTCTACCCGGGATCAGATTCTTACAATATCTTTTGATATTATCAATTTACATAATTGTTTTAATAAAATACATTAATCATGACATGAGTATCACTTAAAACACACACACACACAAACACACACACACACACACACACATATATATATGATTAGTTTGTTAAATTACAGAAAAAACTAATAGATAAATTTCTATGATGATTTTAATTTATCTTCGTGTAAAAATAAATATTATAATAAAAAATAGAATATTTAATACTTAAGACAACTTTCATATGATATTAGTGTAGTTCATGTTTATGAGATTATTTGATAAAAACTAATGTTTATTTTTTCTTACGAAAAAAATTATAAACTTGAAATTAAATTCAGCTCTATGACTAAATTTTTTAACTTCAAATATCTATAAAATAATTGAATATCAAACATGAGAAAAATCTTAAAATCATCTTTCATTTTTTCCCCATAAATGAATTATCACTTGATTTTCACTATTTGATATTTCTTCTAAGATTTAAATTTGATTAATTCTAGCATGTTGTAAATATATGTTTACGTGATTGATAGCGGTTACATAGGTATCAATAATTGATACGACCAACTATGTTAAATTATATATAATGTTTCAGCTCAATAAGTGATACTTCCTCCGTCCCATGGGAGTTTGCACTTATTAGGTTGCACAAATATTAAAAAAAAAAGTTATTTTTTTCTTTTTGGTTGATTTTTTCAAATGTGGAGATTGATGTGAAGATTTTGAGGGTGGAGATTGTGAGAGAAATTCCTTTTTAAGGGTGTGCAAATTGGTGTAGGACGTACCATTAAGGAAAGTGTGCAAATTCGGGTGGATGGAGGTAGTATTAGAGTTAGTAACATGAAGATGGTCATAAGTTACAAATAGTTATTAAGTCATTTGAAATTGATCAACCATCATGATAAACAATTACATGTTACTTCTAATAGAACGACACAAGTATTACTTCGTTCTCATTTATTTTTTGTAGTAATTATAATAAAAAGATATCGAGTACGTATTTCTAGTACGGAATAAAAGTAAACATATGAGAAGAATTTTTCTAAAAGATTAACTATAACAAATTAAATATATCCACTCCAATAAAATATATATCCAAATTGTATCTCCATCACTACCACGTTTTTTGAGAAAATAAAATATCATAAATTGCTGGAATCAGTCAGCACTGATTGATAAGAAGACATTGTCAATATAATATAAATAGATACAAAATGATTGAAGCACAAAACTAATAGATCTAAAACTATACATATCAAAATATAATAAATCAAACAAATCTTTATTGTGCTGAACAAATCGCGTATCAAAATACTTAATCTCGATCTCGAATTTGTCACCGATCTTTTGATAAAAGCCCCAAGAAATGAGCAAATCAATGTTGAAAAGCACAATGATGATTGAATTTTTAAAACAAACACATGGAAAAGCACGAATAACGGATCTCCCATTATTTCAGGAGGGTAATACTCCCACTTATTGAGGGTAGACGAAGACTCCCATGAAGGATGATGAAGAGAAAAAAAAATGCAAATTGAAGGTGAAACATTCCCCCATTCTCCCATTAGATTGTACTACCTCCATCCTGGCTTATTTGTACACTTTTCATTTTCAGTCGTCCCATCTTATTTTGCACACTCTTAAAAAAAAAACTTTTCCTATAATCTCCACCCTGAAAATCTCAACTCTCAATCTCCACCTTTAAAAAAGTAAAAGTAAAAGCAAAATCTGTTTTTTCTTAACATCCGTACCCGATCACCTGTGCAAAATAAGCTGGGACGAAGGGAGTAGTTTTTTTTTTTTTTTTTTTTTTTTTTGGGTTTTTGGTTTATAGGTGGTAACCAAAATGAATTGATTTTAAAGATCCATATCACAATTAAAAATTGGAGCAAAGATGAGTGATTTATTTTGTGGAATTAAGCCCTGATAAAATTAGCTTCATTTCAGTGTTTCCTAATAAGTATGAGGTTTGATCATTTTATAATATTATTAAGTGATTAATGAAAATGTAATTATTATTGTAGATAGAATGACCTAATTGATTGATGGTCGATCAGAGGTAGCCAATGAGTGTGTGAGAGTGTGGCTAATGAAGGCGCAAAAACAGGTCATTGTCTCCTTCAATCAACCCCACTTCTCTGACGTCTTCAAGTTCGTTCCTTATGTGACTCTTTCTTGGTCACTTATGGACTACTTTCCATCTTCTGTAGTGATTATCTTGTCTCAATCGTCTCCTACGTATAACATCATATCATTTTAGTTTAACATTTAAAATTTAAAATCAAATTGATGTCCCAAAATAACGTAGTATTAGGTGTAGAACACGCTTAAAACACTAAGTAGAGCAGACCTGAATTGACTAATTATAAGCCATGTTTTTATTAATGGAATCTGACTCGTGATTCCAAAAACAGTGATAGAAAAGCAGAGTTTAAAATATGCGGCTTAGAAGCTTTTATTTAGTTATGGCTCATGTGACAGGTAATTTTCATGATACGTTGAATTTTATATTACAATAATTCCAACAACTTATGCATTTAACCACTATTTCAAACCTAGATTATGTCACTTCAGCAAGATGTGCATATAAATATTGAGGCCCAGACAAAAATGGAACGATTGATGTTTTCCTGTATTCCCACAGTGATATTGCCATGCCTTTTGCAACTGGAAATGTTAAACTGGATCTTCTAATACCTACCTTCATCGGTTTGAAATACAAGAGACATCGCTGAATGCAGTCGTAAAAAACATGTTTTGCTACTCTGTGATGAAAAAATATTGGTGTGACCACTTTTTATTTTTAACAACTTAAACCGTATTTGCACAGTGTAGTGGCTGGCTAGTGTAGTAACTAGAAAGATTGTATTCCACAAAGATTGATAATGATGCCTAACCAAAATACAATAATTAGAATAGTACTGATATATCTAGTCTATCGAATGGTGTTATTGTGATATTTCTAACTAATCTGATTCAAGCCTGCCCTATAGCAAGATATATTATTAAAAGCAGATAATATATTAAAGCAAATTGAACGTTGGTCGATTAGATTCATATAATAAAATTATTTTGGAATCTAACTAATAAGTGAAATCAAAGATACTCATCATAATTCACACATTCTTATATTTTTTAGACTTCGCTATGTATATCTCAAAAGATGGAGCCACTTCAAGGCCCCAAGGGGGCGGGGGATAGTCGCCCCAGAAATTTTAAATATTTTTAGGGATATATAAGTAAATCTACATTTCTATCATGAAAATATAAATATTTCCTATGCGTTCAGTCATTATAAAGCATATTGTGGCTTAGTGGAAAAGAGTTGGTATCAATTCTCTTTGACAGCAAATGTTGGCCATTTTTTACTTAATTTATTAAGTTAGTTTCAACGTTTTTTGTGTCTATTTCTTAAATTCTTCAACTTGGTATATATGCTATTGGCACCTTTTTCTATATTTCTGTATAATTTTTAGCTAATTATATTTGTATATATTAATATAATATTTTAAGACCTTATTTTGTAAATGGGCTTATTCTAAAAGAATTTTTTTGCTCAATTATATCTCACTTATTAAAAAATTAAGTAGACTTTTTAACTTGACATATATGTTGTTGCACATTTTTCTGTACTTGTGTATGATCTTTAGCAAATTATATTTGTATATATTAATATAATATTTTGAGGCCTTATTTATAAATGGTCTCATTTTAAAAGACAATTTTTGTTTGCTAATTAAAATAATAAAAGAGCGTTATTGCTCAACTATATAGTTTGTTTCTTAAATTTTTACATTGTTTAAAAGAAGTGTATTTATTGAATGATCTTAAAAAATTGAAGAAAAAAGTTTTCATGTATCTTTGTAACATGAAGTTTATTTAGATAGAACAAAGCTATATTTACATATTCCGGAAATGAAAATTAAATACAACTTTCCTTAACCACTAAATTATTCTTCTAAATTTACTTTATATATTTTTTTTTGACTTAGTATTTTATTATTTTAGTTAAAGAACTAGTTTATATTATTTTGATCATATTCGTAAACACATTTCTTTTTCTAAAATCATGAATACAAGAGTTTTTACTAATTCTATGTTGTTAGTTGGGCTCCCTTTCGTCACTATGTATCTCAATCCTCCTTCCGATGCGATTGATGTGTAGATTATATATAACAAACCAACATTCCAGTTAAACTCGTTTGTACAACTCCTAATCGTGTCTAAGAAATAATCCCATACTTCATTTCAACCTTTCGGTCTGTTGAATGATTCTGTTGTGTGTTGCTTGTTCATCCATGTCCTCAATTCCCCAGTTTCGGTCATAAACTCGTGAGTGCTAATATTTGGCGATCAAGCTAATCTAACATCAATCAGACCTCATCACAATAAAATAATAATGTACGAAATGAAAATTATTAAGAATAAAAATATCATAGTTTACATCGTAATCGGAACCTACTTTCTAAAACCCTAAAACATATACAATTAATCCACAATAAAACTAATCAAAATAGTAGAAACAAAAGAAAATATTGTACAAAAATAATAAATTAAAAATTACTAAACCAAAGAGTTGATAGTGTGGCGGCATGTTCCTCCTAGATACTTCGCAGCTACCCCTTATCTCCCCCACTTTTCTACTCTATTTTTCCTCCCTCATAGACTGTTTCTTTCTTGTACAAACTCATATTACAAGTATAGATTATGATATCCTATGTATTAGAGCCTCGTGGTATTCACACGAAAGCATTGGACTAACAACTAGGATGAAAATGGGACTTAGGATGAAAAACGATCGAGAGTTGGTGAAACACGGCTCAACCAAGCACCTGCGCAACTCGGTCAACTGGTGGTGTGGTGTCACCCAGCTTGGTTGAGCTAGTGCTCGCTCGATTGAGTGATAGTGTATCTGTCAGTTTGTAAGTTTTCTTCTTCGGTTTGGGCTAGTTCATGTCCATTCTCGAGCCCAATCATTTTGTTGGTCTCAAGTGGTAAAGGTTTAGGGGAGGGGTGGTTGAATAAACCTCTAACTTGGTCTTTCTTTTTAAATACTTTGAGCAGTAGCGTAGTGGCGTGTTCCTCCCAGATACTCTACAACTACTCCTTCTCCCCCCGACTCTTCTACTCTACTTTTTCTCCCTCACAGACTGTTTCTTTTTCTTGTATAAACTGATAATACAATTATAGAATATGATATATTATGTATTAGAGCCTCGTAGTATTTGCAAGAGTGCACTAGACTAACAACAAGGGTGAAAATATGATTTAGGATGAAAAATGATTGAGAGTTGATGGTATACGGCTCGACCAAGCACCTGCGCAGCTTGGTCAAGTGGTGGTGTGGTGTCACCTAGCTTGGTTGAGCCAATGCTCACTCGGTCGAGTGATGATTGTATGTGTCAATTTGCAAGTTTTCTTCTTCGTTTTGGGCTGGTTCAAGTCGAGCCCAGTTACTTTTGCTGGTCCCAAGTGGTATAGGTTTAGGGGGTGAATAAACCTCTAACTCGATTTTTAAATACTTTGAGCAATAGTTTGTTGCTTACTAAAAGAAACTTGTTCTTACAGCAAAGTTTTTACAATAAGTTAACTTAAGGCAGTAGGCACGAAGCAGACTGATCTTAGGTTACTTATAGTAAGCAATACTTAGGCAAAGTTTTATGCAGCGGAATATTATGCAAATCTATTCTTTTTACAAATTAATGCAGTATGTAAGTAGTATGCCAGCAATAGTAAGTAAAAGCAATATAAAAGTAGACACAAAGTTTATAATAGTTCGAAGGTGAGGGTAATCCTTCTGCGTCCACTGTTCCCTCACACAGGGAAAATTCACTAAGTTGTTCACAAAGTACAAACTTAGCTACGCCGAAGTTTAAGTCCAACTTAGCTCCTTGCAATAATTTTTGCCTATCCTCAGAAGGCTACTCCTCTACTATACACACGTTCCTCAGAATACCTAGTCTACTTTGAATCCCGAATTTAAACGAAGACTCCCCATTCAGAAAACCGCTCATAAGATGGATTAATGAAAGTTTTTCTTCAACTTCTGATAGCTGCCACTAAACTTGAATATCAGTTGAGATGTGGACAAGCTTCCTGGTTTGAGAAGGATTAGGACCGATGGAAAGCTTGAGAGCCAGCTTGACTTTAGAATTTGGTTGCAACTTGAATCTTCACTTGAATACCCTTGCTGCTTGCTATTTTTCTCTTGTTTACCTTGCACAAAACACTTGAAAGATTATCAGAGTGTTGTATGAGTTGAAGCTTTGAATAGGATGCTTGAGTACTTTGATGCAAAGTAATTTCAAAATTTTGGTGTTTCAGTAACCTCTGCTTCGTCCTCCATCTCCTTCTACTTATAAGAATTGGGATATATTCTAGTTGAAGAGTGAGAAAATAATCCCTTTGATAATGCTCCTTGTACGACTTTAGAGCATTTGTCCTTTCTGGGTTTTGGCAAAGAGTGGCAGCGGCTTGTTGTCAGTTTCCAGTATTGTTGTTGCTTCATGTTAGGTAACATGTCCCCACATAATTGGATAGTCAGCACAAGATATTAACCTAGTCTCTACTGCCTACATTTTTTAAATCGATCCCTTGACTTTTGAATTTGACCTTGTCACTTTGGACATGACTGCTACTTGCTTGTTGGGTGTACCTTCCTTGCTGCAAGCAATGTTGTATGCTGGATTGGCATAAGCAACCAAACTGTGTTCTAGCTGCAATTTCTCTTTCCTTACTGTTTCCTTGGACTTCCTTGTTGCATGTAACCTTAATGTTCTTGATGCATGCTTGTTGTGACTTAGCCTAGGTAGTACCAGCTCTTATCTATTACAAAGAGTAAAGAATTCATAGGAGCACTAGTTCTTATCTTACAATTAGAGATTTTGTCATCATCAAAACTAAACATAATTTTTTTAACAATATTCCCCTTTATGATAATATCGGAACTCTTGAGTAATAAAATACTTAAATTCACTCAACAACAAAGTCTTAGTACAAAAACAGTTATTCATCAAAAGGTACATATATGCACTAGGTATGATGCAAGATTACGAGTTGTAATCATTTGGCAAAATAATAACTATTATATTAAATATTCTAATGATTACAGTTTTCAGATACATACCAAATAACAACAATCTTACATCAAGAGCACAAAGAGGTGTAAATGCTTTTTTACCTAGCATTTATGTAGGTGCAGATGACCATTTCTCCAGTGACGTTTAATAAAATGTTGCTTGGCATACTTTTTGGCTCTTCCTCTTGGCTGTCTTCATCTCTCAGATCCTTACTCTTCCTGGATCTATCAGGATCATTCTCATTGTATCTCCACCATCACTGTACATGATATGTTCGAAGTTTCTGTAGGTAAGTTTCACTTCTGGAGTTAGATCTTCCATCAGCCACCATTTATCACAAGGGAAAATCTTGTAGTGATTCCATTTCGCTCCACTAAGCTCAATCTGGAATGAAAGTCTACCAGCGTGTAAATCCTTCGACTATGCACTCAACTTATCTCCAGTTGATCCTTCGGTATCTCTTTACTTTCCTTCATCTAGTAGGTACTCAAAGTATCCGAAAATTTCATCCATTTTCCACTAATCAATCTCATCTTTTGAAGGATTTATCCTTATTGAGATTTGGAATGCACGAAGCCAATCTTAGTACTTCGAGACAATTGATAGGTTTGGAGTGACATCCTATCTTCTTTCTCTTGAGGTGGCAGACTGCTTTCTATGAACACGTTGATCAGGGGACATGCCTATAGTAAGATAGATTTCATGGAGTTCAACATTTTCTTTCTCGATTATATTATGCACTCTTGATGCTGATCTTCCAAGGATCTTTCAAACTCTTGATGTTCGTGAGATTTCCATTCTCTCATTTTTTCCTTGGTCTCTTGTTCCTGCCTCAAATGTTCAGCAATGAACCATTCTTGTTGTTCCCTTTGTTGTTGTTCAGCGTGCCTTGCCCTTGCGTCTTCTCCCCTCTTTTTAACATCATCGATATTAATTCCAGTATACACTTCTAGTATCCTCTGGATATTATCCAATATTGCTTAGTCTCCAGCCTTCTCCCACCGTAGTAGGGAGATTTATTCTTTCAAGGACTGTAAGTCGTCCTTCTGCTCTTTTAGCTCGTCCTTCATCCCAGATGCGAGGCTAGTAACTTTTCCATTTATATAGCTATTGAACTTCAAGACAAGTTCCTCTATCCACTTACTGTATGTTCATGCTTCATTCACAAACTGGTTTTTCAGGTCTCTGATGCTCTTTGGAAGTAATGTTACAGCTTCACAAACCAATCCAAGAGCTTTGATTGTCCCAGAAGCATTGTTTTCCATTACCTTGCGTATATGTTGTACCGATTGCCTAGTAGCTAAAATTGTACGCTCGAATCTTTCCATCACTTTCTGCATTGTGGCCAACGTTTGCAGATTTAGGTTTACATGGGATTTCCTAATCCTCATGATAACCTCGTTTTCACACTATGAGACTTCTCCTCTCATCTCTTTTATCATTTTTCTGTATTCTAGGCCACAACAGAAAGGTGCCTTAGGTGCTTTCGTGAATGAAACTCCTCAGGAGGACTTGAACGAATTCTCCCTCGGATTTCACTAGAGTCTGAACTGCTTTCAGTTGAGGTTAATGGGGAAAGAGATTTATAACGTTGAGTTTCTCCACGTTCCCTTGTGCTCCTACAGCAGTCTTCGTAGTTTGTTCATGAGCTGGTTCAGTAGGTGCACCATCAGTAATGGCCTGCTCACGTTATTGCACATGTTCATCTGGTTTTTTGTTCCCCTTCAACTGGTCCAGTGTGCTGGTTGGTAGCTTGAGTAGGCATTCCAATATCTACTCCATCATCTGACATGCCTTGAGTCTCAACTTCATTTGCATTAGTACAAACAACATCTGCTGGCTCTTTGATCAAACCTTCTTGTGTCTTCCTTGGTTGAGCCATTACATTGTCTGTTAATTCTACATCAGTACAAGTAGCATCTACTTGTTCCATAGCCAGACTTCTTTGCACGGCTTGATTTGCTGCTTCGTTTGTTGAACTTGCTTCAGTACAAGTAGCATCACCCTTCTCCGTCGCCATAGCTTCTTCCATTTCTTCCTGCTCCATAAGGCTTCCACGGACTCTAGCCTTTCTTTAGTAGTAGGTTATCTTCTAGCTAAGAGTGTCCATGGCTTCTTCACTTCCTGGATTAGTTTCAATGTACTCATCTTCCAACATGTAGTCTTCCACCTCATCTGTGCTTGCTCTGGAAGGAGTATGTATTTTTTATTTTTTAGAAGAAGGAGTATGTATTGGAGTGTCCCCATGATCCAAAAGTTGTTCTTCATCATTTTTTCAAGTGTCTATGAGTCTGGAGTGCCGTCAATGATAATCACCTCATTAGCAGTATGAACTGGGTTTGCAAGAGAAGGAGTAGCAACTTCAGCAGGGTTACTTGGTGTTTGTTCCTGCTCCTCTCCTACTTCAGGTGCTTGTTGCATTTGTGAAGTAGTCTCTTCATCTCCTACTACTTCCTTCACCCCACCCTGTGTACTTCTTAATGCATGTACACTCAATGATTGACAGATGGAAACTGCATTGTCTATTGCAACCTCACTTACAGTAGGTTCATCGGTGATTTGTGAAGTGCTTTTTGCCTTTCTACTACCACTTCATCAATAACAGATTTATTGGCAATTGCAGAGTCTGCCTCAGCTACTTGTTCCTCATTTCTATTAGCTTTATGGGCACTTTGAGTGGCTGCTGCAGCCTTGTCTACTGTATCCTCCCTTATAGTAGATTCACCAGCTTCCTACCTTGTTCTGGATACAACATATAGTGGAATTTGATCTTTCTCAGAACTTTCTGCAGTAGCTAGCTATTCAACTGTAAAATTGTTAGAAGGTTGTTGCGACGAGTTTCCTGGTCCACTAACTACTGGAACCTCATGTCTCCCGATGAGCCCTCTTTGCTAAGCTTTTCGAAGCTGCTTTTATTCATTAGTTTCATCGTCACCATTGGAATCATTGTCATCATGAGGGCACTTCAAGGTTGCCTTCTCTAGCAAGCACACCCTTTTGTAGCCCTTGATGCGATCACCAAAGACCCTAGAGTTCAATTCAACTATATATTCACACAAAGCCCAGGAGGTGACCCATTTTTCATCCTCACCCCATTCAGGCCAATCCAGAATGGTAGGGTACAACCTTACCCTATTTGTACGTCATCTGTTGTACCTTTCCATCTCCTCCTTTAAGAGATCCTTGATGAGCGATCATCTGTTTGTTGGGGAGGGGAAACATTTTGGTCGGCAGCAAGTCCAAGTTCATCTCCTGCTTCACATTGTTCACCCCCTACTTAGCGAGGTTCGACCGCTGGCTGTGAAGTATGCTAAGGGTTGCTTGATGGTGCCTCAATGGGAATCGGTGATAGTTGGGGCCTATTTGAGGCTTCTTCTACTGCCTCTTCTTGGTGTGTTGAGGTAACATGGGGTGACTGTTGGCTTAGAGGCTAGATAGAGAGAACAACATAGGATTCAAGAGCTGTGCAACCTTGATCCTGCATTACGTGTACTGACTGAAGATCATGTGAAGCAGACATGGTGATGAGTGTGTTATCTCAAGCTCATCAAATAGTTACCTGATAGTGATTTTCTTGAGATGGGCCCTGACTAACCTCCTTCTCTTCTTCTGTAGAGGTTGCTCTTCAACACTATTCTCTTCCACTTTCTCTTCTTCTACAATCATAGAAGAAATGGTTGATTCCTTTAAAATTCTGAACCGTTGAGATCGCTTCTTGGATCGGGGCTTTAGAAAGATGGCCTTATTTTTGTTGGCCACGGCAGTAGACACTTGGGTGACCCTACCCTCATCTTCATATCTCTTCTTGGTACCTTCCCTTGTACCACCAATCCACTTGCCCTTCCCAAGCTCCACACCTCCAGTAAACTGTATAGAACGTAGTTGAGCACGATTATTTAGCACTTGCGGCCCTTCATGTTAGTGACCTGCTCCACTAGACGGGTAAAGAGAAATAGTCGTCAGTTCGCTGGTTCCTCCTTACACACAGTGATCACTAAGCAAAATCAGGGACCTGTACACTCATCATAACTCCCAGTCTTGCACTATATGCTCCGGCTAAATATATCATGCATATACTCAAACTCTGGGAGAAAAGTGACCTCGGCACAGGATTCATGCACATTCACCTCTTGCTGGTCACCTGTAAAGCCCTTCCAGCATTCCAGTTGTGAATCCCCACCATAGATCTTTAGCTGCGACGGAGTCAATCCTTCCTCCAGTATATTATAGATCTTGGCGGGGGTAGGAAATGTGATTTCAACACTACTTCCTCTAACTTCTCATGTGATGGCAGGTTGTTCACCCTTCTCGTCTCAGGTAACCTTTTCAGTAGAGTAAAAATGCGCTACCATATTTTCTTAGTATCTTGGTAGGTGAGCAACAAGAAAAAAGGTCAAATGATTCGACGTTAACTTGTGTCGTACCGTCTCTATCAATTGAGATCCTTTATTTCTCTTCATCCGTGTCTGAAGAGACTCAAGAGAAGCAAGACATCCCTATATAAAATAGGATATTTCTTTATTAGAGAGGATTTCTAAGTCGCCATTGCAGCTTGTTTGAGAAAAAAATTCGATGAACACAGAAAAATGGATCTTTAGGGCTTCTTCTCAAGAAGATATGATCAGAGTTTCTCGAGAAGATATGATCGGAAAGTCTTTTCAAACCTTCTAAGTTTAGGTATTTATATCTGAAAAACTGTAGGTAATTCGAACAACTCTTGGTTCATTTGATGAGAAATCTGTGCGGTTTGAACGGCTCAAATTCGTTGATGGAAAACTGAATTTGAATTAGTGGATGGGATTTAATGGGTGCATTCGTCAAATACAAAACCATCATAATTGCCTATGTGGAAAGACAACTTGGTGTAGTAAATGATGTGCATAATAAATGAGGTGAAATAAAGGAATGTTTTCCCGCTTTAAAAACTAAAAAGTTTTTAAGGTTCAGCACACTAAATGCTACGAGGAAATATATATGTCGTAGTAAGTATGCAGTAAGCTTTAAATAATAGAGACATTAAATATTCGCAGTATTTGTGTCATAGTGAAGTTACAATAGTAAGCTTCAGCGAAACACCGTATTTTAGCTTACTATGTTTGTCCGAACTGCATTTCCTACTGTAGTCATCTTCGTGAATCACCACGAGTCGTCTACTACCATTCTGCTTACAACAATTCTTCCTTATAGTATGCAACGAATCACCATGAAATAATTACATCATTCTCCCTTGCTCCAGTTGGGCTACAGTAACCTTTCAATTGATTGTTTTAAAGTATGTTTCCATGCTTTCACCAGCGACATACTTTCCTACAGGGGTTATCCTATATAAGTAGCATCACTAATTCCTTCCTAAGAATATTGAAATGAGATTCACAAAGAGGTTTAGTGAATATATCAGCTAACTGTTTGTCTGTGGAAATCTCCACTTGCTTGACATCCTTCTTCTCCACATGATCGTAAATGAAGTGGTGTCTAACTTCTATATGCTTGGTCCGAGAATGAAATGGATTATGTGTGATAGAAATCACACTAGTGTCATCACACATTATCGGAGTTTTTCTTGCAAGTATCTCGTAGTCCTTCAACTCTTGTTGCATCCACAGTATTTGCGCATAGTAGCTTCCAACAGCGATGTATTATGCTTCTGTTGTAGACGTTGCGGTAGATTGAGGCTTTTTGCTAAACCATGAAACTAGTGTATTTCCAAGAACATGACAATTTCCACTCATGCTTCCGCGGTCAATCTTTGTAACCAGCGAAGTCCGTGTGTATCCTTTGAGTTCAAACCCTCCATCTCTTAGGTACTACGGCCCTACTCCAGTTGTGCCCTATAAATACCTCAGAATTCTCTATGATACTAGCATGTGAAGACTCCTCAGGTGCTTCCTGGTATCATGCAAAAACTCCTATAGCAAATAAAATGTCAGGTCTACTTGTTGTAAGATACAGAAGTGAGCCAATTAGTCTTCTGTATTATGTGATATCAGTCTTTCCATCTTCATCCTTGTGAAGTATGGTTGCAGTACTCATAGGAACACTTCTTGAGCATCTCCTGTGTGTACTTGACTTCATTGATGAAGACACCATCATCCAAATATCTTACCTGGAATGCAAGAAAGAAGTTTAACTCTCACATTATGCTCATCTCGAACTTCCTTTGAATTGGCTGGGAGAACTTCTTGCATAGTTCTTTGTCAGTTGACCCAAAAATAATGTCTTCAACATAAATTTGGACTAACAATATACTATTTCCATCTTGGATCATAAATAAGGTTTTGTCTATAATACCTTTCTGGAATCTGCTTTGGACTAGAAACTGAGAGAGAGTATCATACCAAGCTCGAGGTGCTTGCTTGAGGTCAATTAGTGCCTTCTTTAGCTTGTAGACTCTATCACCAGTTGAATCATTGAACCCTGGTGGTTTCTCGACATAGACTTGTTCAGTTAGAAGTCCATTCAAGATTGCACTTTTCACACAAATCTGATATACAAAGAAGTTACTATGTACAACAAAGGTTTCCAAGCCTTGATTCACAGTAGCTTGTTGATATGCCTGTTATGATGTAGGTTCTGGTTTTGTAAACTCTGTTGTAGGATTTGCAAGTCCTTTGGCTGCTATAGTATCCTCTACAGTAGGCCCTTCCTCAACTAAAGATGGTTGCTCGATCTCCACATAAGGAACTGGTTCCTTATTCTTTTCCAACCTGATCTCTTCTACCCTTGTTGTAATCCCATCAATTCCTTTTGGGTTGCAGAAGGGTTCATCAAAGACCACGTGTGGCAAGTCTTCCACCATAAGTGTTCTCTTGTTGAACACTATAAATGATTTGCTTACAGAGAAGTGTCCCAAAATACTCCTTCATCTAATTTAGCATCAAAATCATTTAGATGTCCTTTCCGTTGTTCAGCACAAAACATCTACAACCAAAGACATGGAAGTATAATATGTTAGGCGCTCTTCCAGTCCACAGCTCGTATGGTGTCTTTTTCAGATCTTTGTTGATATTCTGTTCTATGTATAGCATGTTGTGTTGGTTACCTCTGCCCAAAATCTTTTAGGTAGTTGTGCTTCAACAATCATGGTCCTAGCAGCTTCTTGCTATGTTTTGTTTCTTCTATCTGCTACAACATTTTGCTGAGGAGTTCTTGCAGCTAAATATCATGATGAATTCGATTACTGCTACAGAAACTCTCTATGAACTTGTTACTGAATTTAGTACCTCGATCTGATTAGATCTTAACAATATTGAGACCTTTCCCATTTTGAATTCTCTTCATAAGGTCACGGAGCTTCTTCTAAGTATTAGATTTCTTAGCTAGGAACACAGTCCAAGTATATCTGGAGAAGTCATTCACTACTACTAATGAATACTTCATCTCGCTAAGATTCACTGGTTTAATGGGTCCAGAGAGGTCCATGTGTAGTAGATACATGAGCTTGTGAGATGACCTTACAGGATTTTCTTTGAAGGAATTTATGATTTGCTTGCCTTTGAAACATGCATAACACAAACTCTCCTTTATGTATGCTACATATGGTATCCCTCTTACTAACCCTTTGCATGACAGCTTGTTGATAATCTTGAAATTTAGATGACTCACCTTCTTGTGCCATAGCCAGCTGAATTCTGGAGTGCTTTTACCTAAGAAGCATGAGAGTTGACCTCCAATAGATTCCCAGACAACTAGATAGATGTTACCTTTTCTAGTGCCTATGAGCTTTATTTGGTTGGACCTTGCATCTCTTATCAAGCATCTCCATTGAATAAACTCCACAGAATGTCCTTGTCACATAATTGGCTTATGCTCATTAGATTATAATTTAAGCCTTCGACGAAGTAGACATCTGCAATGCTAACTTTGCCTTTAGAGAAAGTCCCAACACCTTTGGTGATGCCTTTGGCATTGTCTCCAAACAACACCTTGGATGCTTTGCAGTCTTTGAAATCCTAAGATCTCTTGTTGCATGTCATATGTCTAGCTTACTCATTTTCAATGTACTACTTATCAGGATGTCCATTAGGCAACTTGACCTGCAAAGTAATCAAGTAGACTTAGGTACCCATTGTTGAATGGGTCATCGGCAACTAGTCTATCTTGAAACTCACTCCTTATTGGAACACTGAGTAGCAAGTTGTTTTTCTAGGCCAGCATGCTTGATGTACACCTTGGAAAGTTTCTCTTTTTCTGATGTATGAAGAGCAGGTTGCTTCCTGGTCTGGAGTGGCTTAGGGTAGTTCCTCCTTGCCTTCTGTGGAAGCATTCGAGCGTCAATCTTAGTCTTCTGCTGGTTACTCCTAGGCTATTGTAGGAAGTTATTGCATGGAGTAGCCAAGGCCTGCTACATGTTGTTTCTTCCTACTGCACAGTTGCCTAGTGTGTTTTTAGAAATTGACTTCCTCGTGTCAAGTTTACAGCCTCATTCCGTTCTAGGTTTCCTATTGGGAATATTCTCCTTCGTTCTAGGTTTACCTTTACACTATTTGGGGAGTAGTTGTGTCTGTAACGTACTTTCTGCTGGAATATCAGCAGAAGTACTTGTTGCTTGACAGTTAGAAACTGTATTAGAGAATCCTATCCCTGTCAGGTGAGATAGGTTCCTCTGGACATCCAGTATCTCATCTAGGTTCCTAGATGACTTACTGAAAGACATGATGGTTGTTATCGGTTATTGTTCCTTCTCAGCCTCAAGGACAAGTGACATCTTCAGCTTACTTACTTTCTCTCGAAGATAACAACATTCATTTGCTTTAGCTATAAGGTTTTCAACCTCAACTATAAGTATTGCATTTTCTCCAAGAAACTGCATGTTCTCACCCTTCAGCTCTTCATATGATGGATTGACCAATTCAAAGTCAGCCATAATTTGCTTGAACAAAATGAGTTAGCTTTTCAGACTCAACATTCTCTTATCTTGAAGAGGTACTGGGAGAATCTACCTCTGCACGATCGTCAATCTCTTTTGTCATAAGACAAATGAGTGCTTCGCTGTCAGAATATAAAGAGTCGCTACATGTTGTAGAATCCCTTGAAGACAGTGGAACAACTTTGATGGCTTTTGTTCCACAAAGAGAGCCAGCCTTTTCTTGCATCCTTCTATCCCATATTTTCTTATGAACTTTCTCAAGATATTTGTACACTTTGGGATATGGACATTCCCTATCAAAGTGACCAGTCTTCCTTTAGTTGAAACAAAGATGTCCAGTTTCCTTGCTTATCCTTGGTGTTTCTGTAGGCCTAGTGTATTGGGGCTTGGATAGGTTGTCTCTGGGATGCTTCTTCATGAACAGTGTAAAATGTTTCATGAGTAAAGCCATCTCTTCAAGCGCTTGCTCCTCCTCAGCAATAACTTGAAGTTGCTGCTTTGGCACGATGGTGGTTACTGGACCACTTGGAGTTGCTAAGAGGGGCTGCTTGCTACTAGGGCTTTGGTAATAGCAGCACTCTCTTCTTCTTCTCTCTTTCTCCGATAAATATCATATTCAAAGGATTTGAGATCAGAGAAGAGTTCGTGAATGCTCTTCCTACCTGGCTTCTTTGAACTTCTCATCAGAGTAGTCTTTACATCCCAGTCCGATGTGAGAGCTCGTAGAAGCTTGGTGTTTATCTCCTGTTGGGAGTAGTCTTTCCCAACTGACACCAACTCATTCAGGATTGTTGTGTATCTAACATCTACATCGTTCAGAGACTCTCCATGTTTTGCCTTGAAGAGCTCGAAGTTTAGAGTTGCAGTAGCTACTCTATTCTAAAAAAAGTAAAGTTGAGCCTACACAACTTTCCTTCAACATGTCTCGAATGTCCTCGGCCATTTTGCATGCCTTGACCTTACTAAAGGTACCCTTGTCCAATGTGGCAAAAAGTACATTTTTGGCCAGATTGTCTAAGTTGGACCTTTTTCTATCATCAGCAGTCCATTCGATACATATCTTTTCCGCCATGGGAGGTGCAGGTTGACAAGCCACTTGGTTAGGAGTATTAATCTTCATCAATACTGGTGGACCTTCAACGATGACTGTCCACATCTCATCATGCATAGATGCCAAGTGCTTGCATCCTAATAGACCAGTCCTCATACTCCTCAAAAGAAAACAGAGTTGTAGCTGAAGAAGTTTCAACTCTTGTGGTTCTTTACTAGAAAACTATTTTGACTTTAAAAACGTGTTTTTTTACTAGAAATATAGCAGGGATCTGGGTTAACTACCGTAAATGATTGGTGTGTGAAACCAACTGCTCTGATACCAGTAGTTTGTTGCTACCTGAAAGAAACTTGTTCTTACATCAAAGTTTTTACAGTAAGTTAACTTAAGGCAGTAAGCACGAAGCAGACTGGTCTTAGGTTACTTAAAGTAACCAATGCTCAGGCAGAGTTTTATGCAGCGGAATACTATGCAAATCTGTTTTCTTACAAATTAATGCAGTATGTATAAGTAGTATGCCAACAACAGTAAGTAAAAGCAATATAAAAGTAGACACAAAGTTTATAGTGGTATGAAGGTAGGGGTAATCCTTCTGTGTCCACTCTTCCCCCACACAAGAAAAATTCACTAAGTTGTTCACACAGTACAAACTTAGCTACGCCTAAGTCTAAGTCCAACTTAGCTCCTTACAGTAGTTTTTGTCTATCCTCGGAATGCTACTCCTTTACTATGTACACGGTCCTCAGAGCACCTAGTCTACTTTGAATCTCGGATTCAAACGAAGACTCCCTAGTAAAAAAAACCACTCATATGATTGGTTAATGTAAGTTTTTCTTCAACTTCTGGTAGCTGCCACTAAATTTGAATATCAGTTGAGATGGGGGCAAGCTTCCTGGTTTAAGAAGGATTAGGACCGAGGCAAAGCTTGAGAGTTAGCTTGACTTTAGAATCTGGTTGCAACTTGAACCTTCACTTGAATACACTTGTTGCTTGCTATTTTGCTCTTGTTTACATTGCACAAAACACTTGAAACATTATCAGAGTATTGTATGCATTGGAGCTTTGAATAGAATGCTTGAGTGCTTTGATACAAAGTAATTTCAAAATTTTGATGTTTCGGTAGCCTCTGCTTCGTCCTCTATCTCCTTCTATTTATTGCAAATGGGAAATAATCCATTTGAAGAGTGAGAATATAATCCCATTGACATTTAATGCTCCTTGTACGACTTTAGAGCCATTTGCTCTTCCTTTAGAGTTTTGGTAAGAGTGGTTGCGACTTGTTGTCAGTGTCGGTGCTGCTTTTCTTTATGTAAGGTAATGTCTCCCCACATAATTGGGTAGTCAGTGCAAGGTTTGAACCTTGTTGATCCCCTAATTTTTTACTTTGACCTTGACCTTGACACTTTGTACATGACTACTGCTTGTTGGGTGTATGTTCCTTGCTGCAAGCAATATTGTATGCTGGATTGGCATAAGCAACCAAACTGCGCACGCTGCAGTTTTCTATCCTTAATGCTTCCTTGGACTTCCTTGCTTCACGTAACCTTGATGTTCTTGTTACGTGCTTATGGTGGCTTAGCGTAAGTAGCACTAGCCCTTATCTATTGCAAAGAGTACAAAATTCATGGGGGCACTAGTTCATACCTTACAATTAGAGATTTTGTCATCATCAAAACTAAACATAAATTTCCTAACAACTATATTTCTCCTTGTTTGGCTTTTTTCTTCACTTAATTCACCATTGGGAATTCACAATTAGTCCAATTAAGTAAAATTTTATATAAAAATCGCTACAAAATCATCATACACATGAAACCCACATGACGAATAAAAATATAAAGTAAACAAGCATTATTTCACATACTTCTATACTAGTTTTGTTATGTTGTTATGCCTAAAAGTAGGTAAAATACCAATGTTCATGGTGCTATATCAAATGACATGATTTTTATGATACCAAGGTGCAAAAGACACATTAAAACCCTTTGAATAAAAGGTAAATATTTGGCAATTAACTTTGCTATAAGTGTAGAGGCACCATGCTTTTGCATCTTGATAGAGCGGTCAACTACAAAGATATAGGAACAAAGACTCACTATAAAGAGGCAGGCTATTATGACTATCTAACAAATTGCAGTCATAAATAGAATAAGAACTCTGCTTAGTTATTAAAATCTATTCTTAATGGTTTAAGGAAGTTGTGAACACATATTATCTCATTTTAACTAGACTATTAATTTTGGTCTTAAAGTTTATTCACTGACTAAAATTACATATACTTCATCTGTGACTATGATGGTTAAAGCATCACAAGTTATAAAAGATGAGGAACTACCAAATTCTTAATATCCAATAGGACAATAATTAAAGTCACATAAGCTCAACATAAACCAAAGATCACTAAACATTGTTATATTTGAAAATAGGCATGTCAAGATTATCATTTGGAATCTAGCTATGGGAATGTAACTAAATGTTAGTTACAATAACTAATTAATACAAAAACAAACATATCTTAGAGAGATTAACGAGTCAATCTACTATAATATGTCACATATATCAGGTCACCAACAATAGACTTCCTTACACTAACTTATATAGGCCTTAACACGACTATCATAGTTATCCTTGGTGTGACATGATAATTTATATAAAAAAATATCTATATGATCATTCTTGCTTTGATCAAGCAAAAAAATGAGATAATTATCTGATACATTGTACATTATCAACCCTATTATTACTTCATTGTGACGTGTCTTCTGAAAAAACAAATACACTACATAAATCCCACACTGAATGATTATCATTTAGTTTTTCCTTCCAAAACCCATCTCTTTAGCAAAAACTGAAAAATTGAGACATTCTTATACTAATTATATAAAGCATAATATTCATGTCTATAAAAGAATATGTGGACCTATCTACTATAGTGCAAACTATTTAAGTATTTTATGATTTTGGTAGGTGCTTTAACATACTAACTAAATGTCATACTATTATCCACAAGACTTTGCATGGTAGAATTCCTAGCTAGAAAATATACATTTAACGGTCCGCCACTCTAATCACTCTATAAAGTCTATAAACTTGATACCGGTAGAGAGTTCACATCAAAAGTGTTCGATAATCATTGTTTGTCTATCAAGACCAATGTAACACATTTTGTGACCCATCTGCATAACAAAATGGTCTCATAAGTCGAATAATAAACAATGTTAAAGTATTCCACCATCACATAATGAATAACGACCTAATCTCTCATCCTATAGCAAAAGTTCACTACTCCATGAAACTAGAATATATATCAAGAGAAATAATAAACACCATCTTTTACAAAGTAATTAATAGGGGAAAAGTAAATAAGGTCAATGATGGTCATGATACTGGATTCCTCTAGACTACAACCTCTATCTTTGTCGGGCCTCTACAATCACTCTCTCTATATGCTCTGATGTGTAATGTAAATATTTAATGTACAAAAGGTCTCGATATATATAGGAAAACATAATGAACTGAAAATAGGGTACGCTCGGGACTGTCAAAATAGTACCGGTCGTGCACAACCACCTGTTGGGTCATTGTGCAACCCGAGCGGGTCTCGTCACAATGCACTTAGAGCCAGCAGGGTGGTTGTGCAACCTGCCCAAGCCTCTGTTCCCCAATGATTTTAGAAGTACTTTAGTCCAGGTCAGATCGTTGTACGATCGGCTCGGGCCAATGTGGCAGCGCGTTTAGGTTAGTTTTTTCTTTCATTTCTTATTGCTTTTCCCTTTTTCTTGCTCAAATTCTCACTGGGAAACCACAATTGCCTATTTTTTATTATTGAATAAAAATCTCTACAAAACAAGAAACACATGAAATTAACATAAAATATGAAAATAATGGTAACGTGCTTTTGTACGCACATTTATATAATTTTTATATGAATTTAAGCCCAAAAACTGCATAAAAATACCAACAATTAAAATCCCCCAAACTTTACCCATTGTTCGTCCCCGAACAACAAAATGAAGAGAAACAAAATCAGGCTTTTTTGGAGTGAATCAATAACCAATCTAGCTTCTGGTTAGATTTTTCAAAAATATATACAACATAATGAAATGAGCGACAAACATTGATGCTTCAACTACTCTTGAGACTTAACACACGAGTAAGTGTTCCTTACAGGATAGTGTATCACTCTTTACTCAAGTTTATATGGCGAGATGTGTTTACTCTCCATTTAGTTCATCTGCAAGACCTATCATATGTTTGTGTATCATCTAACTCTCCATTGCGTTAGATATGTGCAATCAAAGATTCATAAATGAATTTTTCTTTGTACTGTATTATAAGCTCTTTGGACAA
This sequence comes from Ajuga chamaepitys, assembly GCA_958295605.1. Lineage (NCBI taxonomy): Eukaryota > Viridiplantae > Streptophyta > Magnoliopsida > Lamiales > Lamiaceae > Ajuga > Ajuga chamaepitys. Next base: position 20,745,183 of record OY282498.1, on the reverse strand, counting down.
GGTGAGACAATATATTGATATAGTGTCTCGACTTAAGCCAATTGAGTATCCTAACTTCACCTACCCCTCATCAATGTCTCAATATCCTTTTATTCAGATCTCAACAAAGCTATGAGATAACTTTCTTCACCTTATTTCTCTGATATTTAGTATATTACATCCATAATATTTTTTAGCTCTTTTGATATAAGCTAGCAATATTGCTATTTTATATGTTGTATAGCTCGTGTTACTAGACTCTTTTGACTACCGATCAATGTATTTTCTACCAGCTACACTGCAAGTGCATGGTGTAGTTAATACTCTAGAGGCAACCAAGGTCGTATCCCACAAAGATTAGTGAGTATAACCTACCTAAAGCACTATCGTGTTTTAACCCTAGTACATCTAAACGGATCGATTAATCAACTGGTTGGTGTTTCTATAGTTACTTTAACTATGGCGCTCTATTAAAATAATTGGGAAACTAAACTAAATTACGATAAATTAACTAAATCAATAATAAAATACTATCTCAGGGTTGTTGATTTCATAATTAATTACAACTTGAATGATGGAATTATCCTATTGCTATGAGTCTTCTCTATGTGTATTGATAATGCGCAATCCGATATCCAAGAAACTTAATGAAAACCTACGTAAGCAATATGAAAAAACACAAGATTTACGTGGTTCGATCCGGAGATCTACGTCCACGGGCAGAAAATAACACTTGCCGAGGTGTTTCTTTTACTCGAACTTTGAGTTTACACGTAGTAATTCAGAATACAGAATGCGAACCCTAATTCAGAGTTCTTTTCTTCAATTTTTACTAAACCCTTGTGAACCCTAACTGAACCCTAACTAATTCCCTATTATTACGCCTGTTTTCCGTTGCGTGGCGGTTGGGAACGGATCGTGGGCCTTGATTGGCGGAACAAACCACCCGTTGAGCCGACGCGTGTTTCTGGACCTGCTGGGCCTACGCGTGCTGGGCCGGTCAGTGGGCTCAGGTATTAACCCGACCCGAAGTGATCGGGCCATCCCTATCATGTATCATAAACCTCCTCTTAGTGTGTCTGAGGTGTAGACCATAGACAACAGATCAGTCTCTCGGTTATGTGTATACAACTCCTAACGGTGCCTAAAAATTACCCTCATAACCACTCTCGGTATGTTGGTTGGTTATGTTATGTGTAGTTGGCCATCAATATCCTCACCTCTCGGATCTTGGATATTGATTTGTGAGTGCTAAACTAGGTGATCATGCTAATTTAACAACAAATATATCTAGACACATGAGTAGCAATAGGATCAAACATGAATCAAAAGCATAAATCATACATCATTTACATTGTGACTAAAACCTACTTTCTATAACTCTTAAATATAAATGACTATGCCATAATCATAAAATTAAAAGCATGCATTAAATTAAAAGATATAGATGCCTGCTACTATAACTTCTCCTTCCTAGCTCTCTCCAAACTATCTCTACTTTCATAAATTAAAAGTCTATACTAATTTGTCTTATAAAATTATCTCCCTTACCATAGAAGAGTCTAGGTATATATAGGAGTACACAAAATCAGGGTAAAGTAGAGAAAACTGGATATGGGTTGTTGCCTCAAAGAATGCCTACAAAACCCTAACTAAGTTTTACATGGAAATGGGGCAGGTCAGAGCGGGCTTTGGCATCCCTATCCCCACACCATGAAGGACCTAGGCAGAGTCAATCGGGGTCGGGTATGTCCGTTAAATTAATTTTCACTTAAAATAATATTAAAGTATATTTTTTATATTTTAACTAATTATTATGGATAATGATATTAAGTTTTATGTGTTATTTAACAATGCACTAAAAATTTATACAATATTACTAAATAAGATATATTTTTCAAATAACAATAACGTTTTCTTTATATACATATCTAATATAAACATAATGAATATATATAGGTTATTTAGAGAATCAAGGCGGGGGGGATACTCGGGGTGGAGGGACTCAAACCCGTCTCCGCCCCGTTGTCATGATCGGGGTGGGGAATTCCTGCAGGGTTCGGGACGGGGTCAGATAACCCATTCGAGTTTGGGGCATTTTGCCATCTTCAGGAGGCTTTATGGTTGAAAGAATTGGTGTTATGATCTCCTGTCTTAAGCCATAAAGCCCATGATTTTTAGCTACAAAGAACCTATTCCCATCCTTCTAGCTGGTCAATTTCAGCTTCAAGTGTGTGAATCTGATAATCTGTATCCGCCATCTGATCTTGTTGTTGTAAGCGGTCAAGCTTCTTTCATAGTTGTTGGAGCTATTTACGAATATTGAAGAATACGGTGGAGTCCCACTGTTGAAGACGTGAATCACAACTAGGGGCATGGTCTGAACGTATTTGGGGCAGGTGGCGTACTCTTGTGGATGGGAAAAGATTACACCACTAATTGTTACCCGCAGATCTGTCTAATCTGCATCGGACATTATCCACTCCTTATTATTTATTAGACCGTGTGATTGCTAAGTCAGTTGCATGAAGAGCATCCTAAAAATTATGCATCAGCGACGCACGTCAGTTACTTTATTTCTTTTCATTTTTCCTAAGTATTTTATTAAAATCACCAAAGAAAAGCCAAGAATTTTGGTGAGCACATTAAGTTTGCGTAGCAGGTCCAATGTTTTGTCCCTTTGATATTGCTCGGGCCAGCCATATAAACATGTAAGGTGCCAAGCTTGTATGGACCCTCAATCTGTACATTAGCTGAAATACGGTATTGGGAAAATAAGGTCAAGGAAAGGTCAATTGGATGTCTCCGCATTAGGCAAAGACCCACTGTACGTGCCTATATATCGCCCTCACAGTCTACCAGAAAGTAACCGTGAAATGAAGCGATCTGGTGTTAAGCTTATTCATTTACCGGAATGTCAAGTTAGTCTCCATAGGGAAAACAACAGTAGGATTTTCTTCATGTAGGATCTTCCTCAGTTCTCAAATTGTTGCACGGTTTCCAAGCCTACAAAAGTTCCAATAGAGGTTTAGAGGGGGTGAATAAACCTCGAACTTTATCTGAGTTTTACTTTTCAAATACTTTGAGAAAGGGTTGATGTTTTCTATGGGAAACTGGTTCTTACTGCAGAGCTAAAAAAGTAAGTTGCTTTAGAGCAACAAGTTTACAGTAGACTGGCATTTTGGTCCTTACATCAAGAAATGCTCAGGGAGAGTTTTATGCAGCAGAAATATGCAAAGGTGTTTTTTAAGACAATTCAGTAAGTATAAGTATGTTATAGTAGTATAAAAATATATTAGAAATACACGACAGTGTATGGTGGTTCAAAGGTAGGGGTAATCCTTCTATATCCACTTTTTCCTCACTAAGTTGTTCTTACTTTACAATCTTAGCTACACCAATGTTCAAATCCAACTTGGCACGTTATAGTAGTTTTTTACTATTCTCAGAAGGCTACTCATCTACTATACATGTTCCTAAAACTATTCTAGTTTAGTTTGAATCCCTGATTCAACAGTATACTCCTGAAGAAGAAAACCACTCATTAGAGAAGGGTTAATGAAAGGTTTTTCTGCAACAACCGGAAGCTGCCTCTAAACTTGAATATCAGTTGAGATGTGAGAAAGTTTTCTTGATGAGAAGGATTAAGACTGAGACTAACTTTCTGAGAGTTAGTTGGATATGACTTGAGATTGTTGTTGCAGCTTTTGAGAATATTTGCTTGAATAGTAGTTGATTGATATTGCACTGCTGTTTTTGCTCTCTTCACTAAACTCACACTTTCTATGAGTGATTATAAGTAATGAGTGCTTGGAAACTTAGAGTTTGATAGCTCGAAGTAGTTCGGTGATTATTTTAGTGGTCTTGCTCATCATCCATCTCATTTCATTCATAGAAGTTGAGATTCTTTCTTGTTGAAGAGAGTAGGAGTTTTCCGTAAAGCTCTTTGTATGGTTTCTAGCCGTTGTTGTCCTTTATTAAAAAGTAGGTTAGAGTTGGTGTGGCTTCATGTCAGCATTTGCAGAGTTGCTTTTGCTTTAGTTAGAACACGTGTCCCCACGCGATTATTAAGTTTGTACAACAATTACTTCTTGGCTGCACTGGTTATATTTTTTAATCTTCAAACTTTTGACTTTCTCTCTGCTAACATGGTTACTACTTGTCCTTGCTGCATGATCCTGCCTTAATAAAGTAGTGGATCTTCCTTAAGGCGGACGGTGATGTACGCTACACAAGCGTAAGTTTTATATTGTATGTTATTTACAACATCTGTTCCTTACATCCTACAGTGGACTTCTTCATGTATGCTTCTTTGATGAACTTGTTGTACTCATGTTGTGACTTTTGCCTAAGTAAAACTAGCCCTATCTATTACAGATTATAAAGAAACAAACTAAGGTGGACCAAACATACAATGGCACAGATGGGGACCTGTTAATTAAATATTCAACATTGATAACAGCTTCACCCATAACTTTTTTGGAAGACTAGAAGATGCAAGCCTACGCCTCATCATTTCAAGTAAAGTTTGATTCATTCACTCAACAACACCATTTTGTTGCAAAGTGTACGGAACAGTCTTATGCTTTTGTATACCAAATTCAGCACATAAATTATCAAATAAGTTGTTGCAGAATTCTACGCCATTATTAATCCTAAGAATTTTGATCTTTTTCCTAGTTTGATTCTCAATTAAAACTTTCCAAGTTGAAAACTTTTCAAACACATCAAATTTATTTTTCAACAGGAACACAAAGACCTTACATGAAAAGTTATCAATCACCGAGAGAAAGTAGTGGTTTCCACCATGAGTAGCCACACTGGCAGGACTCCACACATCAGCATGCAAATATTCAAGTGTATTGGTACTAACAGATTGATTGGGGAAGGGAGAGGCAGGAAATTTCACCTTATGTTGTTTACCTAACACACATGAGCCACAAAATGGCATACATGAAAATTTATCAGTACCAAAAGAACCATCATTATGCAAGATTTCCAAACCTTTACTACTCATATGACCAAGTCTTTTATGCCACAAATCAGTTTTATCCTCTTGGACAACATTCACATAATTTTCAGCAAAAGACACCGGTACACCAATCCAAACATACAAATTATTCCTTCTAGCAGCTTTGAAAATCATCAAATACCCTTTCAAGATTTTCATCAAGCCCTCCATCACCTACCTTCTAACCCATCATCTTCCAATGCAGCACATGATATCAAGTTATTACATAAATCAAGCACATGTCTAACATTTTCGAATTCAAAGCATAACCAGAATAAAATTTCAAACAATTATCACCAATACCAACAACATGACACTTTTTCTCATTTTCCGTAGACACAATACCATGCTCCACCACTTTGTAACAAGAGAATAGATTTTTAAATGGGGACATATGGAAAGCGCATGCAGAATCAACTAGCCCTTCATTTTCAAACACAAAGTTAGAATACACAAAAATAACAACACGCAAGACAGATTTCTCGGTCCCCATAAAAATATCACCCATGTTTCCACTACTAGAAGCCATATTAGCATGATCATTATGCTGATTATTCATATTCTGGTTTTGACTTTGCTTAGGCCTAGGACAATATTTAATTAAGTGGCCAATTTCATTACAATTGTAGCATCTCTTGATTTTTTACCTAGACTTAGACCTATATTTTCCTTTCCCTTTACATTGATCAGAGGGTTGGTTATTTTTGTTTGGAGGCTTTTGATTTTGAAATCTATTTTGTGGCTGTCCTTTGACAAACATAATATCTCCCGAACTTTTACTACTCTTCTAGTTGTTTAACTCCATCTCTTTTCTTTTTAAGTTATTCACAATAGTAACGAGATTACCTTGGTCTCTACCATAATTAATATTAGATTTAACATCCCTATATCAATCAGGTATAGCATTTAAAAGAACAATAGGAATGTAACCATCAATATGCTTATCACTGGTTTTCTTAGTCTTGCACAAGTTTGGTAAATAGATCAAGGTTCTCATCAATGTCCTTATTCAAATCAAGCTTTAGCCGGAATTTTTTTTCAAGCAAAAACAATTTACAAGGCAAATATGTCTCAGTATAAAGTTCTTCCATTTTTTCCCAAAGTATCCTTAACCGATCTTAGTTTATCAACCTTTCTTAACACATTATCAGATAAATTAAGAATAATAGACGAATAAGCAAACTCATCCATCTCAGCCTTTTCCTCGGTAGTTTCAATGGCAGATAATGATTAATCTATTGTTTTATATACTTTATGTTGAATCAAACCTTCATTTTCTGCTGCCAGAGTAAAAAAATCAAAATTTCCATTAAAGGGCTAGTAATTGTAGCCAGTCATAGACATATTGAAAAACAAATCAGTTCTGCAAAAATGACCAAGCCAAATTTTTCACACAGAATATGCAGCGAAAGCAGATAAAGACACAAACAACCCAAATAATCTTAAAACACAACAGTTTAAAAAGGGATAAGTGAGGTGACCAAACACAACGATTCACCAAGATACACAACAATAAATTAGTCATTTCAACAATGCACAAGGAATCACAAAGAAACCAAATAAGCACACAAACTTAGGGTTCTAGCAGCACGTAAATCCCAACCTAAGTTCGCTACAAGCGATGCTACAAAAGCAATAAATATCTCAATTCTACTACAAACGGTGTTACAAAATTAATAAAAAGAAGGGATATATTAAGCTTATTTACCAGAGCGAAACTCTATGTAAGAGTTTCAAAACCTGATTTTTGGAGGAGACGGAGCTGCAGTCCCGAACACCAAAATGGGGTTGTCCGACAATGAGAGCGACTACGGTGGTAACGAACGATCATCGCTCTGATACCACTGTTGGGTGATCATCCTGGTCCGTCCGGCTACCTCCATTAAGCTATGTTTGAGCAGCGACTAAGATTTTCCTGTCGATTGGCTTCCTCCGAATGGTCCTATTGTGAAGACTCTAAAGATGGCCCTTACCACAACCTAAAAAACCCTAAACCTCGAAGCCTAAAACCTTTAACCCTCTTTAAATCGTAGTCACAAAGACACAAGGAAACAAGTAGAGAATGAACAGAGAAGAAGAAGACATAGATCACAAAACACTATAGCTATCTCTCCCTCACAAAACTCATCTATCCTCTCTCACACTAAGCTAGAGAAAGTAACATCAATTTTGTTCTCTACTGGCTCTCACCAATGGCTCTTTGCTTAAAGAGTGAAAGAGAAGCTACTGCCTTCTAATTCAAAATATCAAAGACAACTAATTAGTTTTGGGCGTATTGGCTTTTGAGTGGAAATGGGTTGGGAATAAAATGTTGGGCCAAACCTTAACGATATTATCATTGATTCCGCAGCAATAACATCAAAATCGTATGGAATAACACAACCATGAACGGATTCAGTCTTAGTGCGCAATGAACATAGGTAGAATTGGGATTAGAAAACACTGGAATGAATAACATAATTATTTTCGAGGATAGATTGATCAATTCATGCTCCACGAGATCATCATATCTCACCAACTCCTAAGTAAGAGGAATAAAATATCCTAATCGAATGGAGCATTGGAACCCTTTAGGAGAGGGAAACATCGTCAAACATAGGCTGACATGTTATTAACTAATATTAATGAATTTAAGTTTTTTAATTAACTGTTGAGAAATTAATTGTGGGAGTATATTGAAAGATGCAACATTGTAAATATGTGCATGGTTGTAAGGGTAATTATGTAATCAAAATAATGTAAGAATTTGACCAAGGCAACTCCTGGGTGGGAATTGGTTCGTGCCTAAAAAATGACGCCACACAAATTTGAGACAAATGACACTTGAAATTAGGTATTTCGTGAGAGATGGTTATTAGCTAGCAGATCTTAAAGGAGATTGGTTGTTTGATCATTCATCCCACCAATTAATCTTAATTATTTATTTATTGTTTATACATACACATGGGAGAAAACAAAATATTGTGCCTGTCACATGTGGGTCCAATCGACCAAATACCAAAAAGATTATAGCATATCAAACTGTGCATCATTATTCATCGCTACTATCGTTTTTAAGGTAAAATTCTAATACGAATTACTACATTCTTAATTAAAACAGATAATAACTTATCAAATCTAGAGATTGTAAAATGTCAAAATACAAGCCCAAACCTTGTCCACAATCAAACCTTTTTAGTCAAGAACCAATACTAGAGATGTAAAAATGCGCCCGTCCTTTTAGGACTCTAGTTTGACCCTATAAATATCAAGGTTGGATCTTAGTTTTATAGGTTCTAATAGCTTAAGAGTTTTTAGTTTGATCCTTCTCCGTCCTCGAGTCTACTAAAACTTGGACCGAATTAGAGTAGGGTCAGCTATGAGGGCCCTTATTGATTTATTTTATATAGATTATATATAAACATAGATACATATTATATACAATATCCCACAAATAAATTTAGATCTTCATGTAATTAGTGGCTTTTCACGTTTCCTTTACCCTTCCGACTTCTCTACTGTAAAGTTCACTTTTCTTCTATAATATTGCATTCATGTTCTCTAGTAGTGCTGCTAGCCTTTAAGTTTTGTTGCTTTCTACACTTTAGAAAATGAATTTTCATCTTTTTTTATTACTATGTTGTGGTTCGTACATATGTTGTGTTGTGTCGCTAAAGTATTAGAGACACAACCCGACATATTTAAGAACCACAACATATTTATTAAAAGAGGAAGACTAGATTGGTAGGATTGTATTTTGAAATTTTTAATTAACTATTTCTTTTGATAAGATTTAAGCATGTCGGTTATAGAGTTGGAGAATGATAACAAAGAAAAATAATTTACATGAACTTATAGGGTCTTGGCCTAGCTGGCCCTAACCCTTCATGGTAGGACTGGATTTTCAAGATCTTTTTAGCATAAGGACTTTTAACCCTGATCCATTAGGACCAGGTTTTGGGCTGGGTAGTGCCGGACCGACCCTTATTGACATCTCTAACCAATACACTTACCTTAGAGGTAGTAATTTGGACAGCCCTTAGGGCTAATTATATATGTCAGGTCGGACCAGCCTAAACTTTCATTGAGCCAAAAATATTGAGTAAAATATGGTTTGCCCTCCTAAAATTACTACAAAGAAAATAATAATCCTTTGAGACTTGAAACAACAAAAGTGGTATCAAATAACGAGTATTTGTCACAACTTTATTATTAGAGACAATATGTCGTCACTACTTAGTCGTCTCAATAACTCGGACGCAAATAATATATTTATGATTAAAAAAATGGTTTCAAATAAGTCTCAACAACTAGTGATCTCTAAAAGTAGTCTCAAAAAGGATCTCAAATAAGTTGTAGCTACATAAATTTGTGACAATAAGTGATCACAAATAACTTATTATTAGTAACCACAAAATTGTAATCTCAAAAGATGTTACAAAAGATCTCTTTTGTTGTAGTGAATATACTATAATTTTGAATCGAATAGTGGTCCCTCCACCTTTTGTGCAATATATCAGGTTTATTAAGTTCGATAGTACATCAAACTAAGATTTCTATGACTAAAATATTGGGGAGGTGGAGTTTTCCCCCTCTCCCTAGCTTTGCCTAGATTTATATTGTTTTATTAGGAATGCACATATTGGGGTGTCTGCAAATGAACATATTTTTGTATTATGTGATATGATTATTCCCATGTTTGATACTCATCATATCTGGGCCCTCTATTCTGTCCTGAAGCCTCTATATATACCCTCCCATTTTCTTGCTTCTCATTCACTCCTAACTTGTTCATAAACAATACAAAAAAAAATCCATCAAACAAATTGCATCAAAATCAAAGGAAATAAGTCTTGTTGTTGTTCAAATGGGTTCCTTAGAAATGTCCAAGGAGGTTGTTTCTCATTATCAACCACTATTAACTCACTTCCTTCACTGCACACACACACACTCACACTCTCACAATCTTTGCTGCACTTCATACAAACAAAACAAGACTGATATTTGCAAACACAGACACATAAAGCATGCATCAATTCTGCATGACATTTATGTATGTATGTTGTTGAACTTACATGCTTCTGTTTTTAGGGTCATAAGGTGAAGGAAGAAGATAGTTACAATACAGGTGATGGAAGTGTTGATTTTAATGGACGCCCCGCTATCCGAGACCGAACTGGAACATGGGCTGCCGGCATCATCATTCTCTGTAAGAACCCATCTTTAACATACTTGAAAAAATAAATTTTACTCTTTTTTTGAAGATTAGTCTCAACAGACATTAAGGGTGTGTTTGTTTAAGGTTTCCCTCAATCTATTAATGCGACTGAATCCAAAATAAGCACACTCATTAACACAACAAATGGAGTGTTTTAAGGATGAGATAGTAATTAAATCTTTGGAAATGACAAATGATGCATAAAGAGACACCAAGTGTCCCATAATATGACATTCATCTCGTATACGTTACATACACAAATTATGAGAGGGTAAATGAGATTTTTGGAAATAAAAAGAAGAGTTGTAGAGTCCTGAAGAAAGAATAAGACAAGGGCAAGGGCAAGGGCAACACCAACACGTAACAGTGTTTGGTTTGTATGTTGAGCGCAAGGGACAATTTTGACTCATCCACTTATAGATTTGTATCTCTACTTTCTTCCCTTTTTTTCCTAACCACTATAAACCCAAAACTATCAACAATTATAGATCACTACTCTTAACATGCAAATTTCATCTATAAATTAATTACATAACTCAAATATTTTTATTTAGGTGAATGAAATTTATATACACAATATTACTGCTAACTCAATTACAAATACTTTCTTATATACAATACTTTCTGGCTCATTATAGATTTGTCCATAATATACTCAACCTTTTCTTACTCTCACCCTCGACATCACCATATAGAGTTGATCGTGGTAGTGTGGTGTAGGTATATTGCTTTTTGTTGGCTTTTTTTCCCAGCCACTAAAAAGGGAAACCCATGAACAATTAAATTGTTATAAGAATTGATGGGCAGAAAATGATTTGTCAATTTGCAGAGATAAGGTTATTAGTATTAAGGGATGGAATGAGTGCATTGGTGACAACACTAAGCAATAACTATCAATCACATGAATCTGGTATTAGTCTTCCAAATCAATTTATTTCTATTGTTAATTGTGGACTTCTCCTAAGATTAGATAACAGTTATTAAATCAATTGTCAATTTTATTGCTAATTATGAACCTTTTTTGTTTTATATATTTATTACTTCTTTTAGGATAAAATTAATGATTGGGAATTAGTGATGTCACTATGATCTTAAGTTTTCTTTAAAATAGAGTTATATCACGAGGATCTGAATTTGGATGTGAATTTGGTGTTGTTCTAGTACGACACGTTATAAAAATCATATTGTTTTCTATTGCATCACAATTAACATGTACTAATACTACTCCGTCCCATAAAAATCAAGTTGATATTTTTAGTTAATATACTTACGACATTATTTTTTTACTCTAATTTTCTTTTATAGCCCAAAGGAAAAACACTTTCCTACTTATATTTGCACGTGGGGTGGGTGTTTTTTATTAATGGAAATAGAAGTTAGATTTGAGTCAATTTCAAGTAATTAGTTAGTTATACCACACTACATATGTCCATTCTTGATTTAATTTCGAATTTGAAAGCATCTCACTCTATATATAGTCTTTTGAGTTTAGCTTTTTCCTAACACACTCTTTTTTCTTTCCTTTTTTTTCTTTTTAATTTTATTGCCATTCTTATTTCTAGCATTCATAAAACAACCTAAAAAACCTTAGACCACCTCAATAATATCAAAGGTTTGATAAAAGAAAATTGAATCCTTTTACAAATTAGGATTAGGAAGTGGGGGATGAGGAAGGATAAAAGCTCCCGATCTAGCTAGATCCTCTCAGAGATATGGTAAATTCATTAGTACCATAAAAAACGCGGTTCAAGACATTTTTGAAGCGATAAATATCATTACTAAAACTATAAGTTTATGAGATAAATATGCAATAAATTATTTAAGATCATTTCAATATAATTTTTAAGATAACTAATTATTCCAACAACAAAAGAAGACGAGTTTTGTCGTGTAAAATAAATTATTTGCCATAAGGTTTGTTGATTCCACTTACTTGTAACTATTTGATACAATTCTTTGTTGTCTTAAAAAAATACTTTTTAGTTGTAGTTAGGGTGAGTTTTGGTCTGTTCACCACAATATTGAAGATTAGATAGATATGTTCACAATTACGAATTTAACCCATGCAGATCGAAGTTTTGGTTTTCCCACACTAAATAAATTAATGAGCAATATTGACAATAACAATCGTGTGGACAATAATAAAAGAAAATTAACGGATGGAAGTAGAACCGTGAGTGTAATTAAAGGGGGTTTTGGTTTCCATCAAATATTTAATGTAACGAGTGGAAAGCATAAGTTGAAAGAGAAGATAATAATTAATTAATATTTTACTATCTTTTTGGTGAAAAACATGGGATTACATAGATCTAAAATCCATGCAGATGAGTTTTGTATTGAACGTGAAATGATTTTGATGCAGTAAATCAAGGACTGGCGACTCTTGCATTTTTCGGGGTGGGAGTGAACTTGGTGTTGTTCCTGACTCGAGTGCTGCAACAGGACAATGCTGAAGCTGCCAACAGCGTCAGCAAATGGACCGGCACTGTATACATATTCTCTCTGGTGGGCGCATTTCTGAGCGACTCTTACTGGGGAAGATACGTTACTTGTGCCGTCTTCCAGGCCATCTTTGTCGTCGGCTTGGTATTGTTATCAGTAGCAACACAGTTACTGTTGCTCAAACCAAAAGGCTGTGGGGATGAAACCACCAACTGTCAACCCCATTCCAGCTGGGAAATTGGCCTCTTCTATGTCTCCATATACTTAATCGCCCTTGGAAATGGAGGCTACCAACCTAACATTGCCACTTTCGGGGCTGATCAATTCGACCAAGAGGATCCCAAAGAGGGCTACTCCAAAGTTGCCTTCTTTAGCTACTTCTATCTTGCATTAAACATTGGCTCACTCTTCTCCAATACCATATTGGGATATTTTGAAGATGAAGGAATGTGGGCCGTCGGATTCTGGGCTTCTACGGCCTCAGCTTTTTTAGCTCTCTTACTCTTTCTTGGTGGAACCAAGAGATACAGGCACTTCAAGCCCAGTGGGAACCCGCTTGCCCGCTTTTGTCAAGTCATTGTTGCAGCAATAAACAAGGGTAAGCTGATGATGGGTGAACAGGACAGATTGTATGAAGCTGAAAAGGGTGACAATTCCAATGCCGCTGGTAGGAAGATGCTCCATACCCATGGCTTCAAGTAAGTCATGCAATTTCAATGTTTATTTCCCGGGATGTAATTTCTAGCTCCGTCACTGACCCAAGATATATGCAAATGTTGGTGCAGGTTTTTGGACAGAGCAGCATTCATCACACCACATGATGAGGAGCAGCTGAATAACAACAATTACAGCCCATGGAAACTCTGCCCCATCTCTCAAGTTGAAGAAGTGAAATGCATACTCAGACTCCTCCCTATCTGGCTCTGCACCATACTCTACTCCGTAGTCTTCACACAGATGGCCTCACTTTTTGTTGAACAAGGCGACGCCATGAACACCCAGATCTCAAACTTCCGCATCCCTGCCGCCAGCATGTCCAGCTTCGACATCATCAGCGTCGCCACATTTATATTCTTATACCGCAAAGTGCTCGACCCTCTAGTCCGCAGGATTAAAAACAAGGACTCCAAGGGCCTCACTGAGCTTCAAAGAATGGGAATCGGCCTCGTTATAGCCATCCTGGCAATGGTATCGGCCGGAATAGTCGAGTGCTACAGGCTGAAATATGCGCAGAAAGACTGCAGGCACTGCCAGGGCTCTAGCTCGTTGAGCATATTTTGGCAGGTCCCACAGTACGCTCTAATAGGTGCATCAGAAGTGTTTATGTACGTAGGGCAGTTGGAGTTTTTCAATGCGCAGGCACCGGACGGGCTGAAGAGCTTCGGGAGTGCACTCTGTATGACTTCCATATCGCTCGGGAACTATGTGAGCAGCTTGCTGGTGTCGATCGTGATGAAGATATCGACTGTAGATAACATGCCGGGGTGGATACCTGGAAACCTTAACAAGGGGCATCTTGATTGGTTTTATTTTCTCTTGGCTGGATTGACAGCCATTGATTTGGTACTGTATGTTGCAACTGCTGTTTGGTACAAGGGCATGAAGGTTGGGCCAAAAGCAGGAGAAAACGATATGGATTATGATGTGTGAATGAATGAGTACTTAATGATGATGATGATGATGAGGATGATGCATAATTGCATTTATAATATTTACTTCATTAATTCTTACTCTATTAATAAAAAGTTCCCTGTTCATCAACAAACTTTTCCTTTTTCCTCCCTATTTTTCTTCATCTTGTCATAATAGTAATTGAAGTCACTTGTTTCATTTTGATCACCGATTGATGAATTTTATTGGATGAATACAAGTTACGGATTAAATATTGCCTAATCACGGTTGGAAAAGCAGTAGGTGCTAAGAAGCTAACTATGATAAAACGTCTACTCAAACCTAGACATGGTTGAATAGAGCGTAGTTGGGAGAAGTGAAAGTAACAAGGGCCACATCGTTTGTAGGCGGAGACTTTTGCAACAGTGGCAACAAGATCACCCACAGTGAGGATGGAGAAGAGCTAACTAGGGAAAACAAAATCAAATCAAACAGAAGCATAGGTGATTTTAATATAGCAAATTAAACATGGAAAAATGTGCTAGATTTTTTAACCACTCTTGAAGTTGATAGATTGCATCTGTAAATTGAGAAACCCTGAAGTATATAAAGAATAAAAATGTTGAAAAACCCCACTTTCTTATGATTACGAGGTTTATTGCACAAATAACCACCATTCACCACTCTATGGATCTCAAAAATACAAAAGATAAACAACTAAAATATGGCCTCTTTGGTCACATTCTTCAATTTGATATAGTTTTATATCCCAAAACAATAACAATAATAGTAATAATGCTGGACTATAGTCAGATTTTCCAGAACAGAGAGAGGTACTGGACAAACAAGGTACACATGACTTTGTAACCTTGACATTAATTCAAGACTCGTAATCAACGAAGTTCAGATCTTTTCCTCTCATCCATCAATCACTTGTGACTTCTCGAACCTGAATATGATGAGTTGATTCACGTCGCCATATGGGTTGTGCTCCACTTTGGACTAGAGTAACATACTGCCCTTCATTCACCAGACCCTTTCTCTGAGAGATTAACGACCATAGAAAAGTGATTAACGACCCTTCATTCAAATGTGATAACAGTTATAAGATCATAGAAAAGTGACAGTTATGTTACCAGTAGAAGCTTTAAGGCTTGAGAAAACGTCTCCTCCACATCGTCAGTGAACTCCATGTATATTGGCATCACACCATGATATAGGATCAGGCGCTGCTTCACCCTTTCACTGTCAGCAAAACCAGATTCAAGCAACAAAAGGTAGAATATACATATATACAAGCAAGAATGTTACAGAATCTAATAGTCGAAAATTAATTTAACAAACGCTTGTGATAATTGGAAACACCACAAATCTGGAAAACTATTTAAGTAAGAACCGAAAATCTCATATCTTACACGTTAGTCTTTTAATCGTAATAAGACTGCCTGGATTGATATTAAATGCCAGATTATAACGCTATTTTGTCCATATAATATACTTTGTAAAAACACGGGGGGCAGTTGATTGTACTATCAACTTGGAATTGACAAAGTTGCACACATGAAATGCATGACAAATTATGAGAGGTCAATTAATAATGGCCAAAAATAATAACACGTGTTTTTATTCCAGAACTGTATTTTTCAAAGTTTAGATATGAGCACAATTAACATACTTCCAGACGGCAAACAACAAGAAAACACCGGTAAGAAATATTTTAGAAATTAGTACATGAACTAGGCCATATGCTTCAAACAAATACAGGAACACCTACATGTTTCTAAAAGATATAAATGTTATTGAGATAGGAGCACTGATAGTCAAAAAACTTACGCATTAGTAAAAGCAAACACTGTTGAGGAAGGCCGGTAATGACTCAAAGTTATAGCCATGGAGCCTGTTCTTGTGAAAACTATGATGGGTGTTGCCAAAGTATTGGCCATTGTGGTGGCATGGAGAGCAAACATATTACCCATATGGCTCTGCATTGTTCATACAAACAATAAAACACTAATTGGTCCATAGCCGGCCTACTGAAATCTTTCTTGAGCTCAAATCTCCAATGGAGCTAATATTGATCTATAGTTGGCGTTAAGAAAATAACAAAATCCTTATCCGTAATAGGAAAGAAGGAAAAGGACAAACCAAAGACGTAAACATCAGGACAACCACATAACAAATAAACTCAGAAATATAATACGGTTGCAGTATTGATTGGCATAATTCCACTCGAAAATATTTATAAGTAAACTAAAGTTCAACTGCATACCACCTTGGTCATCACCTTGATTTGCTCAAAATTATGTATTGTTATAGAAAAAACCCAAGTTACAAATATTTCATGTTAGACCCGAAATCATTTGGAACCATGCAATTTTGTATTGATAAAACAAACCAATCATATATATAATTAAAATGAATAAATAAATAAAAACATAAATAGATATAAGGAGATAGGTACTGAAGCCAACCCTTTGCAAACATTTTGTTTTCAGTCTAATGAACTTCGTGTTTTGTCCAATTGCATTGTCTGGTTTGAATTAAATTTTGGTAAGTAATGGCAATATTTTTCTTTATGTTCACATTTGCTTTTGTAATAGACTTTTATATCAATTAGTTATTTTATACGCTTTTACTTACGTATCAAAAAGCCATGGAATATAATTAGGATTTTAAATTTATGGAAATTTCAGTTCATATCTATCAAATTGACACCCTTAATTCAAGCTAGGATTTCTATTTCCACAGACCAAATCCAAAAGTACCCGAAGAGAGGTTTCTGAAACCCTCTAATATATGCATTTTTTTTGCATGGTGAAGCACACTGAATTGAGACATAAGACACTGTCCCTCTCTCCACAAGCACTCAAAAGGTCTCCTCGATAAAAAATAATTATCATTAAATTTGATGGTGTTCTTTTTTGTTCACAAAACTCACCTTTGCAAGGAAACCAATGCTAATCCATCTACCCAGGAAAAAAAAGGAAAAAAAAAAAAAAAAGAAAGAGAAACAAGGGATTTACAGCCTACCAAAAAGTATTCCAACGTCCGACATTTTAAACATAATACCCCTCCATCCATTACAAGAGTCCTAAAAGTTATACAAACTGTACACTCATATGGGACAGAGGGAGTAGTTTCCAACCTTTTCAAATTAAATAGGTATGTGTAATCTGAAAATATGTGAAACATACTTGCCATTAGAAGCATCATTTTCAACAGCATAATATACCCTATAGGCTCCTGATAATAACCATCCGTATTGGCTGAAAATGCTTCTGCCCTCCTTTCCCCTTTGTAGGAAACAAGAAATAAAGGAAAGCAGGAAACAGAGATGGAGATAACAGAATGATAAGGTGCAATCTCTTAATAATGATATAGCATTTTTAATCAATTCCGACTGGAAATTTGAAAGAATTATACCCACCTTGTAGGCAGCAGATAGGCCTTGTGAGCTGATTGTATATGGTAGGCTTGACTCAGTCCTCAATGCCACAGTATGCATCACTTTAACGGCCTTCAGTGGGAATCTAGTAGAAAAGAATAATGTTTCCATGAAGGAAGAAAGTATACATGAAGATATTGGAATACAAGTGATGCTTAATTGAAACAGATGATGAAGAACAAACAAGTGGCAGACTTCCTGAAATTTAAGTTTCCTCCAATTGGTCCTAGTTAAATTCTTTTGTTTAACTGAGGTCCAGAATTGTGGTTAAGATGATGGAAAAATTGGTTCTTCGAGGAGAATAGAGAAAACTATATAAAAATTAAGAAAACACAGTAGGGGAGATTTACTTTTAGTTGAATGCTGGTAGGAAAAATTATAACTTCCAAGGTGTGCAGAGAAAACTAAATATAAAAAATGAAGAATACTCATATAGGGAGATTCACTTCTAGGTAAAATGCTAGAAGGAAAACTAATAAGAAAAGTAAAACTAAATAAACAACTAGCAGGGTAGGTCGTAATGGACCACTAATCACCTCAGTCAAGAATTGACATTGTCTAACATAAACAACCATTTTCAGTTAAAAGTATACACTCAAGCTAGGGCCAAGACAATTTCATTTGCCATCTTCGCAAATGTTTAGTAAATTATATATGGTGATGTAGTTCATAAATAAACAAACCAAGAGGTAAAATATAGCAACAAAACCATGTAGCATTTATATGTTGTAAGGACCAAGAAACTCACTTTCCATGGGCAGTTTCTCCTGAAAGCATTACTGCATCAGTACCTTCTCGTACTGCTATTGCAATGTCAGAAACTTCAGCCCTTGTTGGAGTTGGGTGATCAATCATACTCTCTAGCATATTTGTAGCTACTATAACTGGTTTCTGCATGCTTCTGCACCTTCTTATGATGTCTTCCTGTGTTAAAGTGAAATAACTTTTAATAGTTATTTGGAATACTTAAGAGACTGTTAAAACAGAGAATAAACAGACTTCCAGCAATAGTATAATCTTATATTTATTGGAAATGTTAGATTTGTCATTTCTTATAACTTGAGAACTTGTATTTCTATGTGTTTACAAGCCCCAGCAGTCCTCTGCAATGTGTATCCATCAGTAGTATAGGAAGAGATGATGAAAGAACTGATGCATCAATCCTAGTGCATCAAGCACATGAAAAAATTTAAATTAATAAAATTCGTTGATGATTGGTGCTGATGCACTAATCCTAGAGCGACAAACACAAGAAAACAGGAATGAGAAGAGATTAAACAAAAAAAAAACTAAACTAAACTTTAAGCTAATTAAATTATATCATAAAGATTTGCTTAATATCATAGAAAGGCACTCCAGAAATAACTTTGAATTAAAACGTAAACCTGAGAAAAGCTTAATATCATAGAAAGGCACTCCAGAAATAACTTTGAATTCCGTTTTAATTCCCAAAACAAAACATATACATCCCAAAACTCTGATATACACACAAGCCAACTCTACCGCATAAGTTTTCTGCCTAATTGTATGAAAAGGAAGCCTCAAATAAGAGAATTTGTAAATTTAAAATAAAGGTTGAGAGAATAGCAAAATGTGCACATTATGCTCATTTTCTCATATTGTACTCTGCTAACGAACAAGTTGATACAGTTAGTTTCTTCCCATCCTGCTTTGCTTTCCTTTACACCTTTTTCATTGACTTCCAATATCCGATGAGTTAGGTTTTTGTAGACATTTTAATATAAAACAAAACAAGAAATGTATCAAGAACCAAAGCAACTCCCCTATTTTTGCCGCAAATACCTGTAACAAGGGGACTTCCTCAATCGGCAGTTCAGCACCAAGATCGCCACGAGCCACCATAGCCTATCACCATCAATCATTGCAAGAGTGAAGGCTTAACTATGCTGCTATAAATTATAAACTAATTTGCCTGATTCAAGACCAATAAACACATGATGTACAGGTCACAGCCACATGAAGAAAGGGAAACAAGGCCTACTACGACCTGAACTTCGATAAGACTACTAAGAATCTCAGCGCCAAATGAGTTTCAAACTTGAATCCGTAAATTTTATTTTAAAATACCTTCTCTGTGATTTTACTGAAATTCACTTAGTATAAAGTCACTTGAAATCCTTCACACTTACCCACATGATGAGGATTCACTGGTCTCCACTATCCATAAACATCAGTGATTCCCCACTCTCAAACCTCCAAATTCCAGGATACTGAATAATACTCTGTCCACCGTAGATTGGTCGAAGTAAAATTTTCTTTTTCGTCTTATATTCTAATGGTACAAGGAAAATGCACATACGCTGTTGGGATGCAACCATTACATGTGTTGTTATGTCAATACCGTGTACTATAGAATGAAGAAGAATTGAGACAAATTTGAAAAATACATACATATTGACCTAAAGGCATAGCAAATCTTCAGCTTCTTAAATAGTTTTAATCTTATTACATATTGTTTACGGAATTGCTGTTATATTTTCAGAAAATGTAATTCATAACCAGTACATCGAATTAGAAGTGACATGCTATATCGCACTAATAGTCCCATATTACAATGGTGTTACTAGCTGATTATCAATCAAAAGAGAATCAAGTGCTTGGTTTATGAAGAATAGGGAGCTCAATAATTCCTTTTGCCACCCTCAATTGGTTGTGATTTGTATTTAAAAGGAGGCCATGATTTATGTGTTATAGAAAAACGTGAACCATTAAGTTATAAACTGTTATTTAAGGTTTAAATTCTCAAAGTTCCGAAATCCTAACAAATAGTATCCAAATAACAAACCCTGTGGACAGAAATTCAGGAAGATAAAATATTTCAGATGATTATATAGGTGAAACAGCCAGTAATCTCTAGATTTTTAAGGACGAAAGCATCAAGTTTAGTAATTGAAGCAAAGCATAAGAGCTTTTTCGATCAATATTGGCGGTAACTGATGCCAGATATGTGTTCTGTTCATTTCCTTTTTTTATATTTGTCTTTCTTTCTTATTTTATTTGTTCCCTCTCTTTCTCCTAATTAACTTACTCTGTTGGGTTTACCATTTATGTCTCATTCTTTCAAGTTCCGTTATTCTTTAGTGTTCATTTGTAACTGCAAGTCTTACCTCTGTATCTTTTTTCTCCTTTGTGCTCTTCTTCTTAAGTTAAAATGTGTTCGTTTTTTAATAAATACTTGTCACTGGAGATCTGAGTTTACCTATGTCACATAAATACATAAAAATATTTAGTTCCCCATCAATCCACTTCATTAGATGCACTACATATCATAGATTTCCCACCAACTCACTATTAAGTTATACAGAAAATACCTTCAAATTAGCCATCAAGGACAGCTAAAAATATAAAAGATCCTAATTCAGTTTCCAGTATCAATTTAACTAGTTATGTCATGTGCCCTATGTGATACATGAAACCAGGACATATAAGTGCAAAGCATGCTTCTGTCGCTATTTATAAAAAACGTTAGCAACCTAAATACTCTCATACGTTTAGGTTCACTTGTCAAATCCTTAAGTAGCCTGAGCATAACAGTAAACAGGACCATCATACAGATTACACTAACCCCATCAGCTGCAGAAATGATAGAGTGAAGATTCGGTATAGAGTCAGCACTTTCAATCTTTACAATCACACTAATATCTGCATTGCATCCTGCAGACAAGATCTTCAAGGTCCAGTGAAGAAATCAAACAAGTAGGAAGAAAGAATGCCCACAATGAACCACGAGATGATCAGAGGGCTTACGGTTGAGATAATCTTTCAGTTCATGGACCACTTCAGCAGTTTTGACAAAAGAAACAGCATAGAAATCAACTTGGTTATCAACACCAAATTTGATATCTTCCCAATCCTTGTCTGCGAGAATGGCACATGGCATACAAATTGAAGAGTTATACCATTCTGATCAGAGAAACCTCAGAAACAAAATTCTGAAATGACAGCATCTGAACTCAAATAACCTGTTATTGAAGGCAGAGTTGCACTTTTCCCACGCACATTCAAATGCCGTCTTGACTTCAGTTCTCCACCATCAACTACGTTGCATTTTACTGTGTCATTTGTCTTTGACTTCACTGCTAACGACATCATTCCACCTATAACAGAGAGAAATTCACTCTTCTGAATTCACTGACTTGGTAAGAGGAAAAGCAGAAAAAAAAAAAAAAAAAAAAAAACTCAAGAAATTTGCGTCAAAACTGAAGTGCAAAACAAGATCGCAAAATTAACTCGTTAAAGAAGATAATGCACTTATATATATTCACTCAGACAAACTTAACTCCATTCAGATCTTAAACAAGGAAGCCCTCCAATTGCACAAAAGCATAAAACTGAAAATCATAAAAATTCTTTCTACTTTTAGTTCACTTGCTTTGGAAGGCAAAAGTCATTGCCAGGTACACAAAAGAAGCTCTAAATTACTAAAAGTACTATTTACAATGGATCCCATTGGTTGCATGCATATGTAACGAAATTAATGGAGACTTCCACAAGATTTTTTAAGGTGATTGATCAAAGGAACCGTCATGTGGCGGACAACGTATCCAAAGCTGTCTCAAAAAAAATTATTGCCAGAGGGAAGAAAAAAAAGTTCGAAATGGCTGGAAGGTGCAACAAATGCAAGATTTTATCAGGGATTTTGCTTACCATCAACTAGTATGATGTCCCCAACATCAACATCATTTATGAAGTCATCATAATTAACACTAACAGTATCAGCTGTACTGACTCCTCTTTTGATTGTAAAGTTGAAGTCTTGTCCCTCCTTGAGAAAAATTGGCTGTGGCACGTCTCCGCTTCTAACCTCAGGACCCTGAATGACGATATTCACGATCCATATTAACAAAAAGAAACAGAAAGCAAACCAAACACGGGGCCACCCCCCACCCCCGCCCCCGCCCACGCCCACGCCCACACACACATCCCCCGACCGCCACCCACAGGCACAAAAATGTTTCCGAGCTTGTTTTGAACTGGACAAAAGAAGACAGTATGCTGCCGTAATTCGCTTATATGACTAATTGAAGATCACCAGTGTCAAAAAAGTCGAGAGGAAAAGATTCATTTGTAAATGCAATATGAGTAAACACGTATATATATATATATACACACACACACGCCGAATCAATTATGATGCATCATGAAAAAAATACCCATTAACAGTAAATTTCCATGGTTCAAAATTAAATAAATAAAATATAATCTGCAGCTTGCACATTACAACACAACTGTATGGAAATTGTTTGTTGATTGTCTGTAACTATGTTAAATCCTGTATAAGAAGATAGGTGGAGCTCTAGCAAGGTGAGCCATCCAGTACATACCTTGGTATCTAACATTATTGCAACTACCTTCTCCTCGAATTGTGCATTGTATTCTCTGACCAGATCTATGGTTTTCTGGTGTGATACATGATCACCATGAGACATATTTAAACGCGCCACATTCATTCCAGTTTCTGCCAGTTTCCAGATCATATCACGTGAGCTGGTGGAAGGACCAATCGTACAGACTATTTTGGTTTTTCTTAGAGAATTTACACGAACACTTGTCAGCTGCAGACCATCATCACTAGACTGAAATTCAAAATAATTTGAAGTTCCATTATAGGACAGACTTTATATGGTATATATTACTATGGTAATAAAGGAATAAGAAAAAAGAAAAGATAATAAAAGAGAAGCGATTCCATGAGATCCATTCGATAATGTTTCACAAAATCCAAAGTTCAAAGAGACGAACAAACGAGATATGAATGGAAGTTCAAAAAGAGCAAGTGAGATATTGAAAATTGTAGGAGACACGCCTGAATCAATGTTGTTTCATGAAATGAAAACTACAAATCATTGTTTTTAGCAAAAAGAAAAAAATTTCACCCCCAACATAACACACAGAAACAACAATAAACAACAGAGTATTGGCCCAAACATGTGAGTAACTTTATGGATAAGGGGTAAAGACAGAGCCCCAAGTTTTCATTTATATAGATGTTCAAAAAAAATCACGCAACTTTGAATGGTAAAGAGAAAATTATTGAGATTTGAGACAGCAAGAAGGTACGAATGACTTGAGCAATCCTGTGTTGCTGTTTGAACGTGACACGTTTACCGCTGACTGATCATTAGACGCTAGTCTATGGACTTCAATCATTTGGATGTGCATCTAAGAACCGGACGAAGCACGTTCTAATTTTACATGTTCTACAACTACATGCTATATACCATAAATTGACATCTTTCTCACCAGGAAATTATGAGTAACAACATAGCTGTTTCATTGCAACAAGTGCATAAGAAAAAGAGATTCAAACCGATTGGTCATAAGTTGCTAGAATACATATTTTAACATTCAAATAAGATTGTATTACCATTGATTGAATTGGAAGTAACGGAAAGAGTCAACCCTCATCTTCGCTCATTTAGCCTCGTAAATTATTACAAATCAAATATGTGCAAACTATTTTCCTTTTCTTCATCACTTAAACATCAATTTGAGATATTGGAATTAATCAACAGAGATTCGCAACATCGCTCAAATAGGATTCGGCTTTGGCAGGAATGCAGAAACACAGACACTCGCACACACTTACGGAGAGTGGAGGGCCATTGGGTGAATACGTAGTAGCAATGGCGTTAGAATCCATGTTTCCGTAGCTGAGGCCATTGGTGATCTTGGTGGACCTATAAAGGCATAGGCTTTGGCGAGGTGTCCTGAATCCGCAGCGGAAGAACAACTCCCTAATTTTATTGGCAGAGGACAGGCGATCAGCTGGAGAATTGAGAGTAGACATCCCGCTTGCGGCGGCGGCCATTAAAACAATAATAAATAGATATTGAATGGAAAATACTGATAAGTTGCAGAGCAGAGCAGTGGGGGCGGAGAGAGAGAACGGTTATGGAAGAAACAAAATGAAATGAAAGTGTAATAATTAGAGGTGACTCGGTCTGACTGCTACGAACTCGGCGGAGTGTCTCGAGTACGGATGGTCCACACTTGGCAGCTTTGGGACCATCTATTTTTCTTTTTCTTTTTTGTTTTCCAAAACTACACAACATACATATGTGTTGATGTTGCTTTTATTCAGAAATAAATTTGAGGAGGATGTCGGTATATATTTTCGTGTTCTCAGTTTATTTTGTGGTTCCAGTATTTAAACTACTGCTATGGACAATAACCAAAAAGTTTCCAAATCCACTAATTTTGTAGTGCCAGAATGAAAAACTAGTTTCGGCACTACAAAGAATATAATTAAATAGTATTTTGATGAATTCCTTACTAATGTGTGGGTCATCAGAACACGAATTTGTAAGAATCAACATTAGACAGGATCTCCGATGCTCAAGTTAGTGATCGAAAGTTGTGAGTTTTAGCAAGAATAATGGGCAAATGAGAGTAATGGAATAGTAAAAATGTGAACGCGTTACCTTATTGTAGAAGAAACTAGTTCTTTATCCGTGTATTTTTGCAAGGATGATTTAAACTTTTATTATTATTTTAAGCAAGGTTGTAAAAGTCGTTAGGCGCTAATTAGGGGTGGATTGGGGCCCAGCGACTAGTCGAGATCTGAGAGGGACTAAGCGGGGCGTAGATGTAGTTAAGTGAGGAGGAATCGAAAAATAAACATAGGCGGCCAATGGGAGCCTAGCGCCTAGGTGGAAATTAATCGGAATCAGACAGGGATTTTTACAACACAGATTTTAAGTAATCATATTGTAATTTTAAATCATAATCATTATAAAAATACAAAAAGAAAAATTAATATTTTTATGTGGAACAATATAAAATATTTACAAAAAAGGTACAAAATACACATTCTGCAACACTTGTCAGTACACATCTTTTTTGGTTGAATATGTTCCACATTGTTTTCATTAGAACTTAAATATGTCTTCAATTCGGTTCCAATTGTACACGGTCTTCATTAACTACCACTATTCGTATTCTAATTTTCTTCGGGAATCTTCCTCATCTATAATCATTACATAGATAAGATGAATTTATAGTTGAATAAACGACAAATTGTCTTAAACTCGTTAGTAAAACAGAAAAAATACAAATAAAATATAGTTAAAAACAATTGTATCACCCCAAAAAGAGAAGTATATGCAGGTTGTCTCCCACTAATGTGATTATACACTTCATCATCTTCTAAAACAATTTCTTTAGTTCTTCCTTCGTCAACTTTGTTCAATGCTATGTTCACAAAATGCACGAAGTGATAGATTTTTTTATTATTTTAAATAATATTATTAAATTTTAATCATAATCATTATTAAAAATACTAAAATAAAAACATATTATTCGTCGAAAAATATAAAATATTAACAAAAAAAGTACAAACTATATATTTCGAAACACTTCTTGGAACACAACGATCTTGGTTGATTTCTGTACAAAATTTAACTTAAATATATCTCGGTTAGTTTCCAATTCTACACGGTCTTCATCAACTGACACATTTTGTATTTAGGTTCGTTGACACATTTATTTTTTAATTTCAACTTTACAAATTAAAGTATTTTGAAAATTTTGAAAAGTACAAAAGAGAATATACCACAAATGAGAAATAAAATATAATGAAATCATCGTTTTTACTTCATTGAAGATTCATTAGATTAGTATTAAAAAATTGCAAGAATCAAGTCGATAGCAAATCATAATTTAGCAAATTGAACATTTTCCTTGATTTATTCAAAATAATAAGTATAATTATTAATTTCAAACGTTAAGTGTAGTAATTTATAAGAAAAAATGCAAGTATGTAATATAACTTTAAGTTTTAATGCAAGATATATTCGAATGTCGAAAAAAAAAAAAAAAAACCTTATATCTAGGTTGAAAAAACTGATTGAATTTAGCACAATAAGATACTATAATCATTTGCAGAAAAAATGGAACTGGTGATATATTAGTGAAGTAAAACTAATCAAGTATCATTGAAAAACTATAAAATTTCAAACATGTTCAAATAGTCCATAATAAGAAATATTTTCATATGGAATAAAAAATTCGACTTCCATTAAAAAACACATAAATCAAAAAGTTTTTCTTCATCTATGACTCTGAAAATGCAAGTACCATAGTCTTGAGCCCACATTGTTGACTGAAATCTTCTAATTCATTCTTCAACAGATTTTTTCTGTTTTATTCTTTAAACAGACTTCCGAAATTGGTTTTAACTGACCGTAACTTATCACCATCTAAAGCACCGTCCAAACAAATAATATCATGATTGTCTTTATCAACATCTTGTATATTAGTGTCTACAAATATCAAGTAACCCAAAAAATCAATGATTTGTGAAACACATTTCAGGCAAAGCCTCCACAAATCCAGTAGGAAACTCCTATAAAATTTAGAATATATTGAATTAACAATAAAACAATTCATCATCCATAGTTAAAATGTATAATCAACATTCATGTTATTAATTCCACATACCAGCTTGTCGTAGCAAGAACCGTAGATGAAAACAGTGCAGAAATCCTGATAATTCCTTAAATCTACAATTAAAAAAACAAACTTACTAATAAAAAAAAAAATCATAAATCCCGTTTCAAAGAAAAAACATATCACAACATTAAAACATCCTAAATTACACAAAATACATGTACATAAATAATCATAACCAAAAATTAAATTTCTTACATATAGTTCTAAACATTTTACGAACATCAAATAATGTAAACAAACTACAATACTTTGTTAGAATTTTAACCTAAATTGTAAAATTACCAAAAAGATTACGATTAAAAATAAAGTTACCTCTGTTCGCATCCATCGTCGATCTTCGTCCGGCCATTGATTCATCTAAAGTTTGAAAACAAATAATATGAAATTAAAAAAAAAATGTTGTTTTATGTCGACGGTAAGAGAGAGAGAAGGGGGGGGGGGTGTTGTTTTGCTTTGAAATTTTCTTGGAAGAAATATATATGTGAAGATCATGTGTTCAAAATGATGTTAATGGATTGAAGCTTACATGGTATTTAAATTAAATATGAAAGGAAAAAATAATTAACAAAATGAAAATTATTGTTTTGAGAAGATTTCAAAATGTGCAACTTATTTAGTACATAAGAATGTTTGCTTTGTTGATTTACAACATACATAACCTAAATTAAATATATATTCAAATCTTCCAATTAAACATTATACATTACAAATCAATGGTTTATGGAGAAGATAAATTATACTGCTACTTTTTCTTTGTGAATGATTTACTCTATACTTCTAAAAGTCAATAGAAAGAACAAATATCTAGGAGTAACTGTCTATCAAGGATTATAGAAAATTTGAAATTTTAAGTTAAATATGATATATTATGATTGTAATCATATCAAATTTACTAATAATGAAATTAATTGCGGTAAAAATGAATTTAATACAAAGATGATTAATGGTATATTGAAATTACAAAATAACAAATTATTCAACGTTAATAATAAACCTATAACTAAAATTATGTGTTGAAGTCAAGTGTTTTTTAATTTCAGTGTCAACAATTTAATTCTTGAACATCTTTTACTTAACACATTTGATGTCTCTAAAAAAAAAAGAAAAAAAAAAAAAAAAACTACTATAAATTTAACTCCACTTTCGTAGTTGAAGAGCAAAACATCTTCATAAAAAAAATCATAATATTTTGCAAAAGCACTCCATCCAGAAGTCAAATAATATTTGCCGCCAATTGGTTCAACCGACACCAAACTAACTTCTCTTTTTATATTCTCGATGCAAAAGCTGTTTGAAATATCCATTTTTAAATGTTCCACAAATTTCTTTGGTAACAACACAGGCTGCATATAAAATATAAATAAATAAATATATAAAAAAATATTAGTTACATAAGTATCATGAATGAAATTATAATAACTTTAGAGATTCAATAATCAAATTTTATCTGATTTGCAGAAATTGATTTTTTCTGTAAATTTCAAGTAAAATGTCTTTGACCGATAACAAATATCTTTATAAAATTTCTTTAGTGTCATGTATGTCAATGAAGAAATTTGATAACATGGGATCATAGATGAAAAAATGAAATCACCATCATTAAGGGATTGTAAACAAATTGACTCCAACCCTTAGTGAAATATGTAGTATCATCTGGACAAAACATTATTTCAACATCACCCATAAAATTTCTATTGGTTTCAATAGTACAATTAAAATTTAAATATAGTCGAAAGGAATTCACAAATTCTACAAAATTCACATAAATATGTGTTAGACTGATTCAACTTAAGAATTTGAAAATTTATTCAAAAAAATAATTGTTAAGTAATATGTCCATTGTCTAAAATACACTCTACCGTTATTGTCCATAACAATGTGAGCCTAGCATGCATCGCCACATTCATCTTTCAAAGTGTATTAACAATTTGGAAGAATCTCTTTTATTATTGGATTGTACGCTCGAGGAATACGCTATCATAATATTACGAATAAACAACCTTAAAAACATTAAAGAAAAAACAAAACAAAAAAACAATGTAAGAACATTAAATAGCTTTAAAATTTACTTACACATTAGTTTAGATCGAGCATAGTCCTATTTGATAAACATGTAATAATCATCTTTCAATGCATTCTCGTCTACAAATTGTCTCCAATATTTACTCAAACAAGTTTTGTTATCTGCACCTAATCTCATTTTCACATCCCACTTGATATTTATATTTGTTTCGACCATGCAATTCTTGTTGAAATTTTTAGGCAAACCCTCCACAAATCAAGTAGGAAACTCCTACAAAAATTAAAATATATTGAATTAACAATAAAACAATCAATCTCATTTGAAATGTATGATCAAATTTCATATTATTAATTCCACATACCAGCTTATTATAGCAAGAATTGTAGGTGAAAAGAGTGTAGAAATACTGATAATTCCATAAATCTGCAATATGAGAAAAAAAAAAAAAAAAAAAAAAAAAAGTTGCTAATAAACAAAATCATAAATCCCGTGTTAAAAACATATCCAAAAAAAATTACATGATAGGCATGTACATTAATAATCATAACTAAAAATTATATCCTTACAAATAGTTCTAAGCATTTTACGAACATCAAATAATGTA
The DNA here is from genome assembly GCA_958295605.1 of Ajuga chamaepitys. Lineage (NCBI taxonomy): Eukaryota > Viridiplantae > Streptophyta > Magnoliopsida > Lamiales > Lamiaceae > Ajuga > Ajuga chamaepitys. Next base: position 20,715,397 of record OY282498.1, on the reverse strand, counting down.
CACAACTACAATATTTTATTAGAATTTTAACCTAACTTGTAAAAAATACCATTAAATTTACGATTTCCATAAAAAACTTTTACCTTTTGTTCGCACTTCTCGATCTTTGTCCGGCCATTGATTCATCTAAAGTTTAAAAACAGATAATATGAAATAAAAAGATGTGGTTTTATGTCGCATGTAAGAGAGAGAGGGAGAGAGAGAGAGAAATTCACGTATGACGCTATAAATTCCATTGACCTTCTTATTATAAGTTACCTAATTTATATTGCCTATCTAGCTATAGCTTGACTTATAATTTACTAAAATAATTGGGTATCCTTTTAAATAATAGGTTATTTAACATTGAATAAAGTGAACTTTAATTATACTTTTAAAATTTGTATATCTTGCATATATATTTGATATATAGAAATACTTCCTAAAAAAAAACTTATATAATTATGATATATTGTTAAATTATTAAAAGAATATATAGATTGTAACATTAAAGAGATATATAATTTTGATAATCTGCAAGTTAAAAATATTAGAAGTTAAATCTTAATATTTTTGAAAAATTAATTGAGAAATATGTCGTTTTCAAATTAAAAAATGACACGATTCTTATTGGAACTTTTCACCTTTTAGCAAGATTAATGTAAGAATTAAGGTTGAAAATCTGCAAGAGAAACAAGCATGAAACAAAAAAAATTAAAGAACCAATATTTTTTGTGTGAACTCGACGATAAAAACAAAGAAGAAATCATAAAATCATAAAATTAAAAAACCACAAAAAGACCACAAAAACCGTGTTAAAATTTAAACAATATATTCAATCAAGACACGTTACCTTGGGTTGATAGAATATCCAGTCGAAGCCGAAGAGTTACAAAAAAATCACAAAAACACAAACGATTCAAAACTAAAAAATAAACTATCGATTAAAACAACCACTTTTTTTTAAAGACAAAGTTCTTGATTGGAACATTTTACCTTTTGGCAGGATTAACGTAACATTCCAAGTTGAAAATCTGCAAAGGAAACAAACATGAAAAAAAAAAAAAAAAAAAAAAATTAAAGAACCATTTTTTTTGTAAACTCGACGATAATTTTAAAAACAAAAATATCAATCCTTCCCTGATCATTGTATGATTAAATATTTAAAATTGTACAGAATGATTAGAACTTATTACCTTTAGTAATGTAAGATTTAAGGTTCACAATCCGCAAAATAAAAGAATAAATAAATAAATAAATAACAACAACAACAACAACAACAACAACAACAACAACAACAACAATAATAATAATAATAAAAGAAGAACCAAAAATAAATAAACTCAACGATAATTAAAAAAAAAATTAATTCTTGCATCGTACGATTGAATGTTCAAAACTGGCAAAACAAAAATACATGAAAAAATGATACTTATATTAATCAATTTTCAAACAACCATAAAATGCTGATGGCACAACAAAAAATAAATGAATAACGATGACTCATAAACATAAAATATAAATCGTTCATGAAAATACCTGTTAGAGGATGATGAATATGGAGATGAGAAAGGAGCGCAGAGAAAATAATAATTCCAGTCGAAGAAATAAAATTTGTGCATGTAGTATTGTCTTGGTTGGAGAGTATTAAAGATATTAGACGTAAATTTGAAAGATTTGACCAAAATCTTTTAAGATCTCATATTTTATGTTAAAAAACGGATAGAATGGAAATTCTTGACTATTATATTCTAAATTAAAAACCTAAATTAATGTTGATAGGATCAATTGGTGACATGATCGTAATTAAGTGTATTGTCCTAAATTAAGAAAAATAAATCATGTTTTTTTAAGAAATACATTAAAAATTAATCATCTTTATAAGGAATTAATAATCCTAAAAATTAATTTTGTGTATTAAATTAATTATACAACTTAATAGATAAATTGATACAAATTTATGTGATTAGTGTATATTATGTGCAATGATATAAAAGTATAGATTAATAAGCAATAATTTTGCTAATTAGCGTACTTTAATGACATAATTCAAAGTGATATTAATTCCCTATAATTAGCAATATATTTATTAATGAGGGAGCGTGGAGCCCGCTAGAGCACCCGGACTATCCCTGGTGGTAGCCAGTTGTTCGCGGTGCCAGCAGGAAACTGACCTCCTCCTCCTCCTCCTCCTCCTCCTCCTCCTCTGCTTTTGCCCCTGCTCAAGAACTAGAGTACGAGGTTGGTGGAGTGACCCCTCCTTCCGGCACTTCTTCTGAGCATCCCCCTGAACTTGGGGCCATTGAGGAAACCCCTACACCCGAAGTGGGTGAAGTTGCAGAGAAAGATGGGGAAGCTGAGCAGGAAAAAGGAGGATGATGACAAGGAGGAAGAGGACATCGCAGAGAAAACTGCGAGAGATCCAGGGGCGGAAGATGAAGCTTGAAGTTGTTACTTCTGCTCATGCTTATTTGATGTTTTTGTTATAGGGTATGGGGGCACAGTTCATTGTAAGTGCCCCTTGTATTTGTTTTGCTTCCACCATGTAGTTAATAGTCAAAATTTTCGAAAAGTATTGCTCTTTGTGCTTCTTGTGTTTTACTCTACTCTTTAGCAGCAGCAGCAGCAGCAGCAGTAGTAGTAGTAGTAGTAAAATGTCGAAATAAAGGGGTTTGTGGATGGATAGTGGTAGGTATACAACCCTACTTTGCAACTTTAATTGGAGTTGAAGTGGCCAATTTTCTTAAGTTCCTTTTTCTTAAGCTCTAATTTCCGTGCTTGGTTGAGACCAGGCTTAGTGCCTAGTTAAGACCAGGGCTTCGTGCTTGGTTGAGATCAGGGCTTAGTGTCTGGTTAAAACCACTGCTTCGTGCTTGGTTAAGATCAAGGCTTAATGTCTGGTTGAGACAAGGACTTCGTGCCTGGTTGAGACCAGGGATTAATGAATGGTTAAGACCAGGGCTTCGTGTTTGGTTAAGATTAGGGCTTAATGCTTGGTTAAGACCAGGGCTTAATGTCTGGTTAAGACCAATGCTCATCTTTGTGCCAAAGAAAATCTGGATTTTTCACAGTTAGCCCCTGCCAAGCTTAGGGCTTGGATTTTTCTCCTTTGCCGAGAAATGAGAAGTTGGTGCCTTGTCTGAAATATGTCAAAAAGGGATGAGCTAGAAGACGCTGGCTCTCCCTTCTTTATATACACACAATAGATACCCTGTGTTGCTAACGCACTTTACATTTTAAGCGTATACTTCTTCTAATTCTAGATGTTCCAGGACCTAGGTAGCTTCTTTCCCTTTGTGTTCTACAGCTCGTATCCTCCTCCTTCTAGGACCTGAATATGATGTATGGGCCTTCCCAGTTAGCGCCTAGTTTTCCTGTGTGCTTAAGCATGCTTACACGCCTTAGCACCAGGTCCCCCTTCTGTAGTTTGCATTTCCTAACCTTCTTTTCGTAAGCAACTTTAAGGTAGCTCTTGTAACTTTCTTCGCGGGAGCGAGCTAACTCCCTTTTTTCCTCAACCATATCCAGGTTTTCGCGGAGCAGTTCCTGGTTTTAGTTTTCATCATAGTGCAATATCCTGTATGACTCCAGGCCGATCTCAATAGGGATCACAATTGTTGATCCATACACTACATTGTAACGTGTTTCACTCATTGTAATCCTTGGATTAGTCTTATGAGCCCATAAAACGAAATCCAATTCTTTAGCCCACTTACCCCCAGCCTTTTCTAATCGACACCTTATCCCGTTCATAAAGGTCCAATTTGTGATCTCCACTTGTCCGTTCACCTGGGGATGCGCTTTTGAGGAGCATCGTTGCCTGATCTTCATCATTTCGCACCATTATCTTTTCTTTGCTCCAATGAACTAAGTCTCGTTGTCTAAGACCAGGATATGAGGTACCCCGTACCTGCAACATAAATTCTTCCAAGGAAATTTTATGACAGTGTCTTCGTTTGCCACTAGCTATACTAGCACCGAATACTTGCAGTACACTATGGTTAGAATTCAGTGCATCACTACTAGGGGTGTGCACGGATCGGTTAACCGACCGAACCGAACCGAAACCGAAAATTCGGTTGGGACCGAAAACCGATCCGAAAATTCAGTTCGGTTTTCGGTTATATATTTTAGTAAGTTTCGGTTTTCGGTTCGGTTTCGGTTTAGGACAGCGGTTAACCGATCCGATCCGAAAACCGATTTAATTTTCAGAATTTTCTTTTAGTTTTTTTTTTTTTTAATTGAAACTTAACTTTTCAGATTTTTTACTACTCTTTTACTACTTGATTTGAACTTGAATTATTTCTATGATCACTTTGTTGAAATTTGGATTGCTTTTGCTTTTTTGAACTTGAATTATTAGTATTTGTTATTTTGAAATTGTTGTTACTTTCAATTAGTTTGTAGGAGTTGTCTCGATGATCACTTTGGACTCTGGGGAAACATTTAGTAATATCATTTGCTATTGTTACTCAAATGTTGTTGTCTTGTCATTTGATGATCACATATTCACATTTGCTACTGTTAGTACTCATTGATCACATATTGCTATTGTTAATTTTCTTTGAATTAATGGAACATGTTTATTTAGATGGATGATGACAACAATGTGATCACTTCGGAATATTAGCTTATTGTTTATGTTGTAAACTGTCGGAAAAAATAATGGTTAACCGAAACCGGAACCGAAAAAACCGAAAATTTTCGGTTTTAACCGAACCGAACCGTTTTAGTTCGGTTCGGTTTTCGGTTCCCTAAAATGACAAACCGAAATTTCGGTTAACCGAAATTTCGGTTCGGTTCGGTTCGGTTTAGCCGAACGCACAGCCCTAATCACTACTCCACATCGTACTCCATCGCTACTCACACATTGTACTCCCCTAACTCAATTTCCCACCTCACATTTCTTCTCGATAGGTCAGGGCGACTTAGGGTCTATTTCAGAGGTAAATTAGTTCGGAAAATGGCCCGGTGTGACAGGAAGTATGGTCTCAACCTTCTCACAGTAGTCATGATAGCAAGTATGCCATTTTCTCAAGGTCATTGTATCATGCTTCAGGCCTTTGAATCAACTTGCTGACAACGAAGAGTAGTTTCTGTATTGCTTATTCTTCGTGCAATAGGACCGTGTTGAGCGCGTTCTCTCTCCTACTGAGAGGTATAGATACGACACCTCTGCCAGCACTGTCTTAGTCAATAAAGGTAACTGAGCCAGGTGGGCTTTTAACTCCTTGAACACCTTCTGGCACAATCATTCCATTCGAACCTACTTTTCTTCTTCAAAATTTTGAAAAAGGGCACACTGCATTCGGTAATCGAGAGATAAATCTACTGAGCGTCGTTATCCTGTCGTTTAACCTTTGCAATTCCCTCAAGTTTTGTGGTTCTTTCATATCTAGAACTGCCTTCACCTTCTCTGGGTTGACCTCTATTCCTTGCTCCGTGACCAAATACCCCAGGAACTTCCCTGATGTTACTCTAAATGTACATTTTCCTAGATTTAGTTTTATTCAATGAGCTCTTATTACCCTGATTACTTCTTTCATGTTCTGGCGTGCTTCCCCGCTTCTATGCTCTTGATGAGCATGTCATCCACATATACTTCCATGTTTTACCCTATTTGTTGGCGAAACACCTTATCCATCATGCATTGGTAAGATACTTCTGCATTTTTAGCCAAAAGGCATGCGCACGTATATGTTGGATTCATCAAGATTTGGTAACAACGTTGATAGGTATCCATCATGCTCAAGAGTTCACACCCTAAAGGGGAGTCAACCAGTTGATCTATTCGGGGGAGGGGATAGTGGTCCTTCGAACAAGCTTTATTTAAGTCACAAAAATCTATGCACATTCTCCATGTCCTTTGACCCTTTGCTACCATCACTGCATTAGATAACCAATCGGGGAACTAGATTTTCACTATGTGTTCCACTCATTAATTTTGACATATCCTCGTGTAATACGCGATCCTTTTCCTCACTCTTCTACCGGAGCCTCTTTTTAACAGGTTTGGCCTCCGAGTTCATGTTCAGGAAATGCCTTACAATATTGGTTGGTGTACTGTTCTCCACTCTGCGGGGATGACAACGACCCTGTTGTGCTTCCGAGTAATCAAAGCTGGAGGACCCCTCGCGAACCTCAGTCCGGACCTCTGTCGTGGGCTCACCCCTGCTCTGGGGGTTCCTGATCATCACACTTCTGCGCCAAACAGGATTATCTCTCCTGTGCAGAGGTGGCGTATATTTCTCCCCTATCAACTCCTCCCCCCTACTCTGGATAGTTTTGGGGAAACTTATTTAGAGTGAAGATGCTCCCAGCTCTAAGGCTGCGATGTCCAGTTTGGGGGGCTCCTCCCTTTCTTTGGTGATTTTTCCAGCCCAAATTTTTCGAATTTGAAATGAGGTGATCTTAGCCGCCCACACACCCTGACTCTTAAGCTTCCTTTGATCATTGGTCGTACACAGGTCAAACTCTGATTGAGCGGTTTTTTTACTTTCACCCCACCTATAAATACCCCATTCATCCATTTCATAGTTTTACTTTCACCTATTGTTTACTTCCGGGAATTCAAGTACTTCGTAGGTTTTCCGGTGATTTCAAGCTCTTTCATCCTTTGATCTTTGTTTTTCTTCCAACTTATCCAGGTATTCTCCCTTTTCTCCTGGATTTTGCATTTGTTCTTCATTTCTTCGCCCCCTTTTTTGGATTTTTTCTTCAAAAAAAATCATGTCTTCCTCCAAATCTTCTCCCACCTCTGAGGATTCATCCTCTAATCTTCCTTCAGAGCAGAGGGCTGCTTAGCAGACCTTCGCCTCTACTTCTTGCTCCTCTGGTAGTGAAACCACCCTATCTGCACCGGTGGAGGGAGAGAAGCTCTCCCCATAGGTATTCCTCCAGAGCTGGTGTCAGTTCTCGTGCACTAGTCCCTTACACCAACGTAGACCACCCGCCCTCCAGCTTTGAACCTGCGGACGAAATTCTCCTTCGTCAACGTAGGCACATAGTCATCATCCCTCCTGCAGAGAGGCGAGAATGGGATACAGTGGCAAGGGCCTCCACCTTATCTGAGGTGGACATGGACTTTCTTAGAGATCATAACGCTCTGCATCGCCAATTCCTTATGAACACCTCTGGTCTTGAAGAACGTCCAAATTGGCTTTCCCCACCTTCCATGGTCCTCTAGAAAGCTCATATAGATGCAGTGCTCCGGTTCCATGTTCATTCTTATATCGTTGGGGTATGTAACCACCTTGGAATTCCAGTTTGTCAAATCAACCCTTCATCTCTGAGAATTCTAATTTCTTTTAACATCCTGATAAGGGCCAATGGTGGCCAGTGCACCTCTGATTATTTCCTGGCATGTCATGACTTTAAGAGAGGGAACAACGGTTTTTTTCTATTTTAGCTCAAGACCTAGTGGTCATGCTCACTTCGTAGGGAAGCCTCCGAGTTGTGACGGGGTTTGGAAACCTCGTTGGGCCGTGATCACCCCCCGCCTTCAAGGGTGGTCATTCCCCTGCGAGTAGGTAAATTCTACCCCTCGCACCTCTCGTCCTTCCACCACCCGAATCTCTGATGAGGACAGGGAAGTCATGGACAAACTAAACTCCCACGTGAGGAGGCAATCTCTATTTCCATAAACTCCATTATTAGGAACGATGTAGTGCTAGCCTGTTATGGACTTCTGGGGAATGAGGATAAGCCCATGACTGACCCTAGTAATAATCAGCTCTGAGCCACCCCAGCTCCCATCTACGCATTGATGTTTTATCCTTAGTTTAGCACATTTATCTTTCAAGTATGGACTTGGATTTTGATTTCCTGCTCGCCACTGACGAGGAATGAGAGGCTTCCCCCCAAGCCCAACTGCAGAGGTGGCTAAGGACGAGGTTGATGTTGTCCAGGTCATAGAACAAGACCCAACCCTGCCTTCTGCTACTCTGAGCTCTTTCCTTGCTCGTCCTGGTCAATCCAGCGCTACCAAGGATAAGAGCATTGGCTCCTCCACCTCTGCCCCATTACTGGTGCCTTCCAAGGACAAGGGTAAGAGGCCTGCATCCTCCAGTGCTGAGCCTCCTACTAAAAAATCCAAGCTGGACAAGTCCAGCAGTTCTGATAAAGGCACGAATAAGCACTGTAGCAAGAGCGGGGGAGATGTCAGAGCTGCCAACGACTACTATAGCCTAACCCTGCCCAAGGGATTCTTGCCCCTCAGCATGGCTTAGTGCACTACCTTTGTGAAGGAACTCCCCACGGTTAAGGACAATGCCATGATGAGCGCCGAGAGCGACAGGTTCAACGACGAGATTATGGATCAGCACTTGGTTCAGGTTTCCAGCTCTAAACACATTCCTTCCTTTTACTCCCCCATTACTATTATTTTTTATAACGCATTCACCTCCTTCTTCTTTTGCAGCTCATGACGTACTATGGTCGTCATAGTAGTTGCACCAGCTCCACAGCTGTGAAAGAGCTCAGAGCCGACTTCGACAAGTCTCAAGAGCAGCTGACCAACCTTACGGAAGAGTTCTCAACTCTGAAGCTAGAGCACTCTGAGTTGCAGAGGCACAACACTATCCTCACCACGAAGAATGAGGGGCTAAAAGCTGACCTTGATGCCTCCGAGGCCCGTAATCGTGACGCTCTGATTCATCACCGTGAGAAGTAGACTGAGGCGTTATCGCGCGGCAGAGCTAAAGGGATCGGACAATGCCGTCGTCAGCTGTTCTCCACCAAATTGGGGCAATCAATTCTGAAGGAGTTGCAGGAAGGGCTCATGGAGGAGTACCGGAGCAACTTTGCCTATGTCAGCGACATGGCCCCATTCCTACGGGGTTTCATCCGTGCAAGCTTCGAGGCTGCCACTGCTGACACCAAGGCTAAAGGTTTCGATGGAGAGCTGTCCTTTGAGTTGGCGAAGATTACCCGTTCCCTAAAGCTTCCTAAGAACTTCAAGGGTGATCCTACTTAACCTTCCACTGCTCCCTAGTGGATACCTGGCATCTGCAAAGCTGCCAATAAGCTCACGGCTAAAGGGGTGTTAACTGCAGAGCTGAGGGAATGTTGAAGAGACATTTTTGGATCTCTCTGCTGCAGGGGAGTGTGCATCTCAGAGCCTTGCAACGTTTCCAGACCTTCCGCGCATTGTTGGGCACCGAACAACAGAGAGACGGCCCTGAGCAGGAGTGTTATGAAACTAACGATTCGCCCTAAGTGCCTTAGTGTATTTTTTCTTTTGTAATAGATCCGGGCTTATGCTTTTTGTAATCCTCCTTGCGGAGGTGGAATCAACCAATTGGTCAATCTGGGGTAGAGGATAGTGATCCTTAGGGCACGCCTTATTGAGATCTCGGAAGTCCATATACATCCTCTAGGCCCCTGGCCCGTTAGACACCATCATAGCGTTGGAGAGCCACTCCGAGAACTGCACCTCTCCTATATGTCCCGCCTCCAACAGCTTCGCCACTTTCTCCTTTATCGCTCTGTCCTTTTCTGGACCAAATTGTCGCAACTTTTGTTTGACTGGTCTAGCCTGTGGATCTACGTTCAATCTATGGAGCGCTATATTAGGATCGATCCCAACCATATCTTTGGATTCAAAAGAAAACAGGTCAGCGTTCCTCCTAAGACACTGCAACGCTACTTCATAGACCTCATAATCTAAGTCCCAATTCGAGTGGTGAAGCCCACCTTGTTAGGGTATAGCTCCACTTGTAACAACTCCTCCTTAGGACTGATTCTCAGCTCAGGCTCGTCCAACTCCGTAATCTTCATCTTTTTCTCAAGGGGTCTGCCTTGCTGGTCTAGATCCCCCCGCACCATATGGCTAGACCTTCTGACAATATCAGCATAGCGCTTCCTTGTAGTGAGTTGATCACTGCTGAACTCCCCCACCTTGGTTCCTACTGGGAACTTTAACATCATGTGGCTTAGAGAGATAATCGCTACAAAGTAGTCCAGCATGGGCCTACCAAAGATAACATTGTAAGAAGTGGTGCCTCCACCACCAAGAAGTTCAACATCTGCACATTTCGCAGCGGATCCTTACCCAGCTCCACCTGCAGGGTTACCTGCCCTAACTGGTTCGCTGGAGAAACGACTGCACTGATTCTCCAGCGAACCCGTACAAGACTGTGTTTACGGGGGTTAATTTTACATTTAGGCCCATCTTCCGAAAGCAGTCCTAGAAAATAATGTTGGCAGAACTTCCAATGTCCACAAAGATCCGGGTCACCATGGCCCCTCCAATATCCGTCGTGATCGCCAACGCATCATTGTGAGGATTCTGGGCTAGCCCACATCTCCAAGGCTGAACTCAATACGAGGGAACTCCCTTCCCGTTGTGGTCACCTCTTACACTTCCCATCTAGGTACCTTGCCACATCACGTGCGGAGGCCTTCTTTGCACGGTTGGAGTCACCATCCTCCTGCCCTCCAACTATAATTTGAATGTATGCCTTCTTGTGGCCAGATTCCTCCCTGCCTTTAGTCTCCTTTGGTGACTCCTTCCCCTTATCATCACGTTTTCTGCGCTTGTAATTTCTTCCCCTATCTCTCTCCTTCTTGACATACTCTACCAGGTGAACCTCTTTAATAAGTGTTTCTATCATGTCCTTAAGATGACAACATTTATCCGTCTCATGATGTAGTCATTGTGGTATCGACAATACGTCTCTGACCTCGGGTGCTTGGAGCCTGTATACGCTGTAGTGGGATACTTGAACTCTGGGATCTTCGTTGCTATCTCCAGCAACTCAAAGTGTTTCAGAGTTAACGGGGTATAATTCTCAATTCATGGACCACCAACAGACCTGCCATTCTCCACAGGCTTTCGTTCTTTATCAAACGTCTCTTTTTCTTCTCCGCCAACTTTTCCTCCCTCATGCGACCACTGCAAGCCTCCTCCAGATTGATACACTTGTCTGCTCTCTTCAGGAGCTCGTCGAAAGTCTGGGGAGTGTGTTTCGCCAATGATCGGAAAAATTCTCTGTCCACCAATCCCTGCGCCAGTGCATTTATTTTCACCTCTAAGATGGCAGATGACACTCCCAGTGTTGCAGTGTTAAACCTCCCTACATACTTCCTAAGACTCTCCGATTAACCCTACTTCAAACTCATCAGTGTTAGGGCTGACTTCTGTTGTCTCCTTGCACTGGTGAATTGGTGCACAAATAAGGAACTCAGTTCCGAAAAGGAAGTCACCGAGCCTGCTGGCAGTTGGCTAAACCATTGCTGGGCTGATTTCTTCAGCATTGTCAGAAAAACTCTACACCTTATCCCCGTCAGTGTATTGGTACAGGAAAGCCCCGTTCTCGAATCTCAACAAATGGTCATGTAGAACTGCAGTTCCATCATACTCATACGAAAATGTCTTGAAATTCGGAGGCAGTGGATTTGTCAAAATCTCCTCAGTAAAAGGGGATCCCAGAACTCTGAATGCCCAGCGAATACCCGCATCTCTGCTCCTCCGCAGCTCCTTCATTTCTCTATGGAGTTCCTGCAGTTGTTGGTTTACTATATCCACAGTGGCAGCATTACTGACATCATAATCGTTTATCTCCTCCTCCTGGTCTCCGAGAGGTGCAACTCTCCCTCCCGGCGGTGTCCTCCAAAGTCGTGGGGCTCAGCGTTCCCCCACGGTCAGTTGCCGGCCTTCCTGAGGGGAGAGAGCCCTCCTAGTTGAATTCACCTCTGTATGAGTGGCATCCTCTACAAGGATGGGTTGCCTCATAGTTCCCTGACCCTGCTCCCTGTTCTCCACAGGAACAGATCCAGGTGGTGGCCCAGAAAGTCCACCTTTGTTGGTCAGCGCATTGTCGATGGCCATTCTTATCAAGTAATTGAGATGATCAGTTGTTGTAGTGATAATTGTGTCTCCCGATTGAGGAGCAGGGTGGTCCCACTTTGGCCCTCGGTGGCTGGAGTGGTGCCTGCAGCAACACCGGTTGGGGTTTTCCCTAGATGGGTGAGCTCCGTCACTGTAGAGAGACTTCCCTCGGCTGCCTCTTTTTCGAAGGCAGCCGTCAAATCCCGAGCGATGTTATCTCCAGCTATGCTCTCTACAATATAGCAAACAACAAGTTAACACCCTTATTAATTTTCCAAGAATTCCAGACTCCTCCTTCATGGGGCAAACTCCTCAGGGATGACAAACAATTTTTTAGTTAATTGGAACAAAGCTAAGCCTCACGCCTTATGCCCAATGTTCCCACAGACGGCGCCAGTTGATAGGGGATGTTCTACATAGAGCCCACAATAGTGTTTGAAGGTTCAGGGAATGGAAGAATACCTACGAAGATCAAAGCAAGATTCACGAAACAGGGTCAGGCCTTTTGTCCTTCACGCAGCAGTGTATCTGCAAAACAGAGCTGGGAGGTGCCCTGACGTAAACCCTCCGACGCTCAAGTCAGTGCTAGCTCAAAGAATGAAACACAAGCAATGTATAGTAAAGTTTTGAGTGTATACCATTTTAAATTGAATGGATCACCTATTTATACTTACTGTTTATTAGGAAAAGGGGTCAAAAGGTCATTTTAGTTGCCCAATAACATTGTACAACCTGTCCCTCTGTACCTGGCGACGGTGTGAGAGGGTACAGTACATTTTTCAAGACAACTCATAGTTGTCCATACTTTTTCTCTCAGTTGTCTGTAGTTCTTGTGAGAGGATTGGGGAACACGTGTCTTGGTCCCCGAGTTACAACAGTAATATTCCTGTTGTAAGGTTCCACTTGCTTCTAGTGGTGTCAATCATAGCACCTGGAGGATTATCTTGCACCCTACTGTTCGGTGCTAATGGATCGACTGGGGGGAGCTCAAATATATCAACCCTCCAGAGCTGATATGCTGCATTGGTTAGCCTATCGTACTTCAACCCTGCAGGGCTGAGCTAGCCGTTGGTTGGCGTACCGTTCTGCACTATGCAGGGATGACAACGACCCTGCTGCGCTTCCGAGTAATCAGAGCTGGAGGAACCTTCGCGACCCTCAGTCGGGACCTATGTCGTGGGCTCACACATACTTTGGGGGTTCCTGATCATCACACTTCTGCGCCAAACTGGATTATCTCTCCTGTACAGAGGTGGCGTATATTTCTTCCCTATCATGTGTATTTTAGTCAATTTTAGCATAACTTAATAAAGTAAAATAAATAATTATATTGTTTAACTTGAATTAGGTGGATGCATTGTTATTTATATATCTTGAATTTTTTTCTTTTTGTAATTAAAACAATTTATTAATCTTATCTAAATTGTTAATACTATTCTAGTTTTATTTGTACAATTGACTATATTTTGGGGGCATACAGCAGTAATCCTCCTTTAAAGTTCTTAAGATATTATATTTTAATGTAATTTATCTAATATTTTAAGTTGAAGACATAATATAAAAATAATTTGATTTCTAGTCTACTCATAATTTACCTTATATTTGATAAAAAATTATCACTTAAGCATAGTTAAAATAAATATCTCAAAAGATATACTCTTAAATCCGTCTATAAATAGATCCCTTCAACTGAATTTCTGGGTCCGCCACAGTCCAAAACAGGGGAACTTCTATGCTACCTCATGAGGTAGTGCAGTAACCCGTTGGATGTATGTCACATGTTACATGATGAAAATTTAAGGCAATATACATCTTGAAGTCCTTAAACTATTGATGTTTGTTTTAAATAGTCCTTAAAGTATCATTTTGTTTTAATTGGTCCTTAAAGTTCTAGTTTTTTTATTCAATTGGTCCCCTGAAGTATTTTTTATTTTAATTAGTCCCTTATGTTTTGGAATTATTTCAATTAGTCCTTAAACTATTACAAAAATATATTTAAGGTCCCTAGAAGAAAAAAATACATAAAATATGTGAAATCACCGATTTAATTCAAAATGATATTGTAGCATATCTTTTATTAAATAAATGTTTTGTAATTTATCATTATGATGCTTTCCCCCTGAAACGAAGGTGAATTATACTAAAATATCGATTTGAATAAAACTCCAAGATTATATTTTTTCAAGAATTTCATCCCACTACAAGGAAAAGGGTCTTTTGAAACCACAAAAAGTTGTCACAAATAATGAGTATTTGCCACAACTTAAACAAAGTAGTCTCAAATAATGATTATTTGTCATAACTTATGAGTATTTGTCACAACTTTAATGTCGTCACAATAACTCGGTCGCAAATAATATATTTGTGACCACAAAAGTGGTCTCAAATGTATCTCAAATACTTTTTGCAACAACTAGTTGTTTCTAAAAGTAGTCTTAAAGTTGTATCAAATAATTTGTAGAGAGATTTGTGACAACAAGTGGTCACAAATAACTTATTATTAGTGACCACAATTATGGTGTCAAAAAACCTTATGCAAAAGACCTCTTTTGTTGTAGTGTCCAAACTTTGAGAAAATACTTTGTGCTACTTTATTTTAGTTAGAAACGTGCTAATTTGATCCAGATATTTTGAACTCTAACTATATTGAATTTAAAGTAAAATTGAACATTATCAACGAAATAACTTTAATTTTTTTAAATATTGTAAAGACCTTCAAACATAAAATTTCAAAGTCCTTTCGTTAATAATGTTCAGTTTTACATTAAATTCAAGATAGATAGAGTTCAAAATATCTCAACTAAATTATCACTAAAATTAAAGTACCACAAAGTATTTCTCAAAGTTTGGATAAAATTATTGAGAAATTATAATCTCGAACTTTTGTTCAAATCCTATTATAGTATAATTCACCTCGTTTGATGGTAAAAGTATCATAAACAAATAACACAATATTTATTTAATAAAAGATATGTTATAATATTATTTTGAATTAAATCGACGATTTCACATATTTTATGTATCTTTTTTTCTTTTAGGGGGCCTTAAGATAGAATTTCGTAATAGTTTAAGGATCAATTGAAATAATTGTAAAACATAAGGGACCAATTGAAACAAAAAATACTTCAGGGACTAATTGATTTAAAAATTTATAACTTCAAGGACCAATTAAAACAAAATGATACTTTAAGGACCATTTAAAACAAACATTAATACTTTAAGGACCTTAAGATGTATAATGCCAAAATTTAATGGTTATACTTTTTTCGATTTTGACTATTTTACCACATGTCTCACATTTAACGGGATTACTGCGATATCTCATGAGGTAACATAAGATTTCTCCCAATACCTTACGGGGTAACATAGAATTTCCCCCAAAACGGCCGATAAAAAAGGTTCAAAATTTGGGTACGGTGCGTTCGGTAGCAGATTTGCCCACCATGGTCCATGCCATCGTTCGGATGACGTTGCTGAAAGCGCCCATTGCCCAAAAGTTTGTAGCCTCAGAAAAAGAGAGAGAAATCTAAACCCAACAAAAAGTTGGAGGAAAAAGAAAAGGTAAGGTAGCAAACAACCAGTGAGAGGAAGATGAAGATTTCAGTAAAGCTCCAAGACCACCAGCAGAGCCGCCGCCAGGACCACCACCATCATCCGTCGCTCCTCCTCCGTGCCAAAATTCCGGTAACAATCTTCAACCTTCCCTTCCTTTCTCACTTCTCCACCACTACTACCCACCCCTCTGACCTCTCCCTTTCTCTCTCCACCAACTTCCCTTCTTTCCCCTCTCTCAAACTCTCCTATGCAGCCTCCGCCGTCGCCACCCCACCCCTTAGCCTCACTCTGAAATCTGGTACTGGCCTGTTCGGTTCCCCCAACAATTCTCCTCTCATCATCTCTGCTCACTTCTCCTTCAACCCCAGCAACCCCAACAACCCTAACCCTACTTTCTCTCTCTTCTTCAAACCGCAACTTGGATCCTTTTCTCTTCGAAAATCGACCTTCTCCCACCCAGAACCCAGTGTTAGCTGTGAATCCGATGCCGCCGGATGTGATCCGAACTCCTTTGGATTTGTGCCGCTGGAGAGGCCTGCAAATATGAAGGACCTTTCGGCGGAGAGGAACGATAAGAATTCCGTCTTAAAGGGGATTCGGCTGGCAGCGGCGACGCAAATGCCTGTGTCTAAGGGAGTGGCGTTGAATTTCCGATGGTGGGTGAATTTCGCGGAGGATCAGATGCCGGTTTTAAAAATCAACAAAATTGGTCTTCATAAAGTTGATGATGTTGTTTTGAATGATGACAAGAAGAAGAAGAATGAGGCTAAATTAGGGCAAGTAGAAGCACTCAAAGGCATGTGTTTTGGGATGAAAAGAGAGTTGGATGTTTTGACAAGAGTTAACAGAGAAATGAAGTCTGAATTGGACGAATTGAGAGCAGCACATTTGGATACGAAGGAGAAGGTGAAGGTGAAGGTGAAGGCAATGCCGCAGTGGAGAAGTGAAGAGAATAGCAATGGCAATGCGAAAAGAGAAGTGAAGAAGAAAGACAATACTGCGAGTGATGTGGAGAATGAGTTGCAGAGAGCTATAATGGCGGCGGCTGTTGCTTCTCCATCTCCATCTCCATGAGGTTTTTGTTTCTGTAAATAACAAGTAGAGTTTTGTATATTTTACAAGCAGTATGAAGCTACTGACCCAATTAATAACACACTTTACATATTAATGCCCCTTGTTCTAAATTTCTCTATTTTTACTGTATGAGAATTTGTAGAGGCAGAGCAGGTTACTTTGAGTATTTAGTCTTTCAAACGGAAATTGATAATTTATAGCTTTAAAATTGCTTAATTTTGTTAGTGAATTGTATCCTCTGTTTGATGTTTGCTTGTACAATCGAAAATTGACTGTGGCGCTGAGGTGTGCTTTCGACCAAGGATATTCACAAAATATTGTGTAATTGTAAAATTTTGTATTTGACACCCTATAGAAGATCCGCCTCCGCCTCTTGTACAACACTTATCAGCATGAATGACTAATTCGGGGAGTGAGGCGGTTGTGTGTTGTTGCTCGCCTAGATTTAATAAGGAAGGTCATGATGTTGATGTAGTAGTAGTACCACTTCACAAAGCCTTGACATGGATTTGGTTGAGCAGATGGAGTCGATATTTTATATATATAAGCAGCATTCAAACGCAAAGTCAGGTGCTATTTACTCAATGATCAAATCATTACTTTTCTTTTTGATGAGTACTAGTATCGCTCCCGTGCGATACAAATTTATTTAAAAAGTAATTATTTGATTAAATTTATTCTTTTGCTTTGATATTATCATAAATATTATGTAATATTTTTGTAAAAGGTTTAGTAATAAAATTTAGTATTATAGGCTCATTTCCATATGTGCCAATAATACCATTATTATCTACTTTGGTAAAAGGATAAATTTTATTTATAAAGGGGGATCCAAGTATAACTTGGTTAGAAATGTTTTTTACAAGTAAAAAACTTGTAGAAATACATTTTTTATCAATACAAACATAAGCTTTTGGTAATTTAAAACTAATATCAAGTTTTTGCCCACCTGCATGGGATAAAGAATGCGTTGTTTTTTGGAAATATCTAGTTGGAATTAATCCTTCTTGTAAAACATTTAAATCTGCACCACTATCAATGAGTGCAATAAATTCTTTTGAATAAAAATCATCAATTAAAAGAGTAATCTTTACATACCATTTTTGTGAAATAAACATTTCAATATTATTAAGAAAACTTTCATCATTATTATCAGATATAATTATTTCATTTTTTCCTTCTAATTTATCAATTCTTTTTTCCAAAACATTATTATTTTGTTTAAGAAATTTAATTTCTTTTTTAAGATTATCAATTTCAATATTTAAATCACCTAAAGAAGTAGGAGTTTTATCCTTCTGTTTTTCTTTAAGCATTTGATAAACCTTGCTCATAAGATAAGGTTCATCTGAAACATATATAGAATTATTATTTTCTTGTTTATTTCCAGTATCACTAGATGAGCTTGGGATATTACCCACTTGATCTATTATTGAAGATCTCAAATTATGATCTTTTATTAATTTTAATAAATCCATAATATTATTATGATCTAAGACATTTATCTCCAAATTTTTCATTTGAGATAAAAGTCTATAAATTTCATCTGTTTCATCAGGCTTATTATCCTGACATTTGCATTCATTAGTATCTGATAATTCTGAATCAGATATTACTGATTCTTGATCTAAAGCTTTGAGATTTTCAATATCAGATATTTCTGACATTTCTGAATTTAATTCAGATTTTGTGACTGATTCTGATTCTGAATCATCTGATTTTAACAATATTTTGGATATCATATCCTTGATATTATCATCAATTTGAAGATTATTAATCTTCTTTTTAACCCAGCAATTTCTTGCATAATGACCAACCTTTTGGCATTTATGGCATATAATTAATTTATTTCTTTGTCTTTTCTTTTCATCCCTTTCTTGCTTTCTATTAGCGTGTCTTTCTATTTTTCTTTTAGAAGCCTTTTTCCTTTTCCTATATTTAAGAAAATCATTTTTATCATATTTATTTTTATTCTTACTAGTCTTACTAGTACTAGGCATATCCATTGCAAATTGTTCACAAAATTGACCTAATTGTTTTTTCTCAGACAAATTTTGTCTTTTTATTTGTCTATTTAATTTTATTTCATTACATAGATTTAAACCTTCTTGAATACAAGTACCAATTAATTTACCATAAGTAAAACTATCATATGGAACATGAACATTATTTCCTCTTAAATTATTTCTCACTCTTTCAGCAAATAAATAAGGTAATCCATCAATAAATTTTGATTTCCAATGAGAGCTATTACTCTCAGGGAGTTTCATCACTCTACTTAAAAATGTATCTTTATACCATCTAAAATCTGTAAGGGTTTTACACCTCAGATTTTGTAATAGTGTACGAATATGTTCACTATTATCAGAATATCTGCCAGTAAAATGTTCTATAATATTAATAATTAAAGTATAAACTGCGTTTTCAACTGAAATATTATTTTCTTGTTTTATATTGTTGAGAATATAATCTCTATTTTCTTGGGTTAAATAATGATCCCACCAACCTTTAAGTTGGCCAGTAAATCCTGCAATAATCATTTTTGCAATATTTTTATCGGTATTACCATTATTCTTACAAACTGTAGAATACATAAGAATTCTATGAACAATATTATAAATTTGTTTTTCAGTATAACCATCGATATTCCATTCATAAATATTTCTCCCACTATAGCTATTATTCAAAATATATTCTTGTTCTTCATTAAGAACATCCATAGGAGTTGGTCTCCTATAATAATAAAATCGTTGATTAGGCTTATCAGCCCACTTTTCAATTTTGTTGATCTGATCATTAATAATCTGTTTATAATCAGATCTATCTTCAAAATCTTTTTGAAAATCATTTTCTAAAGTATTTAAGGATAATTTTGAAATTTTTTCTTCTAATAGTTTTTCTAATTCTGTCAAAGATTCTAATTTAAAATCTTTTATCTCTGGTGGAAGTTGTATACTAGGAGTAGCAATCAACTCTTTTTCAAAATCAATTTTTGAAATCATTTTTTCTTTTTATTATTTATTAAAGAAATTACATTATCAACTTTATTATGAAGTGAAAGTATATGCTCTCCTAAAACATTAATAAATAAATTCATATAATTATTTTGTTTAATTAATAAATTTATATGACTACAAGTTACTTGTAAAACATCATTTTCAAATAATTTTGAAAAAGCAAGGAAATTACATATATTATTATCTTTCTCTATTTGAAAAGGTTTTTGAGGAGGAAAACCATTATTAATGATCTGTCCATTCATTAATCAATAATTTCTTTCTAAAACAGAAATATATTGATCTACATAAGTAGACATAAACCATGGAACAAATAAAATTAAAGTATTTGTCTCTTCACATTTTTTATAAAAATTTTCTTGTATAATTTGTTTTTCCATTTTATTAAAATTTTCGAAAAACTAATTTCTAAATGGTTCCCATTTGGGAAGTCTAAATTCTTCACTAATAATTTTTCTGGCTTCTGAACCAGGGCTAAAATCAATTTTTTGAGCTTTAAAATCCATAAATCAAGGAAAACTCATTTCAGACATTGTCTCCATGTGTCTACTATTGACACTTTTAACAATATTATCTTTGCCAATATGCAATTCATTTATTCTATCTTCCTCAGATATAATATCATCATTATTCCTCAAATTTTCTCTTATTAGAGAAGTAGAAGCCCTTGAAGGAGTTTCTACAGTATAATCAATAGGAGAAATATAAGATCTCATAGAGGATGATTTTAAAGATTGAGATTTATCTTTTATAAAATTATCAAACTGTATATTAACAGTCCTTCAGAAGTTTGAAAAACATTCAATAATTTTGAAGAAATAGTTGGCTGTGGTTTTACAGCTTTTTCGATAATCCAATTTTCTGGAAACACACTTTCTTCCCATTTAATAGATCTTCTTGTCATAATATTAGATCTATTGAAATTTGTCTCAATCAAAATTGTTTCATTAACAGGCTTATCCTTTATTTTACAATGAGGATTCAAAGTAAATAAAGGTTTAAAATATATTCTGTAACAAATACATATTACTTCAGATCCTAAAGAATAATCATAACCATGAATTTTGACATTTAATGTCAAGGCATCAAGTATATTTATATCAGTTAAAGATAATTGTAAATTTGGATAAACATCAAAATAGACTGGACCATGAGCCAAACTAGATTGGATTATTCCCATTAAAGATTTTTTCCAATTTAAATTTCTACCATCTCTTAAAGCTGCAATAAAGCTTTCTGGTAGTCCTTCTAAGGTTAAGGGTTTAAAAGCAATTTGCACTAAACCAATATGTAAAAATTTATATTCTTTTTTATAAGGTAAAATATCTTTTTCTGAGAGTAATTTTATGATTACTTCTTCATTATTAATAGAAATAGATTCTTCAGTTGTTTTAACAACTTGTTAAAAGCCAAGTTTTTCAAAAGTTCCTAACTTATAAATTACTTTAGGATCAATTTTCGGAATTGTCCATTTGTTTAATAACTCAAGATTTTGAGGTGTATCATACTCCATATTTAAACTATTCTTTATAGAATTATTCTGTCGAAACATTATTTATTTTAAAGTGTTAAATTATATCATCCCTAGATAAAGTTACC
This sequence comes from Ajuga chamaepitys, assembly GCA_958295605.1. Lineage (NCBI taxonomy): Eukaryota > Viridiplantae > Streptophyta > Magnoliopsida > Lamiales > Lamiaceae > Ajuga > Ajuga chamaepitys. Next base: position 20,694,343 of record OY282498.1, on the reverse strand, counting down.
AAACCATGGCTCTGATACCATATTGTGACCCAGGCACATACACCATATGATACTCAATCTTGAATCTTGTTGTTAGGAAGACTAATCTTATTACAAATCTGAGCTTAGGAATATATTACAAATTGAAAATCCGTCAACTATAACAAATATTCAGGAAATCAAATGACACCCAAACACCCTAAACGCCATTCCATCGGCAAAAGCGGGCACACCATGGGTTCAAACAGATTCCTGACTTATTTATTATAGGCCAGATAATCAATCAACCTCTCAGATTCAACCTAACTTATTGATTCAAGAGTTTATATCACATAGTTATGTACTTAAGTACATTATAATATTAAGTCATAGAATGAACAACTTTATCTAGTTCAGACATAATTTAACACTGAGGATTTAGCCTATAAGGCTCATCCTTTAACAAAATAAATTCTGAAAATTATTTAAAAGAACTATAATTCAAAGCACTTACAATGCTTAGAAAGCTTTCCCAGTACAGAAATGATCTTGATTTTATTTCTTCTGAATATATTACAAGAGATTATAAGAGAGAGAAAGAAACTGATAGAAGAAGTCCTGCTTCCTACTAAGAATGAGACCTCCTTATATAGAAGTAGTCTCCGGACTTCAAATAAGTATTAAAAAGTAAAAACAGTGGATTTACTGTTTATGAACAGTAGATTTACTGTTTAATACTGTTTGACAGTGACATATACTGTTTGACAGTGACATATATACTATTTTTGTCTACTTTTCTGTCATTTCAATTCTTCATTTCTTCAATTCTTCATTTTGAGGACGATTCTCCTTTTTTCTCCAATTCTTGGAAAAATTTCACCATTTGTTCTTCAGAAAGAATATCTTCACATGGGTCTTGTGCATCTTGCATAGTCAGGGACATTCCTTTTGATGAAGTATCACTTTGTACAGAAATCATCTCTTCTTCTTCATCTAAATCATTTAATAAATCTTTTTTCTTCTTTGGATAATTTATCCACATTTCTCATCAATTTTCTAGAAATATTATTTCTAGTGGCTATTTCTTTATTTTTCTTTTTCTCTTGGCTATAAGCCTTTATAGTCTTTTGGATTTTATCCAAAGTATCAGCACCAAATAAGGCTTTTGTACTGGGATCTAATTTTATCATTTTTTCCCAAAATCTTGTATAAAAGATTCTTTTTAGGCAAGGAATTTGATCGGTATAACCTACCTTAATATCCCATTTGAAAATCCATGGGATTGAAAATTCAATAAAGAAATGCATGGGAGCTTCCCATGTACAAAATTTATCACTATTAGTGATATTTTCCAATGTAGGACTCACATATTTCCAATTATTAAAATCTTCAATTAACAATTCTGGAAGAATTTCTTCCGTTGGTCCAAATATTTTCCACCATTTCTTAAACCAATTTGGTATTTCAGAGTTATAAACTTTGTCACATACTTTAATCAACCAAGTATGCTCTCTTTTTTCATTATTGTAAAAGAATACTTTTTCAAAAGTTTGGATATAATCCCAATAATTATATTTTACTGTAATGTTATTGAAAGAGAAAGATTTTTCTCTAGATGGAGAAATTCTCCATTCTTCAACTGTAATTAATTGTTTAATAATAATTTTTGAGAAGTTATAAACTTCTTCTTTATTTCCACTAGTCATGTGAGTTATTTCACATGCATTATTTATAAGTAAATTTTCATAATAATTTCGAGATTTATAAACCTCATAAGGTGATCCTTGATTAGAAAGATATCTTTCTAAGATCTTCCATGGATCATTCTCCCATTTTAAATCAGTATTACTGATTATAAAAATCATTTTTTCTTTTTCTTTTTTAATGAAATCCTTATTAGGATTTTTCTCATCAGTCTCTACTATATTAGCATATGTGACTGGAGAAGTACTATTAGCACTTTCTTCATTTTGAGAAGATTTATTATCTTGATCTTTCTTCCATTGAAGATACTCTTGATATGTCATCTCTTGCGAAATATTCGCAATATTAGCAGAGATTAATTTCTGCTTGCCATGTTGAGCCAAAACAATATTTTGGCCTCTTCCGCCTCTTCCCCTATAAGGGAAAGATCCTCTTCCTCGAGAATACATACCTGAAAATTTTATGTCAAAAATTCTCGAGTTAAATAATCAGGAAGAGAATTTTCTTCTCCTTTTTTATATATAATATCAAAATCAAATGGGGCTAAATGAGCTTGCCACCTAGCAAACATTTGCTTGGAAACATCATGTTTAAAATCTTTACTAAACATAAATTTAGCTGCTTTACAATCAGTTTTAATAATAAATTTCTGATTATATAAATCATCTTGAAATTTTAAAACACATTTGACTATAGCTAAAATTTCTTTGGCTATAGTAGCGTAATTCTTTTGACTATTATTCCATTTGCCAGAATGGAATCTTATCAAATAATTTTTCTTATCCATAGGATCAATTTGTTTTAAAATACCTCCAAAACCAATTTCTGAGGCATCTGTTTCAATAATTTTTTCCCACTTGGGATTTGCTAATGATAAACAAGGTAAGTATTTAACCTTATTTTTTATTTTTCTAACAGCATTTGTGTGCTTATTATTCCATGGGATAGGGTTTTTCTTTAATCTATCATATAAAATAGCAGTATCTTCTACAAGATTTTTATAGTAAGGAGAGATATAATTTAAACTCCCTAAAAATCTTTGCAACTGAGTTTTATCAGTAATTTCATCAGGAAATTTTGAAGTAAATTCAATACTTCTATTAATAGGTATAATATTACCTTTTTCAATAAAATGTCCTAAAAATTTTATTTTTATTTGAAAAAGTATCATTTTCGGTTTAGAAATAACTAATCCATTTTGAATTACTAAATTTTTAAATATATTTAAATGTTTAAAATGTATTTCAATATTTTTTGAAAATACTAAAATATCATCAATATATACTATTATAAACTCACTATAAGGAGTAAAAATATCATTCATTATTTTCTGAAATTTAGAAGGAGCATTTTTTAATCCAAATGGCATAACATCCACTCATAATGTCCAAAAGGAACATTAAAGGCAGTTTTATACCTATCAGAAGGATTAATTTGAATCTGCCAAAATCCAGATTTTAAATCAAATTTTGAAAATATAACAGCATTATAAAGCCTATCAAGAAGATCCTTCTTGTTTGGAATTGGATGTCTAATCCATTTTAAAACTTTATTAAGAGGTTTATAATTTATAACTAGTCTAGGTACTCCTCTTTCTTGTTCAGAATGTTTATTAACATAAAACGTCGTGCAAGACCAAGCTGATTCAGATGGCTTAATGATATTTTTTTCTAAAAGAGATTTAATCTCATTTTTACATAATTCTAAATATTCAGAATTCATTTGACAAGGTCTAGCTTTAGTAGGAATTTTATTCTCTGTAAAATCATCTTCATAAGGAAGTGAAACAATATGTTTTTTCCTATTCCAAAAAGCATTTGGAAGATCATTACAAATGTCTATATACATTTGATGATGAATTATCTTAATCTTTTCCTGTAATTTAGGATTTTTCAAACTATCTTCTATAGATAAAATATTAATTTCTTGTTTTAAGAAATTTAACTGATTTTCTTTTGCTTTGATATTATCATATATATATAAGCAGCATTCAAACGTAAAGTCAGGTGCTATTTACTCAATGATCAAATCATTACTTTTCTTTTTGATGAGTACTAGTATCGCTCCCGTGAGATACAAACTTATTTAAAAAGTAATTATTTGATTAAATTAAATATTATATAATTTAATATAAAAAATAAAATTATTATATTCTAACTAAATAAATATTTAATTTTTTTTGTATGATCATAACCTGAACTTTGCGTTTTCCGACCTTTGGTAGCAATTTTCGTAGAGAAACGAAATTATTTAAAAATAATAAAAATATTTAGAAAACACAATATTCATTTTTAAATTCTAAAAAAATATTTAAAATATCATAAACTTAACTGAAAATTGTAGAAATTATTTTAATAAAAAAACAATTTTCATAAAAAAAATCAAATAACTTTGATATTATTTTAAATAATTTTAAATATTTTTAAAAGGATTTATTTTTTCAAAAAAAATAATTAAAAAATACTCATATTATAAAATTAGACTTTTCATAGATACTTCCACATGTTTTAAACGAAATTTTAGAGATTTTAACATAATTTTTAAGATAATTTTCAAATAGTTTAAATAAATTTTTAGAGTCTAAAAGATAATTTTCAGAAATATGAGATAATATAATATTTAAAAATGTGACCGTTTTATCCTATAAAATAAATACTTCCTCCTTCCCACTCAAATTTTCACATTTCCCTTTTTGGTACGTCCCACACCAATTTGAACACCCTTAAAAACGAAATTTCTTTTACAATCTCCACCCTCAATCTCCACTTTTGAAAAAGTCAACCAAAAAGCAAAAAATAATTTTCTTAGTATATGTGTCCAGCCTACGTGCAAATTTGAATGGGACGGAGAGAGTATTTAGGAATTTTGAATTAAACATAAATAAATTATAAGTAATATAAATATAAGTTTCTTTCACGTTATATAAAATTTAATATAACTTACTTTATATTTGTATGCATATATATACAATGAATTAGCATTAAGATAAAATATTAAAATTGAAAATAAAATATATCTATATTCAAAATGATTGTTTCTTATCTTTGATCCAAACACACATTTAGTGTGTATGTATCGCTCTTGACCTATATGCGTACACAAATAGCTTAATTAATCAATAAGCAATGAAAAATAATTTCCAAATTAATTATCATATGCAAAGTTATATATATTCGAGAAAGTAATAGGCATTAGATATAACACATAAAGATTTGCAAATTAATAATCTAATAAGCTAATTATAAATCAAATATTAAATTTTACTTTTAATTTAATAAAGTACGTGTTCAGTTATATATACATCGAATTTCCTCTCAACTTAATAAATGAAAAAAACTTGAAAAATTTCACGCTGGATATAATAAATTGATTAGTTGTGGTTTTAATGAGATAGTCAAATAAATATTTTTTTATAAGATAATTATTTGAGTGAATTTTAGTTGTATTCCGAACCAATACTATACATTACAACTCACAATAGACGGTAAAAACTAGGGGTATGTTTGGTTGGGGTTGGTCCAACTCCTAACAAGTTGACCCAACCCTTCTTTATGTTTGTTTAGACAGGTTTCCCCAACCACCACAAATTTCAATACCACTTTAATCATTAAATTAATCATTATTAACAAATTATTACACACATCATATCATACTTTACAATTAAAATTATATCATATACTATAATCACTATCTTAACCACTAACTCCAGCCACTATCCCCAACCAACAGTACTCCAACCACCCCCAGCCCCAACCAAACATGCACTAACTCAAATATAAACGAATAAACAATTTAATATTTTAAATGAAATATCTTATTATAATATATGTGGTATGGATGCTAAATGAAACATCGTCAGAAGATGATTAATTTGATGTATTATACATAGTAGATATATTAGAAATGGAATAAGTTATTTGCAATTTCTTTAAAAAAAAATTGATTCTTTCCAAGTGTGACAACAACTTACCAGTTATAGTCCAAAATTTTAGGCTGAAAAATGTTAATTGCGAAATCGCCCCTGATGTGACTTTTACATATATATATCATGTATATATAGATTTTTAAGTTTATGAGAATAAATTTTCAATTCTAACCATAAATAGTTAAAAATAACCATGAAATATATAATAAAGGAAACATTAATAATTTAGTTGGATATTTTAGATGTAATGTGGAATTTTATACTTTTTTTTCCTACTTTTGTTTTATATTTTTAATTTATCTAAATATTTTTTTAGTTTTAATTACACATATTTAAAATTTTCTTGTTAAAATTAGATTCTCATTTGCAACTTTTAACATTGTTACTTGGTGGTTTCAATATACTTAAATACTTCTCATTTTTCAATAAATCAACACTTTAATAAAATAAAGTCTAAAAGTTATTTAATAATTCGAAAAACAAATTAAAGTCTGTGAGTTCTTCAAAATATTTTCATATTTTAATTGATTTTGTAATTTATTTATATAAATGTTATATTGTTCTTATAAATATTTTATTTATTTAAAAATAAAAATTTATCAATGCGAATAAAGTTACTTAGGTTGTTAAGAGTAAAACAGATATATTTGAGGTTAGTTAGTGCGACAATGTATTGTTTATGTTACAAAGTGTAAGAAACATACTTGAGGTTTAGTTAACGTAAACAAAAATAAAAAATAAAAAAATTGCAAAGTGTAAAAAATATCATAATTTCAGTTGCAAAGAGTAAATTTCCTTAAAAAAGTCATTCTAACAAAATAAGAAAATATAAATAAGTAATTAAAAATAGTTTCGATGACATTATTAATACATAATCATACATATGCTTAAGTTCACATACTCTCGTGATAAAATAGTATTAGCAGACTTGATGATTTAATAAACTGAGTATATTTTTTGTCTTGGATTTAATAAAGTGGAACTTTATTATTTAATCAATGATCTTTTTCTCTGCGTAACGTAAATAACGAAATATTTGAAAATTCATGTCAAATAAAATAAATTAATTAGCTGTATTTTTACTAAAAAAAGTACTCAATTAATATTTTTTTGAGAATTATTTTATTAATTTTAGTTGCATCGAATTCACAATAAATACTTAAATTTAACACAAACAATTAACCACCAAACAATCTACTTTTTCAAATAAAATATATCATTATAATATATGTGATATGAATGTCAAATTGAAAATCGTGAAAAGATGAATAATTTGATATATTATGCATAAAAAAACGAAAAAGAAATAAAAAAAAGTAATTCACATTAAAAAAATGAAAGAAAGTTATTATTACTTACCAAAAGTGACTAAAACCTACTGATAGGGATGGCCCGATCACTGAGCCCACTGACCGGCCCAGCATGCGTAGGCCCAGCAAGCACGCGTAGGCCCAGCAGGTCCAGAAACACGCGTCGGCCCAACGGGTGGTTTGTTCCGCGAATCAAGGCCCACGATCCGTTCCCAACCGCCATGCAGCGGGAAATAGGCGTGAGAATAGGGAATTAGTTAGGGTTCAGTTAGGGTTTAGGAAAGTTGAGTATAAATATGAGAAAAGAACTCTGAATTAGGGTTTGCATTCTGTATTCTGAATTACTACGTGTAAACTCAAAGCTCGAGTAAAAGAAACACCTCGGCAAGTGTTATTTTTTGCCCGTGGACGTAGATCTCCGGATCGAACCACGTAAATCTTGTGTGTTTTCATATTGCTTACGTAGGTTTTTGTTAAGTTTCTTGGATATCGGATTGCGCATTATCAATTGGCGCCGTCTGTGGGAATCGCAAAGCAATTTTTGACGTTAATAGTGCATTCAAATATCATGGTGATGACTCGACTGAATCAATCTCGCCACGGTGATCAATCCAATCAAGATCCACCCGTGGATCAGGTTTTGCCGCCGAGGCAGTCGCCAACAAGAGGTACGTCTCATCATCAGGGCAACCAAGGCCCAGTTGTGAATCCAGACAACCAGTTCTTGCCTCCACCCCCACAAGACATGCAAAATCCTAATCCCGTTGCTGCCCAGCCACCGGTTAACATTCAAATCACTCCAGAATTGCTCCAGGCTTTCCTACAAGAGCATGCTCATGTTCTTCAAGACTGGGCAGCTAATCGCCTACACCCCGCGGGGCCTGCCGGACATGATGCCAATCCCGCGGTGCCTCCACATCGTCAGCACTCGCGTGATCAACAAGACCCGGGGCATCGCGGGCGTCAGGATCGGCGACGGGAACGACCTGGTTCTTCCGAGGACCATGGGAGTTCTAACGAATCACGACAACGCAACGATGAACCTACCGATGTCGATCGCCGCCGTCCACTCAACGCGGCTAAGAGAGTTCGTTATGCCAATCCTCATACTCTAGATCTTCAAGAGTATGAGCGAGTCCAACGCAATGTCGAACTGGACAGAATCCTGGGCCTTGATGCCAATGGAGATATCATCACACCGTTCTCCCAAGAAATCATGGCCACCTCCCTTCCCGAAGGGTTCAAACGGCCGGCTATACCACCTTACGACGGCACCGGAGATCCAGCCAATTTTCTTGGAGCTTTCAGGCATAACATGCTTAGCCGCGATCACACTACATCCCTCCATTACTGTAAGATTTTCCCTGAGTACCTTCAGGATGAAGCTCGGGTTTGGTTTGATTCTCTCCCACGCAACAGCGTATCTTCTTTTAGAGAACTCGCCGAACACTTTTGGGCGCGTTTCGAAGCACGTGCGAAGCCCATGGCCACCTTGGCCGACCTCATGAATATGGAACAGCGGGACGGTGAAACCGTTACCCAATTCCTTGACCGCTTCACAGCGGAGAGTCTCAAGGTGGGAAATTGTTCAGAGGACGTAGTCATCAACGCATTCATGAATGGACTCCGTCCTAGTCCACTTTACACCGAGTTGGTTCGAAACCCACCGGTCACAACCCGAGCACTGTTCAAAACGGTGTGCAGATATGCTAAAGGCGAGGAGCAGACTCGCCGGAAACGTGAGAAACATGCTAGCAAGCGGCAGTCCGACAGGGCACAAGCTGGGCCTAAGCACGCGACCTAGTGCCTTTTCCCGTCTGAACCCGGGGCGTTCAGAATCCCGAGGTGATATTCCACAATTTACTCCGTTGACAAAGTCACGAGCCGAAATCCTTTCTGTTCACAAGAACGATCTACGGCCTTGTCCGCGGATGACTGCTCCGCCTGAAAAGAGGAACCGTGGAAAGTGGTGTGCGTACCACCGAGATCATGGGCACAAGACAGAAGAGTGCCGAGAGCTCAGCAAGGAAATCGAGGAGAGTCTAAGGAAAGGTCTCCTGCGACAATACATCGCGCGGACCGATGACAAACCTCGGACAAGCCAGAATGGGGGTTCGTCTCATAACCGCGGAGGTTATCATGACCGGGGCGCACAACAGAATCGGCCGCCGTGGCAGAATAATCGGCCGGGACCTAGCAATAATGCATGGCAAGACTCTGGCAATCGCCAACAGCCTCGTTTTCTGCCACCACCTCCTCCCCCGGGAGGACCCGGAGACAATGCACCCACTCACGTAATAAACGTGATATACGGGGCCCTTCCCGCCGGGGCTTCACGAAATGCCTTGAAGGCAGAGGCTCGCCGTCCTCCTCCTGAGGAGCCACGTCATAAGCGCCTCCATCAATCCGAAACTGTTAGTTTCACAGACAGGGACCCTGTTCCAGAGATAACACCTCATACTGATGCCATTGTCATCGACATGACCGTGGCCAATATTACAATAAAGCGGGTCTTCGTGGACAATGGAGCCGCAGTGAGTGTCATATTTGCCGACTGCAGACTTTCACTCAGGGTGAAGTCCAGCCAGATGGTGTCATCACTCTCCCGGCGTCTTTGGGGACTTATCCGGCGATAAAAACCATTTTCGTGGATTTTTATGTGGTGAACTCCCCATCACCGTACAACATGATCTTGGGCCGGGACTGGCTTACCCCCGCCAAAGCCATATGCTCCACATACCACCTCGCTCTAAAATTCCCCACTTCGCATGGCGAAGTGGCTATCCGCGGGAGTCAGCGGGTTTCAAAGGAGTGTATGTACGTGGCACTCAAAAAGACTGCTAAAGTTCCTCCCAAACAGCAGCTTCAGGTAGCATCATCGGCTCTTGAACCTCGGGTATGTACCTCATTGGGGGATGCCACCGCCCAAGTACCGCTTGATCCGTCCAAGCCGGAACAGACTGTAACTGTCGGAGCCGTGGATGTATGGTTACACCAGTCTATCATTCAGACCTTGCGAGAATATTCCAATGTCTTCGCATGGTCTCCTCTAGATATGCCCGGGGTCTCTCCCGATATAATAACCCACAAGCTGAACATCGATCCCAGCGTAAAGCCTATACAGCAGAAGCAAAGGAAATTCGCTCCGGAGCGAAATGACGCAATTCGAATCGAGGTGCAACAACTCTTGGATGCGGACATCCTGTTCGAAGTATATTACCCCTCCTGGCTATCCAATCCAGTAATGGTGATTAAGTCCAGTGGGGCATGGCGGATGTGCGTCGATTTCTCCGACCTCAATAAACATTGTCCGAAGGACTGCTATCCTCTACCTTCCATCGACCAGAAGGCCGAAGCCATTACTGGTTACGTGGCGCTTTGTTTCTTAGATCTGTATAAGGGATACCACCAGATCTTTATGGATCCGCAGGATGCCCTCAAGACAGCATTCATCACTGCTTTCGGGTGTTTTGCTTTTAAGAAAATGCCCTTCGGGCTCAAGAACGCCGGAGCCACATATCAACGTCTCATGGACCGCGTTTTTCACGACCAAATTGGCCGCAACGTCGAGGTTTACGTTGATGATCTTGTTATAAAGAGCACCACCCATTCTTCATGTGTACAGGACATTGCCGAAACGTTGCGCACTCTGCGGCGTTACAATTTGCGACTTAATCCAGCAAATGCACTTTCGGCGTTGGCTCCGGCAAGTTCCTTGGTTATATGGTTTCACAACACGGTCTTCAGGCTAATCCAGCCAAACTTCGGGATGTTTTGGATCTGCAGCCACCGAAGACGTTCAGAGACGTTCAGCGCCTCACAGGCGGTTTGGCGGCCTTAAATCGTTTTCTATCCAAAGCGGCAGAGCGCCAAATCCCATTCTTCAAAATCTTGCGACAATCGAAGTCCTTTGAATGGACTCCGGCGTGCACCGAGGCTTTCGAGGCTTTGAAACGTCATATACAGCAGCTGCCTACTTTGTCAGTTCCTCTCTCCGGAGAGCCGCTTTACTTATATTTGGCTTCCGCCGAGGAAGCTATTAGCGCCGTCCTTGTGCGCGAAGTCAATGGGGTTCAACATCCCGTGTATTTTGCAAGTCGTGTACTCCACGGGACGGAGACGCGATACTCCATGCTGAAAAAAACTGTGCTGGCTCTTGTCATGGCAGCTCGGCGTCTGCGGCCATATTTCCAAGGACGCGAAATACGAGTTCTGACCAATCATCCTATCCGTCAGATTCTTGTCAAGCCCGAGGTGTCTGGGCGCCTCGCCAAGTGGGCAGTTGAGCTAGGCGAATACGATATTCAATTTCTTCCCCGCCGAGCTATCAAGGATCAAGCACTTGCCGACTTTTTGGCCGAAACCTCGGGAGATAATCATGACTCTTCGGCAAATAGCGGTACCCATCATCCCGCTGCCCTCGTATCCTCACCTCGCAAGTGGGAATTATATGTGGATGGTGCATCCACGACCCGAGGAAGTGGTGCCGGGGTGCTCCTCATTGACCCTGAGGGAGTTGAGGTTAAGTACGTCATCCGATTCAAATTTAAGGTGACCAATAATGAAGCGGAGTACGAGGCAGTTCTCGCGGGGCTCCGGCTCGCTCAATCCTTAGACGTTCGTCATCTTGAGCTCTTCACGGACTCCGAGGTCGTGTCCAAGCAAATCCAGGGGACTTATGTCGCCAAGGATGAAACAATGATCAGGTATCGTGCTCTAACACTCAAGCTTATGTCAACTCTTGATACAGTTGTTATCCAGAAAATACCACGTGCTCCGAATGCAAGAGCAGACGCGCTCAGCAAATTGGCCTCCGCGGTCCGAACTAATATATCTCCGGATATCATGGTCGAAGACTTATCTCATCCAGCAATTCATGAGGCCACAGTTTCGGTACTGACCGATAGTGATCCGAATTGGATGACTCCTATCATTCAATATCTCCGAGATGGAATTCTGCCTACTGATAAGCTGCGAGCTCGGCAAGTTGTCCTCAAAGCCCCCAAATACTCCTTTCATGATGGAGTCTTGTACCGGCGGTCATACCTACAACCGAGTCTCCGGTGTCTCGCTCCTGCCGAAGCTACTCAAGTTCTACGGGAGGTTCACGAAGGGGCCTGTGCCAGCCATATCGGCTCCCGGACATTGGCCAAGAAAGTTCTCCGCTGGGGATATTATTGGCCAACTTTGTTCAACGATGCCCACGACTTAGTGACCAAATGCAGCAAGTGCCAGCTGCACTCCCGTGTGAAGCATCTGCCGCAGACCGAGCTCACTGGAATCCAGAGTGCGTGGCCGTTTATTCAGTGGGGTATCGACATTGTCGGCCCATTCCCAGTTGCTCCGGGGGGATTGAAATTTCTGGTCGTTGCCGTAGATTACTTCATTAAGTGGGTCGAAGCCGAACCTCTTACGGCCATTACTGGTCAAAATATCTTGAAGTTTGTATGGCGCAATATCGTATGTCGCTTCGGCATCCCGAGCACTATTATCTCGGACAATGGTAAACAATTTGCCAACGATCCCTTTCGGTCATGGTGCGAAGAGCTTCACATCAAACAAATTTTCACTTCTGTTGCTCACCCTCAAGCCAACGGTCAGGTTGAAGTCACCAATCGTACACTTCTCACGGATATAAAGAAATGCCTGGATAATGCCAAAGGTCTTTGGGCTGAAAACCTTCCGCAAGTCCTATGGGCTTATCGCACGACACCTCATACCTCTACCGGGGAGACTCCTTACAGCCTTACTTATGGATCCGAAGCCGTTATTCCTGCGGAAATCAGTGTACCAAGCCCCCTCCTCATCACATTGGTTCCAGAGGATAATGACGAGGCTCTCCGAGCGAATTTGGATGAGCTTGAAAATCGTCGTGACCAATCATTCATTCAACAGGCCAGGTGTAAACAACGTGCAGCCCAGTATCATAACCTCCGGGTCCGGGGCACTCAGTTCAATGTCGGGGACCTAGTGCTTCGGCTCAATTCAGCCAGCAAAGCTGCCCCCGAGGGGAAATTACAGGCTTCTTGGGAGGGTCCCTACCGCGTCGTTGCCGCGCACGACTCCGGATCCTATCAGTTAGAGCATCTCAATGGGACCTCGATTCCCCGAAGCTGGCACGTTACCAACTTGAGGCGCTTTTATCTGTGAATGTCAAATCACAAGTACCATCTTATCTTTATGCTCATTGTACGTTTCTTTTATGATTGTTATCTCTCTTTGTATTCTTTAATTTGCTCCGGCACTTATCATTGAATAAAAGTTCTTTGTTTATGCATCTTGTTGTGTTCACTTTTACGTTACGGGGACGCCCTAACGCATTCATAAAATTATTATCCGTCTCCGGACAATTAACTCTCTCTCTCGATCCGTCCGAGGAGATTCACATTCCGTCCCCGGACTCATATCACTTTCTCGCCTGTCTAACCGGAGAAGTGGTTACTCCCGCCTGACCCGTCCGGGGAGATTTTACTCCAGCCCGATCCGTCCGGGGAGATTTGCATTGGATTTATCCATACTGTGTTCCCGGACACTCAATTAAAACAGGTATCACTGTTAGAGCATAACTTGTTGTTTTCCTTAACACATTTATGCACACCAAAACGATTTTATTATTTTCCGAATAATCCTACGACAAAAAAGTTCTTTACATAAAACTATAAAAAAAAAAAAAAAAAAAAAAAAAAAAAAAAAAAACACAAACAATCATCTACGACCCCCGAGCCAGTATTCAGCGCTCCGGCGTTGAGGCCTACTCCTAGATCTGCGTTGTGTCCTCCGGGATCTTGTAGATCCTCGACCTCGGGCTCCGGCTCTTTTCCCTCCGCGGGCTCCCCGACGCCGTGGACTTGTCCTTGGTGCTTGTCGGGGAATTTCGTCCCTTGTATGAGCGCGGCTACCTGGCTGCGGAGCAGACCTCGAAGTTTGGGCCCACTGCACAGGGTCCCACTCCTCCGGAGCCATCACTTCAATTTCTCTGGCCAGCTCCTCGACTACTTCTTCGGCGACCACAGCGGGCTCTTCTTCAATCGTGGTCACTGGAGCTGGCTCTCGGATAACAATGCCTTTGCTCTTTCCAGAGGGTTTCTTTTTATCCTTCCGGGGAGCTTTTGGAGTACCTTGGCCCCGGCTTGAACTCGCAATGAATTCCTCGGCAGAAGGCCTCCACCTGCCTCGGCCCTTCAGCCCTTCGTACATGCTGAGAAGCAACTCCAGAACTTCTCGCTTTCTTACAAGCTCCGAGGACTCCGCTGGGTTATTTGCCACAAGCGCCGAGATTTCGCCCTGAATCTCTACGACCCGCTCCTCCACTTCCTCAAAGGTAAGAAGGCCGAACTCCGACAGTATCCGGTCATATTCCCATTGATGAACGAGGACACGACTCATTTCAGCAGCTTTAGCCCGGTACTTCAGTTCGAAATCTTTGGCTCTTTCTTCGGCTTCAACTGCTTTCCTCTCTGCCGAGGCCACCTGCTTTTCTAGCTTTGGCACTACGTGCATTTGCAGGTTGTTCTTTTCTTCGCGGAACCACTCAAGTGATCGCATGAGTTTCTTTATTGTTTCGTGCAATTCCGCGGTATTCTAAACAGACAGAAGGGTCAACCAGATCGATCAATCTCAAGTATGTAAAGAGTTGGAATTCAGTTCGAAAATAACATAAATTGATCATGCAAGCAAAAGGAAGACGAAGTGTCTGAGAAACAAAAATTCTATTCAACAAAATGGAAGTACAATATCCAGAATTCAGTACAATGTTCGCATATACTCCTATTATCTACAATTTTAAATTTGCGGGGAACGACTGACCTCCCGCTCAGTTCCCTCAATATCTTCGGGCAACACCTCTCGCCGGCCCTCTGACACTTCGACTTCTCCCTCTTCATTCGCGGCGACAGCTTCGTCCGCAGCTATGGCTTCGACCTCCATCCGAGGGGGGGTTCTTTGTTTCGGGGCTCGGAGACCAGCTCACCCCGGCGGAACGCCATGAACTCTTGGTCCTGGTCCACCTCACAGTTGGCGATCTCCGCGGCCGTCAGCAGTTGTTTCTTCTCCCCTAGAGCCTTCACCAGGGGCCACTCCGGCAGATTCGCTAGAGCTGCGTAGTAGGCCTTTTCCACCCCGGCCACTGCCTCAAAGATATACCCGAATTCTGGACGATATACATCCACATTCGGGTAGACCTCCTTCACCTGCCCCAGCAGCGCGGATCGTGTGGCCTAGTCCCCTATTGCCACAAACTCCGTCTGGAAGTCAAGGAACGTGCTGGTTTGGAATAGTTTGTCGGCGAATGCCCTTCGACTACGGCAGCTTCCCGAGCCTCCATCTCTGCCCGCAGCCGCAGTACTTCACCTTGGAGGACATTGGTCTCTGCCTCCACTCCGCGCAGACGCGCAACCTCATTTTCGACCAAGGCAGCCCTCTTGCGTGCCTCGGTCAGGTCGTGGGTTAATCGGTCGTTGCGCGCCCGAAGCTCCCTTGCCACTTCGGCCAGCTCCTCCTTGCCTTCCTTCTCGCTCTTCCGACCGAGGTCCAGGATACCTCGCGCCAAGCGCAGAAGTTCTTCGGCGTCCGCGCCTTCCAACCCCAGCAGACCAGGGGCCACTTGTTCCACCTGGATAATTACACAAGACATGACACCGAACTCAGTATTAATAGTACACACTTCGTGAGCGTAAAAATTGTGAGCAGCGTTTCAAATTTACCTCCGTGCTCTCCCCTACTCGGGGTCTTTTGGATGGTGCCAGCGGAGTCCCGGTAGGCTCCGGCCTCCTCTTCGTTCCGGGAATTGACCCCGCCGGCATAACTCGTTCTTCCGACCCCGCAGACGGTCGTGGACTGGGCACCGTCTTCATCCGAGGAGACACCTCAGTAGATTTACCTTTTTTCTTGGCCGCTGCAGCCGCCGCGGGGCTTCCGGCTGGTTCTTTTCCGAAGCGTCCCACTGCATACAGAGGTTCTAGTTAGTCCTATGTAAGACAACAGTTGTAAAAAGCAAGATAGAAGAACTCCTACCCTCTTCGGCATCCGCATCGCCCGAATAATACGGGCTCAGTCCTGCCCCCTCCAGTTCTTCCTCGGAACAGAGGGTTTTGAAAGTCCCCACTGACCGGAATACATGTAGGACTTCGGCCTCCGGGTTCTCCACCGGAGCGGTATCAAGTACCTCATCCCTCCTCCACTTCGGGATAGCTACTTTGTTCTTTACATATATAAACCTCTCCTTCCATCCCTACACCTTACTAGGGTTTTGAACCTTGAACCCACCTCGGGCTCGGGGACTGAATGAGTACCACCCCTTGGATTTCCCGAAGTTTTTTAATTGGTAGAAAAACCTAAAAAGCTCTACGGTCGGTTCTATCCCGGCGTTCTTGCACACTACGGTGAATCCCACTACTTGCCTCACTGCGTTCGGCGCTAGTTGGCTCAAGGCAATACCGTAGTATTTCAGCAATTGGATCACAATGTCCCACAGGGGCAGTCTCAAGCCTATTCTAAGGGGATCTATGTACACACTAATAAACCCCTGCGGCGGGCAGCAGGCCCTATCATCGGGGTTCGGTATTATGTACTCTAAGTTAAATGGAAAGTAAAATGAAGGGATTTCTCTCTCAATCTGCACTCGTGACATCCGTAATGCTACAGAGGCCACCTCAAAATCCTCCTCCGCGCATTGATAAAAAGCGACCATCATAACATTGCTTTCCAGGCCATCGGCCCTGTCTACGGTCCTAATCTCATTCCTTTCCGGAATGAGATACCGAAGGGGGGGGACATCTAACGGGGCACTCGTAGTCCCTACTTCTTGAATAGAGGCAGAAGATGAAGAAGAAGGCATACTTACTTGGGTAGAGTTTGAGAAGTTTGGATTTGAGATGAGTCACAAGCACAGAATTCCCCTCTTTTTCCCGCTTTCTAAACTGGTAAGTCGCAATGAAGAAGATGAAAAGTTACTGTGCAGTTATTCCAAATATATACGCAAAAAACCAACGGCTCTGATACAGCCTATTCAAATTCAGTGATGGAGATTTAGACGTGCTCTTCACGCGCTTTACAGTTCCCAAGGCGCGTGGGGAACAGGTTTATTGGAAATCGCAGAGCGTGTCACTTCACATCCCTCTCTCTCATGATGGCGCCGCCAATCACATCAACCTCACCCTTCGTCAGGAAGATTTAAACTGCACTCCGGTGATCCCTTTACCTCGGCCATACTACCACACTCCGGCGCTCCCTTCATTGTGGCCAGACTACTACACTCCGGTGTACCCTCCACCTCGGCCGGGTCATTATATACTTCCGACGCGTTTCTTGCTTTTGGGAAATTCGGTATCTCGCTATCTGTCCTGTGCACTTCGGCCTAGTTCGGTTCCGCTTCCGCAGACTGCGCCGCGGAGTCCCTGGGACGCGGATAGACTTAGTCATCCACAAACACTTCGGCGCGCCCGCGACCACGGCCCCTCTTGATTATGGTTCCACCCCGGTGACAACCGAAGCTCCTTCCTCGCTTCGGCTGGGGGGGGGGGGGGGGGCATCTGATAGGGATGGCCCGATCACTGAGCCCACTGACCGGCCCAGCACGCGTAGGCCCAGCAGGTCCAGAAACACGCGTCGGCCCAACGGGTGGTTTGTTCCGCGAATCAAGGCCCACGATCCGTTCCCAACCGCCATGCAGCGGGAAATAGGCGTGAGAATAGGGAATTAGTTAGGGTTCAGTTAGGATTTAGGAAAGTTGAGTATAAATATGAGAAAAGAACTCTGAATTAGGGTTCGCATTCTGTATTCTGAATTACTACGTGTAAACTCAAAGCTCGAGTAAAAGAAACACCTCGGCAAGTGTTATTTTTTGCCCGTGGACGTAGATCTCCGGATCGAACCACGTAAATCTTGTGTGTTTTCATATTGCTTACGTAGGTTTTTGTTAAGTTTCTTGGATATCGGATTGCGCATTATCACCTACCATTTATGACCTAAAAATTTAGACGGGAAAGATAAAATTACATAAAAACTTTCTATTTGGCGCATATATGTATATATAGAGTTGTACTCATTAATTAAGAAATATGCCAATACTGCCATTAATTTTGATTCATTATATTTGAGATTATCTACACACGGATCATTCATTTGATCTAATTATAGTTTCCTGCCCACAATCCGTAAACACAAATTTGTATGAATTATGTGTGCATATGTATATAAGCACATAAGAACATTGGATTCAGATTGTTTGGCTCTCAACTAAGAGACTTTTTCTATTAAAAAAAAGACTAAGTTTAAAATATTTGTTATATGAGGTATATTTGCTTACAGCTTATGCAATGTGATTTCGTGTATTTGTTTGAGGAAATTAGTCTAATAAATACTTCCTCCGTCTCGAATGAATTTGCACACTTTTCTTTTTAGTACGTTCCAATAAAATTTGCACACCCCTTAAAAAGAAATTTATATCACAATCTCCACCTTGTGGTATATATTAAATATGGCTGGATAACTCGGCTAATAATAAAAAATATTTTTCTTCATGTTTGACTTAATTTAAAAAAAAATAATAAAAATATTTTTAGATTTTGAAATTCAAATTTGAAAGAGATTTGATTTCCCCCTCTTTCTCCTATGCATTCACTCTTTTCTCTTCCCTTCTTACTTTCTCTCATTTCTTCTTTCAACTCTCAATTCTCCATTTATCTTCTTCTTTTCTTTCATAGCTTCATCATCATTCATATTCGGATTAGTTTTGCAGGTGATGTTTGTTCTTATTTTCTTTCATAACATGCTTTATTTTGCTTCTCAATCTATAAACATTATGTTTTTTTAAGATTTAAGGTTGTGATTATTTACTTATATGATAGTTTTCTTTTCCATTCTTCAAGTTGTGCAAACAATATGGTAGATTTGTATAAAAAACAATTGAGTTGTTTAAAACAACATGGTTGTTTTGTGTTTAAACAACCGGGTTGTTTAAAACACTGGAGTTATTTTTTAATCAAATAACCTAGTTGTTTAAACAACTCGGTAAATAACTAGGTAGTTGTTCAAACAACTGGGTTGTTTAATATGTCAAAATATGAGTTGTTTTAAAAAGAGGCTATTTTTTATTGTTTAGAATAAGTAAGACCATTATTGATAAGTCATACTTTGACTAGGCCATTTATGAAAATACTCTTCCACCTTCTAATTCTTCACCCTCAACCTCCACCCTCAATCCACTTTTGAAAAGTCAACATTATTAAAGCAAAAAACAGATTTTCTTAATATGTGTGCATCTATAAAGTTGCAAGTTCATTCAGGACGAAGGTAGTATGTGATATATCATGTTTGTGGTTCACGGATTCCGCACGATTCCATGTGTATCTTATGTAGTAGTTTTGGTAATTATATTGGAAATTATAATTCTTTATGTATTTAATTGGTCCGTGAAAATATCCATTGGTTCCAAGTGGTATGGAGTTTGGGATGGAAGACTATGGTTCTTAAGAACATCAAATGATTCAAATTACCCAGATAAATTTTGAGAAGTGTCAGAAAAAGAATCATATACTTTTTGCAAGGTAAATCGTGTTACCCTATTTTATGAGTTTAAATAACTAACAGTTGTTTGTAGTGGCATGATGTATATTTATTTGTGACACAAGTTGTCCATGCTTCATCATTTAGAGTAATGAACCAAAATAATAGTTAATTTAAGAGTCCTTAATTTAAACTCAAAATATTAAAGTCCATAACTTAAAATAATAAAGTCCACATAGCTGGTATAGGTTATTAACCTGTTGATAAAGGTTATTCGACAACAATTCTAAACCGTTTCTTCTCTCCAATCGAACCGGTCAGTTCCAGTTTTCTTTGCACTAAATTGACTTTGTCTTGTAATTTCTTTATTTTCATTAGTCATTTTTAGTTTTATTCTGAATACCTTTATTGAAAGATATGGACTAAATTAGGATATGTGGGCTTTATTAATTAATAAGTCAGACTAATTAATTAATTAAGTAGACATGGATATTAGGCCCAAACCTAGGGTTATATGGTACTATATATACATATTCTCTATAGTAGAGAATCAAGGATTTTTATCAGATAAAAATATAGAAGCACGTATAATTCAATAAGTGATTTCCTAGCGATCACTTATTGAATAATTGTACCGGGGATAGTTCCTGCGGCGGACGACATACGCGTGGATACCTAAAGTGGTGAATTCAGTCACGCTCAATTATGTCCGGTTAATTACGCACAAGTAAGTAATTCGAACTTATGCGTGATAATTGCTCAACGTTTAATTCAGTTATAAATCACGATCAATATTCTCGACTGTTTATTCCGCTGCGTACATTAGATGTAGTCGAGAAATACTAACAGTGGTATCAGAGCCCGGGGCTCGATTTATAATTGTTTTGATTTAATTAATTATGGATTAACATTTCAAAATTGAAATCTAATTTTTGTTTTGAAAATTTTGGAAGTGTTTCGAAACAAAACTGGTTTCGGACTAACCAGATTTGTTATGGGTTTTGAGTCCCAATAACCAGATTTGTTATGGGTTTTGAGTCCCAACAAAACTGGTTTCGGACTAAACTCGCTGGAAAGCTCGCGGCGGCGCCGGTGACGAAGCGCCGCTGTTGCTGCAGTGCGTTCCGGCCAAACCTCATCGAACTTGTTGTTGCGCGGTGCTACGCGAAGCCTGTCGCTGGCCGAGATGGCGACTCGGCGGCTGATGTCGCTGCTCGAACGGCGGCATACAGCGGCTGCGTGTTCGTCGCCGGCGATTACGGTAGTGTTTCGCTGCTGTTACACCGCTGCTGTGCGTCGGCGGCAGTGTGGCTTGCTGCGGTGCTGTTGCTGTTGTTGAGCCGGCGACGATGGCGGTGGCATGGGTCTGGTCGCGGTGGCGGCGTGGACGGTGATGGTGGCGGTGCCAGCCCAAACCCTAAAGGGTTTTGGGCTGGTCTGTTTCTGGACCAGGAAGCTGGGCCTTTCACCTGGAATGGGCTGGTTAATTTTGGACTGGACCACCCTTTTGTTTGGTTGGGCTTTTCAAGTGCTGGGCCAACTAAAATAAATTGGGTTGGGCCACAATAATTAATTGGATCTGTTGGGTTTAATTGAAATTGGGTCTGCTCATTTAAATGTAATGGGCTAAGTAATTAAAAAAAAAAAAAAAACTTTTGATTTTATTTAAATTAATCAAATTAGATTTATTAATTAGATAAATTCGTAAATTCCAATTACATATTAATTTGTTAATTAGATTAATGAATCTTATTATTATTGTTTTTGAAATAATAATAATAGACTTATACATTTATGTTAATTTGGAGTTAACATTAAAAGTATACTTATATAATTTGGAATTAATATATTAATCTAATAGACTAATATTAATTTATTAATTAGATTAATAAATTATAATAGTATTATTATTTTTGAAAGAATAATACTAGACTTATATATTTATGTTAATTTAGAATTAATATTAAATGTATATTTATATTAATTTAGAATTAATATATAACTTTAATCCACAATTAATTAAAGAATAAAATTTTAATTGGATTAATAATTTTATTCGTTGAGCATTTTATTTGATATTATGTGATAAGCTATTATTTGATTTTATGCTTATTCAATTTAAATTATAGTAATTTAAGACCGCTTTTATGTTTGGGTAGGCGGCGCCCAGTACATGCAGTCCGCGACATTATGTATGGGTAGGCGGCGCCCAAATTTGTGTGGCCCGCATTTCTTATGCCTGGGTAGGCGGCACCCAGTAATTGCGTTTAATTTAATATTAGATATTAAATTTAACAATTAGTTTCACATATAAAATCCCCACTAAAACCAAGTCTTGTTTAGAAACAAAATGCGTCGTCCATCATAATTGGTTGAGATTCCTAATCTTTTCGACCATGAGTTTTACACCAAAGTGTTTACTCTAAATTGACAAGACTCGGGCTCATTCATAAATGTATGGTTGACATCGTGTGATGAAATTGACTTGCTTAAATTATTTTGTGACGCCAAAGCGACCAAAATAGTTTAAGGACGCAAATATTAATTGGATTAATAAACCAAGAATTGCAAAATTGTTGTTGCAATTGGCTTAGAGGCCTACCTAGTGATATTATTGTAGTCATCAGCCAAAGCAGAGGCTGCAGTAATATAGACTTGGATCTTGTACCACTAAAATTTATAGTTGTTATAAATCCATATTTGGTGTTTGGGGGCGCAAAATATGTTAAAATTAGTGGGAGCTAATCATTACAATAAACTCTTGTTTTGATTAGTGATACGAATGTGATCTTTATTTACTTTATTCTAATTTATTTTCCCATTTATTATTTTCTCGTCAGATAAAATGTCGTTTTGGCTTATAAATGTTTCATGAAAATAAACAAGCTGGGTCAAATTTTACGGATTGGCTCCGTTGTTTGCGATTGGTGCTAAGGCAAGACGAGATTGAGTATGTCTTGGACAAACCAATCAGTATCATCTCTGACAAGAATTCTCCTGAGTATGCTACGTTAGACGAAGAAGCTCATAAGAAACATGTTGAGGATGCCACATCGGCTCAATGCTTAATGTTGTCCTCTATGAGTATTGAACTGCATAGGCAACATTGGAGCATGTTCCCTTATGAGATGCTGAAACACTTGGAGGGTCTGTACGCTTCATAAGCTCAGACAATGGAGTATGAGATACTCAGAAATCTCCTCAAGTGTAAGCTTCATGATGGGGGCCAGGTTTCTGAACATATACTGAAGATGATCGGATTGATTGAGAGGTTGGAATCGATTGGAACGAAGCTACCCTCAAGTGTCTCATTAAATCTGATTCTGCAGTCTCTTCCAAGTTCATTTGAAAACTTCATAGTGAATTTCAACATGAGCAACACGAAGGCAACACTGCCAGAGCTTCACAACATGCTCAAGACCTACGAATCATCTACTTCTAAAGGCAACTCTGTGCTCATGGTGAGCTCTTCTGGGAGATCTTTCAAACAGAAGAATAAGCAGAAGAAGGGGAAGAAAGCATATAAGGATGCAGCCTTGATGCCTAAGAGTGGAGGGGTTCAAAAAAAGCCGAGAATACCAAAGGATGAATGCCTGTTCTGCAATGAGAAGGGGCACTGGAAGAGAGACTGCCCGAAGTTCAAAGCACATGGTGCATTGGATGAGAGCTTAGGTAGTTTGTTTTGTACATTAATCCTTCGTGATATAAATTAGATTTATATAATTGATATTTTGTTCTTTAGATTTCAAAGAATATTATTTCCCTTCGAATATTAGACATTTATGACTTTTTCTTTCTATTTTGCAAACATTAAATGCTTGTTTCGCTTAATGGATTGTTTTAAGGAAGTGTCCTTCTTTCGAATGGATTATATATGCTTGAATGTGAATAAAATATTCTCAATGTACAAGAACAAACGACCCAAGCTAAGTAATATGGATAATAAAACCTACATGTGGCACTGTAAACTTGGTTATATCAATGAGAAAAGAATAGCAAGATTGAGAAAGCTAGACTATCTCACATCATTTGATTTCGAATCATATGGTGCTTGCGAATCTTGTCTCAAAGGAAAGATGACAAGTTAACCAATTTCTGGGAAAAGAATTACGTGCCAAGGTTGTGCTCGAGCTGCTGTGCGGACCGTTCCAACTTAAGCAATAGGCAAATATTCGTACTTCATAACTTTTACTGATGATTTTTCAAGGTATGGATATGTGTATCTCATGAAACACAAATCTGAGGCCTTCGAGAAATTTAAGGAGTTTAAGTTAGAAGTTGAGAAACAACTTGGAAAAGTATTAAGACTCTCCGATCAGATCGAGGAGGGGAATACTTCAGCTGAGATTTTCTTGATTACTTGAAATCACATGGAATCCGGTCAGACTGTACACCTCCGGGTACACCACAGATGAATGGAGTATCCGAAAGGAGAAATCGAACTTCATTAGATATGGTTCGATCCATGATGAGTTTCACAAGTCTCCTCTTATTCCTT
Source organism: Ajuga chamaepitys (assembly GCA_958295605.1). Classification (NCBI taxonomy): domain Eukaryota; kingdom Viridiplantae; phylum Streptophyta; class Magnoliopsida; order Lamiales; family Lamiaceae; genus Ajuga; species Ajuga chamaepitys. Next base: position 20,670,444 of record OY282498.1, on the reverse strand, counting down.
TGGGGTTATGCATTACTAACCGCTGGTTATGTTCTGAATAGAGTTCCTCTTAAATCGGTCACGCAAACACCATATAAGTTATGGTGTGGCAAGAAGTCGAGTCTTAATCATATGCGGACCTGGGGTTGTCCTGCTTTTGTTAAGAAGATGACAACTGATTAATTGGAGACTAAAAGTGAGAAATGATATTTTGTGGATATCCTCAGGAAACTAAGGATATGAATTCTACTGCCCTGGAGATCACCATGTGATAGTTTCCAAGAATGTGGCATTTCTTGAAGATATTTATATCTCCGAGGAACAAGGTCACAACAAGGTAGATCTTGAAAAGATTCAAGAACCACAAAATAACATAGAGGATGAGGTCTTGTCCAGTGGAGTGGACAAGAACTCAGTGGGAGTTTTCGATGATCTATTGGGAGGGGAAATGACTCTTAGAGGGTCACCTCAAGACAATGAGATGCATCAAAACAAGATATTGTATCAAACCGCAAGATAACATAGAGGATGAGGTCTTGTCCAATGGAGTGGACAAGAACTCAGTGGGAGTTTTGATGATCTATTGGGAGGGGAAACAACTCTTAGAGGGTCACTTCAAGACAATAAGATGCATCAAAGACAAGATATTGTATCAGTCCCACCTCAAGAGAATCATAGTGAAATTCTTGAGAATATTCTAAAATGTTGAAAACCAACTCACGATCAGCATAAACCGAATGAACCAACGCAAAACCAACTCAATAGGCCTCAAAGGAATCGTCGTGCACCTGAAAGACTAAATCTATTGGTTGAGAACCAAGATGATGAGGTTGATTCAGAAGACGACGAACCTAAGACCTATATCGAAGCGGTGTCAGGCACCGATTCGAAGATGTGGCTGGCTGCCTTAACATCTGAAATGGACTCGATGTACCTCAATCTAGTCTGGGAACTAGTTGATTTGCCAGATGGGGCTCGCCCCATAGGCTGCAAATGGATCTTCAAGAAGAAGAGAGATGCAACTCGCAAGGTACAAAGCTACAAGGCTAGGTTGGTGGCAAAGGGTTATAGTCAACGCGAGGGCATTGATTATGATGAAACCTTTTTGCCAGTCGCTAAGATCAAGTCCATTAGGATATTACTTGCAATAGCTGCATACTATGACTTTGACATTTGGCAAATGGATGTTAAAACCGCGTTTCTCAATGGAGAACTCGAAGGCACTATGTATATGTCACAACCTGAAGGTTTTATATCCAAAGAAAAACCGAATGGAGTATGCAAGTAAAGAAGTCCATTTATGGACTCAAGCAAGCATCTAGGAGTTGGAATATTTGCTTTGACAGAGCTATCAAATTGTTTGATTTCGTCAGAAGCAAAGAAGATCCATGTGTTTATAGTAAACGTAAGAATGAAATGTTGTTTTCCTTATCATATATGTCGACGATATACTGATAATGGAGAGCAATCATTCCATGTTGCAATCCGTGAAAGAGCAGATTTCAGCAAAATCTCGGTAAGGAATACTGGAGAACTGTCAAGGCTATTCTTAAGTACCTTAGAAGGACTAAATAATATTTCTTAAAGTCTATGGTGGGCAGCTAGAGTCATCAGTTACTGGGTATACTGATGTTGGCTTCCAACAGACCATGATGACTTTAAGTCTTTGTCTGGATATGTTTTCATTCTAAATGGTAGTGCAGTGAATCGGAATAGTTCCAAACAGAGTAGAACTGTCGATTCCAGCACTAAAGCCAAGTATATTGCTAAATCTAAAGCTGCCAAAAAGGGGTTGTTGCTTTGTTAAAGTTCGTAAAAGAACTAGGTGTCGTTCCAAGTGCCAGCAGTGCAATACCGTTGTATTGTGACAACGGTAAGTGCGGTTGCTCTAGCAAAAGGAACCGAGAGCCACGAACAGAAATAAGCATATTCCCTGTAGATATAATATAATTGGAGAATATTAGATATGGAGATGTGAAGTTAGATAGAGTATCCACTGATGATAACTTGGTTAATCCTTCAACCAAACAGTTGTGTATAGCAAGGCACAACAAGTACTTTGAGAGCTTGTCACATTGGTAGTTGGCTTTGATTCAGTGGGAGTTTATAGTTTGCATGTCTTAGAAACCTTACGTTTGAGACATTCATTCTCGATCGCATTTAATGACATTTTGATTGTCTTTTGAGTTTATGCATTTATTAGAATAATTATTTTGATGGTTTGTTATTATTCTTATAACTGTTCCCTTAAATCATGACTGTCATTTATGGTGTGAGACATAAATGATATAGTATGATTCTAAAATTGTCATAACCGATGGTCATCAAGAATGGGATATTGATGACACGCGATAGGTTAACATGTGGGTTGCATCACATTCTCAGAGAATGTTGTAGGTCCCACGACTACGAGATATTAGATATCCGTGATGGACACATGGGTACTTTGGAGAGTATTGGTATGCCCTACTATTAAACCGTTTGTTTTCAGTGTCTACGGTTTATTAGTGTGTGGAGTATGTAATGATCCTTTGACTTGAGGTCAATACTTATTTTGTTTGTTAAGTGATAAACTTTGACCAAGTACAACGCTTGCCTCCCAAAGGAGGATAAGACACGTCTTGTGTTGGGTTCATCATGAGGCAAATGGAAATGGTAGTTGAGCCAAGAATGGGATTCATTCCTCGATTGAAACTCGAGAGAACACTCATATTTCTCTATATTATTTGACAATAAAGTCATTGGCCAATGCAAAAGATGTATTCAATTAAAGTAATTGAATATGATCGAATCTGTCATATAATAAAGATGAGAAAAGTGATTGAGTTATTTGGATACACATGGCAGATCCTAGACTCAATCAGGTGGTTCGTGAATGAAGGGATATTACATAAACTTCATATAAAGGTTTGTTTGCTAAATTCACGTAAACGTCCTTCATATATCGAGTTCGCTGCGCAACGCAGTCTAGGAGTTTTGTGCAGACTTTAATTAGATTATCGTCGATAATGGGGGCCTGAAGGGTCACACTTTATGTGTATTGTTGTTCCGTTCAAGGGTACAAGGTTAGTGCTTTGAATTATATCTAATGCTAGTCCAAGTGGGAGATTGAAAGATATGGACTAAATTAGGATATGTGGGTTTTATTAATTAATAAGTCAGACTAATTAATTAATTAAGTAGACATGGATATTAGGCCTATAAATCTAGGGTTATATGGTACTATATATACATATTCTCTATAGTAGAGAATCAAGGGTTTTTATCAGATAAAAATATAGAAGCACGTATAATTCAATAAGTGATTTCCTAGCGATCATTTATTGAATAATTGTACCGGGGATAGTTCCTGCGGCGAACGACATACGCGTGGATACCTGAAGTGGTGAATTCAGTCACGCTCAATTCTGTCCGGTTAATTACGCACAAGTAAGTAATTCGAACTTATACGTGATAATTGCTCAACGTTTAATTCAGTTATAAATCACGATCAATATTCTCGGCTGTTTATTCCGCTGCGTAAATTAGATGTAGTCGAGAAATACTAATATTTATATGTCAGCTTGTGGCATGAAAAGGTTTTTCGCTTGACTTTTGTGAGTGACCGTCCCGTAGTTTCTACATTTCTTGTTCCCTTAATTCTCTTTTATTTATTTATAATATTACCTATTTAAATATAATCACCTTTGGCAGCCAAAGTGCATTTTTGAGACGAATCCCGTCAAGCGGCGAATGGAGAAATTTTTCCCTAATAGGCAAGAGAGAAGTTGGGGCTACCAACTGCGCGGCAGATTTAATTTTTTTAAATAACCACGTTTCGCCATTTTAATGGGCCTTTTAGCATGTACTGAGTGTATTTCTATATATGTTGAATTTTATAGTCAGATGTTGTAAAGTGCAAAAAAATTCGAGTGTGTTTATTTAAGGTTCTACCAATGTATTGAGGAAGACCAAACCTACATTTTCACCTCTTTATTTACCTCAATTAATAGTATCAATGCTCCCAACGTTAAACAAACACACTATAATACATATTGTAGTAAAAAAAAATATTTAATTTATGTTGCAAAGTGTAAAATTGCGCTATATAATAACCAAACAAATTAAATAATATTCGGGGAGGTCTCTTGTGCACCAATTGAACCGATCTTAGATCCGTACAATCCGATCATCGGTCAAAATATATTATTATTTATGCCTAAATGTATTAAATAATTTGGATAAATGTATCATTGTTAAAGTGTATCACGAATTACGCTTAAAATGTATCACCTATAATCAGTGATGAAAATCTCGTGAGTTTTCGGCTAAAAACACATTATCCAAGACAACCATAGACTGTAATAGGTTTTTGTCAATTTCTTGCGAAAATCTCGATGAGATCTCGCAACTTCTCGTTTCATTCAATCTCCTTCGGATGATGTCTTAAAGTGTGTGAGATTCTTGGCAAGATCTCGCGAGAATCTCGCCTAATTTTTTTTTTCTTGGTTGTTTTGTTTAAATCTCGCGAGAATCTGTATATTTTGGAAGTTGAAGTTGCAGCCTTTTGTTTAAAGAAGAAATTGGAGTTGAATGTGTGAAGAAGATGAAGGGGTATTGCCACGTTAAAGGAATTCAAATACAAATAATTACCTTCACGTTTATCAATATTATGCTGGGTCCTTTCAATTTTTTTTTCTTTTGTTTTCTATAAACCAAAACAATTAACCTGTTTCTTTTAATTTTTGCGTTGATTAGAGAAGGCTTTCCCATTTTCTTAATAAATGTCAAAATGAGGTTAAAATATACATCAACAATATAATTATTACGTCAATTATTGATTACTAATAAATTTGCATTAATATTGCTTAAATACAGATGATGGGTCAATCAAAACTATTAATTATTGATAAATTTGTCAATATTGTTTAAGAGTGACATTCATGTGCATAAAATGCACATTAATATTATTGTACACCTTGTGGGCCCACTTCAGATTTTTGCGCGCGTGATATATATATATATATATTAAGGTGTGTTTGGAATCACAAAACAGGTGTTGACTTAGTTGGTAAAGCTGCGACATTATACCCTTCAGTGCGCGGGTTCGAATCTCAATAGCACCTTTTTGTTTTTCACAAACAGTATATTCAAATTCCGAGCATAGTTTCACCAACAGTATATTCAATAAACAGTATATTCAAATTCCGAGCATAGTTTCACCAACAGTATATTCAAATTCCGAACAATATATTCAAATTCCGAGCATAGTTTCACCAACAGTATATTCAAATTCCGAGCATAGTTTCACCAACAGTATATTCAAATTCCGAGCATAGTATATGTTATAAAGCCTAAGACAGTATATTCAAATTCCGAGCATAGTTTCACCAACAGTATATTCAAATTCCAAGCATAGTATATGTTATTTTCACCAACAGTATATTCAAATTACGAGCACAGTATATGTTATAAAGCCTGAGAGTATATGAACGCCACCTTTTTATTTTTCACCAACAGTATATTCAAATTTCGAACATAGTATATGTTATAAAGCCTGACAGTATATTTAATATGTAACAGCCCGATTTTCTAGTCTAATTTAAGAAATTGTAAAATAGAAAAATGTTTATTTTATTTATTTAGAAATAATTATTTTGTTCAATCAGGCCATTACTAACTTATTATTCGTATAAAGTTTCCACTTTTGCCATATCGTAATATAATATATTAAGGTACATAAGAAAAATTAATTGTATATATATAATACTTTAAAATCTTTGACTATTTAAGGCAAAATGTCAATTATCTGCAGCGGAATTTAAATAAAACAATTTGAACTAACACAACTTAAACATGCAATTTAATTTAATTAGACCTAGCATAAATCACTAATATACTTACTCATTATTATTTTTCTTTTTTATAAATCTAAAACATGAAATAACTTAATTAAAATTTATTTCCTAAGTATACACTTATTATGGGAAATCATAATTGAAAATCATATTATGCAATCAAATATATTTAAGATTTTAATAACTCCATCTACACAAACAACCCACAAAATATTCTAGCATTCACCTATCAATTGTTTCAAATAAACGAGAATAAATTGACTTCCAGAAACATAAACAATCCAGTTCAAATAGTCCAATATCAAATTTAACTAAAATTTCGTGACTAAAATGATACCACCATATGCTTCCCCGGCTCCGTCTCAACTTCAATCACTCTCTCCATTTCTACCTGAGGATCAATAATAGGCTGGGGTGAGCTTCTTTTAGCTCGTGGGAGTCACAGTTTATTACAATAATTATAAAGACAAAAAGCATACAATGTAACATTTATCATAATGATGCGCTTGTATTGGCAAGACACATAGAACTGACTTGTATTGGCAAGCAGTGTATTGATAATGGGCTAAACTTGTATTGACAAGTAGCATAATGACAATAAGCAAAACTTGTATTGGCAAGTAGCGAATTGTAAATCACTTGTATTGGCAAGTAATAATAAAATAAAAGCACACGTATACAGTCAAGTAATTATAATTAAAGCAATAAACAGTTAGGACCCCCACCTGGAAATAAGATGATTGAAAATGCAAATACTGGCAAATTAGTCCAAAGTCCTAGGCTCGTACTCACACTCCTCGATTCCTACATTTACCGAAACAAACGTCTTAATAATTCCTTTATAATTTATATAATACACATACAATTTTAAAAAAAAAACAAGAAGGATGAAAAGTGGATTTGTAATAAGTGAAATGAAATTAGAATGAAAGAAAGGTAATTAAATATTAAAAGAATGGTATTTGATTTGATTGACATGTAGCCAAAAAAAGGGTTTTAAAATTCTGGAAAGTTGCATAAAGTCTGTGGATAGAAATGATTTGGGAGGAAACTTGACTTTGGGAAAAGGAATAAAAAAAATGGTTTCTCCCCTATCCTACTAAACTTGAGCCCGCCTTCCTCATCCAAACCACAGACTTATATTTCTCCTCCACTGAAACGCCCCACCATCAGTCCAGTTTCTTCCTGGGTTCTTAAACAAGTGGAGCGACAGAGCCGGCACCGAATTTTTTGGCGATGAAGAACAGTTTCCCTCCGTCGGAACAGGTCAGCAATGAAGGTGGTGGCGGACGGCATCAGGACTGCAAATCTGATCTCGACCTTGCACAAATGTCGGCGATTCGCTTATCGTCGTTGTGGCAGTTTCCGAGGGCCTGATTGCTGAAGTGTTCCGTTAGTAGTGCGATTGATGGTCCAAGGGTTAAGCCGGTGGTTAAGGATGATGGGGAGCAGCTTTGTGAGGATTGAGGGAAACAAGGTTGCCGGAAATAAAACCAGTTTTGGCCAATTGGCCCCGACAGCGAGTTTTACATATGAAGTTTAGAAGAGAAATAAAATTTACCTTTCTTCTGTGAAATTCGTACTGGTGAATGAAAATAATCCAGAATAGAGGTTTTATTAGAATTTTGCAAACGGTTTTAAAAAAACACCACTACTCCATGAAACCTATAACCCCATGATTTCCTCCCTCTATCTCACACACGTTCACTGAGGTTAGGAGTTGCTGTAACTTCTTATCCGTAATTCCTCATCTCCTTCCGTGTGAAGAAAAAAAAAAAAACCTTGGGCTAATCCATGATTATTGATCGGGCCAAAGGTAGTATTGGGCCATGTATTATCATATGGGTATAAATTATTGGGCCAGATATGAATATGGATGTAATGTATGTAAATGGGCTCACAATAATAAAAATAAATGGGCCTTTAAATAATTTATTTGGACTAGACAGTCCAAATATAAAATATTTAGTCATATAAAATGGATCGGCCTATATAAATGAACTGATAATTAAAATTCACAAAATATTTAAACAAATAGACGAAAAATTTCCCGGGCGTTACATAATATTTCGATGTAGTATACGTTATGTTGCATGACAGTATACATTGTTTTGGTTAAGTTTTGTTTTATACTGCGAAATATTTATTTTTCCAACTTACAATACTCACAGTATATTTAATATTTCGATACAGTATATGTTATGATGCCTGACAGTATACGTTGTTTTAGTTAATTTTTGTTTTATACTGCGATTTTATTTTTTTCCAACTTACAATACTCACAGTATATTTAATATTTCGATACAGTGTACGTTGTGATGCCTGACAGTATATGTTGTTTTAGTTAATTTTTGTTTCATACTGCGAAATATTTATTTTTTCCAACTTACAATACTCACAATATATTTAATATTTCGATACGGTGTATATTATGATGTATGATAGTATAAGAAAAAATTAAAGGGCAAAATGAAGGAAGAAGGAAAAAAGATTTAATATTTCGATACGGTGTATATTATGATGTATGACAGTATAGGAAAAAATTAAAGGGCAAAATGAAGGAAGAAGGAAAAAAGATGCAAACAGAATTGAACCCTGACCTCAAGGTTGATATATTTAAGACTACATTAAATACCACCAGACCACTTGCTTTTAGTGTTCAACAAACATGCCATTAAGTATATAACACGCGCGCGCAAGAAAAAAATAATATAATAATAATTGGCCGGTTCAGACCGGTCTGAACCGCACGTTTTTTTTGGACTAAACCGGTGGGACCCACAAGGTGTACAATAACATTATGGTGCATCTTATGCACCCAAGTTTTTGCCATTGTTTAAATAAAGCATTCAGAATGTGTCACTTATTGTCCGAGAATGTTTGTATTGTTTATTATATACTAATTAGCTATAAATATGTTAATTTGACTCAAATTTTAGCTCATATATATTTGTGTTTAAGATAGTTCATAATAGTATATAAAATATCATCTGTTTTAATACATTTTCTATCATTTTCTTAAAAAATTGCACCGAAGTCAAATTTTTTTTAATATTAAAACATCAATATTTAAACAAAAATATATTTTCTACCTTGCCTATAATACTTTTATTTAAAATGTATGATACTTTTAAATATAAAATGATATATTCATACTGAATTGCACCTTGCAACTGGTGCATATGAGATTTTGTAATAATATTGATATCGGATGCCCCGAGTAACCCAAAATCCCTAGGGTGGTATATATCAAATATGGCCGGATAACCCGGTTTATAATAAAAAATGGCCTTCCTCCTATTTGACTTGATTTAAAAAAAAAAAAAAATTAAATGTTTTCAGTTTTTTGAAAATTGAAATTTGAAATAAAATTGATTCCCCCTCTTTCTTCCTCATATGTATGCTCTCTTTTGTCTTCTCTTATTACTTTCGCTCCATCTTTTTTCTCTCAATTTTCTCAATTGTCCATTTCTTCGTCTTTTCTTTCATGACTCCATCATCATGTTCGGATAATTTTTACAGGCGTGTGTTTGTTCTTATTTTTTTTCATAGCATACTTTATTTTGATATTCAATCTATAAACATTGGGTATGTTTACTTAAGGCTGGAGAATGCTGGGCCAAATTTGGCTGAAGGAGTTTATGAGTGTGCTTTATCGGGATTGGAGCCCTTAAATCTACTGAGCCAAGCCTTAAGTAAACATAACCATTATGTTTTTGTAAGATTTGAGGTTGTTATTATATACATATATGATATTTTTCTTTCCATTGTTCAAGTTGTTCAAACAATATGGTAGATTTGCATTATAAACGACTGAGTTGTTCAAGTTATTTAAACAAGAGACTATTTTTAACTGTTTAGAATAAATAAAACCATTCTTGATAAGTCATTCTTTCACTAGGTCATTCTGAAAATTCCCCATCTCTAGGAGCAACCACAGGAAAGAGGGCAGGCCATCCAAATGCATATACCTATACATCTCCACACACTATGACACACACGGCCATTGTACGCAGACCAAGCATGTCCTCATTGTCATCTGTATCGCCACCGCCCAACACTTCTTCTCTTTTCTCTCGCTGCTCCTTTGCTCGCCGCACCTTCATTCATGGACCAACATTCGCTTTCAACACCTTTGTATTCTCTCTCCACCTCTCTTCCTTTTCTTTTTCTTCTTTATTTTTTTAATCGATTCACACCAAAACCTGCACTCTCTGTCTATACCTAAAGTTTTTTCACTCTCGTTTTACGAAGAACTCACAAACATCGTTTTTGGACTGAGCAAATATTCAGTTTTAATTTCCCACCCCCTTTATGGACTATAATGTTAGCATTTTTTTAGAATTGGTAACTGTTTGAATTATTGCGTGAATTTTTATATCTCCGGTTATGCTGTTTGTTGATAGAAATGTGAGCTGACAGAGCCCATGAACGGAAAGCCTTGTGTTCCTGTTCTCAACGATCAGATACTACCTAAGTTTTTGCAGTCGAAGCGATTGGAGAATGCGGTGAACAAAAATAGTAATAACAGAATCAAGATATTCTCTGGTACAGCGAATTCTGCACTTTCTCAGGTGGATTTAGATTGTTTTGAGTATTTTGTCTTGAAATTTCCTTTTATGTTAGACTTTTGCCCCTTTTTTGAAATTCATTTGTGTGCGTGCAGTTTTCATGTGTTCTCATATGTCGAGAATACTCTTGATTTCTGTTTTATGCACAAGATTTAACTTGTGTAAAAACTGAGTTTTAACTCCAAATGAATTGGCACCCAGCTGTTGAAACACTTGCCTTTAGTTACTGGTTGGTTTGCATAAGCATTTTGAACTTTCTCTTTACAGTGAATAGGTGCCACATAATAAAACCATCATATATGGAGAATATGACATGAATACACATGCACGAGCAGGAGAGCATGACCTGTATGAGGGCGTAACTGTAAGAATTGGCATTGTAAGAAGGGGAAATCAAAATTGAATTGATTGAACTGGAACTGGAGAAATTTTTTTAAGAACCATTCTCATTTGAGAAACAGATCTATATTGATAATATTATGAGTAGAAGATGGTGTTCTGTGTTCAATTTGGATGGCATGTGATTCATACACTTGATATGATGATTGATAATCAGAGTAGCACCTTGAGCTTATGGGTACCAACTGGTATAGGATGCAGATTAATGTGTGGCGTTCATTATTTCTTAACTAACCTATTGTGATTAGGCATGTCAAAATTGATCCGCCCCGCCCCGATCTGCTCCGATCCGAGGCCTTTGGGGCGGGGCAAGATCTGCCCCGATGAAGAATGGGGCACGCCCCGCCCCGTCCACGGGGCGGGTCAGATGCGGGTCAGGGATCCCGCCCCGCCTTGCCCTGCCCCGCCCCGTCCCTATATATGTATAATTTTTTTTAAATATATTATGTATTATTATATAGATATGTATATATATACAAAGAAATATAAAATATATATATGTATTTATAATATAAAATTTTATATATAATATGTTATATATATGTCTAACTAATATATTAGATTATGACTAGATCTAGTAAATTTAAATAATTAAATTCTATTTTTTAATAATTAAATTTTACAAAAAAAATTAAAAATATTGAAACAAAGTTAATGTAAACCTAAAAATTAAAATCCTATTGACTTCAACAGAAAAAATCAAGTTTTTTAACAAAAAAAATAATTTTTTTTATAAAAAAAAAAAAAAAAATAGGGGCGGGGCGGGGCGGAGCAGACCCGCCCCGTGCGGGGCAGATCACGGGGCGAATTTTTTTGCCCCGTGGCGGGTCACGGGGCGGGGCAGGGCGGGGCAGGGGCGGGGCAGGTCAAAAATTCCAGAAACCCGACCTGACCCGCCCCGTTGACATGCCTAATTGTGATGCACATCTTGGAGAAACCAGTGACTAAAAAAGCGAAAAGCGCCCCGAGGCGCCAAACCTGCTGTACTGCCTAGGCGTGAGGCGCGAGGCGAGGCGCTCGCCTCACCGAAGCGAGGCGTCCAAACTAAAAAAACACACATATATACCATAAAACATTTCATAATACCAACACATAACAATATTAATGTCCTTAGACTCCAAAAACATAATAATAGCATGGAAATATAAAAATATCCAAAAGATATTAGGCATATACGCTACTAACTAATCATCATTAAAGCTTAAGTCAATTTGTGCATCATCCTCTGATGCATATCCATCAACATCTTGTTCTTCTCCGTCATCCGACTCCCCTCCTATATCTCCCCATTCCTCTCCCTCCTCATCCACAAGTCTTACAGCACTAGGCCTAGAAGATGATGATGATGATGCTCTAATAGTCTTTGAAGCTGTTGCCCTTCTACTATATGTTCTTGTGCTCCTAATAGGCTCCTCAGTGGCGGTCGCCGGACGCCAGTGATGGTCGTCGGCTGTTAGAGTAAGAGGGAGAGAGCAGGGGATTTTTTTTTTACTTGGGGCTGCTGCTGCTGCTGTTTGTTTAGGGTTTTGAGACTTTGAAAAGTCTTCAATTATGTATTTATATCTACTCTAAAACCTTAAAAAAAAAAAAAAAAACAACTAATAAAAAAAAGCGCGCTTTTTTAGCGCCTCGGTCGCACCGTAAGGCGACCGAGGCGCTCGCCTAGGCGGCGCCTTTCTCACATCCGCCTCGCCTCAGTATACCGAGGCACCAAACCCCCAAAACGCGTCGGCTCGCCTAGGCGCGCTTTTTTAGTCACTGGGAGAAACTATTCACATGTCCTGATTTTGTTGAAAGCTGTTATTCTGTATGAGGTTCTGCTACTTATTTTATCTTTGCTAGAAGTGTTGACAAAGAAATATAATAACGTACCGTAGAACCAGTAGCCGTTGTAGCACGCGGACGTATTCTACACCAACTAAACAGGATCTGTAGTCTATTGAGTAAGCGGCCTAAAATTGTTGATATCAACGCAGCTTTGTTAGTTAGAACAAGATTGTAGGTCGCAATGGATATTGTTTCTGAATCTGAAATATGTTTGTCATCATTTGTCTCTGAACAACAGCAGTTGACCATAGCATGATATAAGATTCATTTTTAAGTTCCCTGTTCATTGTTTTACTTTTTCTTCTTTCAGTTTATTGGCCTTGATTCAAATAATTTCTTAAGGGAGAATCTTATTGTTGTATGTAGGAATGAGTTGTTCCATTTGCAGGCTACCCATGTAATGGGAAAAAAACCGACTCATTTTTATTAACTCTGTTAGCCATTCTATCTGAGTTTACCTCGTTTCATTTAATTTCTTGTATCAGTTAGTAGAAAGGATCTTGCCGCAAAATAGCTAAACTTATGAACTAGTCATCTCATAATCTAGCTTGTCAATGGATATGAAATGAACTAATTTCTTTTTGTATATTTGTTTCTCCCTTACCATTTTTACTTTTGTTTTTAATTTATTTTTATTTTGAAAACTTTTTCTTAACCTGTCCATTCCACTGCCTGCCAAATTTTGTAGTGGGAAATAGCAAAACATAAGTTTCATTGTTTGCTGCCTTGAATAGCTGCTGATGCTGTGTATGAAATGCCATTTTGTCGATTTATTAATGCGGACAGAAAGAAGAGAGGATAAAATAAAAAGAAGATATGAAATTAAGAAGATTGTTAACTTGTTAAATTTATGACGTCATTGCAATCTTGTTCATTCCCGTTTCATCTTGTAAAGTAGTTGTCATACTTCATTATAATTACACTTGGTTTTAATCGCATAGGAAATAGCATGGTATATGGGCCTCAACCTTGGGCAAATACATATAAAACGGTTTGCCGATGGAGAAATTTATGTTCAGTTGCAAGAGAGCGTCCGTGGTTGCGATGTTTATCTGGTCCAGGCCACCTGCCCTCCAGCAAATGAAAATCTTATGGAGCTTTTGGTGATGATAGATGCCTGCCGGAGGGCTTCAGCGAAAAATATCACTGCTGTGATCCCATATTTTGGATATGCTAGAGCAGATAGAAAGGTATATTATAATTCTTTTTTTTCCATGTTTGATGATGTCATAATGCATTGATTGTCGATGCACACCTTTAGAAAAGTTCAGTGAATTAATTCTCTTGGCAATTGTTAAGAAGTTAATCAAGCAGCTTTGATGGACATAACATGAGAAATGTTGGCGGCATTCTAAAAGTTTGCTAAGCTGATTTGCAATTTCCTTTTTTTGGTTGCTGATATTAGACCCAAGGACGTGAATCCATTGCTGCCAAATTAGTAGCCAATCTTATCACAGAATCAGGTGCGGATCGTGTTCTTGCTTGTGATCTCCACTCTGGGCAGTCCATGGGTTACTTCGATATTCCAGTGGACCACGTATACTGCCAGGTACTTGCTGAAAGCTTTCTCTACATTAGTTGTTTTAATATATGAAATGACGTTTTTATTTTGTTCACATATTTTCCTGTAAAGCCTGTCATCCTCGATTATCTTGCCAGCAAAAAGATATCTTCTAGTGACTTAGTAGTTGTCTCACCTGATGTTGGAGGTGTTGCAAGAGCACGAGCTTTCGCTAAGAAGTTATCTGATGCACCTTTGGCCATTGTGGACAAAAGGCGTCAGGGTCATAATGTAGCTGAGGTAGTGATCCTTTTCCAGCTTAGCTGTCTTTTGTATTTTCTCAAGTTCATAGATACAAATGATATAAACTCAATGAGATTTGACCTATTATCGTGTTTTGTTTTATTGGTTTTAACTAATAACTATAACGATGATGTGCCATAACCTATACATTTTGAACAGTTTTGACTGGAGTTAGTTGTCAATTTTTAGGTGTTGGATTTTGAGTAAGATTACAAGGAGCTTATAGGACCCCACAGGGGTGTGGGTGGGGTGGCCTTGACCCCCCCACCTCACTCCACTAACTTTTGCCCAAAAATGTATTATATGTGTATTATGTATTTATTTTGAAGAATGTGTGTTTTGGCCCCCCTCAAAATGATGAAATATTAGAATAAAGTTAGTCAACTTTCATAATATGCAATAAGAATACTCTAAGATTTAATATATAGGTAATTATTGATGTACTTCGGCATATTTGATAATATATATTGTTGATTTTCTTATTTAAATAATAAATTCAAAATATTTATTATCGCGCGTATGTTATTAACGTTAGACGACAGTTTTTTTGTTTGTCCGCCCCCCACCAATCTGTTCTGATTCTGTCCATGGGACCTTGTATTTGTACATGAGCTAGTGGTCCTAGTGTTTTATATGTTCATTTTTTCAGGCCATTCTAGGAAGTTAAGCAAGAAATCATAGAATGATAAGTGCATTATCAATGGGATTTCTGAGAATTGTTTTAGGGGCTGAGATGTGAGCATGTAATTTTGGTTAAGAAATGCCATCTGTCCTAATCTCTTGCTTGATTTAGTATATGGTTCTTCACATCCTTAAGACTTTGACCATACCTGATATTGCAAATTAGATAACAAAGAGCATTTTGACTACTTTAAAGCTTTTACATAACATGCAGAACTTCTACCAGTTCATCATTGCTCTTGCTTTTTTCTAAAAGTTGGCACTTTTCAAAAGGAAGTGCATTTGCGGGCTTGTCCATAATGTTTGAAATATGGCTATGTTCCTGCTCCAATTTATAAATCTTGCGAACTATTTTAGCTTTTCTCTTTTTTCCCCCGAGAAAGTTGTTGTAGAAGCATCGAGACATCAGATTTTGTTCACATAAAATCATGCCCTAACGGAGGCTCTGTCTATGAACCCTTGGCATGTCACCATTTAAAGCACTTTAACTACATATCTTGAGAACATCACCAATAAATATCCGAAACCAACTGGTATAAACCCTGCTGGCATCGTCTGACAATATTCAAGAGCATTCTCTCCGTTTTTATGTCCCAAACCTTTTTATTCTTGCCTTTGTTTCTTGGTTCCAATTCTTTTATTTGTTTGCAGGTAATGAATCTCATTGGTGATGTAAAAGGAAAAGTTGCAGTTATGGTAGATGACATGATTGACACAGCAGGTAAGGAGCGCAATATTATTAAAGCATATAGTTAATTAATCAAACACCATGCTAACTATTTCCTTGTGTATTTCTTTTCCTCTGTCTGGCAGTTACTTTTCTTGAATGTTTGCTATTATTTTTCTACTATGAATATGTCATATTATGATATTCTACTGTCAGTCTTTACTATTTGATGATGAAGAAGAAGCTATAGCTACATATTGTACTTATTGTCATTGTATCTATATTATGTTTAGACTACTATATTTCTTTCTTAATGTGGACTTAGTATCCTTAAGTTTCTTTCCAGCTGCTACATCCAAAAAATTATCCAATGATGATAAATAAACACTACCATATATTTTTCATAAATCCCTAGTTTGAATACATTCGGTGCTTTTAATTAATAATTTTAGGAATTTAAAATTCTTTAATAGTTTGAATATTTCTTGCCATGTTTGGATAGGTCACTTTATGAAGTAAGATGAACACTTGTCTAAGACTTTATCTGGTGCAATTCCACCACACATTCATGAGGTTCTTGGGCACTTTATTCCTAAGTAAGCGAAAGTTGCTGCCCGCACCAAGAACCTTATCTTTTACCCGTGCAATATACAATCTCAGACGACCTATTAACAAGCAGTAGTGATCACCAAACATATCAGCAAATATCTAGTCCTCATTCTGAACATGTTTCTAGGAAACTGTTGATTCAACTTCAACATCACTTCAGTCGGGTGACCTTTCACACCTTCGATGATATATCATTATCTTCTCTTATTTTCTAATTAATCATTGAAGGAACTTAGTACTGCAAATCGTTCTCGGACCCATTCAAATCATTATTTTGTGTATTACTTTGGATTGGATAATAGTCTCTGAAGGACCCAAAGGCACATAAATTTTAGGAATTTGTTTTCTTTTGATGTGCTTAGAGATTTGAGTTTAAGTGCTTACACTGTAATGAGATTGTCTACTCCTTTTCCGATTTGAGAGGACGGCGTCTCCACTACTTGTAATTACTCCATTATTAGTGAATAAAAGGTTATGTTTCTTATTTTAAGAAAAATAGATAATGCTTTCTAAATCATTTAAAATGTTCTCATTGTTGGCTTGTTGCCATTTTTTAAAGGAGGATTTAGTACTTTATATTTTTTCTCGCTATGAAAAAGAATTTCCTTGATGTTCCTTGCATCATTATTTCACAAGAAGTTCAAGTTCATGGAAGTATAGCCTACATAAAAGAAAAGGTGATGGATCCTGACTAAGTATGTTTGATCTAGGGACTGCATATAATTGAAATAACATTTTCTAGCACTCTAATTGCAAGAAAAAGTATTTTGATGTTTCTTTATCTTTGAAATGTTATTTCAATTATATGCAGTCCCTAGATCACCACATAATGATGGGACATGGTCAGACATGAGTATCTGATTATGAAATATGCCTTTATGACTTCGGTTATATATCTAGTAGCAAGTGAAGTAGTAATTGAGATGGGGGCATTAATGTACTTAATTACACTTGCTCATACAATGCAAGCTTGAAGGAATGACATCTCATTTCATAGACATTGCGAGGAGAGTGGTGCATTATATGTATGTTTAGCTCCTTGTCTGAGAATAAATCTAGATACTTCGATTTCGAAATGTTGTTTATTGAATGCAAATTCACATGCTACTGTAAGAATTAGTCCTTAAAATAAGCAGCACCAATCTTGTCTGATGTTTTATTGTACTTTGATTTACTTTCAATTGGTTGACCATTACAAGGGGAACATGTTGCTATTGTAACCATATGGATGAGCGATCATTGAAGCTTTGAGAACCACTCTGGTAAAATAGTTTATTGCTAGCAGAATCAACTGGGTAGCCCTTGGTTAATAAAAAACAAGTATTAAATCAATATGGAATTTATATTCAAGTGCAAGCCTGTAATCTTGAAATGTTGTATCAAATGAGTAATGTATGAGAATCCTGATCGGGATTGATTGGAAGTGTCTTTGTTTTCTGATAATACCTTCCTAAGAAACAAAATAAGGCGTAAGTCGAGAATTAGATAAACAACCTGAGGCTCTTGAAAGTAGAGGTTCCAAAATTAGTCTCTGAATATGGAATATCTAGCCTGTAACTTTGGTCCGCTAGATCTGGGTCCCCAAATTTAGAATGGTGGCCCAACTGAGAGTGATAGTAGTGAAGTTTTTGAGCGTGAAGCGTTCACTCTTTGGGATCTAGTATCCAAAAGAATGGGGAAATTGAAGAAGATAGATATCGTCATATAATTATAGCAGGTTCGATGAAATGGAGGATTACGTCACGAGTCCTTTGTGTTCGAAGGATGCCGGCAACATGTTAAGATAAATGTTACAAGACTTGTGCTTCAGTTGCATATGCTCAATAATCGATAGCAAAGATGCATATGCTAGAAAAACACCCAAAATTTTGAATCAGGAATGGAAGGATTAGGTGCTATTTAGTTATTGTCCTCTATGAGATAAAATTAGAGAGAGATGTCGAACATGGTGTGGTCATGTGCGGAGGAGACTACAGACCCAATCTGATAATTCTTAGATTGACAGATTACAAGAAGGCTTAGGAGTGATAGGCCGTTGCTTTAGACACTTGTATTAAGGTGGTTAAGAAAGAGATCTAGATCTTGGACTGAGTGAAGATACTTACTCTGAAGAATAAATATCCATCTAGCCATTACCGTAAGTTTACTGCTTAGGACCTATTTTATTGAAGTTGGTATGGCAATATTGTCCACCTTATCTTGAACTGTTTCATCAAATGAGTGATGTGTGCAACTCCTTGTGGCACTACTATCAATCGTAATTGGCTTTCTTTATGTTGATTGACAATGTATGTTCACAATTTCGTGAGAAGATACAAGATATGAAGAAAGAAAACAAGGACTTTGGTATTAGATGCAATTGGAAAAGAGAGCAAGAGTTAATGTCAAAGGATGACATAAGTTTAAAATTGATCATTACTATGGTTCTCCAATTCTTTCCTTCAAACTCAATACCTAAGTAAATTGGTTGATTGTTGGTTATTGTTTTTAAACTTTACCTTACTTCCTATCCTAGTCCTTACTGACCAAATATCTAGCTCAGTCTGGTTAAATCCAGGGTTCACCGAGTAACGGTTCACCATCTTCCACCATAAGCTCAAACAATCCAGAAACTTTGCTCCGAATATGTTTTGGGGATTGGAGCAGCGACCACTTCCCTCGAGTCATCTTGCCTAGGACTATAATCCAACTGCTTCATACTCCAGAAACAGTCAATGCTTACCAAGTTTTCATAAAAATATATAGAGAAGCTTCCGTAATTTTCATGGTAGAATACAGTTATTTCCCCACATATTTAGTTCCTTTGAATGTAAGTCGGGCTTTGCTACCATGATGTTTGCATCTTTTTCATTCAAAACTGAAGTCCTCGAACCAGATACTAGAGGTTCAAGTTCACCTCAAAAGGTCCTGAATGTTCCTACAATGGCTGTACAGTTATTTATTCAGCGACTTATAAGTAATCAGCATAGAGATATCCAATTAGGTTTTCCTATGGATTGCTTGTACATATACAAGTTTGTTTTTGTTTTGGAGGGGGTTGGGGGTACGCTTTTGTTTTCTGGCAAGGCTGGTTAGAAGTGCATGTCTGAAGGAGGCTGTATCAGATGTTATGCTCGTTTTCTAAAAATCAATTCTGGAACTTGAATATAATAATTCAACATGGATTCTGCTGCAGTTTATGATGAAAAACTCTCTTGAGATTAGAACTTCAGTACGGACAGTTGAAAAAAATACACACGCAGTGAACCTCCAGTTTTAAATATAATAATTCGATGTTGGAAACATGGATTCTGCTGCAGTTTATGATGAAAATATTTCTTGAGGATAGAACTTCAGTCTGGACAGTAGAAAAGAAAAGTATTTAGTATAATGAACTTTTCTGATTAAGCTGCACGGACATACACCATGTGTTTTGGGTGAATAAGAAACTATAATCCATGTCTTACAAGTGCTCGAGTGTCTGTCTAGCTTCTATTAGCACACTCCATGTTCAGTAATTTTTGTTGCTGGACCCACATAATATGTACATTCATATGAATGCAGCTAATCGCAAAATCCTCTTTTCATTATGAGCAACAAAAGGTAACGTAATTATTGCCGGTGGATGTAGGAACTATTGCCAAAGGTGCTGCTTTGCTGCATGAGGAAGGTGCTCGAGAAGTTTATGCATGCAGTACTCATGCTGTGTTCAGGTATCAGCATTTCTTTTCTGTACCTCTCTTCCTCACCAGTTTTATGTATATGATTGATGCTTAATTCCATGATGACATGAAATAGAACTTCATGTATGGCTCTGTGTTGTAAAACTAGCCAATTTCCTTATAACAGACAACTTGTGTCAACAATTGCTGGCCTTTCATTGCTGGTGAATTTAATAATCTTAGTTGAGATGGTGTTGTCTAGATTTGTATTGTTCGATGCACTAGCTAAAAGATCACTCAGAATGCAGCTCATACTATAAAATAATTTTAATTGTTGCTAGTGAAGCAGATTCTATTCACCTTCACTAAATATATAGTAGGGCAATCTGATATTATTAATTAGAGTGGGAAAAGTATAAAAAGGAAAATCTATTCTTTATGGTGTAGTGATTCTAATCTCTTTCCCTTTCTCCCAATTGACATGTGTTCTTAGATGCATGATATTTTCAGTCACCATATAGAGAATATATATTGGAAATGAAATGCAGAATATTATTAGCATGTAATAGCCTGCTCTGGAGGATTTGAAGGAGCTAATTTTGGGAATAATTACTTCTTGTTTGTGCTGAAAGTTGGGGACACTAGGTTGTAAGAAGGGGTGTTGACATGTGCATTAGCATCAAGCAGAAAAGTAGTCGGCCTTTGGCCTGGTTAGTGTTGGAATCCATCCCGACGTACCTTTCCCTTTTCAATTTAGTAGCAGAAATTCAAATTATGACTGCACACTAGTGAAAGGATGATAGAAATTTCTCAAAGTCAACCATATATCTGAAATGTTTAGTTTTATGGG
The DNA here is from genome assembly GCA_958295605.1 of Ajuga chamaepitys. Classification (NCBI taxonomy): domain Eukaryota; kingdom Viridiplantae; phylum Streptophyta; class Magnoliopsida; order Lamiales; family Lamiaceae; genus Ajuga; species Ajuga chamaepitys. The sequence goes on along the minus strand of OY282498.1, from coordinate 20,649,579 downwards.
TTTATGTGCTGTTACAGGGGATTTTATCTTCAGCTCATTTAATATTTCCGTTTCTCTTGAGAACATGAGTCAATTCTTTTGAATCTATAGACTACCATATTGTGTAGGACAGCAGTTCAACTTTCATGGTATACTGATATGGTTCGTTTACAGCCCGCCTGCAATAGAAAGGTTGTCAAGTGGCCTATTCCAAGAGGTGATTATCACAAATACAATTCCTGTACTGGAAAAACACTATTTCCCACAATTGACGGTTCTGTCAGTTGCTAACCTGTTGGGTGAGACAATATGGCGAGTCCACGATGATAGTTCGGTGAGCAGCATTTTCCAGTGAAACAAAGGTGAGGAGCATTTTCTAGTGAAACAAAAATGTAGAGAAAGCATGGATGACAAAATAAGTTCACTTGGCTGATTGGCAGAGAGCTAATTAGGGGCTCTTTCAATTGCATTCATTTTCTTTATTTTTTGGCCTACTTGTAGTTGTATTCTCTTCACCATTAACACCATATACCTCCCAAAGATCAAAAGTTACAATTGATAGGATATAAATCAAGCTGGAATTGAAGGCATTATTCTTCTGCTCATCAATTTTCGGTGAATCTCGGAGTGGATATCTTTGAGAATAGGACAATTTGATAGTAGAATCAAAGTGTGTTTTTTTCTCGGTTGTGATTCATTTGAAGTGGATTCTGCATTTCACTCTATGATTTCATGATGTAAATCCAGGATTCAGGAAACAAGGGCATTACTTAGTATCTGCAGGGTTCTTTCTTTTTTTGCCCCTTTCTTTTTCGTCTGAAATATGAATCTTGTCATGGTAAAGTTTCTCTACAGGAGACTAGTCATAAACAGACTTGGATATTGACGGTATTTGTCTCGATAGAACACGATGTCGAGATATTTCATAGTTGACTTCGCATTGGAAAGTCTTATTTTGTTTCTTGGTGAGTGGTAATGAAGTTCCTATGTAACGTAATTTTTTGTCTTTGGAAAATTTAAATCTTCAAGCGCTGTTGAGCAAACAATTTGGGCTTCTTTTTTTCTTCTTTTTACCCCTGGGAGGCCTTTTTGAGGCTGCAAATTCAGTAAAAATGTAGAAGATTGTAAGTTTTAGATCTTCGTAAAATCAAATTTGAAGGAAAAGAGTCATTCTAGTGAGAGACATGAGGAAGACGGAGAGTTAGAGAGAGAAATCATTCTACTGAAAAATGAGAAGCTCAAACGTCGCAGCTGTCTTGTACAAGTATATAAGATAAAGTTGTACTCCCTCCGTCCCGGCTTAACCTGCCTAGGTTGATCGGGCACGGGGATTAAGAAAAAACAGATTTTGTGGAATCTTTGACTTTTTTAAAGGTGGAGATTGAGAATAAAGATTTTGAGGGTGGAGATTGTGAGAGAAAGTTGCTATTTATGGGGTAGGTAGGTTAAGGTGAGACAAACTAAAATGGCAAGTAGGCAGGTTAAGCTGGGACGGAGGTAGTAATTGCTTTGTAACGACTTAACAACTTAATAAAACATAGTCTATTTCTATTTTACAGACTTAATAATAATAATAATAAGGGAGGAAAATATAAGTATCATTTTCTATAACAAATATATAGAATTTAACCACCTTTTCAAATAATATGAAAACTGCCACTTTTTACCTTTTTAATCACATCCCTCAACCTCCCACCCTAATCGCCCACCCCATGTACCTAACCCCCTGGCACACGTCCTCACCTTTATCTGGTACGCTGTCACACATCAGCGAAAGCCCCCCCACCCAAGAGTCGCAACTGTTCATTAACCCTTCCAATCCACAAACTAACCTCTCGCCTCTCTTATTTGAAAATTCACTGGTCCTCAAACCCTTTCCTCTGAAAATTCACCCTCTGTAAAAGGAACGAATTTTGCACCGTCTTCATCTTCGTCGTTGGTCGAACAATATTTTTGAAGAGTTGTGGGTTGTAGTGATTAAAAAATGGTGTCTGCTCTCAGAGGTAGAGTACTTTTTGTTGAACCTGATGTCGTCCCTGTCTCCGAAGCGGAGGCCCCGGCGGATGGCATTGCGGAGTCCGGAGTAGTGGAGTCTTCGTCCTAGCGTCGAAACCTTGTTTCTGTATCTGTGGCCATTCAGTGTCCACAAGCGCCGCCACAAGTCGCAAGCCTTGGTGTGCGCACGAGAGCGGCTATCGCTAGAGTAGCAGAGATCACTTTGCCAGCAATCGAACGACATGCAAACGCATCTCCTAGCAACCAGCCCAACATTCGTGCCATCGGACCTTTACGCACAAAATGCCCGGATTCACAAGCGGGCGAAGCGGGCACAGGGGCTAATTCTCTGCCTAGGTCTTTTGCGGATGATGAGAACTGCCAGGTACCCATTTTTGGCACCCACATACCTCTAGTTGGTTTAGTGAATTTAACTTTTCCTATTGTTGTTTTGGCCTGATTTCCATATAGTTCCCTGACTAGTAAGGATTGTATACAAGGGCACCCATAAATTTTATAATGCCCATCTGAATGTTGCTACTCGCTGAAATTTTATTCAAGTTATTGTCTGGGTTGAAGGGGGTGGTTGTTGATTTCGTGGGAGATTTGTTTTGCGGGGGTTCTGCGCGGGGTTGGGGGATTCCTTTTCAGTTGGTTGATTACAATGTATTTGGGATTGTTATTTTGACCGATAGATTTTCTGGGTTGTGATTCCTAATTACTGTTCGTTCTGTCAATGTCTTCCAAAGAGATCATACTCGTGACCATTCATTGGTCCTAAATTGGTGCATGGTCTCATAGGTGCCGCACCAATGTTCATCTGGCGTGCCTGCAGAGTTTCGTGCTTGACTCTGGTTGTAGGGTGATAGGTGTAGGTATTGTGTTGGTTGATTTTGGTTGTTGTATACAACGAAAAGTGACATTTAGTCGCCTGACGTAGTTGTTTTTGCCGTGGAAACTATCACCGTACCATCGTGAACAAATGACTCCTTATTTTTTGTTCCAGGCGTTACTGTTGTTCTGTTTATATCCTCATTATATACTATATGTGACCGTTGCCTTCCAATGAATAAAAGAAGATATGCCTCTCCAATCGTGCGTAACGCCGGATATTTTAAGCCTTGTTCATACTATGTGTGTTGTTGCATATTCAAGTCTCTTTTGCTTCGTGCCTTCATAGAGTTTTACATTTGGTATTAAACGCATGCCCATATAGCTTAGTGAATGTTTAGTACGTGGTTTGTGTCCACGTGTGTTTTACCTAAGGGATAATTTAAGCCTCGTTCATACTATGTGTGTTGCTGCATATTCAAGTCACTATTGCCTCGTGCATTCATAGAATTCTACATTTGGTGATAACGCATGCCCATATAGCTTAGTTAATGTTCAGTAGGGGTTCGTGTCCACAACTGTTTTAACTAAGGGATAATTTAACACCAATGACATAACATAGCTATCCCCACGTGATGGGCGTTTGATACTCATTATAGATTCATACTAATTGATAACCGCTAGCCACTCGCGTTTGATCATGCGGGTAGTTATTATACGTACCTATTTTGTGTATGTTTCTGTTTGCTCACTTTATTGATAAAACGAAACGAACCTATCCTGGTGGTAAACTCAAATATGATATTAATGCTCTTTGGTTGTGTTTTTTTTAATAGTTAAATAATTTTTTAATTTTTTAAATATATATATATATATATATATATATATATATATTTTTTTTTTTTTTTTTTTTTGCAGTGGGTTCGGAAGCGGCCAGCTATGCAAGCCCAACAACATAGAATTAATGGATATTGCCCCTTTTCAGTTGCAACTATAATTAAGCAGAATCTGAATGAGCTCAGTGCGGATGCTGTCGAGGCATACAGGACATCGGTATTCGGGCCCCTCCTTGAATTTGATGGGGATGATCTAATTACACCTAGTGTAGCCATGGATGATGTTGTTTCTTTCGAGATTGTCAAGAAAGGTGTTATGGGTACCCTCAAGCTGTGGTTCCAGGTTGGCACGAAACCAATCAGGTTTGAGGAAAGAGAGTATGCGCTTGTCACCGGACTTAAGTTTGGAGAATTTGACCTTGATATTCATTCAGACCCCCCTGTTGACGGGGTATTTGGTAGAAGGATTGGGCTAGGTCCGGTATGGATGAACCGTTTAAGGACAATGTTTGGGAATCAAGTGTTTAGTGATACTTTGAATGACACTCTGAAAGTGGCGAAGGTTTTGTACCTGTACTACATCCTTCTGGGTTTAGATGCACCGAAATTGTATGTTGATCCATGGGTGCGGACTTCGGCAAAGGATGACAATGCATGAGACAGTTTTCCTTGGGGGAAATTCACTTACATGAACTTGATCCGCTACACGATAGACCTTACTCTCCGAGTTACCAATGAATTGAACCGCTACCACTTCTATGAATTTACTACTGCCTTTCTAGTAAGTGCTTAAGCTCGTATGTTTATTTTTTAAACTATAATGACGCTGTGCATTACTTGTACGATTAACTAATATGGCGTGGACATTGTAGGTATGGATATTCGAAGCTATTCCTCAAATCGGGTCGGACTGCGGTGAAAAGGTAGTTTTGAACATGGATATGCTGCCCCGACTGGTCCAGTGGCGGCCTAAGAGGAGTGGGGTTAATTACAAGGCTGACAGGTTTTTTCAACAGGAGGTAATAAACTTCGTGCTTGTTCTATAAAAATCTTCTTCGGCGCCATCAACCATATCATTTTTCCCCATCCTCACTAAACTTACACTGACTCAATTTTGTCTTTATTCGTGTTTCAGCAAATGTGTTTTACGATGCTCATGCCCATGCCTGCCGAGTCAGAGCTTGTTTATTGGCTAAGTCTCGATCCGGAGGCACAACCAATTTTTGTTCCGCCGCTTGTCCCCCATATCATTCCAGGACCTGCTGTCCACGCGGATCAAGGTGACCCTAATGTAGAGGGACATGATGCGCCCGGAGACCCCATGGACATAGTCGTCCCTGATGCAGCAGCACCCAATCGTCGCCGAGCACGAGAAAACTCTCCTTTAGGTCTACGATGTAGCAACCGTATCAGGCTTGTTGGGCAATCAACTTCCAGAGTGGGGTTTGGGTTACATGTGAATGATTCCGATGAACCCATAGATTTGAGTGGTGACACATCGAGCTCAAGCGATGAGGAGGACGAATCCAACGAAGGTGGAAATCGCCGACATGGTGACTGACCTAGAGCTGCAGTATCCTAGCTCTACTCGGTTAGTGATGTTTGCAGACAGTTGAGACAAGAAATGACAGCTATTGTTGAAGAGATTATGCCTACTCTGATACGTCGGGAACTTATCGACGCACTGAGAAACGAGGTTTCCATAATCGTTCGAGCAGAAATAACTGGTTTTTTCAAGAGGCAAGGTGTCGGAGCCGCGGGCCTGAGCCAGGTAATATTTGTTCCGTATGTTATTTTTGATAAATTTGCCGAATGAGCAATTTCAACCGTCTCGGTTCCTGACAGTCAATAGTGTTCTGCAGAGTGGTCCAGGTCTTGGCGTCGGGGGAGGGGGGGGGGGTCCAACCACCACACCCACTGGAGGTGCAGGTGTCAGTGTCTCTAATCTGCCGCCGGTGAGTATCTAACGATAACCATCGACATTCATCCTCCACATTGACTTCCTACATTGACACTTTATTGAACCTGTCAATTGTTGCGAACGCTCGTACAGGGCCGATTGGTTGATCCCACACGAACAGGCGACGAATCAGTTGTTCCAGACGAAGTAGGTGGTATCAATAATACGGCTGGGACTCCGGCTGGTGGGCCATTGGTAATTGAGGAGGAGATCCATAATGCATCCCACCATATTACTCCGGTCGGGTCTGTACTCGTACCACTAGCCTGCCCATCGACGGGGCGTGATGGAGACACCGTTGGTGTTGATACCGATCGACAGCCGTCTGCTTGCATGGGAGATGATGTTGGTGTAGACGCTGATGATGTTGAGTTCGACCTACTAAAGGAGGTCCATCCCGAAGTTGTTAATGCATTGGAGATTGGAGAGGAAGAAGAGCCGATAGGACCCATCTCAATGCCCGCCGAGCTGATTCATCGGATCGAGGCATGAGGGCAGTAAGAACTCGAACTGAGTCAGCGTTAGTTATGAGCCCGTACAGAGTTTTTGAACGGAGGCAGATGGCGGATAAACGTGCCTTCGTTGCTTTTATGAGATCTGAAAATTTTTATGCTTCTGCTACCTTATATTTCTTTTTACTTGCTCGTGATAGTATTCAATTAAATTACCCAATACATTAGGGTGTTATACTCATTTTCTAATTATAATATGTTCTTTTTTAAATTAGACTCACTTTGTAAACGATGTGTTCTTCAGGCTGAATGTGGGACTAGGTTGGAATATTGGGAAGGCCTTTATTGAGCAAATTATCGATCCAACCCAAGAGTTTGAAGAGTCGGTATATTCAGTTGGCTTACAGTTTTAATACTTGTGCTTGTCATCTCCAACGGAGGACTAACCTGATGATTGTTGCTTATATTTCATCAGCATGTTGATGCATATTTGGGAATATTGATGTCCGACCCAGTCATGGCAAAGGTGAAGGTCAGCGAGGACGTTGCTGGGAGATATGTTATTGTAGACACCAACTTTCACGTAAGTGTGATCCCTTCGCATGTTATGTTCGAAATCATTTAATTTTCCCACCCCATTTGTCCCGGACCTTAAGTTACACCATGTGCCTTGTTATGGAATGTGTAGTATGAAAAGGCCTTTTCAACCTACCTTTTTTCGTGCTAATGACAGGCATGAGTGTGGGCGAAAATGTCCATTATACGAATAACTCACCCTTAGTTCAAATAGTGTATGGTTAACCTTATTGCATGTATTCATTATTCATCAATTCATTGCAGTTACCGTTCAAAACCTATTATCTAATAAGCTTATTTCAATTGGATCTTCGTGCCTGGTTTTTTTCCGATTTGTGTTCTTTTATTTTTATTTTATTTTACAAATATTTTAGTAATTTTTTTATTATTTTAATTTTTTGCGGGATAGCTAAAAAATTTTCGTGTCAATCTATGGCAAGAGTGTGGTCATGACTCAATATTTCAGTATTGAGTCGTAGTTAATCCATTTCCCACACACCAATTGACCAATAAGCCCTTCATTACATTATGTGCTTCATGACCCTCTTTTAGGGGAGTCCGAAGACCCTATCCTAATGGACTGACCGCAATGGTTTGACTTCGTCCATGAAATGGTCATGCCAATCGAAAACATCTTGTTTACTGAATATTCAGTTTAAATTTCATATTGTCCGCAGTTGTTTCTTCTTTATTCTAACGTCTAATGCCTTTGTTTGACATCAACATAGCAAATACTGAAAGAGGTTTGGGAGACCCGGTATCCGCTTATAAACAATGAGCTTCAATACACGAGCCATAGAGAGTACGATCCTCGAACATATGAAGTCTCCAGCAAGAGTGAACTGCAGAATCTGATTCCCTATGTCTATGGGCTGGCCCCCGGGTGGCGCAACATAGTTCCCTGGTCGCGAGTAAATACGGTACTAATGCTTGCATACCTTTTTATTGACTCACTGAATTTGTTACACATTGTGGTGCTTTTATATTCTTTGCTCTCCTTGTTTTAATATGTATTTATATAACCTAAATTAGGTTATCACAAGCTGGCATTTTAAAGACCATTGGGCATGCATAAACTTGCGTCTCGATCGAGCAAGAGTTGTAACTTGAGGCATAGATGGACTCGTGAGATTGAGAATAAGCGTTTCCTTCACCTACTCCCGCTGATACGCATACTGCCTTCATTGCTTGTCGAAAGTGGGTTCTATGCACAACACCGCGACCTCCGTCCGGTATTGCATCAGTGGTCAGTAACCGCTGCCATGGACATTTTTTGCTATGACCAGGAAGATTCGATCCAGTGCGGTCCGTATTCTCTAGCAATAGTGGAGTGTTTAATTACGCAGACCGAACCTGCGAAAAAGAAGGCAGAAGAGCGGATGCGTGGGAAGTATCGACGGCATATAAGAGACACAATCGTCCGCTACAGCACACCGCCAGACACCTTGGGTGATCGCGACCCTTCTGTTCATAGTTAATTTGGAGAAATCACAGACAATACAGGCTCGCTGGGTGAAAGATGTGAATGTTTAATGGATAATCTATTACGCGTTGGTGTTTCGGAATGATACAATTGTTTTTGTCGGGTTTTCAACTTTTTGTCTAGCAGAATTCAGGTGGTTTATTTTTGTTAACTTATGGTTTTGGTTTTTTGTCTGGCTAGATGGTATATGCTATAACTAGATTAGCACTTTATATGTTGTGGTAAAGCATGACATGCATAGAATTTGAAAACAATGTACTGTGGGGATTTTTGGAACTTGTATATATAACCTAACGATATCTGCATATGTCTAACTATTCCATACCTGTTAATATGTTTAGTCGTCAAGTTTTCAGATTAATCCCACCTATGACCACAATCAAGAATGTACACTGATGTCGTAAGGTGCGGTTACAAGGTAGATATATCCAGTGAAACGAATGTAAAACTATTATTTTAAAATAATAATCCATATTTAATCATATTCGTGCCATGGATTACTCTGGCACGCCGCTATCAGAATGGACTGGCTCGACGTGAACTAAATATTTAAAAAAGGTGAGTGTAACCACTACAAACATTAGATGAACGCAAAAGACTCATGCTAAGGTTTTGGGCGCTAATTCGTGCCACCAACTGTATCCCGCCATATGGGCCCCGTATGTCATTAATTGTTTGTCCAACTGTAGGGCTCATTTCCTCTGCAAATGTTCCCCTGGTCAGGAGCCCCTATCTAATTGAAAGCTGCCTGTTTTGGGTGTTATCCGCGTTACTGGTCTCATCACTCAAGGGATGCTTTGAGTACTTCATTCCCCGCCGTTGCCTGTTTGTCGATTCACACGCTGTCCTCGGAATCCAGGCTACTTCTGGCTATCTATCTGCCACTCCGATTTCATATTCATCATCGCTAGTCCCAAATTCCACTATCCCTGACAGTTGGCCTTCACCAAGAGAGGTGAATAAAATGATACGGCGATGCCGTTTCGGAGGTATGGTGTTTTCCTATCGCTTATCTAGCACGGTGTGTGGGTATACTCAAACTTTGCACATTACTCCTAGAGGGGGTGATTTATTTAAACTATTACACGGGCTTGTACAACTATACTGAGTTTAGAGTTTTTAAATACTATATACTACCGGCTCGAACGCAAATAGATAACCTAATTTGCATACCCCTGTCCAAATTGAATTAATTTTGATCCACATTTCACCATTCAGTGGCCGGTTAGGTTTTGTACTTGATTGTAACTTAGTGTGCTGGTGGTTGTATTAATCCAGGACGATGTATTTTGTCTGAGGTTGTAATCAATGTCAATCCCCAGCATCAGAACATTTAGTAATTTAATTCTAGAATAAGAGGGCTTGTGGTCCCGTCCAGTGATACTCATTAGTGAAACCCTTACTGACGTTAGATCAGGGTGTGGTACTATGGTCTTTTTATACGAACCCTTATGCACTGAGTTATTGTTGTTGTTCGTGCCCAGGTTCTGCATGAGGCACGAAAAATGTGTAGCCGGCATGTTATTGTTGTTCACGGTGGTCGATGGGAGGGACTGAATGACATAGAAGGAAATGAAGAGTCCTTTCACATACAAAGCTCAGAGCTCACTAGAGTGCAATTGTTGGACATATTACACGAGATAATTCAGGCGAACCAGGCAACCCATGAGTACTTGTTGTACGGATTGCTCCACAATCAGGAGGGTTGCGTAATGAAGGTCAGATTGTTTGGTGATGATGATGTTGTAGATGTGTTGACAAGTTCATCAACCCCTTCCATTTACGTCATTACGAGATGTCGTTACGGAGTCGGTGATCCTAGACAAATAGTGGTCGAGGCACGACGTCGAGAAGGAACCCAAGAGCTGTCTTTTCCAGCAGCTCTTCGTCAGTGCCCACCATCACCAGAACTTATATCGCAACCATATTTGGTTTTTGAGAGACGCATACGGTTTGGATAACCGTAGTGGGCCAGTTGGCGACGATTGTGATCCGTATGTTGTGGAGGATGAAACGTTGTGGGGGCAGGTTGCCATGGAGCGTGGTAGTTCTTCGAAGGAAAAAGTCGTTGGTTGTGATTATATGTCCATCGATGTTGCCCAAACAGTAGTGAGTGTAGACGATGACGACGACGAGACGGAAGAAGATGTAGAGATGGAAAATCTGAATTTTAGAGCGCGAGAGATGGACTGTATAGAGTACACAAACTGGGAACGGGGCGATGATATTGCAGTTGGGGATGAAATCCGACCAAAACAACGACATACACCATCCATGACAGTGTACGCACCACCAACCTCATCTGTTCTCGTTGGAGGATACCCGGTGCCGAGTTCCATCGTGATGATGGTATGGTGCACTCAACTGAGCCTGCGGTGACGATGGATTCGAAAATAGTGATCGGGAAAACTTTCAATACCAAGGGGGACCTTATTTGTGCAGTCGGACTATATCATATTGCTATCAAGGCGGAATTCCGAACCAAGCGTTGAAGCCCATCTAGGTACTATATAATTTGCAAGCTCAAGACATGTAAATTCAAGATGACTGCGTCAAGCGAAAATGGGTTCTGGCATGTCATAGGGTTGACCACACACACACATGATTATTTCTAGTAAGCATAAAAGGTTTTGGCTGTGTCAAATAACAGGACAAATACTAAGTATTAAATAAGCCCAAAAGGTTTTGATTAGGATAAATAACACGTACCAAATAAGCCCAAAGGTTTTGGTTGGTGGTGGTGCTTGTTTGCACTTCTTCTGCCCCAATAGTGGTACTCCCTCCGCTCCAATAATGTGACGTCATACTTGATATTATCTTATGTCATATATATTTCGAGGGGTGTTATATATATTGTTGGAATTTAATGACATAAAATCCCATAAACATAATATTCTAGAATTATTGAAACAATACACTGATGAAAACTTGCATCGAGAGCAACATAGTGTTTTCTCTTGCCTTGTTCTGATCTACAAGTCATGATGATACCGATCTAGACTTAGCCACTAGGACTTCATCTATTTTCCAGAATCCAATTGTCGTGTATGTGCAGAAGAAGAATACTGTGTGTGTTGAGGGGGAGAGAGAGAGAGAGAGAGAGAGGGTACCGTATTGTTTTCTTATGATACAGAAGAAGTTATGGGACCTCTCTTGATTCCCTAAGTAATGGGATAAGGGTGAACGTGTCCCCCTTTTCCTCAATTGCGTAACTTCTAACGCTCTCTTCTCAACTCCATCTGGATATAATTAATGGGTGCTCTAATACACGTTGTGTATGCATGCATTTAGATCGATTTAAGTACTTATTTTGTAACATTTGCATGCATAAATGGTTGAGAATTGTTCATATTTGATATATTGGGCCATTTGACGTGTATTGTCTTGTTTTGTAGAGTTTTAATGTTTTTCAGGCTAAAAAGAAGATTTTACGAAGGTTACATGAAGAAACAAGTCGAAGAAGGGACATAATGGACCACATTGGGCCCAAAAGTCAAGCCTAGTCCGTTGAAGAATCAACACGACCGCACCAAGATTGGATGCGACCGCGTCAAAATGAAGCTTGAACGTGTAATTTGTGAAAGACTGATGCGACCGCTCCGAAAGGCAACGGGGTCGCGCCAAAAGAAGCTGCGTTAAGGTGTTTGAAGCTGGGAAGACCAACGCCACCGCATCGCCTCTCGCACGGTCGCACCAAAATGTTCTTCCAATCTGAATCCGGTTTCAAATATGATTTTAATCCTAATCCCTTGGGATTTCATCCCCAACTTATAAATAGAGGCCCAAACTCGAGTTTAAGGATATCACATCATACTTTTACATACTTTCAATTACGAGGCTTGAGAGGAAGGATCGACGAGCAAGACATGACGAAGATCAAAGAGCCCACTATTTGGACTCTACTATTTCTTGTTTATTTGTGATTTCTTAACAATGTTTACTTTGAATTATTGTTTTGATTTGATAGTAGGCATAAGTAGCTAAATTACTCGTGTTCTAGGGTTAAAAAGTACAACTATGTTTGATTTTATCTTTTAAGTTATAAACTCCAGTTGTTATTATCTATCTACGAGTTTGTTCTTATTTTGTGATTGAGCATAATCTGATCAATTAGGCTTAGTCTAATCGTTTAACAAGTCCGCTTCGAGAGGAGGAAGTTGTTAATAGACGTACGATGTATAGCGTGTTTGTCTATGATTGTGTAGGCAAAGGTTAAGGGGCTTTTAGGAGTTGTTAGGATTAATTAACTCAAGAAAGTAGTTGTTCTAATCAATCTACTATTTAGTCGCTTCGAGAGAAGGGTTAGTTAATTAAGTGCCGCCTAATAGATATTAAAACTGGTTAAAAGTTTATAATTTTGAGATTAATTATTCATTAGCGTAATTCCTGAAATCAATACCCTAGGATACATTCTCTTCGATTGGAAATCAATTCTTGTTAATTAATTTGTTTAATAGATTATATGTAATATAGTTTAGTTATAAACAATCTCTTCCAATTTCTTATGTCTAGTTAGGATAATCTTAGATAATTAGGGTATCAAACTACCTAAAGCCATTCCCTGTGGATCGATCTTGTCTTCCAGTATATACTCCTACACCCGTACACTTGCGGTAATTAAGGGTTAGGATTAGAGTCTATCAAGTTTTTGGCGCCGTTGCCAGGGAATAGGTTTAACACCTTAGTTTTTATCTTGAGTAATAGGAGGACACTAGACTAGATTTTATTTTATTGCAATTTATTTTTTGTTCTTTAATTTCATTTTATTTATTTCCGTGTTACATGGTATTCTTTTTGTTGGTGGTTTCAGGTTTCACATGCAAACTAGGTCAAAAGGGAAAGAACATCTTGTTCCTTTCGATCTTGAGATTGAGGCAACTACCCGAGGATACAGAACAAGAAGAAATCCTACATTCGAGATGGAGAACGCTCCATAGAATCCGAACCAAGAGGATGTAATGAATCGAATATTAGGGGCCTTGACCCATTTGGATGATAGTGTAACTAATCTGCAGCAGCAACAACCACCACCACAGTAGCGGAGACAAACTCATATTGTACAAGATGAGGTAGACGAGGACATCACACCCATAAGTGATTATCTTCATTCTATGTCAAATCAGCCGGTTGGAGGAGTGCAACCACCGCCATTGAATGCCAATAGCTTCGAGTTGAAGCCAGCGCGGATAAATATTGTGCAGCAGAACCATTTTGGTGGTAGCACGCTAGAAGACCTGAATGTGCATCTGAATACGTTCCGCAGGTTGGCTGAAACAATCAAGATGAATCATGTGCCACACGAGCAAGTAAAAATGAGGCTGTTCCCATTCTCACTGAAAGACAAAACACTGCAATGGTATAATTCGCTAGATGATGACACAGAATGGGAGGACTTGAGCACGAGATTTCTTCTGAAGTACTTTCTACTGAGTAAAATGCTAGATCTACACAATAAGGTAAATCAGTTCAAGCAAATGGATCAAGAACCATTCGGTGAAGCTTGAGAACGATTTCAGGATCTTATCTGGAGTTGTCCCTAACATGCGTTTTCGAAGAAGCAGCAAGTGTGCAAATCTTATAATGGTTTTCTTGCTCCAACATGAGATCATGTGGATGCTGTTGCATGAGGTAGTCTGATGGAGAAGAATGTGAGGTTTGCACTCTCTATCTTGGATGCGATGGCCAAAATCAGGTATCAATGGGCCAATGAGAGGAATTAGCCAAGAAGAGTGGCTAGCATTGTAGAAGCCAATCCGAATGATACCCTTACCTCTCATTGTCCGCCTGACAAACCAAGTCTGCTAAATAGTATGACGTTAGCACATCACAATGATACCTCATCATAACAGTTATTGGGCCAGGAAGATGTTGAAGATGTTAACTTTGTGAATCAGAGGAACTTCAATAACTTCCAGAATAATTGGCCGAGGTACAATCAGGACCAACCTAAACGGAGTCACCAGAACTTCTCCTATGGTAATATAAATAATTCACTCAATCTGCCACCAGGATTTGCCGTCACGAATGGAATGATCCATGATGGCAAGAAGCCAACACAAGAGGAGATAGTGCAGTCACAATTTACTAAGTACGATGAAAAATAAGCTCAACTGGAGAGGAAGATGAATGAAAACTTTATTGAACTAAACAAGAACATGGCTGGTCAAGGAGTAGACATCAAGCAACTCGAGAATAGCATCAAAGAAATTTCTACCAACATGAGTCAGCTAATAAAGATTGTTGGAGCCGCAGCACAAGCAAGGGCGATTCCCCAGTGACATAGTCGTAAACCCGAGAGAGTAGTGTCAAGAGATTCGGTTGACAAGTGGCACTGAGTATGAGGGTCCAAAGTTTCTGGTTAATAAAGAAAAGGTAGTAAAGAAAGAGCAGTTGGAGGAAGAAAGAGGGACACAAGGAAAAGAAAAGAGGCAAAAAGATGCCTTGAAACCGGGTGAGGGGCGAGACATCAAAGCCAACATACCAGAATATGTCCCTCCTATTCTATTCCCACAGGTCCTAAGGAAGAAGAAGATCGATGAACAATTCACAAAGTTTGTATTGAAGAGAATCCAAATCAACATTTCATTTGTTGAGGCACTAGAACAGATGCCAAACTATGCAAAATTCTTGAAGGATGTAACTGCAAAGAAGAGAAAGTGGGAGGAATATGAGACGGTGAATCTGACGGAAGAGTGCAGTGCAGTGATCCAAAGGAAACTACCCTTAAAGCATAAAGATCCAGGTAGTTATACTCTTGAATGCAAAATAGGTAATGAAACTTTTGATAAAACACTGTGCGATCTAGGAGTTAGTATCAACTTAATGCCTCTGTCTATATTTGAAAAACTAGGAATAGGCACGATGAAACACACTACAATCTCTCTACAAATGGCTGATCACTCTATGAGTTGGCCATAAGGCATTGTAGAGGATATTTTGTTAAAAGTTGGTAAATTTATAATTCCGGTTGATTTTGTAGTCCTAGACATGATAGAAGACAAGGAAGTCCTCTTGATCTTAGGTCGCCTGTTTTTAGCAATGGGTAATGCTCTTATAGATGTCCAAAAAGGGGAACTAACTTTGAAGGTAGATGAGGAGAAAGTCACTTTTTCTATATATAAAGCTTTACAACAACACGATAGTGAGGAAGTCAATCAAATAGAAACATGTAGCTCTATACAGTCTTTAGATGCCACATTTTATAAGAACTTAATCTCACCTAGTGATTGTGATCCCCTTGAAGTTGCCTTGTTGATTCTATTTTTTATGTTGATCATCATGACTCTACTAACCTTGATCTTGTGGAAAGCGTTAGTGCTCTTGATGCTTTTCAGGAAGCTACAAAAGGAAGCCCAACCAATGAAGACATAAATAAGAAAGTTGTTGAGGAGGTACCAAAAGGGGGTGAAGGCTGCCCGGACCTTAAGCCGTCACCAGATCATCTACGGTATGAGTTCCTTGATAATGAACGAAGATATCCGGTAATAATCTCTTCCTCTTTAACTGGGTCTGAAACTAAGAAATTGCTATGGGTCTTGAGAAGATATAAATCTGCGATAGTTTGGTTAATTGCTGATTTAAGGGGAATTAGTCTTACAATATGCATGCACAAAATCCTAATGGAGGATGAGTATAAACCCACAGTCCAAAATCAACGTAGGCTTAACCTCATGATGCAAGAAGTCGTTAGGAAATAAGTGCTTAAATGGTTAGATGTGGGGATTGTCTTTCCAATTTCGGATAGTAAGTGGGTAAGTCCGATCCAAGTGGTCCCTAAGAAAGGGGGGATGACTATTGTTAAGAGTGATTGTGATGAGGTCATTACTACTAGGTTAATTATGGGATGGTGAGTATGTATATACTATAGAAAACTAAATGCAGCTAGCCCTAAAGACCAATAATCACCTTCCCTTCATAGATCAAATGCTTGATAGGTTAGCGGGGTATGAGTATTATAGTTTCCTTGATGGTTATTTGGGCTATAATCAGATCATGATTGATACTGAAGACCAAGACAAGACATCATTTGTGTGTCCTTATGGTATCTTAGCATTTCGTAGAATGCCATTTGGGCTTTGTAATGCACCTGATACTTTTCATCGTTGCATGATGGCCATATTTGGGGGTTTGATTGAGAATATCATGGAAGTCTTTATGGATGACTTTTCTGTCTTTGGGTCATCTTTTGATCACTGCTTAGACAACTTAGCTCAGGTTTTGCAGAGGTGTGAAGACACCAATCTCGTCCTAAATTAAGAAAAAAATGTGATTTCATGGTTAGGGATGACATAGTTGTTGGTCATAGGATTTCGTTTGTGGGTTTAGAAGTCGATAGAGCTAAGGTAGTTGCCATAGAGAAATTGCCACCTCCAAAGAATGAAAAAGGGGTTAGAAGTTTGCTAGGACATGCGGGGTTCTATAGAAGGTTCATAAAAGATTTTTCAAAAATTTCTAAACCTCTATCTCGTTTACTAGACAAAGATACTCCTTTTATGTTCGATGATTCTTGTGCGCATGCATTCGTGACCTTGAAGAAAGCATTAGTGACTGCCCCAGTATTGATCACACCAGATTGGTCTCAACCATTCGAGATAATGTTTGATGGAGTGATATGGCTGTAGGGGCAACTTTGGCCAAAAGAGAGAAAGGATTTTTCGGGTCATCTACTATGCTAGCAATATTCAGCCCAAGCAAACTACACTACCATGGAGAAGGAGTTGCTAGCTGTTGTCTATTCGTATGGCAAATTCAGAGCCTATCTAATCCAAACATAGACAATAGTATACACTGACCACGCAAGTCTTTGGTATTTGTTTGCAAAGCAAGATTCAAAGCCAAGATTAATCAGATGGGTACTTCTGTTGCAAGAATTCGACTAAGAAATCCGAGATGGAAGGAGATGTGAAAATGTGGTTGTTGATCACTTGTCCAGAATTGAGAATGAAGCAAATGAGAAGGGACAGCAAAAGGCAATTAATGACATAATTCTGGATAAGTACGTGTTGGTTGTGGAAGATGCTCCTTAGTACAACGAGATTGTGAATCATATAGTGAGCGTAATTCCGCCAAGTCTACCACCCTATAAGAAGAAAAAGTTCTATCATGATGCCAAGTTCTACATATGTGACGATCCCTACCTATACAGAAGATGTGCGGACACTATTATCCGAAGGTATGTCCCTTATACTGAAGTAAGGGACATAATCATACAGTGTCACTCATCCCCAAGTAGGGGATATTTTGCATCGGCAAGAACAATTGTAAAGGTGCTCCAAAGCAGATTTTATTGGCCTATAATTTATAAAGATTGTCATGAATTTATCTTACAGTGTGACCGCTGCCCAAAGGACGAGAAGAGTATCACGAAAGCATGAGATGCCCCTCACAGCTATCATTGAAGTAGAGTTGTTTGATGTTAGGGGGATAGACTTCATGGGATTTATGGGTTCCAATATATCTTGGTTGCTGTTGAATATGTTTCATGATGGGTGGAGGCTGTTCCGACCCAAACAAATGATGTCAAGTTAGTACTGAAATTTCTCTAAAAGTACATTATCACGAGGTACGGGACTCCGAGAGCCTTACTAAGCGATGGAGGGTCACATTTTTGCAACAAGTGGCTAGCTGCACTATTTGTCAAATATGGGGTAAAGCATCGTGTCATTACTCCGTATCATCCTCAAGCCAATGGTCAAGTGGAACTGGCCAATCGAGAAATCAATCAAATCCTTGAGAAGTTAGTGAATTGGAATAGAAAGGATTGGTCGATGAAGTTACGCACTATGGGCATATAGGACGACATACAAGAGCCCTTTGGGACTTCCGCCGTATCAGCTCGTTTTTGGAAAATCATGTCATCTGCCGGTGGAATTGGGGCATCGAGCCTATTGGGCAGTCAAGAAGCTGAATTTCGACTTTGAGGCAGTCGAGAAAGAGCGAATTCTTAAGCTCAACAAATTGGATGAATTTAGAAATCAAGCTTTCGAGAACTCCAGTTTGTACAAATAGCGCGTCAAACGGTTTCATGATTGTATGATAAAGAATCGAAGATTTGAAGCCGAAGAACAAGTTATACTGTTCAACTCTCGTCTGAGACTATTTCTGGGAAAGTTGAAATCAAGATGGCCAGACTCGTACACTATCAAGACCGTCCGAGCATCCGGAGTAGTAGAGTTGATGAGTGGAGACGGGAGCACTTTTCTCGTCAATGGACAAAGAATCAAGAAGTACTACAAACTGGACCAAATTCAAACGTGCATGAAGTGCGGTTGAAAGAGCTCAACTGAACCAAAAAGGTCGTCCAACTTGAGACGTAAAACGAAGCGCTTGTTGGGAGACAACCCGATGTTTATTGTTTTTCTTTCAATTTATGTTTTTATTTATTTTTATGAGTTACTTGTATTTTTAGTGTTTTTGTGATTTTAGGGAACATCATTAACGAAGCAAGAGCGAAAAAACGTGATAGCAAGAAGTAGGGGTCGAAAAGACAAAAAAATGGCCTAGCTCACGAAGAAGGGCAATGCGACCGCGCCACAAAGGGACACGGTTGCGTCAAAATCATCTGGGAAAGCAATTCAAAACTGACAAGGGCAACGCGGTCACATCACCACTCGATGCGGTCACATCAAATTTTCCCTAGAAACTCCAAGCTGAGATTGCACGACATGGTTGTGTCAGTTTAAAAACTGAGTTAAATCAGCCTGCTTCAGGTTTGAATCTCTCATTCTTCTCCACTTCACTCTCTTTCGCGAAACACACACAACAAGCACACAAGAGAGATTCCTCTTCAAATTATAAAAAAAATCACACACCACCACCCAGAAACACATTCACACACACACACACACACACATATCTTTCCATTCCACCAATTCAATTTGGGTTAGACGAACCCAATTCGGGAAGTTAGGGCACGTCCAAAAGTTCAAATTTCGACTAAATCTCTCCAGTAAGACTCACTAACCCAAACTTTTATGCATTATACTTCATATTAATGCTTGATTATTGTTGATTTTCGTTGCATTTGAAAATGTGGATAGTTGTTATAGGAGTTCATCAATTTGGGCACTTGTAGTGCCATATTTTATGAATTCTTGATTGGGTTGTTTGATTTAGATGAAATTGGTGTGAATTGGACATGAAATTAGGTAATTGGTGATTTTGAAATGGGTGGAGAAAAACATTATTATGATTAACACGTTTTATTCATTGAGGAATTTCATCGAACATGTTATGTGCATAGCTTGAGTATAGCTTTAACTTAATTTTTTGATCCTCTTAGGCTTTATGTGTTTATTAAGATGATGAATTGCAAACATATTACTTTTTAGACGTTCATAGGAGTCAAATTACACAATAGTTTGATCACATAAGACTATATGCATACTCTAGGGGGTAAAAGTTGAGTTAAATATCTAAGTGTTGCTTAAGTGGTGATTATGTTGTATAAATATGATTGAACTAGTCTTTGAAATCTAAATTCGTCTTTGAGCAAAACCTTAAATGAACTATGATTTCATATTTTGTTAAAGGAACAAAATTTAGTTGTAGAAGATAGTTTATTATTTGTAGAACATCATTGATTTTTGAAGATGGAGTTGTGATTTGTGAATGCCGGTTCACTAAGATGACTTCAAGAAAGGCTAGCATTAGCAAGGGCAAGGGGAAGCGGAAGGTTGTTGAAGAAACCCCTGTTCCGGATCCAGAAAAGGTGGTGAAAGACCCGAATGATAGCCGAATCTTATTCGGTTTTGCACTGGAAAGGGTCAAGCATCGACAAAGATTTGAACTACTTTGTCGGCCCAAAATTGTGCCTACTCGATTCACAAGTCATAAGCTGACGAGAGCTATGAGGATACATGAGAATGTACAAGCATTACTCACGGTGGCGGGGTTGGAAGAGTTCATGAAAGCTGATCACACATACGAAAGGATCACAATCGAATTCCTAAGCACTTTTGCAATCATTGTAGCCAACCAACCCGACCGGAAGAGACCGGAAAAAATCTAATTTCAATTGATGGGTAATCAGCTAGAGTTGACATTTTCGGAGATCGATGATTTATTCGACTTCCCGAAGCCAACTGAAAGTGACCCGCCCGAGGTTTTAACCCACATGAGACAATAGCTTCTCTGAAAGTGCGCCTCAAGCTTATGTTTCGATTAATGCCAAAGCTTCATGGATCCGAAATCCTGCGATAAGATACCTCCAAAAGATGTTGTCCCATAAACTATTTGTAAGAAAAGAGACGGGTGCGATTAGATAAAACGAACTCCGTATGACGTGGAAAATACGTCATAACTGCACACTCGATAATACGGTAATTTTGGCAGAGCAATTTGAGAACATCATCAAAAATCAAAAGGACAACATCACCATCGGAGGTATTATCACATCAATTGCTGACTACTTGGCTATTCTACTTGTCGATATGGTGCCGGTGAAGGGAGAAATCTATTTCACATGGGAGCTACTGGAAAGTATGCAATTTTGTTGTCATGGGAGAGGATAGAAAGGTCCCATATATGTTCTAAAATGTGGGGGCCTATTTCCGACTCCCCGATCCCGAGGCTACTGCAGTTTTAATTCTTGAAGATATCCTCAACCTTGCCATGTATTATGATAAGCATATGGTGAATTCCCAAATGCCAGATGCACCGGTATCTCAGCCGGGCCAAATAACCCTTGTCCATCGAGGAAAAAGAGAGCAGCCACTGCCGTTGCATCATCTTGGAGAGGAATGAAGATATTGAGGGGATGATCACTCTCCTTCAAGCTGAAGTCGCTGCCCTTAGCACTCGTTTTGAGAGGCATCGTACAGATAGTCAAGGAGCGATGCAAGAAATTAAGCCCTTGTTGAACACGCTCATAGCACAAGAAAATGAAGCCCGAGCTTGGAGACAACAGTCAGATGTCCGTTGGGATGCGTTGGCCCAATTTGGAGCCAACACGGTTTCCAACCACCACCACTGTTGCACTGATTTATGAGTTGAGCACCAAGATGTACCACTCTTTTCCACAAACTTTGCCTTCGACCAAGTTTGGGGGAGGGGGTGAATAGTGGGACGACTTGGCTATTTACATTTTTTTGCACTTTATTTCCTTAATTTGTGCTTTGATGAGCCTGTGTGCTTGCTGCGTGTTGGTAATACTGTAGTGGAGTCATTGGGTCTGTGAGCCCATTTGTGTTTATTTAATTGGTGGTATGTTGGTAGTAGATTTTTAATGCTTTATTTACTTTTGTTGTTGGAGTCTAGGAGTAATAAACCCGAGTACTAGTCGGTTGAGTCATGTGAAAAAGAGAAATTTCGAAAAATGATAAATGATGATGTATTGATGATGAGGTGATTTTGAATAAAATATTGCAAACAAATTGGCACACAGTAGAGCATGATAGGAAATTTGAGATGAAATTGAGCTTGAACTTAGAACGTTTGATCATAATGAACCTTGTGAGGATTTGAGCCTAATTGCACTCCTAATTTAGGAGTAATATGATTTTTTTGGTGTGATTTTTTATTGGATATATGAATTAGTCACTAGAACTTGCCTTGAGACTTTACTAAGAATATGTCAAGTGCATGTCGTGACTTAGAAGATGATTGAGGCAATTCTTGATTTTGGCCTATGTTTGAACTCTTCAAATGATTATTTTTACTAACCAATTCGAAGAATTATCCTTAGTTAGCCCACTTGAGCTTTTATCTGATAGCCCTTCATTACAAGCCTAACATCCTCAGTTTTAGCCTTTAACCTTAATTTGGACTAATCGAGTAAGAGGGAGGTGGATTGGAAGATAGTTCGGGAAAATAAGTGGGTAGAGTAATGGATAAATGAAAGGTGAAAGGAATACATGTGTATAGGTGAAAAATTGAGAAAGTTCGACCTCTTTGAGTATGTTTGTTTAATTTTTTTTTGAAAAATTAGGAAATCAAAGAAAAAGTTGGATGCAAATATGTTTTTTATTGCTTTTATTGAGGACATTAGGAATAGAAAAGTGCTTGATGACTCATTGATTGAAAAATCGGGTGGTCCCAAGTTGTGGTACTCGAACAAATGAAAAACACTTAAGTTATAAGGACTTTTGAAGGTGAAGAAGTCACTTTGCGGGGGTGATTTGGAGAATGAGATTGAGTGATTGAATTGAGGGGTTGTCAGGTTAGGAATAACTTGATAGGTCCAATAATTAGTCACTTTTATCCAAAAATTGTCCCACCTTACCTTAAGCCCACATTACAGCCAAATGAAGACCTATTTGATTCTTTGTCAAGCGTGTCAAGTACGGAATTTAGTTTAGACGGTTGGCAAGCACATGGTAGGTGGTGTATGTAATCCAATTCGAGCGAAAATATGTCTTAATTAAACACTTGAGAGATGAGCGAATCTCTTACCAGTGAGGATTGAGTAGTTTGAAAGTTCAAAGTGTCAAAAGTAGTTGCTTTTTTGCGTTATCACATATGCTCAATTACACTATGTTGCTTGGATTTTTGAGAAAATCAATCTGGAACTCAATTTATCGTCTAATCGGCCCTAAATACATGTGGTCTTGTTCTATTTACATTTTTTTTTTGTTCGGGACGAACAATAGTTTAAGTTTGGGGGATTTTGATACACGTTGTGTATGCATGCATTTAGGTCGATTTAAGTACTCATTTTGTAACATTTACATGCATAAATTGTCGAGAATTGTTCATATTTGATATATTGGGCCATTTGACGTGTATTGACTTGGTTTGTAGATTTTAATGTTGTTCAAGATAAAAAGAAGATTTAATGAAGGTTACATGAAGAAATAAGTCGAAGAAGAGACAAAATGAGCCACGTTGGGCCCAAAAGTCAAGCCTAGTCCGTCGAAGAATCAACCAACCGCGTCTAATAAAGTTTGAACGTGTAATTTGTGAAAGGCTGATGCGACAACACCGAAAGAAAATGTAGTCACACCAAAAGAAGCTGCATTAAGGCGTTTGAAGTTGGGAAGGCCAACGCGACCGCGTCGCCTCTCGCGCGGTTGCGCCAAAATGTTGTTCCAAAGTGAATCCGGTTTTAAATAGGTTTTTTATCCTAATCTCTTGGGATTTAATCCCCAACTTATAAATAGAGGCCCAAGCTCGAGTTTAAGGATATCGCATCATACTTTTACATACTTTCAAGTACGGGGCTTGAGAGGAAGGATCAACGAGCAAGACGTGATGAAGATCAAGGAGCCGACTATTTAGATTTTTACTATTTATTGTTTATTTGTGATTTCTTAACAATGTTTACTTTGAATTATTATTTTAATTTGATAGTAGGCATGAGTAGCTAAATTACTCATGTCCTAGGGTTAGAAAGTAGGGATTTTGCAACGATGTTTGATTTTATCTTTTAAGTGATAAACTCCAGTTTTTATTATCTATCTATAAGTTTGTTCTTATTTTACGATTGAGCATAATCTGATCAATTAGGCTTAGTCTAATCGTTTAACAATTCCGCTTCGAGAGGAGGGAGTTGTTAATAGACGTACGGCGTATAGTATGGTTGCCTATGACTGTATAGGCAAAGCTTAAGGAGCTTTTAGGAGTTGTTAGGATTGATTGACTCCAGAGAGTAGTTGTTCTAATTAATCTAGTATTTAGTCGCTTCGAGAGAAGGGTTAAGTTAATTAAGTGCTGCCTAATAGATATTAAAACTGGTTTAAAGGTTTATAATTTAGAGATTAATCATTCATTAGCGTAATTCCTGAAATCAATACCCTATGATACATTTACTTTTATTGGAAACCAATTCATGTTAATTAATTTGTTTAATAGATTATATGCAATATAGTTTAGTTATAAACAATCTCTTTCAATTTCCAGTGTCTAGTTAGGATAATCTTAGATAATTAGGGTATCAAACTACCTAAACCCATTTTCTGTGGATCGACATTGTCTTCCACTATATACTCCTACACCCGAACACTTGCAGTAATTAAGGGTTAGTATTAGAGCCTTTCACGCTCCCATATAATATCCGAATAGACTCAAGTAGGACCATCTTATGGGTGGCCCATTAACAAGGCTGGCCCTGAGCAAGGGCTGGAGGGGCGACCGCCCAGGGCCCCCTAATTTGAGGGGCAGCACAATACATGGATTCATTTTATATATATATATATATATCAATTCCTTTTATGTTTTAGGAAGAATATGTAACTCTAATATAAACATATGTTTAATTTTTATTTTTTTCTCTTTTCAATTCCCGAAATAATGGAAGATCCACCACACCTCTCCGCTAGGGTTTTAGGGTGAGACTTCGCCGCATCTATATACGGTTTTTTATACATTTTTTTTTCGGTCTTTCCTGGTCTTTCTCCACCGGTTTTCTACACCGATCGTCAAGCTCGCTTCTACTTGGGTTCGTCATCCAAATCCTTTGCCCGATGTGTATGTAGTCACGTGCCAAGGGGCAAGGAACAGATCTTAGTTCCACTGGTCTTTTCACGGGTGTTATTTAGTATTTGTTTGATGCAACTTGATCTCATAGAGCCAACTTGTTGGCACACAACCCGCTCATTTTTTTTTCTTCAGCCGATCCAATTATTTTGATAGCTCCTGAATTTTCTGATTAGATTGAGAATCTTGTACTGGACGATTTACATTGATTTGTGAGAGTCATTTGAAAAAAGAAGGTTTCAGGAAGAAAGAAAAAGACAGAAAAGAAAGGAAATTCAGTGGTTTATGCTCATAATTTTCCTGCTTAATACTTTTTCAGTATTAACTCTAGTTGATTAGCATTAGAATTGTAAGAGTTTCTCATTTTCTCCACAATTATTCACAACAGGAAAAAATGAACAATAATATTCAATTAGGTTTTATTTAGGGACTAGTTGATATAGTGATATCACTACAAAAAATATTGGGTTTGAAACAAAAAAAAGACAATCTCAAATAATGGATATTTGTTACAATTTTATTATTAGAGATAACATGTCATCACTAATTGATTGTCCTAATAACTCGATCGCAAATAATATTGTTGAGACTGATTAAAGTTGTCTCAAATGCATCTCAAATATTTTTTCCAACAACTATTTGTCTCTAAAAAAGTCGGAAAATGATCTCAAATAATATGTATAGTTTTTATGACAACAAGTGGTCACAAATAACTCATTATTAGTTACCACAATTGTGGTCTAAAAATGTAGGATAAAAGATTTTTTTTGTAGTAATGTATTGCTCAATTGTTGGTGATGCTTAGTACGCCTATGACCAATCCACAATACGACCCCACCATCTTTGAATAATATATGTAGTCTTATAGTCTTATAATTTTTTCCGTGAATTGGATTGTAATAAAGTATAATGACGTATCTAAAATCTATCTTCCTTTATATTGAGGGCCTCATTTTCTTTAATCGCCCCCGGGCCCTAAAATGTTAGGGCTAGCCCTGCCCATTAATTAATAAGAATATATATGTTATTTATTAATTAAACCTAACCAACATCTGCAACTCGCACATGCGGGTGGGACATTTGGTCTATCTACGCACCATACAATGTAAGTTCATACTGGAAACCGGATCGTGTGATCCTATGTGTATATATGCTTCTTTTGCTATAAAATTGCTTAAGGTTGTATAACAGCTCAATCGGCTTCCCAGAAGATACTTGTTGCTCGCTTTGTACTAGAAATAACTTTTTATTTACTCAAGTCGATGTATCTCTTATCCCTCGCAAGAGCATATATGACTTCCAGTTTCTTATCCAAATCATGTCCTTGACATGATTGATAGGTCTCAGGATATGAGACAATGTGCAAATAAAAGATAATCTTCCATTTTACAAGCATTTTTTAACTACTCCTTAGCTACTTTCCTAGACATATACCGCATGACCGCATGCATTCCTGGTTATTCATATAATGCTGAAGTAGTATCACTAAGAAACAACCTCAAGGTCTAGTAAAAACGTGTTAAGGGTATCCTTGAGACACCGCGGCCTCTAGGTCTCACACCTAATGAGAAAGCACAGATTCATTTCTCATTACCTTTAGTGATCACAAAGCACACATGGCATGAAACATGTGCTATGATATTCCTTCTCTTCCTATAAGAGCATATGTCTTCAATTACAATATCGTACAAACCATAGTCCACTGTACCCAGATGCTTAACTGGAGTTTTGAAGCACTCGAGTTTTCACAAACTCTTGATTTGGCTTCGAAAAAGTTTCAAATATATCAATGTCTCTAATCTATTTCAATTACCTAATAATCTCATCTCTACACATGCCCAAATGCTAGAGGCATTTTCTTGTGTGAGTAAGCCAATCGTAGCTTGTCGACATGTCTTTGGCGGAACAAACAAAACAAGTTCCATGTACATAAACAACATTGCACTAGTGATAAAAAAATGTTAATATAAGAGGTTCAGGCTCAAACCAAGTACATCATTAAATAATACGTAGCCTTAACATTTTAACATGCCACGCAAAGACATCTCTAGGAATATGTTTAGTCATGGGCTCAACTATCATTTGATGCATAGTGATGTATTCTAGTGTGATTTCCCTCTTTTCTAAGACATCCCTTACAAAGTTATACTTTGTATCTATGTGTTTGACTTTTCCATGAAACTTGGGATTCTTAGAGTATGTGATGGCAGCCTGGTTGTCGCAATGTTTCACCACAACCCTAAATGTATTTTGTACTCCAGATTCACATGCCATACATTCAGCTTCCATTGTGGACAATGGTACAAAGGTTTGTTTCTTGCTACATCATGAGATTGAGCCATCATTTAGCATGGAAACATAACCTGAAGTGGATTTACGTTCATCTACGTCACCAACCTAATCAACATAAGTATATCATTTGAGACGTACGTTATCTCCTCGTTAACAAAGATGCTAATCTGCAGTAATTTTCAGATATCTTAGAATTCTTTTTACGATCAACCAGGGCTTTCTTCTTGGATTTGACCGAAACCTCCCAGCTAGACCAATGGAATATGATATGTCGGGACATGTACACGTCATCACGTACGTCAGACTCCCTACTGCATTGGCATATGGTACTCATGGCATCTCATCTTTCTTGCTGAGTCTTATGAGACATATCACGGCTTAGTATTTCCCCTTTGACTACTGGAGTATCCACGGGTTTGCAGTTCTCCATTTTGAATCATTTTAAAGTTTGTTTATGTGACCTTCTTGTGAAAGTACGAGCAACCTCTTTGATTGTATGTATTTTTCCTCACCTATACCTTTCATCACAATGTTTGAAGATAACCATTTTCTAATGGTATCTAGATACTCCATGTCATTTCCAGCCAATAGTCTGTTATCCACGTACAGAGTTGGAATTATAAAACTCTTATTGGAATATTTCTTATAGATACAATGGTCCTCATCTATCATGAGGAATTTATTTGAGATAACCGTGTTATGGAATCTCAAATACCATTGTCTTGAATATTTCTTTAGTCCGTAGATTGACTTTTTTAATTTAAAGACCTTTTCCTCTTGTCCTGAAATAACACAACCTACTGGTTGTTTCATGTAGAGTTCTTCTTCCAATTCCCCATTGAGGAAAGCAGTCACGTCTATCTGATGTAATTCTTCCATATACGCTATTATTGCTGGAAGCAGGCGAATCGAGGAAAATTTCACTATGGGAGAAAATGTATCTTCATAATCAAGACCCTCTTGTTGGGTATAACCTTTTGCTACCAAGAGAGCTTTATACCTCTCTATAGACCCATCGATGTTTCTCTTAATTTTGAGAACCCATTTGTTTCCAATAACCCTGTGTTCAAAAGGAAGATGTACAACTTATCAGACCTTGTTTGATCTGATTGACTCAAGCTACTCTTCCATTATAATTCTCAATTGGTCCTAGTTGGACTTGTTAAAGCCTCTTGTATAGACTTAGGTTCTTCCTTATCCACTAAAGCAATCAAACATGCAAACGGTAGATTTCCTAACTCTTCCTTATCTCTTGAAGACATGATTAGTGCATGTCTCGCTACATTAAAATGATGTTTGAGGATACGCTCCTAACAATTTTCCAAAGTTGTGAGTCATCAGGAATGGAATCACTCTCATTTAGGGCATTTCTGGCTAAATCGCTCCCTGATACACGTTAATTATGCATGTAACCAGGTCGATTTAGGATAGAATTTTATCGCAATTATGTGCATATTTGGTCAAGAGTGAGATATATTGATATAAATTGGACCATTTAACGTGTTTGACTTGTTTTAAGGTATTTTTTATAGCAATTTCACGATTGAAAGTTGTAATTTATGACTAACGGACGAAACAATAAGTCAAAGGGAAGTCTAAAACGGAGAATATCAGCAAAAACCGGTCCGTACTAGCAAAAAAACTAGCTCAGACCGGTCTGAACTGGTCCAGAAGTCAAACCAGAAGAGAACCGACACAACCGTGTCAAAATCTCAACACAGCCGTGTCAAAATGTCACGTTTTAAAGGAGATTCGAGTTTAAAGTGATGCAACCACGTCAGAAGCCAAGCACGGCCGCGTCCAAAAGCCAGTTTTTGAAGCAATTTCCTATCCCAAGTAGGAACCGATTCCTAATCTCCAAAGGAGTATTCCGAAGTCTATAAAAAGACAAGTAGTACTCATTTTTAAAGATCATCATCTACATTACATTATATACACTTTGAAGAAAATAACTTGAAGAACGAGCACACGAAGATTGACGAGCCGACATAGCCGAGTTTAATTATTTCTCACCTAGTTTTTATTTCTTTATGATGTATTCTTTGAATTATTGTAAGGATTTGATACTAGGCATGAGTAGCTAAAATACTTGTGTCCTAGGGTTAGAGAGTAGTGTTTATGACAATGTTTTGATTTAAGGTTTTGATTTATAGACTCCAGTTTAAGAATTTATCTATATGTTTGTTTTATTCCTAAGCATAAATTGATCACTTAGACTTAGTTACACGTTTAACAATTCCGCTTCGAGAGGAGGGAATTGTTAACAGACGCACGACATATAACACAGTTGTTTATGACTGCGTGGGCAAGGGTTAAGGATCTTTTAGAAGTTGTTAGGATTAATTGACTCGAGAGGGTAGTTGTCTTAATCAATCCACGACTTGGTCTATTCGACAGGAGGAATGAGTTATTTTAAGTGCCTCCTAATAAATACTAAAACTTGGTTTAAAAGTCTATAAGTTGAATTTAATCAACATTGAAGTAATTCATGAAATCGAAGCCCTAGGATACATTCTCGTTAATTGGAATTTAATCGTTTGACAAGTTAAGTTAATTAATATAAATAATTTAGTTTATTAAAATCAATCTCACATATCGAGTGTCTAGTTAGGGTAATCCTATAAATTGGGGTATCAAACTACGTCAACCTATTCTCATAATATCGACCTTAACTTATCCTATACACATCTATATCTGTACACTTGCGATAATTTAGGGTTAGAAATTAGGCCTGCCAAGTTTTTGGCGCCATTGCCTGGGAATAGATATAGCGTCCTAGCTTTCATCCCGAGAAAAAGGAGGATACTAGACTAGACTTTATTTTCGTATTTTTAACATTATTATTTAATTTCTATTTTTTTATTTATTTACTATATTTTCGTATTACATGGTATTTCTTGTTGGAGGTGTTTGCAGGTTTTGCATGCAAACCAGATCAAAAGGGAAAGAACATCTTGTCCCTCTAGATTCTGAAATTGAAGCGACTGCTCGTAGATACCAAACGAGAAGAAATCCCACCTTTGAGATGAAAAAAGTTCCATAAAATCTAACCCAAGAGGAAGCATTGACTCGGATACTAGCCAGTCTGGATGATAGAGTCACTAATTTGCAGCAACAACAACCTCCACAGTAGCCAGTGCAACAGAGACAAGTTCTGATTGCACAAGATGATGCAGACGAGGATATCACCCCTATCAGTGATTGTCTTCAGCCTACACCAAATCAACAGTTTGGAGGAGTACAACCCCCACCATTGAACGCGAACAACTTGAGTTAAAGCCGGCATTAATTAATATAGTGCAGCAGAACCAGTTTAGGGGTAGTGTTCTAGATGGTCCAAATGTGCACTTGAATAAATTTTGCAGGCTGGCAGACACCATCAAGATCAACCATGTGCCACATGACCAAGTCAAGATGAGGCTATTCCCATTTTCTTTAAAAGATAGAGCCTTAAAGTGGTACAATTCATTGGATGATGTCACTGAGTGGGAGGACCAGAGCACAAGGTTCCTTCTGAAATATTTTCCACCAAGCAATATGCTGGATCTACAGAACAAAATAAACCAATTCAAGCAGATGGATCAGGAGCCATTCGGGGAAGCTTGGGAGCGATTCTGGGATCTTATCCGGAGTTGCCCTCAACATGGGTTCACAAAGAAGCAACAAGTTTGCAAATTCTATAATGAGTTACTTGGTCCAACACGGGATCATGTAGATGCGGCTTCGGGTGGAAGTTTGATGGAGAAGACTGTGAAAAATGCATTCTCAATTTTGGATGCTATGGCCAGAACGAGTTACCAGTGGCCTAATGAAAGAAATCAGCCGAGACGAGTAGCAAGTGTCAAAGAGGCAGAACCAGTAAAAAATGAGCAAATTGAAAATCTTGCATCTCAATTGACAACTTTGACAAGCCATGTAAGTCTGCTAACTAATCTAACGTTAGCACAACACAATGACACTTAATCACAACAGATAGTGGGCCACGAAGAAGTTGAAGATGTGAATTTTGTAAATCAAAGGAATGTCAACAACTTCTAAAACAATCAGCCAAGGTACAATCAGTACCCTCCTTATCGGAATCACCAAAACTTCTCCTATGGAAACACAAAGAACTCACTTAATCGGCTACCCGAATTCACCGTTACTAATGGAATGATTAATGATGGTAAAGAGCCAACACAAGAGAGATAATGCAGTCTCAATTTGCTAAGTACGACGACAAGTTAGCTCAACTGGAAAGAAAGGTGGACGAAAAGTTTATTGAGCTAAATAAGCCGATGACTGGACATGGAGCGGACATCAAGCAATTCGAGATTAGTATCATTGAATTGACTACCAATATGAGTCAGCTGATAAAGATTGTCAGAGCCCAACACAAGCAGGGGCAGTTCCCGAGCAATATTGTGGTGAACCCGAGAGAGCAGTGTCACACAATTCAAGTGAGAAGTGACATTGGGTATGCAAGTCCAAAGTTGCCAGCTGATAAAGAAAAAGAAGTGCAGAAAGAACACTTAGTGGAAGAAAGAGGGGTAGACGAAGAAGAAAAGAGGCCAAAAGCCAATTTACTAAACTATGTCCCTCCAATTCCATTTCCACAAGCTCTGAAGAAGAAAAAGATAGATGAGCAATTCGAAAAGTTCCTCGATGTGCTGAAGAAGATTCAGATCGATATACTTTTTGTTGAGGCACTACAACAAATGCCTAACTATGTGAAATTCTTAAAAGAGGTGATTGCTCAAAAGAAAAATGGGAGGACTATGAGATGGTGAACTTAACAGAAGAATGCAATGCAATTACCCAAAGAAGTTACCAACAAAGGGCAAAGATCCAGGTAGTTTTACTCTTGAATGCAAAGTAGGTAATTTAACTTTTGATAAAGCATTGTGTGATCTAGGAGCGAGTATTAACTTAATGCCTCTGTCTATATATGAAAAATTAGGAATAGGCACATTAAAACCTACTACAATCGCCCTTCAAATGGTCGACCGTTCTATAACTTGGCCATGAGGCATTGTAGAGGATGTTTTGATAAAAGTTGGTAACTTTATAATCCACGTTGATTTCATAGTCCTAGATATGGTAGAAGACAAGGAAATTCCCTTAATCTTAGGTCGCTCGCTTCTAGCAACGGGTAGCGCACTTATAGATGTTAAAAAGGGGAGTTAACTTTGAGGGTAGAAGAGAAGAAAGTCACGTTTTCGATATACGAAGCTAAAAAATAACACGAGGGTGAGAGGATGAATCAGATTGAAACATGTGGCTCTATACAATGTTTAGATGTCACAATAAATAAGAACCTAATACCACCTAGTGATTGTAATACCCCTAAAGTATGCTTTGTCGATTCTACAATTAATCTTGATCACCATGATTCTACTAATCTTGAGATTTTGAAAAGTGTTAGTGTTCTAGATGTCCTACAGGAACCTCCAAAAGGAAAGTCAGCTAAAAAGAGTAAAAAGAAAGATAAAGTCGAGAAAGCATTAAAATAGAACAAAGGCTGCGAAAACATTAAACTGTTACCTAAGCATCTAAAGCCAAATCCAATGATGAGGGAAGCAGTTAAGAAGAAAGTGCGGCTGAAGAAGCCGAATTAGAACTCAAAAAGTCGTCCAACTTGAGACGTAAAACAAAGCGCTTGTTGGGAGGCAACCCGATATTTACTATTTTAGTTTATTTCAATTATTTCTTTTAGTTATATGTTTTACTCTTGTTCTTTTTTTTTTTTTAGTGTTTTATGTTTTTAGGAATCAACATGGACGAGTTTTGCAAGAAATGGGGGTCGAAGAGACGAAAAACTCGAGCTAAGGGAGAAGAAATCAACATGGCCGTGTCATATACATAACAGGGCCGCGTCACAAGTGAGCTAGAATGTGATTTGGCACTGTGGGACCAACACGGCCGCTTCACACTTCGGATGCGGCCGCATCAAGAGACCAACCCAATGTAAGTTTTTCAAGCCCAAACAACACAGCCACGTCACACATTGGACGCGGCCGCGTAGAAAAGCTTCAGCATTTGCATTCAGCACTGGACATGCAACACGACTGCGTTACATAAGCAACACGGCCCCGTCAAATCCGCGTACAAATATCCAGATTTCAGTTCAAAAGGAACGCGGTTGTGTCACTCAAATAACGCGGCCGTGTCAGCTTCTCAGCTTGTTTAAAATGCGAATTCCAGGTTTTATTGCCCTTCCTCTCTTCTCTCTTGTAGACACGAAGAAAAACACACACTCACACACACTCCACGAAATCACACACAAACACACTCAAAACCACACACATTCAATCACAAACATAAGCACACACACTTATTCATTCATTGCACCATCAAATTCGAAAAATTTTGACCCAAATCGACGAAACTGGGGCACAATTTGGGTCTCAACCTTTTCAATTAAACTTCTCCGGTAAGTGAAGCTAACCTGAACTTTTATGCTTCTACTCTATTGTTTATGCCTGATTTGTATTGAAGAAGGTTTAAATTCGAATTTTGGGACCAATGTAGTGCATTTTGAGATACATTGCTACTTGTAGTATGAACTTGCTCGAAAATTGATTGGGTCTTGAGTTATGAATGAAAGTTGTGTTGATTGTAGTTGGAATTGCAGTAAATATTGTGGTTGGAATGGAATACTAACAATAAGAATGAAAATCATGTGTTTTAGTTACTGGGGACTTTTACCGAGCATGTTGTGTGCATGATTTGGAATGAGCTTTTTACATAGTTGATACCTCTTGTTGTGCTTTCTTATGTGATACAATGATGAATTGAGTTCAAGATGCATGTCTTACGTTGGTAGGGTTCAATGTTTCACTATCTAATGACTTCAAATTGATGAATTTAGGGGTTGAGCATGTAATAGGGGGTACACAATGTGCAATTTTGTTCGGTTGTTGCTAGCATATGATTATCTTGTTGATTAAACTAGGAATTTTTCATTTCTAGACATTATTTATGAAGTATTGAGGCTTGTGTGATTGATGATTTGTGTGTTGTTGGGTTGTATGTATAGGTTCACTAAAATGACACCACCAAAAGGTTCCAGTCGAGGCAAGGGTAAGCAAGTAATGGTAGAGGAAACTCCAGCTATCAATCCGAATGACAGTCAAGCTCTTTTCGGGTTTTCTTTGGCAAAAGATGAACACAAGTCTCGGTTTGATGAGCTCCGTCATCGCATGATCATACCGAATCGATTCAGCAGTGAGGATCTGACTCGGGCAATGGGCATCTATGATAATGTCCGTGCGTTGCTTACTCGAGCTGGGTTACTTCGGTTTGTGGGTGTTCAGCAGACATACATGTGGATCACCATCGAATTCTTGAGCACATTTGGCATCACAGTGGCCAGCACTCTTCATTCACGCTGACCGGATGGCATCACTTTCCAGCTAATGGGGAAACCTCGGTCTTTGACATATAGTCAGCTGGACCAGATTTATGGCTTTCCAAAAGCCTCTAGGGAGGAGCCACCGGAGCTGTTCGACCCACAAACATTCTGGGGTCTGCTGACAGCTGCTCCCCCACTTGTGGCAGCACATCACTATGTATCCAAGTCTACAAAAGCTTCATGGATTCGCAATCCAGTTATCAGATACATACAGAAGATGCTCGCCTACACCTTGTTTGCATGACGTGAAGTAGGGGCCATGAGACAAAATGAACTCCACATGCTTTGGAACATACTACACGGGTACAAAGTTGACTATGCAAAGATTCTGATGGAACACTTTGCAAGTGTCATCCGGAAGCAGAAGGGTAGCATCATGATTGGAGGTTTGATTACTCCAATCGCAGCAGAATTTGTTGATATTGATTTAGCTGATATGGTGCCAGTAAAGGGCGAGGTCCAATTTACATGGGACTTGCTGGAAGCTATGCATGTCGTGGTCCTAGGTGAAAATGGGACGGTCCCATATGTGTATCAAAATGTTGGACCTTACCTTCGCCTTCCGCTTGAGCTCGGGACAGCTGTCACGAATGTCACAGATACAACAAATCTTTCCTTACCTACTGAAGAGCATCTTCAGCTGTCCCAACCACCAGATTCTGAGGTTTTCCAGTCCGGCCCACCAGCAGAAGGCAGCAGCCAAGCCCCGAGACAACCTCGGAAGAAACGAGCAGCAACAACAATTGCCTCCGAGTTCGAATTGAATGAGGACATGGTCGGTTTCATTACTTCTCTCCGAGACAATGTTCGCATTTGTAAAGAATCGGTGCAATTAGTTCGCACCTCGATGGAAAGGCAGCGAACGGAGGTCCGGGGAGCACTTCAAATGATCCACACTGAATTGAGTGATCAAAGAGGAATCTTGAACACACTCCTTCAAAGGAGTAATGAAGAGCAAGAGTGGAGACAACAACAGAGGACCCAGTAGGAGGCCATGGCACAATTTTGGAGCCAGTATGGATTCCAACCACCTCTTCCTCCACAGTGATTTGTAAGTTAGCACCAAGGCGTACCACTCTCTTCCTCCAAACATTGGCTTTCAACCAAGTTTGGGGGAGGAGGTATACCGTGGGACGTCTAGGCAGCTATATTTATAGTTTTGTTGCTGTTTTTACTTTTAGTTGGTCATTTTGCTGTTTAGTTGATCGTTTGAGTTGCTTGCTATTTCGTTATTTATGGTTAAGAGTCGGGTCTGTGAGCCCATTTGCTTAGTCGTTGCTTTGGAGCAATTGTCGGGTCTGTGTGCCCGTTGTGATGATGTTTACCTTTACTTGCTATGATTTGGAGTACCGGGTTTGTGAGCTTGTTTATCTGTTTTGTGGTGCTGTTGGGTCTGTGATCCCAATTTTGATTATATTTAGTTTTCATGTTGAGTCTTAGGAGTCTAGAATCTTATTTTTTAGATTTTAGAGTCAAAAGAAGAATTAAACCTGAAAAAAAAAATGGCAACAAGTGAAAAGAAAAAGAAAAAAATAGGGAAAGATGGATGGTGAATAGTTAATGATGAGACGATTTTGAGAAATAGATGAGAAAAAGGCATATAATAGAGCATGAGAAGTGAGTTGAGATGAAATTGAGCTTGAACTTAGAGTGTTCAATCGAAAATTACCTTGGTGAGAATTTGAGCCTAATTGTACTCCTATTTTTGGAGTAATATATTTTCTTTCGGTGTGAATTAGATTGAATATGGGCATTAGTCTCTAGAACTTGCCTTGAGTCTTTACGAAGAATATGTCAAATTTGTGGTGTGATTTAGGAAATGATCTTAGGCATATATATATATTTTTTTTTGTTTTGAGCCTATTTATGTGAACTATGAAAAATTGCCTTTGGACCATAATGTGAGAAATTATCCCTAGTTAGCCCACTTGAGCTTTAAAGCCTTATTCTTTCATAGCCTAACAATATCAGCTGAACCCTTTCAATTTAACTCTTTTGGCCTTAATTGGATTAATCAAGTTAGAGGGAGGAGAATTGGAAGGAACTTTGAGTGAACAATTTGTGGGAAGGAATGGGAAAAGCAGAGATAATTTCAAAGATGAAGGAAATGAGAGAAAAGTGATAGGTGAAAAACGAAGAATAGCCTCTTCTTGCAAAAAAAAAAAAAAAAAAAAAAAAAAAAAAAAAAAAAAAACGATCGAGAAAAAAAATCAGTTGTCAATAAATTGCTAAGTATGGTGAGGAGAGGCTAACAAATTGTAAAAGTGCTTAGCTTGTTTGAATTGATTAAAACGGTCGGGTAGTCCCAAAAATGTGGTACCCGTGTATTGATTGTGAATTGAAAAGTGCTTCGTTGTAAATGTTTAGAAAAGGTGAAGAAGTCATTTCTTATGGGGTGAGTTGCTGAAAATTGAAGAGTGAGGTTGAGTGATGTTATTGAGGGGTAGTCAGGTTAGATAAGACTTGATTAGTCCAAACATAGTCACTTTTAGCCAAATATATCCCACCTTCCCTTAAGCCAATTACTACCAATAAAAGACCTTTTTGATCCTTTTTCACACACATTAAGTACGAAGTCTAGTTTAGACGATTGGCAAGCATATGGTAGACTTTTCATGTAATTCAATATGAGTGAAATTATTGAGAGATGAGTACAATACATAGCCGGTGAGGATTGAATAACTCGAAAGTTTAAAGTCTCGAGATTAGTTGATTTTCATGATATCGCATATGCTCAAGTACATTGTGTTACCTAAATTGTGTAGAAAGAAGATTGGTATGAAACTGAATCATCATCCAATCGCCCTAAACCATTGCATAAATCACTTGTATGTCTTGTCTTTTATTATGTTGTTCGGGACGAACAACAGTTTCAGTTTGTGGGATTTTGATACACGTTACTTATGCATGTAATAAGATTGATTTAAGATAGTATTTTATGGCAACTATGTGCATATTTGGTCAAGAGTGAGATATATTGATATAAATTGGACCATTTAACGTGTTTGACTTGTTTTAATGTATTTTTGAGCAATTTTAGGATTGAAATTTATAATTTACGACTAACGAACGAAAGAATAAGTCAAAGGGAAGTCTAAAACGGACAAAACCGGCAAAAACCGGTCCGGACCAGCAAAAAAACCGGCTCAACACGGCCGCGTCAAAACATGATCACAAAGAAAAATTGCACTGATGATGTAACGCGCCCGCGTTCAGCAGGCAACACGGCCGCGTCAAAATGCCACGTTTTAAAGGAGATTCGAGTTCAAAGTGACGCGGCCGTGTCAGAAACCAAACACGACCACGTCCAAAAGCCGGTTTTTGAAGCAATTTCCTGTCCCAAGTAGGAACTGATTCCTAATCTCCCGAGTATTATTCCGAAGTCTATAAAAAGACAAGTAGTGCTCGTTATACACTTTAAAGAAAGCAACTTGAAGAACGAGCACACGAAGATTGACGAGCAGACATAGCCGGGTTTAATTATTTCTTACCAAGTTTTTATTTCTTTATGATGTATTCTTTGAATTATTGTAAGGATTTGATACTAGGCATGAGTGGCTAAACTACTTGTGTCCTAGGGTTAGAGAGTAGTGTTTATGACAATGTTTTGATTTAAGGTTTTTGATTTATAGACTCCAGTTTGAGAATTTATCTGTATCTTTGTTTTATTCCTAAGCATAAATTGATCACTTAGGCTTAGTTACATGTTTAACAATTCCGCTTCGAGAGGAGGGAATTGTTAATAGACGCACAACATATAACACAATTGTCTATGACCGCGTGGGCAAGGGTTGAGGGTCTTTTAGGAGTTGTTAGGATTAACTGACTCTAGAAGGTAGTTGTCCTAATCAATCCATGACTTAGTCTCTTCGAGAGGAGGATTGAGTTATTTAAGTGCCGCCTAATAAATACTAAAACTTGGTTTAAAAGTCTATAAGTTGAATTTAATCAACATTGAAGTAATTCACGAAATCGAAGCCCTAGGATACATTCTCATTAATTGAAATTTAATCATTTGACAAGTTAAGTTAATTAGTATAAATAATTTAGTTTATTAAAATTAATCTCACAAATTGAGTGTCTAGTTAGGGTAATCCTATAAATTGGGGTATCAAACTGCGTCAACCTATTCTCTGAGGATCAACCTTGACTTATCCTATACACATCTACATCTGTACACTCGCGGTGTTTTAGGGTTAGAAATTAGGCCTGTCACTCCCACTTGGATCGAAGGGGATGTGATCCTGTTGACTCGCTTTAGTGTGACCTTTGGAAAGATCATCAACTTCGAATAGAGGCTCAATTTTCTTAATACTACCCTTGCTAGGAAATTCATTCTCCAAGAAAGTAGCATTTCTTGACTCAATGTCAATCATGGTAGCATCTTTATGCTCTCCTATGAACAGTTAACCCTTTGACTGCTCACTATATCTTATAAAAATACATTTCTTTCTCTAGATCCAAGCTTACCACACTGACTATAATTGTTATGTACATAAGCTGTAGACGCTCATGTCCTAAGGTTACTTAGGTTTGGTTTTCTACCGTTCCAAAGTTCATAAGGAGTTGTGCTGACTAATTTTGAGGACACTCTATTTAGCACATATGTAGTAGTCAAGAATGCATCCCCCTAAAAAGGAGATTCATAAACTTTCTTATGCTAACATGGATCTTACCATTTCCAACAACGTTATATTCCTTCTTTCAGCTACACCATTTCGTTGTGGTGTATAAGGTGTAGTCAGTTGTCGGACAATGCCTTTTTCACTACGCAGTTCTTTGAACTGTTCAGACAAGTACTCACGTCCTCGGTCCATCCTTAACTCTTTCACTATCCTTGAATTTTGATTTTCTACTTCATTCAAGTAGTATCCAAAACAATCCAATGCTTCGGACTTGTGGGGAATCAAATAGAGATGACCCAAGCGTGAGTAATCGTCAATAAAAGTAATGAAATAATAAGTTCAATGCCTTGCCCTTACACTTTATAGGACCACATATATTCCGTTGAACATCTGGAGCGTAGAGGACATCATGTAGGATAAAAGTCCGCCCACCGGCCAACTCGAGTTTACAAGTCCCAATTCCTTTAACTTCAACTCCAGAGTTGTTATCCACATATATCTATAAAATTTAGGTAAAGTTTTTTCTTTTCATTATTCACTGTTAATCAAAGTTACATTATATAGACTAATTTTAGACAAGGAAACAATATAATGTGATATATACAAATCTACATAATCCCACTAATGTAGCTATTTAACTTATCAATGAGGATCTCGAGATTATTTTGGAATATTCTACGATCTGTAGTCACCCCTGAGTCTACAATCCGCAAAGGATAAGATTCAGTGAGTAAAACGACACTAGAGACATTTACAATGATTACAGAAGAGTAAGAAAGATTAACCTTGTCCCGCCTGGGCTTAGGGAACTCACATGCAAAATGACCAACTTTGTCGCAATTAAAACACTTCATCTTACTTTTATCTTTCTTCTTCTTGTTCACATTTCTCTTTTTCTTGTTCTTCTTAGCACTGGCTTGAAAACTTTCACTAACATTCCCTCCCTTTCCTTCGGTATTCCTTTCCTTGTTCCCCTTGTTTTAATTCCTTTTACACTTAAGCCCAAGGCTCTTTGGGAACTGGACTCGGCAACCAAAGCACTTGAAGTGGACCTAGCAGCTCTAAACCGCTCATCCTCAAGCTCAACATGATTTGCAGCACCCTCAAAGTTCTTGATGCTCTCTTTATGGGTCAAATTGACCTTCAGCTTCAAGTGTTCCCCTTTATCTGGAAGAGACTGAATAAGTACTTGGATATGTTGCTCATGACTGACATCCATCAACTCTCTTATCATATTAGACATCACACGTATCACGTGTGTGTTGTATGATAGTATGGTTAGATTGCTTCTTGTAAGTGTCGAACTTAATGTCTAGCTGCCTAAAACGAGTGATCGAGGTTCTACCATACTTCTCTTTGAGATATACCTAGATATGGTGAGCATTTGTGTGTTGCTTACACTCGTGGATCATGTCGTCAATGACCAAGCTTACCAGAATCCCACGAGCAGTGGAACTTTTCTTCTTTCATGCTAGATTCAGTGTCTTACTTATAATAGACTCAATTCATGAACATAAAACCTTTCTGAGTTATTGGACACATATCAATAAAGGGGTAATCCAAAACTCAAATTCAATCATGCACCATATGTCACACCCACCCTTATAAAATTATTTTATACTAATTTGAACCTTACAAACCCTGTATATATATATATATATATATATATATAGAACACTTCTCCAACACCAAAATCTGACCTACATACAGTATACCCGAGACATCATTGATGGTTGGTATGACCAAGGGCTATCCTCCCGAGACCACTAGGGGCCTGCCTTTTGCCTGCCCCCGCAGTCCACCAAAAAATCTACCTCTTTCCGTACGCATGAGACTCTCTTTCGCGTGCACACCTGTCACCGAAAGCATCCTAGAGACACCATATATACATAATATAGAAAGAACTCTCAATGTGCCAGTGGTGACAAACCCCAAAACATGTCTAACAGTGTACAGGTATCCCCCTTAATATAATAAGAGGATAGTCTTGCATAGTTGTCAGTCTCACCGTGTTTTTCTCACTTTTTTTCCATCTGGATTTTTTTTTCTTTGTTTATTTATGTCATTTTTACCAAAAAATAATGCAATTCATTACATTTTTCCCTTACCTTAACCATTCCTATTTTTTCGCTGGTCTCTCTACTAAACCGTCCAGTACCAATTTTTTGGGATTTCAGTTTTCCCCCCATTGGATAAATAAACCAATGTTAGATGTTCACTTCTCTCTTTCGATCGTTAAATAGTACAAAAAATTATAATAACAATAATTATGAATTATACAATTATATTTTAAATTTTACAAGTCAGTCAAACTCACTGTACTGAGGAAAAAAACACAATTACCTTTAATAAAATAAAAAAAGTATACATAACATCCCAAATAGTTCCTAAAAAGAATTATTAAAAACCAAATTTTGCCTCAGAAAAATTTCATCACTGGCAGGCATTGACGGTACCCCTGCTACTTTCAAATATGCCCATCTGCCACGTGCGCTGTCGGTTTATGCCAATTAGTACTCTCATCTCATTTTCAATAACCTACATTTGATTTTCCGCCTTAATTGAGATGTGTCTTCATTTGGGAACTGTCATTTATAATCACTATTTTTTTCAGCTCATATTCATAATCGTTCCCATCATTTCTGCTCCAAACTTTCATTTATCAACTCTGTTCAAAATGCCTCCTCTGTTCAACGTTGTTCTAGAACTCGATCCATCAACCGCTTAATTGGCTATGCGTCTCAGACTGATTCATGCTTTCGAGGTTCTGGCGTGGAATCGTCCACAAGAAACTAAAAGCCTGGAATATGTCTTTCACGATAAGGAAGTCAATATTTTTCCAACTTTTTTTACACCAATGTATACATACAATATGAATTTACATTTTTCTAACTCTCTTTTTTGTTTTTTTCTAAATGTAGCATCAGAGAATTCACGCATTAGTGAAGGGGAGTTCCCTAAAATCTGTTAACCTAAAGCTTCGACAGGGCCAACTCTATGTGGTCAAATATTTCATTTTTACTGCTAATCAGATGAAATTTAAGACAACACCTACCAAGTCCAGCCTACCGTTCTTCAAAAAAACTAAGGTGGTTCAGATTCAGGATGACATATTTCCTGTCTACATGTACAACTTTACCAATTTTTTTGACTTTGCTCCTACCAAAGAGATTGCATAGTTCAATTTGAAAGGTAAATCCTATTTTAAGGAGTATTACGCTTCTGCAATTTATAGTTTTCAATTTTTTATGACTGAAATGTTGCATTATTTGTTTGACAAATGTTATCGTTCGCATTGTCTCATACAATCAACGGTGTATCAACTCCTCTGGAAAGAGAAAGATGGACTTCTGCATGCAGAACTTGGAGTACATTTTCAATTTTATTGCACAAAAGAATGCAACACTATTTAATTTAACTTATGCTTCTCATTTGATACTTTATATGCACATGTTAAACCTTATTGTTCATCTTTTCACATATTAAATCATGCATCTTAATGCATGTACTATGAAATATGTACATTCAACTACATGGTACATAATAATGCATAATACATGTTTTGCACATCAATTACATGAACATAGGATATGATTACTAAAAAATTATCTCATCACTTATCTATTTTCATGCAATGCTTTGTATGAGTTTTTGTTGCATCCATCCATTACGAACAACAATTTTTCATGAAAACATTTTTTCGCTTATGTTTTTTCCTGATTCACTGTCCATCTTCATTATTTTATATCTTAGGAAAATCAATTTCTATAGATCTGTCAACCTTTACAAACATAAACATTAAATTTAACATTTAATCATTAAATCGGTTAGGCCAGTAGCACGATTCATCGCATACAACAACATGGACCATACAACAAACTAAACAACGATTAGTTAGCTAAAGGGACAAAGTAGTAAAAAAAGTCAGTGATTTCAAAATTCAAAAGTAGCAAGTAGAAAAGAACCATTCTTGTACTGACTATACAATAACGTGCAGACACGTATCTTGAAAAAAGCAAAAGCAAGTATGCAGGCGGACATTGCCGCATCTACTCTGATCTAATCTCCCGATAAAAGAAAAAACGACTCTTTGCCATACAAGAGCGTTAAATGTGAAGGGGAATCTCTTTAATCTTCAACAAGGAGAAATCCTGTCGTTATATAAGAGGAAACTGGAGATCGAGAAGAGTACGTAACAACTTGTGCATTTGTACGAACTGAAAAATTCAAGCATAACTTCTCATGAGCTGCAAGATTCCCAAACATCTACGAAGCAAACTCTCGAGAAGCTCCCTCTCAATCTCAGTATTTCTCACTAAAGCTAACCCATCTTTGAAATTCTTCAAGAATGTTTAAACCCAACTTTAAGTTGAAAAATTTACTTATAGCACCAATTAGTGTAGTTCCGAGAAATTGGTATAGTTAAAGGTGTATGTAGCCTTCCAAGGAGATGTTAAAATAGCCGTATGTAACGAGTTGGGACTTGAGTATTATGTAATTAAGACTGTACTGTATGAACAACTTAGTGAATATTTCCTATGTGAGGAAATAATGGATGTAGGAGGATTACCCTCACCTTCAAACAACTATATCCTTTTTGCGTTTATTTACTTATCTTTATTTGTTTTTAAGTGTTGCTGTAACATACTATCTATACTTGCATTGTTTTAAAAATTGTTGTAGTTATTATTTTTTGCGTAAAACTTATAAAGGCAAGCTGTAAGTCTCGAAAAGAACAACTTGTTGTAAACAAATTGTCCTGTAAGAACTTACCACTATAAGCTTTGCTTTAAGAGTTAGTTTCTTATAGCCAACATTAAGTTGTTGCCTACTATTTTCGAAACGAAAATCGATATTTGGCGAAAAAAGAGGACAATACAACAACTGACACAATGAAGTTTTTAGGTTTTGGCACTGCGTCGGATCCTGTTTCCCGGCAATTGCCGTCTTCGGGCCACAAATATTTTCTGAAGTGTATGGAATTTATTTACAAACTTTTATCAATTTGATGGAATAAATTTTTATCGGTATACCTTAACAAAGGTTGAGCAAAATGGTCAATTCAGTGGACGGATCGAATCACACCAAATCGCTCGAATTTTAATCAAACCGAACAAAACATCGAACCC
Source organism: Ajuga chamaepitys (assembly GCA_958295605.1). Classification (NCBI taxonomy): domain Eukaryota; kingdom Viridiplantae; phylum Streptophyta; class Magnoliopsida; order Lamiales; family Lamiaceae; genus Ajuga; species Ajuga chamaepitys. The sequence goes on along the minus strand of OY282498.1, from coordinate 20,605,615 downwards.
AGAGGATACATTAATTCTTATATTGTTACAAGCTATAACTTGAAAGTGTTTGCCAAAATAGTTGCTACGTATCTTCAAAGTTTGAGACGATCCAATAAGCTTTTACCATCAAGTTTGGTTGCAACGACTAATTTGACATATTCATGATGACTTATTGTCTTGTACTTTGGGCCACTAAGTTTGATAAGGTCAGGCAAAGGCCCAATACTGGTGGACATATTTGGGCTATGAAATGCAGCCATGGAAAGTCTCTCCTTGTCAACATTGACAACTGCTCTATGTTCGATGCTTCGATACTCGCCATTACTCATTATCTGCAACATAATGTGGTGATACAACTACAAATGCTACTATTTTATTTTGTTTAATTTTAAATTTAATACTAGAGATTATAAGTAGTTTATTACCTCGGAGATGTCACCAATATTGACTATGATTGCACCAGCAACAGGTTGTATGGGAAGCCAATTGCCGTCTTTCCTGATTTGCAGGCCCTGCACTTGGTTGATTTGGACCAGCAAAGTAAGCCCAGTTGCGTCGGAGTGTGGGCTCAGCCCAATCACCTTGTCTGCATCCACACAAGGCGGGTAGTAATTCATTCGTATTCCTTGATTACATTCTTCATATGTAGAGGTCAGCTTTTGGGGCTCGATACCAAGGTTAATAGCCATCCATGTAACAAGTTTAAGAGCAATTTTTTGCATCTCTTGTGAATAGGTATGCAAAGTAGGCCTGTAAAAATACAACATTCAAATGTTGGTAACTGTATAAAGGTTATATGCTATTTTTTCATAAATTAGATACAAAGATTCGTGATCAGTGATGCATGTATTACCATAAAGTGTTGACACATTAGGAAGAGACAACACAAGATTATAAGATTTTTTTTTTTTTTTTTTTTTTTTTTTTTTTTACTTCCATTCAATCCTAAATATCACATTCGTTTAAGAAAAGAAAAAGAAAAAATTGGCACTCTGACCTAAACAATAAAAATAGAGTTGAATTACTGAAATGTCCGATGGATATATTAGTCCTAGGTTTGAGAATAAAGCAAATAAGAAATTACTATTTTCTTTATTTTTCCTCTGATGAGTGTTTAATCTAACTTTATCCAAAACTCAAATTTGTAAATATGGAGTGTTTTCACATAATCCTTGATAGTTGTTAATTGGATGAATGATAAAAGACTTGAAATGTTTATTGTGAATTTATTTAGGTATTTTATGACTTGCACAATAAATCATATACTCCCTCCGTTTCATTTTAATTGACGTTTTAGAATGAAAGTGAAGAATTAAGAATGAATTTTTTTGACAAATATAAGCTCACCTAATTATTTATCTCTCTCATATGAATCCTAAAAAACCGCTTACCGAAGAGGGGAAGAAAGCGTGGAATAAGAAAGGAGAGGGAAGAAGGCGCTATAATGAGCCGGAATATTTTAGGGGATAAATATTTGATCAAATAAAAATATCTCTGATAGATTTAAAAGTAGAGATTTTTAAGGATTGAGTGCAGGGAGAAAACTGGGAGAATTAGGAAAAAATATGTAAAACGTCAATTAATAGGAAAAGAAGAAAACATCCTAAAACATCAATTAAAATGAAACGGAGGGAGTATATATATATATGTGGGGTCTGAAACAGTTAGAGACGTAAGGTTGTAGGGTTTTCGTGCTTGTAGAGGCGATCATTTTGGTTCTTTCACTTATCTCTGCGATTTCATCGAATCTTCATGTTTCATATTGCGTCGAAGTTGTAGACTTGATCGATTCTATGTTTCTGTCTTTGATCTTTGAACCATCTGGTAGTTTCTTTTCTAGTCCTATGTTTTTTGGTGGTTTTGCACAACTGGACAGTTAGTGTACGCCTAATTCAGTATTGGTTGTTTCTAGATATTGTTCTTTCTTGGTTATTTTTGCATTTTTATTACAGATTGGGTGTTGGGATCTCGGATGGCGACTGTCTGAACACTAGGATTTATGAGGATGATGAGTCGCCGATTAGGGTTGATGCAGAGGAGAAAAGTGAGGCAGCGGAGCGGACTTTATGCTTGATGGGAAAGGTATGGACGGATAAGCCTTTCAATTGGTACAGATTATTGGAGCAAATAAAAAAGGCATGGCGACCTTCAAAAGGGATGATGGCTATTGACGTGGAATTGAATCTCTTCTCGTTTCAATTCAATATCAAGAGAGATGTGGATAGTGTGTTAGAACTAAAGCCCTGGCATTTCGGAAAGAACCTACTTGTACAAAAAGAATTGGGAAGTGATGAAATCCCATCAGTGGTTAAATTAAATTAGCCCCTTTCTAGATAAGGCTTTATGATCTGCCACTGCGAGCAAGAACAGAAGCCACCATGGATGCTATTGGTAATCGGATTGGTAATCTATGGAGATTGATAAGGCTTCACTTCTTGGTTTAACCGAGAGTGTTAGTGTAGGAATAAGTCAGAAACACCTTTGAGTGACAGTGAAGGAATAACAGAAGTCAGAAACAATGAAAATTAAGAAAAAAACTCTTTGAGGCGCTTAAAGAATAGCAAAACCAGCCAATAATGATGGAGGAGGAAAATGATGGAATCAATACCTTAGATAATCAGCTGCAGTGTAAGGAAAAGATGATATGGGAAAACACACTTGATTCTCCCATGTAGAGTAATGCCCTAGGCCAAGAACATGTACCCATTAAGCATGAAAACCAACCCCTAGCCCCAACAAATCAAAACCCTTACCCAGCTTCCCACTTTGGTTCATTCATCATTTGGATCGTTCGAAATCTGATCACCGCTCTGTGCTTATACATTATAGAATTCGTCCACTATAGGAAAAGAATATGAAATCAAGTTCCCGACAACGGAGAAGAGGTTTAGGTTCAAAATTTTGTGGCTCCAATATCAAGATTGTGAGAACATAATACGAAATAGTTAATGTAATACAACTACTGGCTTCGTCGAGAAGGTTAAAAATGTGGATAATCCCTTTCTTCATTGGCTAAGGCCACGTTCAGAGATGTTCGGAAGAAGGTCACTGAGCTCTCAGCAAAATTATTTGAGCTACATCAAACTACCCAATCTTAGGAGGTAGTGCTTGAAAGCAGACGTATTGAGGCGGAAATTGATGATTTGTTGAAAAAAGAGGAAATTATTTGGCTGCAACAATCTCGTGCATTATGGATACGAGAAGACGATAGGAATACCTCATTTTATCCATCAGAAGGTGACATCCCAAAGAAAGAGAAACAATGTGGAGAGGATTATGGATGAAGGGGGAAAATGGTATGAGGAAGGGAAATATATATCAAGAGTTTTTACTGATTATTTTAGGAAACTGTTCAGATTGGTCCCACCGTTAGGGATCACCAATTTACTTGAGATTGTAGAAACCAAAGTCCCCTCGAAAATAATTAGAATCTATTGACGCCATTTACTGCTGAGGAACTGTACACTAGTCTAAAACAGATACATCCATCCAAAGCAACTGGGCCAAATGGTATGTCTCCTATTTTTTATCAAATTTTTTGGCATATAATTAATAATAATGTTGTGAACTGTATACTTGGTATTTTGAATAATGGTTTGGACCCGTCTTTTCTTAATCTCACTCATATTGTTCTAATTCCAAATGTCAGGTCACTAGTTTCACCAAAAGAGTTTCGACATATTAGCCTCTACAATGTGGTCTTTCGTGTGCTTACTTGAGGGAAAAAATTATTTTTCGTCCTATAAGCATTTGCTTTTACAATTTTAGTCCCATTGTAATTTAGTGTCGTATCTACAATTTTTATCCAATTTAAGGCTCATTTTCCGCCGGAGAATACAAATTTGTCTAGAAAAGGTCACGTGACTAACACATGACCCTTTAATTTGGAGAAATCTGGCGGAAACAAATGACGTGGCTCAAAGAGGCCAACATGGACGATTTCTGATTATGTTATATTATTTTAATTTTGTAGTTTTAATATATGTTGGACGACTCAACAAATTGGAAATGTGCAAAAAAACATAAAATCAATTCACATTAACTAATAACTTAAACGTGTTAACATTAACAAATTAAAAGAAAACTTAAGCATATTCCCCCATTTATCAAACCGCAACTTTTGGGTCTTTGTCAAATAACCCTAGCCGCACTCTCATCCAAATCGAAAAAAATTCTCCACCCCCCTCAAATCACCAAAAATGAACGTGCAATAACCTTGCGATTCACCGAAGTTTGTCATTTGATTGAGGTAAGAGGCGCAATGGCGGTCGTGGGGAAAAATAAAGTGCGACATTGGACGCTCCCAAATTATGAAAAGTTATTTTCAATACAATTTTTTGTTGGGGGTATGCTTAGACCCTAATTTACTGTGAACATGGCTTCTATTTTGTTTTTATAGATCTGATTTCGTGAAAATGAGTGCGATGATTTTTTTAGGGTTTATGTTTGTTTGTAACTGCTACTGGAAATTAATTGTTTATGGGGATATGTGTGTCCTTTTTATTTCGCCTATGTTGTTTTTTTTTTTAGGGTCGTATAGTAGTTGGTGCTTCTTTTAGCATTCTTTAGTTGAAAGGTACTATAGATGGTCCCCATGCTCAATTATTTTATGCAATTTTGTGGAACAAAGTGAAGGCTTTGTCTGTTTGTATTAAATGATCTTATCTGAGAAAGGTCCACTGTCATTGTTCCCTATTTAAAACAAATTAAGTATATTGTTGTTCAAGTGGAGTTTGACTTATTTTGTTTTGTTGACTGTCTATTAAATACAGTTCTATATTTGTTGGCTGATGTATTTTATATTACTTATCTCAGCAGATCCAAACAACCAATATAGTACAGTTATGCTTCACCTTAATTTTGTTTTCCAGAACATGCCAAATACAGACTATGTTAGTGGTGACTTTTTGTTATTTGATTGGGTTAAGGCACAGGAGTTTAAAGTGGCTGACCTAGATGGGTTTAGTACAAAGGTAGGTGTTACAGGTTGTAGAAGGTATCACATGAGGCTTATGGATGGTGGTTTAAGCTTGCTTTGGATGATAATAACCTCAGGGAGTAGGCAACTATGTTTGTGGAAGCAAGGGAGATGTATCTCTTTTGTGAGATGTTAGACATTGTTAGTCAATAGGGTCATTCAGGATGGCTCCGATAGCGACTCTGGTTACGAGTCTTTTTAAATCCTCATTTCATGGTTGGCAATGAAATAGAAGATGACAATGACTTGATTTTCGACAACAATGTTGATGCTGTTGAAGGTGATGTCGTGGACCCCGCAAACATTACTAGTAGTTCAGCCTTCGTAGAGAGGCCTGTTGGGGAACCTAGTTCTGCGAGTGGTGTGTTAGGTGTTGGAGAGAAAGATCAAGCCGAACCAGATGAATCTAGTGAGGAGGAGAAGGAGGTTAATGATGACGAGGTTGTTGTAGCTGACGGTGGGGCTGACTTCGATGAATCTAGGCTATCCGAAGGTGAGGATGATGAACCTCAGTACCCTGTTTTCAATCCCAGAACGACATACAATCCTGAGTTTGAACTTGGGATGATTTTTTCAAGAAAAAGGGAGTTCAAACTGGTTGCCCAATGACATGCAACCAAGCATAGGCGAAACATCAGCTTCACTAAAAATGACATTGGTGCAAGAAGCTACAACAACATCTTATAGCAGGGATTGAGCCGTTGTTCTTCTGTGATATTGCCGATATGGGTGAGCCTTAATTTGGATCACCAATTTAGGATTTGGTTCATATGGTTTTCTTTTCAATCCCAGAACGACGCCAAAGAGGGGAGAAGAAGTCAATTTAATTATTTTATTAAAATTTGATCTGATGAGATGGATATTCTATAGGAACAATACTTGATGACGTGAATATAATTTTTGTTTACAATTAAAAATTTCAAGGGAAATAAGTCCAACTCACCTAAAAAATAGACACATCACTTATTCCGCCGGTTTGCCCCAAATTTTGGGGTCACGTGCATAGCACGAGACAGTTTCCGATGAGTTTAGTGTTCTACAGTAAAATTATCCTTAAATTGGACAAAAAATATAGATACGGGACTAAATTGAAAAAGTAAATAGCGACGGGACTAAAATCGTAAAAATAAATACTTACGGGACCAAAAGTGATTTTTAGCCCTTACTATGACTATAGCTAATAGGATGAAACTTTTGTTACCTAAAGCGATTTCAAAATCTCAAAGCGTTTTTTACTGGAGAGGCTAATCATTGATAATTCTATGATTGCTTTTAAAACTTTTCATTTAATGAAGAATAATAAAACTAGGAGGGTAGGACATTTGGCTCTTAAATTAGATATGAGCAAGGCTTATGATAGGGTAGAATAGGCCTTCTTACGCGCCATACTGGTAAAACTAGGTTTTGACAATGATTTTGTTTCATTGATTATGAGGTGTGTGGCTACAGTTTCATATTCCATACATGTTAATGGTGTTCTTACTAATACATTTGTACCTGAGAAGGGATTCTGTTAAGGAGAGCCAATGTTACCGTACGTATTCTTATGTTGTGCAAAAGGTTTTTCTGCTCTGTTGAAAAGGGTGGAGTTGGAGAAAAGTTTATATGGATTTAAGGTGGTTAGAGGGGCTCCACAAATTACACACTTGTTGTTTGTTGATGACAATATCTTGTTCTTTCGGGCAACCAAAATAGAGGTTGATAAGGTGGAGGAGATTTTGAATGTGTATGAAACAACGTCACGAAAAAACATTAATTTAAAGAAGCCGGAGATGAGTGCGGATGTGGAGAGGGGGGGAGGGGAGAGGGAGGGGGGGAATGTGGAAAGTGGTAGGCGAATCGATCTTTGTGATAGACTAGGGGTGAAGCATGTGGAGAACATGACAAATATTTAGGCTTTCCAACTCTAGTACGGAGGAAGAAGAAGGAGGTGTTTGGTGCAATTTTAGAAAGGGTAGTAAGTAGACAGAAGGGTTGGAAAGAAAAAAGTCTTTCACAGGCAGGTCGAGAGGTGTTGATAAAGGCGGTGGTACAATCGATACCAACTTATCTTATGTCCTATTTTTTATTACATATTTCTTATGTCGGGCAATGGAAAGAGCTATGTTTAGATTCTGGTGGGGACATGGGATGGAGAACGAAAATTCCATTGGAAAAAATTGGAGGACACTGTCTCGGTCAAAAGCTAGTGGTGGTATGGGTTTCAGAGAATTGATTTTATTTAATATGGCGATGTTGCCAAAACAGGTTTGGCGATTGCAAGGTGATCCAAATTCTTTAGGTCTCCAACTTTTTAAGGCTAAATATTTTCCACGAGGAAATCTCAATGAAGCAAAATTGGGATACCAGCCAAGCTACATCTGGAGAAGCTTATTGATGGCCAGGGAACTAGTGGAACTAGGTACTGGGTAGAGGATAGGAGATGGGAATGACGTTTTGGTGCGGGATAGTAGATGGATCGGGGTGACATGCTGCATAAACCTCATGCGGTATCCGACAATCTACCATTGCATGCTATTATGGTAGATTTCATTCATGCTGATTTGAAGGTTTGGAACGTGTAGCTAGTGCATCAGTTCTTTAATGAGGAGGACGCATCAACCATATTAGCAATTCCTCTCAGTTATAGACTTGCCACAGATTGGAGAATTTGGTGTCCATCTAAAAATGGGCGATTCACGGTACGTAGTGCATACAAATTGGCAATTGATGATTTGTCTGAATTGGGACAGAATACCACTGGTATGAGCTCAGGGACGAACGAATGGAAAAAATTATGGAATATTCGAATTATTCCAAAAATAAAGGTATTCTTGTGGAGGGCCGTTCATGATGCACTGCCAAATAAAGATAATCTAGCGAGACGAGCATGGGAAGGAGACCTGGTGTGCAGAATATGTGGAGAGGAAATAGAGTTCGTAGAGCATCTAATGCTTCGTTTTAAATGACACACCATATTTGGAAAACGAGCGCTATACGGTATGCTGTAGAGGAAAAGGAATTTGGATCGTTCAGGAACTTCTTATGGAGCAGTATGGAGGTAATGAGAGAAGAACGATTGAGTATGCTTAGTGTATTAGAGTGGACGAGTTGGAAGGCCCGTAATAGATTCTATTTTGACAGTCAACCTTTTCAATGGGAATGGGTTATTGAGGAAACCCATCAAATGACAGTTGAGTTAACCCCAGAGCAGTCAAATACGACTACACAAAATACTCCTTCACCGCTGATAGCGAATTGACATGCCCCAAGTCCGGAAAGCTTCAAAATAAATAGTGATGTGGCATGTTTTGTAGATGGAAGTGTGGGTTTTGGTATTGTTGTGTGAGATTGTGAAGGGGACATACTTCTAGGAGGTGTTAAACGAGTTAGGATTGAGGCAAGTACCACGGCGTTGGAAGGGATGGCGATGCTATCCGAAGTGCATGGGAAAGTGGGATCATGGTCTTTTGCAAAGAGACCGACTGCAAGAGTTTGATAAACGGGTTTCATGGGAGGGAGATTCTGGACCCGATTGTGGAGCTAGTAAAGGATGATATTTTAAAATTGTGTGATAATTTAGGCCCATCTACTTTGTTGTATATTCCTTGATCAGGTAACATGGTGGCACACCACATAGCACATTTTGAGACTCCTGTTAAGTTTGAAATATTTTGGATAGAGGAAGTGCCTCCCATTATTACCCCTTTTGTTGCTAGAGATGTAAGGCTTATGGCCCCAAGATAATGAATGAATGAATATTTACCCTTCAAGAAAAAGAAATGGTTGGAGACATAATACCAAACTGCTTTAATTCAGAAATTTATATATTTCTAGTGACAAATTCGAAATAACAGAGGGAATAGGACTAATAACTTTGAAAATTCCTAGTTTTATTTTTATTTTTTCATTTCTTGTTCTATTTAAGGTAAAAGTCGAACAAGACTTGGGGGTTGAGATTATATCAATAACAGTGATTAGTGTTTTAGTGAGAGATTTTCAAGATTATTTATAGTTGTTACGAATGGGCCTAATAGGCTCGGGATTAGCTTTGGGCCCTATATGAAGTCTAATTGATCAACTTCAAAAGTATCAAGTCTATAGGAGTAGGCATAAAAAAAAATACCTGAAGTTGGGCGGGGTGGTGGGCCAAAACCTAAAGTTCCTTAGAGGAAGAGGGAGTGGCATGAGGAAGAGCATGTCCCCCCAATCCAACTTTTGATCTTTGCTTACTACGAATGCCTGCCCATAACCTTCTATGTTGTTTGCTACCTGACCACATCTTATTTTCTCCTCCAGGGGCAGCTTGAAGAACTCCGAACACGCCACCTTCATTTCTTCAATCACTTCTCCTACTCCATGATTTATCAACTGTTTTTGTAATTGCCCTTGCTAAGTTAAAGCTCAACAAAAAACATATTTCTAATCTAATAGTCTTTATGTTTCATAATAAGAATTCTGTTTAAAATGTGCAATTTTTCATTTCTTATCAATTTGATGATGCCACAACATTCCAAAATTATTAATTCACATATATATGACTTATTATATTTTGTTGATTTGACTTATTCAACCATATCCAACTAATTCCTAAAATTTAAAATTTTAATTCTTACTTAATAATTGAAATAAAACTTTCATTTTAGAATAAGAAAATTTTAAAACATGACTTTTATTATAAGACAGAGGGCCTACATATTTAAGCAAACATAATGCAGATCCCTGTTTTATTAACTTTTATTTAAGATAAACACCTAATTTGTGTGTTTCATTGGTTACTGAACTTTTATATACTCATACCATGAGTAGAGTTGGAGTCAGGATTGGTGATCCGAGGAGAAATTCTTTTGTTTGGGATATTTATTAAAGTTTATAGTCGTGGTTCCATAAAGGGTCACACCCTTTTGAAGCGGGAACTATGCTAAATAGCGAGAAGCTGACCAGTAGCGCGATAGGAAAGTTGAGTCGCAATAAGGAAATGACCGTGTCATCCTCTCACCCCGAAGCACAAACTGACCTATTCTCACTCCTGGGAATTTGGGGCAAGGGCGCGAAGCTTAAGATAGGCATAAAATGCGCACTAGACTCCTTAGAGGAGCACGTGAAATGATTGCAGAGTGCGCCCCGATAGGTAAGCGCATGAATGTCAATTGATACACTGACAGACGTATTCCTCCTGCCAAAAAGTATGGGGACCACTAACATGTCCCTACATAAAAGTGCAGGTCTAAGAATGCCGACTGGGATTAGGGCTTATGTGGAGAGACCTCCTTGCAATTCAACCCTAGTATGGTAAGTATATAAAACTTTCCATTTCTTCTTCAGCAATGTATGACACATTATTCTTACTATTCCATTACAAAGCTGATACACTTCATCTCAACTTTCTGATCATTGACTTGAACGTCGGAGGATCTATACCGGAGTCCCCCACCGGTGTTGGTTTTGGCAGGTTTTGATTAAGACAATTCATACACTCGAAGAACAAGGAATTAATTCCACTGAGTAATATTTTAGGTACCTTTGTTATATTTTTGTGAGTGCCCAAACTGTTTTCATTATGGCACTGCAGTGATATTGTCTGTGGGAAACTCGTTTCTCTCATTTCGAGATATGACGGAAAATTCATCCCATCTTCATGATCTTATCTGGTGTGGATTTATTTTTTAGCTTTGTTAATATTCCACTATTTTAGCATGTAAAACAATGACATTGGCCATGATCTTTGATCTGAGTTCCACAAGAAGGCTGAACATCCTCCCTTTGGAGTTACAGAGATTCCTCCCCCTACAGAGGCACGCGACAGTGCTACACATGCTACATAAGGCAGCCGGGTCGTAACCATGACCCAAGATGAGCTGAGCAGCCTCATAACAATGTCCGTGAGAGTGTCCTTACCAATATGGGAGGAATGTTAGGTCCTTCTCCGAGCATCATATCCTAGGCCCATACTACACCCATGTGGGGGGCAGGTCATGCACAACCTCCTCCCGTAGATGCGGCCAAGATGGGAGGTGCTCCTCTCACTCCTCGAGAAACTACCGCTCGTGGAAAGAGCCCTCCCGGAGCAACTCAAGTGAGGACTGAGAAAGAAGAAGTAGCAGACACGGAGGTAGCACACTTGGTGAGTGCCATCAATACGGTGGCCCAGCAATTGGGAACACTGAGGCGCGAACTGGAAGAGTTGTGTCAGAATAAGGAACTAATATATTTTTGCCGAGCTACAGGATCTTCCTTCTCATAGGAGATTCTACAGGACCTCCTACTAGGGAACTTCAAAAGCCTCTGGCATATGAATACGATGAGACGACCGACCCCTATGACCATCTCTTACAGTTTGAAAATGGTGCCCTACAGCACCAATACATGGATGGGGTAAAATGTCGTGTCTTCCTCACAACACTCACCAAGGCCACACAACAATGGTTCAGGTAGTTGGCCCTGAACTCTATACAGTCCTTCACCGACTATTTAGTTCTCAGTTTGTGCACTAGTTGGCGAGCGCCAGAATGCAGTACAAAAAGGCTCTATCCCTACTCAGTTTCAAAGAAAGGGCAAATGAGACATTAAGAGCGTATATCGGGAGGTTCAATAAGGCTGCTCTGCAGATACCATCAGCCGCTGTGGATGTCAAGATTAATGCCTTTGCACACGGGTTACTTGATGGGGACTTCTTTTGGTCCCTAGCTGAAAGGGCACCACGACCCTTCGATGAACTAATTGAGAGAGCAGATAAGTACATCAGCTTGGAGAAGGCCCAAAGTGGTAAAAGAAGGGAATATAAGGTGATAGAAAGGAAGAGGCAACAATCGGAAAGAAAGATGCCACAGTCGTTAAGAAAGAGCCGGTTAACAAGGATAATCGTTACACGAACTATACCTCGTTGACTATACAACAGGCTGAGTTATTTGATATAGCACACGAACAACCCAACTTCCGCCTGCCTCTGGGGCCGTGACAGTGGGCCTCGTAAGAAACCCTGTGACGAATTCTGCAAGTTCCACAATAAATTTGCCCACACTACCTACTCATGCCATCGTCTGGCCAATGAGATTGAGAGGATGGTTTATGATGGCCAGCTAGTGGATGTTTTTAAAAAGGAGCGAGATAATAGATGCAAGATGAAAGAAAATTATGAGAAGGGCCCGGGTCAGAGAGAGGGAAAGGAGGTCCAAGAGGGACCAAAAAAGGATACCCAAGGGAAGAAGGGGTATATACAGATGATAGTGGGAGGACCCACAGATGGAGACATGAACTATGAATGTAAGGCCATTTTGAGAAGTGCTCGTGCATGGTACAAAAAGGAATATTATGAAGTGGGCGAACTAAGCTCGTCGCCCACGATCGAGTTCGGGCCTCGTGATTGTGGCCAGTACAACAACCCCACCCTGATGCTGTGGTCATAACGGAGGACATAGCGGGGTATTTGGTGGCGTGACTATTTTTTACATTGGAAGTTCAGTAGATATAATGTTTGAGGAATGGTTCAGGAAAATGAACATCAACGTCGAGATGGAACAAGTTGAGACTGCCTAGTATGGCTTCAGAGGAGGCGCAATACATCCAAAGGGACATGTCGCACTTCAGACCCAGCTGGGAGAGGAGCCCCATGTTAAAACGAGAATGGTAAAATTCATGATAGTGGATGCCCCATTACAGTACAATGTAATTCTGGAGAGACCTTCACTCGATCTTTTCCAAGCAATCATCTCTACTTACCACATGAAGATGAAGTTCACGGTAGGTGAAGATGTAGGGGAGGTCTCGGGGAACTAATGCAGTGCTCGAAGGTGTTATATGAGCACGATAAAAGAAGTCCTAGGCTGTGAGTAGAAAAATGGAGTACAAAGTTATACGGAGGGGAACAACAAAAAATTGAAGGCAATGGAACTGGATGAAGAAGATCCAGAGATGCAAATTATTCGCAAGAAGAACTGATGAGTGTGGAACTATTCACTGATTGGACAAGATTTTCCACAAGGGTTGGAACGTCTTTAGTACCCGAAGTGCTTTCCTCCACAATAGGATGCCTGAGAAAGAATGCGGACTTGTTCGCTTTTCAATTGATGGACCGGTGGGGATAGACCCAGCATCACGATGCGCTCACTGAATGTGGGTCCTGCGGTCAAACTTGTGCAAAAAAAAAAAAAAAGCTCAGGCAGATAAATGAAGGAAATATAGGGCAATCCAAAGTGAAGTAACAAAATAGCAAGAAGAAGGCCATATCATGGATGTAAGATTCCCCCAGTGGTTGTCAAATGCAGTGATGGTGTCAAAAGGGCCAGGGTATGGGGAATATGCCACAATTTTCGCAATCTCAACAAAGCTTGCTCCAAGGATCATTATACTCTACCCAAGATCGATCAGCTGGTCGATTCTACATCAGGGTGCGAACTACTAAGTATGATGGATGCTTACCAAGGATATCATTAGATCACGATGAATCCCCATGACGTGGCTAACATAGGATTCATAGTGGCTTGCGGGACATATAGACGTCCGCATGCCCTTCGAGCTAAAGAATGCAGGGGCGACGTACCAGCGTATGGTGGATACAGTATTCCACAACCAAATTGGGCAAAACATGGAGGTTTATGTGGATGATATGATCATTAGGAGCGAAAAGAAGGAAAAACACTTCAGTGACATGGAAGAGGTGTTCAAAGTGATAAGGGCCCATGGCATTAAGCTTAACCGCAACAAGTGTGCCTTTGGGGTGACGTCGGGAAAGTTCCTAGGATATTTGGTCACGGAAAGGGGAATAGAGGTCAATCCTGCGAAGGTGAAGGCGGTCCTTGAAATGTAGGAACCACGATACCTGAAAGAATTACAGAGACTGAACGGAAGGATCACATCGCTCAGTAGGTTCATCTCCCGATCCACTGAAAGAAGCATTCTGTTCTTCAAAATACTCAAGAAGGAAAACAAGTTTGCATAGAACGAGACTTGCAGGCAAGCATTCAAGGAGCTCAAGGAACACTTGGCTGAACTACCATTATTAACGAAGCCAATTCAGGGGAAAGTGCTATACTTATACCTTTAAGTAGGGAAGGACGCGCTAAGCACGGTTCTGCTCTGGGAGGAGGAGGGACTTCAGAAACCCATTTATTTAATTAATAAGCTAATACAAGGCATAGAAGCGCGACACACGGACGGTAGCCAGCTCCGTCAAGAGAGGGGGTGTGGGGAAGACTACCCTCTTGACTATAGAGCAAGATGTCGGCCAATTGACAGTGGCTGCAATCGAAGAGGAGGATGACTGGCGAGAACCCATCAGGGCCTACTTCGAGCAGAAGGAAGGGGATACAAGCCCATCCAAACTATACTGTATAATTGGCGAACATCTATACAAGATGGCATTTGCACATCCTTATTTAAGGTGTGCATCAAAAGCTGAAGGAAACTATGTTTTGAGGGAAGTACACGAAGGGTGTGCTGGGGCGCATGCTGATTATAAAAACATAGTGCGGAAAGCACTTCGTGCAGGTTACTATTGGCCAACCATGTTGCAGGATGCTCAGGATCTGGTCAGAAAATGTGAGAAGTGTCAGAAGCATGGTCCCCAGATCCATCTCCCAACAGAGGAATTAACAAATGTGCAATCATCTTGCCCATTCGATAAGTGGGGAATCGACATAGTAGAAAAGTACACAACTTCTCCAGGAAAGAAGACATTCCTGATCGTCGCAATTGATTATTTCACAAAATAGGTGGAAGCGGAGACAGTAGCAAAAATAAATGAAGATACTGTGATAAAATTTCTTTGGAAAAATATTTGCTGCAGGTATGGAGTGTCTTAGATATTTGTTTCTGATAATGGAACACAATTCATGGGAGCTAAAACAAAATGGTGTGAGATGATGAAAATCACGTAGAGGTGTGCGTCGGTCGCATACCCCCAAGCAAATGGCCAGGTAGAGATCACGAACAGGACCATCATGGATGGGATCAGGCCTTGGCTAGAAAAGGCTACAGGAAAATGGGCCAAAAAGTTAGACTCAGTCCTTTGGGCATATAGGACAAGCCCGAGAACTGCAATAGACGAAGCATCCTACAACCTTGTATATGGATCACCAACAGTAATACCGGCAGAAATCGGGTTGGAGTCCCACTGGGTTCTCCACAGCTTACTACGCGAAAACCTGGATATGGTTGAAGAGGAAAGGGAGCTAGCGCGTTGCCATGAAGAAAAGTAAAAAAGCTACCTCAAAGTTGCCTAGATAATAAGGTCAAGAAGCGCGAACTATGCAAGGGAGACTTGGAGATAAAAAGGTGAACGCATTAAAACCCACGGGAAAGTTGGATGCCAACTGGGAGGGCCCGTACATCGTATCCAAAATCCTGAAGGGAGGAGGATACGGCTACAGACCACAAGGGAAAGAAGCTAGATCCTAGAACATCCAAAATTTGAAGAAGTTATGCTTAGGAATGTAATGCATGAAGCATCATCCACTACGTATATATATAAAGAAGGGAAGGGCCGGCGACTTTCAGCGCGTCCCATTTTGATGAAAAATGAGAAACACAGATAGTACGTATGGCAAAAAAAAAATCCCAAATACAAAACTTCGCGCGGGTAAACCGTAAGAAGGTCCAGAATTGCTCTGGCACGAAGATAAACCAAAGTACTAAACTTGGCGCGGGTAAACCGTGAGAAAGTCCAGAATCGCTCTAGCACGAAGATAAGCCCTAGTCTTAACAAGGCACGAAGCCTTGGTCTTACCAAGCATTCAGCCCTGGTCTTAACCAGGCAAAAGGCCAGGTCTTAACCAGGCATAAAGCCTTGGTCTTAACCAGGCATGAAGCCTTAGCCTTAACCATGCAAAAGCCTTAGTCTTAACCAAACATTAAACCCTGGTCTTAACAGGCACGAAGCCTTGGTCTTAACCAAGCATTAAGCCCTGTTCTTAACCAGGCAGAAGCCCTGGTCTTAACCAGGCACGAAGTCTTGGTCTTAACCAAGCATTAAGCCCTCGTCTAAACTAGGCAGGTCCAAACTAAGCAAAGGCCCTTGTCTTAATCACGTACAAAGTCATGATCTTCACCAAGTGCGAAGTCAACAACTTGGAAAATAAAAAGAAACCCTACCTTGACCACTATTAGCTTCGGCCAAAAGTGGTTAAGTTTTTGGGGAGGGAGTAGGGTGGTATACCCACCACTACCGTTGTACGAAGCTTATTTTTTAATATTTTGAAACAAAAAGAGACGAACTCTAAAGAGCGAAGAGTAATACCTATGAAAAATAAGAAACTATAGGAAACAAAAAACATAAAGATGTACGAGACACGATCTGAAGTACTTGTGAAATGCACTTCATTTACAGTCCCAGAAAGGAATATTTTGGATTTCTCTACTCCCTGCGCATACAGGGCGACACCTACATCGGAACAGTGCCCCCTATTCCTTGATGCAAAAAGAAATTCAACAAAACAAAAACAACACAATCAAAGGCTCTAAGCCCTATTCTTCTTCCTTCTCCTCCTCTTTATCTCCTTCGGTTTCTTTCTGAGGGGCTGACGCATTCATCCTCTTGATTGGCAACATCACCCACACATCTGGCATAGAGGTTTCTTCAATGGCCCCCAGCTAAGGGGATGCTCCGTCAAAGTTTTGATAGGAAGCCCCGCGCTACCTAATTCGTACTCCAGCTTTTGGGCCGGAGTAAGACCGGAAGAGGAAGCTTCATGCACAAGCTTGCTGATAGCATTGAAAACTACTGATTGCCACTAAGGATAGTCAGTGCTTCCCGATTTATCCCCTTTGATGGTAGAAGGCTCCTTCACCGCCTCCATAGCTCCCCCATATTGAGCTTCAGGTTGAGACCTTGAGCCTTGGCCTGGGACTTGGGGGCAAGAATGTCGCTCTTCACAAAGTATGAAATGTGAGGGCACATATCCCTCAGACACTGGGTGCTGAGCTAGTACCTCTCAATCAGTCCCAGATGCAGTTTGCGAAGGAAATTCTGCCCCGGTACCAAAGGGAAGAGTTTCTCACAGCACTCCTTCACCCCCTGAACTCTGCCTCCCTTCGGTCATAATGGTGTATTAGGTCGGCCTGAGACTTCTCTGAAGAAGCCAGTTTTCCCTTCAACTCCTCCATTTCCTTCTGGAGGGCTTTGTTCACCAAGATAGCAAGATTTAGCTAGGTGACAGCAGTGACGACCTCGGCCTTTTTCTTCTTGAGAGCTTCATTTAGCTCATGGGCATGGGTGGCATGCTCCTCCATTTTCATGATGTAGCCAAACCCGGTCACCGCCTAGCAAGAAAAAAGAAAGAAAATTAGAATATGTGCGAAAGCAGATGGACCCTTACTTGAACCAGATTATTCGAAATGGCTTTGCGAATCTTTTGACTTTCCCCCTTCATGAGGGCCTTGTTGTCCTCTAGGGTAGGCAGATAGTTCAGGAAGATGCAAGTCTCCTCTTTGTTTAGCTCCAGAAGTGACTTGTGGGAGAACCACCGTGAAGATATCATTAGAGGCCTTGCGGATCTCCTTGCCTTTGCCTTTGTTATAGGACTTGTGCCTCTTAGAGGAGGCCTCAATAGAGACATCCGACCTCAAGGCCCTCTTGCCGCAATTTGCCTCTTGGGTCCGGATCTCGGAGGCTATCATGGTGCGACTCCCACCCAAAGTTCGTGTAGGAGGGGCTTGGGCCTCCACCGTGGAGGATGCAAGTTCGGAAGATGGTTCCGCACCGCCCTTGGCATGTGACGTATCCTCAGGAGTGGAGAGGTTCTTCCCCAAGCACTCCACCTCCAGATCATCATCATCCTCAAGCTTTCAAGTCAATTTCTGAAACACAAGGAAGACAAACTGGTTAACTTGGGAAATAAAGACATAACATAAAAGGAGAACTAAAAGAAGAAGAGTGTAAGGTAAATACCTACCCTAGGAGGGAGGTCAATCTTGGTCTGAAGAAACCCGAAGTGGGAGGAAACCTCTTGCTTCCTATATAGGTTGGCAACCCTAAAATGTTTTTTCTTTCGCACCTAGGCATTGAGCCTCTTTAGTACCCCACGATTTAGAGGAGAAATAGAATCCTCGTCAGGTTCAGTATACCGCGGCTCACTATAGAGCCATCGGTCATGAGGGAAAGGCCAGGTGCCTGGAGTGGGGGTAACAAAAAAATACATATGTTTCCACTTCTTCTCTATACTAGGAGGTCTCCCTAGAAAACAACATAGGCTATTCTTCTTAGCTGCAAAATAGAAAAAAATATTCTTCTGTTTCATTTCGTAGTAGATCTGAAATAGTTCGGCGTCGGGCTTTCCTCGGTTCCCTTTCACTAAAACGTAAAAGGCAACGACAATTTAGATAGAGAGGGGTTGATCTAGTTTAAAGGGACATTGGAGGCATTAGCAAGAACACCTATATACTCGTAAATGGGGAGGTGTACTCCTGCCTCCACATGGGCTTTCCAAATGACTAAAGTGAGGGAGTTAGATGATTGTGCCGCTCATCCTCATCAGGGATCTCTATCACGAAGTCGGAAGTGGAAAACATTTTCCTTTCCAAAGTCCTTGTATGGTTGAAGGAGGAAGGAACGGCTATATCGTTCAATCTATACCTCTCGCTAGGAGGCATTGCGTTCTTTACATGACCAGTGATCACCCTAGATGAAGATGCCTCGGGATTTGGGTGAACTACAAGGGTCCTACCATGCATCGCAAAGACTGGAGCCTGAGACGTGCTCTCGACGACCATAATCACGGAAGACGAGGTTGGGACTCTCGAGGAGCAAACTAAGGCTAAGGTATCCCTTCCCGGAGCAGGTGAAGTTCCTATGGTCCTATCGCTATCACTAGAAGAGGATTTCTCTCAGGAAAATCACGAAGACTAGAGGAGGAGGCTTCACCCTCTCCCCTAATAGACCAACCACTAGAAAGAGAAATAAAGGAGGATCTAGACATGATTATGAAAGAAAGAGAGGGTCGGGAAATGTTACCTTAGGAAAGATTCTGGCCTAGATTATGATGAAAAGTTAAATCGAAAGAGAGGAAACGTCTGTTGCTAGAGCTTGATCGGAAATTCCACCGAAAACTCTAAAAGATTTGCTCTTAGGAAATCAAAATGTCTAGGAAAAAGTATGAAATGACTAGAAATGGGCATATTTATAGGGGAATAAAGGTTGACAGTTCTCAGAGAGTATACCTACTCTGAGCATGAAGAGCACTTCTTGCTCGCAGTATTTTTGGGGGGACATGTGGTGCCATAAAGGGTCACACCTTCCTGAAGCGGAAACCATGCTAAATAGCGAGGAGCCAACTAGTAGCGCGACAGGAAAGTGAGTCACAATAAGGGAATGACTGTGTCATCCTCTCACCTCGAAGCACGAACTGACCTATTCTCACTCCTGGGAATTGGGGCATGGGCACAAAGCGCGAAGCCTAAGACAGGCACATAACGCGCACTAGACCCTTAGAGGAGCACGTGAAATGATTGTAGAGCGTGCCCTCGACAGGAAAGCGCATGAATGACAGTTGGTATACTGAAAGTCGTATTTCTCCTGCCAAAAAGTATGGGGACCACTGACATATCCCTATATAAAAGTGCAGGTCTAGGAATGCTGATTAGGATTAGGGCGTATGTGGCACATGTAAAAAGACATCCTTACCCTTCAACCCTAGTATGGTAAGTATGTAAAGCTTTCTATTTCTTCTTCAGTAAGGTATGACACATTATTCTTACTATTCCATTACAAAGCTGAGACACTTCATCTCAACTTTTCGATCGTTGACTTGAGCATTGGAGGCTCTTCACTGAAATCCCCTTCCGGTATTGGTTTTTGCAGGTCTTGACCAAGGCAATTCATACACTCGAAGAACAAGATATTGATCTCACCGAGGACTATTTTAGGTACCTTTTATTATATTTTTGTGAGTGTCTGAACTGTTTTCATTATGGCACTACAATACTATTAAGAGGATGAATTGAATCTGTGTAGCTACGCAAATACAAAAAGGTTCTTGATTTTTTTTAACTACATATTAACTACTTTAGAAAAGGAAAACAAAACTACAATGTACTTTTAAGGAAGGCGTCTATAAGATATGTCCTATAACATGAAAGGTGTAAGATATTTTGAATTTATTTTAAAATTTAATGTGTCATTTTTTCTTTTTTATAATCCAAATTTGATGACATATAGTCACATGCAAATTCCCATTTTTTTTCTCTTCTTACTATATAATAAAATGGAACCTTTAAAATAAAAAATTAGACCATTTTCTCGATCATTTCACCTTCTAAATATAGTAGATTTGAATCATAATTAGCATAATAAGATATCTGTATATAAATTGTAAAATCTTTCCAAAATTAGTTTCAAATTTAAATTTTGTTAGCAATTTGCTATATACAAAAAATTATAGGTGACAACTTTTAATTGATTCACTTTATAATATCAATAAATAAATTCAAAAAGCAAACAATTTAAAAAAAAAAAAAACACATAGTTTCTGGTTCTTTTTCCATTTTTAATGTAGAATATAGCAAATTCATGTTTTTCACTACTGTCATTGCATATTTTAAAATAAGTTATATTAAGAAAATGCAATTTTTTGTCGATTATTTAGGTTAGATTTATTTATGTATATGAGTTGAATTATATGATTGAGTCTAAGATATAAATTAACATAAAATAAATAGTAAGATTTTTTTAATAAATACTTATTTTTTTATCTTTTTTAAATATGAGATAATTAGTTTATATTTTTAAAACTTTATTTATATTTTATGAACAAATTCAGAAAAGAATCTTTCATACAATATTACAATTGTTCAAAAATACTAAAAACAAACTATTTATCGATTTCTAGATTCATGGATAAAATATTTGATTTTTTTATAAAGAATAAAAAGAAAAAAAAAACACAGGAACACATGTGCCACGCTAGGAATAAATAATTTAGAGATCTGCTTTATTTTTTTGTATCTCACTTTCAAATGTTATGATTTTTTCAATATCTTAAAGATACTAATAACTTTTTTCATTTTTAATTCTTTTCTTTTATTTGCAATAGATAATAAACAAACCTCGTATCTTAATATTTAATCTGATACTAAT
The DNA here is from genome assembly GCA_958295605.1 of Ajuga chamaepitys. Classification (NCBI taxonomy): domain Eukaryota; kingdom Viridiplantae; phylum Streptophyta; class Magnoliopsida; order Lamiales; family Lamiaceae; genus Ajuga; species Ajuga chamaepitys. The sequence continues at coordinate 20,584,610 of OY282498.1, read as the reverse complement.
ATTCAATATTCTGATATAATATATTAAATATAAAATAAATAATTGTTAGTTGTTTGTTTATTGTGTTTAGATTTGAAAATTTATTATGAGTTGAATTATTTATATTGGACATGAGTTGCAAATAAAATAAAATAAATCTTTTTAGTAATGTAATTAAGAGTTATTAGATAGTTTAATATATTTTTATTTAACAAAAAATAAGTTATTTAATTAGATTATTCGATTAGTTAATTTTAATTTTTCTTACAAATTAATATATTTTAAATTATACATCGATGGAATATTCTAGTTGTCATGAAAATTGGACACAAATAAAGTGTGATGATAATTACCTGAAAGAATCCCCAGTCTGTGCAAGCTTGATGGAGTTTTGGTAATTCCTGTGATGGAACATCGCAAAGCTTGGCCATGTCAATTATGGGGATCTGTGCCGACTCATCCATCAGAACATTGTCGTTGTGGAGGTGAGGCAGCTGGATGTATCTGGTAGGGATACCGTGTTTCAAGCCTGCAGCTAGTTCTTGTACGTTGGCGACCGGAAGAGACCCTCCGACTTCTCTCGTGCTAATCACGTGACCACTCTTCGCTGCCATTGTTTATAACTCTCTACTTTGGATATGTACTAATACTATATATGTTTTCATTGTTCCATTTCGTAGGTGCCTTTGGGACGGCAGGAAAAGAAGAATCTTTCGAATGTCTAAACAGACAAGAGGGAAATGTGTATTGTGCATATCACGTCACTTGTTTTCTTGCATTGGGATAAATATACTTTCTAACAAGGTCATTTTGATTTAAACCACATTAAACTACTTGCTTATATATAGGTTGTTTCCTTTGGATTTTATTGGACCAAAATTTTTGAAATATTTTAATTCCCATTGTGGATAATTTTCTTTCTTTCTTTTCAATGATTGGGGGGTCCTTACTCTTCTTACAGGTATAGTTTCAATGTTTTTTAATATTGACTATTATCTATTTGTTAATCCTCTAAGCTCCTTTAAAATAAACCTCAAAATATCTTGATCTTCTTTTTTAGACTCTAACTTATTCTACAATCACTACAACATAAATGGCTTTAAGTAACATTTTGTTTGTAACACGTTCAAAATTTTAACTTTTATATAACACTTTGATAACACTTAAAAATATGTAACATTTGCATGTAACACTTTTGTAAAATGTCTCGGCCTAAAATCATATTATACGGAGATGGAGAGTTGACCACATAAAAATCGACAAAGATAGTTTTTATTGCCGGATAAGTACCAAGCGAAGCGGGAAGGTTGATGATTCCTTCAGGTTGGACCTCACCCTGAGTGAAGGTCTGTAACGGCCCGGGGGCTGGTTGGAGTTGTTCGCGAGGTATGCCCATTTTCTGGAAACAATTAGTGAATATGACACTAACTGCAGTCCTATTGTCAACGAAGAGTCGCTTGATTGTAACATTGGCCACGGCCATATCAATTACGATGGCGTCAGTGTGTGGGGTGAGCTCGGGGACGGGATCCTCCTCAGTGAAGCTCACGGTCTCAGATTTGTGGAAGTGCTTGTGGCGTGGCTCCTCGGGAGGAGGCCTACGCGCTTTGGCCTTCAGGACACTTCGGGAAGTCCCTGTTGGAATGGCCCCATAGATTACATTGATAACGTGATTGGGCGGATTGTCCCTAGGTCCTCCATGAGGTGGTGGAGGTGGCAGCAACTGAGGCTGTTGACGATTACCCTGGTCTTGCCGGGCATAGTTGTTGTACCCCGGCCTGTTATTCTGCCACTGAGGCCTGTTTTGTCGTGGACCTCGGTCGTTGTAACCTCCACGACCTTGTTGTGAGCCTCCATTTTGGTTTGACCGAGATCTGTCCTCGGTCCGAACAACATATTGCCGCAGAACACCCCTCTTCAAACAATCCTCAATTTCTTTTCCCAGTTCGCGGCATTCTTCGGTCTCGTGTCCGTGATCGTGATGGTACGCACACCACCTATCGCGGTTACGTTTGTCTGCCGGGGCAGTCATCCGTGGGCACGGACGCAGATCATTCTTGTGAACAGACAATATTTCTGTCCTTGATTTCGTAAGCGGAGTGAATTGAGGAACATCTCCGTGGGTTTCCAACCGTCCCTTGCTGAGGCGGCTGAAGGCAGTGGGCCGAGTACTGGTCCCGGCTTGCGTTTTATCTGGTTATCTTTTGGTAGCATGCTTCTCGCGTTTGTGATTGGTTTGCTCCTCAGCTTTGGCGAACCTGCTTACGATATCGAAGAGAGCCCGGGTTGTGGCAGGGGGGTGTCGCTCAGTGTAGAGTGGCCCGGGTCGAAGGCCATTCATGAAGGCATTGATTATAACATCATCAGATCGGCTGCCGACTTTGAGACTTTCGGCGGTAAAGCGATCAAGAAACTGGGTAACAGTCTCCCCATCTCGTTGTTCCAGATTCATGAGATCAGCCAAAGTGGCCATGAGTTTTGCTCGCGTATGGAAACGCGCCCAAAACTGCTCGGTGAGATCCCGAAAGGAGGTAACACTGCGTCAGGGCAAAGAATCGAACCAAAGTTTGGCCTCATCTTGAAGATACTCAGGAAACACTTTGCACAAGTGGTGAGGTGTACAGTTGCGGTTAAACATAGCGTACTTAAAGGCGTTTAGAAAATTACTTGGATCTCCGGTGCCGTTGTAGACGGACACGGGAGGGAGCTTGAACCCTTCGGGAAGTGGAGTAGCAAGAATCTCCTCGGAGAACGGGGTAATAATTTCCCCGTCAGCATCGAGGCCCAACACCCTATCAAGCTCGGCGGCAAACTGGACTTGTCCGTGTTCCAAAGGATCAAGTACACGGGACTTGTTCAATTTGAAGTTGATCACGACTTGGCACAGATGATCCTTTCGTTTTCTCCCGCTCTTTGTCTCTTGTAAAACGCAAATGAGAGTAATGAAGTTTACTTTACAAGCCTTCTTTATATATACTCATGCATCAACGACTCAGATCTAGCCTTTTCAAATTCAGTGTCTCAGATTCGCTCGTGGAAGCACGCGCGTTACATTTACCAAGGCGCGTGGGGGACACGCTGATTGGACTTTTCAAACGCGTCACTTCACATCCCTTCTCCTAATGATGGCGCCGCCAATCACATCGACCTCACCCTTCCCCAGGAAGTTTTGGGATTCACTCCGATGACCCCTTCACCTCGGGCATATTTTAGCTCGGCCTCACCAGGCCTCATGACCCCGGGGGTGCTTCGATTCGATACAGTTCGGCGCCCGTTGAGTCCTTCACTATGGAGTAACCCCGTGTGTATTTCGGCTCGATCCGGTTTTATACTCGTGGCTCCTCTACGCCGGGTATACTTCAGCTCGGCTCCGGTCGTTCCCATGACCCCGGGGGTATTATAGATCGGTCCAATTCGGACCCCGGTGAGTTCTCCACTCGCATCCACTCGGTCCCAGTTGGCAACCCCACCCCGGGGGTACTTCAGTTCGATACAGCTGACCTACATCACCGCTCATTATACCGTGCCATACTTTTAACCGAAGCTCCTACCTCGCTCCGGCTGGTGGGGGGGCATCTAATAGGTATGACCCAGTGACTCCGGGTCGAGCCAACCCGCTCGCTGGGTCCACTGGGCCCAGAAGGGAGAGCCCAACACAGCCAAGTCGGCCCAGTCATGCGAGCCCGTGAGCCCAACACAGCTGAGCCCAGTGACCGCACATTTGGATATTGAGATCCCCATGATCTCCTCCCAACTTCCATGCAGATTTGGTGGGCGCAATTATAGGGATTCAGTTAGGGTTTTGTTTATGATAACATAAATAGTAGAATGATAGACGGATTGAGGGTTGGCACTTTGTACTCTAAAACTACAACGTGTAAGATTGAAAGATATATAGTGAAAAACACCTCGGTAGGTGATTGCCTCTGCCCGTGGATGTAGATCTCCGGATCAAACCACGTATATCTTGTGTTCTTTGATTTTCTTGCGTTAGATAGTGTCGTTGATCAGGTTTTACTCCGAATTCCTTTGATAAACGGATTGTGCTTTATCAGTAGAGTAATATTGTATAAGGGTAAGGTAACACTTATTATTCTAAGACTATGTTTTAGGTAAACTCTTGTGATTTCAATTCTCATATAATTCCCAATTATCGATTATTTTAATTGGATATTTTACTCTTTTTTAAGGTATGTAAGCTCCTACATAGGGTCTTAACTTGATTTAGAGAAATATCGCTTTTCTCCCATATTACAGGAATTGATTTTTTGATTCATCTATCACTTAGGACTTAAAATCTCCAATATGTCAATCTAATCCCATTTCTTGGGAGACTAACATATCTTCCTTTAAGCAGTAACTTGAATGTATGGTTACAAGCGAATTCTATAAAAGATAAGTGTGTTTGTCAGCTTCCTCTGATGTCTAATATGCATGCTCTCAACAGTTCTCCTGGTGTTTAAACGGTTGTTTCGGACTTACCATCTACTTGGAGAAGACAAGCTCCAATTCCCCATTGCATTTTGCAGGCTCTTCTTTTGGAGTACAAACATAGGTCTCGGTTAAACAAATATGAGTATTGGCACTGTATATTATCTGATAATTTTATGTGCATATATTCCATATTTTATATTCATATTCCTTGATTCTTAGATGATTATTATTCGTTATTCATCTTAATTGATTATCTTTTGATGTAGGAGAATAATAATTGGACCTAAAGCAAATTAAGCTTAAAATGATGTTTGAGCTAAATCGTGAAGATATGGGACAAGTGGACTAAAGAGAAGATATGAGATGGACTTTGATTTATTAAAGAATCCAATTAAATGGAAGAAGACCATGGAGAACTTTATTTAATGAGAATTATTATTTCCTTTCCGTAATTATCTAGATATTATTTAGATATTTCTTTTAAGAGATAAGATTTGATTTAGATTTGATTTGGAGTAGGAAAATATCATTATTAGCGTGGAAATAAAGTGAGAGACGCGTGCAATGCGGGATCAAGTATTCCAATATGCGTTCTCTTTCTCCTCCTCCCTAGTATTCTCACACGACTTTTGCAATTATTCTCCATATTCTTTTCTTCTTCCTTCAACAACAATTGCTAGACTATTTTCAATGAAGAATATCAATTCCGACATGCGTGGCTAATGTTATTTTTCTGATTCAAGGGCTATAATTTCAATTATGTTATTGTGAGGCTATGTTATTTTATTGTTCTTGTTTAATTCAAGTATTTATGGAATCAAACATATTTATATAGAAACTAGTATAACACCCGTGCGATGAACGGTCTAAAGATATTTTTTTAATACATGTATGTATAAATTAGTTGTATAATGATTGATGCAACATAGTTCGTTAAAATCCATAAATTATAAATTAGAAAAATAAGTGAATAATGTAAAAATATTAACTTTTTTGCATTACATAACAATAACACAATGAACTGGATCCATATTACATATTAAACATCATACACACATAAATTTGATTATAGTTCAAATGAATATATTGCAGACATTTAATGAATGAATGAACTATTATAGATTTCAGAAGAGCTACATCTAAACACCATCTACGGCGTTATTATAATTTTTTTCTTCTTAATCACAAATAAGCACCCCAGTCTCTTCCTTCATGTTTGTGACCCTAGAAGTTGCAACATAAACATGAATGTGACTATATATTGGTTATTTGAGAAACCGATCAACATAAAAAAGCAATCAACTTAGACTTCTATCAATCACCATGGAATAAAAATGATCTTTCCCTTAAAATTCTATAGCACGAACTCTTACCTTTGCAATGACTAATATTTTGTTTTTGCATAAACCAGTAGAAAAATCTATATATATTCAAAAGCTCAAGATGAATACAGTCCTTCAAAATCAATTCATGATAATGGTTGTGCCAGAATATTCAAATTTGTTCAAGAATTCTAATGTGTGGACTTCAACCATCAAAACACCATGTGAAGGGCCTTAAAAGAACTATCAAAGTTACAATATATCCTCGTATCATTGAAAATTTTCAAAGATCAAGTGTTCACTTATGCTCCCAACCTATCAAGAGGAAACACAAAATAGCACTTTGTTGCAAATAGTTCGGAACATGTGATATATTAAAAAACTTTAGATAAGTACTACGCACAATAGTTTCCATAAAATCATCATATTTTAATAAAGATCCTCATGGATTTCAACTTGAGGACATCCATAATACCATACCGCCACATATATTATAAGCTGCTTGCAACAACCATCTGAAAGTTCCATAAGCTCATCGGTTTAAAAACATCCTCTAGAGTTCATAAGTATCATGTCATCAACCTAAGAGCTGTACATTGATCTCATATTTAAGAGAATAAAAAAATGCACGAACTACATCTTGTCTACTACCTTTGGGATTACTATCAATATTTGTTGGAAATTCCTCCAGAATTACTGTTTTCAACTGAAAGGAATAGTTTATTATGTGGTTCCTTCGACTACATAATGTCATGTTAAGATGTGTTAAGTGCCTCAATACAATATGTATGCATAATCCAAAATTATGAGTTTGGACTCAACAATAATTCTGCAAATTTTGTTCCTTGATAAATATTGCTTGGAGAAAAATAAATTTTATTTTGTGATTCACTTTTTTGTTTCGTTTTATATCTTGATGTCGAATGGCCAAAGTAATTAACACAAACAATTTTAAGTTCTGAAGATATTTAAATGTTTTCTAGATACATAAGATATATATGTATGTATGTATACTCCAAAAAGGAGTGCTAGAATACTACGATACCAATACATACATTGGAAAACATAGCTTGTAATTTACTGCAAAAAAGTTAGAAAAATTAACTATGCTTTCTGTTCATATAGATAATCGTTTGTATAATATAATTATTTTCAACAGTTTGATGAAAATTTGTAACGACCCGATTTTCATAAAATAATTTAAAGTAGTTTTAAATAGCAATAATCAATATCAAGACGTTTTATATAATAATAAAACAATTTTTAATCAGGGCATTAGATGAACCAAATAAAATGCATCTAAATTTATTTGCGAACACAATTATCTTCAATAATGGATTATTTAATATCATACATTGACATGCTTATAATATAATTAACTAACAATACATAATATAATACTGATCGTATGGAAAAAGACCCATACGAGTGCACTTACATTGACCGTATGGAAAGAGACTCATACGAGTGTACTTTAATTTATCCTATTAAGTATAAGTGTTTGTGTGTGTGAATGTACAAGCATACCTAATGTACAAGCCTATATAAAATGCAAATCAATTCCTACTTAATCAGATTCTAATAACATTCACAACCAAAATAACTTCACAAACTTTAACTAAATTTCATAAGTACCACAATCGAAGAAAGAACTTGAATATTTAAATAAAATGTATATATATATATATATATATATATATATATATATATTGTTTCCAACTAATAATTAGCAAAATCTAACTTTTAAGAAAATAATGTCTCAGACTAACTTGCAAATAAAATACCAAAAATAGGAAAAATTCAATTTATATTTGGAGCATACGCTTTCACCGTACCCCCATCTCCTCTACGTCCAGCCCCTTTACCTGAAATATTAAAAGTAGTGGGGGTGAGCTACATCCAACTCGTGCTTGTCAAAACTAATTACACCCTTGATAGTATAACATGTAATAACAATTAGAAACATGACATAAAACTTGAGGGTAAGTAATAAATACTTACATGACTTATAACTTGAGGGTGGGTAACGAGTATCCACATAACTTATAACTTAGGGGCATACAACAAAGTAGCATGCAAAACTTGAGGGATTGAACTAATCAATCACACTTAGGGGTGCAACGCACAAATCATATAATAAAAGTTAAACATGTACACATATCATACAAACATAATTAATAATGACAAACAAGTAAGAACCCCCACCTTAGAAAAGAAATTCTGATAAAACCTTGAAAATCTTACGTAAATGATTAACCACCGTGTTCTTGATCAGAAAACCCGGTTGTTGCTCGAGAAAAATATAAGAACGGCTGACTCCGTTTTCTTTCTTTTCAGCGTGTATTTATAGTTAGGGATTAATAGGTCTCCTAGGGTTTCATATCTTATTAGATAAGGCTATATTCTGACATGATGAGGATTAGGGGATCAATATCTAAGTGTATATCTTAAAAGATTAGGAATGCTAATTCTTGTATATATCGGGATCTAATGAAGAAACACTGTAATCTACAACACTTTACGGATATGTAACAAGAAAATAAATTTAATAAGTAATAATTATTAAATGAAAATATGATGCATGTTTTGGGCTTGATAAAATGAATGATTTATGATGCAAGTATGTACTTGAGCTTGAAAAATTCGGATGGACTTACTTAACAACTAGTCGGGCCTTATGCTACCACTAGGTGATTTGAGACTAAACCTCATAATTGGCAAAACTAAATAATATTTTTTTTAAATATATAATATAGTTGTAAATAAATAATATGCAGAAAAATGTGAGGTGTTACAAAATTTAATATGATTTCTTTAGAAAAAATATTTAGAATTAGATCTTAATTCATTAAATCTAGTGAATAAAGATAATTAATATGGTTATTAGATCAAATTGGCCAATACAAAATAATTTGAAACTTTTTACAGTCTTCGTAATTAGAGGCGCGGACTAATCGATTTCAATCGGAAAAAACTGATCTAATCGAAGTGAAAATGGCAATTCGGTTCGTTTGTAAACTATTCGGTTCAGATTCAATTTTCGTTTCCTAAAATTTTATTTATATCGGTTTGGTTTTCATATTCTCAAAATTTAACCGAATTTTTAACTTTGAACTAAAAAAAAAAAAAAAAATCTAGTTATATATTTTGTTTTGTGTCAAATAAACTATAATAAGATTATTATATGACAAATATTGGTTTAAATAGTAGAATTACGATATTATCAATAAAATATCTTCGAATTGAAAAATTGCAGACAAAGACTCCAAAGAAAATCAAAAGTGAATAAAAAAGGTGTTAATTACATAAAATTTTCATGAACTTTTAGTCAATTATCATTTACAAATTCACACCTCTATAAATCTTCAATTTAATGCATCCGATAAAGATTTGAGCTCCAATACTAATGTGGACCCCGAAAATAGAATTTTGACCCGCCCATTTACATACATGTGAGTGTACGAATTTTTTTAGACATTGTATGATTTCTTTTAACCCCTTAAAAATTGAAAAAGATATTATTTTATCATTAAACATAATCAATAAAAGTTATAATTTTCACTAAATTAGGTGTTTATAAATATATATATATATATATATATATATATATATATATACACGTTTTTAGTTAGGATAGCCTGACTTTTAATAATCTCGTATATGTTGAATTATCAAATTATAAATAATTCAAATGCGTTGGAACACTACATTTTTGTTTTGCAGATATATAGACTATTTTTTTTCAAGTTAATTTGAAAATTTCATTGGTGTCACATATGGTAGAGATAGTATGGAAGATCATTCGTGATCAAACCTTCCATATTTGGAAGATTTTTAATTGTTGATTGTTTCTAATTATTTAGTATTTTGCAAACTATATTAGAACATTAAGCCTATATCTCTTTCTGGCTATTTTCTTTATAATTTATCTTTTGAAAATTTTGTACACACACTGAAGATTTCGGCAAGAAAATAATTGTTGCTATCAGAAAATAAAAACAGAAGTTAGACAATAATAAAATATGGCTAAAAAGATTAGTTGAGTTGTATTATCCCATGCTTATTGTTTTTTGGCAATATACATCTTGAAGTCCTTAAAGTATTGATGTTTGTTTTAAATAGTCCTTAAAGTATCATTTTGTTTTAATTGGTCCTTAAAGTTCTAGTTTTTTTATTCAATTGGTCCCCTGAAGTATTTTTTATTTTAATTAGTCCCTTATGTTTTGGAATTATTTCAATTAGTCCTTAAACTATTACAAAAATATATTTAAGGTCCCTAGAAGAAAAAAAATACATAAAATATGTGAAATCACCGATTTAATTCAAAATGATATTGTAGCATATCTTTTATTAAATAAATGTTTTGTAATTTATCATTATGATGCTTTCCCCCTGAAACGAAGGTGAATTATACTAAAATATCGATTTGAATAAAACTCCAAGATTATATTTTTTCAAGAATTTCATCCAAACTTTGAGAAAATACTTTGTGCTACTTTATTTTAGTTAGAAACGTGCTAATTTGATCCAGATATTTTGAACTCTAACTATATTGAATTTAAAGTAAAATTGAACATTATCAACGAAATAACTTTAATTTTTTTAAATATTGTAAAGACCTTCAAACATAAAATTTCAAAGTCCTTTCGTTAATAATGTTCAGTTTTACATTAAATTCAAGATAGATAGAGTTCAAAATATCTCAACTAAATTATCACTAAAATTAAAGTACCACAAAATATTTCTCAAAGTTTGGATAAAATTATTGAGAAATTATAATCTCGAACTTTTGTTCAAATCCTATTATAGTATAATTCACCTCGTTTGATGGTAAACGTATCATAAACAAATAACACAATATTTATTTAATAAAAGATATGTTATAATATTATTTTGAATTAAATCGACGATTTCACATATTTTATGTATCTTTTTTTCTTTTAGGGGGCCTTAAGATAGAATTTCGTAATAGTTTAAGGATCAATTGAAATAATTGTAAAACATAAGGGACCAATTGAAACAAAAAATACTTCAGGGACTAATTGATTTAAAAATTTATAACTTCAAGGACCAATTAAAACAAAATGATACTTTAAGGACCATTTAAAACAAACATTAATACTTTAAGGACCTTAAGATGTATAATGCCTTGTTTTTTTCTGACAAGAGTATTAAGGTAATTTTATTTATGTTTGCAGGATATGATAATTTGTAACCGTAGATACTATAAACACTGGTAGTAGTAAGAACAGGGGATATATCTAAAAGCACATAAGATAAGATCTTCTATATTCAACTATATTTTTAATATTTTTTAGTGATGATTATGTTCCCAAAATGTTCTATGTTTTAGGACCTCTAACTTAAACAAAAAATAGAAAATTTGAATATTTGTATAACTAAAATTTGATAGAAATTTTGAAAAGCATAAAATTGCTTTTGTATGATAAAAGTATTTGATGGCACCTTATGGATCATTGTTTATTTGAAGCTTGTCATCTAGCTAGAACTGTGGACTCCGTAGGCTTCGTAGGGTTTACAACTGCTGCTGCAATGGAAATTCGTAAGCTTTAAAACAAATGTTGTTATATGATTTTCAAAAATCTTCTTGGCGTAAATCCCTCCAGTGAATGAAGTTTGGTAATCTTGAGGGATATCGGCTAGGTCGAATATCCATCTTCTTGTTTGATCGGTTATGACTCTCTATTTGAGAAGCGATTTATGACAAAATTTGCAATTTATTTCACTCTTGATTTTACGGTAACTATGTTTATCAATACAATTTAATGATTTATAATGATGATTTGGTAGGTCAAATTGAAACTAATCTACATTCTTTATGTGTCATATGCAGAAGATATGGAAGGATCAAAGACTTGCCATACTTTTATCCCGTCGTTATTAAAAGTAGGAAAAGCTGTAAAAGTTGCCCATCAGGTATCCCATGAGATCATCTGTTACATCTTATGTTTTACTAAATGCACTGACACATGTATGGTATGATGTCACAAATTAATATGTGTTACGTAGTTAATTGAATGTAATAGGGGATTAAACACCTACTGTAACAAAGAATCCGAATTGACCAAGTATAGGGGGTGACACATTTATAATCGTTATGATTTAGGGTGACAATTGTTGCCCATTAAGTAACCAAATCGTGCAATTGTTGTCCAAAACTCGCCGGAATTCACTAAAAGTCATGTGCCCGGCGAGTTTAAGTTTTCTGGCGATTGACGCCTACACACCTTCAAAATATACTCCCTCCGTTTCATAAAAAATGTCATTTTAGACACTCTGAAAAATTTCACAATAAGTGTCACTTTACCAAAAAAACTACAATTCTTCCAATATTATCTTAAACAACCTACTTAATTTAGTTAATTATTTCCTTATTTCACAAAACATACCAATTAAATACCAATCCTTAATTTCTCCAAAAATAACTAAAATGACATTTTTTATGAAACGGAGGGAGCACTATATTTTAATTTTTTGAATCCACGTATATGTGACCTTATAGTTAGATATGTTTTAGATTTATATTTCTAAATATTGTGTAATAAAATATGTAAACGTAAATCATGCCAAAAAAAAAAAAAATATAGCAACTAACTGAAAATTAGCAAACAAATATCTTAAATAAGGAAATTAATGAAAAACAGTCTGCGCATCCATTGTATATTGATGAATTCCTACACTCTGAAACTGATTTGCACAATATCCGGATATTTTAAATGGAGAAAGTAATCCTACCATAAAATTGAGGTTCTTTATTAATTGCTTGATAAACGAATGAGAAATAGCATCATGACGCAGACAACAAATCGTGAAATTTAAATGCATAATTGGACCAAAAGTGCTACTGACTAATTTAGAAATATAAATTGTGCGGGAAAATGCTACACTTTCTAAAAATAGACGGTTCTACTTTTATATTAAGTAAGATTGTTTCTAATGTTGAATTGACAACTCGATTATTATTCAATTTCTTACTGCTATTCATGAGTTCTTGATCCGTAATTGGTATGAACAGTTGAACCCTAGTAGCAATAAGTTAAATTAATTATGGTATCATAATTAGTTTAACCTAATTGAATCCATAAGCCAATTGCTTATACTTGCAGCTATCTCGGCTATGAGTAATTAGGTTTAACCGTTTTCATAAATCTCTATGATGCGATTAACGTAGTATGGAACACTATCGTGTCCAACTCATTAATGATAAGTGTTGATCGGTTGCTGGGATTGGTCAATTAATTTAGGGAAGCACAAGATTTATTATGGCTATCCTAATAAATCTTTGATTAAACTATTTGAATTGCTAGAAAATATATTTGTGAGACTATGATCAATAATATATATAATTGAATGTCAATACCATTGGATCAAAGTTTGATTCATCTTTATATTTGAATTATTCTATTTGCATATTTTAGTTTATCTTAGGATCTTAGTTTAGTTGGATTAAACTAATCCAAAACTCCCCTTTGTTTGTTTATTTTATATCAAAAGAAAATTAATCTTTGTTCCCCGTGGATTCGACCCTACTCACCATTATACTCGTTATTTTAAAATTAGGTTATATAATTTGGTGGCTTGACACTCACCAGGTTTTGAAGTTGTTGCCGGGGAATGGTGCAAAGTGGTTTATTTCTTTAATTTATTTTAGTATATCTTTTAGTTAATTATTTCATCTCTCCCTATTTTCCTCGTTTCTTGTTTCTGCCTTGTTCATATATAAAATGGATGTGTATGCACATTATTTTGGAACTATGCATGGTACCATTCCACATGAGAATTCTTTACAACGTATCAGGATTTGTGGAATATGCTCGATTCGTGGATATTTTACAAGAATTCGTCCCTACAATGATAGATATAACCCGGGATGGACGAATTCAATTATCAAAATATAGAAGCACAACAAGGATTTCCTTGATATAATTATGAGAGACAACTAGCTTCTACTCAACATTTCGATTATGGTCTGTCATTATACAAAATGGTGAAAGCTCTAGCAACGAATACCCAACAGTTTCAAACAAATGCCCAAGAGTTTCAACAGGAAACAAGAGCCAACATCCAGATCCTCGAGAACCAAATTAGCCAACTGGCTACTTCTATTAGTAAATTGGAAGCTCAAAGTTCAGAGAGGCTAACATCATAAATTGAAGTTAGTCCGATGGAGAATATTGGTGCAATTATGCTCCAAACCAAAAAGGAGATACGGTGTACACATGCTTTCCTTGAGGAAACTACTAAACATCAAATTGAGAAAGAGGAGGGTGAAGTGAAAGAAAAGTCACATGATCGACCAAAGATAAAATCTTCACTCTTTTTTTCGTTTATTACCAATGTGGTTGTTCCTACAATTTCCTAGTAGACTAGAAAAATCCAAGAAGAATTAGTACAAAGAAGAAGTTTTTAGAATCTTTCAAGAGGTGCAAATCATGATTCCACCTTTAGAAGAGACCAAACAAATTAAAAGATATCCAGATATTTCGAGGGTACTATACACGAGAATAAAGAACAAGGAAACTGAAGGACAGACTAAAAATATGAAGGTTCCAAGTAGCTTTTTTGTTCGGAAGATAGAGGATGGTGTCCTCATTGATACATATTTCGTGGAAATTCTTGACGATTGTGAAGCATGTGCTCGTTTTGACCTGAATGAGATACTAACGGATGCTCGAGGAATTGCTCAGCCATAGTGATGGATGAAGAACGTCGAGCATAACAATGCAAAAAAATTGCGCTATTGGGAGGCAACCCAAATTTTTATTTCGTTTTTTGTTTCTATTCAAAATTTTAAGGTTTATTTTTAGTTCATTTGGTTGTAGTAGAATAATAGGTTCCGGGACTATTTTTTGTTAGGTGTGATCACACCATATCATTAGTTGAGTTCCCTTCAAATAGCCTAATTTTCATAGGGGGCTATAGACTAGTCGCATTTTAGCGTGGTCACGCTAAAATTGGACTAGTGTAGTTTTGAGTCAGTATTGAATTAGGCGTGGTCACGCCCAATTTAACATAGTCTTTTGCATAATAAGTTTTCTAGCCATATTTTTCAATTATTTTTTGGTTACTAAACTAATAATAACTAAAAATTTGAAAAATAAAAATAAAAAATTAAGCCGTAAATTCTAATGATTTTCTTCCTTCTTCTTTGCAACCTTGTTGTCAAGAAGTATGAAAATGAATTGTATGTCAAAGGGTGGACTTTTGTTGTGAACATAAAAGGGCGGCGGGAAAGTTAGAAAGGATGTTATAGCTATGTGAAAAACAAAAAGAAAAAGAGCGAAAAAAATTTGACAAAAAAAAAAGTGAAAAATAAACATTGCCACAATGAAAAAAAGGGGTGGAAAAAATTGTGAAGTTGTCAATGTTTTATGATATTCTCTTCATGTCAAAAATAAAAATTTGACATATTATTGCTACTTGAGAGTTGTTACCTATGGTCTATTTGCATGGTGATTTCTTGGTTGTGATTTGAAGATTTTTAAGGATATATTTGAGATTATCAAGCGGTAGTGGTAGGAATGGTCTTGTGATCTCAATGAAAGTGAAGGTACGTTTTTCTTTAGAGGTGACGTGAATGTGATTTTTCATATTTCCTTGACTTGCTAGTCTTTATTTTTCCTTTTATCCTACCTTTATCCAAGGCCCCATTACAACCTAGTAAAAAGACCCTTTGATTGATGTATGAACTCATACTTTTATTGGTGGAGATTTGATATATTAGCAAGCATATGGTAATGGCGTATATTGTTTTGATATTGAGAGATTACACATACATACCCTTATCATACACTTAAAGAGCGAAATGAGTATATCGTTGGTGATGTGTTGTTTTTTGTGACACTTGAGCTTATTGAAGTTGTTAAGTATTAATGAGGCTTATTGATTTTATTGAACAAAATCGAAATCATGATTACTAACTCTTGATTAAAAAGTCGTCTGCTTGATTCTTCATTGCATGGTAGCTTGAGTTGTCAAAATATATGAGTGAGGAGATAGTGGTGGTATAAGAGAAGTTTACAATTTGTCACTAGTCCGAATCTGTTCTAATGCATGCTTGAGGACAAGAATGGTTTAGGTGTGGAGGAATTTGATGTGTATATATTATTCCATATTTTATATTCATATTTCTTTAATTTTGAATGATTATTATTGATCTTAATTGATTATCTTTTGATGTAGGAGAATAAGAATTGGACTTGACGCAGAATTTGGACTTAATATGGTGTTTTGTGCTAAATTGTGAAGATATGGGTCATGTAGACTGAAGAGGAGATAGGAGATGAGCTTTAATTTATTAAAGAGTCCAATTAAATGGAAGAAGCACATGAAGAGATTTATTTAATTATAATTATTATTTTCTTATGCAATTTCTAGATGTTTTTTCTTAGAGATTATATTTGGTTTAGATTTGATTAGGAGTAGGAAAATATCAAAACTAGCGTGAAAATAAAGTGAGAGACGCGTGTATCAGGATCAAGTATTTCAATAGGCGCTCTCTCTCTCTCTCTCTCTCGCAACTTTTGCAATTATTTTCCCTATTCTTTTCTTCTTCCTTCAACAACAATTGCTAGACTATTATTAATGAAGAATATCAATTCCGGCATGTGTGGCCAATGTTATTTTTCTGATTCAAGTGCTATAATTTCAATTATGTTATTGTGAAGCTATGTTATTTTATTGTTCTTGTTTAATTCAAGTATTTATGGATTCAAGCATATTTTTAAAGAAATTGTTTATGATATTGAACTGACAACTGAAAACTGCTATTCATGAGTTATTGATCTGTAATTGTCATAAATGATTGAACTCTGGTAGCAATAGGTTAAATTAATCGTGTTATCATAATTAGTTTAACCTAATTGAATTTATAAGCTAATTATATATAGTTGCAACTATCTCGGCTTTGAGTAATTAGGTTTAATCGTTTTCATAAATATTTGTGTTGTGATTAACGTGGTATGGTCCGCCATCGTGCCCAACTCCGTAATGATAATTATTGACCAGTTGCTGGGATTGGACAATTAATTTAGGAAAGCGCAAGATTTATAATGGCTATCATAATAAATCTCTAGTTAAACTATCTATATTTATATAAAAGTAAAATGGGGGTTACTTTTGTAATTTTAACTTTCCCTCCTAATTTTTACTCCCAAATTTGGTAAGTTATTGTAACTTTAGTAAGTTTTTAATTTTATTTAAATTTTTTTAAATACTAATAACTTTTTTATTTTTAATCCGATTTTTATGTAAGATGGTCTTTTCATGAGCTTTAATTTGACATCCATATCACATATATTATAATGAGTTGAAAAGAAATATTATTTTCTTTGCTAATTATATGTATTAAATACTATTGTTTATTGGCTTGCAAACTAGAATAGTTACACAGGATTTTTTGTAATTCTAAAATTTTGGATCATAATTGGTACTACCTCCGTTTTTATTAAATGTAGTTTTAGGTTTTGTCAATTATTTTTAAATAGGTGTCTTTTTTTCCTTTTTTTATACTAATCTTTTCATTACTATCCGTGTCATTTTCTAATTTCTATTAGATTAATTATTTTTTTATAAGATATAGTTTTATGTTTTGTCAATTATTTTTAAATAGATGTTTGTTTAGCGTTTTTTCTAATTTTCTCCAATATTATCCGTAACATTATCTCTAAAAAAACTCTAATTTTCTAATTTACCATATCCAGTATCATATATAAACGGGAAGAAAGATAATATAAAGAAAATATGATGATAAATTGCAAAATTCCACTAGAAGGTTTCAGAAAATCTATTCGAGGCCTGAATTTTAGGAGTTTTCAATTCAGGCCCTGAATTTTGAGTTTTTTCTTATTAGAGGTCTGGATTTTGAATTTTATTCTCACTCTTACGTCTTGAAAAATATGACACATTATCTGATATATGGAGTGTTCATTATATATATATATATAATTTCAATATACTCTGTATTGGAACTTTCAATCTACTTTGTACTGAATCTTTCGTACATCGAATAAAATATCCTACTTTTGAATACGTAATCCTGAATTGAGAATCTGGCATGCTACTTGAGAAAAACTCAAAGTTCAGGCCTTGAATTGAGAACTTTCAATATTCAGGCCCCTAACCACTTTTCCAAAATTTAAGCCTAAACTGAAATTTTACTAGGATAAATTTAAGGGATATGTGGGGAGATAGGAAATTCAGTTGAGTATATGCCATTTCCCCTGTATTTTGATTCTCTAATCCAAAATTAAAATTGCATATAAAAAACAACGGATGTAGTATGTTATTGGCACATTTAGTAAAATTCAAACTTTATTTTAATCTTTTAAACCGCAAATAACTTTTTCATTTCGAATCTATTTTTAATTATGTAAAATATATCAAATTAAAGCTCTTTTGAAGATCTTTAATTTGATATTCATATTTTCTAGGAAAATTTGATATTCATATCACATATATTATAATTAGATATTTCATTTGGAAATTTTATGTCGTTGGTTCGTTGATTATTTGAATAAAATTTGAGCGGTTAAGGTGGTTTGTACTGCAACCTAGGACCAAATACAACTAAAATTAGGTAAATAGTTCTCTAATAAAAAAGTAATTATCTTTATTATTTTATTAAAAGTAAAACTAATTATTATTTAATTTGACCGAAAGTTTTCTTTATTTATGTGTCGAAATAAAATTTATTATTCAAATGATTAAGCATGTAATTTCTAAAATTTAAAATAAAAGTTTAAAAGTATAATTTAATAATCTGCTTATTAAATAATTATATTTGCACCTATTAATTTGTAGTTTGTTATAATAACAATTTTGTTTGGTTAATCTCAGGACTACGACTTCCACACATATTTATATATTTATATATGAAAATTCATACTGAAAATTTTTTTATTACTTATTCATTTTTCATAGTTTATATTTATTATGTTATGTTTATTAAAAAAATTACACTTTGCAACCTAAACTATGAGATTTTATACGTGTAATCTATTTATTTTTTAAATAAAATTAATCTGCTTGGTCTTTATAATTTTTTTGTAGATTTTGCAACCTAAACATTACTCTGTCGCATTAATTAACTATGTCTATTTTTCACATTTTTCAACCTAATTAGTTAATTTATTTAAATTAATAAATTTGTATCTTTAAATAAAATATAATATCTATAATGAAAATATATAATTTATTTGAATAAACTTCAACATATATGAAATTCTTAAGATATATTGAAAAACTCATATATTTTATTTTGTTATTCCAACTATTGAATGATCTTTGAATTTATTTTGTTAGTATCAAGAATCATTTAAACCTGAAACATATTTAATTATATATTAAATCTATAAAATTAGTATCCTCTTTTTAAAAGAGGAAGTTAAGTAGGTATATTCAAAATTTTAAAATTATTTAGATAACTTAAAATATCTAAATAAAATGAAAAACTAAAAAATAAACACTTCTTTACATATAATATTATTCAGTTTATTCTGTTTAATATATTTTGATGGGTTCTATGATATTTAGATATTTGTGTTTATTTGAATATTCTTTATCACTTAAGCTATTTGTGGGTGCCCACACATATCAATATGTATACAGGCACACTAAATATATGTTTGAGTTCAATATTAAGATAATATTAATGTTTGTTTGACTATTCATTATCACTCACAACAATTTGATGTTCTTAAATATATATTTTTTTTGTTCGAATATTCTTTTCTTTATGTTAATCCATCAGAGAATACATTTATAAAACGTCCGTTATATTAAATCCATATATCATGTGAACACAAACAGATAATTAAATTACTTATAACTTTTATATGTTTTATCAAAACTATTGAAGTATTTATTTTAGTTTAGAATGCAACAACTCCATTTTTTAATATTAGATTATATAATATTTAATTTAATCAAATTATTATTTTTTAAATAAATTTCCGTGCATCGCACGGGAGTGTTACTAGTTGGGTAAAAAATTAAAATCCACCCCAAGTTTAGGTTATTTAGCAATTTATTATATTATGATTTAAAGTTCGTCATTTACCATACCAAATTCACAGATTTTGACAACTCGATATAATTGACTAGACACATCACCATATGTATTCTTTTATATTTTCAGTTTTTTCTTATTTTATATTCTAAAAATATAAAATTATTCATAAAAATATAAAAAATAATTTAATAAAGGAAAAAATAAATTTAAAAAAAAACACCCACCTTCACACCACCCACCGCCCCATCTTACCCTTTCACCCCTACCCCCACCCTATCCCCACCACCCCCATCTCACCCATCCACCCTACCCTCATCCCACCATCGAATTATTTTTTTTAATTTTAATTTTAATTTTCAATTTTCATTTAATATCACCCCTTCCCCCTCCGGGTCAATTCGTAAAAATATAAAAAATAATTTCATAAAGGAAAAATTAAATTTAAAAAAAAAAACACCCACCTTCACACCACCCCACCGCCCCATCTTACCCTTTCACCCCTACCCCCACCCCCACCACCCCCATCTCACCCATCCACCCCTACCCTCATCCCACCATCGGGTTAATTTTTTTAATTTTAATCAATGTTGTCAAAATCTCGAGTTAACTCTTACGATTCTACGAGTTTACGAGTTATTTCTCCCTAAACGAGTTAACTCGTGATAAAATCGAGATCTAATGAAATCGGAGTAAACTCTCGAGTTTGCTAATGCGATTTTACGAGTTTACAATTTTACGATTTTGTATTCGAGTTTAAGAATTTTTATAACATATTACCTTTTATTCTATTTTAACCAATTAAAAAAACATACAATACGAATTGTAGAATTTATACCAACTTAAAATTGAGATTTTAAGACTTCTATAACAAATTATATACAAAGAGAGCCAATTTTGCTGAAATCTTTTTTTTCTTTTCCTAACAATCAAGTTCTAAATTAAAATATAAGCTTCATTAATTTTTTTTTTTTTTTTTTTTTTTTTTTTTTTTTTTTTTTATGTAGTACTTAACTTCACTAAGGTTATTTTCTAGTTTTATCTTCAAATTAAAGTATTCATAATTATAATTTAGGAATGTCGTACTAAATGTATATATGAACCATGATGTCTAAAACATTTCTTCATATTATATATTTTTTTCTAAAACATTTCTTCATATTATATATTTTTTTTCTCTTTGATGAATTGTGTAAATAATATATGTATTTTTTATATGCGATATCTATTTAGAACTTGTTGTAATTAAAATATATATATAATATATATGTGGTAATTTTGTGTAGATAGTAGAATCTTACGATTTTACGATTCGATTTCACGATCCGATTTTACAGACACTCCACCGATTTTACTTAAAATCGTGAGTTTGACAACCTTGATTTTAATTTTAATTTTCAGTTTTCATTTAATACCACCTCTTCCTCCTCCAGGTCAATTTTTTTTTAAGTTATTTTTTTCTTTAATGCCTTTACCACCCATAACCCACCACCGCCACCCTTTCACGGTTCAATTTTCTTTTTTCTCTTGTTTTTTCCTATATTTTTAGTTTTTTAAGTGATTTCGCACACGCAACCCATACCCCTACAAAATAGAACTACAAAAAAACTGAAAATTTTAGCCTGAGGAAGTGGGGTTTGAGGACGGTTAAAAAGAGCTGAAAAAACTTTAGGCCGAGGAGATGGGGGTGTTTAAATCTTATTTTCTCTTTTATTCAATTTTTTTTTTAATTTCATAAATTATCTTATATTTTTTAGATTATATAAAATAAGAAAAAAATTGAAAATATTAAAAATTAACAGGCATATGCCTATCACGTGACATTTCCATCAATTTTTTAACAGTTGGGGAAAAGAACTACTGATGGGCCAAAATGGCCTATAACAAAGCCAAAATCGATTTTTCCCACATAAATTATAAGGGAAACGAGTGTCTTTTCGCATACTCTTATACTATTTTGCTATGCCCACAAGGCACGTTTATGCATTCTGGCGAGAATGGTGCGTGTAAGGGAGAATTTTACTGAGATATTAAATTCGTGGAGTTAATATGCTAAACAATAAAGTTTAAAATATAATCCAACATAATCCTTCTAAAACATACTGAGTTGCCAAAATCAATGAGATTTTTATGGTAAATGGTGAACTTTAAAACATAATACAATAAGCTATTAAATGACCTATACTTGAGGCAGGTTTTAATTTTTCACCCTAAACTATTTGAATTGCAAGAAAATATATTTGTGAGACTAATTTAATTATTCTATTTGCATGTTTTAGTTTATCTTAGGATCTTAGTTTAGTTGTATAAAATCAATCCAAACGACCCCCCCCCCCTCCTCCCCTCCCCCCCTTTATTTTTTTTTATTTTATATCAAAAAAAATTAATCACCGTTCCCCGTGGATTCGACCATACTCAACATTATACTCGTTATTTTGAAAGTAGGTTATTTAATTTGGTGGTTTGACATCCATCACAATGCCATTGATATACAATTTGTGCTAATTCATCCATAATATGTCCTCCCTACGAGTATAAAAATGGGTCGTCTTAGTAAGAAGATCTATTATAACCCAAACACCATCTTGGTTCTTTGACATCTCAGGTAAACATGCATTAAATTCAAAATAACGTGTTTTTATTTCCATTAAGGTATTTGCGACGACAACATTCCAGATGGTCATTGATGCACTATTTTAGCCCATTAGCACGTGAAGCATTTGTTGTTGAATTGCGCGATAATCCTCTTCATTCCTCTCCATCAGAAGTTCTGCTTTAAGTCATGGTATTGTTGGAACCGACGAATCTCCGGAACCGTGCAATCGGAATCGAGGTCCAAGCCGAAGACAATAACTTGTAGCGGAAAATAAATCTTTATACCTTTCGCCGAAGATGGAACGAACGAAGACGATTTGCAGCCTCGACCTCTCGATCTTCTGCCGTATTCCTTGCCTTTCACTTGGACGTCGTGTGGGCGACAATCCTCCAAGAGCTCACAGCCGTCTCCCACTCTCTTAAGATTAGTGAAAATCCTAGTTGTGGTGGCTGATGTAAAATAAGGCTTATATAGGCTACAGCAGGGACCTAGAGGAGGAATTAGGGTTGGGCCTCCTAATGGGCTTAGGTGTCCTAGGTTCGGCCCAAACACACCACTTAAGTCCATCAATAATAACTGAGTCCACTAAGGAGTTATTATTGAACTACCGCCCCTAATCCCATATTTTAATATGGGCTCATTCTTATTATGTGTACGTTTATCTCCCTGTGTTTAAGATATCGAATGTCCGTTGATGAAATGAGTCACTGACAACTCAATTAATTAACATATAATTCCAAGAGTAGTACCACTCAACTTTATTATCATGCCGGATTAAATCCACCTGCAGGGTTTACATGATAATCCTTATGAGCTCCTCAAGGGGACATCATCATCCTAAATTATTAGGACACAGTTTCCTTCTATAATCAACGGCACACCATATAAATAGCATTATTTCCCAATTCACCGAGCCTATTGATTTAACGAATAAATCTCACCCATTGGTAAATTAAAGAAATAAATACTAAGTACATGTGCCCGTCATTATATAGGGATGAAGAGGACGTACATCCCTAATAACAGAGGTCTTGTTCTTTTATATAGTCAGTACAAATTGAACAACCTCAAATGGTCCTGCTCAATGCACACAAAGTATATTAGTGCAATTTTATAGTTAAGATAAACTAATACCAAATTACACTACAACCGTTCCAATGGTTTGTCCAAGTCCATCTTGGTTGTGAGCTACATTTTATAATTTACAAGGAACTGATAGCATGATCTTCTGTGTGGCACCACACACCATGTTATCTACAATATAAATTAATTGGACAATTGCATTAACATATTTATGACAAATATAAAATGCAAACATTTGACCAAAATGATTCTCATTTCAAAATAGACGTTCATACAAAAGCTAGGCTTTTAGTATACATCCTAACAGGTATATCCTAGTCTCTTATGGATGTACAATGGACATACTCTTGATCATCTCTTTAGAAGTATGGTTTGGTATTTCATCATTTTTAGGTACTTATTGCCTCCCTTCGTATGATAAGGTTCCATCTACGGTTAGTTCGAAACCCTTGACCATTCCCCACTCACACTTTTTTTATCTTCTCGAGGAGTTTTTCGTCTTTTTGTGCTTCCTTGATCCTCTCATACTGGGTTGCCTAAAGGTTAACTTTGCAATTAAAATATTGTGAAATGTGGTTCCATGAATTAGGTTTAGCTTGGAAATTTTACAATCAATTGTGTTTTTCAGTTAACATCATTGTTAACTGCCCTTAATTCTTTTATATAAGAGCAGAAGCTACTATACTAGTCTTACTCGAATGACAGTGGTCAGTACAATCGTAGCCCTTCACAAACATCAACCACTTTCTTTGACGCATGTTAAATTTCTTCTTAATGAAGAAATACTTTGACCTCTCATGATCTGTATAGATCTCTTACCTCCTAATCTACAGGTAACGTCATCAAAAATGTATATTGGCTTCCCAACCTATGCATCTAGTTCAACTGTCTGTTTTGCTCTTTCTTCCTTCTTCGTTGTCTACATGGCTTGTGCTTCCATTTTAGCTTCCTTTCTTATTTCCTCATCTTTTTTGAATCATTCTCTCTGCCTATTGATTCACTCCCCCAGGCTGATGGCATTTCAATGATCTTTGAAGTTGGAGAATGTGTTGCTTGGGAACTTCCCCGACTGATGTGTGCTACCAACTGTTGTTGCAATTTCCCGACTTATAATTTGATTTGTGGCTCGTGTAGAATGTCAGTGACCAAAATTCTCATAATAGAGCTAATGTGGTTATGCCTCATCGAATCGGAAGCAACCCACATATACAAGTTATAGCTGAGAATGTAGTAAAAATATATTATGTATTTTACTTGTGATTCTGATTAATTACCGTATGATATTTTTTTTCTCGTTTAATATTTCAAGGGGTGATCTCAATGTGGGTGAATTTTTTTTACGAGACTCTACAAAAAGGACGAAAGTTTGTTATGGAAGAAGAAAAAGATATATATATATATATATATATATATATATATATATGCTTAACCTTTTGTCCTTGATTTGCTTAAATATGTAGTTTACCTTTCTTTTTTTGCATTTGATGAGTGTTGCACCTATAGGTTGAGCTTGTGGAGATGTGTCACTCTGATCCACCATTAGCAAAGCTTTAGACTGTTGAAAAAAGTCTTTGGACAATAATGACATAGCTATGTCATTGGTTTTGGAGGTGGAATGAAACGAAAAGATTTTAATGATGCTCAGTCAACTTATGTAAAAGACCTTGAGGCTAAGCTCCTTGACAAGGAAGAAGAAATTCGCATCTTAAGACACACATGGATGCAATTGATGGTAGAGCCCGCCAACTTGAGAATAGCAACGAACCCATGTCTGATGCACCTTCAATATCTATGACCTTGCCAATATTCTTGAACATATACCATTTGTGCTTATTAATTATTAATGGATGAAATGGTTGACTTGGATTTTGTTTATTTAATTTTTATAATTCTAAGATTGTCACTTTGTTTGATTTCTAATTGATCTAGTATAGTTATGCTGATTTTTTTACTAGTATAAGTTGTTTTATATTGAGAGAAAGTATAATTGACTGGTATAAGTTGTTTTATATTGAGAGGAAGTATTGGTATAATTTTGCTGATTTTACTAATTCGTTGATTTGTTGACCGGTATAAGTCGTATAAATATAGTAGGAAGTATTGTTCTTGCAACTTCTATGAATCTTGCAGATATTAACTTGAGTACTAAATGTTTTGTGAGGGTGCTAAGTTTTGACTATATATTGCTCACAAATAGGAAATAGCACTCTTGTCCAATATTGATGCAAAAATTATTAGTAATAGAACTTTGTAAATGCTCTGAACTATTCAAATGGCAGGAAGAAGACTATTCGTAGCTTAGTATTTATTTAGTATTTTGTTGGATTATATATTTTTTTAGCTAGCACATATCCTTTTACTTTTGTGGAAAATCAGAAAATTAACTTGATATAAAAAGATATATATCACTTACACAAGAGTGTCAAAATCCATGTCCTAAGTTTTACTTATTTTTTTCCTTCAATATCTTCTAACAATATTATTATTTACTATTCACATTAAATCTTTATGATATTTTTTTTTTCTTGCAGGTTGCTCATAGATCAAACAATTATATAGCTTATCTTAGGGGAACAATCATGTGAACCACATCCATATACTTAAATACTTTTTTGTTTAAGGGGTAGATCTAGCCGAAACCATGCTTCAAATAATCGGTAGTTATATGTATCTTGAATGCATGAGTCCATGTAGATGAGCTTCTGTATGAAATATTTTGTTATTCCAAATGTTTTGATGATCAATGGTTTACCGGTAATTAGATCACTTTATGTTGGTACCAAGTGGAAGAGGTTTAGAGAGGGGGTGGCTAAACCTCTAACTCGATTTTTTCCTTTGTTAAATATTTTGAGCACAAGGTTGTTATGTACTTGCAAGAAACTTGTTCTTGCAGCAACAGACTAAGCTTAAGCAACTTACAGTAAGAAATGCTCAAGGGAGTTTTACGTGCAGCGGAATATGCTTAAACGTTTTCTTAGAAATCTATGTAGTAGATTAGTAGTATGCCACCAACAATAATAAAAGCAGTATAAAAGTAGACACAATATGAAAAAATTCAATAAGAAGTTTACACACAAAAAAACTTAGCTACTTCGAAGTCTAAGTCTAAGTTACCTCCTCACAATAGTTTTTGCCTAACCTCGAAAGGTTACTCCTCTATTGTACACACATTCCTCATAACACAAGTCAACTTTAAATCCCTGCTTCAAACAAGGACTCCTCGGTTTAAACACCTTTTGTGAGATTGGTTTAATGAAAGTTTTTCTTCAACTTCTAGTAGTTGTCACTAAACTTGAATACAATTGAGATGTGGGAAAGCTTTCTGGTTTGAGAATAATTAGGACCGAAGTAAAGCTCGAGAGCTAGCTTGACTTGAGAGTTGTTGGAGCTTGGATCTTCTCTTGTGTGCTTGCTGCTTGCTATCTTGCTCTTGTATACTTTGCATAAACACTGGTATGATTATCAGAGTGTATGTTTTGAAGCTTTGAGTAAGAATGTTGAGTGCTTGAGTTCGATAGCCTTTTCTTTGTCCTTCATCTTCTTCTATTTATAGCAGTTGGGATTCATTCTCGTTGAAGAGAGAGAAATAATCTCGTTAACATTTAATGTTCCTCGTACGACAGAGAGCTGTTTGTCCTTTCTGGCAGGGAGTTGGTCAGAGTGGATGCGGATTGGTGCTAGGATCCAGTGTTGCTTTTGTTTTTTGTCAGATGACGTGTCCCAACGCTATTGGACAATCGGTATAAGATTTTAAACTTATCTTCACTAGCTATATTTTTTAGTTCGAATACCTTGACTTTTGACCTTGACTTTGACACTGTGGACATGACTTCTACTTGCTTGTTGGTTGTACCTTCCTTTCTACAAGCAATGTTAGATACTGGATGGGCATAAGCAACCGTGTTGCATGCTCACTGCAGTCTCTGTTCTTTGTTGCAATAGTGGACTTGTTGCTTCAAGTAACCTTGGGGATCTTGTTGCCTACTTGCTGCAACTTCTGCTCAGTAGAACTAGCCCTATCTATTATAAAGATTTACATAATTTATGTAGGCACTAGTTCCTACCTTACAGGAGGTTTGACCATCATCATAAAAGTACATATAATGAGGGACTGGTGACATTTAATGATGGAATTTGTCATCATATACATGAGTTTTTAATGAAGGTATTGCGTTGTCATTTAACATAACACAACAATAATGGCATGTTCTCATAACCATCATTACTAGTTGTTAACTAGGAGTCCTATTATGACGGGGTCATGGGGGTAAATTCCGGTCACTAATTACCAAATTCCTCCTCATTCTAACTTGATCTTCTTGTGGTGTAGGGTAACGATGGCATCTTGTCTTAGTTTGATGGCGACTTGATAAAGGTTTGTTAAAATAACGTCATCAGGTAGCACATGATATTAGCATTATATGTCTCGAGGAAATTCTAGAAGTATATATGTTACTCTCATGTGAATGAATGTGATATGATATAATAAAATGTGCACGTGGCAACCGTATGTGATATTTTTTATCTCATCCGATAAGATTGACAAGTGTTGAGGAAAGTAATAAGGATTAAAATATGACTCCTCTAAATCCTTCAATATAAATAGTATCATGGTGATACAATTGTTGTTGGCTAACATAGCAATATTTCTCCTCTAAGAGAACATCGTTTTTCTACCATCTCTCAGAAAGAGTTTTACCATGTGAAATCGAGAAGACATTAGTTGTCTGGTAGACTAAGGACAAACGTAGAAGGAGAAATATATCAATATGTAATCAGAATCAAGGTGACCACGATATTTCTATAAATGCTTCCGCTCCAATTTTTAACATAAACATATGCATATGTTTATCCTAAACACCTCATTCGTTATTTTCATTACAATTGATGAAAGAATTTATTCTTGGCGTTTTGTAAACACTTGATAGAGATCTTCGCCATGTTGCCCCTCACAAGCCTTTTTAAATTGTGAATGAAACTTCTGTATACTATATTACTATATATTAGTTGCTGAAACTGCTACCCACATTTCAGACATCTCTATTCTATGGTTTGTGTTATAGGACTAAAACCATTACGAAACACCTCAATTTGAACATCTTTTAAAAAAGTTTATAAACTCTTAACATCTTATAAAATGTTTTAGTATGTTGTATATGTTGTATTGAACACTTCTTTAATTGTTTTATTATGTCAGCTTCTATTCTGTTAGACCCTGACTGGTTGCTTTAGTTGTTCTGCATTGATTTAGTTCTTTAATATGTGTACCAACTTTTATTCTATTCTATTGGACCTTGACTGATCCTGCATCTTCAAATTAGTATGATATCATCCGTTTTGCACTTGTAAGGATTCAACACTCAAATCCTACTCGAACTTGTTCGGCCAGAGATTGAAGAACAATGGCCGAGAACTGAGAAGAAATTCAGACGAACCAGAAAACCGAAAACAGAAAGAACACGAACAGGAAAGAAAACAATCACACACAAAGAATTTTACGTGGTTCGAACAATTGTTCTACGTCCACGGAGGATCAGCACACCTCAATCCACTATCAATTTCTCAAGAATACAAGAATCTCTCCAGAATTACATAATCCCACAGTCAAGAACCCTAAACTGAATAACCGTAATTCTTAGCTCACAATTCTCTCTTGATACTGATTAAGCTAGAGGGAAAACTGTAAATTGAGTATTTATACATCATATAACACTGCTCTGAATTGAAAAGTTAGCTCAAATAACCCGGGAAACGCAGTTATCAGCTCAACTGCCTCACAACGGTTTCAAAACCGTTGTCTAAATCTGTTCACCTGCAACTGCTTCATAACCACCCTGAACCGGTGGTTATGACTTCGGCTTTCTTCCAAAACCTGTTACTCCGGTCCGGTTCTTCAGCTGATATGTCCGGTTCCTGAACCACTCCAGCATTTCCAACAGAATTGGTTACACATTGATGCAATTGACTCATTCTTCACAAATCTCCACCTCAATAAATCAAAGTGTGCATCCTATCCTCAATTTCCACCATGTATTACTTCAGAAACATGACTCAAGCTTGACTAAGCTTGAGCAATGAACAAACTTTGTTCCAGGAACTGATTTTGTAAGGAAATCAGCAGCATTCTCCTTTGTATGTACCTTTTCCACCACCACTGTTCCAGCTTCAACAATATCTCTTACAAAGTGCATCTTCACATCTATATGCTTTGATCTTTCATGAAAAACATGGTGTTTCACCAGATGTAATGTGCTTTGATTATCACACAACACTGTAACACACTTCTGTGTTACACCAAAATCTTTCAGAATTCCTTTTAGCCAGATAGCTTCTTTGCAAGCATCTGTTACTGCAATATACTCTGCTTCTGTTGTGGATACTGCCACTACTGGTTGATGTATTGACCTCCAAGATACTGCTGTTCCATATAATGTGAATACATACCCTGAAATAGACTTTCTGGTATCTATATTTCCAGCGAAATCCGCATCCACAAATCCCATCAAGGGTTCATTTCCAGAGTTTGTCTTCACATATTTCAAACCTAAGTTGACTGTTCCTTTTAGATACCTCAGAATCTGCTTCAGTGCTTCCCAGTGCTCTCTTCCTGGATTTGCCATGAACCTACTCACTAAAGATACTGCAAATGCTAAATCTGGCTGGCTACAAATCATACCATACATGAGACTCCCTACTCCACTTGCATAAGGTATACTTTGCATGTATTTCTCTTCAGCAGGTGTTTTTGGGCTTTGATCTCTTGATAGCTTGGTTTGTTGCCCCACTGGAATTACCAATGGTTTTGATTTATGCATATTGAACCTCTCTAGCACCTTTTGTAGATAATCCCTCTGAGATAAGCACAACACTCCAGCTTCTCTGTCTCTGATAATATCCATTCCTAGCATTTTCTTTGCATTTCCCAGGTCTTTCATTTCAAATTCAGTACTCAACTTTCCCTTTAGCTGTTGAATCTTCAGCTTACTCTTGCTGGCAATTAACATATCATCTACATATAACAAGAGGTATATCTGATCTGTCTTTGCATTCTTCTCAAAATACACACAGTTGTCATATAAACTTCTAACAAATCCTGTATTTATCATGAATTCATTGAACCTTTTGTTCCATTGCCTTGGGCTTTGTTTCAACCCATACAAAGACTTTTTCAAGTGACATACTTTGTCTTCTTCTCCAGGTTTTTCAAAACCTTCAGGTTGCTTCATGTAAATATCTTCCATTAGCTCTCCATGTAGGAAAGCTGTCTTGACATCTAGTTGTTGAAGTTCAAGATTTTCTTGTGTGACTTTTGCCAGCAAGATTCTGATGGAAGTGTGCTTGACTACTGGTGAGAATACTTCATGGAAATCAATCCCTTCCCTCTGTGTGAATCCTCTTGCTACCAGCCTGGCTTTATATCTGATTTTTTCACCATTTACCATTTCCAGTTTCTTCTTAAAGATCCATTTGGAGCTTATAAGTTTCTGACCACTTGGCTTCTTTACCAGATCCCAAGTGTGGTTTCTCTTCAGAGAATTCATCTCTTCCAGCATGGCATTGATCCATTGTTTCTTTTCTACTCCTTTGATAGCTTCTGTGTAATTCTGTGGTTCTGTGTACTCAAGAGCTTCTGCAGCATTCAAAGCATAATATACCATGTCAGCTTGTCCATACCTTCTTGGTGGATGGACTTCTCTCCTGACTCTATCTCTTGCTAAGCTGTAGTTTCTTAGACTGTTTTGCTCAGTTTGGTCTTCTTCACTGTCTGAGGAACTACTAGATTCTCCAGGATCTACTGGTTGTAATTCTTGTTGAGTCCTTACCCCTGATACCTCCACCTCAACTGGTGAGTTATCCTCTTGATTGACTCCTTCAGTTTCTGACTGATCTCCAGTTGAGAGATATCCCATGACTCCTTCATTGAACTTCACATCCCTGCTAATGATCAATTTCTTGTGTCCTTGTTCAACACACCACAACTTGTAACCCTTTGTTCCTTCTGGATAGCCAAGGAAAACACACCTTAATGCTCTAGGGTCCAGTTTATCCTGTTTTATGTGAGTGAATGCCAAGCACTCAAATACTCTGAGCTCTGAATAGTTTGGCATCCTCCCATACCAGATTTCATCTAGAGTCTTGAAATCCAACGATGATGAGGGAGTTTTGTTTATGAGATAGCAGGCTGTGTTTACTGTTTCTCCCCAGAAACTTTTGGGAAGCTTTGCATCTATCATCATGCACCTAACCTTTTCCAGGATGGTCCTGTTTAACCTCTCAGCAATGCCATTCTGTTGGGGATTCAATGGTACTGTTCTATGCCTCACAATTCCCCTTTCTTTGCAAAATTCTGTGAATTCATTTGACAGATACTCAAGTCCATTGTCAGTTCTCAGATATTTGAGCTTTCTTCCTCTGTGGTTTTCTACTTGTGTGCACCATTCCTTGAACTTTGAGAATGCTTCACTCTTTTGCTTTAAGATATATACCCAAACCTTTCTGCTGTAATCATCAATTATGGTTATAAAGTACTTTCCACCACTTAAGGTTTCTGTTCTGGCAGGCCCCCATACATCAGAATGGGCATAATCTAGGATTTCCTTGGTAGTGTGAGCAGCAGTCCCATAGGTTAGTTTCTTTGATTTTCCCATTGCACATTGGTCACAGAATTCCAAGCTGTTTGAATTCAAATTTCCAATTACTCCTCTCTTTGCCAGCTCCTTCATTCCTTTGATTCCAATATGACCCATTCTTTTGTGCCATATCATTGCTTCTGTTTTAC
This sequence comes from Ajuga chamaepitys, assembly GCA_958295605.1. Classification (NCBI taxonomy): domain Eukaryota; kingdom Viridiplantae; phylum Streptophyta; class Magnoliopsida; order Lamiales; family Lamiaceae; genus Ajuga; species Ajuga chamaepitys. Next base: position 20,552,388 of record OY282498.1, on the reverse strand, counting down.
TTAGTGTGACATCTGTAGATCCAATGACAGATTCTCCAATCAAGATGAACAAACCATTCCGTTTCACTCCTTTCATTACTACTTTATTGTTCTTAGTAATATGAATATATCCATTCACAGTACTAAATTCACAACCAGATTCATTTAGGGAACCAAGTGATATTAGATTCCTCTTGAGTGATGGTACATACCTCACGTTTGAGATAATTCTTGGGACTCCATCATGCATTTGAATCTTTACAGAGCCCACTCCTTTTACCTTGCATGACTGGTCATTCCCCAGAAGGACAATTCCCCCATCAGTTTTGGTCAATTGTTGAAACAGATGCTCATGAGGACACATGTGAAATGAGCATCCTGTATCCAAGACCCATTCCTTGGTTATTCTTCCTTCTGATACATTCAGCACCTCTGCCAGATCATCTGCTTGCTCTACCACAGCAGCATCTGCTTCCTTTTTCTCAGATTTATTTTTCCTGGAAGGACAGTTCTTCTTGAGGTGCCCTGTTTGTTTACAGGAGTAACATCTCCTCTTCTCCACCCAATCTGATGATTTCTTGAAATCATTTTCACCAGTCTTATTTTCTTTCTGGCCTTGATTTTGATTCTTCTTCTTTTGAAATTGCTTCTTGAATTTCACATTTAAACCTTTAGCAGCAGGGTTGAATTTCTGATCACTTTGAAGTTGTAATCCTTTGGTTTTCAAAGAAGTGACTATCACATCATAGCTTAATTTTTCTTGTCTACCAAACATTAGAGTATCTCTAAAACTTCCCAGAGACTTAGGTAGAGAATTTAATAACATGAGAGATTTACCATCCTCTTCCAAATTAACACCGAGGTCTTCAAGATCATCAATCAAATGGTTGAAATCATCCAGTTGATCAATCAACGTTTTCTCCTCAATCATCTTAAAAGATAACAATTTCTGTTTGAGGAAAAGTTTGTTGGTTACCGTTTTTGATTGATACAGCTCCTCCAGTTTTGACCATGCCTCCAAGGCAGATTTGCATCTTGAGATTTCTCTTAGTGGTTTATCTCCCAGACACAAAATGATAGAGCTTAATGCCTTCTGGTCAGTTTCTTGGAACTTTGGTCTTTCTGCAAGCGGCCAATCTTCCTGAGCCTTTAACGCCATGGATAGCCCATTCTGGATCAAGATTGCATTCATCTTAATCTTCCACAGGGCGAAATCATTCTTCCCAGTAAATCTGTTCACTTCCATTTTCATGCCCGCCATTGATCTCTCTCCTCAGGTTCAAAAGTTTCCCACAGACGGCGCCACTTTGTAAGGATTCAACACTCAAATCCTACTCGAACTTGTTCGGCCAGAGATTGAAGAACAATGGCCGAGAACTGAGACGAAATTCAGACGAACCAGAAAACCGAAAACAGAAAGAACACGAACAGGAAAGAAAACACACACAAAGAATTTTACGTGGTTCGAACAATTGTTCTACGTCCACGGAGGATCAGCACACCTCAATCCACTATCAATTTCTCAAGAATACAAGAATCTCTGCAGAATTACATAATCCCACAGTCAAGAACCCTAAACTGAATAACCGTAATTCTTAGCTCACAATTCTCTCTTGATACTGATTAAGCTAGAGGGAAAACTGTAAATTGAGTATTTATACATCATATAACACTGCTCTGAATTGAAAAGTTAGCTCAAATAACCCGGGAAACGCAGTTATCAGCTCAACTGCCTCACAACGGTTTCAAAACCGTTGTCTAAATCTGTTCACCTGCAACTGCTTCATAACCACCCTGGACCGGTGGTTATGACTTCGGCTTTCTTCCAAAACCTGTTACTCCGGTCCGGTTCTTCAGCTGATATGTCCGGTTCCTGAACCACTCCAGCATTTCCAACAGAATTGGTTACACATTGATGCAATTGACTCATTCTTCACAGCACTAAGTCCGCACAAATTTATTTTTAGACTAAGTCCCAAATCTTATCCTGATGGAGATATTTTAATTCTAATAAACGTCATAATCTTCTCATGTATATCTGATGTGGAATTTTGTTGATAATCCCAACATATTCCGCGTCAATATGACCTGTGGTCTGATGGATCCACGTGCCCTTCAAAGTGAGGGCAAACATCCACAATGGTTGTAGTGCTGTTGCCGACATCCCCCATGGTTTTAAACATAGCTCTCTCAAAGAGCCATAGCTAGAAAGCTCATGCTTGTACTGTCCAACTTCAAGAAAATGATCCCGAAATCATGCGTTCTGATAATTTGGATCTAAGATTAAAAAATGGGAATATAAGATTGTTTAGGTGTAGTTTTATCTAAACTCGTGAATACAAAATTTAAAAAAAAAAAATTATACTTTAAGTAAAAAGGAAAATTATATTTTTTTCTAAGAAAACGAGGCCCTCAATAAAGCACATTCATTAACTCCTTCAGTCAAGTTTGGCTCAGTCTTCCTCCACTTTAAGCAAACATACCCTATATCTCTTGTTCTTAATTAGATGCGCCAGTGCTTAGGATATTGTGCTCTAATCAAGAGACAAGCAAAATACAAGAACATAGTCAGGTCCCCTCTTTTAACATCAACTGTTAAGAATACTCTACAACTACAAACATCACAAACCAAGAAAATTGAAACAGCAGCAAGCTCAGTGTTGTTGATAAATTATCTAGGCGTGCTGGAAAGTTAATCCTGATGGGCCAAAATATCAGGATGTACTGCTGCACTACTAAAGAAATTAAGTGCTTTTTTGAGCTTCCGTTGATCAAAGATCTCAACTTCAACCACGAAAATTGCACTGACAGGCCGATGATCTGACAGCTTTATCTCTGCTCGCTTGTAAAAGAGTTGTTTAATGCCTTTGCCAAACCATAGAATGCGGTCGCACCTGCACAATTCCACTTTCTTGATTAGAAAAACACAGCTCCTAAAAGTAACATTATGTAGTTCTGGCATATCTTACCATGCTGGAGACCTCTTCTTTTCTCCTTCTCTGGGGTTTTGGCCGACATATCTGTCCGAGTTTATCTCGTACTTGTATGTGGGGGCAAAGTTTATTATCCCTTCTTTCCATCCATCAAACACGTGTCCATTTCGAAGTTCCTTGCTTAACTGCAATTATTTTCCCAATATTAAATTATCCAAACGTCGTAAATTTCCTCACGGAACTCTAGCTTGCTTTTCGAGATATTTTTAATAACAACAAATAGTTGGGGTCTATTTAAACCTGATCATGATTGAGAAGCTGGGCCCACTGCTCCTCATCGACCAGCTTCCTCACTTGTGTATCCAACATATTGATGCGATAATTCAAGTCTCCAAACCAGAATATCTGACTGTTCATTCGGATCATTATTAACTAAACAACAGCTTAAAGCAGGTAAACGTTGAAAATAACTTGTATTTTTGCACAACACTAGTATATCATACATACTTCCTAAAAAAACAAAAAAAAGTCTCTACAACTCACATAAATTAGGCAGTTCATCAGAGTATAAGAATATGAACAATCAAAATCTTCTTACTCATGAGATGGAATTGTCTGTGGCTGATCAATATCAAAGACGGACGAAAAATGAGTACGCCTTATGATTTCAAGAACATCGGAATTGCGCCTTTGCTCGGCTCCATACTTTTCGCCGGAGGTTAAATGTGAACAAACGAAGCATAGACGGCTCTGGAAAAGAGACATGCTCACAGAAACAGATCCCTGTGGGAAGCCAAAAGAGTACAAATAACTATTATGCTAACACGAAGGTGTAAATTATCAATAGTACTCGAGGCCAATAAAATTTTGGATTTGGAGTGTTGGAGCTATTCTACAAAAACCCAAAACCACAACAAAGAAATGAAATCCGAAAATAAAACTCCAAGGAAATATTACCTTATTCCCCATGTAGCCCATAAGCCCAACTCCAACAGGTGAGACTTTTAAGTTGTTTATATGTCGCCTTAACCTACTGCGGACCCACACAGATAAATATATCCCAACCATCTGCTTGCTCACAATCCGTATATAGGTTGGACGTGACTTTATTGCATCATCTGGATCAAAATCTGTCATTTCCTCTACACAATCTTCTTCCTCTGCAGAAATTTGATCTAGTTCTTCATAAAGTGAATCTACAACTTCTTCAAGCTCCTCTTCCTGGTATGTGTGCATCGATTCTAGGTTCCCAGAGCTACGATGCATTCTTTTTAAGCCAGAACCACTAAGTGGAATATGTTGCGGGCTGGAGTTAATACCGTTTCCCGCCCAGCTAGAACCGATTCTTCCTGAACTGCTGAAAACTCTTCGTAAACGGGATCTGGAAGATAGAGCTTGAGGTGTAGCATCCAATGATTGTTCAGGCCAGTCCAGTCTGTGGGCCCAGTCAATATCGTACATTCTCTTTGACAGGGTGTTTGTGTCGGAATCAGTAGTGATGATGATGCCTGTTGGATTCCCTCCAATCATATCTACGACAGGCGTATCTGCCACGTCAGCCAATATGTCAGAAGCAGAGGAAGTTCTAAGAACTGGAGATGGTGGGGCACTGTAACTCCTATGTTTAGTTTCGGGTTCCGATGAGTTGTTCAATGTCCTGCGGATGATGGCCTCCCATTTAGGAATGGGTCTTCGGTTTTCTGCTCCGAGTACATTGCCAGCATTTAAAGGAACCACTTCTTGAAATCTGTGTTCCATGAGAATTAGGAATCTTTTAAGATGAAACTGTTATTCTTGAATATGAATGCAACGTTGGGTGATTAAAGAAGACTTGCTAGCGTAACTACATAAACAACTCCTGAAGGATAAAAAACAGAGTCCAACCCCAATTTTGGGATTCTGAAAACAAGAAATTACTCAATATACCACCACATCAAGCTGCATCAATAAATTAAGTAATACCAATGGTTTCAAGAACAGATAGTAGATAAAACCATAGGTCACTATATAAGAAATTATCAGAAATCTTAGTAATAGTTGGATGGGCGGAAAATTACAAACAGTTATGTCCAATCACAAAACGAGATGCAGAGAAAAGTTTCTCGATTTATCCAGATGCAGAATTTTGCAGTTAAATCATATCCAAGGAAGTCTAGAAAATCAGAGCACGACAAATATGACCCAGCTTCACTTTTCACAGAAAATAGCAAAATTTAGCAGGAATTAGGAGTAACTAGGTAAATTTGAAAAGTAAATCAAAATTTAATACGAAATTATCTGTAGAATCTCTGAATCACTAAAATTGTACTTGATACAGTTGAAGCTACAGAATAGTAAGCACCCAAATTTCTTTTCCAAAACATAATATAGTTTAAAACCAATATACGAACATAATTCAGTTTTTTTAGTAGCTTGTATTGCCTAAATATATCTATCTTCCAAAAGAGTTCACAATTTTGAGGCTACGCTTACCCGAGGATGTATATATCTGCTGGCTCTTGCGTACAAAGCCACTCATCAATCTCAAGATTATCATCTGGATGTCTTCCAGCAACGTTCCAAGTGCCTATTGTTACTCTGCGTACACCAAATCATATAAGTGAACCAATAAACGAACAAATAATAGTCAAATAAAAGTTGATAAATTGCTGGTAAAGTTAGAAATTTATGACTTCATAGTGAGCCAAACCTCACTTCTTTTGTATTTATGTACTGGGCACGCAGAGTTTCTGATTTTCCTCTCCGGTGTTTCCCTGAGAATTTGTTTGAAGATTTCCCTGGATTGTTAGATTTTTAAGCATAATTAACATAATTGGAAAATTCATAACAGAAACAAGATTTGAAATTATGGTCTTTAGATGCATCATTTTTATGATCCAATACAAGGAAAGAATACAGAATTCATATGATATACGTACTCCCTGGAGTTTTACTTGCGCATACAGATTGAAATCCTCGTTTTGCAATGGGATCATCGTTTATAACCTCATCTTTAAGGGAGCAAGCTAGCCAAGGAAAAAAAAAAAAAAAAAAAGTTATCAAGCAAGGAATGTGATAAATATGATTTATATCCAAAAGGGCATTAAATGCACCAAGTCCCTACCATCATCCTCGCTCTCAGTGTCAATTTCATCTTCACTAAAATCATAAACTTTTGGCTTGATATTCAGCCATTTCTTCATCACAATGGCGGGCCAAAAGGCCTGGGAGAAAGCACCACAAAATCACCCATCAATGACTGCATGTTTTAAGTCAGGCAATTCAACAAACGGTTTAAATGCAAGAAACCAGTTGTTACCTCAGAGCGGTTTCCTCTTCTAGTTTTCATGCGGGGATCAGAAATCTAGGCTCAAGGATGAAGACCCACAGATGGTGCTGGATGTATTGCTGTCAGATGGGAGTTTAAATACATCACCATTGATGCCAAATGCAAGGAAGATTCGTGGTTTGGACCAAACGAGAAACGACAGATTAATGAAAAAGAAAAAACGGAAAAGTAATGGTCAAGCTTTACAGACATCCACTGCCTCCCTCAACTTGCACTGCTATTTCTTGATGGTCCTCACACTTAATAATGTCGCTTTCATCTTCAAATCAAACCCACCATGATATTGTTGAAAACTCAAGTAAACACCAACCCCATTTTTTTAAATAATATTTGCATGTCCTTGTCAATTCTTCCATAATATAAAAATTAAGGCATTGACATCTACAGTCAGGTTATTACTAAATTAGATTAGAATAATCCCATGCAAAATTTGTCTGCATCTTGCATGATTGCACTAATACAGATATATTTATGTAATAATCACGATTACATGTTGTCTCTTCTAGTTGTAATGACAGATGCGTTAAAGGTTGGAGATTGTCTGGATAAATTATAATTTCTTAATTTGGTAGAAAGTAGCTCTACTTTCGCTTTTGTGTTTTTCTTTTTGTCTCGATAATTTGCTGATAATTATGGCCATTATCACAACTCATATAGGCGTTTACTTTGCTTGGGGCACCGCAGTTCCAATCTTCTATTTCAACTACGGTATCCAAATCATCGTTTTATTGAAACTACCTCATTTTAAGAAACAGATAAGAAAAATAATTTAAATTTATTTAGGCGGAACCACACAATTAAGATAGTAGCAAATAAAGGGTGAACAAAAAATGGTACATAATATAGTGACAAAAAAATATATACATGAAATACAATATGAAACATAATTTGGAATAAGCTTATCTCACTCCTCTATGAACATTTCCTCATTCTTCCACACAGTGACGGACCTACCTTGGGCTCAGGGACGGATCCACCCTTGCTCACCATGTTATATGTATTTCCAAAATATGTATAATATGTTATATTGTGTGTTTATTTTGGAATCTGTGTGTGTTTTGGCCCCCCTCAAATTATTAAACACCCAGAGAAATTTAGATAAATTTGATGATATGCAATAAAAATACTCTAAATTTTAATATATAAGTTACTAATGACACATTTCAACATATTTAATAATAAATATTGTTGATATTCTATTTAAATAATAAATTTAATATATTGAATATTTATTATCACGTGTATATTAATGTTGGTCGAAAAAAAAAAATATTCGGCCCCCCCCAACTATCCATCCTGGATCCGCCCCTGCTTGGGCTAAGAGGCCATTGAGTCCTCCTAACTCGGTCAAAATACGCTATTATATATACATGTATTTTAGTAAATTTTAATACAACTTAACAAAATAAAATAAATAATTTTATTATTAACTTGAATTAAATGGATATGTATTAGTATTATTTATAAGCAATGGAGATAAATATTAAAAAGTATAATGAATATAGAAACGTTATATCTTTGAGATTTATTTTTAGGTAATTAAGTCAATTTGATCTTATCTAAATTGGTAGTCCTTTCTAGTTTTATTTATAGAGATGATTATTGTACAGTCGTGGGCATATTTAAGGGACGTACAACAGTAGTCCTCCCTTTAGATTTTCTAAAATATTTATTTATTTAATTTATTTATCTAATATTCTAAGTTTAGAGCCTAATATAAAAGATTTGGTTTCTAGCCTATTTAGAATTTGCTCCTTATTAGGTGAAAAATTGCCACATACCTTAGAGCATCTTCAGCAAATTGCTCTACTCTATTGCAGATTTTGCATAACTTTACAGCAAAATCTGCACATATTCTCCAGAGTGTGCACTACTTTTTACACTTAAAAAAATATTCCTTAAAATTCATTTATTCTACAATTAATTATATTACTTTGTTTATAAATTATATTTTACATGCAATATTTTTCCATATAAAAATTCAATATTTATATTTTCACTTTTATTTTATTTGTATTTTTTACTTGAGTAATTTGTATTTGTTCATGTTGTGCAATTTTATTTCCTATTTTTTTTTTTTTTTGTTGTAGTTTATTTAATGTGTAGTAATTTTATAGTATTTTTTCATATGGGATTATACATTTTTTATATAACTAAAATAATCTTAAATTCATTTTTATTAGATACATTATTAAAGGGAAAAAATAAAAATGTACATCATAATTAAGATAAATATAAAATATTAAAAAAGATAACTACAAAATAATGAAGAGATAATACAAAAGATAAAAAAATAAAAATAAAAAAGTAAAAGAAACTAGTAGCGCAGCTGCGCCACTAGTACAACAAAACAAGGGGGAGTGTTATTATGAAGAGGGAATGGCGTAATTCAGTGGAGGAAAAAAAAAGTTGTTGTATCTTCATTATAGAGCTCTGTTGGAGATGCTCTTAGAGCGTAGTTAAAAAAAATTATCTTGTAAGACGAATTCTTAGATTTGTCTATAAATGAGTGCATCTCGATTAAATCTCCAGGTTTGTCTCTATTTCCACTAGATGTCTCTAGCTACAATTGTGGAAGCGTAAAACAATTAACCCTATTAACATTTGTCTCCAAATGATGACTTCAATTCGTATGAATGCAAACGAAATGAGTAAAGTCGAGAAGTGTTCACATTTGGTTAGTTTATTTTTAATCAAATTTTGAGTTGAGTCGATAAATATTTGAGAGTACTTGATTTCGTTCACGAACACATTTGGCTATGTTAAAGAGTATTTTTACTTGTGACTTAGTTCATGATTATAGAATAAACTCAACATATTTTTCTAAATTTCCATACAAATAAATGAATTAACCAAATGTTTACCAGAATAACATGTAGTACAAGAATATTATATTATATGTAGTATGAATGTTGTTTTTGCTATTTTTGTTATTATTATTAGTAATAGTAACTGGACTTCAAACAAACTTGCTCGCAAGCTATTAATAAACGAGTTAATTAATATTTAGACTCTATTACGGTGAGCAATAGAGGCAAGGTGGTAATTAATTGCACATCAACTTACAATTTGAGATACGTTATCCCACCAATCAGCCAATTGCTATATGGGGATTAATTCGGACAATGATCTAGTGCAGTACTCAATCTACTACATATGATGCAGTTCCAATATAAAAAATTAACTCCGTGATCCTATTTCTTGTTTTTTTTAACCATATAGAGCTCTAAGTTTTTAACCTCTTCATAATAAAATATATATTTTTTCGGACATCCTATATCCAATTTTAAATAAAGAATAAACAAACTAACTTATAGTTTTCTCTAAAAATTGTTTTATTTTAATTATATTTGCTCAAAATAAATTTTAATTTCAATTTGAATAATTCTAATGGTTTAATGTCAATTTTATTTGCGGGTAGGGTTATTCGGATGTGTGAATGGATAATACGGTTGGATAATACTCAAACTCAATATTTTAGTGATTAGGTTGAGTATGGTACAACTGTTAGAATAAATTATAAATTAAAGTGTGGTTAAGGCACTTTAATGCTATAATTAATTGGTCGAAAGTTTAATTTTGTAGGAATTAAACTTCACACGATTAATCTACGCACAGAGTAGATAATCGTAGGTCTTTTAATTTCTCAAACCCGAATTTTGGTTAGTGAGAAATTAATACATAAAATAGTCACTTAGTTATGTATTAATGGAGGATTAAACTAAAGAGTTATTATCCCACATTGAAACTAATGTTGTTGTGGAACCTCTTTAAACATAATTTTGTCACATGTTACATGGAATAGCATGTGAGGGAGTCCCATGGGAAGCCCACACACGCGCACGTGCACTCGACTCGGCTCGGCTCGGCCACGGTCGCGCCACGTGCCCCGCTTTGGGATTGGGCTTGGGCCTTGGTCCTTGGAAATGCCTCGGCCTCAGTTGGGCTTGCCGGATTGGGTCGATTACGGACCAAGTTTGAATTTGAATTCAAACGGGATCATTAGTGTCATTAAACAGCCATAATCACTATTGGAGGTGGTGCAGTGTCGTGGAAATCGACAAAGCAAACGTGTATAGCGAGATCCACCATGGAATCGAAATTCATTGCTTTAGATAAAGCTGGTGAGGAAGCAGAATTGGCTTCGTAAGTTTTTAGAAGATATTCCATGCTGGAGTAAGCCAGTACCGGCTATTATGGTCCATTGTGACTGTCAAGTTGCGAGAGGGAATGAGAGTAAAACCCACCAATTAAAGAATGATCAAAACTGACACCCAACCATGATGAGTGGAGATCCTACAAACTTGGTTCAATGAGAAAACTAAGTTTTGAAAGTTCGGGAGAAGTACTTGGAAGACTATGTCTTCAAATTTCATCCCTAGAACGCAAGATAAGTGCGTAAGACCTGTAACGGTGGTAGAGGATATGTCTTATGATTTTTTTTGATTTCGAGATACCTCAAGGAATTGAGAGTAGTACAAGATACTCGATAAAGAAGTCATCTATATAAGTGTGAAGTAAAAGGCCGTTTCAAATGAAACACTTATGAATCCAAAGGGGGTCCATGGCCGAAACGGACCAAAACATGAGAACAAGGATGTTCTGGTCAGTATTGTGCAAACACTGTTGACTAGGTGCACACTGAGGGGGATTGGTTCAAAGATTAAACATCTACCAAGCCGCCGGTGTATTCGACATTGGTCACAAACTAACTTTCCTTAGGCAGTACTAATCAAAAGAGTCTAGACTAGAGATTGCATTCATGCATAATTTTCACTCATGTGGGAGATTATTAGAATAAATTATAAATTAAAGTGTGGTTAAGGCACTTTAATGCTATAATTAAGTGGCCGAAAGTTTAATTTTCTAGGAATTAAACTTCACACGATTAATGTACGCACGGAGTAGATAATCGTAGGTTTTTTAATTTCTCAAAATCGATTTTTGGTGAGTGAGAAATCAATATATAAAGTAGCCACTTAGTTATGTAATGGAGGATTAAATAACTAAAGAGTTATTATCCCACATTGAAACTAATGTTGTTGTGGAACCTCATTAAATATAATTTTGTCACATGTTATATGGAATAACATGTGAGGAAGTCCCATGGGAAGCCCACACATGCGAGCGCCCACGCTATGCACATGCGCCCGAGCCCGGGCTTTCGGCTTGGGCCTTCGGAATGCCTATCCTATCTTTTTACAGACCTGAAATGACGGGGCTTGCTGGATTGGGTTGGTTACGGACCACGTTTGAATTTGAATCAAACGGGATCATTATGGGAAGTCCAAAACCGCCATGATATATTTAAAGAGAAATAATGCTGAAACCGTTGAGTCAGGTAACAGCCCAGAAACGGCCAGCAAGTCATTAGTGTCATTAAACGGTCATAATATGTGTTCCCCTGGAGCCTATATATAGGCTGGTCACTTGCATGCAAACACACACATGAGATCTCTTCCTCTTTCTTTTCGTGACATTCAACATATTAGCTCTAGGAGCTCCAGTTTAGACGAACGTTCTTAGTTCGCCGGTACCTTTTCTGATAGTGGGGAAATCATTTTATCTTTGGGGTCGAATACTTCAATCCATGACCACTAGCCAGGAAGTATTTCGTCCTAAGGACAGCGGGCATTCCAGACTCGATTTACATTCCAGTTTCTTCTTCTTTCCTTCACACTCTTATTTTCCAGAAATATCATCAGCTTGTAATAACAACAACTATAAGATATTACATGTTTACGCTTAAATAACAAATTATGAACATAATATATCTTAATATATATTAATTATGTTATACATAATATACATTTGTGTAATCAGGTAGGTGGTTAGGGTAAACATGTAATATCTTATAGTTGTATCCTACTCTACCCAATCATTAAAATATCAAGTTTGGGATATACCAGACTCTATTATCCATTAACACGTCGGAATAACCCTACCGGCAAATAAAATTGACATTCCTACCCATTAAAAAAACCATTGGAATTATTCTAATTGAAATTAAAATTTATTTTGAGGAATTATAGTTAGAATATTTTTTTTTTAAATAAAACTATAAGTTAATTTGTTTATTCGATATTTAAGACTGGATATAGAATATCTGAAGAAAAAAATTATATGAAGAGGATAAAAACTTAGAGCAATATCTGGTAAAAAAAACCATAAAAACGAAATAGGATAACAGAGGATTACTTTTTCATATTAGCCTGCACCATATGCAGTAGATCGAGTACAACGCTAGATCATTGTCGATTAATTCACCTTTTTAATCATGCAAAGTGCATGATAACTGGATAATGTATCCTTGTTTAAGCCCAAGTAAACACAACCTTATTCTATGGCTTGTACCCTATCATCTACCCTCTTCTCCGTACACTGTAGCTATTTTAATTTCTATTATTTTCTTTTGTTCTACTGTTGGATGACAAATTCAAATTTGATATTGTCCTTATAATCCGACCTTCTTTCGTATTATCTCCGGAAAAAAAAAGTTAATTACGTGAAAATTCACGACCTTTTGGTGAATTATCATTTGCAGCACTACCTTTTAATTATAACATAAAAATACACGATTTTTATGATTTTTTCAATTCAATGCACCCGAGCAAATTTTCGGCTCTAATTGCTGACGTGAAACCCGAAATCGAGATTTTGACTATTGCAAGTACAGACGTGCCATCGTTCGATATTTATAAATCCCTAAGTGTAAATAATACTCCAATATTTAACCATTAGGTTTAATGATAAACTAATACCGTTTTCATTTAATTAAGAGTTAAAAGAATTCGCACAACTACACATATGTAATTGGGTGGGTCAAAATCTCAATTTTCTTCACCTTCATTGCATTTACTCCGAGAAAAACAAACAAACAAACAAACAAACAAGAGGACACAAATAAAGGGTATCGGAAGATCATCCTCGTCTAGAATTAATCGTAAAGTCGGACGGTATTAGCCCAGTTTTTATAAAAAAAATTAGTATATTGTTGGTAAAGTTGTTACTCAATTTGTTCTTTTTTTTTTTCCCCTCTAATTCTCTTGCTTAGTCTGCCAATAGTACGCTTATTGTTTTAATCCTTAAAGTCAAGTAGCTTGAGATTGTGTCCCAATTTAGACATATAAGTATGTGCAATGTTGTTCATAAATTAGTGTCGAAAGTTTAGGCTAATAGGGTATGCCATTGTCTCTCTTATATTATTTCCCAGTCCCAATCTGCTTTTCGTTCCAGGCTGTTTAATTACTGACAATATTCTTGTTGCCTAAGTGTTACACCATTTATCAAAAATAAGTGTGCAAGTATGGATTAATGTCTATCAAACTGGACATGGACATGGACATGAGCAAGTCGCTTGACAGAGTTGGATGAAATTTTATCTTTCATATCCTTCTTGCTATGGGCTTTCCTCGGGAATTTGTGGATTTAATTTGGACCTGCATCACTTTGGTCCAATTTAGCTTTCTACCTAATGGGAGTCGGTTCGGCGAGCTTGTTCCTTAACATGGAATTAGACAGGGGGATCCCCTCTCCCCCTACTTGTTCAGTATATGTGCCAAAATTTTCTCATTTCTAATTGCAGGATCTCTGCATATGCTAAAAGATACATGGCATTAAAATCTCTCGCACCGCGCCTGCTATCTCCCAATTGTTCTTTATAGATGATACTTTATTATTTGGCGAAGCATCGATAGCAATTCCTAAAGTTTTCTATCCAACAATATGAGCACTAGTTATTCATTTTGAGCCTTTAGCTTGGTTTATTTATATCTATACATGATAAGTTTTTATCCGTTCCTTCTACCTTTTTCCTTGTACTTGGATTATTTGAGTGACGGAGATGGTTGGAAGGTAGATAGAAGTGAGAGGCAAGAAGCCATATGGATCGGTGGTACATGATGGTTGTGGGAGGAAAAGTATTTCGATTTTGTAGTAAATTTTGAATTTGAACTACTTTTGACCTCATTGAAAAAAGAAGAAAAAAATCAGTTGTAGTTGAATAGGAAAAAGAGTCGTATAAGTCAAATTATCGATCTTTATATCTAAAATAAGGAAAAGGAAAAAAGAGAAAAAAATGTTCTTTTAGTTTAGAATAAGGTGATCGAAATAGTCCAAGGAATAAGTTGTGTGTTTTGGGAGTTGGTAAAATTGCTAGCTCAAATGGTGTCAAAAGGACGAGTTTGGGGCCACGCACCGAGAAACGAGAAGAGTCGTGCGTTGAATGGCACACGGCCAAGCTGTGCAGCCTTGCATGAATTATAGAAAGTTAGAGATTTTAGAGGCATGCACGACCAAGCCATCCACATGTGCACGGGTCGTGCGGCTTGGCAGTGCAATATGTGTTTACTCGCATGTTTTGCTATTTTGAGCCCATGTTTGAAGTTTTCCATCCCTAACTATAAAAGGGAACCTAGGTCAATGAATTTGGGCACGAAGTCTCATATTTTAAAGGTCATAGCAAGGAGAAGTTGAAGAGAAAGAATTCAAGGTTCACAACTCAGTTTCCTTCTTTTATTTTCTTTGACGAAGAACATGTTGCTATTTAAATATTTCATAAAAATGTTTAGCCAGGTTCTTTATATTCTAGGGCTTGAGGGAAGACTATGTGGAATTATTGATTTTATTTAATTGATCGAATCTCGTTCAATATTCATATTCATATGTTCTCGTTTTAATTATATGATCGATAACCTGGTCAATTGTTAGACATAATAGGCTTAATAAATCGAGATTCGAGATATGAGATTTGTTAATAGCTCTAGAACATGTAAGATAAATATTCAACAAAACTGAAAAGTTTGAGATATTTATGATCTTTAATACTTTTAGGAGTACATATATAATAGTCAATCAGAGAGATCAGAGAATGTGGCTCTTGCATGTAATCAATGATTTATTTGCTCCAATATGGGGTTTAAACTAGACTTGTGATCGTCCTATACAAACTAGAATTCAATCTAAAGATTCGATTAGTTAAATATAAATTGTAAGAAGCATAGTTTGAATAATCTTGTTATCTGATTCTCCCTTTTTTGAATTGCTTGGTGCTATGATGTAGTTACTAGACTTATTGTTTAGTTTAATAATTAGCTAAGCATAATTTAATCATGATACACCAAAGAAAAAAATCTAGTGGCTCTAATACCACTATTTACACAAATGTTTATATATATAAAACATCATAGCAGAATCATTTTAGAAGTACCTGGATCGCTTTGATTGAAATTAGCATTTGATGTGTCTCGCCTCCTATGTTCGTCTATAAATTGATTTATCTCTCCTTCTATGTCGTTCCTGATTTGGACGGCAACTAGTGTCTTCCAAATTTCACACGAACTAGTATCTTTTGGATTTTACACGATAGAATCCCTCTCTCTCGGATCATTAACACAATATTCCCAAAGGAAAAGTGTGAGTAATATTATGTGTATCTGTATGTCTATTGATAAATAATATCTGGTGAAAGTAATCAACTCAAGCCTATGGCTACAATAATAACAAACTATTTGAGCACTTATAGATTTACTTATTATTATCTCAAATAAATTTTATTAGTGATTTGTGTGTGTGTGTATAAATATACACACATTATATTTTACTAAACAACGATAAATGAGTTTTTTAGCTTGAAAATTTAAATACATTTCTTAAGCGTAAAACCTGGACTTGAAACATTTTGTCATGCCTTTTTATATTCATAATTTTTTTATTTAATTCTATTTTCAATAAAACGCGAGTTCTAAAACTTATATATAATAATTAGATGTAACAAGTTAGTTTGACATAGAATAAGTTCTAGTCATTATATACAAACACACAATAACGAGATGTAACAAATTAGTGTGTTGTATATATAATGAGTGGACCAAATTTGGAAAACAATAATTAATGAAACTTCGAATCAAATTAGATAGAAGAATAAACTAAATAAAATCAAGTTAGGTTGCAGTTGATGGGAATTTAATAATGAGAGTAGTTCATCGATGTTATATATATACTTCAAAAAATTGTGTATATATAGATTTTCTTATAAAATAAAACAAAATAGTTATTATAGCCTCTTAGTTCAATTTTTGTAGTTAAGTCTCTGTAGATATGCCACCTGGATTCGAAATCCAACAATGACAAATGATCAATATATATATTTTAAAAAGTGTTACATAAAGGATTATATGTAACATTTTCCTACATGTTAGCACAAAGATAATTAAAATCTAATGTAACACTTACGAAAAATGTTACTAAAGATAATCCAAAGTGTTACTTTAGATTTTAGGTACCACTGGCAAATGTAACACCAATAAAGTATTATCTAAAGTTCATAGTAGCATTTTTCGGTACACATGTAACACTTTTTTTTATAAGCTCGTTTATATTGTAGTTGACATCAATGACATGAGATAACTAATATCTTATGTTAATCTAATCAGATGCGATAACAAATATTTCATATGGATGCCACAAAATATTACATTAAAAAGAAAGGAAGTCGTATAAATAAAAAATCACAGTTTATATCTAATTAATTAAAAAAGGAAAAAATTACTAGTAGGTCGTCGAATTATTTGTCTTTTTGGACTAAGGTATATAAAGTATCAATCTTTATTAATAGGCAGCTAAACTATTGAAAAGCAGCACTGCGGCGGATGTCGTCTAGTTTTCCGGCCAAACGAGATTTACATGCCTTGAAAGCATTTCTTATAAGGTAAATATGTATTTCTCCACTTAAATCAACATTCAAAATAAAAAATTAAACTAAATGGCTCAATTTCTCAAAATTATATGCACAAGAGGAAAAAAAAAAAAAATCATTGATAAATGACTAACATTAGCGACACTATTTGATGAAAAACTTTATTTATAAATTTACCATGGGATCGATAATCTAAAGTGGTATTACAATTTGTGGTATTACAATTTGTGTTTTAGGGTACCTGTTGAAATTTTGGAAAATATTAATATTATATGGTAGAAAGTGTATATTTGAAAGCATTAAATGAATTTATGAAAGCTTTAAAACTTAAATATAAGATGTACTCCCCCTTCCCACCTTATCTTGCACACTTTCGATTTTCGTCCGTCCTAGGCGAACTTACACACCCCTTAAAAAGGAAAGTTATAACTCAATTTCCACCCTCAATCGACCTTTGAAAAGTCAACAAAATCTCAAAAAACAACTTTTCTTCATACTTGTGTCAACTTTCCTTGTGCAAGATAAGGTGGGATGGAGGGAGTAGCTGTTATTACAAAAAAGTGAAACATGAATGTTAATAAATACTCCCTCCGTCCCGCTCTAATTTGCACACCTATTCTGGCGCGTATATTAAGAAAAAATTATTTTTTACTTTTGAGTTGACTTTTTAAAGGTGGAGATTGAGAATGGAGATTTTAAGGGTGGAGATTGTAAGATTTCTTTCCATTTTGATGGTGTGCAAAATAGGGTGGGACGGCCGAAAAGAAAAATGTGCAAATTAGGGCGGGACGGAGTGTTTATTGATTAATTTTTATATATTTGTTTAAGAGGAGAATAATAGATTTACCCTTATAGAAAATGTGTGCGGGACACATGACTCTTTTTTGGCCAGACAATCGGCCTAATTGGCCAACCATGGCCGGACACGGAGATTAAGGAAAAATTGATTTTGTGGAATCTTTGACTTTTTCAAATGTGGAGATTAAAAGTGGAGATTGTGAAAGAATTTATTTTTTATGAGCTAGAACAATTAAGTTGGAACAAACAAATATGACAAGTTGGTCAATTAGGTCGAGAAGGAAGGAGTATGTCTTAGTTAAAAAAGAGTAATAGTTTGACGGTCTATTTAGTAATTTTAAAAAAAGAAAGGTAATGTAGATATATGTTTTTCTTTTTTGATAGAGGGATAATGATTAAAATTGAAAGGACTATTCATTGTTATTAGTTGGCTGGAAAGCTGGAAATGGTGAAATGAAAAGTAGTGGATACGAAATGTTGGCGTCCTTCACACACGCTACACTACTATTATGTAATCTATCTATTTTTCATATATATATATATATTTGTGGAAACGGTGTGTTGTGGGATGTGGTCCTGTCAGGGGCATAGTTAATATTATTTGGATAGCTTGACTTTTTATTTGAAAACGTAGCCAGCCTGGATATTATCGTGTACACGATAATTTTATATCGTGTACAGATAAAATATTATCGTGTACATGTAACAAGAACTTTTTTTATCGTGTACACGATAATATTTATATCGTGTATATGTGTACACGATAATTTTACATCGTGTATATATGTAAACGATAATTCCCCCTATATATTTACATCTGGTCAAGCCTCAGGTCGACCAAGCCAAAGTCTGACGTCAATTTCTATGCTACAATGTGACTATATCACGTTCACCTCGTTAATAACACCAGTATTAAACGAACATTTTAAGTTTAAGAGAAACAAGTTTAACCATCGATCACTATAAAAAGTAGGGTTAAGACCATCTCCAATTCAAACACAATAGATTGTGGAAATTTTTACGTCAAATTTACAGTGTTTGTGTATACTCTCCTAACCCAATTTTATTCCAATAAATTTACAATTTTGTATAATCATATACAACCCATTTTTCACTAAATTTTACACGAAAAAATAATTCATTCTTATTTTATTTATAACCGATTATTCGGTTTTACTTATGTTTTTACACTGTTTATTTTAAATAAAATTTATTAACTGTAATATCTTAAAGAAAAATTCTACATTAAAATTTAAAGAATCATATTTTGGTATTACAATTTTTTAAAAGTAACCCAATATTTATTCGTAATTAAAATAAATTAAAGAAGACAAATTATTAAATATTTATGATTATATATATGACATTTATGCAACTAAATTTAGAGGTATTTTGAGTATATAATGTAAATTAGATCTTTTGTGTGGATGAAAATTGTCCATCATCCCTCAATTATAGAAGAAATGTACAGTGGAGTTGGGGGGAGATTGTGTAAATATCCTTTATGTATTTTACACTGGGATTGGAGATGGTCTAATTACATAAATCATCATGCACTATGCATATTTTGTCACTTTGCAACCTAAATTTTATTTTATTTTCCTTTTGTTTCTTTCACTTTTACAACCTTCGACGACAATTTCTGAGGAAAAAATATAAAATATTAAAAGAATATTTAATAATTATAAAATTATTTAAAAACTTTGAATATTTCTATAACTCTAAAAGTTCATTTAAAGTATATAAAAAAGTTGGAATTATTTTTAGAAACATCAATTTTATTAAAAAGTATAAAATAATTTGTAAATAAACATAAAACTTATTTAAAAGTCAGACAATATTTTTTTTAACAAATCAATTTTTATTAATTAATTAGAATTTTTCAAATTAAAATAAATAAAATTATTGAAATCCTTTTAAATAATTTACAAAAATATAAAAGGTACTCCCTTCGTCCCACCCTAATTTGCACACTTTTCTTTTCGGTTTGTCCCACATTAATTTGCACACCCTTAAAAAGAATTTTTTTCTTACAATTTCCACCCTCAATCTCCACCTTTGATAATATCAACTGAAAAAGCAAAAAAATAGTTTTTTTCTTAATATATGCGCAGGAGCAGATGTGCAAATTAAGTCGGGATGGAGGGAGTATTTAAAAGTCAGAATATAATTTTCAAAATTTCTTAAATTATTTGAAAAATAATTTATAAAGTTATGAAAAAATACAAATTATTTTTAAATAATTTAAGGATTATCATAAAATCTATATATATATAATAAGAAAAGTACACTATTTTTAGTAATGGTATATTTTTCCGCCAAAATGTTATGCTTACTAAAGGAGGAAACCTTTTAAATTTTGAATTCCTATTTAATTTATGCGTTTTTCAAAACTAAATGGTTACTAAAATAATGGATTATAGATATGATAATCAAATATATAATATTTTTTCTGGTGATTTTATCTGTAACTATTTCAAATTTCCCTATTAACTAGTTTTCCTTTTTTTATGTCATTCATCTTTTCCCTCTGCTATATGAGATTTATGAAATACCGCATATTCACACTTCCTATTCTGATAAATCCATCAATAGCATTTTTGCAAATTTTTTTGCATCGGGAAGTAATATCTATTTTTTTGTTCTTTGGAATGATTCAAATTTATCTGCTTTGAGTTCAATTATGATTTTGTTTGTCTTTTGAATGATTCTGGCCAATACGAATATTACTGTGGAACTTGATGGTCGCCAATACAAACTGAATCATGTTGTCTCTTTTGATAGCTTGGATTCTCATAATATTCTGACCTTGCAAAAGAAGGTATTTTTAATCTACTATTTTCGTGTGAATATAGATGATTATGATATTCTTTTTGGCTTATGATACTATTGTTATATGTATTCAGTACATTATTATCTATAAAATTCTAATCATAGTATATTGATGGAAATTCTGAATTGTGGTTAATTCTACCCCACCTCCTTTGATATTACACGCATATATTATATACCATTGAATTGGGTAGGGTGGAAAAACCCTGAATCATATTCCATAACCAAATTTTCTACATAGAAAATTCCCTCTATGTCAAGGATATATGTAATAAATACATAAATATGCATATATCTTCACACGCATACCAGATACATCAAGATGGATCCAAAATCATTTGAGGTTTTCTATTTTTTTTTAAATTTTTAGTAGTTTATGAAACTGATCTAATATTTTTTATGAAATTAAACCAAACTTTAGTTATTTTTTCAGTTTAGTAGTAAAATTTAATTTGTGAAACTAGGTTGTGCTTGAAGCTTAGAGCAATCAATACACATCTGCTCTACCATATAAAGAATACAAGTTTAGATTCGTGTTTTGCATTTGTAGTAAAACAAAAAAGTTAACTTTTATCTGTGAATCATATTGTACATGGTCATGCTAAATGTGCCGATTTGCTTGGTGGTGACTAATTATTTTACCATTACTTTTTCAAATGATTTGAGGTTGCAGTTGGATTGAAAGATTTAAAGATAGATTTGAAATTCATAATCTCAAATCTATAGTTATTGTTTGAATTATCATAGATTTAGAAATCCATAATTTCATTTTGACCTATTTTTTTAGTAGCTTTAATTCTAAATTCATGCATTTCAAATCATCCATCCAAACACAACCTAGAATCAAATCACTTTAGTGCTACGGATCTCGGCATACACTACTAGAAATAAAACTTTTTGCCACTACAAAATGTAGTTACAAAAAATGGAGAGTAGTCACAAAAATACTTTTAGTAACTACAAATCTAAAAGTAGTTACTATAGGGTAGTCACTTATAATAAGATGCAAAAAAAAAAAAAAAATTGTAACTACTTTGTAGTTACTAATGTATTTGTAACTATTTTTTACAACTACTTTGTAGTTACTAATGTATTTGTAACTACAAGTAGTTGCAAAAGAGTTTGGCATATTGTAGTAAATTTGATTAAAATTGTATGAAATATTTTATGTAACTACTAATAGTTACAAAAGGGATTACTTTTAGTAACCACTTTTGTAGTTGCAAAAGACTAACGGTAAATACCATTTTTTCTTGTAGTGATAATTCGTAAGTACATTTTGGAGGCATGTGATCTGTAAATCACCATAATATTTCCACCTAATATTGTGTCGTGTTTTAAATATAAAATTTACTTAATATTAGAAATCTTTTTAGAATGTCTCTTATTAAAACGATTCATGCAAATTTGAACTCCTCTTTATGTTTCTTCTTTCTGAATTGTGATATTTATGATTATAAGTTATACTTATTAGCTATTGAAGTTACACCTTTATTTATGTTTTGTAAATCAACTTTTCACTACAAATATTTGGTAGTCTAATATTATGGTGGGAGGTTTCTTGTGCATCAGTTGATCCGTGCATTTCGGATTATGGGTCAAAAGATATTACTATTTATATTTATAGGTATTACATAATGTGGGTAAAGGTATCATGGTTAAAAAGTATCACGAATTATGCTTCCCTTTACCCAGAACATGTGATACATTTAAGCATAAATTGTGATACTCACCCTAAATTTCACAGTGCAACTAATGCACATGAGACTTTATCTATTATGGTAGATAGAAAATAAAATACAAATTACAATAATATTTGAGGTGTTTTATAAAGATTTGTTAACATCTAAAATTTATCCCCGAGGAATTGCAAAGGATCTTATATATTCCATTATGATTTTAAAGATTAAATGAATTTAGTTCAGCACGGTTTATTACTTTGGATTCGTTGAAACATATAAAATGACATGTACTACTCTTATACAATAGAAATGAAAACAATATGATGTCAGACTTAATTTATCCTGATGTTCTACGTGTACAACTGTGGTACCGATACTACTGTGAGAGAATAATACATATGTATTTAAATATGAGGGACTTACTAAATTATATAATTTTATTTTTCTCTCACAGTGGTGGTACCATAGAATCACCCTTAATTTGTATATGTGAAACAAACTTTGGATAAATAAATAATTATACTTTGAATTTAATAGTAACTACTTTATTAAGAATAATACTTATCTCTTCTCATTGCTGAGGCTGAGTTTCCAATAGTTGTTTATGACGTAAGCAAGTTAAGACGGAGAGAGTATTTATTTATTTGAGGTCGACCACTTGCCTGAAATTTAGTTAAAAAAAATGGAAGAAGCTGAAAAACAATTATAAAAAAAAAAAAAATCACAATTATTACTGCTGTTTAAAAAGAGCTGAACTTTAATAAAAGAGAAAAAAGGGAAAAGACTTATAGTTTTTTATGTTAATTAGCATTTTATTTTAGTTATTTACAACTATAGTATATCACATGAATATTTATTTACTATCGTAAAATCTATTCTGTAATATTATATGTGGTTATTATATACATGTGTGTATGTCTATGTCTGTTGAGTTGTGTATTTTATATAATAAATTTAAACATATTATGTGGGGATGAAGGGAGGGTGAGGTGAATCAAACTCATTCTACTCATTAATATTCACAATAATTTTAAACCAGCCATTGAACATACTACCATTGACATGTAGAAAAAGAACGAGTTTATCTAATGTAATATATTAATGAATGATAATATATTACTACATTTCTTTTTTATGTTGAGTTGAAATACACCATGTGAAAATATGATGAATGGTAATTGATATAATTATATGTTACTTCCATCTTTCTCTACTATCCGATAATCATATTTATTCCTTCATATTTTCAAGATCTTCAAAATAAGGCTATGACCTATCTTTAGGTCACAATGTATGCAGTGATGGATTCAAAAAAATTCTATGACAGGGGCACAATTAATATATAAGAAAATGCAATTAATCTGAAGTGTATATAATATAAAAAAGAATTGGTTATGGAGACAAAATATTAATTTTTGACCTATCTAATGTATTAACTTTTTAAACATTCAAATAACAAAATAAAAAGAAACAAAAAAAAAAAAATGTGGGGGCACGTGCCCCATAATGGGGAACGTAGCTCCGTCTCTGAATGTATGACATGTTAAGTTAGAACAGGAGGTGGAAGTTCTCCAAATGGTTGTATATATTTTTAAAAATTAAATCTCTTATCAAGAACGGTAAAGATAGTAATATGTCTGAAAAAGTTGTATCTAAAGTGATATTCGAGAATTTTGTACTACACATTACATGTTTGTACCATAAAGTAATAATAACTTTACGACCACAGACTATTTAATCTACAATACAACAATATAAATATTACTTTTTTTTTTCTTTTTTTGTTATAAAATATCTGAATTTATTAATACCATAGCAAAATTACAAAAGAATATGAAATGTCCGTGCATCATACGAGAATATTTACTAGTGAAATTTATAAGCTCAGTGCAACAAGAATTATTATTTAGCACAGAAAAGTTCTTTTCGTACTTCAAGGATTTCGTGAGGAGAGAACACCGGGGTTGTTGATCAAGTTAAGAGCTAAAAAAAAATAAAATTGTCCAGTAATTTTTCACCCGTATAATTATAATTCTGAAAAGAATTAAAGATTTAATTTAGTCCCGTATCTTTAAAATTTTATCCACATTTAATTCTTTTTTCGCTGCTGATGACTAATTTGATCGAAAAATTGCACGTGCCGATGACGTGACCATTTTTTCCGTCTGACTCTTAAATAGATGACATCAATGAGTGAAGAATTACAGGACCAAAAATATGTTTTAGTATCTCCATATGGTCGCAGTGTGCAAGTGGATCTGTGATGAGATACGTGCAACTGGCAGCTGAGGGAGTGGGCATAGAACTCTGTCTTGTCTGAGAGAATTTCCATAGTTAATGTTGGGTTACAGGAAGCATAATTTTGTAGTTGATATGCAAAAAACTGTTACTTAACAATCCCTCAAGATCAATACTAGATTGAATTCAAGTGTTTGAAACAATCTAACAATCACAACCAAACAATGAAATGAAAAACTGAAAACAAAACTGAGAAAGAAAACAGCCAAGATTTACGTGGTTCGGTTTTGCAACCTACATCCACGGATAGAGATGATTCCTCTATCAATTCACTATAACCTTCAAAATTACAACATCTAGAGCTTCAAGAGCTCATGTAGAAGAAAGAAAGAATTCTCTATTACTCCCTCTACAAACTCTCCCTCTAATGCCTAATTTGAATTAAAAGAAACTGAGTTACATGAGTCTAAAGTGTAGAAATGAGTATATAAGACTTTCTCCAGTTGTAGAAGGCAAAACAGAATGAAGCAGTTGCAACAGAATCAAAAACTACTTGCCAGAAATCATGCAACGGTTTCTTCAGTCAAAGACAACGGTTTTACTTGAACCACAACGGTTTCTAACAGAAAAAACCGTTTTCTTCCAGCAGCTCTTCTACAGCTTCTTGTAACCGTTTTCCTTGCTTTCCAGACTGATTTTAAACCTTCCAAACCTGATGAATGATATTGTGATGCCACACCCTTATACTCTCACAATCTCCACCTTGGCTTCTCAATCAAGACAAAAACGTCATCACTCATTCTATTCCCAACCATGAATTGATATCTGAAATCACTCCACCTTTCCTATGCTTCCTTCAAATGGTTTGAATCCTCACCAACTGAAGACAATACTGAAACTTGTCTCGAGTTAATGACTTTGTCAACATATCAGCTGCATTTTCCTCTGTCCTAACCTTTTCCAAACATACTGATCCTTTATCAACAATGTCCCTCACAAAGTGTAACTTAACATCTATGTGTTTGCATCTTTCATGAAACACATGATGTTTAGCTAAATTTAAAGCACTTTGTGAGTCACATTTTACCTTAACTGAATCATGTTTGATACCAAACTCAGACAAAATGCCTCTGATCCACACTGCTTCCTTTACTGCTTCTGTAAGTGCAATAAACTCTGCTTCAGTAGTAGACAATGCCACTACAGACTGAAGCATAGACTTCCAGCTTACTGCAGAGCCATACAAGGTAAAAATATATCCAGTTTGAGACTTTCTGGAATCAAGATTAGCTGCAAAGTCTGAATCTACAAACCCCACCACAGCATCTTCATCTCTGTCCTCTACCTTCCTGAACATAATTCCATAATTCCCAGCTCCTTTCAGATACCTCATGACATACTTCAATGCTTCCCAGTGAGCTTTTCTAGGATTAGACATGTATCTGCTCACTACACTAACAGCATGAGATACATTAGGTCTTGTACAAACCATAATGTACATGATACTCCCAACAGCATTTGAATATGGAACTCTGCTCATTTCTGATTCTTCATCCTCATCTTTTGGCTTCTAATGCTCAGAAAGTTTAAACTGTTGTCCTAGAGGTACTGTAACAGGTCTACACTCATGCATGTTAAACTTCTTTAACACTTTCTGCACATAGTCAGTTTGATGCAGCAACAAATACCCTTGAGATCTGTTTCTCAGTATATCTATTCCAAGAATCCTCCTGGCCTGTCCCAACTCCTTCATTTCAAACTCAGCTTTCAATTGATCTTTTACCATTCTAATTTCTGTCTTGCTTCTACTTGCCACTAGCATGTCATCCACATACAAAAGTAGAAACACACCTACTTCATTCCCAACAAACTTCAGATATACACAGCTATCATACCTTGATCTTTCAAAACCATTGAATCTCATGTAGCTGTCAAACTTCAAATACCACTGTCTTGGACTGTGTTTAAGACCATATAGTGATTTTTGTAACAGACAGCACTTATCTTCATTTCCTGGAACTATGAATCCATCAGGCTGAGTCATATATATCTTTTCCTTGAGTTCTCCATGAAGGAATGCGGTTTTAACATCCAACTGTTCCAGTTCAAGATCAAACTGAGCCACTAATGCTAGTAAAATTCTGATGGATGTATGTTTCACTACAGGAGAAAAAATCTCATTGAAACCCACTCCTTCTCTTTGAGTGAAACCTCTTGCAACCAACCTGGTTTTAAACCTAATCTTCTCAACTTCTGTAATCTCAGTTTTCCTCTTGAAAATCCACTTGCAACTAACCAATTTCTGATTTTTAGGTCTCTGAAAAAGTACCCAGGTTTGATTCTTCTCAAGTGATTCAATCTCTTCTTGCATTGCCATGAGCCACTTTCCCTTATTGGTCCCTGAATAGCTTCTGAGTAAGTCCTTGGTTCTGAACACTCAATGTCTTCCTCAGCTGTCACAAGTGCATATGATGTGAGGTAATCATTACCATACCTTGTACAAGGTTTCCTTATCCTTCTTTCCCTATCCCTGACCAACTGATAATCTTGAATGCCTGGTTCTTCCTCTTGAGTTTGATCTTCATCAGCTGAATCTTCTGAATCTGAATCACTAGTCTTTCTAGACTTCTCCACCTAGCATTAGTGCCATTTTGCAGTATTACTTCTCTTCCAGTTTGTACTGATTTGAAGGGCAATATCTCTTCACAAAACACTACATCTCTGCTGATGATAATCTTCTTCTGTCCATCTTCTGTACACCACAGCCTGTACCCCTTTACTCCATTTGGATAACCTACCATGATACACTTTACTGCTCTTGCATCAAGCTTGTCTTGCTTGATATGTGCATATGCCCTGCATCCAAATACCCTTAGATGAGCATAGCTAGGTGGCTTTCCAGTCCAGATCTCCTCTGGTGTCTTGTTGTTTAGAGCAGATGAGGGACTCCTGTTGATTAGATATGCTGCTGTAGAAGCAGCTTCTCCCCAGAACTTCTTTCCAAGTCCTGAACTAAGCAGGATACACCTCACTCTTTCTAACACTGTCCTATTCATCCTTTCAATGACTCCATTTTGCTGAGGATTGCCAGGGAAAGTGTTATGCCTCTTTATTCCTTTTGTTTTACAGAAACTGTTAAACTCATCAGACATGAATTCCAAACCATTGTTTGTTCTAAGACACTTGAGCTTACTCCCTTTTTCTGTTTCAACTTCAGCACACCAGTCTTTGAATCTTGCAAAACATTCTGACTTAGCTTTTAAGACATATAGCCACAATTTTCTACTGAAATCATCCATAATGCTTAAGAAAAATCTTCCTCCACCTAGAGTTTGTGTCCTAGATGGGCCCCAGAGATCAGCATACACATAATCCAAAACATTTGTAGAGGAATGTTTTCCAACAGGATAAGGTAATTTCTTAGTTTTTCCTAAAATACACTCCTCACAAGTTTTATGTGCTTTAAGGCTTCCGGTATGAGTTATCAGTCCTTGTTTTGCTAGTTGAGTTATACTAGTTTCCCCCACATGCCCCAGTCTTGAATGCCACAGGTCATAGTCAGTGTGGGAGACATTTGCAGATTCACCATGTATTACTATTCCATCAAGATAATACAGACTGTTTCTCTTGATTCCTTTCATAACTATCTTATTTTCTTTGAAGACATACAAACATCCCTTTTCTGATTTGAAATTACAACCTCTAGATTCTAGAGTTCCCAGACTAATTAAATTTCTTCTCAAATTAGGAATGTACCTGAACTCCTTTAAGATTTTGGTAGTGCCATCATGGATCTTCAGTTTTATGTCTCATGTTCCCTTCACAGAACACACCTCATCATTTCCTAGCATGACATTTCCTGACTCTTGTTCCTTGAAATTTTCAAACCATGAGAGGACTGGACACATGTGGAAAGAACATCCTGAATCAAGAATCCATTGCATTTCTGGACTGGATTCTGTGATGTTCAAAACTTCTGGATCTCCAGCTAAGGCTTCAACAGCATCTGCATTATTGGTTCAGAGAGTGTTTGACTTCTGGGATTGTTTCTTTTTGAACTCAAAGCAATTCTTCTTCAGATGCCCAGGCTTTTTACAGAAGAAGCATTTCCTTGTTTCTTTTCCTTCAGTAGTTTTTGGCTTTGCATCAGAGAATTTCTTTGGCTGTTCTGAATTTGGACCCTTCTTTGCTTTCTGAAACCTTCCCTTCTTTACAAACAATCCTTCTCCTGCAGTTTCCTTTGTGTCTTGATTTAATCTTTGCATCTCTTTGTATCTTAATGCTGATTGAACTGCAGCAAAGGAGACAGTAGTGGTTCTGCCATACATCATAGCATCCTTCAATTGATCATAGGATGGTGGCAGTGAATTTAGAAGTAGGATTGCCTTGTCTTCATCTCCCATAGTCACTTCTATAGATTCTAGGTCATCCAGAGTTTTATTAAACTCTTCCAGTTGATCTTCTACAGACTTTTCTTCAGAGAACTTGAAGGAATAAAGTTTCTGCTTTAAGAAGAGTCTGTTGGTCATGGATTTCTCCATATATAGTTCATCCAGCTTCTTGATTACTTGTGCAGCAGAGCTTTCCTTTGAAACAAGTCTCAAGACTTTATCAGAAAGGCACAGGATAATCAAACTGTGTGCCTTCTCTTGAATTTCCATCTTCCTCTCCTGGATTTCAAGTTTCTTGGCCGGATCACTTACTTCAGGGTCATCTTTTCCATCCTTCAAAGCTGCAGACAGTCCCTGTTGGACCAGTAGTGCCTTTAGCTTCAATTTCCATAGCCCATAGTCATTCTTCCCTGTGAACTTTTCAGTTTCTAGCTTGGAGGGTGACATCTTTCAGATCTTGATGAGATGTGGGTTGATGTTTCCCACAGACGGTGCCATTTGTTACTTAACAATCCCTCAAGATCAATACTAGATTGAATTCAAGTGTTTGAAACAATCTAACAATCACAACCAAACAATGAAATGAAAAACTGAAAACAAAACTGAGAAGGAAAACAGCCAAGATTTACGTGGTTCGGTTTTGCAACCTACATCCACGGATAGAGATAATTCTTCTATCAATTCACTATAACCTTCAAAATTACAACATCTAGAGCTTCAAGAGCTCATGTAGAAGAAAGAAAGAATTCTCTATTACTCCCTCTACAAACTCTCCCTCTAATGCCTAATCTGAATTAAAAGAAACTGAGTTACATGAGTTTAAAGCGTAGAAATGAGTATATTAGACTTTCTCCAGCTGTAGAAGGCAAAACAGAATGAAGCAGTTGCAACAGAATCAAAAACTGCTTGCCAGAAATCATGCAACGGTTTCTTCAGTCAAAGACAACAGTTTTACTTGAACCACAACGGTTTCTAACAGAAAAAACCGTTTTCTTCCAGCAGCTCTTCTACAGCTTCTTGTAACCGTTTTCCTTGCTTTCCAGACTGATTTTAAACCTTCCAAACCTGATGAATGATATTGTGAAGCCACACCCTTATACTCTCACAAAAACAAAAGAAACAAATATTATAAATTTGATTAAACTTGAAGATTATTCAAACCTGCAAATTTGCTTTGCTTTACATTAGCAGAAATGACAACAAAAACAAAGAAAAAAAACTCGTCTACGAACAAAGGTGTAGACATATGGCATTGCCTTAACCTTCCCCCACAACTCACCTAATTGCATTAATCTAATTATTTCATTAAATTATATATTTTCTGAACTTTAATTAATTTTTATATTTTTCGTAAATTTATTAATTTTTTTAATAAACTTGAATTTTTCAAAATAATTTCAATATCTTTTAGATATTTTAAATGAATTTTTTATAGTTTTAAAAATAACTTTCAGATTTTGAAATAATTTTAAATATTTTTTAATTTTTTCACTGGAAATTACAGCCGGAGGTTGTAAAGTGAATAAAAATATCGAGTACAAATTATAAACGAAATAAAATACAATAAATTTAGGTGCAAAGTGACAAAAGAGACATACCAATCTATGTAATTAACCATAAAAAGTCTAGTTATTTTTTGAAATACAGCAACACCAAATAAACCATAAAATTAAGTCATCCTTAAATATAGGGTATTGCTACAATATTGCTACAATATATCTGCTGTTTTAATACACCTATCCTTTTACCTGTTATAGTAGGTTATTAGTAGGTAGCTTTTAAATTTTGTGTAATCCTCATTTTTTTTTAATTTTCTTAAAATAGGCAAACATAAGATTAATAATCAAGTGAATAATAAAAAAAAAAAACTACTTAATTATTTATTAAAAAAAGGCGAGCCAAAATGGTTCGAGATGGCCAAAATAAATTCGTAATTTTTGAGATATAAATTTATTTTTTATATTTTTTTAATTCACTAATTATTTCTATTATTCGGTTCTTCCACTAGTTCAAAGTCTAAATCACAATTACAATGCTCCGAAGTAGTACCCCGAATTTTTTTTTTTATATTAAATTAATTTGAAGGGTAAATTACAAAATTCAACCTGTATTGTACGTGTTTTGTTACTTTGGATCCTAAAGTTTTATTTTTTACCGATTGCAACCTGTGCTCTACGTTTTTTACAAATTGCAACCTCCGCAAAAATTTCGACGAGAAAATTTAAAAATCATAAAATAATTTTATAAATTTGAAATTATTTTTAAAACTCTAAAGATTCATTTAAAATATCTTAAAATTAACTTGAAAATGTTGAAATTATTTTCAATTTTATTTAAAAAGTTTAAGATAATTTCTAAAAAATATATAAATCATTTAAAAGTCAAAAAAAATATTTGTTTAAAAAATCAAATTATAAAGATATTTAATTTTTAAAATTATTTAAACATCTGAAAATTCAAAATTTTATGAAATAATTAGAATTTTTCATTTAAAAAAATACCTACAAGTTAATTTTGGTTGTGATTTTGTTTTTTTTTTTTGAAATATTTTTACCGCCGCCGCCACCACCAATTCTAGTTTACAAGATATTCCATAACCAAGAAAATTGGAACCCACAAGCCATGCCAGTTTCTATGAAGACATAAATTAAGGCTAGATCATAATTATTTCAGCACCATTATTAGTTGTTTCTCCTGTTAGAATCTTGTTATTCCCAATCAATTCGCAATCTAAACTCCCAGAAAATAAGGCCAGATAACTATCCTGACACCGGTCACCGTATCCACTACCATTACCACTTCCATACCCACCACCGTTGCCACCCGTAACCACCCTCGCAAAGTCCGTAACCACATCTCCGCCTCCTTAACCACCAGTGTCACGACGAGGTCCACAAAATCTGCCGCCGCCACCACAATAGCTGCCGCGAGACTGAACCTCATTGACGGTGATGTTGTTAGCAATTCTCGACTACATCTAATGTTACACAGCGGAATAATATACCAAAAATTATGATCGTGATTTATAATTGAATTAACGTTGAGCAATAATTACGCAAAAGATCGAATACTTACTTGTTGCATAATTAATCGGAAGGAATAGAGTGACTGAATTCAACACTTCAGGTATCCACGCGTATGTCGTCCGTCACAGGAACTATCCTCGGTACAATTATTGGATAAGTGATCGCTAGGAAATCACTTATTGAATTCTACGTGCTTCTATAATTTTATCTGATAGAAACCCTTAATTCTCTGCTATAGAGAATATGTATATATAGTACCATGTAACCCTAGGTTTATGGGCCTAATATCCATGTGTGCTTAATTAATAAAGCCCACATATCCTAATCTAGTCCATATCTTTCAATCTCCCACTTGAACTAGCATTAGATATAATTCGAAACACTAACATTGTACTCTTGAGGGGAATAGCAATACACATAAAGTGTGACCCTTCAGGCCCCCATTATCGACTATAATCTAATTAAAGTCTGCACAAAACTCCTAGACTGCGTTGTGCAGCGAACTCGATATATGAAGGATGTTTACGTAAATTCGTAAAATAACCTTTATATGAAGTTCATGTAATATCCCTTCATTCACAAACCACCCGATTGAGCCTAGGATCTGCCATGTGTCTATCCAAATAACTCAATCACTTTTCTCATCTTTATTATATGAGACATTCGATCATATTTAATTACTTTAATTGAATACATCTTTTGCATTGGTCAATAACTTTATTGTCAAATAATATAGAGAAGTATTAGTGTTCTCTCGAAATCAATCGAGGAATGAATCCAAATCTTGGCCCCACTACCATTTTCATGTGCCTCATGATGAACCCAACACAAGAGGAGTCTTATCCTCCTTTGGGAGGCAAGCGTTACACTTGGTCAAAGTTCATCACTTAACAAACAAAATGAGCATTGACCTCTGGTCAAAGGATCATTACATACTCCACACACTAATAAACCTTAGACACTGAAACAAACGGTTTAATAGTAGGGTATACCAATACTCTCCAAAGTACCCATGTGTCCATCACGGATATCTAATATCTCGTAGTTATGAGACCTACTACATTCTCTAAGAATGTGAAGCAGAGCACATGCTAACCTATCACGTGTCATCAATATTCCATTCTTGATGGCCATCGGTTATAGAAATTTTAGAATCATACTTTATCATTTATGTCTCACGCCATAAATGACAGTCATGATTCAAGGAAACAGTTGTAAGAATAATAACAAACCATCAAAATAATTATTCTAATAAATGCATAAACCAAAAGACAATCAAATGTCATAGAATGCGATCAATAATGAATGTATCAAACGAAGGTTTCTAAGACATACAAAAACTCCCACTGAATTAAAGCCAACTATTAACGTGCCAAGCTCTCAAAGTGCTTGTTGCGCCTTGCTATACACAATTGTTGGTTGAAGGATTAGCCAAGTTATCATCAGTGGATACTCTATGTAACTTCACATCTCCCTATCTATTATTTCTCCAAACAGATTATATCTCCAGGGAATATGATTGTTTCTGTTCGTGGCTCTCGGTTCCTTTTGCTAGCATAACCGCACTTACCGTTATCACAATACAACGGTATTGCACTGCTGGCACGTGGAACGACACCTAGTTCTTTTACGAACTTTAACAAAGCAACAACCCCTTTTGGCAGTGTCAGATGTAGCAATATACTAGGCTTCAGTGGTGGAATCGGCAGTTCTACTCTGTTTAGAACTATTCCGATTCACTACACCACCATTAAGAATGAAAACATATCTAGATAAAGACTTGAAGTCATGATGGTCCGTTTGGAAGCTAGCATCAGTATACCCAGTAATTGATGATTCTAGTTGTCCACCATAGACTTTAAGAAATATTCTTTAGTCTTTCTAAGGTATTTAAGAATAGTCTTGACAGTTCTCCAGTGTTCCTCACCGAGATTTTGGTGAAATCTATTCTTTTACGGGTTGCAACATGGAACGATTGCTCCCCATTATTAGTATATCATCAACATATATGATAAGGAAGACAACATTTTCATTCTTACGTTTACTATAAACGCATGGATCCTCTTTACTTCTGACAAAATCAAATAATTTGATAACTTTGTCAAAACAAATATTCCAACTCCTAGATGCTTGCTTGAGTCCACAAAAGAACTTCTTTAACTTGCATACTCCATTCGGCTTTTCTTTGGATACAAAACCTTCAGGTTGTGACATATACACAGTGCCTTTGATTTATCTATTGAGAAACGCAATTTTGACATCCATTTGTCAAATGTCAAAGTCATAGTATGCAGCTATTGCAAGTAATATCTTAATGGACTTGATCTTAGCAATTAACGAAAAAAGGTTTCATCATAGTCAATGCTTTTGCGCTGACTATAACCCTTTACCACCAACCTAGCCTTGTAGGTTTGTACCTTGCCATCTGCATCTCTCTTCTTCTTGAAGATCCATTTGCAGCCTATGGGACGAGCCCTATCTGGCAAATCAACTAGTTCCCAGACTAGATTAAGGTACATCAAGTCCATTTCAGATGTTAAGGCAGCCATCCACATCTTCGAATCGGTGCTCGACACCGCTTCGATATAGGTCTTAGGTTCGTCGTCGTCTGAATCAACTTCATCATCTTGGTTCTCAACCAATAAATT
Organism: Ajuga chamaepitys; assembly: GCA_958295605.1. NCBI lineage: Eukaryota > Viridiplantae > Streptophyta > Magnoliopsida > Lamiales > Lamiaceae > Ajuga > Ajuga chamaepitys. Next base: position 20,517,837 of record OY282498.1, on the reverse strand, counting down.
TAGTCTTTCACATGCACGAAGATTCCTTTGAGGCCTATTGAGTTGGTTTTGCGTTGATTCATTCGGTTTATTCTGATCGTGAGTTGGTTTTCAACATTTTTGGATATTCTCAAGAATTTCCTATGATTCTCTTGAGGTGGGACTGATACTATATCTTGTTTTTTATGCATCTAAGTGTCTTGAGGTGACCCTCTAAGAGTTGTTTCCCCTCCAAATAGATCATCAAAACTCCCACTGAGTTCTTGTCCACTCCTTTGGACAATACCTCATCCTTTATGTTATCTTGCGGGTTTGATTCAATATCTTCGAAGCGTGGTAGGCCTGCGCCGGGGGAGCCTTAAGGTGACCCTCTAAGAGTTGTATCCCCTCTCAATAGATCATCAAACCTCCCACTGAGTTCTTGTCCACTCCATTGGACAAGACCTCATCCTCTATGTTATTTTGTGGTTCTTGAATCTTTTCAAGATCTACCTTGTTGTGACCTTGTTCCTCGAAGATATAAATATCTTCAAGAAACGATTCTTGAAAACTATCACTTTGTGATCTCCAGGGCAGTAGAATTCATATCCTTAGTTTCCTGAGGATATCCACAAAATAGCATTTCTCACTTTTAGTCTCCAATTTATCAGTCATCTCTTGCTTAACAAAAGCAGGACAACCCCAGGTCCGCATATGGCTAAGACTCGTGTTCTTGCCACGACATAACTTATATGGTGCTTGCATGACCGATTTAAGAGGAACTTTGTTCAGAACATAACCAGCGGTTAGTAAGGCATAACCCCAGAGGAATAAGGGGAGACTGGTGAAACTCATCATGGATCGAACCATATCTAATGAAGTTCGATTTCTCCTTTCAGATACTCCATTCATCTGTGGTGTACCCGGATGTGTCCAGTCTAACCGGATTTCATGTGATTTCAAGTAATCAATAAAATCTCGACTTAAGTATTCCCCTCCTCGATCTGATCGGGGAGTCTTAATACTTTTCCCAAGTTATTTCTCAACTTCTAACTTAAACTCCTTAAATTTCTCGAAGGCCTCAGATTTGTGTTTCATGAGATACACATATCCATACCTTGAAAACTCATCAGTGAAGGTTATGAAGTACGAATATTCACCTTTTGCTTAAGTTGGAACGGTCCGCACACTTCTGTGTTGATCAACTCGAGCACAACCGGCACGTAACCCTTTCCCCAGAAAGTGGTTAACTTGTCATCTTTCCTTTGAGATAAGATTCGCAAGCACCATTGAAATCAAATGATGTGAGATAGTCTAACTTTCTTAATCTTGCTATTCTTTTCTCATTGATATGACCAAGTCTACAGTGTCACATGTAGATTTTATTATCCGTATTACTTAGCTTAGGTCGTTTATTCTTGCACATTGAGAATATTTTGTTCACATTCAAGCATATATATTCCATTCGAAAGAAAGACACTTCCTTAAAATAATCCATTAAGCGAAACAAGCATCTACTGTTTGTAAAGTAGAAGGAAAAGTCATAAATGTCCAACATTGGAATGGAAATAATATTTTTGAAATCTAAAGAACAAAATAACAATTATATAAATCTAATTTATATCCCGAAGGAAGATCTAATCTAGTCTAATTTCAATGTATAAATAAACTACCTAAGCTCCCATCCAATGCACCATGTGCTTTGAACTTCGGGCAGTCTCTCTTCCAGTGTCCCTTCTCGTGACAGAATAGACACTCATTTTTTGGTAGTTTCGGCTTCTTTTGAATCCCTCCACTCTTAGGCTTCAAGGCCGCACTTCTAGATGTTTTCTTCTTCTTCTTCTTCTTCTTCTTCTTCTTCTTCTTCTTCTTCTTCTTCTTCTTCTTCTTCTTCGGCTTATTCTTCCTTTTGGAAGGGTTCACAGAACAGCTCACCATGAGCACAGATTTGCCTTTAGAAGTAGAAGATTCATAGGTCTTAAGCATGTTGTGAAGCTTAGGCAAAGTCACCTTCCTGTAGTTCATATTGAAGTTCACTATGAAGTTTTCAAATGAACTAGGAAGTGACTGCAAGATCAGATTAGTTGAGGCACTTGAGGGTAGCACCGTTCCAATCAATGTCAACCACTCAATTAATCTGATCATCTTCAGTACATGCTCAAAAACCTGACCCTCATTATGAAGTTTACACTTAAAGAGATCATTGAGTATCTCATACTCCATTGTCTGAGCTTGTGAGGCGTACAGACCAAGTGTTTTATCATCTCATAAGGAAGAATGTGCTCATGTTGCCTATGCAGTTCAATACTCATCGAAGACAACATGACACACTGAGCCGATATGACATTCTCAACATGCTTCTTGTGAGCATCTGCGTCAAACTTAGCATACTCAGGAGAAGTTTTGTCGGGGATGGCACTGATTGGTTCGTCCAAGACGTACTCAACCTTTTTCTTGCCTTAGCACCAAGTGCAAGCAACGAAGCTAATCCGTAAAGTTAGACCCAGTCAACTTGTTTGATTCCATCAAACATTTATAAGCCAAATTCGACATTTTTATCTGAACAAAAAATAGTCAAACGGAAAAGTAAATTAGAATAAAGTAAATAAAGATCACATTCATATCACTAATCAAAACAAGAGTTTATTGTAATGATTAGCTCCCACTAATTTTAACATATTTTGCGCCCCCAAACACAAAATGCGAATTTATAATAATTATAAATCTTAGTTGTCCAAGATCCAAGTCTATATTACTGTAGCCTCTGCGTTGGCTGATGACTACAATAATATAACTCGGTAGGCCTCTAAGCCAATTGCAGCAATATTTTGCAATTCTTGGTTTATTAATCCAATTAATATTGCGTCCTCAAACTATCTTGGTCGCTTTGGCGTCTCAAAATAATTTAAGCAAGTCAATTCTATCACACGATGCCAACCATACATCTATGAATGAGCCCGAGTGTTGTCAATTTAGAGTAAACACTTTGGTGTAAAACTCGTGGTCTAAAAGATTAGGAATCTCAAACAATTATGATGGACGACGCATTTTGTTTCTAAACAAGACTTGGTTTATAGTGGGGATTTTATATGTAATACTAATTGTTAAATTTAATATCTAATATTAAATTAAAACACAATTACTAGGTGCCGCCTACCCAGGCATAAAAAATGCGGATCACACATATTGGGTGCCGCCTACCCATATATAATGTCGCGGACTACATGTATTGGGCGCCGCCTACCCAAACATAAAAGCGGTCTTAAATTACTATAATTTAAATTGAATAAGCATAAAATCAAATAATAGCTTATCACATAATATCAAATAAAGGCTCAACGAATAAAATTATTAATCCAATTAAAATTTTATTCTTTAATTAATTGTGGATTAAAATTATATATTAATTCCAAATTAATATATATATATATATATACAAATTTAATATTAATTCAAAATTAACATAAATATATACGTCTACTATTATTCTTTCAAAAATAATAATACTATCAAAATTTATTAATCTAATTAATAAATTAATATAAGTCTATTAGGTTAATATATTTATTCCAAATTAATATAAGTATACCTTTAATGTTAATTCCAAATTAACATAAATGTATAAGTCTATTTATTATTATTTCAAATAATAATAGTAAGATTTATTAATCTAATTGACAAATTAATATTGTAATTGAAATTTACGAATTAATCTAATATAAAAAATTTAATGTTGAACAGCCCAAACGGGCTGAATAGGCGCTAGCAGCTGCTTAAGCAGCCCAGCCTGCCCAACCCAATTTAAAATAGCCCAGCAGATTTTAAACTTGGTCCAATTTAAAATCAAGTTGATCCAATGAGTGAGGTCCATCTTCCGGCCCAACCCCAGCCCAATCAAAAGGCCCAGCACAAGCCCAAGTGTATCTAGACCAGCCCAAAACCCAGGCCCATTTGCGAAATTGGCCCAGGTTTTTAGGCTTGGCCCAACACTGAGTCAACTCAGTTTGCACCAAGTTGACTCACTCAAACCTAGCTAACTGGATTGCTGCCGCCATCGCCGCTGCCTAGCCGCCGCCACGACACCCGCCGCCGTCGACAAAGATAGTATGCGCGCAGCAGCAGCAGCAGACCGCCATCGCCGCCACCGCCGTCGTTAATAACAGCAGGCGCACAGCGGTATCAGGCCGTCGCCACCGCCGCCGCCGTTAATGACAGCAGTCGCACAGCAATAGCAGGTCGTCGTCACCGACCACCGCCTGCAACCAGACGCGCAGCACCAACACCACGTCGCACTGATGATACGCATGAGCAACATCAGTAGCGCGTGGTGAACGCCGCCCATGGATTGTGACATTGCCCGCATCCCGTCGAGCCTTACCGAACTCCGTCGCCGCGCGCAGCAGTGGTGACGCCGCCGCAGCTTGCGCAACAATAGTGCCGCCGTGAGTTTACAAAATTAAAATCCAGTTATTCAATCCCATATCCACGCCCAAATTGCAATTCAATTTTGATCAGTTTTTGTTAGAAACAGTTCAGCAAATCTTAAAATTGATTTTCAATAAAATCCAGAATTTCAATTTTAAGAGATTTTAATCCACGAATAATTGAGTCAAAACAACTATAAATCGAGCCTCGAGATCAAATACCACTGTTAGCAATTCTCGACTAGTAATGTTACGCAGCAGAATAATAAACTGAGAATTATGATCGTGATTTATAATTGAATTAATGTTGAGCAATAACTACGCAAAAGATCGAATACTTACTTGTTGCACAATTAATCGGAAGGAATAACGTGGGTGAATTCACCACTTCAAGTTTTCACACGTATGCCGTCCGTCGCAGGAACTATCCTCGGTACAATTATTCGATAAGTGATCGCTAGGAAATCACTTATTGAATTCTACGTGCTTCTATGTTTTTATCTGATCGAAACCCTTAATTCCCTGCTATAGAGAATATGTATATATAGTACCATATAACCCTAGGTTTATCAGCCTAATAGCCATGTATGCTTAATTAATTAATTAGTCTAACTTATTAATTAATAAAGCCCACATATCCTAATCTAGTCCATATCTTTCAATCTCCCGCTTGAACTAATATTAGATATAATTCGAAACACTAACCTTGTATCCTTGAGGGGAACAACAATACACATAAAGTGTGACCCTTCAGGCCCCCATTATCGACGATAATCTAATTAAAGTCTGCACAAAACTCCTAGACTGCGTTGTGTAGCGAACTCGATATATGAAGGACGTTTACGTGAATTCGTAAAATAACCTTTATATGAAGTTTATGTAATATCCCTTCATTCACGAACCACTCGATTGAGCCTAGGATCTGCCATGTGTCTATCCAAATAGCTCAATCACTTTTCTCATCTTTATTATATGAGACATTCGATCATATTTAATTACTTTAATTGAATATTAGTGTTATCTCGAAATCAATCGAGGAATGAATCTCAATCTTGCCCTAACTACCATTTTCATTTGCCTCATGATGAACCCAACACAAGACGTGTCTTATCCTCCTTTGGGAGGCAAGCGTTACACTTGGTCAAAGTTCATCACTTAAACAAACAAAATGTGTATTGACCTCAGGTTAAAGGATCATTACATACTCCACACACTAATAAACCTTAGACACTGAAACAGACGGTTTAATAGTAGGGATATCTAATATCTCGTAGTTGTGAGACCTGCTACATTCTCTAAGAATGTGATGCAGACCACATGCTAACCTATCACGTGTCATCAATATCCCATTCTTGATGACCATCGATTATGGCAATTTTAGAATCATACTTTATTATTTATGTCTAATGCCATAAATGGCAGTCATGATTCAAGGAAACAGTTATAAGAATAATAACAAACCATCAAAATAATTATTCTAGTAAATACATAAACCCAAAAGATAATCAAATGTCATAGAATGCGGTCAAGAATGAATGTCTCAAACGAAGGTTTCTAAGACATACAAACTATAAACTCTCACTGAATTAAAGCCAACAACCAACGTGCCAAGCTCTCAAAGTGTTTGTTGTGCCTTGCTATACACAATTGTTTGGTTGAAGGATTAGCCAAGTTATCATCAGTGGATACTCTATATAACTTCACATCTCCCTATCTATTATTTCTCCAAACAGATTATATCTCCAGGAAATAAATTATCTGAGCCTTCACTTTTTTTAAGGTAATTTGAGAGTTTTCAGATTTTTTAAATAATTAAGAAAAATAAGATATTTCTTACAATCACTTCTTTTAGAAAAAAAAAAACATTTTTATGGTTTTTAATTTATTTATATATTTTTTAAAAATTGTTTTAAACTTTTTAAATAAAATTAAATTTTGTAAAAATAGTTCCAAGGCTTTTAAGTTAATTTTAAGATACTTTAAGTTAGTTTTCAGAGTTTAGAAATAATTTTAGGTTTAAGAAATTAACTTTATAATTTTTAAATAAATTGTTTTTAATTTTCTTGCCGAAAATTTTCATTGGAGGTTGCAATTTTGTAAAAAAAAAAACGTGGAGTACAAGTTGCAATGGGTAAAAATAAAATTTTAGGTTTCAATGTAACAATATGAGTATAGTACAAGCTGATTTATGTAATTGACCCTAATTTGAAATAATATAAGGAAAAATATATAAATTTATTCTAAAATATTCTGAAACGGCAGACCAAGATGCTACATAGTGAAATAATTCTAATGACAGATATGGAACAAGATGGATAACTTTTGTTAAGATTGTAAGGTATATCTAGAAAATAAATTGTGGAAATAATTTAGTTTATCTAAGTTACCATAAGAAAATTTTAGAAAATAAATTTTAAAATTTTCACATAAGAACTTAAAAAATTGTCATATGAATCTGACACTTATATTTAAAAGTTAACAAGTACTCCCTCCATTCCATGTTAATTGACATTTTAGGATGAAAAAGAAGAATTAAGGATGAAATATTTTGACAGATATACCCCTCAACAAAAGATTTCACCAAATCAAAATCTCTTATAGATTGAAAAGTAAAGATGTTTTAGGATTCAGGCAGGGAGAAAATTGGTAGAATTGGTGAAAAATATGTAAAACGTCAATTAATTGGAAAAAGGAAGAATATCCTAAAATGTCAATTAATATGGAACGGAGTGAGTATTTAATAACTCCATAATGACAAAGTAAACTCTAAGATATTGTAAATTAAAATCTACCTATTTTTTATAAAAGAAATATATGTATAAAATTATTCAATCCGTAAACTAGATCTTATTCAAATTAACTAAAATTACAAAATTAAAAATATTTTTCAGTAAATATAAAGTACGTAATAAATACTTATACTTATCAAAGTAATTAATACCTTACTTATTTAAATTAATCAACATTACAAAATAGAAATACTTTTCAAGTAAATATTAAGTGTTTTTCAAAATAATTAATACCTTAAAAAATATTAAATGAATGAAAATATTTTATTAAAATCCTATGATTATTTAATTTAATATAAAATTAAGAAGTAAAATATGAAATACTACTACTATTAATAATAAAACATTATTTGTCTAAGTCATTAAAATCGTGATACCTATGGAATAGGTAGACATATGGCAATGCCTTAACCTTCCCCCACAACTCACCTAATTGTGTTAATCTAATTATTTCATTAAATTAGATTTTAAAAAATATATTTTATGAACTTTAATTATTTTTTATATTTTCTGTAAATTTGTTAATGTTTTTAATAAACTTGAAAATTTCAAAATAATTTCAATATTTTTTTAAGATATTTTACATGAATTTTTTATAATTTTAAAAATAACTTTCAGATTTTTGAAATAATTTTAAATATTTTTTAATTTTTTCACTGAAAATTTCAGCCGGAGGTTGTAAAGTGAATAAAAATGTCTGAGTACAAATTATAAAGGAAATAAAATACAATAAATTTAGGTGCAAAGTGACAAAAGACACATACCAATTTATGTAATTAACCATAAAAAGTATAATTATTTTTTGAAATACAGCAACACCAAATCCCCCTTTAATATAAAAACAGGATTATTTATTTTGCTGATGTGTCATCTCAAGAGCGATTATAGCTTTTTTTATTATTTTTTCTTTTTTCTCTTTTTTTTTCTTTGATAATTGTTTTGTTTTCCTTTTCTTTTTGTAATTCTTTTCCGCAGAAAATTTGAGACCATTATTTTTCCTTAATTTTACTTTCCTCAACATTTATTTGGACGTACTTTAAAAATCGTTTTTTTTCAATTCCAAAACTCCTGTATTTATCTACGTAGTTGAAAAATCATTTTTTTTTACTTTTCCAAAACTCCTGTATTTATCTACGTAATTAAAAAATCGTTTTTTTCTTTTCCAAAACTCTTGTTTTTATTACAATTACTTGAAAATACATCATACATCATTATGTATAATATGGGGCACACTTCTATGTTCCTTAATGACATTTTATTTATTTTGTTTATTGTAGGGAAATTTAATTCAATATATCTATCGCATTTTATAGAGTTACAAATAAAAAATAATTGAAGAATCTTATAATGCGACGGAGAGAACAAACACATTAATACTGCTGTGAATGTTAGGTTTCCCGCAATTTATAGATTGTATATTCCCGCAATTTATAGATTGTATAGTATAACATTTTGAATATTAATTATTATTTCACACAATATAGTATCATGCTTTATTGCTTATTTTAATTTTAATTACCATTTTACTACATGATATATTAATTATTCATTATTTTTAAAGAAACGGCTATCCCTTGCATCTCACGGGCGGACATCTAGTAAACCATAAAATTAAGTCATCCTTAAATATAATATGGAAACATAAAGTAAAAAAATATGAACAGTTCTTTTTGCCCCTAATCTTTTGGGACCAGGCCCACAATTTAGGCCTATAATTATAAAAATGTGCTGCTTATGGAATCTTAAGTCCGAATCTGGAAATGGCTTCAGTTGAGTTACTAGATTTAAAAATATCTATTTGATTATAAAAAGAAAATATTTTCTTTACAATTCAACTTTAATATAAATAATTCAGTCCACAATAAGTATTTATTTTAAACTAAAAAATGAACCAACAAACTGCTGCTTACTGAAGATTTAATTATTATATATAATTATTCAATATGAGTATTATAATAAATATTGAAAATGGATGGTTGATTTTTGTATAATGTAAGTAAAAAGTCAATTAAAAATAAAAAATTATTCATGCAATTCTAACGTTGGAGAATATACTTTCAACAAATTTAAAAGAGAGAGTGCACTATAGAAAAAAAACTAAATAAACCTCTAAATTCTTCTAACCTCACATGAGTTTTAGTTATTTTTTTCTTCATATAAAATATATTATCTCTAATTTCAAAATTGAAAGATAGTTGGATTTTACTATTTCAAAAAATAAAATTATATGAATTTGTCTTATAGAATAAAAATTAAGATTTTAAAACTAAACTAAATTGAATATTTTTTTCAAATCTATGTAAGAAATATTTTTTGAATAATTAATTTTTATCTGCAACTCAAACCCAATTAAGATAAATAATTGACAAACAATTGTAATTTTTTATGTAACTTATTTTAAAATGTGCAACATAGGTGTCAAATTAAAGTAGAAAAAGATTAATTTGATATTGTACATAAAAAATACGTAAAGGAGAATTATTTTTGTTTTAATTTATTAAAAAGAAATTTTCATATATATAATAAATCAATCATAAGTTGTTTCCTATTATATATATAGAAAATTGTCAATAAAAAATCTAAATTTGGAACTAAGTTTTTTGTTTGCATTTACTATATAAAATTATGAACACATATATCTAACTATAGCTTATCTTATTATATTAGAAATGATTAAATTTACCTATTTTAGCAAGTAAATTGAGCGATCGATCGATATACCCATAATAAAGTATTCGGTCGCCATTCCCGCGTCAATAATATTTGCGGAGGAAAATACTTTGGTGTCCTCTTATAAAGGGTTCTATTTTTTATATAGTAAGATTTTGTTAACTTGAAGATTGCTGTTACCAGACATGTGGCACAAAAGTTCAAAAAACAAATAACAAAACTATACTAAAGTCTAAAAATTGTGTTAATAATGTTTTTGTAATAGGTTCATTAATAGTAAATTCAAAATAAATTAAAAATTATTACAAATATCTGATAGTAAAAAACTTTGTATTTTATTCATGTAGCGCCCCAACTCCTATATAGAACTCAGGTACTACTTAAGGAAGTTTACCAAAACTTGAGCCCTTTTTCTTTCTCCTTTCCTTTCATTTTCTTTCATTTTCCTCAATTATTTTTAAAAAAGAAATATATGTGATCAGTATTAGAGTGCAGACGAAAAACTTATAATTAAGGATAAGCAGATCTAAACATGATTATAATTAAGTATACTCAGGTTCTATAAGTTATCAGCTAATTTATCAGTTATTTAGTAATTATTACGTGTTGAATTTAAATTGAAGGCAAGAACCATTTATATATTGATTACTTATAATACTATAATATAAATATTCCAACTAGGTTTTCTGAGAGGCACTTCGTGACTGCTGCAGCCTGAGCCCTTCAGTTGACATTACCTGAAAATGGTTTTTGGGAAAGCTTGAGTTTAAACTCAGTGAATAAAACTATTTAATAACAAGAAACATAATTATATATGCATGTCCGTTTGGATGACAATGTGCCTATCTGTTACTGGTCGGACGCTCGGCACGTATGCCACTATCACTATAACCCCTTTCTCGGTTAATAGTCGGTTAAGTTTTATCTACGGTCCTTTCTCAACTCACTCATTTACTAACATATACATTAAATAAATATTAAAAAAAAAAAAAAAAAAAACTATTAAACAGTATTACCCACTTCCTCAGCTTATTGTCTGGTTTGCTTTATGAGATGTTGTCGGAGAAGTCCAATGTAGCCTGATCAACTATTCACATCTGATCATGTATCAAATAAATCTTAGTCAATTTCTACTAGCTTATCATACCTTATTATTTATGTATCTATCTTTCAGTTTCATGCATGTTTAGGCTATCTAATCATCCGAATTTTCACATGACCTTACATGTTGTATGTAAGGTTCAACAATGGCAAGACACAATGAGGATCTCAATGGGCTAGATCACAATTGTACGCTGGTTTATACAAAATTGTTGTGCATAACTTGTGCCCCTCAACCAACTCCACCAAAGTTATTACTGAGCAAGGTATTTTGATTTACAAAATAAGAATTGGATGCTATGTAAACTTTGGTTAATTAGCATTCAAACAAATCATGGCACTGGCTGAGAAAAAGGAGTCAAAGTTCATTTTTCCGTCCTTGATCTTCAGTGTCTTAAGCTCTCAGGGACTGCCTAATGCTGAAAATATTGACCTAGTCATGCCTTGAATCTTGGATGTTCAGCATACCATCACATCTCCTGACCGATGTATTGATTTACCTTGAATCGACAGTGATGCTGAAGTTTTGTTGATGTTGACCACGGTGTTGGGTCAACATCCACCTCAACTATGTCGTGATCCTTGGTACTTCAGCAAGTTTCATTTCTTACTGCTCAAATTATAGGTCTCACCAAGATCAGGGATGACGATCTTGCCTCTATTTCTCCACAAAAATGGGGAGGTAGCAGTAGTACAGTCGCCGCCACTGCGGATCCGAATGCTGATGCTGATCCTGAAGTGGATATCCATCCGCTATGGCTTGATATCATTCGGTGTCATGAGGGGGAGGAAGCTCCTACTGCAAATGAGGGGGATGTGGCACCTGGAAATCCGACGGATGATGTTATACGTCGAGGCGGAGCTGATAGCCTTGATGATGATGACCTGATTGGAGCATATAATTTCTCCGATATTGAAGAAGAGGCAGACGATGGTGAAGAAGACAAAGAGGAAGATGGTGAAGGGACTGAGGGAGAAAAAGATTAATTGTTTTGTGTTGTGTTTTCAAGGTTAAAATAATTTTAATTTTCATGCCTTTTGAATTATTATTTTTTTGTTGGTTTTTATTTGGATATATATATATTTTTATGCATGATTTTAGGCTATTTTTTATTTAATTCAATATTTTGTTGATTTGAATGTATCTTTTTAAATCTATTCTATTAAGGGGAAGATATTTTTTATTAAGGGGGAGGTTGTGTTTTTGACTTATTTAATTTTTGTTGTGCTGATGTTTTGTGTAGAAAGGAAAAATGGGGAGATTGTGAGAGTTTCGGTGACAAAGTCTTAATAAAATTCCCATTTTATTTGTTTTTCCTGTCATACACATAAGCATGTTTAATTACTTATTTGGTAGTATAAGTATAATGTAAGTGCAGATAATTGGAGATCAATTGGACTCTTTCAATAGTCGCTTAATACATGTGGAAAATAGTTGGACCAAGTATTGTGAAGAGTGGTTAAGGTGTACATTGCCAACTAAGGAAGACCAAGTCACACCCTACATTTGAGGGTCCAATAACCGCTAAACTGGCCACGTCCTAAAAAGGTGGAAATTGACTTGTGGTAGAGTGTTATCTAAACTTTCCAATAGTCTATATAAGGAGCTCAGATGATCAACAGAAGATAATGAATATCTTAGATGAAGTACCCGTTGGAACAGTCTGTATTAAGTGTTGAGTCACCTTTCTGTCCAAGCTTCGGTGTCCAGTTTGTAATAAATTCAGATTCCTCACGAATCTGAATTTCTTTTCTTTGGGATACTTTTAAGATAATTTTGTTTGGTTAATTTGTATTCTAAACTGTGTTTAATCATCTATTTAAGATGTCATGATTCAAGATATGTATATTAAAGTATGTCTCAATTCACACTTCGTATCTTTTTGTAATTGACCAGTATAATAGTGATTTTTATCGCCTTGAGGCATCCACTAGTTATTTGCAACTTCTGAAAAAATTTATCTTGTTATTATTTTTTTACGATTTTCGATGTGTTTAGTTTCAGGGTTGGGTGACCCCCGTACGCAACCTCAGCATTTACGAAGCAATACACACTTTCAGACATAAATTGTGCGACCAAAACATGCTGGGTGAGAAAGTCCAACTAGAGGTGTCCAACCGGTTCACGATTCCGGAACAGCCGGTTTGGGCACCGCGGAGGGGGAGTTGTGGTGGAACCGGAACTGAACCACCCATATGGGCAGTTCCGGTTTGGAACCTCCATAAAACCGCTGGTTCCGGTTCCTAACCATCAATCACGGTGGTTCTCCGTATTTTAAAAAAAAAAAAAAATTCTTAATTTTAAGATTTTAGGGTTTAAAAAATGTGATTGTAACTTTGTATATCATACATTGAGAGTTTAGAGTTAAAAATTAAGAATTTAACTAAAATGTAAGGATGTGAGATGAATTTTCATTTATTGAGAGACTTAAACATTACATTTACAATTACTTCATCTAAAATTACAAATTACACTACTAAAAGTTTAAACTTGAAACTAGAAATATGAATTACACTACTAAAAATTTAAACTAAAAATTAATATACATTAAGTCAAATTACAAACTTACATGATTACATCTTTCAAATGTAAGTAATTCAAAGTTCAAACTTACAATAAGTTACAATTAAAAAAAAAAAAATTCTTCTAATCTAAAAACAAAGAAAAAACCCTCCCCTCCCCCGCGGTGACTCAAACCCAGGACCAAAGACCTAGGTAGTAGATGCTTTGCCACTTGAGCTATCCAACTTCGTCTTACAATAAGTTACAATTAAACATTAAAATACACTAAGTTACAAGCTTATATTTTTCAACATATCACTATATAAGTAATATATGAAATTTGGAAAAGGAAAAGGGAAAAAAAGAAAGGGCTTGAGTTTTATTCAAAGTTAAAAATTATATTAATTTTTAACTTTGAATAAAATTGTCTACGTATCATTCACCTTTCGGTGTTAGGGCGAATGAATCCAAACCCACGTAGTTCTCCTACCTTGCTTACCTTTGGGAATTGAGGTCGGTTTGCATGGAGTGTTGATCGATCGGAAGGAATGTTGTCGGCTTCAGAAACCCCGAATTCGTCGGTTGAACAATCATAGGAAAGGAGGTCGCGTTCTTCATCTTCTTCGAAGTTGGGTTCTTGTTCTCTTTTGTCGGTCTTCGTCCAATCTGCAAGCAAAGAGTTAATTTTCTAGATTTTCAACGATTCATCTAGATCTTCGGCCATCCAGGAGACGGTTTGAAGTGGGGCAAACTAGAATCTCCTTTGAAATTATTGAAAGGATTGAAAATTATTGTGTCCTTTTTGCCTACCACTTCAAGAGGGAGGTTGAATTTTGAAGGTCGAGCTCTTCGAACACGGTGTTAAAATATCTTTCGATTTTTCCAAAGTGGTTGCTTGACGAACCCCTTGCTTTCTTCTGAGACATTTCCTTGTAAAAAATATTGAAACGTGCAAGAGAAAGATTTAAAAAACTTTGGGAAGAACTCCCTTGGTTAGTATAACTAAAATCACTAGATTCACTACCATCATCACCACTGTGTAGGACTCTATACTCTCGAAATAAATCATACAAAATATCTTTAATGTTAGAAACAATAAGTGTGGCGTTTGGAAGATCATCAGTAGTGGAAAACAAGCATCCATAAGACATTTTTAACAACTCAATCAAACCATCTTCTTTAATCCTAGGATCTAGCATTTTAGCAACCAAACACAAATAAGGTATTTTCATAAAATATTTAAGTCATTTTTGCCTCATCGATGCAATTGATGAGCTTAAAATCGGATCCTCTCTATAATTAAAAAATACACCTGCAAGTTGGTAGCAATGATCAATGACAAGAGGTGAAGTCGGGTAATATCAACCGGAAAGTTATTTAGTTGCATCTTCGAAAATTTTTAGTAGTGAAATCAAATTTGTACATGCGATCATTGTTGAGGATATATGAGAATATTGTTTGTTAGGTTTTGTTGGAAAAAAGTACATAAAACCTTTTTAAAATTATAAGAATCACTTAACATTTTATAAGTAGAGTTCCAACGATGAGGCACGTCCATTAAAAATTATTTGGCCAGCAAACGGCGGTTTTTGCAAAATTTTGCCCATTTTTTTGTTATAGAAGAATGTTGGGTCAAGCAAGAAATGACCTCATGAATAGGCGCAATATGTGTTTTAAAAGCGCTTAAACCGTCTTGTACACTCAAGTTTAAACAATGAGATATGAATCTAATCCGAAAAAACCTTCCACCACTAGAAGGTTGACAAATGGTTTTTAGTTCGGGTAATGATGCTAGATTAGAACTAGCATTGTCAAAAAATAGAAAATATTTTTTGAACTAAACCATACTCTTGTAAAAATTATGATAATTTTATGGCAAATGTTTTATGCATTGTGAACGGTGTCAAACTCCCTATATGCAATTAAATATTTTTGCATCGACCACGAATCATCAATCAAATGACAAGTAATGCCATGTAATGATGACTTTGCCAAGGATCAGACCAAACATCTGAACAAATTGAAACTTTTTGAGCTAATGAAGCAAACATGTTTACCAAAATAATTTTGTACTTCCCTACAATTTGAGCAATGTTTCATGTTAAGGTGTTTCATGAGACTTTTCTAGCTTGAGGATTATAAGCCAATCTAGCAAATCTTTGAAAAATTGATCATCGGCAAAGTTGAAGGGGAGATGTTTGACACAAACAAATTTCTTAATTGGCGACATGCGTTCGCTTCACTATAATGAAAGAGTAAGTTAGGATCTGTACCTTGCGAGGACCCAGATGGACCGGAGATATATCCTCGCATTTGAGTTTGAGTAGTTTCGATTCCCACTTTGTCGGGGTGGTGTCCGTTGAGGTGCTTGGAGTAGGTGTCATATCCTCCACCATGTTGCATTGTGTATTTCTTCCCGCAATAGTTTCACAATACGGCGTAAAGCTTTCGGTTTTTCGAACCCAGAATATTGGTCCTCGTGAAGTGATATAGAAAGATTGGGCTCGTGGACGCAAAGTCGCCGGTCGGTGATCTTGGAGCTCTACCATCACTCCAGCCACGTCCACCCTCTAGAAGTGGTTTGGCTAAGGCCTCGACTGTCTTGAGATGAACGATCATCACCAAATTGTTCGGCGTAGGCGGCAGTATTAGCACCTTCAAAATATTAATATACATTAATAATTAGAATATAAATGGTAAAAGTCTAAACTTAAATCATAATAAAAAAAAAGCAACATCCAGGAAGATAAAAATATATTGAACTTATTAAACTTGACTTATAAAATAAAAACACTAAACTTGAATCAAATTACAAATTGACTTATAAATTATAACTCAACGAAATTAAAAATTAAAGTTAAGAAAATAATGAAAAATATACCTAGAGCATTGGCTAGGTCCAAATCGATTGCAAGGTGATTCAAGTTCATCAAGGTTGAAGAAGCTCGGAGGAGGAGGAGGTAAAGTAGATGAACCATGAACTTCGATCCTCCCTTTATCAGAGCCCCAGCGAGAAGAGTTGGATCCGACTCTACCACTCGACATTTTTTTTTGGGGTTTTAGAAGGATCAAACAACTAAAAATTGATCTAGTGAAATAAAAATTTGAACCATAAATCGAACTAGTGAACTAAAACTTGAAGTAAGCACAAATTGCATAATTGAAAATAACTAGAATGCTAGATTTCAAGAGATTGAGCTTTGAGAGTAGAGAGAAAGATGAAATTGAGGTTTGAAAAAAATTGTAGTGAAAATAGATATTTATAGAGACTTTTAGGTAATAAAATTAAAAAAAATAATAATAAACCCCCCTTCCCTCTCCCAACTTTCCAAACGGTCAAATGATGCCATTTGATCTTGGCCATCAATTTTTTTTTTTAAAAGAAAATCTCGATTCGAATCGACGATTCCGGTTCCGGTTGGCCCGCCGGTTCCGAGTCAACGGCTCTAAGATTTGCGCCATTGATCTCCAACGGCCAAAGAATCTTGACCATCCACGTGGCATATTAAAAAGAATTAAAATAAATATTAAATATTACCGCGAACCGTCAGTTTAACCGGCGATTTGCAGTTCCTCATATGTCTGAACAGAACCTGCACTGATCAATCCTCAAGACCGGTGCGGTTCGGAATTGAAAATCGGGGTCAACGATTTCGGAATTGTTGATCTTCGGTGCGATCCGATCTGATTCGTCGGTTCCCGATCAGTTTGGGCACCTCTAAGTCCAAGCCTTTAAATTAGTGAGCAACATTTACATGTTTTCAATCGTTTTATAGCTTTAGGTGTATTTTTAAGTTTAGTTGATTTTCTATATTTGTTGTACGTTTATGTTGAAAGAAAATCTATATTTATAATATTTTTGCGCAACGGATTTTACACTAATTCTTTCTCCAAAAATTGCAACTTGCCTATCTTTTTTTCTTTTTTATTTTTATTTTGTTCTCCTCTTTACTTCTGTTTCAATTCTCTTTTATTTTTCTACTATATTATATTTGTGTATGCACACATAAATCTCTAGTTGTTTACACATTTATTCGTAATTTTTGGTGTTTACACATTTAGATATTCACCTTCTTGAAGGCTTTCAAACTACTTTGTTTTCAATTTAATAACATTTCTAGGGACACCGTACATATTTTTTTAGGCATCAAAATGCTTAGTTAGGTATCACAGTCGAAGATAAATGACTTTTGGACAACTTCGTTTTGAAGGCATCAAACTACTTTAGGTGTCACGGTTGGAGTGAGTGTACTCTATTCTAATATGTATTCTATCTTGTATTATTTTAAATTAATCATTATATATTATATGTATCTGATGATATCCTTACTTTATACATGATATCTAACTATGTTATATTTTATTTATTGAAAAGAGGTTGACAATCAAAATTATACTTGACCATTGATTAGAAAAGCTCATTGGGCCATGTACATATTCGATCCAACTTGACTTGGTAAATTAAACCTTCCACTATCTCCTTAAAATAAATTCCTGCTCATCCCTCTGTTTTTAAGGTTCTCTGTATGGACAAAATAATTAGAGCATCAAAATTAATAATAAAAAAAGGTTTCATTGTTTTAAATGTCTAAATAGTTTATTGTGGTAGCACAACAAATGTATAGTTGTGAATGAATAGATAAATAATAAAAAGCAGTAGGCAAGGAAGGGTCACAGTTGGAAAGATGTTCCTGATGGCGACTTCACCGCCTCTTCATTTCATTAAACAAACGCACTACACACGGCTATTTATATAAACTGCGTTTCTGTTTAGGCCCGTTTGAATTTGTCAAGAGATTTAAAATGAATAAATTTCAAAAAATTTATATTTAAAATTCATGGACTTAAAATTCCTTGTTTGAATCTACGACGGATTGTGAAAAGATTTTTAAATCCAACATTTTCAAATTCATTATTTGGCAAAAACTGATTTAATATTTGTAAAATTCATTTTTTTCTCTAAAGTTTAAACTAACAATTTATATTTTTTATTAAATAAAATAATATTTATCTACATCTATATTGACTGAACAATTTTTCTTTCCAATTATATATATACACATATATACATATTATGTATTTTATATCTCAAAAAATTATTGGGAGCACATTGATAAAAGAAAAAAATAAAAAAATAAAAAGAATTAAAAAAATATTAGGAGCATTTCATTGGAGAACAAGAAGAGAGATAGCGATATGGAGAAGAGAAGAAGAGAGAGAGTAGGGGAGGGGAGAGAGAGAGAGAGAGAGAGAGAGAAGAGAGAGAGAGAGAGAAGTGTGAGTGATGAGAGATTTGTAAATGACTATCTTTGTCAAAAGATTTGAAATTCACCCAAATATAGTGTAAAATGGAGAATCTCAAGTCTTGGAATTCTAAATGGGTTGATTTAAAAATCTGAATTTACAAATCCACTCATTTAGTATATTGAGGACAATTCAATTTACTTTTTATTTGCTTTTCATTTTTTATCACTTTATTTGTCTTAGTCAACAGTACTTCAACACTCATCTGCCTTAAATCACACGTCCTGTTCACATATCTATATACTTATTTATTTATCCGTTATTCATTCACTATAAAAAAAAATATATCAAATTCGAGTGAAACAAAAATCGTTGGAATTTAATGATTTTCAGTTGGAATTTAAGATTTCAATGAAAATTTCAACAGTTTGTATCGTTGGAAAAGTGGTCGTTGAAATTCAAATTCCAACAATTTTTTCCAATGACAATTTGTGTTATTACCTTCGAAATATGTGTATGTTGGATAATTTTTTAATGCTTATTTCATTAACTGCTAGAAAATCTCTAGAAATTTTCAAAGTTCCAAT
Source organism: Ajuga chamaepitys (assembly GCA_958295605.1). Lineage (NCBI taxonomy): Eukaryota > Viridiplantae > Streptophyta > Magnoliopsida > Lamiales > Lamiaceae > Ajuga > Ajuga chamaepitys. The sequence continues at coordinate 20,498,561 of OY282498.1, read as the reverse complement.
AAATTTATATGTCGTTATATATTTTATGTTGAAATTTAACAATTTTGTTAATTTATTTATGTATGAGTATAGGTAGGCACCGTAGGATGGTAGATATGTCTAGGTGAGCACACACAAGACAAACTGTCAAGACAAGTGGGATTACTCCACGTCCTATCCTATGAAATCATGTTTTTCCATCTTCTGTTTCCTATTCATAAGTATAAATGATGTCAACGGGTTTTATCTACCTCTCTAAAAACAAAATGTAGGGTTGGATATTAGTGGGTTGCAAATTTAACAAACTAATGTATTGTTCATTGCTCACTTAATAAAGCATTGTTATTTTTAAGTTTGTTAAAAAATTAGGTGGAGTCGCCCCAGTAGAGGCGACACTATAATTGTCGCCGATTTATTACAGTTACAATAGTTTAAGTTCATAATATAAATAATACATCTTATATCAATTTACTGTAAATTGAAGCAGTGATAAATTTTACCCTTGCAGTAAGTGTTCATCTCCTCCTCCAAGAGCGAGATTGATGAGACTGTTGTCTGGATCCTTGTTGGCTTATGTTTCTCTTCATGTTGGCTTTTGATATTTCCTCCTTCTTGAGCGAGCAGGATCATTCTCAGTATACCTCCACTACTAGTCATATATTATTTGTTCAGAGTGTCTATGCTCGTGCTTCAGAAGGTGATCTGACTTTCCTAATCAATTTCCTTCATTTGAGTTCTATTTGGTAAGGATGCACTCCAGCATGAAGATCTTTTCCGTAGGCTTCCAGTTGATCCTTATTTTTACCTTGAACTCGCTTATAGTGTCCACCATCATCCAGATGGTCGAAGTATCTGATGGTTTATGTCAGTTTCAAGTTGTCGATATCTTTTCTTTGTTGGATTCCTATTGGAAGGAATATATCAGGGATTGATATTCATCTTCAGTGATGTTCTTGAACCAGTTCCCATGGCCCTCGAATATTGAAAGAGTTGGAGTAGCATCAGCTGTGTGTTTGGGGGTTGGCTGTTGTTCCCAATTTGAGAAGTCAACAGGAACTAAGCATGTAGCGAGGAATATCTCATGCAAATTTTCATTTGATTGACCAAGAGTGCTCTTCAATCTATCATCAAATTTTGCAAAAGATTGATCAAGCTCCTTCAACTTCCGAGCTTCCCATTCCTCCATTAGTCTCTTGGTTTCTTATGTTTGTCTGTGTTGCCCAACAAGGAAGGCTTCTTCTTCCCTTTGCTAGCGTTGAACTAGCCTTTAGTTCGCTTCTTCTTCTTCTCCATTTTTGACATCATTAATACTCACACCCGTATTGAGCAGGGTTTGAATATTGTCCAACATAACTGTTAGAAAATTTATGTTTAGTTTTGAAGATGAAAAAACCTCCTGTAAGATGGGAAGTGCCCCCAGAAACTCTATAAATCTTTGTAACAAATAGGGCTAGTTCCACTTAGGCAGAAGTCACAGTAAGCAAGCAGCAAGATCGTCAAGATCACTTGAAGTAGCAATTTCGCCATTGCAACAAGGGAAGAGACCGCAGTGAGCAAGTAGTAAGGTTGTGTGTGCCCATCCAGCATACTACGCTGCTTGCAGCAAGGAAGGTACAACCAACAAGTAAACAGGAGTTATGTCAACAGTGCGCAAGTCAAGGTCGAATGTCAGGATATTCAAATTCAAATATATAGCCAGTGGAGACAAGTTTAAAATCTTGTACTGATTATCTAATAGTGTGGGGACACGTTACTTGTCAAAAAGCAAAAGAAACACTGGTCACTGACACCTAGCCGTAGCCACTCTGACCTGCGTACTTTCTGCAAAAAAGGACAAATGACTCTTTGCCGTACAAAGGATCCTTAAATGTCAACGGGATTATTTCTCACTCTTCAACGAGAAAGAATCCCAACTGCTATAAATAGAAGGAGATGGAGGACGAAGTAGAGGCAACTGAAACTCAAGCATTCAAGATTACTTAGCATCAAACACTCAACATTCTTATTCAGAACTTTAAAGCATACGCTCTGATAATTATTCCAGTGTTTCTGCGAAGTACAAAAGAGCAAGATAGCAAGCAGCAAGTAATCTGGTGAAGATCAAAAGCTGCAACCACTCTCAAGGTCAAGCAAGCTCTCAAGCTTTACTTCGGTCCTAATCCTTCTCAAACCAGGAGCTTGCCCACATCGCAACTGTATTCAAGTTTAGAGGCAGTTACCAGAAGTTGAAGAAAATATTTCATTAAAACAATCTCATGAGAGGTTTCTGAGAAGGGGGGTCGTTGTTTGAATCCGGAATTCAAAACTGACTTGTGTTCTGAGGAACATGTGTACAATAGAGGAGTGGTCTTCTAAGGATAGACAAAAACTATTGTAAGGAGCTAAGTTGGACTTAGGCTTCAGATTATCTAAGTTGTACTGTGTGTAAACTACTTAGTGAATTTTCCCACTGTGTGAGGAAATAGTGGATGTAGAAGGATTATCCCCACCTTCGAACCACTATCAACTTTGTGTCTACTTTTATATTGCTTCTATTATTGTTATTGGCATATTACTTATTTATTGTATACATTGGTAAGAAAACGTTTAAACATATCCTGCTGCATGTAAAACTTCCTTAAGCTTTGCTTACTGTAAGTTGCTTCTAGTCAGCCTGCTCTGTACTCATTGCTTAAGTAAGTTTACTGTACTAGCTTTGCTGTAAGAACTAGTTTCTTGCAGTAAGCAGCAAACTTGTGCTCAACGTATTTGAAAAAGAGAAAATCGAGTTAGAGGTTTATTCACCCCTCTCTAAACCTCTACCACTTAAGACCAACAACGACCCATTTAGCATTGCTTTTACTTCATAGCTGGGAGATTTCATCTTTTAGAGATGCAAGCCGTGCATTATTAATTAACCTCATTTTCTAGCGAAATTAATGTTATTGGACCGAGTCAAAACTTTGTATATAAGAAGATCCATGCATATGCTATATATAAGTTTTGCCATTAGTTTTTATCCCCTCTCGACAACCTCTCTCTCTCTCTCTCTCTCTCTCTCTCTTCCATGAATGTTTTCATCTACCAATAAACAAAATCTTTGTTTTTTTTTTTTTTTTTCGTATCCACCCCTAAAAATTTAAGTATATATATATATATTGTTAGAGCTTTTATAATTAAACATGAAATTTATCGCATACTTATTCATGCTTTAAATCAATGCAGCGGAAATAGATCGAAATAAGTACCTATAGCATTGCTATAGAATCACGAAAAGTGATCTTGATTCAAGGTTGAAAAGCGTTTCTAAGCTTTTTCTCTCTCTGTTAGATGGTGCATCAGACTAGAATGAGAAGTAAACTTAGGGACCTTTTCCAATCGTAAAATTATTTCTTGTAAAAAATTTTGCCCACCACAGAAAAATCAAGCTTCCAAATTAGTGGGATTTTAGTTGACTTTAATTGATATAATTGAGGATTATTTACCTTAATTTAGTCCTCAATGTAGTAAACATATGGAACATATCTTTACTTATCCTTATATTGATTTGTTACCAAATCAGTAATTCTTTAATTGATTTATGTCAATTATGGAAGATAGTTCTAACATTCTCCCACTTGGTCCATATGTTCCTATATCAATGACCATCGGAATCAAGTCACATGAATTATCGACAAATCCGCTAAAACGAGTATTATCTTCCATGTATTATAATGCATCTTAATCCCTAAATATCAATCCACATACCTTAATGAATAAACCATATGTTTATTCAAGGTCCAAACATAAATGGTATTTTTTCAAATCAAAATTTGTGCACAGAATCATAAGAGAAAAAATCAAATGTATAAGAGTTTCACCACAAGTACATATCATATGTATAAAAATAATTACATAACGGAACCAAGTCTTATTCGTACTACATGATCCTTAAAGTTCTTAGGTGGCATGCCTATAGTTAAAAGATCAACAATCATCAATTCATTGCTAATGTGTTCAATGACCACTTTCTATTCTTTAACACGTTCTCTTATGGCTAACTATTTGATGTTGATGTGTTTGCTTTGACTACCGCTCTTATATTCTTAGCCATAAACACAACGGTTGGATTATCATAGTACAATCTCAATGGCTTAGAAATTGAATTCACAACTCTAACACCAGATATAAAACTCTTCAACCATACGCCATGACAGGTGACTTCAAAGCAAGATACAAAGTCGGCTTCCATAGTAGAGGTAGCAATCAATGTCTGCATTGCACTTCTCCGTGATATAGCTCCACTAGCTAGCATAAAAAACTAACCAGATGTTGATTTTCTGGAATCAATGCAGCCAGCAAAGTCTGAATCGGAGTATCCAATCACCTCTAATTGAGTCTATTTATACATGAGCATGTAATCTTTCATTCCTTGAAGGTATCTCAATACCTTCTTTGCAGCTCTCTCCAGTGGTCAAGACCTAGATTACTCTGATATTTTCCTAATATTCCAACAGCAAATGCAATATCGGGTATTATACAGACCTGGGCATACATGAGGTTTCCTACTAATGAAGCATATGGAATGATTTTCATTTGTTCCCACTCAAGTTCAATTTTTGGACACTGATTCAAACTGAATTTGTTACCCTTCACTGTTGGTGCTACACTTGGTGAACAATTCTTCATGCGGAATCTTTCTAAAACTTTGTTGATATAGGCCTCTTGAGACAAGCCTAGAATGTCTCGAGATCTATCAATATGGATCATAATGCCAATGACATAAGATGCCTCACCCATATGTTTCATATCAAAGTTCTTAGAAAGAAATTGTTTCATCTCATACAACAAACCCTTATCATTAGTTGCAAGCAATATATCATCCACACACAGAACTAGAAAACAAGTTATGCTCCCACTGACCTTGTGGTATATGCATTGGTCCATGACATTCTCTTTAAATCCAAATGAAGTGATGATTTCATGGAATTTCAAATACCATTGACATCAAGTTTATTTTAACCCATGTATGAATTTATTAAGTTCGCAAACTAAATGCTCACCTTTACTAGAGGAAAATCCTTCTGGTTGTTTCATGAATTTTTTTTCCACTAGATCACCGTTTAGAAATGTTATTTTCACATCCATTTGCTGTAAAGCAAAATCAAAGTAGGCCACTTGCCAATAATTCAAAGTGAATCTTTCTTAGATACAAGAAAAAATGTCTCCGTGTAGTTGATTCCTTCTTTTTGAGTAAATCCTCTGGCAACGAGTCTAGCCTTATCTTTCGATGTTGCCCTGTGAGTCCTTTGTTTTAAAGACCCATTTACATCATATGGGTTTGACACAATTGGGCAACTTGACAAGATCCCAGACTTTATTGGATGTCATAGAATCCATCTCATCTTTCATGGCATTTACCACAAGTTCGATTCCTTTGAACTTATGGCTTGTGAAAACATGTTAACGTCATTTTCAGCTCCAATATCGTAGTTATATTCTTGCAGATACAAAATATAGTCACTAGGTATGGCTGGTTTCCTTATTCTGTTAGATCTTCTTAATATTTGATCAACGTTTTCCTCGATATGTTGATCAATAGGTTGTTCAAAAGGTTCATCTATCTGTTGAACTTCATGATCTAAAGAATTAGGATCATCATTCTGTGGAATATCTAAGATTGGTTACTCAATATGCACTTGATCTTGGGTTGCATTATCTATAACGACCAACCTAGCACTTGAAATAGAAATTTGAGCATCTTGATAGTCTTTTTCAAGACCAACTTCATCAGTCTGACTGCTTCCACTAATCAAGTCTTTTTCAAAAAAATATTCCATAACTCCACAAACCTAGTGGTATAAGACAGGCGATAAAATATGTATCCCTTGGACCTTTCGGCATATCCAATGAAATACCCACTTATAGTTCTTGGGTCCAACTTCTTTTGTTGAGGATTATAAACTCTTATTTCAGATGGGCATCCCCAAACACGTACATGTTGCAAACTTGGTTTCCAGCCCATGATTAACTCAAATGGCGTCTTTGAGACAGCCTTGGTTGGAACTCGGTTCAATATGTACACGTTCGTCTTGGAGCTCAGTCCACAAATGTTTAGGAAGTTTGGAGCTCGCAAGCATACTACCAACCATGTCCAATAATGTTCGGTTTCTTCTTTCATCACACCATTTTGGTTTGGAGAACCTAGCATGGTGTATTAGGCAACAATCCCATTTTCTTGAAGAAACTTTGGAAATGGACCAATCACTTGTCTATTCTCAATGTATCTACCGTAGTACTCTCCACCTCTATCTGATCTCACGATCTTAATTTACTTTCTGAATTATTTCTCTACCTCAACTTATAAGACCTTGAAAGCATCTAGTGTTTCATCTTTATTGTTGAGTAATTAGAGATACATGTAACATGAGTAATCATCTATGAAGGAGATGAAGTACTTATTATGGTATGCATCCATATCAGGACTACAAATATCTGTATATATGATTTCCAATATTTTAGGACTCCTCTTGGCACCTTTCTTAAACATGTTAGTCTGCTTACCCTTAATGTAAATGTAAGCTATACAAGTCTTAAAATCGGAAAAATCAAAAGAGCACTAAGTACTCCATCATTAACCGATATTTTGATTATATTGATGGAGATGTGTCCCAATCTATTATGCCACAAGTTAGAGGATTCTTCATTCATAACACAACATTTAATACCAACATTTTCATGGATGTGCATAGTAGTATATTAATTAAGATTTTGCAAACTAAGATGATAAAGACCGTCAGACAAAGTACCATAACCAGTAACATCAGTTTTATTAAATAAACTTAAACCAGTATCTGAAAAGCTAAAGAAACAACCGGATGATACGAATCTATAAATAGAAATCAAATTCCTAGAAAAACTATGAATATAAAATGTCTTTTCCGAAAATAAAACAAAACTAGTACTTAAAACTATCTTGCATGTTCCAACTACCTCCATATGTGAGGGCATCTTATTTCAAGAATAGACACTTTGTAGAACCAAATCAATCCACCATGTGTTATGATTAACATCAACCATATTAGGTTCATGAAAAACAAATGAAAGTTGAGTACCTTTCTTCTCAAGTCAACTCATGTATTTGGAGCAAGTTTTCTTTCTGTGTCCTTTCTTCTTGCAGAAGAAGCACTTGCCCTCTTTCTTTATGTCATTCTGAGGAAGAACTTTGTCATGATTATCCTTAGCATGATTTGACTTTTTCTTTCCAGATGATGTAGCTATATTCACCTTCTCACCCTCCTCCATAGCTAACCTTCCCTCTTCCTGAACCACATGGTCATTAATTCATTGATAGACCATTTGTCCTTATGTGTGTTGTAGGAAATCTAGAAGGGCCCATACTATGGAAGTAGAGTGCACAGAATGAAGTGAACCATGAAATCATCTGACATTTCAACCTCCAATGTTTTTAGCTGAGTTGCTATATGCCTCATGCGCATGATATGATCACGCACGCCTCTTATCCCAGTAAGCTTTAAGGATGAGAATTGCATTGTTAGGGTGCTAGCTAATGCTTTGCTAGATGCCACAAATTGATCACCGATGGTCTTTAGTAAGGCACATACATTATCATAATGCTCAACAGGACCCCTGATCCCAGCAGATATTTTTGTCTTTATGAAGTAACGGAGAAATGATTAGATCTCTCCCACTTTTCATAAAGATCAAATTGATCTGGTTTGCTGTTTTCAGTTAGAGCAGGGGGTTCGTATTTTCTTATGGCATAATCAATGTCCATCTATCCCAAGTGAATGGGATTTCTTTCCTTCTAAACCTTATAATTGTCCGTATTGAGCTCAGGAACATTGCATTTCATATCAGAGAAATTAACAGGTTGAATTGTTGCATTAATAGATAAATATGCACGTACTATAAAATTTGAAACCATTTACAAATTGTATAACATGTTATATCAATGCAAACATGTCAAATATGGATCTAGTGACATAAAACTTGCATGTGGCTAAATTATTAATTCAATTAGATGCGTTGTATTTTATGATAAAACTATCAAATTATAATGCATTTTCTAATCCCTGTGGGTAAATTAGATAATGTAACTTGATATTCTATCTTAATTAATCATGTGGGATAAATTTTATCACACTCCATACAATTAATTACAGTCAATGTTATTTAATTGTTTTATGTGAATATAAATGATCTTAATATATAATTTTAATCAATAAAGGATGTTGTGACTAGTCCATAATCAATTAAAATTATATGTGATTCACACAACATCAAACACTTTATAACTCATACAATTATGAACTCTTAAGAAACAAAATGCAGCCAGGACAATTAAATCCCAATTAGACCAGTAGCTTAAATTGTCTGGAAACTAGACAGCTATGCTACTGTTCGATGTTCGAAACCTGGAAGTAGCAGTTTTATGGATTTTTTTTAATCAGCATATTAACAAACACCATATCACAATCTAACCATCATATAATAATTAATAGAATACTAAACAAATGATCATATTTTAGGCAGCAAAAACATTCACAAATAAATTTTATATAATTGTATAAATTGATCGTAATCAACAATATGAAGGATATAACAGGTCTTCTATATGCAAAAAGAAATTATCAACAATTCAACATCCATGAATACATGTAATTCCATGAGGAATATCTTTTGCACACTCATTTCCATAATAACAAATGGGTCACAAATTAGCATAATTTGGCCATGAAATTAAAATAAGATCAACCAAACATATCAATGTTCGGCATATATACCGATTCATACACACACACGCACACATATATATCGCATATTGAATTGAAAGTCATATACTCAATACATGATTGTTCATGAATCCAAATCAAAATCTCAAGACAGAGGCAAGACATCCTTTGATACCACATGTTAGAGCTTTTATAAAATTAAACATGAAGAACCAACTCAGGTTACACTCCTTTTTGGTGTTAGAAGTGTTATGATGTACGTGGCAGACTGAAAAAGAGCAAGTTAGAATTAACGATTTGGATGATACTCAATAGAAAAGTAACATTCACAGTGTAAAAAAATAAATTCATGTGAATCAATAGAACTACGAACTAACAAAATAATTCATATGAAAAAAAAATTAAAAAAAAAAAAGAAATTTCTGATCAGACTACTATATTAAAATAAGCAAGTCTATGCAAAACTATTGGAAAAGAATGAGGCATAAAATAACCAAGATTAATTCAGAGCAAATTATCCGTCAAGAAGCAGGACAAAAATGTGTTGATACCATGAGCTGAATACTTGATTCTTTAACTTTACTAAATCCTTTGTCCCCATGACTATAGGTCAAACCCTCCATCACCTACTCCGTCTGCAAATCTGGAGATAACTAATAAGTGCAATCAAAATACCCGTACTTATCACATTAAAAGCAGATACATAATACACTTTTAATATAATTGACAGACACATCATTTTCTACCAAATATTTTTAGAAAAATAAAAAATTTAATAAATGGACGTCACCATTATTTTTCGCAGGTGCATCAGATGGTTCTTGGAGAAGCATTAGGAAAATAAGAACGAAAGAACGACAATGTGTGGTAACTCCGCGTGGAATACATAATTACGTACTTATATAGAGTATACTCAGGGTTATTCGTTAAAGGTCCTCAGAAGTTGAAAAAGGAAAAGATAATGTATTCCAAACAATCAGGTCATCAAATATCAAGAATTATGGAAGCAGATCTGCTAAAAAAAATGACATACATAAAATTAAACAATCAAAGATGGTTGATAACATAAAATAAGGAGTGAATATATAGAAAGATATTATACATTATAGAAAATAGAGATATCGGCTTAAAAAGTAGGGAATTAACCGCGTTAAATCAATGAACTAATCGCATTAAAAACCTGCCTAAATAATTCCACGGATACATTAACATATATACCAATTATATTAATGCGTTTTCACAGTTGTCATATATGATATACCAAAATAATGTTTTCCAAAAATGACAAAGAGATTTGAGCGGGAAAATACTAATATTATTATTTTGGGACAGTTTTATTTTTATATATAAGAAGATTGATTTATTGTTGATTTATTTTGGTTTACAGAAAAATTGATTTTAAATGTGTTGCACTTTAAAGTAGAATAATATAGATATATTACTTAAAGTGGTTTGTTGATTGAATCAGTTTTTCGTATCAATTTTTTTTGTGAAACAAAACCCATCATGTCTTACACCCAAATAATTAAATTAATGAAATTTATAAAAATTTAATTGGTAGTTTGAATTAGTGAGAATGCAAGCTAGGTATAATCATTTGAGAAATAAAAATAAATATATGTGGGATATAAATGAACGAGGAAAAATAAATAATTGAATAATAATATATTAATAAGCTAATCAATCAACACATGTCAATTTTATATTCTCAAATGACATAGAAAATTTCATTATATATATATATATATATATATATATTAATATATTAAAATATATATTCTCTCTGGACATTAACGTATCAACCTAGCAACTTATAATACTAAAAGAAGGTTGCATAAAAATAGTAGGAAACACGTGTCACTTACACATTTTTTCACGATTTTTTTTTTTTTAATTGCTCTTAAATACGTTGAGAGCCTCTAAAAAGACGGATTAAATCTTCTACTACAAATGGTGCTACATCTTCTCTATTACCTTCAAAATTTCAAGGTCTTATAACTTTTTCGTTTCAACTCGATTTTTCATAAGAAATATATCAAATTATTCCTCTTTTGACGATCTTCAATTTAACATCCATAATGCATATATTATAATAAAAATATTAATTTTCAAGTGTAAAAGACATTTTTAGGAGGCTAATGTCATATTTTTATTTTCTAAAAAATTATATATTTTGATTTTTAGACATTGGTCTATAAAATTATACTTTTACAGATAAAAGTGATATTTTCACTATAATAATAATTTATAGATAAAAGTGATACTTTTACGATAAAAAAGTGATATTTTTTTGTTAAAAAAAAAAGTGATATTTTTACAGATAAAAGTAATAGTTTTACTACAAAAAGTAATACTTTTTGGCCTGTTACATGGTGTGACGGTCTCACACAAGTTTTTGTCAAATTAAAATATGATATAATTCCCAAAATGATAAATTTTTTTAACGTAATCAAATTTTTTAGACGATTAAAATTATTTACTTTAATTTTACCTTTTTTTTTATCTTAATAATTTTTTGATAGTTTGAATTATTTGGTTTAAAAAAGTCATGAAATACAAATGTTAGGTTTACACTTTACAATGTAAAAAAGTTTATATATATTTGCTAAAGGGATTTGTTGATTGAATAAGTTTGCTTATTATTATTTTTTTCTATTTTGTGAAAACAATAATTATGTTGCCTACAAAAATAATAAGTCAATTATTTTTAATTTGAATATGGCATGATAATATAGTTTACCACTCATATATTTAAGTAAATAATATGTTTGTGGTTTTTTATAATAATTTTATATTATTTAATATATGTGATTTTCAAGTGATAATTATTCAAAATATTTGACATTGTTTTATCCTTATGTGATAATGCGCAATCCGATATCCAAGAAATTTAACAAAAACCTACGTAAGCAATATGAAAACACACAAGATTTACGTGGTTCGATCCGGAGATCTACGTCCACGGGCAGAAAATAACACTTGCCGAGGTGTTTCTTTTACTCGAGCTTTGAGTTTACACGTAATAATTCAGAATACAGAATGCGAACCCTAATTCAGAGTTCTTTTCTCATATTTATACTCAACTTTCCTAAACCCTAACTGAACCCTAACTAATTCCCTATTCTCACGCCTATTTCCCGCTGCATGGCGGTTGGGAACGGATCGTGGGCCTTGATTCGCGGAACAAACCACCTGTTGGGCCGACGCGTGTTTCTGGACCTGCTGGGCCTACGCGTGCTGGGCCTACGCGTGCTTGCTGGGCCTACGCGTGCTGGACCGGTCAGTGGGCTCAGGTATTAACCCGACCCGAAGTGATCGGGCCATCCCTATCAAATGCCCCCCCCCCCCCAGCCGAAGCGAGGAAGGAGCTTCGGTTGTCACCGGGGTGGAACCATAATCAAGAGGGGGCGTGGTCGCGGGCGCGCCGAAGTGTTTGTGGATGACTAAGTCTATCCGCGTCCTAGGGACTCCCCGGCGCAGTCTGCGGAAGCGGAATCGAACTAGGCCGAAGTGCACAGGACAGGTAGCGAGATACCGAATTTCCCAAAAGCAAGAAACGTATCGGAAGTACATAATGACCTGGCCGAGGTAAAGGAATCACCGGAGTGTAGTAGTCTGGCCAAAATGAAGGAAGCACCGGAGTGTGGTGGTATGACCGAGGTAAAGGAATCACCGGAGTGTAGTTTGAATCTTCCTGACGAAGGGTGAGGTTGATGTGATTGGCGGCGCCATCATGAGAGAGAGGGATGTGAAGTGACACGCTCTGCGATTTCCCATAAACCTGTTCCCCACGCGCCTTGGGAACCGTAAAGCTCGTGAAGAGCACGGCTAAATCTCCATCATTGAATTTGAATAGGCTGTATCAGAGCCATTGGTTTTTTGCGTATATATTTGGAATAATTGCACAGTAACTCTTCATCTTCTTCATTGCGATTTACCAGTTTAGAAAGCGGGAAAAAGAGAGGAATTATGTGCCTGTGATTCATCTCAAATCAAAACTTCTCAAATTCAACCCAAGTAAGTATGGCTTCCTCTTCATCTTCTGCCTCCTCTTCTGCCTCTATTCAAGAAGTAGGGACTACGAGTGCCCCGTTAGACGTCCCCCCCCTTCGGTATCTCATTCCGGAAAGGAATGAGATTAGGACCGTAGACAGGGCCGATGGCCTGGAAAGTAATGTTATGATGGTCGCTTTTTATCAATGCGCGGAGGAGGAATTGGAGGTGGCCTCTGTAGCATTACGGATGTCGCGAGTGCAGATTGAGAGAGAAATTCCTTCGTTTTACTTCCCCTTTAACTTAGAGTATATAATACCGAACCCCGATGATAGGGCATGCTGCCCGCCGCAGGGGTTTATTAGTGTGTACATAGATCCCCTTAGAATAGGCTTGAGACTGCCCTTGTGGGACATTGTGATCCAGTTGCTGAAATACTACGGTATTGCCTTGAGCCAACTAGCGCCGAACGCGGTGAGGCAAGTAGTGGGATTCACCGTAGTATGTAAGAATGCCGGGATAGAACCGACCGTAGAGCTTTTTAGGTTTTTTTACCAATTAAAAAACTTCGTGAAATCCAAGGGGTGGTACTCCTTCAGTCCCCGAGCCTGAGGTGGGTTCAAGGTTCAAAACCCAAGTAAGGTAGAGGGGTGGAAGGAGAGGTTTATATTTGTAAAGAACAAAGTAGCTCTCCCGAAGTGGAGGAGGGAGGAGGTACTGGATACTGCTCCGGTGGAGAGCCCGGAGGCTGAAGTCATACATGTATTCCGGTCAGTGGGGACTTTCAAAACCCTCTGTTCCGAGGAAGAACTGGAGGGGGCAGGACTGAGCCCGTACTATTCGGGCGATGCGGATGCCGAAGAAGGTAGGAGTTCTTCTTTCCTGCTTTTTACAAACTATGACTGCGTATATAACTAATTTTACCTTCTGTGTGCAGTGGGACGCTTCGGGAAAGAGCCGGCTGGAAACCCCGCGGTGGCTGCGGCGGCCAAAAAGAAAGGCAAATCTGCTGAGGCATCTCCCCGGGGAAAGATGCCATCCGATACGAGGCCCAATGCTGGGTCTGAGGAACAGGTAGGGGTAACGAAGCCTACCCCTATGTCCAAGAAGAGGCCGGAGCCATCCGGGACTCCTCCAACAGCAGCGAAAAGACTCCGCCCGGAGGGGGGTATGGAGGTAAGTTCCAGACGTGTTGTCAGCTACTGTACTGCAATTGCATTGTATATTTTTCTGTGTTGATCATTGTTTGCTATCATTGGTGGCAGTTGAAGGAGCAGGGGCCCTCAAGTCTGTTGGGGTTAGAGGGCGCGGACGCCGAAGAACTTCTGCGCTTGGCGCGAGGTATCCTGGACCTCGGTCGTAAGAGCGAGAAGGAAGGCAAGGAGGAGCTGGCCGAAGTGGCCAGGGAGCTTCGGGCGCGCAACGACCGATTAGCCCAGGATTTGACCGAGGCACGCAAGAGGGCTGCCTTGGTCGAAAATGAAGTTGCGCGTCTGCGCGGAGTGGAGGCGGAGACCAATGTCCTCCAAGGTGAGGTACTGCGGCTGCGGGCAGAGATGGAGGCTCGGGAAGCTGCCGTAGTCGAAGGGCAAGTAGCGATGCTGAAGGCATTCGCCGACAAATTATTTCAAACCAGCACGTTCCTTGACTTCCAGACGGAGTTTGTGGCAATAGGGGACCAGGCCACACGATCCGCGCTGCTGGAGCAGGTGAAGGAGGTCTACCCGAATGTGGATGTATATCGTCCAGAATTCGGGTATGACTTTGAGGCAATGGCCGGGGTGGAAAAGGCCTACTACGCAGCTTTAGCGAATCTGCCGGAGTGGCCCCTGGTGAAGGCTCTAGGGGAGAAGAAACAACTGCTGACGGCCGCGGAGATCGCCAACTATGAGGTGGACCAGGACCAAGAGTTCATGACGTTCCGCCGGGGTGAGCTGGTCTCCGAGCCCCGAAACAAAGAACCCCCCCTCGGATGGAGGTCGAAGCCGTAGCTGCGGACGAAACTGTCGCCGCGAATGAGGAGGAAGAAGCCGAAGTGTCAGAGGGCCGGCGAGAGGTGTTGCCCGAAGATACTGAGGCAACTGAGCGGGAGGTCAGTCGATCCCCGCAAATTTAAAATTGTAGATAATAGGAGTATATGCGAATCATTGTACTGAGTCCGGGACATTGTACTTCCATTTTGTTGAATATAATTTTTGTTTCTCAGACACTTCGTCTTCCTTTTGCTTGCATGATCAATTTATGTTGTTTTCGAACTGAATTCCAACTCTTTACATACTTGAGATTGATCGATCTGGTTGACTCTTCTGTCTGTTTAGAATACCGCGGAATTGCATGAAACCATAAAGAAACTTATGCGATCACTTGAGTGGTTCCGCGAAGAAAAGAACAACCTGCAAATGCACGTAGTGCCAAAGCTAGAAAAGCAAGTGGCCTCGGCAGAGAGGAAAGCAGTTGAAGCCGAAGAAAGAGCCAAAGATTTCGAACTGAAGTACCGGGCTAAAGCTGCTGAAATGAGTCGTGTCCTCGTTCATCAGAGGGAATATGACCGGATACTGTCGGAGTTCGGCCTTCTTACCTTTGAGGAAGTGGAGGAGCGGGTCGTAGAGATTCAGAGCGAAATCTCGGCGCTTGTGGCAAATAACCCAGCGGAGTCCTCGGAGCTTGTAAGAAAGCGAGAAGTTCTGGAGTTGCTTCTCAGCATGTACGAAGGGCTGAAGGGCCGAGGCAGGTGGAGGCCTTCTGCCGAGGAATTCATTGCGAGTTCAAGCCGGGGCCAAGGTACTCCAAAAGCTCCCCGGAAGGATAAAAAGAAACCCTCTGGAAAGAGCAAAGGCATTGTTATCCGAGAGCCAGCTCCAGTGACCACGATTGAAGAAGAGCCCGCTGTGGTCGCCGAAGAAGTAGTCGAGGAGCTGGCCAGAGAAATTGAAGTGATGGCTCCGGAGGAGTGGGACCCTGTGCAGTGGGCCCAAACTTCGAGATCTGCTCCGCAGCCAGGTAGCCACGCTCATACAAGGGACGAGATTCCCCGACAAGCACCAAGGACAAGTCCACGGCGTCGGGGAGCCCGCGGAGGGAAAAGAGCCGGAGCCCGAGGTCGAGGATCTACAAGATCCCGGAGGACACAGCGCAGATCTAGGAGCAGGCCTTAACGCCGGAACGCTGAATATTGGCTCGGGGGCCGTAGATAATGGCTTATCTTTTTTTTTTTTTTTTGAAGTTTTATGTAAAAAACTTTTTGATGTTGTATCATTTGGAAGATAATAAAATCGTTTTGATGTGTACAAATGTGTTAAGGAAAACAACAAGTTAATAACTCCAATGTAAATCTCCCCGGATAGATCAGGCGGGAGTAAATTCTCCCCGGACGGATCAGGCAGGAGTAAATTCTCCCCGGACGGATCAGGCGGGAGTAAATTCTCCCCGGACGGATCAGGCGGGAGTAAGTTAATTGTCCGGAGACGAATAATAATTTTATGAATGCGTTAGGGCGTCCCCGTAACGTAAAAGAGAACACAGCAAGATGCATAAACAAAGAATTTTTATTCAATAATGAGTGCCGGAGCAAACTAAAGAGTACAAAGAGAGATAACAATCATGAAAGAAACGTACAATGAGCATAAAGATAAGATAGTACTTATGATTTGGCATTCACAGATAGAAGCGCCTCAAGTTGGTAACGTGCCAGCTTCGGGGAATCGAGGTCCCATTGAGATGCTCTAACTGATAGGATCCAGAATCGTGCGCGGCAACGACGCGGTAGGGACCTTCCCAAGAAGCATGTAATTTCCCCTCGGGGGCAGCTTTGCTGGCTGAATTGAGCCGAAGAACTAGGTCCCCGACATTGAATTGAGTGCCCCGGACCCGGAGGTTATGATACTGGGCTGCACGTTGTTTACACCTGGCCTGTTGAATGAATGATTGGTCACGACGATTTTCAAGCTCATCCAAATTCGCTCGGAGAGCCTCGTCATTATCTTCTGGAACCAATGTGATGAGGCGGGGGCTTGGTACACTGATTTCCGCAGGAATAACGGCTTCGGAGCCATAAGTAAGGCTGTAAGGAGTCTCCCCGGTAGAGGTATGCGGTGTCGTGCGTAAGCTCATAGGACTTGTGGAAGGTTTTCAGCCCAGAGACCTTTGGCATTATCCAGGCGTTTCTTTATACCCGTGAGCAGTGTACGATTGGTGACTTCAACCTGACCGTTGGCTTGAGGGTGAGCAACCGAGGTGAAAATTTGTTTGATGTGAAGTTCTTCGCACCATGACCGAAAGGGATCATTGGCAAATTGTTTACCATTGTCCGAGATAATAGTACTCGGGATGCCGAAGCGACAAACGATATTGCGCCACACAAACTTCAAGATATTTTGACCAGTAATGGCCGTAAGAGGTTCGGCTTCAACCCACTTAGTGAAGTAGTCTACGGCAACGACCAGGAATTTCAATCCCCCCGGAGCAACTAGGAAGGGGCCGACAATGTCGATTCCCCATTGAATAAACGGCCACGCACTCTGGATTCCAGTGAGCTCGGTCTGCGGCAAATGCTTCACACGGGAGTGCAGCTGACACTTGCTGCATTTGGTCACTAAGTCGTGGGCATCGTTGAACAAAGTTGGCCAATAATATCCCCAGCGGAGAACTTTTTTGGCCAATGTCCGGGAGCCGATATGGCTGGCACAGGCCCCTTCGTGAACCTCCCGTAAAACTTGAGTAGCCTCGGCAGGAGCGAGGCACCGGAGACTCGGTTGTAGATACGACCGTCGGTACAAGACTCCATCATGAAAGGAGTATTTGGGGGCTTTGAGGACAACTTGCCGAGTTCGCAGCTTATCAGTAGGCAGAATTCCATCTCGGAGATATTGAATGATAGGAGTCATCCAATTCGGTTCACTATCGGTCAGTACCGAAACTGTGGCCTCATGAATTGCTGGATGAGATAAGTCTTCGACCATGATATCCGGAGATATATTAGTTCGGACCGCGGAGGCCAATTTGCTGAGCGCGTCTGCTCTTGCATTCTGAGCACGTGGTATTTTCTGGATAACAACTGTATCAAGAGTTGACATAAGCTTGAGTGTTAGAGCACGATACCTGATCATTGTTTCATCCTTGGCGACATAAGTCCCCTGGATTTGCTTGGACACGACCTCGGAGTCCGTGAAGAGCTCAAGATGACGAACGTCTAAGGATTGAGCGAGCCGGAGCCCCGCGAGAACTGCCTCGTACTCCGCTTCATTATTGGTCACCTTAAATTTGAATCGGATGACGTACTTAACCTCAACTCCCTCGGGGTCAATGAGAAGCACCCCGGCACCACTTCCTCGAGTCGTGGATGCTCCATCCACATATAGTTGCCACTTCCGAGGTGAGGATATGAGGGTAGCGGGATGATGGGCAACACTTTCTACTGAAGACTCATGATTGTCTCCCGAGGCTTCAGCCAGAAAGTCGGCGAGTGCTTGACCCTTAATAGCTCGGCGGGGAAGAAATTGGATATCGTATTCGCCCAGCTCAACTGCCCACTTGGCGAGGCGCCCCGACACCTCTGGCTTGACGAGAATCTGACGGATAGGATGGTTGGTCAGAACTCGTATTTCACGTCCTTGGAAGTATGGCCGTAGACGCCGAGCTGCCATGACAAGAGTCAGCACAGTTTTCTCCAGCGTGGAGTATCGTGTGTCTGCCCCGTGGAGTACACGACTTGCGAAATACACGGGATGTTGAACCCCATCGACTTCGTGCACAAGTGCGGCGCTAATAGCTTCCTCGGCGGAGGCTAAATACACATAAAGAGGCTCTCCGGAGAGAGGAACTGACAAAGTGGGTAACTGCTGAATATGATGCTTCAAAGCCTCGAAAGCTGCAGTACAGTCTGGTGTCCACTCGAATGACTTCGCTTGTCTCAAAATCTTGAAGAAGGGGAGTTGGCGCTCTGCTGCTTTAGATAAAAAGCGGTTTAAGGCCGCCAAACCACCCGTGAGGCATTGAACGTCTCTGAACGTCTTCGGCGGTTGCAGATCTAAAACATCCCGAAGTTTGGCTGGATTGGCCTGTAGACCATGCTGTGAAACCATATAACCGAGAAACTTGCCGGAGCCAACGCCGAAAGTGCATTTCGCCGGATTAAGTCGCAAATTGTAACGCCGCAGAGTACGCAACGTTTCAGCTATGTCTTGCACGCATGAAGAATGAGAGGTACTCTTTATAACAAGATCATCAACGTAAACCTCGACGTTGCGGCCAATCTGGTCGTGGAAAACACGGTCCATGAGACGTTGATATGTGGCTCCAGCGTTCTTAAGCCCGAAGGGCATTTTCTTAAAAGCAAAACACCCGAAAGCAGTGATGAATGCCGTCTTGATGGCATCTTGCGGATCCATAAAGATCTGGTGGTATCCCTTATATAGATCTAAGAAACAAAGTGCCACATACCCAGTAATGGCTTCGGTCTTTTGGTCTATGGAAGGTAGGGGATAACAGTCCTTCGGACAATGTTTATTGAGGTCGGAGAAGTCGACGCACATCCGCCATGCCCCGCTGGACTTTATCACCATTACTGGATTGGATAGCCAGGAGGGGTAATATACTTCGAACAGGATGTCCGCATCCAAGAGTTGTTGCACCTCGATTCGAATTGCATCATTTCGCTCCGGAGCGAATTTCCTTTGCTTCTGCTGTATAGGCTTTATGCTGGGATCGATGTTCAGCTTGTGTGTTATTATATCGGGAGAGACCCCGGGCATATCTAGAGGAGACCATGCGAAGACATCAGAATATTCTCGCAAGGTCTGAATGATAGCCTGGTGTAACCATGGCACATCCACGGCTCCGACGGTTACAGTCTGTTCCGGCTTGGACGGATCAAGCGGTACTTGGGCGGTGGCATCCCCCAATGAGGTACATTCCCGAGGTTCAAGAGCCGATGATGCTACCTGAAGCTGCTGTTTGGGAGGAACTTTAGCAGTCTTTTTGAGTGCCACGTACATACACTCCTTTGAAACCCGCTGACTCCCGCGGATAGCCACTTCGCCATGCGAAGTGGGGAACTTTAGTGCGAGGTGGTATGTGGAGCATATGGCTTTGGCGGGGGTAAGCCAGTCCCGGCCCAAGATCATGTTGTACGGTGATGGGGAGTTCACCACATAAAAATCCACGAAAATGGTTTTTATCGCCGGATAAGTCCCCAAAGACGCCGGGAGAGTAATGACACCCTCTGGCTGGACTTCACCCTGAGTGAAAGTCTGCAGTGGCCCGGGGGCCGGCCGAAGTTGTTCCCGAGGAATCCCCATCCTCTGGAAACAGTCGGCAAATATGACACTCACTGCGGCTCCATTGTCCACGAAGACCCGCTTTACTGTGATATTGGCCACAGTCATGTCGATGACAATGGCATCAGTATGAGGTGTTATCTCTGGAACAGGGTCCCTGTCTGTGAAACTAACAGTTTCGGATTGATGGAGGCGCTTATGACGTGGCTCCTCGGGGGGAGGACGGCGAGCCTCTGCCTTCAAGGCATTTCGTGAAGCCCCGGCGGGAAGGGCCCCGTATATCACGTTTATTACGTGAGTGGGTGCATTGTCTCCGGGTCCTCCCGGAGGAGGAGGTGGTGGCAGAAAACGAGGCTGTTGGCGATTGCCAGAGTCTTGCCGTGCATTATTGCTAGGTCCCGGCCGATTATTCTGCCACGGCGGCCGATTCTGTTGCGCGCCCCGGTCATGATAACCTCCGCGGTTATGAGACGAACCCCCATTCTGGCTTGTCCGAGGTTTGTCATCTGTCCGCGCGATGTATTGTCGCAGGAGACCTTTCCTTAGGCACTCCTCGATTTCCTTGCTGAGTTCGCGGCACTCCTCTGTCTCGTGCCCATGATCTCGGTGGTACGCACACCACTTTCCACGGTTCCTCTTTTCAGGCGGAGCAGTCATCCGCGGACAAGGTCGTAGATCGTTCTTGTGAATAGAAAGGATTTCGGCTCGTGACTTTGTCAACGGAGTAAATTGTGGAATATCACCTCGGGATTCTGAACGCCCCGGGTTCAGACGGGAAAAGGCACTAGGTCGCGTGCTAGGCCCAGCTTGTGCCCTGTCGGACTGCCGCTTGCTAGCATGTTTCTCACGTTTCCGGCGAGTCTGCTCCTCGGCTTTAGCATATCTGCACACCGTTTTGAACAGTGCTCGGGTTGTGACCGGTGGGTTTCGAACCAACTCGGTGTAAAGTGGACTAGGACGGAGTCCATTCATGAATGCGTTGATGACTACGTCCTCTGAACAATTTCCCACCTTGAGGCTCTCCGCTGTGAAGCGGTCAAGGAATTGGGTAACGGTTTCACCGTCCCGCTGTTCCATATTCATGAGGTCGGCCAGGGTGGCCATGGGTTTCGCTCGTGCTTCGAAACGCGCTCAAAAGTGTTCGGCGAGTTCTCTAAAAGAAGATACGCTGTTGCGTGGGAGAGAATCAAACCAAACCCGAGCTTCATCCTGAAGGTACTCAGGGAAAATCTTACAGTAATGGAGGGATGTAGTGTGATCGCGGCTAAGCATGTTATGCCTGAAAGTTCCAAGAAAATTGGCTGGATCCCCGGTGCCGTCGTAAGGTGGTACGGCCGGCCGTTTGAACCCTTCGGGAAGGGAGGTGGCCATGATTTCTTGGGAGAACGGTGTGATGATATCTCCATTGGCATCAAGGCCCAGGATTCTGTCCAGTTCGACATTGCGTTGGACTCGCTCATACTCTTGAAGATCTAGAGTATGAGGATTGGCATAACGAACTCTCTTAGCCGCGTTGAGTGGACGGCGGCGATCCATATCGGTAGGTTCATCGTTGCGCTGTCGTGATTCGTTAGAACTCCCATGGTCCTCGGAAGAACCAGGTCGTTCCCGTCGTCGATCCTGACGCCCGCGATGCCCCGGGTCTTGTTGATCACGCGAGTGCTGACGATGTGGAGGCACCGCGGGATTGGCACCATGTCCGGCAGGCCCCGCGGGGTGTAGGCGATTAGCCGCCCAGTCTTGAAGAACATGAGCATGCTCTTGTAGGAAAGCCTGGAGCAATTCTGGAGTGATTTGAATGTTAACCGGTGGCTGGGCAGCAGCAAGATTAGGGTTTTGCATGTCTTGAGGGGGTGGAGGTAAATACTGATTGTCTGGATTCGCAACCGGGCCTTGGTTGCCCTGATGATGAGATGTACCTCTTGCCGGCGATTGCCTCGGCGGCAAAACTTGATCCACGGGTGGGTCTTGGTTGGATTGATCACCGTGGCGAGATTGATTCAAACGAGTCGTCACCATGATCTTTGAATACACTGTGAACGTCAAAAATTGCTTTACGTTCCCACAGACGGCGCCAATTGATAATGCGCAATCCGATATCCAAGAAATTTAACAAAAACCTACGTAAGCAATATGAAAACACACAAGATTTACGTGGTTCGATCCGGAGATCTACGTCCACGGGCAGAAAATAACACTTGCCGAGGTGTTTCTTTTACTCGAGCTTTGAGTTTACACGTAATAATTCAGAATACAGAATGCGAACCCTAATTCAGAGTTCTTTTCTCATATTTATACTCAACTTTCCTAACCCCTAACTGAACCCTAACTAATTCCCTATTCTCACGCCTATTTCCCGCTGCATGGCGGTTGGGAACGGATCGTGGGCCTTGATTCGCGGAACAAATCACCCGTTGGGCCGACGCGTGTTTCTGGACCTGCTGGGCCTACGCGTGCTGGGCCTACGCGTGCTTGCTGGGCCTACGCGTGCTGGACCGGTCAGTGGGCTCAGGTATTAACCCGACCCGAAGTGATCGGACCATCCCTATCATTATGCATATATATTTATTACAACTTGTGTAATGCAAACTCAAATAATAGGAAGAGAAATGAAACAAATTTCAAGTTTGTATTTAAAATTTTACTTAAAATATCCAGCATCATCAGATCATGCATTCAAATAATTGAATTAAGAAAACTTATGATAATATAATTGGTAATTTCTAATTGTGATGATGAAAGGTATTAAAAGTGAAAATATAAAAAATTGAATAGTAAAAATTTATGAAAATCAAATTGGTAGTTTCAATTTGTGATAATGGAAGATATTAATTAAATGTGAAAAAAACATATGTAAGGAGGAAGAAAGATAATTGATAAAAAAAAATATATTAATTTTTAATTTTATATTCTCAAATGATATATAAACTAATAATTTTATTATTATTGAAAAATATTTATCCCGTGCATCGAATGGTTGAATACCTACTCTAGTTAATTTAAAAGTAAGGAGCGTTAGGTGGAACTGTGGAAATAGGATGGACGTAAGATATGGATTCGGTGGGAGCCAACTGGCAAGTTGGACTATTTGGAGCACTATACATCTCCTTAATTTTATCCTTTATTTACAAAGACTAATACTTAAATTGGGTTTATTATAACTTAATTCATCGATTACCTTATAATTTAAATTAATAGTTAAAGATCAAATTCTACTAACCTATTTTTGTCAGAATCAGAATCAGAATTTATACTAAAAAGGGAATAGTACTGAAATTAGAGTAATAGAAAAATGATGTTTGTAACACCCCGATTTTACCGAATAATATTTCACTTAAGAGGCGCTACGGAAAGTATAAATATTATAAAAGACAGGTTTTATGAAGAACATTTATAAGATAAATCAAGAGATTTCAATAAATATCCACCATTTAAAATAAAACTACTAAAAGAAAATCTTCAATATCCCAATCAAACGGAAGCTACCCAGTAAAACGAAAAATAAAATAGAAGAAATCCAAATAGAATACTAACTATATGTTTTTGTCGAAAACCCCACTTTCAATAACACAAGAATTCAAAGTCATCCATGCAAATAAAATGAGAAATATTTTCTGATTAACCTCCGTCTCCACCGCCTTCTCGCCCGCTCCGGACTACTTAATCTGAAATTGTTTAGAAGGGGTGAGTATAACGAATACACTCAGTGGGGCTATGCATTGCTCACATCAAATTGACTATGTAAAGAAACATGAAATTCATACTCATAAAATCAACAGTCAAAATATCTAGAGCACGGTGCCTTCAATGACCACTTTACGATCACGAACCTATTTACGGTCCCTGGCTCTTGAGCACGGTGCCTCCAAGGACCACTTAACGATCCCGGACCTATTTCCGGTCCCTGACTCACATATTAATTGCGCAATTATATAAAATTTTAATATGCATGGTGGGCTCCCCCAAGGACCACTTAACGATCCCGGACCTATTTACGGCCCCTGAAATCCTCTCAAATACAATCAAATATCTCAATTTCAATCATACAAGTACTCAATCACGAATTCACATCACATAAGCAATTTAATATGAACAAAGTAAACCACTTGCATAATTAAAAACCCCACCTCAAAAGTCTTGTAGCTTCTTGATATTCGGGGTTGGCTTCGCTAAGAGTTACGGTCTATGACACCTTTGCCTAAAATAAAAAAAAAAATTAAAGTACATGTATTAATAGGTGTATTAATCCTTCACTAGCGAATCTTAGTATTGTTTGCTAAGTTAGTAGGTGTATAAATCTAAAACAAATTCACGGAATCTAGACTAAAATAGACTCAAATTTTACAATTTGTCCTTTCTAAATTTTATTTTGTTTAATGCTCTACCCACTCCTACTCTGTACATAATTAAGCATTCCCAATAGAACACATAATGTTGTACACACATACGTAGAAACACACACATCAACATAATGGACTCTACATATATATACACATACACACACGTCACCCTTACTTAAAATCAAACACCTAACCTCACACACCCCACAAATCACACTTAGATAATACATATCTTGCATACTGTTCACACATTTACATATATACATACATCACTTTATATACATATAAATATATTTGGTAGTACATGTCAACTAATTGCATACATCCTCCTATATAATAATAATTATGTATAAAAAACTACATACCCACATACTAAATATAGCCACCTGCCAATATGTATGTATATATGACTATGTCTACATAAATATATATATCCCATATACATTACTAACCACATGCATCCATCATTTATCTTATGAAAACAAGTTCTGGAACCCACGTGACTTGGCATTAAATTTACCCACATAAAATTTGACATTCCTAACCTAATTCCTCATTAACTGGTAATCTAAAATACAAAGAAACTAAATAAAACAAAATAATAAAAAAAATAGGATAAAGAATTAAAAAAAACGAGCATTGAAGACAACCTGGAGAATTCACCGAAGATGATAGACGAAGGATATCTCTCTCTCTCCTTTTGTGTTTTTTTTTTCTTTTTATGAATTTACGGAATGAAAATTTAGGATTTCCGCAATTAGCGTCTATACAAACATATATATATAGGCCGTTAGGGTTTCTCTCTCTTTTTTTTTTTATTGAACTAACGGGCTTCTATTTCTTGGGCTAAAGGGTATTAAGGATCATTTTCTCCTTCCTCTAAAATTTTAATACTGATCAACCCCTTATTTTAAAAAAATAAAAAGTAAAAAAAAATAAAAGAAATATACTTAATTAGTATTATTATATATTTATTTGGGGTCGTTACAATGTTTGTCTTCGATAAGTAGGACTAAATAAAATTGGTAGTGTGAGGGACCGATTCAACTCGCCCAATATTTTAGTCGGACTGAAATAAAGAAAACTTGACCCAAGTATTGTAGGGCTCAATTTACACTACTCAATTGATCAATTGTCCGATAAGCCACATATATATTTCGTATATTTCAAGAAAATGAGCTCAATTAGACTTACTAATTTTTGGTTCGGCGAATTGAACCGGACTGAATCATCGATGGAATACAAGGTTGAAAATTATGTCATGATACAACGTGTTGTTATATTAAATATATTTTTAGTAATATGATCTTTCCAGTTTGTTTTTACTTGTACTATATTTGGAACGTCAATGTTTTAAGATGAGGCCTAAGATTATCACGATATTTTGGGTAAGAACTTTTGTTTAACTTACACCAGTGTCGATGGAGTCATATTAACTTTAATATTCGTCATTTTAGGGGCATGATTGTGTTGGAATGTAGGTGGCCGTATACCATTAGGCTCGGACACATTTTGGATAGAAATGTTAATTTAAACCGTAAAAATTACTTCCTTCGTTTCGGTTTATCTTGCACAGTGAAGGTCGGTACGGGTATTAAGAAAAGTTGATTTTAGTTATTTATTGACTTTTTAAAGGTGGAGATTGAGGGTGGAGATTATGTTATAACTTTCCTTTTTAAGGCTGTGCAAGATAAGGTGGGACTACCGTTTAAGAAAAGTGTGCAAAATAAGGTGGGACGAAGGGAGTAATATTTTTTGGATGAAGTCTGGTAAAATGAATACTAAATATGTCAAATAAATAGGGTTGTGGATGGTAGGTTTATATTATTATACTATAAAAGGTGATGTAAGTAATGACTGTTTTATTGAGTAATGATTAAAAAGTTTGTTAGGAATTGCTGGGAAATAATGGTGGAGAATATCGATTGATTAATTGATAACTGGTGAATTATAATAAAAATATGTGGATTTGTGGAGTTGTATGTTATACTAGTAATATATTCGTGCGATGCACAATCTATATATATATAAAAACAAAATAGATTTATGCTACAATTGGAAAATAGTGCTTTTCCCGCCCAAACTGCTTACTATATATGGTAATAAAAAATATTTTTTAATTAAAAAAAGAACACAATATATGCCTAAAATATCTCCGAATCTGGTACATATATATGTAATGGTAATGTTTTCGCAAAATTAGGGAAGTTGTTGCTTAATTTATTGGAATGAGTTTTTTTGTCCCTAAATATAAGTAATAATTAGTTGTATCTAGATTTACTTTACAAAATTATCAAATCGTAAGATACAAATCAATCTTTACCAATATTATTTATGTTACAATACCTAAATAAATCACCTATTTCTTTTATCGAAATTACTATACAAATGAATCTACAAATTTATTTTATCGCATAAAATTAGGGTAAAAAATACTAATTACAAACCCTATATTCCAACTATCTAAAAAATGTATTATTTTTATACCTGGAAATAAAGCATTTCATCCCCCTCTTCCCCCCCCCCCCCTCCCCCCAACTTATATACTTATTTGGGAAATAAAAAAATATTTTATTTATTTGACTGTAAATTTTAATTTATGGCTGCCCACTTACCTACCCTTTTTTACTCCGATAAATTAGGAAACGGTTTCCTTAACTAGCTAATTTGGTAAAAATTAAATCAAATCACATTTTTTTGTGTGGAAATTATGTATCCCTCCCTAAAAATCTATATATATATATATATATATATAATAAGTCAAGTCATCCGAAATTAGTAAGTTGAAACTTTTTCCGCCCATTTTAATAGTTACCATAAATAGATGTGAATTTGAATTTTGAAATTTGAAAAATCCAATGATATTAGCGGGATTCAAGTTTTCGAATATTTTTTCCGTCTAAAATTCAGCAATAACAAATCTGTACATATATGTATAACAGAATTTGTTGCACATTTTTTAAAATTTTGAAATTCGAATTTAAAAAAAAAAATTATCCAATAACATTATTGCTCCTATAAATACATAAGGTCTTCAGTAAATGAGAATCACTTTTGCAGCTGGTATTTCTATTTCTTATTCATTTCGCAATTTACATTTTTTACTGCAAATTTCTATAATTCCTTCATTCCTTGATTATTATGTGTCAACTTTGATAGTTCATTTGACAATTTACATTTTTAACTGCAAATTCAAATCTATAATTCCTCCATTCCTTGATTATTATGGGCCAACTTTGATAGGTACTTCACAATGGATGCTCCAAAAGTACTTCATGCAAATCAAGATAAGAAAATATCAGCAACACTGAATCTTGATTATGACAAAAACAAGTTTGATGATTGCAGAATTCAAATCTATATACCATCATCGTTTTCTACGGTAATCTGTAATCATATAAAAATTCAACCTATATTTTTAATTTCTGTTATGTGAATTATTTATATTATTGTCCATATATTGTGCTAAACTTTACATTTTGTTTATAACATGTACAGTCTCAATCCGTTCAAAATATTGGCAAAAAATTAGAGACAATCAACTCATCCGACGATCAGCTGAGATTGAAGACTAATTTTGATTTTATTGTAGCAGAATTCAGTTTTTTAATTTCTGCAAAAATAAGTTCATGTATCAACTTCAATTGAAATTCTAATTTTATGGCAGTATTTCATTTTTGTCATTATAATATGTTTACAATTAAACTTTGATAAAACTCAGTCGAAAACGTTTACTATACGCAAGACTTTTAAGAAGAAATATTCCATTTAACAACTATCATGAACTATTGCAGAAAAATTTCCAAAATATTATCTTATAAACAAAATAAATTTAATATACAGATTGGTTGATAACAACCATAAAATGATATCACATATAAATTTAGAACTATCACATAATTGGAATGATTAGCGAAATCAATACTCATTATAGACCGAATTTTTATTTTAATATAAATTATAATTATTAAATTATAATTATGATGTGTATATTAATATATAAACTACCATAGCTTTACCAAAAAATAGATGTGATTTTATCAATTTTTTAATATACAATAATATGTAATCTTTAATTGAAGATATTTGATAACAGAATGTCCAGATCATTCCAAATCTTTCAGATATGATTTCTAATTTTCTATACTCCTATAAAAAGGCAAAAGGATGGCTGCTTGCTTGATCTCAAGAATTTCTAAATTGTAAAAATCAATGTATCAAACTATATATAGATTATTGTATAACAATAATTATATGGAACCACCTGTGAGTTTTCTTATAGAGCCCACCATGATGTGTTCGGTCAGCTAACACACTCCACCAAAAAAACAGGCTAAATATATTTTTGATTCCTTCCTCGCCTCTTATTCCACAAAATCAGTTTTTTTTTAGTTTTTTTCGACAGTACAATATTATTTTTTTCCAAAATTATTTTATCTGTAAAGTATTTTATCCGTTTTATTTCTTCTCTCGAAAATAATTTCATTTGTTTTTTTTCTTCTCTCATCTCTCTTCCAAAATTTTAATACAAACAACCAAGATATACAATCCAAAATTGCAATACAATTTAATAAGATTGAGAAAAGAATATATTTTCTTAATGATTATTTGTATATAAAGTATTTTATTAGTTTAGTCCATTAATTTTCTAAATTAAAATCCAACTTTATTTATATTAATGAGCTCATCTTATGGATATAGGAGATTATTGGATAAAAAAATTGAAAGATTTGAAGTCATCTATGTCTTTTAAAATTCTAAATCCAAATCCAACTCTATTTATATGAATGAGCTCATCATATGGACTATGAAGATTCAGTTCATCCTAAATAAAATTGTATTTTCTATGTCTTTCTTAAAATTTATTTCTAATAGGGGATATTTTGTAGGTAAACTAATAAAATATTTTATATAAGAATAATCCTTAAAAGAAAATTATGTTTGTTTCTAATAGAAGATGTTTTGTACGTAAGCTAATAAAATATTTTATATAAGAATAATCCTTAAGATTATTTGTTTCTCAATTCTATTAACTGATATCGGATTCTGGATTATGTATGTTCGCTTTATTTATTATTACCAATCAGTGTAGTCTATTCAAAATTTATCATGATTTAATATTAATGTTTTGATAGAGACAAGATATAAAAAAAAAAAATTAAAAAAAAAAATGGAACAAGATACGAGTAAGAAATTCGTGAAAAAATTAAAATGTATTTTTATTAGTGGAAATTATTGATTTTCCGGAGTAAGAGGCAATGAATAAATAACACTGCAAAAGAACACAAAAAATTTCTTTGTAAAAAAATTTAACCATTTCCTTTTTTTTTATATATTATTAAATAAAAATGTGTTTTCAATAAAAAGTATTGTTCATGTTAATATTGATTTACTTTTTAAAAAAATAGCTCATGCATCGCTAGAATGACAACTATTTACAAACAAAATAAATTAGTTAGAATGACAACTAAAAAAAACGGAGGTAGTACTACATTAATTAATTAGTTTATGGAGAAAAAAAAAAATCTTACGGAAGTTCCCCACGTTGACTACCTACTTCTTAATTTATTTATTTTTTTGGTTGATTATTGCTAGGGAGAAATCTATTCTCCACTATATAAGTAATAGCAATACCCTGATTTGCAACTAAACTAAACTAAACTAAACTATCACATTTATAGTTCATGTATGAGTTTCAGGAATTGAAGATCTTGCAAGCAATTACTTTCTTCTATGAGGATAATTAAAGAAATATTTCTAGGTTTATGATGTAAATTCTGGTGGATCCTTTTGCAAAGTCTCCACCGAGGAACAATTTGTAAATTATATTCTCTTGCTTTTCTGCAAAAGTTTCAAATGGCAAACATTTTCTTGATAGATTTCTTATTTTCTATAGTAGTTCCTAATGGGGAAAATTGTATACCGACTTTTTCTTTCTTTTCCGATGTTAGTTTCAATATTTTCAAGACCATATTTTCAAAAGTGGGAGTTTGTGATACTACTGGAATTGACGATATATACTAATTGATGGTACAACTTGATATTTTAGCAATCAGGTTAGGATTGCTCTTTAGTAAGCCTATCTTCTATCGTGGTATATTCTTAGTTGTTTTTAGAGTTACGAATCAAGAATAATTGAAGATTTTGATATTTTATGGGAAAGCTACTACAGGTTCGTGTATAAATAAGTATTTCAAAATTCGTTAACATTTATGTGTTTTTAGAAACTTGAATTATCTATATTATTTTATCCAGTAATTTTTTTTTATAGTATGTTGATACTAAACCTTTTGTGTTTTTGCATGATGTTTTTTTTTTTTAAGAAAACCTACTAATTTCGAATTTTTTGAATTCCTGTTATTTATTTATGATGAATTTTGATGTTATTATGTTTGTTATTGAGGATATATTTATGAGTAAAAATGACAATTAAAACATTCCTAACAAGAACACACGCACACACAAAAAGTTACACATTCAAATTCCAACATGTTACACTTTTAGCACTAAATTAAATGATATTTTTGTATATAAAAAATATTAATTTAAACTCTTTCCCGTGCATCGCACGGGGTAACTACTAGTTTATAAATATAGCAATATGTATATAGTAAGAATTATAAATTAAAACTATATATATTTTTATTATTATATAATAATAGTATATAATAATAAAGAAGTATGTAAATTATTTAAGTAAAAAATATATTATAAGAAAATGAACATAATAATATTTAAGAAATAAAAGAAAATAGTATAAACAATTTAAATACTAATAATAAGATTTAATGATATAAATAATATATTATAAAAAAAATTATATATTTTGAAAATATTTCTTATTATAGATATCATTTTAAAAATAAAAAATAATATTATTGTAAAATGAAATCCCCGTTAAGTAATTGCAAATCATCAACAAAACAACAATTATATCTTAAATAATATCAGTAGTAATTATTTTTTCCAAACATAATAAATAATATATCATTATTTACTATTTTAAAAACATAGTACATCATGTAATATTTTAAAATAAACACAATTTCAGAGAGACATACGGCATAAAGAATTTAACATTTTTAAACTCAAGAAAAAACTCGATGCAATAAACTTAACAAATTATATATATATATATATATATATATATATATATATATATATATACACACACACACACATATCGACGGACTTACATGGGGGTCAAGGGGGGCATTGGGTCCCCCTGGTCCCGGTCGAAATGTGCTATTACATAAGTGTATTTTAGTCAATTTTAATACAATGTAATTAAATAAAATAAATAATTTTATTGTTTGACTAGAATATGATTTAATAATAGTCAATCCATGTATTTTTAAGTGTACACAATAAAGATAAAATTTTCAAAAAAATTGAATGAAATGTTTAGAAACACTAAATCTTGATTAATTTATCAATTTATTAATCCTATCAATATCATTAGTACTTTTTAGTTTTATATATATAGTTGAATATTGTTGAAATTTATGGACAGATATAGAGACTCACCGTCCCTTTTTTATTTTCTAAAATTTTAGTTTTAAATGTAACTTAAGTAAATATTAAATTTAGAGTATAATATATGAGAGTTTATGTTTAGCCTTCTCAAAATGAGCCACCTACTTGGTATAAAATATGTCTTCAAATCGTAGAGTTTAATTAGAAAAATTTATCTCTAAAAAAAAAATTGAAAATTTTAGCTCGATAAAATGAGTATCTAGATTTGTCTAGAAATGGGCCCCCCCTGGACAAAATTTCTGGGTCCGTCACTTTATTTATATATATATATATATATAATATGAGCGTAGAACTATTTTGTGTTCATAAAATTACAGTGACAAAATTATCTAAATGTAAAATTGTGTTATTCTTTTAATTTATTCTTTATAAATACTTTTGTAATTCTTAATTTCATAGTAATATATTGTAGAAATTTGTGAAAATAAGAATAATTATTAAAATAATAAATTTGTCTAAGAAAATAAATTTTAATTTTATTTTAAAGTGTATGTTTGAAATAATCCACAATAATACATATAGAAAAATAGATAATTACACGGTCTCTAAGATTAAAATATTATTTTTTAAAGAATGAATATAATTCGTAAGGAATATCGAATATCGGTTTAGTAAGAATCTAGTCTAAGTCATCCTACTTAATATAAAAGTGGAACCAGCTATAAATAGCAAGTTTTGAATTTTCCCGCCCAAATTCATATACTATTTTTAGAAATTGCGATTATATGACAAATATTCTAACGACTTCAAATATATGATAAATATTGTGTCCCGAATTTAAATGCCACATTTATTCGTAATAGCTTTAGTCAAAATGTTTCACGTATGTTTGGGATTTCTTTATAAATATTCCAGTTCCGATATATATATACATATATATATATATACCTACTACATAATTTAGGAAAAATAAATGCGATATACTTAGTTAATATTCTGATTAAATAATGTCGAGTAATGATAAAAATTTTCTAATTTAATACCCAACATATACGAATATTTTGCGAATAGTATCCATATAATTCTCTCAAAATGTAAAATTATGTTTGTTCTTTTAATTTATTCTTTATAAATATATTTGTAATTCTTAGTTTCATAATAAAAAATTGTAGAAATACGTGAAAATAAGAATAATTATTAAAATAATGAATTTGTCTAAGAAAATAAATTTTAATTATATTTTAAAGTGTATGTTTGAAATAATCGAAAATAATACATATAGATAAATAGATAATTATACGGTATCTAGGCCTAAAATATATTTTTTAAAGAAATAACATAACTCGTAAGCAATACAGAATGTCGATCTAATAAGAATCTAGTCTAAGATATCCTACTTAATATAAAAGTGTAACTGGCTATAGATAGCAAGTTCCATAGTTTTTCGCCTAAATTCATATACTATTTGTAGAAATTGCGATTATATGGTAAATATTCTGGCGACTTTAAATATATGATAAATATTGTGTGCCAAATTTAAATACCACAATTTATTCGTACTAGCTTTAGTCAAAATCTTTTACGTATGTTTGAGATTTTTTTATGGTATAAATATTCTAATTCCGGTATATATATAATAGGCAATTTTTTTAAAAAAAAAAAATAACAATAAAAATTTACTTTTAAAAAGGGAATAATAAAACAGCCACATAATTTGAAACTAAGACTGTTAAAATTTTAATTAAAATATATTTATTGATATGTTTTTCAAAGCATAAAGTCATATTATTTCCAAACTTTTCAAAATTAATATGAATAATACTTTAATAAATATGCATAAGCAAATTAACTATTTTAACTTAAAAATTAAAATAAATTCTAAATAAAGCCTTGAAGTATATGAAGTCACTTTTCTTTATAAAAATCGTAGATTAGGTTTTAAGCGGAATAAAGATTTTCGGACTAATAATATATTCCTAACTTATGGACAAGTAAGTAAAATCTAAACTTATAAGGCGTTAGACAAATACTAAATAAGATACTTTTAATAAACAACATTCATATAGTAACCAAATAATATTCCACTAAATAACATTTAATAAAATACTTTTGATAAACTATAAAATCTAAATCTATAATATAATAAGTCACTTTGTTACCTCAAATAGAACTCATGTGTGTTATGTCATAAATATCTACTACATACTTTATAAGTCATCACATCCCTCTCTTGCCTTCACACGCAGCTTCATCAACCTGAAAGGGGGGTTTTTATAAAGGGGTGAGCTACATTTAGCTCGTGGGGTTTAATTTGCGAAAATTAAATACAAGCAAGCAGTTTCAAATATGAGCAAATCATCACAAGTATCACCATAATGTCACCATAGCATGTATCAACTTAACATCATATCACCATACGCCCGTAGGCCACTCACATAAACAGATCAAATAAATTTGAATCCCCGTATCATAAAATCACCTTAGCAACATATTAAACATAACAAGCATAATATTTAACTAAAGCAAACATTAAAAGAAAACCCCACCTTAATTGTTGAATGAATAATGCCGTGCGAAAAAGTCTAGTAACCGTATTCTTGATCAGACAAACCTAAATAATACATGTTATATCATAATTAATATTTGAGGAGGGATCCTAATTAGAAAGACCAAATTAAATAATATGTTGGCAGGAAGGAATATTACTTTGTATATTGGTAAAATATTAAAGTTTGATAAAGGGTGAAAAGGTTATGCCAAAAGAGAATTGGGATAATGAGGAAATAAATCCCCTTTTTTCTGCATTTATTACCCTACATGTGGTCCCCCATAACACACTCATTACTTCCATTATACAGACAACACACACACCCTGCATATACACGCAACACACACCCTCCGCATACTCATGCAACACAACACCATGCTTTATACAATATATACATATATATATAACACATGCACCACAAAACATATTATATAATATAGTTATAACACACACTGCACCACCACATATATATATATATATATATTCACACATTAACACACGCGCGCACACACTTCGTACCTATATATACATAACACATATATCATACCACACACACACACACCCCCACACACACATATATATACATGCACACGTACTACTACCTAATACATACCTCACAACTAACTCCAACATGCATCTATATATATATAACTCACACAACTACTCACCATATGTTTATATACACGTATCCGTACAGACATATGTATATATATCTACCATCCCTTTATCTACCATCCTTTATGACTTAATCGAATCTAGAGAAATAAATCTTTAAAACAAAAATTTGTTTGCTACTGATCTAAGAAATTCAAAAAGGAAAGAAAACTGTAAATTACCTACCGTTGATGTGAAGAATGGAACAAACTGATCCACAATCCATAGAGAAGAAAAGGTGGCGGATTTTCTTTTAAGAAATGAGGCGTAATTTATTTTGTGTTGGAAAGGAGGCGTGATTTTTGTGTAGGGTGTAGGGTTCTGTTCTACGGTCTTATATTTATACTAGTGTATTGTCCTACTGGGCACTAATTAGAAGCCCCATAGGAAAAGTGTTTTTCTATCAGATATCAACTAGGAGATTAACTAATGGATATATATATATATATGGTCAAGATACGTAATAATTGACAACCCCTTTATGGATAAAATGAATTATGATTTGGGCTCAATATGAGCCCAAATAACTTGACTTGAACCACATGAAATTTATGATGATAATAATAATAATAATAATAATAATAATAATAATAATAATAATAATAATAATAATAATAATAATAATAATAATAATAATAATAATAATAATAATAATAATAATAATAATAATAATAATAATAATAATAATAATATCCCGTAAAATAATTCGTGGTGTTACATCCTATCCGCGTTAGAAAATTTTCGTCCTCGAAAATTCGTGACATAACAAATATGATATGTATTTATCGAAAATATCGATTATGTGTATTGTTCCAAATTTGACCATAACAGAACATGGATATTTTTGTCAGGGTCCACTAATAAATGCATGATGTAACTTTGAGTAATGCAAACTAGTTGAAAGTAGACTTTGATTTAACCGAAATAAAAAATTGAAATTTTTGGATGTTAGAAACTATGCTCCAATAAAAATTTGGTCAAATGGAATTCAATAATTAAAAAAAAAAAAAAAAAAGTTGAACTAAATTATGAATTATGACCTGAATACGCTGACTTTGGAATGAAACACAAATTGGACTAAAATTTTGAGATTGAGTTCATACAAGAACTGGAAAATTCAGGCTTATCTAATTTTGTAAAACTTAGATAAATAATCAATATAACCTGCAATGCTAGATTTAGATTGAAAAGGAATTAAGGGGAGTTCTTATGATGATGATGGAAAATTTTGTGTAAGAGAAAAAAAGACAAAAACAAAAACAAATTTGTCTTCAATGGATTTTGGTGAATAGAAAATTGAGTCTCCTTTGAAATTAAGATAAAATTTTCGTATGTTTAGAAAAACAAACAATTTGAAATTAAATGCGGAATCAAACTTGCGGCTAGTTGTTCATAGCCCTTC
Source organism: Ajuga chamaepitys (assembly GCA_958295605.1). NCBI lineage: Eukaryota > Viridiplantae > Streptophyta > Magnoliopsida > Lamiales > Lamiaceae > Ajuga > Ajuga chamaepitys. The sequence goes on along the minus strand of OY282498.1, from coordinate 20,462,181 downwards.
ATTTCAATTGAAATTGGATGAAAAAAAAAAAAAAAAAGAATTTATGTTTGTTGTAGATAGAACTTTTTCGAGTCGATGCTCAATAATTAAGAAACTAAAATATGATCGGGCTCAATGATAAGCAATCATATTTGTGGCTCACATAAAAGTTTAGAACCTGATGAGGAGTTTGGAAGACAACCTAATGAGGTCGAAATAAAAAATAAAATAAAAATAACTTGATTTTTAAAGACACCTTGAACACACTTTGAAGTTATAAAAGGATGAGAAGATAGACTCGTGATTCTCTCTCTCTTTTTTTTTTTTTTAGAGGAGTAACTCCGGAATAATTCTATAATTTCGATTCAAAAGAAATTGAGAGAAGCGCACACAATGCATTTGGAAATTTCATTGTAAACTGACTTGAATAAAAAAAAAATATATATATATATATATATATATATATATACATTGGGAAAGAAACAAGTTTTTCTCTAGGCTCTTGTGGAAATAGACATTTCAAACCATTTGAGAATTGAATAACTTAAAACTAGAAACGGAATCAAATTGACTAATTTGCCATAGAATTTTTTTTTCTCTACTAATAAAATAAAATGAAAAAAAATCTAATTGAGTTTAAATGTAAATAGAACATTTGGAGTTAGTAACCAAATATTTTGTATTCAAAATATAGTAGGACCTAACTGGGTAAATAATACTCCCTCCGTTTCATAAAGAATGTCATTTTAGACAATTTGAAAATTTACACAATAAGTGTCACTTTACCATAAAAACTGCAATTCTTCCAATATTAACTTAAACAACCTACTTAATCTAGTTTATTATTTCCTTATTTCACAAAACATGCCAATTAAATACCAATCCTTAATTTCTCAAAAAATAACTAAAATGACATTCTTTATGAAACGGGGGGAGTATTTCTTGTCTCACGTAAAATATTCAAAATTTTATTAGGAATTCGAAAGGTCATCTTTGGGGATAATATAATATTGAATTTGGAAGCAAAACTGAATTTTGAAGATACATTAAAAACCTGTGGAGTAATTTTTTGATGGAAATGATAATCTCGTGATGTTTAGTTGAATTTCAAATTGACTAATTTAAAATCAAAATGCTGAAAACCCATATGGAAGTACAAATTCAAGCTAGTTTCCTTTCAAATGTATACATATAGGAAAATTTAAAATAATGCAATTATTTGAATAATATGGTAAATAAGTGGCATGATCATCATAGGTCCCGGCTCTATTAAATGATACTTAGGAGTCGTTCCAAAAATTAATGTACATAGTCTAGTGTTGATTGATTTTTTTCTTTTAAGATTGAAGTTAGAAAAAGAACATAATATGAAAAGTTTGGAGTGAATCTATTGAAATAAGAAATATGAGAGTATGTCCTCAAATTCAAGGTGAATATGTGAATTCACAAATTATAAAAAACTTAGAGGCTTGGAAATAGACTAAAGAAAGTATGGATAGTTGAAGTCCATATTGACTTAATTGTTTAAAAAAAAAAAAAAAAAAAAAACAGAAATCAGATTGAATCATAAAAAACAGGTACTAGACAAACTCGAGTGAGACATACATTTTCCATAAGAGTTTTAATTTTTTTTTTTGTTAAGTTCATAAAATAAAAAATTGTAGTCTTATTAAAGATAATGAGATTTTGGGTCACATTAAAGTAACCAATACATTGAGATTTTTCTTTTCCTCATGGTACAAAAGGCAATGAGATGGTTTTAAAAAAGTTTAAACCTTTGAGTTTGACTTGAAAGAACTTTTGGGAGTTAACAAAAACTGAAATGCATTTGATGAAGTTTAATAGAGGGTTTGATTTTGAGCTAAAATTAAATTTATGGTCACCTGGAAAGAGATTGTAGGCCTTTTTGATAATGTGAAAAATCTTTGAATAGAAATAATAGAAAGCAACCATACTTTGGCTAACAATTAGAGTTGAGATTAAATAAAATTGGATTATTTTCTTTGAAGATAACTTTTTGTTTTGTAGAAACCTTATAGGCTATTTTGATACAAATGAAAGGGAATGTTAGTAGAATTTGACGTCTTAAATGAACTCTCAAACGCTAAAACATTTTATTTTTTTTAAACTATGATTCCTATAGAATTGAGAATTGATAAAGAGACTTATTTTAAAAATAAAATCGATTTTGGATACTACAAGCTCTATTTTAAAAATAAAATTGGTTTTGAGTACTGCAAGCTCAATTTTTCAAAATTAAAATTTTGCAGTTGGACATAAGTAAGTCATACATAAAATTTAGGAAAAGCTACATGTTAACTTGAAATTAATATTAGGGCTCGTGTTTGAATATTTTAACTAGAAAAAAAAAATTGAAATTCTAGTCGTTGAAATTATTCAAACGTGGCTTGAAACTTTTGGTCTATACTTAAGAGTTTGTTACCAAAAGCTCTCTGAAACATAAAACGAAAGTAGATAGAAAACATGAAATTACCATAAAAAAATTTTAGGATTTCATCAGAATTTAATGCAAGTAAAAAGAAGAAACCAAGGTTAATTTTCAAATAAGGCTAAATGCAAGTACTAATCGAAAGAGTTAAATCATTTGCTCATGGCTTAAAATTTTGGGGTGAGATTTGGAACACTTGATTTTTTTTATTTTTTTTTCTAGATCATTAATAGAATAGAGAATTGATAAAAATAACTCGTTTTTCAAAAATGCGTTTGAATATGAGAAGCTCAGATGTTTCAATTTAAGATTTTGAAGCTGGGCATAAATTATATATAAATTCTAGTAAAAACCATATGTCAACTTGAAACTGATATCAAGGCTGGAATGAATTAACTATGAAAAAATTTAATTTTAAAACCCTAGTAGTAGAAATAATTCAAAATGTAAATGAGTCATACTTAATGTTCAAGCTACAAAATGTATGACGACAAAAATATAGATTTTTATTTTGTTCAAATGTTACATGCATGTATTTTTCCAAAACAATGGGATGTCATAAAGTTGCTCTTCATGTTTCTTCGCGGTGCTATATATGAAGATTCTTAACTTGTGTGTCATATTATGCATATCATAATATCGTGGAATAAAAATGTATGCATGCATACTTGAACATGTGTATAATGTCTTACACATCATATTTAATTTAGGATCATACGCATTATGTCTTTGTATGTATAACAAAATGAAATGAACATAACTTAGACTGTACCTTGGAGCTAGCGTGATGAAGCTAAGAAGGATAGTGAGGCATTGATTCTTAAATTATCATATGGTCTTTAATTTGAATATTTACTTTTTTTTTCGTATATATATATATATATATATATTTTCCAAGCAAGCCTACAGAAACGCAGACCTGCTCTGATACCAACTGTAACAGCCCGAATTTTCATAGGAATTTAAAAAAAATAAAAATAAATAACGATAAAAGTTTACTTTTAAAAAGGAATAATAAAACATCCACATAATTTGAAACTAAGGCTGTTAAAATTTTAATTAAAATATACTTATTGATATGTTTCAAAGCATAAAGTCATATTATTTCCAAATTTTTCAAAATTAATATGAATAATACTTTAATAAATATGCGGAAACAAATTAACTAATTTAACTTAAAAGTTAACATAAATTCTAAATAAAGTCTTGAAGTATAATAAAGTCATTTTTCTTTATAAAAATCGTAGATCAGGTTTTAAGTGGAATAAAACTTTTTGGACTAATAATATATTCCTAACTTATGGACAAGTACGTAAAATCTAAACTTATAAGTCGTTAGGCAAATACAAAATAAGATACTTTTAATAAACAACATTCATATAATAGCCAAATAATATTCCACTAAATAACATTTAATAAAATACTTTTAATAAATTATAAAAGCTAAATCTATAATATAATAAATCACTTTAATACCTCAAGGAGAACTCATGTGTGTAACATCATAAATATCTACTACATACTTTATATGCCATCACATCCCTCTCTTGCCTTCACACGCAACTCCATCAACCTGAAAGAGAGTTTTTTTATAAAGGAGTGAGCTACATACAACTCGTGGGGTTTAGTTTGCCAAAATTAGAAACAAGTAAACAGTTTCAAATATGAGGAAATCATCATAAGTATCACCATAACATCATATCACCATACGCCCGTAGACCATTCACATAAACGGATCAAATAAATTTGAATCCCGTAACATAAAATCACCGTAGCAATATATTAAACATAACAAGCATAATATTTAATTAAAGCAAACATTAAAAGAAACCCCACCTTACTTGTTGAATGAATGATGTCGTGCGAAAAAGCCTAGTCACCGTGCTTTTGACCAGACAAACCTAAATAATATATGTTATATCTTAATTAATATTTGAGGTGGGATCCTAATTAGAAAGACCAAATTAAATAATATGTTGGCAGGAAGAAATATAAGCTTGTGTATTGGTAAAATATTAAAATTTAATAAAGGATGAAAAAGTTCTGCCAAAAGAGAATTGAGATAATGGGAAAATAAATCCTCTTTTTCTGCATTTACTACCCTACATGTGGTCCCCCATAACACACTCATTACTTCCATTAATACAGACAACACACACACGCTCCGCATACTCACGCAACACAACACCACACTTATATATATATATATATATAACACATACACCACAAAATATACCACACAATATAGTTATAACACATACTGCACCACCATATATATACACAAACATTAACACGCACACACACACACTACTACAAGCACACACACACACACACACATATACATACACACACGCGCACATACTACTACCTAATACATACCTCACAACTAACTCCAACATGCATCTATATGTATATATAGAACTCAACTACTCACCATATGTTTATATACACTCACCCGTGCACACATATGTATATATATCTACCATTCCTTTATCTACCATCTCTTATGACTTAACCGAGTCTAGAGAAATAAATCTTTAAAGCAAAAATTCGTTTGCTTTTGATCTAAGAAATTCAAAAAGGAAAGGAAACTATAAATTACCTACTGTTGATGTGAAAAATGGAACAAACTGATCCACAATCCACAGAGAAGAAAGGGTGGCGGCTTTTCTTTTAGGAAATAAGGCGTAATTTATTTTGTGTAGGAAATGAGGAGTTATTTTTGCGCAGGGTTCTGTTCTACGGTTTTATATTTATACTAGTGTATTCTCCTACAGGGTATTAATTAGAAGCCTTATAGGAAAAGTGTTTTTCTATCAGATATCAGATGGGAGAGTATCTAATGGATATATATATATATATATATATATCTAATAATAATAATAATAATAATAATAAATGTGATATCCTTAGTTAATATTCTGATTAAATAATGTCGAGTAATGATGAAAATATTCTAATTGATATTGATCTCCCTCCATATCAATTAAGTGTTTGTAATTTGCGTGAATCTTAATTAGCTATTTAGGTGAATTTGGTTTATAATGATGAAAATATTATAATTGATATAAATCTCATATTATATCAATACAAAATCTTACTATATAATAAAACATAACATTCTTTAAAACAAACCGGACATATTTTCCTGCCCATTTTACTTTAAAAAATTAGTAGATTTAAATCATAACTCACATATTAAGTTATTTGTATATATATACGTGTATATATATATATATACACACACATATATGGAAATATTTTCCAAAATTAGTTTAAAGTTTAAATTTTGTTGGCAATTTGCTATATAAAAAAAATTATAGGTGACGTCATTTAATTGATTCATTTTACAATAAAAATAAACAAATTGAAAAGCAAATAATAAAATAAAATAAAAAGTAAATAATTTCTGATTCTTTTTCTTTTTTTAATGTAAAACATAGAAAATTAGATTTTCTTTCATGAGCTTTAATTTGACATCTACATTACACATTTTAAAATAAGTTATACTAAAAAATTCAATTGTTTGTAGATTAGATTTTTTTATGTAATATGAGTTGAATTATTTGATTGCGTCTTGGACACAAATAAATAGTAAATAAAAATTAAGGATTTATTTATAAATAGTATTAACTAATCTTTTTAAAATATTAGTTAATGTTTTAATATTTTTGAAAACTTTATTTTTATTTTATGAAGAAATCCATAAATGTATTTTTCCAACAATATTGCAATCGTTCAGAATTAGTAAAAACTAACTATTTTTCAATTTCGAGACTTACATATAATATTTGATTTTTTATAAAGAACAAAAGGAATAGCGGAGGAACACATGTGTCACACGTTAGGGAAGGAAAAATTTAGAGATCACTTTATTTTTTGTAGCTCTCTTCCTCAAATGTTTTGATTTTTCAACATCCTAAATGCACTAATAACTTTTTTTTATCCATTTCTTTTAATTGCAATAGCTAAAAAGAAACCCTCTTTTCTTGGTATTTAATATGATACTAATGTTTTGATATAATACACTAAATATAATTAAACAATTGTTTGTTAATTATTATTATGCTTAGATTTAAATATTTATTATTAGTTGAACTATTTACATTGAATATGAGTTGCGAATAAAAATAAATTAAATATTTTTTATTAATGAAATTAAAATTAATTAAATAATTTATGTTCTTATATTTAACAAAAATAAGCTATTCAATTATATTGTTCAATTAGTTACTTTGATTTTTTTTACAAATAAATATATTTTAAATTGTGCATTGCACGACGGGGAATTCTAGTTATAAAAACAACAACACTTATTAAGAATTATAATTATGAGATTGTTTCATTAAATTAACAGAACAAATAGTATCAAACCATGGTATTGAAATACCATGTAAATTAAGGAATCAAAAAAAAAAAAAATCACCCTCAACTATGGCCAAATTATCAATTTGGTTGCTAAACTTTTTTTACTATCACTTTAGTACCTAAACAATATGAAACTGTCATTTGCAATCTGTCGGTGATTTGTCAGACAAAAGTATCTCATTTGTCCAACATGTGATACAAAAAATATTTTTCAATGATACATTAGTACTTGAACTACACGAAACTGCCACTTCGCAACCTGCCGATTTTCATTGTTTACAAATATTTCTTAGAAATGCGGGATCTTATGAAATCTTTTTGGATAAGTGAGGGACCTTAACAAATATCCGTGGATAATTGAAGGACTAAAAGATGCATTTTGCCTCAAAATAGTTATTGGGTGGAAAACTAAAAAAAAAAAAAAAGAACAAATTGATTAACAAATCACATGACTAATTTCACAATCATTTTCAATTGATATTAATGTAAACTGAGTTTGTGATCTTTTTGCTAATTTATTTTTAACATAATATATTTCAAACAATCTAAAAATATTCAGATACCAGAAAGTAAAGTGAACTAATCACCTTATTTTTCCATAATATATTTTTTTTCTTAAATAACATAACTCTTTGTAGTGATAGTTTATACATCAGGTCATGTAACGGTTAAGCTAATAAAAGCTGTTTATGTCAAAATTAAGCATCACTTGATATATATTTTATTATCAAGGCCCTATTAATTTTATTTACCGAACACAATACAAATTATCAGTCATAATAAATACTTACGTCTAACATACAAATAACACATATTAAAAAGTTACATTTTTCTAATATAATATTTAATTTTAATATATGCAACATGGTGTCTGGTCAAAGTTTGGGAAAAGAAAACTAATCTTAGAAATTTTGAAAATGGACTAAGAAAAAATATATTATGTTTTTAAGAAATAGAAAAAGTTTTCCTAAATAAATAAATAAACTAATTTACATTGCCAATTTTTTAATCGTCTTCGGAACAACTGCCCAGAGCTACTTCGTCACATACGGGGTGATGTGTTACACACAACAATCTCTTTTATTTTATCCATAATTTTTATTTTTCTTGATTAATCTCACATTTTTTTTTTTTGTATAAAAACATATCAAAATTAGCCTAACAAAAAAATATTTAATATCGTAAATTTTAAAGAAACATAAATAAAAAAAATATATATATATATATGTATATATTATTATTAATTTTATTTGCAGTCAGTCACAATATAAAATTTACAGTTCTTTCCACAATAAATAATAAAGTCGGCATAAATTGATAACCAGCGTAAATTGTATTTTTCTAATATGATTTATTTTTTAATTATATTCAACTGAGTGTCAAATTAAAAATCATGAAAAATATATTAATATGAGAAACTATAAGTAAATTATGGACAAAAATAATAAATTTATTAAGAAATTAAAAAATAAATATATCTAGTAACAGATAATAATTAATAGCTGCGATATTTTTATCATCTATGCAAAGCCCGCCAAGAATCATTCTACAACATGAGAGGAGTGTCACACAAGTGTCACTATTTTTCTAGCAAATTTTTCAAAAAAGAAAAAAGAAAAAAAAGTTCCAATATATGACAACATATAGAAAAAAATAAAATGTGTGATTTCGTTATATTTTGATAGCTCCAATAAATTATACAATAAGATTTGACATGTCAATGTAAAATTAATAACTTTTAATATATATATATATATATATATATATATATATATATTAATTTTAACTAAATTTATGATATTCAGGAAAAAAATATTAGTCGAACAAATATGTTGTAAAATCAATATCTCGAATCCAACCCAAAAAATTAACCAACAAAAATGTACATTTTTCAATCATAATTTTTTATTAATAAAAAATAATTGTTATGTTTTCAGAAATAGAATTCTCTCTTATATAAGGAACATATTCATTATAACTCTTGATTGTTGTGATTGTTGCTCATTTATATCTATGACGGAAATGAAGAAGTTATTTATGGCCAGCACTATCTAAGTCAACACTCAATTTAAATACATAATTTATTTTAATTCAACTCACAATCTATTTTTGATGATTTTTTAGACGGAATTTTTTTGTATTTATAAATAAGAGTGAGTCTTGTGTGTGAACGGTCACTCGTGTGACGGAATACACTTTTACAGAAAACATTGATACTTTTACAGGAAAAAATGATACTTTTACATGAAAAAGTGATATTTTTACTACATTGATATTTTTACAGATAAATGTGATACTTTTGCTACAAAAAGTGGTACTTTTTTTGTTAAAAAAAAGTGATATTTTGACAGATAAACGTGATACTTTTACCACAAAAAGTTATACTTTTTCCCGCCACACCGTGTGACGGTCACATATAAGTTTTTGTATATAAATAAATATAATTTTATATTAAGTAAGATAACAAATTCCATGATTTTTGGTAACTGATATATTCTGATAAATTCACGCCATTTCTTATGCTGACTATGGGGACCAAATAAATCATTCAATATAATGGGTGAATTAATTCCATAATTTTAGGATTTTATTGATTAGCCTAACGTCATGGTTGATGTTATTTTTGGAATAAATGTGCGTTAGACTTCTTAAATTACAAATTTTGGTTTTAACGGTTCTTGCAATATATATACACAAAGAGTATTTTCTAAGATTAGAAACTTAAAATAGCAGGAAAATGAGACTAATATTATTTATAGATGGATGTACTTTTATATTAAGTAGGATTAATTGATTTTTTATTTTTTCCAAAAAACGATCTTATTTTCAACTATATATAATTACTTTTGTAGATCTCTTTCGTTGTGCGTAAATAATTGAAAAATTGCAACACTTGTTTTTTTTTAATATTTTGCACTCCAAAATATTTATATACATTGTGAAACTGATTGTAGAGATAATAATGAGTATCCATCTCTTTTTTAAGAATATTGTTAATAAGAAGTATTTATGGGATGGGTGAGTGGAATTAAGTAAACAATATTTAAAGAAGGACAAGGTTAAAAGTAGTAATTTAAAAGAAACCCAAAATATCGATGCGTCTGGATCAACCTTTAGTACTCTCTATCAACACCACAACAATCTAACTGAATTTCACAAACAATTTATGGAATCTAATTTCAAACGTAAATTTGAAACAAATTATATTAAACCTGCGGCTCGACTTCAACTCGTTTAATTTTTAAGTTTGTTCAAGTTCGACTCGATTTCGTTCAAACTTATAAAACTATATTCAAGTTTGATTGATTTTGTAAATACTAAGCTCGCGAATAGTTTGAATTTAGTTCGATAGAAGCTCGATAATATATTAAACAAACATAATTTGAGCTTGATTCCGCAAAAACTCGATAATATATTACGAGCATAGTTCAAGCTCGAGTTCAGTTAGTTTAGGCCAATGAACAATTCCGAACAAATATTTTATCGAGCCGAAATTCAAATAGTTCGAATATTTTAATTTGTATACATCTCTAATTAAACCTCAATTAACTTTAGCAAGTGAAATTGACATGTGATTAATTAGAACCCTTTTAATTAACTTTTTTCACCTATTAAAGAATCTGCTCATTTCACACTTGATAAGGTAGTATACATAAGAATCTCAATACTTAAAAATCAAGAAATTTGTGTTACTATTTCTCCTTCCTGCCGATGCCTCTTCTACTTCTATTTTTTTTCTTATTCTCTAAGCACGCTCCCTTCTCTTTTTTCTTTTTTAGTAGGGGTACGAAAACAAGGATCAACTTCTTGATTTTAACCATAAATTGATGAGATAATATCATCAAGTGACCGGAGCATTTAATGAGATTACTTGTTTTATTTATATAGTTCATTTTTTATGTAATGGGGAACAACTTTTACTTTCTCTTTATGTTTAAACTTTAAACAATTTATGTGTTCTGCTGCTTTTATTTCTATTTAAATATTCTTCTAAATAGCTCTCATATATTTATTGCGATACACTGTTCTAACAAATTGCTGTTTTGTTTAATATCATATTTGCTCTATTTCTGTTGTTTGAACATGTTTTCACATGTATAGTAAGTAGGACCTTTTTATATTCGTTCTGAAATGTTCGTACTAAGTGCGAAAATTAGCAAAATATTTTCACAATTTGTTCTGCAGGCACATGTTCAGACATGTTTTTATCAAAATGTGGAAGGGGGAGATTGTTACAAAATATATTGTTATAATTTTGTTATCGTCATTTATCTAAAATAGTCTTTGAACAAAATTATATTTTTATTATATAATATTGATCACTCCATATTTTACGTACTTTTAGACACATATTCATAGCTAAATTGGTGCATTATTGCATAAATTAATATGTCAACCCATGTTTTCATATGTTTGGAGGATTTCACTTGGTTCGAGTTCATATTTATCAATTCGAATTAAATTTCTTAATATCCAGTTACTTTACATCCTTAGTGCAGTGTGTGTATGTGTGATGTGTTAGTGTAGTGTGTGGAGTCTAGGCAGTGTGGTATGTATACTACATACATGAGTGGGATTGAATTTTTTAAATGACTAAGGATCCGCTTGGTTGCAAATTATCAATGGCAATGGCAATGGCAATGGCAATGGCAATGGGTATGAATGAGGGGTATTATGGAATGAAATGGGAAAAATTGTTAATAAAATCGGGTAATGATTAACTTATTTATTACTCCTATGTACCAATCACCATAAATGGGAATGAGCCTTCATTCATTCTCATTCCTTACCCCTAAACCCAACCAAGCGGGCCCTAAGTTGTAAGGAAAGATTCAAATCCGTAAAAAATGAATAGAGATCTATGAAATATCTAAGATCCATTGATTTTAATTATCCTGCGGAACAAATTAAATAGATTTGATTGTGAACTTTGAATGCATCACTCAAATCCATAGCCAAATGCCACCATCTAAACGCAACCTAAGTTTATTGCCAATTTAATACACCCTTCGCACAAAGAATTTAAAAACACACACACACACACACACGCGACTAATTTTTTAAACTAATTGAAATTAGTAATTTTCCCCTTCATTTGTTCGACTTTCTCAATCACTTTTAACAACAATATCAACGATAACACAAGATGCAGCAGCATCTCCTCCTTTTCTAAACATCTAAATAAAATCTCACAAAAAAAACATCGACCCCCACACAATTGCGATTCAGTTGGACGATTAAATTCATGGCGATACAATAGTGATCCCACGTGTCATTCTTAATTATGGCATACACTATACATGAAAAACAAGACCAACTCAAATTTTGTTTCAGTGAATAACCCTTACCTTGAAGAATACATAGGGCAGAAAGAGAAAGTGCACCAATACGTGGCCACAGCCGGAGGGACGATAATTCCTTTTGTTTCTCTTGCAGGAAGACCAGTGTCCCTAAACAGGCCATGCATAACAAACATCCCAGAATTCCGATAATTACTTTAGCACCTAATTTCGTACGAACCAGCTTTTGTAATGTAACGAACCCATTCCACTGTGTTGTATCCACTCTTCTCCCATACCTGCAGACATTTGACCACTGCTATAACATCCTAAATTATTTTGTATGTACATCAAATAGTAACAGCTAATACCTTGAGGAAACGAACACGCAATCCAGATGCCGTAAACATAGGGACCTGCCATACATAAGGTTTATTTGTGAGGTTTGAGAAACATACTGAATCTACTAAAAAGACCATAGATAGTGTATAAAATCACAAAAAACAATGCAATATAAAACAACAGCTCCCCTAATGTTCGAATGAAATAACATTTCTTCCACAGTATTAATCAGGTATAGATGACGCTAGGTATGATTATTAAAAGGTATGATTCTGAATCCTCACTTCCTCACTTATTCATAAAGATTTCAGATTGAGAGCACAGTAGTAGGATCAATTCTCCTAATATCAAATAAAAAGTATGTTGAAAGAAAGACAATATAGTATCATATTAGAGATTGTACAACAAAGGATGTAATATAAAGGGGGCCAAACAAGCACAGGCAGAGAAGATTAAATATGAATACTAACTTGATGGTTGTATGTCAGCCAAAACACCTCCACTTTATATACAACGGGCAGGAAGAGAAACTCAGAGAGGTTATGTGCACGAAGGGAGAGTGGGAATAATGCATAAAAACTACCCCATGACACCACCAGTGTATAACAGGCCTAATACCTTCTACATATGCTAGTTGGTGAGGATACTAATATGTCATCCTTCTAAGAGACTTTCTTGTAAAAATTTCGTAAGAAGGTTGGCTGTTAGTAATCTAGCATATGTGATATCTGCTACCATATTAAAACCCAAGAGAGTTTACATTCCAAAATGTACCTAGTCCAGAAAGTTTCTTGCGTCTATTCCTTTTTTATGGATTTTTGTTAATTTATCATTTACTTTCTGTAATTTTTTAAGCCCAGCCTCTAGGTATCCAAGTAAAAAATAGAATTTCTACATATCTTAATTTTCTCAACTGGCAGCATATGAGACACACACGTCTATTGCGTAATTGTCGTGCAGCTTTCTGCTGATATTGTTGAAAATAATGTGTTGCTACAAACAAAACTATTATCACTTTTTACAAGTCACTTGGGTTTAGGCACCTGAAATTCCATCTGGATTGGAGGCCTCGTCCAGGACTTCTTTTCAGTAATTGTGGATATGAGCTCTACTTCAGCACTCAGTGTTGGTTCAGTTTGTCCAGGGAATTTTCTTATCCTGCAAGGAACCCATATTGAAAGCATTACATTTCCTCCACCTTCTAACTGAGACAGTAAGGCTGTGTTTACATATGGCTGGAGGAGGCTGGAGTACTGTAGGTCAAGACAAATAAAGTGGAAAGAGAAGGTTGGTTAAATAAATGGGTGTTTAGTTTTGTTGGTTGGAGTTTGTTTTTTGTGTAAAAGGTGATAAAAAAAGTGATGTGATGTGTGTAAATATATTGTCAGCAACCCCAAAAGGAAACACGGCTCGCCTGGCCTAATCCTCAATGGATTGGGCCAAATCATAAGCAAACACACCCTAAATGAACTGGGTGCAACAGAATGGAAAGGAGTTCCACTCGAACAGCAATGAAAGTGCTCACACAGAAGATGTCAAAACTAACTTACTTCCAGACCAAACAGTCGGTAGAAGGACTGTACTTTGCCCGGCCTGATGTCACCTGAAAACTTGTTTTTGCTGTTTGCTTTGGTACTGGAATCTTAATTACCACACCAAGCGCAAACATTTTTGCCCCGAAAACACTCTTCACCTAAAATAAAGAAAAGTGTCAAAATGTTGTAGAATTATCATATGAACATCAAAATAGCATGACTAACCTTTACATTTACTTCCATACGTGTTCGACCCAATTCCTTGATGGTTGGTAAAACACGAAACGGAAGATTAACTCCCTCCGTGATACGATACCTGTGGCAAAAGCATTTTCACTTGTTATAACAGAAACTAAATTCAAGGGAAACCTATTTGTTGCATACAAAATGAAAATACTAAAAAATACAAACAAATGAGCATCTCTGAAGATAATATAACTTAAAATGGGAATTGCCCAAATTTATCATTCTCAAAGCTCATGGAAAGGCAGTCAAGAGAATTACAATGCACCAGCGCAACAGCTGAACACTTGAAAATGAAATAGGCTTCTACTGGATATCTTCACGGTGCATTTGGATTGAAGGATTTGAGAATTATTTAGGAATTGGATTGATATGGATTTGATAACAATCACTTTCATTCTGAACTAATATTTAGCGAATTTGAGTGAATTCGAAATCTACTCAGGTTTGAGTTGATTCAAAATATATTCATTCCGGATCCTTACATTTCAAATACCTCAATGCAGATACCACCTTAGCTCTTTAAACATCAAATTATAAAGTATATTCATTATTTTATCTTGCACCAATATCAAGTCCAGAAATTATTCATTACAAATCCTTACATTTCAAATAACATTTGGGGAAGATTGTCAAACAAAAATAATAAATTATATTCATTATTTTATATTGCACCAATATCAAGTCCAGAAATTATTGATTGCAAATTAAATCTTAACGATCAGCTTACTTCATCAATTCAAATTCACCATCTGGAGGAACAAAACTGACAGTCTTCTCTGAGTTGAATCTTGTAAGGTTTACACATTGATGGAAAGTGACATCATCAAGCTCAATAGTTTTCCCACTGCAAATCAAAAAAAGGAAAAGGTTATCAAGGAAAACATAAGAGTAATTGCAGAGGCTAGTAATGATAAAGCACATGCAAGCAAAAACTATGGTAGATGATCTCTCAACTTGGGCAAGGTCTCAGGTGTGAGTCCCTCCTACCCAAGCAAGAAAAAACAACCAGAAAAAAATATTAAAAAATACCACACAGACTGCAGGATTTATCTGAGAAATGCAGATGTTGCATGGTTTAAGAGCAGTCATAAATTCATAGGCCATCTGTTTTAGAGGTAAGACACCATGGTAGTGTAGTATCTCCTACTCCCCTAGCCCCAAAAGCACATCTTTTCCATTAATTTAATATCGAATAATCTTTCTAGAAGGGAGGAAGTAATATTTCTGCCAATCCTCCCGATATGAAGAAGGCCTGTACAATCTCAATGTGTTCCATTCTTCCAAAACATAGAGGTTTAATGTCTTGGATTGCATTAATTCAAATTTGCTACCAGATGTATGCTCAGTTTCACACCATCTTACGACTCTCAAACAGATTATTGCTTAGAAATCGTAATAACAGGTATTAAGTCCCTCATGCTAACAATCAAATGACATGTTCAAATTCCACACCGTTCAGAACTCGCAAAGTCCAGGATTCATTTTAACAATTGAGGGAGAATACTCAGAAATCATAAGGTAAACTAAGGGGGAGCATCTTTGATGCATCTACAGGTCATCACTAGATAACAAGAAGTAACTTAATTATTTAAACGACAGATCTATGAAAAGCAAAGAAAAAAATATCAGGACAAAAAGTTTACGGTATAGCTTAAAAAGATTATTATGCGTGTTCATGAGAGACCAACAGTCTCCCGTGAAGATTTGACATTGAAAACAAAAAAGGAAAAAGAAAAACGTCTACAAAAATTCTACAACATAAGTAGCCTAATACAAGTGCAGACACAATGAATAGGCAAACAAAAACTGGATCGGTCTATTTCACTAATAACTCAAGGGCATTAACAATCTAGACATGTTAGTTTCACGTACATGTACCCATTAACATGTAATTTCACCAAATTTATATATGCTCACAGTTGTAGTTTGATGGATCATTAAAATAAATATAAGCTACCTCTTAGCAGGACGGGACTTAAGCTGCGATTCTTTCTCAAGTCCGATCTTATCATTCAATCCCAACTTCAAATCAGGCATTCCAGAAAGGAAGCATTTCATAAGAATCTTCCCAGTTACATCACAGCGTAGGACACTACCTACAAAAGCCAAATGGCAAATAGGAACCAGTTGAAATGCTTCATCAAGGATCCACACAAAAGAGATTCTGTAACGGTAACTGAAAAACAAGAACAAGAAGTAAATAGATCAAATATTTTCACAATAATGGGAATTTTTACCTTTTGAAGACATAAGAAGATTGACACTTTCCACAATATCAAGAAACACCTGTAAATATATTCACTTAAAAGATTGACACTTTCCACAATATCAGGGAACACCAGTAAAAATGTTACATTTGATCGAATCTAATAGCAATAACAAAAACAGTAGAATATAGTGGACAATTTTGAAAAGACTACCTCATTTTTCTTATATGCAAGGCCTTCCCTGCGCCAGCCAACAGCACCAGTAACTTGCAAAGTTGCATTTGGTACTGGTTTGTCAGCAGTCTGTTTGGTTATTCACACATGAAAAAGGTCAGAATAATCACCTGAAAGAAGCTTGAAAAGCTTAATCGATTAAATATTATCAGGTAACTTTTAATACTACAAATTTCACAATTATAATACACGCATAAGATAATTGTGAATGAATCTCTAACCTTGGATGAAAATGGAGAACGTACACCTTCTTGAGTTATATAAAGCTTCAAGATTTCCGGTGAGAGGTTTTGTGGGTAACCAAAATCCATTATTTCTGCAATTGAAATGAAAATCAGAAAATCATGCAGCCATTCAGTTTTTACTCCATGAGATGATATATATCCCGTATTACTGTTTTCTTACAAATAGGTAATGAAAGTACATCTTAGACGACCAAAACCACTTGTCAATTAATTTTTAAGGGTAACTAGCCATCCTCATTTTATACACAGTAGTTTTGGCTACAACAACCATACATGTGTGATTTAATTGGTATGAACATTATGATCCAAGCCAAGGTGATGTAAATAAATAAAAAATATAAGTCAAACAAGTAGAAAAGTCAATGATTCCTGTTTTGAATTTTGGCTCCTTAGGGGAAAGAGAATATAGGAGTAAAAAGGCATCACAAAGAGATTCCAAGAAATCTAACCTTTATAATACTCCTTAACCAGACATCACATATCTAACACTTCTGGAAGACAAGTAATATAAATGGAAAGTTCTTGTTGGGAAACAAAAACAAAAAAAAAAACAAAAGATTTCCAGCAGGCATATACCATCCAGTAGTTCATATATCAAAACGAAATTATTGCGGATAGCATCCTCATCAAAAGCTCCACCGAAATAAGATTTGAATAATGTGACTGCCTGCGCAGAAAGAAGATAATTATGTCAACTATACTAAAGCAAATGTCTATACAAGAACTATATTGTATCACAGCTCATGCAGAGCCAAGAAAAGGTTTAAAAAGCTTCAACATCTATGATATAGCTAACACTAGTTATTGTAAAAGGGAAGCAGAGGAACGAGAAATGACTTATCAACATTTGAAGCAATGAAACTGAAAAAACAAGAGAAGAAATGTCCCTAAATGGCCACGACTTCGTCCAATACAGAATAAATGATAAAACACATAATACCAGAAAAGGTAAACCAGCTAGCTATTTTACTAAATATATGAAATAAAATACTTGTAGACGTACCTCAACGACGAACTTGAATGCACAAGCGACATTTGCATTACTGCTTACAACAATCACAATGTATACATTGCTAATTCTCATATAAAAGAACGAGCAACCGCCAATCTGCCTCACAGGACAAGTGCCAAGTTCCTTTGTTTGCATTATATGTACACGGAAAGCATCCACCATGTTCCCTCTGATTAGTTTCACCAGAAAATTGAATAAGAATATGCAGCTTTATGCAACCAAAATTAAATATCTATGGTAAATGGAACTAAAACCTCTCAAATAAAACAGAAGACCACAAACAATTGCAATAAACAAACAAAACTATTAATCAGAGACTGGAGGCAACAGAAGTTTGAAGCTTGAGCAGAAACTAGAAGCAAAACCTCAACAGCTATGTTGCTCGGGCTTCATTTGGGTGAAGTACCAGTGTCAAGACGACTCGACACCGATACAAACATGGGATACGTGGCAACCTTTCCGGAAATGAAATCAACAAGGTAATTTCACTTGAACGAAAAAAAAAAAAAAAAAAAAAAGAGAGAGTATTACAGCACTGGTTCAGAGAATCTTCAAAATCTGAGTAACTTTGAACATTAAGTCATGAAGATGAAAGGAAGGGTGGGGATAAAGATGGTGACTGTCGGAAGATCTTTTAGGGTCACATTTTATTTTTAAGCAGGAGGGGACCGAGGGGTTCTGGAATGAATATTATATAATTTCTAGAAGTCCACGGGCTTAGTGGGTGGTGAATATGGGTGCACTGAACCTGGATAACCTAGAGAAATGCGAGTAGAAATTAAATATTTACTCATCTTTAATTTTCTTTTTTTTCAATTGAAGAGTTAATTATAATATACAAATCTGTAGAGATGTGATACTCTAGTTCTGATCCTTTTAGCCATGTCCAGGTATCCTAAATTTTAGAAAATAAAATGTCAGACTCTTGGATATATACCCATGGGGGACACCCGTACCCGAGGCCGAACAACATAGCACAGATATATCAACAGTTACATGGATGGGATAAAGTTTTAGGCATCAGAAACCTAAAACAACCAAAATTTAGGTTTCGAGGCAGATAATCAGATTTTGCGTGTGTCCATCAAGCTTGGTGACTGGAAGGTGATGGAGAAGAATATTTTCCCATGCGATTTTACATTTTATTTACTAACTTGCTTCAGTTTAATTTTTTGTGGTCCTCAAATCAAAACAAAGGTGTGTAGGACGCCAGCCTTCAATAGCTATGTATTAGAAGATATCTGATGAATTCTCTGAGCCTGAAGAGAATCATGGTAGATAAGATTTTCTTATACTCTCTTACTCTTATTTATTCACTCATTCCATGGGCAAGCACAAGCTCAAAATCCTCTATAGAAAATATCAGCATTTACAATGAGATTTCAAACTAAGGATATTGTATGCAAATTCTTTACTCCTACCTTCTTGCTACATTTAACACAGAATGCCTTTAAGCATAGTTATTCAGTTACATGTAGCTTCTATCAGATAACCATATTTCCCCGGTATCTATAAGAAGAAAAAGTGTTGGATTTTCTGCAAAGGTCTGAGCAATGGAGGACCAATGCACACAACCATATGAAGTTCTAGAAGACCACAAATACCACTTTGGACAAGCATATAACATTTCAGGAAGGGTGGACTTGATAACTAGAATAGCGAGGGTTGGTAACTTCATGTTCTTCATCAGAGTGACACACAAGTATCTTCAAAACTAGTTTAACATCCTTAATATCTTCTTGCTGATTTATACAAATCCACATCCACCTGCGCAGTCTAAATTCGAAGACAGCGTTCTTAACAAAACTATAGGCTTGGGTTCCAGTTCTCATTTAAGTGCATATTAGAGACTCTGCCTTTGTTTGTGCATGCTGCAGACTCCCCTATTGTCTATAGGAGCATGGTTTGACAAGTTCAATGGAACATGGAAATGAGGAAGTAACTCTTGCCTAAGTATTATCGGTTCCTTATATCTAGACCAATTAAAATTCTGATGCAATATTTGCACAGCTTCGTTATTGGATGTGCTGTTCTCTTGCACCTAAATGAAATGTTATTCTGCCACCCTATAAAGTGGGGTATGATTATATTACAGGAGTCTTACAAAAAAAATGACCAAATTACAGGAGTGAAATGCTTTTTCCTTTTCATCCATTTGAATCCATGTCCAAATGTTTACCTGGTATAGTGATGATCAAGTGATAGTAAAACTGAAGCCCAAGGTATGCTTGTTCATTGCCTTCTAAAGGTATATTACAGAAAAAATGGCATTCTATTTTACTGATTTGAAGGCTTTGAAATCTCATGGAATATGTCTAAGCCACCTTCTAGATAAATCTACACTGAAAAAGAAACCATACTACAATTTCTGTTTCCAGTGTAATAAGGACATCTGTAAACTTCATATATTAAAATAATGTCAACAGCAAACGGCCTCAGTCCAGTTTACCATTTTAAGCAGTAAGTGGCCGGTGCTTTAGGTAAGTAAAGGGACATCATATGTCAGAACGCGAGAGCAAGGTGATAACAATTGGCATAATGCTAATAATATACTATAGGGTTTTAGTTTCATGGTTAGTTTTTTCAATAGAGTTATTCACAAGGACCACAACAGAAAAGCTGATGCTGGCAGCAAATTTGCAGCATTAAGTGTCCAAGAAAGGGCTGCCTTTAACTGAGCTTATGCAAAAATCAGACATATTAGTGATTGATAGCCAGAGTACTACTCGTTGTTCTTAAATTTGAGATCTAGCACTACTCGTCTCATGTATATAGAGCCTCAGAGGACAAGAAGAGCACTAACTTCACTTTTCTCGATCAAAATGGCATAATCATCTCACAGAAAGGCCTTGAATTTTCTCTAAATTTGAATCTAAGAAGAAAGCTATCAAACTCTGAAACCATAAAATCAAATGATTTTTCTTTCCGAACAACTTCGGATTTAACAACCAAATCTTTTAATGCAATGATTATTTAGACAACCACAACAAAAATTTAGCTAGGTTACTCGCTCTCAGATACATACATCCACGTTTCCCTAAACATCTTTAACTATGATTTCCGCGAACAGAATGACCAGAGAACAGCAATACTATAATTCAATATATGCACAAGCATTACAAGTGAATTCAGTCTCACAACAAAGATTGGAGCAAGAGAATCAATCGCAAGCACAAAGACAGAAGAGAAACAAGGGAAAGGAACTCACCCGACATCATCACGATAAAGGCGATTAATGAGGACATCGCCGCGAAGATTGAGGAAATAAATAGCGGAAGCTGCCACTGGCATGGCTACGATCCAACGACAACTCCGATCCACTCAGATGAGAATGAGATCTGCTTCCGTAAAGCAATTCAAATGTCTTTGTTCTTCAGTCAGCGAAAGGCTTTCTCTGCGGGTTTTTCTTCTTATTTTTATTTTTCCCTTCTTTCTTTTTTCTTTTTCAATTTATATGTTGGGCTCTTTTTTTCAGTGTTAATTAATTAATTAATTGAGAAAAACTATAGCGTTGAGTTGTGACTCAACAGTCAATTTGGAAACTCCAAAAACTCGTTTCTTTTTCTGTTCTTTTTTTGTTGAAACTGAAATTAAGAGAACTTTCATTTATTAAAAAAGTGTATGCACTACCACAACAAAGCAAATTACGAGTTTCATAGTTTAATGACTGGAAGTTTTATGCAACTTTTATAAGATTACCTATATTTTAGATGTGTGTGTTATTTAAGGTGTTACTTATTAGGTCTATTTTCTCTTCATTTTCATTAATTATTTACCTAACACATAGAATATAGATGCATATTTTACATGCAAAGGTAACACAGAATTTTTCTTTAGACAAATGTTTTTAATTATAAGGATTCTTCCTAGATTCGAAAAACATCCTTAAAAAAAAAAGTCAACTTTTAGAGATCAATACTTATCTTTTACTCAAGAGAAAACAATCAAGGAATAATTTAATTACCTTGAAGAAAGGTGTAATTTTAAGGGGTGTCAAACGTGTCAGGTTGTAGATTTGCAGGTCGGTTGAGAACTTATGATGACATAATTTATGAGAACCCTAATCAAACTCGGTTAGATATTCGGGTCAAGACTCGTAACCTAGCACAACCCATTTGGATTACGGTTTGACTCGCCAACCTGATTTAAACCAAAAAGAAGAAATACAAAATAAATTAAGTTATAACCTTAGAGCAGGAAGGCTATAAGTTGTTCAATTTGGAGAAGAAAAGTCTAAATCGAATTTAATTTAAGATCCTACAAGAATAAGATAATACAAGTGTAAAACCGCAATTCAACTATATGAGTCATAAAACAAGTTGAAATTCTGAAATCAACTTAAAATTGAATATTATAGTTAAATTCACATGTTATTTTATAAAAGTAACCTTATTAACTTGTGAAATTTCAATACACAAGCTAAATATTTAATAATAATAATAATAATAATAATAATAATGATGATGATGATGATGATGATGATGATGATGATGATGATGATGATGATGATGATGATGATGATGATGATGATGATGATGAAAGTAATAGGGTCACGTGTTGACCTGACCCAACCCAACCATTTTTTTCATATTTCAGTCAGATTTGACCGTTTGTGACCCAAACTCACATACTGTCAACCATAACCCTCTATATTCGGGTTCTGGTCGCAAATTACCACCCCTAGTGTAATACTTAGGAAATAACAGTAGTAATAAATTGAGCTGAAAATTTATGTTTTTTTACTCCATCCGTCTCATAAATATACTTTTTAAGACTCCCTTTTTTTCTTTTTTCTTTTTTCTTTTTTCCTTTTTCCTTTTTCTTTTTTTCTTTTTTAGATGTCTCAATAGTCTCATTTCATTTTTAGGAGTGTCAGAAATGGATTTTTCATAATATATTCTTACTAAATAATTCATTGAGATTACCATATATATATGTAAGACTCTTTTATTCATCATATTAAATAAGTGTATAGCAGTAGTTTACACGTTAATAAATATATTTCTTAAATGTGTGAGACTTAGAAGAAGACTATCTTTACGAGATCAATGGAGTAATTTTTTTTGGCTAAATTATTATTGTTAAATTTCCCATAGTTTATTCATGGAGTCCATATAATATAATTCCAAGGGCAAAAATCTGGGTGCACATGATGCACAATAGTGCTTAATGTACACCCGGATTCAAATTTTGAACGCGGGTCCAGCTGACCCGTATCTGTTTTTCCTTTTTTTTTCTTTTTTTTTTTGTTTTAAAGATACAACTCATAATGTTATATTATATAAGGATGCGTTTGGTACTAGTAATCTGTTGTTGTCCAGAGTAGTAAGAGATTTCCTTTGGAAGCACGAGGGAGTGGGTTTGAATTCCACTTTGCACGCGATTTTTAATTGGGCTGGTCATTTCCTTTTATAATTGGGCTGGTCAACACATTATTTATATAAAATAAGTGCATTTAACTTCACATAGGATATGTTGTCCAAAGTGGTCACTAGTATATTTCTTTCTTATGTGGATGCAAGTTCAAATCCTACTTCCCACAAATGTTCTTTTTTATTTTTTTTAATTCTTTATTTTCTATTTCTTTCCTCCTTTTTTATTATTTTTTTGCATGTTACTCTAATTATTTTTCCATGCTACAGTACATTAATTGTATGACTATAATATATATTATATTGCCCAATAGTATACATTTTGATTTACAAATCTTTCTACTACTATACATTTATTTTTTTAACTTACATTATAATTTGTTCTCTTATAATGTATATTATATTGCCTAATAGTATAATTATTATTTTCTTATAGTATATACTATCTTGATTAAAAATATAATTTCATTTATTAATAGTAGAATTTTCTTTTTGTTTCTGTATTTTTATTTTTCCTACTCACAGTATAAATATTATATGCTTGTAGTATACATAATGTTGCCTAATAGTATAATTTTTTTTTTGTATATTTATTTTTCCTACTCACAGTATAATTATTATTCGCTAATGTTGCCTAATAGTATAATTTTCTTTTTTTTTTTCTATATATTTGTTTTTCCTACTTGCAGTAGAATTATTATTCGCTTATAGTATATATAATGTTGTCTAATAGTATAATTTTCTTTTTGTTTCTGTATATTTATTTTTCCTACTCACAGTATAATTATTATTCGCTTATAGTATACATAATATTGCCTAATAGTATATTTTTTTTTTTCTTTCTGTATATTTATTTTTATTGCTATTATTATTAAAAAATTAATATATAAACACAACACATGTATTTTCATTTTTCTTACTCTCAAGTCTCAATATAATTATTGTTAGCTTATAGTATATTCAATCTTAATTTTATAATAATTACTATTACTATTATTAATTCTATGAATTAACAAATAAATATAACACATATATAAAAATAAACTTTATGTATATTTCTTTTTATTACTATTATTATTAATTTTATAAATTAATATATAAACACAACACATGAATATTCATTTTTTCTAGTCTCGTATAATTATTGTCAGCTTATAGTATATTCAATCTTAATTTTATAATAATTACTATTATTAATTCTACAAATTAACAAATAAATATAACACATATAGAAAAAAAGTACAAAACATAATTATAAGTTTCGAACCCAGGATCTCACACTTTTATAGTTCATGTACTAGACCACCAAGACACAACACATTTATATGTAATTAATGCTTAATTATTTATATATAATAATAAGATGTAAAAAGAAAGAAAGAAAAAAATAATAATAATTTACAGGAAGTGAGGCGTTTCGAACCCAACCCCTTATAGTTGAAGCAACGAGTACTTACCACCAGGCCATCCAGTGTTTATGTGAATCAAATGTAGTCTTATTTATGTAAACTTAACAACTATATATTAAAAAAAAAAAAAAAAATGGCATCGCGACCTTGGTTCTGCGGACACGAAAATTAATAAAAAAAAATTTAGCGTTATTTTTTGAGTTCAACTGTTAAATTGTAGCGATATACAATAAGTCTATTGTACATCACATGCACACAAGTGTTACTCAATTCCAAGTCCATGATTATTATTGGTGAACAAAAAAGTTCATCCTAGTCGAATTAAAAGTCCTAAGACAACCGGGAATAAAAATTATTAATATAGAAAAATTGTCTTACATCATATCATAATCAAATAATCTATTTTATCTCTTAAAATTTTGTTCAGATTATTCATATCATCTTGAGGATTTTTCATCCGCTGCCTTCACCTCTCAATTGCTTCTACTTCCAAAACACATCTTTTATGGTTCAACATCGCAATGCCCTAACTAGGAAACTCCAAACATCATACTATGTTGTTCAGTATTTTAATTTAAATATTCTTGTAAAATGTCAACTCGATCAGACTTGTACTTAATATGATTTTTCTATTACACTAATGCAGGATTTTAAATGATCATTTTGTGATGAATTTCAAAATATATGTTACAGGACTCCAAATCTTGTGATTTTGGGATATGTTATACATATATGTCTTACCTTCTATTCAATTTCAAAAAGACCCAGCCCTATATTTATAGAACCCCAAATCTTGTGAGCATGCTTCATTAAATTGTAAATTGTGTGGAAGAGAATAAAGTGGACACAGAAGGATTAACCCACCGTCGAACCACTATAAATTATGGTGCATTTACTTTAGTATAACTTTTGAACACATACAACACAAAATACTTACAACATTGCTTTGAAATATAAGTTACATTATTTTCGTCATATACTCTTAAGTTTCCTTGTTGTAAGTTTTACAACAACTAGTAGCAAGCTTTCTGTTGAGTAGGAACTTACGTTTATAAGCTCTGTTGTAAGAAAAGTTTCTGACAACCAGTAGCAAAGCATCTACATTTTTTTAAAAGACGAAAAGTTAGAGATCCGTCCACCTCCCCCTTCCCCCCCCCCCCCCCCCCAACATCTACCATTTAGGACCAATAAAGGGGTATTAGAGTGTTTGGTTTAATCGTTTTGATAACTTAACTAGATCCATCTAGGCTTTTCAAAATATTTGCATAAAATCTCACTTTCAAAATCTTCCAAAATACATAGCTATGGATTCTTCTTCTAAGGTTCCAACACTTTGATATAAGAATATGATGTATGGCGTATAAGAATGCAACACACCTATCAACCATGCATGATGAGATATGCACCGTCATAGAATATTGACCACCCAAGATCATGAAGATCAATACATTTCCGAAGAGATAGGGAGAAGAAGAAACTCCCATGATGGAGAAAGCATGTCATGGGTGGACTATGGAAGATAGTCGTAGGTCCAACTTAGACAATGTAGCAAGGAACACATTGTTCGCTAGATTAAACAAGGGTACCTTTGATAAAGTTAAGATGTGCAAGACTGCTGTAGAGATATAGGACATGGTAAAGCAAATATGCATTGGTAAGAATCTTACTCGGGAAAATAAGGTGACTACAACAAGCTTGAACTTTAAGCTCTTTAAAGGTAAATTTAGAGAGGCCATTGACAAGACACTACAAGAAATACTATCAACAGTGACTGATTTTAGTGACGGACAATTTCCATCATAATTTAATTATGGACTAGTGACGGAATACCCACGGATAGGAACTATAAAATTGTTTTAATATTAGTAACGGTTTAGTGACGGAAATATGACGGAATATAGCGACGGAAAAAAATTATGTCATTAAATCTTAGTTACAAAAGGCGCTAAGAATGTGCAATAAAATTTTAATCTTGTATTGACGAATTAGTGACGAAATTTTAGATATCGCTATGTAGTGACGGACATAGTCCGTCATTAATCTTGTATTGACGGATTAGTGACAGAAATTTTCGTCACTTAATGACGGAAATTTCCGTCAGTAACTAATGACGGAAATTTCCGTCACTATACCAAATTAGAAAAATAGCACTCTATGTTTAATGGCGGAAATTTTCGTTACTAACTAATGACAGAAATTTTCGTCACTATACCCAATTAAAAAAATAGCACTCTATGTTTAATGACGTAAATTTTCGTCTCCAACTAATGACGAAAATTTTCGTCACTATATCCAATTAAAAAGATACCCAATTAGAATAACACTTTATGTTTAATTACAAAAATTTCTATCTCTAACTAATGACGGAAATTTTCGTCGCTATACCCAATTAAAAAAATACATAATTAGAAAAAGTGCCAGTAAAAAAATCGTCTAACACTAATGTGAGTTTCATTTTTCTTTCTGATAATGCGCAATCTGATATCCAAGAAACTTAACGAAAACCTACGTAAGCAATATGAAAAACACAAGATTTACGTGGTTCGATCCGAAGATCTACGTCCACGGGCACAAAATAGCACCTGCCGAGGTGTTTCTTTCACTCGAACTTTGAGTTTACACGTAATAATTCAGAATACAGAATGCGAACCCTAATTCAGAGTTCTTTTCTTCAATTTATACTAAACCCTAACAAACCCTAACTAATTCCCTATTATCACGCCTATTTTCCGTTGCGTGGCGGTTGGGAACGAATCGTGGGCCTTGAATGGCGGAACAAACCACAAGTTGGGCCGACGCGTGCTCCTGGACTGGTTGGTGGGCCAAAGTATGAACCCGACCCGAAGTGATCGGGCCATCCCTATCAGATGCCCCCCCCCCCTCAGCCGAAGCGAGGAAGGAGCTTCGGTTGTCACCGGGGTGGAACCATAAGCAAGATGGGCCGTGGTCGCGGGCGCGCCGAAGTGTTTGTGGATGACTAAGTCTATCCACGTCTAAGGGACCCCGCGGCGCAGTCTACGGAAGCGGAACCGAACTAGGCCGAAGTGCACGGGGCAGATAGCGAGATACCGAGTTTCCTAAAAGCAAGAAACGTATCGGAAGTACATAATGACCTGGCCAAGGTAAAGGGATCACCGGAGTGTAGTAGTCTGGCCACAATGAAGGGAGCACCGGAGTGTGGTAGTATGGCCGAGGTGAAAGGATCACCGGAGTGTAGTTTAAATCTTCCTGGCGAAGAGTGAGGTTGATGTGATTGGCGGCGCCATCATGAGAGAGAGGGATGTGAAGTGACACGCTCTGCGATTTCCAATAAACCTGTTCCCCACGCGCCTTGGGAACCGTAAAGCGCGTGAATAGCACGTCTAAATCTCCATCACTGAATTTGAATAGGTTGTATCAGAGCTGTTGGTTTTTTGCGTATATATTTGGAATAATTGCACAGTAACTCTTCATCTTCTTCATTGCGATTTGCCAGTTTAGAAAGCGGGAAAAAAGGGGAATTCTGTGCTTGTGATTATTCATCTCAAATCAAAACTTCTCAAACTCAACCCAAGTAAGTATGCCTTCTTCTTCATCTTCTTCCTTTGTTCAAGAAGTAGGGACTGCGAGTGCCCCGTTAGATGTGCCCCCCCTTCGATATATTATTCCGGAAAGGAATGAGATTAGGACGGTAGACAGGGCCGACGGCCTGGAAAGCAACGTTATGATGGTCAGTTTCTATGAATGCGCGGAGGAGGATTTCGAAGTGGCCACTGTAGCGTTACGGATGACGCGAGTGCAGATTGAGAGAGAAATCCCCTCATTTTACTTTCCATTTAACTTAGAATATATAGTACCGAACCCCGATGATAGGGCCTGCTGCCCGCCGCAGGGTTTTATTAGTGTGTATATAGATCCCCTGAGAATAGGCTTGAGACTGCCCCTGTGGGACATTGTGGTCCAGTTACTGAAATACTACGGCATTGCCTTAAGCCAACTAGCGCCGAACGCGGTTAGGCAAGTAGTGGGATTCACCGTAGTATGAAAGAATGCCGGGATAGAACCGACCGTAGAGCTTTTTAGGTTTTTTTACCAATTAAAAGCCTTCGGGAAATCCAAGGGGTGGTACTCCTTCAGTCCCCGAGCCCGAGGTGGGTTCAAGGTTCAAAACCCAAGTAAGGTGGAGGGATGGAAGGAGAGGTTTATATTTGTAAAAAACAAAGTAGCTCTCCCGAAGTGGAGGAGGGATGAGGTACTTGATACCGCTCCGGTGAAGAACCCGGAGGCCGAAGTCATACATGTATTCCGGTCAGTGGGGACTTTCAAAATCCTCTGTACCGAGGAAGAACTGGAGGGGGCAGGACTGAGCCCGTATTATTCGGGCGATGCGGTTGCCGAAGAGGGTAGGAGTTCTTCTGTCTTGCTTTTTACAAACTGTTGTCTTGCATAGGACTAACTATAACCTCTGTATGCAGTGAGACGCTTCGGAAAAGAACCAGCCGGAAGCCCCGCGGCGGCTGCCGCAGCCAAAAAGAAAGGGAAAGCTGTTGAAGTGTCTCCCCGGGGGAAGACGTCACCCAGTGCGCGGCCTAGCGCTGGGTCTGAGGAACAAGTAGGATTGGCAAGGCCTACCCCCGGATCTAAGAAGAGGCCGGAGCCCTCGGGGACACCTCTAGTGACAGCGAAAAGACTCCGCACCGGGGAGAGCACGGAGGTAAATCCAAGATGCGTGGTAATTACTGTTAACTCAAATGCAGTGCATGTTTATCTGTGCTGATTTTTGTGTGCTGTGATTGGTTGCAGTTGAAGGAGCAGGGGCCCTCAAGTCTGTTGGGGTTGGAGGGGGCCGATGCCGAAGAACTTCTGCGCTTGGCGCGAGGAATCATGGACCTCGGTCGTAAGAGCGAGAAGGAAGGCAAGGAGGAGCTGGCCGAAGTGGCTAGGGAGCTTCGGGCGCGCAATGACAGGTTAACCCAAGACCTGACCGAGGCGCGTAAGAGGGCTGCCTTGGTCGAAGATGAGATTGCGCGTCTGCGCGGGGTGGAGGCAGAAACCAATGTCCTCCGAGGGGAAGTATTGCAGCTGCGGGCAGAGATGGAGGCTCGGGAAGCTGCCATGGTCGAAGGTCAAGGAGCGATGCTGAAGGCATTCGCCGAAAAACTGTTCCAAACCAGCACGTTCCTTGACTTCCAGACTGATTTTGTGGCAATAGGGGACCAGGCCACCCGATCTGTGCTGCTGGAGCAGATCAAGGAAGTCTACCCGAGTGTGGACGTATATCGTCCAGAATTTGGGTACGATTTTGACGCAGTGGCCGGGATGGAGAGGGCCTATTACACAGCATTAGCAAATCTGCCGGAGTGGCCGCTGTTGAAGGCCTTAGCGGAGAAGAAGCAACTTCTGACGGCCGAGGAGATTGCTAATTGTGCGGTGGACCAGGACCAAGAATTTCTGGCATTCCGCCGGGGTGAATTGGTCTCCCAGCCCCGAAACAAAGAACCCCCCCCTCGGATGGAGGTTGATGCCATAGCTGCGGATGAAGCCGCCGCAGCTAACAAGGAGGAAGAAGCCGAAGTGTCGGAGGGCCGGCAAGAGGTGTTGCCCGAGGTGACTGAGGGGACTGATTGGGAGGTCAGTCGTTCCCCTCAAATTTAAAGTTGTAGATAATAGGAAAAGATGTAAACTGTGTACCGAAACTTGGATAATGTACTTTGTCTTGATTGAATATAAATTTTGCTTTTGAGCTGAACTTTTCCTTATATGCTTGAGATTGATGTACTGTGTACCGCGGAACTGCACGAAACAATAAAGAAACTCATGCGATCACTTGAGTGGTTCCGCGAAGAAAAGAACAACCTGCAAATGCACGTGGTTCCAAGGCTAGAAAAGCGGGTATCCGTTGCAGAAAAGAGAGCGGAGGAAGCCGAAGAAAGAGCCAAAGATTTCGAACTGAAGTATCGCGCTAAAGCTGCTGAAATGAGCCGTGTCCTCGTTCATCAAAGGGAGTATGACCGGATACTGTCTGAGTTCGGCCTTCTGACCTTTGAGGAAGTGGAGGAGCGGGTCGTAGAGATTCAAGGCGAAATCTCGGCGCTTATGGCAAATGACCCAGCGGAGTCCTCAGAGCTTGTAAGAAAGCGAGAGGTTTTGGAGTTGCTTCTCAGCATGTACGAAGGACTGAAGGGCCGAGGCAGGTGGAGGCCTTCTGCCGAGGAATTCATTGCGAGTTCAAGCCGGAGCCAAGGTACTCCAAAAGCTCCCCGGAAGGATAAAAAGAAACCCGCTGGAAAGAGCAAAGGCATTGTTATCCGAGAGCCAGCTCCAGTGACCACGATTGAAGAAGAGCCCGCTGTTGTTGCCGAAGAGGTGGTCGAAGAACTGGCCAAAGAAATCGAAGTGATGGCTCCGGAGGAATGGGACCCTGTGCAATGGGCCCAAACCCCGAGGTCTGCTCCGCAGCCAAGTAGCCGCGCTCGTACAAGAGACGAAGTTCCTAGACAAGCGCCAAGAACAAGTCCACGGCGTCGGGAAGCCCGCGGGGGGGAAAGAGCCGGAGCCCGCGGCCGAAGGACGACCAGATCCCGGAGGACACAGCGTAGGTCTAGGAGTAGGCCTCAACGCCGGAGCGCTGAATACTGGCTCGGGGGCCGTAGATGATTGTTTGTTGGTTTTTTTTTTTTTTTTTTTTTTTTTTTTTTTTTAAAGTCTTATGTAAAAAATTCCTTGTGCCGTATAATTCGGAAGATAATAAAATCGTTTTGGTGTGCATGGATGTGTTAAAGTAATAACTGTTTTAATCGGGAACACAATATGGATAAATCCAATGCACATCTCCCCGGACGGATCGGGCGGGAGTAACCACTTCTCCGGTTTAACAGGCGAGAAAGTGATATGAGTCCGGGGACGAAATGTGAATCTCCTCGGACGGACCGAGAGATAGATTTAATTGTCCGGAGACGAATAATAATAATATGAATGCGTTAGGGCGTCCCCGTAACGTAAAAGAGAACACAGCGAGATGCATAAACAAAGAGTTTTTATTCAATGAAGAGTGCCGGAGCAAATTAAAGAATACAAAGAGAGATAACAACATAAAAGAAACGTACAATGAGCATAAAGATAAGATGGTACTTGTCATTTGGCATTCACAGATAGAAGCGCCTCAAGTTGGTAACATGCCAGCTTCGAGGAATTTGGGTTCCATCGAGATGCTCTAACTGATAGGATCCGGAATCGTGCGCGGCAACGATGCGGTACGGACCTTCCCAAGAAGCATGTAATTTCCCCTCGGGGGCAGCTTTGCTGGCTGAATTGAGTCGAAGTACTAGGTCCCCGACATTGAACTGAGTGCCTCGGACCCGGAGGTGGTGATACTTAGCTGCACGTTGTTTACACCTGGCCTGCTGAATGAACGATTGATCGCGACGATATTCGAGCTCATCCAGATTTGTATGAAGAGCTTCGTCATTATCCTCGGGAATCAGTGTTACGAGGCGGGGACTCGGTACACTGATTTCCGCAGGAATAACGGCTTCGAAGCCATAAGTAAGGCTGTAAGGAGTCTCTCCGGTAGAGGTATGCGGCGTCGTGCGATAAGCCCATAGTACTTGTGGAAGGTTTTCGGCCCAAAGACCCTTGGCATTATCCAGGCGTTTCTTTATACCCGTGAGCAGGGTTCGGTTGGTGACTTCAACCTGACCGTTGGCTTGAGGGTGAGCTACCGAGGTGAAAATTTGTTTGATATGAAGCTCCTCGCACCATGACCGGAAGGGATCGTTGGCAAATTGCTTGCCATTATCCGAGATAATGGTGCTCGGTATGCCGAAGCGACATACTATATTTCGCCAGACGAATTTCAAGATATTCTGACCAGTGATTGCAGTAAGAGGTTCTGCTTCTACCCATTTGGTGAAGTAATCCACGGCGACCACCAGAAACTTTAACCCACCCAGAGCGACCGGAAACGGGCCGACAATATCAATTCCCCACTGAATAAATGGCCACGCACTTTGGATTCCAGTGAGTTCGGTTTGAGGCAGCTGTTTCACACGAGAATGTAGCTGACACTTGCTGCATTTTGTCACTAAGTCGTGGGCATCGTTAAACAAAGTTGGCCAATAATATCCCCAGCGGAGAACTTTCTTGGCCAATGTCCGGGAGCCGATATGACTGGCACAAGCCCCTTCGTGAACCTCCCGTAGAACTTGGTTAGCCTCGGTAGGAGCGAGGCACCGGAGACTCGGTTGTAGGTACGACCGTCGATACAAGACTCCATCATGAAAGGAGTATTTGGGGGCTTTGAGGACTACTTGCCGAGCTCGCAGCTTATCATTGGGCAGAATTCCATCTCGGAGATATTGAATGATAGGGGTCATCCAATTCGGATCACTATCGGTCAGTACCGAAACCGTTGCCTCATGAATTGCTGGATGAGACAAGTCTTCGACCATGATATCCAGAGATATATTAGTTCGGACCGCGGAGGCCAATTTGCTAAGCGCATCTGCTCTTGCATTCTGAGTACGTGGTATTTTCTAGATAACAACTGTATCAAGAGTTGACATAAGCTTAAGTGTTAAAGCACGATACCTGATCATTGTTTCATCCTTGGCGACATAAGTCCCCTGGATTTGCTTGGACACGACCTCGGAGTCCGTGAAGAGCTCAAGATGGCGAATGGCTAAGGACTTTGCGAGCCGGAGCCCGGCGAGGACTGCCTCGTATTCTGCTTCATTATTAGTCACCTTAAATTTGAATCGGATGACGTATTTAACTTCAACTCCCTCGGGGTCAATGAGGAGCACCCCGGCACCACTTCCTCGAGTCGTGGATGCACCATCCACATATAATTGCCACTTGCGAGGTGAGGATACGAGGGTAGCGGGATGATGGGTAACACTGTCTGCCGAAGACTCATGATTATCTCCCGGGGTTTCAGTCAAAAAGTCGGCAAGTGCTTGACCCTTGATAGCTCGGCGGGGAAGAAATTGAATATCGTATTCGCCTAATTCGACAGCCCACTTGGCGAGGCGCCCGGACACCTCGGGCTTTACAAGAATCTGACGGATAGGATGATTGGTCAGAACTCGTATTTCACGTCCTTGGAAGTATGGCCGCAGACGCCGAGCCGCCATGACAAGAGCCAGCACGGTTTTTTCCAGCATAGAGTATCGTGTCTCCGCCCCGTGGAGTACGCGACTCGCGAAATACACGGGATGTTGAACACCATTGACTTCGCGCACAAGTGCGGCGCTAATTGCTTCCTCGGCGGAAGCTAAATACACATAGAGAGGCTCTCCGGAGAGAGGAACTGACAAAGTGGGCAACTGCTGAATATGATGCTTCAAAGCCTCGAAAGCCTCAGTACACTCCGGGGTCCATTCAAATGACTTCGCTTGTCTCAAAATTTTGAAGAATGGGAGTTGGCGCTCTGCCGCTTTAGATAAAAAGCGATTTAAGGCTGCCAAACCACCTGTGAGACGTTGAACGTCTCTGAACGTCTTCGGTGGCTGCAGATCCAAAACATCTCGAAGTTTGGCCGGATTGGCCTGAAAACCGTGTTGTGAAACCATATAACCAAGAAATTTGCCGGAGCCAACGCCGAAGGTGCATTTTGCTGGATTAAGTCGCAAATTGTAACGCCGCAGGGTACGCAACGTTTCGGCAATGTCTTGCACACATGAAGAATGAGAGGTACTCTTTATAACAAGATCATCAACGTAAACCTCGACGTTGCGGCCAATCTGGTCGTGGAAAACGCGGTCCATGAGACGTTGGTATGTGGCTCCAGCGTTCTTGAGCCCGAAGGGCATTTTCTTAAAAGCAAAACACCCGAAAGCAGTGATGAATGCTGTCTTGAGGGCATCCTGCGGATCCATAAAGATCTGGTGGTATCCCTTATACAGATCTAAGAAACAAAGTGCCACGTACCCAGTAATGGCTTCGGCCTTTTGGTCAATGGAAGGTAGGGGATAACAGTCCTTCGGACAATGTTTATTGAGGTCGGAGAAATCGACACACATCCGCCATGCCCCGCTGGACTTTATCACCATCACTGGATTGGATAGCCAAGAGGGGTAATACACTTCGAACAAGATGTCCGCATCCAAGAGTTGTTGCACCTCGATTCGAATTGCTGCATTTCACTCCGGAGCGAACTTCCTTTGCTTTTGCTGTATAGGCTTTACGCTGGGATCGATGTTCAGCTTGTGGGTTATTATATCGGGAGAGACCCCGGGCATATCCAAAGGGGACCATGCAAAGACATCGGAATACTCTCGCAAGGTCTGAATGATGGCCTGGTGTAACCATGGCACATCCACGGCACCGACAGTTACAGTCTGTTCTGGCTTGGACGGATCAAGCGGTACCTGGACGGTGGTATCCCCCAATGAGGTACATACCCGAGGTTCAAGAGCCGATGATGCTATCTGAAGTTGCTGTTTGGGAGGAACTTTGGCAGTCTTTTTGAGTGCCATGTACATACACTCCTTAGAAACCCGCTGACTACCGCGGATAGCCACTTCGCCATGCGAGGTGGGGAATTTTAGAGCGAGGTGGTATGTGGAGCATATGGCTTTGGCGGGAGTAAGCCAGTCCCGACCCAAGATCATGTTGTACGGTGACGGGGAGTTCACCACATAAAAATCCACGAAAATGGTTTTTATCGCCGGATATGTCCCCAGAGACGCCGGGAGAGTGATGACACCTTCTGGTTGGACTTCACCCTGAGTGAAAGTCTGCAATGGCCCGGGGGCCGGCCGAAGTTGTTTCCGAGGAATTCCCATCTTTTGGAAACAGTCGGCGAATATAACACTCACTGCGGCTCCATTGTCCACGAAGACCCGCTTTATTGTAATATTGGCCACAGTCATGTCGATGACAATGGCATCAGTATGAGGTGTTATCTCTGGAACCGGGTCCCTATCTGTGAAACTAACCGTTTCGGATTGATGGAGGCGCTTATGACGTGGCTCCTCGGGAGGAGGACGGCGAGCCTCTGCCTTCAAGGCATTTCGTGAAGCCCCGGTGGGGAGGGCCCCATATATCACGTTTATTACGTGAGTGGGTGCATTGTCTCCGGGTCCTCCCGGAGGAGGAGGTGGTGGCAGAAAACGAGGTTGTTGGCGATTGCCAGAGTCTTGCCGTGCATTAGTGCTAGGTCCCGACCGATTATTCTGCCACGGCGGCCGATTTTGTTGTGCGCCCCGTTCATGATAACCTCCGCGGTTATGAGACGAACCCCCATTCTGGCTTGTCCAAGGTTTGTCATCGGTCCGCACAATGTATTGTCGCAAGAGACCTTTCCTTAGACACTCCTCAATTTCCTTGCTGAGCTCTCGGCACTCCTCTGTCTCGTGCCCATGATCTCGGTGGTACGCACACCACTTTCCACGGTTCCTCTTTTCAGGCGGAGCAGTCATCCGCGGACAAGGCCGTAGATCGTTCTTGTGAACAGAAAGAATTTCAGCTCGTGACTTTGTTAACGGAGTAAATTGTGGAATATCACCTCGGGATTCTGAACGCCCCGGGTTCAGACGAGAAAAGGCACTAGGTCGCGTGCTAGGCCCAACTTGTGCCCTGTCGGACTGCCTCTTGCTAGCATGTTTCTCACGTTTCCGGCGAGTCTGCTCCTCGGCCTTAGCATATCTGCACACCGTTTTGAACAGTGCTCGGGTTGTGACCGGTGGATTTCGAACCAACTCGGTGTAAAGTGGTCCGGGACGGAGTCCATTCATGAATGCGTTGATGACTACGTCATCTGAGCAATTTCCCACCTTGAGGCTCTCCGCTGTAAAGCGGTCAAGAAACTGGGTAACGGTTTCACCGTCTCGCTGTTCCATATTCATGAGGTCGGCCAGGATGGCCATGGGCTTCGCACGTGCTTCGAAACGCGCCCAAAAGTGTTCGGCGAGTTCTCTAAAAGAGGATACACTGTTGCGTGGGAGAGAATCAAACCAAACCCGAGCTTCATCCTGAAGGTACTCAGGGAAAATCTTACAGTAATGGAGGGACGTAGTATGATCGCGGCTAAGCATGTTGTGCCTGAAAGCTCCAAGAAAGTTGGCTGGATCTCCGGTGCCGTCGTAAGGTGGTATAGCCGGCCGTTTGAACCCTTCGGGAAGGGAGGTGGCCATGATTTCTTGGGAGAACGGTGTGATGATATCTCCATTGGCATCAAGGCCCAGGATTCTGTCCAGTTTGACATTGCGTTGGACTCGCTCATACTCTTGAAGATCTAGAGTATGAGGATTGACATAACGAACTCTTTTAGCCGCGTTGAGTGGACGACGGCGATCGACATCGGTAGGTTCATCGTTGCGCTGTCGTGATTCGTTAGAACTCCCATGGTCCTCGGGAGAACCAGGTCGTTCCCGTCGCCGATCCTGACGCCCGCGATGCCCCGAGTCTTGTCGATCACGCGAGTGCTGACGATGTGGAGGCACCGCGGGATTGGCATCCTGTCCAGTAGGTCCCTCGTGATTTAGGCGGTTGGCCGCCCAGTCTTGAAGAACATGGGCATGCTCTTGTAGGAAAGCCTGGAGCAATTCTGGAGTGATTTGAATGTTAACCGGTGGCTGGGCAGCAACGAGATTAGGGTTTTTCATGTCTTGTGGGGGTGGAGGTAAGAACTGGTTGTCCGGATTTATAACCGGGCCTTGGTTGCCCTGATGATGAGACGTACCTCTTATTGGCGATTGCCTCGGCGGCAAAACTTGATCCACGGGTGGATCTTGATTGGATTGATCACCGTGGCGAGATTGATTCAGTCGAGTCATCACCATGATATTTGAATGCACTGTTAACGTCAGAAATTGCTTACGATTCCCACAGACGGCGCCAATTGATAATGCGCAATCTGATATCCAAGAAACTTAACGAAAACCTACGTAAGCAATATGAAAAAACACAAGATTTACGTGGTTCGATCCGGAGATCTACGTCCACGGGCACAAAATAGCACCTGCCGAGGTGTTTCTTTCACTCGAACTTTGAGTTTACACGTAATAATTCAGAATACAGAATGCGAACCCTAATTCAGAGTTCTTTTCTTCAATTTATACTAAACCCTAACAAACCCTAACTAATTCCCTATTATCACGCCTATTTTCCGTTGCGTGGCGGTTGGGAACGAATCGTGGGCCTTGAATGGCGGAACAAACCACAAGTTGGGCCGACGCATGCTTCTGGGCCGACGCGTGCTCCAGGACTGGTCAGTGGGCCAAAGTATGAACCCGACCCGAAGTGATCGGGCCATCCCTATCACTTTCCATTTTCTTTTTTTCTCTCTCTCTTCCATTTCCACCATTCATCTTTTAGTGACAGGTTAGTGACGGAATTTTATCTGTAGCTAAAGTAGTGACGAAAATATTTCGTCATTACCAGCACCAATTTCATGAGAATAAAATATTTTAAGGTTGTGGCAGAAATATTCGATCACTAAAATCGCATAGACGGATTAGTAATAGAATATTATCTTTCACTAAGTAGTGACATAAATATTCCGTCATTAAAAATAAGATAAAAAAAGTTAAAAAAAAAAAAAGTGCGAGCAAAATATTTGAACCCAAGAACAAGTGAAAATCTAGATATTTTAAAATACTTGCTTTTGTATATTCAATTATTTAAGTTCCAGATTCCCCTAGTTTTCATTAAGATTTTCAATTTCAATTTCAATTCCCCTGAAAATTCATTTCTTAATTCGCCTCAACTCTGGCCCTTTCTCCATCATCAAAATTCTCGTTTGCCCCATCAAATTTCGGTCCTCCTTCAGAAGCAAAAAAACTCCACTGTGTCTTCGTGGTCTTCTCTTTCATATCACACATAAAAACCCTAAGTGAAATTATGTTCTCGTCGTGGTTATCTTTGCTGGGAACGGGGTGCTCTCCGTTGGTGCGAAAACTGTTGTAATGTCGCCAGACATTGGATTCAGGTGGAAAGTTTACACATTCCTCCTTAAAAGTTACTCGACAGCCTCTGCAGGTACTGGATTCCAATATCACTACTTCACTTCTTGCATTTAGTTGGAAAGTTTGCCCTAATTTTCTGTTTCTTCCCCCTTAGTTTTTTAGTTTTTTTTACTTTGGTGTTTCGCTAGATCTAGTCACGAACTAATAATATTTTTAGATTCATATGTATATGGATGAAATTATTACACTTTTAGCGGGGATTGTGTATGTAAATTGGAAGAAATGGATTATCTAGAATATTTCTAGGTTATCTGCATCTTAGTTGTAGGATTATTGGAGTTGTAGGATTATCCGCCACCACCCAATTTGTTCAATTTAAGTACAGTATTCCTCGACATTTCCAACTTTTAGCAGTAGCTGCTGGAACAACTTCCATCATCAGTCGGTGATTTTTTTTTTTTTTTTGGTAATGAGAGGTGCTTTAGATTGCAAGCTTCATCGTCGAATTCTCCCGATCGACAGTCTAATGAAAAGAAGAGATTCGATTGCAGTTTGAAAACTCCACCATCGAATTCAATGAGGTCTGATCATAGCCCTAATCTCACATGAATATGTTATTTGATCCGAATCTTTGTGCTTTCTGGAAACAAAAGTTGAATTAGAAATGTGAACACCCTATCTGTCGCTAATATTTGTTTCTCCAAAATTTGAAGGGCAACTCTTTACACATTGATCTATGGTGACATCAAAGATATGATGAAGACCGTTTTGGAAGCCAAATCCAAGCCTATGACTGTTGATGATGATATCAAGCCAAGGCTCGTCTCCTATTACTTGAAAACCATTCACAAATATGGAGAAATTAAGGTTCATATTCAACTTCAACTAATACGATTACAATTATGTGGTAATCTGGTATTCCCCACTATCTTGAAATGAAAAAAAAAATAAGGTGATGAAGATAAGAACTCATTTTTGGTAAAATGAATTATTGAAATAATTGATAATTGAATATGATACCTATTATGAATGGGAGAAATCT
The DNA here is from genome assembly GCA_958295605.1 of Ajuga chamaepitys. NCBI lineage: Eukaryota > Viridiplantae > Streptophyta > Magnoliopsida > Lamiales > Lamiaceae > Ajuga > Ajuga chamaepitys. The sequence continues at coordinate 20,422,573 of OY282498.1, read as the reverse complement.
GTTCATTGGGGATTTGATTCAGCTGGTTTATGATTTAAGCTGCTACATCACACTGATTATGTTTAAGCTGTTCTCCTAGAACATGTTTATTTCAGTAGTAGTGCCTCTATTTTGAGATGACTTTTTATATCCTTCCGGAGAGGGGCTCTGGAGATTTCTCACTTATTGTGAGTTTGCCTCACATGCATAAACTTTTATAGGACTTGGAAAAAAATAACATGGCAATGGGTCCCCGTGTTAGTTCTTGAACATGGCATGATATTAAATACCATATATGGAATTGTGTTCTTTTTCCTATTGTAATTGATTCCCTTTCTTTACAAAAATGAAAATAACATCAATGAAATAGATAAAAGTTGGAATTTGTGGTAACCTAAAACTGCTAATTGCTTCTTTTTGTTGTCACTTAGTTGTCCTATAATATTTTTGTCTACTAGACTTTGATATATAGTAATTGGAGTTTATCTTATCTTTAGAATTCAGGAAAAGAGTAGTTATTTGTTGCTTGTATCTCCAAAGATTGATGATTAAGATCTAAGTTTGATATACATAATTTAGTGCGAAGGACATGTTCAAAACTGCTTATGGTATAAAACTTTCTACTTTTCAGATTCTGGTGCAACATATTAAGACTGTTTTCCCAGGGTTGAAGCCCCGCATTAGTACCATATTGGTCTCTGGTGCAACAATCAGTGAGATTGATTCATATGCTTTGAAAGATTTAGATGTAGAATATGATTAATTAAGTTTGTTGAAATGATTAATTAAGATATTAAAAAGCTTGTCAAGCTTAATAACCAAGAGGTTCAAGCAGGTTGCGGATAAGTGTGGAGCTCTCTTGCTTTGTGATATGGATCATATTAGTGGCTTTGTTGCTGCTCAAGTATGACTTTTAGCTTCTTTCGTTTTCTCTATAGATTTTTGCATTCTTGAAAAAGACAGGTTCATGCTAATATTACTCATTACTTTTCTGTATCAAACATTTCTCATGGATGTAATTCTTTGTTTGAAATCATGTCTAGCTGATCTATGTTACACTTAGTTATTGGTGCATGTGCTCAAGAACCATACAGGTGTGGATGAAATTAAATGTTTTATGTATGTAATATAATTTAGCATGCTCTGTTTACAATTGGTCTAGACACTGAAAATTTTTCTTTCCATAATGAAGCTCAACTTCCTGGAACCACTCAAGATCACTTGCAAATATATAATATTGACGCAAAGGCAAAACTGAAGTCACATCAGATGCCTGAGTAGGCAAGATTTGATTTTCCTTAAATTCGTTGCTTCTTTGTGTAGAATTTGTGTTATTTCTGTTGTGGCTTGAAATTCTTGAAGGAGGTTTATTATAATATTCGGCTTTTGGACAGGTTGTATTCTGGAAGCGAATAACCCCTAAGATGTTGCGTTTAGTTACAATATATGTAGTATATCACTGTCCAATAGAAGGTGATTGCAGTTTCCTTTTGATTCTACATTTAGTTATGATTTCATATATTATCTATATGTTGTCTTTTATCTTAAAGATATTTTGCTTTTCTTGACTAGGTGATTCTGAACCTATAAAGATGTTCGATAAAGCTGCCAAGTTAGTGAACAACCAAATCATCAATTATAAATGTGATCCATCTGAAAAGTGGTTGGTGTTGATTGTGCTTGCTCCTGGTTCTTCTAAAGTATGTGATTGGTAATTGTATTTCTTCTCGAATGAGATGCAGTAATATGGAATTAATGTAAGGTACAATTGAGATCCATTCTATTCTAATGAGATTCATTCTGTTAAAGGTCTGTAAATTTTCAATTATGCAATTCATGTATATTATCCTTTTGCAATTATGTGACCTTTTATCCAATAATTCTATCAATGAGAATATGATAAACAAGTTAGTTATTACATTATTTTATATGTCACAGGAAAAATGGAAGCCTCTTTATACTTATGCACTAGCAGGTCAAATAAAGTTCATGGATGGGCCGCTTGAGAAAGGGTATAATATCGAACTGGTTGATAAGGTACGCCTGTTTGTGTAGAGTTTATATTCTCATACAACTAATGCATTTATTCTGGTCTGGAACATTAAAATAAATTATAAACTTGCTGAAGTAGGATGGGTTGACAGCCCTGCATCTAGCAGTCGTTGGTAAAAGGGAAGCTGCTATTAGTCATCTCTTAAGGAAAGGTGCAAATCCTCAAGTAAAGGATCAGGTATACCATTTACTATGTGCTTTCTACAGTCAGGTCGTCCGCCTTCAATTTATAGGATCTAAACAGAGGTTTCTCTGTCATTTTACAGGATGATGCTACCCCCCTTCATTATGCTGCTCAAGTAGGGGTCATGAAAACAGTCAAATTATTGATAAAATACAATGTTGATGTTAATACTGCTAATAATGTGAGCATTTGATTTTATTTTTTTATGTACATATGATGGACATGATTGTTCAAGTATGGACTTTGAGCAGTGACTTGTTCATGTCATGTGTTCCTATAGGATGGGTGGACACCATTGCATGTGGCCATGCAAACAAGAAACGGAGATATGGTGAAGATTTTGTTAGTAAGTGGGGCTGACACAACCAGGAGAAATGAGGTAACTATGTATTTCTTGTACTTATTCTCTATCATATTTTTACTTGCTTAGATATGTTGGCAGTTCTGTAATTTTAATGGGACAGTTTTGTGAGAACAATTGTTCTAATAACCTTTAAAATTTAGGTTAGGGAGAAGCTGACATCAACTTGAAGCTTTAGCTACATTGTTGGGTTAACTGCTCGAAGTGTCACAAAACTATGCCACTTGTATTAAACTGGATATTAAGTTATCGAAATGCGGTTTAAACTTTTACTTTTGAATCAAATGGATACTTAACATAAATTTTCTACCAAAAATTCATTTGCATTCGAGGATGAAGATAAATTTAAAATGAAAACAAAGTCATATTCATATACATCTCAAAGTTTAAAACTAATTTCGACACAAATAATCCATTTGGTAATAAAGTTTATAGACTGAGGGTCTAAAACAACTGTTCAGTATTAGAATGAAGTTCTAGATGGAACCATCAGAGACGAAATTACATAAATTCAGTATCCATTTTGATATGAAGCTCTATATCCAATCGATACTAGTGATAAAAGTTTAGTCTGTAAGCAAATTCTATTATTGTTACCTTGTTTATGAGAAACTTTTTATTGGAGGAACTGCTGAAAATTCGTCTTTCCAATTTATTTCACGATTCAATTGATTGGCATTTGGTACAGGATGGGAATACAGCTATGGATATTAGCATATGCTACGGAAAAGATTTCAAGTTGTTTGATCTTTCCAAGTTATTGAAACAAGTTTCAGCCAGCAGAGGCTTGTGAAGTCTGAATGTATGTGATGCTAATTTCGATGATTCTGAGTAGAGGCAAATATGATATGTATGTGATTATCTGGGAAACATGAAAACAAACTTGGTCCATGAATAATACTCACTTTTTTTTTTGTTTTTTTCCTTGCTACTTCTGTTCATTTAAGTTGTCATGTTTATTGTTTAGAGAGCATAAAATCTTTGGTATATTGACATGTAATAAGTTTATCGTATTATGTAATGTTTGCTATGGATTTCTAAAGTTTTTTAACTGTAAATTAATTTTTCCTCACAGGTTCTACGTTAAAATACAAATAAAATTATAGAAAAAGATTCGATAGTATAGTGACAGAAATTTTCTGTTACTAAGCTTCATAGTAAATTATTGTACTAATATAATGACGGAATAGAGACGGATTTTTTTTTGGTAATGGAATAATTCCGTTGCTAATATAAGAAAGATAGTGATGGTAAATTCCGTCATTAATCTTGTATTGACGGATTAGTGGCGGAATTTTAGTTGTTGCTATGTAGTGACGGAAATATTCCGTCACAACTTTATGACGGATTTTTTTTAGAATTGTGACAGAATTTCCGTCTCTAAACTAGTGAGGAATGAAATTCCGTCATTATCGGTTTAGTGACAAAGGTTTTTGTTACAGAATATTTTCGTCAATAATCCGTCACTACTCCTTCATTGTGACAGAAATTTTCAGTTTAGTGACGAAAATTTCCATCGCAGTCGATGATTTTTTTTGTAGTGAGATACATCTGAGATTTGTCATGATCATCACTGAGCTGGAGTTTCTGGGGAAGAACTACACCTGAAGGAAAACAAGATCAAGCTATTGAGTAGACAGACGATGGAATGGGATGTCAAAATGAACTTATTGTAAAATTTTGCGGAGTATCCAGAAAATACTCCTTCATCAGATTTAGCATCGAAGGCATTAAGATGTTCATTCCCATTGTTCAACACAAAGCATCTACAACTAAAGATATAGAAGTATGATATGCTAGACGTTCTTCCAGTCCACAGCTCATATGGTGTCTTATCCAGATCTTTGTTGATTAGACATCTATTCTGAGTATAACATGTTGTGTTGGTTGTCTCTGCCCAAAATCTCTTAGGCAGTTGTGCTTCAGCAATCATGGTCCTAGCAGCTTCTTTCAATGTTTTATTTTTTCTTTCTGCTACACCATTTTGTTGAGGAGTTCTGGCAGTTGAATATTCATGGTGAATCCCTTTGCTGCTACAGAAACTCTCTATGAACTTGTTAGTGAATTCAATACCTCGATCTGAACTGATCTAATCTGATCTTCACAATGTTGAGGCATTTCTCATTCTAAATTTTTTTTAAATCGTTTTATTTAAAACACTTATCCATGTGTTTCTTTTCCTTACTTCCAAATAAAATTTTCTTACATACATTTATTTTTATTTCATTAAATTAGATATATAACATGATATTTATTTAATATTTATCTTCCTATATTAAAATCATATTTGAGTATATAATATTAATCTAAAATACTTGGTTTTAAAGTGTACACATCTTGATGATGTGTTTAATTCTGCTTAAATACTACATGAAAGGTTTTTCGTTGTGCCATCCCTCCATGAGGTGATCATTTTAATACCAATATTTTTAAATAACACACATTAGGCCATATAGGCTCTACATCATCATTTAATTTAATTTAATTAATTATATTATATTCTAAAGTTGTACACATCTAGGGATGTGTACAATTCTCTTCCTACACTTCATGGAGATACCTTATGGTGCCACATCTCCATAATGTGTTCAATTCTTACATATTCTTAGGTTTATGGTTTATTATAAGGTTGCATAGGCTTGTGGTAATTATTCTAATTATATTTATTCTTAATTTTTTTTACACGCTAAATTTCTACATACACACTAACATATATTTTCACATACTAAGTCTCTACACACTAATACACACTTTCCACACACTTAAGAAGATTTGAAGACTTGGAGATTGAAGATTTCTTCAATCTTCATAATTTTCTGGAAGAATTTTACACAATAAAATTCAAGAACAACATAAAATTCTAACATACTTAAATTCATGATAGAACCATAAGAACATGCTTTTATAGGAATCAACACATGATCAAGACAAAATCATAATAAGAACCCTGACCCTAATTTTTGAAACATTTCGAAGCCTAAAATTTTTTCATTCAATCACAAGTGATTCCTTAATAATATTATGGATGTTATAACATGCCTATCATGATCAAGGCTAAAAGTTGCAACTAGTTTTTCCGTATTTTTCTTCATAATTGCAATAATTTCAAGAATTATATGATCATAATTCAAACCTTCATATAATTCATGAATTTTTACTATGTTACTCCTTAACATGGAAAAAAATCTCATAATAATATTCAAGCAAAAATCATGGCCTAGAATGGAGCAAAAATAATTCGGCCTTTTTGTTCTTTATTTACTACACTTAATGTTTATCTATTCTAGTAAACACACAATAAATCTAAGCACATGATATTTAAGAGTAGGACATAAATTATCATGGTAAATATTTGAGGCAAAAATTCGAAGAAATGAATTTTAGAAAATTTTCCTGACCTTGAAATTGCACTTTTGATAGCCTTCTTGTTCTTCAAAGTATTTTTACTTATTTTCTATGTGTTGGTGTAATTTGTTTAGTGTAATAAACGTTGGTTTTATAGAGAGTAATAATGGAAATGTGGTCTTTTTATTTTTAGGGTTTCTAATTTAAAGATAATAATTTATTGCAACTTATTGTGAAAAAAAAAAAAAAACTAAATCTATAATTTTGTCAATGATTTATGCACTTTTAGACCTCATAATATTTAAATATAATTATGGAGTCCTTAAATGTATTTTAATTGCACATGGTGTTTAAATAAATTTATTTTGCTTAAATAGTGAAATTTAAATCAATTTTCTTTAATTTTAATTAACTACTCAAATTCCAACATAGGTAAAAATTTCATCATACTTCATCACTAATATTTCAAACAATATTTAACCATATTTGTTGGCACATAAGAGGGTAGAAAAATCACAAATAGGAATTAAAATGATATTTTTCTAACTAGTTATAAATAAAATAAATTATTCGCAAGCCAAATAACTAAATTCATTCAAAATTTTATGTCATACAATTATTATATTATTTATAATATTTTAATTTTTAATTAATATCTTATTTGACAGTACCGTTTATGCAGTCGAACTCGCTCCGAATCACTTCTCCTTGAGAAAACTCAAAAAGACATAATATTTTGCAAGATTACGCAATTTAATGAAGTATATGCATTTTTATAAATAAAGCCTGATATAATGATGTATGAAAATATTTCTTAAGGTTATTACTTAATTTCTGTATTTTCTTAGGACGTTACAATTTATGGATTATGATGGGGACGGGTTGAGACGTCTTCACCAGATCTCCTTTGTAGGAAATCTTCCATGGATGCTGGTAAAATTGATGAAATAAGTTGCATTCCCTTCTAAACTTATCTCTGTGTAAGGGTCTTTCATCTGATTTATTCTCTCCTTTCATCCAAACTCGACATCTTGAAAAACTGTTGTAGCTCGTGACTGATCTCGTTACTTCTTTCAAGAAATTTTGCCACACCTTTGGAGTAATTCTCTAAAGAGATCTCGCTTTTGTGTTCCAGAATCTGGAAATATTCCTTGTTTTTGTTACTTGAGTTTTTACCTAAGTATTCTTGTAGAGTTCTTCTTCTTGAACTTTCGTTCGAATTCATATTTTACTCATAATGTCTCCTCCATTAGGATAGTACATAACATGATAAACAATTTATGATTTCTTAAACAAACTTAGGGCTCTGGTACCATTTTAAGGCTCTTAGTAATTTTGGGTTTTTCTTAGAAAGACTCAAAATTATATACACAAATAGTAGACACAAGACATAAGCAGTAGGCATGAAATATAAACAGTAGCCACGAAACCTTTTAAAAAGGTTTGGCATGAAGTATACAGATAGTATACACGAGACAGTACTTAAAACAATTGGCATGAAGTATAACACAGTTGACACAAATAGTGGGATGAAACAGTTGGCCGACAATTCTGAAAAAGCAAACAGTATTTGATAGACCAACAGTTTTGTCCCGAAGGACATTTCGTCCATTTAGCCAATCAAAGTGCTAGATTTAATACATTTAAAAAAATAACAAATTATATATAAAAGTTACGAGATGCTATTTTTTTTCCTTTTTCCCAATATAATTTCTTGGTACGATGACATAAGCAGGTGGTTGCATACAAAGCACTATAAATAACTATGTTCAATATTTAGGTACAACTGCAAGATTAACCTTCCCAATAAGGAGGAAATGTTGAGCCTGAGATAGTCATATCTCCACTTAATATGAAAAGAGAGCCCTAAAAATAGGGGAGACATGCATGTCCCTCACCTTCATTTTTTGCTTCCTCGGTATTTTTCTTCTTTCATTTTTTTATTTTTTTATTTTTTTTTGTTTATTCCCTTTGAAACGTAAAGGTCTTATAACTTTTCTATCTCAACTCGGTTTTTTTAAAAATATACCAAATTAATCTATTTTTCATGATCTTCGATTTGACATCCATGATTTTATTTATTTATTTATTTTATCAACAGCCATCTATAGATGGGGGAATTGAGGCTTGTGTATAACAAAACAGACAATTTACTTACAAAAGCTCAAAATAACTTTATCTAAATCTAAAATTGGGAAAATTAATTGCATCTATGCTAATAAATCCTCTAATGCGTCTAAATTTTGCACTTTGCCGTCTTCGAATGGCTTTATCGGCCAACCTATCAGCAACTTTATCACCTTCTCTATGGATGTGCAAGACAAATATGATGGTCTATTTCTTCAGACTTTCAAAGGCAGCCAAAAGCTTTTGATACTTCCAAATCCCAGGATGGACCTGTTTTAACATATGCACAACAACCAAAGCACTATCTCTACCCATATCCTTTTAAATCCCAACTCAAAACATAAAGTAATTCCCTCAATCACAGCTTTAAGCTCAGCAAAAACATTATCACAAGAAATAATAACGTAGAAAAACACAAGAAAACCTGCTTTATTATTTCTATAATACCCCCAGCCCCCCAAGGCCCAGATTGCCTTTAGACGTTCCATTAGTATTGAGTTTGACCCAATCATCATTTGGAGATTCCTTAACAAAAATGGCCAATTTTCTTTCCTCAACATAACCTATAACCCCACTTCTTGGCAGGGTGTCAATACTACTTTCAGAAACCAATCGGTAATAGTTTAGCTGAGTTCATTGCACTCAGTCTTTCTATTACCAGGAGTTGGATTATAGGGACATTTATAACCTTATTTTGATTTTTTATTTCTGGCTAGCCGAACTTGCCAACAAATGATCAGTGAAAACACATAACTTATATGGTCATGGCTATGAAGCCGATGGAACCATTTCCAATAAGATGAAAGAAAGTAAGGTTACTAGGAAATTTAAAATGAAAAAAGGATCCAACGGAAAGCCATACCTGCTTAGCAAAGTTACAGTTAACAAAGAGATGATCTCTTGTTTCCAAATTAGCACAACACAAAGGACAAATGGACACTACCTCAAAGCCCTTTTTGCACAAGTAACTATCAAGGGAAAGAAAATTGTTAGACAACCTCAAAATAAAACTGGCAAGAGTATCCAATAATGATTTAGGCAACACCATAGATTTCCAAATGGGTGTTTAGATCTTAATGAGTTCCATGCAGAAGATAAAGAAATAGTTCCATTAGAAGTTAACTTCCATACAGGTATATCAAATAATCCAGAAGGAACGAAAAGCTCAAGAATGCTATTAACAACATAGGATGGAAGAATGGAAGACACATAATTCAAATCTCATGCATTATTGCACCAGAAATTTGCCACAGATTTGTTAGTGTTGAAAACACTAGCATACTGACACAAAGGCCCATACTCACACCACTGATCAGATCAAAAGGATATCGACGCATTACCCAATCTCCAAAATATGTTCTTTTTAGTCAAATCCTTAACAAAAAGTAATCTTTTCCAAAAATGGGATTGTTTATAGCCCACATCAGCACAATAAGGATGAACTTTATATTAGTATTTATCCTTCAAAAATTCCCCCCACAGAGACTCCTTATCCCTCAACTTCCACCAAGCTTGTATGGCAAAGGCTTTAGACAAAACATCTAGATTTCTAACTCCCAATCCCCTTCTTCTATACGGGAACATATTTTTCTCAATCAGACCAATGAAATTTTCTTTCTATCAAGCACTGACCCCACAAAAACCTATTGGACATCCTATGAAACCTGTTGATAACAGATTTGGGAGGTACAATCACCCTAAGAGTGTACGTAGGAAAGGATGATAAAACACTCTTTATAAGTTATAATCTCCCTTCAAAGCTCAAGAATAACTTATCCCAGCCCATCAATCTACCCATGACCTTTTCCATCAACTCTTGGAACATATCACATTTTACCCTCTCCTTAAATAGAGGAACCACTAAGTATTTAAAAGGCAGCCAGTCCTCAACAACCCTAATAATTTTAAGAATTCTTTTTCTTTTTGTATCTTTTCACACTTTTCCCCCAAAATGGCAGTGCTTTTGTTTTGTTAAAACTGATTTTTTGTCCAAGGGATTTTTCAAAAGTTTTCAAGAATTCTAACAACTTTTTAAAAGAATTGATATTGGTAGAACAGAAGATAATAGTGACATCATCAAAAGAGAATGAAGGAATAAGCATCCTCTTTTTTTGTAGTTAAGTTTTGGGTTAGATTTCAACATAACATAAAGCCCACTGGATAGAATTGAAGAAAAAATGGCAAACAAGCTAGAGGATAAGGGGTCTCCTTGCCTTAATCCCCTAGAGGACTTAAAGAAACCATATGGAGACCCATTAATGAGAATGGAAAAACACGAATGCTCTATGCTGTTGGATATACATATCTGATAAACAAATCAAAAAAGCCAAAGAGATGCAGAATTTTGTAAAGAGCCCTTCCCTCTACCCTATTGCAATCATTTTTAAGGTCCACTTTCAGAATAATTTTACCCTCTATACAATCATTATTAATATCATATATTTGGATGTATTAGGCTCTATGTATAACTTCCAAAAAATGAATATTATTGATTGGATTACTCTATTGTTGCACTTGATATTCAGAATGATAGGCTTATATATAATATGGCTCCACTAAAAGACACATATTTGATTTGCACTTGGGCCAATGTTTAACATTTTGTTTTTGTTAAATTTTGTTCTCAAGGAATAGATCAACAATCTTGATTAAGAAGACCTAAATTCTATTTATAATCATAATTTAAGCTTAATAACTGATTCAATAGGGGGAAGTTGAAAAGATGAAACTCCAATAACTAAAAAATGGCAATATTTCAAGCATCAACAATTAAAATGAAGTTTCTAAAATGATGAACTGAGAAGGATCTATTCAAATAATACAACTTACTTGAAATATATAATTTCTTGAATAGTCGAAGTCTTGGGATCAAATTAGCAGAGAATTCAGAAAGAGATTATGAGAAGGGAGAGAAAGATTGCATTGGCTACTTAGCAGTTTGCTACAGTTTGCTTTGGTTGGTGATATAATCTTATATTGACTTATTTCTACTAATGGTTTGCTATAGTTCATTCATCAATGTTTTGCTTAGAGTGAATATCATTTGTTTAATTTCTCGTAGTTTTGGTGTTGTTGTGGCATATGGGAAGAAGATATATGTATCCCAGAAATACAGTAAATTTACCCCAGTCTTGATAGTCCAAGGCAGAATCATTCCTATGCAAAATCACCTAAAATCTCCAGTTTGTATTTTATCATTTCCTTATCTTGTGAACTACTTCTGGTTTAAATTCCATCTAATTATTAATTTGATAGAGATATTGCCTTGTAATCATTTTTTTAATAACATGCTATGTATGTGTATGTATGTATATATGTTCTCTTTCTTATCCCTTAATTAGAAGATATTCGCACATTATGTTGCTACTAAGTGAGTGTGTATGTATATATGTTCAATGGCGACGATAACCGTGTGAGTGAAAACATAGAAGTGAAAAAAATAGTTAATGACTTGCTGATGATGCCTTTCTAGGTTGATTATGAATTTCTGATCTTAAGTGATTATAAAAAGTATAAAATTCTTTGTTTAGATACATGGAGGAGACCGTACAAGAAACACTCTTCGAGACGCATCACCACGCTTCGATACTCTTCCAATTGTCCTCCGCAGCTACATGTATCATTTTGGATTTCAATTACTGAACTCCTACATATTCGATTGAGTTTTTGCATGTGAAGCTTAGAGAAGGTCGCGGAGGTAGTCTACTTTCTTATCTCCTATTTCGAGGTAAATTTGATCATATTTCTGAATTTAACGATTTATTTGTTTTACTATACTCAAATTTAGTAATTTGATAAGTTATCTGATGACTGCATTTGAATGAGTACATCTATGTGCCTAGTCCAATTTTTGGAAGAAGGGAGCGTGACTTATTTTGATGATTAAATGGAATAAAATGTAATTACTGTTACATTATAACTCATAGATGTTTGCTTTGCTTATGTGCTTGATAATTGGATTGGAGGTTTTTTTACGAGATCTTTACATTTAAGTATTAGTATATAGTTGTGGATTGTGCTAGCTAATCTAACCGTCATCAACCACTGACCGCAATCATAATTTCACTGTAATGCTACTATGAAATTACCATCACGTGATCCTGTTGTATCAAGAGTTTTGTTAACTGCTTCTGTTTCTTTTTGCCCTTCAGATTCATATTTGAATTTTTCCTTTCTGAATTTTCTGCGCTGAACATAGCTCCAACATAGTGGTTGTACTGGTGAGATATAAATGAGTATTTCATACATCAAATGCTAGCTTGAAGTATGTCAAATAAAATATGATCAGGATGGAACCGAACTGGGCATAATGGAATACACAATTTGGGGTGTAAAAATGTAGAAGCCATTTGTTATTCTCAACTTGGCGAGATATAGGGAATAGGAGCCTCAAGGATTGTTACATTAAACTATTTTTTTCACTTGACAAGTACATGTTAAAAGACTGAGTTTGTTTGTGATCTATTTCCATCAGCGTTTGGAATTTTGGAATTTTGGATTTTAAGGCACTGGTAGAATTCTTCAACCCCCGCTCCATGGTCACAGGCGGGGGGCTTCACAGCAGCTTTTGATCATGTGTTGGTATTTGATGGATTTCTTGGAATTGACTACAATTCCAACGCTTTGGCTCGGCAATCCCGGGTTTTGTTTGGAGGCAGTCCCTCCATTGGTTTTTAGCAGGGTTGGCTATATGTCATGATCATGTGTTGGTATTTGATGGATTTCTTGGAATTGACTACAATTCCAACGCTTTCGCTCGGCAATCTCGGGTTTTGTTTGGAGGCAGTCCCTCCATTGTTTTTAGCAGGATTGCTTTGCGTATGCCGTGTTTTGGGATACACAATTTGGTTGTGCTTACAGATTTGACAGCTACAAGCTAATGCATTGAAATCTTCCCAGGGATTTTGGACTCACACCGATGTGAGGAGTGTTGGATTTCCCCCATGCTTGGATTTCGTGACATAGGGCAAGGTGCTTCGTATCTGTAGCACGCCAGAAGATAGTTCTATTCATTGCATCATATTGGCTTGTTCTTGCCTTTGCTTATATCATTCTGTACACCTTTATCTGTCGACTTGTGACATGAAAAGGTTTTTAGTTTGCCTTTTGTGAGTGACCATCCTGTGGTCTCCACATTATTCGCACGTTTCTTTTCTTTTTTTTTTTTTTTTTTTATTTATAATACTACCTATTTAACTGAGTTTGTTTGTTCAGCTGGACACTATAGCATTCTTGTCTTAGTCTGACGTTTAAGTTCCATGCTTTTCCGGAATTTGTCCTAAATAGTATGCTATAATTTTATGTGTCTGTTGTGCCTGTCTCCTGCTATTCCAAATAGAAATGAGAGATATCAGTGTCATTCTGAAATAACTAAAGTTCAATTTGATGTTGAGTTTCATGGGAAAAAGTAAATAACAGGTATTTTCGGAGGCTATTCGACTGACATTATAATCATTAAACCCTTATTTTTGTTCAGGATGTCTCTGATTCTCAACCTTCTTGGATACTATTGTTGTAAATTCGTACGAAAAAACTACCAGTAGTGCAGTTCCCTTTTCCTGCTTCCTTTACCATTTTTATTGTGCCAGCTCTGCGAAATGTTTTCAGTTGTCTCTTGTTTATTTATTTATTTTTCTTTCTTTACTTTTTGGAGGGGGGCTGGGTGGGATAAACAATACATTGATGATAATTTATTATGTTGCATTGTGCCTGTGAATGAATTACTCAACTTAAAGAGAAATGGACCGAGTACAGACAACCATGAAGAGTAAGAAGATTAGAATACTTGTTTGTCTCCGCAAGAGGTGATTATTACTATGAGATTACGTTGGGGTGCTACTGCTAGCATGAGGAATAGTCGAGCCATTGCTCCAAGGGCTCAAGGTAGTACCAGTCCCACTAGTTACCCAATGAATCGGCTCGGTTTAGGTGGCGGGATGCTAGGGATGCTAGAAACACGTAAGATGATGCTCGAGATACCATGGATGGGTAATGACAATTAGGAAGTCCCCAAGATGCGTTCCATACCAAGAGGTGATGCTTCAAATATTCATGCTGGAGGGTTCAGACATCTCTGGTAGACAAGTCACCTTCACTTAACCCAGAAACTTCTACCCCAAGGTAGTGGCAGTTTCATGGGTGGCAGAACTAGCGCCCTCTTGCAGGGTAGTGGTGCTCCCCCTCTCACAACATTGGAAGATTAATATGTACTTTAATCGTTGCTATATGATGCTTGCTACAAAATATTGGTTTTTGGTAATAATTATTGATGTTTGTTACTTGTTGACGAATTGTGATATTATAAGTTTTCAATATAAATACGATAATTTTTTTATAAAAATTGAGACAGTATAGTGACATAAATCTTATGTGGCTAAGCTTCATATATTAAAAGTAATTATACAAATATAGTGATGGAATAGTGACATAATAATTCCGCTGGTAATCTAGACAAAATAGTGACGACTTTTTCCGTCATTAATTTATGATTGAAATCCCTTCATAAGATTTGGTTAAATTTCGTTAGTAGGTGGTTCAGGTGACGAAAGTATAATGACTGAATTTTTGAAAATAGTGATGGAAATTCCGTCACTGATGTAGTGACGGACTATAAATATGTCATTATCAGTTTAGTGACAAGGATTTTTGTTACAGATATTTTTCGTCAGTATTCTGTCACTACATTTTTGTTGTGACGGAAATTTCAGTTTAGTTACGGATATTTCCATCGCAATCGGTAATTTTTTTGTAGTGGTACAAACATCTGGACCTCTGTTGGTAGTTGTTCAAAAACAACACAAGCGCCCTCAATCACAAGACCATTATCCATTTATTGCAAAAATACTTCCGTAAGAAAAATAAAGGCAAGTAACCCACAATCATTAAACTTTTCCATAGACTGGAGGGATACTTTAGTAATAATGACAAATGTTGATGTGTACAAAAGAACTCATTGAAACCAGATGAATTATACCAAACATAACAGATTTTTACCACAAAGAGAGATGAACCATATCAAACATAACAAGTTTTTTAAGCCTTTCACCAGACACCAAAAAACCAGAACAAAGTTAAGAAAAAATCCAAACTTTTTTGCTATTTTTTACACAAAACAATATTTATCTAATCAAGGGGAGGGGAGTAATACCATCTTTAACACAAGCACCTCCAAAATTAAAATGGCTGAAAACACATCCAATTTATGCAGAAAGATGAACACCTTATCGATCCAGCAAGTGCTCCAAACAGCGACACAGCTACGGCTTAGAGGGGTGTAAGGTTTTCTCCCCAACAACTTGAGTAGGGAAAAGAAATAGAAATTAACTTGTGGATATTTAAATAAGCAAAGTATGAGCAACAAAGAGAAAACCTAGCCATTTATCCCACTGTTGAATCTCATTTCCAAACGGCACACGAGGAAAAATCTTCTCCAAACTCAAATCAACTTCCTGAGAAAACCGAATCTAAACGAGCGTAAGCAAGAAAATAAAATCGAACCCGAATCCAAACACAAAATTGGCGTGAAGAGGGTGCAAAAATAAAATCAAAACGCCGTAGGCAATGTTATGTAAGAATAATGGAGTGGGGGTAAGGGTGCCATTGTTCTTACCTTTCAGCAGTTGAATGAGTTTCTTCTTTGGAGACTAGGGTTTTATTTTGATCTATATACGGGGTAGATTTTGTAATTTGATGAAATTTAAGGTGGTGAGGGTGTGAAAGTGAATGAGATTAACTCGTATAACTTGTCCTAACTTCCCGTGGTAATTGACCATGGTTTTGCAGGAATATTTGACTTTTTAGACCACCACCCCAAGTCCAAATTAGGCTTTAGACTAATAAACCAAGCATAGGTTTAATTGGGATAAATAATATATTCCCAAGTAATCCTCCATAGCAATCAAGCCCATAGAAAAGTACTTGTTACGCCTCAACTCCACCGGTGCATACCAAGGTAACTTGAAAGTGTTAAAATTGGGTTGAGGTGAGCTTCCTTCAACTCATAGGATTCATAGTTTATTACAGTAATTATAAATACAACAGGCATATTATGTAATAATGATTGCATTGTGCTTTTATTGGCAAGTCACATACTGAGCTAACTCATATTCACAAGTAGCATAATGATAATGAGCTAACTGAACCCTAAACTGATAATGAGCTAACTTGTATTGACAAGTAGCATGAGGTGAGCTTCCTTCAACTCATAGGATTCATAGTTTATTACAGTAATTATAAATACAACAGACATATTATGTAATAATAATTGCATTGTGCTTTTATTAGCAAGTCACATACTGAGCTAACTCGTATTCACAAGTAGCATAATGATAATGAGCTAACTGAACCCTAAACTGATAATGAGCTAACTTGTATTGACAAGTAGCATGCTGATAATGAGCTAAACTTGTATGGACAAGTAGCATACTGTCAATGAGCTAGACATATATTGGCAAGTAGCAAATTGAACAATTGCTTATTTAGCAAGTAACATATTAGAAAATAAAAGCACACATCTAAACTCAAGTAATTATAATTAAAGAATTGAATAGTAAGAATCCTTACCTCGAGTGTTTTATATAAAATTGATAGAATGTCATGCAAATGCAAAGGCCGATATCCTTGTTCGTTGCAACCTATATGTACGAGGCACATATTTTAATAGATATGGTTGTTAAATCTTAATTAAATAAATTAATAATAATTGAATTAAATTGCAAATCAAAGGTTTGAGCTTGGTTTGGTGGAATAAATGGTCCATAGAGTAAACTGAATTTGTTTTCTCATGGTATTATTCGAGATTTGGAAATTTAGAGGACTAAATTGAAATTCAAGGAATTGCGCAATCCATAGTCACAGTTGTTCCTACCCTCTTCATCATCCCGAATTCTCGCTCTCTTTTTTTTCTTGCAGAAGCACACGACACTAACTGACACACACAAACACTATTCAATTAAATAAATTAGGGTAAACTTCTTAACCCTAAGTTAACTCATTAGTAATTTACTGTATCATATTTTAAACTTCACCGTTTACTTTACAAAGTTCACGAGTTTGATAACTTACAAAAAATGACCGGACACATCATTATTCTCGCTGACAAAAGTGCAGCGGCCTCCTCACCAGTGGCAAATACTGGATTAGGATTTTAAATTTGGGGGATACAAGTATATATAATGATATATTTTTTTTTAAAATGACATACATTTTTGCTATTATTATACGCTAAAATCTTAATATATTTCACTATTCTATATCGATACAACACATCTATATATATATATTTTTATTTATATACACACAAATAAAAAAGTTTATCATTGATTTTTGGGGAGGGGCAATTTTCTATATCACTATCCATATATTCATAACTATATATATATATACATATTGATATTCATATTAAATATCTAAAAACATTATTAAAAATTATGGGGAGAGCGGCAGAGTCCCCTACTTGCCCCCCTTATATCCATCCCTACCCCTTACACGACCTTACTAAGGGCAAGCATCACTTTTCTAATTTCAAAACCATCTTTCAATGGTTTTCAACTGTAAAATCCCCCTTTCTTCTCTCCTTCAATACTTGCAATTTTGGGACTAGGATTTCAAAATCCCCCAATTTTTTCTTGTTCATTTGGACTGGAAGTTCAGTCCATAGCATAGACGAATTTTGTAGTTGGGGAGTTAGATGCAAGCGACCCACCTCATGGACGAACAACAACTCCAGAAGGAGATATGCGTCCTGCCAAAGCTTCGGGGTAAGAATGGACAAAAGCAACGGTTTTTAGGGTCTTCTTTCATAGGTTTTGTTAGTATTAAAATCTTTGTTGATGACGTAATAATTTTGAGACATAAAGTTGATGATTTAGGAATGTAAGGATAATGATTTACACCTTAGAGTGACTGTTTCCATGTAACAGATGAAAATTGCTTTTTTTTTTTTTTTTTTTTTTTTAATGAGATAAATTGGCTGTTGTTAGGAGTAGATAATTCACAATTGTTTGTAATTTCTTTCAGGAACTAGGAGGATGTACTTTCTTTGTTTGGAATTATAATTTCTTCCAGGAACTAGGAGGATGTACTTTTTTTGTTTGGATAGATATACCAATGTGCGAAAGATCCCGACAGATAATTTTGGAGCTTGAAGATTAATTAAAGATAATTAGGAAAAAAAAGAGGTGTTTTCTTAGATCTTGATGTATCTTTTTAGGTGAATTAGGATTTAGTTTCATAAGTTAGAGTTCAAATCTTGTCCGAATTCTATTTTTCCAATGTTTTGTTGAATTTGGACGAATAAGTAATGAATGCAGATGTTTTTGTTTTCAATGCTCAAAGTGATTGCACAGTTTGAGAAGAATAAATGGTAATGGAAAATTTGTTTGCACAAATGAGGAGTAAAATACTTGCTCATATTGTGTTGCAAAGAGTAAATTACACAAATGAGAAGACTAAATTGTTGCATAAAAAAGACGAGTAATCTCATTCATTTAAGACAAGAGTGTATGTAGGATTACATTGTTAAATAACCTATGCAAATTTGTACCCAAAAGATGTCTAGAAACTATACCCCCAAATATATGCACTTAACTCCCCCAACTGGGGCCACAACTCCTTAATCTTGCTGTCATAAACTCCAATCCAGTTCCTAAAACCTACCGCAATCTTACCTAAAAAACTTCTCCAAATACTACCCATATTAAGGGTTAAAATCTCGCGAGAAATCGGCGAAATCTCGCCGATTTCTCGCAAAATTCAGGCTGCCGAGACGATACAAACATGTCATTGCGTTTTGTCCTCTTCTCGCCGAGATCTCGCGATTTATCGCGAGAATCTCGACTGAAAATCGTCGATCCAATCTCGCGGCCCTTGTGCGCTGTGAACCTGCCAGCTAGCGGCGAGAAATCGCCGATTTCTGGCCGATTTCTCGCCGATTTCGCGTCAGTTTTTTTTTTTTCTTTTTTCCTTTGAGAACTGGTGGTGGAAACAGCTGCCGATACGAGGGGGATGAAACAACATCTTGCTCTTTTTTCCCCGGCGCGCTGGGTCGGGTTTGAATGTCTGAGCCAAATCGTGAATCTTGCTTGTTCGTGAAAGAAATCGAAGAGGCAAGGTTGAAGACGGCATGAAGAACAAGCTGGGAGGGGATGGGTTAAAAAGAATACTGAAATTTGGGGGTAATATTGTAATTTTATGAGTTATCACAATTTATAAAATAAAGAAAACATTGTTTAAATTAAAAAAAAATTATCCCTAGAGAAACCAACAGCCCTTGGGTGTAGGGGTGTAAATGAGCCGAGTCGAGCCGAGTACCGGCAGGCTCGAGCTCGAGCTCGACTATAAGGCTTCAGGCTCGAGCTCGGCTCGAGCTCGGCTGAGTTCATTTTTTTCAAACTCGAGCTCGACTCGGTAGAAACTCGTTGAGCTCGGGATCGGCTCGACTCGACTCGATTCATGCAAAAATAAAATATAAAAAATATAAAAATAAATTTAAATTGAAAACATTAATGATACTACAAAATGTTGTTAATGGAGACCTTATAGAATTAAAATATATTTATAATTATGTCAACTTTAAAGGGTAAACTAGTAATTTACCATAAGCTCGATTAAGCTCGCGAGTATCAATGAGCTCGAGCTCGAACTCGACACCTACTCGAGTAGCTCGAGCTCGAGCTCGACTCGTTTTTCTCGAGTCGATTTCGATCTTTTAGCTAGTCGATGCCGAGTGGCTCGCGAGTTGTCTCGACTCACTTACAACCCTAGCTTGGTGTGTCTGTTTCTCACTCATTACAGAGAAAGTGAGATAGAGTCCTTGGTTTTCACCGAAATACCGATATCTCCGTAATCACTTATATTTTCGCCGTGGGCTCCACACCCATAAAATAAAAGAAAATAAAAAACCCTAAATCTAAAACCCCTTCCCCTTCGTTTTTTGTAACTCACTCCAAATTAGATTCCAACAGCCTGCTTCCATTTTTACCATACCACATTATACATTATTAATACATACATACAATTAACAACTTTAGATTCTCCCATGGATTCTCAAGATTCCTCCGCTCCGCCACCCCACCACTATCACCACCAGACCCAACCGCCGTTCCCCACAAACCATGCGGCGGGCATCTTAATGGGTCAACAACAACACCCCTCCAACCACTCTTACCCACTACCCAACAACACCAACTCCATGATGAACCCCCGCTTCCCCGCCCAAAGGCCCATGGATCATCATTACTCCGATGGGTCTCCTTCCGAAAGCGGTGGCGCGTGGTTCAACATTGAGCCCCCCAAAAAGAAGAGGGGCCGTCCTAGAAAGTACTCGCCCGATAACAGCATTGGACTTGGTCTCCCTGATGCGCCCGTGCCCCAGATTCATTGTGCTCTGGATTCCGGCGGGGGAGGTGGGACCCAGTCATCTGAAGCCCCCAATAAGCGCCACCGTGGTCGGCCTCCGGGTTCGGTGAAAAGGCAGATGGATGCTCTTGGTTTATGATCTTGCCTTTTGATCATATTTACTGTTTTAAATACATGCATTTGTATTGATGTTTTTGATCATATTTAGTGTTTTAAATATATGCATTTTCTTAGTATTTGATCATATTTAGTGTTTTAAATATATGCATTTTCTTAGTATTGATGTTGATGTTTTTTTATTATCATATTTAGTGTTTTAAATATATGCATTTTCTTAGTATTGATCTTTGCTTTTTCTGTATTTATGTATTCAGGAGTTCCGGGAGTTGGTTTTACTCCTCATGTGATTACAGTCGATTCAGGAGAGGTAGGTAAAATTGCTACGGCTTTTTATGTATTATGTATTGATGGTAGATTGTCACTGGATCGAGGGCTTGATTGTTATCTTGTAAAATTGCTACGGCTTTTTATGTATTATGTATTGATGGTAGATTGTCACTGGGTCGAGGGCTTGATTGTTATCTTTTTATCTTGAAATGTGAAACTTATTATCAGTAAGCTAGAATTTCTCGAATTTATGTTTTCCCAATGCTCTCTAACCTTATATTCATATATTCATTTCCTTTGAAATGATACTTCACATAGTGGCGATGTACTACATTTTTCTTGTTATCCATGTCGTAGTAAGCGTTGCTAGGAGTCCTCGGGTAGATACTGCAGATGATACGATTTAGTGCATTTAAGTTAATGGAGGCCAAAGGTGTAAAGTTTTGAACTGTATAAGGTGTTAATCTCAAGTATTGGATATTTAACTTCTACGAAGTAGAAGTACCACTCCAGTGCTCCTATTTCCCAAAGATCCATAGGTGTATAACAACAACTGGGTTGTTATTAGAACAATTCTAGATTTATTTCTGATTTTTTTTGACGTCACCTTTTTGACCGTGGCTGGTTAAATGTATTTCCATATAAGTATGATATGGGTTAATTATGTTAATATTTTGTTTCTGGTTTAGTGTAATCCAAGTGCTCGTTTTTCCTGTCTTGATTGATAGTTACTTTATCAATTCTACTTAGTTTATTGGATAGACGCAGCATGGTCCGTTGCAACAAATTGGTGACATGTATTTCCCTAACTAATATTCTGATGTTCTTCCCATTAGGTTTAGCTAAACTTAAATTTCTCACACTATTCTCTCTGAACCATTCGCAATGCCATGGAAACATTAAGAATAAATTATGAGTATGAATTAAAATTTGGAGCTAGCTGCTACCTGCTAATTAGTTGTACCTTTAGCTACTCAAATTGTCTCTACAATCTTGTTATGCCAAAAATGAATCATCTGAATGATTAAAAAATCTACCTTTGACACAAATTGTTTCCTAACTTGATAAAATTTAAAGTGTTTGAATCGTTGCATTGTTTCATCAAAAGTCATGGTTGTGTGTTACGCTCCTGATTACTTAAATGAGTATACTTGATGGAAACGCATAAGTGGAAAATGTAAGGTTATTTTCTGGAAAAGGAATAGGAGCAATAAACAAGGGAAAAAGAGGAGCATTTACGTTTTTGTAGTTTTTAATATTTGTATCATCTCATACATGATACAATAATGTCACTTTAATTGGTTTTAGATTTGATTTTCCCTCAAAAGAATGTAATAGCTTTTATTATGTTTTACTTCAGAATTCCTTGATCTGTGCCAAATTCATTTCTTTCTTATAGTTAATATGTGGACCCAAATTGGGTGAAATTGCAAATTTACAATTTTACAGAATTCGAACTATATTCTTCCTCCATAGACTATACTAATATTGAAGGCTTGGTACTTTAGGCTTATATATAGGGTTGGGCAAAATTTGACTATTGGTATACCTACGGAACCATACTAACAGTGAATCTTTGTTTGAATAAAAACTGAACCAAATTCTTTTGTTCAGCATTTCATTTTCGTTTTTAGTAGATCTCTTTATCCACTCCTGGTATTTGTTTTGGAATTACTATACTATACCACTCTGAATACTGTTTTAAATTAATATGTATTAATATACGGTGCAGATTTACTATCAAGTTCTAATGGCTGAACTTCCGTCAATTTACTTGTGTTTGTTACGTATTAGTGTTTCCAAAATGTAGAAATATCAAGAAGTTTTGAGTACAGAGGACAGCTTGAGCGAGGAGATAAAATGATGCTTACCGTTAAAGATGAGGCATTGCTTAAAATTAATTTATTTCTTAACAGACCAAACTAAAGGCATCTCCGTTCATGATGTTTTCAGAAACTCAATAGAGAACTTGTTAATGAAGCATTTCCAGCTTTTGCAGCATCCCTCAAAAAGCAAAAAGATAGCAATTTAGCACAATTTGGGGGATACGCTTCTTATTTTCTCTTAGTGGAAATAATAATGGCCTCACCTTAAAAATGGTCCCTTTTACTCCGATAATTTGTAATATGAGAAAATGGGGAATAATTTTCTTGAAAGAACATAATGGATGGGAATTCCAAAAAAAAAAAAAAAAAAAAAGAAGAAGTGAAGCAGATTAACAAAAACTGATCTTGAATACTTTGCTCTGGTGGGGTAGCCTCAAACTTGTAATGTATCTTTTCTTCATTTTTCCTTATGTTTGATATTATCAATTATACTTGAAATGATTTGGATTTGTTTGGTGTTCGTTCTGGTAGATTTTTCAGCATTGTAACTGAATTCATAACCCTACTTTCACATGTGTCTAACTGTTTACTCCCCTCCCCCAATTGAAGGACTGTAGGTCAGCTTTTGGGCTTAGAAGATAGATGTCTAGAAGTTAAAACTACTGTAGAATTTCTGATGTAATGTTTGGTTCAAAGTTGATTGTTTTTCTTTTTATTGATTCCGTAGAAAAACCGAAGTGGATTATGTTTTCTGATTTATTGTTTTGGGGTTCTCATATTTTGCAGGACGTAGCGTCAAAAATTATGGCTTTCTCACAGCAAGGACCACGTACGGTTTGCATTCTATCTGCTAATGGTGCCATCTGTAATGTTACCCTGCGCCAACCATCAATGTCAGGTGGCACAGTCACACACCAGGTGTGTAGTAATGAGTATTTTCTGTTAAATTATGGTCTTATGTTTAGATCTGTTGATGATCCATGAATCTTGTACTTAATTCTTGCACTTATATTTCTTATGAGCTTGCCAATATGAAAAGGAATGTAGCAGAAAAACAGAAAAAGGAAAGGGACTAGGAATCCCTCATTGTGCACAATGAGCTCTATATTTGTCTTGAATAATTTTTGTTTCTTTCAAGCCATACTTAAGTTTGATACAGTTAATGGTATTTTAAGGTTTTTAACAATTTCTAACAATTTCTAATGCCATATCTCTCCTAAACTGCGATATTTTTCTTCAAAATGTTATGTTGAGTGACGCATTGAACAAGTAGCATAAAAAGCAAATTGATGAGCATCTATACCAAGAGCTGGACCAATTAGGTTGATTGAGATTTTGATGTAGTTCGTTAATGCTATTTTGGTATTTTACCCTTCTTTTTGAATCTTTTGCAGTATTTTACACTTTCCTACTCTTTTTATTAATCTGGTTGAGTCATATATCTACCTATGGTGTTGAGTGTCTTAAAATCTTACATTTCCCTTGTCCACAAGAAATAGAAAATTCTTGCTTTGTGATTTTGAATCTTAAACTGCCATGATTTCTATTGATTTCTTAGCAGCAATTTTATTTCACTCAAACTGTGTGTGTGATATGAACCATATGTTCGAACGTTCCAAGGGCCTTCACACCACTCAACTTATTTGACATCTGGAATATTTCAATTGGCTCCGCTTTTGCTGATAGCATCCTGAAATTGTCTGAGTCCTCTTTTGTTTTATCTACCTGTTGAATGAAATTTAGGCAACTTACGCACCCGTCTGACTCATCTGCTTGGCTAACTAAGCCTCTGAAAATGGCCAGTGTTTTCTTTACTCTCTCTCTCTTGATTTGCAGCCGTAAAGTTTAAACCTAACACATCTAGAAAAAATGTTTAAACACGTGAGACATTTCGGCCACTGTCCTTTATAATTGCTGGTAAGTCCCTCATCATATCATTCAAGTGTACCATGCTTGTATCATTATTATCTCTTTTTTTTCTTTCACAATTTTTCAGTAGGAGATTGTATTAGGGGTTACTTGTCATACACAAATTCTAAACTGGGAGTCCGATCTTATTTGGAAACGAATTTGCATCGATGTGCTCCGCCAGATGATTGACATAGAAACAGAAGAATACAAAAATGTCCTTCAGTTGGCAATCTATGAATTAAGTTTGGATGATTATGACCATAAATGGATCTTTAGTGAAGCCTGCATATTCTCCCATTCTAATAATCTAGGGATGGATTACGGAAGCTTCCATTTTGATGTGAGATGAAGAGTTAACAGGAATTTTGGTGAGTATAGGGAAAAAGCTGGTAAACCTGTACAAATCTTTCTTAAGTATCAATTTGAATACACTTGTAATTTGAAAAACTAATGAAAGGTTTGTTACAAAGTACGTCCTGGAACTGTATTTTCAGTTCTTTTGGTTCTTTACCATTCTTCTCTTGTTCGGATCTGTATCTGCCTTTCTTTTTTTATCAAATGTTCCCTTTAGTAATATAAAAAGGGAAAGGGTTTGGATCTATATCTACTGAACATATATTTGCTTCTATATTCAAGATGATTTGTGTACCTCCCATCTAGTTCATCGCATCAATATGTTATATTAGTGTTTTTGATCCATTTTTTGCTAGTGACATTGAAGTACCTTTTTGTTGCTCAATAAATATAAAAATGCTTCTGGCTCTGATCCACCATCGTGGGACTTGCATTAATGTTGGATTCTTGGGGGGCATTAACGAACTATGCCGACTTTGCTTGTTATTGGAGGTTTTGGGTATTCGAACCTACTGGTTCTTCTACATGCAAATCTCTTTTACTAATCCTATCATCTAGCGTCAATGATTGTCCCTTCCCTTGGTTTGAATGTGTTCGGAAAGCTCCTATACTTTTTTGTGGCTGATGGTGTTTGGGACATCTCCAACCTGTAATTTTCAGAAAACATTTGTCAAATGTTTTTTTGCTCCCAAGATACCTGCTGTTTTAGTATAAAGATTTTGTCCCAAAAATAAGTGCCGTTTTAGGTATTCAAGACAATATCTCTATTAATATTCCAAGATTGCCCATGTTATCGGAAGAGTTATCAACTTGGGAGCGGTAGTGCCGACATTATGTTGGGTATGGTTAGGATGTTTGACCACTGTACTGAAACCGAGGATGTAAATTTTTATGTCTTAGAGTACTATGGCTTGTAAAGTTTCTTGTCCTCCCCTGTAAGGGATCACTCATGACTCCTTTCTACATTGTCAATAAATAAAAGTTAAAGTAATGGTGGTGTCGTGCATTTACAGGGCCTGTTTGAGATAATATCTTTGTCAGGATCGATGTTGCTGACAGAGAGTAATGGTAGTCGATGTGGTTCGCTTAGTGTGTCGTTGGCTGGACCCAATGGTAAAGTTTTGGGTGGTGGGGTTGCTGGAATGCTGAAAGCAGCGTCACCTGTTCAGGTACCTTTTCTACCCCCCCCCTCTCTCTCTTATCTCTAGCACAATGGTTGATGATTGCTCTTTCAGGTTGTGGTGGGAAGCTTCATAGCTGAAGGTGGCAAAAAATCAAAGGGTGGGCCTTCACCGACTCTACCTTCGAACATGCTGAATTTCGCTACTCCGGTGACACAGGCGAGCCCTTCCTCCCCGAGTGATTCCGGTGATGATGAGGACGACGATGGTAGCCCTGGGTCAGGTCCGTATGCTGGACAGGCAGTACATGATGTGCCTATATATTCAAGTATGGGTTGGCAAAACTCCATCAAGATGCAACCCAATTAACCCTCACACATATTTGGGCTTCTTTTTAGTGATTTTTAGTGTTTACCCCTTTTTCTTTTTTGGCCCTCGTATAGCTTTCTTTTAATAGGTTCACTTTTTTCTGTAGATTCATATATTTGATTAGCATTTTTACCATGACTTTTGATTATGATTTTATATTACTACTTTCGTTAGTTGAGAGAAAATCATGCCTTCCCTAATTTATTTGATTTTAAATTCCCTATATTTGCCTAGTTTCAAACCTAATTAGTTACTAAGATGCGATTCTTGTTGGATTTGATACAATGTTTTCAGTTCTTCACTATTTATCTCCTATCTGATTATATTTGCATTTTCACTATGTATGTGTCCCTATATCTCTTGCAAATAAGTAGATCCTATGGTGTGTTGAAGATCACAGAAGATCATATGATTGGTTAAACTTAAAGAGATATAAAATGTAAATCACAGCTTAAACAACTTGAGGATGACTCTTCGGTTTAGGCTGCAGTATTAAGTTCAGATACAATAATAAGGTTGAGTGGTAATACTTAAGGAATAAATAAGAAATTAATTGATTTAAGATGTCAGAGGCTTTAATTAATTAATGGATATTCGATATCTTAAATACGGGGATTAATTTAGTCTAATTGAAGCCCCGACTCAACAATCTTAAATACGGGGATTAATTTAGTCTAATTCAAGTCCCGACTCAACTCGGGAATCAATCTTAAATACGGGGATTAATTTAGTCTAATTCAAGCCCCGACTCAACTCGGGAATAAAGGGTTAAGTCAGTATTAATTCTCTAGTGGAATGAATTAATATTTATGAACAAAGAAGAATTAATTCATAGTTAGAGACATCCTTATTTCTTGTATTTGATCCCTGGACTGGCCCATATAGACTCATAGTCCAAGTAGGAATAGAGAATTAAATTCCTAATAAGGAATTAAATTCCTAATCCTAGAAGGAATTAAACTACCAGGCTTGGCCCACACTCAACCATGTATTATAAATACATGGTCTCTCATTCTGTGGAAAAGAAGAATTAACATTCAAAAATATCACTGAATAGAGAGAAAGAGAGAGTAGGCGGCGGCGGTTTAAGGTGTTCCTTCCCACTTGAAATTTTTCAAGTTTCGTCGTCCATCCGGCGTTGAGGATTGAGTAGGGGATACCGTTCAGAAGGTTAAGACGGAGTCATAAATCATTCAATCAGAAATCGACCTCTTGTGTAAACAACTATCAGGTCGAATTCTTAACTCTTGTGTGTTATAGGCGCATGTTAGGGTTTATATAAATTTATAGATCCATCTCTAGGGTTAATTAATAAAGATACAAATTATGACAACCAAGAAGGTTCCTAGGGAAAGTGATTAATTATATTACTTTCTACAAGAGTATTATAATAGATATAATTCCAACAACTGGTATCAGAGCTAGGTCTGTCTTCTTGGCTCTGTCAGATATAATTTGTTTATTGATTATAAATGTGCGCTGTGTATGTTTAATTTTGTCGTTCTTCGTGGCTCGTTTTACGTCATGTTTGTTGGCGTTGGGTTGTTTTTTACCACGAGAAAATCCGTGGTTAGAATAGGTTCGTTTTTACTTGTATTTTGTTGAAATATCTGTAAAAGTCGAAGAACGAAGACAAAGAACACGAAAACCGTGAAGAACCCGGCAGCAAACAGCCGACGGCCGGCGACAGTGGGCCCCGGCGCCCGACGGCGGCGGGCCCCGTCGGCCGGCGCTCGGCGGCAGCAGGCCCCGGCGGCCGGCAGCAGCAACCCCGACAGCAGCTAGCCCCGGCGGCCGACAGATTCCGGTTGGAGGGGCGGCGGCGGCTAGGTTTTGCAAACCCTAGCAGATCGTTGTCGTGCACGGGCCTAGGCATGCGCGAGGCGCTGGGCTTCGGCCCAGCAGGCCCCGACGGATCTAGACGGCTCGGCACCCTCGGCCGTGGCGTGGGCGTGGGCTAAGGTTTCGGCCTGACAGCCCATTGGCCCATGCAGCCTGTTTACTAGCCCAGTGTGTTTTTCGTGTTAGCCCGGTCCGTACCCGAGTATACGAGGCCCGACGTGAAGGCCCAAGAGACTTATTTTCCTCAGGTAACTTAGGGCTTGTTCAAAATAAGCTCTGTATGTTCGAAAATTTTAATTTTAGTCTTGTATATTCTGAGAATTATCTGATTTGAAGATATTTTTGCTGGCGATCACTAATATCATCGGAGAAAGTCGCGTGCCGTTACGTGGGGTCTTAAATTAGGCATTCCTGTGATGCGTATGACGTGGAAATAAATTGTTAATACAAACCAATTGTAGAATCCATACAAACCACATCATAAAAATTAGACAATTGCTGTCGATGAGTATTAAAGCTCCAGAAAGGAATAGATTGCCAAAGAAATAGAGTAGATTCTTGAGAGGTGATCTCAAGAAACCACATCTGAAACACTGTTTGTAGGATCGGATTGGCCGGTTGAACCGGTTGAACCGAGAACCGGTCGCTGATCCGGTCCAGTAAGGGGTGTTGAACCGTTTGCCGAGGATAACTCGGTAAAAACCAAGTAACGCCGTATAAACCCGCAAAACTGGGAGCGAGATCTGAAAAAACTAGATATGTGGTGTTGGAAGGGAAAAAATCTTCATCAACTTCAAGTTTTAGATTTGGTCATCTGGTGTCGATTTTCCATTTTATCTTCATCTCCTTCAACTTTTGCTACTTTAGGATCTGCACTTTCTTTGGCTATTATTCTAGAAAGAGGACGAGTAAGAACATTAGTTTGTGGCATTTCCTCTACAATCTTTTTAGAATTTGTGAGGGAATGGTGAGAATTAAGGGGTCAAGGTAGGAGGCGCCTGAGTAAAATTTCTGGAAGAAAGCCTACTCTCTTCTTTTACGTTTGTGGTAGAGATGGAGTTGGTAGTGCGAGGGAGTGGGTGGGGCCTGGGTAGGGGGATGATGTTACCAGTGCACATAAAATAAAAATTTGTGTGATGTCAGATGTGGGACTTATATTATGATATGTATACATACACCTATTGCATATATTAAAAAATATAATTAATTTATGATTACTGGTTGGACCACTGGTTGAACCGGTCCGACCGATTGAACCTTGAACCGTTGGCTAGGCTGGTTAAACTCCCGGCTTGTTTCCACAAACACTAATTTGAAACATGATTAGTTTCGAACTATATTCTTTCGAAATCAATATTATGCAGCTAAATTATTGATCTGTTTATGCATTTTGTGTTATTATTTTGTCACTTCCGATAGTTGTCCTAAAAGTAAAGTCATCAGCGAAAAATTGATGAATATTTTATTTTTTTTGGAAATATGATTTGAAAATTTGTCTTGAGAGGTCCCAAAACTGAATTTGTTTTATATTGCTTTCAGGTTTCGAGCCCGACATGGTGTATACCACAATGCTTATTCATTGTGTTCTACTTTTGAGGACTCCAAACTTCCTGATCCCATTTATGATTTTTTCTACCTGCATTATTATGTCGAGCTGATGGTAGATGCTTCAAGAATTACAATTTTGTATTTGTTTTTGTATCGTAAACTAGCGTGCTTTTTGTCAATTGATATTGAATTTATAGTTTATGTTGGCTATTGATTAACTAGGGTAAATGTTATCTTTGTAAGATGCAAAATCTGAGGATTTATCCCTGATAATGCACTTATACGGTAAATTTAGGGCAACCTTCCGTAGATTACTTAAATGGCAACCATATTGTCTTGGATCAGGTGCGACCATACCAACACTAATGCACCACGTCACATCATAACTCCATAGTTAAGCATGCTTCAGTAAGAGTAGTACCAGGATGGGTGACCCCTTGGAAAGTCTTCGTGTTTTATGCCTTTTAAAAGACCTTATTGTCTTGTATTATGTCAATGCCGATAGGGTTAAGTATCTAGACTTTGTCAATATATAGGGGATAGAGGTGAAGGGTGAACTTAGGTTTTATGTAGTTGTCAACAATGAGTTTAACAGATAGATACGAGTGACCTGCAAATATTGGCTAAAAAGAGTCTGAAATCCACGAAATCACATGTCTACATAGCCTTATTTTTTAGGATCTTAGCCATAATAGTCAATCAGGACATGAGGGGAATGGAGATGGAGCTGATGACCTAAATGAGGACCTTGACTTTGTTATTGGGAATGTGATCAGTGATGATGAGGGTGTAAGTGGGAAAAAGTTGTTGATCTTGAAGAGACGAAGTCTATTGAAACTAAATAGGAAGAATAGGATGCTGCAAACGATGATTTTGATGAGAACATATTTGATGAAGAGAATGATGACCCTAGCTATCTAGTACTCAATCCCAAAACCACTTTGAATCAACTTTCACCTTTAGCAGATTTTGAAGATTTCATGAAATTTGAGATTTGGGAGTTCAAAGATCTATCTTAAAGTGAATGAAATGGAAGGATTAGTAAGATTAATTTTTAAGTTTTTTCTTTTGTTTATTATTGATGAGGGATAATTCCGTAATTATAACTATAGACATGTGGCAACATAATATAGCGACACATGCGTTACAAGTGAACAAAATTAGGAGATATCACTCGAAGTGTTGGGCTAAGGCCGAGGTCCAAGGTCTCTTATAAGTAGACCTACACTAAGGTAAGGTTAGAGGAAATAAATAGTAACACACATCGCGCACTACTTTACCCTACTCTCACAAAACCACTATCATACGGTAACTTAAGCATTAGAGGATCTATTCCTGGGGACAACCTTGGGGTTATGTTTTGTAGGCCAATACTAACGTCTGACCAACCTCGGAGATCTCAAGCATTGCCAGACCTCGGATCTGACCTTTTCGATTCCAAACTTCATCAGTTTGGCTCCCACTGTGGGCTCGGTAATCTTATCTGAGCGATCGCACCACCAAGGAGAAAACATATCGATGCCAGCCGAACTACCCATGGTGAAATTCGAAGGGTAAATCCGAATCATAGTCAAGCAAAACCCACAACTCTAACCACTCGATGGAGGAGGAGACGAAGCCTGGGAAACCAAGGCAATGGTGCCAAAGCCAATGATATCCAATGTGTGAATAGGATGGAGGCTGATCTCCAGGAGTTGAAACTTCTGTTGAAGGGACTTATCGAGAAAGACATAGCCAATGAGTTCAACAATGATAGAGACATCAGTCGTGGTCAAGGGTCCATGGCTATGAACGACGAAGCAGGGGTCCGGCCACACCAGGACCGTAATAAAGCCACCACGATAGTTATTGAAGGAGATAGCCAAGACAACCAAGGGCTAAAGTTGGCGGAGATGGATCAAATGTTGGGGTGGTTTGGAATGAGATTAAGAGGCTAGACACTAACCTCTTCGCTCCTACAACATTGCCTTTTGTGGAGAGCATCATGAGGAAGAAGTCCCCCTGAACTTTAAGATGCCTCAGATGGAGAACTATGTTGGAACTAGACCCTTTGAGAATTTCCAAGCTCTCGTGATACTTCATGGGTAGAGCAACACCATCAAATGTCAAACCTTCTCTGCCATCCTAAGGAAGAGTGCAAGGGTTTGGTTTTCCTCATTGCTGGCCATGTTAATCGGTTCTTTCAAACAATTGAATTAGGAGTTCCTCAGTTACTTTGCAAGTAGTAAAAGGAATAAGAAGGCCTATGCACACCATATGAGTGTTCACCAAAAGTCGGACGAGTCCTTAAGGAAGTTCATGCAACGATTAAACAGAGATGCCCTTGAGGTGGAATATCTTGAGTAATCGGTGGCCCTAGCAGCACTCATGAATGGCAAAATCCTTCTAGATTTTTTTGCTCCCTGGTGAATAAGCCTCCGCTGACCTTGGTGGACCTCTTCAATAAAGAGAAAACACACATTAATGTCGAGGAGATGGCCAAGGTAGGGATTGAAGCTGAGCGCGAGTCCTTGGACATAGAGCGTAAGAAGGATGATAATGATGGTGGTCTAGATAAGAGGAAGAAGGTTCGGAAAAGATTGTCGATGACCACCGGTTCGTCTAAGAACTACAGGAGCCAACAGATGTTTGACATGTATACTCCATTGAATGCCTCTAAGAATGAAACTTTTGTATACATTCAAGATAAAGAATATGTATAGTGGCCTGGAAAACTATGGACCCCCTATGAACAAGAGGAATTGTAGTAAGTATTTTCAATAACATCGCATCCATGGTCACGATACTGAGGACCGTAAAATCCTCAAGAACAAAACTGAGTAGAGAGGGTATCTCAAGATTTGTGGATGATAGATGCAAATAACCTCAGCAAGGGCGTATAGAGTGAATTCCAAACCGTCCAAATTCGTGGGGCAGGAGTCCTCGGAGAAGACATGATTTTCCTCCGCCGATAGGATTCATTGTTGTCATAGCCAGAGGACCATCCGTAGCAAAAAAAAAAAAAAAAAAGTATGCTAGACAGCCTCAGATGGGAGTAACATTAGGAAAAAGACCATGGTTGGATGATTCAATTACCTTTACAGACGGTGATATAGGTGAGATTATCACCCTCATGATGATCCAATGGCGGTGACTTTGGCAATAGCTGGTTACACAGTGCATAGGATTCTTATTGACTATGGCAGCTCTGCTGATATTTTGTTCTATGATGCCTTCAAATGAATTAATATCAACAGGTATCGATTAACACCTATGAGAACACCCTTAGTTGGTTTCACAGGAGGAGCTGTAGAGCTGGAGGGTATGATCACCCTCTCCGTGTTTGAAGGGGACAAACCTCAGCATGCCAACTTCATGATTTCTCGTGGTAAAGGTACCATTTAGCTATGATGTCATCTCGGGACAACTGCGGTTGAATGCTCTCAAGGAAATTGTCTCAACATATCATCTACTCATGAAATTTCCTACTGAGCATGAAATGAACAAGGCCAAGGAGATCAGGGAGTAGCTAGACAATGTTATGTTGCTTCTTAAATGGAAGCAGTGAACTTCAAAGACGTTGGGGAGTAGCTAGACAATGTTATGTTGCTTCTCTTAAATGGAAGCAGTGAACTTCAGAGACGTTGGCTATTGATAGTCTAGAAATTGGTGATCAATGTGAGAAGTCAACAGAATCTGTGGAGGACCTCATCTCGATTTCACTCTAAGAAGGAGATGAAGAAAATGTTGTTAAGATAGGATCGTTGTTGCTGAAGAATTTAACGAATGCTTTCATCCGATTTCTAAAGGAAAACGACGATGTCCTTGCTTGGAGTCCCTCAGATATGCCGGGTATCAACCCAAAAGTCATTGTCCTAGACTCAATGTGGATCCTGATCTCAGACCCATAAGATACAAGAAGAGAAGCTTTGCACCAGAAAGGACCTAAGATATGAACGCAGAGGTTGACAAACTCTTGGAGGCCGATTATGTGAGAAATATTGACTACCTAGACTGGTTGCCGAACGTTGTCATCGCTTTAAAAACTAGTGGCATATGGAGAATGTGTGTTGATTTCAAGGATCTAAACAAGGCGTGTCCTAAGGATAGCTTCCCTCTCCAAAGGATTGACCAACTAGTGGATGTTATAATTGGGTGTCAACTGCTTAGTTTCATGGATCCAGTCCAAGGATACCACCAGATCAGAATACACCCTGATGATGAAGCTAAGACATCATTCGTTACTGAGATGTGATTATACAGTTTCAAGGTCATGCCTATCGGTTTGAAGAATGTATGTGCAACTTACCAATGATTGGTCAATAAAATCTTTAAAATTTAAACCGCATGAAGTCGTGAAACATGGAGGTGTACGTCGATGATATGTTGGTGAATAGTACACATGAAAATTAACAGATCAACGACCTTAGTGAAACATTCGTAATCTTGAGGCACTTCAGGATGAGGCTAAATCTTCACAAATGCACCTTTGGAATAACCTCTGAAAAGTTCTTGGGCTTATATGGTTATATAGCGAGGGATTTGAGCCAATCCATATAAAATCAGAGTACACTTGAAGATGAAACCTTCTCAGATTGTACGGGACGTACAAAAGCATACTGGGAGGCTTGCGACTCTTAGTCGTTTTTCATCGAGGTCCGTGGAGCAGTGTTTGCCATTTTTCAAAATCCTAAGGAACGTGATCACTCTATTTTCTACTAGCTAAACCAAAATTTCACACTGTAGGTAATAGCTTAGTAACAATCAAGGTCGTATCCTACAGAGATTGGTGAATGATTCCTTGTCAAAGTTTACTGCAGTTGTTTTGTACCCGATATATCTAAGCTGATCGAATAAGTGATTGGTTGGTGGTTATCTAACTTACTAAGTATCTAGGCCCTATAATAATAACAAGAAAATAACTATTAACTAATTATCAATTTAAATAAGCTATTAATGATTAAACAAAGATTACTAATATTAAAGGGCTATCTTAGGATATAGATTTCATAATTAACTACCATGTAATCATAGACAATTGCACATGTAAACATACATTAATAACTATAATTAATATATCTATTTATTATGGGGCTTCTCGAGTATGCATTCTTAAACCTCCTTCCGAAGTGTCTAAGATGTGGATTATTGCCAGCATACAATCGACAATTGAATTTTCAATAACTCCTAAAAGTGCGTAGAAACCCATAACATACCCTCACCTTCTGGTCCTATTTCGGTATATATTATGACATGTGTTGCTTGTCCACCAATAACCTAACCTTCCGGTTCTATTTTAGGAATATGATTATAGAGAGCTAGGCTTAGGTGATCAGTCTATCCTAACAACAATCATATCTCAACATATAGAATAACAACCAGAACATATAATTATAAAATGCATATAACAATTCACATTCGTAACTAAGACCTACTTTCTAGCCCCTAATATATTAAACTATTATTCCATAATAAATTTAATAAAAATAATATTCAGAAAGTAAAACAATGTTCATAGAACAATAAATTAAATACTAAACTGAAACGATGGTGGCGTGCTCTTCCCGGATGACCCGCTGCTACTCCTCCCTCGCTCGTGGCTTCCCTATGGACTCCTTCCCTCTTGTATAGGGGATAAACTGAGTCCCTTGATGTGTTAGAGCCTTTGAGTATTTATAGGAGTGCATAACTAGGATAAAAATGAGAGAAAATCTGATGTGGGATAAGAAAATCCAAAAACACGTGTCTATTGACTTGTGGGCCAAGTAATGTGCCGAAACTGCACTGCTAGTCCCACTTTAAAGCCATATTTGGAGGTCTTCAACTTTGACTATTTCTAGAAAAGTTCTAGATCTTTGAATTAGCTTTCCAATGCCACTGGCTTCACCTCGATTGGACAAAACTAGAGATATGATTTAAATACCGGAGGTGGCTCATATTGGCAACATTTCACACGACCGAATTGGTTACCCATTCGGTTGAGCAAACACTCTTAAATTAAAATCACTTTCCTCAAAAGACACAGGATGCACAACTAAGCCACATGGCTCTATTTGTCGAGCATATGCTCGCCGTTTCAAGCAATTTCTCGAAGAGAGCAGGATGCACAACTAAGCCAAATAAGGCTATTTGGTTGAGCATATGTTGCTTGAATTCCTTCTCTTTTTAACTAATCTTATGGGCTTCTCCACTCCATCTTGGGTCTATCCAAAGGCTATTTTGGGCCTAATTCTTCACTTCCTTCCTTCTACGCGTTCTTTAATCAATTTAGACTGGCGATTTCACCAATTACTCAAAAAACGCGCACTGAAAACACCACAAAACCACTAAACAAGTGAATTCTACTAAACATATGAAAACGTGGTTAGGAAGTACTAATCACGCAATAATACACCATTTTAGAACAAGTGCCTAAAAATTACGTAAAATATTGAGTGATCATTAATCCCCAAACTTAATTGTTGTGGGTCCCGAATAACAAAACAATAGAAAGAAATAGAACATAACACAACTTTTATTATGAACCATTAGCGACATTATTGCTTCAGGTTCGATTTTTTCGAAAGACATGCAACGTGACAATATGGATATATGACGACAGACACACTTCAACAACTCTTAGAACTTAGTCCCTTGAGATAGTGATCATCACGGGTTATGTGTATCGCTCTTCGCTCAAGTGTATACGATAGGATGTGTTTACTCTCGACTTGTATCACGCATACGACCCTCGTACCATATGCTTGTATATCGCCTTAGCCCCTCATCGCACTTATATGCATGTAAGCTTGGAATTAAATAGTACTTTATTTGTTTGTTGTAATATAGGCTCTTTGGTAAAGGTAAGATAAACTTTTTGAAATAGTGACTTTTGACTTGGACTATAGCTACTCTTAACTAGCCCTCATCATTTTTTTTTTCACACTTCCACACTTTTTAAATCTCGATAAAGCTAAAAGACCTTACAAGTTTTTCAATAATGTATATGAAAATGTTAGACTCTCTTGATTGCCTCAAATTTTCTTCTTTTTATATTTTATTTTTTTATAACATAAGTAAAAACTTTTTTCAATAACGTATGCAAAATATTTTTTTTAGGCAACTAAAATTGTCTAGCTATTTTAAACTTTTAAATATTTAAGCACATTAAAAGTTCTCGTTACAATAACAACTCTCATTTTATACCACTCACTCTTTTACTCGTTCATTTCTCATCCTCCCCCCTCACTCAAAATAGTCCAAGTAATAGGAAAAAAGCTAAATAAGTTATGAGCTTGTAATGTGGATATCAAGAATATGTTAGGCTCAACGTGGTTGACTAGGGATAAATTATTTTTTTGGTAGGGAAGATTTTGGCTAAAGTAGGCTAGAATAATCAAACATGGCCTAAGGTCATTATCCAAGCTAGTCATACACAAGAAATTTCAGAATAGAACCAAGTCAATATCTAGAGACACAACATGACATTACCAACAAAGCACACAAGAAAAAACAGTTTATTACTCCAAAAATGGGAGTCTCAGTTAAGGCTCAAACTCTCACTGGCTGTTTGATCATAATTCTAGACATATTTAGTTTTGTCTCGCTATGCTTATCAATCTCTTACCATGTGTATTTTTTTAATTTTAAAGCAGAAAATCAATTCATCATAAGCTTGTCACTAATATCTTTTTATTATGCTGGTGGAGTTACTAGCCCCACGCTTACTATGACTCTTTATCCTAATAAAGAAATAAACGTGCAAATAATATAATAAATCCTAAATATGCAACTGGATATGACAATGCATAAAATTTAGAAAGTAACTACTAAAACTTATCCTAATTAAATATTATATATGACCAAGATAACAAATAATTAAAATTTTATCTAAATTCTAAATTATCTACTGCCGGTCAAATAAACAGTGGAGATACGCGAAAAATAAAGCCACATGTTTACTACTCCATCTCCCTCTCCTAAACTTGTTTTGTGAATAAGTTTGTTAAGACAAGTAGTACACTGTGGTCAGACTTAAAAACAACAAATTCAAGATCCCATATATATTCACAACCAATCAATATTAAGCAATACGAAGCAACATGTATATATGGGTTAAAATATGAGAATTTGAACTTACGACTCTAGCACCTAGGGTCTTCAACTATCAATTTCATCCTTATTGTAGTGTACACATATAAAATTAATAGTTTATAGGTATTCTTCAAGAAATTCTAATCACAAACATA
The DNA here is from genome assembly GCA_958295605.1 of Ajuga chamaepitys. Taxonomy (NCBI): domain Eukaryota; kingdom Viridiplantae; phylum Streptophyta; class Magnoliopsida; order Lamiales; family Lamiaceae; genus Ajuga; species Ajuga chamaepitys. Next base: position 20,384,603 of record OY282498.1, on the reverse strand, counting down.
GGATACATCAACATATATAAGCACTACAAGTGCCATCAACTAGCAATAAACGAAAATCCTATGCTATACATGCCACAATACTCAAATCAACTACACATGCAATCAACTATAACAAATAGAATTATTAAAATCAAGATTAAGAGTAAAAAACTTATCGTTCGCGATAAACTACATAGGTCGATTCTAGCGACAGGTAAAATTTTAACCACATTCAAAATTTTCAAATTGATTAAATTACTCTAAATCTAATGGGTTGTTTAATTATATAACTAATTAAAAATGACCATGGGTGATGGATGAGTAATTAAGAGTCGCGTGTGTGACCAAAGACATTATAGAAGTAACAGATGTGATCGGCAAGACCAAAGCCATATGGTGGGCATCTTCTCAATAAATCTCTGAATCCCCCCTAGGCCTCATATAATGACTCAAATTCCTGCTGCATGAAATTCATAATTTCTCTCGTAAGTTGAAGAGTCTTGACCGGCGGGAAGTATTTAAAGAGGAATTTCTTCACGAGCTCATCCCACTTAGTGATAGAATTCTACATCAATGAATAATAGCATAAGTTTGCCTAATGCCATGTAGAGAAAGGAAAAATATGTAGACGTATAATATCATTTGAGATCCCATTTATCTTGAGAGTGTCACATATTTTAAAAAATTGCACTAGGTGCACATACAAATCTTCTTCGGCACTTTCCCAAGCTGATTTTGTTGGAATATAGATATCAAATCCGATTTTAGCTCAAAATTAGTAGCGAAAATGGGCTGCCTAACAACTCCTCCATAACCAAAGTGATTTCGAATCGTCCTTTATTCCATACCAGCTGAGAGATAAGCTGGTGGAAAATTACTATCGCCTGCTGCATTCCTGTTAGTTTGTTGATTGTCTACCATCTGTCACTAAAAGAAACTAATCAAAAGCAACTGATAGCCAAATAAATAACAAAAGCGATTTTTTAAACAATATAATATAGTAATTATAATAATAATATATAAATGAATATATATATATATATATTTTAATAATAATATAATATAATATTAATAAAAAAATTTATATATATATAAAGGAATAAAAAGAAAAATTATGATATACATACACAAAAATGTGAATGTCTTGACGTGACTAATTCAAATCTCGCATTCCTATACCAAGTTGACATGATTTTATTATAACTTTTTTTAATTTTAATTTTCTTTATAAAATCAGAACTAACAAGAAATAAGTTAAATTAAAAACAAATAAACAATAAAAGTAAATGCCTAGATTACATCTAATCTAGCACCATAATATCTAACTAGTGCTTATACACCAATCCTCGGCAATGATGCTAAAAACTTGATCGCTTTATTTTATACTTGCCAAACCACAAATGCATGGTGTAATTAAGAACTTAGTGGCAATCAAGATCGTATCCCACAAAGATTGGTGAAGGATTCCTATTCAAAGTACTACAGTTGTTTTGGTCATGATAAATCTATGTTGATCGACTGAGTGGTTGATTGGTGGTTAACCTACTTACTAATGATAATAACAAGAGAATAACTATCAACTAATTGTCAACTTAAATAAACTATTAATGATAAACGAAGATTACTAATATTAAAGGGCTAACTTAGGATATAGATTTTAGAATTAATTATCGTGCAAGCATAGAAAATCACACATGCAAACATATATGAATAACTAAAATTAATATGCCTATTTGTTATGGGGCTTTACGAGTATGTAATCTTAATCTCCTTCTAAAGTATCTTAAGGTGTGGATTATAGCCAACATACAACCATCATTTGAATTGTCTATAACTCCTAAAAGTGTCTTGGAAATGCCCCTATAATATACCCACACCTTCTGGACATATTTTGGTAAATATTATGTCACGTGTAGCCTGTTTTAGGTTTTTGATTATAGAGTGCTAGGCTTAGGTGATCAGTCTATCCTAACAACAATCATATCTCAACACATAGAATAACAACCGAAATATATGATTATAACATGCATGTAATAATTCCCATTCATAATTAAAACCTACTTTCTAACCGCAAGATATATAAAACTAAAATTCCATAATATAATTAATAAAAAAATAATATTCAAAAAGTAAAACAATATTCATGGAAAAATAAACTAAATACTAAACCGGAACGTTGGCGGCGTGCTCCTCGCGCATGCCCCGTTGCTACTCCTTCCTCTCTCCCGGCTCCCTTATAGTCTCCCTCCCTCTTGTATAGCATATATATTGATAAAACTAAGTCCCTTGATGTGTTAGAGCCTTTGGGTATTTATAGAAGTGCATAAATAGGATAAAATGGGAGAAATTTGATGTGGGATGAGAAAATCCCCAAAAAGCGTCTATTGATCTGTGGGCCAAGTAATAGGTTGAAACTGCATAACTTGTCCAACTTGCAAGCCATACTTGGAGGTGTTTTGGTCGGAATTTGAATTTGGCTATTTCCAGAAATGTTGTAGCTCTTTGAATTAGCATTCTAATGCCACTAGCTTCATCTTGATTGGATATATAGAACTCGAGATATGATTTAAATACCGAAGGTGGATCATGTCGGCAACATTTTACACGATCGAATTTGGTAACCCATTCGGTCGAGCAAACGCTCTTCAATTACAATCACTTTTTTAAAAAGATGTAGGGTGCAAAACTGAAACTAAATAAGGTTATTCGGTCGAGCATATACTGCTTGAATTTCTTGTCTTTTTAACTCATCTTATGGGCGTCTCCACTCCATTTTGGGCCTATCCAAAGGCTATTTGGGCCCAAATCCTTCAGTTCCTTTCTTCCAGGCCTTCTTTTATCCGTTTGGACTTATGATTTCACCATTAACTAAAAAAATGCATTTTTTTGGTACTAAAAATACTACAAAACCACTAAACAAGTGAAATTCACCAAACATATGAAAAATGTAGGTTATGAAGTACTAATTTACACAATAATATACTATTTTATTATGAATCTGTGCTTAAAGATCATGTAAACTATGAAGTGATCAAAATACGAAGAATTCTTCGCGGACAGAGGATTGCCAGAAAGCCTTTGAGGATCTTAAGTCTTACCTGGGTTCTTCACCACTCTTGACAAAACCTCGGCCTGGAGAGGTGCTCTACCTCTTCCTTGGAGTTTCGAATACATCAGTGAGCCTGATGTTGGTCATAGAAGAGGACGTAGTTCAACGACCAATCTATTATGTAAGTCGAGTCCTTCGAGTCGCTGTGATATGCTACTCTATGGTAGAATAATTTCCTTTCACAATAGTAGTCACAACTCGTAAGTTGAGACCTTATTTCCAGACACACACTATATTGTACTCACTGGCCAACCTTTAAAGCAAATACTACAGAAGCCAGAGATATCGGAAAGGTTTGCAAAGTGGTCTATAGAGCTTAGTGAATTTGATATTCACTATCAACCTCGGCCAACCATAAAGGCTTAGGTTTTAGCTGATTTTCTAGTTGAGTGCACAACTGAGGATGAAGCCCAAGCTCCCATAGAAGAGGTTGTATTAGAAGCAAATACACTGAAGAAAAATCATTTATGGACCTTGTATGTCAATGGTTCCTCCAACCTTGGCAGAAGTGGTACTGGTCTGACATTGACAATTCCTGAGGGAAATACCCTTGAATATGCATTGATGTTCGGCATCAAGACATCAAACAATGTGGTTCAATACAAAGCTCTTCTCACAGTACAGAGGATTGCGATAGAGGTCAGTGCTAAGAAGGATTACCTGAAGGATGGGATGTTGCCTCAAAATAAACTAGAAGCGAGAAGAATTGTGTGTCGGTCTATCCGATACTCATTGGTAAGTGATAATTTGTGCAAACGTTCTTACACATTGCCTTACCTTAGTGTATTAGCCCGAGTGAAGCTAATTATGCTCTAAGAGAGGTCCACGAAAGGGTATGTGGTAATCACTTGGGGGCAGAGCCCTAGCACAAAAGGTCTTATACCGTGGATACTATTGGCCAACAATGAGAGTAGATGTTATAAGCTTAGTCAGGTATTGTGAGAAGTGTTGGATGCATGCTAACATTCTTCACTCACCAGTGGTCCCAATGTCTTAAAATCTCTACAAAATGGCCATTTTCCATATGAGGGATGGGTATCCTTGGACCGGTTTCTCTGGCCACTGGACAAAGGAAGTTCTTGATTGTTGCTATTGAGTATTTGACAAAGTGGGTCGAGGCCAAACCTTTGGCCAGCACGATAGAGAAGCAAGTTGGAAGCTTTTTCTGGAAGTCTATTGTGTGGTGCTTTGGAGTTCGAAAGGTTCTTGTCATAAACAACGAAAAGCAGTTTGATAACATGCACTTTAGGGAGTTATGCTCAGGCTCAACATTGACTTTAGGACGGCCACTGTCACTTACTCGCGGTCCAATGGTCAAGTTGAGGTCAACAACAAAACAATCCTGCAGGCTCTGAAAATAATACTGAGGACTGCAACAATCTTGTGGGCTTAACGAACAATACTGAGGACTGCAACAAATGAGATATCTTTCATCACAACCTTTGGTTTAGAAGTAGTCATTCATGTGGAGGTTGGAATCCCAAGCCCGCGGGTTGAAAAATTTAACATAAAAAAGAATGACGAAGGGCTCCATGCAAATTTTAACCTCATCGATGAAAAAAGAGAAAAGGCGCGAAGATGCTGCTTGTTAGAAAATTTATGTATAATTTTGATGATGACAAAATCATACTGTAAAGTAGGAACTAGTACTAGAGCTGGCAAAACTGGCCCGACCCGATGGGCCGGCCCGTTTAGCCCGAAATATAGAGCGGGCTGGGCCGGAATATTAGAGGCCCGAAAAAATTCGAGCTTTTTTGGCCCGGCCTGGCCCGGCCCGAACGGGTTTTTTTTTTTTTTTTTTGGCGGGCCAAGCCTGGCCCGGCCCGAAGGCCCGCGGGCCGGCCCAATGGAATTTAATATTTCCCCCTCACTAATCGAATAAGAAAAATTTAAGAATTAGGTAATATATTGTGTACTATTTGAGACATGTTTTTCTTTTTTCTTTTTCTAGTAGAGCATAAATGTATCTATTTACCGAGAAATTAAAATATTTGACTAATTTAATACTCTATTTCTTCAGTTTTATTAGCCGAAGATGGAAAATGAATTGGATCCAAGCATGCTCATTAATTATTATGTGTCGAAAAATGAAAAATTGACTAACATGTAGTATAGTACGTACACAAAAATTAAATAACTTGTGACGTGTAGTATATAACTATATATCATCATCCATTCCTTTTTTTTTATTATTATTATTATTATTATTATTATTATTATTATTATTATTATTATTATTATTATTATTATTATTATTATTATTATTATTATTATTATTGTTATATCTGGGGTTTGAGACATGCCTATAGATTAATAAATATCATTCCATATTGCAACGAATAGTAATATATTATCTTCCAATCAAGTTTTTTCTTAAGAGAATTAAACTGAAGTTCGCATCAATATATAATTCTACTTCATGGTTAAAGTAATAAAAAAGAAAAGAAAAAAACTCATTGGTGGGCTTTTTTGGCCCGATAGCCCGATGGCCCGAGGTCCTCCAGGCCGGGCCTAGCATTTCTAGGCCCGAAATAAATCGGGTCCGGCCGGACCGCCCGAATTGCCACCTCTAACTAGTACCCCCAAATACTCTGTAATATTCATAATAGATAGGGTCAGTTCTACTTAGACAGAAGTTACAACACGAGATACAAAAAGGTCATCAAGAAGTCCACTATAGGAAGTAAGAATCAAAGGCTATAAAGAGCATATAACATGCAACTTACGGTTTTGTAGCGTACAACATCATCCGTTGTAAGGAAAATTCACTACTTCATAAGTCAGCATCAAGGACACACATCAATCATGTCAGTAGAGGGAAAATCAAGTCAAAGTCAGAAGTCTGTAGATTAAAAATATAGCCAGTGGATACAAGAATTAATTCTTGTACTGATTAAAATATCGCGTGATGACATATGTCCTGACAAAAGCAAAAATGACTCTACCAACGCTAACATGAAGCCACACCAATTCTGACTTGCTTTCAGCAAAATGATAACAATAGCTAGAAGTTGTACAAAGAGCATAAAATGCTCATTCTCTCTTGAACAAAAAGGAATTTAACTGCTACAAATAGAAGGAGATGAAGGATGACCAAAGACTACTGAAACTACCGACTTACTAAAGTACTGAAATCACTAAATCTATCTTTATCACCTTTGAGCTATCAAACTTTAAGCTTCTAAGCACTTATCACTTTTAAGCATTCAGAGAAAATATGAGTTTAGTAAAGAGAGCAAAAGCAGCAATGCAACAACAATCAACTACTACTCAAGCGAAGATTCTCAAAGCTGCAAAAACTATCTCAAGTCAAATCCAATTAGATCTCAGAAAGTTTGTCTCGGTCATAACCCTTCTCATCAAGAAAGCTTGCCCACACTCAACCGATATTCGAGTTTAGAGGTAGCTTCTAGTTGTTGAAGATAACCTTTCCCTAAACCTTCTCTAACGCGTGACTTTTATTGGGAAGTCTTTTATTGAATCAGAGATTCGAATTAGACTGGATTAGTTCTAAGGAACGTGTATAGTAGATGAGTAGCCTTCTGAGGATAGGACTACTGTAAGGTGCTAAGTTGGACTTGGACATCAGTGTAGCTAAGACTGTACTGTGTGAACAACTTAGTGAATTTTTCCTGTGTGAGGGATGACTGGACGTAGAAGGATTATCACACCTTCGAACCACTATAAATTGTGTATTGTTAGAAAATTTATGTATAGTTTTTATGATGATAAAACCATGTTGTAAGGTAGGAACTAGTGTTGGTCCTAAGTGGTAGAGTTTAAAGTGAGGTGAAAAAATCTCTACCTCTATTTTTCTTTTCAAATACATTGAGTAGTAGAATGCTGCTTACTGTAAGAAACTGCTTCTTACGGCATGGCTGATACAATAAGCAACCTTAAGACAGTAGGCACAAAGAAGTCTGGACTTAAGCTGCCTACAATAAGCATTGCTCAAGTAGAGTTTTATGCAGCGGAATTATGCAAACCCGTTTTCTTAAAAATCAATGCATTACGTAAGTAGTATGCCAACAACAATAATTAAAAGTAATAAGAAAATAGACAATAAGATTATAGTGGTTCGAAGATGGGTGGATTAATCATTCTACGTCCACTTTTCCATCACATAAGAAAAGTTTACTAAGCTATGCCCACAGTCCACTCCATCACATAGGAAAAGTTTTCTAAGTCCTCCTTACAGTAGTTTTTGCCCATCCTTAGAAGGCTACTCCTCTACTATACACACGTTCCTCAGAACACCTAGTCTACTTTGAATCCCTGATTCAAACGAAGACTCCTCGTTAAAAACCCGCTCATTAGATTGGTTTAATAAAAGTTTTTCTTCAACTTCTGGTAGCTGACACTAAGCTTGAATATCAGTTGAGATGTGGGCAAGCTTTCTTGGTGAGAAGGACTAGGACCAGCTTGAGAGCTAGCTTGACTTGAGAATCTTGCAGCAGCTTGAATCTTCACTTGATGACTGCTTTGTTGTGTGCTTTGTATTTGCTCTTGTGTACTCGTCACAACCACTTGTAAGATTGTCAGAGTGATGCACGGTTTGGAGCTTTGAATTTGAAAGCTCGAGTGCTTGATGCGAAGTAATATGTTCAAATAAATCGGTAATCTTTTCTCGTCCTCCATCTCCTTCCTTTTATAGCTGTTAGGATTTTTTCTCATTGAAGAGTGAGAGAAATATTCTCGACGACATTTAATGCTCTTCGTACGTATTTAGAGCAGTTTCTCCTTTCTGGAGAGATTAGAGCAGAGTAAACGACTTGATGTCAGTGTTTGTAGTGTTGCTTTTGCTTTTCGTCAGGTTACATTCCCCACATTATTGGATAGTCAGTACAAGATTTGAATCTTGTCTCGACTGGCTATATTTTTTAATATCAAAACCTTGACTTTGACTTGTTCACTGCTGACATAGCTGTCGCTTTCTTGCTGGTTGGTTCTTCCTTGCTGCAAGCAATGATGTATGCTACAAAAGCATAAGCGACCTTACTACATGCTCACTACAGTCTATGGTTCCTTACTGCTTACTTGGACTCCTTGCTGATTGTAACTTTGATGTCTTTGTTGTATGCTTGTTGTGACTTTTGCCTAATTATAACTAGCCATATCTATCAAAAGGATTACAAAAATTATAGGGGCACTTGTTCCTACTTTACATTTCAGTTTTTTTTATCATCAAACTAAACAAAAATTTCCTAACAACTAGTACCCCCACATACTTTGTAATCTTTTTAATAGATAGGGCTAGTTCTACTAAGGCATAGGTCACAACAATCACACAACAAATCACTAAGAATGCATGTAGCAAGGATTCCACAACAAGAGTATGGAATAGATGATGTAGAGAGCATGCATCAAGGAGCTTATGCTTTCGTAGCATACAACAATGCCTGCTATAAGAAAGATCTAACAAATTGTTATGTCAGGATCTTGTAGCAAGCAACACCAACATGCCAATAGTGGATGAGTCTAGTCCAAGTCAAAGATTCAAAGATTAAAAAAGTATCCAATGGACATAAGAAGCATTTCTTGTACTGACTACTCAATTACATGAAGACACGTGTTTCGGAAAAAGAAATACACTACATCACTAACATCAAGCTTTACCGCTCTGACCTACTTTCTGTAGAAGGACAACAACAACTAGAAAGTCGTACGAAGAGCATTAAATGTCAACAAGTTTCGATGTGCTATCTATTACAGTTTACAATAAGCTCATGCCAAACAAAAGCAATCTTACATCAAGAGCTCTAAGAGGTATAAAGATTTTTTACCTAGCAGTAGTTCTATTCTTTTTTCCAGTTTCCCTTCTTGTGTAGCTTGGCATACTTGTTGCCTCTTCCTCTTGCTCGATATTTTTCTTTCAGATCCTACTCCTTCTGGATTTGTCAGGATCATTCTCAGTGTACCTCCACCATTTAGCATACATTTTATATTCAAAGTTTCTGTACTCGTACTGCACATCTGGTATTAGATCTTCCATTAGCTACTATTCAACTATAGAGGAGATTTTGTAATGTTCTCACTTCGCTCCTCTAAACTCAATCTGAAATGAAGGTTTTCTCCTTGTTGTGATTTGATAAGCTCGAAGATCCTCTAAGTCCTATTGTGAGCAGCTTAGCAACCAATCTTCATACTTTGAGAGAATTAACATATTTGGAGTGGCATCCTGTCTTCTTAGGGTGGCAGGCTGCTGTGAGTAAGCAGACAGATCAGGAGGGACCATTCCTGTAGTAAGATAGATCTCATGCAAGTTAGCTTTGGATTGTTCAAGTATGCTCTTCATTCATGCTCGTGAATCCTGCATGGATTTCTCAAATTTTTGGTGTTCAAGAACTTCCACTCTCTTATTCTTTCCTTGGCCTCCTATTCATGTCTTCTTTGCTCAACGAGAAACCATTCCTGTTGTTATCTTTGCTGGCGTTTACCACGCCTTATCCTTGCCTCCTCTTCCCCCTTTTTGACATCATCAGTATTGATCCCCGTATGAGCTTCCAATAATGTTTGGATGTTGACCAATATTGACCTGACATCTTCCTACTCTTTCCGAAGCTGGGAGATTTCTTCTTGTAAGAGAAATAGTTATTTCTTATGCTCTTTCAGCTTGTCTCCTACTGATGTTGCGAGGCCTGTAACATGTCTATTAAAAAACTACTGAATTTTTGGACAAGTTTCTCCATCCATTCCCTCTGAATTCATGTTCCGTTCACGAATTGATTCTTCAGGTCCCTCATGCTCTTTGGAAGTAATGTTACTACTTCACAAATGGATCCAAGAGCTTTGATGATCCAAAAGCATTGTTGTCCATTGCCTTGCGTAGATACTGTACTGACTGCTCAGTAGCTAAAATTGTGCGCTCGAATTGTTCCATCACTTCCGACATCGCATCTGTTGTTTGTAGATTTAGGTCCACGAGAGATCGCCGAATCCCCACTGTGACCTCATTTTCCTTCTCAAGAGACTTCTCCCCTCATCTCTTTTGTATTTTCTCTACATTATAGGCTACGATAGAAAGGTATCTTATGCGCTTCTATAAGTGAAACTCCTCAAGAAATCTTGATCATTTCTCCCTCGGATTTTAGCAACTTCTAGACTGCACTCAGTTGAGGTTGTTGGGGAATGAGCATTTTGCCTTTTAATCTCTTCTACATTCTCTTGTGCTCTAGCAGCAACATTTTCATTTTCCTTATGAGATGACTGAGTTGGCACACCATCAGTACTGACCTACTCATGTTGTTGCATTCCGTTAGCTGGTTGTTGTTCCCCCTCAACTGGGCCAACAACCTATTCAGTAGGCTGAGTTGGCATCTCAAGTTCTATTGCAACATTTTCATTATCTTGAGTTGCTGCATCATTTATGATGTTTGCATCAGTACAAAAAACATATGCCTGCTCCTTAGACGAATCACCTTGTTCCTTCATTGGCTGAGCCACTGCTTCGTTTGCTAAACCTGGTTCAGTACAGGTAGCATATGATTGCTCCTTAGCCAATCTTTCTTCTGCATTTATGGCTTGAGTTGCTGCTTCATTTATTGTACTCCTTCGGTACAAGTAGCATCATCCTTCTCCTTAGTCATTACTTCTTCCATTTCTTCCTGTGCCATCAGGACTTTCATGGACTCTAGTATCTCTTCAACAATTGGCTTTACTTTCTGACTAAGAGTCTCCATGATGGTATCAGCTCCTGGATCAGTTTCCAAGTACTCGTGTTCTAGCCATAAGTCTTCCTCCTCATCAGCATTACTCTTGGAAGGAGTATGAACTGGGCTATTGATGAACGTGAAAATTATTGTTTTCATGTCCATATTTTGATGAGAATTGCGGGTATTTAACATATCTAAGTGTGATTCGTGTTTAATTGTATTTTCAGGTTAATTTTTCTTTTTGATATGATTTGATGCGCTTTTGGGTGTTTTTGAGTCATGTTTTGAAGGCTAGGAGAACCCGAGATCAAGAAGATCGATCGCACCCATTTTCTCACTCTGGCCTGTGTTTCAAGGCCTAAATTGGTCTAGGATCAGGCCCAAACTGAGGTTTGTTAAGTCATGAACAAAATCTGTGAAGAAATTGAGTCGAGAAAATGGGTGAAAAAGCTTCAAAACGATGAAAAACAAAAGAAGAAGTCAATCACATGTGTTTCCCTATTCTAGCTCACAAATGAAGGCTAAGATAATCCCAAATCAGACCCTACAAAATTTCAACTCGAAGTTCATCGAGTTTCAAACAAAAGTCGTGAAGGAGTCGGGTGAAGAAGACGAGAGGAGGGCATCCAAAACTGCGACGGAAGTAGATGCACAAAGAGAGGGGCAAGGACAAGCCGAACAGGGTTGGTATCGGAGCCTGGCGGTGGTTGCTGATCTGGAAAAAATTAAAAATCTTTTGGACTCGGCCAAATTCCCAGTATCGGGCGCTACCGTCGGCTGTCGGTCCGGTAGTCGCACGCGATTTGCCCGGTTCCATCATTTTCAGCACAATGTCTCTATTATTTGGTCGTAACTTTCTCATCTAAACTCAAATCAAGCAATTCAAGATGATATGCAGCCGAGAAATGAAGCTCTACAACTTTCATGTTCGTGCCGAGAGTTGATTTTGCGTCGATATCTCCCAGAATTTGCGAGAATACTGAGTCGAGCATCCCTGGTACTCAAAATCGAAAATCGGAGACGTCAAGCCCTTTTTAATTATGTTTTTACCTTTGTACCTAATGAGAGCATGGGCATCAGCTGTTTTTAGTGTGAGTGAGAGGAATGATCCATACATTCATTCCCTCACTCCCATTTTCATTATCTTTTGCCAGTTCGCAAAAAAATGCTACTTCTAATTATTCTCTCACTACAAAATTACCTGCCACTTCTCTCTAGAAATTAGGGTTGTTCACTAGTTCTTCAAGAATCCATTATGGTTCTTGAGTTCTTGGAGAATTTTAAGGCTTTTTAGGAGTTAGTTGGAGGAATTCGACTACAAACAAGAATTGAAGATCATCTTGCCATTTTAATACAAAGACTAAGCTTTTTCTTTCCTTCTTTCTATTTATTATCTTGCATTTATTACAACCCTCCCCTACTTCATTAGATGTTTGGTTTGTGTATTTATTGTGCTTTGATGATTGTATTTATGAGTTGTGAGTAGTAGGTTGAGGTTTTTAGGGTTCGGGAGTAACCCAATCCTACGATTCGAGTTTTAGTGATTATGTGATTATTTTAGGGAATATTTGTGATTGGAATCGATTTTATGGGTTTGTATGGGTTATATCTTAGGCGTAGCTAACCTACGTTATATCGGTTCTCCTCGCGGGACCATGGGGAATGACAAGAGATGCCAAATCATAATTATCGATCTAGATGGATGTCATAGGGCCTCGTTCCCTAGGCAATATTCACTTGGGGTGGGGATTTTAGGATTAGTTTGATTATATTCGTGATTTGTTTGCCTTTGGCCTTGTAATTCCATTATCAGTCCTTAATAATTAATTTTAGGGTGAATTAAGGTTTAATCGATTAATTTGGTGAATCCCTCTTGTTTGCCCACTTGGATTTCTTATTTGGAACATGACCTTCCATCACAACCCTTAATTAAATTCGGTAATCACTAGAAGTGAATCTCAGGTTTAAGTTGAAACCATACCTTAGAAACCCATTGTAATAGAGAGTAACTTCTTTTAATTGTTTAATTGTTAGTTTTATGCTTGCATAGTGATTAGAAAACTTTCAAACTTCCATCGCGCCTAATTTAATATTGCGAGAAACCTTTGGTGTGCTCCACGGGATATCCTCCTTGTGGTTCGACTTACACTACCTCTATTTTAATCCGTATGCTTGTAGACTAAGTAAACCTTTCCTAAATTGATAGTTTTTTAGGGGTTTCTGAGACAAGTTCAACTATCCTCATAATCCAGAAGCTATTCAGGTTCAGATTGTTCAACTGACTGAGGATTTGGAGTTTCTTCAGTGTTGGTTACTCCATCAGTAGTTTGAGCTGGATCAACAAGAGTAGTAGTTGAAACTTCAACATGGTTATTGCACTGCTCCGCTTCCGCTTTTGTTGCTTGCTGCACTGGTGAAGTAGCCTCTCCATCTCCTGCTACTTCTTGGACCCACCTTGTGCACTTCCTGGAGCCTGTACACTTGGTGTATGAGAGATGGTCACTACCTTATCTATTGCAATCTCTCCTACAGTAGATTTATCGTCATTTTGTGAAGTGCTTAGAACCTTGTCTACTACTACTACCACTTCATTAATAGTAGATTCATTAGCTTTTGCAGCATCTGCCTCAGCTAATGGTTCCTCGTCTGTAGTAGCTGTACAGGCACTTTGAGAGGTTGTTGTTGCCTTGTCTACTGCGTCCTCCCTTACAGTAGATTCATCAGCATCCGGCCTAGTTCTAGATCTAGCAGATTGTGGAATTTAGTCTTCCTTAGAACTTTCTACAACAGTTGTATAGCACCCCAACCCCGCAAGCAGGTGAAGGGTTTCCACTTAAACATGTTTATACTTTTAAATATCAGTAGAAGAAATAAAAATACGAGTTATAAATTTTCCCAATAACTAATTTATTCTTTTCATAAAACTAACTCGTAAAAACCACATCTTTGAGTCAAAATCCCTATTATATTTTTAAAATATCATAAGTAATAGAAACTTCTAATTTGAAAGCATTTAAAAGATACAACATTCATAACTTTGGCATAATTAAGGTAATTTCAATACTATTTTCTACTTTAATACTCAAAGTTTGAAACCACCTTTAAAGATACTTGCAACATTAACTCAATCATTGTAAAAAAAAATATATAATCTATGAATATGATGCTTAAACTTAAATACATTTACTTTTTACTAAACTTGAAATACATTTACTTAGCTTTCTTTATTTCTTATTGGGAACTTGCCCGTGCCAGATAGATCCCCAGGCCATCCATTGACCCTGGAAATGTTTAAGCATATTAACATGAGTTATGCGAACCCAGTAGATAACACTCATTTACTATTCTATAAGACTGTATACTGACATGCAAGCATTATAGTATCCAACCCGTCGGCCAGCCAACTGCTGCCCGAAGATCTACGACCCGAAGGTAACGAAATGACACTGATGCCAAGTAGGTGACTCGAAGGTCCTATATAACGGAATGACACTAGGCTAATCCGGTGAACCCGAAGGTCCTGTATAACGAAATGACCATGAGGCCAAGTCGGGTGACTCGAAGGTCCTATATAATGGAATGGTCCTGAGACCAAGCCGACATACATAAGAATATACACGAAGAAAGATCCTAAATAAAAGTTCCCCACGTTTGATATATGCTTTCTTTGACTGATGTAGACGTTCTTGATTGAATTGCTCTGAAGAAGCTCTAAGGTTATCCGATCCAACTCGTGCTGCACTCGCCGATTTGAGACCTTTAGTCATCTAGCTTCCTTTATTATTCTTTTGTTTGTCATATTAACTTATTATAGTTATCATAATATTAGCTTGTATATATAACTAGTGCACATGTATATTTACATTCACACATTTAGAGCACATTAACATAGTAGCATGTAACATATAACACGTTATAAATGTAAATAATAATAACACCCATTTAATCCTCTATAAACAATCAAGCCAATAAGTAGCAGCTTTTTCATTTTATACAATCCCCAGAGGCCCCTAATGATCATACACATAATTAGAGGAAATAAAATCAAATATGCTCTCCTAATGTTTACGTGTTTCCACCCATGCGAACACAAAACACCAATCATTCAAATTTCTTTGAAGTATCAAGGAAAGATCATCATAAGATCTCAATGTAAAAGGAGAACTGATAACACGTTACTTATGCATGTATTTAGGTCGATTTAGGATCATATTTTACATCATTTACATGCATATTTGACTGGCATTTATTGATATTAATAATATTTGGGTCATTTGACGTGTTTCGACTTGTTTTGAAGTTAATTAGGTATTTTTATTCCATTTGGATGAAGTTCGAAGAAGAAACAAGTCAAATAGAGTGAAAATCGGCCCAAAAGAGTGAAAACCGTCCAAGAACCGGTCCAAACCGGTCCGAACCGGCCTGAACCGGTCCAGTAGCAAAACAACGCAAGAACCGACACGGCCGCGTCAAACCTTCAACACGGCCGTGTCAAAAGTGGTGCACAAGGTTCAAAACGGCTCTGGAACAGAACACGGCCGCGTCACAATTGCAACACGGTCGTGTCAAATTGTTGCTGGAAAAGGAAGTATTGTAAAGCAACACGGCCGTGTCACTTAAGCAACACGGCCGTGTCAAAAAGGCTGCCGATAAGGGAAATCCTGTTTAATAGGGGATTTGATTTCCTAATAGGATTTTGAGCCTATCTTTTCCAAGATTCGTCCCCAACTCTATAAAAAGGACCCCAAGCTCTAGGAAAAATCAATCAATCAGAGAAGAACATCAATTACATTATTCTACCTAGAAGACATCTTGGAGGACAAAGAAGACGAAGATCATCGAGACGGAGTCATCCGGGTTTAATTATTCTTTTCTTAGTTTTAATTCTTTACAATGTTTTTATTAGAATTTTGTATTGGATTATTACTAGGCATGAGTAGCTAAGCTATTCGTGTCCTAGGGTTAGAAAGTAGGGATTTTTATGACAATGTTTTGATTTATGGTTTAATTTATTAATTCCGTTCTTTATGTGTTTTATCTCTATGTTTGTGCTTAAAACTGAATTTAGCTTGATCACCTATATTTAGTAATTTAGTTTAACAATTCTGCTTCGAGAGGAGGGAATCGTTATCAGACTCAGAACATAGAGCGCAGTTGTCTATGACTGTGTAGGCCGTGGCTTAGGATCGTTTGGGAGTTATTAGGTTTAATTGACTCGAGAGGGTAATTAGCTTAATTAATCAACGGTTTAATCGCTTTGAGAGAAGGATTAGATTATTGTCGTGCCGCCTAATAAACATTAGAATTGGTAAATTAATAGGTTAATCATATTCAACATTGAAGTAATATCCTGAAATCGAAGCCCCTAGGATACCTATTCTCCTTGATTGTTAGTTTTTGTGTTTCCTAAGTTAGAATTTATATTTAATTGAGTATTTTAATCAACCTTTTACAACTTAGTATCTAGTTAGGACATTCCTAGAGTATTGAGGTATCAAACTACCTAAAACTATTCCTTGTGGGATCGACCTTGACAATAGTACTACACCTACATGCGTACACTTGCGGAACACTAGGTTAGAAACTGACGTGTCAAGTTTTTGGCGCCGTTGCCGGGGAATAGGATTTAGCGCTTAGTTTTTATCTTGAAAAATAGGAGGAAACTAGACTAGATTTTATTTTTTCGTAATTTTAATTTTAATTGTCGTTTTTATTTTTGGGTTAATTTTTGTATTACGCGGTAGTTCTTGTTTTTGGTGTTTTCAGGCTTCGTATGCACACCAGATCAAAAGGGAAAGAAACCCTTCTCCCTTTCGATCCAGAAATTGAAGCGACAGCTCGCAGACACCGAACTAGAAGAAACTTCGCATCTGAGATGGAGAACCCACCACAGCATCCGAATCAGGATGACGCACTTAACAGAGTACTGACAGCTCTGGCACGTTTGGATGATCGAGTCACGAATATACAGCAGCAGCTACCTCCGCAAGGGCCACAGCTACAACAGCAGTACGGCCCAATTCAGATAGACCCAGCTGCAGGCGATGAAGATGACACGTCTATTAGCGACTGCTTGAAGCCCAGTCCAAATCAGCAGGCAGGAGGAGTACAACCTCCACCACTCAATGCCAACAATTTCGAGCTGAAGCCTGCACTAATCAACATAGTGCAGCAAAACCAGTATGGGGGAAATGCTTTGGAGGATCCGAATGCGCATCTGATCAAGTTTCGCAGACTGGCCGACACAATCAAGATCAATCATGTGCCGCACGAGCAGGTCAAGATGAGACTGTTCCCTTTCTCACTGAAGGACAGAGCACTACAGTGGTTCAATTCGCTGGAAGATATCAGAGATTGGGAAGACTTAAGTACTTCTTTTCTGTTGAAGTACTTTCCACCAAGCAAGATGCTCGACCTGCAGAACCAGATCAACCAGTTCAAGCAATTGGACCAGGAGCCATTCGGAGAGGCTTGGGAGCGATTCCGGGATCTTATCCGGAGTTGCCCTCAACATGGGTTCACCAAGAAGCAGCAAGTATGCAGGTTCTACAATGGTCTACTTGCTCCGACTAGAAACCAAATGGATGCAGCTGCGGGTGGAAGTTTGATGGAGAAGTCAGTAAGGATGGCATTCTCAATCTTGGACGCGATGGCCAGAACGAGCTACCAATGGTCGAATGAGAGAAACATGCCAAAGAGGATAGCCAGTGTCCAAAAAGTCGAGCCCGTCAATAATGAGCCAATTGAAAAGCTCACAGCACAAGTAACAGCATTGACGAGCCAGGTGAATTTGCTAACTAATCTGACGTTAGCACAACAGCCAGGGGGTCCGGAAGAAGTTGAAGAAGTAAAATTTGTGAATCAACGAAACTTCAACAATTTCCAGAACAATCAGCCTCGGTACAATCAGTACCCTCAGAATCCGAGTCATCAGAACTTTTCATATGGGAACGCGCAAAATACACTTAATCCGCCACCCGGATTTGCTGTTACAAATGGCATGATCCATGACGGTAAGAAGCCATCACAAGAAGAGATTGCGCAGTCACAATTTGAAAAGTATGATGAAAAGTTAGCTCAATTGGAGAAGAAAGTAGAAGGAAAATTTATTGAGCTAAACAAGCATATAACTGGGCAAGGGGCAGACATCAAGAGGCTCGAGAACACATTGGTGCAGACTCAAGCTAGCATTGGAGAATTGTCATCAAACATGAGCCAACTGATAAAGATAATAGGAGCTCAACACAAGCAAGGCCAATATCCGAGTGATACAGTGGTTAATCCAAAGGAGCACTGCAATATTGTGAAGCTAGAGGAGCAGGAGGAAAGCATGAAGGACCATGGAGCGAAGGAATCAAGCGAGGAAGTAAAAAACATCGAGAAGGAGGAGGTCAATACAATCATTGATAAGAAAAGTTCATCTCCTATTTTTGATGAGTCTTTTGACTTTTGTTTTAAAAATTCGTTCTTTGCTAACCTTGACCCTTTAGAGCAATCTAGAGCTGTTGTTTTGAAACAGGAACCACTAAAGGAGAGAATCCAAGATAAAGAGGAAACAAAGAAGTGGAAGGATGGAAAATAGACGACGGAGAAGAAACCGAGCAGGCCCAAAAAGAACGCAACCACAAGCATGAAACCAAGAAGAGCAACAAAAGCGAAAGATCCAGGGAGTTTTACTATTTCTTGCTCAATTGGTAGTCATAAGTTTCATAATGTCATGTGTGATTTAGGGTCTAGCATAAATTTGATGTCTCTTAAGCAGTATAGACAATTAGGATTAAGGGAAATTAAAAGGTCCTTCACTACTATCAAATTGGCGGATGGATCTTCACTAACGCCGTTGGGAGTAGCAGAGGATGTAGTGGTAAAAGTGTTAAATTTTGAATTCCCTAGTGATTTTTTAGTTGTCGACATGAAAGGGAATGATGAATTTCCTTTTATCTTAGGAAGACCCTTCTTGGCGACTAGCCAAGCACTAATAGATGTACCTAAAGGGGAGTTGATTTTTCGTGTTCAAAACGAAACAATCACACTCAAAATACATAAGTCGGGTCTAAGGGGTAGGCACAATTGTAGCATTGTTTACACTACCCAAGCTGCTGTAGAAAATCCTCATGTCCCAAATAGCTCTTTAATTGGTCAGAAAACATCCAACTCGGGGTGGCTAGAAAATGGTTGATAGGAAAAGGACGTCCGGCTGATGACGTAAAACAAAGCGCTTGTCGGGAGGCAACCCGATGTTTATCGTTTTATTTTTAGTATTTCGTTAATTTTATGTTTTTACGTTGTATTTTAGTGTTTTATGCTTTTAGGAATCAACATGGACAAGTGTGCAAGAAACGGGGGTCGAAAAGACGAAAAATTGCATGAAGATGGAAATCAGAGTAACACGGCCGTGTCAATTTTCAACACGGCCGTGTCAAAACTGGCGTCAAATGTGTGGGATATTCTGGAAAGCAACACGGCCGTGTCACCAGATCAACACGGCCGCGTCAAATCACGCCTAGAAACCAATTTTTGGTTCAACAACAACACGGCCGCGTCAGCCTAATAACACGGCCGTGTCAAAATCCCTTTTCAACCACGTATCCACACTGGAATGCAACACGGCCGTGTCACACAAACGACACAGCCGTGTCAAAATCGGCCCAGAAACATCAATTTTGGCTAAAATGTGACACGGCCGTGTCAAACCTTCAACACGGCCGCGTCATTACCTCAGCAGAAAAAGATGCAAAAATTCAGAGCGTGATGCGAAGACGGCCGAACCAAGATTCAGTAGGAGCAAAATGGCACGATTTCGGAGCTCGTAGGGGTTTCAAAACGCCGCCGTCATAACAACGATTTGTAAGTTAGCACCAAGGCGTACCACGTTTTTCCTCCAAACATTGGCTTTCAGCCAAGTTTGGGGGAGGGGGTAGACTGTGGGACGTCTTGGCAGCTATATTTCTAGTTTTGATTTACTTTTAGTTGATCGTTCGAGTTTCTTGCTGTTGATTGTGGGTCCGTGTGCCCATTGTGCTGATTTTTATTGTTTCAATTGGTGTTATCGGGTCTGTGAGCCCAGTTTTCTGATTTATTGGTGTTGTTGGGTCTGTGAGCCCAAGTTTGACTGCATATCGTTTCCATGTTGAGTTTTAGGAGTTTTTGCCATGTTGAGTTTTAGGAGTTTTTGTTTTTAGTTTTTAGAGTCAGAAAGAATGAGAAAAACCCGGGAATAGGTAACAAGTGAAAAGAAAAATAAAAAAGAGAACAATAGGGAAAGATGGATGATGAATAGTTAATGATGAGATGATTTTAAGAAGTAGATGAAAAAATGGCACATAATAGAGCATGAGAGGTGTTTTGAGACGAAATTGAGCTTGAACTTAGAATACTCAATCAAAATTAACCTTGTGAGAATTTGAGCCTAATTATACTCCAATTTTTGGAGTAATATACTTTCTTTCGGTGTGAATTTGATTGAATACATGTACTAGTCTCTAGAACTTGCCTTGAGTCTTTACTAAGAATGTGTCAAGTATGTGTTGTGATTTAGGAAATGATCTTAGGCAACTTTTTGTTTAAGCCTATTTGTTCGAACCATGAAAATTGCCTTTGAACCATAATGGAAAAAATTGTCCCTAGTTAGCCCACTTGAGCCTTATAGCTTTATTTATTCATAACCTAACAATATCAGCCAAAACCTTTTGATTTAACTCTTTTGGCCTTAATTGGATTAATCAAGTTAGAGGGAGGAGAATTGGAAGGAATTTTAGGTGAACAATTTGTGGGAAGGAATGAGAAGTAGGGATATTTTCAAAAGATGAAGGAAATAAGAGAAAAGTGATAGGTGAAAAACGAAGAATGGCCTCTCCTAGAAAAAAAAAAAAAAGGAAAAAAAAAAGAGAAAAAGAAAACAAAAAAAAAAGAAAAAAAAAAAAAGAAAAAAAAAAAAGGAAAAGTTTGTTGTTAGTATTCTAGAGGAGAGGCTAGGAGATAAAGTGCTTAAATTGTGAATTTGATTAGAACAGTCGGGTAGTCCCAAAGATGTGGTACCCACAGAAATGAAAAAGCACTTAAGTGTACGGACTTTTGAAGGTGAAGAAGTCACTTTGCGGGGTGATTTGCTGAAATTTGAAGAGTAAGACTGAGTGATTATATTGAGGGGTAGTCGGGTTAGACGTAACTTGATTAGTCCAATGAATAGTCACTTATCCAAATGTATCCCACCTTACCTTAAGCCCACATTACAACCAAAAGAAAGACCTTTTTGATCTTTTGTCAAACATAACAAGTACGAGGTCTAGTTTAGACGATTGACAAGCATATGGTAGACTTTGCATATAATTCAATATGAGTGAAAATTATTTTAGCCTAAACACTTGAGAGATGAGTGAAACACTTACCAGGTGAGGGTTGAATAAGTCGAAAGTTCAAAGTCTCGAGATTAGTTGATTTACGCGTTATCACATATGCTCAAGTGAATTGTGTTGCCTAGTTGTTTTAAGAAAAATCAGACTGAAACTGAATTCATCATCTAGTCGCCCTAAACGGATGCATAATCACTTGTATTCTTTGTGTCTTTTTGTATGATGTTCGGGACGAACAACAGTTTAAGTTTGGGGGATTTTGATAACACGTTACTTATGCATGTATTTAGGTCAATTTAGGATCATATTTTACATCATTTACGTGCATATTTGACTGGCATTTATTGATATTAATAATATTTGGGTCATTTGACGTGTTTCGACTTGTTTTGAAGTTAATTAGGTATTTTTATTCCATTTGGATGAAGTTCGAAGAAGAAACAAGTCAAATAGAGTGAAAATCGGCCCAAAAGAGTGAAAACCGTCCAAGAACCGGTCCAAACCGGTCCGAACCGGCCTGAACCGGTCCAGTAGCAAAACAACGCAAGAACCGACACGGCCGCGTCAAACCTTCAACACGGCCGTGTCAAAAGTGGTGCACAAGGTTCAAAACGGCTCTGGAACAGAACACGGCCGCGTCACAATTGCAACACGGTCGTGTCAAATTGTTGCTGGAAAAGGAAGAATTGTAAAGCAACACGGCCGTGTCACTTAAGCAACACGGCCGTGTCAAAAAGGCTACCGATAAGAGAAATCCTGTTTAATAGGGGATTTGATTTCCTAATAGGATTTTGAGCCTATCTTTTCCAAGATTCGTCCCCAACTCTATAAAAAGGACCCCAAGCTCTAGGAAAAATCAATCAATCAGAGAAGAACATCAATTACATTATTCTACCTAGAAGACATCTTGGAGGACAAAGAAGACGAAGATCATCGAGACGGAGTCATCCGGGTTTAATTATTCTTTTCTTAGTTTTAATTCTTTACAATGTTTTTATTAGAATTTTGTATTGGATTATTACTAGGCATGAGTAGCTAAGCTATTCGTGTCCTAGGGTTAGAAAGTAGGGAGTTTTATGACAATGTTTTGATTTATGGTTTAATTTATTAATTCCGTTCTTTATGTGTTTTATCTCTATGTTTGTGCTTAAAACTGAATTTAGCTTGATCACCTAGATTTAGTAATTTAGTTTAACAATTCTGCTTCGAGAGGAGGGAATCGTTATCAGACTCAGAACATAGAGCGCAGTTGTCTATGACTGTGTAGGCCGTGGCTTAGGATCGTTTGGGAGTTATTAGGTTTAATTGACTCGAGAGGGTAATTAGCTTAATTAATCAACGGTTTAATCGCTTTGAGAGAAGGATTAGATTATTGTCGTGCCGCCTAATAAACATTAGAATTGGTAAATTAATAGGTTAATCATATTCAACATTGAAGTAATATCCTGAAATCGAAGCCCTAGGATGCCTATTCTCCTTGATTGTTAGTTTTTGTGTTTCCTAAGTTTGAAGTTATATTTAATTGAGTATTTTAATCAACCTTTTACAACTTAGTATCTAGTTAGGACATTCCTAGAGTATTGAGGTATCAAACTACCTAAAACTATTCCTTGTGGGATCGACCTTGACAATAGTACTACACCTACATCCGTACACTTGCGGAACACTAGGTTAGAAACCGACGTGTCAAGAACAAGCCTTAATTACTTACGTATTTTGAAGGAGAAATAAGGTAAATGGCGTAATCCTTAACTTGTGACTTATATTCATGTTTAGGGTTTACATTATTTGATTGAACAAAGATGTTTCCCTTTAGTTCTAAGCTTCTGAATATTGCTTGTTGATAGTATACATGACTTAGGAGTCTTATATGGTTGATCGTCAATTTACCGATTTTGCTATGTGATGCAAAGTCAATGTACGCGTGTTAGTTAAATGTATTTTGTACCTTCAATTATTCTTATTATTTGTTATTTATGAGATTTATAAAGTTATAATTAGAGACTATATTATCTAAATGTGTGAACTTTATTTGGAAACTTTTATCCGTACTCGTTCTTGTTACAAATGCAGCTTTGGAAAATTATATAAAATTATTTGCATGTCTTTATGTTGTTTGGGTACATCAGAAGAAGTATTTGCTGCTTGATCGTTAGAAACTATGTCAGAGAATTTTATCTCTGTTATGTCAGGTAGGTTTCTCTGAACATCCAGTATTTCATCTAGATTCCTAAATGATCACTGAAAGACATGATGGTTGAAATCAATTTCTTTTCCTTCTCAGCCTAAAGGGTGAGTGACACCTCTAGCTTACTTAATTCCTCTCAAAGAAAGTAGAAGTCTGTTGCTTTAGCTGTAAGTTTTTCAACTTCAACTGTATGGACTATATTTTCTCTAAAAAACTGCATGTTCTCGGCCTTCAGCTCTTCATATGACTGATTGACTAGGTTAAAGTCAGCCATAATCTATTTGAATGAAATGAGTAAGCTTTTAGAGTCAATATTCTCTAATCTTGAAGAGGTACTGGGGGAATCTACCTCTACAGGATCATCAATCTCTTTCGCCATGAGGCAAATGAGTGCTTCATAATATGAAGCGTCGTTGTTGAAGTCTGAATCTTCACATGCTGTAGGTTCCCTTAATAATAGAGGAAAGAATTTGATAGCTTTTTCTCCACTTAAAAAAGCCTCTACCTGAGCTTTCTCCAGCATCCTTCTATCATGTCTTTGGTTGCTAACTTCATCAGGATACTTGTACACTTTAGGCTATGTACATTCCCTACCAAAGGGACCAGTCTTCCTACAATTGAAGCAAAGATCTCCAGCTTCCTTACTTGTCCTTGCGGATTCTGGGGGCCTAGCATATTGAGGCTTGGAAAGGTTGCCTCTTGGACGCTTCTTCAGGAATCTTGTGAAACGTTTCATGAGTAAGGCCATCTCATTTGGTGCGTGCTCCTCCTTAGCAGGATTGTGGCACGATGGCGGAAACATAAATCATTTGAAGTTGTTGTGAGGTGCCACTTACTACTATGGATTTGGTAACAACATCACTCTCTTCTTTTTCTCTCCTTGTCCTATAAATGTCGTATTCAAAGGATCTGTGATCAGAGAAAAGTTCATGAATACTCTTACTACCTAGCTTCTTTGAGCTTCTCATTGGAATGATCTTTACATTCCCAGTCAGATATGAGAGCTCGTAGCAGCTTGGTGTTTATCTCCTGATGGGAGTGTACTTTCTCAACAGACACCAACTTATTCGGGATAGTTTTGTATCTGGCATCTAAGTCGTTTAGAGACTCTCTAGGATTTGTCTTAAAGAGCTTAAAATTTAGTTGCAGTAGCTACTCTATTTTCACGAAGTAGAGCTGAGCCAACACAAATTTCCCTCAACAAGTCCCAAATGTCCAACTTAGCACTTACAGTAAATGTCATCTATTATTAAGAATATTGCAAGTAATGCCATGGAAATAAAAAGAAGTGCACTATTCTGTGCGAAGCATAGGAACGGATCTCAGACGTTGCATGGTTCACCAATTGACAGCACTGTTCACGTCCATGAGCCTCCAATGATAGATCGACACGTTTCAATGTCTAGAGGATTCCTAGGACTAACTAGGGCAAGCTGTTAGTTGTATAAATAAGGAAAAAGGCTATGTAATTTTGTATGCTGAAAATACTCAATGCAACAGTAATACAAAGTAGAAATGCTTGCTGTCAACTTTTCTCATCTAGCTTCATATGTCTCTTTCCTTTTTCTTTATACCTATCCTTGGAAGGCGACTCCTCTACTATACGCGTCCCTCCCAACTCTTAGTCTACTTTAAATCCTTGATTCAAATGAAGACTCCCCATTAAAAACTGCTCATTATAGTAAGTTTAATGAAAGGTTTTTTCTTCAACTTCTGGTAGCTGCCTCTAAACTTGAATATCAATTGAGATGTGGGCAGACTTCTTTGTGAGAATATGTTCAATATCATCAAGGTAGTGTCTATATAGGATATGGTGTGTTGTGAATTCAGAATCGGATTAAAAAATTAAAGAACCAGACTAGAAGAACCGGATTTGATTGAGTCAAGAGAAGTGTGTATATATGACTGAACTGGGTTTTTTGGCTGAAAGGGACATGTGTACAAAAGGACAAACACAATGGTTTTAAGCTAACTGAAAAAACCGTTGTGTCTCAACAGTTTTGAACAACTTGCAGCTCGCAACTTGCAGCAGTTAGAACTCATTCCCCACAAAGATTCTAGACATAATACTGATATAGATTTGACGCTCTTGGGAAGGAGAACAAAATTATTGCATTTTCCCTTTGAATACAATTCAGTAGAGAGAGAATTAGAGAGCTAGGTTTCTAAGCCTAATTAGGATTGTGAATTAGGGCTTTGCTAGTTTTTATTAATTCTTGTAATTTCTGCTTGAGTGAAGTGAATTGAGGTGTGTAGAGTCTCCGTGGATGTAGATCACATTGGATCGAACCACGTAAAACCTCTTTGTGTGATTCTTGTTCTTTATTTTGCGTCTGTGTGTGTTCGGGCATTCTGGGAAGCTTGGGAACGAATAATTACCATCTGTTCGTTCATTCTTGTGAGTTTAGCATCTGAACAAGTTCTGGGTGATTTTATGTGAGGTAATTTCACAACAAAGATGTTTAACCACTAACATTTCCTAATTGCAATTGCAAATTATTATTGATCATGGTTAATAACATATAATTAAAATATGTAATATGATGAACGAGCAAAAAATGTTATCTTACTCATGTAATATGTACTACGATGAGTTAAGGAACAACAACGTTAGACAAATAAAACAAATTTATACAATAAAACGCTTGTATCAACAAAACATTAATGTAACTACCCTAAATTTTGAACTACTTCCTTATAAACAACGTTTGTCGTGGTCTTTCTCACCGGATGTTCATCGTTACATATTAAGATCTTCAATCCCTTTCGATTCGTGACGCGAGAGACAACAACATATAACTGACTGTGAGAGAACACAAGTTTTTTCAAGAATAACCCAACATGAGTAAGTGATTGGCCTTGACTTTGTTTATCGCCATCGCAAAAGAAACGACAAATGGAAATTGTCTCCTCTGAAATTAAAAAAAAAAATAGCATTCTCTTATCATAAGAAGTCACGTATAGCTGAGGGATGAGAACATTTACACCAACATTATCCCCTGATATAACCTTTACCTCAACCACATGATCACCAAGCTTTGTAAGCACTAACCGTGTACCATTACATAACCCAAGTGAATGGTCAAGGTTTCACAACAACATAATCGGTGTACCAATTTTGAGGTTTAGCCCGTGATTTGGCAGCCCTGAACACTTAATTGAATTCAGAAATTCAAGGGGTGTGAAGATCATTCAAAAGATCTACATTATCATCAGATATGGACAGAGTGTCCAAACTCAAGTACGTCCTACCTTGAGAAGTGTTATTTTTGAAGTCATATATTCATTAATAGACTCCACAATATTCAAGGTTGGTGCCAATATAGCTCTACCTTCTATACATGCCGTATTGTTGCCTATTTTACCAAAATCTAGATACGTACTCTCAACAATCGTCGCTATGGGATTCTCACCACTGTGTAACAATATATCTTACGAGATGTCAATCTCTAGTTCCCCATCATTCGGACCACCAATAACACCATTGTCTATACTTGCTATCCATTCAGAATTGTTCTTACCTCATGTCCTTCTGCATCATTAGGAATATTTTGCAGTCGTATATTCTTTGTTAATCGTAACACTTTAAAATGAGGCAGCAAATAAAATGAATGTCTTGGTGCGACCCTTTGGCACAACTTGTAGAATTTATCTGAAATCTCCACCCAAAACAACACTTTTGCCACCAAATAGAATCTTCCTCTTCGTCATATCCTGAAGTAACTTGTCCAAAGTGTCAAAACAGTTTTTGTGCATCATGGGGGCTTCATCCCAAATAATCAATTTTGATTTACCAATCATCTCCACTAAAGGGATCCCTAACGTTATATTAGATGTCGAATCCTCATGAATATTTAATGGGATTTTGAAATGCGAATGTGCAGTCCTCTCCCCCTCCCCTCCGACAATAGAAGCAATGCAATGTTGCTTGAGGCAACATTCAAAACTATTTCACCTCTGGAACGTAGAGCAGCTGAAAATGTCCTCCAAATAAGTCTTTCAAGTTCCTCCATATACATATTCAAAGAATGCCCCTCCATCTCCAGCAGTGAATTCATAACAGTGGAATACACAACATTTTGTTCATCAGTCATATCGGCGACCAACTTGTCGTGCTCAATAGATAGCTTCCTGATCATACATCAACTCATCGATAATAAAATAATTTCCTAAAATCGAATTGCTTGAAAAGTCTGCAATTGGCATAAGATCATAATCAGAAAAAGCTCTTTCCATGACTATGCAATATTTTCTCGATCTCCACCAGGGTTAGATTTTTTTATTTCTTCTTCGCTCATATTGAAGTCTACAAAATATTTATAATTTTATTTATCAATCAAAATTACAAAAAAAATGTTTAGGTTTACAAAATAAATGTAATACATACACTTTTATTTTAAGTCATATCATACATGGGTACTTCCTCTGAATATGTTGTTTATAAAGAATGTCATCAGATAAATACATCCGACACTGCTCCCATACCTGTTCAGGATGTTCAATAGAATTGGAAAATAAGAGGGTCACAAACAGCCTTCTTAAGTGATGAGCTGATGCACAATAGCTTACCTCTTCAATGCCATCGATATACTCTTTGTCATCCTCCAGTAGTCCCCTAGCAAAGCAAGCATCACGATACGTTATGTATTGTACAACACCCAAGTTTCTAATATCCGCATAGCATTTGCAGCCTTTAACAACATTCAAAAGACACCTAGCGTAGTATGGATCACCATATCTAGGTGGGACATAGTGAAGCCTACCTATTGCTTTACCATTTTCCCTCTTTACCCATTCTCTTGTCTTTTGTTTCCACACAGATTTCTATGGAAATTGAGTATACGTCAACTCATTCACCTCAGGATATTTTTTATTTGCTTCAAACCATCCCAAGAACATATTTTGGCTTACAATATGTTGTTCTACAATATTCTCTAAAGGCTCATTTTCTGAAAATACTACAGATTGTTGATCCTCAAGAGGAAAATTCAAGCGCTCAATAGGAGGGTAACAATATTGAATTTCTAAACCCAAAATCCTCCAAGCAGCTTTACACGGGGATATGTACCAACAATCATAGTACATACTTATCTCATCTACTGTGTTGCCATCAGCATTGTCAGCACTTGCTTTGTAGAAGAATCCAGGTGCAAGACGATCTACTTGAACAAATACTTTATAGACCGAGACTGGTTGCACCACTCAATGTTTATGTTCTCTCCATACTTGAGAAGAAGATATCTATTACGTGGTATTACATACCCATTGTTAAGGGAACACCACTTTCATAAGAATCCTACCATCATCTCTGCGCCTATAGACAGGATAGCCCTCGTCATCAATAGTGGTACAATCAATAAATCTCTTCGGAAAGTGCTTCATACATTTACCATCATCGTCCATATATGGAGAATGTGGACGCGCTATTCCACATAGACCACGAATCATGTATTCTAGCACTGCTAGTAGTACTTGGGGTTCGATGACTCGTCAGGGATTTCAGCAGAAATAATTCAATCAATGTCGGGACCTGTAGGAAACTTGTCTTCCTTTGCAAAGAAAAGAAGTATGTGCGCATGTGGCAGACCATGTTTTTTCTATTCAATTGTGTACACCACTGCATGTCATTGAAAAAAGAAAAAAAAATGTATTTTAATTAACTTAACAACATTATTAAATATATTACCTGCTATAACAGTGCCGAATATTTTCTTGCAATGAAGCTCATTAATAAGGGTGTCCAACTTCATCTTTAATACCCTAACAACAACATCAGGTTGATCTTTAGGTTTCAGGTTTCGTGGTTCTAGAAACCATATAATCTCTGGCCAATTCGGATTGCAAGTGAAAGTAGTAAACAGATCAGGGTAATTTTCCCATTTCACTACAAGAAAAACGGTGATAGACAACGGTTTTTAGCCGTTGCCTATGATAGAGCCGCAGTGTTGTTGAATCCAGTGTTGTAAAAGACAACGGTCTTCAACCGTTGTATTTCCAAACAAAGACAACGGTATGCGTCATTTTAAAACCGTTGTATTTCCGCACAAAGACAACGGTCCTGCATCACTTTAGATCCGTTGTCTTTTAGCTATACAACAACACTCTGACAACGGTTTAAGATGTTGTCTTAGTCCTTATATACAACTGTTAAGAGCCGTTGTCTTGTCATGTAACAACAACGGTTATAAACCGTTGTTTATCCTAGTTAGTCAAAGACAACACTAGATTTAACAACAATTATTTTGTATCAAAGACAACACTTTAAACCCGTTGTCTTTTATAGTCATAGACATCAGGTTTTTAAATTATTTTTTCTAACGATTTTTTGGCCATTTTCCATTACTTCTATGCTAATTATCCAATAATCGCTGTCTAAGAGCCATTTACAATATAATTAAGCAAAATTGAAGAAAAAATTAACAATCCCCAAATTTAACAAAATAAGATATATAAACATTGCTCTCATTAATGTAATTTGTCTATAATGGACTTTGTCCACACAAAATGTATCATAAAATTAAAGAGAAAAGAATAAGTCAGTTTTAGCTATGACACTAACACTACTCAATAGTATCTTGAAATCTCCACTTGCATTCGATAAAATTCTTTTCTTTTCAGCATTGAGTTTCTCTCTGATGATTACTTCCAGCTAAGTAGATGCATTTTTCCCGGACCTGTAAAGAAAAAATGCAACACCCTGAATTATTATGTTTTGGGCTATTATTAATGATTATTAATATTCTATTATTTATTAGGCCCAACATGCATCATACATATTTTACATGGGTCAAATCAAGTTATTTGGGCCTAGTTGAGCCCAAATCATAATTTATAATCATCCATAAAGGCTGTCAGTTAATTACGTATCCTGACCAGATTAATGCCTAGCGGATATCTATTAGAAAAATACTTTTTCCATGGGACTTCTTATTAATATCCAGTAGGGAATATAACCTAGTATAAATACTAGGCAGTAGAATAGGAAATCACTTTCATTCTACGCTCACCGCCGAAAAAAAAAAAGAAAAAAGAAAAACCCTTACCTTACACATACAACCGCCATCCCAAATCCACCTCCAGTAGACAATTGATTTCTTCCGGAGGTAAATCAAAATCTTGCTTCTCCATTTGATTCAATGAAATTCTTCGTTTTCGCTTGATTTATTAAATTTCCTTACTTTGTTTTTGAGTTACTAAATCAATAGGTAATTGGAAATTAATTAATTTGGGTTAGGAGGATAAAGGAATTACATTGTTTGGGATTAGGTTCGTGCGATGAGAATACATGTTTATTTATAATCATTGGTGAGTATTTAATATATATGTTTTAGTGTGTGTGTGCGCGGGGCATCAGAGTGTGTGTGTGTGGCAGAAGGTATGTTTGTGTGTGTTCCACAAATAAATGCATATATATATATATACATGGGATAATTACAAAATGACCGCCGAACTATTAGCACTTTTTCACTTCGGCATATAAACTATTAACATTGGCTAAACCGCCGCCAACCTATTTAAATATTACTACTCAAAAGCTGCCAGCCATAATACCGCCCAAATTCATTGCACCCCCGGTTTTACAAAACTACCTTTTGGGACATAATTTGGGCGGTATTCTGGACGGCAGCTTTCGAGTAGTAATATTCAAATAGGTTGGTGGCGGTTTAGTCAATGTTAATAGTTTATATGCCGAAGTGAAAAAGTGCTAAGTGTGGGTGTGTGCGTTGACTTTTATAAATGTATATGTAGGTGTGCAGGTGATGTGTGTGCGTGGTGATGTGTGTGATGATGTGCGTGTGTGGTGATGTGTTTGGTGAGGGGTGTGCGTGTGGTGTTGTGGTGATGCGTGTGTGTCTATAAAATATTGTTTATATAAAGTGTGTGTATGGTGTTGCATCATTATGGTGGTGCATGTGTGTTGGTTATATATATACATATGTATTACTGTAAGGTGTGGGTAGTAATATATATGTGTGCTACGTGTATATATATTGGTTCCGATGTGTGTGCGTGTATGTTGATGTGTGTGTTAGTGTGTTTTACATACATATATATATATATATATATATATATATATATATATAATATGTGTGCGCTATAAGTTTATATATATAGATATACAGTATGGCGTGTTATGCTATTGTGTGTGGGTTTTGGGGGACCACATATAGGATAGCAAATGTAGGAAAATTATTCCCCCTTGTCCAATTCTCTTTTTGGCAGAACATTTACATCATTTACCAAACTTAGAAAATTTCATATATACAAGCTTATACCCTTTCCCTACCAATAATTATCTAGATTCGATTTGTCTAGTTAGGATCTCTTCCTTTATTAATTAAAGATGTACTGCGTATTGATTATGTCCTTCTGCTCAGGAGTACGTGACTAAGCTGTAATTGCACGACTTTCACGCATTCAACAGTTAAGGTGGGGTTTTCTATCCTTGTTTGCTTTAATTAAATGTTTGCTTATTACGATAATATGATGATATGGTGATATGATAGAATGAGTTTCAAATTTATTTGATCTTGTTATGGTGATATTATGATATGGTGATAATTAACGTGATGATATGGTGAT
Organism: Ajuga chamaepitys; assembly: GCA_958295605.1. Classification (NCBI taxonomy): domain Eukaryota; kingdom Viridiplantae; phylum Streptophyta; class Magnoliopsida; order Lamiales; family Lamiaceae; genus Ajuga; species Ajuga chamaepitys. Next base: position 20,352,740 of record OY282498.1, on the reverse strand, counting down.
ATTTTATATGGTGAAAATATGATGATTTGATGGTATTAAATTACTTGCTTATATTTAATTTTAGCAAACTAAACCCCATGAGCTGGATGTAGCTTACCCCATATTCTGAAATTAACTTTCAGGTTAAGGAGCCAGCGGAAGGAGTGGATGGAAAGAGGGGCTAGTAAATTACGTTATGTTGAGCCTTTTTAATTTTGTTTATGATGACTTTTATTGGGTTAAGTTATTAGGAGTATTTGAATTTCTTTGAATTTCTTGGTAAAACTGGTTGGATTCGTTTTATGTGTTTTTGGATATTAGTCTTATTTGGAATCTCGGTTTTAGGAAGTAACTATTGGTTTTAAAGTAGAAAAATTGGTTGCTTTGCTATTTTCGTGTGGATATAAAATTTATTTCTTCTATGGCCTATTAGCTGAAAATATAGCGGTTTATTTGATTTATTTTATTAAAAGTTCTTTATGGTGACAATTATTATTATTACCTTTACTTAGGTGCTTTGAAAAAAAAAAAAAACTCTGATAAAATAAATAAAAAAACATTTAGGATGTTACATATGGTATCAGAGCAGGTCTGCGTTTCTGTAGACTCGCTAAAAAAGAAATTATTTATGTTGTTCTTTATTATTGTTTTAAGTATATTTATGTGAATTAGGATGTAAATATAAATACCCTTTCATCTACGCTCCTTCGCTCGACTCAAGGTACGAAATTTTCTTTGCATCAGTACATGATCATGATTTCCTAAAGAGTTCATACATTCACATCATTATGTATATTTTACGTTACATGCATTGTGGATATAGAAAAGTATGGCCGGTTCAACTTGAATGCTAGGAAACGTGTTCGTTTTGACGAAGGGGAATCCTCTGCTGCCGGGTGTTCCTCTGGAGGTAGGATTGGGAGGCCCAGGAGCGTTCCAAACGTTCTCGTGGATAGATTGCGTGAGTGGCTGTCTAGCCGCCGCGAAAACCCCGTCCGACACATTCAGAGGTTGATAACAGAGCTACCGGATCCTTGGGATACTACACTGCTCAATCACTTTGATGCGGGTTTGAGGAGACCTATTGCAGAAAGGATAGAGGTGGATGTGTTTCAATACTCCGTAGCAGAAGTGCTAAGGATGTACGCATATGGAAGGATCTCGGTGGCGCCTCCAGTTGCACCTGTGCCAGTGCCTGCACCTGCGCCTATGTCTGAGCCGGTTGCGAACCCGGTAGAGTATGAGGAAGAACCGGAGGAAGATCCCGAAGTGAATGTTGAAGGTGACGATCCTCAGAGCAGTTCAAACTCGAGCAACAGTAGTGGTGAAGACCAGCTGAGTGATTCTGACAGTGGCAGTAAGAGTGATTTTCTCATGTTTTGGAACGAGTCTGGAGACAGCTCGAATCGTCCTATAGTTATTGATTAGATGGATTTATGACTTTTCGTTTGGTTTTTATTTATTTTTCGCGGTAGTATGAAGCAACAATGACAATTTCCTTCTTTTTATTTTGGTTTCAGTCTTGGAATATGAATGTCATTTGCTTATTTATATTTAGTGAAACTACTCGTATTCGTTCTTTCTTCTTTCATTCTCCCCATTTCTACTTCGTTTATTATTGTTGCGTTTCATAGTATGATGTTATAAGTAGTGTTCGGTCGGTTGTAGGGTCATGGCATCACGACACAACAATAGGAACAATCCTCCACCAGTGAACCCACCTCCTGTGAATGCACCACCTGCAAATCCAGGGGCAGGAGAACCAGCGGGGGCCCTTGATCCCCAACAAATGATGGCGAGTTTGGCTGCCCTACTGCAAGGGGCACAGCCTAATGCTTCACCTCAGGAGCCTTCGCAAGCACAGGTGATCGCTCAATTCAACAAGTTTGCTCCACCATCATCTTTGGAACTGAAGGCCCTGCAGCTATAGAGGAAAGGCTCCTTACTTTGCAAAGTATCTTCGATTACATAGCCTGCACAGATAACCAGAAAGTATTGTGCGCTGCTTTTCTTCTGAAGAGAGATGCGCGGACTTGGTGGAATGACTACTAGAGGCTACGACCCGTGGAAGAACGTGCCGGACTAACTTGGGAACAGTTTACTTAAGTTGTTAAGGAGAAATACTATCCCCGGGTATACCGAGAAAAGATGGAAGCTGAGTTCCTGAGTTTCACTCAAGGCGGGATGACGGTAACTAACTATGAGTGTAAGTTCAACCACATGTGTCGGTTCGCGCCTCACCTGGTCGACACACCACAGTCGAAAGCCCAGGGGTTCCGCAACGGTCTGCAGGTCGAGATTCGCCATAACTTGGCGGTACTCGGAGCTATGACCTACGCCAAGGCGGTTGTGAGGACAGATGATATATCTGCCAGTATGGATATGGAGACAGCAAGGCTAAGGAAGGTGGAAAGCTCCAACAAGAGGAGATGGCAGGACAACCGAGTGGATATGCAGAACAAGAGGAGAAGAAATAGTGGGCCATCTAGACTGCACCAATAGTTAACCTGACAGTATGCCCTAAGTGTGGAAAGGGGTACCGAGGAGAGTGCCTGCTAGGACAGAACATGTGTTTCCGTTGTTTTGAGGCGGGGCACACAGTTTCATACTGCCCTAGGAAGCCAGCTGGACCGGACAGAAGGGCTCCAAATCTTGGCCCTGGGGGCAGAGCTAGGATGTTCGGTATTACGCAACAAGAAGCTGAGCGGAATCCAGACACTATGTCAGGTATGTTGCATGTAGCTGGAATACCTGTTTTAGTGTTGTTTGATACGGGTGCTACCCATTCGTTTGTTTCTAAGAAGTTTTGTGATATGTTGGGTGTTATAAGTTGTAGAGTTGATAAACCACTTGAGATAAGTATACCTTCCGGTAAAGCTTTGTCTACTCATAAGATGGTTAGGGAGATGACTTTGGATGTGAACGAACTTAGACTAGGGGCTGATCATTATGTGTTAGAGATGAATGACTTCGATGTAGTTCTAGGTATGGATTGGTTAAGCGAACATCGAGCGAAAATCAAGTGTTTCGAAAGGGTGATAATGTTGCGATCGTCGAGGGATGAATATGTGGTTTTCCATGGAGTTAAGACGAGATTGGTTCCACGTGTTTTAACATCAATGAAGGATGTGAAATTGCTTCGAAAGAAGGGGTCTTAAGGATTTTTGGTGAATGTGATAGCGAAATCATCCACTGAGTTGACGATTGCTGAGGTACCAGTGGTCAAAGAATTCCCTGATATGTTTCCAGAAAATCTTCCAGGAATTGCTCTCGATAGACAAGTGGAGTTCACCATAGAATTGGTACCTAGTGCAGCCCCGGTATCGAAGGCTCCATATCGTATGGCACCAAAGGAGTTGTAAGAACTGAAGGTACAAGTGCAAGAACTACTCGACAAGGGTTTTATCAGACCAAGTGTTTCACCTTGGGGTGCTCCGGTGTTATTTGTGAAGAAGAAGGACGGGTCTATGAGGATGTGTATTGATTATCGTGAACTTAACCGACTCACGATAAAGAATAAATATCCACTCCCAAGGATTGAGGATCTTTTTTATCAGCTCAGGGGTGCCGGAATTTTCTCTAAGATCGATCTAAGATCACGATATCACCAATTGAAGATTAGGGAGAGTGATATCCCTAAGACTGCATTCAGAAACCAATATGGTCACTACGAGTTTGTACTTATGCCATTCGGACTGAGTAATGCGCCATCAGTTTTTATGGACTTGATGAATCGTGTGTTTCATCCTTTCTTGGATCAGTTTGTCATCGTTTTTATAGATGACATATTAGTGTATTCAAGGGATGAGAAACAATACGAACAACATTTGAGGTTGGTGTTGGAGACACTTCGCAAGGAGAAGTTGTACGTGAAGTTTAGCAAATGTGAGTTTTGGACAGACAGAGTCGTATTCCTTGGACATGTTATAACTGCTCGAGGAATAGAAGTTGACCCAGCAAAGGTAGAAGCTGTAAATGATTGGAAAGCTCCTTCCAGTGTGAATGAAGTTCGGAGTTTCTTGGGTCTTGCCGGTTATTATTGGAGATTTATTGAAGGATTATCGAAAATAGCCGCACCGATGACGAGGTTGACACGGAAGGAGGAGAGGTTTGTGTGGGATCAGAGATGTGAGGACAACTAGGAAGTAGAATAGGAAACCACTTTCATTCTACGCTCACCGCCGAAAAAAAAAAAAAAAAAAAAAAAAAAACCTTCCCTTATACATACAGCCGCCATCCCAAATCCACCTCCAGTAGATAATTGATTTCTTCCAGAGGTAAATCAAAATCTTGCTTCTCCATTTGATTCAATGAAATTCTTCTTTTTTGCTTGATTTATTAAATTTCCTTACTTTGTTTTGAGTTACTAAATCAATAGGTAATTGGAAATTAATTGATTTGGATAGGAGGATAAAGGAATTACATTGTTTGGGATTAGGTTCGTGCAATGAGAATACGTGTTTATGTATAATAATTTGGTGAGTACTTAATATATATGTTTCAGTGTGTGTGCACGTGAGGCGTCAGTGTGTGTGTGTGGCAGTATGTATGTTTGTGTGTGTTGCACAAATAAATGCATATATATATATATATATAGTGTGGGTGTGTGCGTTGACTTTTATAAATGTATATGTAGGTGTGCAGGTGATGTGTGTGCGTGGTGATGTGAGTGGTGATGTGTACGCATGGTGATGTGTCTGGTGAGGGGGGTGTGTGTGGTGTTGTGGTGATGCGTGTGTGTCTGATGTTGTGTGTGTATATAAAATATTGTTTATATAAAGTGTGTGTATAGTGTTGCATCACTATGGTGGGGCGTCTGTGTTGGTTATATATATACATATGTATTACTGTAAGGTGTGTGTAGGAATATATATGTGTGCTACGTGTATATATATTGGTTCAGGTGTGTGTGCGTGTATGATGATGTGTGTGTTAGTGTGTTTTACATAGCGCGCGCGCACACACATATATATATATATATTTATATATATATCATATGTGTGTGCTATAAGTTTATATATATGGATATGCAGTAGGGCATGTTATGCTATTGTGTGTGGGTTATGGGGGACCACATATAGGATAACAAATATAGAAAATTTATTACCCCTTGTCCAATTCTCTTTTTGGCAGAACATTTACATCATTTACCAAACTTAGAAAATTTCATATATACAAGCTTATACATCTATCCTTGTTTGCTTTAACTAAATGTTTGCTTGTTACGATAATATGATGATATGGTGATATGATGGAATGAGTTTCAAATATATTTGATCTCATTATAATGATATTATGATATGGTGATAATTAACGTGATGATATGGTGATATTTTGTATGGTGATTTGATTGTATTAAACTACTTGCTTATATTTAATTTTAACAAACTAAACCCCACGAGCTGGATGTAGCTCACCCCATATTCTGAAATTAACTTTCAGGTTAAGGAGCCAGCGGAAGGAGAGGGGCTAGTAAATTACGTTATGTTGAACCTTTTTAATTTTGTTTATGATGGCTTTTATTGGGTTAAGTTATTAGGAGTATTTGAATTTCTTTAATTTTCTTGGTAAAACTGATTGGATTCATTTGATGTGTTTTTGGATATTAGTCTTATTTGAAATCTCGATTTTAGGAAGTAACTGTTGGTTTTAAAGTGAAAAATTTGGTTTCTTTGCTATTTCCGTGTGGATATAAAATTTATTTCTTCTATGGCCTATTAGCTTAAAATATAGCGGTTTATTTGATTTATTTTATTAAAAGTTCTTTATGATGACAATTATTATTATTACCTTTACTTAGGAGCTTTGGAAAAAAAAACTCTGATAAAATAAATAAAAATTTATTTAGGATGTTACAGAAAATGAGTCTGAGATCACGTGGTGGGGCTAACTGTTAAGTCTAGCTTCAAATCCATAAGAACCGCTAGATTAAAATATAATAGACACAATGATTCTGTTTCAAGAAACACATAGATAAGGATAGGGACTCATGCTACATGTAACCAGCCGCTACTTAAATCTGATGCTTAATTGCATCATTTGTCCCCAAGATAAAAAATATTATGCAAACTCATAATTCTACAGCAATTGACATTCTTACATATTCAAAATACTAGAAGTAAGGAAATCACAAGTTTGCCCGATCAAATCATTACACACAACATCAGAATGAAATGTTACACACGCAAAATGAATATGGACTTCTTGAAAGATATATTACCAGGAATTAGGAGAAAAAAGGGCTCTCCAGACGTGAATTAAAAGCAATCACACAGATATGATTTGCTTCACAATCAATTCTAGGAAAAGGCCATTTAACTTCTATAAAAATTAAAAAGTTAATGTCATTTTGGGGGTTCTGCAAATTACTGGTTTGAGGCGTAGGACCAATAAAATAAAACCAAGGAAAAAAATTACAATAAATATGCATAAGCATCTATCTGGGTGTACTACAACTAAAATTTAAATGTAGAAAAATACATGAATCTCAATCTCATGAAAAGTTATCTTCTCTGTTAATTTAGAGTACTTGATTGAGTACTTTAAAGTGGGATCCAGGCCATCACTGCAGACAAAAAGATTATACTGTAAACCCCCAATTTGTAACAGGGCACATCCAATGTTTCGGAGGTCTGAAGAGTTTGGACGGGGAAAATGTAATAAAAACTAAGTAAACAAAGAGAAATGAGAGTTCGAGGGAAAATTGGCAAGAAATCAACCATAAAATCTGAATACAAGAAAGAGTGGCTGAGTAGGTACTAACCATCTGATGGGAACACATCATATAGTTCACCAAGCAGTGGCAAGGATGTGAATACATGGTGGTCTCAATTTTTTTCGTTTCCAAGAAGAACATCGGACTGAATAAAATCATCAGCGGAAATTAAGGAATGGTCACCCTCAGTAGATGAGACAGCATAACCGGTGTGATCAATGACAACAGCAGAGGGATCCTGTGCAGTAGAACAATGTCATATCATAAAGAAGACAACGTATTGAAATATTATGCATCACTATTAGGATTACACCAAAAAGGGCCATTCTACTGCAAAGCACATAGTTTATTATGAGACATGGCAAATCAAAAGGAAAAATAGATAAGGCATATAAGCATTGGTCTCCTGATAACTCAGTAATTTCAATTTTCAACAACGCAAGTCAAATGAATACCAGGACATCCATTTGTAGACATAGTGATTCGAGTAATGTTTCACAGAGATAGCATGCTGCCAACAGAATCTGTTGGCAATTATAATGACTATAGCCGAGCATGCTCATCTAAATGCATCTCAGAACTAAATTGAATGGGCAAGCTTTTAGTGACATGTTAACATCGAAAGTAAGAGTATAAAGAGTTGCTTGGTATTAAATGGTATACTATCTCTAAGCATCAGGGCCTCATAAGACATACCTAAAGATCAGTATGTGAGGTAAAGGCCTTAAGAGTTACAACACATTAATGACAAAAGGACTGGATTATTTTTCCTGGAAGAAGGGCCATAAACTGGATTTTCTTTTTTCCTCCTAATTGAATTAATAACTTCTATACATATCCCATCAATACAATTGCAATTTTGCGACAGATCCTACAACAGAGCGAAAAACGAAACAAAACATATTGAATGGAAGTGCCAACCTCATCAAAATCAACATTGGCATTATTTAGAAAAACTCAAAATCAACACAATTTCAGAATAATTTTCCATCATCGGCAACAAAAATCAGAGAAAATTGAGCATAAACTCACCTCAGTCCAACGGAGAGAAGGAGCAAATCTGTGGTCCTGAGCAAATCGCGGTAATCAGATAAAATATTTGAGGAGCGCGATGGTTCCGGGGCGGAAACGGTGGGGCTTCTTCAAGCTGCCGGTGGCGGGAGCGGATTTCCGGGTGGCTTTGGTGGCGAGCTACTTCCGAGGAGCTTTGCCGCCGGTGGATTTGCCAAGACGAAGAGAGAAAGAGGGAGAGAGAGCATGAGAGAAGAAGAGAGAAAAGGGTTTTGCGTCAAATTAGAATCTAATTAATTGGAAGAGTGTAAATATTGAAGGGCTGCTAATTTTATTTCTCTAATGAGGTTTAAGTGTCCCAAAATTTACTTTCTAAGACACTTAGCAAAATTCTTAAAAAATTAATTGTTTCAATAGCTGCTTTTTATTGCAGTGTGTTTTGGTCGATTTTGATCTAACTTAATTAAACAGAATAAATAATTTTATTATTTAAGTTGAATATTATCTAATAATCATCAATTGATGTAGTCTTAATTGTACGCGATAGAGATAACAATTTCACAAAGTAGAATGAAATGTTTAGAAACACTATATTTTGATAATTTTAATTGAATTAATTTATTGATCTTATCAATATCCTTATTACTTTTTAGTTATATATATATAGTTGAAATATATATGAAGCTTTTGGAAATATTTAGGGGGCACTAAGAAGGAATTTGTCGTAGCTCAGTTGGTAGAACATCTTGTAACCCAATCATCCGAAAACCATCAATTTGTAATTAATAACTTATTTTGTTTTTTAATTTAACTTATCCAGTTATATGTAGATGTTGCAATTCGGACGGCCCGCTCCGGTCGGGCATAGCCCATCGAGACAATTTCAGGTCGGTCCAAGTCGGGACGAACCGAAATTTTATTGGGCCGAAAATTATTCGGCTCGGCCTAGCCCAATTTAATAGATATTAGACATTGATGTGTTTTTATTCGAAATATATACGAATAATAAAATTAATTCATAATTAGACTTGAATTCTTGTTTTTCAAATCTGAATCAAGCTATTTTAATTTGAATCGTGAATCGAATAAAAAAAGTTCGCTTTGCCATTAAAATTACTTTTATAAGGTACTCAAGTTTATTATTATTATTATTATTATTGCTTCTAGTTTCTTTTCTAATTTAAATCTTACTATATATTCTCCATTACGATTTATTTAAAATATTCTTATTTAAAATATAAAAAAATATTAGAAAAAATAAAGTTGTCTCACTTTCGGACCAAATCGGTTTGAACCCTTTTGACCCGGCGGGCTGCTCCGGTCAGACCAATATAAAGTCATGCCAGCCTAGTCTATTTTTCGGGTAGGGCGGGTTAGCCCGTCGGTCGGGTTCATTTTGACCTCGAGCCAAAATTAATTTAATAAAATATAACATTTTTTTTGGACGGAGTGACAAGAAATTAATAGGAAGGGTTTGACCTTACTATTTTTAATCTCTTCCTTTTGAAATAATTTACTAGTAATGAAAAATAATTAAGAATCTGATGAAAAATATAATTAATATTTAAAAAAAATTATATATCTCCTAAATGATAGAATATGATAATATATAACAGAAATATGTGAATATCCGACGGTGCGAATAGACAACGGTACTGAAACTGTTGTTAATAGTGTTGTATTTCAACTTCTTCTTATGCACAGTGACAACGGTTCCAAATCTGTTGTCTAAAGCGTAATCTTTCAGCGTAATAACTTACAAAAAGACAACATGTTCTAACCGTAGTAAATAGTGTTGTCTTTTAGCGAGAAAAGGCAGCAATAGACAACAATAAGTTAGAAATGTTGTTGTTGTTGACGAAACAATTATCACGCGGCACAATTTTGTTGCAATAAGACAACACTTTCAGAACCGTTGTAAAGATTGTTGTCTTTTAGCGAGAAAATGCGCTAGTAGACAACAATAGAGCAAAATTGGTGTCTATCTTCACATGACCGTTGTTTATCAACGTATTATTGCGCTAATATACAACACTCTTTACGAAAACTGTTGTTGAAGACTAAAGACAACAATCTATTACAAAAACCGTTGTCTTTGCAGTGTTGTTAATCAGCATATTTGTTGTAGTGTTTGCAAATAGCCATTGCATCATGATAACTCTGTATCATGTAACGGGGTCCACCAGTATAAGATGATGGTAATACATTCCGTATACCCATAAAATTGATATATGTCACCTCATAACAGAGCATCCGTGAGACCACTGTATAGCTCTACATGCAAGACATTCTGATTCATTCTGATAAACGATAATCTTATTGATTCTATAATGATCAATGATAACTTGTTGAGTCAACCTCCTGCTGTTCAAAATCGTTGATCTTCCGAGGTCCTTTCTAGTAAGCGAAATGCAGCAAACTCTCGCATGCTAACCTTTTTCCTACCACCCGCAACCGACTCCATACCGCTAGCAGAAAGAATGTTTACATTGTACCCATCCTCCCTATAAGGAAACAACAACAGATACTGAAGAGATAAATATGACGAATGCAGTTCATTTATGCGTTTCAAGGTTCCGCTTTGTGTTTCAACAATAATATCTCGATCACCAAGCGCCCAATCAAGATCACCAACCATCAATGTTGCAACTTCTGAAACAACCGGTAGATTATACCTTCTTGGATTAGTTGCCTCTCACTTACCAACTTTATTCTCACATTAACACGTTCTTCTTGAGATATTTTTTTAGCAGACATCCTAAATGTCTTTACCAGCACATTATGCTCATTAAGCATAGTCTTCAAATCTCAAACCAATTCAAAATGAAGGGTCTCTCTATCCCTGTTGTTTCTACACATACGTATTAAAAAAAAGTATATGAATAAAATAAAAGTATGATTTCATTTAAAAAGATTTTAAAAAATAATTAGGAAAGATAACACAAAATAGGATAATTACCTTACAACATTGATCCTATTAGAAATTTCATTATCAATGTCATATATATATATATATATATATATATATATATATATATAGCTGGGCAAATTTTGGAGTTTAACCCTCAGTAGAAAGTAAACTTCCAATTAGTTGGTAGTTCTAACCATGCAAGTGCAAAAAAATGTGGTCCAACATCTGCGTTCATAGTAGAATCTATCTTCCCGCCCATACATGTGAATGAAAACATATTATTATACGAGCTAATATTCTCCAAGTAATGCTTTCTTCTTGCAGTTTGTCCTGCCAATAGTTCTTGCAGTAGTTGTGGAGGTGGTGCCAATAACGGTAGTTGAATTTTCTCTTTCATGCAACACAAATTGTCTATTGGTAAACACTCTTCAGATAAGAGACAAACCTATCCTCATACCAGAATAATGCACCACGATGTTTGCAGATGTAAGTGGTGTCACCAAAATCCAAATTATCTAACAATAAAACAAAACAAATGAGAAAACAAACAACAATTTGTGGACAAACATTAATTATAATTTTATAATATCATAAATAATATTTTAAAAGGAATTAGTTCTTACCAACTGGGCCTGGATGATTTTTATGGGCATTTTTTTGTAATTGCTACAATAAAAAAAAAAAAAAAAAGGCAAAGTCATATAAGGAAAATCAAATACTTATGTATAATCTTTAAAATTTACTAATATGTATAATCATATACTATTCTGAAAATAAAGCTGGCTTACACTGTCTTGAAGCTCGTTTGGGCTTAGGTTGCTGAAGATTTATTGACAGAATTGCACTTTCATCGCCAGTCAAATCGACAATAGTCGAGGTACTTGTTGAGCTTGTATTAATGACATTAAAATTGTTTGAGCACCTTGACATTTCAAAAAGAAATAACAAAAAAGAAATGAAAAGTTCATCATAGAAGTTTTATATTTTTATTCAAATAATAAATAAATTGTATCCTTTAGAATTGACGTGGCCACATATATAGACCTTTTTATGTACGTACAATTTGCGCCGATATGACCCCTATTGGAGGTGGACCGCTAGTATTAATATCAACTACCTCACAAATGGTTGGAATCTTTAAAGTTTGACTCCGATTAACGCCACCAAATCCCGTAACACCATGTGATTTATTGAACGAAGACCCATCATTTGTACCAAATACTTCAAAATAATTTAAAAACTTTAACAATTAGAATATGAAATATGTGTAATTTAGAATAAAAAATAAGCTTTAATGAATATCACAATTAGGTAGTAATTATTATTTACCATTAGTGCTATCGCTTAAGGGGGTCTTTGAGAATGGATACGTCACAATACTTAATTCTACATTAGACCGAAACATGTTGTGTCTGCTACTTTTAGAAGATCCAATTGTGCTTTGATAAACTGGAGTACCGTTTTCTAAAACATAAACAATTCAAAATTAAGAAAGATGCCAAAACTAAAGTAGGTTAATGTCAAATTGTACACAAATATCGAGTTCAAATTACAAACTCATCAAAATATATTAAAAATAAATTCCTAATTATTATAAATAAATTTAATTAGAATAATACTTTGTCATATATTTTAATTTAATCTATTATTAATCATAAATATTTTTATTGTGATATTTTAAAGCAATTGATCCAGTCATCATTACCAAAAATTTAGATTAAAACATAAAAAAATAACAATAAATGCATATTTTAAAAAACATCATTGTTGTTCATTCACATTTCTTCAAAACATAAACAAATAATTTATAAGATTTGAGCAAACTATATTCATATTTCATAATGTTGCAACTAATTTAATTTTATTAAATAACATGGGCTTTGCAACAATCAAAATCTTTCTAAAAGTCCAATCTACATGGGCTAATCAGACTCCACAAACTTGAAATCGGACCCGTCAAACATTTCAGCCCAATTTTAATTCAAAGGTTATAAGATGACCAAATTAGTATAATCTATATTAAAAAGACAAACAAAAGCAACACTACACTAAAAATGGGATCACCCATTTCCCACTAACAACAAAGACCATTCATATTCCACCCTCTTTCTCTTCTAGAGTACTCGACATTATGCTACCACTCGAAAACACTCATCTTCTTCCTCTAAACATGCTTCAAAATCCTGAAAAATGGATGCTAACCTCCCTCAATCCTCAGATCTAGTAATTTAACTTTAATTTATCTCGAATCCTTTTCATACTATGTTCGGGATCGAGCAGCTCTTCTAGTAAAGTCGAGAAGTTTCAGTTTATTAAGATTAGAAACCCTAACTTTTTTTACCGAATATTTGCAAATCACCTTTTCTTTGATTATCTTGAATATGCAATACATAACCAACAACTCCCTCCCATCCTTACCATAATGATTCATCTCCTCCCACGGCCAACTTCGGAATGTTATCCTATTCATGAGACCATGATTCACCTGCTACATAAAGTGATTTATAACAAAAGTGTAACATTTGTGTGTTACTTGAAACCAATTATATGTTGTACCAACATACATGGGCAGAGCCATGTAGAGGCCAAGGGGGTCCTTCGGCCCCCCTCAATTTTAATAATTTTGTGTAAGGTGTGTATTTTCATAATTGAAAAATATTTACTTTAATTAGATAAAAATTAAAAATATTCACCAAAATAAATAACTATATTTTCATTGATAATTTCCAACTATATGTATCATTTTAAGTTAGTGTATTTTGTTTGAGTGTAGCTACTTTAGTATTTATATACAACTTATGCAACTATCAAATACCCACATTTATAGTTTTACAAATCAAATTTAATTATTTTTAACTAATTATTTAGGAGCATTCTTATACAACATTGTTTTATTTTGGCAATATAGTTTGTCCACCTATCTAAAATTCATGGTATTTATATTGTTAATTTAAATTTGATATATATTATTTTATTTCAACATCATAGTTGGGCCACCCTGACTAAAATTCCTGGCTCCGCCGTTGCCAACATATTGGCTCCTAAGAAGTTAACTACGACATTATCTTATTTACATGATTTTCTGGTAGATCCACATTTTCAAGCACTAAGACCGTAGTATCTCAGGCATCATATCCTGATCCATACTGAATATTCTTATAGAATTACATCAATGATACAAAAACCAACAAATCAGTTAAATGGTCGACCAAAATAGTTAATCCACAATGTTCGACCACAAATCATACCTAATCCCACAAACTCTGAAAACCTTAACTTCAAACTCAAAATCCAAAGCAATTCTTACTCAATTAAATGTTCGACCAAAATAGTTGACAAAGACAATAAGAAATTAACAAAATTTTCACATCAACTCAAAACATGAAGTTGCAAAAAAGTCCGCTAGATAGAGAGAGAGAGAGAGAGTCAAAGCAAATACGGTTTAATATAAAACAAAAAACAAAACAAAGTTGATGACGAAATAAACAATCCATGCATGGTGCAACATGCCGCCACATGCACAACTAACAATGCAAAAGAACTGCTATCACAGGCTGATAGCTAGTAATAGTTCACTAGGCTAGCCTCGTTAAAATTCAAATATGACAAAACCCAGTGGAAAAAAAACCATATTCGGGAAAAAGAGTACCAGCCTTAAGTGAAACAAAAATACTCCGCAAAAAAATCTTTATAAGCAATATCCTCCACGTGCACAGGGGGAGTGTCAAACCAATCAATATGATGTTTGGAAAGTGCATCCGCCGCTTGATTCCCCTCCCGATAAATATGAGAAATCATGAAATTCATATTCTCCAGCCAAGATAATACCCGATGCTTCTAGAAAGTAGCCTCTAAGGAACATGCGTCGAACAGGTTTTTGGAAAAGATGCGTAACAAATATCGAATCATTCAATCCAAAGTTATAAAAATGAAGGAAAATCTACGTACAAATTACAAGGTGGCTCACGGTAGAGAAAGATATCTAGGGGGAAAGGCGGTTTTCTTTAAACTATATAAAATAACTTCCTTATTCTAATGTTACTCTTCTGATGGCAGAACTCGAAATCCTAGCATCTCCTCCATATAAAGAAAAAAATATTTAGCTATAGAGAAACATCTACGCATTATAAATTCGATGTGTATTTTGAGAAATTCCGTGGTAATAGACTAAGGGGTTTAAATACCATTGATGTATATATGGTCTATTAGCGTAAAAGTTCGCTGATTGATGGCGTTTTATCAAAATCATTTTTATACTGATGTGTATTAGCGCATTTTCGTGCTAATAGACCACACATTGATTTAGAAATGTAGTTAAAACGCTAAATAATTACAGTGCCACCAAAAACTGAGGTCTATTAAGTGTATTTTTTTGGTATAATTCTTGATGGTAGCATATTGAGAAACTATTATTATTATTAAGTTTTTTGCTTTGTAAGAAAATATCAATTTGTTGAAAAATATTTAATACTTTGTTTTTCCTAAAAAGTATCATTTCTCTTGAAAATATGCATTATTTGTTAGAAATCAAATTAATACTTTTAAAAAATTATTAATCTTTCCACAGAGAAGTATAATTTTTTTACAGAAACGTATTAATCTTAATATACCGTGTGACAGTAAGACGGTTTTTGTTTATTTTCTAAATTAAGCATTGTTCCGTATATATGTCGTTAGCAATGCGATTAATGACAGCAAGAGGACAAATGAATAGCAATAATCCCCACGGAAATATACGTTAAGACATATGCTCAGAATTCAATGTAAGAAAATGACACCGCACTGCAAGCTTTATCAACTGTGCTCATATACTGCTGCCAATACAACCCTAGCACCTTTTCTCTTTTTCGTTTCTTTTCATTCATACCCTAATCCTCTTAGCTGTACCAAAAGTTACCTTCATTTCTCAGTTAATCAAATAAAACGAATCAATGGAACAGTACTCAGAAAGAAAAAAAAAAACACATGTAATTTGACACAATCTTGCAAAAAACAGGTAATTAAAGTAAACCACATATTGAATCATTTCTCCGCCGGTTTTCGTCCAAGCCGGAGTTCTAAATCGAGCTCCTCTTCAACGGCTAAAAACTTGGTGTCTTCGTCGTTGTTGTCATTACTGTTTGACCGCTCCGTATTGCTGACGGAAGAAACGACGCTGGTTGTTGTCGTATCATTAAGTTTATTGTTGCCAAAAGGTGAGGTAGGAAGAAGAGGAGATAAGATGGAGTTAGGGTTAGGTAAGGGGTAGAGAAGGCAAAACCCGTTTGCCACTAATTCTCTGCCCGTTTGGATGAGTAACGGTTGAGCAGCGGCGGAAGGGGGCAGCACATCGTGAAGCCTTGCGCGGTCACGGCGGTGGACGTTCATGTGGCCGCCGAGGGCTTGGGCGGAGCGGAATTCCCTCCGGCAGAAAGTGCACGTGTAGGAGCGTGGTGGCCACGTGCATCCCAATAGATTACCCGTTGTGTCTTCCTCGAAGGCCCGGATTTCCCAGGAATCGTCGTCGTCTGGCGACGTGAGCTTGTTGTTGTCGTTGCTGTTGTTATTCCACATTAATTTGGGACTACTGTTTGGGGAATTGAAGAAGAAGAATTGTATTTGAGATTGGTTTAATTTGTGAAATGGCAGTGGCGTTCCAAAATATGGAGCCATGGTAATTACATTTAAAGGTAGAATAGAAATTAAGTCGATAAAAAGATGGTAACATGGTGCAAGAAAAGATGAAGACTGGTTGAAATAGGGGATGGGCTAATAGTGGGGAAATGGGGACAAAAGTTCCCCCCACCCCCCAACCTAAGCACCGAAGATATCAACAAGGTTTTCAAGTATGCACTTGTATTCTAGTTGCCAACACATATATCCACAATATATATATCTATACTCCTTCCATCTTATAATTAATTACATTTTCTTTCAACAGATACAACTTTTGTTTTGAGGTGCCCCCCAACCCTCTTGGTTATGAGGGTATCTGTAGATAAAAGCCACGCTGTGTGCATTGGCTTCAACGTCGTCCAATATTGTCAATGTCCAGACAATCTTTTTCTTTTGTTTTAGAAATAGTACGTCCTCTAACTTTGCATAGATTGGCTGGACTTTTTTATGCTTGTTGATTTAAATTAGTTTCTTGTATGGACAATCATGTCTTATTCTATCAGGTTATACCAATTTGTGTCAAAATATAATTTTAATGTTTTACTTTGTTGAAAGATTCAAAATAGAAACGTTTAATTAACTGAAGGTATTTCGATACAGTAGAAACAAAAACAAATACAAATGTTTCAATTGATTACGGACTTCTGTATTTCATTTGACATAATTGCAAAATAAAATATCAATTTTAACCAAATTACAAACTTAACACAACATTCATATTTTATAAAGTAAATCACCAACTTTAACATATTTTTGCAATTTCAATCATCAATCAATTTCTGGTCATGCCGATTATTTACGTCATGTAAAGTGCCATGTTTAGCTCAAAATTTAAAAGAAAAATTTAATAAGAAAGTGGATCAAGACGTGCATGATTAAACAAGAAAGCCGCAATGAACCATTTTCTCTTTTACTAATGCCATGAACTATATTTGATTAAATGAACTAAAAGATGTTTCGTGAGTCACAAAAGTTTTCACTTTCTCACACATATTTGACATTAATTTCTTATTTCTTTAGTTAAAAAAAAAAAAGATCAAAGTTTTGTCTTTTAAGTTTCAACATCAAATAATGAGTAAGGAAGTCCATCGCGTTGCAGCTTAATCAAGAACAACTTAACCTAATATGATAGCTATGTGGCACTACATGAATGGTGTAAATAGCCAGCCATGCAGGCAATTTATCGTTGAAAATTGATGATGATTGGAATTGTAAAAATAAGTTAAGTTCGTGATTTATTTTGTAAAGATCTGAAAGGTCGTGTTAAATTTGTAATTTGGTGAAGGCTTGTGTTTGTTTTCGCAATTAAGCCTATTTTCAATTTATACACATTAAATTTACTTCCGTTCACTTTATATACCTAATTTTATGGAATTTTAAAAAGAAATATTGCAAAGTTGTCCACAAATTTAAGGGACTGGACTTCTATAGTCACTATGTTTGGTGGGGGCAACTTATGTCCGCAATGTTCTACTGTAACTTAATTTATGCCTAAAGTCTGTCGGGAAATACAAAATTGCGAACATGAGAAGACGTGGCTGCAGAAAGTCAACTTTCTGGTAAGTTTAGCGAATTGGCAACTAATGTGGATTTTGTTGACCACTTTTAGATAAAAATTGTATCACACCACTCACAATTTCAAAAAACAAAATTATTAAAATAAAATCTTAAAGCTGTTAAATAAATGTGTACTTACTATTAGACTCTAAATATTATTTAAAAAATAGCAAAAACTTATATACATCATATGTATATATGGATATTATGATATACAACATGTCAAATTAATTCTAAAAGTATCACTTTTTTTGGCAAAAAGTATCAATTGATTGGCCAAAAGTATTATTTTCTTTTTATGAAATTATCATTAAAGTGATACTTGTATTGGTTTACTTTTACGGGAAAAAATTAAATACTTATGGCTAATCAAGTGGTATTTTTTGCCACCTAATTGAGAAAACCTCAAAAAGGCGTTCAATTAAGAAAAAAATGGAGACAATTCATTTGGCATTATTTTCCAGAAATTAATACCTTTCCTTTCCTAGTTCTTTCTCTTTGACTATTTTTCGTAAGATTTGTGATACTTTTGATGTTCAAATTGACCTCCGATTTTCTTTCATCGTGCTATTTTGCAGGCTATGGCCCGAACCTTCAGCCCTAAGATTAAGTCGATCTATAAGGTGACATTTATAACCGCCATTTGGGCTATCTGGAGGCCACAAAATGTGGTTAATGTTGCACCTTCAGTTCACAAAACTTTGGCGGTCATTTGGTCCTACATCCTGGAGGTAGGATTTCTTGAACTGGGTAGATGGTTAACACTGTGATTAATCTCTCTTGTCTATGTAGGTGAAGTGTGCCCACGTCACTGGACGTGCACCTAGAGTGCTCTTATTTTTTCGGAAGCCTCATGCGCCAGGGTGGATCATAGTCAATATGTATGGTAGCACGAAAGGTTGGCCCGACAATATTTTTTGTGGAGGCATCTTTCTTAATCACCGAGGATTCCTACATGGTGGTTTTTTTGGCCTCCCTCAGCTGAGGATATGCGCTGAAAGCTGACTTAGAGGTGGCGATATTTGCAGGGGAGATTGCCTATGTAATGGCTGGAATAGACTTTGGATCCAGTGTCACTCAGCTTATATGGTGCAACTACTACAATCACGCAATAGTCTTGTTCCATGGAGACTAAGAGCACTTTGACTTCGTGTCTTGGATACAACCCGCTCTATGGAGTTCATTATTTCTCACATCTACGGGGAAGGCAATCAGGCTGCCGATGATCTCTCCAAGCTACGTATGTGGCCCTTACACTTGGTGGAACCCATTACCTACTTCGGTTGTGGCTCTGGCCTATAAAGACTTTTAAAAACTGAGTACGTTTGAGTTGTTCCCTTGGTACTTTCTTTGGTTGATACTCTTTTTTCCAACCAAAGGTTTTTTCCCACTGGGTTTTTCCATCGGGGAGTTTTAACGAGGCTAACACGTTCTTTACTCTGATGGTAAGAATCACTTTTTTGCTTCATGAAGCTTTTCCTACCGGCTTGTGGTAGTTGATGTTTGTTTATTCATGTGTTGAGTTGCCTTTTATCCTTTTTGGGGAGGATTTTGGCATTGCTCTTTGGATATATATCTTACGTACCGGCTCGTGGTAGTTGACTATTGTTGTTATTCTAGCTCTTTATAGCTATCATACCAGCTTGTGGTAATCATTTTCCCTTCGTGATGATATTCTGTATTTTCTTTTCTCTTTTAGACAAAAATGTACTTTTTTTAGAAATGCTAATTTTTTGGGAAAAAAACATTACTTTTTCTTGAAAAAGGTATTATTCAAAAGCAATAATGCGAGATCAATATAGAAGTTATAAATTGTATACATGTATATAAACTTGATGTTAAAAACTTATATAAAACTTGATAAGACTACACAAAGTTAAAAGAACACATGAATTATTAAATTTATAAAAAATATTACGTCTTACAAAAAAGTAGTGCAATTGCTAGAAAAAGTATTACTATTGGAAGTAAAAGTAACAATTTTTTTTTCCCATAAACATAATTTTTTTTTTTTAAAAAACGAATTACTTTTTTTAGAAAGTAATACTTTTAAACTAATCGAATTAAATACTAGTTGAATATAATTTGTGAGTTATAAACAGAGAACTTATATAAATCTTGACATTGAAAACTTATATAAACTTGATAAGAAGGTACAATTTATTCGAAAAACACATGAATTATTAATTTTTCTAAAGTATTATATCTTTCTGGAAAAATCATCCCATAACATGTTCTTTTGGATTCCAGAATTTTATTTTTCAATTGAGTGAAAATTTAGAACCTGCTTGGATTGGGTCAATCTGTTGTACATAAAAAGATCCATGCATATGGGTGCATACATCTTACTCTTAATTTTTTTAAAAATACTAAATGAGTCTAATACATCTATACATATATATATACATATATATATATATATATATAATAACAAAATGTATTGTTACTACATCTGGAAAAAAACACTTTCTTTTTCCCATTTTCACATGTCAAATGAGGAAAGAAATAGGTGCGAAATATTAAGATTTTTCGGATTGCTAACTAATCCTTAAAAACGGAGAATTCTAAGGAAATCTGTATATATTTATCAACTTATTTTGAGAACTAATCTCATTCCAGTTATATTTGAAAAAAGCTGTTGAGATATTTTTTCTATTCTCGATTTTTACAGAATCAAAGAAAAATTTGGTTTATCAATTTGTCGGTATTAATCTCCACCAAAAATGGGATTTTGATATAAAAGTTTAACCCTAAAATTTTCTATTTAAATAAAGGAATAAGTAGACAACTTTCTCTCTCTCATTCAACGATCAGTCGGTTGCCAATTATCTATCTTCCTTCTATCACAGTGAGTTCAACTATGTCTTGTACATTTTATCTATCATTTTGATGTCATACATGTAATATATCAATATTTGCACAAAACTTATTTGATATCATCACATTATGTGTTGTTCAGTAATGTGATTTTGAAGAAACTTTTTCTAATTCTCTCATGATTGTTGTGCTGGAGGGACAAATGTGTAGATTCCTCTGTCTTCAACCTTTTTCGTTGATTAGAAAAAACCATTGAATTGTTGTGTTACTCAATTTGTTGTTGTCTGCTCTTTACTAGAAAGTAAAGTAAAATAAATCAAGAGTCCAACTTCGGTACCACTTTGGTACCGATACCAATAAGAGAAGAATAAATATGTATTTAAATATGAGGGACACACTACATCATATATCATGTCATTTTTATCTCACAGTGGTACTGGTACCACTGTGGTACCATAGAATCACCCTTAAATAAAATATTAGTTTGCGTTCTGTTTTTTTGTCTAAATCATCTAGGTATATGAATCTGCATACTTTCGACACAGAAAGAACATTAAGTTTTTAATAATATAGATGTCTAGCTAAAAATGAAAATAAATCAATAATATATTCGAATTATTTAAATCAGAAACTTTACCTATATGTAATTCTGACATTTGCACATTTAAACTGAACTTATTTATTCATTTTTTCTGTAAAAGTAAATCCATGGCTCCAGTTTTTTCGAAGATCAGTGACGTCAACGCTACCAGATATGTCTGGACTCTAAAGCTTGGATTCGTCCGGGCTTACAACATACCTGTATTCAGAAATCTTGAGCAAAATTCAGAGCTTCGAATGTGTGCTCACAAATATTGGTAATCTGCACTCTAGGTATATTTTTTGTACTTATAAAATAGTCTAAATTTCACATTCGATTAAATAAAAGTTATTTAATACACGTTTGCTTAAAAAGGATTCATATAAATCATACAGTTTGTTTTATTTACACAAACAATCAATTCACATTTTATGATAAAATGTATGGATTATTGGGATGTCCCCTAATAAAAGTTGTTTTCACATTATATTTGAGACCATACTTTACATATATGCATACCAAATATGTTCTGCAGAATAATTTAACATAGCAACAAACATAATGTCATTTTTGTTTATTTGCAGTTCAATTTGGCTTACTGAAAAATAAGTCTCCTAGATTAAAACAAAGTTTTGAAGTATCATTAAAAGATATTGTATATTTTATAGCAGACATAATTTGTTACCTTCAGTAATTGTAGGGTTCTACTATCCCAGGATCTGCAAGGCTGCCCCATATAAAAAACGTTTCCACAAAGCCATGATAAGGCCATCTTTACATTATAACTAACTTATGTCAAAGGACGAGCTATGATATAAGACTGCTACTCATACACACAAGATCTCATTCTATGGGAAGACAATCATTAGGTCGATTCGTGATCAATCTTTCCAAATAGCAGATTTATTTTCAATCCTTTCAATCTGATTGCTAATTTGAAGGTTACCGATGAGAATATGCCTTTTGGTGAGTGTTTTATTAGATTTTTTTTTTTTTTTTTGCTTGCTATTTTAAGAAAATTGGATTGATCCGTTTTTTTTTTAATTATTCATTGCACGAATATGTGATTCAGATATAATCAGACGGTTGGTAGAGATGCACCCTCCTCAAAATATGTCAAACCAATAGGGCAACAAAAGTGCTACTGGGAAGTAGAGATTGAAGACATGAGGTATAATTTTATAGTATAAGTAGAGCAATTATTGAGTTTATATGTTGTATACATCATTCGTTTGATGTGCAAACACTGATTTCACATAATTCATTGTTAAATAGTGGGTGTACATTAATGATAATGCTCTGGGAATAATTTGTCGATAAAGTCATGCCTATCTATAATCAATAGACAATCGAACTAGTCATCATAGTTATGCAATTCTACAGACCTAAGGTTTTCAGAAGTAATGTTTAATATTAAAAAATCAGTGCAAAGCTTCAGTTTGACTCTAGTACGATTAATCTTCTAATAATTACTATTTAATGACAATTCAAAATATTATTACCTATGCAGATAACATGAAGGTTTCAAATACTTATAATTGCACTCAAATGTTTGTCAATACTAATGTGTGGGAGATAAATGAATTTAAGAG
This sequence comes from Ajuga chamaepitys, assembly GCA_958295605.1. Classification (NCBI taxonomy): domain Eukaryota; kingdom Viridiplantae; phylum Streptophyta; class Magnoliopsida; order Lamiales; family Lamiaceae; genus Ajuga; species Ajuga chamaepitys. The sequence continues at coordinate 20,329,923 of OY282498.1, read as the reverse complement.
ATTGTAAGTCGTTTTATCTTTCTATCTTCATCTGATTTGTAAGAATATAACATATATTTAGATATGAAATTGACTGGCTTATCTCTTTTAAGGATTGCTACATCACTGTCTATTCTGAGGCCAGTATCTATAACTCAGTCTTCCATTCTAGAGCATCACCAAGGTTTGAGTTTGCATCTGATCGGGCAGTTGTTAGAAATCTGAGGAACTATGTGAAGGGATGGTAATAATTAGTATATATAAGAATAATGAACTATCATAATCTCCTACAATTGATATTGTTCTGCAGTTGTTTATATATAGAATGTTTAACCTTTATTTAATTCTATCAATAAACATGATGGGGTGTTTTGGGGTTACTGCACTATTGCAAAAATTGAAAACCTAAAAGATGCGTGGTATATGTCAGGTGTCACTTCCCATCGCAAGTTGTCTTCCATTGATAGCAAATGGAATTGCAGGCAATGCAAAGACGTGGAATCAAACACCAATTACATGCAATCAACGTTAACATGTACCCATCTATTATACATATATAAAACATTATTAAAATAGAATATATATATATATATATATATATATATATATATATATATATAAGTTTTAATGAAGTTGATGTGTCAAAATAGGTTCAAGCTTGAGGAAAGGGTGATTGATGAAACGTACAATGCATTATTCATTATATGGGATACTGAAGGTCGGGTTATTTTTGGCAAAACTATCTTCAAACTCAAAATTCAGGATGTGAGTACCCTTCCTAAAATCGAATTTAGTCTCAAATTAGAAACTAATAAACATTAATTCCTGTTAATCTAACTTATTAAGATCCTATGTTTCTTTGTAGGATGTTGAGCCAAGAGTTTTGGACTACTTCATAGGTAAGTTGGTGGATCGCACGGTTCTTTTTAAAGTGTCTCGAAAGACTGATCACACTCGCAGAGCCCGAGTTACTTACTCTATTGTGAAGGTTACTGATGACCCGAGGTGCTAGCACGATTTCGTAGATCATATGTGCAGAGTCGGGTAATAAGGCAACTAACCTAATTTTTTGTTCATGCATCATAATTTGAGTTCAGTTGATTAAAAAAATCTAAATTCACTTCATGTTGCCGGAATCTGATTTAATATCAAAACTTGCCTAAAAGTCTACTAATGTTGATGATGGATCGTCCGAAGATGAGGTAGCAACTCTGGACAAGAAGTTGAAAGGTATCGAGATCAATGAAGGTTAAACTAGCACGGTTCCTAATGATAACGGTAATGTTGAAGTGTTAGGGGTTCATTATGAACCTAAGGTTAAACGCAAGTTGATAGACGACCTTGATAAGAGTTCAACCAACCGGAAGTTTGTTAAGCAGGAAGAAATTTGAGATGCGCTAATGTTCTACAGTTTTCAGTTTTAGTATTTCTATCATTCTCATTAGAGTTTCAGCCACGACTGTTTTTTTTTTTTTTTTTTTTTTTTTGGTTTCATGTTGGATTTCCTATTTTGGATTTCTTATTTTGGTATTTCAGTTAGTTTTTTATCTACTTTAGTATTCCTATACAAAAGTGTTAATTTATATTAAAGTCTTTACTAATGTCTTACAACAGTTGGCTTATAATAGTAGCAGTGCAATAATACCACTAAATAAGGATGAAACAGAAGCCATTTACAAGGCCGTGAAATCCGAAATAGATTAGTGATATATATATATAACATGTACAATGAAAAAGGTACCGAAATAGGGGAATTAATTGAATTAATGCCGAAAATCATCACTATAAAAAGCACAGAGTTACAAATACTTAAAAATGTAGTGATTCCGCACTAACTAAATTAAAAAAAAAAAAAACCATGTTAGTACTTAAAATCAAATCGAACGGGACAATTTTATTTTTCGTGTGATGAATAAGAAAAAGCAGGATTATGAATGACAATTTCATTGAGTTCTTGAAAAATATAATGCACTTCAAACTGAAATACTAACAATTTGGTCACAGATAACAACTCTCAAATTCTTTTTTTTTTTTTTTTAAAAAAACCTTGCTCGTGAGAAGATTATCTCATAAAAAACTGCGAAGGTTGGTTCTTATAGAATGAATGTGTTGCCAAATTATATTATGTGGAATGCAATTTGTCATATGAATTGATGATTAAATGTATTTTGACACATAACATAAATAAGCACTCATGCTACTTGTGAAGGTTGGATTATATGAACCGATGAATAAATATATTAATATTTTTTTCATAATTGTCATCCTATTTGTCACGTGAAATAATAATAAGTTTAGATCTCAAAATCTTACAGTATAACAAATCCTAAAAAATATACCACGTTTTTCTCTAAATTAAACATGTTGGGATATATTCATTACTTCAATTTTATATATGTTATAATACTTAATTGCAACTCAAAATTATAAAATATGTTAAAAAAAAAAATATATGTAAGATAAATATATTCAAATTATTACTTGCAGATGAACATTATTAAATACGTTAAAATAACATATTACATATTGCTTGGTATATAGAGTAACTATATTATAGATATATCTTAAAGTAATAAATATGTTATAATAAATAAAATAGTGCATATCACTACATATCGAGACAAAATATGAACATATCATTTCTTAATATATATATATATATATATATATATATATATATAAAATATCCTAAAAATAAGTAGGTGATATATCTTTCCTCCAATCTAGATTTGCAAGTCTCCTATATAATAGACACTCACGTCTCCTAATTGCAATACATCGAGGAAAGCATTCAGATAAATTAATATATACAAAACAGCGTGCTCAACTATGGGGAAAGGGTGAGTAGTTTAATTGGTTTGTTTTTTCCTACTGTTCTTCTATTGTAACCCAAATTATCTTATGTAATTTGGTCGTAGGTCATCCGATTAAGTTATAATCATAGACGATGATGACTATCCACAATTCACCTATGAGGTTACCGAGGAACACATGACTACTAAACGATTGGTATGGTTTTCAAGTTATCTTATAGTAGTCAAAGTGGAAAAAACTATATTGTTTTTTTGTTAACATGTCAAATACAAAATAAAAATGATGTATTGAGAAATTGAATTATTTTTTTTTTTTTGTAATATTGTAGGTGACACCAAAGTTATTTTCATCTGGTTTTATTAAGAAGGATGATACTACTGGAGATACGGTTACTATATTCCGGGGAATACAGTACGGAAAGGTAGGATTAGTCATTAATGGAGGTGATTCAACTGAGTTAACTGAATGTGGACAGTTCCTAAGGGACAATGATCTAACTATTGGTCGAAGTCTTATTTTGGAGATAAACCCAAATGAAGAGCTTATCTTTCGTGTCTATGTCTATTGAATTATCTAGATAATCGTTTGTTAGTTAATCAATTTTTTCTGAATTTTTTTCTTTTTGTTTTTTCGTGTTTAATCATCCGAATATAAAACTACTTATTATTGCCAAGTCATTATAATATAAAAATATTGTCTTTGATTTTGAAATTTCTGGCGCTACTTTATATAATTGAATCAGCAATCACTTAAAGTCAATTATATGACAATAGGTAATTTCAGTTAAAATGACATGTATATGCAGATATGAAATAGCTATAAACAAATAGGCGGCGACTATTCGCAGCCCACCAAATTTCTTAACGCAACCCACTAATAAAATAAATTAAAATATTATTATAAGATTACTAGAACATCCTTAATGGTACAAAACATAAATAATTAAATTCTATTATATAGAATAATAATAAAAAAAAAAGAATAGTAACAAATTTAATTTTTCTTCTTCTCTTTCATCATCAAAACGTGTTTATATCTCCCAAAACTACATAAACCCTAATATCTTCAAAATTTAATCAATGAAAACCCAAAAAAATTGAAAATTTCTATATTTGATCAATGGAGAACCTAAATAACAATGAAAAATTAGTTAATATGGATAAAATAATCTCCTTTTTACTTCTTTCCATCAGTTTTACAATTATATATATATTTATATATATATATATATATATATATATATATATATTGTTGAATTCATCAAACTTCCTTTCCTAAATTATACGCATCATAATTTGTTTCAGTGCTCTTTGCCTCTTATTACCGTGGGTCTTCACGGAGACGTCTAAAATGGATGCAACGGGGAACAGAGCTTTAGAAGAACTCTTGTTTAGAGGCTAAATTTTCTCTGTAAATTTGCCCTCAAGTTTTCCTTGTGATTTCGCATAAATGTGCTTTTACATGGCTGGTGTTGTTAAAGGACTGGATTGTGGTTCTACAGTAGGCCCTCCTTTTTACAGATAAATTAGGGTTTATAAAGTTTCTGGAGAAATAGTTATCGGTTTGGTTGAAGATGACAAGGAAGAAGAAAAATGATTTTTTTTTTTGTTATATTTAATGTATTTAATGTTTTATTATTATTAGGGGTACTATAGTCACTTCATAATAGCGATTTTAGTTGATTAAATTAGTGGGTTATATTAAGAAATTTAGTGGCCTGCGAATAGCCGCCACCAAACAGATATTAAAGATATGAAAAAGATATGTAACACAGTATAAAAAATAATCTATATATCATTAAAGATATGAAAAAGACATAAAAACTAAATAATTTATTTGTCTATGTTTACATATAAAAAATATGTAATTACAATACACCATATCTCCCCAAGTATTTATTATAGACAAATTTTAACTATGTTACGACCTATAAACTCTAATATGATAGACCAATGTTACATAAAGTTTGTCATTGTTCTTACGTATAAAATGATATTGTTGTATTACCTGAATTTTTTTACAAAAAAAGAAAAGATAAATTGTAAAATAAATAAAATGTTAATTATGCAGATTATGACAAAATAATTCAAAAGGTTGAAAAAACATAATATTATTTTTTTCTAAAAAAAATATATATATATATATATATATTAAATACTTTATAAAAATAAAAAATTCATAGTTATCTAAAACGAATATATATGATGATATGGGAAAAATTGGCTCAATGAAAGATCCTTTTTTTTTATATCATATCTATCTGAAAAATAAAGACGGTTATATTTAAAAGATGGCAAAAACTTGTATGTGACCGTCACACGGTGTGATGGAAAAAAGAATCACTTTTTGTGGTAAAAGTATCACGTTTATCTGTAAAAGTATCACCTTTTTTTAACAAAAAAAAGTATCAGTACTTTTTCCTGTAAAATTAGTATCACTTTTTCCCGTAAAAGTATCAATATTTTCTGTAAAAGTGTATTCCGTCACACGTGTGACCGTTCACACACAAGACTCACTCTTAAAAGATATGGGGCCTCGATAGACAACTGCGCTCAATATACTAAACTAAACCTAAAACCACAAAAACTCAATATACTGATCAACAATCACAGAAATATCACCACATAAAGTAATTCTAATATGAAAACAATCTCAAGGATTCCATCAGAACAGTGCATTTATATCAAAGATGGTTAAACTGATGGGATCAACTACAATAGGAAGGAAGCATCTAAGAGATGGTATGTTTTTTTATTGTATTAAGTTATTATTTTCATATGTGATTTTAAGAAATAAACTGAATGGCCACTACAACAATTTCATAAATAGACAACAGTTAAAAGACAATAGCTTTTTCCAGCAGTGTTGTGTGTTCATGAATTAACAACAGTTTTACCGTAATTTGTTGTCTATTAATGACAAGACACGCTAATAGACAACAATTTTACAACATTTTTCAGCATCTGTCATCTATTAGCACATTTTTCCACAAACAGACAACACATTTATCAACTATTCTCCAAACTTGTTGTCTATTGACAATATTTTACTCTAATAGACAACACTAATATCAACATTTTTGCAAAACTGTTGTACAACCAATTTTTTTAATTTACGACACTTTTGTTATGTTGTACAAGTGTGTTGTATTATTTAAACATGTTAAAATTATGTTCAAGGTATTTGAAGAAAACCTTCATTGGTATTTTAGTAATTAAAAATATATTTGAAAAGTAGGGAGTTTGTAATAATAAGTGATTTATGTAAAAAGTAGAATTTGTATTGTTTAGAAAAAAAATGATTTTAAATAGAAGTAGTATGTGTAAAAAGAAAAAAAAATGTGATGACCTGCTTTCCGCTTCTAATTGAAATAAGTTATTTTAAATCATTATTAAATCAAAAATATATATTTAAAAAAACACTTAAATCTACTATTTTTAAGTTAAAAGTGCAAACGTGCTTACTTGAGTCTAATTTATAATATTTAATAGATTAGCAAAGATTATTTTCTTTTTTATAGATTTGTAATATATTATACATTACTAAAAAAAAAAAATTTATGTCAAACACCATCAACTTTACTTATAAGTCACTTTTCAATAATCACTTATACAAATCACTGCAAACACTCTCTTTGATCTATAAACTCACATTATACCTCCAAAGAAAAGAAAACTATGAACTCACGTCTTTCTGGCTCATTCGCTCTCCGTCACAAATCGTCCGCCGTTTGCATCGCCGACCAATGCCAACACCACCACATCCGACCAGCGCCACCACCTGTAAACATTCTTCTAATTCAGTCTCTCTCTCTCTCTCTCTCTCTCTCTCTCTCTCTCTCTCTCTCTCTCCCCCCCCCCCCCTCTTTCTCCCTTTATTTACCCTCTTCTACCCTCATATAATTCAACTTTGATTGTTATTAGATACCAATCTCCACCACCGACATGTCTAACGGATGAACCATCGTCTCAATCCTCGCCACCACTGCCTCCGCGTGCGCCACCACCTATTTTTCAACTCTGTTAGTCACTAATTTAGGTAAATGCCCTAATTTCACTACTAAAAAATTGGTCTATTGAAGGGCAGAGCAACTTTAACGGAGGATCTTCATATTGAGGCGAAAAATAGGGCGTATTCGTCAAATTTCAAATTCTTAGAACCTTATTTTAGATTTTTATCAGTTTAATTAACACAAAAATCTCGATTTTCTCTTTGGAATTAGTTTAAGTTGAAGAAACCCTAGCTGGAAAAGGCGTCGAAGCCTATGCTTCAGAAAGTAGATTTTCTTGAGGATGTTGAGATGCAATTAGCTTTCCTGGTTAGTTCTTCTGTTTCTAATAACGATTTTTATGTTACTAGTATGTTCTTGGTTGAATATGATGATATATTTGTGCAGTTTGCCTTGAATTTAAAAATAATCAATGTTAATATGGAATTTCCCCTGCACTACTATCACTCATATTTTGCTAATAACAGTGATTTTATGTATTGTCTTATCATGTGTGGCTTCTCAGAAATTTTGTGGAATAATCATTTGAGATTTTCCCACCACATCAGCAATAAAATTTGAAGTTCTTGGCCATCAAATTTAGTCTCAACAGGTATTATATTAACATTCTAGCTTTTTTGTTTTCTTAGAAACAATTTTCTTATGTATTTTCCCCCGAATTCTTGATAAAAAGTGTCCTCTAATTATGGTATTACTATTTGGTGGTCCTGAAATTGGTATTTAGTGGTAAGTTTGGTTTAGGACCTGCTAGGTATCTATCATTAAACTGTTGATCATGTAACATTTGTTGAAATTGTAAAAGTGGGTTAGAAAAGTCTAGGTTTGGGCTATTCTATCTATTTTAGTGTGTTTTGTTGATTTTTGTCTATTGGTGCTCATTAGAGGTTTATAGCGAGAATGATTTCACTCTATTTTATTGTGCTTTGCGTGTTGATATTAGATCGCGAGTATGTTGTTTCCTTTACAATGCATTTGAACCTAAATTCTTGACTTCTTTTTTTTGTTTGTTTGTGTTATTCTTTCAGGTAATTTCTGAATTCATTTCCAGGATAATACTATATTCCGCCTCTACTCAGGTAAAGAAGTTTGAATATCAAGAACTTCTTATGTTATTTTATTGCATTTTAAAAGTATCATGGTGGAACTAACTTTGGACGACCTTCTGGGGGACCATTCATTACGAAAGGCTATGATTATGATGCTTCAATAGATGAGTATGGTAAGTTATATCCGTCCTACTAAGATTGGTGCTTGGTGCTTATCTACCTAAATGGTTCAATAGTAGAATAATTAGGAATACTTTACATAAAAAGAACAGCTAATTAATGTCCTAATTCACAAGAAATGTTCAATAGTAGACAAAGATCATCCCCCATGCAAAAATCTTGGACCATTCACATGCATCGTTTTATGCAGCTCAAACTTGTTCAGATTTCAACTCAAATCCATTACATGAGTTAATAGGAGCTTGGACAATAGTTGTGGAAGGTACAACCTGGTGAAGAGCTGCAACTGGAGACCATGGAGGAAGAACGTGAGTACAAGATCTCGAATAGGAGAAGAAAGGATTAGAGCGAATCGGGGAGAATACAGAGGCTTCAGATGTTTTATTTTTCTCACCGGAAAAGTCCCCAGAATGACTCTCCTCTCCTGTCCTCCAGGTGCTTTAGTTTCTCCTCAACTTTTAATTTTTGGATTTGAATTTTCGATTTTTTTGGTTGCTAGCATTTGATCTGCTAAGAAATGGGCTTTTGGTTGGTTCGTTTGGTGTTGCTAATACTGTGTGGTTTTCATGTTTAGATTGCCGATTTCTTCTCGTTTCTATGACTGAGGTTGTTATGTTGAATTGTTTCTTAATTGGTAGAAGACTCGTTCCTCATAAAGGGAACACCAGAAATAAACTAGGAAATTAGGAACGAGAAATACTAGTTACGATATGCTTATTGTATCTTGTGTTGTTTTTGTAATTCTGTGAATTCTGCTATTCCTTATATAGGTTCATTGTCTGTCAATAATATTATTAGTTCAATTTTGAAATTGCATTGTGAATTTGCTAATTTAGAGAACGCGATGCTGATTTGTATTTTTGCACTACCAGCTTCAGTCTTTGTTTTTTTTTTTTTTTTTTTAATTTGATTTTCTGAGACATAATCATTGTTCCATTGCAATTTATTCGGTTAAGTTCTCAGTTAATTTATCTATTTTGTTGTTTTTGAAAATTTTCCTATTCCTTGTATACTTTCATTGTCTATCAATAGTATTTTTAGTTGAATTAATACTATTTAGTTTCAATTTTTATGGCATATTGCGTAAGAAGTACCCTGCAGTTCATCGTGAGAAATCTGCAGCTCATCATTAGAATAGATATTTTACTCACCGGGAATTTTCTCTTGTCTTAATATATATTCAAGGAACACCAACACATCTTTTCTCCCTATGATTGTGCTTTCTTTTCAAGTCTCTTTACTTAATCCCTATCACATACCATATATTTGGCTTGGGATTCGGTTTCGGATGCTGTTGTAGGACTATTTCACTTGATCTTTTCTGTGTCTGTCCATGACCATATACTCCTATGCTGATATCCTGCTGCTAAATAATTGACCAAAATAAATAATATAAGAATAGAAAAGAAATGAAAGAAAGGAAAGAAAGGATATCTATTTGACTTATAGTGCTTAAGACATGTTCATTATACTTCACTTGTCATAGTTGAAGATCATCTATTTGACATGTAAAAATGCATGCCAGAATTGATGTTTATTGATGACAATATTATTATAATGACGGAATATCATTTTTATTTGTGCTTGTCTTTGATGTGCCTTGAAGGTTTCTCAAGATGTACCAAAGTACACAATGGTCTTTGGTGAATAAGCTGAACTACGTGGATTAAATCTAGAAGGTTTGAAGCGCTGTGGGTTTTCAACTTTAGAGGTTTGTTGTCAGTCAGTCCATTATTTTGTTGTCCGCTTTCTTTATTGTTGATCCTTTAAATTTTACTCCGCTACTTTTACATGTTGGGCTGTTACCAATCTTACTATCTTGAAATGCATGTTCTAATGATAGGGTTCCCCTCAGAATAATGCTGAAGCAGGAAGTGAGTCTACTACCTTTACCCACTCCTTTACCAAAGACACAGGGGTCGGCATGCTTGCAGTCAAATTCTCTAAAATAGACCAGCATAAGGTATCCTCTAAAGAAGACTCGCATACTTACTTTTATTCTGATTCATTACTATTAGAATCGTCTCTAGTTTTTAAAATTAACAGCTTTAATTGTACTTCTTTCTATATATAGGTCGAATGTATTTAGGTCAATTGTAGGTGCAGAATCTTTGATGAAATCCTGGCTTCTTGTGCCAAGTCATTTAATCCTTTCAACTTTCTTTTCTTGGGCATACATAGTTACATATTTTTTTAACTATATATCGCGCATAGTGGCTCTTAAGCTGGAAATTGTAATTATGTTGGATTGGGGCTTCTTATAAATGTGATACAAACCTCCAAGAGATTTTTTCTGTGAGCATGACATAGATAGGATTTTCTATGTTCTAACAACAATATCTTGACTTGTTTCTACATTTTTACCTAATCAAATTTCAGATTCAGGATTTGCACTCTATCACTCCCGATTATTTTCTTGAAGTGGGCGGGGCTGTTATACACCCTCTATGTTATCAACAGGTTAGCTTACAACACCGTTCTTTGTCATCAGTTCTTGATATTTCCGTGGCTAAATTCATGTGGCCAGTTTAGTTTATGCATCTAGTCTTCCTAAACCATCCAGAAGTTGGGATGCTTGTTATCTTTGTCCACCATGTATGTGAAAAGGATTCTCATTGTCTTGTTTAGTTCAAGAGTTTGTGCTTGATATTAGTATGATTAAATCTAGTTAATCCGGGTCTGTTTGGACCAGAAAAAGAGAAGCTGATGGATCAAGAAAATGAGCAAACCGTCTCTTATTTCACAGTACCGGAATCAAGGAAGAATGAGAAGCAGATTAGTGAGATAAGCTAAAGGAAAATATCATATCCTCTTGTGTCGTTTCACGAACTTCCGGATTATATGAAGGATAATGAGTACATATTGAATTATTATAAGTCTAATTGGCCTCTCAAAGTAGCTTTCCTCAGCTTGTTTCGGTGGCATAACACGACTTTTAATATGTAGATGTAAGTACTAATTTAATCTTTATTAATATTCTTAAGTCATTAAAATCATCTACTGGTTAGATCCTTTGAATTATTTCATTTTTATAATTTTTCATGTTTCGTTGAACCCATATCAATACAGCTATAGAAGCAACTTGTTCACAGGCCCGAACCAGATGTGTTCGACCAAATGCAGTTACTCTGCCAGTTTCAGAATTCATAGATCTCTTTCATAATGTAAGTTATTTTTTTAATAAATCAAATTTGATGTTATTTGTTCTTCTTCTTTATGATGGTAGATGCTGCCCCTATATAGATATTAGATTGATCAAGTTGTAGAACATATACTTTACTGATCGTACTCTCAATCGCCCGTTTTATTTTTATTATTTTCGCAGAAACTTTTCGACTTATAATTGTGTTCAACCTGGATCTCAATTGCCTTCTCAGCCACCATCTTCTTTCTCGTAAGTATTCTGAGAAAATTCTAACTCACTTTCATGAGAAATGATATTCTGAATTGAATTATGCAGGACTTAGATTATTGAAATAGTGCTAGCATTTATTTTACCCTTTGCAGGGGCAAAAAATTGACACCACTAATCCAATTCAAAAGTAAGTATTATTCATGCACCCCCGTTCCAGCAAAAATGTTTAGTAGTATGAAATAGGATTTGTTTTTACTTCATTTTTTGCTAATGTGTTTTATTTTTTCAATATAATCCCATTTGGTTGTCGGGTTGATGCTTTATGTGTAGAGCTCCGCCAAATAGCTAAAATGAGTTGCACTTTAGAAACTTTAGTCAGCCACGGGGTATGACCACGTGGTAAGATGTAAGTACTACTGTTTGTTTTGTTGCTTTTTTGGTGTATGAATTGTTCTTATACATGTTATTACATTTATCATGTAACTGGCATACATAATGATTGTTTTCGGTATGGTTGAGACCTATCGAGCATGCTAGTTTGATATATAATCTTGACGTTGTTAGGATTTTGTGCCCGATGACTCCGAGGATTATAGGTTTTCCCAATTGGAGTATAGATGGTGTGATGGAGTGTGTTCGTTCTCAAGGAGCTTGTGAAAGGGTTTGAACTACTCAATCTCTGATATTCCCTTATTAAACATATGCACTGTCTTAGGTTTGTTATAACATAATTAGAGAGTTGATAAAATAGAAATTGTTCGTTGGTTGATTCTGCACTAATGGTAACGTTTCATAATTTCTTTTTTTACTTTTTTTATACATGAAAATCATTTTAGATTTTGGTTTCTATTAATGAAGATATTTCGTTGGCTGATTTTGCACCAATGGTAATATTCCATAACTTTTTTACTTTTTTTCATACATGAACGTCGTATTAGATTTTGGTTTCTATTGATGAAGATATTTATTTGGCTTGAGAGCAGAGGCCTTATTATTGAAGATATTTATTTGGCTTGAGAGCATAGGCCTTATTATTTTTTTTATTTTTTTAACATGCATGAAGAAGCAATTGGAGTGAGATGATACGCGTGGATAGCAATTGATTACATGGATATATAGATATAGGAATTGTTTGAGTAAATAAGAGTTGATTTTGGTTTTATTCTAGGACTTATTTAGTTGAACAATTTGAATTGTAATTATAGTAATTTAAAGGTTGATGAATTTACTGATTTTTTTTTTTTATGTGATGTTCCATATTTAATATTTTATTATGTTTTGACAATTAGGTGTTCCATATCTGAATATACATCTAAACAATAACGTTCAATAATAAAACTGTTGTCTTTCATTGAAAGGTAACAGAGTTTTTCTTTTGTTTTCTTTGCTATAAATGACAACGGCTTTTATCTGTTATCTTTACATACAAAGACAACGGTTTTACAAAAGGTCAACAATTTTCCATTGTTGTCTGTAATTGAAGAGACAACGGTTTTTGTGCTGTTGCGGAAACTGTTGTTTATTGTTGAACTGACAACATTTTTTAGTTGTCGTTAAAAGGGTATTTTAACAACATCATTATTAATAACAAACTTATTTATAACTAGACAACAGTTAAAATATGTTGTCTATTTAAAAAATTCTTGTAGCGGGCACTTATCTTTTTATTATGAACTTCCTTATCTCATATGTGATAGGGCTTTTTAGAATGGTTCCCTTTTTTCAATACTATAAGACAGTACCTGCATAAGATATAGCACATGTGTTAATTGTATTATAGAGAACACGGTATAAAATATATTCACTACAACAAAAACTGTTAATTACTACGCCCAAAAGACAACGGTTTTACGCAATAGCGCTCAACCGTGGTCATTGTACAAACCGTAGTGTTTTACATTTTTTTTTTTTTTTTTTTGCTAAAAGACTAAGGTTTCACAAAAATGTTGTGGTTTAACCGTAGTCGAATACCTATTATTCACTAAAAGACTACGGTTCATAAAACCGTTGTGGTTTAACCGTAGTCGAATACCTATTGTTCCCTAAAAGACTACGGTTCGCAAAACTGTTATGGTTTAACCGTAGTCGAATATCCATTTTCGCTAAAAGACTACGGTTAGCAAAACCATTGTGGTTTAACTGTAGTGGAATACCTATTTTCGTTGAACGACTACGGTTTGTAAAACCGTTGTAGTTTAGTCGTAGTCGAATACCTATTACATTATATTTTTTAATGGATAATTTAAAATAATTATTTTGTCTAATCAACGATAATGATTATGGTAATAGTTGTTAATCGAACATTCTCACTGCGCTTTTTAATTTTCTTTACCTTTTTACATACGTATTTACAAGATTCAAATACTTTTTAATGTTTTACAATTAAAAATTTTTTATTATTAATTTTTTAAATTGTTCTTTCCTCGATGTCTTTTAGTATTTTGAATTTAGTTGTAATTTTTTTTTTCGACATATACAATATTAATATATTTTTGTTTTATATTCATTACTAGCTATATATTTAATTTATGCATATAGTAATATATTAAAAAATATTAAAATTTAAAAATAAATATTAGTTCCTTTTAATATTCTTTTTAAAATTTATGTGAAAGATGTTCGGCCCAACTAAACTGCACAATGTGAAAGGTGTTCGGCCGGAATAGGAGCAGAACATTGTAAAGGGTGTTGGCCAAAAAATTAGCCGATTGTGTAAAGGATGCTCGACCTAAATCAGGCAACACCGAAATTACATTTGTGCCTTTTATAATAGCTCTAAGTACCATTATGGACTTCTTGTAGAAAATAGTTGTTTTTAACAACACTTTAGTATAGAAGTTTTTTCTCTCACTTATAAGCTAAAAGCAGCTTAAATATCAAACACTCCAGCTTTTATGTTTGACCAAAATCACTTTCAAACAATACTTAATTTTGATTTTAAGTAATTTCACCATAATCTCGACTAATAATCACTTTTTCAAAAGTTAAGTAAATGAACACCCCTAAAAGAGTAGGAATTATGTATTAATTCAGAAATAGAATGAAAGATGCCCTAATCGTACATTCTCATTACAACACAATTGACTTTAAATAATATACAATTGTAAAACTTTTTAAAACTTATTTTATGTGACACATTTTTGTAACACTTTTATAATTGTAATATTTAGTTAACATTTTTGTAACATTTCATTAATATGTAACACTTGAAGGTAACATTTTCACATAAGTAACACCTTATGTGTAACACTTTCTTTAAGAACTTGTTTTGTAACATAAACTTGTATCACTATCGTTATTTATTTGTTTGGAGACGATACAACAGACTATCGTTTAATTTAATTAATTGATAACATGTATTAGGGATATCAAAAAAATTATTTCAAGAAGTCAATAACCATATAAATAATGAAAAACAAAAGTCACATAATAATTAAAATTTAGAGGCAAATTTCCCACCAATTAAATAAATTTCATTGAAAAGTAAATTCTACTTGGGGGAAATGAAAAATAGGCGGCAACTTTCCCACCATCATGTTCCTTACACTAAAAAAAGAAAAAAGGAAAGGCAAAAGGCAATAAAACAAAACGTTGGACTTGGCTCTCATCTCTCATCCATCTCTTCCCATCACCCCCTCCCCCGCTTTCTTCGATCAGGCGACGCCCTCGTCCGTTCATTGCCGCACCGCTCTTTCCAAAGAAATTAACAGGTTAAACCTTGAATATTTCTAATGATATAGATTTAGTTGTTACAATTTTGTTCATTCTCTAAAAAATGAGTAATAGTTAGGGCTTTTTATATAGGTCTAAATTTCACTCTCATCTCTCTATGGGAGTGACACATCGGTTTTCTAACCTAGTGTTCCGCAAGTGTACGGTTGTAGATGTAGTAGCGGCAGTCAAGGTCGATCCCACAAGGAATAGATTTTAGGTAGTTCGATACCTTGATACTCTAGGATTGTCCTAACTAGATACTAGGATGCAAAAGGTTGATTATACCAAAAACTGACGAATTTAACTAATTAACTATAACTTAACACTTGGCAGACAAAAAGGAATAACAATCAAGGAGAAAGGGTATCCTAGGGTTTCAATTTCAGGATATTACTTCAATGTTGAATATGATTAACCTATAGATTTACCGATTCTAGTGTTTATTAGACGGAACGACAATAATCTAACCCTTCTCTCGAAGTGATTAAACCGTTGATTAATTAAGCTAATTACCCTCTCGAGTCAATTAAAACTAATAACTCCCAAACGATCCTAAGTCACAGCCTACACAGTCATAGACAACTGCGCTCTATGTCATAAGTCTGATAACGATTCCCTCCTCTCGAAGCGGAATTGCTAAACTAAATTACTAAATCTAGGTGATCAAGCTAAATTTAGTTATAAGCACAAGCATAGAGATAAACACATAAAGAACGGAGTTAATAAATTAAATCATAATCAAAATATTGTCATAATACTCCCTACTCTATAACCCTAGGACATGAATAGCTTAGCTACTCATGCCTAGCAACAACCCAATACAAGATTCTACGGAAAACATTGTAAAAGATTAAACTAGAAAAGAACGACTGAACCCAGATGAATCCGTCTCGATGATCTTCGTCTTCTTCGTCTTCCAAGTCTTCTAACTCTTCTTCTAAGTGTATGTGAGAATATGGAGTGTCTAACCCCTCAACTTGCGAGTCCAAGGACCTATTTATAAGTATGGGTTTGAATCCTTAAGAGATTAGGATAAAAATCCCAATTAAAACACGATTTTGCATTTCGGAGGACTTTTGATGCGCCCTCGTCAAGCCTGACGCGGCCTCGTAAATATGCCTTCAAAACTCCTCAAACGACGTGGCCGCGGCGAGCCTTGATGAAGCCTCGTCAGCCTTCACATTGCTGAAAGCTTAACGGGGACAGTTTTGACGCGACCTCATCACTTCTTGCCCAGAAGTGTGATTTTCCGTTCTTGGGCCCCTCGCGGCCATTTCGCCTCCTCTTGGTCCGTTTCGCCTCTAGTTCGCCATAAACTCACTATTTTGGCCTAAAATAAACAGAACTCCACAAAACACGTCAACTGGTCCAAGATATGAAATATAAGCAATTATCGACCATATTCACATGCAAATGCTATAAATATATACTTAAAATCGACCTAAATGCATGTATACACAACATGTATCAAAATCCCCCAAACTTAACCGTTGTTCATCCCGAACAACATAAAGAAAACAAAGACTCATGTATTTAGGGCGATTAGATGACGAATTAGTTTCAGACAGATTTTTCCATTTTTCCAAAAGCTAGATATCATAGTGTAAATAAGCATGTATGATAGAGCAAAAATTAACACTTTCGAGACTTAAGCTTTCGAAGTATTTGATCCTCACTAGGTAAGTGTTTCTCTCATCTCTCAAGTGTTTAGGCTAAAAATATCATTCCGCTCAAATTGGACTACATGCTCAGTTTTACCATAGGCTTGCCAATCGTCTAAGCTAGACGCAGTACTTTGGCATAAGTGACAAAGAATCAAGTAGGTCTTCTATTTGGTTGTAATATTGGCTTAAGGTAAGGTGGGATAAATTTGGACAAAAGTGACTATCTATTGGACTAATCAAGTTATTCCTAACTCGAATACCCCTCAATAAAATCACTCGATCTTACTCTCTTAATCTCAGCAAATCACCCCTCAAAATGACTTCTTCACATTTCCAAAAGTAGTTTTCAACCAAATACTTTTCATACTAAGTATTCGGGTACCACGTCATGGGACTACCATATTCTTTCAAATCAACTAAGCACTTATTTTTTCTAACCTCTCCTTAACAATACTAAAACAGTAAAACACATATCTAACCTCTCCTTAACAATACTAAAACAGTAAAACACATATCTACCCCTCCAATCTATCCATAAGTGCACCCACTTTATTCCCAGTTTTTAATCCAACTACCTTCCAATCCACCTCCCTCTTAACTCAATTAGTCCAATTTTAAGGCCAAAGGCTAAAATCGAACGATACTTGGCTTGCAATGTAAGGTTATGAATAAAAATATGAAAGCTCAAGTGGGCTGACTAAGGATAATTTTCACAACTTTCTTGGTAAAAAGGATAATATTAGAAGGCTAAAAAATAGGCTGCAAAGCAAAGACCGCTTATATCACGTTCTAAGTCACATTACACCTTTGACATATTCACAGCAGAGTCTCAAGGCAAGTTCTAGAAACCAAGACACATATCCAATCAAAATCACACCGAAAGAAAACATATTGTTCCAAAAATAGGAGTAACCTTAGGCTCAATTCCTCACAAGGGTCATTTTGATCAAAGTTCTAGGCTTAACTCAATTTTGTCTCAAATTACCTATCATGCTCTACTATGTGTCAATTTTTTAAATTTAAGCATAAAATCTTCTCATCATTCACACATCATCATCAATCAAATCCCTAACTTTTTCAACAATTACAACTCGGGTTTTTTTTTTCCCTTCTTCTAGACTCCAACAAAACAAAAACTAACTAAAACAAATGC
The DNA here is from genome assembly GCA_958295605.1 of Ajuga chamaepitys. Taxonomy (NCBI): domain Eukaryota; kingdom Viridiplantae; phylum Streptophyta; class Magnoliopsida; order Lamiales; family Lamiaceae; genus Ajuga; species Ajuga chamaepitys. The sequence goes on along the minus strand of OY282498.1, from coordinate 20,312,009 downwards.
AAGAAAATAAAACTACTGTGACCAACAAAAATTGGGTTCACAGACCCGACACCTTCAACAAATACCAAATCACATGCCACAGCATAACATTGACTCATATGAAATAAAAGAAAAACATCTAGAACCACCTAAAATAATACATAAAAGTAAATAAGCGGCCCAAGTTGTCCCACTATCATCCCCTCCCCCAAATTTGGTCGAAGGCCAAGTTTGTGGGAAAAGAGTGAGACGACTGGGAGTCGTTACTTACAAATGATTAATGTGGTGATGGAGGTGGTGGTGGAAACCCATGCTGAGTCCACACATTTCCCCAATGTGTTTTCCATTCCCGGTCAGCACGTGCGTGAGTCAAAAGGGCATCGAGCTTCTCATTCACATTTTTAGCGCTACCTCAAGTCTCGGCTTGGTGACAGACGAATTCAGTCGAGAGGTTGGCCAGTTCTGCCTGCAGAGCAGCTATCTTGGCATGTATATCGCCTTCCTTTTCGTCAACAAGGGCCGATGAAGATGCATCGGTTGTAGCCTCCCTCCTTTTCTTTACCGGACGAGGTATTCGAGGTTGTTCCTCAACATGCTCTCTAGAGCGGAAGACCGGATCATTAGCAGCAACAGATAGGGCAAGAGGGCACAATAGGACGTGTCCGCAGCTGCTGGAATCGTGCACGATGCTCGAGGTTCCTTAGGGCGAACCCATACACTAGACGGCTGTCCTGAGGGCCGATGATCAGCCTCTCCGGAGGCTCCTGCTCCACCTGTTGTTTACCCTTTCCTTTACTCTTACTGGTACCTGCTCTAGGCATCTTAGTGAACCTGAAAAATGCAACATACAATCTCGTCTTTAAACACCACCAAATTTCACCACTTTCAAACAACAATTCAAGCTTTTAACCCGACATATGACCGCCTAAACTATGCTTAAGATCAAACTAATGAAACCAAAGCATATAAATGCATGAACGAACTCATTGAAATCATTAATCACATAATATGATAACAAGTTATCCTCCTATCATGCATTCGAGGTCTAGAAGCATTAAAATCGCAAGTAAAGCTAGATATCATGAACGCACCTAATAAGCTCGACAAAATGCTTCAAGGAAAATAACATGCTAACATTAATTTGTTGCTTCCCACCTATTCCCAACAATCTAAAATACACAATTTCACAACACTTACACACCAATTGAATCTAATTTAAACATATGTGGCATAAAGTTCATCAACATTACATACTAGAGGTGAGTAAACTAGAACCTGAAACCAAACTCATAATCACCTATATTCAACAAAGTTTCACGAATAATGTGCGTACCAATCAAAGATATAAGCGTAAAAGATCGAGTTAGCCACTCTTACCGGAAGAATTTAGTCGAGGGAGAAAGGATGAGCTTGTCTCGTTTTTGTGCCAATTGGGTCGAAAAACCCCAACTTCAATCAGTGGAAGTGTATGAATTTGATGTATGATTGTGTTTATGGGTCAGAGTGTGTGAAGAATTGGTGTTTTGAAGGACGAAATTGAGTGAGTGTGTGTGAAAAGGAGAAGAAAATCGCGATTGGAGAAAAGGAATGGTGGAATGAGCCCTAATTTTGGGGCTAAAAGGGCTGAAAAATGTACCTGCTGGAACTGACTCGGCCTCATTGGCTCGCGACCCAGCCGCGGTGACTCGCGACGTGGCCGAAGTGAATCGCGACGCGGCCGCATCAGGCTCTGAAAGCTTAACTAGCCACGTTTTGACGCAGCCTCGTCAAGCTCTGATGAAGTCTCGTTGATAAGCTGCCCCGAAAGGCCGTTTTTATCCTGTTCCATCCGTTTTATCTCTGTCTCGCGTTTCCTCTGCAATTCCGTTGGTCCCTACAACTTAAAACACTAAAACAACTAATTAGACTCAAAATTAACAAAATTTAAAAACTAAAACTAAAAAGTAACTAAAAAGTCGGGTTGCCTCCCGATAAGTGCTTATTTTTACGTCATCAGCCAGACGTCCTTTTTCTATCAACCATTTTCCAGCCACCCCGAGTTAGGCAATTTATGAGCGGTTAACGAGCTATTTGGGGCGTGTGGATTTCTTACAGCAGCTTGGGTAGTATAAACAATGCTACAATTATGCCTACCCCTTGGACCCGACCTATGTATTTGGAGGGTGATGGTTTCGTTTTAAACACAAAAAAGCAACTCCCCCTTGGGCACATCTATAAGTGCTTGGCTAGTCGCCCAGAAAAGTCATCCTAAGATAAAAGGAAATTCATCATTCCCTTTCATGTCGACAACTAAGAAATCACTAGGGAATTCAAAATTCAACACTCTCACCAATACATCCTCTGCTACTCCCAATGGCGTTAATGAAGATCCATCAGCCAATTGGATAGTAATAAAGGATCGTTTAATCTCCCTAAATCCTAATTGTATATACAGCTTAAGAGACATCAGATTTATGCTAGACCCCTAATCGCACATGACATTGTGAAAATCATGACTACCATTTGAGCAAGAAATAGTAAAACTCCCTGGATCTTTTGCTTTGTTGCTCTTTTTGGTTTCATGCTTGTGTTTGCACTCTTTTTGGGGGTGTTAGGTTTCTTCTTCGTTATCTTTTTTCCATCCTTCCTCTTCTTGGTTTCCTCTTGGGTAGTTTGAAGCTCTTCCTTCTTTGTTACCCCCTATCTTGGACTCTCTCCTGTAATACTTCATGTTTCACAACAACAGTGCTAGAGGTCTCTAAAGGCTCAAGGTTAGCAAAGAATGAATTTTTAAAACAAAAATCAAAAGACTCATCAAGAATAGGATATGAAATTTTCTTATCTATGATGGTGTTGACTTCCTCCTTCTTCTCAATGTTTTTTACTTTCTCAATTGATTTCTTCGCTTCATGGTCCTTCATGCTCATAGTACCATTGTCGCCACTAGATGTTGTCTTCCTTCTATTCAGTGCTTGAGGAAATAGGGGAGGAGGTACATATGCCAGTGGAGGCACATATGCTGGTTCATCTGCTTCGGTTTCTTGAACCTTACTTGCGTTCATAGAATCTTTTTGCTCCTCTAGCTGCTTCTTTTTCACCAAGTGCTCCTCTGACTTCAAAACATTACAGTGCTCCCTCGGATTAACCACTGTGTCACTTGGATATTGGCCCTGCTTGTGTTGAGCTCCTACAATCTTTATCAATTGGATCATGTTTGATGACAATTCACTAATGCTTGCTTGAGTCTAAACCAATGTGTTCTCGAGCCTTTTGATGTCAGCCCCTTGTTCAATTATGCGCTTGTTTAGCTCAATAAACTTTCCATCTACTTTCCTTTCCAACTGAGCTAGTTTCTCATCGTATTTAGCAAACTGGGACTGCACAATCTCCTCTTGTGTGGGTTTCGTGCCATCATGAATCATCCCATTCATAACAGTAAATCCGGGGAGCGGATTAAGTGTATTTTGCGAGTTACCATACGGAAAGTTCTGATGGTTCCGATTCTGGGGGTACTAATTATACCTAGGATGATTGTTCTAGAAGTTGTTGAAGTTTCATTGATTCACAAAGTTTACGTCTTCAACTTCTTCATGACCCCCTGGCTGTTGTGCTAACGTGAGACTAGTAAGCAAATTTACCTGACTCGTCAAGGCTGTCAGCTGCGAAATCAACCTATCATTCGGCTCAGTGCTGACTGCTTCCACTTCCATTACATTCACTACTTTCCTTGGCAGGTTCCTCTCATTCGACCATTGGTAGCTTGTTCTGGCCTTAGCGTCCAAGATTGAGAATGCCATCCTTACTGACCTCTCCATCAAACTACCACCTGCAACTGCATCTACCTAGTTTCTGGTCGGAGCAAGCAGCCCATTGTAGAACTTGGACACTTGCTGCTTCTTGGTAAACCCATGTTGAAGGCAACTCCGGATAAGATCCCGGAATCGCTCCCAAGCTTCTCCGAATGGTTCTTGGTCTAACTGTTTGAATTGATTGATCTATAGGTCGAGCATCTTGCTCGATGAAAAGTACTTCAATCGAAAAGAAGTACTCAAGTCTTCCCAATTGATATGTTCCAGCGAATTAAACCAATGTAGTGCTCTGTCCTTCAGTGAGAAAGGGAACAGTCTCATCTTGACCTGCTCGTGCGGCACATGATTTATCTTGATTGTGTCCGTCAGTCTGCGAAACTTGATCAGATGCACATTCGGATCCTCCAAAGCACCTCCCCCAAACTGGTTTTGCTACACTGATGGGAGTATCATCTTCATCTACTTCCCTTGGTTCCTCGTGAACCTGTGGCTGCTGTTGTTGCAGCGGTGGCCGCTGTGGCGGTAACTGCTGAGAAATAACAGTGACTCTGTCATCCAGGCGCGCCAGAGCTGTCAGTACTCTGTTCATTGCCTCATCTTCATTCGGTTGTGGTTGTTGTGGGTTTTCCATCTCAAAAACTAGATTCTTTCTCGTTCGGTAACTACAAACTGTTGCTTCAATTTTAGGATCAAAAGGAAGAAGATTTTCTTGCCCTTTCGAGCTAGTTTGCATGCAAAGCCTGGAAACACCAAAAACAAGAACTACCGCGAAACACAAATAATTAAACAAAAATAAAAACGAAAATTAAATTAAAATGACGAAAAATAAAATCTAGTCTAGTTTCCTCCTATTTTTCAAGATAAAAACTAAGCGCTAAATCCTATTCCCCGGCAACGGCTCCAAAAACTTGACACGTCGATTTTCTAACCTAGTATTCGGCAAGTGTACGGTTGTAGATGTAGTAGCGGCAGTCAAGGTCGATCCCACAAGGAATAAATTTTAGGTAGTTCGATACCTTGATACTCTAGGATTGTCCTAACTAGATACTAGGATGCAAAAGGTTGATTATACCAAAAACTGACGAATTTAACTAATTGACTATAACTTAACACTTGGCAGACAAAAAGGAATAACAATCAAGGAGAAAGGGTATCCTAGGGTTTCAATTTCAGGATATTACTTCAATGTTGAATATGATTAACCTATAGATTTACCGATTCTAGTGTTTATTAGACGGAACGACAATAATCTAACCCTTCTCTCGAAGTGATTAAACCGTTGATTAATTAAGCTAATTACCCTCTCGAGTCAATTAAACCTAATAACTCCCAAACGATCCTAAGTCACAGCCTACACAGTCATAGACAACTGCGCTCTATGTCATAAGTCTGATAACGATTCCCTCCTCTCGGAGCGGAATTGCTAAACTAAATTACTAAATCTAGGTGATCAAGCTAAATTTAGTTATAAGCACAAGCATAGAGATAAACACATAAAGAACGGAATTAATAAATTAAATCATAATCAAAATATTGTCATAATACACCCTACTCTATAACCCTAGGACACGAATAGCTTAGCTACTCATGCCTAGCAACAACCCAATACAAGATTCTACGGAAAACATTGTAAAAGATTAAACTAGAAAAGAACGACTGAACCCAGATGAATCCGTCTCGATGATCTTCGTCTTCTTCGTCTTCCAAGTCTTCTAACTCTTCTTCTAAGTGTATGTGAGAATATGGAGTGTCTAACCCCTCAACTTGCGAGTCCAAGGACCTATTTATAAGTATGGGTTTGAATCCTTAAGAGATTAGGATAAAAATCCCAATTAAAACACGATTTTGCATTCCGGAGGACTTATGACGTACCCTCGTCAAGCCTGATACGGCCTCGTAAATATGTCTTCAAAACTCCTCAAACAACGCAACCGCGGCGAGCCTTGACGCAGCCTCGTCAGCCTTCATAGTGCTGAAAGCTTAACGGGGACAGTTTTGACGCGGCCTCGTCACTTCTTGCCCAGAAGTGTGATTTTCCGTTCTTGGGCCCCTCGCGGCCCATTTCGCCTCCCCTTGGTCCGTTTCACCTCTAGTTCGCCATAAACTCACTATTTTGGCATATAATTAACAGAACTCCACAAAATACGTCAACTGGTCCTAGATATGAAATATAAGCAATTATCGACCATATTCACATGCAAATGCTATAAATATACACTTAAAATCGACCTAAGTGCATGTATACACCACGTGTATCAGGGTGCCCAACGAGTTCACTTGTGGCGATTTTTTAGTTCCAGGCCCTCAGGCGAACCGGCTCTCTCCGCCGCAGACTTCGGACCATGCCGGGTGCTCCAGATCTGAACTGCCAGAGTTGCTTAAACTCAGCTTTTAGGTTTCGAGCAGCCATTCAACCACATGGCTTTTGCTGATCGAGGCTTAGACCACATCGAGCCTTCATCTTCCCTGATCTGAATATGGTGGCTCGCGATGGCGCAGCGACCAAGTTGGTCTTTCCCTTGGCAGCGATCTTCAAGCGTGAGTCTTTGCTCCTCTTGCGACATCCGAATCGGGTTTTCTCTTAGTGTGCGAACTCGATTCATCTAGTTCTCCTCCATCCGCCATTGATGACCGCTGAGTTCGAGAGCTTTAAGGTGACGTCTTTTTTATCTCCAGATCCGATCTCAAACTCGAAGACTGGCTCTGTTGGTTGTAGTATCTCATTCACGCGATTCCCATCCTTAGTCGAATCCAACAGATGCAGACCCGCCATGGAAGTGGAGCTCCTCCGAGCCCTCCGCCACACTGAGTTGACTCACTGAGTCGATGAGCCCTCGTATGTTTGGTGTCTTCCGAGTCGAGTCAACGGCTCTGCCCCTTAACATCAGGAACCTAGGTTCCTTCTCTACATTCTCGACAGCGGTTCAGCTTTCCTTTTTGAGCTACTATCTAAAAGTGCTTTTGAACAAGCACCTTCAGCCTTTCGCCGATCTGCTGCAGTCTTATTCGGATTTTTGTGTTGATTTAGCGATTCTGCAGTTTCTTTTTTTTTTTTTTTTTTTGGCCTATATTCAGTTTAGGACAATTTTTGCTAGGTTTTATGTTGCTTGTGGCCTGTGCGCCATTTTTGTCAACCTTGGAACCTTCTGCAGGCTTTTCGAAGAACAGCACCAGGAATTGCTACTATTTGAAATTGATATAGGTCTAAATTGAATATTAGGCTTTGGATATTTCTAATGCTATAGATTTAGTTGTTACAATTTTGTTCATTCTCTAAAAGAGGAGCTGTAACTAGGGATTTTGTGCGCCTAAATTGATTTTCTTGATATAGATCTTTGAAAATCTTATCAACTTTTGATTCCTTAAGTAGTGGTTTTTCTCCTAAGAAAGAGAAAGGGAGAAATAAGGAACAAGGATAGGGCTAACAAGTTTAGATGTTGGCGTAATCAAGTATGACATCTCCATATTTTTTTTGTGTTTGTTTATGGGGTTTTGATTTTACTTGTTTGCTTAGTATTTTTAACAAAGAGTCGATGATGACGACCTGCCTCCGACAGCAATTGGCGTTCCCAAGGAACACAGGCCTACACTTTATGAAGTTAATGGCTTCCTTGGCTGGATCACAGTCGTGGTTGCTCCAGGTTTCTTTCATATTCTTCCTTGTTCTTGTCTCTTATTTACTTGGCAAATTTCTTCATTTTCACTCAAATTTATTCTGGAATTTTGAGTAGCTTTTGAAATCTGTTCTGATGGACAGAATAATTAAGGATGATAAGCTCTTAGACTTGGAAATAATTTCTTGAGAAGTTGTTAATGTTGTTTCAACGAATGCTTAATTACATCTTCAGAAAAGTTATTATTGTTTATTGCTTCACACCATCGAAAATATTTTAAGCATAAAGTATTTAACATATATGTACTTTAAATTGTTCATGGCTGCTTCTATTGGACCAGCAATCTCAAGCTGTTTAAAGTTGTCTATGACAAGTAAAGTTTATGTTCATTGTTCCAGTGTGTCACATGTAGTATATCTCTTTTGAAATTAAGATTCTCTATGATTTGCTTTGTAATATCTGCTTGTTTTGGAGATATGGATTATTGTCATCGAGGAAAAACTTCTCCGTATGCTGGTATTCAATTTCTGGTTAATACTTACATTTGAATTTTTTTAACTCTTCCTAGTATTACCTAAAAACTGGCGGGCCTGGCAGATGTAGCTGGAGATGAAGATAAAGATAAAGCAAAGAAGATCATAGAAGCTGCTAAAGCATCCATGGGATATTTTATCTTTGAAGTAGAAGCTAAGTGAAAAAAGTTATCCAATTCCTTACAAAACTTGTTCTCAACAGGCAGCCATATGGCAGCAGCAACATTAGCATTGAGCTGCAAATTCTATCCCACAAAATATAAAGTTGTGGAAAGAATTCCGTACATCATCTGTTGTAGTACTATTCAGCCCTCTCAAAGCAGCAGCAGCAGCAACAACAATATTAAGGTAAGGTAAGCCCTCTGTCGATCTCCTCCTTGTACTATTTTTATTTAGAGATTTTTTTTGGTTAAGGTGATCATAAATGGGGTAGCAAAGGAAATTGGAAGGGCAGTTGTGATTGTTGCGACAAAGGCAAGGGACATGGAAGTTGCTGGTGCAGTTGATTCTTACCTTGTTGGGGAGGACATAGGAAAGGTTAGCATTACAATACAATTTTATTTTATGGTGTCGCATCTTCTACTAGTGTTACAGTTACAGTTATATTCATTATGTTATAATTAATTTTAGGTTTATGGCATGGAAGAGCCTTTGGAAATACCCATATTAAGTGACCTCACTATGGTCCTAGGTTCAATATCTCAGGTAATGCAATACTACTTCAATTTTTTTTTTTTTTTTTTTGTGGGCGAGCCTTTGTAGTGCGGCTATCAAGTGTAACCATTTACAGAGATTGCAATCAAATATCAAACATCTAAATAATAGTGGGATGATATCACTTACAGAAACTTTGGCAATTTGCTTTTCTTTGTAATTTACATATTTTCTTGCTCAATTGTGGAATACCCATTTGATCTTTGGAAATTAGTTTAATTTCATGTTCGCTCTCTGCTTGTTATTAAAGTGAAATTGGGAATCTTTTCTAATTTATTTGGGAATGAGAATTTGAACGTACATGTATCATATATTCTTCAATGGTTGTTGTTTTTACATTCAACATATGTTGTTTTCTGATATAATGCCTTTATGTTTGTGATTTGATGTACTGCAATTGCATTCTGCGTAAAGAGGTATGTGTTTTGGTAGATTTTTGGGCAACCTTTATATTTGTGATTTTATACTTTAGATATATCTAATTATGACCTTAAACTTAATGTTTTTTACTATTTTGTGTTGTATATATCTGGATTCATAAATAAATTTTTGTGTTTAATTCTATCTTTTTTTGGTTTTTTTTTTTTTCTTTTTTGCAGGATAATGAAAGATGATTCAAAAGAAAAGATGTGCCTCTGTAATGGATTTAAATATAGAGAAATTAATTTGTAATTTTTTTTCTTTTCTAGGTTTGAGACGTAATGTAACTTTGATATTTAGAAATAAATGAATTTTTTTAATCTAATATTTACTCTTTCTTAATGATATGTTATTGAAGATTAAAGAACACACATAAATATTAATTTATGTTATATATATATATATATATATATATAAGAGAAAATAAAATATATAAAAAAAATTATAATAGAGAATCATCTACAGCAACAGTTTATGAAAAAGAAAAGAAAACGGTCTTTGACCGTAGTCTAAGAAAGTCACCAACCGTGGTTATACATACCGTAATCGTAGATGCTATTATTACGACAACGGTTATCAACCGTAGTCTTTTTCGTTAATTACTATGGTTCAGACCGTAGTCAAAGAAAATTAACAACCGTGGTCATACATACCGTAGTCGTAGATGCTACTATTACGACAACGGTTACCAACCATAGTCTTTAGTGTTAATTACTACAGTTCATTAACCGTAGTTATTGGTGGTAGTTCTACCACTACGGTATCTACTACTATGGTAGTTGAATGCCTTTAACTACGGTTCTACGGGTGTAATCAATCATGGAACAAAATGTTTAAACATTCATCATTGTATCATAAGTAACAATACATTTTTTTTTTTTTATAGTATTTGCATTACAATTTAAAAAAAGTAAAATTGACTGGAATAAGTTATATAGTGTATGCATGATGTAGAGCATCCTGAATGTTAGCATATCCGATTAATTTATCCACATTACCACTGCTCAAACAAAAACTCCAAATAAGAACATTAAGAAAAGTTGTTATGTTTTATAACTAGAGTACAAACTTGACACATTACCACTGCTCTGTTTTGACTCGTAACATAAATAATCACTTATATATGTAAAATTATGTAAATTATTAGTTCGAGAAAACAATGATGTTTGCTTCAAAAATCACCATATATAATTTAATGTTATTGTAGTTTAATGTTAATATGATGATCAATAGAAAGAATCCTATCACATGAACAATCATTGCTTAGCAGTAAGAATAATAATTTGTAATCGCATAAGTTATCCATATTACCATTGCTCAACCAAAATTCCAAACAAGAACATTAAGAAAATTAAAGTTGCTCTATTTTATAATTGGATCTACGAATTTGACACATTACCTTTGCTCTGTTTTGACTTATAACATAAATAATCACTTATGTAAAATTATGTAAATTATTAGTTTGAGAAAACATTGATGTTTGCTTAAAAAATCACCATATATAACTTAATGTTATTGTAGTTTAATGTTAATATGATGATCAATAGAAAGAATCCCATCACATGAGAAATCATTGCTTAGCAGTAAGCATAATAATTTGTAATCACATCAGTTAACATAACAGAGTATATTAAGTACCAGTGAACATCACATAATTTGAAATCTCACATGATTCTGGAGTTGTTCAGTAAATCATAATACAAACTAGGGGGAAAAAAAAGTTATTTTATATATTATTAATTACATAAATTCATCACAGTGTGAACATTTGGATGAAACCATAAGCCTTTACATATATTTATGATCAGCCAAGATTTACTCCATTGTACAATAAAAAAACATTTCATAACAAAAATTAATAAATTCTTTTATGATTCTGACCAAATTTACTACCATATAATTTGTACAAATGAGTCATAGGACAAGTTAATCAAAAAATAATTATGAATAGTCCAAATTTACACCTGTTGACTCTGGAAAACATTTCATAACATAAATAATCCAAACATGTTGATAAAATATGTTAAAAACAGGCAGTAAAATCTCAATCTGTTAATACTTCAAAAAAATCACATACGACTGAAGTTTAGACAACTCGTGTACCTATCTTTTTTTTGTTCTCCTTTGGTGCAATGGAAACTTAATTTTGTTCTCCAGTATGGATGGAGCTGGATAAACATAAAATCAGCTTCTCTGTAGTAACTTATAACATCAAGTACTCAAATTAAAAGAAAATCATGCTAAAACATACCTAATTGTTGATTATAACACCATATCTAGTATCTTCCCTTCTAATCTGGATGATGCGCTCTTTAGAAGTTGAATATAAAACCAGATCTGTTAAAAATTTAAGCAATAAAATGTATAAACGCTGAAAAAATAAAAAAAATAAGAGAGATAAAAACATATTTCTATATGAAAACATATCTAAAATCAAAAGTTAAGAATATAACCTTATTGATCTTCGAAGGATGAGCTTAGAATAGGATTTGTGGATTAAGGGATTATGCATGCATTTATACGAGTAATTTGGTAGCGTATGCATATAAATTTGATTGTTTTGTGTTATATTTGATTATCTTGAGCGGAATGACATGTTTACTTGTTTTGTAGAGAAAATTGTATATTTTTGGATCAAAAGTGTTGGAATAACATCCGGAAGAGAAAGAACAAGTCAATTAGGGGCACAAATGATCAAAAAATGAGTAAGAAGATGGACTGGGCGAGCAAAAATGGCCCAAGCCCGTAAAATACCCGAACCGGCTGCATTCAACGGCGCAGCCGAGAAAAAAGCGGCTAGGAACACCTTAAACTCACTATGACTTCAACATAGTTGCACTAGGTGAACAGGCTGGTTGCCCATTTGTCAACTAGTCCAGATACGGTTCACGCGTTTTGGCCTATTTTCGATATATTTCATCCACAATCCTTCCCAAAGTTATAGATAGAGACTTTCCAAGTCCGAAAATCATATCATACATCATTGGAAGCACCTTGGAGGCTTGGACTGAAGGGCAAGGAACACGAAGCGACGAAGATTGAGATCCAAGATTCCGGGTTTTATTGCTTTATTTATTTTTATTATTCAAGAATGTTTGTCTATGGATGTTTTTGGATTTTATGATAAAAATGAGTAGCTAACACCCTTTTGTTCTAGGGATAGAGAATATGTTATAATCGACTAAGTTTTGATTCCGCTTTATTAATTTTAGGCTTCATATTTATTGTTTATCAATATGCTTGTTATAATTTTATGAATTTATCAACCTGATCAGTTGATTTTATTCTACATGCTTAATAATTCGACATCTAAGAGGAGATGATTGCTAATAGGCTTAATCGTCCGAGAGGAGTGAAATATATGTGCGCGCATAGGTTTAGGGTCTTTTTGGAGTCGCATATTTGATAGTTAGCCCGAGAGAGTAATTGTTCATAGGTGATCAACACATTAGCATCGTCTGAGAGGAGGGCTGATTAAGAATAGTATCGTCTAAGAAACAATAGAAATCATTCTAGAGAAGTAGAATAATAGAATAATCAAAAATAGGAGATTATAATTGATATCAAAACCTTAAAATACATCTTTTATTTGATTTTAATCCTTTGTAACTATTTGCTTGATTCCTTCCAAGTATCGGTTTGTTTTTTTATTTAATTTTTGCAATTTAGGCTAATAGTAAAACAAACAAATCACCTTAATTCGGAAGTCTAGACAGGGTTGATCTATTAGGATTAGGATTAGGGCATAAAATTGAATATAGGACACAATCCCTATGGAATTGACCTTGCTCACTGTTATCTGCACTAGCACCGTTCACTTGCGGTATCTTGGGTTAGAAAATAGAATGTCATGTTTTTTGCGTCGTTGCCGGGGATTGTTAGTTGTGTTTGATTTTTATTCCAATAAATAGTTCAATGTAAAACATTTATTTTCTGCATTTTATTATTTTCAGCTTTTATCATAGTTTTACTCTAGTTCTTTGTTTATGTTCTTGAGCAACATATGCAAACCCGGTCCAAAGGAAAAGACAAGCTTGTCCATTTTGACCCGGAAATTAAGGCAATTGCTCAAGGATATAGAACAAGGAAAAACTCAAAAAAAAAAAAAAAAGATGCCCGAATTACCAGCAAACATGACTCAAGAAGAGATGATTAGGCAATTGTCCAGGGTAGTGACTACTCTCCAAACTCAAGTGACCAATATGCAATAACCACAACTACAGCCACAAGTTGAACTTGAAGGTGATCAGACACCTATCAGGGACCGTCTTCGTCCTATACCCAATCAGAGTTATGGAGGAGTCAAATTGTCACCAATCCAAGCCAACATCTTTAAATGCAAGCCAGATTTGATATTTGTAATTCAGCAGAACCAGTTGATGGGGCGCCACTAGAAGACCCTAATGTCCACTTAGGCCGGTTCAAGAAAGTGTCAGAGACTTTAAAGTTAAATCAAGTACTACATGAATAGGTAAGCTGAGGTTGTTTCCTATTTCTCTGAGAGAAAAAGCATTGCAGTGGATCAACTCACTTGAGGATGTCACTTCTTGGGAAGTGTTGAGCACTAGATTTTTATTAAAGTACTTCCCACTGAGCAAGATGCTTCAATTGCAAGCTGAATTCACCCAAATTCAAAGAGTTGGATGGAGAACCTTTGGATGAAGCATGGAGTGGTTCCCGGATCTTCTTCGGAATTGCTCTCAGCACGGATTCACTGAGAAACAACAAATCTGTAAATTTTATAATTGGCTACTTGGGCCCGCAAGGATACTTGTAGATGCAACATCGGGCGGATCTATATTGACAAAGCATACAAGGGCTACATTAACTATTCTAGATGAGATGGCCACAACTAATCGGCAATGGTCAAATGAGAGAAATTAGCCAAGAAGGGTTGCCAGCACCACCGAGATTGAGCCAACCGAAATGCTTGTATCTCAAATGGCGTCTATGTCCATTCAGTTAAATTTCCTAACCAATGTGCGGTAGCCTAGCGTACCAAATCCAATTCATAACATTCACCCATACATGAGGTAGCTAAAGATGCTAACTATGTTAATCAAAGAAACTTCAACAACTTCAGAGACAACCAGCAACAATACAATTAATATCAGCCAGGTGCGAGGAATCATCCTAATTTCTCGTACAACAACCTCTAAACAACCCCAGTATTCGCAGTCACAAATGGTATGATCCATGATGGAAGGAAACCCACTCAAGAAGAGTTGTTTCAGTCTCATTTTCCCAAATATGACGAGAATATTGTAAAAGGTTGAAAAGAAAATGGATAGCATGAGCTTAGAATTGAATAAATTCATAGTTAGTAATGGGGCGGAGATGAAGAAGATATAGACTCACTTGAGTCAAATTGCACAAGCCATGGGGTTTGTACATCAGAGAGGGCAGTTCACGAGGCAATAGTAAACTCAAAAGAAGCCAATCCATTCGTCTGAGGAGTGGTACAAATATGAAGGGACCAAGCTACCGATTGACTAAGATAAAGCTGTAGAGAAAGAGCACTTGGAAGAATAAAGTTTACCCAAAGAGAAAGAAAAAGAGAGAGAGTCAAGTCTAAAAGGGGCTATGAAGCTAAAATCTCTTACTATCTCTTATGCTCCTAAATATATCCCTTCCCTTCCTTTCCCTCAAACATTTCGTATAAAGAAAGTAGATGAACAATTTGTCAAGCTCTTGGAGATATTTAAGAAAATTTAATTAACAATTTGTCAAGCTCTTGGAAATATTTAAGAAAATTTAATTAACATTCCTTTCGTACATGCATTACAGCAAATGTCGAAATATGCATTAAAAGAGGTGATAGCAAGGGGGCAGAAATTAGATAACTATGAAACAGTCCATCTAATATAAGCATGTAGTGCAGTGATTCAAAGGAAGTTACCTCAATAACGTAAGGATCCAGGTAGTTTTACAATTACTGTGTGATTTAGGAGATAGTATGAACCTTATGCGCTTATCTTTATTTAAAAAATTAGGAATAGGCACATATAAAACCCACTACAATCGCCCTATAAATGGCCGGTAGGTCTTTGATCTACCCATGGGATATTGTAGAGGATGTTTTATTGAAGGTTGGTAACTTTATCATTCTGGCAGATGTTGTAGTCTTATTAGAAAATAAAAAGGTTCCCTTAGTTTTAGGTCGCCATTTCTAGCAACGGGAATGGCGTCAATTGATGTGCAAAAACTTTCTATATATAAAGCATTAAAATTTCATCATAGTGAGGAAGTGAATCAAATAGAAGCACGTAGTTCTATTCGTTGTTTTAATGTTGCGTTATATATAGAATTTATTCTTTTGTTGATGATGACCCCTTAGAAATTTGTTTGGCTGATTCTATTTTTGCCACAAATAACCTTGACCTTGTGGAAAGTGTTAGTGCCATGAATTCTCTGTAGGAGGCACCAAAAAAATTTCTACGAGTGAATATATGAGCAAAGAAGCAATGCAAGAAGAGCCGAAATAGGCGCGCCCTGACCCGAACTGAATCTGTTGTCGAATCATCTAGGGTATGATTTTTTTTATGATGAGAATTAAAATCCAGTAATATTTTTTGCTTATTTGTCTATTACTGCAAGTGACAAACTATTGAGAGTGTTGAGGAAATATAAGTCTTCTGTAGGATGGTCTATTTCTGATTTAAAAGAGATTAGCCCAACTGTTTGCATGCATAAGTTTCTAATGCAGGATGAGTATAAGTCGTGTGTTCAAAATCAACGTAGGAAAGAAGTACTTAAGTGGTTAGACGCGGGTATTATTTTTCCTATATCTGATAGTAAACAGGTAAGTCCGACCTAAGTGGCCCCTAAGAAGGGGAGAATGACCATAGTAAATAGCGATAATTATGAGATCATAGCTACTAGGGTACTTAGGGGTTGGTGGGTTTGTATTGATTATAGGAAATTAAATGTAGCTACTTGTAAGGACCACTTTCCCCTTCTCTTTTTAGATCAAATGCTTGATAGGCTAGCGGAGTATGAGTATTATTGTTTTCTTGATGGCTATTCGGGCCACAATCAAATTATGATTACCCCAGAAGACCAAGAGAAAACAACTTTTGTTTGTCCTTTGGTGTTTTAGCTTTTCGTAGAATGTCATTCGGCTTGTGTAATGCCCCTGCTACCTTTTAGAGTTGGATGATGGCTATTTTTAGTAGGATTGATTGAGAACATAATGGATGTTTTTTATGGATGAATTTTCTATGTTTGGGTCATCTGTTGACCACTGTTTACATAACCTAGCTCAAGTTTTGCAGCAGTGTGAAGACACCAACCTAGTTATAAGTTCGAAAAATTGTCACTTCACGGTAAGGATGGTATAGTTCTCGGGCATAGAATTTCTACTACAGATTTGGAAGTTGATAGAGCGAAGGTAGTCTCCATAGAAAATCTACCTCCTTCGTCGAACGAAAAGGTAGTAGGGAGCTTTCTTGGACATGCGTGATTCTATAGAAAGTCCATTCGTGATTTTTCAAAAGTTTCTAAACCTTTATCTTGTTCATTTCAAAATGATATTGCTTTTGTGTTTTTGTGATTCATGTGTGCAGGCCTTTGAGACATTGAAGAATGCATTAGTGTCTGCCCCAATTTTGATCACACCATATTGATCTCAGTTGTTCGAACTGATGTGTGATGCAAGTGACATGGTTGTAGGGCTAGCCTTGGGCCAAAAGAGGGACAAGTTATTCAAAGTCATATATTATACAAGCAAGATCCTCGATCCAGCTCATGCCAATTACACCACCATCAAGAAACAGATGTTGGTCGTCGTATATGCGTTCGACAAGTTCCGTGGGACTAATACTATTGTTTACACTAACCATGTTGTTATCCGCTACTTATTTGATAAGAAGGACTCAAAGCCCAGGCTGATTCGATGGATACTCTTATTACAAAAGTTTGATGCAGAAATTTAAGACCGAAAGGGGTGTGAAAATGTGGTTACCGACCACTTATCTAAAATTATCAATGAAGCCGAGAAAGAACGGAAAAATGAGGCAATAAAAAAAATATTCTCGAATAAGTACATTATGACAGTGAAGGATATCCCATGGTAATGACATAGTCAATTTCTCGGCTTTTGGTGTTCAACCTCTTAATTTAATGTCGCATCAAAGGAAGAAGTATTATTATGATGTGGAGTTATACATTTGGGATGACCCATATCTATATAGGAGGTGCACCGACACAATCATCAGACGGTATGTCTCCTGGCATGAAGTGTGGAATATTATGAGACAGTGTCATTCGTCTCTTAGTGGAGGTCATTTTGCGGCAATCAGAACAGCCGCGAAAGTATTATAAAATGGAATTTATTGGTCGTCGATCTTCAATGATTGCCACTATTTTATACAGTATTGCAATCGATGCAAAAGAATAGGGGGAATCTCCAAGAAACATGAGATGCCTCTCACAAATATGATCGGGGTTGAATTGTTCGATGTTTGGGGCATTGATTTTATGGGGCCGTGTCCTCCTTCACAAGGTTTTTAGTACATACTCTTGGCGATGGACTATGTCTCAACATGGGTGGAAGTTGTTCTGACCTAAACTAATGATTCCATGGTAGTATTGAAGTTCCTCCTAAACAACATCATCACGATGTTTGGGACTCCAAGAGCCTTAATTAGCGATGGGGGTTCACACATTTGTAACAAGTGGCTAATGGCGTTATTGGCCAAGTATGGGGTCAATCATCGAGTGACCACATAGGAAGGATTGGTCAATGAAACTGAATGATGCCTTATGGGCATATAGGACAGCATACAAAACTCTGTTGGAGATGTCACCATATCAACTTGCATTGGGCAAATCATGTCATTTACTGGTTGATTGGAGCATAGAGAATATTGGGTTGTCAAGAAGTTGAATTTTGACTTCCAAGTGGAAGGACTAGAACGCAACTCAACGAGCTAGACGAGTTTCGGAGTCAAGTGTTCAAGAATTTGAGCTTGTATAAGGAGCGTACAAAGATGTTTCACAATAGACTGCTCAAGACACAACGCTTCAAAGCTGGCAACCAAGTCTTCTTATTCAACTCCCAATTGAGGCTTTTTTCGGGAAAACTAAAGTCAAAGTGTTCAGGGCTATTCAAGGTTAAGAGCATTCGACCATCTGGTGTAGTTGATCTATTAAATGAAGATGGAAGATCATTCCAAGAAAATGAAAAACGATTCAAGAGATACTACAAGTCGGCCCAAATGAAGACCGTACACGAAGTACGGTTAAATGAGCTTAGTTAGAATCCAAAAAGGCCATCTAGCTGAAGACGTAAAATTAGCGCTTGTCGGGAGGTAACCAAGTAGTTACTGCTTTTATTTTTTTCATTTTATTGCTTTATTGTGTTTTATATTTTCTTACTTTGCTTTGGAGGAACTAACATGGCGAAGGGGTGAATGTGCAGTTTAATTGGTCGAAATATCACAAAACAGAGGGCAAGAAGTCAGAAAATTTGAGCTAAGGACGAAAAAGCCAATGCGACCGCGTTCATAAACACGACAGCGCATAAATATCCTAGAAGGTACTTTAGGACACCCTTGGGGTAATGCGCCAGGTGTTGTAGCTAACCGAGTAGCTCTAGAAGCATGTGTACAAGCTCATAATGAAGGACGCAATCTTGCTGTTGAGGGTAATGTGGATTTTGCGCGGACTAGCCAACGTGGCCGAGCCTGATCTGGCGAACGCGGTGATCTGACCAACGCCACCGCGTTCGCCTAACGCTGTCTCGCCAAATTATGTCTGCAAAGTTGAATTTGAACTGGGACATCAACGCGATCGCATTCCCTAACACGGCCGCATCCGTTCTAAAACCTAGGTTTTTAGTTCCAACGCGGCACAAAACAGGTTTAAATTACTCTCTCCTTCCTTCGCGACACAGGTACGAAAATACCATCTTTTCCCCACAAATTCTTCAATTTCTGTAAAATCTCTTCCCACAAATCCTACAAACTACCAATACACACTATAAACACCATAAATCTCACATTTCACAACATAAAAAATAGATTTAATGAGCATTTACAGAAGAAAATCTCACAAGTTGAAGGGGTGCAAAATTCTTCGATTCTGTCCGATTAAAACCATCCGGTAAATGAAGCTAACCTGTTCCTTAATTCATAGAGCATTATTTGCAAAATTGTTTTATGAATGGGGTAATTTTTGTGCAAGAAAAATCAGTTTGTCTACTTGTGATGTTTGAGCACTTGTAGTGTTATTCTTGAGTGTATTAGCTTAAGTTCTTACATTATTGCTTACAATTGATAGTCTAGTTGTAATTTGATGTTTATATATATATTATGTGTTGGAGGAATTTTTCACCAATTTGAAATTTAGAGTTGAATGTTCACTGGGGCATTTTATCGAGCATCTATGTGCAATAAAATAAAATGCCTAAACTAGTTATTTTCTTCTATTTGATGGAGTTATTGAGAAAATGAGAGATATTTTTAATTAGGAATTGCTTCATATTGATGAATTGGTCGTATGAATAGGTAGTTCTTCATTGTTTGGATTAATAGATTAAATTAGATGAAACTACTTTTATAACTTGGTCATATATGTTGAGAATAACTAAGAAATTTTAATTGTTGCATATGATTTAGTGAAGGTGTGTTGTGTGTAGGAGCTGAACAATGCCTCATAAAAATTGTGTGTCAAAAGGAAAGAAAAAGGTGGTGGAGCAAGGCCTAATTCCACTCATTAACTTCCAGCCAGAAGTCCTACTTTATTGACTTGGGATGAAATGGAGAGGATGAGAGTGGTAGTATTGGGCCACAAAGATGGGAAACCTCGTATGCCCAAGAACAAGACATTATCGGATGTCCTTTTCTGAGGTTGCCCAAGGCCGATCCTACACAGGCAAAACGTCTGACCTTTTCTGAGGTTGCCCAAGGCCGATCCTACACAGGCAAAAGGCTTAGAGGACCACCAAAATCGGTCCCCCAACACAGCAGCCTATATTTTGGTATCTTAGGAACTCACGGAAGATGAACGTCGCAAATACCAAGTTGTGGGTTTGGGGTACAAGAAGAAGGATTCACAGTGCAGCCGGACGAAGAAGAAGCTGGAGGAAGTAGCGGCCTGTGAAAAGGCCAAGGAAAAGGCCGTTGAGACATGCAAAGTCGTCTGTGGAGATTGGTGAGGATATTTCTTCGATTATTGATGCACTAAATTCTAGCCTAGTAAATCGCAAGTGTACGGTGCTAGTGTAACTAGTGGCAGACAAGGTTGATCCCATAGAGACTATATCCTATGTTCAATTTGATACCCTAATTTTAATACTTCTACCCTATCTAAACTCTCAAATAAATGGATTGATTTAATATATTCTAAAAACCTAAATTGCATAAAAGACTTAATTAAATACTAATTGCTTAGCAAACAAGAAAACAAATAACGAGGAAGATCCAAATGAGATTAAGACATATTCTAGGGCTTCAATTTCAATTACGATTTCCTATGTATGATTATCCTAAATTCTAGACTTTTAAACCAATCCTATTATTTATTAGACGGCATGAATATTGATTAACCCTCATCTCGGACGACGCTAATCTATAGATCAATAAGAGATATTTACCCTCTCGGGGATAACTATCACCTAAAGACTCTCAAAGGTACCTATACCAACGCCTACATAAACACCTCACTTCTCTCAGACAAATATTGGTATTTACGCTATGTGTTTAAGTCTGTTAAGAACATTCTCCTCTTGGACACCGAATCATTAAACAAGTAGTTATATATCATATAAAGAAAAAATCATATAAAGAAAACAAACACATAGATAAACGATATAGTTGGAGTCTATAATTTAAATGATAAAATCAAAACATAGAAATCTCGTAACCTACTTTCTAACCCTAGAACACAAGTTTATTTGTTTCTCATGTCTAAAGCTAAAAACTAACACAATTCATAACCAAGCACGATTGGTTAATTACAAATAGCAAAAGAAATAAAAACCCCAAAATCTTGATCTTAATCTTCGTCTATTCGTTCCTTTCTCTTCGATCTTGCCCCTAAAGTTTTTCTCCAATGATAAAGTGTGTTAAGTTCAGACTAGGAAACTTGTATTCTAAGTTTGGAAAGGACTAGGGTTGAAAAGGGCTCAAACTAAGACAAATGTGTATAGAAAAAATTAGCCGCCTTAATCGACTCGACCAAGTCCAAGCATCGCCTAGTCCGAGTCATCCAGTTATGCCTTTGGCTTGATTTATGCTAAAGTCAGCCTCGATCGAGTCAGAATGTTGGCCCGAGTTAGGTGATTCTGCCTAACTCATGATAAATCTTCACAATTCAACTCGACCGAGTCCCTTTCTAGACTCGACAAGTTGGCCTTCTCTAGAAATGTCGTTTTTTATCCCCATATAATTGACTCAACCAAGTCCCTTTCCGGCCTCGACTGAGTCAGTTCATTCTGACTTTGCTTCAACTTTTCTTTGTTTCTTCCCATCCTCTTGCTCATTTTTATCCAAATTCGTTCAAAACAATAACAATATAACAAATTTGAGCACATTACGGCCAAGTACACATGCAAACGATATAAAATATACCCCTAAATTGACCTAAAATGCATTTATACACGACGTGTATCAATTATTGCATCGTTATTACAAACTGTGCAACTTTTAGAGACGATTTCTGAATTGTTATGGACACTCAACAATCCATTGTTCAGACCCATCAGACCCTCACGCAGACCCAAGTAGCCCAGACTGATCAAATTGCTACATTGATTGCAAAATAGAATGCATGGAGGCAGGACCAAGAATAGGGATGACAGCACATGGTGACGTTTATGAATGATTGGGGCTGGCTGATCAGCCCAATGACCAACCCGATCTGCCACCACAATAAACATTGTGAGTAAGCACCAAGGCGTGCTACCCTTTTCCCACAAATATTGGTCATAGACCAAGTCTAGGAGAGAAGGGTATAACTGGGACGTCTTGGCTGCTTTTATTTTACGTGCTTTGCTATTTTTCAGTTCTATTTTTTATGTTATATTTTGAGTGGTTGTCTGTTGTCGCTTTGCTTTAATTGTTGAGAGGGTTTGTGAGCCCGTTTATCATTGTTAGGACATGTTTGTTTATAGGTTGTTTTACTTTATTGCATTTAGTTTCTTTTATTAATTTCTTTTAAGCTTTAGTTTAGTTTGTTGGGTACGTTAGTTGAAAAGAAAATCGGAGTTGTGTTATCTTGAAGAATGAATAGCTAAAAAGGGCTAATCGACGATGATGTGTCAATGAAGAGTCGAATTTCTAAAATTTTATAGCACATAGAAGAGCATGATAGGCTTATTGAGACAAAATCAGGCTTGAATATTGAATAATGCTCAACTTAGCTTGTGAGAATTTGAGCCTTAATTGAACTCCATTATTGGAGTTACTTATTTTTCTCTCAGTGTGGTTTATTGGTCATTATGTCATTTAGTCTATAGAAATTTCCTTGAGTCTTCTTACAAAATGTTTCCAAGTCATGATGTGAACTTTAAAAGATGATTTTTCACCGAATTTTATAAAATAATCCATCATCAGCCACTTTGAGCCTTTTAAGCTTTACTTTTCTTAGTTTTGCATTACAATCTTATATCGATCCCTTAAATCATTGGACCTAGAATTGGACTAATTGAGTATGAGGGAGGTGAATTGAAAGGTAGAGTGGGAGAAAGCATAAAGTTTTAGAGGGGAATGGATAGTTGGAATGATTTGGTGGAAAGAATAAATTGTGATTGGCAAAAGATTTAAAATAGTGACCTCTCCTAGTTTATATTCATGTTATTTTTGTTTTAATCTAAAAAAAATCCAAAGAAAAAAAAAAGTATTATTGTTATGTTTAGTTTTGTTGTTTAGGATGGGTTAAATTAGAGAAAGTACTTAAAGTATTTGATAAATAGAGTACTCGCAAAGTGGTACTCGAATAATATTGGCATTAAGAGCAATTGGTTGATGAGGTGATTTGAATTGCTTTTATGGGGTGAAGAAGCCATAATTTGTGATTTCTGAGAATTGAAGAGTGGAGACTGAGTGAGTTTTGTTTGAGGGGTAGTTGGGTTATGACTAACTTGATTAGTCCGAGAATGAGTCACTTTTATCCAAATTTATCACATACCTTAAGCCTACATTACAACCAAAATAAAGACCTTCATGATTCTTTGTTCACACATGTTAAGAATAGTGAATAGGTTAGAGGATAGGAAAAATTATAGTAGATGGGGTGCATGTGGTCCAATTTGAGCGTAAACAAATCCTACTTTATACACTTGAGAGATGAGTGATACACTTAACCAGTGAGGATCATTTATTAAAAAATACCTTGTCTTGAGAGTTGTTGATTTATTGCTAAAGCTTGAGTTCTTTCTCTATCTACTTTTGTTGTTTGGGGACGAACAACAGTTTAAGTTTGGAGGATTTTGATATATTTTGTGTATGCATACATTTAGGCCAATTTATATGAGTAATTTGGCAGTGTTTGCAAATAAATTCAGTTGTTTATATTTGATTAACTTGAGCCGAATGACATGTTTACTTGTTTTGTAGTGAAAATCGTATATTTTAGGACCAAAAGTGTTTGGATAAGGCCCGGAAGAGAACGAACAAGTCAATTAGGGGCAAAAATAATCAAAAAATGAGTTAGAAGATGCACCGGGCGAGTAAAAACGGCCCAGACTCGGAAAATACCCGAACCAGCCGCGTTCAACAGCACGCCGAGCAAAAAATGGCCCGAACACTTTAATCTCGCTATGGATCCAACATGGACCCGTTGGATGAACCGGCCGAGTTGGTGAACTCGCTAAGTTAGGCAAACCGGTAGTGTTCGTCAGGCGGTCCAGATACGATTCACGCATTTTGCCCTATCTTTGGCCCATTTCAACTCCAATTCTTCCCAAACTTATAATTGGACCAAGTCCAAAAATCATATCATACATCATTGGAAGCACCTTGGATGTTTTGATTAAAGGGACAGGAATACGAAGCGACGAAGATCAAGATCCAAGATTTCGGGCTTTACCACTTTATTTATTTTTATTGTTCAAGAATGATTGTATGTGGATGTTTTTGGATTTTACTTATAAACATGAGTAGCTAAATACCCTTGTGTTCTACGATTAGAGAGTAGGTTTAAATCGACTGTATTTTGATTATGTTTTATTAATTCTAGACTCTGTTTTTATTGTATATCTATACGCTTGTTATAATTAATTTTATGAATTTATCAACCTGGACATTTGATTTTATTCCACATGCTTAACAATTGGACGACCGAGAGGAGAGGATTGTTAATAGGGATGAAACATATAGCATAGGTATTGATAATTGTCCAAGAGGAGTGAGATATCTGTGTGGGCATAGGTTTAGAGCCTTTTTGGAGACGCTTATGTGATAGTTAGCCCGGGAGGTAATTGTTCATACCATAAACATAATAATATAGAATTGTTCAAACAATACGCCGATTAAACATACATCAAGAGCATCGTTGTTTTTCCTGTTGTATTGTTCTGATCTACAAGCTGTGATACTATCTATCTAGACTTGGCCACTAGGACTTCGTCTGTTTTTCACAATCTAATTGATGTGTATACATGTAAAAGGAGAATATTGAGTGTTGAGAGAGAACTGTATTTATTTTCTTAAGATACTGAAGAGTTATGAGACCTCTATTTGACTTTGTTACTAAGTAATAGGATAAGGGAGAATGTGTCCCCTTTTCCCTCAATTGAGTAACTTCTACCATTCTCCTCTCAACTCCATCCGGATATAATTAATGGGTTCTCTCATTTAATATATATCCAGATAGACTCAAGTGGGTCTATCCATGGGTGGCCCATTAATTATTAGTAATCCATATGTTATAAATTAATTAAAAATTAATTAACCCATGTGTCCATCTTCAGTTTGTTCAACTGGTTGATTTAATGTTTCTTCAGTGTAGTGTGCTTCATCAACAGTATGAACTGGGCCAACAACAGTAGGAGTAACTTCATTAGGAGTACGTGGTGTTTGTTCTTGCTCATTTTTTCCTTCAGTTGCTTGCTGCATTGGTGAAGTAACCTCTTTGTAACACCCCGAATTAATTACGGTATATTATAATTTATTTAATAAGCCCAACATGCATCATAAATTGCATATTTGTCATAACAAGATATTTGGTCCCAGATTGAGCCCAAATCATAATTCATGCTTATCCGTAAAGGGCTGTAATTTATTACGCATCTTGATAAGATATTATAGATATCCATTAGATACTCTCCTAGTTGATAACTGATAAAAAAAATATTTTTCTTATGGGACTTTTGATTAATACTCGTAGAAGATTACCCTAGTATAAGTACTAGATCGTAGAACAATACCACACACAATACACCCAACACCGAAAAAAAAAGTGATAATCCTTCTCCTCTCTCAATCAGCCGCTACCCTTCTCCTTCATTCGTTGTTTCCATCTTCTGTCCTTCTTCAGCCACAGGTAATTTGTAGTTCCTTTTTGTAAATTTCTTGGTATGGCAGTTCGATTCTCGTTCAAAAACCTTGCCGATTGGTTTGAATATTATTGCTCAGACGTAGGGTGTATATATATATAAAAGGGTGTTCAAAAGAGGTGGAAAAGGGAGTGACGGTGCCTGTGTATTATTTTGTATGTGTGAGTAGTTGTATATATGTATAAACATTAAAAAATATGAATGTGTGTGCAGTGGTGTGCGTATGCCAGTGCGTGTGTGTATTGAATAGTATAATGGATTTTTGGAGTCTCTGTGTGTGTGTGTGTGTGTGTGACATGTGGGTTGTGTGGGTCTATGAGGGTGACTATTGAGAGAAAAAGGGAGAAAATAGGGGATGTAAGTAGGAGGGGTAGGATAGTTGCTTTTTGTATGTTTTCCATTAAATTAAGCATATTTTTATCTATAAAAAAGAAAAGAAAAAAAAATTAGAAGAAGGGGATGTTAGGGGGATGTGGCAGAAGCCACAAAAGGGGTTTTATTAGGGGCAATTTATTGATGGGTTTGAAGTTAGCAGAATATCAAGAAGGAGATTAGTATATATATACATATATATTTGATTTTTGGTCCCAACTTTTAATTACTCAGTTCCAACCCATATTCAACATTTATGTTATTCAGTCAGCCTTAAATAGTTTTCTTTACGATTTCATGTAGATTATTTATAATATAAAATTTAAAATATAAGATATTCTGGTCAAAAGCACGGGGATTAGGCCATTTGTGCACGACATCATTTATTCAACTACTAAGGTGGGGTTTTATTTTAACGTTTGCTCTAATTAAATATTTTGCTTGTTATGTTTGATATGATGCAATAGTGATATTATGACATGAGATTCAAATTTATTTGATCTGCCTGCTTATGTGAATGGTCTAAAGGCATATGGTGATACATGTTATGGTGATATATGATATGGTGACATTAGGGTGATTCGTGTATGTTGACTTGCTGCTTGTATTTAATTATAGCAAATGGAACCCCACGAGGTGGATGTAGCTCTCCCCAATTATGAAATTAAAATTTTTAGGTTAAGAAGTCAGCCACCACAAGAAAAAATGATATTTGTCGCTAGTCTTTTGCAACTACAAGAGTGGTTACTAAAAACAACCATTTTTGTAACTATTAGTAGTTACATAAAATATTTCATACAATTTTAACCAAATTTGCTACAATATGACATGCTCTTTTGCAACTACTTGTAGTTACAAATATATTAGTAACTACAAAGTAGTTGCAAAAAATAGTTACAAATACATTAGTAACTACAAAGTAGTTGCAAAAAAACTTTTTGCATCTTATTATAAGTGACTACCCTATAGTAACTCTTTTTGGATATTTAGTTACTAAAAATATTTTTGTGATTACTCTCCCTTTTTCGTAATTACATTTGGTAGTGGCAAAAAGCCTTGTGCCTAATAATGAGCAACGGGAGTTGATGGGAAAAGGGATAATAAAATATGATGGTTTTAAGATTATTCAATTGTTATCTATGTTAGTTTTGAATTTTATGGATTCTTGTGAGTATTTGAATTTGTTGCTTTTGTTAGATTGGTTTTGTTAATTGACAACTTTGGATAATGGTATTTCCTTTACTTTGTTTTTAAAATTCTAGGAATCTATTAGCTTGGTAGTTGAGCTGGAAAATTTTAGTAGTTTTCTTTATTTTATTTTGTTGGGAGAAAATTATTTACTTAAGAAATTAGATGGAAAATATAGGTGTTTACCTAGCTTAATATTAGTGGTAGAATTATTATTATAATTATGATTATTCTTATTTCTTATGTGCTTTATATATATATGTACATATATATATAAATTTCTTTTATATTTATTTAGGATGTTACATTCTTCATCTGCTGCTGCTACTTCTTTGAACCCACCTTGTGTACTTCTTGACACTAGTACACTTGGTGTTAGAGAGATAGGCACTGTCTTGTCTACTCAAATCTCTCCTACCGCAGATTCATCTGCGATCTGATAAGTGTTTACTGTCTCATCTACTGCCACCTCTTCTACAGTGTTTCATTGGCCTTTGCAACTATTGCTCCAACTACTGGATTCTCGCTTACTGTAGTCTCGTGGGCACTTTGAGAGGTAACTGTTGCCTCTTCTACTGCATCCTATCTTACAGTAGAATCATTAGCAACCTGCTGATTTCTAAAAGTAGCAAATAGTGAAATATGGTTCTCCTCATAACTCTCTGCAGTAGTTGCATAAACTGGTATAGAATCATCAACAAGTTGCTGAGATGTGCAGCCTGGTTCTCTCATGGAGGTAATTTGATGCCTATGATGGAGTCTTTCTTGCTTTGCTTTAAGGTTTGACGAAGCCTTTTCAACTCTTCTTCATCTTCTTCATTACCAGAGTCATCATCATCAGGGCGTTTTAAAGCTGCCTTCTCTTGTAAGCATAACCTTCTTACAACCCTTATGTGATCACCAAAATCCCTAGAGGTCAATTCAGCTATGTCAGTAGACATGACCAAGGTGGTAACCTATTTCTCCTCCTCACCCCAATATGCCTAATCTTGGCAGATTTCAAAAAATCTTGATTAAATTAGCACGTTTATAACTAAAATTAAAGTACCATAAAATATTTTTTAAAGTTTGGATGAAATTCTTGAAAAATTATAATTCGCTTTTTTTATTCAAATCCATGTTCTAGTACAATTCACCTTCATTTGGCGGTAAAAGTATCAATAATGATAGATTACACAATATTTATTTAATAAAAAATGTTATAATATTCTTTTGAATTAAATCGGTGATTTCACATATTTTCTGTATTTTTTTCTTATAAAGGTTTTAAGATAGACTTTTGTAATAGTTTAAGGACCAATTGAAATAATTGTAAAACATAAGGGACCAATTGAAACAATAACTACTTCATGGACTAATTGAATAAAAAAATAAAAACTTCAAGCACCTATAAAAATAAAATGATGCTTTAAAGACTATTTTGAAACAAACATTAATACGTTAAAGACATTAAAATGTATAATGCCATTATTATATTCACCTATCATACCATTCCCATATAATTAGTTTTATACTATATATTTTGTAATGTATATTACATAAGATTATATTAATATAGTTATATATATAAAAAAAAATTAAAAGCATGACATTGTTGTTTAAATTTTAAATGGAACGTGCAACTTTTTTCAATTTTAAATTTTCCAAGACATGTATATTTTAGGAAAATTAATTATTACAAGGTTTTAAAATATTATGATTCTTTTTTCTCAATAATATTTTATTTTTTGCTATTAAATAAAAAATAATTTGATTTTAAGTACATGTTTGGTATTCTAAAATTAAAAAAAAAAAATTTTTTACATTTTTCACAATCATATAATCTAAAAAATAAATATTTGAAAAAATATCAAGAAGTTGGTAGGCGTCATTACGTGGTGGATCGGGGACGTAGTGGGCCTAGACGGGGTTGGTCAAGCAAATGCAGGGTTAGATGGAGAGGAATTATGAAATAAACATAGACAACTAATGAGAGCCTAACACCTATGCAGGAATTAGTTGGAGCTAATCAAGGAATTTTGTAATAGAGAAAAATATATACCTACTTATATAAATAAAACTAATATTAAAAATATTGTTGAGAAACATAATATGAATATACCCATACGGGTCGTTTGGTAGGCTTTATAGGATTAGGCTAGATAAGATTATAATATAGATAAGCTTGTATTTAAATCCTTTCTTATGTGTTTGGTATACTAGATATCTGGTGGTTGCTATCTTATGTGATGTGTTTGATAGGATGTACAAGATGATATAACTAATGTGGAAAGTACAAAAATATCCCTAGTAAATATTTGAATTTTCTAATATACTCCTTACGCAAGACATCAACTAAAACTAAAAAAAAAGGAAAAAAGAAAAAGAAAATCACAATAAAATGGGATTAACGTCTGCTGAGTCCCCCTTGCAGACAAACATAAACCTAAAAAAACTCCAGAAATGAAATAGACTCTCAAGAACTTGAATGAAATCCAATCGGCAGTCGCACATTTTTTGGTTCCTTCATCCATTGCTTACTAGCGCCGAACTTGAATCATCTTCGAAATTTCAAGGCAAATTTCTGATTTAAACGTTTGTACCCACTCTAGCTACTGTGCACAAGTCGACGATTCTTAATTGTCGGAACGATGAAGCTTCTACATAAAGAAGAATACCAGATTAAATTTGATGGAAGAAAATTGATGAAAATGTTGCTCAGAAGCACTTCTGAGATTTTTGGGACAAAGCCATGGCAAGAGATGCTCAGATATCAGATTCGAGATTTTTTAGACAGGTTTTTTGAACAAAAGGGTATTTACGTAATATCAAATTGTCTAGTATGGTGAACTGTTTAAACACATATAAATAGTCTTACCAAATCGGCGAGAGTAACAATGTAAAGAGGAACAATTAATTGCATCGGGCTTTGCCTTTTGTACTGGGCCTAATAATGGCTACCAAACAAATATATAACACCATATTGAGCAGCTAATAAGGCCTAATTTGGCTTACCAAACGAGTCGATACACTTTTATAGAGATATAAATATAAATAGGCGGTGGTTATTCGCAGCCCACTTCTTAATACAACCCATTTTTATTTAAAATTTAGTAAAAATTCTTAATACAACTCACTAATGATCAATTATACCCTTTTTTATTAAACAAAAAATATTTAATTCAAATATTATAAATCAAATAATAAAACATTGGAAAAACAAAAAAAAAAAATTAAAGACTCACAGCGAGAAGAACAAGGAGAGAAAAGAAGAGCAGCTAAAAGAAAGAAACAATAGAAAGAAGAAAATGAGGAAGAAAGAGAAAGTCAGGTCTCGATTTTGGACAATAAATGAAGATCTTGTAAGTAACCCTTCAAATTTTCTTTTACATGGAGTATTTCTTAATTTTAAATCGAAAGTATTTTGCTCTAGTTTTGATTTGTTGTCAATTTGCTACCATTAGATTTGGGGAGGGTAAAATTGAGTGTTGAATTTTATATTGTGGCGAAATGAGTTTAATTTTTGTTGTTTGTGTTAAAATTTCACAATCTAAATGCTTTGCTTGCACTTACATACTCAACACGATGAACGATGTTGAATAATGCGGGTCGTTTATATTGTTGTGCTCTATTTGACGTAATTTAGTATGTATGTTTTTCTTGGATATATTCTTGTCCATCTTCCCTTCCATTTTGTTTCTATTCTTTTCCTTAGGAACAATTGATGCTCAATATTCATTTTAGGCTTCCAATACATATGTCCGATAATGTTTTACTTGCGGGTTTGTGTCGGTGGTTTAAGCTATTGACCTCTCAAGAGCAACAATAGACAAAGTTGGTCAAAATTTGACGCAGTTGCGTATAATGTTATTGAAATTCCAATGGCTGCAGGGGTATTACTTCCACATTTCGATTGTGCTGTGACGCCTTTACTTTCAGGTAATACCTCATTGCTTTCATTTCTTTGGGGGTGTTAAATTGAGGGTCAAATTTCATATTGTGGTGAATAAGTTTGATTTTTGTTGCTTATTTAAAATTTTGCAATCTAAACGCATTGCTCGCACTTGTGTACTTGAACAATATGAACGATGTTGAACAAGGCAGACACACAAGGTGAACGTTCGGCCATAACATTTGGTTGTTGGGTAAATTGCATTTAGCATTTTTTTACCCTTATCTTCATAATATTTATTGGAGAAAGTGCAAATTGCATGTAGTTCAGTTTGACGGATAAGAGAATTATCTTTTTCAACTCATTTCATTGGTTAAATTTTCCTTCTTGAGGAGGGGAGCTTCGGTAATATTAAATTTAAAACTATGTGATCAAAGAAACGTCACAAAATTTTGAAAATGACTTATGTTTCTCTCGGATTCTCCGCCTACGTGAAAAAATAGGTAAGTTAACATTTGCATGCAATGCAAGATTTTCCCTTCCCTTTTTGGGGGTATTCAGAAAATCTTTAAAATAGTGTTGATAGTTCATTAGGATTGCAAAAATTTGGCAATTATAGGCAATGGCTCATTTTCGATAATACGATAATCATGTTTGGCTTATAATGTGGTATCTCTACTTGCACAAATACAAATTTGGTTTGAACATTCCTTTAATGTACTGAACTTCTGATCCAAGCATTTCTATGTCACACTACAATGCCTTCTATCTTTTATTTTGATCTAGCTACTGCAAGTGCTATGCTGATAAGATGTCTTTGGGTGCTTATCATAATTACAACTGATTAGGTGTCGTTTGAGTGTGTAGTCTGAGTTCAGATTTTATCTCTTCTTTAAGAAAATAGAGAGAGAAGGTAAGCCTAGGAAGTACATTTGAGTGTGTAGTATGGTGAATATCATTCTATCCTTATCAAGCTGGTCATGATACTTTCTATACTTAGAGGGGGTATTTGCAATTGCTTTTTCTAGGCGATTTAGCTTAAGAAAAGTTATTTTGGAGTGTTTGGAAAAAAAACTTTAGCTTTAATAGAAGTGATCTTAGGCCAAAAGTTAAAAGTTGAAAATAAGTGTCTTTTCCAACTTTTTGGTTTTTTGGTAAATAAAATAAAAGTTTCTTTTCACTCATAAGCTAAAAGCTGTATCAAACACTCTAGCTTTTACATATGTCCAAAATCACTTTTATTCTCAAATACTATCCACTTTTGATTTTAAGCAATTTTACCACAATCTCTACTTTTAATCACTTCTTCAAAAGTTAAGCAAAGGAAAACACTCCCTTATTTTATTCTGAGATCTTTTGCTTCTTTCTGCTGTCACGTTGATTTTTTATTCAATGGTACTGTGGATGTAATTTGAAAGTGATGCTTGATTAGTGCTTCCAATTCCTTTTTCAGGACATTATTTACACATTTATCAAGCCTTGGAAGTTTAATTTCATTTTTTTATTTGTATTTTGTTTTCAGGTTATATGCCTTGAAACGGACGAATACGTGGCTATAAAGAAGGTTCTCTAGGATGGGAGATATAAGAACAGGGAACTCCAGATGTTGCATTTACTAACATCCTAATGTTGTTCAGCTAAAGCATTATTTCTATTCTACAACCGAAAAGAATGAGGTGTACAAGATCTTGTTCTGGAATATGTGCAAGATGATTATGATATTAGGTGCAGGATGATTAACATGCTAATTCGGAAGAAAGAGAACCTTTTGCTCATATTTTATTTGCCAATAAAGACATTTATTTTGTATTTTTTCCTTCTCGAGTACTTAAAACATGTTGTAAATTTGACAACCGACAATCAATAAAGAACTATTTATGTTTTCTGTCCAACTTTTTTCTTTTTGTCATTTGATATTATAGATTGTATAAGGGAAAAATAAGACGTGAATTAAAGACAACGATTCAGTAATTGTTTGAAAACGATTAAAACAACGATTGTGTAACTGCTTGCATAAGTATTAATCACCTAAATTAATCAGATAATTATGGGATGATTGACTACATTTATCAGGAACAATCTCTTTATATTTAGTTATACGTTCTTCATAGACTTTATCCCATCCAACAGCGGGGTCCAGACGAAAATCCCGACATATATACATAATTGAAGGCAACAGAGATCCTTCATTAAACGTCACCTACATAAACACAGAAATAATATAATTATTTTACAATCACCTAATCGCCATAAAAATAAGTTTACAATAAGAAAGTGAGAGCTATCTGGATAAAATGGTTATTATTTATGTGTGCGAGACATATTAACTTTGGATCAACTGGTGGTGCGGTTCGAAGGGGGGTAAAGGTGAAACAAGCTTGTAGAGAAATATGAACCAACGCTACGTTATATGTCGATGCGACTAAATGTGTTATCTCTGGAAAGTCAAACCAATATTCTAACTGGGCACCCACATCCTCTCTGAAAAAATTCAATGATTTCACCCTTTTTTCATAAAGATTATCCTCTAAGAATACACTCTGGTATAATTTAGAAAATGCAAGTAATTATTTTAATAGGTCACAGCAGACATCTATCCACTTTTCCTCACCCATCCCAAGTTGAGCAGCAACGGCTCGAAACCACAATTACCATTGGCCTTAACATTGACAGAGTCACTCACAAATGGACGGATATGGATATGGAGACTATCAATATACCCAATCGACGTCGTATGACCCATTGAATGACGGATAACTGGCTTCTTTTGTCCTTTAGTGGCTGAAAAATGTGGAATAAGATATGTATAACTAGAAAAAAAAAAAAATTCTCTTTCACATGAGTTGCTATCATGGGTGGACTGATTAACATATTCAAATTCAGATGGGTCTCGTTTCGTCTATTTAGAAAACTTATTTTTTGCTCCTTTAGGGCGACCTTTTGACTTTATTGGCACTTTCGCCTCATTCAAAGAAGTTGTACTCAGGTTAGCTATCTCTCTAACTCTTTTTAACATTAGAAGTCTTTCAGATTCATTAGCCCGAGTGAATAAGTTGTTGATGTCATCAATAGTCTCTGTCCACCTACACCCAACATCATCTCCTACGTTTACATCAACGTTTTTAACAGGCTCCATATCGAGTTTGCGCCAAAATCCATCAATGCTTTCTAGAGGAACATACTGGTCATCTCTAGCATACTCAGCTAACTCATGAGCATAAGGCAACCCACACGTCTTTCTCAAAACACAACCACAAAGTGAAAAATCGAAACCACACCTATTTATCGCTTGTATCTCATCCAATAACAAACTCATTGCTTTATGAGATACCATACCTCAGATTATCTTGAATGCAGACGTTCTATATTTGTGGAGAATAGTGTTAATACTCTGTGTAAAAGAAGCCTTCACTGCATTGTGAGGTGATGAGCAACGTGTGAATATTTTTCCAAGATGTCTCAAAAGTGCCCTGACTTGTCCCAAGTTGTTTTTTCAACTTTGCATGTGTGCTCTCCGCCCTGCAATCATAATAAATATTAACTCACAAATAATATTTCTAGTAAGATAGATTATTAAGGACTCACATACCTATTGGTCGCCGTGTTAACAAAATGCATGATTTGATTAGTCCAACACGACACAAATCTTTCCTTGTATGTTCGTATCCAACTATTGATGGCATATTCCACGGCTTTTTGATAGTCTAAAAAATCTAACTCAAATCTCCTCTTGTGTTCCTCAAATTGTGCTACATCAATGAATTCCAAGAGTAGTTGAATGTCTCCCATTTTGCCTTAGATTGGAATAAACTTTTACGCTTCGCTAAAACATTGCGATTTATATGCCACCTACACAACAAGTGAGCTGAATTGGGAAAACTAGCCTTCAGTGCCCCCATAAATGCCAACTCTCGGTCAGTCACAAATACCGTTGGCAAACAATACTTGTCCATCAAACCCTTTAGCGTGTTATAGAACCACAAGTAATTTTCCTCTTTCTCACCTTCCATGTACACACAAGCAACTGAAAATGTCATATGTGGATGTAACGCCAACTATTTCCAACAAAGGCATCTTGTACCGATTTGTCTTGTACGTACAATCCATCAGTAAGACGTTTGGGAAAGCCCTCAACAGATTAACACTAGTTGGATAAGCATAAAACAAACATTTGACAGTGTCTGTCACCCCGCATCTCTTGTGATGGTAGAAATAACCATGTTCCTTCAATTTTGCCAACAAGTATTGCATCTGCGACTGCCCTGCATGCTCGACAATTCTATCCTTGTAGCGAGCATTATATATTGTCTTCAGAGTCGACTTGTTATGTGTGTGTTTCCTGAAGTGCTGCCAATATGTCCTTCGGACGAGTATTATTTTTTGATAAATCACTCACCAATTTCTTCTCAACATGTGTCAAATTGCCTGCAATGGAGTGACCAACCAAATAATGTCCAATTGGATGGTTATGCACACCATTTAGAACTCTCACTTGCCACATACCTTCCTTTGATTCCTTGCCCACTATTTTAAAATGGCAGTCACATTTTTTCGTACCCGTATCCCATCCACCACGTCTCATCAACTGAGTTACCATCACCAATATCATGGCCCTGAGTAGTACTTGAAGAAGAAGCTTTTTTTCTTCCTTCACGATACTTACCACCTCGCTCACACATCAATCTCAATCTAGGAAGCCTCCCAGAGCCACTATTAGAACTTTTCACTATCAGTACAATTCCAAGGTCATGCGCAACCTGACGAGCCCACTTCTCAAACGTTTGACGAGCTACAAATATTTCATCCGTCGTAAATTCTTTGGTATAATTTATCTCAATTTTATTGTACATGGGTTCAACATCTCTGTCACATCCACCCTTACAAACTTATTTTATAATCTTACAAAACCTGTATATATTTTTTTTTTCAAAATTAACAATCTAATACACTTCTTCGACACCAAAATCTCGCCTACAGATATTCACATAGATCCAGATTAAGTACAAAAGTATCACACTTCATTCAACACCATAATTACCAAAATATACATATTAAATTTCCTTAACTTGAACATATTCAAAAAGATCATTATAACATTAACAAAAGCATAATGAGTCCACAGTTTAGCCCCACAGGTCATCATTCATATACACGGGGCACCAAAACTTGCAGAAGCTCCAACAGCATGCCAGATCAATCCACGAACTCATGCGTAGTCAAATTCACCTACAATGCAAGAACAACGTGAGCTAAAGCTCAGTAAGCACAAATCATGCATGAGTAGTATACAAATACAACTAACTATAGGTCTTGTCTGAGATGCAATGGTAAGATGCAAGTCATAAAACCATTTTTTTCCAACTCTTTTCTAAAAAGAAATCATATTTGATGGGAATTGGCTCCCTCCCCTAGCACAAACCTCCCCAAAATATCACTTATTGGCCATACTAGTGACTACCAAGTGTTCTTTCTCCCCCCTTATAGTCCACCCGATACATCATTGATGGTTGGTATGATCAAGTGGCTATCCTCCCGAGACTACCAGGGGTCCGACTCCTGCATGTCCCGTAGTCCACCGGAAAGTATACCTCTTCCCGTACCCATCATCATAAAGGTGCTGAAGTGAGAATCTCTTCCGCGAGCATGTCTGTCACCAGAAGTATCCCGAGAGATACCATATATAATATATATATATATATAACTCTTAATGTGCCAGTGGTGACCAACCCCAAAACATTTTCAACTTCCAAAATTATGTTATTTTGACTTCTTTCCTGTACACATGCAAATTCTTGCAGATGCTAATGCTCATGATTGATATGCTCATAAGGAGAAATATGTTCATTTTATCCAACGGAATAAAACACTTTATACAGAAAGATGCAAATGCACTTGTTACTACCAGTCATCACGAATAATAAACACACATACTATAATCAAGCATTGCAGTTGCAGACGGATTTCTACTTAATTACCTCTTTTCGTTGACAAATATCTGAAATTTCCTACTCGTATCCCGTTGTAGTTAATCTATAATAACATGACAGGGTATATATATTAATTAATCTAATGAAACTTAGAATTTTATTTTGATAAAATACAATCTGAGTGATGTAATCTTAATTTAACTAATACTATATTATGTTAGTACACATAGATACATACATGAGCCTTCACCCCTTAAAATAATTATGAACATATTAGATGAATTTATAGCATATACACTAATTGCTTACTTCTCATTTAGTAGAACCTGATTTATTTATTTTCTATTCCCATGCAAATATTTTCTTAATTAATTTATTATATAATCAAATCCAACCCACGATGATTAACTAATAAGCATAGTATTGTAACCTTATTTCCATACATGTAAATTGTAACCTGGAAGTTTAGGATTACTAATCTAAATGGAAAAAAACTAAAAGAGATTTATTCTGCATATCCAATTAGCTAAATTTCAATTCGTCAGCAAAGACATAATCATGTGATGACTAGCAGATCATAAATAAATTTATAATTAAGTACTTATTCCACTTACACTCTTAGTTTAACAATAAGCCATAAAACAATTAAACTCTGTTTTTACATTAAAATACAAGTTTAGTTATGATTACCTAGTTTTATAGTTATGGCAAGAAGATACAAATATGTTTCTTACCAGGCTTTCATTTTGATGTTCAAACTCGGCCACCGACTACCACATAATGAAGATTTTTTTTAGGATTGAGGTGAAACGTTTATGTTTATATAGAGAAGCAATCCACAGCCCTTCCTTTCCACATTCCGATAAGAGCTCTCCATTTTACCATTATTATTATTATTATTATTGTTGTTGTTGTTGTTGTTGTTGTTGTTATTATTATTTCGACAATGACACCCTTTACACATTTAACACTCCCACCTAGTGGGTTGCATATTTTAAATTTATCACACGCAATCTTATATTATTTAGCTTCTCCAAATATTTTAGACTGAAGGGTTCTCAATCACTAAAATGAACACCTTAAAATTAGTTGCAAAACATAAAATAAAATAATAACTAAAACAAATTGCAACAACAACTACAACACAAGTAGCACATTAAAAATATAAAATGCACAAAATGCAAGAATTATATTGGCTAGTAGTTGTGAGAGGCTCGAGTATTACAATCACTCATATCTGCCATAACATCATTGGTTTCCTACAACAAAGTCGAAGTAAAAAAAAAACTTAATTGAACCCACTGTCCCAAGATAATAGTAAAAAAACGATATGCATTTGACTTCAGAGTTCGAGCAACACACAGACTATTTGACCACAATTATGCGACAATTGTCACCATGTCCGAGTGCACGAGACGAACAAACATCACATTGTTCAACTGTAACGGCTAAACGTTCAACATGTTTGCCGTTGCGACCAAATATTCGACAACGAGTTCCACCCATCACAGACGAACATTCAAAACATGTATGATTGTTGCGGCCGAACTAACACATGTTCGTCTTGGCCGGTCCGTGGTGGCTCTATTCGGCCAGAGCACAGTCGAACTCGGTGGACAACGTTCGGCCAAACATCAGCCGAACCTGTTTGACTATCATAACCGACCGTTGAACTTCGTTCGGCCAGAGTTCAGTCGAACCTGATTGACTCCGTTCGGCCTATCATAACCTAACGTTGAACTTTGTTCGGCCATAAGACAGCCGAACCCGGTTCACAATGGTCGGCATTATCGATTGAACGGTAACCTCAAACAAGTTTATTGTGCATATTGAAACCAACAAAACTATAATGATAAAGCATACATATATTCACATAATTGACGAAAAATAAGTAAAAATCGCTTACTTTATCGATATAAAAATGATTTTTTGTTGTTATTTTTGCCCTCCATTGATGATACCTTGAAGAAATTAGGGTTTATAATTTTTTGGTAAAATGTGACGGTGGAAGAAAGAAAAATTATAGTGTTTTCTCCCTCCGTCCCGGTTAAAGCTGCTACTTTGACCGGGCACGAATGTTAAGAAAAAACAGTTGACTGCTTTTTCTTTGACTTTTGACCCCTAATTAATCAGTTTTAAGGGAGGGATTAATGTTTTAACACTTCCTTCCGTTTTTTTTACACACCTGAAACAAATAATCAACAATATTATTCAAAAACAAAAAACTGTAAACAGATTGAAAATTTTCCAGAAATAGTAGCAAACAAACTGAAATTTTTTGAGGGAAAATTTCCCCCCAAATCTGTTCATTTTACAAGATAAAATTCATTTAAATAGTGTGCAAATTACATTCAAACTTTCCCACTCAAATTTTGGGTTACAAATCCCCAACAACCAAACACACTATAAATATCACTAATTACTGCATTCAATGCAGTTTCAAATCTGAAAATACGAAAAATTGTTTTAAAGACAAGTGAAGATGTCCAATAATCGGGTAGGACCCCATCTGACTCCATTAGATTGACTTCTAGTAGCCCAGGCTCTTCTTGCAAACAACAACAACGGGGTTTTGAAGAAGGGCGTAGCTAAAGAATTCGCAGCATCATTTGGAGTATCATCTCAGACTATTCGGTCGATTTGGCAATCTACAAAAAAACAGATTCAAGAGGGTCATCCTGTCGCATTTCCAGCAAAAATAAAGAGATTAGCATCATCAAGGATTGCTACTTTAGATACCGAAGCCATGATGGCTATACCATTTTCCAAAAGAGGCAGTACTAGAAGACTTGCAAAGGAACTAGAGGTTAGCAAAAGTCAAGTGAGGCAATGGGTAAAATCAGGGGACATAAAGGCCCATACAAATGCAGTTAAGCCAAAACTCACAGATTCAAACAAGCTTCAAAGATTGAAGTTCAGCCTCAGTTTTTTACATAAAGCCAGCAACACACAAAAAATCAGGTATGACGGTATCCACAACATGATTCACATAGACAAGAAATGGTTTTATTTGCAAAAATCCAGTGAAAGAGCATATAAACTTGCGGTGGAGGAAAATCCTTACAGATCATGCAAAAGCAAACATTTTATATCAAAGGTCATGTTTATGTGTACTGTGGCAATGCCACAATACACATCACAATGTGAATTACTATTTGATGGCAAAATAGGGATGTTCCATTTTACCACAATGCAGCCAACCCTCAGAAATAGTGCTAACAGAGCTCGCGGGACGTTGGTTACAAAACCAATTGAGTCCATTACCAAAGAGGTGATAAAAGACTGCCTATTGGAAAAGGTAACACTAAAACTATCAGAAATTTATCATCAATTAGTTTTTTGATGTTAGAAAGTCTCCTAATTTTTCCCTAACACTTAGAACATGTATTTGGAAAAAATGATGACATTTCTAACACACAAAATCAAGTTTAACATGCAAACTGTTTCATCATTCGGGTGAGGCAGATTATCCCAACCATAAAGGCCAAGTAGTCGGCACATGCAAGCAAGTTAGATTATCATTCAACAGGATAATGCTAAACCACATATTAACAATTTCGATCCAGATTTCAGAATGGCTGCCTCAAGTGATGGGTTTGGTATTCAATTGATATGCCAACCACCTAACTCTCTGGACACTAATGTATTGGACTTGGGCTATTTCCGGGTCATTCAAAGTCTACAAACAGAGACTAGGAGCTACAATGTGGAAGATTTGGTGTCCAATGTGCTTAAATCTTATGCAGAGCTTGAAACAATCAAGTTGAACAACATTTTCCTACCAAGCATGCTTGATTGAGGCCATGAAAGTTAAAGGAGGGAACAATTTTAGACAGCCACACATAGCCAAAGGAGCTCAATCAAGGACAGGGTCATTACCAAATGCACTTGATGTTGACAACTAGTAAGGGACAACATTGAATATCTAGAAACACATGACCAAGTAGTAGGTATTCAAGGGCTAATGACAGAACTTGACTATTTATAAATTAGGCTAGAATAGATGATGTTTAGGTTCTGCTGTTTACAGTTTAAACACATGTGATGTGTTCATTTTGCTTACACTATAAACACATGAACAAGTTTTTTTTCCTATTATCCTTAAAAAACATTCATCAATGGGCAAGATACAACAATCAGAATTGCCACACATCATAATATAAACAGTCAGCACACACAATCTGATATAGCAGGCCAAACAACACCATCTAAATCAGCAAGCAAGTCATTAAACTGTTTTTATAAGCTGTCCCTCATAAAAGTCATCATCATTGGGAAAGTGAATCATGTCTTGCCACAACTCAACGAAAATCAGTATTCAAACCAACCTAATATAGTTTTTTTAATTTTTTAATTTTTTGTTATTCCTCAGAAAACATTCATCATTTGGACCAAGAATCACTTTTTGTTTACTCACATTACAGTTTGCATAATTCATACAAACAATATATATTGGGCAACATAAATTCAATCATGCAAAAAACTCATCACTTTAAATTAGCCACAACTCAAGATATAATCAGTCAGCATACTCAAAGGTCTTAGAAAGACCAAAATCAGCACCAAAATCACCCTTAATTCTTTATTTTTAATTGTTCCCTCTGAAAATATTCATCATTGGGAAAGTGAATCATATTTTGCCACAACTCAACCAAAATCAGTTTTCAAATCAACCCAAGATTTTTTTATTTTTTTTGTTATCCCTTAGAAAACATTCATCTTAGGACCAAGAATCAGTTTACTCACATTACAATTTGCATAATTCATACAAACACTGCATATTGGGGAGCACAAATTCAATCAGACAAAAAACTCATCATTTGAATTAGCCACAACTCAACATATAATCAGGCAGCACCCCCAATTAATCATTCTGAACCAAGGACGAAAATATCGGTTTTTACGGAGATATCGGTCTTTCAATTTACGGAGATATCGGTGAGATCTCGATTAATATTGAAATATCGGTGCAATTTTTTTAAAAATGCCAGAAAATGTATCAAAACAGATAATTTATCATGATATTTTATAGATTGTTATAAACCTACTTAAATTCAAATATTTAATCTAAAAATTAAGTCAAAATCACACATATACGACTAGTTGCTAAATAAGAAAGAATGCACACGTTTGATTTATCGTTTTCTCTTAGAATATTTAACATGACTTTTTAGTTATTATCTAAAATGTATTATTGTAAACAAAGTTTGATTTATTGTTTTCTTTTTTGGTTTAAAAAATATTATCTATTTATGAAAGAAAATTAAAGTCTTTATTAAAATTATTTCAACATTATGTAAGTTAAAAGCATTGAGAATATTTACAATACACAAAACTTTTCTTGATTGGCCTATAATATTTTTTATTCAAGAGCAACACTAATTAAAAACTAAACACAAATAAATGAGGAAATATAACAATTTTACGAAAATATTATATTAAAAATTTGAAGTGTTTAACAAAATATTTTAAAAATATTATAACGAACTTTAATAAATAAATTCATCATAAGATTATAAAGAAAACAAGATATTTAATTTTTTCATTTTGATAACTAATTATGGTATATATTATTGTAGGTAGAATTTACTAAGTAGATTATAGAAATACAATGTAGACATAATAACAAGTTGTTGATTTGGTCAGGTGGTTAAAGCTTGGAGCTTCATCCAAGAGGTCTCAAGTTCGAATCTCAGTGTGGGCGAAATATAAAAAAAAATTCTGAGGACGATAAATTCGCGATATTTTGGTTAGAAATCGCCGATTTCTCGTCAAAATCAGACAGCGCAGCGAGCGCGTTTCATG
The DNA here is from genome assembly GCA_958295605.1 of Ajuga chamaepitys. Lineage (NCBI taxonomy): Eukaryota > Viridiplantae > Streptophyta > Magnoliopsida > Lamiales > Lamiaceae > Ajuga > Ajuga chamaepitys. The sequence continues at coordinate 20,269,300 of OY282498.1, read as the reverse complement.
GCCGCGATTTTCAGCCGAGATCTCGCGATTCATGCGTGATTGTTTTCCACTCAAAATATTACCAGCATAATTAAATCTCCAAAAGCCCCAATCATCAGAATACTGTAAACATGCAATTCCAACAAGATCACAGAAAATCAGATCTAGCAGAAACATTAAACAAACATGCAACAAAAACTGTATATCATCAGTTTTCAGAAACCAACCACAACAACAAATTCATCAAGTTATAGATCTAACAAAACCAGATCTAGGGTTCGTTTGCCGACAATAAAAAAAATGAGGAATTATAGTACTTTAACCTTTCAATCGACGGAAACTAGAGCACAAGACAAGTCAAATAGTGTCGTCGCAACTTCGACGAACTGAACCATCCGTCGTCTGAGGCGAAAGCTTCGATCCCAAATGGGTGAGCCTCGACAGCGTCGGATCCTTCGGATTCACAACTGTAAAGAATCGATTCCGCCACAAGCGATTCCTCAGAATCCCAAACAACCCTCTCATCGAGCTCAGAAGAAGATTGGGACATGAAAACTTGAGCTCACAAGAATGGATTATGTTACAAAACTGAAGAAGTGACCCATATTTATGGCCGTTTTCCAGATCTAAGGAAGATCCAGGGGTGCGGCGCAAAGAAAGAAAGAAGATGGATCTCAGAAATTTAGGGTTCCAGTTAGAGAGACGAAAGTTCTGGAAAATAAGGGGACAAATGAATCAGTAATGGATAAGGGTGCAGTAAGTGGGGGGCTGAGAGGTAAATTAATTAGCGTGTTAAAGAGGGCTAAACTAATTAGAGTTAGTTTATTAAGTGTGTTGATTAGTGGCAATTGTGTAAATATGATGAAATTTTAAGTTCCTAATTGTTTGACTTTTATTTTCATTTTTGGGCTGATAACTTTAAGTGGGACGGACCGATAAAATAAGTAGACAACTTTAAGTGTGACGTAGGGAGTATGTCTTTTTAATAATAATATATATATAAATGTATATTGTTTTTAATTTATTATGTTATTTTCTCATTAGGCGCTTTGTTATAATATTTTAATTTATTAAGTTAGTGGGTTGTGTTGAAAAAAAATTTGGGCTATTAATAGTCGCCGCCATATAAATATAAGGGAAAATTGGTAAAAATATCCCTTAAGTTTGCCCTAATTATGAAAATATCCTCTAAGTTTGGCCATTTTTTAAAATGCCTCCTAACTTTCAAAAAGTTGGTAAAAATACCCTGTGACAGGGTATAGCCAGTGGCTCTTCCGGTCACAGGCTTATGTGGCACAAAAATGGTGATTTGGCTCTGAAAAAATGCCACGTCGACGTCCAGCTAGTTGGAATCGCACATGACCAAATTAGAGATACACTTTAGATTTTCAAACGCGACTTATGCTATCAAATTAGATTAAGAAATTTCGAAACCATAGTGGTTCCAAAATCTCACCCAATCTTCAAAATCTTGGCGAAATTCGATCGGCTTTCGTCTCATTTCAAAGATGCGGTTCAGGGATCCAAGGAAAATCGATGACCCATGTCCTGATTATGGTTAGTATCCAAGTTTCCAGAAGTTCAAATCGCGATTTTTTTAATAACTGTTGTTCTTGTTCATTTGCTTTCCATTTTTTACATATTTGCGTTAAGTTTGGGCTTATTGTTTGCGAAGGACATTATATATGATTTGGGGTTAGTTGTATTTATCTCACACTGTTAGGTTTCAATATTGCTCAGTTTTTTTATCTTACGTTGCTGTCAAAAGTGTGGGCCTGACTTTATTAAAGTTTTTTGTTGTTGGCAGAAGTATTTATGTAATGGGGAACAATTGTATTGTTCTTTGTATCTGTATATGAGTTGTATCAGGGGTTGGTTCAGTTTAGTGGGTCTTCTTTTGGTTAAAAAATTCATTTATCTGTTGGCATTTTGTGTGTTGGTCCCCACTTGTGAGCACATTCTGTATGGTTTGGTCCCCACTACTAAGCATATTTAGTCTATTTAGTGTCCTGGGGTATGGATTTGACCACAGAATTCAATGCATTCAATTTTTTCTTACTATATTTTATGTTTAACAGGGGCCGACAGCTCATTTTATACATTTTGTATTTATTACAGGGGACTCGTTGACAACTGGTCCGGGGCTTACGTTGGAGGGGACCTTATCAAGTTTGACCATGTTGATACAAATCGCTACAGCATCGATGAATTGAGGAAGTTTGCTGCCCATCTGGAAAACGCCAAGTCCTCTGAACTCTACTACAAGATTGAAGGGCAAAACTTATTTACTGAAATCAGAGTCGAGAAGGATCTCCGATCGATTCTTGAGCTGTGTAGGGGGACTAGAGAGGTGGATTTGTATTGCCAAGGTAGTGTTTGTGGGACTGGAGGGGTAGCCGAGGTCGAGCGGGAGGTTCGGGTAGAGGAGGCGGGTGTTGATGGTGAAAAGGAGCGCTGCGCAGCCGGGGAAAGAATATGGAAGGGACATAACAGAAGGTCGCATAGGGTCGCTTTAAAAAGGGAATCGGTGAAGAGGGGGAAAAGGCCGGTAGAAGTGGTAAATTTAGACGAGGAAGACCCGGATGACAGTGAGTGTAGGGATAGTGACTTTGAGTTTGAGGAAGAGGGTAGATACGGGCAAGATGACTTAGATTTTGACAAATTTGTTGACAAGGATGTTGAGTGGGCTGGTTGTGCAAACGAAGAGGCTGGTGGTGAGGAAACGGACGAGGGCCGGAATATTGATCTCGGGGAAGAGGATTTATGTCTCAGTGAGGATGAGCTGAGGAGTATCCATGAGTCGGATGATGGAAATCCCGATGGGTATGCGCCTAGTTGGAGACCAGATTTCACACGGAGCCCAAATCTCCTACTAGGAATGGTTTTTAGCATAAAAAAGGAGTTTCGGGACATGTTGGATACTCACGCTATATTGGAGAAAAGGAATGTGAAGTTTGTGAAAAGTGATAAGCGGAGAATTTACGCAGTTTGCGAGGATGTGAACTGCCATTTTCGTGTCAATGCACTGAGAAGAGATGGAGAGTCATCCTACTGTGTTACTACTTGTATCCCAGACCACACATGTGCACCTTCTCACACCGTTAGGAATATGAAGTCTCGGTGGTTGGCTCAACGATTTGGTTATGTTTTTCAGACTGATAAGAAGAGGAAGATTAGTGCTTTCAGGGAGGATGCAATTAAGGAAATTAGGTGTGATATAACTCTGTGGCAGGCATTCATCTGTAAGCAGAGGACAGTTAAGGGGATCGAGGGAAAGGCCGATGCCCAGTACACATTGCTCTGGGACTACGTAGCTGAGGTTAGAAGAACCAATCCAGGTTCGATGGTGATTCTTAATGTAGACCAAACAGCTGAAGGTAACAAGTTTAGTCGTTTCTACGTGTGTTTGGCAGCTTTGAAGGAGGGGCTGTTATCTGGTTGTAGACCGGTTTTTGGTCTTGATGGAACCTTTCTGAAAGGCCCCCATGGGGGCATTGTTCTTACAACAGTGGGTGTTGACCCAAATAACAACAGCTTCCCGTTCGCTTATGCTGTAGTAAGTACTGAAAATGGGGACAATTGGTGCTGGTTCGTGAAATGTTTGAAAGATGACTTGAAGATTGAAAGACCGTGGGAGTGGACGGTTATAAGTGATAAGCAAAAAGGGTTAATAAAGGCGGTTGATGAGGACCTCCCGGGGGCCGCGCATCGATTCTGTGTAAGGCACATGCACCTCAACATGAGAAATTCTAGTTTCAGAGGTCATGCATTCAAAGTAGCTGTTTGGAGGGCGGCGAAGGCTACAACTGTGCCTAATTTTGAAAGGAGAATGGGCGAAATAAAGAAAATGGACGTAGGTGCTTACAATTGGCTTAAAGAAAAACCCCCTCACCAATGGAGTAGGTCACACTTTGACACTTATGGCGAAAAACTGGAAGGGAGACATGTGTCCAAGGATCCAACAGATTATTGATTTCAATACTTCACAAATTCCCGATTGCATTCCTATCAAAGTCGACGACACACACTACCAAATAGCTTGCTTCGATGGGAAACAATTCGCGGTTGATTTAGCGAACAAGACATGCGCGTGTAGAAAATGGAATCTTACCGGGATCCCTTGCAAACATGCGTTGACTGCCATCAACCGTCAAGGAGAGAACCCGAACGCATTCGTTCACAGGTTATCTTTACTGATGGATTTATTGTGGTGTACTGTTGTACTTATAAGTTGTTCTATTTTGACCTTGAAATTTTAATTTTTTCAGATTGGGTTTATTTCTATTTTTTGGATTTGTTTTTCAATTGTTTTTTCTCAATTGGTGCAGTTTCTGATAGTTATGTGTGTGCATTATTCCTGTGCTGCAGTTGTTATAAAGTGGACACTTATAGGGCAGCGTATGCACCGACCATCTTCCCTATAAATGGACGCCATGAGTGGGCACACGAAGACGCAATCCCACCACTACCTCCCAAAGTGGTAAGACGTGTCGGACGCCCCCCCAAAGCAAGGCGTAGAGAACCGGATGAGCCACAGGCCAAACATGTGGGACGACGAGGGAGACCAACAAATCGAGATGTGCATCACAAAAAGAGGAATCAAACTACAGTGAAATGTGGAATTTGTGCTTTGCCTGGGGACAATCGAAGGAATTGCCCATTCGTATGTTACTAGTCCGCTCGGGCAATTTGAATAAATGATATTTTGTACGGTTGTAATGTTTTGTATGATTTGCTAATATAATTGAATAATTTCTGTAACTAGGACGAGTCTGGCCAAACCGAGGAGGAGAGACTAGAAATGCTAAAAATACTTCAAGAATGCGGGTTAGAAGATCTGGACGAGGAAGATGTACAAACTGAAAATTTTAATCAAGAGGGTCATCCGGTTGATGTAATATGGATATAATTTCTTTGTACAAGTTTCATTCTTTCTATTGCTCATTACATTTTGAAGATTATTCTTCTGTTCTATGTAGGGTGAACAGGGCAATGAAGAAGCACTGCACCAAACTGAAAATGAGCAATATGATGGGTCTTATGAGTTTAACATGATGGTAATGATGGTTATTACCCTATCTATTATATGTTAGTTGTGAGTATTATGGGTCTTGAAATCTGAAATTACATATTACTTGTTTTGTGATTAGAACGACAACCCGGTGGGTGGTACTCAAGAGCAACTATTAAGCCAATTAACTCAAGTAAATGATGAGTTTGATAGAATGGTAATGACCTTGTTTCTACTCGCTATTGTGGATTATACATTCAGGTCTATCACTTGGTATTTATAGATTCTGTTCTTTGCAAATTAGGATGTAGGTGGGGGCATTCCGCTCGAGGACACGGGTGGAATTTCAGTTGTGCCTACTACGACCCCTCGAAGTCATGTTGGCGGCGGTATTAGTGCAGGTTCTCAACGGGGCATTGGGTACGCGGATGGGTTTAGCGAGGTACCAAATTTAGAGATAGAAGACTGGGCTGATGAGCCATCGAGTTCAGATAATGTTCACCTTTCAACCATGAAGCAACTGATTTCTGGCAGTGGTGTGACACTGGGATATGATTACCCGGATGGATGTAGGCCGATGTGACTGTGATGCAAACCCGGGTTGGAGCAGCCAATTTTTTGTAGATAATCTACTTCATGACAGGCCCACAAATGTTCCCTTTTGGATTGTTTTTTGGCACAAGGTTGTTCTTAATGTTAGGGTAAACTGTCAATTGGCTGAATTAGATCTTGTAATGTTGGATGATGGATTGTAGCTCACTCACTTTTTGCCCTTTTTTGATAACATCTGTTATGGTATTTTGACGCGTTTGCGTAAGACATTATTGGTTAGGTCTATATATGCAGTGATTGTGTACAAGGTTGAAATATTTTGAACAATTATTTTGAACATGCTATGCTCTGTTTTGGGAATTAAACTATTTTCATTTCTGGTCAAGTTCACAGGTTCTTTCCTTATAGGAAGTAGGTAAATCAATCAAATCTGGTCAATTATTCAGGTCAACTTATTGACGGATAAATTGAGAGATTGAGATATTGCTATATTTTCTGATTATTTCTCTGTTTTGAAAGGTCAATTATTCAGGTTCTTTCCTTATGCTCTGTTTTGTGATTATTGCTCTGTTTTGTGAATTAAATTGAGATATATTCACTCAATTCTTCCAAATTAGTGAAAGCTGTTCTTATTTCAGGTTCTCGGGCAACATAATTCAGATACAATTGTTATGCTAAAAGCCTAAAACGGAACCAAAATTAACTTGCTAAATTAATGAGGATCGAAATTCCACCAAGTAGATTTCATTAAGAAGAAGCTAACAACACAGAAAAATACATAGACTGAAAATACATATTTCAGAAGAATCAAACTAAACATGACAACCTACACCCGACTAAATAAATACTACACCAAAGTAAAATTCAAACAACATTCACCCAGCTTAAGCAGTACACAACATAGTAGAAACCAAACATTAGCGCAATCCGTCATCGGGCAAAAATAATTAATCATTTCGAGTCGGGCCCTTACATCCACAAACTGATCAAATAGGCTAACAATACCACAAAACACAAAGTCGACGTAAGTTTGATTAACTTCACTTTTCTTCCAATCTTGTCCAATTTCAGATGCATTGCGTCCAGCTTCTCCGTAAGGTCTTTCAATTCTGTACGCAACTCGACCGCAGCTTGTGAGGACCCACCAATCGGAGGGTCTATCCACTCAAAAAACAAGCAGCCTCCTCTTTGCCATGCCAAGAAGGGGAAAAACATAAGTAAATCACATAAACTAAACCAACGATTGAGACCACCCATCGTTCTTACATTTCAGTTTTCGAAATTATAGGCTAAGAAAACTTACGTTCCAATTTCGGCAGCCGTAAAACCTATGTCCTCGATTTTCCGGTTTCTTCGAGGTTTGGATACATGCCCGAATCCCGCAGTTGCATAGAGGGAAACAACTGGCTGATGAGTTCGAACATGACATTTTTCCGGATTCAGAGTTGCCCCCTACGCGAAGAAGAAGAAGAAGTTCGCATGTTTGATTCTATTTAATAGTTAGGGCAGAAGTTGGGGGGAAAATAGGTAATTTTCCCTCCAAGTTGGTGATTATGTGTCATTTTCTCCATTATTCTTTAATGGAAACAAGTAGCTGGACGTCGACGTGGCATTTTCAGAGCCAAATCACCATTTTTGTGCTACATAAGCCTGTGACCGGAAGAGCTACTGGCTATACCCGATCACAGGGTATTTTTACCAACTTTTTGAAAGTTAGGAGGCATTTACAAAAAAGGCCAAACTTAGAGGATATTTTCATAATTAGGGCAAACTTAAGGGATATTTTTACCAATTTTCCCTAAATATAAATATAATGCAAAATGAAATGGGTCACGGAGGGTGGGTGAGGGCGAGTGGGGGCACCGCCACTCGGATATAAACTACTCCCTCCATTCTACTTAAATTTGCATAGTTTCTTTTTTGACCGTCCCACTTAACTTTGAACATTTCAATCTCATCTTTAAAAAAGTTAAAGATTCTTTAAAATCTATTTTTTCTTAACATCGATGTTTCATTAATCGTGCAAAATTAGCTAGGACGGAGGAGTATAAAGTGAAACAATCCCTCCAGTCCGAGCGAGTCCCTAAGTCGATCACTAAAGCGAACGGAGAAAGCGTCGTCACAGCAAAAATGGCTGCCGCAAGTGTAAAGCAGACACTGGGAGACCTAAACAAGGACTCTTTCGTGACTCTTCTGTCGAAGCTGATCGGCGAATCCAAGCACGTACAGAACAACCCACCCGACCTCATCCCGGAGGAGGACAGGATCGTTCGCCACGTCCTCGACCTTCTCCGCCCATTCAGCACCGCCACCGGTGGCGGCCCACTCCTTATCAACCATGTCGCCTACAAGCCCAACAGGGGAAATCTCATTGTCGAGTATCCTGGAACTCAACCCGGCAAAATCTTGTCATTCGTCGGCATGCACATGGATGTCGTCACCGCGAACCCTTCCGATTGGGTACTCATTTCATCTGAAAACTTCATAATCTGGAAATTTTTGTGAATATGCCTTATGCGGGTTTTATTTTACTACTGTTTTCGGTTATGTTTACTATTTTGCGATTTTGTGGAATTCTGGTGTTAAGGTAGTAATTTCTGCTATCTTTTCTTTTGAGTAGTTACAAGCACTGGTTATTTCAGGCATATTAAAATGATAAATTCAACTGCATAATTTTCTTAAAAAAGCGTACATGTATTTTTATATGAGAGTGTTATCGGAAATGAAATTTACTATGGTTAGGTAAAATGAGTTCTTACTTTGTAAACATATTAATCTTCACGAAAAATAGGCAAAATGGCTCTTATTTGATTCGTTATTGAATTTGGGATAAGAGCATGTGATTAAATTCAAAAGATATTAGCATCCATTACGGAACGTTGTTGTTTTCTTTATTGGTGAAAAAAATGAATAGTAGAAAAAGATAATGTAAAATGGAAGTAGAATGAGGAAGATGTTAAATTTATGTGTACAAATTCAAATTGTATATTTTGAACTCTATTTGCACAAAAAGTTTTGAGATAAAAAAGGTGGACTTTCTAAGAACCAGTCACCCACAGATTCCATGGAAGTAGTTTAAATGGAATGAGCTATTAGATAGGAATACTAGTTTTCATACTTTTTATAAATGTATTGAAATTTCGTTGACAATCTATTGGAACCACTATCTTAAAGAAAATATGTTGCAGGATTTTGATCCTTTTACTTTGAGTATCGATGGTGACAAACTTAAAGGGCGTGGAACTACCGATTGTTTGGGGCACGTTGCCCTTGTAGCTGAATTAATGAGGAAGCTGGGTGAGACAAAGCCGCAGCTGAAATCCACTGTGGTTGCGGTCTTTATAGCCAGTGAAGAGAATTCATCTATACCTGGTGTAGGGGTCGATGCGCTAGTGAAGGAGGGATTGCTTGACAAATTAAAACAGGGACCTTTGTATGTAAAATGCTTCTTTGCATGTTCAATTTTTTTATTGGTCTTCTAAGTATTTTTATATTTATACGAAAACATTGTCTAATCATTTTTTTTTTCTGCCTTTCAGGTTTTGGATTGATACAGCAGATAAACAGCCTTGCATTGGTACTGGTGGTATGATACCATGGAAGCTTCATACCTCTGGAAAGCTTTTTCACAGTGGTCTGGCCCACAAGGTTACTACTTCCTTTTGTAGTCTCTTGAGTATCTTTTTCTTAGGTTATATTTAAATTTTGAGGTTTGTGTTTGATGAAAGCATTTTGAATGACACCATATTATAATGGATTTCAGACTCATCAAACTCAAGCTAAAGTAATTCAAATTTAGTAATGGAAGGTGAGGTTTACAAATTACAATTCACAAGTTATCCAAACAAGTCCAACGGATTTGAAATCCCATACCAAATCGTGAAATCTAATAAGGCGAAACTAAATTCGATTTTGTGTTAATATTACTTTTATTTCTTTTTGTTGCCTTTTTTCTTTCCCTCCTTTTCCCTTCTCAAAATAATATATCCTTGTCAAATATCCAATTTATATCCTTTATTAACTCTGATTTATAACTTATATCCTTGACTACCTTAATCACCTGCTATAAACGCCAGCCGCTCCCAGAGGTGCTTTCTGGTGACAAGAAATAAGGACAGAGTCACGGACATTGAAATAGGTCACTAAGCTGGTGAATTGTCTTTTACGGGTTCAGTATGTGCAATTGTGCAATCAATGCATGTTGGATGTGCATTAGAAGTGTACAAGTCATGTGGACTTAGAGCAAAGTACCTGAGCGTGAACATAGAAGTCTTATCTGCTTGTAATAGAAGCTGATTTCAAGGCAGTAGTAGTCTAATAGTATTCAGAATTAATTTGTTTCATACTTTAAGCTGTCCAATGCTGTTACAGAATTAAATTGTTAGAACCAAGTTCCCGTTGTATTATTACTACTTACTAGTAGAATACACAGGTATTTACCTGATCCGTTTAAAGGATTGTCTTTTCGACTGTAACTTAGCATAGACAAGTTCTTATTTGCTGAACAAAGTAACAAAATATTGCTAATTATACAGAACCATTTGTGCTTGTACGCTGCTGGTAAAATTCAATAATACAGATAATACTATCAACGCAATTTGAACTTTTCAGTTATTATTTCTTATTGAATGTCTATAGGCTATAAATCCGTTTGAGCTAGCAATGGAGGCACTTAAAGTAATACAGTCACGTTTTTATGAAGACTTTCCGCCCCATCTGGATGAAAAAGTATACGGATTTGCTACACCATCAACCATGAAACCAACTCAGTGGAGTTGTAAGTTTCGGAACATAAATGTGTAACTTGTTATAATATTCATGATTACTTGTTTTGTGCATCAGCTTGCTTCTTAAACCATCCTATTCCTGACAGATCCAGGAGGTGGCATCAACCAAATTCCAGCAGATTGTACAGTTTGCGGAGATGTGAGGTTATGTTTGCTTCATTTAAGGGCTTTTACATGAATTCTTGCAGTATTGGTGACTTCTGAATTTCCTCTTTACTCTTGCAGGTTGACTCCATTTTACAGGTATGAGATGCAAATTTTGCTCTTTATTTGGCTAATTTTTGTGAGAGTTTGACTTGTTCAAAGTTACGTTTATTTTATGAATACAAGCTTGGCTTTGATCCAGTGTAAGTGATGTGATGAAGAAGCTCCAAGAATATGTAGAAGACCTCAACACTAACATAGAAAAGCTGGACACGAGAGGACCTGTTTCAAAATATGTTCTACCAGATGAGAACCTCAGGGGAAGGTGGGTTTTCTTATTTCACTTGTGGGATGGCATGGATCATTTTACTGTATATTTTCTGGAAGTTTGTAATATGATTTACTATTTGTAAAGATTGTTTATTTTTTACAAGATTTTGGAATTTTTGTGAAATCCCAAAATTTAAAAAAGTTCAGCATATGTTTCTCCGATGAGTTTTTACGTTTTCCCTTTTTTTAATCATTAATATTGTTTATTTTTTTGTTTAGGATGACTATCACCTTTGATGAAGCATCGTCTGGAGTGGCATGCAATCTTGACTCTCGAGGCTACCATGTGCTATGCAAAGCTACTGAAGAAGTGGTTGGGCATTGTAAACCCTATTCTATTACGGGTACCTTGCCACTTATTCGTGAATTGCAGGTAGGAGATTTTTTTCTTGTATCTGCGTGGTTTTCATTTTTTCTTGAAATGAAGGTTCTCATATTTTCTTGAAATGAAGATTCTTGCAAATTCACATTAAACTTTTGTCTTACTGTAGGATGAGGGCTTTGATGTGCAAACTGCTGGCTACGGTATATTTCGATTCCTATATATTTCAGTGATCTGTTCTATTATATGATTTCTTGTTATTTTTACCTATATAAATACCCAATTCTGTCCTCTTTGAAGAAAAAAAGTGTCTTAAAAGTTCTACAATGATGTGCAAACCAATTTACTCTAGGGTCTTTGGAATAGAGTTCTAATTCAATAATATTATGGGCAAATTTTGAAAACTACCAATGAGGTTTTGCCTATTCACAATAACCCTTAGGGTGTGTTTGGTTGGTGAGTTTAGGCCTTATTACAAGCCTCAACCCACCTATAAACATATTTGGTTGCTCATTTATTAGCCAGGGTTTATTGCCAAGTCCGTTCTCTATAACAACAAAGCCCGGTTAATTGCAACCCGGGGGTGGTGGGTTGTGTAAGCCTGAGTTTTAACCTGAGTTAACCTAGGTGAACAATCCAACCAAACAACCAAATAATTAATAATTCAACCTAAATACCTGTAAACACCCCAAAAGCCCATTTAGCTATACCAACCCAATAGTTGTTACTAGCAACTAAACGGCCCCTTAAGGTATTACAGCTGCCCCTCTTAGGCTTATATTTTCTTACAAATACCCTCTTGTATTCATCATGCGTTCTATAACTTGATGATACTTTGTATAGGTTGATAGCTAAGCATTTTGTATATTGTGTTTGGGATCTTCGATGTTTGAATGCTCTCCATTATAGCTTGTCATCTAAATTCATATTCTTGGTATTTGGGTTTTTCTAAAGCTGTCCATCAAGAGTTGCTATAAAATTTGGAAACTGCTAGTTAGCCCTACGTTGATTTGATAGTGTTTGGAGTAGCTGATCACGTGCTGCATGTATTTTGTACTAGTTGGCCAAGATAATCCAAGATTGGGTTGATCAGGTAACTCTAACAGATTATCAGTGGACGAGGTCTGGTGAGAAATTTGCAGGAAAACATGATGAACTATTTCTGAGAATATTCATAGTTCGAAAATACACACATCAATAACTTATCCATGGATGGGTTCGATTAGATGTACTATGGAGCTAGGGCTGATTACTGAAGAGTACCCTTGTGGTATAACCTAACTACAAAAATTCAGTGAAGATTGTTTTCTTACAAATACCCCTTGAGGTGTAACTTTATTACAAACTTTCGAGGCTTTCTTTTTTCCTTTATTAAATCTACAGTATAGATTTTGTAATTACCCAACCCAGGGATAATTAGTGGAGGAAGTGAATTATATTTGCAGTTAGTTTAGCACACAAATAATCAAAGTAACATCATTTAGCCTCAGTTCTTCTGCAGTGAACTCTGTACATTGTTGAAATTATCGTTCATTAAATTCTAAGACAAGCGAAATGCTTCATGTGATCAAGGTAGGTGAAATAGAACAAATTAGTAAATTCACTTGATAAGATCACCAACGATTTATGGTGAGAAATAGCTTATCTAAATTTACTTTGTTTACTTTTTTAATATTTTTTTAGAACTGCTCATGGAACGGACTTAGTTAGACACCCCCATTGGCCCGAGTTGTCGCCCTTCCAGTCTCATATCCTCAGTCCAAGATCAATGGCTAAAACTCGGAATTGAGAATTGAATTGATGCGATAGAGAAGAGCAGTGAATCCATAAGGAAAGAGTTGTCACAATAGCTAAGGTGTTAGAGAAATTAGATCAGATTGAGTTACTAACCTTAGCTGTTTATATGGAAACCAATTGAAGATAATGAAGGTGCCAGCCAAATGACAGAAGCTAGCGAAGGAAGCAACAAGATGCCAAATCAGTGCAATTGCCCATTTGTTCTCGGACGGAAAAAAGTTGCATGCTACCTTTTCAATGCTTTTGCAGCCACTAAACGAATCGATAAAATGTAGGCTGATGAATTTGTCAAACCAGTGGCTCAAGTTCCACGAATAATGTCCAAAACTCCATGCTTTGGGTTATTCATAAATGAGGTACATGAAACGAAAAAAGTCCCAGATCCAAGGATGCCATTGAAAACTTAGATATGATGCAATTTAGCAACAAAGATTGAGAGGGATATATATCAGAACTCATAAATAAGGTGGGGCTGTGTTTGGTCCAGACACGACCAAATCCCTAAGCACATTAATGGCTGGCGCGAAATTGAAGGGTAAAGGGAGTTTGAAATTGAAGACCATGTGTGAAGGTGATATGTCCAATTACCTAATTTCTGCCGTGAGGACGAGGCTGTTTTGAACAGAGAAGTGATTGATAGAGCTATTTAGGGCATATTACCAGAATATTACTAGTTACCAGCATATAATAGCCTGAACTGGGGGGCTTTAGGGGAGCTAATTTTAGGAATAATTCCCCTCTTATTTAGGCTGATATTTAGGGATACTAGGTAATAAAATAGGGTGCTGACTTGTGCATTAGCATCAAGCAGAAAACTGATCTTTTTGGATTCGCCATGTTTATAATGTGTGCAAGGGATTCCTCATCCCTTGTACTTTTTGTTGAACATCAATAAAATTTAATTTCTTATTAAAAAAATCTTTTGAGGCTATGTTCAATATTAGATGATGTGTGCCTAAAGATAAAATAAAAAGGTTTTTTTAAAAATCAAATGCTTAACTAATTTATGTACAAAATTAAGTAATATGAGAGACGGGTTAGTTGCTGATACAAAGTTATCTCATGTAGTTAATTTCTTCTACATCTTGTTTGGAGATCGAAGTAGTGTCATTGTTTTTCACTTTAAAAATGAACTTGGGAAGGGAGTAACCCTCTTGTGTATTTGGAAATGACAAACAGCGTAAGTTAAACTAAAGCTAAGAACAACAGGCCTGTCATTCTGAAGGAATAGTCCCACTCTCATACCCATTGCGAGCACATATAATGTATCCATTACTGATGTGTCAATAGCTCCTTAAAAAAAGTAAATTATATCATCCTAATTTAAGGATAAGATCATTACACATCAGCGGTGGAGATTTGTATAGGATTGTTTCTATCTATCTGAGGTGAATTCCAAGGAAAAATCTTTCTTGTTCATTTCAGAATTCTATCTTAAGTTTCTGCTTAGGCTCCGGTTACTTTAGTAGATAATCTAGGATAATGACATTTTATCTAGCTTCATCTAGTGTTTACTTTGGTGGAAATAAAAAACGGGGTAATGCTTCTGACCCAGGAAAAAATGCTAAAATTTGGATAATACCTTAGGTAATAATCCGGGTTCCTCCCCTAGGATAATTTACCCAATACGTGGGAGGAAAATTACATTTCTATCCCTTACTAATGATTTCTTTTGCGAACTTAATTATTAAAAGGAACCTTTAGGTTATCCAAATCTCTATTTATCACATAGTAAAAGGTAATATTATCCTTATCCAGATGTTATATGTTACAATAAACGTTGGAAGTGGATAACAATTTATTTCTTATTCTGTGGAGTTATCTCGCCGACCTAGATAAGTAACTTATCTCTGTTTGTCAAAGTAAACGGATTCTTAGACGAGATGATGATAAATGATGTTGTTTTCAATTCAGAAGACTAAAGAGTTTTACCATCTGGAAATGCTGAACCTTTAATTTGAATATTAGATTTAGGACCCGAATGTTGAATTTCAGATCTGATATCTATTGTAAATTATGAGCCTTCTTTACAGCCATAGCACCTTAAATAGCCGTGTGTCAACCTATAAATCATGAAAGAATACCGTCTTGGTTGTCCTATTAGCATCCTATCTACGAAAACTTGTGTAGGACGTTACGTAGTAAAGGCACTTCCAAAATAAATATATGGTATTGGGTTATTTTTCAAAGGCTGAGATGAATCTGAAGATTATGTGATACCACAAATCAGACATCATCGAACTTAATGAGGCAAACTTGGCACTAGGTAGAAGTGTGTGAATAGGGGAGCAGAGTTGATTTACCTCTGAGGCATTCGACTTTTGGGCTTGAGGTCTTCTTGGCCACTTAAACTGGGGTAAGAAGAAATGCAAATATAAACACATTCATAGAGAAGTAATAGATCTGTGAAGTTAACATTAGACACTTGGCCATGATGGGATGTTTCATATTTCTATGCTTCAGTTCAGTCATGCATCTGGTCTAAGACGGACTAGTCGGGGGATTTTTGCAACAGTGTTTACATCTAACTATTTCTCACTCTCTCTCTCTCTCTCTGTGGGATGCAGGCTTAATGGCAACATACCATGCCAAGAACGAGTATTGCCTTCTATCTGACATGTGCCAAGGCTATGGAGTCTTTGTTAGTATCATTTCGCAGTTGGAAGATTGAGCCGTTCTGCTTTTGATCAAGTAGGATTGGTTGCTGTGTAACCCTTTTATAATTACTATTTTCTCTACAACAAAATAAAGATTTGGAGGCCTCACTTCTTGATAGTCATATTTTATTTCTGATGTTGCCAAAATATGTTTGAAGATGGTACATTTCCAATTTAATCATACAGGTGAAATCCTCCATTTTAAATTATGTTCAGTCTGGATCCAGAATAAGCACCACACTCCATACGTGTTTAGTGATATCACACATGGCGTGTGGTAGTTATGTTAGAATATACTAGCATATTGAGGAATTTTCTGGTGTGTTTTTAAATGCAAAACGTTTGATCATGCCACGCCGTTAATTTACTTGATGAATAGTAAGTAGTAACTTCCCATTTGGAAGTGTGATATGTCTCTTCCCTTGTTACTTTTATTTTCTGATTTCAATAGTATGTACTACTTTCCTTTTTCTTTTTACAGAAAAGATAGTAATATGGTTTGAATAAGAAAATTAAAAAACTATAAAAAATAGACAATATACCCTTAATCAAATTTTATTTCTTCCTTCAATTCTTAATGTTATACCCTCTCTCAAACAGATAGGATTTGTATGGGTTGTGATAAGGTAAACTTGGGACATTGTTAAACTATAAATATCTTGAAAGAATTTGCACACTCTAAAACATTAAGTTATGGGTGTCGGGGTTCTCATTTTATGAAAAGAAAGACGTAGTGGGTTATAGTTAAGTTATGGTAAGTGCAGAAGGACTAAAAGAGAGAGACAGAGAGAGAGGCCAGTTTTTAATTGTCTCAACGTGTATCTAAATTATGACTTTATTGAGAGAGTCTCCACGTGAGATTATTTTACATAGGTTTTTGTGGGTTAATTCACCCTTGGGTATTACCCGCATGTGTTATACACCATTGGATTGGTGTATAAATACAAAGTGGAGGGTTGATATTATTTTCATCCTGCATTTATACACTAATCTAATGGTGTATAACACATGCGGGTAATACCCACGGGGGTAAGGTAGAAAATATCGGATTTTGTGTTTAGCTATGAAAATTCGGTATTGTGCTGAGTGTGTGATGGACAGACTCACTAGATTTTATGGTTTTGATTGAAATAAAAATGAAATCTTGATCGACAAGTTTTTCCGAATTTTTTTGGATCAGATCAGATGTAGCGGTACTTCAAGACCACGTTTTATTTTGACGCTGATATAATATAATATTACCTCCATCTTTTTTAGTTGTTATTTTATTTATTTATTTTGTTTGTAAATAGTTATCATTCTAATTTTTTATATTTTTTTTATAATATTAACCCTATAGTTATAGAAAAAATTAATAATATATAAAAATGATTAAAAAAATTAAGGAATTTAAGAAATTAGTTGAGGATTAATTTGTCAATTCTTTAAATCTCTTAATTTTCTTATTCAAAGTTAGAATGATTAAAAAAATGGAGGTAGTATATTTGGGGTGTCTTCTGTAACTTCTAATTGTAGCTCTCTTAAATATGATCACGTCTTATCAGGCTTGATATAATTTGTGGAAACTATCAAATATGACCTATTATCATAAAAGGCCTTCCATCCGTTGACCCGTATAAAAAATAAGTAAATGTTAAAAATGGTGTGGAATAGTATAAAAATAGATAATTTTTAAAAAAATTGGTGTAGAATTTTAAAAAGAAATTTATTTCATCTTTTTAAAAAAAAAAATATATAAATTTCATCTTTACTTTCCTATTTTTCCTTTCTCTTCTCTTTATTGTGTTCTCTCTGCTCTCCCATTCTCTCATTTTCTTTTACGTCTCCTTTATCTCTCATTTGTTTTGTCAATGCTCCATGTTAATTTTCTCATACGAGAGAGTGTGTTGTATATATATATATATATATATTTTGTTTGTGTTTTGTTTATGCTTGTGTTTTTTTTCCTATAACATACTTTATTTTGTTTCACGATTCATTAAAATGATATTTTTTTCTCAGATTATATTTGTAATTGATATACTTATATATAAGTTTTTTTCTTCATATTTTAAGTCGTGCAAAACAATATGATTGCTTTGTACTTTAAACAACTGAGTTGTGTAAAGAAACATGATTGTTTTGTGTTTTAAAAAAATTGGATTCTTTAAAAAAACTGAGTAGTGTAAGCTTTACACAACTAAACTAAACCAAACTATACTAAACTAAACTAAACGCTTTACACAACTCAATTATTTAAAATGTTAAATAATTGAGTTGTGAAAAGAAATGCTATTTTTGATTGTTTACAATAAGACAATTTATGATCTAAGGGCTTTTGAACATAAAGTTCTAAAACTAGCCTAGAGTTTTTGGTTTTATCTTGTTAATAAATCCTATCATATTTTCTTAGATGTTAGAGAGACGTTGAACCTTATAATTTTCTCACACTGATGGTCAAAAAAAAAAAAATGCACTTTATCGGTGTAGCAGTAATAAATTAATTTAAGCGCATTTTGGCAACTAATGGAGTAGTTTCCTTGAAACTAAAGATTCAATAATCCTCCTTAGAAAGGACCGTTAAACCCCTGAATCAATCTATGAAGTCAGGTACCCAAGTTGTGTTTGGTCAAATCTTATTTAAGGCCGCTCCTCTGTAACATTCCAAGTCTTATGTACTGGGTTGAGGACTTAAGGCTATCCACTACTTGTAGTCGTGTCTTACAACTATCATACCCGGTGCATATTACACTCGAGCTATTCTTTTGGACACCTAGGATTGAATCACGTACTTAAAATTTTACCATTTACAATTGCATGAATCAGGTAGCACCCCTAACACCACCTCTTTTGCTCCGTAATATGGTCATAATTTAAAGGAACGCTGAGTTTACACTCATGCCCTCAATACTAGTCATGGGATGACTTGAACCTGCAACCTTGACTATAAGCACTTCAAAATTGATGTACTATCCATAAATCAACACGAGTCTTACATAGTACATTTTATTCTAACTCACAATCGCCCGTGAGCTACCGATATGCATTTGGTAAAGTCTTATATACTGTGTGCTACCTTGTCTTACGTGAGACCCCTCACCACTACATGCCAAATTTCATTTGCGGTGTTTAACAGATCAAAGTGTTAAATTCTGCTACCAATCGTGTCTTACATGAGGCTTTTCCGAATTCAGTGCATTATTTAATAAACTGCACCTACTCAGTAAGCATTCCCTTTTACTCTCTCTTTTTTTTTTTTTTATTATTATTATTTGCTATTAGTTTCCTTCTTCAACTAGCATGGTTCACCTTATCTTTTCTTATTATTTTATTGACATTATTTTATCTTCATTTTATTTATTTAATATATCATTTTATGGTGCCCGCAGGTAATTGAATGAGTAAATTAATATACAAAAATAAATAAATAATATAATATATACATTATATATAACGTGATACAATAAATAATATATTGCATATATAATATGTAAATATTATATTATGTGTTATTTTATATACTAAAATAATATATTATAAGCATACTATATATTGCAGGTAGGGATGTAAACAAATCCTATCTGACCACTAAACTATCAGTAATAATATGTCATTTGTAGGCTAATTCTATCTGCGGGTAGAGATGTAAATGAACCGAATCGAATCGAATATTAAGAAATTACAACTCGTATTCTCAAATATAAATCCGATTCATGAAAAATATTCGAAAGTATTCGATTAAATTCGAGATTCTAAAAGTTCTTTTTTATTTTTATTTTTAGATTTAGATTTTTCTTTAAATATTCATTTTTTTTCAATTACAACTTTTAATAATCTATTATATATAAATTTATTTTAAACATATAGCTATATAAATATATAATATATATAAATGTATTTATATGTATTTTATAATTTTTTAAATGTATTATATATAAACGAATTGAATATTCATTATTCGAATCGAATACAACTATAAAGTATCCAAATTCGATTCACTAATCGAATCATAAGTATTTGGTTTGTAATTTTACATCTCAACATGCAGATGAAAATTGACACCCGTATCCCTAGACAACGTTGGAGATAGAGTCGTCAATTTCGTGGCGGATAATAAGATCGAATATTACCTAAACCCAATATTTTACTGGTTAGATAGGGTAGGGTACGATATACACATATTATATGTTTACCTTATGCGCCTACCCAAATATAATAAGTCTCATTTGCACTAGTTGCACGGTGCAATTCAAGGTGAGTATCACAATTTAGCTTAGATGTATCATATGTTCTGGGTAAAAATATTATTATAGCATTACTCAGAACATGTAATGCCTTTTAAGCATAAATCGTGATATCTCTAATCATTATAAATTTACCCAGATTATGTAATACTTTTAGGCATAATAGTAATATTTTTGACCTATGACTCGGATTGTAGGGATCCAAGATCCATACAATTAGTGTACAGGAGACATTCCCACTAAATATATATTTTATAATTGACAATATATTTAATATATTGTGGTTATAATATATTATTCAGTATACAAAATAACGTATAATATAATACATACATATTATGTGTAAAATTATTATTTATTACATACATATTATAAATTATTTTTTATTTTTTATATTTATATTATGTTATTCGATTATCTTTGAACACAATAATTGAAAATGTTAATAAAATAAAAAAGAGTAAAAAAGAGGTAATAATACAGTCAGAGAGGAAATGTAATAAAAAAACTAAAAAATGAAACTAATAGCATGAAAAAACAAAGCATAAGGTGCAGTTTAATAAACTGAATCCCTATCCCTCCACTGGAAGCCCAAAACATGTCTCTCTTGTCCATAATCAATTGCCTTATCTGGTGCAACAACCGTCTTACACATTCAGATAAAATTACACTCGACTGTTCTCTTAGACATCACTGATAAAACTGTGGTTAAGAGTCTTCACAACTAATACACGTCGTTTATACATGTACTTTAAGTCGATAAAGGAATATATTTGATAACATTTACATGTGTATTTAGTTGAAATATGCGTAAATTCATTATCTTGAGCGATATGACGTGTTTATACTTGTTTTAGTGATAATAGGGTATACAAGGGCTAAAAAGTCATTTGCACGAAGCTCGGATGAAAAACGAGCACGAAAGTTAGAAGAAAAGAAAAAAATGAGAGTTTGGGCAGAACTAGCTAACTCGACCGAGAACTAAAAATAACTCGATCGAGGCTGAATTGAAGGAAAGCCACGAAGAGGACAGAAGCACCCAACTCGGGCGAGTTGCCCAACTTAAATTTGAGTTAAACTTAGATTATAATATATTAAAAAAATAATTGATGACGTGCATGCACCTGCCTAGAAATATTCTAAATGGGAAATGGCCTCATGTGTCTCTAGAAAGAGATTATATATTTTTGGGCTATTTTAACAAAAAAAAAAAAAAGGCCCAATACAAATAAGTAAGCCTAAAATTGGCATACACATCACGATACATGATACATGATTCTTGGGTCTCTCTAGTAAGTGAGGTAATTTTGCTAAATAAACAAAAATAAATTATGTTATACATGATCTCATCTTACCATTTATTGAGCTAAATTTCATTTAAATTAGACACCCGTTTCCAATATAATTAGTCTTTTGTTTCCTTACCCCAAAAAGAGAGAGAGAGAGTAAAGAATTGTGATTTTTTATGAAGAGTTTCATTTTAGATGTAAAAATAATTAATACTCTTGTGACGTAACTAGTAGTATCTCCGTACGATGCATGATTTGTAAATACAAATGAATAAATAATAAGAATTTTATATGTTTACATAATTTTAATATAATAAAATATTATAATCAATAGATAATATGAGATGAAAAGTTATATGTTAATGAAAAAAGAGTCACTAAAAAGTATTAAGAATTAAAAATATATAAATTTGAGTAAGTTATAGAATATTCATATTTGTTTTTCTTAATGTATGAATATCTCTAGGATCCATAGGTCATGTTGATCATCTTGTACAAACGATGAGTGTATATATATATTTATAATTTTTATGGTAAATGTTTATATCTATCCAAAGTATATAATTTTTTTTTTATATTTTCAAATATAATGTTCAAGAAATTTTCAAAAGATTTAAGTGAGCACCAATAGCACTACATTCTAATTTTATTAATTTTTATTTGTAGCACAAACACACTAATGATTAACCCACATAATCAACTACCAAACAATTATTTGTCTTTAATTTGATTTATTTATATAATATGGTGTCAAATTATAGATCGATAATAGATGACTAATTTAATTTATTATACAGGAAAATCATATTAGAAATGAAAAATATATATTTTATTTTGAAGAAAAATAAAATGTTGAAACTATAAACTGAAATTATAAAATATTTACTAAATAATTCAATTTAATATTTTATATGATTAAAAAATTAATAAAAAGAAAACAAAATTCAAATTAAGCTATTTCCAAATAAAACGTTTTATACTAAAAATAAAAATAATTCAAATTAAGCTAGTTCCAAATAAAATGTTTTATACCAAAAATAATATTTTTCAAGTAAAATGTTTTATACCAAAAATAATATTAATACAGAAAATAATGTTTTTCAAAAATGGCAAAGAGATTTGGACGGAAAAATTCCTAGGTTACTATTTTGAGTGGATTTTGTTATTATATAGATGCTAGTTCTTCACCCATGCAAAATGCACGGATGGTGAGATTTATTATTATTAATTTAAAACATAATATTTAAATTTTTAATCATATCAACTATAGTCATAATAAAAAGAAAGAACATATATATTTTATTGAACAATAAAAATTATTTTTAAAAAAAGTAAAACTTTACCAATTCTGAAACACTTCTTGGTACACAACGTTCTTGGTTGAATTCTGATCAACATTGTCTTCATCAGAACACACCAATATCTTCAGTCCTCCACAGTTCGTTACTCTCAATACTGCTATGTACAATTGTCCTTGGTTGAATACACGTTTTTTTTTCCTCCAGAAAGAGTCTCACATGTTCCAATGATTGGCCTTGGCTTTTGTTAATTGACATTATGTAAGACGCAATGATTGTGAACTGGTGTTGTTGGAACTTGAATGGCAACCTCGGGTCATATAAGGTCAGTGATAGTTTGGAATTACTACTAAATCACTGGAATTAGTTCCAGTTAAAAAATTTCCTTCAAGAACATGTTTCTACAGTCTAGTTAATAGCAACATTGTACCATTGCACAAACCCTTGGAATGATCAATGTTTCGAAGCAACATTACTGGGGTTCCAACTTTCAGCTTCAACTCATGATTATGGACTCTAGAGCACTTCAAAGAATTCAGGAATTCAGGAGTGTGAACATCAAACAACACATCAACATTCGAATCAGACTTGTCTTCAATTTGTTTGCATTGAGATCAATCAAGTGTTCATTTATTGAATCAACAACATTGAGTGTTAGAGCACGAATGACTCTACTCTTCAAAAAGGATGGATCATCCATGATGTTTATAAATTTAATACAGGTGCTTTCAATAATTGTTTAAATTGGATCTTCACCTCTTTGCAAAAGTATATCATCAGGAATCTATATTTGAGCACCTCAATCATTTACTTCACCAAGTGTCCCATCACGGATGGTCTCCAACCACTTGGAGAATTCTTCCAATTCTTCACGGTGTTCAACTTGAGACGCATTTTGTATCCTCATGTTCTTCGGGAGTTGCAATATTCTGCAATCATCCCACAAATAAGATGAATTTATAGAATCATGGACATCCTGTCTTGAACCCTTTGATGTAATGGGAAGAATCTGTCTAAAATCTCCTCCGAGGACAACTATCTTGCCCCCAAAGGGTAGATCAGAATTATGCGATCCAATTAGCTGCTTGGTATCTTTCAGGGTTTTATCCAAAGTTTCAATGCAATGTCTATGAACTATGGGAGCTTCATAGACTTCATCAGATTAATATAAAAAAATTCAAGAATCAAGTGTATAGCAAATCATAATTTAGCAAATTAAACATTTTCCTTGATTTATTCAAAACTAGGCTCTTGTCATTCATATATAGGGATACCAACTGCTAAATTAAATGGATATTCCTCCCCCCATCCCCCGCCGGTGTTGGCAATTTTCAAGTTGTGAACTACTATGAGTTGGAGTGGCATGTTTATGTAAAGGATACACACACACACACACACACTAGTAATTAACATATGTGTTGCACGTGGCTCATAATTTTTTTAAATAAAATATTAAAACATCATAGATATTTAATTTAAAATAAATTTAGTTAAGTATTTAATTCTACATTATTTTATTTATTATTTAATTAAGTATTTATAATATTTATTTATTATAAAAACTTTTATGTACGTATATTGCAAAGTAGATATCGATTTTTTTTTTTTGTCTTATAGTGTTATATATATACACATAAACACATTCTATTAGTATAATATAGATATCTCTGACTCTATTGCCTTTTCTTATTACATTTTCTTTTGTTAAGTCTAATAATTTATTATTTATAATTGTCTTAAATAGTATATACTACAAACTATTTATATCTTACTTTTATAATATTTAAATATACCTAATTTATTAATAAAATATTATTTAAGTTGTATAAAGAAAATTAAAATATTTTTTTTTTACAATGACATTCAATTGAAATCTTTACTTTGGCTATAATTAGATATAAATTACATCATTGATGCTTATGACCTCAAGATTCATCTTTTATTGTTCATATTTGTACTCTTTTAAAAAGATTTGTTTTTGTAAGCATAACTAATGAGTTCTTTTATTAAAATATTTTAGAATCGAACAAAATTCACATTTCTAGCATGTCTCTTCATGTAATATCGTAAGAATTAAATTTGAATACAATCTCGATGATGCCAAATAGAAGTCATTGTATTCTTCTAGCGTGATCTTAGTATATGACTTAAGCTTATACTATAATAATTTTGAGTTGCTTATGATTTTATTCTATTTACTAACAATACATTGTTTACTTACCTTTGAATTTAATATTTTATAAATTGCTCATAATCTTATATTAATGCTATATATTTTTTAGCAGTTTTATATGAATTATGTTTGTTCTACGAAGTTGCATATTGATAGTTCAATCATTTCGAACTGAGAGATCATGTAAATAGCGAACTTTCTTAGGGTCCGTTTGCTTAAGATTTGGCTCAGTAGATTTAAAGTACCGAATCTCAATAAAGCACACTCATTAACTCTCTCAGTCAAATTTGGCCCAGCACTCCCCAGTCTTAAGCAAACGGACCCTTATAGTATTAAAATCCGGATCGCAAAATTTCTTATATTGAAGTGCCACATTGTTTAAATAGAGCATATGATTTTAGTTATATATAAGATAAGATGAAAAATACAATTTTACATAAATTCCTGCTTTACATAATTAAAAGTATTTGGAATATTTTTCATTTATATATGGTATGATAAGATAAAATGAAAAATACAATTTTGCATAAATTCCTACTTTACATAATTAACAGTATTTATGATCTTTTTCATTTGGGTTAACTGCAAAAAAATGCATGACTATTACCTTTTTTTTTTTTTTAACTTAATCATATGTTTTTTTTTAAAATTGCAAATAAATGCATGTGTTTTTTAAATTTTGCAATGCAATGCATTAATAAATTTCTCGGTAAGATTGTGATGATTGGTTGCAGGAGCTAAATGGACTTTGCAATGCTGGACGCCGCCTCACCACAAATCGAAATTGTGTGTGTTTTGAATAGAAAAAGAAAATGTCATCAAAATTCCTCTTATTTATGTTTGATGATAAAGAATAATTATTAATTTCAAATGTTAAGTGTAGTAATTTATAAAATAATGCAATTATGTAATATAATTTAAAGTTTAAATGCAAGATATATTCGAATGTAGAAAAAAATTATATTAATCTGATATCAAGGTTGAAAAAATTGATTGATTTAGAGCACAATAAGATACTAAACCATTTGCAAAAAAAAATTAAAAAAAAATTGAAACTGGTGATAGATTAGTGAAGCAAAACTAATCAATTACTCCTTCCGTCACCTTATCTTGCACAGGGATGTTGGCACAAGTATTAAGAAAAGTTGTTTCTTGAGATTTTGTTGACTTTACAAAGGTTGATTAAGGGCAGAGATTGAGGGTGGAGATTTTGAGGGTGAAGATTGTGTTATAATTTTTCTTTTTAAGGGGTGTGCAAGTTCGTCTAGGACGGACGAAAACGGAAAGTGTGCAAGATAAGGTGGGACAGAGGGAGTATCATTAAAAAAAATTAAAATTTTAAAAACGTTCAAAAAGTCCATTACAAGAAATATATTCATATGGAATAAAAAATTCGACTTCCATAAAAACACATAAATCAAAAAGTTTTTCCTCATCTATGACTCTGAAAGTGCAAGTTGCCACAGCCTTGAGCCCATATTTGTTGACTGAAATCTTCTAATCCATTCTTCAACATATTTTTTTTTCTGTTTTACTCTTTAAACAGACTTCCCAATTTAGTTTTTAATCCACCGCAACTTATCACCATCTTCAGCACCGTCTAAACAAATAATATCACAATTCTCTTGATTAACACCTTGTATATTGGTGTCTATAAATATCATGTAACAAAAAAAATCAACTATATGTGAAGCACATTAAAAATTTGAAAAACGCACAGTTCGTTACTCATACCTATTGAAGTTAGGTGTTCTTGAAGATGGGAAAAAATTATAATTTGACTTGGTACATATCTTTCACACAATAATTTGGATGACCCAGAATAAACAATCACAAAAAAAATTGATTTCACCCTCACACTTGAAGAGAACAACATCACCATTAACCAATTCACTTGCATTTGCAAACTTTTTCCATCTAAAAGTGAACAAATATTGATCAGCAATGTTCTCAATCAAAACCAACCAAATTTCCCTTTCTATATTCTCCAATGCAAAACAATTTGGAATTTTAACCACCAAACGTTGAACAATTTTCTTTAGCATCGACATAGACTGAAAAAGTCCAAATAAAAATAAATATAGCCCGCAAGTTAAACATTTATTAAATTAAAAAATAACGCTGTTTAAATCAATGTCATATTACATATTGTTAATATTCTTTCTATTACCTTATTTCCAAGAACTTCATCCTGATTAAAAATCACGTAGAATGACCTTATTTTTTCTAGAACATCTACCACACATCCATCGTGATCATGTATATCAACATATAGTTCAGATGAGGAAGAGTCATATTTGATAAATACGTAATAATAATTTTCAATGCATTCTCGTCTACAAACTGTCTCCAACCTTTACTCAAATAAGTTTTGTCATCTGCATCCAATCTCATTTTCACATCCCACTTGATATTTTTATTTATTTTGATAGTGCATTTCTTGTTTAACTTTTCAGGCAAAGCCTCCACAAATCCTGTGGTAAACTTCTACAAAAATTAAAATATATTAATTAAAAATAAAACAACTCATCATCCACAGTTAAAATATATAATCAAAGATGATGTTATTAATTCCACATACCAGCTTATCGTAGCAAGAACTACAGGTGAAAACAGTGCAGAAATACTAATAATTCCATAAATCTGCAATTAAAAAAAACAAAAAAACAAACTTACTAACAAACAAAATCATAAATCATGTTTCAAAGAAAAAACATATCATCAAATTAAAAAACCTTAAAATTACACAAAAGACACGTACTTAAATAATTATAACCAAAAATTATTTTCTTACAAATAGTTCTAAACATTTTATGCACATCAAATAATATACACAACTACGATAATTTATTAAAATTTTAAACTGAATTGTAAAAATATCAAAAATATTTACGATTTAAAAAAAAAACATTTACCTCTATTCGCACCTGTCGATCTTCGTCCGACCATTGATTCGTCTAAATTTTCAAAACAGATAATATGAAATAATAAAAATTTTGTTTTATGTCGAAGATAAGAGAGAGAGAGAGAGAGAGAGCGAAAGATATAGAGCTGTTTTGTTTAGAAAAATTCTTGGAAGAAATAAATATATATATGTGTTCAAAAGGATGTTAATGGATTGAAACTGACATGGTACTTAAATAAAATAACAAAGGAAAAAAATAATTAACAAAATGAAAACCATTGATTTGATAAGATTTCGAAATGTGTAACTTATTTAATAAATAAGAATGTTGTTTTGTTGATTTACAACACACATAAAAGAAATTAAATATATATTCGAATCTTCCAATTAAACGTTATACATTCTAAATCAATGGTTTATGGAGAAGATATAATTATACTAATATTTTTCTTAGTGAATAAGTTAATGTCTAATTCTAAAAGTCAATAAAAAAACAAAAAACTAGGAGTAATTACTAATAATAAAATTGATTGCGGAAAAATTAAATTTAATACAAAGATGATTAATGGTATATAAATGTACAAAATAAAAAATTAGCCAACGTTAATGATAAACCTATAACTAAAATTACCTTTTGAAGTCAATTTTTTTTTTTTTTTAGTTTCGGTGTCAACAGTTTTAATTCTTGAACATCTTTTGTTTAACACATTTGATGTCAGAGAAATATTTTTTAATAGAAAACTTAACTCCACTTTCATAGTTAAAGAACAAAATATCTTCATCACAAAAATCATAACTTTTGCAAAAGCACTCCATCCAGAAGTCAAAATATTTGTCGTCAATTGGTATAACCGACACCAAGCTAACTTCTCTCTTTATGCTCTCGAACCAAAAGTTGTTTGTAAAAATCAATTTTCAAACGTTCCACAAATTTCTTCTCTAACAACACATGTTGCATATTTTATGTACATAATAGTAAAAAAAAATTATATTTATATATATATATATAAATATTAGTTACATAAGTATCATGAATGAAATTATAATAATTTTAGAGATCCAATAATCAAATTTTACCTGATTTGCATAAATTGATTTTTTTTAAACTTCAAGTAGAATGTCATTGACCCATTATAAATATCTTTTAAAATTCCTTCAGTATCATGGATGTCAATAAAGAAATTTGATAACATAGGATCATAGTTGAAAAATATGAAATCACCATCGTTAAGGAAGTTTTCGTTAACAAATTGACTCCACCCCTTATCGAAATATGTGGTATCATCTAGATAAATATTATTTCAACATCCCACTTAAAAATTCTATTTGTTTCAATAGTACAATTAAAATTTAAATATGACTGAAAGGAATCCACAAATTCACTTGGAATCTCCTACAAAATTTACATAAATAGGTGTTAGATTGATTCAACTTAACAATTTGAAAACTTATCCGAAAAAATACTAGTTAAGTAATATGTAACATACCAAAGAGTCATAGCGAGAGTTCTTTGTGAAAATTTTAAAGGAATCCATCAGATATCTAATGAATGTTGTTTTAAGACTAATGTCTATTTTACCAAATGCAATAATTAAAATTCAGAAAAACTCTTTAAGTTATAATCAAATTTTGACAGGTTATAATATTTAAAAAAAAATCACAATTTGCATTTTTTTTCCAGAGTTTGAACTTCCATTAGCCATTTTTGTCGTGAAGTTTATGAAATTTGAGACGTTAAAATAGGAACATATTTTTTTACCTATCGAAATTTTCTTGGAAGAAATTTATATATGAATAAATATTAAATGGAAAGAGTTGTTAATAGATTGTAACTTAAATGGTATTTAAAGAAAATAATAAAGCCAATGAGAAAACTTAATTCGATATGACTAAATATCGTGTAACTTACTTAATAAATAAGAATGTTACATTGTTGATTTGCAACACACATAATTTAAATTAAATATATATTTCTATCTTCCATTCAAACACTATACGTTACTAATCATTGATTTAGGCAGATCATATAAGTATACTACAACTTTTTCTTAGTAATTCTTAGTAAAAAGTTTAATGTCTATTTCAAAAGGTCAATGAAAAGAACAAAAATGTAGGAGTATTTATTAATCAAGACTGACAATTATGTCTATCAAGAATCATAGAAGATCTAAAATTCAAAGTTAAATATGATATGTTATAATCATAATCATATCAATTTTACTAACATAATGCGTATGAATTACATGTTCTAATTCAGGTCCTCTCTTTGATGTGCAAATAACAACATTTTTTAAAATTTTCAAAATCATATTCACAAATTTATTGTTGAGGTATTAACAACTTAATTAAAAAAATCTTAAATTAAATATTTTATTTTATTTTCAACTGTAAAAAATTAAGTACAAAATGTTGAAATATATGACTGAAAATTGCTAAAAGTTCTTAAATAATTATTGTAAATTGTATTGAGTAAAACAACGTGTCTTAAGATTGACCATACTACAAAAGAATATTCACTTAAATTGTTAATGCAAACATTACATATTCAAAACAAAATAAACATTGAGCATTTAATGATGCTTTAAACAATAAGTTCGCAGAATATAAAACTTTAAACTTAATTTCGGCTCTCAATGTTATTTCATTTGTGTTAAGAAAAGACTCCAAGTTTTCGAAAAGAACAACTGAATACCCGTCCTTTACAACACCAACCTTGAAAGTAACTTCATCCATAATAATAATTGAATCACTTTTTTTCAGCAACCAAATCAATGAGATTCTTTTGACAAAATTCGTGGAAGGATCTGTATAGGTAAACAAACTTGATGAAAACTTAATTAATTTTTATAATTTTAAATAAAATAATTTATAAATTGTATAATATTTCGTGCAAATATTAAGGTAAGAGTTTTACCTACCATTTTTGGAGTTTGCCCAATATTTTTCACCATACATATTCTGTAACAGTCTTCTATTTGTTGAAGGACTCTTGACAATTAAAGGAGTACAAATCATATTATTTCTAAATAAACGATGAAACTCTTTTAGCTTGCCATCTACAAAAAGAATACAACCAAAAACAAAATAAATGAAGAAATTAAACGTATTAAAATAATAATCAGCATTGTTAAAAAATATGTTTTCCGAATGAGTTTGAAATAAGTTTTTTAATTATATATTTGTTAAAAGTAATTTGCAGTGTTAGAATCTTTGTAGATATTCTTCTTTGAACACAAAGTAAATGTAAGTATGTCAATATGAATGACTGTAGTATTCTCAATAGTAAAAACAAATCACAAAAAGAAATAATCATTGTCTAAAATACACTCTACCGCCAGTATCGATATCAGCGTGAACATAGCATCCATCGCCATATTCATTTTTTAAAGTGTAATTAATTGGAAGAATCCCTTTTATTATTGGATCTTACGCTTGAGAAATACGCGGTCATAATATTACGAATAAACAACATTAAAAATATTAAAGGAAAAATGAGAAAAAAAAAACCAATGTAAGAACATTAAATATCTTTAAAATTTACTTACAAATTGATTTTCATCACAACCATCTTTCTGAAAGCATGGTTGATACAACCCATCAAGCTCTTCCCTTCGAATGAAATTATCGCAAGAAGACATTTGTTTATTTTTTTTTTATTTAATTACTTAGTACAGATTTGCAGAAAGTTGGATGAGATGTTTAAATAATAAGTTTTAGGTTTTATTTATGGAAATTATTAGGATCCTAATTAAGGCAGACGAATAATTTCAATCAGTATAAAATTGATAATGACAATAATTCCATATAATTATAAGTAACTTATGTACTTTTTTCTTGACTCACAACAAATGACAACTATAATTGTAGAACATATATCAATCATAACATCATTTTCAATTAAATTTGTTATTTGATTTACCAAAAAAGTTGGATGATTTAATTTATTTTAATTTTTTGTATGTTTTCTTTGCTTATCTTTTATATTTCAACTAAGTTATATTTAAGTTTAAATCACTAAATAAGTTTTGTTTATCAATTGAAAAGATACATGAATGAAATATATATTTAGGATTTTTAATCTAATTACCCAATCAAATATAATAATTTTTTTCTAAAAAAAAAGATAAACTCATCGCTCTTAATAAGTTAGACTAACTGGTACAAAATTTCTAAATCTATCCTATTTTGACAATCAATTTGATTGTCAATTAAGAAATATATGGATGACATGTATATTGAAGATTTTGTTGTAAATATTTGACATGTGTGAAGACTTGCCATAAAGAAAATGATTAAGAATCAATCTCTCTCTAACATCTTATATTAATAAATTATGTAAAAGTAAATTTACATAACTTCAATTATTCACTTATACATGATTTTTTTTTCTTAACCCTTATTAGATTTTATAGTTTTAGTCCTTAATAAACTTCTGTTCAAATATTAATTGTATACATGCAATCTTTGCAAACTATTTTTCTGCAAAATGGAATTAATTATTAGTTATAATATATTAATTGATAAGTTGCTTACATAATGAAATTTAACGTGACTTACAATTATTAAAAAAAAAGAAAAAAATTGTTAAAAAAAATCATTCAATTTAGTAGTTATAAATCAGATAATTAATTGGTGGTGAGGAAAATTTAAAATTATATCTATTTTGAATCGGATGTCATTATCATTATCACTTAGGCTCCATTTGGATGGAGGGATTTGTGCTATGGATTTATAAATTCATTGTCAAATTCACTCCATGTGTTTGGATAAAATACTAAATGAGTGAATTTGAAAATCCAGATTTTTAAATCAACCCATTTACAAATCCAGGATTTGAAATTCTCCATTTTACACTATATTTGGGTGGATTTCAAATCCTTTGACAAAGGTAGTCATTTACAAATCCCTCCTGACTCGCACTTCTCTCT
This sequence comes from Ajuga chamaepitys, assembly GCA_958295605.1. NCBI lineage: Eukaryota > Viridiplantae > Streptophyta > Magnoliopsida > Lamiales > Lamiaceae > Ajuga > Ajuga chamaepitys. The sequence goes on along the minus strand of OY282498.1, from coordinate 20,236,905 downwards.
CCTCCCCCCCCCCCCCCCCCCTCACTCTCTCTCTCTATCTCTCTCGTCCTCTCTCTCTCTCTCTCTCTCTATCTCTCTCGTCCTCTCTCTCTCTCTCCTCCCTCGCTCTCTCTCTTCTTCTCTTCTCCCTATCGCTATCTCTTCCTCTCGTTCTCCAATAAAATGCTCATAATATTTTTTTAATTCTTTTTTTCCTTTTATCTCTAATTAAATGCTCCCAATAAATTTTTGGGATATAAAATACATAATATGTATATATGTGTGTATATATATAATTAGAAAAAAATTATTCGGTTAATTTTGATGTAGATAAATATTATTTTATTTAATAAAAAATATAAATTGTTAGTTTAAACTTTAAAGAAAAAAAAGTTGAATTTTACAAATATTGTATCAGTATTTTGCCAAATAATGGATTTGAAAATTTTGGATTTCAAAATCCTTTCACAAATCCACCATAAATCCAAACAAGGGATTTCAAGTCCATGGATTTCAAATCTAAGGATTTTGAAATCTATTCATTTTAAATTCCCTGACAAATCAAATCCCTCCATCCAAATAGAGCCTTAAAGAATACATGAATGAGATATATATTGCAAATTTTGGTGCAAATATTTGGTATATATGAATACTTGGTAAAAAAATGATTAACTACTAGGTAATACATGATTGATATGGGAAGGTCCCCTCCATCTCCATAGCAACATTTAATTACGATATGTCAAAAAAATTATAAATAAAAATATACAGATTATTAATTTATAGGACTTAAAATATCAACTCTCAAGATTGTTCACTGAATATAAGGATCCATATAAGCTTCAAAAAATATAATGGTATAATCTGCAAAAATAAAATTATAAATTAAATATGCAAAACAGAAGAATTGTTAAATAATAGACTTGATTTCTGCAAATGACGATACTCAATTTTTTCCACTAACAAAATTAAACCTAGAGCTGGCCTTTAGGGGCGTGGTAGGTACAGCCCAAGTTGCCTAAGGTCGCAGGTCGGCCCAAGTTGTTTACAGTTGGAAGCCCAAGAATAGGCCTAAATACAGATTTGGTAATTAGGTTACGATGGCAGCGCAAGGGGAATTGAAGATCTGACCCACGATTTCCTCTCAATCACGAAGGCAAGTTTCGTGGCCTTAATTGTAGGAATATAGTTAGGGTTGTGAATTGTATGATATAAATAGTAGAATTAGAGAAAGAAAGGGGGTTGGAACTTTGATCAAAGAAAGATCGCTTGTAAACAAAAACAAAGAAAGAGAAAGAAAAGGAGCCCGGTAGGGACATCATTTTCCCGTGGACGTAGATCTCCGGATCGAACCACGTAAACCTTGTGTCTTATTGTCTGGTTATTTTCTTGTTTATTATCTTTCGTGAATATTCTTTTGATAACGGATTGCGCTTTATCAGGGGGCAAGGCGGCACAGTCGCACCGGCCCCCCGCCAACGAGGGCCTTCATTTTTTTTCTTATTTTATTTTTTGTATAAATCTGTATTTTTGTATGTATATATGTATATATATATATATATATATATATATATATATATATAACATATGCTAAGCATAACATAAATCGACATAGCTCAAGTGACCCTCAAGTGATCAATTTATGAAGCGAAAAGATTAGACAAGTAGGAGATGTTATCAATTCCTCCTCAGCCCAAGTAACAATAATTTTTCTACATATTAAATGATGACTTTGAGGCCCATTCAAACATAGTCCTAGACTTATTTTTAGTTGATTGAAATTATTTCTAAAATAATATTATTAATATTGTAAGGCCTAATTTTATTTTATTTTTCGCACCGGACCCTTCCAAAGATTGGACCGACTCTGATTAACCATAAAATATGAAAATGTAAACAATAATTTATATAATATAATATGATGAACAAAAATGATCCAAACAAATGTGGATGAATATATAAAAAAAAAAAATTACCAAAAAATTCTCTTGATGATTCTTCAACTGATAAAAAAAATACATAAATAATATACGATGTTAAATAAAATAAGACTCTTGAAAGTTCTTGAATTGAGTGCGACTAAAACACATGAAATAAAGTTAGAAATTATCGAATACATTTATTCAAATAGACTAATTTAGAATTGTAATCTTTTGTCGATCATTTTGGACAGTTTATAAAGTTTTTAGATGAGATATGTATTTTGTTATTAAATTTAGCTTATAATTCTAATATAACTTTTTGTACTGAACATTTTCTTTCTCACCTGAATGAACCTACTGAAGGGGTTCTCATGGAAACATTAACAATAGAGAGGACCATTTAAGAAGTACTTTTCAGTTGATGTTTCTTGCTGGAATACATGCTGCTATAAAATATGAGCAAATGAATCAACTGAAAAACAGGGAATTAATTGTTCTGTATAAACAAACAAAAATAAATAGACGATTTTTAATGAAAAAACTAAAAAGAAATCCAATGAGTATAGAGGAAAAAAGATCAACCAGGGAAGAAAACAATTCATAATTGAAAGTTGCAGCCATATTTATATATAAATATGCTACTCATAATAAATTGTTATAAATAGATTAAATAATTATAAGAATGAATGGCCTAGATGATGCCACGATTTTTACCCGAGTAGTAGTGTGTTTTAGGTGGGAAAGTACAATTTTTGTCAAAAGTGGTAATGATTGTGTTATTATATATACTAGTACTATCTCCGTACGATGCACGATTTGTAAGTGTAAATGAATAAATTAGTATTTTTTTATATTTTTATATAATTTTAACATAATAAAATATTACAATCAATAAATAATAAGATATGAAAAATTATATGTTAATAGAAAAAAAGTGCAGTGAAAAGTATTAAAGACTAAAATATATATTAGTATGGATATTTTTTTTTAATGTATGAATATCTCTATCATCCTTCCATAGAAATCATGTTGATGATTGGAGCTGGAATTACAATATGCCGTAGACTGGAGATATATTTGTAATGTTAAAAATTTAGTTATCGTCTTCATAAATAATATTCAATAAATTTATAAAAAAAATATGTTTGTTTGGGCCCGGGCTGAATCAACCCAAATAGCTTTATCCTATTTATTTAGGCTAATATATGGCAAGTTATTGCCAATAATTGTGTTTTATATTGGAGTTGAATTTTACATACCAAATATTGTCATTTTCTGGCAATAGATTTCGGATGGAAAAACTTTCAAGTTACTAATTTCGACGAATTTTGTTATTATATTAAGTATAGATGTAGATAAATATATAGATTAGATCACCATTTTATCACCTCAGTTAAAAATCTAAATAAAGTTTTCACAAAGAAAGTAATTTACAATTTGGTCATTAGCATTCAATTATTTTCTGCTTCTTAATCTTGCATTTCATAAGATACGAAATACGTCCAAAATCATGCTACTCGGTTGAATTTATACATTCATTAAATGCACAAAATTTGAGGGCTAGATTCAGCTGATCATTTGTCATGTACACTGATGCAAGAAATTCATTTTATCGTCCCCATTTGGCTACGTGTTGTTTTTTTCATACATACATACATACAACATTGCTCTGATCTGTACAACGTTTGAAGACTACTACACTATTATATCCAATACTACACTCATAATTTCCTTGACATTTTCCCTTCTACTTTAAGCTTATGAACTCTTTGGCGTAGTCTTCGCTGATGGTCATGTATCTTCCATAGGCCGTGACCCAGAATCACCGAAGAGTAGATACCGTGTGTTATAATAGGTGCCAGGATGTTATTTGTCTGAAAACCAGAAAAAAGCATTCTATAATTTGGCTGTCATAAGTGGGTATAACAAAGGAAATCGATTAAAATGAGACTTACTTGAATCCATTCGAATCCAAGATAAAGGGCCAGAAGTGCCTCTAGCAGAGGTGAGTATATCTTTTTCAATTGCCTCCTCTCGTACCAGGCTGCAAAATTTTGTCACTCATAAGCACTCAGACAAGAGGGAATTTATTTAGAAACGAAACAATTATGCTAACTTTTCCAGATATTGTAAATGAGTGAACCAAATGTGTAGTTATGCAAATCTCTACAGGTGGATAGGCACTCGAATCAATCGTGTTTAGTTCTACACCAACAAGAAGAATTCAGCCTATATCCGACTGCATGAGTTAGCTATAAATGAGAACATTTCTACAGCCAAAACACAGCCTCATTGTTATCCTGGCATGCCTTTTTAATTTGAGTTATTGACTCTACTTTCTAAACGCACCAAAAAGAATAATAAGTACTCCCTCCGATTCAAAATATTTGTTGCTTTAGGGGGGAAAAGAAGTTACAATTCATTCGTCACTATGGTTTTCCAGCCTTGTCCTTCTCTTACTAGTTGGACAGACCTCATTTATTGAGGTATAATAATAAAGCAAATGACATTGTGGTCGTTTTACACATATAGACATATAGCTATTAAATGACTTTCTTAATCAGTGAGAAACACCCTAAAGCGACAAATATTTTGAACGGAGGAAATAATATTTTCAAGAAAGGGATGAGACCTGCAAAGAGCTTTTTCAGATCTTCGCGACCAGAGCGGGACTTCAGTACTGGTGCAACTACGTAGGTAGGGTCTGAAAAAAAGTAGAAATTACAGGTCAGATGATAATTCATAAAAGAAAGCATTTGAGGCATTTTCCAAAGAAAAATTAAAGACGGGAAGTTCTCTTCGTGGTAGAAAATAGCTAATAATTTCCCGTTAAAAGACAGACCTTTAGGAGAGGCGGCCATGTAATAAAGTGAACCGGTAAGAGCAGCTGTAATGACAGCAGCAAATGCCTGTGCAAATGGGACAAATGGAGGCAGTACACCAGCCTGTATCAGGGAAAAACATGTTCAGAAAATGCATACTTACTGTTTCTATAGCCTCAAAGGATGTATTTTAGCTATTTTACCAAAGATGCCATTCCTCGTGCATCAGTTATCAAATCGCCACTTTTCAGAAATATTTCTGCAACTGCTCCCTGCAAAGAGAGTGTTAATAATAGAATAAAACAAAGATTGTCTCTTTCTTTCTCTCTTTTTTCTTTTTTATTTATTTATTAAACCTCATTCTTTCATATTTTCAATATTACAGCAGGAAGCAATGTTTTATAAAATGCTAGGCACTAGTCCGAGGGCGGTCTAGGGTCTAACGCCTAATCAGTGTTTAGGTACGGTTGAGCAGGGATAGATAGGACTACATGAAGAGGAGTCGGGGAAAACACAGGTGCCGAGGACAGACTAGCGTCTAGACGGGGACTTTTACAACAGTGGCAGGAAACACATTCCGTTGTGGCAAAGGAAAGGCTTCATCTAAATTTGGGTTCTATCTAGAGAAGCTATTCACGAGTAAAAAAACTGTAAACATTTATCAAGAATCACCCCATGAGGATACATTCCAATTTTAGAAATAGTTTCAACTTAAAGTACACGACTGGGATGAATCGATGAAGCTAACCTGGACAGCAGCACGGTAAAAGAGCTCCTCTCCTACAGAGCTTGCTGCAACAATTAGCATAAACTGCGCATATAGGTAGAAAGGAATAAATTCTTGTCTGCTACATATCTAGCATCGGAATCATGCAGAAATTAATCTCTCCAGTCAGATGTATTACCTGCCATGGCGACATCCCGTAAAAGAAGCTCCGCAGCTCCTCATCCTCTACATCTCTGATTGCACGAGCATATGGAGACAGCTTCACAACTTCATCCTGTATCACAAGGAATTAGTTCCATAATCACGTGAAGCATAGAGTTTGTAAATTGTTAATCCTACTATTGACTAATGCTTGTCTAAAATGTAAGAGAGAAGAAAATGGTATTTTTTATAAATTACTATAATATATGTTTATTATGCAATAAAGATCGCATACGTCTAGTATGAAAAGAAGGGCCATAATTGGAGGAGCTGCATATCCCAATCCTTCAACGATGGCATCCAATGTTAGGTCAAATCCACCGTTGCAATCAATCCCAGAAAGAGAGCATATAAATCGCCCTGCCAAAGCCATTGCGCCATATATACCTAAAGTTCAAAAAACAAGTGAGTCACATTAGAAAGTATTAAAAAGCAAATTCTTGTCTAATGACAAGTAACCGGTTCTAAAGCGAAAACAGAAGAAACCAGACAGCAGACCGAGAAAACCATCCTATGGTTGCATTTGGAAGGAGGGATTTTGATCCGAGGACTTGAGAGGAATTTTAGTTAACTTAGTAATATATCAATATGACATAATATATGTACATATGTATATATACACATATACATGTGCATGTACGTATAAGTACAATAAAAAGTAACACAAAGTAGGAGCTCAAGGATCAGAACCCATTAATTTTCAAACAAATTTAGGATGGATTTGGATTGAGCGGTTTCAAATGCAAGAATTTGGAATCAATTTCAAATCCACCAAAATCCCTAAGAAGTGGTGGATTTCAAATTCAAGGCAATCCAAACAATCTTAAATAGATTTGTTACTACGGACTTCAAATCTATATTCATCTCCTTCCATCCAAATGCAACCTTAATCAACTTGCTATCAACTCATTATAAATTCTCTTTTAGAGGATGTCCCTTTTCGCTTTCTATTTGGGCGAAGCTCCTCGGCTTTCAACATTCATTAAATTTTTCCAGGATTTACGATGTAATTAAGCATGCTATTCGATATAAGCTCAGCCCTCAACATCAATCTCATTGCCAGTGGCTTCTGTTTGTCTAGCTTATGTTCAACACAAAAGATGATCTTTCTTGGTTGAAAAGGATCAGTGTTACTAGCAAACTTGGTCAGGCGCAGCTATTATCTCTGCTCATTGGCAGATTTTGTCTTGAGATGGATGAAAGTTAATAGCGATGGGCTTTGGGTGTATCGAGATCGTTGTTTAGGGTGGAATTTCTGAATAGTAGAGGTTTTTTGTTCTTGGTTGTTTCTTTGTCAATCATAATTTGGATTTGCCTTTACGATGGAGCTTGCCTCTGGTATCACGGTAGTCAAGATAAAGGCTCAGAAAGCAGTGAAATTCTGTCATTCAACTTATGTTGTGTACATTCAATGATAACGATGTGTTGGTACCTAGGTGTCTTCGTGGTTACAATTTCTCACGTACAAAAAAAGATAGTGCGATCTTATAATTTGAACTGTTTTTGCAACAGAAAATAGGAGCAAAAGATATGGGATCAAGACTTTTGAAACGAGCATGCCCAATGATTGGTGGTAGATTGGCCTTTCCTAGTGTTAACGCATAAGATAAAGTTAAGTCAATCCTCTAACCTAGTACAACTCTATTTACCAATGATGCTTTATAGACATAAGCTTATTATGGTGCATGTATGATTTTTATTACTTGTTTTTGTGTGATTAACCTTATACGAGACTTTTCAAGTGGTTGCCTAAGCTTTCCGGTGGAAACTTGAGTAACACAAGGCAGCCACATCTATCACTTCTTCAAAATCTTAGTTGGAGGAAAATAAAAACAGCATAATTGGTATGCAGGATGACATGAGAATGGAATGGCTATTCCCAAGCTTATTCCAAACCACATGATTGGTATGTTTTATCGTTTAGAATAGTTATTCCAATGGGAGTAGTTACTCCCAAATGTATAGGAATGGTCATTCCCAGTGACTGAAAAGGCACACCTGAGTGCTCGTTAGGCGCTACGCAAGGCATTTCCCACTTGGAAGGTGCAAGGAGAGGCAGCCTTGGCAAAGGCATGGCCTAGGCACTCGTGCTGTCGCCTTTTGAAGAAGCCCTAAATAATCATTCAAGATTGTTTTAATTTTGGATATTGCTGTTATTTCTAACAGATGTGAAGAGAGAGAGAGAGATTGTGGGAAAAAAAAACAAATGATTATTATGATACTAGATCAGTGATAACTTCAAATTGGCATTGATGTTGCAGCTCATAACCCGATTACGATAGTTTTCACTAGAGAGAGAGAGAGAGAGATGGGCCTCCCTTCTGATTTAAATTCCGTTGTGAAGGGGTATCTTTATTAACATAGTGGGGGTAGCATTCCAGAATCAGTCTTTTGCTTAGGATGTCTAAATTCTCATCAGAAGATTAAAAAAAAAAAACAAAAATAATTCCTTAAAAGGAGGCATCAGAAATCCTAGTGCTTTCTCCTTTCCTGGTTTCATCCGCTACTTCTCAGTAAGAAGCACCAACTTTTCCTCCTGCTTTTTCAGATCTAATAATAGAAAGGGGAAAAGAAAAAAGCTAAAAAACTCACTGAAAATTCTCAAAAGTTTTGATCAATTTTCCTAGTTAAAAGAATCCAATATTCTTTACCACTTAATATGTTTTCTCTCAGATGGAAAAGTTTCATCTCTCTTTCTATATATAGAGAATAATTGGGATTCTTCAAGCAGCCATCAAAATGAAAAATAGAGGGAAGAAGAAAAAGAAAAGCAAAAGGCTTACCAATTCCATAACCAAGTCTGACAATAGCTCCAATCTTCTCCCAGACAGGAAAATCAGGAGCATCATTGAAGCTCTGATTGAATGTGGTAACCTCCATGGCGGAAACCCTGTACCCTCCTCCACTCTCTCCCTCCCCTCTCTCAACCGCTTCTCCACCACCACCATTCGTCTCCGCCCTTACCACCCCATAGATCTTCTTCTTCTTCATCAGCTTCACCGGCATAACTAAACTACCACTGCGACTCCAAAACCACGCCGTGGTGGGCGGGGCCGGAGCCAGCGAGACTAAGGAGATTTCCATCTAGTTAGGGGAATATGTGGAATCAGAGTGCGGGTAACTGTTGTACAGTATCGTGGAGAATGAGGTTGAGCATGATTGTGGTGTGGGTGTGCAGATTTGAGAGATGAGGGCCGTTGGTTTTTATACCACTAATTTGTGGTCTTGTGTGGAAGGCGCCATAGCAGAGTCAACAAATTGTTTAATAATCAGTAAAATGGAATATCTGAGGAACCAATCAGCTTAACTTAGGCTATACAGATAATGCTTTCCAGATTACATTACATTAACCTACTAGATTTTTATATAATAATTATAGTTATGATAATTTGGTCCTGTCGTAACTGCCTTTTTGACCGGTAGGTAGGTATTGGTGAGACTACCACTGTGTTTGCCCACGTTTATAAAAAGTTTCCACGAGTTTAAATAAGATGTTACACCATTTACCAGATGTAAAAATAAATTTTTAGACCTTATAAGTTTTAAATAAAAAAATAATTTCTATAGTTCATTTTATTTTTTTAAATCTTATAAGTTACACTCAAATTTTACATACTACACACAATATACACACTTCACACACTACACACACTCTATACACACACTTCACACACTACACACATTTCACACACTACACACACTTCAAACTTAATCACTTTATTGAATTGCAAGCTTATAAGTTCTTCTACCCGGACATTTTATTAACTTATAAGCTCTTAAGAAATTACATCTTATAAGTTCTTTGAACAATTTATAAAATGTTTGAAATAAGCTTAGTTAAATACCCTCTAGTAATCGCATTAATTCGCACATCCTGTTTCCCCTTCAATCGCTTATTTTTCAGAATTGTAAGAAGTCTAAGTTGAGCTCACTTGAATGAGCTCAGTTGAATGTTCTAGTAATCCTTTATTTTAAGTAAATTTGATTAATTAATCGTAACCAGCCAACACTGGTTGATATAGAAAATGGAGAATCGAATCCCACACAAAATTCAAGATTACAAGATTTAGCAAATGAAGCAAAACGTGCTAGGAAATTATCAAGTCGACTTATCCAAAATAATAATTGAGAAAGTAACGCCAAAGTAGCTGTTGAATACCCCTTAGCACTGGTAAGCAAGTGACAGAGTAATGTGCATCTCACATTGAGGTTAGAATTGCCATGCTTGAGTGCCCGAAAATCTGGAAAGGAGTAATGCCAAGTCGGTGAGCAAAGAGCAGTGTTTCTCGAAGAGCTAAGAACTTAGTAAGTTTGGGATTTATAGTGTTCAGAAAAGACTTCACAAAAGCACAGAAGAAATATCCGCCAGGCTTGCAGATTATTCTACCGATGTGTGAGGAATTCTTCAATGTAGAAACCGCCCCATCAAAGAAAATGCAATAAGTTGCAGCATCAGGGTGAGAGGGATTGGAATAATGCAGCGGAAGAGTGAATTTAAGGCGACCAGTAGCATTTCGAAAATCTAGGAGAAGTCTAGTAGCAAGATTAACAACAATGTGAGGATCCGCCTCAAGAGATCTGAAAATTCTTCTATTCCAGTGGAACCATGAGTGATTTGCAATCACAACAATATACTCAATAACATCTTTGTCCCCCGAGGAAAGAATATCTTAGAACCACAGGTTTGCACAAGGTTGGGGGAAGTTTAAAACAAAGTCTAACATCCTCGCACGATTCCATACAGCCGTAGAAAAAGGGCAATAGAAAAAGAGACGAGTGGTTTCCATTGAACCTTGAGAGCATAAAGGACATGTGGTGTTGGATGGAAGATGCCACCTTGAGAGACTATCATTTGTAGGCAAACCATTAGTGCAAATTCTCCATAGAAAATGGAGCAGTCGATTGGGGAGCTTCAATGGCCAGATGTTCTTCCAGACCAGATTTTAAGACAAGCTTGTGGCTGGATGAGACGGACAGTGAAATATTTTCAGCGAGATTTCCATGGTATAATTATATGCAGCCCGAACAGTAAGTTTTCCATTGTAACTGTAGTGGAAAATCCAACGATCATAAAAGGAAAGATCTCTAAGGGGAAGAGAGAGTATGGCGTCAACTTTAGCAGGTGAAAATTTTCACGAACCAACGACACATTACATTGGACATAATTTGTAAGGAGAAGGTTGCTGAAAGTCGCCGAAAGAGGCAACACTAATCGAGTGGTTCGAGCTATGAATGAAGCAGCTAGAGGGATCCACTTATCAGTTGATATACGTAGTGTTGCACGCGTTTAGGCTGGTCTATACGAGTATTTTGGTAGTGATTGCATATATAAATTCGGTAATTTTATATTATATTTGATTATGTTTAGCCGAATAATGTGTTTGCTTGTTTTGTAGTGAAAATTGTATATTTTAGGGCTATAATTCGTTGGGATGAGGTATGGGAGAAAAGAGCAAGTCAATTACGGGAAAAAACGTACAAAAAGGGAGTTAGAAGATGTATCGACAAGCCAAAGTGGCTTAAATGCGGCCTTAAACCGGAGAATGTCCAACACGGCCGTGCAACCCGGCTCGGCCGTGCAAAAAATGGCCTACAAAATGCTAAAATCACTGATCCAACATGGCCGCACTCAGCGGCTCGGCCGAGCAAAAAGTAGCTCCGAAAGTGAAATTTGTCTGCCAGCTTGACACATCTCTAGTATTTTGCTCATATCTTGACATCTACAAGTCCAAATGAGGTGCAATTGAGAGCGTTGGAAAGCTAATTCAAAGGACTATGATTTGCCAAAAATAGCCGATGCTAAATTATAGTTGGAAAACCCTAAAAATAGCTTGGAAGACGGACCTAAAAGTTAGCCCGACCAACACGGCCGCGCGCGGAAGAACTGTCACATTCGCACTGTCAATTCACACGTTTTCCACTCATTTTGGACTGTTTTTAGCCTGTTTAAACTCCAATCATTCCCAACTTATAAATAGAGGTTCTCAAGTCCAACAATAATCATCAAGTATCATATTAATCATCTTAGAGGGTTGAATAGAAAAGCAAGAAGCGCAAAGCATAGAAGATCGAGATAGAAGACTCCGGGGTTACTCGTTATTATTTCTATTTCTTGCTTTAAAATGTTTTTCTATGAATATTCTTTGGTTTTGATGATGAACATGAGTAGTTGAACACAAACGTATAGTTAAACACATTTGTGTTCTAGGGCTTGAATGTAGGTAGTAATTAACTATGTTTTGATTATTTTATTTCATTCTAGACTCCGTTCTATGTGTTTATCTTATAAGCTTGTTTTATTGTATGAATTAATTGAAAATTGGGCAATTGATTATATTCTAATTGCTTAATAATTATTTGCCTGAGAGAGGAGGATTGTTAATGGGCATACAACGTATAACGGAGGTATCAACAACCATCCGAGATGAGTGAGATATCTGTGTACGCATTAGTTTTAGGGTCTCTTTGGAGTTGCGTATGCGATAGTTAGCCCGAGAGGATAATTATTCATACGTGATCAACATGTTAGCATTGTCCAAAATGAGAGCTGACTAGAGTAGTGCCGCCTAATAAGCACTCGAATTCGCTTTAAAGGTCTAGAATGGTAGGATAATCATACATAGGAAATTATAACTGAAACCGAGTCCTAGAATACGTTTTTTCATCTGACTTATTCCTTTGCAATTGCTTATTTGGTTCTATTGAGCGTCTTATTTAACTTATTTTTTATGCACTTTAGTTTAATTATCACAATCGCCTTATTCAAGAGTCTAGATAGGGTTGAATTATTACAGTCAGGCTTGTTAAATTGACATAGGTAAATAGTCTCTACGAGATCGACCTTGCTTACTACTAGCTACAATTGCTCTTTACACTTGAGGTATTACTCGAGTTAGAAAAAATGTTGTCATCCGTCCAAATGTATGTTTGATGACCTGAGCAAATTAATTCTCGAGCACCCAATTCAATAACTTTTCACCCCAAAAGAATACTCCGCCATGTGAAAGACGGTCTTGACCCAAGTGTTGCACCTAAGAAATTTGAGGAGGGATGATACTTTGCCTTGAAAATTTTAGCAACTAGCGAGTTTGGCATTGTAAGCAATCTCCATGCTTGATTACTAAGCAAGGCCAAGTTAATAGCCTTCATCTTGCAGAAACCCAAGCCACCAAGAGTCTTGAGCCGCGCCAATTTATCCGACGCAACCCATCGAATTTTCTTTGATCTATCTTCGTCACCCCACCAAGAGGAACTCATAAGGCTCTCAATATCATGTAACACTACATCCGGGATCCGAAAACAAGTCAGTGTAGGTTGGAATGGATTGGAGAACAACTTTTATTAGAATTTCTTTACCGCCCTTGCTCAAGCATTTTTCTTTCCAATCCAAAATACGTTTCCATAATTTGTCTTTAAGGCTTGAAAATAGCTCAGTCTATTCTTCCCAACAATAGAAGGAAGCCCGAGGCATTTTGCCTGAGCAGATAATTTCAGGATCCTAAAGATAGTACAAATAGGGTCAACGTTGGCAGCCTGCATGTTCAGGCTAAACATGATACCCGGTTTCTCATAGTTGATGCGCTGGCCCAAAACTGATTCGTACAATTGGATTGCATATTTGAGATATTATGTCTGATTAACCGTGGCTTTTCCGAAATGAAGAGCGTCTTCGACAAGGAATAAGTGAGAAATAGCAGGCGCAAGCCGTGCAATTTTGATACCGCTGATATTCCGGCTGGTCTGAAGGTTCTGCAAAAAATAAGAGAAGACATCCACACATATTATGAATAAATATGGGGATAGGATGTCTCCCAATCTAATGCCACTTTGTAGGTTAAGATTACCAAAACAAGAACCATTGAGCATAAAATTGAAGTGAACTGAAGAGATGCAAGTAAGAATACGATCATAAAAAGGGACAGGGAACCCGATAGCAATCATAACCCTATAAACTAAATACCATTGGACCCTGTCAAATGCTTTGCTCATATCAAGTTTGATGGACATAAGATACTCTCTACCCGAACATCTATGTTTCATAAAATGATGTATTTCATAGACAATGAGAATGTTATCTGTTATGAGACGACCATGTATGAATGATTGCAAATTAGAAATTAAATGAGACAAGCAAGGACGAATACGATTCGTAAGGACCTTATCAGCTAATTTGTAAACAACATTACACAAGCTAGTCTGTCGGAATTGGGAAATTAACTCAGGCTTTTTTATTTTTGGAACAAGAACTATAAAGATCAGGTTAACATTGTGAGGGAGGGAATTATGAATGACCATAACCAAAACAAATTTTATAATATCAAAGACACAACTGACCAAATTTTTTGAAAAAAAAAAGAAAAGATGGGACTAGTATTTAAATTAATTTTGAATATTAATAAGTTTCTAATAATATATCTAAGCTCTTATGTATATTGATAGAATGGAGTTAAACATGCACTTAAGTTTTAACAAAGTTTATTTTTCAAGTTCGAACTTTAGATCTTATCAATATAAAAGTATGTTTAAGTTCATTCAATGACATTGTTGAACAATGTTAAAAATGGTATTTTAACGAACTATCTTGTATTAGTATCAAATAGTTTGGTTTAATTTTATAATTTTAAAAATTAAACATTAATATTAAAAAAGTTTAAAATGTAAAATAATAAAAAATCCAATAAGTATAGAAATGCAAACGAAGAAAAAAATATTTCTTTTTCCTTTGTTTTTTTCTTGGGTAATGTATTGTATTGAAAAAAACTTATTTTTCTTATTGCTAGTATTCCTCTCGTGTGATGTACAAAAGTCTATTTATTACGTTATTTTTTTAAATAAAGTGATCAAATTATTTAAAATATAATCGTTTTTAATGAGATAATTATTTAAACTTTTTAGATTAAACATAAAAATTTATAAGTATATGTAAATTTCTCTAGTTCGATGATGGATTGAATATACACTTAATTAATAAATAAATTATTTATATATAACATTAAGATAACATGTTAAACGAAATACATAAATAAAATTATTTTCAAAATTTTATTTAGTGTTGTTTGAAACACACACCTATGATCCATCCTTATCATTTGACCTATAGGACCAACAACAAATAGAGGTGACAAAGGAATATTGGCTCGAAGTATAATCGAGCTCCACGGACTGCAGGTCGCCCCGATAATCTTAGTGTCTTCTAGAGGAAATGTTATGAGCTCAACAATTTTGCGCCCAATGAAATTTTTTAGCCAGCCAGACAGATTGACATATCACATATGGTGTTGGCCCGACAGGTTGGGGCTAGGGGCCCGAATTGCAAGCTTTAACCATAAATTGTTCAATTAATTACACTTATTCAAGATAACATAAATATTAAAAATAACACATAACTCATAAAAAAATTCAGATAAAATAGTCATAAAGTAAATTGAATAATATTCTTAGAAAAATTAGTTTTTATTATGTAACAATTCCTTATTATTATTTTATTTAAATAATTAATTAATTTTTTTATAATCTATTAATTAAATTTTTATATTCTATCACAATAGTACAGATATAATTTTTTTTTTAGAAAATTAAGATCAAAGATCAAATTACATAATTTGATTAATTATATTAAAAATCGAGATTATTCAATAATTTTATTACAAGAAATCATTTAACTATATCAAACTCAACTAAAATACTCCAACTTACAATGAAAGCTTAAATGTAGCCTAAATAGTAAGAAAATAAATATTGCATTTAAAAATAATAATATCTTGTTTTAATATATTCATCTATCTATCAAATTAAAGATCATAAAAAATATTATTTTGATATATGATACACAAAAAATTAGTTAGAAAAGAAATATTTTTTTTTTTTTTTTTTTTTTTGTATTTTGCAAAGTAGGAAATGCATTAAACAAAACAAATTGATAGAATGGTTAGAGCAAACAACTTATTTTTAAAATAGAGTATATGAATACAAGACAAGAAAACGTCTTAAGTAATTTTTACCTCCATTTTACTTTAGTACATATGTAAATTCATTTTTATTTTGAATATATAAAGATAAAATAATTCAATTTATCATATTTTTTAGTAGAAGTATTTATTACTGTTTTGTAAGAAAATTGTGTAACTAATTGTTATTTGCAACACAAATCCAGTACAAATAATTTAAACACAATAAACACTCAAATTTAACCCAATAAATTAATCAATAATATATTTTATCATTTCGTATATAATATCGTACTTTATACAATTGATATGGATGTCAAATTAAAGTTGTGAATTTTTTTTGATATATTATACGTTAAAAATAGATTATAAATGAATAAACAATTTTTTTTAAAAAGAAATTGGGGCAGACGTCTGCAAAAAGCAACAAAGGAAAAGAATAAATCAATCCATATGTGACAATAATTACATAGTTGTAGAAAATTCCACGAAAGACTTGAGCAAGAAAAGTAATTTCACATATAATACCTTATTATGGCTTATATATATATATATATATACATATATATATATATATATATATCCAACTTCTAACTATAGATATTTAATTGTATTTCTTTCTAAAATTAAATTGTCATTTGCAACTTTTGACATTTCACTTGGTGATTTCAGATACTCAAATACTTCTTATTTTTAAATAAATCCTAAAATTAGCAAAATAAAATCCAAAATTTATTCAATAACCCAAACGAAAATTTAAAGCATGTGAGTTTTTCAATTTATTTGAATGTTTTTATGTTTTATTTGGTATTGTAATTATTCAAGTAAATATTACATTTTTATTATATATATTATATTTATTTAAAGATAGATTCCATACGAGAAAAGTTACTTAGGTTGCAAAGAGTAAAAAAGACAAAGTTGAAGTTAGTTATTGCGAAAAAGTATATTTTAGGTTGCAATGTGAAAAAAATATAATTGAGGATGGTCCACTTAAAAAAAAATGAGAGTGTAATCAATGTCATAATTTAGATTGCAAAATGTAACTTGCTTAATAAAGTAATTTAAAAAAATATATATCACATGTAATAAAGGGTGCATGGGGTGGGTTTTGGCTAATAAGAGGGATAGAGAGAACAACATATTGTTCGGGAACTATTGATTCTTTTGGCTCAGTTCCATGAGTTGTCTTAAGGTCAGGAGATGATGACCTTTGAGATGAGGATGTTGTCTCAGGCTGATCAATGAGTTGCCTGATAGTACTCAATTTTATCTTTGGCTAAATCCGTAGAACTCGTGCTCACAATGCTTGAATCTGTGGCGACCGGGTTAGGGATCTGTTCCCAAAACTCGACCTTTTGCTTCAATAAAGAAGTTTCTTGTCGGATAGGAATAACCAGGTTGTCCTAGAGACAAGAACTAGCGAGTATGGTAGCCTCCAGCTCATCACAAAATTTTAACAAGTCCTCATGTTGAACTCGACCTGTGACCTGGCACTACTCTCCAAGTTGTTGATGCTCCCATCAAGCTCTTCCAAATGTTTCTGGAGATGCTTGTATTCTATTAGGATGATGTTTGCTTCAGTGTACTCCATCTCCTGTTAGAAGTCTGCAAGCACATTATCGTGAGATTTTTTAATGATAACCTCATTATCAAAATATTGACAATCAGCCCGCATCTAAGTAATCTAACTTTCTTAGGTTTAGATTTGATCTTTTTTTTTACTAAGAAAGTTTTTAACACTCGTGTTATCAATTTTAAGAATATATTTCTTAGGCAGTAGGAATAAAGGCCATTTCTGAAAGCCTTTTAGACTACAAAACATTTCTTCTCATTGATATATTATCTTGCTACTTTATTTTTTACAAAGAGACCACTACAGTATCGACATGGGACTTCACCTTCTGGGGTCGCTTTGTTAGCACCACTAACCACCAATGATCATTGGCATATTTGTAGAGCACCAGTTCATCCTCGTCATTCGGTATTTCAAGCTTTGGAAGTACTTTACAGATTTACTTAAGTTGTAACATCGATTCTTTGTGTTCGTTTTCCTATTTGAAATCATCATCTTTCTTTAAAAATGGTTTTGAATACCTTCATGTATTTTGTTAGATATTTTATGAACATTCTAGCATGATTAAAAACTCCAAGAAAAC
This sequence comes from Ajuga chamaepitys, assembly GCA_958295605.1. Taxonomy (NCBI): domain Eukaryota; kingdom Viridiplantae; phylum Streptophyta; class Magnoliopsida; order Lamiales; family Lamiaceae; genus Ajuga; species Ajuga chamaepitys. Next base: position 20,219,148 of record OY282498.1, on the reverse strand, counting down.
TCGAGAAACTCAATCCATCTTGTGGAAACTCAACCCGATTCTTTGAGGTCTTCCAAAAATCCTTACACATTCTCCACAATATATTTCTGAAGGATGATTCCGGTCTCATCAATCTCGATCCCCAGAAGCTTAATCCGACTTGTGGAAATCACTGTTTTCTTTTCTGATATAACTAATCCTTCTTTTTGACAAACTTCTGAAAATATTTCTAGATGTTTGATATACCCCTTCATATTCTTCGAGGTAATGAGAATATCATTGCCATAAACAAACATGAATTTAAAATAATCTTTAAGAAGATTTTTATCTTCCTCTGATATATCTAAGGTGCATTTGCTAATCCCATCGGCATCAAATTCCAGATATAGTGTCCTAGTGGTGTAGAAAACGTCGTATACTTCTTGCTGACATCTTCCATCTTAATATCATAGAAACCAGATTTATAATCAAATTTAGAGAATACATTTGCATTCGTGATGCAGTCCACGAGGTGTTCACTGCTTGGAATATAGAATCCGTCGAATTCCAAGATGTTGTTGATGATTTCTAATTGATCACCAACCTTGGCTTTCCTCTCTTCATTTCTGCATGGTTTCTTACCAGAAATCATGGGCTACTATATGGAGAGACTCCTGCTGATATTAACTTAAGGTCCAAATATTCCATAAGTATCATCTTCACATCCTCACAATCCGCTTGATTCATAAGGATTGTCTTGTTTCGAAGAAACTCATTATCTATTCCGGATTTCACCCTCATTCTTATTCAATCGACAATAGCGCTAACACGCTCTAATCCTAATCCTTAATCACCGCAAGTGTATGGGTATAGGTGTATATAGTGGAAGTCAAGGTCGATCCACAAGCAATGAGTTTAGGTAGTTCGATACCCTAATTATCTAGGATTATCCTAACTAGAAACTGGAATTGGAAAGGATTGTTTATTACTAAACTATATTGCATCAATTCCTATTAAACAAATTAATTATCAAAAGTTGATTTCCAATCAAAGAGAATGTATCCTAGAGTGTTGATTTCAGGAATTATGCTAATGAATGATTAATTTCTAAATTATAAACATTTAAACCAGTTTTAATATCTATTAGTGAAACTTAATTAACCTAGTCCTTCTCCCGAAGCGACTTCGTTAATTAATTAGAACAATTACTCTCCCGAGTCAATTAATCCTAACAATTCCGAAAAGCCTCTCAACCTTTGCCTACACAGTCATAGACAACTACGCTATACGTCGTACGTCTATTAACAATTCCCTCCTCCCGAAGCAGAATTGTTGAACGATTAGCCTAAGCCTAATTGATCAGGTTATGCTCAATCATAAAATAATAACAAACATGTAGATAGATGCTAAAACCAGAGCTGATAACATGAATGATAAAATCAAACATAATTATAAATCCCTACTTTCTACCCCTAGGACACGAGTAATTTAGCTACTCGTGCCTACTATCAAATGAAAATAATAATTCAAAGAAAACATTGTAATGAATCAAAACTAGACAATAAATAAATAAACCCGAATGGTCTGCCCTTCGATCTTCGTCGGTCTTGCTCTTCGATCTCGCTTTCGAAACTTCTTAGAATGTGTATTCTATCTGATTTTTGGACCTAGAGGCCTCCTTTTATAGTTGGGGACGAGCTGGGGTGAAGATGGGCTTGTAACAGACAAAAACAAGTAAACTCCAAAATTGCACCGTCATATGGAACTCGGCCGAGTTGAGGGTAACTCGACTGAGTTGGATGGGCCTAGACCGAGTTGGATGCTTCTATCTTTCCGGTGTTCTCCTTCAACTTGGCCTCGACCAAGTTGTCAAATGTCCTCGGTCGAGTTGACTCGTTCTGCCCAAGCTCCAATTCTCCTTCGTTTTTTCTAACTTTCTTGCTCGTTTTTCATCCGAACTTCGTCCAAATAGACTTTTTAGCTTTTTTATATCTAATTATCATTAAAACAAGCACAAACACGTCATCTAGCTTAAGATAATTAATTTAAGCATATTTCAACTTGATACACATGCAAATGTTATCAAATATGTCCCTAAATCGACCTAAAATGTATGTATAAACGACGTGTATCAAACTCCCTCAAACTTAGACATTATACGTCTCAAACAATAAACCAAAACAAAACAACACAAGGAATACAAGCTTTTAGAGTGATTAGATGATAAATCTAGTCTCAGAGATATTTTCCATCTAACTGACAACATAAACTTTTGAGCATTGGTGATATGGAAAATTTTCAACTACTTTCGAGACAAGAAACTTAATAACTGTATCGCTCATCTCTCAAGTGTATAATATGGAAAGGGTTTACGCTCAAATTGAACCACATGCACCATCTATCATATGCTTGACTATTGTCTAAATTAGACTTCGTACTTGACATGTGTGACAAAAAATCAATAAGGACTTTATTTTGGTTGCAATGTCGGCTTAAAGTAAGGTGGGATAAATTTGGATACAAGTGAATAATTATTGGACCAATCAAGTTATTTCTAATCCGACTACCCATCAACATTATCACTCAATCCCCACTCTTAAAATTTCAGAAAACCACTCAATATGCCTTCATCAGCCTACAATAGCACTTCTTTTATCAGTCAAGAACTTCAATGCTTATTTTTAACCGAGTGCCACATTGAGACTACTCGTTTTTCACACAACTTAAGCATATTTAGGCACCTTCTCATCATTAACCCCTCTTAGCAACAAAACAATACATGTATTGCAACTTTCTTTCTTTCTTCTTTTTTTTTTTTTTTTTTCTCTTTTTCTCAATCAATTTTTTTCTTTTTTTATTAATGCAACAAAAGGAACAACTAGGAGAGGTCATCTTTTTCTTTTCTTTTGCCTAATTCACATATTACTTCACCAAATTGTCCCAAACATCCATTCCACTTAATACTTTTACTTTATCTACCTTCCACTCCACCTCCCTCTTACTCAATTAGTCCAATTAATCGGGCCAAAGACTAAAAGAAAGTATAAGCTTGTAGTTTTCGGCTTTGAAAAAGAAGGCTTAAAACTCAAAGTGGCTAACTAGGGATTTTTCAAGTTTTGGTAAAAAGTATTATTTTTAAGGCTCAAAACAGGCTTTTTAACAAAAGAATGCCTAATATCATTTTCTAAGTCACGACATGTATTTAACACATTCCTACAAAGATACAAGGCAAGTTCGAGAGACTAAATATAATGTGACCAATCAATTCACACCGAAAGAATGACAACATTACTCCAAAAATAGGAGTACATATAAAGCTCAAATCTCACAAACTAATTTTGATCATTGTTCAAGTTTAAGCTCAATTTCGTCTCCAAATACCTATCATGCTCTTATTATGTGTCAACATTCTATTTATTCAAAATCCAACTCGTCATTGACACATCATCATCTATCGACTCTTTTCATGCTTCTTAAGACCGGGTTTTTTACTCCCACTTAACAAAATGTAAACTAACCTAAGAAAATAACAAATGCTGAAACTTAAATAAAACCTACTTAACACGAATAGTCAAATCAGCAATTGAGCACACCGACTCGACAATTCTCATCACTCAATAGGGCTCATAGACCTTTCAACAATGAACACTTAGAATAACGAAACACAAGCAAGAACAACAATAAACTCAATAACACTGAATGAAATAATAACAATAAACATAAAAGCGGTCAAGACGTGTCACTATCCACCCTCTCCCCCAAACTTCGTTGAAAACCAAGTTTGTGGGGAAAAGAGTCAGCTACGATCATGAGGAGAGAAAAGCGGACCATTGAAAGTCTCTATTCCTACGCCTTGGTGCTTACTCATAGTGCTACTTAGGTGGAGGTGGTTGTGGTGGGTTAAAACCCCATGGCTGCCAGAATTGAGCCATTGCATCCAACTGCTGCTGCTAATAAGCCTGTCTATGCTCTTGTTGGGTCCACCTCGCATCTTGCTGTTGTTGCCGTGCTGTCTCAATATTCCATCTCTCATCCTGTTGAGCCCACATAATGAAAAAGAATGAAGGAGAAGTGAAAAATCTAAATTTAAACCTGACCTGCGACTCGAATGAGTTGGAGAAGGCCTCGGTCAAGTTGGTGTGTGCTGGAAACGGGCATATTTTGCCCTGAACTACGCCTCGGTCGAATTGCCTAAGGCCTCGACCAAGTTAGTGCATACTAGACAAAATCAAGTTTAACGCTGAACCGCACCTTGGTCGAGTTGCCTAAGGCCTCGACCAAGTTAGACCATATTGGACCAAGTTGTTTTGGCTCAAAACTTGCCTCAGCCGAGTTGGGTTGGCCTCGGGCGAGTTGTTCCTCGCTGAATATCCCCTGTCTTTTGCTTTCTAGACTTCGTTTTTACTCTTTTTTATCTCATCTTTTCACTTTTTTCATTGCTTCTTCGACTAGATCATGTTATCCTAGGACTCACGAACAAACAAATTAAAATAATTAAAAAATACTAAAAATAACATAAAATTATAATACAAAAAATTAAATAAAAATTGTAAACATCAGGTTGCCTCCCGACAAGCGCTAAGTTTTACATCTTCAGACAGACGACCTTTTTGGTTCAGCCTTCACCCCCTTTTGGTAACGGCTTGAGGTCCGGGCAGCCTTCACCCCCTTTTGGTACCTCCTCAACAACTTTCTTCCTTATATCCTTATTGGTTGGACTTCCTTTTGGAGGTTCCTACAAAGCATCTAGAGCACTAACACTTTCCACAAGATAAAGGTTAGTAGATTCATGGTGATCAACATTAAAAATATAATCAACAAGGAAAACTTCAAGGGAATCACAATCACTTGGTGAGATTAAGTTCCTATATAATGTGGCATCTAAACACTGTATAGAGCTACATGTTTCAATTTGCTTAACTTCCTCACTATCGTGTTGCTATAGAGCTTTATAAATAGAATTATGTGACTTTCTCCTCATCTACCCTCAATGTTAATTCCCCGTTTTGGACATCTATAAGAGCCTTACCCATTGCTAAAAATTGGCGACCTAAAATCAAAGGGACTTCCTTGTCTTCTATCATGTCTAGGACTGCAAAATTAGTGGGAATTATAAATTTACCAACTTTTAACAAAACATACTCTACAATGCCCCGTGGCCAACTCATAGAGCGATCGGTCATTTGTAGAGCGATTGTAGTGGGTTTCATCGTGCCTATTCCTAGTTTTTCAAATATAGACAGAGGCATTAAATTGATACTAGCTCCTAAATCGCATAATGCTTAATTAAAAGTTTCATTACCTATTTTGCTTTCAAGAGTAAAACTACCTGGATCTTTACGCTTCAAGGGTAGCTTCCTTTGGATCACTGCACTACACTCTTACGTCAAATTCATCGTCTCATAGTTCTCCCACCTTCTCTTCTTTGCAATCACCTCCTTCAAGAATTTCACATAGTCTGGCATTTGTTGTAGTGCTTTAACAAACGGAATGTTGATTTGGATCCTCTTTAATACATCCAAAAACTTTGCGAACTGTTCATCGATCTTATTCTTTCTTAGGACTTGTGGGAATGGAATAAGAGGGACATATGCTGGTATGTTGGATTTGATGTCTCGCCCCTCACTCGGTTTCAAGGCATCTTTTTTACCCTTATCCTTTCCTTGTGCCCCTCTTTCTTTATCCAACTGCTCTTTCCCTATTACCTTCTCTTTATCAACCGGCAACTTTAGACCCTCATACTCAGTGCTATTTCTCAACTGAATTGCTTGACACTATTCTCTCGGATTCACCACTGTGTCACTCGGGAATTGCCCTTGCTTATGCTAGGCTCTAACAATCTTTATTAGCTGACTCATTTTGGTGAAAAATTCGTTGATGTTATTCTCGAGTCGCTTGAAGTCTGCTCTCTAACCAGTCATTTGCTTATTTAGCTCAATAAATTTTCCGTCCATCTTTCTCTCTAATTGAGCTACTTTTACGTCATACTTGTTAAACTGTGACTGCACTATCTCCTCATGTGTCGGCTTCTGGCCATCATGGATCAGACCATTCGTGATGGTGAATCCTGGTGGCGGATTGAGTGAATTCTTTGTATTGCCATAAGAGAAGTTCTGGTGATTCCGGTTAGGTTGGTACTGATTGTATCTCGGCTAATTATTTTGGAAGTTATTGAAGTTTCTCTGATTTACGAAATTAACATTTTCAACATCTTCCTGGCCCAATAACTGTCGTGATTAGGTATCAGTGTGTTGTGCTAACGCCGGACTAGTTAATAGACTTACTTGGTTTGTCAAAGCGGACAACTGAGAGGTAAGAGTATCACTCGGCTCAGCTTCTACAGTGCTAGCCATTCTTCTTGGTTTATTCCTCTCATTCAGCCACTGATAACTGTTTCTAGCCATCGCATCCAAGATAGAGAATGTCGACCTCATATTTTTCTCCATCAAACTACCCCCTGCGGCCGCATCCACATGATCCCGTGCTGGAGCAAGCAAACCATTATAGAATTTGCACACCTGCTGCTTTTTCGAAAACCCATGTTGGGAACAACTCCGGATAATATCCTTGAATCTTTCCCAAACTTCACTGAACGGTTCTTGATCCAATTACTTGAACTGATTTATCTTATTCTGTAGATCTAGCATTTTGCTTGGTGGAAAGTACTTCAAAAGAAATCTTGTGCTCAAGTCCTCCTATTATGTGGCATCATCTAGCGAATTACACCATTAGAGTGCTTTGTCTTTCAGTGAGCACGGGAACAACCTCATTTTTACTTGCTCGTGTGGCACATGATTCATCTTGATTATTTCAGCCAACCTGCGAAACTTTTGCAGATGCATGTTCGGGTCTTCTAGCGCGCTACCACCGAACTGGTTCTGTTGTACAATATTTATCAGAGCTGGCTTCAACTCGAAGCTATTGGCATTTAATGGCGGTGGTTACACTCCTCCGACCGGCTGATTTGGCATAGGACGAAGACAATCACTTATGAGTGTGATGTCCTCGTCTACGTCATTTTATACAATTTGAGTTTGTCTCTGCTGAACTGGCAGCTGCTGCGCTGTGGTGGTGGCTGTTGCTGCTGCATATTAGTTACTCTAGCGTCTAAATGGGCGAAGGCCCCTAATATATGATTCAGCACATCTTCTTGATTTCGATTTTGTGGAGCATTTTCCATCTCGAATGTGGGATTTCTTCTCGTTAAGTATCTTCGGGCAGTTGCCTCAATCTTAGGATCGAAAGGAATAAGATATTCTTTCTCTTTTGATCTATTTTGCATGCAAACACCTAAAAACACCAACAAAAAGAATACCACATAACACAAAAATAAATAAAACAAAATTAAATAACAAAAATTGAAAATGTAATAAAATAAAATGTAGTCTAGTGTCCTCCTATTACTCAGAATAAAAACTAGGTGTTAAACCTATTCCCCGGCAACGGCGCCAAAAACTTGACAGACTCTAATCCTAACCTTTAATTACCGCAAGTGTACGAGTGTAGGTGTATATAGTGGAAGTCAAGGTCGATCCATAGGGAATGAGTTTAGGTAGTTCGATACCCTAATTATCTAGGATTATCCTAACTAAACACTGGAATTGGAAAGGATTATTTATTACTAAGCTATATTGCATCTATTCCTATTAAACAAAATAATTATCAAAAGTTTATTTCCAATGAAAGAGAATGTATCATAGGGTGTTGGTTTCAGGAATACACTAATGAATGATTAATCTCTAAATTATAAACCTTTAAATTAATTTTAATATCTATTAGACGTCACTTAATTAACCTAGTCTTTCTCCCGAAGCGACTAAGTCATAGATTAATTAGAACAATTACTCGCCCGAGTCAATTAATCCTAACAACTTCCAAAAGCCCCTTAACCTTTGCCTACACAATCATAGACAACTACGCTATATGTCGTACGTCTCTTAACAATGCCCTCTTCTCGAAGAGAAATATTTAAATGATTAGATGAAGCCTAATTGATCAGGTTATGCTGAATCATAAAATAATAACAAACATGTAGATAGATACTAAAAACCGGAGTTTATAACTTAAATGATAAAATCAAACATAATTGTATATCCCTACTTTCTACCCCTAGGACACGAGAAATTTAGCTACTCACGCCTAGTATCAGATCAAAACAATAATCCAAAGAAAATATTGTAATGAATCAAAACTAGACAAGAAATAAATAAACATGAATGGTCGGCTCTTCGATCTTCGTCAGTCTTGCTCTTCGATCTCGCTTTCGAAACTTCTCCGAATGTGTATTGAATCCTATTTTTGGACCTAGAGACCTCCTTTTATAATTGGGGACAAATTGGGGTAAAGATGGGCTTGAAACAGAAAAAAAAAAATGCATAAACTCCGAAATTGCACTGTTATACGAAACTCGCTTGAGTTGAGGGCAACTCGGCCGAGTTGGCCAACTCGGCCGAGTTGGATGGGCCTCGACCGAGTTGGACCCTTTTATCCTCTCCGATGTTCTCCTTCAACTCGACCTCGATAGGTTGCCAAACGGCCTCGGTTGAGTTGACTCGTTTTGCCTAAGCTAAAATTCTCCTTCGTTTCTTCTAACTTTCTTGCTCGTTTTTTATCCGGACTTCGCCCAAATGAACTTTTTAGCCTTTTTATACCTAATTATCACTAAAACGAGCACAAACACATCATCTAGCACAAGATAATGAATTTAAGCATATTTCAACTAGATACACATGCAAATGTTATCAAATATGTCCCTAAATCGACCTAAAATGCATGTATAAATGATGTGTATCAAGCGCGGGTGGCGAATCCTCCCACACACCCAAAGTCTTCGTACTCAGCAACTACGTTCTCCTCGACGCGCCTCCAGCTGCGTCTTCCTAACCCTCTCCTTCCGCCTCTTCCCCTCCCTAATTGACTTCCTACTCATCCTCCACCACATTATCACAATGGTCGGCGCCACATCCGGCTGTGCCCACCACCTCGACGATGGATCCAAGTTTTGCGATGCACACATGGTCGCCACCGTTCTTACGACCATCTTCTAGGGATCCGTCTCCGTGCTGATCTTCACACGGTCATCTGATTTCCTCAACAACCTAAAAGTGTATGCCAAAGTAGAAGACGATGTCGTAATACTAAAACTCACCGGTGGCCTCTGCATGCTGATATTCTCCCTCGAGTGGGTGGTGCTGATATTGTTGTTCTTTTTGAATTATTATGCCTACGTGAAGAGGAACGACGGTATGAGAAATTCACATGGGATGAGGAGTGGGAAAGTTCAAGATGATGATTTGAAGGGGTATTCTTTTCCTTTTCAAGTTTATTTTTTATATTTTATTATATATATAAGTTTAAAACTGTTTGAAGTTTATTTAGATGTTTATGGAAGGCGGCTTATTCTATCATGCTAGAGGATGTTCACTGAAATTTCTCTGTATTTTCTTCTTGACATCTTCCAAATATATTTTCTCCTAAATGGTGATATCAAGTTGCGGACCAACATCCGTAGAAACCTTAAGAAATTGGATTGTCTCATTAGACATTTGTTTATCCATCTTTCCTCATAATGTTTTGGCTCAATATTAAAGGATTGCATCTCCGTATCTTCGATGATTCTTCATCGTTATGTGTCTCAATTTTTCTTCATCACCACGCTTGTTAAAAAACATAATGGACATTTTTTTGTGAAATGCCTCCCTTAATATCTGAACAATAATCTTATGATCACATAAGGCTATGAAAATAGGTCTTCTTGTTTCATTCTCTTGCGTGAACCATTTTAATGTCTGTAAGAAGTTGTTTCCTAACATAATATCTGCACCGGTATCATAGAAATAAATAGGTGGATTTTTTACTGTATACCATGGGGTATCTCCTGCTCCTCAAATCATTATTTCTGCTTTTTTAATTCCTCTTTTGAGGATAAGAATCTTCTTCAAGAAATCACTTCATGCAATAGTCAGTAAATCTTCTCCAATTTCTTTAGGAAAGACTTATGTCTTGACGGTGCATATTCTTGTGCCTGAACTAATGTAGGTTGCGAAATATTCCACTCGATACATTTCATACAACATCCCGATAGAGATGTATATGGAGAATCGACTAATGGCCATCAAAGCATGTAAAGAGCCCCGAGCACATCATTGAATCTGATATTGTATATGCGCCACCGTGAATACCGTTCTATCTAACTGCATCTCCCAAGGTTTGTGATCCTCGAGAAACCAAGAATTAGACGTCCCTTGTCTCATTTTGCAATTTCTTAGATCATTAACTTGATTTCTCCTAGCTGGAGAAGTCCTTTGTATCTTCCCAATAAAGTTTGTTCAAATATACAAGACATCACAAGGAAATATGTTAGCCTTTTGAGTGATGGTAAACGTGTTTATGCATGCATAATAGGTCGAGTTAAGTGTTCATTTAATGATATTTGCATGCGTAATTGACCGTGTATTGCTCGTATTTACATTATTGGGTAATTTGATGTTTGTGACTTGTTTTGAAGTTATTTGGGTGAATTTAGACCAAAAAAGTCGAACTCGACTAATAATGGATGTTGAGAACAAGTCCCACAAGTCAAAAACCAAGAAAAATGACCCCAAAAGCTGCAGGAAACTGAGCTCGGCCGAGCTAGTAAGTCTCGGCCGAGCTAGAAGGTCAGAGAATTCGGATTTCTAGCTGTTGAAGAGTCTCGGCCGAGACACCTCTAGTATTTTGGCCATATCTTGAGATCTACAACTCCGATTGAGGTGCAATTAGTAGCGTTGGAAAGCTGATTCGAAGAGCTACAACTTTGCGTGAAAGAAGAAAACCCCAAAAATGATCATAAGACCCTCAAAAACAGCTTTGAAGTTGGAAAAAGAATGCAGTGTCGGCCCATTACTTGGCCCACAAGCTCAAAAACGAATTCTAGACTTATTTTCCTATTCCAATTAGGTTTTATCCCTCTTTATCCTAGAGATGTACTCCTATAAATATCTCAAGGCTCTAGACATCAAGGGAGAACTCTAACATTGATTCGAGAGCGCGGATTTGGAAATTCTGAAGAGCACGAAGACTCAAGATTCAGAACTCGGGTTTTATAGTTTTATAATTTTATGTTTTCTTTTATTAGTTTGTTCTTAGCGATCGCTATGATCGGCTAAGCGGTTATTTCCCGTCTTTAACTATGTTGAACCCTAGACTGTTATTTATGTAATTAATTCAGTAATTGCTTAATTTAATTATGTTTTGAGATTACTTGTGTTATTGGATTACTCTATCTTTTATATGTTTGTTATGTGGACTGATCACCCTAGTAATAGGCATATAGCTGTCGCTAGGTCATAAATTCATAATCCGTAATTGTTATGCATTTGTGCCCAAAAGTAGCAAAAAGTGGTTACTCGCTAGGATAACATAAAGTCGCGGTCACTTGTACCGCGTTCGTGAGTACAACACCGTACCTACTCCGTTGCCTTAATTCCCTATGCGTCTGATTAATATTGTTCTAGCGAGCGTCTCCTAGGACTACTTGATTGGATAGGATTAATTGCTAAGTTCTTAGGATTAATTATACTTAAGGGGTAACAAGGGTTAGCTAAGCGTACCTGTTAATTCTTGGAGTAGGGGTCTCAGAACTAATTAGTTAAGTAGTTGCATTAGTTACATGAATATTCAGGCTAGGGGGATACTGGGTTAAAGGCGGGATACTTTTTATTCATTAGTTAATTCGTTTTTAGTTATTTGCGTTAGTTAATTAAATCAAATCAAAACCCCCCCCCCCCTTATTATAGTTATATTATTAGTATTTATATAGAATTGGTTAGTACGATTATTTAGTTAATTCCTGTTCTATGTGGGATCGACCCTGACTTGCTCTAGCTACTGTTAGGAATAGTTAGGAAATAAATCATTTAATTTGACTGCACCCGACAGTGCGGCCAAGTGATGTTAAATACTATTTCTACTACCCCCCCCCCCCCCAACCTTCTAGACATTTTAATTCACCTTTGGTCATGAATTTTTTTAGTTCCAGCTTCTCTTATGTGATAGGTCTCTTTTCACAACTTTGACTCATGATTATACTATCATGAAAATAGAATCATCTTGGTTCGAACCTCTGACTTGATGCTCTTGTCATGGTAGGTTGATCAACAATCCGCATATCCATTTCATGGATTTGTGGTAACTCCATTAACTCCATAATCTTCAGACGGACTGCATGTGCAACCTATTCATAGATATATGGTATTTTGATAAACTCATTTCCTAAGAATAATTCTGAATGGTGGGTATTGAAAAGTGCATACGAAATACAATAGGTAATAGAGTATGGTATATTCCCTTCTTTCATCAGTTTCGTCTTCTTGAAATCTTTATGAAGGGTTAGAACTCTATTAAAATCTCGATCTGCCAAGTTATAGGCAATCCTTGGATTTTTATAGGGCGCCAACTTCCCTACATAAAGATTGCTTGAGATTGCTCCCAAAATTCCATCTTGCAGATTCTTGATTCTCTTGTCGAAAAAAGTGATATCAATCAGAAAAATCAATTCCTTCCTTGAGTGTTGATTTGGTCAGAATTTCGATGGCTCCAATATGGATCTATTTCATCTTTTGAGCAACTTCTTTGTTCATTCTGCTAAGTTCCTGTCCATTTCTATGATAGGGACTAGCTGCATCTCCATTACATTACTTGTCAGTTCCATGAATATTGCAATTTCCCTGTTGTTACTTTGTAGATGATATGATGCTTTCTCTTCTTTAGGAAATGTCCCAAAGTCTTGTCCAATCCCCCAAAAAATCCATCATAGATTTGGAGTTTTGAGTCTCCTCTCTTAATTTTCACAAGATTCTTCTAAGAAATTGACATTTGTACGAAGAATGTAGAGAGATCTCCGCGTATCTACTGTCGCACGATGTCTTCTTCTTCTTCTTCTTCTTCTTCTTCTTCTTCAGTTTGATTTTGAAGATTCATGTTCATTGTAATCTACTTCTTCTTCTTCATATATGATTTCGTCCAAAGGAATATCTTCGAACTGGTATACTTGAATTAGATCCTGAAAGTAGACAACTTCCTCTATCTCTGAAGTTGTCTCAAACTTTCTAACTCCTCGTTTTTTATTGTCTGGAAAATCAGTTGGTAAGTGGCCTTTAGCACCACATGTCCAGCAATTGCAATCTTTGAAACTTTCATTGGCGCTTATATGAGCTCTTCTAAAAGTTCTTCTTGTTGACGATGATTTTCCGGCGCTCTTGAGGAAGAAGCTTTATTTCTGCTTGGTCCAAACCTCGTCCTTTTTAATTTATATCTTCGGGCTTTCTATTTGGACTAGAACTTTCTGGGTCTCCATGGAGATCCATTTCTCTTGCTATCATCTCTTCTGGCATAAGGATGACTTCTCATTTTTATCCTTTTTTGCCTGAATGATTGACCTCCAATGATAGTAGGAATGTTATTTTCAACATAACCTAGAGTAACCCTTTTGTTTATTCCTCTTAGTCTCTTATAATTCTTGCAGACCGCTTGATGACACCACTCCGCAAGCTTTGTTTTGAGAAATGACCTTCTCATTGCTGCGGTTATGGCAGATTCTTTAGAAGGAGCTGATATTCTCTGAGAAGCATTTTCCTCCATAGACTTGAAATCTTGGCAAAGAGTAATGGAATAACTCCATTCTCCTCCATCTTTAACTTCCATCTCTACTCAGTGAAGAGTTTGATGAGCTCGTCCCCTTGAAAAATATCATGTAACTCTAGGATACGAAGTGCCTGCTTGTATCGTTGGCCTTTTCTTCTTCGGCTCCCTCGAAGTTGCTAATTTCGATAAAATCAATTTTAATCACTTGGACCATTTTTTGAATGATATCAAATAATAATTCGCCTGCCCATATTTGTTCTTTAATCTCTGGATTAGTAGCATCCCAAGCAATTTTCACTGATCCGTGGAGTCTTATCTTTAGAAATAAGATGAAACCTTCTTTGTTTAGATCAAGTGTTCCAGTTGCAATTAGTAATCCGAATGACCACTCATCCATTAGCAGTTCTCTGATCTTGAAGTCCAATATTCAAGGTTTAGTACTGACCCATATGAATGAATTGGATCCAACATAGATATCCAATAAGGCGTTTGCGTGAAGTTTGGCCTTTGGGTTCTATTTCTTGTTCCTGAAAAATGACTGCTGTTGTCTCCTACAGTAAAATCTCCAACATGAGGTATATTGATATCTGATGGTAGGTCATGGGATCCTATACTTTCGGTTGCATTGGTTGGATTCAGATGTGTATTTCTGGGGATCAATTGTTACCCCGACAATGCATTCTCTTACATTTTTAAACTTACTAAATCTAATCCCGCAAAGGATTGTACAAGGTTGTGTAAACCTTTCAAATTTACTCTATCCATTTATATTAGGATATATTTTCCAGTTAAGAAAATCAATCATCTTTTCACTATCTGTTGGCTCTCTTTTTACTTCGGTAGCTTTCCCTTTTGATTTCTTCTCAATGAGATCCCATCATATTTTCTTCCAAAATGCAAATGAGGTTTTTGGATTTATGATGGGGACTAGTTGGTCGTCTTCTCTAGATCTCCGTCGCTGGATATCTTCCATGGATTCTGATAAAGTCGTTGAAATCAGCTACATTCTCTTCTATAGGTATCCCCTGTATAAGTCTTTCGGCATATTTCTTCTCTCCTTTCACCCAAACTTGACATCTTGAAAAGCTGATGTACTTTGTGACTGAGCTCATTACTTCTTTCAAGAATTTTGTCACACTTTTGGAGTAATTCTCCAAAGAAATCTCGATTTTGTCTTTCCAAAATATGAAAATATTCCCTGTTGTTAGTACTTGAGCCTTCGCTCTAGTATTCCTGAAGCGTTTTATTTCTTGAACTTTCGCTCAGATCCATATATATCTTGTGACGGTCTCCTCTGCTAGGATAGTACATAATATAATAAATTATTTATGACTTCTAAATAAACCTAGGGCTCTAATACCATTTTCATGTGTGAGATCCGATCTTACATGAATGCCAATTTAGAGGACCAATTTTGTGTATAGTATTAATAGGACATGAATTAGATATTTTAAGAATTGTAGAACTTGTCTGAAAATCTTAGGGTCTGCTTGGTTGGGGGGTTTAGGGGTAGAAAATGAGAATGAATGAGGACTCATTCCCATTTATGGTGTTTGGTACATAATAAATAAGTTAATCATTACCTAATTTTATTAACAATTCTCCCCCCTCCCCCCACTTCATTATATAGTATGATTGACCCCTCATTCATACCCATTATCATTGTCATTAATGATTTGCAACCAAACGAATCCTAAATTATAAATCGCGAGTTGATATAAGAAGATTAATATTTTTTCCTTGAATTAAAAATATAAGTGTCAATAAGGATTTTTAATTCAATCTTTCTTATTAGGTATAGTTGAGTATTGCCCCTTCTTTATGCCTAACATGAAAATGTTGTAAATAGTAAACATTTTATTGTAGTATTTTATATTATCTTTCATTTTTATTTAGATGTCTTTTTAGGTTTATATAATAAAATTTTTAAATTTTCCTTTAGGTTTAGATAATAAAATTAAGAATTATGAAAAATTGACAAATAAACCTTCTACTACATTATATAAATATGGTAGATTAGATAATTAGAAATTTTTTAGAAATAATTATAGGAATAGTATTAAAAAAAATACTAAAAGAACAACTATTGATAAATAAAGTGTAAAAGCTAAAAATACATCTAAACAAAAATAGAGGTAGTATTTCAATATTCCCTGCATGGCAATTTCCAATTTTACCCTCTGAGTTCCAATTATTTTTCTTAGCCTCGATATTCTAATTGTATTCTACATTTTGATTGTAGTTTTGAAACCGATTATGAATAATAAGTTTTTGAAACTAAATTAATTCAAAATTGAATTAAGTCGATGCAGTTTTATTTGTAGAATACGATTAGAACACCAGAATTATTACGATGGGAAGCTACCTCCCACCTATATTTATTTGGCAAATTTAATTAAGTAATGTACTGTTCACCACTGAATTAATAGTTTAAGCGTGCTTTTTTCTTATTTACAAAATTAAGTGAAGTCGCCTGTGCGACATGCGACTTCACAAAACCCTCTGACAACCCTGTTCAATGTCGCCCCTGCGAGGGGCGACATCAATTGTTCCAAATTTTTTTAAAAAAAAGTTGATATCGCCTCTATCAGAGGCGAGTTTAATTGCTTTTTTTTTTCTTCTTAAAACTTGTTGTTTTTAAATAATAATAATAATAATAATAATAATAATAATAATAATAATAATAATAATAATAATAATAATAATAATAATAATAATAATAATAATAATAATAATAATAATAATAAACACCGTAACGTTAGGGGTGTGCACGGTGCGGTCATTTAACTTTTTTGGGCAGTTCGGTTCAAAAATTTCCGACCTAACGGAAGTTCAGTTCGGAAAATTGGAAATTTTTTTTTTATATCTTTTGAATAATAAATACAAATTGAACATAATATATTGACGTCTAACTAATACAAATAAAATTATGTTAGTAAGTTGGATTTAACGAAATAATTTAATTCAATTCGATTCAGTTGGGATAATTGAAGATTTTTTTTTTATCTTTTGAATAATAAATACGACTTACTAACATAATTTTATTTGTATTAGTTAGACGTCAATATATTATGTAAATAATATATTGTCAGAGGTTTTTGTGAACAGTATTGTCAGAGGTGTTTGTGAAGTCGCCTGTGGCACAGGCGACTTCACTTAATTCTATAAATAAGGAAAAAGCACGCTTAAACTATTAATTCAGTGATGAACAATACACTACTTAATTAAATTTGCCTTAAAAGTTGTATTTATTTTCAAAAGATAAAAAAGATCTTCAATTATCCGAACTGAACCGAATTGAATTATATCATTTCGTTACATCCAACTTACTAACATAATTTTATTTGTATTAGTTAGACGCCAATATATTATGTTCAATTTGTATTTGTTATTCAAAAGATATAAAAAAAATTCTCCAATTTTCCGAACTGAACTTTCGTTAGGCCCGAAATTTCTGAACCGAACTGCCCAAAAAGGTTAAATGACCGCACCGTGCACACCCCTAACGTTACGGTGTTTATTATTATTATTATTATTATTATTATTATTATTATTATTATTATTATTATTTAAAAACAAGTTTTAAGGGAAAAAAAACAATTAAACGATAGAGGCGATATCAACTTTTTAAAAAAAAAATTGGAACAATTGATGTCGTCCATCGCAGGGGCAACATTGAACAGGGTTGTCAGAGGGTTTTGTGAAGTCGCCTGTGACTTCACTTAATTTTGTAAATAAGAAAAAAGAACGCTTAAACTATTAATTCAGTGGTGAATAGTACATTCCATATTTATTTACGTAAATTTAAATTATGTTGTAGTGTTATAGTAGTACTCAATTTCAACGCTTTGTTTCACATCCACTCTCATTAAAGTAAGAAAGAGAACCATCCCATCTCTCTCTCTCTCTCTTAAGCTTCTATGGCCGACGTTGAAGAGGCGATTCCAACAACTGAAGAGACGCCGGTGGCGGAGCTGTCCGGCCACCATCTAACACTCCCACCAGGATTGACGGAAGAAGAATCCGAAGATCTGAAAGCAGGAGTGAGAGAGTTCCACAATTACAAGATCAAGGCAGGTCAGTGCTCATCTCTACTGGCGCAACGCATCCACGCGCCGGCGGAGAATGTGTGGTCCATCGTCCGGCGTTTCGATATGCCGCAGAGCTACAAACACTTCATAAAGAGCTGCAGCGTGAGGGAGGAGTTCAGCATAAGGGTGGGGGAGCTGAGGAAGGTGAGCGTGATATCGGGATTGCCGGCGGCGACGAGCACGGAGAGGCTGGATATCCTGAACGAGGAACGGCGCGTGACAGGGTTCAGCATCATAGGAGGGGACCACAGGCTGAGAAATTACCGGTCGGTGACGTCGGTACATGAAGTGTCGGGTGGGGGCGGCAGCGTGGTGATGGAATCGTACGTGGTGGATGTGCCGGAGGGGAACACGGAGGAGGACACGCGCCTCTTTGCAGATACGGTTGTTAAGCTCAATCTCCAGAAATTGGCCTCCGTGGCCGAAGCTCGGGCCCACGATTAACAGGTAATAAATAATCATTATTGGTTTAACTATTCACGATTATTGCAAAAACAAATACCCAATCGCAAGTGTAAAAAGAACGTTTTGCTGCTCTTGTGGAACTTTGATTGTTGCTGTCTTTGGCTATTTTTTGGCACCAAAAAAACATAACCTGCTGCTGTTGTTGTTATTATTATTATTTTTTTTTTTTATTTGCATGCAAACTAGGAAAAGAATATAGAAATTTTTACGAAAGAACTGAATTTTAAAACATGTCTCAATACAAAATCTTAATTTTGAGAGTTTCAATTAGCGGGTCTGAATTCTAAGTTTTTATAAATCAGAAACTTAAATTTTATTCTCAATTAAAAAGTTTACATCTTAAAAAAATATTTAATGTATAAAAAGTTTAGTAGAATATACTGAAAATTTTAAATTACGTAAATAAAATAATATTTTTTTTACTTTTTCAAAAACAAGTTTAAATGTAAAATTTAATATCTAAATTCTAACTAAAAGAAAATAAAAAATTTAAAATTCGCCATAAATTTAAAACTTTCAAAAACCAATCCTTTGCATTAAAATATTTTCCGAAATTAATATTTTCTAAAATTTAGGTGGTCCACCGAAAAACTAACAATCTAAGGTTGCGTGAATTTGCGGAAACTTTAGCAGCGTCAACATCGATTCTCTTCTTTAAGATTAACGTCAATCTATTCCTAGTGGATTGTCAAATCTGAATACTACTATCTCCGCCGTCAATTTTAAAATATTTTTATTCAACTTGAACGTAAATTTCGTAAATTTAATTTATATTTTCAGCGTCTCAATAAATATAATTTTTTTTTTAAATAATAGTTTTTTTTATAAAACTCCGAAGAACTACATTGATTGTAGTTAATTGACTAATGCCTTCAAATGACTCCGAGTAAACAAGAAAAGACACCGAGACCCAACCCCAAAAAGTTGGACTACAAAAGCCTTGATGTCCGCTATAACCTGCTTAAAATGGATAACTTGAGATCTCGAACTTCGAAACCTCAATTCTGGAAGGAATCTAAACTAACATACTCTTCCGAACTAAACTAACATAAAAAACCACTACTACAATCCAACCGCCAAACTTTCCTAAACCTAACTAAATGCAGTGATGTCCGATATCCTACAAAACCCACTCTAAAAACTACCAAGAAAATCTCCATCAAAGATGCAATTAGCAGCCAAAAGTAAAGGAAAAATAAGGGCAAAAACTACACAACATAACATACAGGGGAATAAAATCTTCTGCATTCTTAGACCTTTGAGATCCGCCACCAATTTTGTATCGGCACCATCTCCTCAACCACCGGCCAAAACACTACCGTAAAATGGCAAGGGCGAACTCCGATCGATGGCCAGAGTCGAGGGCACAAAGATGACGCTCTCACACCCCAACGTCACAACGTGGGTCTAGGAGGGTGTGCGGCTAAGCTTATTTTGAACATTTTAGAAGCTCTAACATCTTACAAGTTGTTTCAAGAGCTTATAAGATGTAGTTTTTCAAGAACTTATAAGTTAACAAAGTGTTTGGATAAAAGAGCTTATAAGTTTGTAATAATAATATAGTGATTTAGCTATAAATTTGGGTCTAATTTAAAAGTTAATATTAACACACATTTTGATTAGTGTATGAAATGTATGTAGTGTGTGAAGTGTGTATATTGTGTGAAATGTGTGTAGTGAGTGAAGTGTGTTGTGAGTGTGGTATGTGTGGTGTGTGTGGTGTGTGTAGTATGTGTGTAGTGTGTGTAGTGTGGGAAATAGTGTGTGTAGTGTGTGAAATGTGTGTAGCGTGTGTAGTGTGTGAAATAGTATGTGTAGTGTGTGAAATGTGTGTAGTGTGTGTATTGTGTGTAAGTGTGTGAATTGTATGTCGAATTTGAGTGTAATAATTAAGATCTTAAAAAATAAGATGGAAATAAGATGGGGTATAGCAACTTATTTTTTTCAAAGCTAATAAGCTCTTAGAGCTTATTTTTCTCTCTTATAAGCTCTTAAACATATTTTTTTGCCAAACATTTTGAAAGAGCTTATAAGCTCCTAAACATCTTATGAGATGTTTTTAGGAGTTTAAAAGCTCAACTAAACACCCTCTAAAGATGATCTGGGTTCCAGCGCGTCCATTGTCCGCTGTCGGACGCCACTACAGATGCTAAAACATGTCTTAGGCTTTCGACGCCAAAGAAAGCTGACGAAAACAGAGAAAATGAGGAAGAGGGAAGACTTCAGCGCCGAAAAAGGTGGAGAGGAATGGGGGAGGGGCGGCGGCTAATGCAAGAAGGGGAGGTTAGGATTTTCGAATATTGGTGTTAAAAGAGAAGAGGAAGGTCGAGATAGGAAAAATTATGAAGATTTATGCAAAGATTTAATACATATGAAAAAATATTTTTATTTAATATGGTGAATTAAAAATGTTAAGTTTAAATTACAATTTGAATGAACAATTTATTGGAGGTATATCAGAAAAAATGAGCATTTAATACAATCCTAATAAGAAAAGTAGATATCTTTTTGAGACATCTAAAAACTAAAAGGAGACCATCTTCTAGAAAGTATTTTTATTTATTTTGAATTTTTGGAATTAGTTAATAATTTAAAGTTTATTTACATTATGTAAAGATATTTTAGAAAAAAATAGTATGAATAAAAATTGTGGGGTAGATATTTTTAGAGGGGATATATGTTAGCACGGAAAATTTATTTTTGACCCTATAAGTTTAGGTGAGTCCTGAAATAGAGCAGTAACTATAAAGTTATCAGTTTTGGTCCCGTAATTTAGAATAAAGTCCAACTTGAGGATAAAATTAGCCGGAAATGAAAAGATCCATTGGAAATTATCACGTGCAATGCACGTGTGCTTTTTAATTTGAGGGTTCGTTCGGATTTTTTAGGAAATTTTCATTTTTGGTCTCGTAAGTTAGGACGAGTCCAAAAATGGTTCAGTAACTATAGAATTATTATTTTGGTCCCGTAATTTAGCGTTAACTCGTCCAATGTAGTCGGTGCATCATACGACCTCTCTTAAATTCAAAAAAAAAAAAAAAAAAAAGAGAAATATAAAATTAATAATTACACATTACCTTGAATTACATTAATGAAAAGGAAGAAAAGTCCCGCGCACATTTTCATCGTCTTCACTGTCAAACAACGCAAGGAAAATAAAACCCTGGTTTCAGTTGGCGATTCTCCCTCCCCCTATTAACACAACAGTCAGGCATGCCTATAAAATTTCAAAGCCAAATCCATAAATAAACTGAACTATTCTACACTAGAGACATAAAAACGTTATCATATTGTAACAACAAATTTTGCGTATTGAATTAACAAATGCAAAAAATTGTACAAATTAAATCCAAATTGGATAAAATGAAGAACTTTGTATGTTAATCTCTAGTCTTCAATCCTCTGATTCTTCTCTTCGAATATTTTCTTTGAATTTGATGATTTGGAGGAAATCTTCTTCTTGATCTCCTCCGCAGCTTAAGTTGTTCTTCAATAACGTTGTCCGAAGGTCGAACGGCTTGATTCCGGATTGAATGCTACTTCTTGATGAATTTGATGAAGAACGTCTTCAAATCTTTAAGTGCTTTGAGTCTTCTGAATTTCTTGGAGTTCTTCCAATTCTTGAAGCTCTCAACTTCTTGTTTGAATGAATAAAGAGAGACTCTTATTTATAGGTGTAGGGGAGAGCTCTTTCCATATTTCATTTTCCATGTAGCGCCATTTGATTGGCCACCCTTGATTTGATGGGCTTGGCCTGATTTGGTTGGGCTAAGCCTGATTTAGTTGGGTTAGGCCTGATTTGATTGGGTCTGGCCTGATTTGATTGGGTCTAGCTTGACTTGGCCTGATTTGGTTGGGTTAGGCCTGATTTGGTTGGCCTGGCTTGTTGGATTAGGTCATTTTAACTTGATTGAGTCTTTCTTGATTTGATTGGGTCATCTTACCAAAATGTTGGTAGATAATTTATTTTGACCCAAATTAAATATCAATTATACTATAACTTGGGAATTAATTTAATTAAATTCTCAAGACATGAATAGTATTTTTTTTATTGGTATTTAATTAATTTCCATGTATCGCCATTTGATTGGACACAAAAAATATTTATCTACACATATTTTTGACGCGGCTTCTCGATATCCACTCGCGCTCGAATCTAAACCATTTCGCAAGTCAACACAACATGAATGAAGAGTTAGTAATGGATTGGGTTTTTTTGAAACGAATCGGAGCAAGGTTAATCATCTAGGGTATGACAATGAGTGGGGCTTGAGATCTTTAAGTGAATGATGGATTTTTTGTTTGCGATTAATGCTTCAGATCTGCTCTGAATTTAGGGGATGACAGCGAATTTTGTTCTCAAATTGGACTTTGTGCTAAATTATGGGACCAAAATTGATAATTCTATAGTTACAGGAACATTTCGGGACTCGTCCTAACTTATGGACCAATAACGGAATTTTCCCAAAACTTGAATGAAAATTCCCAAATTAAAAGTACATGTGTGAAAATTTCCGATGAATTTTTTTAGTTCCCAAAAATTTTATCCTTAAATTAAACTCTGCTCTAAATTACAAGATCAAAATTAATAATTATATAATTACTGAATCATTTCTAAACTCGCGCTAACTTATAGGAAGAAAAGCGTAATTTTCCCGATGTTAGTATTTGATCTCAATTTGTGGGTAAATTTGAACAGACACGCATATAATTGTAACATGCGTAGGACCCATTTTGGGTATTTATATTATCTTCTTGTTTCTTTTTGTAACCAGAAAATCATGTAGAGAATCTGAATTGGCGAGCACCACTGTTTCTTAACGTACTTGTATGTGATAATTATAATATAGTTGAGTGACATGTGACTATTATGGGATACTTGGTTTGATTGAGATGTAATGGAACGTGATACATTTATTTCAATAGTAAAATTATATTTTAGCATAAGAATAAAGTATAATAGGATATGTAAAGGTGGTGCAAATTAATAGAGTTATTGAAAATTGTAAAATTTAATGTATGTAATGATGATAAAATGTAATGAAAATTGTAAAAAATAATATGAGTAATGATTGAATGAATTAGGTAATGATTATGTGTCAGAGATACAGGGTGTAATATAAACTTTTTAATATGTGAGAATAGACTTGATAGCGATTCAAATTGTCAATCCATAAACTAAAACAGAACTGAATTGACCCATGTCATATTCGAATGACAATAGTGCAGTCCAAAATATCTCCTTATAGTATTTTTGCTCGTGATATAAAAATATAGTAAAGAACTATTGAAAACTTAGATACTTGATCGATTGAAGGGTCCAACTATTTTCTTAAAAAGCGGAGGAAATTTCAAATAAATATTTCCTCCGTCCCGAGATAATTTGCGCACATCTTTCGGCACGTGAAATAAGAAAGAGCTGTTTTTTGTGCTCTTTAGTTGATTTTTTCAAAGGTGGAGATTGTAAGAAAAAATTTCTTTTTAAGAGTGTAAATTATAATGAGACATCCGAAAAAGAAAAGTGTGTAAATTATCTCGGGATGGAAGGGAGTATTGTTTATTGATGATAATTCACTTGTTTGAGTGAATACTAAGACTGCCTGACTGAATTCAGTGGTAGCATAGCCATAGACTTAGCTGAATTAATTAATTGAGGAAAACATCTCCTGAAAAGATGCCCTTTCCATTTGGAGGAGAATATCTTTGCAAAAATGAACCAAACACAACATAACATCCCTAATTTTTCTGGCTGACTTTGGTATTTATTTGCCAAAAAAGGAAATCTGGAAACCGATATTTCCAACTCAGTTCAACTTTTGGTTTTTGCAATGAACCTTTTTAGCCTTTTGGGTGTTTGCAATTGCTTTTAATTAATTTAAGAAATTGTATAATAATTACTTTTAAGGTAAATTGAGTGGTGTTTGCAATTAAAATTGATTAATAAGAAAAAAATCACGTCTAGATTGCTTCCAACTTCTGCTCAAAATTAGTATTTTTAGACTACTATTCAAGCTTATTTAAAGTTGAAAAGCCAAAAATCATTTGTCAAACACAACTTGTAAAGTATCATTAATGAATAATAGATAACTGGATAATCTAACCATACAATCTAAAAAATGGATTGAAATTAAATGCTCTCTCAATTCATAATAACAAGTCATTTTAGCTAAATATTCCTATTTCTTTCAATATTGCCCTAAGTCCAAACAAATCTTATATTATTATCATTAGCTAATTAATTATTTATTCTTCTTAATAAAATTTAAGGTAATAAAAATAAATTATGTTGAGGTGTTTTTATATATCCTGTATAAAAGTCTAAAATAACTTTGTGTTTATGTGAAGGAGAAAGTAAAAAATAGTTAAGTATATGAAGCCTAGAGTTAGGCCCATTCTGGTATGAGTTGTAAAGTGGAGTGTGGTGTTTGGGTGTTGCTATTAATGATTCAACCCATTTGCTTTTTTATAATATATCTTGTTGGCCCCAAATTGAATCCAATTCTCCATCCTTAATTACCAAACAATTCTCAACTCTTGTACATTATTATCACGGACTTTCAGAAATTTTGACTGATGTACTAATTTTAGTAAGGTAATTTTTTTTTTAGAATGGAATCGATAGTAGCGAATAGATAAGTACTTGTTTGAATTGATATACAATTAAAATCTACTTTAACTATTATTACGCGTAAAATGTGCTGTTTGTAAATGTTACATGAATAAGTAATAAGAATTTATATATTTATATTGGTATAATAAAATAAAAGATTGTAATCAATATATAATAAGTGATAAAAATTATATGATTGTTAATAGTAGGAAATGACAATAAAAATGTATTATAAATATATAAATATGAGAAAAGATCATGTAAATAATAATGGAACAAAACTATTGGTTATAATTTTTGAAAAAGGGAAAACGTTGAAACAAAATTGAATCAAGTCGAACACTTTACTACACTCTGGTTCCACGCAGTTTGTTAACAGTTCGCGCAAATTTAATTATTCTATTCAATTATATATAATTTGTAATAATTTTTTTTTTTTCCTTTTCGATCTTTCCTTGCATTTTTCCAACTTCTCTGTTTGTTCTTCAAATTTGTTGAAATATATGATAAATGAATTAAATTTGAAATCATAAAAATTTTAAACATGCACGTAATATATGTTATTAAACTACTAGATGTCCACCCGTGAGATGCACAGGTAAGACGACTTTATACAAATATATATAAGAAAAAAAATCTGAAGTATCCACTATGTATAATCATGTGTATATATGTTTATGTATTATAGCTAAGTAACATAAAATATAATGAAATGTAAAGGATTGGACAAAGAACGTGAAAAATAATATATATATATATATATATATATATATATATGCATATAAATGTTTATACACTTAAAATATCAAGAAACTACAAATTTCTAAATACTTCCCTATAGACAACATTCACAGTTGTGTTGACATGTTTTTTTTCGTCATCACAAATTAACTTTCAATCATTTCCTATTAGTGACTCGTGGAAAAACAACATAGAGCTGGCCATGACTAAAAACAGGCTTCCGCAAATAAAGACCAGCATTACTTAATGATTGACCTTGACTTTTGTTTATTGTCATGGCATATGATACTGTAATCGAAAACTGACGTCTCTGAAATTTGAAAGGTACTTTTGAATCCGAAGGAGTCATCGATAACCTATGAATCAACACCAATTAACCTGCACTTGATCCAATCGTTATTTTCGCTTCAAGTAGATGATCTCCTAGTCTCATAAGAAGCAGTCTCGTACCGTTACACAGACCACGACTTGAGTCAATATTCCTTAGCAACATCACATGAGTACCCACCTTTAAATGTAATTCATGATTAGGAACTCCAGAACACTTGATTCCGTTTAGAAATTCAGGAATATGAACATTCGATCCGACATCTTCAGTCATATCCGACTTGCTTGCACTGTCAGAGCTAAAATATGGGTGACTCTCACCAGTACTTTTCTCAATCATGTACTGGTTTATAGAGTCAACAACATCTAAAGTTGGTGCAAGTATATCTCTCTCTTGTAGATATTCAGGGTCTTGAATTCTCTCAGATAGATTAGGCTACATACTTTCAACAACTGTTGCAATTGGATTAGGACCATTCTATAGTAATATATAATCAGGAATTTGTATTACTAATGAACCATCTTTTTCTTCTCCAATAGTCCCATTTCCAATATCTTGTAACCACTCTGAAAACTCAGATAAATAAAGCCGAAGACTCAATTTTTGATCCAACACTTTGCAACCTCACATTCTTCGTCAAACGTAGGACTTCGCAAGAGTCCCATATGTAAGATGCATTTATCGTTGCATTCACAATATCTTGTCTTCGACGTTTTGGTATAACTGGTAGTATTTGACGAAAATCTCCTCTGAATACTACGGTCTTACCCCCAAAAGGCTTTGTTGCATTATCTATAATAACACACTTCATAACGTCCTTAAAACTTTTATCCAAGGCTTGAAAGAAAAATTTATGCATCATGGATGCCTCGTCCCATATAATGAGTTTTGCTTTGACAATAAGTTCATCCAACTCGCTTCCTAGCTTGATATTGCACATTGACTTTTTATGGGGCTTCAAAGGTATCTTAAAGCGAGAGTGCGCAGTTCGTCCTCCGGGAAGAAGTAAAGATGCTATTCCACATGAGGCAACATTCAGAACCACATCTCTCCTACATCTGATTGCTGCAGACAATATTTTCCAGACAAAGGTTTTTCCAGTACCTCCATAACCATATAAAAAGAAAGTCTTAACCATGTTTCCTTGAACTGAATCCATTATTTGATCAAAAAATAATTCGTTGCTAACTCGTCAACTTCGGAAGTAGCGTTTCAAGTTCGTTTGATAATATCAATTTATCATGTTGCAACTCTTCATGCAACAATCTGTTGCTAAATGTTGCAACATCAGTAAAATCTGGCAATGGCATTGTCTCAAACTTCCTTAGGCTACTTCCACACCTACGTAGTATGTTTACAATTTCAATAAGAGCAAGGTTCTTGATCTGAGCCTTTGTCAGTTTCAAATCTACATAAATGACAAATGAAATCCAGTTGGTTAACTGTTACAATAATAAAGCATGTCACATATATACAACAAACATGATAGCAAAATTTAAACATTAATAAACATACCTTGATTGTGATAAAATTGTCGCTGCTTATACAGGATATCATCTGATAAATATTCCCAACATTTTTCCCAAACAATTTCTGGCCTCCCCATACAATTCTTTGTCAACAAAGTTGAGAACATAGCGCGTAGAGAGTGTGTAGAGGCCCAAAAGCTTGCCTCAATCAACCCATCGTACTCACTATCATATTCTAGAAGACCATAGGCATAACACGCATCTCTATATGAATCATACTGCATGTGATGTGCTACTTTCATGTCATTGTGACATTTAGCTCCACAAACAACATTTATCAGGAATTTAAGATAATAAGAGTCCCCTGCTCTTGGGGGCACATAGTATGGTCTTCGTAAAGCAATTCATTGACTCCTAGGAATCCATTTTTTCTGATCTTGCTTCCAAACAAAGTGTTGAGGAAATTCTGCATATGTCAAGTTATTTCCTTGGGGGTACTTAGTATTTGCTTTGAACCAAGCTTCAAACTTGCTTGTGTTGAATGATTGACCATCAATGACCGATTTAATGTCTTGGGTTTCTGAAAAGACAACAGTCTGTTCTCCAGGAAGGTGAAAACTTAAGCGTTCTACAAGTGGATCTCGGTATGCTATATCAAATCCAATATTCTCCACATAGACTCATAGGATGAAATGTATCTACAATCATAGTACATTTGTACTTCGTCAATCACTTTACCAGATTCTGCATCCTTCTTGCTCTTTAGGAACTGTGCCATTGCACGATCACATCCTTTGTTTATGTATTTAAATAAATACTTAATAGATTGCGATTGGTTACACCATTCCATATTCATGTGGCCTCCATATCTTAGCAATAAATAAAGATTGTGTGGCACTACAAATCGGTTATCAACAGGAACTCCATTTTTCATGATATTTCTACCATTATCCTTTCTCTTGTAAATAAGATAGCCATCATCGCTGAAAGTAGTGTTTTCTACAAAATTCTTTGGAAAATATTTCGTACAACCCTTGCAGACATGCATGGAGAATTTTTGTTAGTCTCTCCGCGAGGACCATGAATCATAAATGTTTCAACAACAATGTAATAAGCCGGGTAAATATTTACATCCGAAATTTCAGTTGATAGGATCTTGTCTATATCAACTCCCCTAGGGTATCTGTCTTCAACAGCTAGCTAGGAATAACAATATATGTGCAAGCGGTAAACCCCTCTTCTGAAATTTTACTGTGTACACAACTACATAGATATTTAAAAAAAAATTTAAAAAAAAATTAATGAATTTATTTTTTAAACATTTAGAATGAGTTAGATAATGATTGATATGAATAAATAATGTAACAAATGAATGATATTCATATTTTAGTAAAATTAAAGGTAAAAGTACCCGCTTTGACACGGCCGAAAACTATTTTTCCTCAAATCTTAAATTAGTCCATCTAGCTTCATCTTGAAGACTCTGCAAACTATATCTGGACGATCTTCAACATTCAACCCCTATCTATCGAGGTATCGAAAATTTCAGGTCATTTAGCATTGCAAGTTAGCATTGCAAGTTAATGTTATAAACACATCGGGATATTCAATCCACCCACATATTATCATAGCATCTTGAAAATTTTGAATCATATATCTAGGACCTCCAGTGTATGACATTGGCAAAACAATAGGTAATCCTTGGGTTGCTAGATTTTGATGTTAGCACAATGTAGTGGAAATAATATAAATCTATTACATAAAAGAAATTGAGTAAATAATTCTTCATACGATTATGCATTACCGTACAAACGTTGATTGTAGGAAAATTTGAATTCAGCAACCATCATGATTGATTTTTCTAGAATCAAGCTGCTGTGTGGCTGATTTATTCTTTTGGATGACTGATTTATTCTTATCGTCATTTTCAGGTATTCCTTTTGGAGCCTCCATTGTGGGATAATCACGAAATGAAGAAATGAGAGAAATAGGCAGCCATACACGTGAATCACAAAAAATAAGATAAATTGATGAAAAAATAAGATAAATTGACGTCTCTATTTATAGATGAAATTATGAAATTATGCAATCAGATAAGGATTAATCCAAAATTCAAAATAAACAACAATTAAACTTATCCAGTTTGACAATCTCTTACATATTTGTTTTTCCACATTTTTCGATCAAAAAATAATTTGAATAGTCTAATTACAACAGATTAAATCGGATAATTTTAATTCAAAATTAAAAAATTCGTCTATTAATAGTAATTATAATTTGGGCGGGATATTATTAAACTTACTAAATCCGGCTGACTTGACTTATTACATATATATAGATTTTATATTACATCATAAACTCAAATCTCTGAAACTCTTGACTTTAAAATGGGTGGAAATTTTAATTAGTCAAAGGATATCTAGATTTGAAGCAAGGGGTTCAAAATTCGATAAAAATATGTCTGTTTGAGTCTCATGGGAGTATTGTTTTTTATCATACCAAACTCTAGAAGAGGTGAAAAATCCGGAGATTCTGGTCTATTCGGGTCTTAAGGAACTATCCTATTTGTACCATACATTAAAAGGGTTAGTCATCTAGAGACTATTGTCTATTGAACTATCCTCTTTGTACTACACCTTGAAAGAGTGATACATTTGGAGACTCTTGTATGTTCGGCCGGATGAAACTATCCTCTCTTTACCATACCTTAAAATGGGTGGCACATTTGGATATGGAACAATCCTTTTTGTATCATACCTTGAAAGGGTGGGTGGTACATTTTGTAGACCCTTGTTTATTCGTAATGACATTATCATGTTTGCACCATACCTTGAAAGAGCTGGAATATCCCGTGATTATGTCGATTTGGACTAGATAGAATATTCCTTTTGGAAATAATTTTGGGCAGGATATTGTCGATTTGGACAAGATAGAATATTCCTTTTGGAAATAAAATTGTGTTGCACAAAACCATAACCATAACCGATGAGATCCACACATAACACCACAATAGTGATTGTTGAAGCAAAAGAAGTAGCCATTTTGTGATGGATACCAAGATATTGATAAACTCTACTCACAAATTAAACACGTTTATATAGAGCTTTTTCTGTATGTGGAAATTCGAAAATATTGCAAGAATTCCGCTTGAAATACATAGAAAGAATCATGATTATTCTCTTTCTATTTTTCATTTTTGCTCTTGCAATATTTTGTTGATAAATTATTTTTTATATACTTTAGGAGAATTTATTTTAATCCGATTTATTTCCTAATTTACTATTTTCTCTAAAGCCAATCGAAATTTAACATGATCACATTTATATAGAGTGACATGGTTGGAAAAAAATATTTGATTTAAATAAATAATCATATGAGAATTTTAAATAAATTTGATATTTCTTATTAGAAAAGTTAAATTTGTTTATATAATTATCTGGTTTAATTGATAATCTATGAATCCATTAAAAATATAAATTTGTGACTATGGGGTATTTTAAAATAATTTTAAAAGTAATTTACAATAGTTTATTAACAAAAAAATGGACATTATTTGATTTGAATTACTTTATTGATCTTCAATTTTTTAATTATCGAAATAATATGTTCTCTTCCAAGAAATAAATAACTAAAACCTATTCTTATATAATATTATGCTTACCTTAATTAATTTGGCTCAATAGTTTCAATTTTGATATCCACATATGTCAAACACAGAAAAAATTGAAGCTTATCATAGAAGTTATTTGAATGGGTCAAGTATGTTTCATCAAAATTAAATGGGTTAAATTATAGTTAACTATGTTACTGAAAAAATGTGTTTCAAGGCCAGAAAAATCACCAGAAAATTAATTCAAGTTATAAATAAAAGATAAAAATAATTGCTTTCCTTAACTACAGGCGTGAAAAATAGTGGACTAGCCAGCTACATATCAGTACGAAATAACTTAATTCAAGTTATAAATAAGTTAACTACTTCCCTTACGATCGTAAAAATGGTGGGCCAACCAACTTGAAATCTATACCAAAAAAATTAATTTAACTTATAAATAATCGATAAAAATAACTACTTCTCTTAATTATAGTTGTGAAATAGTGGACTGTCCAGCTAAAAATCCTTACTAAAAAATTAATTGAGGTTACAGAAAATAGATAAAAAGGAAAGAAATAATTAATTATTTCCAAAATTAAAAAGAGAAATAAGCAAAAAAAAAAAAAAAAAAAAAAAACAATTATTTATCGATGAACGGTTGTGTTTTATTATTAAGTAAGTTATGTTATATGTGAATGCAAGGATTCACTATAAGGAAAATGGTCTTTTAAAACAACAAAATGTTATCTCAAATAATGAGTATTTGCCACAACTGCATTAATAGAGATAACATGTCGTTACTAATCAGTTGTCTCGTTTACGTTCTGCCACTCCTACCTATCTATCATTGATCAACTCGGAAATCTACTAGACCCGACTTTCTCATTCAAATGAATTGATTCGCCAGTTTATGAGCAATAACCCTAATGCAACTAATATTATTTGAGACGATGAAAATCGTCTCAAATGCGAAGTACATATTTTTTAAACATTCAGTTTTCTCTAAAAGAAGTTAAAAATGACCTCAAATAATTTGTAAAATATTTTGGGACGACTTAGATACAACATTTATGATCTCAAATAATATACACAAAAGACCTTCTTTGTTGTAGTGATTTGAAACTATAGTTACATCGATTTAAAATCTATCAATTCCATTTCTAATTCTATTTGTTTTCAGTCCATTCCAAATTCGATTTCAAATCATTTCATTAGGCACTTGAATGCTTGATCTTGCTTATATATATGAATGATTTACGCTAAGGTTGTGTTTGAGTGAAGGCATTTGAGTTATGAATTTGTAAATCTATAGTAAAATCCTTCCAACTTCTTTGGATATAATCTTACGTCAACGAATTTCAAAATCCAAAGTTTATAAATTCCTAGAATTAAAACTCCATGTATTTCATTGGCTTATTTTTGTTTTATTCTAGAGGATTTCAAATTCCTAGTAAAAGTGTGTCATTTTGAAATTCACTATTTTCCACAGCTTCGCTCTCTCCCACACTCTTCGACTCTCTCTCCTCCTCCCCCTCTATCTCACACTCTTCGACTATCTCTCCTTCTCCCTCCCTCTCTCTGTTTGCCCCCTCTATTGTCTCTAATTTCTTTTTTTTTTTTTTGGTCCTTCAGACTGCAAAATTTAACTCTCTCTCGTCCTCCCCTTTCTCCTACCCCGTCTCTCATCTCTAATTTATATCTTTTTCGATCATTCCACGTTGCACGATTTGATGATCTCCCCCCTTCGTCCCCCCCTTTATCTCTCTCCCCCATTTTTCTTTTTTGGCCACTTCATGCTGAGATGGAACATTTAGTAGGGCTAAAATAGTCTAATTAGGTCTCGTTTGAGAATTTTGATGGGATTGTGAATATAAATTGATGTTACCTTGATAGCACAGTTCATTGATGTTTTATATTTGGTCTTGATAGTTTATCAATACGTTAGTTTGGAATATGTAATAAGCATTTTTTTTTCCAAATTTATCCTTCACAAATATATACATTTGACATACATGATAACAACTTTCAGGAAGCTTATTTCCTTCACACAAGAACATCAGTCTAAAGTTTACCAAAAAAAAAAAGGAAAAAAAGAATACAATAAAAAAAATGAAAAGAAAACAGAATAAGACCCTACCATTTCTCCACTTCATAATCACCTTGTATCTTTAACATATATAGTATGCCTGCAAATCGATCACATCCAAAATTTTGCAAACCCACTGGAGAAATGTTAACTAAACAATAATGTTGACAACCCCATTATCTATAGTGAAGTGCGGCCACTAATCACTTTTTTGTCCCGTAACTATTTGCTTTTACGATTTTGGTCCCTTAGTTTTTTACTTTTTTAATTTAATCCTGTAACACAAAATTGTCCAATTTAAGGTCAATGTTGGTCAAAAATTAAAAATCTCTCCGAAAAAGGTCATGTGCTAGTCACGTGACCACTAAAATTGGGGCAAACAGGTGACAGTAACTGATGTGGCATTTATTTCCTGACGTGGACTAATTTTTAAAAACAAATAAAAAATATAATTTTCAAATAAGCATAAAATATTTAGGAATTAATTAAAGCTCATCTTCCTTCCTCCTCATACTCTGTTTGAGATTTGAAGAAGAAGAACTCAAAAGCAGAAAATATTCAATTGTTCAAGATTTGTATAAGAAATAATTCAAAAATAGAAAATATTCCATGAACAAAAATAAATTATTCAAGAACTTTGAATATGAGACCAACAAAAGCGCGAAAAAAAAAAAGAAACAATAAAATTGAAGGTGTCTGAAAATATTTTAAAAACCAGACAAACTCAGAAATAATTCATTCTGTCAATACCAAATCAAGCATCAAACATTACAAAGTCAAATTCAGCAAGCTCAACCAAGGACAACTATGTCTAAATCTTGCAGTTTTCCATCTTCCTTTCTTCCTTCAATCTAAAAACCTAAGAAAGAAGAAAGATCAAACACAACCTCTTAGTAAATTATTGCTCAGTCACATCATTAAGTCCACAAAACAAATGTTCAAGCCCTCCAAAATGATGTCTCGCTGATTTGGCAAAGTCACTAATTTACAAGGTTTAGAAAATAGGAAGATAGTAGATTAAGCTACCCGAATGCGAGCAGAAGATAAGAAGCACCATTTGGAGGGGTTGAAGCCTCGGCAGAAGAGGAAAAAAATCATTCAAATGGAATTCTTCAATGGTGGACCCCGTCTTCGTGATGTTACTATGGCGGCCCTTTTCTCTTGGGATTTTTTTTTAAAGTCCACAAAACAAACATGATTTTTTCTTGGGATTTTTTGGTTTGTGAGTTTATGGTTTGAAAAGGGCCCTTTTCTCTGCAAATCGCGTTTGGGGAACATGAAGTGAGTAATAATATTTTTTAAATTAATTTTTAATTTGGGAAAATGATGTGGCATGGGATTTTAATTTCATTTTTTGTTATTATTTAATCTTATTTTGTTGACATGGCAAGGGATTTTAACCCATATCAGCGAGTAACACGCCGCGTGTCATGCCTGGTCGGTTTGCCCTAATTTTAATGATCTCGTGACTAGCACATGACCTTTTACGGCGAGATTTTCAGTTTCCGGCCAAAATTGACCTTAATTGAGCAATTTTGTGGTTACAGGACTAAATTGAAAAAGTAAGAAATGAAGGAACCGAAGTCATAAAAGCAAAAAGTTATGGGATAAAAAGTAAAGAAAAGCCCTCATTTACTATCTATGTATCTCCATTACACAACAATCTATCTTCCACATCAAAGATTTTTTTTTTTTCATTTTCTTTCTTTTATAGAATTTTTTGTTCAAGCAGCCTACAATATCATTTTCTTCCTCCAAACTATACCACTTAGAAAGAAATGATCAAGCTTTGAATGTTGTACCCACAAAATTATATGATCCAAAAGTGGTGAACCATATCCTCTCACACCTAGATATTTTTTTTTTTTTGTAAGAGTCGTTGCAAATGGTTCAACATTCTCAGACTTGATAGTCCAACCTACATAGACCTCACAAAAGAATTCATGAGCATGCTCCAGTTGCATCTTACGGATGATAGGTGTCTAGATGACTTCATGATTGAGTTTAGTTAGGGGATTCACACTAAGCTCCTAATTAGCGAAGTAAATGAAATATACTGTATTAAGCATGCTGAAAGTAGAACAGAGATTTTTGAGTTCGACTCTCATTCGTTTTGGAGAAGAATAATGAGTGAATACATATACGATCAATTGACAGCGGTTGCAATCCAATTTTGGAATCCCACTTTGCGATATTGAACTTGTCCTGAAAATCGTTTCCAATTGATAACATTAGAAAGACTTTCTCAAACCGCAACCATACGATTTGTATAATTGTAGTATAAAGAATTTCAAACCACAAGGAGAGTTTCAGTCTGAATTAACTAAGTCATTTGCAATTTATAAGTTTGATGATTCGAAATTGGATTTGATTTAAGACTAAGATAGCAATTAAATTAAAGATAAAGTCAAATGATGAAAAGTGTTCCCCGAAGTGTTGGTTTCACCCAAAACCACTAGGCTTGATATTTCAAAGATGGTTGCAAGACATAATAGTGGGGTAAGTGTGATTGGATTATCACATAGTTGATATCTCAAAATAAGCATAATCCTGTAATAGAGGTTGAGGTTCCCCTATTTCCCTAGAGAAGATAAGTAAACAGGATCCTATGTAGAATACCTACACGTATAAAAACTATTGCTTCGATCCCGGCCAGGGGAAGGGGGGTCTTTGTTACGTAAGGCTAGAAGAAATTGTGTCGGATTCTCCCACACTAAAAATCGGTGTTCCTTATATTCTGATAATTAAACTCCAACTCTAGGTTATCACAACCCGCATTAAATCCAATAATCAATCCACAAACATCAACCCCGAAGGTTGGGTTATTCCCTTGGTTTGGAAAACAACGTAAACTACTCACAAATCATCAAAGAGAAATTAAGAGTCCACTTTATCAAGCAAGAAATTAAATAAAGCAAAAATAGAAGAGACAAGGTTAAGAGATGCTCAATAATGAAAGAAGTCTTGAATATCTTCAATTATCTTCAATGTTGTCACACTCATTGGAGTATGTTACAAGATTTGACCCAAAGATAAAGTCTCCCTTTAAAGAAGAAGAAGGAACCCTAGAAAAAGATTGAAAATCCTAACTCTAAGTGAAAATATAGAGGAAAAGAAAGAGAAGTAGAAGATCCAAAGTTGTAACAATAAGGGAGGAGAGGATATTTATAATACCCCAACCCTACTAATGTGAAAAGACTAAAAATCTTCATAAAATCCTTATAATAAGAGTAAATGTGTAAAATAACTATAGACATTTAATTTCCTTTAGAATTGGGTCGAACCACTTAAATACGCTCGACTCGATCTTCTTAGTAATTCTAGGACTTTCTCATCCAAAATCAGCTTTTGGCTTCACCTACAATGGCACTTTGAATCACCTCGCTCTGATGCCGTATGAGGGAGATATGACCATAATACGAACGTACTACGGCCCTACCAAAACCAAACGAAACCGGCCGTGAATACTGGTACCGTAGTTTGGTACCGCATGGCGGTATTAGATACTAGAATTGGTACCGTATACCGGTACCTGGGGCTGGTATTATCCATATTACTCGGCGTTCGATCGCTGGGCATTCTTGCCTACCGTCGCTTTCGCCGTCTTCGTACATCGCTGTTTTGTGGTATTTCCATCCATAATGTGAAAGTACTAAAAATATTTATAAAAAAGCATCGTAATAAGGGTAAATGTGTAAAATAACTAATTACCACATTTGACTTCCTTTAGAATTGGGTCAAACCACTCAAATGCGCTCGACTCGGTCTTCTCGGTAATTCTAGGACTTCCTCATCCAAAATCATCTTTTGACTTCACCTACAAACTTGTATATCTTCATCTCAACTATGCGTGGCACTTAAAATTGCCTCGATCCGATATTATATGAATGATATATGACCAAAATACGAACCTATGACGGCTTGACCTGAATCGAATGAAAACGGCCACAAATACCAATACCAATACCGCATGCTGGTATCAGACCCTGTAATTGGTATACCCCATGCTGGTACCTGGGCCGGTATAGTATACCACATGGTGGTACCTGGGGCCGCGATTGTCCATTTACTTGGCGTTCAATCGCATTTTACTTGGCATTCGATCGCTGGACATTCTCGTCTCCCATCGCATGTGCCATCTCTATGCATCGTCGGTGTGAGGCCTTCTCATTCATTTTCTCGACTCAACTTCTTTACACTTTTTATCTTGTGAGTTGACGAAAGCCAATTCGGGTCTGGCCTGGATCGATTATGGCCCGTTTGGACCTCGATTTGTGGGAAAAAAACTTTAGGCATAGTGGTGGGGGTCAAATTTTGCTAAACCGAGATCTTTACAATTCTTGAGACTCGTCACATTTACGCTAGCACCGAGATCACCCAAAGCATTCTTGAAAAGAATGTGTCCAACGTGGCAAGAGATGAAGAAGCATTCGGGGTCTTCAAGTTTTTGAGTTAACCCCTCTTTTTCATGATTTCATCTTACTTAGATTTCGAGTGGGTTTTAAAAACTTGTAGATCTTCACATTCCGAAGAAAATCTTTTCAAGTTCTTAGTAAAGGGCTGAGCATTTTGAAAATTATCTCCATGAAAAGAGTGTCTTGCCTTTAGATAACAAGTCAGAAAAAAAAAAAAAATCACAATTCCATGTCACCTTGCTTTCATTCAATTCTTCTTTTTCACTCATTTGGCTCAACATCATTACATTTTCCCGAAGGGTTTGTGTGAGGAGTTGGGATGGGGGTGGTAAAGTTCTTTCACTATTTTACTCAAGAATTTCACCTCCCTGTTCTTCCTTTTCCTCAAGAACTTCCTTTCCTTTTTCAATTTTCCTTCTATTCTTCTACAAGTCCAAGCCTATCATTCTCATTACTAGCCAAAGTCTCTTTAATTTCACCCTCCTTCCCCACAAACTTAAGGTCTTCCTTAGGTTTGTACTCGGGTTGTCATGTAAGACTACCCGTTTGCTAGATGAGCCCCTGGCTTGGTTAAGGATGTATTGTTCTATCTTCTTATTATGGCTTATGAGAGTTTCCAACTTAGCATTCATGTTGTCCCTATCCTTCTTGGCTTAGGATTTTATCTTCTCAATGGAAATATCGCTTCACTCCTCCTAGAGGGGTTGGGGTTACTAATTCTAGGTGGGAAGTCCTGGAGGATTTTGAGTGCACAAATAGGATTCGTTTTGGTAATATTGCTTTTGAGGAGGGTTTTGGGCTTTTGGGAATTGGCATAAGAAAATGTCGGATTGTGTCCCCACCTGGGGTTGTAGGTGTTAGAATATGGGTCCCACTCCCCTCCCCCTTCTTGCCCTGTCAAGTAAACTTACGTTTTCAACTTGGGTCACTACGTTTTGCACTCGCTTGCCGAATGTCCTTCCCTCCACAAATATCACAAAAGATAGAATTGAGGGACGGGGATGGGGTGGAAGTTGTACTTACCTATTTCATAGTATCAAACTTCTTGGTTGACACCTCATGTTTTGATGCTATTAAATCGAGAGTACCAACTTGGTGCACACCTTGTACTATCCTTTAAGCATTGGAGGATGAACTTAGGGTACCACGTGGCTTGTTTCACTGATTGTGGTTTGTGGCAATTGTCTCTATAAGCTCAAAAGATTCTTCAATCCCTTTGTTCATAAGATATACTCGGCACCAACGACACTTCTATCATGGTAGGTAAGCTTGTTGGAGAAGGTGTCTAGTATCATCCAACGTTCCAAGCCATAGTGGGGGCAACTCCTCAGACTCCCTTTACATCTTTTCCAAGCTCCGAAAAGCGACTCGTCGGGCTCTTGAGCAAAGGTGGTGACCTGTGCTGGAATTGAGCAGTTTTACTTATTAGAAAGAACTTTTGCAAGAACTTCGCCCATGGGTCGTCCCACGAAGTGATTGAGTTGGCCAGAAGTGAGTTTAACCAAACAGTGGCTCGGTCCCGAAGTGAGAATGGGAAGAGCCTTAGTCTAATAGCTTCTGGTGGTACCTCATTCATTTTGAGTGTGTCACATATTTCAAGGAATGTGGGCACATGTGTGTGGGGGTCTTCGCTAATTTGGGCGACAAATTGTTTCTTGGATAATTTGTAAAAGCTACAGTTTGAGTTCGGACGAGTTGTCTTGCACTCTCGTTGAGACTATACTCGAGTGTGTGCCATGATAGTTGGGGGAATGTAATCTCTCAACGCTCGCCTTGGAATGATTTCCTTTAACTTATCTTGAGGTTTGTGATTCGGTTCTCGATTTTCCATGTTCACTTCTTCCTCTTGCCATCTTTCATTAGCATGTAGTCTTCGAACTCCTCTTCGGAAAGTATAATCTATCTTTGGATCGGGATCACCAAGAAATCGATCAACAAACAACCAAATAAAATAAAATGCAAGAAAAACTTACACGGCTAAATACACGATAAGTACCCGGCTAAATACACGGGAAAGTAATCCTCCTCGGCAAAGACGCAATGAGATTTTCCTAAAAATCGTTTTCTAATTGATAAGCTTAGAAAGACTTTCTAAAACCAAAAGTGTACGGCTTGGATAGTGGTAGTATAAAGAATGTCGAACCACAAGGAGGATTTCTGTGTCAATTAACTAAGTCATTTGCAAGTTATAATTTTAGCAATTTAAATAGGATTTGATTTAGGACTTAGATAGCAATGAAATTAGAAATAACGTCAAATGATTAAAGTGTTCCCAAAACTGTCGGTTTCACCCAAACTTGTTTAAAAGTTTATACAGAAGAATCCCTTCTTCCCCCAGATATCATTAATAGAACAAATGTTCCAAACCCTTATAATGGTACAAGTTTGGACCCGTTGACTCGAATTACCAAGACTAAGACTCCCTTCTATATATAACCCAAACTCTACCTCACCCTTCTACTAACTTATCCAACCACCAAAATCCCTTTGTTAGTTTTTGCACTCAGAACCCTCTTAGTGCTCATTACGTCTCTCGAGTAATCATTATGTTTGTACCTCTTGACAGAACAACTATTACAACAATGTAAAGTTGATAAATTAAAAGAAAACACTAAGGGTCCATTTAGATGGAGGGATTTGAGGGATGTATTTGGAAATCCATGATCAAACCCATCCAACTTGTTTGGCCATTAAAAAAAAAAAAAAAAAATCAAGGGATTTTAAATCCCTCATAAATTTCTAGTTAATTTTGGATGAATTTCAAATCCATTCAACAACCTAGTCATTTATAAATTCATCTCATGTATGTATAGCCACATATCACACACATTTCACACACTACACACAACACAACACATTACACATACCACACACA
Source organism: Ajuga chamaepitys (assembly GCA_958295605.1). NCBI lineage: Eukaryota > Viridiplantae > Streptophyta > Magnoliopsida > Lamiales > Lamiaceae > Ajuga > Ajuga chamaepitys. The sequence continues at coordinate 20,178,895 of OY282498.1, read as the reverse complement.
CACACACACACTTCACACACATACTACACACTCTTCACACACATTTTACACACTACACACTTCACACACACACGCGCACACACACATACACACACTACACACACATTACACACATACTACACACAGTACATGCACTTTCATTATCTATCCTTTCAAATGTTAAGAAAGAACTGAAAAGAGGAAAAGTTTAAACAATTCAAATCCACTCATTTGAATTTAAACATCCAAATAAGGTATTTAAAATGGATTTCAAATGAGTGAATTTCTAAATAAAAAAAAAAAAGAAATCAAATCATTTATTTTCTAAATCCTTTCATCCAAACACAACCTAAGTGTTTGACGCTAGTTGTTCATAGAAAACAAAAATAAGGAAGTGTGTCAAGCATAATGAAACACTTATGTTCTTATAGACTCTCAAGTCTCAATACCTGTGGGCGAAGCATATTCGAATTTCAACTGAATCTGAATAAAATCATCCTTCCTTCTTTGCCTTCAGGTCTCAGAAATTGTTTAATGGTATTAAAACTATCTCCATAAGTATCTTGCACTGGATGGTTGTGAATCTTGATTTCTTTATGAGCACAAACTACAGCAATTTGGCTAATAGACTATATCCAATAGACATTGGATTTTTACGAAAATGTAGTCCTTTTGAGCTATAAGTACGGGTTTTGCTTAATTTGTAGTCTATTAGAGCAAAATTTCGCTAATAGACTACAAATGTATCTCTATTTTTCTACTAAGTGTAGTCTATTAGCGCATTTTTTGTGCTAATAGACTACGTTTTTATCAACGGTTTTTTAAAAGGGTAGTCTATTAGCGTTTCTTTCGCAAATAGACTACACTTTTTGTCAACGATTTTAATACCCGTAGTCTATTTGCGAAATTTTATTTTTGCAAATAGACCTTGTTTTTCGAAAATCGTAGGGGATGTTTAGTTATGTTTCCATCTCCAATTTTCAATTTTTAGTGTTTTTAGCGTTGTTTACGAGATTGTCTTTGATAAATGTGATTTATGTTTAAATATGTGTGACTAATTATTGAATAATATGGTTGAATAATGATATTTTATTAGAATAGTAGTAAATTGTGGGTCCCACTAAATAATGATGATTGAAATTTATTATGTTATATTAGATGAATGGGTAGTGATGAAACACAAAATAAATATTTAATTTAAATGTAATGATTGATTTGAAAAAAAAAATATAGATAACAATGATAAAACAAATACTCCCTTCGTCCCGCTTAACTTGCCTAGTTGACCAGGCATGAAGATTTAGAAATAAAAGAGTTTGTGGGATCTTTGACTTTTTCAAAAGTGGAGATTGAATGGAAATTTTAAGAGTGAAGATTGTGTGAAAAATTTGTCATTTATGAACTGACAAATTAAGTTGAGACAGACCAAATGACAAATATAATTAGATTGAAACGAAAAAAGTATAATTTATGTATTTAACACAGTTAGAAGTGAAAAACATGTTTCTAGAAATATAAACAAACAAGCCCGTAGTTTTTTCCGCAGTTTCTAATTTTTCATTTTTTCTTTTTTACTGAATGAGCTCTTTATTTTTCACTCTTCTAAAGATGAGAAAACCCTAACAATTCCCCCAATAGTACGCTACTCCACCTTCAGTTCTCTGGCGATCCTTGGGCTCCATTGGTAGATCTCCCAAGAGGATGGCCCATTTGGTTAGTGTCCAAGTAAAACTTTTATCATACATTTGGAAGGTGTATGGTGATCTAATAACTAATTTTGATTTGATCTCCATACACTTTTCAAATGATAGATCTTTTATTTGAGCACTATCCACTCGGATAGTGAAGAAAAAGCCGATAACAATGCTGCATGTAACCCCAAGACGCCCGCCATGGTACCGCCGCCAAAGCACACTGCATCTTGAAAAGGTATTCTTCGATATCAATTTTGTAAGATTTAATTTCTTACATTTCTGATTGATTTCATTCCTATTCTCAAAACCCCATTCAAACGGCTGCACTGTGGAAATTGAGAGCTCGTAGCGAGCCTTCTCTCTCCTATGTCACAATCAGGTTAGCTACGCGCACAAAATCCTGCCCGAAGAATCTAGGTTTGCAAAATCGGATTCAATTTATAGGTCATCATTACCTCTGCATTTTTCACTCTGTGTATGTTTTCTCATCTCCCTAAAAATCGGTGAAAATTGGGCAACAGATAGAAATAAGTTCCTAGGTTCAGCGACATTATTACTAGATTTGGACCAGGTCGGGCCATGTTTAGAACAAATCTAATCGGATTGGGGTTAGCCGTGGGCTCGAGCGCGTTTATTGGATCGAGCTTCATCATCAAGAAGAAGGGTTTGCAAAAAGCCGAAGCCTCTGATTCTCGTGTCAGTGAGTTTCTCAATTTTGTTTGTAGATCTCGATATTTTTGCAGAGACTTGATTTATGTTACTAAAAATGAGAAGAGTGGGATTCTAATAGTTTATGTTACCGTAAGATAGATAAGGCATTATTTGAACAAATTTAAACTTCAAGAATATATGTTAAGAGATTGTAAACGAATCAAACTGAGTAGACCACATTACGTAATGTTCAAACTTGTGTTTGAATTGTGTCTGGAACTCTTAGGATTTAGGGCCAGGTGATGGATAGTTGGCCTGAGCTATATGCCAGTAGATTGTTCAATTTATGTTAAGGAAATAAAACATGACCCAACATTTTTTGCTCTCGCTGTACATATAGATGAAGTGGGTAAGCAATCTGTGATTAGGTCTATCTTCACGGTGTGCAAAACAAACATAAATGTTGCAGTTTGGTATCAATTTAATAAAGTGGAATGATAGGTTTCATATGCATGTAAGATCACATAGGTTTGCTAAATGTGAGCACAGTGATAGTTAATGAATTTTCTCATAAATCAACTCTTTATTATTAAAAATATGATATAAAAACTGGAGGAATACATAGTAAATTCTAAGTATGGACTCACATAAGGCTGATCTTGTCGTGTATCCCTTATTTCTGTTGCTGTTTTTCATTAACTCTTGGGTTACTTTATTATTTCTGAGCTTGGTTGATTTGGCTCCATGAGTTTTTAGTTAATGAACTTTGTGTATACCTAGTTCTTTTTTTGTACTTGTCCCAGTACCAGATCGTCTCGCTCTTTATGTCTTGGGATCACTTTGTAGATGCATTACTTGCTGGCCATATGCCAAGCATGATGTTTATTATTGCTCTTTCCTACCGATTTTTCTTTTCCCATGAGTTGCTTTTTTGGCTCGTGAGATGCCACCAACACGGAGAACAAAAGTGTCGGGTGTCAACCATTAGATTTATATAGTCATACTAGAATTTCATTTTGTGGCATCATAAAGAATTCAAGGGGCGTATAAGTCTAATTGGTAGAATTTGAGTGGGTGTGGCACTCTAACCCTTTTTCTTCTCTTGTTTGTTCAAGCTTTAATAAGCTGCATATCGCCTTCAATTAGTTTGTCACCGTTGTTTATTCATATATGTATTTTTAGATGTAGTTCTTCCTGATTTTGCTGAAGTGTATAGCTTCATAGGCAGCGTCTATGACCCAACTGTGACTAGTCATTTGCAGAAACAGAAGAAGATGGACTGAATTGATATTGAAACAATATGTTTTCACTTAGCTTTATCTTTTATTGAGTATTAGGTTGCATTTGGATGGAAGGATTTGAGGATGGATTTACTAATCTTAGTCTCAAATTCATTGTTTTTGTTTGGATTACCATAGATTTTTAAATCCATGATTTCATTTTGAGCTATTTCTTAAAGGATTTGAGTGATTTCAAATCCCTTCTAAGTTAAGTGGATTTGAAATCCATCCATTTCAAATCCCTCAATTAAAAGACAACCTTAGTGTTTTCAGTTTGTTTTGGCTACTGCAAATTAATTGAATTGAACTTGGAACTAGATAGTTTGTATCGTGCCAAAGAAGCTCGATTGTCAGTTTGTTATTATTATGGAGCAAGCTTTAATTTTAGTCTTCCACTTGGGAAAACGGAGATAATCATCTTGATCTTTTTTTGTTACTAAGAATGAGGTTGGTGAGAATTTATCCCTGGCTAGTGGCCAAAATCACAAGCTGCTCAATCAATTAAGTTACAATTAGTTTCCAGAACATCAGGATCTTCTATATGTTGCATAAAATATTTTAACATGAAATATTTGTTTGAGAACTTTCTGTTACAACCCCATAATTACATATAAAAGAGCAAATAAGATATGTAGGTGTTTTTTCAGGTTGAGAAGTGGATGGAAAAATTAGAGGAAGCTGAAATAAAGCGTAGGATGTTGATTAAATCGATTGTAATGGCGGTTTCATTATCGTATGCCTCAATCTTTAACCTTATTCTTAACGTATCAACATTACTCCATGTGTTTCTTTGTTGCTATTTGGTTTAATTTAATGTGAAATTAGCGTGTCGTAATTATCTGTTCATTGGACTTAATTTTATTTATTTTTCTAGCTTTTCATCTGTATCCAACACGATTTAAGATATTCTCTAAAAAGTGGTATTAGTTAGAATTATACTAGTAAAAAACCTTAGTAATCTTTTGGTTGATCTGTGATTTGTAGCATGAATTAGTTGGAGAATTGAATCCGTAAAATTATATAGTTACATTATCTTTAATTATTTGTCGTTTGAAGAATATGATTAATTACAATCACTGATCAATATGGATGTTTTCTTGATGTATTCAACATTGTTGATTTGATTAATTGCATGATACCAAAAGGGCTTGATATCAATTTTGGAGATGATAGGAAAATGACTCTAGCCAAAGCATGCCAGTTAATTACAGTTGTATTTTTGTTCCCTCAATTGTAATAGCTAGTTGATATGGTAATGATTTTATTGATTTTTGGTGTTGGACGAGATTATACACGATGTTGATCCATTCGATTTCTAGAGTACAAAGTACATATGTTAGATAAACAATAGACAAGTTATCATTTTTGTTTCTAGTATTCAATGTAATTCTGTGGGTGAAATTGTATTATTGTATTGTATTTTAAAATGGTGACGAAGTTCATTAATTAAGAAGTATTGCTTGATTACAAACTACTTGTCTTTCTATAATTTTAATTTTTTGTATTGTTTACAACAGAAAAAAAGACAGTAAAATCGTTGTCTTTCCAATCAAAGGAAAGACAACGGTTCCTTTTTGTTATTTTCTCAAAAAAAGACCTCGGTTTAAAATCAAAAGACTGTACAACAATAGACCCTGGTTTTGTTTATGAAAATTGAGTAAAAGACACCTGTCGAGAATCGTGGTAAAACTAAGTTTGTACATTAGTAGACCTTGGTTTTTTCAGAAAAGATCTCAATTTTTTATGTAAACGGTATAACAGATGGTTTAAGAAAGTTAATGATTAAAAATTGATGTTTATTACAACAAAGACCTGGGGTTCTAACTGTGGTCGAAATCATGGTCCATCCCGACATAAATATCGGTTTTTAATCGAGGTCTATTGCTGGGAACATGCCACACCATCTCTAATCGCGGTTTTTTTCTTCATAGACCTCGGTTAAAAACCGAGGCCGATTAGCGAAAATGTTATAGTGATGTACTATTTGAATGTTCAAGAATCTCGTTATGGAAAGTAAATCTTTGCAAGATCTTTCGCAAATATCTTCAAGGATTCTGATCTAGTTAGAAATCTTCTTCACTTGATTAAGATCCGATTATTTAAGACATAGATCGACGACTTCCCTTTAACAGGCTGGTCACTGATTTCCAAGAATTAACACCTTGATTTCTTTTCTTGTTCAAGCTTATGTTTGACTTTGACTGTCCTTATTTAGAACCTGCAAAACAAATAAACAAGTCCAAACATATCTTGAAGATATATCGTTAGTTAATGTTAGTCCAAAAATAAAACATCCAATTAAGTATAATTAATTCTAACATAACTAAATATTTATATTTGACAATAAAAACACAAATTTGTTTGAAGACAATTTTTGATAAATGACAAATTAATTATTTACAAAAATATGAAAATATATTTTGTAGCAATCTCTTCATTCGGCATTTCAATCGAAAATGTCTGAACATGTACCTGTAAAACAAATTGTGAAAAAATTTGTTGTTTCCGATATCAGGTACAAACATTTCAGAACAATACCAAAAAGCCCAATCGAGTGGAATAGGCTCTATCAAATGCGGTATAGGAGCATATTTCGTTGGGCTAGGGTTTTTAGCCTTGGAAGCTGTCGATTTCACTAGGCTCTATTCGGACATTGTTAACTGGTTCGAAAACATAGTTTTAAGTGGGGGAATAAGGGCTCAGTGGCATTAGATTCGCTCGCACAGGAGGTGGCTTTCTTTTTCAGATTGTCGATAGAAGATTTGCATTTATGGGCAGTGTTTTTTGTCTTCACCATTTTGAAAGAACTAGGATTTTTGCGTCTCGAAATTCAAATAGCAAGAGAGAACAAGACTAGAGAGAAAAACAATTAGTGAGTAATAAAATTGAAATCCAAGAGTGGTGTTTCTATTTAATGAAGGACACATAATATAATGATGGGAATGATTCGAAATTCTATGCATGTTGCGGTTCTCAAAGAGGGATCGTGTATGAGTGGTGGTAGATGACGGTTGAGTTTGATGGCAGTTTGAACACGACCTCCTACCATATTTGCACATTTTTTTTTTCTCTCTCTTGATTTAATACACATATATAGTTACCTCACCTCAAATGATAACTAAGATAAAAAAAAAAAAAAAAAATCAATCGTCAATTATGGATAAGTCAAAACATAGTTTACCAAATTTAAAGGCTATGTGATATTATCCGAAATTGAATTATGTACCCCATTCTAATTTTACAAAATATGTGGGAGAAAATCATGCAATATGCCTAATGCAATAATGATTAAAAATCCTATACTATAATGCAAGACACAAAATTTTGATTTTCGCGCCCGCAACTGTAAACAAGTACTAAACCTTGTTAAATAACTAATCAAATTCAAACATCAAGCCCTAGGCCTTTCAAAAATCACATAATGAATGAGCAGAGTTAATTAAATTTAAATTTTCTCCTGGTTTGCCTCACCTATAACACTTTCTATTATCAGCATGTCCTTTTTGTACATTAATATTCAAGATATAGATGTTTGGACAATTTTTTGCTTCACGTTTACTTCGTGTCAAGTGGACAATATCCACTTATGCAGTAGTTCACAAACTGCATAAGTCAAGTACCACACTTGAAAAAACCGGTGTGACGAGCTCATTCCTCACCTTATAACTTCAGTGAACTTGAAGGATGAACAAATTCATTGTTTGTACATGCGCCCGTAGCTTTCACAAATCAACCGTTTTCTGTTCATGCAACCCTTCTCAAGTTCTATTTAATTCTTGCGAATCTTTTGACTTGGTGGCTTTACACTAAATTATTTCAGGATCGTAGCTCTTTCCGTTAGTGAGCAAAAGTGGAAAAATGGATCGGCAAGAGGGATAACGAACTAAAAGTTGTGAAGACAAAGCTCAATTTGAACTTTTTCCTTTTATGGGGCATATATCATATATTCTATGGTGTATTCATGATAATGTAAAGTGAAATCATGCCTAAACAAAACAAATAGAAACCTAAATGTTTATATGATCATACATGTTACTTTTTTAATTTTTTAAATTTCTTTTCAATGAATTGAAGATTTAGCACACTAAAGAATGCATATCTTTAAGGATATAAATCTTTGGGCATCAAGTGCTTTGGCAAAATATCAGCTAATTGGTTTTGTGTAGGAACATAAACCCAAATTACGAGACCATCTTCGACTAAGTCCCGAATGAAGTGGTAACATATATCAATGCACTACAAAAAATTCATATTAGAGATGGAAATTAGTAACGGATGATATTGGTCACAAAATAAAAACAGAATAGAAATAAAATAGTGACGGAAAGTGACAAAAAATCATTAGCATCTGATTAATGATGAATTAGCAACCGAAAATTTGAGACGGACATAATCCGTCTCTATTCGGTAGGTAATTCGGTCTCTAATTTCATAATAGAGAGGGAAATTCCGTAACTAAATTTAGAGACGGAATAAAATCGGTCTCTAAATTTTAGAGACCAACATTATAGAGACCAACCAATTGGTCTCTAATCCGTCACTACTTTAATTTAGAAACCGATATCATGTAATTAGAGATGGACTTTTCCATCTCTAATTTGATTTTTTTCTAGTAGTGATGTACTTAGTGAGTGAGTGTTGTACTAAATTTTTAGATATGTTTATGGCACTTCCATAATTACAAAACAAATTCATTTTTTGAACATTAAAACCATAATCAAGCATCATCTGTTTCATCGAAACCAATTGTGAACAACTTCTCGCGACAATATATTCACCTTCTGTTGTAGATAAAGAAACACTATTTTTTTAACTCGGCCATGAATCCAAATTGTTACCAACGAAGAACCAACCACCAGATATGTTTTTTATATCATTAACATCTCCACTTAGCCAGCATTGTAATAACCTGCAAAACTTGAATTTGTGTCATTATAATACAAGATCCCATAATCACATGTTCAACCAACATACTTGATAATGCTATTTGCGACATTCAAGTATGGTCTTTGAGATTGGTGGTAGATGAGTCACCACCAAATTAATTTGTATATATAAATATATACTTAACCTTATCCTACAACTCTAACTAGTAGAGTGGCAAGTAAGGGTCGATCCCACGAGGAACGGTAATCTAGTATCATTTTGATAGATCAAGCGATTGTAAAATTTAAATAAAAGTAGGAACAAATAATGAAAGCAATAAAGGTGGGGGAGGGGGGGGGGTTTGATTGTCCAACTATAAACTACTAGTGATTACCAAGAACAACTATTAAACTATGATCAAATAAACTTAAGATTCAATTAACATAAAATGACAAGATAAGTAGACTGATTTTTGGGTTTTACAGTATGATTAAAGTATTCAAACCTTGATCAAGTATCCCCTTGTTTCGAATAATCTATGTAATTGATGTTAGTACCCAATTGGTTAGCTTAGAAGTCCTACTCCAAGATTAATAACAAGCTCTATCAATCCTGTTGTCTCTTAAATATGATTAATTAAAACAAGCTCTTCAATTAATCCTATTCAACTTATCAATTTCTAAAACAAGCTCTTTAAGAATCAATAGTCAAGTGCATTAAGAATCAAGACAATTAAGTAGATTCGACATAAAACTCGTAAGCTCGGTTTTAGTGGTTGAATCTATGTTATCCTCAATAAAATAAATCTATTGTTTCCTGCACGGGAATCGGATTCATAACAATTACGGATTAAAAGCCCAATTCTAGCAACACACAAACAAATATCCAAATGGATGATCAAACCACGATTCAATTCATAAGTGTGAATCAACAATCCCAAATAACATAGAACATTCCAAAAATATAATCCAATCGGTTAACAACCATAAAAATTACATAAACATTCTCAATCCAAGGTTCAACTAATGATCAAGGGCTGAAATAAGGATGCTTCTCACCCATAGAAGCTAAAACAAACAGAAAATAAGTAGAAAAACAAGAAAACATGATACTAAGATAGATGAAACCCAAGATCTCAATTGGAGAAGATGATCCTTCAATCTCTTGCCCAATATCCCTCCTTGGTGGCTTTGGTGGCTAGAAAATGGCTGGAATTGTGTTATTGGATAGGTTAAATTCGAAATGGAACTTATATATATAGGAGAAGAGTTGTCATTTGAGTTTTAGGAAAAATTGCATTCACAATTTTAAAATAGGGTAAAGGATCTCGGCCGAGAGGTGAAAAGAGGATTTTTTGCTGGGTGAATCGAAGGCTGATCTCGGCCGAGATTCAAATGTGTCTCGGCCGACACGTGAAAAGAGGATTTTCAGGGCTTGTTAGGGTTTGGCTCTTCTCGGACGAGATTGGGTTTGACTCTTCTTGGCCGAGATTGGGTTTTATCTCGGCCGAGATCTTGATCTCTTGAAATTCTGGATTTTCCCGGGAGAGTCATCTCGGCCGAGATTCATTGCCCGTCTCGGCCGAGATCTTCAGCTCTTCAAAACTTCAAGTTTTCCTTGGAAGGTCATCTCGACTGAGATTTGTAACCTGTCTAGGCCGAGATCTTCCTTTAACCTTGTCCTTTGTTGTCTTGATCGATTCACCGACTCCACGATCTTTTGATGCTCTTTTTCGATCCATTGCACATGTTTTAACATAAAAATGAACCAAATACATTATTTTGCCCAATGAGAATTCAATGCACGAAGTACACGTGAAATTGCACAAAAACATTACTAAATTGACACTTAAAGCATCCTAAAGTGTGTGCACGAACACGTGTACCAATTGGCCTGATATCTTGAGCACATACCTACATTAAACATAAATCAGACCGACTAGCAGTTAATACAAAAGAATTCCAATCATACTTCGATACAAAGTAGGATCAACATATGTACCACATCATCTCTTGAAATTTAACAGATGTACTAATAGGAGTGTTCGGATGTTTTGTGGTTTCAAGACTAGACTTTCTAACTAGGACGCTTGTATACTTACTTTAATGAATGAATATATCATTCTTCATCTACTTCACTTGAAGTCTCAACTACCACGCTCATTTCAAATTCCTTTGAACGAACTCAGCGATCTTCGCTTTAGAAGTAGCCAAAACAATACCACCCACATATCTATGTTATGAGAATGTCTTCATTCAAACATTGAATAAACAATGTTTTATCTACACCCCCTCTCTTATTGCCCTTATCAAGTAAGAACTTAGTAAGATGTTCGTACCATGCACTAGAAGCCTGTTTAAGACCGTTGAGGGCTTTTCGAGCTTATACACATGATCTGAAAAATATGGATAAAAAAATCCTTTGGGTTATTCAACAAAAGCTACCTCTTTAAAAAACCATTAAGAAAAACATTTTTTCATCCATTTGATAAAGTATGAATATGATGCATGCAATGGATAACAACATCCTAACCAACTTTAGTTGTGCAATGGGTGAAAATGTTTCATCTAAGTCAATGTCTTTGACTTGAGCATACCTTTATGCAACTAACCAAGCTTTATTTCGTGCACTATTGCCAATGTCATCGGTTTTATTCTTGAACAACCATTTAGTACCTATCTTGTTCGAATATTCAGGCCGATGGACTAGTTCATAAACATCATTCCTAGTGAACTGCTCTAGCTCCTCTTGCATAGAAAGAATCCAACTCATCTACTAAAGCTCCCTTAACATTTTTTGGTTAAATCATGGACGTTTAACATGCAAAGTATGAAGCATTCAACATTTTCTTGTAATCCTTTGTAAGAATGCCAAGAGTTTTTACACCTGCCCTTACCTCACCAGTTACTTAATCCTTGGGATGATCTTTCTGGATTTTTGCTGGAGGATCTCTTCTTGGTTCAACTGGAGCAAATGAGATAGATGTTTGAACATATTCTTGAACATCTCCTTGCTCAGTAGATTTTCCTTCTTGCAAAATCTCATTTGTTTTACTTGTTCCAGAATGTGAAACTTCATCCTTTCTAGAGTTATTCTTGCTTCTAGTTTCTTGAAATTGGAATGAAGTTTCTTGAGTTCGAACATCTGCACGACTAGAAACATCATAAAAAAACATTAATAGATTCCATGACAGTTTGAGTTCCCAACTTATAAACTTGATATACTCTACTCTTGTTGGAATATCCAAGAAAACAACCCAAGTCAGTTTTGGATTCAAACTTACCAAGTTGTTCACAATCGTTGTAGATGTAGCAACGGCAACCAAAAACATGAAAGTGACTAGGATTCAGAGACTTACCTTTCCATATCTTAAACCAATACCTTTTCCTCATATATACATGATTAATAATGTAACAAGTTGTCTTCAACCCACCATTTTTGTGATATTCCTTTGGAATTGAGCATAATTATGGCCATTTGATGTATTGTTCGATTCTTTCTTTCAGCAACACCATTTTGCTATTATGTTTTAGGAGCTGAAAACTCATGATCAATACCTCATAAGGTACAAAAATCAATAAAAGAAGAATTTTTAAACTCTCTACCATAATCACTTCGAATTCGAATAGTGCAAGACTTTTTCTCATTTTTAAGTTTTAAGCATAGGGATCTGAACATTTTGAACGTGTCAGTTTTTTCTCTTAAAAATTCAGCACATGTGAACCTAGAAAAATCAGCAACACACACTAAAATATACCTCTTACCACTGTTACGTTCTACATGAACTAACCCATGTGATCCATACACAACAATAATTCTAGCAATACACAACACTCAATACCCCATAGATTTTTGTTAAAGTGTTGTTGTTTTGGTTTTTAGCAATTGTTTTCAGTAAATCTGTTGTCTGTTTACAAAATATTTTGCTATTAAAAACAATTACGCAGCAGATATTAAGTTTTGTTATTTATTAACGTATTTTCTTGCTAATAGACAACAACAATTTCAATAGGTTTCAATAACCGTTGTTTATTAGACTAAAACATTGGAAGTATATATGTTTTTAATTAGAATAATTAAAAAAATATTTTTCTTCTGTATTTGAAAAAAGAATTTCCCCTCACCTTATATACATAAATTGACCAAGCTCTCTCGAACCTTTATCACCGACAAATATCCCTTAATAATTCAGTCCCTTCCCTTTCTTACTTGATCACTCATCTCTCCTATTTCGGATGCCTCAATTTGACTTCTTTGTTGTTAGATTTAAACCGAAATTTTAATTTTCTACTATATTCTACTACCTCATATGAATGCCTTTTCTAGTTCATTTATCTGTTTATGGTTGCTACAAGAGGTAATGTGAAACAAATGTAGCCAGTCATTGGTAGTTGGTGTTTTTACAACACATTATGAATATTTATTATCTGATTGATCATGGAGTTTTGTGTACATGACCATATAGACTCTACTCTAGAAATCCAAATGCATGAAAATCACCAATGCTGAGGGTATTACTATTTGGTGGTCTTGTAATTGATATTTGGTGGTAAATTTTAACTAATATAATCATAGAAAGATGGTCCTTGCCTTATTGATGCTTTTGCAGCTGTATTTTATTCATCTATATGCAAATAAGAATGGCATAGATGGTTTTGTATATTATCACCTACATGAGAAACTAATATTATTCCTTGTTTATACTACTCTTATGCAGAAATCCCATTTCGAATAAAGTATGTGCAACAAAGACTATTGCATCAATAAACTTATTGCATATATTCTACTCTCATTACATTCAACAGAACACTCTTAACTTGCTATTTCATCTTCTGTTTTTGCGATTTAGACTAGTTTATCAAGTCTGACCAGCTTTAGAATGTCCCTAATCTTGGCAAAACAATGCCATTTTTATCCCCATCATGGATTTGTGTCGAGTCTTATTTATATTTATTGTCATTTACATCGGTACATTATTCTTACTAAATTTTAGTGTCTAACATCAGAAACTTTTTTATTAGGACATCTTTATTTTAACTTTTAAGTGCTACATTATACACTTTTGAAGCACTTTAGCAATTGTATTTTGATTCTTCTAGTGATTTTATAATTTGAAAAAAGTGCGTCCTATCCCTCATAAAACCTATTAATAACTCTTTTTTGTACTGTTGGTTCATTAGCTATTATTGCAACATCTTTACCAAGAAAAAAAATTAAGAAATAACTACAATAATTTTACTTTCTGGAAAAAGACATTAATTTAGGTGGTTAACATATGAAAGAGGGTCAGTTGTTGTGAGTGTTTCTCTGTTTATGCGGGCTGATTTCTTAATTGAATAATGCTTTTGTTTGTGGATGATATAGTGATCATAAGCTTCACTAAAGCTTTATCATTTGACTATTTTATGTATTAATAAAAAAGTTGATTGTGCTTTTGCCAATTCTAACCAGAAACTAACTTGTAAACTTTTCTTTCCCCATGTACAATAACATTATATTATCCATAAGTAATCACTACAAGAAAAAGGGTATTTTGAGACCACAAAAAGTAGCCTCAAATAATGAGTATTTGCCACAATTTTAGTGAAGTGGTCTCAAATAATGAGTATTTGCCACAACTTATGAGCATTTGTCACAACTTTATTGTCGTCTCAATAATTCCGTCGCAAATAATATATTTGTGACCACAAATGTGGTCTCAAATGCATCTCAAATATTTTTTGCATCAACTAGTCGTCTCTAAAAGTAATCTTAAAGTGGTCTCAAATAATTTGTAGAAAGATTTGTGACAACAAGTGGTCACAATTAACTTATTATTAGTGACCACAATTGTGGTGTCAAAAAATGTTATACAAAAGACCTCTTTTGTTGTAGTGAATGCTTGTAGAGATTTTGTAATATGACATTACGACGGTGTTTGGAGAATGAACTACTCAATTTCTTTCCTTTAAGTGACTTAGGTGACTTGGTCTCTCTCTAAAGTTCTATCCTAAAGCTTTTCATTTCAAGTTTTTTGGGAAATTGTTGATTCATCCAAAAAAGCTCAAGGGAAAGCGGACGAGGCCCAATCTAAACAGAAAGAAGCTCGAGCCTGGCGAAAAAATGCAAGTTTGATCACATTGTTAGATTGTTTCTGACACTGTTATTAGATGCTTGGACTCACTTTATCTATTGAGATTTTCAAATTTCGGAAGCACGTAAGAAGTAATCCAGTGATAGTTTTCACTCAGTATGGAGTAAAATAACTTGAATGATGGATACTTTTACAACAGAGTCTACAAAAACTCTTTTCACATAGAAATTGAAGATTTGAATTAGTTTCTGCTAATGCCAAAAACATATTGTTTTGTTATTGTGTTCTTTTGATTGTATTTTCTATTTTTAGTTGATAACGACCGATCACTTTTCAATGTCTTTGTTTGTAAATTTAATTTAATCAAATGAAATTAGACTAGAACGAGTCAATTAGATAGTTTATTTTTATGTTGTTTTAAAATTTATTGATTTCTCAGCCATTTTGAGATTAAAAAGTTCAATGAAATATTTTTTATATGGTTTGGTTATTTTTGCTTTTAGAGTTGATGATCATGAATGAAGCTCATTTATAATGACACCCAAATTAGAAAATGTTAATGATTGTGTAAATGTTTTCAAATGAAGCAAGTTAAAGTGATGCTCAAATGACTTGATAAATCTATAATGGGATGACTAAGAGTGGACTTTCGAATTGCATTTGGTATATGTGCTTAAAACATGTAGGTCACTTAGAAAGAGAGAGAGAGAGAGAGTCACTAATATTTAATTTCAGGTCATTATCTTGTAAAGTGAACTTTTTATCTTCAACATTTGTATTCATGATATAATTCACATGAATCCCAACTTGTTTGTTAGCTGGAAGCATATAATAATAACTGTAAGAAAACATTATATTATATTTTGCAATTTTCTTTTTACATATGATTAATTAAGAAAGAAAGACTTTGTGCACATACTGCAGAGACAAAGTACTGGTTCTCCAATGGGAGTTTCCATGTATGGAAGTGTCACTTTAGAAAAATGTGGTAGAAAGGAAGCAAGAATGACTCAGTTTCTAAGCATAAAAGTAACCAATCTATCTTCATAATATATCCATATGCATATTATATACATATATGTGTGCAGATTTTATCAATAAAATTCACTTCTTTCTGAACCTTGGTTTTATGACCGATTATTAAATTTGAGCATAATAATTAGTTAATAAATTCTGACTCTTATGGGTTTGTGTTTCAGGTATGTTTATTTGGGTATGTTTGATACTGAAATTAAACAAGCCAGGTATTCATTGTTTTACACTATGTTTTATCAGAGAAATTGCAAGAATTAAATGTTTTAGTAAAAACTATATAAGTTGAATTATTTTCTTTGTGGTGTAATAGAGCTTATGATAAAACACCATAAGATGTAATGGCAGGAATCCACAACTAATTAAACGTCGGAGACCAG
Source organism: Ajuga chamaepitys (assembly GCA_958295605.1). Classification (NCBI taxonomy): domain Eukaryota; kingdom Viridiplantae; phylum Streptophyta; class Magnoliopsida; order Lamiales; family Lamiaceae; genus Ajuga; species Ajuga chamaepitys. The sequence continues at coordinate 20,162,940 of OY282498.1, read as the reverse complement.
ACTTCAACCAAGACTCCTAGCAATCGGTCACCTGCTAGCAATAAATGAACGCATACAACAAGTATATATAGCTTATGATAAAGCTCGGTCGTTGTAAGAAGAAGACAATAATAATCAGCGTAATGAACACATACAACAAGTCTGCCAACAACAAGATCCACTGCATACAACATCCAAGATCTTATATCAGACAATGCAACAAGTAGTCAATAGAAGAATCAAGTAACCAACAAGTCAGTGATTTCAAAATTCAAAATAGCCACTATGGATAAGAAACATTCTTTGTACTTGCTAAGCAATAACGTGAAGACACGTATCATGACAAAAGAAAAGCAAGACTGCAGACTGACATTGCTGCATCTACTCTTACATACTCTCCTAGCTAAAGGACAACAATGGTTCTTTGTGTTACAAGAGCATTAAATGTCAACGAAAATCTCTTTACCCTTCAGCAAGGAGACACCCTACTACTATAATAGAGGAAACGAAAGACCAAGAGAGATACACAAGTATACGAGTAACCAAGAAAATTTCCCACGAGCTTATAATTATGAAACTGCAAAGATTCTCAAGCATATGCAAAGCAAACACTCGAGAAGCTCTTTCTCAATCTCAACATTTTATACTGAAGCTCACCTATCTCTAAAGTTATTCAAGAACGTTTACAGGTAGCTTCAAGTTGAAGAAACTTATATACCCAACTCCAACAAGTAATATATCGGGGAGTCATTTCTGAATTAGGGATTAAAATAGACTAGTTAGTGTTGAGGAACTAGTATAACTAGAGGTGTAGCCTTTTGAGGATAGATGAAAATTAAATGTAGGTGGTACGTTGAGACTTGAGCACTGTGTAGTAAGTTTGTACAATATGAGCAACTTAGTGGTGTGGACGTAGAAGGATTACTCCCACCTTCTAACAACTATAATTCTTTGTGTGCTTATTTTCTTTACCTTTATCTATTTTACAACAGCTGTGAATTACTATCTTTATTACATTGATTTGGCAACTATTGCATTAATCTCCGCTTTGCATAAAATTTATAAGGCATTGCTTGCTGTAAGAACAGCTTGCTGTAAACACACTATTTTGTAGGAACTAACAACTCTGTTGTAAGAACCAGTTTCTTACAATCCACTACAAAAACTACCTACTATTTCGAAAGAAAAATTGACAAAGGCTAGAGGATTATTCACCCCCTTTAAACATCTACCACGTAAGACCAACACTCTTGATTATGAAGTCTTTGACGTGGATATTGTAGTCTATATTCACTAGCGGACATAATTGAAGTCTATAATATGATGTAAGTTTCAATCAACTTAATAGTTGTCAAAATGTTGTAAGTGTTTAGTTGATTTAAAACTTGTGTCTTGGAACTAGTTTCACCTATTTTTCTTTTTTTTTTTTGTTCTTTTTTTTTTTTTTTAATTTTTTTTTTTTATGTATGGAATGTTAATTGTGTTTTTAGAATGATGAGCGAAGAAAACAAATGTGAGAAATTTTAACTTATGAATCCACATTTTTTGCAACATTATTTCTCGGGGGATTTGAGTGAAAAGGAAATGGTAGAAAAAATGGAGATGAAGTCCCTCACTTTTAGCCGATAGGCTGATGGAGACATTACATAATTAGTTCGTCTTGGTGCTTTTCAATATATGGTAACGTCTACCTAAAGTTTTCCTTCTTATAAATGTATGAACTACATGCTTACTATTTTATTATTGTATGGATATAGAAACCATTGCATTATCAATGTGAACAACCCTTACAAGGAGGTCATCTTTATATTAGACTCACTTAGCTATCACATTCAACACACAAACCGTAAATAATTTCTTGATACATAACTCCATATACTTCTTATATGAAACTTTTAATTTTGTCAATCAAATGCTAAAGTAGTAGCTCTTGTTAATGTATGAAACGAATGAAGTTGATTAATGTGGACAAAGGAAGAAGAGGAAAAACAAAACTACATGGAAAGTGGTACATGGGTCAACTTGTTATTAACTAGGTTTTTTTATTGTATATAGTTTCTAATAAAAAATTGGCTTAATTATGTATGCTTCACGACCTTTTGATCAATTATCATTTACAACATATATTTCAAACATAAGATAAAAATGCATCACCTTTATAATATTTTCATTTCTATGAACCGACACAAGTTTTTGGCTCCAATTAGTGATTGGAGCCCGAAACTAGAATTTTAGTTATCCCATCTATAGATGCTTAACCATACAATATTTTTAAACTCGTAACTAAATGAAAACGATAACATTCAGTGATTAGGTTTAATGCTAAAATGATACCGTTTTTATTTAATTAGGGGCTAAAAGAATTAGAAGCATGTAACTAGGGCAGGTCATAATCCTAATTTCCGCCTTTACGTTAGAAACTGAAGCCCAAAACTTATTGGGGCACATTGAATTGAAAAAAAATGTAGAGGTAGAGGATTTCTATGTTACAGTTGAAAGGTCATGCTCCAAATGATAATTGACCAATAGGTCGTGAATTTTTACGTAACTAACCATTTTTATGTATGGGATACAAATATTAGCTTAGGTGGTAAAGGATCAAATATAGTTAGTAATATGAGAGATCATGCTGTTGTTGGCTTGGTTTTTGGAAACAAAATGGGTGTTAAATCTAACAAAGAAAAGACAAAAAAGATGATCAAAGACAACAGTCTGATGTCAGAACAAAGTGCAACAGTTTATGAAGAAAGTACGACGACAAAAATTGTAGTTAATTGTACTCTAGAAAAATGGTTTTCACAAGGAAAAACAATGTTCTAAAATCATTGTTAAAAGAACATCAACTTAATTAAGCACTGTTTCTATGAATAGACCACGTTTTGGAACCATGGTCTATTAGAGAATAAACAACGCTTTAATACTATCTTCAAAGACTTTCTCTTCACCAAAACAAACAACAATTAATCACCATTGTTTGAAGGGTGACTTTAACAACACCACTTTAAAAACCTTGGTTTCTTATCTAATAGTCAACGTTTTCTCACCGTTGTCTAACTGCGAAAATCTTGTATAGAAACTTATATAGCTTGGCATGATTTATTCAATCCAAACTAATAAATTCATATAAAGATCTACAGTACAACATAATTGTTCTTATAATATCTAAGAAATGTTATATAATAGTCATAAAATACTGCTACAATAGATAATAAGTAGCACTTTATTGGTGCTGCATTTGCTGGTGCTACCAAATGTCTAAGTTAACAATTTGATAACCCTTTGTAACACTTTTAAAGTATTACATTGATCATGTAATTATAATATTTTATAGTATCACTTTTAAAATGTGAGATATGACATATTATAGTAATATGTATTTCATAAAAGATGACATTTTACTAGTGCTGCATTTGCTGGTGCTACCAAAAGTGTAACACTTTTTCTACCAATGTGTAATATATTAAGAACTCAAACTTAATGAGTTAAGGTAACACTTTTTCTACTAATATATATTGCATACAAAATCAAAATTAATGAGCTCAACTAGAGTTGAACCCACGATTCCTTAATTGTTGAATTGTTAAGTTGTTATGTCATCTCATAATTCAATACATTGTACAATCTGAATGCGGAATTCTACATCATTAATTTATGGAAACTTGTATTCCCTCAAGGAAAAACAAATTTGTAATATATATATGGTTAATTACAGCAACCCCAGTAAAATATCAGTATTTTTGCACATAACCCACTAAACTTTTTCTTTTTGGCACCGATATATACAAACTATACGAGTTCGTTAGATAAACCATTGAACTTATTTTCCGATCATTTTCTTGCAGAATTTTGCAATCAACCCTACGCGCGTGTGTGTGTGTGTGTGTGTGTCTGTGCGTGTGTTGGATGAGATTGCAAAGGATATTCCTCGAGCCAGACTAATTCTTCTCCTAGCTACTTGAGAGAAAAAATGTGCTAGTGTATATGCTATGTTATTAGCCTCTCATGGCACAAATAAAAACTTTAAACAATCAATACTACGAGCCATCAACAAAATGTCTGTAACAATCATTGATCCGTAAGCATCTTCCCACCTTTCGCCATTCAGAGCTACCACAAGAATCTTGGAGTCGCCCTCAATTTGGATGTTTCTTAAACCACTTCCCATCACAATCTTCAACGCGTACCGGAGTGCCAAATCTTCCACAATAGTTGACATACCAACTGATCAGACTCTGTGAGCACACATCATTAGAACCTCTTCACTACTGCCTTGAACCACTCCATCCATACCAATCGAGTCTTTAAAACAGTCCCCGTCCACATTCATCTTAACTTGCCCCGCCGGAGGAGACTTCCACTTGATAGCTCGTTCACACTTGGGTTGCTCAGCGCCTTTAGAAGTTGATTTATGATGCACGAGCTTCCAAAAAGCGTCCATTGCAGAATTTTCCACCCGAGCTCTATCAAAAGACAAATCATCAAAATAAAACATGTTTCGTTAATTCAAGATTTTCCGAAAATACATGACACTATTTTCTAAACTAGTTGCCGCAAGTGAATGGTGCTAGTGCAAATAGTAGTGAGCAAAGTATATCCCACAAGGACTGTGTCCAATATTTAATTTTTACTCTAATCCTAATAGATCAACCCTATCTAGACTCTTGAATTAAGGTGATTTGATTGTTTTACTATAAATTGCAGAAAATAAATAACAGAATAAACAAATACTTGGAAGGAATCAAGAAAATAGTCACAAAGGGTTCAAATCAGATAAAACCTGTATTCTAGGGTTTCAATTTCAATTATAATCTCCTATGTTTGATTATTCTATTATTCAAGACTTTTTACCAATTTCTATTTTATATTAGACAACACTATTCTTAATTAGACCTTCTCTTGAGCGATGCTAATGTGATATATATATATATAGATATATAAATATTAATTTTCTAGGAGATAAAGTCATTAGAAGTAGTGGAACAAGTCATTAACGTTGTGTATTTATTATTTTAAATTACTAACTTGATCTATTGGTCTCTATTAAAAAAACTTACTCTAAAGGTTGGAATTGCTCGGGTGGTAAGACTTACTATTTAAACTTAAGAATTTTAAATTTAAGTATCGATAATTTAAAAGTATAAAGGAATTGTCACTAATTTTTTTTTTTTTAAAAAAAATACTATACTCTATGGATATTTATTTAAAATTTTATTTGTCATTGTTTCAATACTATAAATAGGACAAAGAATGTAAAAGTGTGCATTATGGGGCCAACTCTGATCCTAAAAAACCCCTTGTTATTTTGAATTAAAATGAACTTACCTTGTTATTTTGAATTAAAATGAACTTACCTTATAATTTTCAGGACGACTTGGTCGGTCCACCAATTTCGAACCATTGTCACATCCTTACCTAGCATAACATCCATATATATATGTTGATAATTAAATTATTGAAGGTTAATAAAAGAAGAAGAAGATAGTTTTATAGTTTTTCTGAGGGGAGAGAAGGTAGTTTTGTAGTTGATATAAAGTAACCCGATATACGTTTTTTTGGAAATGACGTAGCCTGAAAATTAGGGCAGGGGCAGGGGCAGGGGCAAGGGCATATTTGTACAATTTTGCTCAAATTCTAGTAGCAATTTTCCGACCCCGAAAAATACTCGATGGACAGGAATTAATTTAGGGAAGAAGGCCTAGAACAGCGCTTGCAACAAAAATCAATTTGATTGAAAATTAATCTTCTTCGCCTCTGGACCTATCTTTATTTTCCATGGTCTGTGGTGTGCTCCGGTGGCCTTCCTGCGGTGGTGAGCGGCGCTGTTGTCCGGCGTCCAGTTTTTCCGCTTGTTGCGTGCGCATATGGTGTTTCTGACTACGGTAAATCTAGGGCCAGGTACTCTTTACCTCTATATCTTCTACATTTCGTTAGTATTTCTTTTTTTTTTTTTTTTTTTTTTTGTGTGTGTATAAATTTCAGTATATATTGCGATTACTAAATAGTTTGATTCATATGCTGGTAATGTTGACGAATTAGGCAAACCCTCTGGTTTCAGCTTATTATGTATGTATTTCGTGGTTGCTCTTGTTAACGATGAGATTGTGCGTGAAAATTGACATGCCTGTTTATAAATGGAATGATGTTCAGATTGTTAGGCAACTGGCTTTATATGAATATTGGAAGCTTTTGGATTTTATTTGTTTTATTGTCCCAAGTATCTGCTGGGTGTGAGAACCAATTTATTTAATTCGGTTGCTTCTTTTTGTTTTCGACAATTATTTTCTGTAAGAAATTGACAAGTCTTCCCTTCAAAAATCAAACTGGAAAAACTGAATAACAAAGGGGTAGCGTGTAAATTTAGTGTAGTAAATTTGGTACTTGAACCCTAAAAAGCACTACGAACCTGGACTAGTCTTGCTTGAGGTGCAAGCTCAAAGCACAATGACGGAAAAGTTTGCAACAAGCAACTTTTAACCAAGTGTTTTTGGTCAAGAGAGGCAAATGAGGAAGGTTCAAAAACCACGACTTGTCCTGTAGCATAATTGTGCTTCTCTCTCTTCTCCACCAAATCTAACAATAAACAAAAAAAAAAAAAGACCATCTAAAGATCTCGGGTTGTTACTGGACCTTTGTTAACTCCTGGCTAGTTCTGGAATCTCTGTATCCAGACTATTATACTATTTACCATATCACAGGGCATCTACCAAAGCTGTAAAGGTGTCCTTCAATGTCTTTCACAACAGCTAACTTTCAGTAGCCTTCAATTTTCATTTGAGACATTAGTAATCCTAGAATTATCGGCTCCTGCTATGGTACTACTTGGATAAGTTGATCAAATAGCTAAATTAGAGTTATAGCAGCTTTGTGAGGGCAAAAGGAAACCGATGAGGGAAGCTCAGCCCTGTTCCAACCAAAAGAGGGAGTAGGATAAGCTCTGCCCTCCCTTACTGTAGTGCTGATGGCCTACATAATAAAGAATGGTGAGGTCATGGATTCTATGGCTCACAGTTGTCCTATTCTGTATCTTTCATAAGTTTACATATTTATTATCCTTAAGCTCTCATGGTTTGAGCTGCTTCTTCATGGGCGTTGTGGATCTGCTTTTTTTTTTTTTTTTTTTTTTTTATCCTTAAAGATACTGAAAGAACTTGAATAAGTTTGTTACACGTCGCCTCAATTTGATGAGTCATATATGGTATTCTAGACCCGAAAAGCTAATATAATGAAGGTAGGACCTACTCAACCCATCATTTGGAGTAGGTATCTAACTGTCTTTTATATAGTTGAAACATGCTGAGGAGAAAGAGTGAGAAGCCAGCTATGTAGCTGCAAGATAATCCCCGTGATGTGATAACAAAAGCAAATAAGAATAGTATAATTTCCTTGAGAATTCCTTGACAAAGTTTGGAGTGAATGTTTGGTATTACCGTCGATTGCAGTTTCCTCTCAGGCCATATTGGGCTGATTTTATTATTATTAATTTTTTTAATTATTTATTTTAGTTTCTCTTCCAGTTTTTGTGCCGGCTAAGTCTCTGATGGAGTTCGCTTTAGCACTTATGTTTACAAATAGATGTTCCAAAAGATTTGTGAACTTGACGCCTCTTTTCCTTGATGCCTTCTTTTGTTATGGTGCTCTTTAGCTTCTGATAGAGCTAACATCTATTAAATCAAACTGTTTCTTCAATATTATTGGAAATATCAGAGTTTATAGGCTTGATTCAGAAGCTCTATAAGCTTAATGTTTTATCTGTGATTGGGTTTGTGATGGTACAAGACCAGTGTTCATTGTTGTGTTGCTTCTGCACTAAAAGATAACTTACGAAAAGATAATGGCTTGTTCGAAAATTTATCTTTTTGTAAACTTTATACCCGATTTCGTTATGTCAAATAAGCTATGAGGAGATTCCACATTAACAAAAAAAAAGGTCTATTTCTTCATCTCTCCTTTGAAGGACGCAACAACTGCGTATCCATTTTCATGGAATGTGATAGGACCCTCCAGTTAACAATTTATCTCCTTGTCTGTTGCTTTGCGTCATAGTAGTCCTCTTAAGGCGATTGTTTAGGATGCACGTTCATGTTCGTCATAAAAACAAAGCCTCGTGTAATTTCTCTCTTGAGACTTGGGAGTCAATATAGATGGAGTGGATTGTGCCCAGGAACTGAAGTTGATTCCTGCACTGACAGATATTTAGTGCCTCGAACCAGGCTTAGAAGATCTGTTTATTTTGGTTGTGGACAATTTGTTCTTATTTCTTCTGAAATGTATGTTTTACTAATTGTATTTTACAAAATAAATAGTGGATGGAAGTGTAATAATTGCAGGATGGATGGTTCCTTGCTGATGCATCATGATGAAAAAGAATCTGTGAGAAGTCCTGATGACATTTTGGCTCGTCGTTTAAAGAACCGAGAGAGGCAGCGCAGGTATAGGGCTCGGAAACGTCACGAAGCTGATACAAGAAAAACAACAAATGTTGATCCAGTACTGCAACTGCATTATCAGCAGCCGACTGAGCTTGTATCTGTACCTGTGGAGGTTGAGATGTCAGCAAATGTAAGTTCCCCCGATTGCTTGACACGTGTTCATTGCCAGCGAGATTGGAAGAAGGATGCGAGGTCAGCCCATATACACAAAAAGCAACAAACAGCTCCTGTTGGCCGTGCTGACTCTGGCACTGGTGGAAGCTTATCAACCTTTCCAGAGCCTGGTGTTCCTGCAGATGTACAGTCAGACCACTCAAATGTTCCGACAATAGATAATAGTGCGACACGTGGATCACAATCCAGCCGGAGACATTGGAAAGCAGAGGCAAGAAACAAGAGAACTTCAGAGTGACAACCACCAAATTGGTGGGTTTGGGTATGTTTCTGGTACCCCAGATATACAGTACTGATTTTATATTTAACAGTCTTTGTTCTTTTTATTTTGTTGCAAACATCCTCGACTAGCTCCGATTAGTCCCCGCCTAGGTGATAGGCTATCATTGGTCATCTATGTTTTTTTACTGATTCCTTCCCGCCTAACCTCTCGTGTACCTTGCTCAGCCTAGTTGCTAGGCCGCTGTCTACCTCCTGACTGGTGTCTAATGACTTTTAGAACATTACTTTTTACTGGAATTCCCCAACATAAGGTGTGTTCTTCTAACTGATATTTATATAGTATAACATTAATGACACAAGGGAGAACTAGGAAATTTATTTGCATGGTTTTCCACTGACAATCTTAATCTGTGTAAAAGTAGTAAATAAAACTATTTATTTGGCATGGATCAGGGAATATATAATTTACAAACAAATTGTAACATTATTATTGCAAGAAAATGAATGTTCCGTTTCTGTTGTGGATTTGGATCCGTTTCCTAGTAAAGTTTTGGAGAGATAGAGCGAAAGTTTTTTCTATCCTACTTCCATGGGTAAATACCCGAATGGGGTTCTACACTGTTGGATTGAATGTGTTGATGCAATAAAGGTTAATATTATTTGACTTACGTCAATGTATTAACACATTGGGGTATTTTGTATTGGGTAGGGTAGAATTCGCCGAGTGGACACACGGGGTAGGGTAGAATTCGTCGAGTGGACACATAAAAGGAGGTGGGTGAAAATTTGAGAAGTGGGCCTTATTCACTTTGTATCTCATGGCTCTCTCTCCTCTGTAATTCACATAAGGAAGTGTAGAGGATCCAAATTGGGTCCTTATTCTGGAATATCCATTGACTATTTTTATTTTTCTTAGCGTTGCAGATATGAAGCAGCTGAGTTATTGTATAGGACAGGCCTGCCTGGAAAGTGAGTGCCCTGGGAAACAATATTGAGAGTGTGGCAATATTAGATCAGTGGCGCCATTAGCAGTCACTTTGTTAACCTTGGGATCTCGAGTCTCTTTATTTGTAAATTGCCAATATAAGTTTATACCCATTGACGGTAAATCTTGGGCCAGGTACTCGTTACCTCTATCTTTTACATCTTATTCTGCTGGCCAAACTCTTTAGAATAGACGGACACTGGGGACGGACCCATGTAGGGACCTAGGGGAGCATCGGGCTTCCTCGTCTCTATGAAAATTTGCTATTATATGGATATATTTTGGCAAACTTTACTATAACCTAATTAAATAAGATTAATAATGTTGTTTTAACTTGAATAATTATCGAAGGAAGTATTTTCAAGCATTGACAATGGAGATACAAGTAGAGGGACAGAAGTATCGCCCACGGTGAAATGCTGCAAATGCATATAGCTGGCGGCCCAATTTAGGGGGAGAATATTTTTGTTTTAGGTTGGTCCCATTGAATGCAGATGTGTCCAGAAAGTGTGTGTTAAATGAGATGAGGATGTAGACGGATACATAGACCAACATTCGTTTCCCTCCATTATTAATCTAACTATTCTATTCTATTAACTAGTATATATCCCGTGCGATGCACGGAAGTCTATTTATATAGTAATATTTTTAATAAAATATATATTATGTGATCCAGTCATCTAAATTGTAACCAAGTTTTAATCAAATAATTATTTAAACATTTTGAATTAGACATTAGACAATCGTAAGCATTATAAGCATTAGATAAATCATTTTGCACAATAAAATTAAGATAAATATTAAATGTAAAATCTATTTTTATAATTCATTCAATTTTGTTTGAAACTCACACATGTGATCGGTGTATCACTTTTAATATATGGAATCTATGGTTCAAATTGACGATCGTAAAAAAATAGAAAATTATTTATATTAAAAAGAAAACTACATCATAAACATAAAAAAATAGAAAATTATTTATATTAAAAAGAAAATAATAGGATGGTTACATCATAAACATACTTTTAGAATCAATATATGAATAAAAGTCGAGTGATGTTCAGATTCAAAAGATAGCAGAAAAAATAAAAAAATAATTATAGTAGTTTTTAGCATCTATTTCAGTTTAGTAATTGAACAGAAAATACAGACTAAAGTAAAATGTGTATTGCCCATTTTTTATGTTGATGATGAGGTCGCTCGGAATAGTTTCTCTTTATTTTATTCAACAAAATTGAGATAAGAAATTTAATAATATAATTGATCAATTATACATTTTTAATAAAATAATCTATTATACTTGTAAGATTTTCTTTAGCTAACTTCTTTTATTTTTTTTATACAAGCCCTACACAAATAATTCAACCACAATAAATATCAAATTTAATCCAAAATCGATATCAACAATCGGTTTCATTCTTCAAAAAAATGGAAAGTTGACAAAACTTCTATACAAGAATAGTGGAAAAATATATTTATAGAAATTCTCTCCTTATTATTTTTATGTATATATCGAATATTGATTTATTTTATGTAAAATGAAACAAACCAATTGATTGTATTTTTATAGAATAAATAAATTAATATTTTTATAGAAAAAAAATTATTTAACTAATCTTGGTTTACAGACCAATAAATACTGACATTTAATACAAATAATCAACCAAAAAATAATATGACTTTTCATATTGAATGTTTCATTATAATATGTGCGACATGAATATTAAATTAAAGTTCGTGAAAAGACCATTAAAATGATAGTATTATATTACATAAAAATGGGTTAGAAATGAAAAAAAAAAAAAGAAGTTATTATTTTATTTTATTTTTAAAAATAGTTTAAAATTTCCAAAATTACAACTTAATTACAGAATTATGGTCCAAAATTTAGCCGAAAAAAATTAAAATTACGAAATTAACCTTCTTATAGTGCGTGAGTGATCGCGCACACACACACAGAGATTTTTGGTTTATCTACAAAAAGCTAAATTATAATGTAAAAATTAACTTTTTTCTTTGAAAATTAGATTCTCATTTGCAATTTTAACATTTCGCTTGGTGATTTCAAATATACTTAAATAATTCTTATTTTTAAATAAATTTGAACATTAAAAAAACACAATCCAAAAGGTATTCAATAATTGGATAAGAAATTATGATCCGTGAGTTCTTCAATATATTTGAATATTGTTAAATTTTATTTGAAGTTGTAATTTATTCAAATAAAATTTATATTTTTGTTAAATGGTATATTTATTTAAATATAATTTTTTTTATTAGATTTAAAAAGACATAATTGAGGTTAGTTAGTGCAACAAATTATTGTATTGGTTGCAAAGTGTAAAAAATATATAGTTGAGGTTCGTTATGTAAAAGAATAAAAATAAAATTGCAAAATCTAGCAAATTGATGTTATAATTTAGATTGCAAATTGTAATTTTTTTAAAATTTTTTTACATTATATAAAAATATGAATAAGTAATAAAAATATTTTTTATTATAATTATGAAAAGACATTGTTATATAAAAAAAAGTACATGCTCAAAGCTCCCGTATTTCCACTACTAATCAAACAAACATTGTTATTATAAAAACATATAAGCAGATATAACAATTTAATAAACTGATTATAAAATTAAAATATTAACTTTTTACCTTTAATTTAATAAATTAGGAGTTTCATAATTTAAAGAATGATTTTTCTCCTAGAGTAATTTAAATAAAGAAAATATTTGAAAGTTCATGTCGAATAAAATAAACTGATTAGTTGTATTTTTATAGAAAATCAATCAATATTTTTTTTATGAAGGAATTTTTTTACGCATTTTTAATTGCAACTTAACCTCAATATTATAGTCCAATTCATAATTAATACGCAAACGTAATATAATAATTAACTAATAAACAATCTGTTATCAAGTATCTATTTTTAATATATGTGATCTCCATGTCATATTAAAGATCGTAAAAAGTTAAATAATTTGATATATTATGTCTGAAAAACGGATTAGAAATGAAAAAAATATTTATAATTAAAAAATCTATAAAAAAATTATGAACTTACCAATACTAATAAAAACTTACCAATTATAGCCTTAAAGTTTAGGCGGGAAAACTAAAAGTACTAAACTAACCTCCATTTTACTTTTATATATATATAGATTTGACTGCTACAGTACAGATCATACCTTATTTTCATCTCATTTCCATCCCATTCCATTACTTTTTTGGATGGGAGAATCCTTCGAATTTAATATCTGGATGTATTACATCCACCTACATACTACAACAAAAATACCATTAGCTGTCTTATTTTTGGATGGAATAAAATCTTACTCCCTCTGTCCCGCTTTAACTTTTCTACTTTGACTGGGTACGGAGGTTAAGAAAAAACAGATTTTGTGGAATCTTTGATTTTTTTAAAGGTGGAGATTGAGGGTGGAAATTGTGTGAAAAATTTGTCATTTATGGACTGGAAAGTTAATTTCGGATAAATTGAAAAGGAAAGTAGGAAAGTTAGAGCGGGACGGAGGTAGTACTTTTGCAGCATTGCCCCTTGCTTGTTTTATTTTTGGATGAAATAAAATTTTGTTTTTAAAACATTGCCTAATACTTTGAGGAGCTTATAAGTTCTTAAGTTATCTTCTAACGTTGTATTTAAATTGAGCAATTTAATGAATGGACTTTGAAATTGAAAAATGAATATTCAGGTTGTTTGACAAATAAATTCTTCCCACGATTTAGTCATTTCGAAATCAATTATATAGCTACATAATCACATATTGCACACACAACACACTATACACACTACACATACTTCACATGTACAAAATAATCATACTACACACTTCACACACTTCGCACAACACATACTACACACATTCCACACACACTTACACATCACACACATCACACTTCACACATACACTACACACACTTCACAGATACACATTGAATATCAACACAACACATACTACACACACACAAAGAGTTCATCTACCAAACACACATTTTGCACATAGACACACTTCACATGCTACACACGCACATTAAATGCTCACATAACACACACTAAACTTATTTTACGCACATACAATTGTACGCATTTTTCACACACAGAAATACACACGCTCATACACACACACACCACACACGCTTCACATGTACAAAATACGCAACCTACACACACTTCATGCACTACAAACACATGACATACACACATAACACATACTACACACACTATACATACTTTACATACACACATTGGTCACATCTCCCAACTATGCCTTCGAATTAAGTAAGAAAATAGGATGCAATAAACGATCTCCAATATGTCTCCTTACGTTGCAACAATGTAGCTAGGCGGTGGTTAGCTTCAGCAGCCTATACACATTTCACAATATATACTGCAAACACTTCATACACACACAAGCACACACTTTAAAAACACACTTCACATACTACACAAACATGGAATACCATACAACACATACTATACACACTTCACACACACAACATACTATATTTTTCACACAAAACACACTTTACACACTTATCCACATACACATACTATATACTTAAAAACACACTCTACATACTATACACACTTCACACAACAACACACACATTGAATACCCACACAAGACATACTACACACACAAACACTTCATATACTAAACACGTTTTACACACACATAGACAAACTGTACGCACACTTCATATATACACACACATTGCATACACAACATACACATAGAGGTGCTTATCCGGTTTCGGTTTAGGTTCTCGATTCGGAACCATCGGTTCCGGAATCGTATACACCTGGAATCGGAACCGAGCTGTAGGATAGACGGTTAAGGCTCCGGGTTGGAATCTTTTCGGAACCGCCGGTTTCGTGTCCATCCCCTTTTTTTTGTTTTGTTTTTTGTTTTTTGTTTTTTTTTTTGTAATTTGGAAACAAGTATTGCCAAGATTATTCAAACCCCTCACAATCCCAAAGGAAGCCAAGACTTGGACCTCATTTTACTCCTCAAAATTGATCTGTTCAAAAATTTCGAACTCAAATCATAAAAAAACTAATAATATCGAAACTGCCGGTTCCAGAACTAGCGATTCTCGGTTTAAGGATAGAAGGAACCAGAATCGGAACCGAACTGTATATACGTCGATCACGGTTTCGATTTGGAATCGAAAATGTGGTCAACGATTCTGTAACCATTGACTGGCGGTTCAAACCGTGCCGATTCGGCGATTCTCAAACCGTTTGGGCACCTCTACATACACACGCACACTACAAAGACTTTCATTATCATACTCTATTAAGAAAAAGAAAAGAAACGTTCAAATCCACTCATTTGAATTTAGACATCCAAACAAAAAAATTTAAAACAAGAATTCCTAATACAAAAAAATTAAAATCAAACTTTTCAGCTTTGCAAATCTCTCCATCAAAATGCAACCTAAAATACGTTACCTACCTTGGAAACCTTAGTAAACACCTCTAAGAGTGATTGCAACTTAAGTAGAAATGTTTGGTAAAAAATGGTTTTACAAATGACAAAATGGTCTTCAGTTCAATTTTTGAGTAATATTTTAAATATATATTATATAATTAATTTGAAAAATGTAAATATCTATATATTATAAATAAAACATATAACATCCATTACAAAATATATTACACTATAATGATGAAAAATTTGTAATACAATATGTTTTATAATGTAAGACTATAGGGTGAATTTCTTGTGCACTATGCACTTAGTTTATCCTACCTATCTTGCTTAATTGCAATAATAAAAATTCTCCATCTGCTTACGCGAATATGGATTTCTCGTTGAGCACAATAAATATTTTTAGGCTAAACCAATAATGTCTTTCAATAAAATAAGTAATTTATTACTTTTAAGTAAATATATATGTTAGAGCCTATCCACGGTACAATCGTTGTAGTTATACACTAAAACTTTACTGCAGTAAAATATTTTGAGGGTAAAAAGTGTTGTGGCCAACAACCAATATAATTAATTTTTTATTTATTATATTTTTTTATTCTCTCGCCCAAGCCTTGGTAGTCTATTGCCATTGCCTCATCAATTTATGGTGAATGTCACAAGTTCGACTCCGCTTCCCGTCCCCACTACAGAGAAAATGGTCTTTTGAGACCAGAAAAGTGGTCTCAAATAATGAGTATTTGTCACAACTAATAAGAAGTGATGTCAAATAATGCGTATTTGTCACAAATTTATTGTTGTCTCAATAACTCGGACGCAAATAATATATTTATGACGATAAAAGAGTGTGTCTCAATTATTTTTTGCAATAACTAGTTGTCTCTAAAGTAGTCTATAATGCTCTCAAATAATTTGTAGAGAGATTTATGACAAAAAAGTGGTTACAAATAACTTATTATTAGTAATCACAATTGCGATCTCAAAATTTTTTATACAAAAAGATCTATTTTGTTGTAGTCTCACTTATTTGAATGTGTTATTTGTTTACATTCATCTATACAGTACTGGAATCAAGATTTTTTGCCACTATCAAATGTAGTTAAAAAAAAGGGAGAGCTGTCACAAAAATATTTTTAGTAACTAAATGTCTAAATGTAATTACTATAGGGTAGCCACTTATAACAAAAAAATGTTTTTGCAACTATTTTATTGTTACTAATGTATTTGTAACTATTTTTTGCAACTACTTTGTAGTTACTAATGTATTTGTAACTACAAGTAGTTGCAAAAAGTTTGTCATATTATAGCAAATTTGGTTAAAATTGTATGAAATATTTTATGTAACTACTGATAGTTACAAAAATGAGTTATTTTTAGTAACCACTCTTGAAGTTGCAAAAAGAGCAGCGGCAAATACTCTTTCTTCTTGTAGTGATAATTTATGAAATATTTGTATTTCAAGTTGAGGAATAATGATAATATGGAATTTCAAAGATCAGAAAGACACTAAGGAATCCAATAAAAATGTAACGGTACAGATCAACCTATCGGCGGCTATAGGGAGGGAATAAACCCTTACCCATGCCAATTAATATCTGTACAAACAATTTGAGGGAGATGACAGAAAAATAGTCAAAAGTCAAAAGTTTTAATTTATTTTCTTAGTGAACAAATTTAATGTATTTCTGTTGAAATCAAGGATATGCTTCTTTTGTCTACTGAAATAGAGCTACATATATTAACTTTATAGTGTTAAGCTTCGTTAGTGTTACAAGTACATTTTTGTTCAGGCATGCACGTCTATGTGCATTGCCGCTTTTACAGCAAACATTTAATGTCTTTTTGTCTTGGTCTTGGAACCTTTAGGGCAACATTAGGTTTTACTTTGAATCCTATATATAGTAAGTCAGATTCCTTTTGTTTGGGCGCTGTATTAAGCTGCATACACTATCATCAATGGAATTATTATTCACTAGAATTGTCCACTTCTTTTCTGTTTCTTCATGATCAGTTTAATGCCTTCATCTATCATTTCTTCATAGAACCAGAGCCATAAGATTGGAGCATGACTTCTGGCACAAATCCTTGGAAACTAAGCATAGAAGACAGGACATTGATCAGATCCAGATCTACACACGAAGCTTTGATGACTACCGAAGTCACATTTACCAACTCAACTGTGAATCTTTCTGAGCACGATCCCCTGAGCCTTCATGGCTCGGACCACCTAGGTATGAGCTTCATCTCTAGCAAACTTACCGGAAATAACTATCTACCGTGGAGTAAATCTGTTCAAATTGGCTTACTTGCCAAAAGTAAGTTAGGATTTATCATTGGGAATGTTGAAATAACCTCTGATGTGAAACTCAAAGAACAATGGGAGAGAGTTGATGGAATGGTGAGAGATTGGTTGATTAGCTCACTAGCTAAAGAACGTTTTGAAACATTCTTGTATGCCAAGACTGCAAAAAATTTATGTGAAACAGTAGCTAGCAAATTTGGAGATTGCAATGGACCACAACTTTTTCAAGTTTAAAAGGAAATATGCAATATGTCTTAGGGAAACCAATCCATGGATGTGTACTATAATAATCTGCATAAACTGTGGAATGGACTATCTCTGCTCAGAACTATACCAATTTGCACTTGTGATGCATCAAAAGGCTGGGAAGAATATGATATATCTGGAAAACTTGTTCAGTTTCCCATGGGCCTGAATGAATCCTATGATCCGATAAGAAGCCAAATACTGATGATGGACCCTTTACCTAATGTTGATAAAGCTTATTCTACGGTTCTTAGGATAGAAAAGCAGAGAAATGTTAATATTGGAGGAACAAACATTTCTGATAACACTGCCATGTATGTGAAATCTGACAACTCTAGAAAAGGATTTCCAGGGAGGGGGTCTCCTCCCACATCAAATTCTAGTGGAGGATATTCTTTAGGCAGAGGCAGAGGAAACTCTAGATAATCTAGAGAAGAGAAAACAAAATTGATCTGTGAACATTGTGGTATTCATGGACATATAACAATTGAGTGCTTCAGAATGAAGGGGTATCTAGATTGATACTGTGTATCAAAGGAGAAGAGGAATCATGCCAACGTAGTCGAATTCAGACAGGGAGCTGATGTTAATACTGGAAACAAATCAAGTGCTGGTAACAACTCATCAGACATATCAACACTTGTTCAGAAAGAAGTAGCCAAGATTCTTGCTGCACAATCCACTATAAAATATAGTTATGATGCTTTCAGTGGGAGATCACCTGACATATCTCATCTTGGCAGCTCACATTTTGCTTTCACTCTCATAGAGGGATTAGATGATGGAGCATGAATCATTGATACAGGTGCAAGTAGACATATGTGCAATGATCCAACTTTGATGACTAACTTAACACTAATCCAACATTCTGCCATGATCACTTTGCCTGATGGTGGACAAAAGAAAGTGACACACTTTGGAGATGTAGTCTTATCAGACAAATTAACACTGAAGGAAGTATTTTTGGTCCCTAGCTTCACATGCAATCTATTGTCCATCTCCTAGCCGACACTTGCCAATGGAGCACAAGCTGGTTTCAGCTAAGACTTTTGCACTATTAGAAATGCTGAAGATGGTGATACATTTCTAACTGGACAACTGGTTGGGCAACTTTACATTGCTCAACCAGCCTTCTCAAATGAAGCTATAACTGCTTATGCACTAAATGCATCCCACTACAACTGGCAGAGAAGTCTTGGGCATGCCTAGGGGTGCGACATTTCGGTTCTAACCGAAAAAACCGACCATAACCGACTGAATTTTCGCGGTCGGTTCGATTTTTAAATAGGAAAATCAGTTGTCGATTTTAGAATAACAAAAAATTGGTTTCGTCGGTCGGTGTCGGTTTTCAGAAATTAAGGACCGAATTGACCGAAAAAAACCGATTTATTAGTAAGTATAAAAGTGAAACCCTAATTTCATTTCTCCCTCCCCCATCAGCCTTTCTCACTTCATCGCTCTCACTCTGGCTCCTCAGCCATCTCTCAGACTTTCGCTCTCATCTCTTTCAATCCATCTCTTGCATTCCAGCAAGCCGTCGCTCTCACCGTCGGTGCCGCCTCGCTCTCACCGTCTGCCCCATGTGACCGCGTGGAGCGAGCCATCAAGATCGGCCCGCATCAGATTATGTATAATTTGTATTTATATTATATTAATCTGCTTCTAATTTTGTTTTTATGTGTTGTATACATATTGTTGAGATAATGTAATTTGTTTGTAATTTTGTATACTGCAGTTTAGCAATTATATATCTACCAGCCGTGTAAGAAGTAAGAACATCCATGCTCCATTGCTATTTAGAAGCGGTAACCGACTCAAAACTGATCGAAAATTTCGGCTCAGTTATGAGTCGGTTCGGTTTTTAAAAATGCAAATTTGGTTTCAGTTGGTTTTAATTTTTTGGTCGGTTCGGTCACCGAAACAGACCGATGCACACCCCTAGGCATGCCTCACCAACCTCAATGCAACATCTGTACTTTTTGAAACATATGTGTACTCCCCCTATCATTGCAGCACACAAAAATTGTGAAATAGGCCATCTTTCAAAGCAAACTAGACTGAGCTTTCCAATTAGTTCAATCAACAACTCAAGAGTGTTGGAACTGTTACATGTTGATATATGGGACCCCACTTGCAACCAAGCATCACAAAAACTTCATATTTTCTCACCATTGTTGATGACTGCAGTAGAATGACTTGGGTTAACTTGATGGCCAATAAGAAACTAACTTTGGCTTCACTTCAACAATTCATACATATGATTACCAAGCAACTTGAATCATCAGCTAAAGCCATCAGGACTGATAATGGAGCAGAATTCATGAGTAAGAAATGTCAGCAATTTCTCTCCAGCCAAGGAATCTTACATCAAAAGACCTGTGTTTACTCCACAGCAAAATGGAGTGATGGAGAGAAAACACAAGCATCTTCTTCAAATGGAAAGAGCTCTTATGAAAGAGTCATCTGGCCCTCATTTTCTGTGGCCTTATTCTATTCTTACAGTAGCTCACTTCATCAACAGGGTTGCCCACTAGAATCTTGAACTGGCAAGTTCCCTTTGAAATGATGTTTCAAGATGTAGCACCTTATGCTAGGATGAAGCCCTTTGGATGCTTAGCCTATGCTATAGACACCAACCCTCATAAAACAAAATTTGAGAAGAGAGCCAGAAAATGCATCTTTGTTGGGTATGTGCCTCACCAGAAAGGTTACAGATCGTATGACACTGCCAATCATCAGATCATAACCTCAAGGGATGTTATCTTCCTTGAATCCATTTATCCTTTTGCTAATCCAAAGAACCAAATTCCAGCTAGTGAGCCCACCATACCATTCCCTTTCTTCAGTGAGGAAGAGTTTAATTCTCCACCAATTCCTAGTCCAAATGCTACAGAATCAAATCTTGGTTCATCATCTGCACTTAGACAAATTGTACCATCACAAGAAGACCATGATTATGAAACCAATGATGCTTCTGTAGATCTTAATCCCACACAACTTAGAAGAAGTACCAGAACCATTCACAAACCAACTCACTTACAAGACTTTGTTTAAAACACCATCCGTACCACTTCTGATTCTACTGAATCATGTCCTTTGGCTTCCACCTTCTACCCACCTCCCTCACATGCTGCTTTTCATACTAAGCACATCACCATACCAGAACCAAAGTCTTTCAAAGAAGCCAAAAAAATATCCAGAATGGATAAACGCAATGAATCAAGAATTGTAGGCGCTAGAGGAAAATTGAACAAGGGAAATTATCAATCTGCCACCACACTAGAGAGCAATAGGTAGTAAATGGGTATATAAAGTGAAATTACATCCAGATGGGTCAGTTGAAAGATACAAGGCAAGATTAGTTGCCAAAGGGTACAATCAGATTTTTTTGAGAAGATTATGAGGACAATTTTTCACCTGTAGCAAAGCCAGTTACTGCGAGATACTTGATTACCTTGGCCACCATGAAAAATTGGGCTTTACATCACATAGATATCAACAATACATTTCTGCATGAATATTTGGATAAGGAAATGTATCTAATCCCACCTGATGGATATACTAAAGCTGCAGCTAATCAGGTATGTAAACTTAAGAAAAGCTTATATGGACTCAAGAAAGCATCAAGGCAGTGGAACAATGGATTCTGTGCAAAACTAATTCAATTTAACTTTGAACAGTCTCCTCATGACCACTATTTATTCACACTATCCAAAGGAAATGAGTTTATGGCTATCCTAGTTTATGTTGACGATGTTCTTATCACTGGAAGTAGCACTGACCTCATTGATGCTTTGAAATAATTTTTGGATAAATCTTTCACCACAAAAGATCGAGGGAAAGCTACCTACTTTCTTGGAATGAAGTTGAGTAGAAATGATTCAGGTACCTTTCTCTGTCAAAAGAAGTATATGCTGGATATAGTTAATGATGTTGGTTTGGATAACTGCAAACCAACTTCAACTCCTCTACCATATTGTGAGAAACTAAGTATTTCAAATGATTCACACTTGACAGATCCAGAGGCTTATAGAAGGTTGATTGGGAAACTTCTTTATCTCAATCTCACAAGGCCTGATCTTACAGTAGTTAAGCCAATTTGTGAGCTCCCCAAGGATATCTCACTGGAATGCAGCCATTCATCTGCTCAAACAACTAAAGGGCACCACTCACTGGGGACTCTTCTATTCCAACTCAGGTGATTTTTCTATCAGAGGATTCTGTGATTCAAATTAAGGAGCATGTCAGGATACTAGGAAATCTGTCACTGGTTATTGTGTTTTTCTAGGAGATTGTCTCATTTTCTGGAAATCTAAGAAGCAATCTACTGTTTCTAGAAGTTTTGCTGAGGCAGAATACAGAGCAATGGCTTTAGTGACTTGTGAACTTATGTGGCTCAGCTATATTTCTGCAGATTCGGGAGTCATCATTCCAAGATCATTGGCTTTAGCATGTGATAATCAGGCTTCTGTACACATAACAGAGAATCCGGTGTTCCACGAGAGAATTTAGCATCTTGACATTGACTATCATGTAGTAAGAAACAAGTTCAAAGATGGTTTTATATGTTTCAAGAAAGTGTCCTAGAAGAATCAACTTGCTGATATCCCGAGTAAGCAAATGCCACCAGGTCCCTTCCAGCTCATCCTGTCCAAGCTTGATTTACGATTCTCCACAAATCTAGCATAAGTTAGTGTTGAAACAGAGCTACATATATGCTTCTTTTTTCTACAGAGCTACATAATAGAGAAGGGCGTGTTGAAATCAAGCATATATGCTTCTTTTTTCTACTGAAACAGAGCTACTTATATTAACTTTATAGTGTTAAGCTTAGTTAGTGTTAAAAGTACTTTTTTGTCAGTGCATGCACGTCTATGGGCATTGCTGCTTTTACAACAAACATTTTATGTTTTTTGTCTTGGTCTTGGAACCTTTAGGGCAACATTAGGTTTTACTTTGAATCCTATATATAGTAAGAATGATTCCTTTTGTTTGGGTATTGTATTAAGCTGCATACACTATCATCGATGACATTATTATTCACTAGAATTGTCCGTTTCTTTTCAGTTACTTCATGATCAGTTTAATGTCTCCATCTATCATTTCTTCAATTTGATTTTAACAAATGGTTAAAATTGCACGGTGGTGAAATTAACGTGTTAACTGAAGAGGGTAAATAAAATCAATGGCTGACATTTTAGTTGTATTAACATAACAGTTGCGCCATAGAAACACTCTATATGTTAAAGCACTCGGGCTAATTATGTGCTTTGATAAGTTTGACCTTCCACTCCAAATGCAGGGAAAATGGGCTACGAGCCGATTTTGTGACATGTTTCCTTTTTTATTTTATAGTTGAAGGACCTTCATAAATAAAATTATGATTTATAGACCTTCGAAAAGAAAAATCATACTTAACATTACTTTTTTTTGAGTGGTACCGAGGAATCGGGTTTGAATCCATTACCTTCACCATAAATTGGTGAGGCAATGTCACTAGACTATCGATATCTGCGCAAATTTTGAGGAAGACATGTGCTAAGAAACAAGAAACTTCCAAGGTTCTAGAAAGGGTGACCCAAGAATTACCCATCACAAATTTGTTACTGATAATTAGCAGTACTTAAAGATTCATATATGCAGAGACGGATTGAGTGAAGGGCCAAGGGGGGCACTGGGCCCCCCCGAGATTTCTGAAAAAATGAGGAGTATTTTGGTAATTTCACACACACATATATATTTTCTTTTTTTTTTTATTAAAAAAAGAATAACCCTAGCCTGTTCCACTTTTCAGATGCACCGACATAGTACAAACGTGAGGCGCAACTTTTTATTCTTCCAAGTTAGCTTTTCTTCCTTCCCAGCTTAGCTTTTCTTCCCAAAATTTCTTCGATAATCTCTTTCAGCTTATGAATAAAGAACCTACTGGCAATTAACTAAAGAACCTTTCTCCAAGCTCATGCCTTGCAACCTAATCAGATTCTAATTAGACAATAAAAACAATACAAAACCCACCAAATCCTGAATTGGGAGCTCTTTGAAACCAAGCAATTTAATTCAAACAAAATAATATTTATATGTATATATTATATACAATAGCAAATCGGTTGATAGGGACTTTCTTCTCTAGTTAATTTGAGTGAGATAGGATGTCAATGGAGAGATAAATTTGAGTTTCAAGCAATTATCAATTTAAGTATTAATTAGTGAATTAAAAAGGAAAAAAAAAAAAAAAAGAGAGAGAGAGAGAGAGAAGATGAAGAACCTTAAAATTGCAAACAGGGAAAAGATTGATTTTTTGAGAGTATGAGTGTGTGTCGGTAAATAAAATTGGGGCTAGAAGTTTTTATTTTTATTTTTGGAAAGAACAGAAAGAAAGAAGAAATCTTTATGAGATGGGATTTTCAATAAATTATCTCTCTCTTTCTCGTATATATTTATTTTAACAGCTTAATTTGATGGAGATTGAGAGTGAAGAAAGAAAAAAGAAAAAAAAGGCTCAGACAGAGAAAAATAATAAGGAATAAAGATAATCTAATTCATAATGATTACATTACTTTGTGAACCTGTGATGGTTTTATAGGGGCCTCAATAAGGGTGTGTTTTGCAACCTAATCAGATTAGTTAATGATTTATTATTTAATTTGATTTTGAACTAAAAAATGATATTATATTTATGATTCTAATTTTGTTGTTTTATTATGTAGATAATGCAACGATATTATCCAAAGATATCGCTTGTAGTTGGGACAACATCTTCATTTATCAATTCACATGCTCTTGTTCAACCTCAATTATCATCAACTAACGAAACGAACGAGGTTGATTTAGAAAATCTTCCAAGTGATCCAGGACTACAACCTAATTTATTAAGCTACCCTCCTAGCATAATTGAAGAAGTACATAAAGCTTGCTTACTAAAAGGTCCATGTCAACCATGCGAGCATAGTTTTCCTCAAAAGATAGATGGAAATCGTAAATGAAAATTTATTGCAACTTGGTTTAATGAGATTAGTGATTGGTTAGAGTATATTATTGCAAAGGATGCAACATTTTGTTTATATTGTTATCTTTTTTGTGTGTGGCGTTATGAAAGAGGGCATGATGCTTTTGTATCCGATGGATTTAATTGTTGGCGTAAAAAAGAAAGATTGAGAGAACATGTTGGAGATCATAGTAAATGTAGATTGGTTTATCAAGATTTGATGAATCAAGGTCAGCATATTGAAGTGTTTTTATCTAAGATATCGCAACAATCAAAGATTGATTATTGTCGTAGGTTGAATACATCGGTTATTTGCTTGCATTATCTCTTGATGCAAGGATTAACCTTTCAAGAAAATGATGAGTCAGAAAAATCATTGAATCAAGGAAATTTTATTGAGCTTTTAGAACTTATTGCTTCTTGTACTGAAGAAATTGATAATGTCGTGTTGAAAAATGCTCCGAAAAATCTCAAACTCACATCTCCTAAACTTCAGAAGGATATTATAAGTGCAACTGCAATTGAGACAACCAATGCTATCCTCAAAGATCTTGGAAATGATTTTTTTACTATTTTAGTTGATGAGTGTCGGGATGTATCTGTCAAAGGGCAGGTGTTGTTATATGTTATGTGAATAAAAGAGGGTGTGTTATTGAACATTTTCTTGGTCTAGTGCATGTTAGTGATACAATCGCAACATCACTTGAAAAAGGTGTTGAGGCTTTGTTCTCCACTTACAGCTTGAGTGTGTCTAGCTTGAGGGGTCAAGGTTATGATGAAGCTAGTAATATGAGAGGTGAATTTAAAGGATTGAAAAGTTTGGTACTAAAGGCCGCTTATTATGTCCATTGTTTTGCTCATCAGCTCGAGGTTGGCACTTGTTGTTGTTGCCAAAAAACATACAAGTATTGGTTTTTTTTAATACTACTACATGTTTATGTAATGTTATTGGAGGTTCCTGTAAGCGCAGAGACAAGCTCCGACAAATATAAAGGGAGAAGATCATTGAATGAATTGGAAGTGATATGATCAAAATTAGAATATGATTGAATAAAAAAAAATGACATTGAAGCGACAAGGATATACCTGTTGGAGTTCTCATTATGGTACCCTCCTAAACTTGATACATTTATTTTCTTCTATTAAAGAAGTTTTTGAGTATTTTGAGGAGCAGGGTAATGATGACTCACATAGGGAAGAAGCCCCTGATTTGCTAGATATTGTGTACCAATTTGAGTTTATTTTTGTGCTTCATCTTATGAGATTTTGGGAATCATGCATGAACTGTCACAAGTTCTACAAAGGAAGGATCAAGATATTGTTAATGCAACGAGTCTTGTCAAAGTAGCAAAATCTCGTTTACAAGCAATGAGAGAAGATAGTTGGGATAATGTTTTAGCTGAAGTTTCTGAGGTTTGTATCCAACATAAGATAGTTGTGTTGAAGATGGCCGATCTTTATGTACCTCGAGGAAGATCAAGGAGGAACACTCAAAAAGTGACTAATCTTCATCACCATCGCTTTACTTTGATGAATGGTGTGATTGGCACGCAATCTAGTGAGCTAAATGATCGTTTTAATAAAGTGAACATAAAATTGCTTTTGTGTATGGCTTGTTTAGATTCGAGAGACTCATTTGCTGCATTTGATAAAGACAGGCTACTCCATTTGGCGAAGTTTCATCCATCTGAATTTTTAGCAATTTCGTTATATGAACTTGAAAGTCAACTTGACAACTTCATTTTTTATGTGTGCTTCTTCGTGACCTCTGGGAAGGCTCTCCTGTGGGGACCGTTCTTCTTTTCTACAATTGGGCAAATTTGTTGGGTCTTGTAGGTGATCTCACGAAGTAATTCCGCCTCTGTCTGGTTTACCAGCGAGGCGGACTGTTCTCTCGACGTCCCTGGGATGGTCGTCAGGTTAATGTGACCTCAGGCGAGGTCCTTCGATTTCGCCTTGACAAGGCATGTCTGGATTGAGTAAGTGAGGATGTTGACTCGTTTTCCATTTGCGTGTTGTGATGAATCGGAGGTTGAAGCCCCTCTCTCTAGCGCCAATTTGTGTATGGTTGCTTTTAATCGACTTGGTGAGCCGAGTTTAGAGAATTGTTATTGAGAGGCCATTTTTGTCCAACCGTCTATCCACACTAACCGAACCGGCTGAGTGGTTGTAAAAGTATAGAAATGTTGAGACTGTTATCATAATGAACTGGTGTTAGTATTTAGTTATTTTATCAATGTGATTGTACAAGATACAGTTGTGGAAGTGTCATCTAGTCTATGTTCCTTGCTTTTTTCTCTCTATTTTCTGATGATCTATTACAAATGGGGGTGTTGGGGGTATTTATAGCTTTCGGAAGCTGCTCCCGCATAATTGACACGTGTCTGCTAGGTGTCAAAGTCGGCGCCAAGTGGAAGGTGGCCATGTGTGATCTCTTCTGCAGTGCTGGCACCCCTTTGCCCATGTATTTCACTGATGTTGTTATGATGGCGATGGTTTACAGTCGAGGTCTACAACACGACCAGTCCAATTTGTTCGTCAATGATCCGAGGTAAAGGGACGATTCCAGAACGGTCTTCGGATGAGCCTGGTGGTGGTCCGTTACCGAACCGGTCTACCGCGGTACCTGGAACGCTCTACAGGTGGGAGCGGTCTACCTCGGTACTTGGTCTTGACAGGCCAATGTGTGTATTGTTTAAATCTCCTAATTATACTTTGTTATCATTATTATGTGAACGATATCCATAAGTGCCCCCCCCTGAGTTGAGGGAGCGGAGGGCATCGTGACGGTCTTCTAACTCTTGTCACGTTAATTTTTTTTATTTATTTTTTTGTTTGGGCAGGAAAGCGGTCTATTTCAAAAATTCAAATCTCTGTTTGGGGGGAATGTTGAAGACACGTCATAGACCGCTGATGACGTGGAAAAGTCTGTTGTTTTATTTTTTGAGTGCGTCGTTTCGTATATGCACGTGGGCCGCACATGCAACCACGTCTCTGGCTGTTATTGGTTTATTTTACGGCAGTATCGTGGCCGTTTAAACCTTTTATGTCCATTGATTTTGTTGAAGATTTTCTACTATATATACTCTCCATTTTGACTCATTTTAACTTTTTACCTTCAGTGAAATTTCCTTTGCTTGTTCAGTATTCTCTTCAAGTTTGTGATCAGCTGGTTCTTGTGTGCGATGATCGTCCGTGTCAGTCTAGGGTAATTTCTATTTTGTTTTCGTCTGTGTGGTTTCTATGTCTTCTCCAGATTCTAGTCTCCTTCATTATCTTCTCCCAAGACAGTTAGTGAGAGAGAATTTAGGAGTGCTCTTTTGGACCCCCCTGTTGAAACTGATTTTGAGAGTATGGAGGAGGAGAGTGGCTCTAACTTTGATTGGGGGGAGGAAGTGTTTGAGGAATGTAAAAAATATATAAAGGACTTGAGGGAGGCTGGGTATAGTTATGTCGAAATTAGACGAGCTTTGGAGGGAAACGATGCTGATGCGATTTGCCGTGCGAATCAGCTTCTTGAAACTCCCTCGACGGTGCCGATTGACGAAGAGGAGGTCGAGGCATTTTTTGTCGATCTAAAGAGGAGCTTGGGGTTAGATCATCAAGGCAGTGGCGGTGCTGGAGCATCCCCCTTTGAGTCTGGGCCATGGGACGGTGATGCGTCTGATAAAGGTCTGGATCTGTGCACGTCGGTGGCAGGTTATCCTTTCTGGAGGTATCCCAAAGGGCTTGTACTTGCTAAAGGGGTTGCCTTCCTTATTTTGATATGGATTCTACACGTCGACCGCCAATTAGGGCTGATGATGGCCTATCGCAATTTGGTGCTGGCGAGTATCCTAATCCAGTAACCACGGCGGAGTTGTTTGATGCAGCACTTGTGGCGGAGGTCCCCGGAAATGTTCGCTTCCATGTTCAGATCCGTGTGAGATAGTTGATCAATCGTCGAAGGGTTATGTTGCGGGCACTTTGTGGTCTATGAAAGGAGGAGTCCGTTTTCCCCTTTTGACGATCCTCAACGCATATCTGTGGTTTTGGGGAGTTGCACCTTCTCAACTGGTTGCGAACAGTTGGCATATGTTTTGTGCCACCGTTTCTCTATTTCGATCCAAAAGACTTCCTGCCCTAACTCCTGAAGAGATGGGCTCCATATATAAGTTGGTTGAGCGCGATCGAACTTTACTGGGTTGGTACTACGTTACCCCTCGGAAGGATAAAAAACTGATCGGTCATTTGAAGGACTCAGTCGCTGGGTGGAAGGACAAACGGTTCTTCGTTGGGGGTGATTGGGCTTCGCCGGCTCCCATGGATCAAGGCAATCAACTTGATCCCGTTCTAATCCCCACTGACTATGCTTTTTGTTATGGTACGTTGTTTATTTTTCTTTGTTCCCAAATTTTGCTGATTTTAAGCCCCCCCCCCCCCCCCCCCCGAACCTTTTCTTCTGTTTTGTAGATCGGAGCAGTTCAGTGGTGCCATCTAGTGAATTTAAGAAGAACGTGAAGGAGCTTCGTGAGAAGAATCAAAACAAGCCCTATGACGTTCTGGTGTATATTACTCTAGAAAAAGCTTTGTGATTGCGGTCTTTTGATTACCCCTCATCATACTCTCCCTCCAGATCTTAGTAAGTTGCTGTAACATTTTCGGACATTTCTTTTCTGCCGATCTCCGCGGTCGCAGCTGGCGATCGTATTGCCCCTACAGAGATGACTAAGCCTGTCATTCGCAAGCCTTTTGAGGAAATGACGGTGCAAGAGAGGCAGTACTGGAGGGCTAAATTGAAAGAATGGAAGAAGTTCGAGGCATCACAAGGAATTGGGACTTCTGCTCAGTCGGTCTCGGAGGATCCCTCGACAGTGCTTGCTCAAGGACTCCTCCAAAGAAGAGGTCTCCCGTTGAAGAGTCCGCTCCTACTCCAAAGCGGCCTTGTTCAACGGTGGTTGTGCAGTCATCAGGTGCTTCCTCTCTTCCATACACCTCTTACTTGGGTTGGGATGCAAAGAAGGTGACCATTTTGGAGAAACGGGGAGTCGAGGGCAAAAACAACCAAATTTTTTGAGAAATTACCTACGCTCTCGCTCTCCTGATCGTTTAGCTTTTGAGGCAATGCCCCCTATCTGAAGGCTGCTATGAAGGTTCCTGCCAAGAGCTGGACAAAGGGCTTGGCTGACACAGAGACATCGCTCTCTTTCTCAAAATGGAGTCTACCGTGGTGCACCTTGGTCGATCTCTTAATCTGCTGATGTCAGCTCAGGCGGAGGTCTCCAGTGATCCATTCTCTAATTCAGCTTTAGCCAAGGCGTGTAAACTGTAGAATGAGGAGCACAGCAAACGGACAGTGGCTGAAGCAGAAATTGCTCAACTTAAGGAGCAGCTGAAGGGGGCCGAGAAGGAGAAGGATCGGGCTCTTGCCGTGGCCGCTGCCACTCAAATTGAGATTGCAGGAACTAAGGCCGAATTGGAAGAGGCCTTAAAGAAACAGGAGCTGGAGGTCTTGGCCAAGATTGAAGAGGTTCGGTCGGAGGAGCAGTTTGCTAGAGAGAAAGCCATTGATGTTGCGGTGAAGGCTTATTCTGAAATCGACGGTGTCTGTCCGCTATGGTTGGTGAATCATTGAATGTCACGCCGATCTCCGCGGTCGCAGCGTGTGATCATGTTGCCCCTACAGAGATGATGAAGCCTGTCATTCCCAAGCCTTTTGAGGAAATGACAGTGCAAGAGAGGCAGTACTGGAGGGCTAAATTGAAAGTACGGAAGAAGTTCAAGGTGTCGCAAGGAATTGGGACATCTGCTCAGGCGGTCTCAGAGGATCCCTTGACGGTGCCTACGGTCGGTGAAGAGCATGTCCTTCCTCCTGCTTCAAGGACTCTTCCGAAGAAGAGGTCTCCCATTGAAGAGTCCGCTTTTGCTCCAAAGCGGCCTCGTTTAATGGTGGCTGTGCAGTCATCAGGTTCTTCCTCCCTTCCAGACACCTCTTGGGGTGGGATGTAAAGAAGGTCGCCGTTTTGGAGAAACGGGGAGTCGGGGGAGAAAAACAGCCAACTTTTTTGAGAAATTACCAGCGCTCTTACTCTCCTGATCGTTCAGATTTTGAGGCAATACCCCCTATCTGAAGGCTGCTATGAAGGTTCCTGCCAAGAGGTGGACAAAGGGCTTGGCTGACACAGAGACATCGCTATCTTTCGGTGGTAAAATGGAGTCTGCCGTGGTGCACCTTGGTTGATCTCTTAACCTGCTGATGTCAGCTCAGGCGGAGGTCTCCAGTGATCCATTCTCTAATTCATCTTTGGTCAAGATGTGTAAACTGTACAATGAGGAGCACAGCAAACGGACGGCGGCTGAAGCAAAAATTGCTCAACTTAAGGAGCAGCTGAAGGGGGCCGAGAAAGAGAAGGATCGGGCTCTCGCCGTGGCCGCTGCCGCTCAAATTGAGATTGAAGCAACTAAGGCCGAACTGGAGGAGGCCTTAAAGAAACAGGAGCTGGAGGTCTTGGCCAAGATTGAAGAGGTTAGGTCGGAGGAGCCGTTTGCTAGAGAGAAAGCCATTGATGCTGCGGTGAAGGCTTATTTTGAAACCGACGGTGTAGCATGGGCCAACTCTACTTACATTCAGGCCTACATTGGGGTGGCTAAGGTGATGTCCGTTCAGGGTGTCAACATTTCTGCCCTTAGGAGGAATTTGGCTCGCTTTGCCAAGAGCAATTGGCAGTCCTCCAACTGCTGAGGACCTGGAGGGTCTATAAGCCCCCCCGGCCTCCGAGCGATCTTGCAATGTCTTAATTAATTTTTGGAATGTTTGGCTTGTTTCTATATTTAATGAAACTTCCTTTGGGTTATCATTTCAATCCCTTTACACTTAGTAAAATTTCTTTGATTTGCTGATATGACTTAGATTTTTTATTTGTTTATAAATTCCTTTTATGCTTATGATTTGTTGATGAGCTTCTTCATGCTTATCCGTGGATGAGTCTTTTCGTGCTTGTCCGTAGACGAGTCTTTTCGTGCTCGTCTGTAGATCAGTTTTTTCATGCTCGTCTATAGACGAGTCTTTTCGTGCTCATCCGCAGATGAGTCTTTTCTTGCTTGTCCACGGACGAGTCGTTTTGAAGAAAATTTGGAAGTCAAAAGTCATTTATTTATGAACGCCTATTTGTTTTATACAAGATATTTGTACTTTAGCTATTCTACTAGTAGTACTTCTTTAGGTGTAGAGCATTCCAAGGATGAGGTAATTTTTTTTTCGTTGGAGTCTTCTAGCTCATACGCTACGTTGGCGACGCATCGAGTCACCTTGTACAGTCCTTCCCAATTGGGAAAAAATGCTCCTATCTATGCTGGGGGTAGGACCTTTCTCATGACAAGATCATTGACCTAGAATTTTTTAACCTTAACCTGTTTGTTGTGGTATCTTTCCAGGCGTCGCTTATAAGTAATGTTCCGACTCTCTGCTTCCAATCGTCGCTCTTCAAGGAAGTCCAATTGTGTTTGAAGTTTCTCATCATTGGTTCGATCTTCAAACTGGGTGATCCTTAGGGTCGGAGACCCTATTTCGACCGATATAACTGCTTCTGTTCCATATACCAGGCTAATAGGGGTCTCTCCTGTGGACGATCTCTGTGTCGTCCGGTATGACCATAGAACTCCTGGCAGCTCTTTCGCCCAATATCCTTTCTTCTTAGTAAAGCGGGTCTTTAACGTATGCTTCAGGACTTTGTTGACCGCTTCTACTTGACCGTTTGACTGTGGGTGGTATGGAGTAGTGAAATAAGCTTTTATATTGAGATCAACACAAAAGTTCTTAAACTGCTGGTTATCAAACTGTTTGCCGTTGTCAGTTACAAACGAGGTCGGAACTCCAAAGTGGCATATTATGTTCTTCCAGACAAAATCTTCTACCATTTTATGCGTGATTTTCGTTAAAGCTTCAACTTTGGCCCATTTTGTGAAATAATCGACCGCAACGATGGCCTACGTATACCCTGCTTTGGCATTTGGGAAAGGCCCTATGAGGTCGATCCCCCACTTTGTGAAGGGCCATGGGCTACGAACAGACGTTATCACTTCTGGACAGAGCCAGATGAAGGGGGCGTATTTCTGACATTGAGGGCATGACCTTGCGTATTGGATCACGTCCTTTTTAAGCGTTGGCCAGAAATAGCCTCGCCTTTGGATTCTTTGTGCATGGGCTTGTCCTCCAGTATGATTCCCACAGACCCCCTCATGAACTTCTGCTATGACATATGGTTGTTCGGTTTCTCCGACGCATTTTAACAAAGGCATGGCATAACCCTGTTTGTATAGGACCCCATCCAATAGGGTGTATCGGGCCGATCATATCCGGAGTTGATGGGCCTCGAAATGGTTTGAGGAAAGTTTTTTGGTCTCGAGGTAATGTTTTATTGGAGCCATCCATCCCTCTTGGCTTGCCTCAATCTGCATGGTGTCTTCTTGCTGGATGAATGGGATATCCGCTCGAAGGAACATCACTGATGTTAGGTTTTCTGCTCCTTCTGAGGTAGCGAGTCGGGCCAGAGCGTCCACTTGGGCGTTCCTTGTTCTCGGTATCTGTTGGAATTCGATTTTGCTGAAGTCCTTAGCTTTTTCTCGGACCATCTTCAGATATTTCGCCATATTTTCCTCTTTTGTTTCATAATCATCGTTTATTTGATGGACCACTAATTGAGAATCATTATAGATTTTTACCTTGTTGATGCCTAGTGATTTGGCGGTGGTCATTCCGTAGAGGATGGCTTCGTACTCTGCTTCATTTTTCGTAGCATTAAAATCGAATCGTATTATGGAGCTCAGGTACTGTTTGTGAGGACTCAAGAGCACGATGCCCGCACCGCCCCGTTGTGCGGTCGAGGATCCATCGACATAGACTTCCCATGGTTCATCCTTTGACACCTGTATCTCTACTAAGGGGGTGAACTCTAAGATGAAATCGGCCAAAGCTTGGCCCTTGATCGTGGTGCGGGGGGCATACACTATGTCGAACTGTCCTAATTCGACCGCCCATTTTAACAATCTACCAACCGCATCCGGCCTTTGCAGAATCTGTCGTAGCGGGTAATTCGTAAGAAATTCAATTGTATGTTCATAGAAGTAAGGTCATAATTTTCGGGCCGCGATCACCAGTGCATATGCTAACTTTTCAACGGCAGTATAGCGGACCTCTGCTTCATGTAGGGCTTGACTTACGTAATATACGGGAAGCTGCTATCCTTCTTGGTTTCGAACCAGGACCGCACTAACCGTCTCATCAGCTACCGCAAGGTATAAGTTGAGCTTCTCACTGTCTTGGGCTTTGGAGAGGAGCGGTGATGACATGAGGAATTTTTTTAGCTTCTCGAGAGTTCGGACGCATTGATCATACCGTGCAAACATTTTTCCCTTTTTTATCGCTTAGAAGAAAGGTTTGAATCTATCAGAAGACTTGGAGATAAATCGGGCCAGGGCTGCTACCTTGCCCGCTAGGGATTGAACAACCTTCACCTTCTTTGGTGGCTGTAGATCCAATATTGCTTGGATCTTTCAAGGATTGGCCTCGATTCCTCTTTCACTCACCATGAATCCTAGAAATTTTCCAGAAGCAACCCCAAATGCACACTTCTTCGGATGGAGCTTCATCCGAAATCGGCGTAGAATCACAAAGGCCTCCGCCAAATGTGTCACATGATCAGTTCGATGCTGATTTTTTACAAGCATATAGTCGACGTTGACCTCCATGGTCTTTATAATTTGCCGAGCAAACATTTTATTTACCAGATGTTGATAGGTTGCTCATGCGTTCTTCAAACTGAAGGGCATTTTGGTCCAGCAGAATAGACCATGATCTGTAACGAAAGGGGTGTACTCTTGATCGTCTGGATGCATCGATATTTGATGGTAGCCTGAGAGTGCATCCATGAAGCTCATCAACTCGTGTCCAACGGTCACATCTACTAGCTGATCGATGTGGGGTAGTGGGAAATTGTCCTTTGGACAAGCTTTATTCCGATCCGTAAAATCTATGCACATACGCCAGGTAAGGTTCGGCTTTATCACAAGGACCGGATTTTCTATCCACTCTGAGTAGAATACGTCATGTACGAGACCGTTGGCCAACAACTTTTGCACTTCGCACTCAAGTGCGTCATACTTTTCAGGACTAAAGCGTCGTCGCTTTTGCCTGACTGGTCGTGCCTCTAGGTTCACATTTAGTCGGTGGGTAATTACCTCTGCGTCGACCTTTATCGTATCTTCGTGGGACCAAGAGAATACGTCAAGGTTCTTTTGATTCCAATAGTGACGTTTGTTCTGGCTCAAGGAGCTCGGCTCCAATCACAACCTCAAGCTCCGGTCGATCTAGGCCGACTTGGACATTGACCAGCTCTTCTGCTGGTTCGACTCGTTTTCTCTTTGAGGCCTTGCGGGGGTCCATATGCTTCCATTCCAAATCTCCCAACCTAGGAAGGTGTTGGGTATGGGGTGTGCTTCCTCTTTAGTTTCCTAGAGCGTATGTTCCATCATGTTCAGCTCATAAGGCTGTATATTATAGGTGCACTCTCGGGCATTCACTTGTTCGCCCCTGATGGTAATCTCCCCCTTTGGAATTGGGTACTTCAAGCAGTAATGGTAAATTGACACCGCCGCCTTGTATGCCATCAGGTAAGGTCTTCCCAAGCATGCAGTTGTAGTTCGACGACTGATCTACAACTTTGAAGGTTAAATTGTGAGAGACCCCTCACCCATTTTCTTCAAGTCGTACCGGCAATGTTATTTGACTAATAGGATGGACTTCTCCTGAACTAAAACCTCGAATGACTTCAGAACAAGGCTCTAGATAAGAGTGAAGCTGCCCTAACCTCTTGAATGTACTTAGAAACAATACGTTCCCGTAGCTTCCTGTGTCCACCATCATTCGATAGACCAGAGTTCAGTTGATTGTCACTGCAATTATCAGAGCATTATTGTGGGGGTAGGACGAGTCCAACTGCGTCATCATTGGAAAAATGGATATCTTGATTTATCGGTCTGGACTCGTGGACCGCTCTATCATGTCCATACTGCACCTGTCGCATTATCGTGTCAATGTCTGGCTCCGAATGATGGCTGTACGAGGACCCTGCTTGGTCCCGCGCAGGGTTGGAAGACCCCTGAGCCTCCTCCTGAGGATCAATCATCGGGGTCGGAGAATCGCTGGGATAGGATTCATCTTGGCGAAACTTGTACATCAATGGGCCATTCTGGTAACTATTTTGGGCTGCTCGCAACTATGTCCTCCTAGCCCTTTTGCTATATCGTGCATAGAGATCACCGATCCAGCCCATCATTAAAATTTCCCGCGGTAGTTTTTCTTCAGGATCACCACCATTTCTTTCGGGGAGGTGCCATAAGATCTGCCGGTGGACTCGGTGATACAAGGTCTGCTATCCTTGGCTGTTGGTTTCGAGCTACTGATTTTGGTGTAATAAATCGGTCCAACTTTCCGTCTTCGTAGAGGGCATAAAGCTGATTCATTAAATCTCGACATTCATTGGTGTTGTGGCCGATTAACTCGTGGTATTTACCAAACTTCCGCCGATTCAACTTGGATGGATCGGCCTGGATTTTATGGGGCTCTTTCAAGAGACCCTGACCTTTGATCTACAGAAAGACTTCCTCCGGGGTGACGGCCAGAACTTTCTTTAGCTCGCCCATCTGCTCCTGACTCTCCATAGTACGGAAGCCTCTTCCCTCTCGAGCTACTGTATTTAGGGATGGCAATGGGGTAGGTCGGGGCGGGTAGTTGAATACCCATGCCCGCCCCATCCTTCGAACGAGGCAGGGCAGGGCGACCCGCTATGGGTCACAGGTCGGGGCAGGTCGACCCATTATTTGTGGAAAATAAATAAAATTTAGTTACTATAATTTAAAATAAATATTGACTTAATACATTCTATACAAATATTATTACAAAGAGTCATCGTAAACTATAAAAAAATAGTAAATGCTTAAAATACATTTATAAACCTATTTTTTAATATTTATTTATGTGTCTAAACTTAATTAATAATTTTTACGTTGTATGTTGTTTGTTATTTGGTATTATTTGATACATGTTATTATTATAAATATAACATGATTATTAAATACTACTAATATATATTAAATTGATTCATTTATGTGAATAACACCATATATATACATATAATATATATATAAATATATATATATATATATATATATATATATATTGTTAGGAAATAACTCTTATCACACACACAAACAAATACTCAAACCAAGAGAGAATGAAAAACAACAAAGAATTCGGCCAAATAAAACCGAACACAGAACATGAATAGAAAATGAAGAACACAAGGATTTTACGTGGTTCGATCAATGTGATCTACATCCACGGAGATTCTATACACCTCAATTCACTCCACTGATCAATCAATTACAAGAATTAATCCAGAAAACTAGAAACCCCAATTTACAGACCAAATTGAGCTCAAGAACCCTAGCTATCTAATTCTATTGATTGATTAGTGTTTAAAGAGGGAAAGTAACGAGAATCAACTCGCATCTCCAAGTGGTTTCAATTTATATAAAGGACGGAGCTCGAATAAGGAAGTAGGAGCAGTTGTAACCAATTCTGTTCTCAACTGCTCAAAACTGTTCTACGGGCTTTCAACAACGGTTTTACATGCAACGGTTTAATCCGTTGCAACTGACAGTTATAACCGCCTTGACTCCGGTTTCTTTTTAACCCTTATAACTGATCCGGCTAAAACCCGGTTTTCTAGCCCGGTTCTCCACATATTGAACCCGGTTCCGGACTCCTCAAACCCTCTACTACAAACTATGATCACTTGATGATATTGAACTGATATATACAAATCTCCACCTCAATGAACTCAAGTGAACTTCATCACCTCATTCTGTCTTGTCTTCCAGGTCCAATCACACTGTTCAAGCCTTATCAGGCCTGAGCAATGAATCATCTTACTCCCCGGAACTGCCTTGGTTAGAAAATCAGCTGCATTGTCCATAGTATGAACCTTCTTCACCTCAACAGATCCTGCTTCAATCACATCTCTTGCAAAGTGAAGTCTAACATCAATATGCTTAGACCTCTCATGAAATGCTTGGTGTTTTACCAAGTGAAGGGCACTCTGATTATCACATTGAATGGTAATACAACCTTATCTGACCCTTAAGTCCTTAAGAATCCCCTTGAGGCACAGAGCTTCCTTGATTGCCTCAGTTAAGGCAATGTATTTTGCCTCAGTTGTTGACAAAGCAACCACAGGTTGTTGCACACTTTTTTAGCTTACAGCCGTCCCATACAAGGTAAAAACATATCCTGTAACAGATTTTTCTCGTATCTAGATTCCCAGCAAAATCTGCATCAGCATATCCAACAAGAGGTACAGCACCAGCTTCTTGTTTCTTAAACTTCAGACGACTGAGCCTTTCAAATACCTCAAGACTTGTTTTAAAGCTTCCCAATGAGCCTCTCCAGGATTTGACATGTACCTGCTTACTAGATAAACACTATAGGCCAAATCTGGCCTGCTGCATATCATTCCATACATCAAACTGCCAACACCACTGGCATATGGAACATTCTTCATGTGAATCTCCTCTGCTTTTGTCTTTAGACATTGTTCTTTGGATAGCTTGGTTTGTTGATTAACTGGAATACTTAGTGGCCTTGACTCATGCATGTGAAATCTCTCCACAACCTTCTGCAAATACCGCTTCTGTGAGAGCCACAGTGTTCCAGACATCCTTCTTCTAATGATATCCATCCCCAGAATCTTCCTTGCTTCTCCAAGATTCTTCATGTCAAATTCTGAGCTCAATATTCCCTTTAACTGTTGTATTTTGTCCACACTCTTACTGGCAATGAGCATGTCATCCTCATATAATAACAGAAACACTTGTTCACACCTTGAACCTTTGTTAAAGTATACACAGCTATCATACAAGCTTCTTATGAAACCTGCATTGATCATAAACTCATTGAACTTCTTGTTCCACTGCCTTAGGACTCTGCTTCAAACCATACAGTGATTCCCTGAGAAAACAGACCTTCTCTTCATTTTCTGGAATCACAAAGCCCTCAGGTTGCTTCATGTATATTCTTTCAATGAGATCACTATGCAGGAATGCTGTCTTAACATCTAACTGCTGTAGTTCCATGTCTTCTTGTGTAACTTTTGATAAAAGTAGCCTAATAGAGCAATGCTTCACAACTGGAGAGAATACCTCATTATAATCAATGCCTTCCCTTTGTGTAAAGCCCCTTGCCACAAGCCTTGCCTTGTATCTGATTTTATCAGCCTTTCCAGCCTCCACCTTCTTCTTGTAGATCCACTTTGAGCTGACTAACTCCTGCCCTTTTGGTTTTTCTACAAGTTTCCAGGTTTGGTTTCTTTCCAGAGATTCCATTTCCTCCATCATGGCCCCTATCCAATGTTCACTTTCACTGCAATTGATTGCTTCCTTGAAACTGCTTGGCTCTTGAAACTCTAGGTCTTCTGCTACACTTAATGCATAGTAAACGCTCCCAGCTTGTCCATAGAAATCAGGCCTGTGGATTTGCCTTCTTGGTCTGTCTCTACCAATGCTATAAGTTCTGAGATTTGAGATCTCAGGTTGGTCTTCATCATCTTCTGATGAACTGTCATTTCCTGGTTGAGCTTGAGCATTTTTCTCTGGTGATTTCTCTTCATCAGTAGGCTCCACCTGAATGGAAATTCTTTCAGATTCTACAGCACCATCAGCTTCTTCTTGACTTCCAGTAGAGTTGTATCCCATCACAGCCTCATTGAATCTTACATCTCTACTTATCAAGAGTTTTTGGTTTCCTTGTTCCAAACACCATAACTTGTAGCCTTTGATGCCCTTAGGATATCCTAGGAATACACACCTCTATGCCCTTGCATCAATTTTGTCTTGCCTTATATGAGCATATGCCAGACAACCAAACACTCTCAAGTCATTATAGTTTGGTACCTTTCCACTCCAAGCTTCTTCTGGAGTCTTAAATCCTAGAGTTGATGATGGTGATCTATTTATCAAATAACATGCAGTGTTCAGTGTTTCTCCACAGAAGGATTTAGGTAATCCAGCATCAATCAACATACATCTAACTCTCTCAAGTACAGTCCTGTTAAACCTTTCAGCAACACCATTTTGTTGAGGGTTCATTGGGACAGTTCTGTGCCTTGTGATACCCTTATCTTCACAAAACCTTGCGAACTCAGTAGATAGATATTCCAAGCCATTATCAGTCCTAAGATGTTTCAATTTCTTCCCTCTTAGATTCTCCACCTGGCTCAACCATGTTTTAAACTTAAGGAATGCATCACTCTTGTTCCTCAAGACATATACCCATATTTTTCTACTGTAATCATCAATGATGGACATGAAATACCTTCCTCCTCCATGTGTCTCTGTCCTTGAAGGCCCCCATAGGTCAGAATGTACATAATCAAGTGGTTCTTGAGTAGCATGGACCCCTTTAGCATAAGGCAGCTTCTTGGCCTTTCCTAAGGCACATTTGTCACAAAACTCAAGTGTTTGACTCCCAATTTCACCAATTATACCCCTCTTGGACAGCTCCTTCAACCCTCTCTCTCCAATATGACCCAGTCTTTTATGCCACTTCATAAAATCCTCTCTACTTATCACAGATTCAACACAACCTATCACAGGAGATCCAATCAAAATAAATAGGCGATTGTGTTGCCTTCCCTTGATTACCAGCTTGTTGTGTTTAGTGATATGAAGATACCCATCTGTGGAGTTGAACTGACAGCCATTTGCCACAAGGGAACCAAGAGATAGGAGGTTTCTTTTAAGACCAGGAACATACCTCACTTGTGAAATGGTCCTGATGACTCCATCATACATTTTGATCTGAACTGATCCTGTGCCTTTAACTCTGCAGGAGTGGTCATTTCCCAGTAGTACACATCCACCATCTTCTTTCTGTAAGTCCTTGAACCAGGATTCATTAGGGCACATGTGGAATGAGCAACCTGTATCAAGAACCCATTCCTTTTCCATCTTTGTGTCTGTGATGTTTAAAACTTCAGGGGTATCGTCTTGATGTTCAGTCATAACCACTTCTGCCCTCTGATTTTCCTGTTTCTTCTTCTTCTGTGGGCAATCCTTCTTCAAATGTTCAGTTTGCTTGCACTTGAAACACTTTCTATTCTCAACCCAGTCTCCATTCTTCTTTGAATTCTGAGTTCCAGCTTTGTTATCCTTGGATCCCTGGAACTTCTTCTTTTGGTAGTTCTTTTTGAACTTTATGTTCAATCCTTCTCCAGCCTGTGTAGAGCCCTTATCTTCTTGAGTTTGAAAACACTTTGTCTTCAAAGCTGAGAGGATAGACTCATAACTGACCTTTCCTTCCCTCCCAAACATCAATGCATCCTTGAAGCTTTCCATAGACTTTGGAAGAACATTCAACACCATCAAAGCCTTATCATCATCCTCCAAGTTCACACCCTGGTATTCTAGTTCTTCAATCATCTTGACAAATTCATCAAGTTGATCAGAAATGGCCTTATCCTCAGTAATCTTGAAAGACATCAATTTCTGCTTCAGAAACAGTTTGTTTGATATTGACTTTGATTGATAAAGTTCTTCAAATTTTCCCCATGCCTCTACTGCATTCTTGCACCTTGATATCTCCCTCAGGGGTTTATCACCCAAACACAGAAATATCAGGCTCAAAGCCTTCTTATCCACTTCTGAAAACTTTGGTTTCTCAGCCTCAGACCATTGATCAACAGGAAGAAGTGCAGAGTCTAAACCAATACAACATTCATCTTGATTTTCCAAAGTGAGAAGTCATTTTTACCTGAAAACTTCTCCACATCCATCTTCACTCCAGCCATTCTCCTTTCCTCTTCGAGTGTGTGCGCAAGTTTCCCACAGACGGCGCCACTTGTTAGGAAATAACTCTTATCACACACACAAACAAATACTCAAACCAAGAGAGAATGAAACTCAACAAAGAATTCGGCCAAATAAAACCGAACACAGAACAGGAATAGAAAATGAAGAACACAAAGATTTTACGTGGTTCGATCAATGTGATCTACATCCACGGAGGTTCTATACACCTCAATTCACTCCACTGATCAATAAATTACAAGAATTAATCCAGGAAACTAGAAACCCCAATTTACAGACCAAATTGAGCTCAAGAACCCTAGCTATCTAATTCTATTGATTGATTAGTGTTTACAGAGGGAAAGTAACGTGAATCAACTCGCATCTCCAAGTGGTTTCAATGTATATAAAGGATGGAGCTCGAATCAGGAAGTAGGAGCAGTTGTAACCAATTCTGTTCTCAACTGCTCAAAATTGTTCTACGGGCTTTCAACAACGGTTTTACATGCAACGGTTCCTTGACTCCGGTTTCTTTTTAACCCTTATAACTGATCTGGCTAAAACTCGGTTTTCTGGGCGGGGCATGACGGGGCGAGGGCATGATCCATGCCTGCCCCGCCTTGCCACGGGTCACAGGGCGGGGCAACCCATATGCCTCGGGTCAGGGCAGATCAGGGCGGGCCAGGTCAAAATTGCCATCCCTGGCTGTATTCCCAATCCTTTTCTTTCCCGTGGACTCATTTTTTTTCAAGAGGATGTCCAAGATTTCCGCTGCCCCTATATAGTTTTGACCATGAAATCAACAAATGATCATGGGCCTTCGATTTGGGCGGCCCACAAAAAGCGGGTGTCTGTCCGTAGGTCGTGCATCGCGACGATTAGCACTGCATCATTTGACATTCACTCTGTTTCTAGTAACATCTTATTGAATCGTTCTAATATTTACTCCCTAGACGATCGTTGGTAACCTCTCCTTGGGTGCCGTGCGTATCTTAAAACTCATAAAATTTGCCTTGAAAAGTTCCTTTTGTTGGTCCCATCCTGATATTGAATGAGGTGGTTGGGATCGTGCCCGGTCATCGAGAGTCGTGGGAAACACCTGGCAGAGTGTCGCATCTGTTGGCGACGATAGTTCCATACACGACAGGTATGTATTGAGGTGCGTTGATGGATCGGTCACAACATTATATGGCATAATGTTGGGTGGACGTACCTCATTGGGTAACTTAGCCATCAGTATGGAGGACGCGAATTGAGATTTTGACCTAAGCACTGGACTTTCTTCCATTGGTGACGGTTGTACCCGTGATCGTCCTTCCAATCGACTCAACCAATCTTTGAGCCGGGCGATCTCTTCTTGGTCTACCTCATAATGATCCTGGTGCTTCTCCCTCGGATGCTCCGTGGTCCTTGGCCGTCGCCAGTTTTCATTATGGAGAAGCCGGTCATTGGAAGTTTGCTCC
The DNA here is from genome assembly GCA_958295605.1 of Ajuga chamaepitys. NCBI lineage: Eukaryota > Viridiplantae > Streptophyta > Magnoliopsida > Lamiales > Lamiaceae > Ajuga > Ajuga chamaepitys. The sequence goes on along the minus strand of OY282498.1, from coordinate 20,119,824 downwards.
CACAGTGAGAGCGGTCGTTGTTGTCTTCATACTGGGTCCTTTCGGCTCCTGAGTTTGTCGAAAACTGTCTTTTGAGATAACCTTGATTCGACAGCGGTCTCTGCTCTTTGTGGTGGTACTGGTATTCTCTCATGGGGTCGGTCATTCGGACCTATTCCAAGCTGACTCTAGGGATGATGTGTGTTTCAGTCGAGCACTGGCGTTGGCGACCGGTAGATCCCCTTCTGCTTGGGATCTCGGTCTTCCACAACTGGTGGTAAAGGTTCCGACATCCTTCTTCGTGACCTCTAGGGCGATGCAACATCTCTGTGGTTAGGAAAGCTCTCATGTGGGGACCGTCCTTCTTTTCTGCAATTGTGCCAATTGCTGGGTCTTCTAGGTGATCTCACGAAGTAATTCCGTCTCTGTCTGGTTTACTGGGCGAGGGGGACTGTTCTCTCGACGTCCCTGGGATGGACGTCGGGTTGATGTGACCTTATGCAAGGTCCTTCAATTTCCCCTTGACAAGGCATGTCTGGATGGAGTATGTGTGGATGTTGACTCGTTTGCCATTTGCGTGTTTTGATGAATCGGAGGTTCAAGCGCCTCTCTCTAGCACCAATTTGTGGATGGGTGCTTTTAATCAACTTGGTGAGCCGAGTTTAGTGAATTATTATTGAGTGGCCGTTTTTGTCCAACCGTCTAGCCACAATAACCGAACCGACTGAGCGGTTGTTAAAGTATATGAATGTTGCGACTGTTATCGTAATGAATTGGTGTTAGTATTTAGTTATTTTATCAAAGTGATTGTACAAGATACAATTGTGGATGTGTAATCTAGTCTATGTTCCTTGCTTTTTTCTCTCTATTTTCTGATGATCTATACGGAAGCTGCTCCCGCATAATTGACATGTGTCTGCTAGGTGTCAAAGTCGGCGCCAAGTGGCAGGTGGTCACGTATGGTCTCTTTTGCCGTGCTGGTGCACCCCTTTGCCCATGTGTTTCACTGATGTTGTTATGATGCGACGTTCTACAGTCGAGGTCTATGCCGCGACCGGTCCAATTTGTTCCTCGACGATCCGGGATAAAGGGATTCCGGAACGGTCTTCGGATGAACCTGGTGGTGGTCCATTACCGAACCGGTCTACCACGGTACCTGGAACGGTCTACAGGTGGGAGCGGTCTACCTCGGTACTGGGTCTTGACAGGCCCAGGTGTGTATTGTTTAAATCTCCTAATTATACTTTGTTATCTTATTATGTGAACGGTATCCACATTAGCGATGAAGCCATTATGCAACGATTCCAAAAAATGAAGCCTAGAAGAGAAATGTTATGAGTGATTCCATTAACTTATTAATTTAGGATGTTGTGATGTAATTTAAATTGATACATTTACTTTAGCGAAAGTGTTATCTATTATAATTATGTTTCTTTGAATTTATTTTATGATTAATTTATTATTGTTATTTGGTCCCCCGAACTTAAATTCTAGGTCCCTCACTGCATATATGTCTTGAAATATGTTAAATTTGAGTTAATTGATATAGAAGCTGGTCTATATTAGATTGTAGGTGAATTGAACGATCATTGTACATCAAGTGATTCTGTTAGAATCCGAAATTTGATCGATTAGCATATTTATGGTACGTAGTGAAAGGAGATTATGAATATTTATTATTGACAAGAAATGTAGTACAATTAAGGTGTAGATCGAACATTTTGTTTTCCCTTTATTGTGCATAATACAGATATGTTTACTCTGTTTCCTGAGTTGCTAGCCATCTGCTTCAATTGACATGTTGTCGTCGGGATCTGGGCATGAAAAGTTTGATGAGCTGTTCCGGAATTGTAGACGTGAAAGAATGTGAGACAGAAGCAACAGGTGTATCATTATCAACTTCATCATCGTTGTCGTCGTGGCTGCTTCTTTTTTTGATTAAATGGACTTCACCATTGTCGTCAACTGCAAGCATATTACACGGGATCTTCTCTGCGTAGAACTCTATGTACTTCTTATCATGGTGCCTATCAAACACTACCAAAGTAGCATGAAGGCTGCTGATCTGTTCCACAACAAGCAACCGCATCGGATGCCCCATTCCGGTTTTGATCTCCGGCACCACCTGCAACGTGTACAAATAAGATGGTGGGCAATGTATTGGAGGAGGAGGATAACAATCAATCAATCATACCCCATATTTCTGGCAAACTTCAATAAGGCGTTGAACTTTCTGATATTTGGGGTCATTCTTCAACTCATTTTTGTCTTGCAAGTTAAACAGGTCCTGCAGATCCATGCTCCAAATGTCTGTCCAAGTCTTTGCAGACACTGCACGTTTAATTTATCATCATGGATCAAAAACAGATGCTTGCAGATATTGCATTCACTCGTATCTATAAATAAGACAAAAGTTTTAAATTTATGCTTGCTAAAAATTACGCTTGTAACTTTAGATTTATCTAATTTATGCTTGATTTCCAAAAACCCGTCCACATTTTAATTTTGATTGCCACGTACGCAGCCTAATCACCATATCTAGAATTTCTGGCTGAGTTTCGACAAAATCGAGCATAAAATGGACAAAATATAAAGTTACCGAACATTTTACAAAGAACCCGTAAACTCAGCAGATACAAATTAGATAGAAGCTAAGTTAGCGGGTATAAATTAAAAAGTTTCGTATGAGAAATAAATTACAAGGAATGTTAAGCCAGGGCTTGACCCCAAGGAGGGTTATCCTGGAGCAAGTTCCGAATGTGAAATTCCGCAAGACCCACTCGATTAGGTCAATGGAGAACTCTTTAAGAGCATCCATGACTATAAGTACGTGTTTTGGATCGTTGGCGGATCCAGGCGACTCGTCTAACAACACATCTTGTGCAGACGTTGTCTTGTTGGTGATAGGAAAGCAACTAGGCAAAATCATTGTCCCGAGACCTTTTCAGGCCAAAAGTAGCAATCATCTAAATGAAATAATAATGAGTGCGAAATAAGTTGAGAGTAGTGAAAGAGGGGATCGAAGGAGTTTGATGCTTTGGTTTTGAACTAGTTATATAGGAGGAACAGGAGACGAGTTAAGAGCAAAAGCCAGTTCAATAGATTTATTTATTTATTATTATTAAAAAGAGGTGAAAATAATGTTTTTGGAAAGTGTGAAATGAGCAAAATGTTGGTATCTTGTTATTGCCAGCAACAAGATGAAAAGGAAAAAAGAAATCTACATAGACTATGTCAGTAGAAATACTTAGGACAATGCCATTTAGCGTGGTTTTCTAAGACGGGTGTAACTTTTAGGGGTGTTTGCACACCATTATAGAAAAGTGATTAAAATTAAATTTCATAGTAAAATTAAAATTTCGTAATGTTTGGAGAAAAATGGGTTTAAATAAATTATAAGTGTTTTCATACGTGGGGTGTTTGCAAAACATGAAACACTTCTCAACAAGTAATTACACAAATACCCTCTAATAATTTATTTTACAATTAACTGTACCATTTTACTCCACTTATTTCAGCAAAGGGAAAGAAACGATGCAAATGAGAGAAGGTTTCATCTTCAAATCTTCGACAGGACGATCCATGGTGGCCGATTCTTCTGAAACAAGTGAATATTGAATCCGTAAATATCATCGTTTGTTTTCTTTAGGGATGTTCCTCAATTCGAAGCTACTATAGAGATTCATACAAAAAAATAAAAAGCAATTAATAGCCGCAAATAAATAAATGAACTATTTTATCGCGAGGGAGATGGACTGATAAAAGGAATGAGCATAAAGATTCATGGATAGAGTTTCGTTCACTGGGGAAAGTAAAGAGAGGTGGCTGTTGGGTTAATGGGAGGGGATCTTTTTTTATTTGAGTGTTAAATACAATTGCAAAAAAGATCATGTTATATACAACAAAGCCAAATCTATCCCAAAAATTGGTCGTCCCTTGATTCGCATTGGCAATTTAAAAGTGTTTTACATAATTGATTTCGTGTCTTTAAAGTAAATTTAAAAATACCTCAAATTATCAAAAGTAATCTTAAAAATTGATTTTGGAAATTTTGTTGAATTTGCAAACACCCCGTTAAGCATTATTGTAAATTTTAGTAGGTGGAAATAATTAGGACAATCCCAAGGATATAGCGCGGTTTTCCCTACATTGATGCTCCCCAAAGAAAACAAGTATCCTAATTGGATAAAAATGATAGTTTTAGTTAGTAAGTGTTATTCCCTCGACCAGTAATATTTCCGTGCGATGCACAAAAGTTTATTTATAAAGTAATGATTTTAATAAAACTAAAAATGATGTAATCTAATATTTAAATATATGATCGTTTTATCTTAATAAAATATATTTTTTAAGAAAATGTAGAATAAAACATAAATAAAATTATAAATACTATAAATATAAGTTTCTCGCACGTTATATATGGATTTAATATAACTTACTTTATATATAGGTGTTTGTACGTGTATATATATAAAAAATATTTTATAGATTAACATTAAGATAAATATCAAATATAAAAAAAAAAGAAAACTTTTTTAAAATGATCATTTCTTATCTTGTATATCCAAACACACATTTAGTGTGTCTGTATCATTCTTCACCTATATGCATAATAACTTAATTAATTGTGAATTTTAAAACTAGCACAAATATCTAAATATAAACTCATATTATTAAATAAAATAAACTGAATAATGTTATAAGAAATTTAATTTTCTTTATTTTTTTTCATTTTACTTTAAATATTTAAATTTTTCTAAACAAAGTTTTAAATTATAACTATAACTATTTACTTTTAAAAAAATCTTATTTGTAACTTTCAATACTTTACTTGGTATTTCAGATGTACGAAGAATAACAAAATAACAAAATAAAATTCAAAAGCTATTCAACAGTAGGAATAATAAAATCAAACATATGAGTTCTTCGATATTTCTTAATACTTACATATATATGTTGAAAAGTTTCAATTAAATTATACATTTGTATTGTAAATAGTAGATTCATTTAAAGATACACACTTATTAATGTAAATAGAAAAAAATTAGGTTGTAAAATGTGAAAAAAAAAATATATATAATTGAAATTGGTTGACGTGAAAGTCAAGTTGGTTAATTTTGCTTATTTAAAAGAAGTCAATAATATATGTAAAATATAAAAAGGTAATAAAAAAATTAAGATTTATTATCATATATAAAGTTATATATATATATATATATATATATATATATATATATATACACTAGTAAATGCTCCCGTGCGATGCACAAACTATTTTTTTCTTTAAGAGTAAATCAATATTAACATGAATAATACTTTTTATTAAAAACGCATCTTTATTTGATAATATATAACCAAAAAAAGAAAAGAAAAAGAAATGGTTAAAATTTGTTACAAAGAAAACTTTTGTGTTCTTTTGCAGTGTTATTCATCGCCTCTTGCTCCGGAAAATCAGTTTTTTCCACTAATAAAAATACATTTTAATTTTTTCACGTATTTCTTCCTCGTATCTTATTCCAGAAAATTAATTTTTTCTTATTTCATCCGTTTCTTTAGCTTCTCATGTCTCTATCGCATATTAAATTATGATAAATTTTGAATAGATCACACTGATTGGTAATAATAAATAAAACGAACATATATAATCCAGAATCCGATATCATTGAACATATTGAGAACCAAAAAGTTTCAAATCTAATATCAGTTAATAGGATTGAGAAACAAATAATCTTAAGAATTATTCTTATATAAAATATTTTATTAGTTTACGTACAAAACATCTTCTATTAGAAATAAAAAAATTATTTGTTTACGGATTAGTTTTATATACAATATTTTATTAGTTTACCCACAAAATATCCTCCATTAGAAATAACTTTTAAGAAAGATATAGAAAATACAATTTTATTTTAGGATGAACTGAATCTTCATAGTCCATATGATGAGCTTATTCATATAAATAGAGTTGGATTTGGATTTAGAATTTTAAAAGATATAGATGACCTCAAATCTTTCAATTTTTTATCCAATAATCTCCTATATATATAGGATGAGCTCATTAATACAAATAAAGTTGGATTTTGATTTAGATACTTAATAGACATAAATAAAAATTAATGAACCAAACTAATAAAATACTTTATATAAGAATAATCATTAAGAAAATATTTTTTTTTTCTCAATCTTATTAAATTGTATTGCAATGTTGGATTGTATATCTTCGTTATTTGTTTATTATTATTAATCCATATGATCTATTCCAAAATTGATTATAATTTAATATTAAGATTTTGGGAGAGATATAAGAGAAGAAAAAAAACGAATGAAATTATTTTCAGAAAAAATCTGCGATAGTGAAATTTTTTACTTTTCTAGAGAGAAGAAATAAAACGGATAAAATAATTTACGGATAAAATAATTTTGGGAAAAAAATATTGTATAGTGGAAAAAAACTAAAAAAATCGATTTTGTGGAATAAGAGGCGAGGAAGAAATTAAAAAATATATGTAGCTTTTTTTTTTGGTGGAGTGTATTAGCTGGTCGAACACATTATAAGAAAACCTACCTGTGGTTCCATATCATTATTGATATACAATAACTATATATATAGTTTGATACATTGATTTTTACAATTTAGAAATTCTTGAGATCAAGCGAGTGACCATCCTTTTTGCGCTCAAAATCCGTGACATATGTTAATTGTTGTTCTCTTATCTTTTGCCAAAATTCTGTCTGAATTGGTTGTATACATATAATAATTGAATCAACATTTGTTATCACATTATACGTGCGTTATTGAATAGTTAAAGAAACATGTTAGTAAATAATGTATTACCTTACAAAAGGTTACATGTTAGTAAATAATGTAATACTTTACAAAAGGTTGATGACATATTAATTGGAATACTATAGCTTCTTTGTATCTTTTTCCAGGTTTGTGTTGCTCCAATGAAACGATTTATTTTGATCGTCTTTTCCAGGTTCCTGCTGCTTCACTGAAACTATACATTTTGTGGATGTTCCATTGTAAGCAGCATAAGACAAATAGGGTGGAAAAATATGGATGTTCCATTGTAAGCAACATTAAACAGGGTGGAAAATGATGACTGAGAAAATGAGGATGTATCTATATATAGATGTGAACACGGATGTAATTTTATACATTTGAATTTGAATTTCATTGTGTTATCCTGATTATCATGCGTTTTTTATAGATTCTTTTAGTTGACATTTGAATTTGAATTTTCATTGTGTTATCCTGATTATGATGCGGTTTTATAAATTCTTTTAGATCACTCATAACAGAATTCTTTTAGATGACTCAGCAGATGCATTATAATTCAGATTTTTCACGTGAGATAACAACGGATCCGATAAGATTTCTTTTTTCAAATTTTCAAAATGCACCATCATAATAGGAACAATATAAATTCAAATTTTCAAAATATAACAGAAAAAATTGGATAATTACAAATTCAAATTTTTTAATCTCTTACAAAATTAATAACTTAAAGAATGGGCGAGAAAATTTAAACTTACTAAAATTCGTTGACTTGGCGCATATATATATATATACATACATATATATATATGGAAAAACTATTAAAAATATCAATTTTAATTTAAAATAGATACATGAACGGATGATAATAGATTATAGAAAATTGAAAATGGAAAGCTACTACGATTAAAAATCCAAAACCTTTTAAATTAGAATTTGTTGACATTAATCTTCAAACTCAGCTGAATCTCGAATGACTTGGTTTTCTCTAGTCTTTTGCCAATATTATGTCTGGATTGACTATATATAGATTATAAATCAATTTTGATGTTAGCACAATGTAGTAAATAATATAAATCTATTACATAAAAGAAATTGAATAAATAATTATTTATACGATTATGTATTAACGTACAAAACTAGGTAAATTTTAAATTCTGCAACCATCATAATTGATTTTTCCAGAATCAAGCTGTTGTGTGGCTGATTTATTCTTCTGTGTGGCTGATTTATTCTTATGTATGGCTGATTTCTATCAATGAAGGTTGACGGACCATCACAAAAGGAAGAAATGAGAGAAATAGGTAGCCATGAACGTGAATAAAAAAAGATGAAGATAAATTTACATATCTATTTATAGATGAAATTATGCAATCAGATAAGGATTAATTCAAAATTCAAAATTAAAAAAATATTTAAACTTATCCAGTTGGACAATCTTCTATAGATTTGTTTTTCCACATTTTTCGATCAAAAAATAATTTGAATAATCTGATTAGAGCAGATTAAATCGAATAATTTGAATTCAAAATTCAAAAATTCGTCTATTAATAATAATTATAGTTTGGATGGGAAATTATTAAACTTACTAAATCCGACTGACTTGGCTTATTATCTATCTATCTATCTATCTATATATATATATATATATATATATGCAAAAGTCCTAGTTTTGTGATTTATTAACAAAAATAATTATTATAACAAATAAACATTGGCAAATTAATAATTTAGTACGCTGATTATAAAAGAAATATTAATTATCGCTTTTAATTCGATAAATTATGTGTTCAATTATATATACATTGATTTTTCTCTCAATGTAATAAATGAAGAAAACTTGAGACAATTCATGTCAGATAAAATAGATTGATTAGTTGTTGTTTTATTAAAATAATTTGTAAAAGATAATTATTTGAATGATTTTTAATTGTATTGCGAACTAATACTATATTTACTGTACAACCCACAATAAACACTGAAATCTTACTCAAATAATCAATGAACAAATAATATAATATTTTAAATAGAATACCTTATTTTATATATATATATATATATATATATATATATATCATATGGATGTCAAATCAAAAATCGTGATGATTAATTTGATAGAATATACTACATCCATTTTTTTAGACGTTCTTTTGGACTTGGATAAAAAAATTAAGGAGTAGGAGAAGTGACAAATAAGCCCCTTTCTAGATTTTTCTCTTTCCCCTTAAATCCCTTTATTTTCTCCATATTTCCTTACTATTTTTATCTAATTATATGGTAGGTTACATAATGGGAGAATTTTTAGGGATAATGAAAGGGGTAGTACAGGAAAAATTATGGAAAAGAAGTCAAAAGAACATTTAATTATAAAGAAACATAAAGGTTAAAAGAACATCTACAAAAACGGACGTAGTACATAATAAATAGATTATAAATGAAAAAAGATACTTGCAATTTTAGAAAGGAAATTAAAATTTGATTCTTACCAAATGTGACAATTTACCAATCAAAGTCTAAGATTTTAGGTTGCAAAGTGTTACTTATAGAATTGTACATACTGTGGCTTATATATATATTATATATAGATTTTATTATTTATAAAATAATTTTTAAATTTTGACTATAAATAATTAAAATAACCATGAAATATATAATAAAAGGAACAATGATATTTTATTTGGATATTTCATATGTAATGTAAAGTTTAATACTTTTTTCTTAATGTCTCTACTTTTATTTTATATTTTTTAATTTATCAAAATAAACTTTCAAGTTCTAATTATATATATATATATATTTATATAATTTTCTCTTTCTAAGATTAGATTTTCATTTGCAACTTTTAACATTTCATTTGGTAATTTCAAATATACTTAAATATTTTTTATTTAATAAATTCTTATTTTAACAAAATAAATTCAAAAATTATTTAATAATTTGAATAACAAATTAAATTTTGTGAGTTCTTCAAAATATTTGAAAATTTTCTTATTTTATTTGGTATTGTAAATTATTTATATAAATGTTATATTTTTCTTATAAATAGATATTTATTGAAGATATAAATTTATTAATGCGTACAAAGTAATTTAAATTGTTAAGAGTAAAAACGACATTTGATGAAGATTAGTGCGTCAAAGTATTATTTAGCTTACAAAGTGTAAAAACATATAACTAAAATTTTAGTAAGTATTGCAAAATGTAAAAAATGTCATACTTTAGGTTGCAAAAAATAAATTTCCTTAAAAAAGTCATTTTAACAAAATACACATTATTAAATATATAAATAGGTAATTAAACATAATTTCAATAACAAATTTAATATATAATTATACATATACTCAAAGCTTTTGTACGTTTGTGAAGAAAAAAAAAATATTAGCAAATTTGATGATTTAATAAGTTGATTATAAAATAGATATGAATTTTTTGTGAAAGAAATTATTTTAGTAATTTTAGTTGCAACTCAAACCAAAATATTATAGTCCAATTCATAATAAACATCGAGTTTAGCATATATAATTTACCAACAAAAAATCTGTTTATTCAAATCAAATATCTCATTATAATATACTAGATGTCCTCCCGGGATTAATATATTCTATTATATTAATAAAATATAATGAAGTTATGTCATATACATGAGAGTATCAAGTGGGATACGTGCCAATGACTTAACCTATCCATATATTATTATCCAATCATTTTTCTTCCCCTTCCATGTCATATCTTATATGTATTTATTTATTTATATATTTTACTTTTAATATTACAATAATCATAAAAAGTATATTTCATATTTAAAAAATTAATATTTAAATTAAATATATACATCATGGATGTCAATCGAAGATCGTGAAAATAAGATAAATCTAATATAACTTTCATAGAAAACGGAGTTGAGGCGAAAATATTATCACACTTTTAAAATTTGAGGGAAAAAAATTAAAAAAATGTGAAACTATGTGACATAGGATGGAAGTTAACATCCCAAAAAAATAGATAGTTAAGTTTTATATTATGACATTTAAAAATTTGAAAATTTGAAATTCAAATTCAAACTACACAATTTATGGTTACAGATATTTTTGTAGAAAAAAATTAAAAAAAGACACGTGTCGCAGCTAAAAAAAGGAACTGACACGTGTCCTGAGATTATCTTTTAATAGTGAAGGAGGATATGATATGGATGTAAAATTGAAGATCGTGAAAAGATTTATAATTTGGTATATTATGCATAAAAATCTGATTAAGAATGAAAAAAGTGAGTATTTGTATTAAAAAAACAAAAATGTTATGAACTTACCAAAAATAAGAAAAAATCACTAATTGTACGGTGTAAAATTTTTGGAGGAAAAACTAAAATGATATTAATATCCTCCATTTTACTTATATATATATATAAACTAGTTCAAAACCCGTGAATAGCCTGTTTAATTTTTGTTGTCACAAAGAAAAAGTAAGTGTTTATTTGTTCTTTTTGTTAGAATCATAGAGTTAAATTTGATTATAGAATAATAAATCATAGAATTGTAGAAGATTAGAAACAAATTACTAACTTGCTATATAAATTCACATTATAAGTACAATATTTCTTAGCCTAATATGGGCTGGATAACTTAGTCATGTTTAATATCATAGTAGAAGATGAGAAACACATAGTCCCGATAATTTGGACATGAAAGAGAAACTATGAATCAAAATAAACAGACAAAATATATAAACTCAATTTATTAATTTATAAACATAATTACTTAGAATATCGGACTGCTTGAGAATTAACATAAAAGAAATATTGACTGCATAAGAATTAACTTAAGAAAATGTTCTGCTCATTTAGAATTGTAGGATGTAGTTTAAATAATGGATGCTGGCAATGGTAAATCCCCTAAATCATGTTGCTAATATTTAAGACTCAGTGATTTATATTTTTAAAACGCATTATACGGTTACAACTAGAGATAAATCTCGTAAATCATGTTTTAGAAACGCATTACATATTACAATTAGATAATTAAATATCTGTTTAGAATTTCACTTCTTTGGAGCCAATTATTCTTCTAAATGTATCATATTTCTTAATACATTCCATTAATTCAAGATATATTGATTTAACATTCTCAATCCATCCAAAAAATTCAACTTTACTTTTGGGGAATCCCTCGTAGGCTCATATACTATAAAGTTATAGTACTCTTTCATAAAATATACGCATATATATAAACCATGTAAAGATGCTACATGTTATCTATAGGGGAAATTAAAAAAAAAAATGAGATAAATAAAGTTATAGTACTCTTTCATAAAATATATGCATATCTATAACACCTTGTAAATATGCTACATGTTATCTGCGGGGAAATTAAACAAATTGAGATAAATGAAATTATAGGACACTTTCTTAAAATATACACATATCTATAAAACCATTTAAATATGCTACGATTTATCTTCAGGGGAAATTAAAATATATATAATTGTTAAATATTGAATTATTATAATATATTTAATATTTCAAAAATTATGAGAGAATGCCACTTGGCAAAATGGCTGAGAGAATGACACTTATCCAAGTGGTTTCTCTTGTAATATATAAGGGATAAGGGATAAGGAATAGATTATGGGAAAGAAAAGTTTAGCATCTCCCATGGCAAAGATGACATTCATAAATCACAAAATTTAGGATTTAGCGGTTTTATTATTATTTTGAGTTAAAAAAAATTTCCAACTTGAAATAGTATTTTTATTAATTACTTAACGATCTAATCTCTTTTTATAGCACTGTCATACCTCGAAGCAGATTTGATCGAATCCGCTCCTGTTGCTCCCCGACCGTCAGCGACTAATTCCCAAACCCAATTAAAAGAATCCACGTAGTAGCCTTTTGAAAGAGGCTGGAGATATAAAAAATACTGAATTAATTACTTTTAAAATTAAGAATTGACTCTTTCTCTCTCTACAGACGCAAAATACTATTCGCTCTACCCCACGCACCAGCGCCCGTGACACCGCCACCGCCACCGCCACCCTCCACCGCCACCGCCACCGCCACCGCCATCGCCACCGGCCACGACCTTCAGGTGCCGCCATTAGAGTGAAAATGTAAGAACTTTTGGTTCTTTTCTTCTTTTCTCAGATTGTTTTTTATTTATTTAGGGACAGAACCTTTGGGACTTTAAACTAAAAATTGCTGAAGTATATTGTAGCATTTTATGTTAAAAGTTTGCAATGATTTCTTTTCTAGAGACAACAAATTTGTGTATTAGGTGTTAATTTTTCTGAAATTATGGAATTGGTATCACAAATTTCTTTTCTTGATATCAGAATTAGATGTTATTGAGTTCAACTTCAAAATTAGATATTGGTGAATTTTTCATACTGAATTTCTGCAAAAAGATGATGTTGAGATTCAATTGCAAAACTAGTTTTTGTTGAAATTTTTTATCGATGGACTTTATATCATTTATGGTTTGGTTTATATTTGGATACAGTGGTGCTAATGATTACTTTCTTATGAAATGTATCCACACAGTGCTTAAAGGATGTTTGCAAACCCAACCACACCCCCAAATCAATTTTTAAAATCACTTTTAATTAGTGGTGTTTGCAAACCACCTTACTTCTCCAAAATCAATTATGTAATCTGCTTCTGAGAATCAGGGGAAGGCTAGCTTTTGGGACATATTTGACTTTATTGTAAATAACATGAACTTTTTTGTGCAATTACTTGTTGAGAAGTTCTTCTTGTTTTAGCATTTTTAAGTTGTTTCTGTGAATGTGAAGGCTAGCTAGCTTTTGGGACAGATTTGACTTCTTGTTTTGCACAAACCCACATATAATTTGTTTAAAATCATTTTTTTTCCAAATTACTTGTTGAGAAGTGTTTCTTGTTTTGCAGCTTAAAAATCAATTTTAATTTTACTTCAATTCTACTCACTTTTCCACAATCACCTTTATTTGCAAACATAGTTGATAATCAAGATTTGTACATAAGTTTTTGTAGATTCTATTAATTTGTTGTGAAAATGATTAGTAATTGCGACCTTGAAATATCGAGGCCAAGTACAAGTTGAAAGTCCTATAAAATCCTTTCAATTTTTTGAATATTTCTAAAACAAGATGTTAGAAGATTAATATGGTATTGTTAATGATTGATGGTTTCTTGTTTGTAATCTGTGATAAAAAAAATAGTGATTTATTCTCATTACCACCAATCCATCACATTTATTTATTCTCATGACCAATACCACATCTATGAAATGGAGAAAAACCTTTCACTTTAGTCTTAGTAACATCTTAGCTATGAATTTTCTGCACATGTGTAACATGTTATGAACTTTTTGAGAGAGCATATCGTCAAGTGATTATTTAATTTGTTTTGAATTTGTTTTGCGTTACACCGACCTATTGTATCGTACTTGATGGTGATCAAATTGGTGTAACATACAAACCAATTCACTCTAGAGGCCATCCATCATTGGACATTTTCCTACACACTTAGCCATTGTAATTGCAGCCCTTACTTTTAATCCTCTCTTGAAGTTTTAGAAATTAGAAATACTAACTTTTGTAATTGGATTCACATACTTCACTTGAAATGAATTCATACAAGAGGCAAGACCACATTGCCCAAAGTTTGTGAGAATGCTACTTTTTATTTGGATAAAATTGAATTGGGTTATTATAATAGGGTCATCCACTGAAAACTCGTATAACTATTAGCTTTATTATTTGTTGATTATATTATCGAGTGACTTGAGCATTACTTTAGTTGTGTTGCATGTCTGATTGCAGATGGATGATGCTCTTATTGATGGAATATTATTGATGCTTGCTCTAAAGTATCATATGTATATTTTCTAGGTATGAAATGGTTTTTGATGAAGATTATGATAGATGAACAGACCAAAATGCTGATGGTAAACAAAGTAGTAAAAGTCATGAAAATGATGTTGCTGATCGTATACATAGGAGGGACCACAAGGAGAATTATGGATACAAGAAGGATGAGAGGCAGTAATGTAGAATCTTCATACATTGTGTAATTATTTTAGCTTTCATTTTACTTTTTCTTTTTGTAGCATTCACATTATCTTAATTATTGATTAGAAAACGTTATTCGCTACTGTTGAGTGTATTATCACCTGGAGGAGATGATAAAATTGCTTGGAAGCTAATATCTTCCTTAACTCATTCAGATTTATTATTTTTTTAATAGTAGGAAGAATACAACGTGCTATAAAATCTTCTCTTTCTTCCAATTTAAAAATAAATATAAAACATCTTTTTTCTTATCGCATTTATTTTTATCTTGAGAATAATCTTGCCAAGATAGGTATCCACGTTTATCATTTTTTTAATATCGATAACAACATATCAAGTAATACAAATAGACACTAGATTTTCAAAATGCTCCTCTCCAAAACTTAATCCGTCAAAACATACAAACCATTGATAGAAGAAGAGGGCAACAAATTTAGCCACAAAAGATATATATATTGAAATAGAGATGAACAACATAAGCCACAAATACTGAAATACTAGTTCTTTATTAGTAACGATCTTAGGCCATCACCCAAAGAAACCACCTATTACAAAATAATGACGTTCATATAAAATAAGCTCTTACTTAAGTTCAAGTAACCTTCTGAAAATTAATTAGACTCTATCACAGTGCAAAATAAAGAACATTGACATAATGATTCAACACCACATACGATCTTCATCGGGCTTATCCAACTTCAAATCAACATCTTCACTATAATCCTTATAGTGATAGGTCGCCACCCCAAATATTATTGGATCCTGCAAATTTTACAAAAATTAAATTTTTATATACGTAAAATAAGTAAAAAAAAATATGACATCTTTAAAATTAAAAATTCATATTCATTTACCAGCAATAGATATACAATCTTCTTCATTTAAATCTTGTGACACGGGGTCCCTTTGAGATATGATTGGCCTGCATACGTGGTTTTTTTAAGAAAAAAATGTTGAACAAATCAATCATGTATATCATCTCCATAAATTATACTAAAATGGAAAAAAAGTAATATAAATAAAAAAAAAGTACCTTTCTGACACTGTAGGACAATTTCGTTGATCATGTCCATTAGAGCCACAACCACGACAAGATCTTCCTCTGGAAATTGCTTTTTCCTTAGACGATTTCAATATTTTGGAAGATCCTTTTGCTCTAACTTGTGAAGGGTCATTAATACCTTGACGCCTCTCATTCATATTTTGCCCTTCTAAAGATATTCGTTGCTCACTTTGACCAATATTCATCTTCTTTAGTTCACAATGCACATATTCTAATTGTTTCATGAGCAAATTTGACCCATTTCCTGTGAGAGATGCATCATCAACTACAATGGAAGCCAAATGGGCCAATTTCGAGTGTCTTGACAAAAGTGATCTATTATGAACATCCTCGATTTCTCCACCATAATCATCTTGCACTCTCCCAACTTTTGCACTTTTTGTCCACCATGGTAGAATATATTTGGATGGTAACTAAAAAATTTGCTTAACTCGGAAATAAGCTAAAATGTGCCTACAAACAATACCTTGGAACTCAAATTAACGACAACTGTATGAAACTACATCTGTACTTTTTTTGAAGTTAAGCTCTCGTTTTCTTGATGTGGAGCTTGCATCAGTCCTAAAAACAATGTAGATTTCTTGCAATTCATTCTCAAATTTCCGATCCACAAAATAGGCATGACTCTGGGATATTTCCTCTTGGAACATGTTAAAAATTTTCTTTGTATATGCCTTTGCCATTTGTGCTTCCAATTGCCAAAATGACCTCAATTTTGGTTGCATAGTGATATCCATGTGATCATCTTCCAACTCATTATGTCGTTGATGTCTGAGGGCTCTATTAAATCGTGTTATAAAATCCATCAATGAGTTTTTCAGCGTAATGTACCTTTTGAAAAAGGAATGACAACTCTCTGCTCTTTGGCTACTCAAAACTCCAGCACTGAATACATGCTTGACATATGCAGGAACCCATTTACTACGCAACTCATAAATATTCTGAAGCCATTCATTATCTCCCAAGGTAGAACTAGTCATGACCTCCAACCATCGTTCTTGAAATTCGGCAATAGACTCGGAGTTCATAATAATATCCTTTAAATTGTGATACCCATCTCGATGTGTTACCACAGTTATTTTCTCAGAGAACTTATTTAAGATATGCCAAATGCAATAATGATGATGGGTGGTTGGAAGCACTTGTGCAATGGCTTTTGTCATGGCAGCATCTTGATCAGTTACAATTACAAGAGGTGGACCGCTTGGCATAGCCTCTAGCCACTTACTAAATAACCAAACAAAAGATTCTGTTTTCTCATCACTTAGAAGGCCACATCCAAATACAATTGTTTGCCTATGGTGGTTAATCCCCGTTATAGGAGCAAAGATCATTCCATACTTGTTCGTATTATAGGTTGTATAAAAAACTATAACATCACCAAAAAATTTATATGATCTTCTTCCAACAGCATCTGCCCAAAAGCATCTCACAAATTTTTTGTCCTGGTCCAGCTCAAAGTCAAAGAAAAATGCAGGATTTTTCTCTTTCTCCATTGAAAAGAATTCAATCAACGTTTCAGCATCAATTCCTTTATATTCTTCCCTCAAATCTCTTTTATAGTTTCTAATATCTCGTTCAGTACATCCAATAAATTCAGGGCCTCCAGATTCAATTTCCATCAATCTCACCTGTTGACATGTTGGAAGATTTGCTTCGGAGAAATGTTCACTCAATGCTTTCTTTGCAGCTGACACATGACGATGCGAATTCAATAGATGTACTTTTCTTGGGGTTGTAAGCCCATGATTGTGATTCTCAGAAAATGAACTAACGATCCATTTTGGTCCTGTTCGTCGTTTTACAATTGACATCTTAGCTTTGCGACCCACACGAACTACTCCTCGACTTCGTACACCGTCTCCATTTTTTGATTCCCTCGTTTGACCTTCTTTATAACAGACAAATGATTTCCATGTAACTTTGCCTGTGTGTTTGTTCTTCTTGCTATTATTTTGTCTTACACTGAACCCAACCTCCTTCGCATATGCATTATAAAATTCAAATGCTTCTGTAATTGTAAGAAACTCCTGACCAATTTTTGATCTGCATTCTTCTGAACATTGTGGAGTATAAAGTTCACTTGACGAGTCATCTTCCATCTATATCATGCATAAAATCATATTAATTTTTATTGGCATTATACATCTTAAGGTCCTTAAAGTATTAATGTTTGTTTTAAATGGTCCTTAAAGTATCATTTTGTTTTAATTGGTCCTTGAAGTTATAAATTTTTAAATCAATTAGTCCCTGAAGTATTTTTTGTTTCAATTTGTCCCTTATGTTTTACAATTATTTCAATAGGATCCTTAAACTATTACGAAATTCTATCTTAAGGCCCCCTAAAAGAAAAAAAAAATACATAAAATATGTGAAATCGTCGATTTAATTCAAAATAATATTATAACATATCTTTTATTAAATAAATATTGTGTTATTTGTTTATGATACTTTTACCATCGAACGAGGTGAATTATACTATAATAGGATTTGAACAAAAGTTCGAGATTATAATTTCTCAATAATTTTATCCAAACTTTGAGAAATACTTTGTGGTACTTTAATTTTAGTGATAATTTAGTTGAGATATTTTGAACTCTATCTATCTTGAATTTAATGTAAAACTGAACATTATTAACGAAAGGACTTTGAAATTTTATGTTTGAAGGTCTTTACAATATTTAAAAAAATTAAAGTTATTTCGTTGATAATGTTCAATTTTACTTTAAATTCAATATAGTTAGAGTTCGAAATATCTGGATCAAATTAGCACGTTTCTAACTAAAATAAAGTAGCACAAAGTATTTTCTCAAAGTTTGGATGAAATTCTTGAAAAAAATATAATCTTGGAGTTTTATTCAAATCGATATTTTAGTATAATTCACCTTCGTTTCAGGGGGAAAGCATCATAATGATAAATTACAAAACATTTATTTAATAAAAGATATGCTACAATATCATTTTGAATTAAATCGGTGATTTCACATATTTTATGTATTTTTTTCTTCTAGGGACCTTAAATATATTTTTGTAATAGTTTAAGGACTAATTGAAATAATTCCAAAACATAAGGGACTAATTAAAATAAAAAATACTTCAGGGAACCAATTGAATAAAAAAACTAGAACTTTAAGGACCAATTAAAACAAAATGATACTTTAAGGACTATTTAAAACAAACATCAATACTTTAAGGACTTCAAGATATATATTGCCATTTTTATTTGAAAATACATAAATATCTTTATGCACAAATTTGTCAGTAGATGAATCATCATCCATCTACATTAATACTGTACATTTTTTTCTCAAGTCATAATGCACTAATACACTTGTTACCACCAATTCAAGCAAAAAAACTCGAGCCTGCAGCTTAGTTTAGCTTAGTAGTTTGTAACATGCTATACAATGATGTTCTTTAATGCTAATTTAGTGACGTATCTCGAGATATGAGTTATTGTGCTCATCCTTCTATCAAAGAATACATTTGAACGGATTATTTCTTTCCCAAATATTCAGCCCAAAATATGATATACTTCTGGCTCTGAAATTCAGTTTCATGCAAATAATAGAAAAATATTTGTTCACTTCAATACATTAATTAGCATGCATGTGAATATGATGCACATGAAACACAAATTGTACTTGCAGGTATAAGCATATCACAATAAAAAGACCATGAATTGTACCTACAAACATGTAAATATAATGCACAAGGAACACCCACATTTTGTGTTGTTATTCGTCTTCTTCTCTTTTTTTTTTTTTTAAATTTGAATTTGTCCCTGTCTCGAAATACTCCAAGGACGAGATTATTATTAAAAGATGAACATGATTCTAGCTAACAATACATCACGTTTACTTATTCAGACTAGTTTTTTGTGTGTACATAATTTATATTTTGAATTGTAGGACCCATCTAGATCATCAATAGTCCATTTATTACTATATGTGCATCAAATCATGAATTTTATTTTTGTGTACATGAATAAACACACGCATGCATATATGGCTCCAAATTACATTATTATGGCTTTATTACTGTCCAACAACATAGGCATAACCTGGTAAGGAACTGGTAGGGTGGAAATTCATCTTGCCCTAAGAGTAAAAAAAAAAAACTTAAAAAAGCAAAACTGATCAAGAAATCTTACCACTTCCGTCGCCGGAGACGGGTGCATAACGGGGACGGAGTTAGTGGTCTCAAATTATGGTGAAGATTGGTGGTGGTGGGCGGCGGCGGTCGGCGGCGGGCGGCGGAAGTCGTGTTTATCAAATTTTGAGAGAGAAGGTTTTTTGCGTATTGAATATTCTGTTTGCTTTAATTTGCGTCTGTAGAGAGAGAAAGATTCAATTCTTAATTTTAAAAGTAATTAATTCAGTATTTTTTATATTCTCCAGCCTTTTTCAAAAGGCTGCTACGTGGATTCTTTTAATTGGGTTTGGGAATTAGTCGCTGACGGCTGGGGAGCAACAAGAGCGGATTCGATCAAATCTGTACCTCGAAGTATACATTTTATGAAATCCAAATTTATTTTCTATACTACCTGAATATTTTGTTAAATATCTTGAAGTTTTAGATTCTAAAATCCTCTCTTGTATTCTTATAACTTTCTATCTTTTAATCTGGCCGATATTGTTTTGAAATTTGTAACTTATAGATTTCTAAAATTTGGTTTTAGAACCCTAAAATGTTTAGATTAAAAATTTCTTTAATATAAAAATAATTTTAGTTCTGGTTAAATTAAAAATTATTTGGTAAATTGTAATATTTTTCATTTCCAAAATCTTATTTTAAAATCATACTCTCTTCGTTCCTTCTTATCTGTCCCAGTTTATCCATTCACACAAACTAATTTTTTCATTAATTAGGATATCAAAACACATCTCAAAACACATTTGCAACCTTTTAACCACTCTATCAATTAAAAAAACTTATTGATTTTATAAAATTCACAATTCTTTGCTTATTTATTAGGGTTATTTATGAAAAAAATAAGGTAAACTGACACCAATAATGATATTGTGACAATTAGAAAATGGGTATTTTAGATAAAATGGGACGATTAAAAATGAACGGAGGGAGTAAAATTTTATAGATGTTTTCTTAAAAAGAATCTTTGATTTAATAAACATTGTTAGATTTTAAGATTCTGATTGTTTTATATAACCTGAATATATTTTTGATAATTTTAAAATAATATCATTATTGCTAAGTTATTTTTTGTGTTTTAAATATTTTTTTGAAATGACTAGAATACCTCTGAATATTTAGGTATTGGCCGGAAAGGTAACTAGAAGGTTCCAAATTGACAAAATATGTACTTCAGGTATGACAATGTTACATAAACAATTAGGTAAAAGCGTCATATATACTTAAGGCGATTTTCTTAAATCTTTTATTTTTGGGCTAATATAAAAAGAATCACGACCTTTCATTGATTTTTAAATTGCCATATGACCTTTAAAATTTAGCAATATTAATCACTAATTGTGAATTTTTTTCAATCACAACATCGAGTGTATCTTTTGGCATCTAATTGCTTCATCACCACTATAAATAGATACATCATGATGGGGTTGTCCTGCATTTATAATATATTCTATTATCCTTGTTATAATCATAATGAATCGGGGATTAGAGTCATCGTGTCACGCTTTCCGCTCCCAATTAACAACAGTGAAAGTGACGAATTGTGAATTGGTGTATGGTGAATGGATGTCTCATAAAGGCGCATTTAGCGATTTGATGTTGATACAATCAGATGTCAGAAATTATAGTCGATCTTCTAATTAAAAAAAAGATAATGGTTAATGACAATATTAATATGTTTTAAAGGTCAAATTACAATTGAAAATTGGATCAATGATCTTAATTTATTTAATTAACCGTTTATTTTTCTATCAACCATGATTTTTTCAAGGTTCTATTCAAAATTACATTTGTCATAAATATATTATTTAAATTTTAATTAATAACTATGTTCAATATTAAAAGGTGACTCGTCTTTTAGATTTTTTTTTTCGTTTTAAAACCGAAAGAGTATTATATCTCTTACTTTTATTTACATATCAAAGTTGATTTGTAAACAAAAAACATAATTGTTGACTCAACCACCTGCTTGCCCACTTTCCTTCTCTCCATACATCAGTTAGAACTGCAGGCAACCTATTAGCCTCTAGACAAATGTTACATAAACTAAGAGGTTGCAATTAATTGAGTGCGACTTCAGTTTTTTTTAAACCCAGGGTTCTAAAATACGAGTCACATTTATTTAAAATACAACTTTTTATTTTGAGAGTACCAGTAAATGGTGGGAACCTAAATGAGGAGAGACAGATTTATTAGTGCAAATGGTCCAAATTGTATAAATGGAAACTTGGAGGGAATTGGATTTTGAGATATATTGATTTTTAATCTATGCGCTAAGCAAAATTGAAGACTCTTACAAGATGGAGACACTCTTCTAATGAGAGATTTAAAGTCGAAGTACTATGCCGTTGGAATTAATGTTGCAGCGCCCCAATTCTAGTTAAAGAATTCAGGTATTACTTAAGCAAGTTTACTGAAACTTGAGTCATTCTTTTTTCACTTTCCGTTTCTTTTAATCATTTTATGTAAGACATGTGATTAGTACTAGAGTGCACACGGAAGACTCATAAGTAAACGTAAGCATACCTAATCATGATCAAAATTAAGAGTACTCAGGTTTATCGATTATTACGATTTATTAGTTATTTACTAATTACTAAATTTAAATCTGAAGCTAAGTCAAAGATTGCTTATTCATAAATTTCATACACAATTGTAATGTAAAAAGTGTAACTCGATTTCCTAAGAGGCGTTTCGTGATGGCTTCAACTCTGAGCCCTTCAACCGGCATCATCCGAAGAGTAGTTTTTGGGAAAACGAAAGTTCTAGATTCAGTAGGTAAAACTATATGATATCTATAAATTTAAGCACATATGCATGCCCGCCTGAACGGCGTTGTGCCCATTTTACCGGTCGGACTCTGGACACATCTGTCCTTCGCTTATTAACCCCTTACCGATTAATAACCATATCAGAATGCGACCCTTGTAGCACGCTCATTTCACAAACATATATATTAAATAAAAAGTTATACATATCATTACCCACTAATACCGGAAAGGGAGTTTTAGGAGGCAACACAAGTAAACGCTCAAATACAATTCCTCACTTAATGGAATCCACCACAAGTTTGGAGCAACTCGTCTCCTTGAGGAATCCACCAAAAAGCCTAGGAGCTAAAAATAGAAGAACTCTTTCTTCTAAACAAGTCAAGAGACTCACGAATATAGTTTATATTTTCTGAATTTTCTGTTGCAATACAACGGTGGCAAATACAAAGGAGAAGACTCAATTTATAGGAGCCATTACATGATCCTAGATAATGTGGTAATAACTTGACTTCACAACTTACTAGACTCAAGACTCATAAATATTGATATTCAACCAACTTAGATACATGAATAAGACTCTAAAATATGACAATCTTCAATGAATTTCAAAATAAATGACAAAAGGTAGTTGGAAGGACACAAAAAAACTCACGATTCATGAACTTGGCAGATTCCCGCCACCATCTATCACACTTTAGTAAATCAGTCACAACTCACTTTAGAAAAGTCCAATTGCTTCACCATTTAGACTGTTGGAAACTAGACTCGTAGGGCTTTGATTAAATATGTGCCAATCAGCCCAAATATGTCCAAAAAGAAATAGATTATTCCTTAAACTTGGCGCAAGTGCTGGACTAGTTTTGCAGAAATATCATTTTCTTTTATTGTGCCTTTTCATTCTGCATCATTCGCTTTCGCTGCGTGCAAACTTGTCCTATACCTTCAACTTCATCAACAAAACCATCATGATAAGGAGATAATTCAACCACATTAAAAGTGGCAGAGACACCATATTTTCCGGGAAGTTCGATTTTGTAAGTATTTTCTCCTATGCGCTGAAGAACTTTAAATGGTCCGTCAGCTCGCAGACTGAGTTTCCCATGCTTCCCTCTCGCAAGTGGATCAAAACCAAATCTCCTTCTTTGAATGTAGCGGGCTTCCGATGTTTATCCGTGTTTTTTTTGTATCTTTCATTTTGTTTGACAACCACATCATGTATTTCTTGATGCATCTTTTTTAATGAACTTGAATTTATCTTCTGTATCTTCACTAAAAGAACATGTGGTTGTGATAGGAATAAAATCTAGCGGACTATTTGGATAGCCACCATAAACAACTTCAAAAGAACTAGTTCCCCTAGTTTGGTTCCGTGATCGGTTGTAAGCAAATTCTTCTTAAGAAAGAGTGAGATCCCATTGGCGAGTGTTAGAACACACCAAGCTCCTCAAGAGATTTCCCACACTCCTATTGACAACTTCAGTATGGAGATAGGTACGTCCTTAAATTCATACAGCCAAAGAATAATAACATCTTTAAATTCTTGCACGAAAGGAATAATAACAAAGAAGAAAACATACAAACTTTCTAAACTACTATCGATGTTCATAAAGCCACAAGTATAATCTAAACTTGCACCGTGTGCAAATTTAAGAGCATTTCCATTAGCTTCCTCCACCAAAAAGAAATCTTCGATTTCTTTATCAAAACTTGGGGGCCCATCGTAATCACCATAGATAACTTTCACACACGTATCTCCAACCTCCTTATCAAAGACTGGGTAATCAATCTCCTCGTCAAAGATTGGATCATCGATCTGCTCATCAAAGATTGGGTCATCGATTTCCTCGTCAAAGACTGGACTATCACAGAAATTATCACCAATTATATTGGAGAAAGATGGACAAGTGTTTAATAGAGAAAAAAAGATCATCAAAAGCAATATCGAGATCAATTCTTCTTCCAAGATTTCTCACGCACATTGTTTCTTAGGATTCTTCGTCCATGAGATCCATGATCACTTGAGTCATCATCTCTCTCACCATGAAATGGATCGAGGTCCTTCTCAAAATATGCATAATCACCCTCCGAATCATGATGCGACTCATCATGTTCCACACGTTAGCAACGTTCATAATGCTGCAAGAGCTACTGTACTTGTTTCCTCTAATCGTCCAATTCGATATCTCGAAAGTCTCGCTCATGCCTTGAATTTTTAGTTGGATTATTCCTACGGCAAGGCAGCATCCCGAACCTTTGATCTGATACTACTTTGATCCAGAAAGGGAGATTTAGGAGGCAACACAAGTAAACACTCAAATACAACTCCTCACTTAATGAAACCTACCGCAAGTTTGGAGCAACTCGTCACCTTGAGAAATCCATCAAAAAGTCTAGGATCTAAAAATAGAAGAACTCCTTCTTCTAAACAAGTCAAAATACTCACAAATATAGTTTATATTTCTGAATTTTCTGTTGTACAAAAGAGAAGGCTCAATTTATTGGTGCCATTACATGATTCTACATAATGTGGTAATGACTTGACTTCAGTACTGACTTGACTTCAGTACTTAATAGACTCAAGACTCATAAATATAGACATTTGACCAACTTAGATACATGAATAAGATTCTAAAATTTGATAATCTTCAATGAATTTCGAAATGAATGACAAAAGGTAGTTGAAAGGACACAAAAAAACTCAAGATTCATGAACTTGGCAGATTCCCGCCACCACCTATCACACTTTAGTAGAACAGTCACAACTCACTCTAGAAAAGTCTATTTGCTTCACCATTTGGACCGTTGGAAAGTAGACTCGTAGGGCTTCGATTCAATATGTGCCAATCAGCCCAAATATGTCTGAAAAGAAATAATCCCTCCGTCCCAGTTAACTTCTCACAGTTGACCGGGCACGGATGTTAAGAAAAACAGATTTTGTGGAATCTTTGACCTTTTTAAAGGTGAAGATTGAATGTGGATATTTTGAGGTGGAGATTGTTGCCTTTAATTGTCATTTATGGGTGTACAAAGTTAAGTGAGACGGTCCGAAATTAAAAGTGTGACAAGTAAACTGGGACGGAGGGAGTAGATTATTCCTTAAACTTGGTCCAAGTGCTGGATTATTTTTGCAGAAATATCATTTTCTTTTATTGGGGCTTTTCATTCCCGCATCACCTACTTCCTTAGCTCGTTGTTTGGTTTTATTTCTGAGATGCTACCAGAGAAGTCCAAGGTAGCCCGGTCAACTGTGCAAATCAACTCATGTATCTTATAAATCTTAGTTCATTTTCCTCGAGTTATAATATTTTATCTTTTGCATGTTTACTCTTTATTCTCGTGCAAATTTAGACTTATCTATTCATCCGGATTTACACTTATTTGCACGTTATTTAATTATCAAATAATTTATTCACGTACTTCACAAAGTGAGCGTAAGATACCTTCAAATCTATATATTTAATAGGAGAGTTGAGTCTCTCTTGCTTCAACACCTCTGCTCCACATCAACTTTTACAAGTGTCCTGAAGCTGCCACCTGTTTGATTAATGCAACCCCCCTCCCTCTAGATTTCAGTTACACCCCCTCTCTATAATCGAATTTAAATCCTATTAAAGTTGAATTTAAAATTTCAGTTTCTCTCCCTCACAAGAGCGAGCATTCCCATGAAAAGTTTCCGACTTAATGCACAGAAAAATTTCACTCATGACACCACATTAGACATTATTTTTCTAACTCTCAAGCTGTGAATCAGTAGTCGACAACATCAATACACTCTTAAATATATAGATTCAATCACCATATCTACCTCTCTCCGTTTCTTACACTACAATTGTTGGAGAACTTAAAAGCGACCAGGTTTGTGAAAATTGAAATATTTTCGCTTTGGTTTCAATTGGGGTTAACGTTTTTTGTGCGTGTGACTGGGAAACAAGGAAATTTGTACCTTCTACTAAATGGTGGGTTTTTTTTTTTAAATTTTTCTCAAAGTTTTGGTTTTATGTCGTGGCTTCAAGTTGTACAATCTTAGATCATTTCAATTTTCAATTTTCGTGTTGTATTTGCTATCTAGATTTTAGTTACATCCCCTTTCTCTTCGTTCATATTGAAATTGGGGGAGATGGATTGTTAGCTGATAGGAATAATGAGGCTTTTGTGGCATTAGATAGTAGAAACTGATGTAGGGTGTAAATCAAGGTAACAACACAATTAGCACTTGTAAGATATTATGAGTATCATAGTGGTTGGACTGCCATTTCATTTTGTTGCCTCTCTATATTTGATTACTGTCCTCATGATCATGTCATTTTCCTTTCCATCTGTATCAATTTTTGTAGAAGAATAATTATCTTTGAACAACTCATTACGATTGATTATTTATTTTCTTAACTTCTACCTAGACTTCTATATCGATTTATGTTTTTGATCACTTTAGGGCTGATACAATGTTTCAAATCATTAATTCACTATTTTTTGGACGTTGCATTTAAGCTGTTAATCTGTCACTGTGTTGACCATGCTATTCTTGTGATGCTTCCTCCATCATCTTGCATATACATAACTTTTCTCTAATGTAGTTTTTATCTCCTAAGGTGGCTGATTTGCCCTATATACCAATATAATACATAAACATGGAGTTTGGAATGTGTAAAATAGTATGGAGAATATTTTAGTGGAAAATTTATAGAAAATCAAATAAAAAAAATACAAAATATAGTACAAAACTGGTAGTTCAACCAAAATCTCACCACCCATTACGATTTTATAGAAGATGAAACCGAAATCGAACTATATATATGTGGTTTAATGTTTACAATTTCATATCAAAATATAAACCAGATCAATAGTGCGGTTCCTTTTCAGATTTTAAACCCGTTTGCCATACATATTACAACATTGCAGGAAACCTACAGAGGCTTTCGAGTTTCCCTATAATGGATAAATCATCTTAGTTGGTATCGCGACTCGCAAATGAAGCCTTCGACTAAGAGGTCTTGACAAACGAGTTAGCTAGGGCACGCCTTGGCGATGGAAAGAATGGTGGGCTTGCCGGGAGTAGGGCAAATTGATTTTCAATCAGGGAAGCGGATGAATGTGTGAGAACCTTAGATTGAAACAATCTTTCTATTTCCTTAACATGAATTTAGGATATTTGAAACTTATAAACTGACACACTTTTGAGCACTTATCTTCCTACATCAGTTGGACGTCCGTGCAATTTGGATTGTGGATAATTTTTAATAAAAAAGATATTACTAGGGCCGGATCCAGAGTTTAGTGATGAAGTGACTAGAACATAAAAAATCAAGTACATTAAAAAGATATTGTCAAAAGAAGTTGCGTCTTATTATACATGATAACAAAATATAATTAGTAACATAGTCTACAATAAATTTAAAATTTTACTAGAACAATTGATAGATTAATTTCTAATCAGATAATTGAATATGATGTTTGGTTTGAGATATTTATTTTGAGCGATAAGAATGTGACAACAAATAGGGTGGGCTTCTTTAAGTTTTTAAAACAAAACACTATAATAATAAAAACCATAGTACAAAAAATAAGGTTTTATGAATTTTGCTCTGGGATGGAGCCCGTAATTACCAACTATAGATCCGTCCATGGGTATTAGTGATTATGTGTTGCACTGAATCAGATAAAAAAACCCAAATTTAGGTGCAAAGAGAAACAAGTGGTTAAGTGAGGGCCCTACGTACCTTCATCTCAATGCACATCATCCTGACAAAAAAAAAAAAAAAAAAAAAAAGAGAGAAAACAACAAGAACAACAACAAAAATGAAGATTCAAAGCCTCATGAAATGCCCATGGAAATTTTCACAACCATTGTCGTTGTCTTTCTATTATTTCTTAGAATAAGGGTTTCTACAGAGAGAATTAAACTGCTAGGGAAAAAAATTGTATGGTTGTTGGTGGAATATGGAGGCAATATACGAGGGACACTTGAAATTAGGAGAAGCTCATTTCTTACTCAATTGTAGCTTGTAAGACGGATAATCTAGATATAAGAGAAAAAGTCAAATTAGCTTGTCTCCTCATCAATAGACTAAAATAATCCCCCAATACTTTTGGAGTAAACTCGGCGTTGTGGCTTCATGATATATTCTTAGGGTGCGTTTGCAATTGCCTTTAAAAGAATTGATTAAATTAAGAGATTATGTTTAAGCAAAATGTTAGTGTTTGAAAGAATGAGTGATTTATACAAGTACTTTACATCGCCTTATGTAACGCCCCAATCCCATTAGCTCGGGATTAAAATGCTACTAAATTTTCTTTTCTTTTGATTAAATAATAAATCAGAAAATGTGCGAAAGCGTGACATAAATTACTTATTGGACAAAAGTAGAAATTTTATTGACAATAAGATACTGCCAAAACATATTTACACTAGTGATGCCAAAGTTTCTAAGAAATTGCAAATCCCGGGTTTTGTGACACACAAACTTATTAATATACACAGAAGAGGCAAAAACATCTTTGAGTTGCGGGTAGAAGAAGGAACCCGGTGACCTTTGCCGCAACAGCCCCGCCACCTTGCTCAATTAACCTGAAGATTTGTAATTATGGGCATGAGTATAAACTCAGTGGAAACTTTGTAAGCAGTTATACTAACGAAGGTGCACAATAATAAACACATCCTTGACTTAGGAGCCCATCTTATGACTCAAAAGCCATATTGCTAGACTAGGGGGTCAATCTTACGACTCCCAAGCCCTACTCAAAAGCCAATCTTACGACTTAAGAGCCTTTCTCAAAAGCCAATCTTACGACTTAAGAGGTATCATATTAATAAGCCCGAAGGCAAACATATTTATCAAAGTACAAGTTCAATAGCATAATATACTTACAAATAGCCCAGTCACCCACCTTGTTTTTGCTTACTTTAAAATAGTTGAGTCGTGTATGTCCTAGGCCCAACCTGCACTACACCTAGCACATGTTGTTTAATTAATTAGTATTACTTATTGGGTTTAGTATTTTCAAAGTGCTTAAGTGTGGTACAATATCCTTGGATTATGTCTATCTTTTACAATTTTTAATACATAAGTCAAGTCGTAATAAATTATAGTCCTAACTTAAAAGGCCTAATGTGTTATTAAATTTAAATTATTAACTATATTGATAAATATTTTAACTACCATGCACCCTAAACAACAACTATTTAATACAAACTTAGGAAAATAGCTAAATTTATAAATCTACTTAAATCAAGAAAATAATTAAATTCCTAAATCTATATAAATTATAAATGACAATAAGAAATAAAAAGCTATTAAAATTACATACCTTAAAAGATTTTAATACTATACGG
Source organism: Ajuga chamaepitys (assembly GCA_958295605.1). NCBI lineage: Eukaryota > Viridiplantae > Streptophyta > Magnoliopsida > Lamiales > Lamiaceae > Ajuga > Ajuga chamaepitys. The sequence goes on along the minus strand of OY282498.1, from coordinate 20,089,705 downwards.
CAACTTTCCGAAACACCGGTCCGAGCGTTGTCGAAAATAAACTGATAAGGACCTCCTAATTAAAGGAAATCCAATATATAATAAACAGTTTTTTTTTTCTATTTCACTTGAATCCTAATACTCTGTAACCCATCATATTTATATAAAGTTTTGTATGAATTTTTACGAAATGATTTCGATGTGGGATCCTTACTGATATATGTTTACTAAATATAGTATATATGTTAACTTAGAAATATATAACCTGTACTCCAACAGCAGGTAGTATGTTAACTATATATAACCTAACTACTACATAGGTTTGTTATATATATATTTATTAACTTTAGTTAGGTTATATGTATATAGTTTATTACGTGTTTTATAGTTTAGTTAGTTAGGTTAATTTAATTTAATATGTTTCTTATTTCTTATACCCGATGTTAATTATATATTTTTAATTTTCATCCTTTCGGTGCTAGGAGTGCAGTTGACCTGGTACACCGCGGTCACACTTATTTGCCAAAATAAAATCAAATAACTTTGCAATTTAAAATAAAATAAAATAAAATTGGTAACAATATTTTAAAATGCAATCAATGTATTTTATTGCGTTTCAAAGATTCGGGGTATCACACCTTAGTATATCGTCCTCTAATTACTTATTAGTTATTAGTACTAACTCTGTCACATAATACACTAATAAAAATAGATACAAATCTAATAGCATGAGCTACAGAAGACTCAAAATACGATAAACACTAATGAACATCAATTACCAATAAATCAATTAATAAATAAACATGACAACCAACATTCGAACCAAGGGAGTGAAAAATAGGATCAAACTAACCACCTTTGCCCAAATAGGTAAACAAATATCTAAAAAAAAAAATAGAAAATCATTCCAAGAAAAAAGAAACAATTCAAAAACATGAAATTAAACACAAGAACTGAAGAAAAAAACTAAACAACCATTATTAACAAGGTATATAACAATTGAAAATGAGCCCGTGCATCGCACGGATCAATGATCTAGTAATATATAATTCATTAATATCAATTCAAATCACTTTAAGAACTAATATCATAACTTCTAATTCACTTCCAGTATTAAACATAAAAAAGCACACCAATTCACCACAATTTTCTCTAGACACTTAAATTACTTCTATCTAGCATAACATATGTAACACCCCAATCCCATTAGCTCGGGATTAAAGTGCTACTAAATTTTCTTCTCTTTTGATTAAGTAATAAAACAGAAAATGTGCGAAAGCGTGACATAAAATGCTTATCGGATAAAAGTAGAAATTTTATTGACAATAATATACTGCCAAAACATATTTACACTGGAGGTTCCAAAGTTCCTCAGAAAATGAAAACACCCAGACTCAGTGTCATGTAAACTTATTTTTATACATTGAAGAGGCAAAAACATCTTAGAGTTGCAGGTAGGAAAAGGAACCCGGTGACCTTTGCCGCAATAGCCCCGCCACCTCGCTCAACTATCCTGAAGATTTGTAATAAATTATGGGCATGAGTATAAACTCAGTGGGAACTTTGTAAGCAGTTATACTAACGAAGGTGCACATTAATAAACACATCTTTGACTTAGGAGTTCATCTTACAACTCAAAAGCCATATTGCTAGACTAGGGGGCCAATCTTACGACTCCCAAGTCCCACTCAAAAGCCAATCTTACGACTTAAGAGGTATCATATCATAAGCCCGAAGGCAAACATATTTATAAAGTACAAGTTCAGTAGCATAATATACTTACAAATAGCCCAGTCACCCACCTTGTTTTGCTCGCTATAAAGTACGTATTTCGCGTATGTCCCAAGTCCTGACTCGCACTACACCAAGCACATGTTGTTTTAATTAATTAGTATTACTTATTGATTTAACATCTTAAAGATAATTAAGTGTGGTACAATATTCTTGAATTATGTCTACTTTTACAATATCTAACATATAGGCCAACTTATTATAAATTACAGTCCTAGATAAAAAGGCCTAATATGTTATTAAATTTTAAATTATTACCTACATTAATAAATATTTTAAACTAACTAACATGCATCTTAAACAACAACTATTTATTACATACTTAAGAAAATAGCTAAATTTATAAATCTACTTAAATCAAGCAAATAATTAAATTCCTAAATCTATATAAACTATAAATGACAATAAGAAAAGAAAAACTTATTAAAATTACATACCTTAAAAGATTTTAATACTATACGACAACTTTCCGAAACACCGGTAGAAGCGTTGTCAAAATTTAAATTGATAAGGACCTCCTAGTTAAAGGAAATCCAATATATAATATATGTTATTTCTATTTCTTTGTAGTTATAAGAACTAGACGTCTTAACGCCTTTTATACACAAAATTTATGGAAACTTTTATAAAATTCATCCGATGTGGGATCGCAAACATCAATTGTTTGTTTAGTATCATTATTTTATAATTTTCATTATTTGTTAATTAGGGTATGTGTGTGTGTTTTACTATATTTCGTATGTTATTATTTTATTATTTAGGTAGGTTAGGTTTTATATATTTTAAGTACGTTTGTTTCTATATTATTATTATTTTATATATACATATATATATATATATAGTAGTTTTAGTTGTTTATAAGTTAATTTTACTTCTCACTTTTTAAACTCGATGTTTTTAGGTAGGTTAGGTTTTATATATTTTAAGTACGTTTGTTTCTATATTATTATTATTTTATATATACATATATATATATATATATATAATAGTTTTAGTTGTTTATAAGTTAATTTTACTTCTCACTTTTTAAACTCGATGTTAATTTTAAACTTCTGTTTTGTAAACTTCTAATTCTTACCCTTTAGGTGCTAGGAGTGCAGTCGACCTGGTACATCGCGGTCACACTTATTTTCTAAAATAAAATCATAAATCAAATAACTTTGTAATTTAAAATACAATGGGTAAAAATATTTTAAAATACAAACAATGTATTTTATTGTGTTTCAAAGGTTCGGGGTATCACAGTCTCCCCTACTTTTAAAAAAATTTCGTCCTCGAAATTATACTTACTTGGTTTAGGATGTTCGGATATTTTGCTAAAATCTCATCTTCTCGTTCCCAAGTAGCTTCTTCCTTTCCATGTCTACTCCACTGTACTAGTACTAAGGGAACTTCTCTATTCCTCAAAGAGTGAACTTTTCTTCCTAAGATAGCAATGGGGTTCTCTTCATAAGTGAGGTTTTTATTGACTTCCAGATTCTCATGATGAATAACGTGATTCGTATCTGGGACATACTTTCTAAGTACTGATACATGGAAGACATTATGGATATTAGTAAGTTCTGGTGGTAGAGCTAACTTATAGGCGACGTCTCCAATTCTATCTAGAATCTCAAATGGGCCAATATATCTTGGTTTCAACTTCCCTCTCTTTCCGAAGCGTATTACCCCTTTCATTGGTGCCATTTTGAGAAAAACCTTATCGCCTGTATTGAATTGTAGATCCTTCCTTCGTGTGTCAGCGTATGATTTCTGTCGATCCTGGGCGGCCTTAATTCTTTCTCGAATCTTAGTTACCACTCCAATGGTTCTTTCGATGATTTCAGGCCCTAAAATCTTTCGTTCTCCAACTTCATCCCAGTAAATCGGCGATCTACATCTCCTTCCATAGAGTGCTTCATACGGTGCCATCTTTATGGTAGCTTGGTAACTGTTATTATAGGAAAACTCTACCAGCGGTAAATATGTTTCCCAGTTTCCTCCAAAGTCTAGTACACAGGCTCTGAGCATATCCTCGAGTGTTTGTATTGTTCTTTCTGACTGTCCATCAGTTTGTGGATGATATGATGTGCTGAAGTTGAGCTTTGTTCCAAGGGCCGTTTGTAGACTTCTCCAGAATTTAGAGGTGAAACGGGTATCTCTGTCCGAAACTATGGTCACTGGTACTCCGTGTAATCTAACAATCTCGTCCACGTACCGTTGAGCAAGTTGATCTATGTTAAGTGTCATTCTTACTGGTATAAAATGTGCTGTCTTTGTAAGTCTGTCAATGATCACCCAAATAGCTTCATTCCTTCTTGCTGTTCGTGGTAGTCCAGTAACAAAGTCCATTGCTATGTGTTCCCACTTCCATTCGGGAATCTCTAAAGGGTGTAAGAGTCCTGAAGGCCGTTGGTGTTCTGCTTTAACTTGTTGGCATGTTAAACATCTTTCAACAAATTGCCCTATTGATCGTTTCATATTCCTCCACCAATAGATCTCTTTTAGGTCCTTGAACATTTTCGTCCCTCCTGGATGAGCTGTGTACGGGGTATTGTGAGCTTCTTCAAGAATTTCCTTCCTTACGTCATCATCCTTAGGTACACATAATCTTCCTTCATATGTTAAAGTTCCATCTGGTGTTACGAAGAATCCCTTGATGGTTCCTGCAATTACCCGGTCTTTCATCTTGAGAAGGAATTGGTCAGTCCTTTGTGCTACCTTTATTCGATCTCTTAGAGTAGGTTGTATGGTTAATGCTGCGATCATAGCTGTAGTATGGCCTGACTTCACAAAATCTAGATTCAGCTTTGCAAATTCTGTCAGCAGTTGCTGCTGTTGTGTTGGTAGAGCGATCATGTGTCCTTCATTTTTCCTGCTAAGTGCATCAGCTACGACATTCGCCTTACCTGGATGATAGTGGATGGTACAATCATAATCCTTTACTAGCTCCAGCCATCTTCTTTGGCGCATGTTGAGTTCTTTTTGTGTGAAAAAGTACTTTAAACTCTTATGGTCTGTGTAAATTTCACATTTCCCACCATAGAGGTAATGACGCCATATCTTTAATGCGTGAACAACAGCAGCTAATTCTAGGTCATGTGTAGGGTAGTTTAACTCATGGGGTTTCAATTGTCTTGAGGCATAAGCGACGACTTTTCCATGCTGCATCAAAACACATCCTAGTCCTAACTTTGAGGCATCGGTGTAAATGACAAACCCTTCTGATCCGTCAGGGATAGTTAGAACTGGCGCGGTTATGAGTCTCTGCTTAAGCTCTTGAAAGTTATTTTCGCATTCGTCAGTCCAGTGGAACTGGTTGCTCTTCTTTGTCAATTGAGTCAAAGGCCTAGCGATCTTCGAGAAATCTTGAATGAATCTTCTGTAGTAACCAGCTAGACCCAGAAAACTTCGGACCTCATTCACATTCTTCGGAGCTTTCCAATTCATTACTGCTTCAACCTTCGCGGGATCCACTTCGATTCCATTAGCCGTGATAATATGGCCTAGAAAAACAACTCGATCTAGCCAAAATTCACATTTACTAAATTTAGCATAAAGCTTCTCCTGTCGTAAGGTACCTAGTATAGTTCTAAGATGTTTCTCGTGTTGTTCTTTATCTCTTGAGTATACTAGGATATCATCAATGAAGACTATGACAAACTGATCTAGATAAGGATGGAATACCCTATTCATCAAATCCATGAATACTGCGGGTGCATTTGTTAATCCAAAAGGCATTACTATGAACTCATAATGACCATATCGTGTTCTAAAGGCTGTCTTAAAAATATCACATTCTTTGACCTTGAGTTGGTGGTAGCCCGATCTGAGATCGATCTTTGAGAACACGCTAGCTCCCTTCAGTTGGTCAAAAAGATCTTCTATTCTGGGCAAGGGATACTTATTCTTGATTGTTAGGCGGTTGAGTTCCCGATAATCAATGCACATTCTAAGTGATCCGTCTTTCTTCTTTACAAACAATACAGGGGCTCCCCATGGAGAAACACTTGGCCTGATGAACTTCTTGTCCAGCAACTCTTGAAGCTGTAATTTTAATTCTTGTAATTCCTTAGGTGCCATTCGATAAGGTGCTTTAGATACAGGCGCAGCTCCGGGCACCAAATCTATTGTGAATTCAACCTGTCGATCAGGAGGTATTCCTGGCAACTCATCTGGAAATACGTCCACATAATCTCTCACCGTTGATATATCAGCAGGTGTAACCTTAACAGTATTATTTTCCATGATATTTACAAGGTAGCCTTCACTTCCCTTTTTCCGTAACATTCTTACAGCCTTCATTGCTGACACAATACGCGGTCTGGTATTAGTTTTGGCTCCGTAAAAGGTAAATTTGGATTCTATTGGTCTTTCAAAGTCAATTTCATGCTCAAAACATCGGATTGTTGCTTTATTCTTGGTCAACCAATCTATACCCAAAATAACATCGAAACATTTCATCTCTAATACGTACAGATCAGTTTCCATTTCTTGATCACCTATTAAAAGCTTAACACCAGTTACAATATCCTTAGTCCTAATAGTTTCTCCTGAGGGAATACTTACCGTCAATTCTTCTCCATTTGTATTACTTTTCAAACCCAGTTTTCTTTTAAAATCTTCTGACATAAAAGAATGTGATGCACCAGTATCAAACAAAATATATGCTGGAAGATCGTAGACAAATAGTATACCTGCCATGGTTTCATTCTCCTCGGTCACTTTGTCTTGTCCTAGAGCAAAAACGCGTGCCTTCCTTGTCTTATTGTCTGGTGTATTAACATTTTGTGGTGCCTTGGTCTGTGTGGCAGTGCATTCCCAATACCTATGTCCTGGTTGACGACACTTATAACAAACATTCTTTCCCATCAAACACTCCCCATAGTGGTGCTTATTGCAATTAGGACATATCGGAACTGCATTTGGTCCTGGTCCCCCCCTTGGGGTTGCCTTCTTCACAAAGTGGTTAGTCTTATTCTTATCTCTAAAATCCCATTTCCTTTTTCCGGGTTGCTCTTGAGGTTTCTGGTTGTATTCTAAATTCTGGCTAAGGGATACAATATGTGCTCGTTCAAACGTTTCATGGTACGTAGGTAGTTTCAAACCCGACACGATACCTCCGATCTCTGGACGCAAACCTCTTTCAAAACGTCTTGCTTTTCTTTCATCTGTATCAACCAAGTGTGGGGCATATTTAGATAATTGATTAAAACGTCTTTCATACTCCATCACTGGAAGAATTCCCTGCTTCAGATTGACAAACTCAATTTCCTTTTGGTCACGGATAGACTGTGGAAAGTAACGATCCATCATCATGTTTTTAAAATCATTCCAGGTCATGTTTTGCTTTTGTTCATTCGTCATTGTTCGCTCGTGTGATTTCCACCAGTGTCCAGCATCTTCCACAAGTTGGAATATTGCGCACGAAACTTTCTGATTTTCAGTTGATTCCATATGGTCAAAGATTCTTTCAAGCTCAAGAATCCATTCCTCAGCGACCATAGGTCCTTCGCTACCTCTGAATTTTGGTGGTGAAAAACGACGAAATTGCTCTATAATGACATTAGTATTGATACCCTGGTTCTGTGGATTTGGTATATTTTGGTTAGCTGGTATTTGTTGTATGAGTCCCTGCAGAGAGTTCAGGAACTCCCGTGCAAAATCCGCTCCTTGTACTTCAACAGCAGGTGGAGGTTGCCTCTCAGCAGCTGGCCCGACAAATGGCTCATTCTCATTTTGCACATGTTTACGTGGCCTTCCTCGCGCTGCCATACTTTTGGAAGAAGGAGAAACAACACTTAATTACATGCATATATACCCTTGTTTAACCTACCGAATAATTTGTAAACAAAACATTTACATAAAAGATATTAGGTTTACAAATCCATATATATATATATATACAAAAAAGTACATTGGTTTTTAATACCCTAACCCGTACAAAAAGTCTATTAGTTTATCATGCTTATACGAGCAAAAGATAGCATGATCAAAGGATGACTTATATACATTCCTATTGCAAAAGGATATTTTCGATCTAGTTATGTATCTAGACATCATTATACAAAAACTATCTACTATTACTATATGTACATTCTCTAGGTTTCCAACTATATCAGAACCAATTACTGGGACCCGCCTGGTTCTCTGCTGGTGGGGTTCGCATACGTCGACCCCTAGATGGTACGCTCTCATCATGGACTGATCCTATGGACTCATTGGGCTCGGTATCTTCTGAGGGGTCCTCCTCCTCTTCTGCTACACCTGCTTCCTCCCTTTGCGACCTTGCGAACTCGAGACAGTATTCCGCCCGATCCCTAGCGCGTTCGGCAAGACGTTCATCAGCAATAGCTTCTGAGCGCTTGTTGGCGGCAACCTTGTCATAATGACTTGCCCTTTGCCTCTGTTCCTCTGCCTCCATTTCCATCTGGTCTGCAATTGCGAGGCACCTTTGACGTTCTCTAATAACCATAGCGAGGCGGACACTAAAACGTTCATAATTAATTGTCAGTCCAGCCGTAGAGTCTATCGCAAGCATTTCGTCCAATAACCGATGGGCAACATCTCTATAATTTGGGAGGACAGTGTCTGCTAAGCGCATAGAAGCCTCGTACTCAGTAATGTGATGTCCTTCTTGTATGGCGTTGTTCCAACGTCTCCGTAATATATTTATATACTCGCCTATATTCTGATACTCACCCTGTCTGGTCCTCCGGTAGACTGACATCGCGGGTGGTAAATCTCTGTTAGCGAGTATTCTTCGTCTATATACTACTGTTTTTCTAGCAGTTTGTTTTCTTCGAACCATCCTATCATAAAGAAGAAATATGGGTCAGTCTCTAATCTGGCTTCTTAATTGGTAGTAAAAGTTTCGAGGACAAAACATTTTTGAACTATATAAAACTCATAATAAAATATTCATACCTTGGAGCGAGTGTCGGTCTGTTGGCAAAGTCACGGTTCCCCCTTGGTTTTATTTTATAAATCAAGTATACAGAAAAGTAGACCCGCTCTGATACCACTCTGTAACACCCCAATCCCATTAGCTCGGGATTAAAGTGCTACTAAATTTTCTTCTCTTTTGATTAAGTAATAAAACAGAAAATGTGCGAAAGCGTGACATAAAATGCTTATCGGATAAAAGTAGAAATTTTATTGACAATAATATACTGCCAAAACATATTTACACTGGAGGTTCCAAAGTTCCTCAGAAAATGAAAACACCCAGACTCAGTGTCATGTAAACTTATTTTTATACATTGAAGAGGCAAAAACATCTTAGAGTTGCGGGTAGGAAAAGGAACCCGGTGACCTTTGCCGCAACAGCCCCGCCACCTCGCTCAACTATCCTGAAGATTTGTAATAAATTATGGGCATGAGTATAAACTCAGTGGGAACTTTGTAAGCAGTTATACTAACGAAGGTGCACATTAATAAACACATCTTTGACTTAGGAGTTCATCTTACAACTCAAAAGCCATATTGCTAGACTAGGGGGCCAATCTTACGACTCCCAAGTCCCACTCAAAAGCCAATCTTACGACTTAAGAGGTATCATATCATAAGCCCGAAGGCAAACATATTTATAAAGTACAAGTTCAGTAGCATAATATACTTACAAATAGCCCAGTCACCCACCTTGTTTTGCTCGCTATAAAGTACGTATTTCGCGTATGTCCCAAGTCCTGACTCGCACTACACCAAGCACATGTTGTTTTAATTAATTAGTATTACTTATTGATTTAACATCTTAAAGATAATTAAGTGTGGTACAATATTCTTGAATTATGTCTACTTTTACAATATCTAACATATAGGCCAACTTATTATAAATTACAGTCCTAGATAAAAAGGCCTAATATGTTATTAAATTTTAAATTATTACCTACATTAATAAATATTTTAAACTAACTAACATGCATCTTAAACAACAACTATTTATTACATACTTAAGAAAATAGCTAAATTTATAAATCTACTTAAATCAAGCAAATAATTAAATTCCTAAATCTATATAAACTATAAATGACAATAAGAAAAGAAAAACTTATTAAAATTACATACCTTAAAAGATTTTAATACTATACGACAACTTTCCGAAACACCGGTAGAAGCGTTGTCAAAATTTAAACTGATAAGGACCTCCTAGTTAAAGGAAATCCAATATATAATATATGTTATTTCTATTTCTTTGTAGTTATAAGAACTAGACGTCTTAACGCCTTTTATACACAAAATTTATGGAAACTTTTATAAAATTCATCCGATGTGGGATCGCAAACATCAATTGTTTGTTTAGTATCATTATTTTATAATTTTCATTATTTGTTAATTAGGGTATGTGTGTGTGTTTTACTATATTTAGTATGTTATTATTTTATTATTTAGGTAGGTTAGGTTTTATATATTTTAAGTACGTTTGTTTCTATATTATTATTATTTTATATATACATATATATATATATATATAGTAGTTTTAGTTGTTTATAAGTTAATTTTACTTCTCACTTTTTAAACTCGATGTTAATTTTAAACTTCTGTTTTGTAAACTTCTAATTCTTACCCTTTAGGTGCTAGGAGTGCAGTCGACCTGGTACATCACGGTCACACTTATTTTCTAAAATAAAATCATAAATCAAATAACTTTGTAATTTAAAATACAATGGGTAAAAATATTTTAAAATACAAACAATGTATTTTATTGTGTTTCAAAGGTTCGGGGTATCACAACATATCCAGAGATTAGTACTTTGGGTGAGACTTATCGTAATATAGTTTGATCTATCAATATGTTGGTTCCATTTAATTCATATTTTATTCAAGTTGTGCATTTCTAAAATATGAATCTTATAACTGAAATATATATCGAACTATCACATAAGATTCTTAACTAATCTTATTATTGTCCTAGAATCAACTTTAAACACATAAGTGTGGAACATAATAAGATGTAGAATCATCTATGAACGCATTCCTCTAACATTATAGTAAATATTACCATTATCCTTTTCTCCAAGATTTCTCTTTATCGTTGCTGATGTCCCGTATTTTAGTTTATATCAGTTCAATTCAAGATTCAAGTTCTCATTTTCTTGGTCTAAGTCTCTTTTAGCCTTTCAGTTCCAATTACCCTATTTTATTGCAGTATCATAATCTTCTCCTAATTAATCCCTAACTAAAATGGTTACTTTCTTAGAGTCTGCTTTGACCATGCATATAGCGTCTCATTTTAGTAAATTACTCATGCATATTTTAGCACATACAATATATATATATATGTATATATATATGGCAAAAGGCTATCACAATAAATTCCATAAAATCTCCTTAAATTATCATTATTGTTTCTTTCCCTTGGATTATTATTTATAAATAAATCACATTAAGTATATAGTTATTCAAACGACTACAAATAATTACATAATGTTCATGAAAATATATTTAAATAGTCCTTTTAAAGTTCACCGTGATTGAATTTATACAAATTACATAGTAGAGTTCAACGGTCAATTTTTAGACACACACAAACACACACACACACACAAAATGGAGGATATTAATGTCATTTTAGTTTTCCCTCCAAAAATTTTAGACTATAATTAGTAACTTTTCCTATTTTTGGTATGTTCATAACTTTCTTTTATTTATTTTTAAATAGAAATAATTTTTTCATCTTAAATCCGATTTTTATGCATAATATACTAAATTATTTATCTTTTCACGAGCTTCGATTTGACATCCATATTGCATACATTATAATGAGATATTTGATTTGAATAAACGAATTGTTTGTTTGTTAATTTTTGTGCTATAATTGATGGTCATTGTAACTTGAACTATAATATGTTGGTTTTAGTTGCAACTAAAATTAGTAAAATGATTTCTTTAAAAAAATTATGAGTATTTTTTTATAATTATTTTTAATTACCTATTTATTTTTCTAATAATGTGTATTTTGTTAAAATTACTCTTTTAAGGAAATTTATTCTTTGCAGCCTAAATTATGATATTTGGTTAATTTTTGCAATCTTTTTAATTTTTTTACTTTTTCTAGTATTCAATTATATATGTTTAAACTTTGTAAGCTAAATAATGCTTTGTCGCACTAATCAACATCAACTGTCTTTTTTACTCTTAACAACCTAAATAGCTTTTTCCGCATAATCAATTTTTATCTTCAAACAAATAAATTATTTGTAAGAAAAATATAATATTTATATAAATAATTTACAATACCATATAAAATACGAAAATATTCAAATATTTTGAAGAGTTCATAGACTTTAATTTTTTATTTAAACTATTAAATAACTTTTGAATTTTATTTTGTTAAAATAAAAATTTATTAAATAATTTATTTTAAGTATATTTGAAATCACCAAATGAAATCTCAAAAGTTGCAAATGAAATCTAAATTATAATTAGATTTTGAAAGTTTATTTAGATAAATTAAAAAAATATAAAATAAAAGTAGGACATAAAGAAAAATAATATTAAACTTTACATTACATATGAACTACCCAAATAAAATATCACTGTTCCGTTTATTATATATTTCATGGATATTTTAAATTATTTATAGTTAGAATTTGAAAATTATTTTATAAATTAAAAAATCTATATATATATTTATACATATAAGCCATGGTAGGGACACTTCTATAAGTAACACTTTCCAGCCTAAAATTTCAGATTGTGATTGATAAGTTGTTGTCACATCTATATATATATATAAGTAAAATGAGGGTTATTATCGTAAATTATCTTTTCCCGCCTAAAATATATCTTTAATGCATTCTTAATTTCTTCTAAGGCATTAATTATATATTTTTCTTTAAATTAATACAATATTAAGTATTACCTTCTTTAATAAATGAACATATATTTTATTAATTAAAAGTAAAAGTTAATGTATAATTGAATGATTGAATAATTAAATTATTATATTTACAAATATTAAGTTGTTATAATTAATCATGGGACTACGACTTTCACATATATTTAAATATGATAATTAATCTTGACGTTATTTTTTATTACATATTCATATTTTCTATTTATTGATATTATTTCTTTATAAATAATATACACTTTGCAATCTAAACTATGAGATTTTACATGTGCTACAATCTATATTTCTATTTTAAAAAATAAAATTAACATGCTTGAGCTAACTAAGTTTTTTAGAGTTCTCAATATAAACAATACTTTGCCATATTTTTTCATATTTTGCAACCTAAGCAAAATATACAGACATATATATGTATATATACACACACATATATATATATATTAATTTTATCTTTCAATAAATTTCAATATATACATATATTATTTAGATATATTGAAGAATTCATATGCTTTATTTTGTTAGTCCAACTATAGACTAATCATTGAATTTTATTTTATTAATATCAAGATTTATTTAAAATCTAAAAAATATTTGAGTATATTAAACCACCATGTAAAATATTAAAACTTGAAAATTAATTTTTCTTAAAATAAAGTAAATAGTTATAGTTAAAGCTTGAAAAATTATTTGGATAAATCCAAATATTTAAAAAAATTGAAAAAAAATAAAAGAAAACACTAATTTTCTTAAAATACAATACAATTTATTTTATTTGATATATTTTGGTGTGTCACGTGATATTTATGTATTTGTGTTTGTTCTAATATTCATTTTCAATTTTAAGCTATTGCGGTGTTCGCATAGGTTAAGGTGGATACACACACATACACACACACACACTAAATATATGTTTGGGTTTCAATATTAGGAAATATTCATTCTTAAAAGTAGATATACTTTATTTTTTACATTGAATATTTTATCTTAATGTAGAATTTATAAAATAATATATTTATGAAATGTAAGTTATATTAAATCTATATATCACTTGGGAGAAATTGATATTTACATTATTTATATTTTGGGTTTATATCATTTTGCAACATGTAGTATGCGCGTTTTTCAGTTTTTTTTTTTCAATCACAACCTGAACTATACGTTTTTTCACGTTTGCAACCTCTGCAAGCAATTTAAGTGCGAAAAATAAAAGAATATTGAAAATATTTAAATAACATAAATTTTAAAAAAATTCAAAACCTATTTTTTAAATTCTAAACTTCATTTAAAATACCAGAAAATTAACTTAAACATGTTAAAAATATATTAAAAAAGTTGAGTTTTTTTTTATAAAAAAAAGTTCAAATCAAATCATTTTAACCAAGAAAAATAAAAAAGTTATTATTTTTTTAAAATCATAAAACTATTATAAATTTCTGAAAATTATCTTTTAAACTCTAAAAATTAATTTAAGCTATTTGAAATTTATCTTGAAAAATTATTTTAAAATCTATAAAATTTCCTTTAAGACATGTGGAAGTATCTATGAAAAGTCAAATTTTATAATACAAATATCTTTTTAATTATTTTTTTGAAAAAATAAATCATTTTAAAAATATTTAAAGTTATTTGAAGTAATATCCAAATTATTCGATCTTTTTTATGAAAATTGATATTTTTATTAAAATAATTTTTACATTTTTTTCAGTTAAGTTTATGATCTTTTAAATAAGTTTTTAGAATTTAAAAATAAATATTGTATTTTCTAAACAATTTTATTATTTTTAAATTGTTTCTTTTCTTTCCGAAAATTGCTATCAAAGGTTGCAAATGTGGGAAAGCACAAATTTCAGGTTGATCGTAAAAAAAGAAAAAAAATGATTATTCAAATATTCATTTAGTTAGAATACAGTAATCCTATTTTTTTTATATTGGATAATATTATATTTAATTTAATAAAATAATTACTTTTTAAATAAATTTCCGTGCATCGCACGGGAGCGTTACTCGTTTGGTAAGAATCAAAATTAATTTTACTTTCTAAGGTGGCAAATATCTTTTTCCATTTCGCATATATTTATTATGTATACTATATCAAATTAATCATCTTTTGACGATATTCGATTTGACATATATATATATATAATTATAAAATATTCTATTTTAAATATTATATTATTCGTTCGTTGATTATTTGAGTTATGGGTCTAAAATCGGGATCCACATTGAGTCTATGGACAATGACCTTGGGATCAATGCCCGGCATATCCGAGGGACTCTAAGCAAAGACATCGACATTTTTCCTTAGAAATCGAACCAAAGCATCCTTTAACTCCTTCGGAAACAACGATCCTATCTTAAAAACCTTGTGCTCATTTCCTTCGCAGAGTTGAATAGAGATGAGGTCCTCCACCGGTTCTGCTGACTTCTCTCATTGATAACTGATGAACGTAAAAATTACCCTTTTTTTGTACTTTTCACGTTCATATTTTGTGAAGAATTATGTGTAATTGTTATGTTCACGTGCAATTTTTGGTTTTATTGTAATTCTGAGTTGAATTTACTTTTTAATATGATTTGATGTGCTTTCGGGTGTTTTTTATTATTTTGAAGGCTAGGAAATTCGGAGGAATTTAGAAGATTGTTCGAGTCCATCTTCACACTCCGGCCCACATCTCAAGGCCCAAAAGGGTCCAAAATGGGTTGAGGCCCAAATTAAAGATTATCAAGCTACGAGAAATGTTCGTGAAGAAGCCTAGGTAAGAAAATAGGAAAAGCCTCGAATTGGAGAAAGAATGAAGACAAGGGCAATCGCACATGCTTCGTGTTCTAGCCTACAAACCGAGGCCTAAATAAACCCGAATCAGACCCAACAAGATCCTAAGTTGAATTTCGTCAAGTCACGAACAGTTTCCATGAAAGGGGTCGGGTCGAGAAAACGAGAGGAAGGGATCCAAAACGGTGACGGAAGACGGAGGTGCAAAGCAGGAGCAACAGACCAACTACCACAGCCGTAACTGTACCGGCTGCTGGACCGGCATGAACACCAGTAGTTGGTCTAGTATGAAGCTCAGATTTCAGCTGCCAGCACAACCGGCCTGGCTGTCGGACCGGCAGCAGTCCCGGCAGTTCGCGGCCGGCTCTCATGTTTCATGGAGTTTTAATTTTTTGGCCATAACTTCTTCATCTGAGCTCCGATTTGAGCAATTCAAGTGGTCACGTGTAGCCAAGATGAAGGCCTATAACTTTCATGTTTAGACTGTGAGCCAATTACGAGCAGATTCTTCTCAAAATTAGCATAAAGGTCGAGTCGAGTGCACTAGGGGGGGTTCGACCAACAACTTATAATCCCTTGTGTTCTAAATTGCTTTTGACTATTTTACCTATACTTTCGAGGGACTTTTTAGCATATTTCTTACCCTTGTATGTGTGGAGAGTGGGTGTCTATAAATACCCTCTCCCTCTTTTATTCCACACATTTAGTTACTTTCACATTCACTTAGAATTCTCTTCTCACTTGCATTTTCAGATTTTCAATTAGGGTTTCCTCTCTCTTAAAGAAGGGAACTAAGGGTCTTGGTAAAATTGTAATAAATACTCTAAGGGGGTGACAACCTTGAATTTTTATCGATTGTTTTCCGATTATTATCAGCAATAAGCTTTTCTTATCCCTATCTCTCTCTATTTTACTTTATTTGATTTTCTTGCTTGATGATGATATGTATTGGGCTATTGTTGATGATTCGTGAGTAGTTCTTCTTGTTTCCCGAAGCAAGGGAGTAGCTCGAGCTTCGGCGTTGATGTCCATGTTATTTTCATGGTTGATTTAATTTGGGATTTGTAACCTAGGGTTTGAATTTGATTTATTTGTTATGATTTTCATATGAAATTAGGCTTGATTATAGGTTTGACCCGGTAGCTTGAGCTTTCAATAATTTAGCCTTCTTTTGTATGATTGTACATTTAAGAAAGAGGATTTGGAACCTAGGCTATAGTTTGCCACCCTTTTGAGGAAATCCGATTTGATCTTAAATGAGCTTAAGATTGGATTTTTCTACCTTGGATTGTTAAGGAATGAAATTTAATTTGTGAACTCAAATCAATTAAAACCTGATTTATATGACGGAGACCTATGGAGGAGAAGACCTATTGAAAGAGGGGATAGAGCCTAGGAAGTACCGGTCGGGATAAATGACGGTAGTTTAGTTGTGAGTGTAGAGAAATCTTACCCATACATCGGTCTATAATGTAGGAGAAACCACACTAGATTATTTTAGTTTGCTTAATTGGTAATCGGGGGCCCAGGGTTGACTTTGTTTGCTATCTATTTAGGTATTCTTTATAAAACCCGGTTTATTCTTCAACTCTAGGGGATATGGCACCTAAACCATATTCCGGGATTTCTACCTACTGGGGCGCTATTTAGGTAGGGATTCAACCATGTGTTCCCTTTTTACCTTGACTGGATTGTGTTTGAATATTGACCCTTCAAAATTGGGTGAAACCGAGTGTGGGAAATCATTTTTCATCATTTATCTATTTCTATCATTTGCTTCTGTTTTAGTAAAAATCAACTCTCAATTATAATTCGCTAAACTTAAGAAATTATGGCTCGGGTAGTTCACACGGATGTCCTCCTTGTGGTTCGACTTATTACTACCTCTGTCTGATCTCGTACGCTTGCGAGAAAGAAAGGCTATTCGAAACAAACGTTTTGGATGGTTTTTCCGGACAAGTTCAATCACCGATTTCCAGACTATAAATAGCCAACATCTCTGAAATCTGTTGCTTCCATTTAAGAGAAGCAACATAACATTGTATGGTTACTCCCTAGTCTCCTCGGACTTGTCCAGTTCCATGCTCCATAGGAAATTTTATTAGTAGATGATATGTTGAGACAATTTCCCTAAGAGCATTCAACCTTGGTCATCCCCAGATGACAATATAGCTAAATAGTACCTTTACCATGAGAAAATCAACCATGATGCTGGTCTGTTGAGGTTTGTCTCCTGCAACCACATAGAGGGAGATCATACCCTCTGGCTCTACCGCTCCTCCTACGAAACCAGCCAGAGGAGTATTCACGGGCCTCAGTCTATCCTTGTTGATGATCATTCGTTCGAAGGGATCATTGAACAAAATATCAGCAGAGCTTCCATTGTAAATAAGAATCATATTCACTGTGTAACCAACTATTGCCAAAGTCATAACCATAGGATCATCATGTGGGGTGATAATCTCACTCATATTCTCATCTGTAGAGGTAATTGAATCCTCCGATAGTGGTCTGTTTCCCAACGTTACTCCTGCGTGATGTTGCCAAGCATACTTTTTCCTGGCTGATCGACTCTCTCCACTGGATGGTCCTCTGGCTATGATAGCAATGATTCCTGCCAGCGGAGAGGATTCATCTCTCCTCTGAGGACTTCTACCCCAAGGATTTGGGTGGTTTGGACTTCGTCCTCTGCACCCTTGCTGAGGTTGTTTCCGTCTGTCGTCCACAAATCCTGAGAGATACCCTCTCCCGGATTAGGTCCTCCATTTCGTTCTTGAGGAGTTCGCAGTCCTCAGTATCGTGACCATGGCCGTGATGGTATTGGCAATACTTACTACGATTCCTCTTGTTTGCAGGGGTCCACATTTTCCCAGGCCACTTCATATACTCCTTATATTGAATGTACATAAGAATTCATTCTTAGAGGCATTCAATGGAGTATACCTGTTGAACGTCTGTGAGCTCCTCTGATTCTTAGACGAACCAGTGGTCACCGACAATCTATCTCGGACCTTCTTCTTATTATCTTTACCATCATTGTTATCATTTTTTTGCGCTTTCTGTCCAAGGATTCATGATCAGATTCAATCATTGCCTTGGACATCTTCTCGGCATAAATGTACTTTTCTGCCCTATTAAAGAGGTCCGCCAAGGTCAGTGGAGGCTTCTATACCAGAGAGAAAGAAAATCTAGAATGCGTCCGCTTCATTCATGAGTGCTACTAAGGCCACTGATTGATCAAGATGTTCCACCTCAAGAGCTTCTCTATTGAACCGTTGGATGAACTCCCTTAAGGAATCGTCTCATCTTTGACGAACACCCTTTAGGTGTGCCGAGGCCTTCTTATATCTCTTACTACTTGCAAAGTGATTGAGAAACTCTTGTGCTAGTTACTTGAAAGAACTGATTAACGTGGCAATGAGGAAAACCTAACCCTTGCACTCTTCCTTAGGGTGGCGAAGAAGGCTCGACATTTGATGGCGTCAGTTTCCCCATGAAGTATCATAAGAGCTTGGAAATTCTCAAGATGATCATGGGGCTCTGAGGTTCCATCATAATTCTCCATCTGAGGCATCTTAAAGTTCAGTGGGACTTCCTCCCTTATGATGCTATCCACAAAAGGAGATTTTATAGTAGCGAAGAGGTTGGAGCCCGACCTGTTAACCTCAGTCCAGACTGCCCCCTAACCTTTGATTCATCTCTGCCAACTTCATTCGTAGGTTGTTTTGGCTATCTCCTTCGATGACCATTATGACGGCTTTGCCACGGTCCTTATGTGGTCGAACCCTGGCTTTGTCGTTCATTGCCCTGGACCCTTGGGCACGACTACTGATGTCTCTTTTGTCGTTGGGCTCGTTGGATATGTCTTTTTCGACGAGTCCCTTCAACAGAAGTTTTAACTCCTTGAGATCAGCCTCCATCTTATTCATATGTTGGACATCGATGGTCTGGGCAGAGTTTCCCTGGTTTCTCAGGCTTCGCTCCTCCTCCATTGCCTCTTCACGCCTTGAAGGGTGGGAGTTGTGGGTGTTGCCATGACTAGGGTTAGGGTTAGGGTTTACCCTTCGATCTTCACCACGGGTAGTTTGGATGGCATCGATATGTTTTCTCCTCTGAGGTGCCATTGCTCAGATCAGATCACCGACCCCACGATGGGCGCCAAACTGATGATGTCAGGAACCAGAACGGTCGGATCCAAGGTCTAGTGACGCTTGAGATTTCCAAGGTTGGTCCAACATCAGTATCAACTTGCAAAACAGAGTCCCGGGATTATCCCCAGGGTAGATCCTCCGATACTTAAGTTAGTCACTAACGGCGGTTTAGTGAGGGTAGGGTAAAAATTATATCACGTCTGTTATTTGTTACTTACCCCTACCTTACCTTGGCCGAGGTCTATATATGAGAGACCTTGGACCTCGACCTTGGGCCAACACCAGGGTTGACATCTCCCCAAGGTCTGGACTGGAAGACCTTGTACCTCGGCCCTGGCCCAACACGTTGAATGGTATCTCCATATTATGTCCACTTGTAGTTCATGTCGCAATCTTATGTTGCCACGTGTCAACATGTATAATTACGGAACTATCCCTCATAATCTTATATATGTGACTTCTAACATTGTTCAAATCTCTTAGTGAGTGTACAATATGATATGTTGACGATCAAGAAAGAAATAAAATCATTTTAACGATGCAGGAGTCTCCAGAGCAACAACTTACTTCTAAGCTAACTTACAACACCACTACTTGAAGTATTATTAGAGAATTTATCCATAGATTTTATTGTTTTCATTTTCTCAGAATCAGTTTATCCAGAGCATTAAGCATTTTATGCTTCTGACAATCCCTAACTAATGTTATGGATTTCATATAGGGACATCTACTAGGAAAGGAAGGGCTGTAAAATAACACCAGGACTTTCAGTTTAAAGGAATTTAATTTTTTGCCAGAGTATGGATTTTAAGATAGAAGCATGGCATGGTTATTGAGCCAAATTATCCCCTTTAATGTGCTTCCTGGAAGGATATTCCAGTGGACAATGAGAGCAAGATGTGACCTTGGATGAAAGTAACATTTTAAAATATGTTTTTAGAATTTATATTCCTTATAAATTAAAATTACACTATATGTTGTTAAATTTTAATAATATTGATAAATGCTACAGCAAAAACTTAATCTGGACGAAGACATCCAAGTTATGAAGATAGTTTCTCAACAGTTAGATCGACGATAAAGGAGCTATAGACATAAACTTCATTAGCATGACCTAAAAATGATGAGGAAAGTACTACAAGAATTTTGCAAATAGACGACGAATTTTATTTGTTGTCTAGTTATAAATAAGTCTGTTATTAATAGTGATGTTGTTAAAACTACCTTTTGACAACAATTTAAAACTGTTGTCTATTTAGAAATAAACAACAGTGAACAGAACAGTATAAAACCATTCTCTATTCAAATACAGACAACAGTGGATAACTATTGACATTCTTGTAAAACTGTTGTCTTTATAAGTAAAAATAACAAATAAAAACCGTTGTTTTTTTTAGCAAAGAAAAAAAAAATTGGCTTCCAATGAAAGACAACGGTTTTATTATTGGATATAAATGCATATTCTCATATGAAACACCCAATAGTCAAAACATCATAAAATATTTACGGAACATCAAATACAAAACAAATGTCAACAGATTCATCAACATTAAATCAGTTACTATAATACAATTCGAATTCTTCAAACTAAATAAGTCCTTGATGAAACCAAAAAACAAAATGCGCTTATATCAAACAACTAGCGAGCGAATTAAACATGAATACCTAGCTTCTTAAAATGAGCACCCCCTTCTTTGAAGCTTGGCATGCCACAAATTCATAGCTAACGAGATTCATTGCATCCCTTAAAATGTAACCAAAGCCACATTTGAAAGCAAAAATCAACACTAACTTTAGGCAATTCAACATATGATGCATGTGATGAGAGATGTAAACCTGACCATGTGGGGGCATGTGAATTTAGGTGGATTTTACACTGGGTGTAGGGTTTAGGGTTACCTAAAAATGTAGGTTTCTGCAATGTCCGCCCTTGCAATTGTCTGTGTTTCGGTCTCATGAAGTTCATCATCCTTCCCAACGAGTATCTCTCTTATACCGCCTTCTTTATCTTGCAAGCCTCCCGCCCTACACCAACAAATCAAAGACATGAAAATCATACAAGATAATTATGACTGTCAATGTTAATAAAATTGCAAAAAAGGGCCCGACTATGAATTGATAGAATATAGACAAAGGGGATCGTGACACTGGTCATATAAATTACATCAACTCATATTCAATGCTCTTTGTTCTTAATGACTAAAATTGTTGATTTTATTAAAGCTACAAAAGAAATATTTAGGTCAAGTTATAATAGTTTTTAAGTCAAATCTTGTTAGCTATATTGATCATGATACATACATATACCATTCTATTAAAATAAGCATGGAAATCTTTTTCTAGTTACAAGAAGCAAAAGTATGATGTACCGAACTATGGTGTACGGTATTCTTGAGTCAGCCAAGTATTTTTCATCCTTTCTCTTCCAAACCTATAAACCAAATTGCATTTTTCATCTGTTTAATCTTTTGACGAAAATCATAATAGGAGAATTGATCAAGTTAACTGGGACAAACCAAGATATTCGCATTTCGCACAAAAAAAAAAAAAAAAAAAAAAAAAAAGAAGAAGAAGAAGAAGAAGAAAAGAGAGCTAGAAAAAATGAACGAATAACCTGAGTCTACAGATATGATATTTGATTGGAAAAAATCAAATGAGACATTATTATGTGTCTAGGTTTACTAATACTTTTTGTAATAACTAATGTAAATATATTATATCAGATGCAAAAAAAAATTGATGTGGCCCAAATGTATGTGAAAATATTTCCAACTCTGAATCTAACATGCTTACCATTTCTAGTGGAATCTCTGTTATCCAGTCTTTTGGTTGGATTTTAGAACAAATTATGGTCTGGCCTCGAGAGCAACTAGTTAGGAGGCTGAATTGTTGACCGCTTTAATGGCTTGATCTCATTTCTTGCTTGATCAGACATCTCATCAAGTTTCCTCTTTTACCTGAAAATGAAAATGATAATTAAGATCCTCAGTGACCAATAAAATGTATATTGAAGAAAATGAGAATGATTAGATTAACCTGCATTTTTCTGAGAACTTCTCTTGCAGCTCCTGCTTATCTTTCGAAAACAACCAGTACTGAGGCATTGACTCTAAATAATTTCCATACCACAGTGAAGAGTGGTAACCAAATTTTCGGTAGATGCAAAACAAGATTTCCGATGAGAGAGAATTTAAACAGTTGCTAGAAAGTTTTGCAACAGATTCATCAAGTTGTTTCATCAATTGTGCTTGTAATCATCCTCTGTCAAATAAATAAGGTAGGACTAGTCACTTAGATTGACATTGGAAATAAATAATATGTCATCACCAAAAGAATGGGGATCAGCATGGGCAATGACCAGATCATCCTTGAATAGTTAAAATCCTAAGGCTGGTATCTTTAGAATGATCAAAAGCAAGAAAGTGTGCAGCCTATATAAACTAAGAATTTTTTTGATCAAATAGGATCTATACTTTTCTTAGATGTCAATTAAACTTAAAAGAAAAAAAAAAAAATTAACTCACTTTGTCCCGACGACTCTCCTTATTCTAGCAACAGATGTTGATCTAAAGGTTCTTGCTAAGCTAAAGTCTAAAAATTTTGGCTTTAGCTTTTCAGTAAAATGTTGCTTGTTTAAAGATCCCGATGGATAATCTTAATCTAGAGTCTTGATGGAGATAAAGTAGTCCTCTAGCAATTATCATTATACGGTCAATGCCAAACCGCTTTAAGCCATGTCAAAAGTGTCCGTCAATTTGATCTGCATATAATTGATACATTATAATACTGACGACTTCTTAAACTATGTAGAATGAAGTTGAAAGGGGCTTACAGAAAAAAATGAAGATAACGTTAGGATGTACCGAAAACAAAATAATCAAGGCGTAATTTTATTCTTAAGGTAATCATAGATTGCTTTTGAATCTGCTATTTTTACAAATTTTCTACATCTAATTACATCAAAATGGTGTACAAGAAGTGAATATCAAAGGCAGTAAGCTAAAATAGTATCTTATAAATATCTTGAATGCAAGCAAGTAAACAAATTAGTCCAAGGAAGCATTACATTAATATGTCAGATGTCATCATATATCTATATATATTTTTGTTTTTAAATCATTCTATAATTTATTTTGAATATTTTATATATTTTACAATCTAGATTAATTCAAAATAATATATTAAAGATTTATTAAAATAATTTTTCAGATTAGGATTTAAAACTATGAATTTTTAAATATTATATAAATTTAATTATCATTTATATCTAAATTTTAATATTATATTAATTTTTATATATATATTATTTTATTTTTAATTTCTTTATCATCCTAATAAGTGACTAAGCAGGAAAAACACAAAAAAGTCAAAAAATTAAGTGCCACATAAGCAAAAAATAGCCAGCTCATGGATGACCTGATGGGTAACCTGCAGTAGTCGGTCACGGGGCATTTTTATCATTTTTTTATAAATTAGAAGGCATTTTTAAAAAGTGTCAAACTTAAAGGATATTTTCTTAATTAGTGCAAACTTACGGGACATTTTTACCAATTTTTCCTAACTAAAAACGACAAAACAGAAATACTTCAGAAGAAGAAAAACAGCTAAGAGAATTTATATCACCTCATAAATTTTAGATGAATGATTTTTTTCTTAAAAACCACACTAATATCTAAATTTCTAAATAATTAAATTGAGTACATAATCATTATTTCAAAACAAAACTAAATATCACTTTTTGGTTAGGTTTGATTGATTTGTTTGATTCAGACCCGATTTTTCTCACCCCTACTCGTCCCAAAACTTTAGCAACAAGTTCTTAATAAAAATGCCTAGGTACAAATTAAAAGGTTTTACTAAGAAATTACTCTTTCTTGTAACTAATAAGTTACCCTTTCTTTTGAGCCTCCTTAATCACCAAAGTCATGTCTTGAAACCTGGTGGGCTTAAAAAGAGCTCGTTATCTCCCAAACCATCCAAACTAGTGGTGTCGCTAGTCAAGGCAGCATTGAGCCAATTCAGACCATCATCATGGCTCCACTCATCTCTCTCAACCAATCGAGCCAGCCGTGACTCAGCCTCTCCGTACATATTCATGCAGTCTGCAAGAGGCCTGTTGGAAAATGCCTGAGACCTTGCTCGGCCTGGCAAGAGCGCTGAACACCTCAACCCAAGCTATTGTTTGCTGCATGCCTTCTCTATAATGAAACCAGATCTAGGCATCTCTTAGCTGAAAGAGGCATGTAATATACATTAGAAATATTTGATTTCCCAATACAAAGGAAGAATAATAACTCAATCATTCTAATTAGAGTTTCTCCGCAGGATCTATTACGTTACTCAATGTCACCTTGTTAAAGTCAGTATTAAAACCATATTATTAACACAAACGTACGATCAACAAATTATTTATTCATTTATTTATATTAGGGTGGTGAGGTAGCAATAAAAAAAAGTCTTATAGAAAATAGGGGCAAACAAAAGAAACCCACCAACCAGGAAAAAACAGAACATTGATATCCTTGTAGTATATAAACTCTGAATCATTTCAATCTATGCATATAATTGAAAGATGGATAAAAAAGTTTTTGCAGTCATTTACATTTAAAAAAAAAAAATTAAGAGGTCTTTGGCAGTAGTTAATGAGCAGTAATTTGTTATATGAATAACAACAACTACCACCTTCATCCCACCATGTGGAGTCAGCTATATGGAACATATTTAGCAACAGTTTAGTGAGAACATGTGGGACCAACAACAGAACATGAAAATACAACAAAAAATAATAAAGAAAATGACTTTCAGTTGGAGAAGTTTTTCAATGACAAAGGAAAATGCTTAAGCCATCACAAATGAACTGCCTAAAAGTACATGCTCTATAAATTCTGTTGTCAGAACTTCATAAGCAATTCCTATGACAACAAAAAGTACACAAGATATGTTTGTTAGTTTAATACATGCATCTAAAACTGATGCATCGGGTGTTTTTTTAGGGGAGTTTTATCGGTCAAGTAAATCAAGATAACATAGCTCAATCACCATATTGGTCTAGTGACAGTACACTCACATAACAATGTCAAGTGATCCTCCATGGACCCTTATGTCCACATGCGGCAATATGTTGCAATACAATAACAAGAATGTAAATCGCACCACGATCACCTGATGAGTAATTGGCCGGAAACCAGTACTTAAGGCCCCATTTGGACTGTAAGGAAGTAATAAGAAAATCAATCATTAGATTTTGTCTGAATAACATACAAAGCTAACAGCTTCATGTTGAAATAGTCAAGGTGAATGTGGAGAAGTTAAGGTAAGGAAGTAATACTATGCAGTTTCAATACTAAATATTAAGCTGCATATCATTGTTTCACCATAATTCATAAGTTATGTTATCCAAGAAGATTAAACAACTTATTTAGGGTATATACTATGGGCAAAACCTCTAAGCGGGTAACCAAAATCACCCTCATTACTAGAAATAAACTCAGAAGTAGCACCAAATCCAGAAATCAACAACTTATTCAGTATTCATGAAATACCAGCTATAGAATATGTCCACAAAACACAAGCGAAGAAATTAGCAACCTTTGACTGTAAAAGTCAAATGCCTAATCTAACAAAACTAAGAGAGCATTTATGTGAGACAGGAATCATTATGCGAGCCCAGGGTTTTTGCAAACTCAATTGCAACACCAAAATCACTTTTAAAAAGTAATTTAATTTGAAAGGGTGTTTGCAATTTTATGTTTGGGATCTCAAATCACTTTTTCAAAAGTGATTTTGAGAATCCCCAAAACTATAGATTTTGGTAGCTTTTAGCCTTTTTCAGATAAATGAAGTTATTGTTTATTTTATCTATTTTTTTTTTTTTTTGTATAGAATCAATTTTTTCCCAAAAACTATCAACTTCTAATTTTATTACAAAATCAATTTAAATCACTTATGTAAAGCATTATTGTTTGCAAACACCCCATTATTCTATTAGTAAGATAGGCTTTTATTTCATCTAATGAACTAAAAGTCGAATGGACTATAAATTACCCAGAAATTTTAGTATGTTTAAGGAATGGACTAAGTTCAATAATTTTAAGGATAATAGAAACTTAGCCCGGTCCGAACTAGTTTTATATATGATATTGACTCGATGAACTGGTCCGAATCGGATGGCCCGAATTGCAACCTCAACTAGTCACCTGGAAAAGCCAAAAAATATCGTAACAATAATTTTTTATTTATTTTTATCTTTTTTAAAAACAAAAATAATTTAGAGAAAAAGAAAATAATCCAATTTCATGTAAATTATTGAAATTGATTACAGGTAGACATTAAAAATTATCTTAAAATAATATAACGGATCAAGTTCCTAGTAATGAAAATGAAAAATATCTCAAAAATATTTTAACAATAAATTTTATTTATTTTGGCTTTTTCTTTTGTTTTTCATTTGAAAAGAAAATTAATTTAATTTCATGTAAATTATTGAATTGATTACAAAATAGATATTAAAATTTATTATAAAATTATGTAACAAATCAACTTCCTAGTAATGAAAACCAATTTAGAATTTGATGAATCAGTCGACAAACCTTCAATCTTTTAACTAAATTCATAATAATATTTTATTTATATTATTAATTATTAAACTTTCAATAAGAGTTCATTAATCTAGAACATAATTTTAATTTTAATGAATTTTAAATAACACAACATATTTTTACAACATAATATAAAAGGGATTAATTAGAGGGATTATTTAGTTTTAAACTAATAGCATTTATTATAAAGTTAGTTAGACAAATCTGTTAGTATTAATCAGAATAGTTAGCGTTAGTTAGTTAGTTAGTTAAGAATGCTGTTAAATACAGCTTATCAAAGAGAGTTCTCTCTCCTTCAAACTCAACTTTTTTCCTCTGTAAATTTCCAGAAGATCAAATGCAATTCAATCAGCTTTCCTTCTGTAAACTTCAACATGGTATTAGTTAGAAACCTCTTCCGCTAAAAATTTTCGTTCCATTGAGACGTTATTCCTCAATCTTTTCTGATTAGGGACGTTTTTCCCCAAATTTTCTTTCTCATTTCATCTTTTCTGCAAATTCGCTTATGATGGGCATTGAATTGAATCCATCTCTTAATCCGTTGTCTCCACTAGCTTTAAATCCTAATGACAATCCAGCTCTTGCGATTGTTCTTGATCCTTTCATTGGATCAAATTTTCTGTCATGGAGCCATGCAGTGAAACGAGCTTTAAGCGTCAAGAACAAACTGGCTCTCATTGATGGGAGCTTCCCATCACCATTTACTTCAGACAATCCAGTGGTTGTTACATCTTGGACGCGGGCAAACGATCTTGTTCTAATGTGGATCCTTAATTCCATCCACGTTGATATCAAGAAGTCTCTGGAATTTTTTACTGTTGCAAAGGATTTATGGGATGAGCTCCATCTCAGGTACACTCGCTCCGACAGTACCCGTGTTTATCATCTGGACAAATCACTTAGTTCTATCACTAAAGGATCAAAATCTTTGGTTACATATTACAATTCTTTTAAAACTCTATGGGATGAATTTGTCAATTATAGACCTATATTGAGCTGTAAATGTGGCCATTGCATTTGTGATTTGTCCAAGATTGCTAATCAGTTGCAAGAAAAAGATTGTGCTATGAAGTTTTTGTCCAGTTTAGATGACTCATACTCTGCTATGCGAAGTCAGCTATTAATGCAAGATCCTCTTCCTTCTTTGACAAAAAATTATTCAATCCTGCTTCAAGAGGAGTCTCAAAGAGAATTGAACAGTTTTTACCATCTTCAGTTACTGATTCTGTTGCTATGCTAGCCAAGAATACTAGGTTTTACAAGGATAAAAAGAAACCCATGATTTGTTCTCATTGTGAACAACCGGGTCACACCATAGATAAGTGTTTCCAAATAATTGGATATCCTCCTGGTTGGAGGGGACCAAAAGGCAAGCAAGGAAAGAATGATAATAATTCTACAACTGCTAATTCTACAAGTATTGTGAATCCTGCTAATACTGAGGCCAATTCAACTGATAGTTCTATGGCAACTAATCCTTTGTTTTCACAAGATTTATTTGAACAATTCTTAACCTTTGCCAAGAACCAGAAGAATTCTGAAACATCACATCTGGCAGCTGGAGCCTTTATTCAGAATTCAACTCCCACTACAACAGGTAAACTTGAAGGTATTAGTTCTTGTTTTGCTTCCATGTCAAATTATTCTTCTATTTGGATTCTTGATACTGGAGCTACAGATCACATGATTTATGATAAGAATTTATTTACTTCTTTGCCAAAATCTATAAATATAGCTGTAAAGTTACCTAATAATGTTGTTACAAAAGCAACACTAAGTGGGACTGTCAGTTTGAATAATAGTTTAACTTTGCATAATGTGTTGTATGTTCCTGATTTTACATATAATTTGTTATCCATTTCACACCTAACTCAAAATTCTGATTGCACTGTTAGTTTCTTTTCCTCACACTGCATTTTGCAGGACAATCACTCCAAGAAGATGATTGGTTTTGCTGAACAAGATGGAGGATTATATTACCTGAAATCTTCATTACCTGTACAATTTTCTTTTGTCAATACTGTTGTTTCTGCTTCTACCTATGATATTTGGCATAGTAGGCTTGGGCACATTTCAACCAAAAATATGTCCCTTATATCAAATTTAGATGTAAAGAACAGTGTTATAAATGAAACAGATTGTTTCATTTGTCCCTTGGCTAAACAAAAGAAAAGCCCCTTTCCTGTTTCTACTTCTGTTTCTGATTCAATTTTTAGTCTTATTCATGTGGATGTCTGGGGGCCTTTTAGTGTTGCCTCTATTGAAGGTGCAAAATATTTTATGACCATTGTTGATGATTTTAGTAGGTGCACCTGGGTTTACATGTTAAAGGCTAAATCTGATGTAAAAATATCCTTAGAAAATTTTTATAATATGGTTCATACTCAATTTCAGAAGAACATAAAAACAATTAGAAGTGATAATGGAACAGAATTCATCTTACCAGATTTTTATCATAAGTATGGCATCTTGCATCAAAAATCTTGTGTTGAAACACCTCAACAGAATGGTGTTGTTGAAAGAAAACACCAACACTTGTTGCAAGTAGCTAGATCCCTTCTTTTTCAGTCTTCCTTACCTTTAAAGTATTGGAGCTTCTGTATAATGATTGCTGCTCATTTAATTAACAGAATTCCATCTTCTGTCCTTGGTAATCTTACTCCATTTGAGAAACTTTATAATAGAAAACCAACTTATAACCATTTAAGGGTGTTTGGTTGTTTATGTTTTGGAAGCACTCTTACTGCTCAAAGACAGAAGTTTGATCCAAGAGCAACCAAATCCATATTTCTTGGTTATCCCTTACGAACAAAGGGCTATAGATTGTTAAGTCTTAACACTGGTAAAGTATTCATTTCAAGAAATGTTAAGTTTTTTGAACACATTTTTCCATATTCTGATAAAGCTACTGTCAATAGTAAAATACAACAATTATTTTTGGAAAATTGTGCCCCTGATCATGATGTTGATAAATTCATAGATAATGGTATTACTTCACATCACATGGACAATGTTTCTCCTACAGAAGGAATTATTCATGCAGATCTTCAGCAGGAGGTTGTTGAATCAGCATCTGAAAACATTCCCCAGCAATCTGATGCTGAAAATGTTTCTGAGCAGTCTCCTGTCACAGCTGACCCTATTCAAGATCCATCAACAGATGATTCTACATCCACTGGAAAACTGACTGATTCATCAACACAACCTAATCCTATTGCCATTGGAAGAAAGTCATCCAGACAAAAAGCTCCTCCTGCTTATCTCAGTTTGTATCACACAACTTTACCTTCTTCTCTTAAACATTCTAGTTCTAATTCAGCAAATTTGATTGTTAGATATCCAATAAGTAACTATCTATCCACTGATCAGCTATCTGTTGCACATAAGGCATTCACAGTATCTATATCTACATTAGAGGAGCCTAAGACTTATAACCAAGCTAAAAATAATGTCAACTGGCAGAATGCCATGCAACTAGAAATCAGTGCTCTTGAAAGGACAAATACATGGACCCTAGTTCCATTGCCTCCAAATAAACATACCATTGGATGTAAATGGGTGTACAGGAAAAAATTTAAACCAGATGGTACCATTGACAGGTACAAAGCTAGGTTAGTAGCAAAAGGATACACACAACAAGAGGGTTTAGATTATCTTGACACTTTTTCCCCTGTTGCAAAAATCACCACAGTAAGAATTTTACTTTCTGTTGTTGCTAAACAAAACTGGCACATACACCAGTGTGATGTCAATAACGCCTTCTTACATGGTGACTTAATTGAAGAAGTCTATATGACACCTCCCCCCGGTTATTGCCAAACAGGAGATAACATGGTTTGCAAACTTAACAAATCCTTGTATGGCCTCAAACAGGCTTCAAAACAATGGTTTGATAAGTTATCACAGACCTTAATTAGTTTTGGGTATGTTCAGTCCAAAGCTGATAGTTCTCTTTTTACAAAAACAGTAGGTAACACCTTCACTGTCCTTTTATGTTATGTGGATGATATAATTTTGTCAGGCAACAGCTTAGATGAAATAAACAAAGTAAAAGACTTCTTGCATGAAAAATTCACAATAAAGGATTTAGGAACACTCAAATACATACTTGGAATTGAAGTGGCCAGATCTAAAACTGGATTACATTTATGCCAAAGAAAGTACACCTTAGATCTTTTACAAAATACTGGTTACTTGAATAGTAAACCATGTGAAACACCCATGGATTCAAAACAAAATTTTACACATTCTGATACAACACCACTTGCAGATGCTTCTGAATATAGGAAACTTGTTGGAAAGTTACTCTATCTAACTGTTACAAGGCCTGACATTTCTTATGCTATACAAACCTTGTCCCAGTTTATGAGCAAACCAACTAATGCTCATCTATCAGCTATACATAGAGTTTTAAGATACCTTAAAACTACTGTTGGTCAAGGCATTTTTTACTCCTCAAACGCTAATTACAAATTACAAGCCTTTTCAGATTCAGACTGGGCTAGGTGTGAAGAAACTAGAAGGAGCATCACTGGCTATGCAATCTACTTGGGTGACTCCCTCATTTCATGGAAATCAAAAAAGCAATCAACGGTGAGCAAGTCTTCAGCAGAGGCAGAATATAGAGCAATGGGATCAACAGCTTCAGAAGTTCAGTGGGTAGCATACATACTGAAAGACCTCAACATTCAACTCAGCACACCTGCCCTGATGTATACTGATAGCAAGGCCGCATTCAGCATTGCCCATAACCCTGTTCTGCATGAGAAAATAAAACATATCCAGATTGACTACCATTACACAAGAAAGAAGATACAAGAAGGCTTACTCCGTATCATACAAATTCCCACAGACAAAAATCTGGCAGACATTCTTACCAAACCCTTACCACCAGCTTCTTACAAAGCTCTGAACTCCAAAATGGGTTTATTAAACATACACTCCCATTTTGAGGGGGGGTATAAAAAGGATTAATTAGAGGGATTATTTAGTTTTAAACTAATAGCATTTATTATAAAGTTAGTTAGACAAATCTGTTAGTATTAATTAGAATAGTTAGCGTTAGTTAGTTAGTTAAGAATGCTGTTAAATACAGCTTATAAAAGAGAGTTCTCTCTCCTTCAAACTCAACTTTTTTCCTCTGTAAATTTCCAGAAGATCAAATGCAATTCAATCAGCTTTCCTTCTGTAAACTTCAACACATAATAAAAGTATTGTAAATTAAAATACCTTTTAACAACAGTTTCCCAAAAATGTGAACAATAGTGTTATCTATTGGAGCATTGTATTGCCAATAGACAACAGGTTTGGGCAACCGTCGTTAAAAGTGTTGTCTATTTGTGGAAAAATACGCTAACAGACGACAGATGCTGAAAACCGTTGTCAAACTATTGTCTATTAGTGTGTCTTATCGCTAATAGACAGCAGATTATGATAAAATTATTGTTAATTCATGAATACACAATACTGCTGGAAAAAACTATTATCTTTTAACTGTTGTCTATTTATGAAATTGTTAAATACAAAGGATAGTCCAAAGGCTTTGGATAGAAGTCCCACTGGAGTAAGTCGAGATCATTAGGAGATGCTAATCAACTGTTTTGGGAGTGCAGCTCTTAAGGTACTCAAGTATGTTGGGAAATTACGAACAATACAAATAATAAACGATAAACGAGAACCATCGACAAAGCCAAAACAAAGACACCAAATTTAACGTGGTTCACTAACAACTTGTTAGCTACGTCCACGGCCAAACGAGATGAACCAATCAATATATCAAAGAGTGTTACAAAATAGGACAAAGATAAACTTGACCCTAGGTCAACTATCCAACTCTTCATCCTAACAAACGGAGACAAACTCGAGTATCAATCAATTGATACTCGATCAAAACCAACTCTCCACACTCTATGGCCAAATGACTCTAAACCCGAAAATAGAGTCCCAAATCAAAAGACAACCTCTCTCTTGTCTCTCAAATCAAATTCAATGACTGATCAAACAATCAATTCAATCAATTGACTGACCAATACAAATTCCAAAGACAATAGGCCTATTTATAAGCCCCAAAACCTAATCCTATACAAAGAAGAAGTCCAATTGGGCCTAGACTTGCGTCGGCCCATCTGCTGAGCCGCCAGGTCCGCCTCAGCCGGGGCCATCTCGCCTCGGTCGATGCGATCTCTCTGCCCAACTAGACTTGGCCGAGTCTACCTCGCCTCGGCCGAGGCCCATCTTCTGCACATCTCGTCGCGGTCGTGACCTTCCGTCACGGTCGTGTCCTCCGACGCGCCCAATTCCAACGACGTCCAAATCCAAGCCTCCACCTCGATGTGAACGTCGATTCAAACCAAATCAGATTCAAGGCACAAATTCCTAACAAAGTATTCTATATATTTGTACAATATTTATTGAGAATTGGCTGATACGTTTAATACACACTATCTTCTATGAATTCAATGTATATGCTCAAATTGTGAAATGTTCATCAGTTCATGGTTGTGTGGAGTATTAATATGAGATCAACTTTGTATTGGTCTTTTGAAAAGTTCAACTTTTCATTTCTATAGAAAGAATCTTGCCAAGTTTGTTTTTGCTAGAAATCTTTTGGCATGGTACTAGTAATTGTACATTAAAATACATGACGTCAATTTATGCAAATGGTATCCATATAGACTTAAATTAAATCTTGTAAAGTAATTCCTTATTATTGACTCTCTATAGTTGAGTATAGTCTTAGCTAATAACCGTTACGAGATTAATATTTTAGATTTTTCAGCTCATTTTACCTTTTAAAAGTTATACTTGAGTTGGAAGAAGAAAGAAAGGGGAAAAATTGATAAATATGCTATAATGGAAGTAGCTAGGTTTGCTATATTTTTACATGGATATGTTTGCTTAGTTAAAATACTATATCTAATACGACAATCGTTACACGTAATTTCTAGATTTTGGGCTCATCCAACATTCTATAGATTGAGTTTCTGCTTTTGTTAGTGGGTTTTGGAGATACAATCATATTTTATTACAAGTGGCACCTATTACTTAATAGTCACCTCGTGCTTTGATATCATATTTTCCACTACATCTTTGAAAATGCCTCATGATTAAGGGCATTTTAGATTATATTGCCACCTAGAATCTTCCATAGGCTCTCTAAATTGCTCCAAGGTGGTTGCATGTACAAAGTCAAGTGGGAGCCATTTTGGAGTTCACTCCTTCAAAGTTTGAGCCACGCTAGTTAACCTCCGATAAGTACATTTAATTGCATAACTTATATTAATATGTTGTGCTAAACTAATGTAAGTACATTTGCATAACTTACATAAATATGTTAATGTGAAATAGCTTCTATGGTTAATTGTATTACCTCTTGCTCATTTTGTGTCGAGCATAATATTTTTGAAATTGTAATTGTAACTTGTTACATTATGTAAATATCCTGATTATGTTTGCTATAATGTAAATCTTCTTGATTTTTTTTGTAGGTTTGAGTTGTACGAGCGACATTATGGTTATGAAGAAATGAATAAAGTTTTCAAGTTTTACTATAATTAAATATGTATCTTGTAAATATTTTTTTCTTAGCCTCACTTTTGGTGGAGGCATCTTTCGGAATTGCAGAGGTTTCACTTTGAGAGGATTCTCTGTCTCTTTCAACCGTTGTTCTACTTTTGAAGCGGAGCTCCAGGCAGCTATCTATGCGATTGAGCTAGCCATGGATCGTGGTTGGCATAAGATTTGGCTTGAGTCTAATTCCATGTACGTAGTACAAGCGTTTCAGTCCAGATCTCCTGATGTACCATGGCGACTCCGTGCATGTTGGATTCGAGCCTTGCATACTTTAGGGGATATCATATTTAAAGTTTCGCACGTATATAGAGAAGGCAATCAAGTTGTTGATGCCCTCTCTAATCTCAGGACGCTTTTTACTTGGTGGAATCCCCTACCTCCACATGTTTCAGACATTTCTTTTCATAACTTCTATACTCAGTATTATCGTGTACATTGAGCCTTTTGATGTTCCCCTTCCCAGTGTTTTTGCAGATTTTCTGGAAGCTTTGGAGGGATTCTCGAGTTTTTTAATTTTTATCATTGTCCCTCCCCCGTTTTCTTGTGCAGGCACCTGCTTTGGATTAATTATGGATTGACGGATTATGGATTTGACGGACATTCTGGCATTCTTTATCCTGCTATTAGCTTTTTCCCACAGGATTTTTCCAATAATGGATTTTAATTAGGCTAACAAAGTCTTACGCACACTGGGAAGACTCACACATGCTTCACAGCATTCGGAACTTAGATTCCTAGGCGTTTCACCGATGTTACACGCCCGGCAGTTCTATCGCCCCTAGATGGGACCTCCACGGCAATCATTGCTCTGTCGCCTTCAGTTGGTTTCGCTTGTACCACCACATCATTCCCTGCTCTACATGTCGCTTGCGTTCCAGATGTTATTCTCGGACCACATATCTCACTCCATACTATAAGTGTTTGGCCTCGCACTCACGGCGCTTGGTTCTCTTGAGTGGTTGCTCCCCCACATTTAGCATCTTAGATCTATTAGACTTTTGTAGTCTACTACTGGTTTGTGGTAGTTTCGACATTTGACTTAGATATACGTGATGCGCCGCGTTTCTCTGCTATTGTATTAGCCTTCTCATAGAGCGTTTTTGGGTTTTGCTACTACTTTTTTGTATACTCTTTATTTTCATTTTATTTATACAAGTAAATATTGTTTTCTTAGTCACTAGACTTCAATTTGTTATTGTTGAATTTCCTATTAAATTCGTATTGGTTTCCTTCACACTTTTGTATTTTCATGTCTAGTAATTGAATATGAAATTGTTATAAGTTAGATAGGATTTCTTGCCTTGACTTATTTAGTTTCTATGTGCTTTGTTTTAAGACATATTTTCTATAGAAAAATAAACTGCAGAACTAAGTCACCAGGTTTGAAAAATCTATTGAGAAAATATTTTAATAATACATAATACATTATTTACTCAATTAAAATAATGTTCTTTGTACCCATATAATAACATATATTGTGATAAATTATGTACTTCTGCTGTAAATAAAATTTACTACTACTAATATAATTGTCACAACTCAATAAGTTTTAGTTTTAAAAATTCGTGCGCAACTAAGTAATCAAGTTTTAGTGATAATGACTTATTTTTGTTAAACTAATGTATAGTAACAATAATATAATTATATGTTGCCAAAACATTGAATTTTAGCAACAAAAATAGATGTGACTAAATTTAGATTTAGTGACAATCGATGTATGTGAGTAAAATTTATGGTTCTAGTGACAAATATTATGTGTCACTATATTTGATGATTTTAGTGACACCAATTACATGTAACTTAAATATCAAGTTTCATTGACCACTATTGTCTATCACTAACATATTGGGCATTAGTCACAACATTTGTTTGCAACTAAAGGCGCGAGTTATAGTGACGTCAATGAGATGGTTGTCACTAGCTCTTTGAGTGTCAGGCTCTATAGTCACAACTTTGTGACAATGCATATTGTTGTCACAAATATGTTATAGTGACAATACTAATACTTACAATGACAAAAAAAAAAAAAAAAAAAAAAAATGCCCACTAAAAACCTTTCTTCTTGTAGTAATGACTTTGCTAGAAAATAGTTGATCCAGTTATGGTGGAACATTGGGATAAGTGCTATTATGTGCGTATTGCTATTGAGAATTGCCCTTTATTTTGTGATTTTTGTAAAGTGGTAGGCCATAGGGATTCAAAACATCATAATCTTAAGACCAGGACAACTCGGACTTCTAAGCCTAATAAAAAGCGGGCCAAGCCACAAGCTTTTCCTTCGCATGTCTATTGAACTAAAATTGTCCATTCGGCATCCGTTGGTGTAACAACACTATCGGATGATCACATGGTGACTCCCTCACCAATTTCTCTTTCCACTCAAATATCAATGTATAACAAGTTTTCGTTCTTGATACTTAGGTGCTCCCCTCTCAATCTGAAGTTTTTGCTTCGAATGATTCACCTTTCGCACACATAGATGTCACATGATACAACCACTACCTTGATCCTCTGCTCCAAAAATATCACTTATCCGAGGATGTCTCTTCCTGCGTCAATTGCGTCTGTAGCTACTGATTTGAAGGCCTCTTCTTCGACTTCGAGCCCACAATTCAGCCACTTTCTCTCAAAACTAGTTATCCCGTTCGAGACCCGATCCGGACTCGTGCAACTTCCAAGCATCTCTTGGACGCTCCGGCTCTTGCAGATCCCATGTGACGTCTTTCAGAAGTTGGACTGTGGATTTTCACATTCGTACTAGTTCGGATAATCACAACTTTAATGTGATGCATCTAATTGCTAATAAGAGATGGGCCGACATCATTGATGATTCGCAGTGGTTTTTCTTTTGTTTGTTTATTTAGCTTGTTAGAGGGTTGAGTGCTCTTTTGCTTTTTCTTTATTTCAATTTTTGGTACTTTTTATTTTTGCAAGAAACTATCTGCTCTCTCTCTCTCTCCCCTCTAATCATTTTCATCTCCGATCACCTAGGTTGCACGATTTGACTCTCTGTCTTTCTCTTAGCTCCTCTTTCTCTCCCTCCCTCTCTACACCCCCTTCTCATCTCTCTCTCTCTCTCTCTCTCTCTCTCTCTCTCTCATCTTTATTCTCGTTCTTCTCCGACCACTCCACGATACATGGTTCGACGCTCTCTTAGCCACTCCTCTGCCCATTCTCTCTCTCCTCTTCCTGCCTCTCACTCTCTCCTCGCCCTCGGCCCACCCCCTTCCCGCACCCTGGGCCCACCCCAGTGGTTTTTTTTTAAAGTGATTCCCCACCATCATCCCCATACATTTTTTTTTTATTTTTTAGTGGCTAACCGAACAATTTCGTGGCTATCATTCATACCAAAATAAATTTTATTTTCTTGAAATATTCAGTAGTTTACGAAGAAAAATAATACTCCCTCCGTCCCAGCTAAACTTGCACACTTTCCATTTTCGTCCGTCCCAACTAAACCTGCACACCCTAAAAAAGAAAAGTTATAATACAATCTACACCCTCAAAATCTCCACACTCAATCTCCACCCTTAATTCACCTTTGAAAAGTCAACAAATCCCAAAAAGCAACTTTTCTTAATACTTGTGCCAATCCTCTTAGTGCAAGAATAGCCGGGACGGAGGTAGTATCTTTTATCGTGGAAAAATGATCATTTTCATTAAAATATCTACAGTATTTCGTGACAATAGATTCGTAATACTAGTGCTACAATGGAAAGAAGGGGAAAAATCATTCGAGGGTTGGGGGTAAATCACTTGAAAAAAATAATCACTATGTGAGGGTGGGTAACAAAGTTGCTCTATGAAAAAAGAAGGAATAATCTAGTGTGAGTTCGGATGGCTCGGGCTGGGCATTGGGGGATGGGACGGATTGGTGGTTTAGGGGCGGGGGGAGGATCACTTGAGGAAAAAAAATCCTAAGTCTAGCTTAAACAAAAACAAAAAAAAGAAAAAAAGAAAAGAAGAAGAAGAAGAAGAAGAAGAAGAAGAAGAAGAAGAAGAAGAAGAGATTTAGTAGGGGTTGGAGGGCAAGGAAGGGGCGTGGGAGCTGGGGAACGAGGGGTGGGGAATGGGGTGGGGGACTGTATGGTGTCAGGGCGCAGTTGGGTTTTAAGGGGGCGCCTGGACGGGTGTGGGAAAAGTAGGGATTGGTTTTAGGTTCTCTTTTTTCCTTTTTTAAGTAAAAAATGCGAGATATTTAGTAAGGGGTAAATAGTGTAATTATTTTGTAAGTTATCTAAACAAGATTAAAATTAATACATTTTGACACGTACGTTTTCACATATATGTTTTTAATCAATAAGAAAGACTAAAGTCAATATATTTTTACCTCAAGGTTAAATTATAACAAAAGTTCTACAAATGGCTATTTTGACTTTTTTTTCATATATATATAGACAAAAGTGACAAAATTAAAGTTGCAAACGTTTTTGTTTAGGCACTCTTTTATTGAAGTACGAGATAATTATCAATCGTGGCGTCACA
This sequence comes from Ajuga chamaepitys, assembly GCA_958295605.1. Classification (NCBI taxonomy): domain Eukaryota; kingdom Viridiplantae; phylum Streptophyta; class Magnoliopsida; order Lamiales; family Lamiaceae; genus Ajuga; species Ajuga chamaepitys. The sequence continues at coordinate 20,050,522 of OY282498.1, read as the reverse complement.
GAAAAAGAATACTATTTTCTCAAAGGGTGGATGGTAGATTTGAATTTTATGGATTTAAAAATCATTTCACAAAATCAATTATAGATTCAAAGAAGGAATTTAGGGGATGATTGAATTGAGATTTTACTGGCATGTACCACGTTCGATGAGACACATTCACGGACGGAACATCCAAAAAGGTAAATTAGTTTAAGGGTATAGTAGGGTAGGATGTGCATTATAAATTGTAAAAAGTGTATTGAAATTTATAAAAGGTGTGTTGAAAATTGTAAAAGATGATATAGGTAATAGGGTGTTGATATGGAGAGATGGATCATTCGATGTAAAATGAAATACGTTGAGGATGGTGAATATCACATTCGAATGGGGACATCCCAATTCAATTATCCCCTTAAAGTCAAAATATTTTAAATCTAAAGAATTTCAATCCATTGATTTCACATATGTGGCAAATTAAATCTTATTATCTAAGTGCAACATAAGTATTTATGTCAGAAATTTTTTACTTGTTCTAAAGAAAATTATATTTTTAAAGATATACATTTTTTCAAACACTTTTTTTATGAAAAACTCTACACAACTCGCGAAAAGCATCTCTGCATATTGCACGAATTTTATATGGGGTGTGTTTACTTATGATTGTGGAGTGCTAGATCAAATCTAATTGAAAGAGTTAATGAATGTGTTTTATCGAGATTTGGACCGTTAAACTTACTGAGCCAAGTGTTAAGTAAACACAACCATAGAATATATAGATTTTTGTTAATATAAAAAATTAGTTTAGTCATGTAAACTTTCTTCGACAATGGTCACTTTCGGCGCCTGCAGCGAATCAAGCAAAGTCCGCATTCACACTATTTCATTCGCGGAGCTCTGTAATCGAGATTCCAGAACAACTCGCTCAATTAATGTGTAATCTGCTTTTTCAAAAAAGATGCAGACAAGAAACCATGCTGTGTTTTCATGCACCACTTTCTAAGGCTTTTTAACAAATTAAGGGTTCATTTACTTATCATTTAATTCAATCCACTGAGAATTAGCTAATAGAAATGTATTCTTTTTAGTTGCTGATAATATATTTAGACACATTAAATTATTTTTTATCATATTTTACATTAAAAATAAATCTTAATTCAATTTCCAACTAATAAAATCAAACATCTATTTATTTAACTCAATATTTTTTTTTTACTTTATTTTCCTCCGTCTACAGTATTTCACTCTCATCCAATCATAACTAAATACAGCCTATAATTTAGCCCTTTCGTAGCTGTAGGATTGTTGCTCATATATCAACAATTATTTTATTTCTGCATTTTATCAAGCTTAAAGAACAATTAAAGTCCTCCAGAAAAAAGAAAGAAATCCCTCCACTGTTGAGGAAAAATGGATGAAAAATAGGGTGGAGCCTCCTTATTTATTCTGAAATAGCTCATTTATATCTTAGTTAAACACACGCTATACACATATGAAATACTTGCACAATACATACTAAACACATGACTTCACACACACCAACTATATGCATATTTCACACATGCACACACAAATTACACGCAAAACACACAAATTATACATATGCACACGCTATACACATATGAAATATTCGCACAATATATACTAAACACATGACTTCACACACACACAAACTATATGCATATTTCACACACGCACACACAAACTACACGCATATTTGACACACACACGCCACACATAATTTACACACACTTTCTTTATTATCCCCTTTTAAAAATATTGAAAAGAAGTTTAACAATTAATTCAAATTCCCTAATTTCAATTCAAACATCCAAACAAAAAAATTCAAATGAAAGGATTTTCAAATATACATAATTTTAAATCAAATTATTCGTTTTCCAAAGCCCTTCATCCCAACGCAACCTTAATGAATTTTGTTTAAAAGTAACATTTCTAAAGGTTCCTCGATACGGATTTGTCAAAGCATTAAGAAAGGTATTAGAAAAGACAAATAAACAAATCAATTTTGTAATATACTCATAATTAGTATTATATTATACTCCCTCCGTTCCGGTTAACTTATCACAGTTGATCGGACACGGATGTTAAGAAAAAGAAGATTTTGTGGAATCTTTAATTTTTTTAAAGGTGAAGATTGAATGTAGATATTTTGAGGGTAGAGATTGTTGCATTTAATTGTCATTTATGGGTGTGACAAGTTACATGGGACGGATCGAAATAAAAAGTAGGATAAGTTCACTGGGACGGAGGGAGTATAAAATATTACTCCCTCCGTCCCATTTATTTTACACAATGTCCGTTTTCAGTTGGCCCATTTTATTTTGTACGTCCTTAAAATAGAAATTAATTCCCATAATTTTCACCATCAAAACATTAATTCTCAATCTTCATCTTTAAAAAAGTAAAAAAAAAAAAAAAAACAAAATTTGTTTTTTTTTTAACATCCGTACCCTATCAACTGTGCAAAATAAACCGGGAAGGAGGGAGTATCGAATATTTATATAGAATAAGAGGAAAACAGTTAAATAATAAAATATATATATACTAAGGGCCCGCTGTGATGCAAATCATCAATCACAATGATAATGTGTATGAATGAGGAGTTAATCATACTATGGAATGAAATTGAGGGAATTGTTAATAAAATAAGGTAATGATTAACTTATTTATTATGTATCAAGCACCATAAATGAGAATGATCTCACATTCTCATTTTTTATCTCTAAACCCCCAATCAAGTGGGGCCTAAATAAAATAATTAGCAATATATATGGGAGGAGTGAGTAAGTAAGTAAAGTAATATGATGAAAATGTATTTGAACAGAATTGTACATGAAAATGATCGATCCGAAGTCATGAATTGTACATGAAGCTGGCATAACACAAAGATGTGGGGAAGGGTGTTAATTGTAGGGATTACCTTGCTTGTATTTCCGGAAAAGCTCATCAGTTTTGGCATTCCTAAAAGCACAACAGCCCATTAAATAGACGACAATTAAAGCGACAAGAGTTATGATTAAAATGATGTCTGCTTTCATCCATTCTGTCTTGAGATTTGCCAGTAATCCAGCTTTGCAAGAATCGCAGGAATAGCAGAGCTGCGTTTGGTCATTGCTCCATTGAAGGCAGTCCATATCTGCTGCTGTGTTTATGGGACTGATCCAATACGTTGGGTTCACAAATGTGTATCCACATTCTGTAGGTGGTTTGCAGCATCCTGACTGCATACATACAAATTCATTAACCACGTTCCCTCTTCATGTTCTCAAATGCCTATTCATATATTTGTTCCTCATTGTATTGATACAATTTGAAAAAATAACATTTTTCGAACTTTTAGAATATGACTACACGTTTTATGAGAAATACTGTAATTACAAAAGAATGCGCTTTACTAAGATATGTTTGTTGATGGATTGAGTGGACCGTGGTAATTCGAGTGTGTAAATCTTAAGACTGTGAATCTGAATAATAGTGTAAATCTGTATTTGTTCTATTATGAAATATGATATGATCGGCAAAACATGCAATCGTTATGTTGGAAAAATAATGAAAAATTATTAAAAAATTATTTTATAATGAGTGGATGGAGAGAGAGTAGCATATACATATATTTAAGTGGACTAAGAGATCCTCATATTAAATCTTGGCTGTTTGAATCGGCTCGTCCTTCATTCGTACGGGTAAATTTTTACATAAGCATACTCTTAATGTTTATATTTAAAGATGGGAAGTGTTGAAGTAATGTTTTTTGAGATAAATAAAGTTGTGAAAAATATGCGGAAAAACATTAAACAAGCACGCCTCACTATTAGACTTTGTTAATTTGGAGGATCTAACAATGTATTAAAAAGTACTTCGTTTTACACAGACGTCACTCGAAGTATCATTAGACAGGACTATAAAGCAAAAGATAAGAAAACGTTATTGAACGTTGTGATGTTGGCGAAAAGGAAAATTTTAAATCTTTTTGTTAGAAATAGAAAAAAAATAATTTCTGTTAAATCCAAAAACAGGCTTTTCTTGCATTTCTATTATTATCATGCGAATCGCTTATAAATTACAGAAAACTGCTGACAAAAAGTAACTGTTTGATAACTGAATATTTGGGGAAGTATGTCTTAATATAAAGAAAAAAACATAAAACTCTTAGTTACGAAAACAGTTTTCAAATTAAAAATCCTATATATGTAAATATTTATCACTATGTTATGAAACAAAGAAACGTAGTTCCAATCTAAGGGCATCTCCAACAGTTTGCACTACTTTCCAGCAGTTTTTACTTTACTTTACAGCAAAAGCTACACCCCTTTTCTAGCAGTTTGCACTACTTTTAGCACTAAAAAAGAATATTCCTTAAAATTCATTTTTTCACAATTAATTATATTACTTTACTTATAAATTATATTATGCATGCAATATTATTATGTTGAATTTTATTTGATGTGTTTCAATGCATATATTTTATTTATTGAAATTGTATATATATATATATATATATTTATATAATTAGAAACAATCTTAAATTAATTTTATTAGATAAATTATTAATAGGAAAATAAAACAAAATATACATCATATTAAAATAACCATAAAAGATTAAAAAAAGAAAATGGAAGAAGTGGCGCAGCGCAAGACTTGCGCCACTAGTGCAGCAAAATATTTGCTCCTTCATAATACAACAATTATATTCAGCACTGTTGGAGAACAAAAGTGAGACTCCATCTTTATTTTAAAGCATTGCTGGAGTTGCTTTAAGTATGTAACACTTCCTCAGCCAAGAGTTAAACCATTTACATGATAACAAATACACTAAAAACTGTTTATTCTATGGCTTAAAATTCTAAATAACCGTTAAGAGAAAACATCTATACCCTCCTGTCATTTTCAAATGTCTTTTCTTATCATTACTATCTAAATTTGCCTTTTTCACCGTAGGGATAAAATTGGAATAAAATGGTAAAAATACTAAAACAATATCTATTTTGGAACAAATTAAAATTGTACAACAACAATTAAAAGTGATCCCATAAAGTACCATTGGTGCAAAAAAAAAAAAAAAAGAAAAAGATAAAGTACCATCGGTGCAGTTAGAACCTTCTATTTCAAATCAAGTTTCATCTTGTATCTTTACTAACTATAATGTGTATATTTATAATATGTTATGATATATAATGTATGCTTTGAAATATAAAATAGAACATGATTTGAATAAAATATCTCGTCCGCCGTTCATGCCTCAGCGGTATTTCTCTTTTTTTTTTGGAAACAATTTAAGAAAAAATCCAATAGATCTTACGCATATCTTAAGAAAGAAAAGACAAAAAAAAATGACTGGAAAACTGAAAAATTACACGATTAAGCAAACAAGCCCCAATTTGCATATCGTTTGTAGCAATTACAGTGTGTCAGCTCCGTTGACACCTAAAATTAGGTCATTTTAATTTTGAGATGCTGTTAAGAATAATAAGCTTTACAGTTGTGAGAAAGTAGCATAGTTAGGAGTTAGGACAAAAGATCTGAAATGACGAAATTTTACCTGTAATGGAGTGATACGGGCATTGAAGAAATCCTGAGCCATGCGATAACTCTGATTCAACTGGGCACACATACTCGACGAGCTAAGACAGCTCCTGATCCCATCCCACTTGTACGAACTTCGGACCCTCCGTTGGAGAAACCCGGAGAAGCCGTCAAGATTGTACTCCAAGTAGGCCCTGCTGGGAACCGGGTGACCCGACCCTCTGCTGGTCACCATGTACACGAACACAACTAAGCATGCAAGAAGTACAATCAGTACAAGCATGGCAACGAGATACAAAATGAGCAGCCATGGGACCCTCCAAAACCCTCCGATAAATCCGGCCAGACCCACTACCAGGATCAACACTCCCAGGATTATAACTGGCCACTGTAAGATTCTTACACAGGAGTTGTCCGGTTCCATCGCCAGCCAGATTCCGGCGCCGATTACTGGTATAGACAAGAGCACCACCACGAAATTTATGGCTCCGATAACGCTGTTGCTCAAGGCCATCTTTCTTTCCCACAACTGAAGATCAAAGGGGCACTTTGTTTTATGCGAGGCTCCACTACTTCTGCTTCCTTATACTTCCTCTCCATTTTACCACATTTTAATACACACGACACGTGTATATAATGACATCACAAATATGTTATAAATGATTATGTAACATTATTAGTACTCTCTTCGTTTCATAAAAAATGTTATTTTAGACATTCTGAAAAATTTCACCATAAGTGTCACTTTACCAAAAAAACTACAATTCTTCCAATATTATCTTAAACAACCTACTTAATTTAGTTGATTATTTCCTTATTTCACAAAACGTATCAATTAAATATCAATCCTTAATTTCTTCAAAAAATAGCTAAAATGACATTCTTTATAAAACGGAGGGAGTATAATATATTGTGGGAGATGTTGTCAAATGTAGTAGAAAATTCAAAAACCGACTTCCTCCCTAGAACCGTCTTAAAATAGAGTCATATTTTATAGATACTTATGTTTTAAAAAAATTATTTTATTAATTAAAGTAAAAAAAATTTAAATTAAAAAGTTTAAATTTTGATGGAAAAAAATAAAAAAAATTCATAACATGGACGAATATAATCCATATAATCTATCTCTATAAGTTATCCTAAATTCTTTTTTCTTTCCTCTTAAAAATATGCTTACAATAATGTTGTTCCATTTCTCTTCTCACAGCAATGAGAGAAGAATTAATGTAGATAATAATATTTTTAAGAAAATTTGTTGGGATATGTTCAAGAATAATTTTAAAAGTAATGTGGATTTTTGCTAGACTGACTTGTTTTTCGTACATCTGTTCTAATATAAGTTTTATTGATAACGAAAAGTAAAGTTAACAAATGAAATAAGTTATATATATAAACAAAAATATATAATTCTTAAAAATTTATATCTTAATCAATTATATATTTGTGAAACAAGACTCTCTTAATAGGACGGAGGAAATATTAAATTTGTGTGAAAGCATCGATGTTCGGAATTAAGTTTTTTCTTTTTTCAAATGGAGGTTGATTGTGGCTCGGGCCTCTTTTCTGTCACTTTAGTACAACTTTTTCAAAGGGCAACAGGATGTCGAGAGACCAAAAGCAAACCATGAGAAGAAATTCGTTGCCGGAATAGAAGTACATGCTCTGTCATCACATTGGATTCGCTATTAAGTTATAGCAATTAATGGGTTTTGGAGTTCCACTATCCATGTTACTACTTTCTATAATGTGAAAATTGAGAACATAGCTATTTGCGTAATTTTTAATTATATATCTTTCTTCTTTTTTTTTTTAAGTGAAAGCTTGCTTCATAAATCAGGAGGCACAAGGCTCATTCAAAACAACATGCTTATGGGGTGTTTTTTTCTGCTTAACTTTTGAAGAAGTGATTAAAAGTAAAAATTATCGTAAAATTACTTAAAATTTAAAGTGAGAGAAAAAACTTATATTTATTTACCGAAATACCAAGAAGTTGATAAAAGTAACTATTTTCTACTTTAACTTTTGATCTAAAATTACTTTTATTAAAGTTAAAGTTATTTTCTCAAACACTTTAAATCAACTTTTTTCAAGCTATAAGCGGAAAAGAGCTTGGAAAAAGCAATTGCTAACACCCCCTAATTATTGTGGGACACTCCCGTACACTCGCATAGGCAAACTAAATGTAAAAATAATGCAAACAAGTCGATAACTCCGAAATTGCAGCAATCGCTTCCACATGTATGTTGAATATGTTCTTCTCCCTCGCAGTCTGTGAAACATGTTGGTCCCAAGTAGTAGAGGCTTAACGGCGTGAATAAACCTCTAGCATTTTCTAAGTTCTCTTCTGTTGGTTGCATCCGTATATAATGGATCCCAATATGGTTGGGATATATATCTGACTAGATATTTGATATCTTATCAGATATATTCCCGATAGGAATGGAGATCCTATCCATAATATGAGACAAATCTCTCCCATAACAGTATATATACGAATATATCTGATATTCATAGGATACGGAAATAATACACCACATAATACAATTCTCTCAATCTCTCTCTATTCTTCTTCTTGGAGTATCACCGAAGTCCTCCAAGAGCCTAAGGTGTGTAGCAAAAGGCGGACGCTCTAGTAGTGTTCGTCAGGACGGGCTTGTAGACGAATCAAGGAGATCCATCGTTTGAGGAATCGACCAAATACACTTCTGCTAGCAATTTATAATTGAGGTATATCGATTCCCTATATACGAGAGTATGTGTTTTATATGCTTTAATTTCTAACAGTGGTATCAGAGCCACCGTTGATTCGTTCTCGCCCGTTTTCTATTCCCTGTTTCGTTTGTCTGTCCATTGGGAATTTGTTTTATTAAAACATTAATACAGTCACTGAGATTGTATAAAATTGCCACTATGAGAGGGAAATAATGGACATGTTCTTGTTCAAGGGCTGTGAAGTTTTTTTTTGTTAAAGGAACGAAAACTGTTGATGATCATTTTTTCTCACCCTTGCACCTGTCCGCCGGCCTTGGCGGCGGCAACTGCGGCGGCCCTCGCCGCTGCTGCATTGCTGTTGCGCGAGGTGGTGGCGGAGTCCAGCGGCGCGACCGCGACGAACGGGGCTGAGCGACCGCGCTGCTGTGCTGCTTCTCGCTGCGACTCCGACAGCGGCGTTATGGCGCTTCGCTGCGACGGCATCGACGACTGCGCAACCGCGATTGAGGCGTCGCTGCACCCTGGCGTTCCGACGATTGTGTCCAGCTGCGGGAAGGTGAAAAGGATAGTTGCGTGCTACTGCGTTGTGTGTGCGCGCGACGGCGGCGCGACCGCGCGCCTCTGTTGCACCGCTGCTCCTGCGCGCGGTGCTGTTGTCCTGCTTTCGTTGCTGCTATGCCGTTGCGCGCCGCTGCCCCTGCGCTGATCCAATTTTCGCCCGCTGCTGCCCTGCTTCACCAAACTGCTGCGCGCCGGCGGCGGTTGGGACGGTGGTGACGGCGACGGCAGCGGCATATTCCTAGACTAGGGTTTGATAGTTGTTGGGCCGGGCCGTATTGGATCCGGTCTTGGGCTGGACAGAATATGATTTTAGGGCCTAATTTAGTTTCTTCTAATTTGGAAAACCTTTTTTTTTTATATGTTGGGCTGGTAATTGTGGTCTTAATCTGGCTGGGCCAGAAAATATGGGTCTGTGGGATAAAATGAGCAAAGCTGCTCCAATTCATTAAAAAAAAAATCAGTATTGTTTTTTTTTTGGTTGATGACCCCAAATGATTTTGGGAATTTTTTTTGGCCCATTCAATCATGGGTTACATCGTAAATTTTGGGCTAGGTTGCTTAATTTTTTTTAATTAATTACATATAATATTTGATTGGATTTATTAATTGTGTAATATTAATTGATGTATGTATGTGTGAGATAGTTGATGACGATGGTGGTTATACGATGTTCCGATGTAATTTTCTTTTGTAGAATCATGTAGTAGGAGCCAAATTTGTAATTTTTTATTTATTTTTCGTTTCTTACTAGGCACATGTATTAGAGGGGCCATTTTTTAGGTCATGTAATTTTTTTGTTTCGTATTTACCACCATAGGTCATTGACATCTCACTATATTTTTTTTGGATGTTTCTTGAAATGGGCATATTTTTTTTTATTCGCGATCATTTAATTTTTTATTATCGTCTTCAAATGAGTGGGAGATGGTTATGACCCTATGTGGTGAAATTTTCGATCTCATTCACTTGTGAGAAATAATAAAATTTTATTTGGACCCGAATAAAAATATTAAATAGACAAACTTCTAACTTATCGCGCATATAATTAACAGCAATGGATTCCCAAGTAGCTTTTTCTGATCTTTACGGTTCTGGCAAATTAGATGGCCAGAAATATGCCATGTAGCACCGTAAGATCCAGTTTCTGCTACACCATATGAAGGTCCTTGGCCATCTCACCAAGACTATGGCTATGCCGGTTGAGCCAGAGAATGGTCAAAATGCCCAATATCGTCGCTATTTGGACGCGTACAATAAGTGGGTGAATCAAGATCATTCTGAGCGCTATACTATGCAGAGCTGTATGCAGGATCATCTGATTCGTGAGTTTGAAATGTTTCCTATAGCTAAAGAGTTGTGGGACGGTTTAAAGGTCACGTACGGCACTACCTCGGCAACGAGGCTAAGGGCTTTAACCCTTAAGTTCAATCAGTACGTACTTGACCCAAAGCACACTATGGGCCAGCATCTTGATGTCATGAAAGACATGATTCAAGAGCTTCAAAATGCTGGAAATGAACTCACCGATGAACAACAAGTTTTGGCAGTCCTAAGGTCGCTACCTGAGCAGATTTGGGGACAAGTTAAACTTGTGCTCGCACACAATAAGCAAATCCAGACTTTTGATAGCGTCGCCGGTCATCTTAGACTTGAGGCTCCGTCGAGAGGTGGAAAGAGCACAAGCAGCTGCTTTCGTCGCACACGCTGGTCAACGCAAGCCTAACACACAACTGTTGGAAAAAGCAACCAAGTGTAGGACAAAGCAACGTCAAAAATTAAAACTTGGGCCCGCAAGGTAAAAAGGCTAAAAAGCGTCACCGTGATAAAAGAGGCGGAAAGAAGAAAGACATTTGCTATAACTATGGAAAGACGGGTCGCTTTGCTCGTAATTGTACTGAGCCAAAGAAGGTAAGACCTGCACATTTGTTTGCTCACATGTGTTAGTTGCTAACTCTCTCCATGGTTGGATTGTAGACTCGGGAGTGACCAAACATGTGACAAGAGATAGAGCAGGATTTGTAGATTATCATCGAGTACCCGCGGGCAACCACTACATTGCTATGGGAAATGGCGCGCAAGAAGAGGTGGTGGGAGTTGGTTCATACCAGCTCAAACTTAGCACTGGGCGCAAGCTGCTCCTTAGTGATGTGTTTTATGCGCCTAGTATTCGGTGTAATTTACTTTCAATTTCAGCACTTTTGAGTCAAGATTTTCTTTCTTATTTGAAAAGACTAGTTTATCCATTTTTCTAGGCAACAACCTTTATGGCATAGGACATATGAACAATGGATCTTTCATGTTGGAATTATCTGTTGCATGCACTTCTTTTGTTTCTTCGTCTGTTGATGTTTTGAATGATTCTATTAAATGGCATGCAAGGTTAGGACACATAGGACATGAAAGGATGACTAAGTTAGCTCGAGAAGGTCTTTTAGGCAACCTCGCTAAAGTCAACCTTCCTGTGTGCGGATCATGTCTGGCATGAAAAGCCTGCCGGAAGCCTTTTGGAAAGGCAAAGAGAGCTACTCAACCTCTAGAGTTAGTTCACTCGGACATATCCGGACCCGTAAATGTGAAGGCACGACACGGTGCATCCTATTTCCTCACATTTATTGATGATTATTCACGTTACGGTTCAGTGTATCTCTTATCTCACCGCTCAGAAGCGCTTGATTGCTTTAAGCGATTCTTAGCGGAGGTTGAGAACCAAAGAGATAGGAAATTTAAAACTTTACGTACTGATAGGGGGCGAGAATACTTATCTGATCAGTTCAGACAATACTGTGAGGAAAAAGGGATCATAAGACAATTGTCAATTCCATACACTCCGCAACAAAATGGTGTTACAGAGAGGAGGAATAGGACACTTCTGGACATGGCCAGATCAATGATGGCGCAAGCAAATCTACCAACATCCTTTTGAGGAGATGTGATCTTAACTACTGCCTACATATTGAACTGTGTGCCGTCTAAGTCAGTTCCTTCGACGCTTTATGAGTTGTGGCATGAAAAAAAGCCTAACATAGAAGGCTTGGGTTTGTTCATAATACTTCTCCTAAACATGGGAAACTTGGTCCTAGAGCAGTCAAATATATTTTTATAAGATATTGTGACCACTTGAAAGGCTATGTGATGTATGGTGAACGTCCTGACGGAGGAATGACATAAATTGAGTTATGTGATGTCAATTTCCTCGAGGAGGAATTTCCAACAATTGGAGAAGTTAAAGGAGATCTTAAACTTTATGAGTTACAAGATTCCGAAGACAACGCTGGAATTCCTGGCTTAGGATGTGGTTTCACAACTAAATCCAGCAATCAACGGGAATAATGAGAGCGATCTTAGAGTCAGTGGGAGAAATCCATTGCACAAAGACTCTCAAGATCTAGAGTTGCGCCGAAGCAAGCATGGAACGGTGCCCCGAAGACGTTTTAAACTCGAGGGGGAATCTTTCATGTGCGCAACAATGGATGTTGATGAGCCAGCCACTTTTGAAGAGGCTGTAATTTCTCCAAATGCTAAAGAGTGGATAAATGCTATGGAGGAAGAGATGAGTTCAATGGCTAAGAACCAAGTTTGGAAGCTAGTCGATCTATTGTCTGGACGCAAGACAATTGGGAACAAGTGGGTTCTCAAAGTCAAGCGAAAAGCAGATGGTTCGATAGACAAGTACAAAGCTTGCCTGGTGGCAAAAGACTTTACGCAAAAAGAAGGTGTGGACTATGAAGAGACATTCTACCTAGTGGTGAGGTTTGCCTCTATCCGTCTCATTTCAGCAATTTTCGCCGATGGAAAAGAATTTTGTTTGATACACGTTAATTATGCATGTATTTAGGTCAAAATAGGATAGTATTTTATAGCATTTACATGCATAGTGGTTAAGAATTGTATGAATTTATGTAATTTTGGACTATTTGACGTGTATTGGTTCGTTTTGTAGTATTTTCATAAATTTTCAGGTCAAAATGAAGAGTTTATGAGATAACACGAAGAACGGGTTGAAGAAAGGATGAATTGGACCATAAAATGGGATGAAACAAGGCCCAACAACAGAATCGAATGACGCGGTCGTGTCCAAGACTGACTCGGTCGTGTCAACAAGCTGAAACAGGCGAGTCCAGATTCAACTGACTCGGTTGCGTTGAGTTATGACTCGGTCACGTCGAGTTGTGATTAAGTGGAGTCCAGAATTAATTGACGCGGTCGCGTCAAAAGGGCGATTTTTGAGATTTTACTATTTCAAGTAGGATTCGAATTCTAGTTTCCCCAGGACTTTTTCGAAGTTTATAAAAGACAAGTAAAGCTCGCTTTTCAGAGAATACTTTATATAATAAGAGATATTATCATTCTACTTAGAAGAAGATTCGGCGGACGAAGAAAGACGAAGATTGACAAGAGATTCTTCCGGATTTAGTACTTCTTTCTAGTTTTATTTTTTAGGATGTTTTGCATAAAATATTGTATTGGATTTATGCTAGGCATGTGGTACACGTGTTCCGTGCACGCACTTTAGGACACTTTTAGTGTCATTTTAGTGTCAATAACGTGCATAATTATGTGTATTTAGTGCTTTTATATTCTAATGGGCAAAATAATGCGTTTGAGCTATTTTTGTATTAAGACAGGTGTAAAAAGGGTCGAAATCGAAGATTAAACGACCGCGGAGTCGAGGGACGATCGAGGCAAGAAAGGAAGGGCCAACTGAAGATCTCGGCCGAGACAGGATGTTAATCTCGGTCGAGATGAGCCTCCAGGGGTTTTCTGAAGTTTTGCAAGACTGAAGATCTCGGCCGAGATTCAATCTCATCTCGGCCGAGATGAGGCTCCAGGGAATTTCTGAAGAATGTCAAAGATGAAACTCTCGGCCGAGATGCAATCTAATCTCGGCCGAGATGAGTCAAAACCTAAAAAGCCCTAGTTTCCCCTTTTTCACGTCTCGGCCGAGATACAACCCAATCTCGGCCGAGATTGACCTTCGACCCAAAATTCTTGAAAACCCTTTTTCACGTCTCGGCCGAGACACACTCCCGTCTCGGCCGAGATTCACTACCCTGTTTTAAAATCCTGAATACGTTTTTGCCTATTTTTGTCTAGCACTTTCTCCCTTTATATATATATATATATCATCCCATTCGAATTTAACCTAACTTTGGATGCCTTTTTGATACTTGGAGAGCACATTTCAGCCACCAAGGAAGGAGATTGGACAAGGGGTTGAAGGATCATCTTCTCCAATTGAAATCTTTGGATTCATCCATATCAGTATCATGTTTCTTTATTTTCCCATTTATTTTCTGATTGTATTAGTTAATATGAGTGGCTAGCACCCTTAGTTCATCCTTGATCATTGTGGAACCTTGAGTCGAGACATTGATGTGATTATTACGGTTAATGTTACCGAGATTATCGTGTATTTAAGTGTTTTGTGTTATTTGCTCTTATTGACTCACATTTATGAATTGATTATTGGTTTGATCACCCTTTAAGGGATTTGTGAATGTGTTGCTAGAATAGGAGATTACTATCCGTAATTGTAGGATTTCCGATTCCCGAGTAGCAAACAATAGTTATTTATTGGGGATAACACAAAGTTCAACCACTAAAATCGAGCTTTCGAGTTTTATGTTGAATTTATCTCGTTGTCCTAGTGTTTAATGCTTTTGGTGATTGAATCTAAAAGAGCTTGTTCGAGGATTCGGTTAAACTAAATAGGGTTAGTCGAAGAGCTTATTTTGATTAACTAAGATTAAGGGACAACAAGGCTATTAGAGCTTGTTAATAGTCTTGAGATAAGGGCTTAAATCACAATTTAATCGGGCATTAACAATAGTTGCATCAATTGTTCAAGACCAAGGGGAAGCATGATCAAGGGTGACTTGTTTTACTATTTGAAAACTAAAACCGAAAAAGATCCCTTCTATTGTTTTTGAGTACTTGTTTCTTTTAATTGTGTCTATTTGCTTTTAATTGTCACTAATAGATTGTTAGTTTCCCATCAACCCCCCCCCCCCATTATTGCTTTCTTAAGTATTTATTTCTTGCATACTTAATCATAAACTGCTTGACATCGTAATCAAAACTGTTCGGCCGTTCCCTGTGGGATCGACCCTTATTTACCATTCTACTAAGTAGGATAGTCGGTAAGGTTTAAGTGTATTCTTCATACACAATTTAATTTGGTAGTAGGAAACGACGCCAGTGGTGCGCTGTGCGGATTCTGACGATGTGGATGCACTGCGGGATTGGTAGCATGTCCAGCAGGTCCATCAGGATTCAGGCAATTGGATGCCCTCAAAACGGCATTTATCACTGATTTTGGGTGTTTTGCTTTTAAGAAAATGCCCTTCGGACTCAAGAACGCGGGGGCCACATATCAACGTCTCATGGACCGCGTGTTTCGCGATCAAATAGGCCGCAATGTTGAGGTTTACGTTGATGATCTAGTCATAAAAAGCGCCTCACATTCTTCATGTGTGCAAGACATTGTTGAAACGTTGCGTACTCTGCGGCGTTACAATTTGCGACTTAATCCGGCAAAATGTACCTTCGGCGTTGGTTCCGGAAAGTTTCTCGGGTATATGGTTTCGCAGCATGGCCTTCAGGCCAATCCAGCCAAGCTTCGGGATGTGTTAGATCTGCAACCACCGAAGACGTTCAGAGACGTTCAACGCCTCACGGGCGGTTTGGCGGCTTTAAACCGTTTTTTTGTCTAAAGTTGCGGAGCGTCAACTCCCATTTTTCAAGATTTTGAGACAGGCGAAGTCATTTGAGTGGACTCCGCAGTGCACCGAGGCTTTCGAGGCTTTAAAGCGTCATATACAGCAACTGCCCACTCTATCGGTTCCTCTCTCCGGAGAGCCGCTCTACATATATTTGGCCTCCGCCGAAGAAGCCATTAGCGCCGCTCTTATGCGAGAAGTCAATGGTGTTCAACATCCGGTATATTTCGCAAGCCGAGTACTTCACGGGGCAGAGACACGGTACTCCATGTTGGAAAAAACAGTGCTCGCACTCGTCATGGCAGCTCGACGTTTGCGGCCATATTTCCAAGGGCGCGAGATACGGGTCCTAACCAATCATCCCATCCGTCAGATTCTTGTTAAGCCCGAGGTGTCGGGGCGCCTCGCTAAGTGGGCTGTCGAACTAGGAGAGTATGATATTCAATTTCTTCCCCGCCGAGCTATCAAGGGTCAAGCACTTGCAGACTTTTTGGCCGAAATCCCAGGGGATAATCATGGATCCTCCGCAGACAAAGATAATCATCACCCTATTGCTCTTGAACCCACACCTCGCAAGTGGCAATTATATGTGGATAGTGCTTCCACATCTCGTGGAAGTGGTATCGGGGTGCTTCTTATTGACCCCGAGGGAGTTGAAGCTAAGTATGTTATCCGATTCAAATTTAAGGTGACCAATAATGAAGCAGAATACGAGGCAGTTCTCGCTGGGCTCCGGCTCGCTCAATCCTTAGCTATCCGCCATCTTGAGCTCTTCACGGACTCTGAGGTTGTATCCAATCAGATCCAGGGTACTTATGCCGCTAAGGATGAAACGATGATCAGGTATCTCGCTTTAACACTCAAACTTATGTCAACTTTTGATACGGTTGTTATCCAGAAAGTACCACGCACACAGAATGCCAAAGCTGACGCGCTCAGTAAATTAGCCTCCGCGGTTCGCACTAATGTATCTCCGGATATTATGGTCGAAGATATATTTAATCCGGCGATTCATGAGGCAACGGTCTCGGCGTTGATCGATAGTGATCCGAATTGGATGACTCCTATTGTTCAGTATCTCCGGGATGGAACTTTGCCTAATGACAAGCTGCGAGCTCGGCAGATAGTTCTTAAGGCACCCAAGTACTCATTCCATGATGGGATTTTGTATCGGCGGTCGTACTTACAACCAAATCTCCGGTGCCTTGCTCCTGCCCAGGCCGATCAGGTTCTTCAGGAGGTAAGGGGCCTGCGCCAGCCACATCGGCTCACGGACGTTGGCCAAGAAAATTCTTCGATGGGGGTATTATTGGCCAACCTTATTTAACGATGCCCACGATTTAGTGACCAAGTGCAGCAAGTGTCTACTGCACTCTCGTGTGAAGCACCTGCCACAAACCGAGCTCACTGGAATTCAGAGTGCGTGGCCATTTATCCAATGGGGAATCGATATTGTCGGCCCGTTCCCAGTCGCTCCGGGGGGATTGAAATTTCTGGTTGTCGCCGTAGATTACTTCACTAAGTGGGTAGAAGCCGAACCTCTTACTGCCATCACTGGTCAAAACATATTGAAGTTCGTCTGGCGAAATATTATATGTCGCTTTGGCATACCGAGCACTATTATTTCGGATAACGGCAAACAGTTTGCCAATGATCCCTTCCGATCATGGTGCGAGGAGCTCCATATTAAACAAATTTTCACCTCGGTAGCTCACCCTCAAGCCAATGGTCAGGTGGAAGTCACTAACCGTACACTCCTTGCGGGTATAAAGAAACGTCTGGATCGTGCTAAAGGTCTTTGGGCCGAAAATCTTCCGCATGTCCTATGGGCTTATCGAACAACGCCACATACCTCTACCGGGGAGACCCCCTACAGTCTGACCTATGGCTCCGAAGCTGTGATCCCGGCGGAAATCAGCGTACCAAGCCCCCGACTCGTAACTTTGACTCCCGAGGATAATGACGAAGCTCTTCGTACAAATTTGGATGAGCTCGAATATCGTCGTGATCACTCGTTCATCCAGCAAGCCAAGTGTAAACAACGTGCAGCTCAGTATCATCACCTCCGGGTTCGAGGCACTCAGTTCAATGTCGGGGACCTAATACTTCGACTTAATTCAGCCAGCAAAGCCGCCCCCGAGGGGAAATTACACGCTTCTTGGGAAGGTCCTTATCTCATCGTTGCCGCACACGATTCTGGATCCTACCAGTTAGAGCATCTCGATGGAACCCCGATTCCCCGAAGCTGGCATGTTACCAACCTGAGACGCTTCTATCTGTGAACACCAAATAACAAGTATCATTCTTATCTTTATGTTCATTGTACACTTCTTTTTCGTTGCTATTTCTCTTTGTATTCTTTAAGTGGCTCCGGCACTCAACAATGAATAAAATTTCTTTATTTGTGCATTTTACTGTACTTTCTTCTACGTTACGGGGACGCCCTAACGTAGTCGTATTATTATTACTCGTCTCCGGACAATTGGATCTCTTTCCCGATCCGTCCGGGGAGATTCACATTTCGTCCCCGGACTCATATCCCCTCTCGCCTGTTTAACTGGAGAGGTGTCTTACTCCCGCCCGATCCGTCCGGGGAGGTTTTAACTGGCGCCGTCCATATCGTCTTCCCGAACACCCGTTAAAGCACTTATTACTTTTGGTTAACAACTCGTTGTTTTCCTTAACACAACTTTGCAAACCAAAACGGTTTATTAAATTTTTTTCAATTAAAGGCCAAAAGGTTCTTTGCACATTACTTCAAAAAAAAAAAAAAAAAAAAAAAAAAAAATCTCTATGGCCTCCGAGCCAGTACTCGGCGCTCCGGCGTTGAGATCTATTCCCAGACCTACTCCGTGTCCTACGGGATCTTGTCACTCCTCGGCCTTGAGCTCCGGCTCCTTCCCCTCCGTGGGCCCCCCGACGTCGCGGACTCGTCCTTGGCGCTTGTCTGGGGGTTTCGTCTCTTGTGCGAGCCCGACGACTTGGCTGCGGGGTAGACCTCGGAGTTTGGGCCCATTGCACAGGATCCCATTCCTCGGGGTCCATTACCTTGATTTCTTTGGCCAGCTCCTCGACTACCTCTTCGGGGACAACCGCGGGCTCTTCTTCAACTGTAGTCACTGGAACTGGCTCTCGAATTATAATTCCTTGGCTTCTACTCGCTGGCTTCTTTTTACCCTTCCGGGGGGTTTTCGAAGTACCTTGGCTCCGGCTAGGACTCGCGATGTATTCCTCGGCAGAGGGCCGCCACCTGCCACGGCCTTTCAGTCCTTCATACATATTGAGGAGTAACTCCAACACCTCTCGCTTTCTTACAAGCTCCGAGGACTCGGCCGGACCCTTCGCCATCAGTGCTGAAATTTCATTTTGAATCTCTACGACCCGCGCCTCAACTTCCTCAAATGTCAGTAAGCCGAACTCAGTCAGTATCCGGTCATACTCCCTTTGATGGATGAGGACTCGGTCCAGTTCAGCAACTTTCGCCAGGTACTTCAACTCCTGGTCCCAGGCTCTCTCCTCGGCCTCCTTCGCCTTTCTCTCCGCAACGGCTACCCGCCTTTCTAGCCTCGGCACTACTTGCATTTGCAAGTTATTCTTCTCTCCGCGGAACCACTCTAATGATTGCATGAGCTTCTTTATCGTGTCATGCAATTCCGCGGTATTCTGAACAGGCAACGAAATCAACAAGAAAGATCAATCTCATGCATACAATGAACTGCAACTCAGTAAATCAACAACATTTATATTCAACACAATCAGAGTACATTATCCATGGTCCTGTACAAGGGTTTACATTTACTCCTATTATCTACTACATCAAATTTGAGGGGAACGACTGACCTCCTCCTCGGTCCCCTCGGCGTCTTCGGGCACCTCCTCCTGTCTGCCTTCAGCCGTTCCGGCCTCCTCTTCCACAGTCACTGCGGCAGCTTCTATGCGGGGGGGGAGGGGGAGGGGCTCTTTGTTTCGGGGCCCAGAGATGAACTCACCCCGGCGGAATGCCAGGAATTCCTGGTCTTGGTCCACCTCACAGCTTGCAATCTCCTCGGCCTTCAAAATTTCTTTCTTCTCTGCCAGAGCCTTCAACAGAGGCCACTCCGGAAGATGCGTTAAAGCTGTGTAGTAGGCCTTCTCCACCCCGGCCACGAAATTGTAGTCATACCCGAATTCTGGACGATATATATCCACATTCGGGTAGACTTCCTTGATCTGCTCCAGTAACACAGATCGCGTGGCCTTGTCCCCGACTGCAACGAAGTTGGTCTGAAAGTCAAGAAACATGCTTGTTTGGAACAATTTCTCGGCAAACGCTTTTAGCATCGCCTCTTGACCTTCGATGATTGCAGCTTCTCGAGCATCCATCTCTGCCCGCAGTTGCATTATTTCTCCCCGGAGGACCCCGGCTTCCGCCTCTACCCCGCGCAGACGCGCCACTTCATTTTCCACCAAAGCCGCCCTCTTGCGCGCTTCGGCCAAGTCTTGTGTTAGCCTGTCGTTGCGCATCCGCAGATCCCTAGCCACATCGGCTAGCTCTTCCTTGGCCTCTTTCTCGTTCTTCCGGCCGAGCTCCATGATTTCCCGCGCCAAGAGCAGAAGTTCCTCGGCGTCCGCCCCCTCCAACCCCAGCAGACTTGAGGGCCCTTGCTCCTTCAACTATCACAAAAAGCAGACCACAGAAATCAATACTGGTAAGCGTACACTCCATTGGCGTAAACAGTAGCTAACAGGACATTTCAGATTTACCTCTACGCTCTCCCCTGTGCGGAGTCTCTTGGCTGTTGCCGGAGGTGTCCCGGATGGCTCCGGCCTCTTTTTTGCTCCGGGGGTGGGCCCCGCCGCCATTACTCGCTCCTCAGACCCAATGATGGGTCTCGCATTGGGTGACATCTTCCCCCGGGGAGACACCTCAGCAGCTTTTCCCTTCTTCTTGGCTGCCGCAGCCACTGCAGGGCTTCCCGCTGGTTCCTTCCCGAAGCGCCCCACTGCATACAGAAGTTCGAGTTAGTCCTGCACAAGGCAACAATTTTTAAACAGATATGAGAACTCCTACCCTCCTCGGCAACCCCGGCTCCCGACTCTTGGCCCTGGGTGGACATCCCCGCTGCATCGCCCGAATAATATGGGCTCAGTCCAGCCTCCTCCAGCTCTTCCTCAGTACATAGGGTCTTGAAAGTCCCCACTGCACGGAATATGTCCACAACCTCGGCCTCCGGATCCTCCACCGGGGCAGTATCTAGCACCTCCTCCCTTCTCCACCTCGGGAGGGCCACTCCGGTCTTCACAAAGATGAACTTCTCCTTCCACCCCTCAACCTTACTGGGGTTTTGTACCTTGAAACCACCTCGTGCTCGGGGACTGAAGGAATACCACCCCTTGGATTTCCCGAAAGCTTTTAGTTGGTAAAAATACCTAACCAACTCTACGGTCGGCTCCACCCCGGAATTCTTGCATACTACGATGAACCCGACAACTTGTCTAATCGCGTTTGGCGCTAATTGGCTCAAAGCGATGTTATAATATCTCAATAGCCGGATAACTATGTCCCAAAGGGGGAATCTCAAACCTATTTTTAAGGGGTCTATATATACACTAATGTAACCCTGCGGCGGGCAACAGGCCCTATCGCCGGGATCCGGCACTATGTATTCTAAATTAAATGGGAAGAAGAAGGAAGGGATTAAGGTCTCTATCTGCACTCGCGTCATCCGCGACGCTACAGTGGACACTTCAAGGTCATTCTCCGTACATTCATAAAAACCGACCACCCTAATGTTGGTTTCCATGCCGTCGGCCCTTTCCACTGTCCTAATCTCATTCCTCTCTGGAATAACATAGCGAATGGGTGGCACATCTAACGGAGAGCTCTGGGTCCCTACTTCCTTAACAGAAGAAGAAGATGAAGAAGGAGGCATACTTACTTGGTTTGAATTTGAGATAAA
This sequence comes from Ajuga chamaepitys, assembly GCA_958295605.1. Taxonomy (NCBI): domain Eukaryota; kingdom Viridiplantae; phylum Streptophyta; class Magnoliopsida; order Lamiales; family Lamiaceae; genus Ajuga; species Ajuga chamaepitys. The sequence continues at coordinate 20,029,071 of OY282498.1, read as the reverse complement.
TCACAGGCGCACAGAATTCTCCTTTTTTCCCGCTTTCTAAAACTTGCCAATCACAATGTAGAAGATGAAGTGTACTGTGCCATTATTCCACATATATATTCAAGGAACCAACGATCTAGATACGGCCTATTCAAATTCAGCGTTTCCGATTTGAACGTGCTAAACACGCGCCTTGCGGTTCCCAATGCGCGTAGGGAACAGGTTTATGGGAAATTGCAGAGCGTGTCACTTCACATCCCTCTCTCTCATGATGGCGCCGCCAATCACATCAACCTCATTCTTGACCAAGAAGATTTAGACAGCACTCCGGTGCCTCCTTCACCTCGGCCAGATTGCTGTCTTCTTTCGCCACACTTTATTGCCTTCGGGGTGCTCGGGCCCTCGCCATCACCTCGGGGATGTTCAGCCTATTTTGATTAGACCCCCGCGGACTTCACCACGGATCAACTCAGACTCCGAAAATTCTCGGCCTCCCAAAAGTACTTCGGCTCACCAGTGACTACGGCTCATCTTGCTTACAGCTCCACCCTGGTCATAACCGAAGCTCCTTCCTCGCTCCGGCTGGGGGGGGACATCTGATAGGTATGGCCCAGTCACTTCGGGTCGGGTTGACACTTCGGACCAAATAAACCCGACCCGAACACCCCGGCCCACTAACCGGCCCAGAAGTATGCGTCCCAAATAATGTGGCCTAATGGGCGCGGCCCAACTGCAGCGTATTCTGCGATTCAAGGCCCACGATCTGCTCCCAACTTCCATGCAACGGAAAAGAGGCGCGATGATAGGGAGTTAGTTAGGGTTCAGGATTGAATAGTATAAATAGGAGAATGAAACTCGGAATTAGGGTTGGTTTTTTGTATTTTTGAAACTATAGTGTGTAACTTGAAAAAAGAAGAGAAATAAACACCTCGGCCAGTGCCATTTTCTGCACGTGGACGTAGATCTCCGGATCGAACCACGTATATCTTGTGTGTTTTTATATTTCTTGCACTGATTTAGGCTGAATTGATTGGATACCGGATTGCGCTTTATCAATAACCAAGTTCAATGAACATGCATAGAAACGTAAAATTAACTCTCAATCTCAACAATGTATACACTAATATGTAATAATAAATCGAAAGGAGGAGATAGTCGTACTTACTAGTTGAGTTTAATCGAAAAGTTTTTGAATTTGGGTTGCTCGCGCCCTTTTTTACTCGACCTCAAATGTGCTCCAAATCTAAATATTTTCGAGGAAGAGTGGGTGTGGTGATGTGAGTAAGGTGTGTGTGAATTTGAGAGGTGGAAATAGAGTGCAAGGGTGATTATTGGAGTAGTGTGTGCGTGAGTGTGTGAAAATCGCAAGTTTGGGGAAGAACTGACCTAATTTTCGCGCAGGGGGTATTTATACCTGTTTTCCGTCTCGGCCGAGATTCGAATTTGGGCTCTGTGTCTCGGCCGAGATCCGTTCTACGCTTTCAGGAAAACTTGACCCGGCAAGGGAGCTCGGCCGAGATTCTGTAGTGTCTCGGCCGAGATGAAGTCTCAGCATTTTTACCCCCATTCTGGACAACCCCGTCTCGGCCTAGATTCGGTCCTGTCTCGGCCGAGATTCGCTTCCAGCGAAATTGGCTCAATTTCCATTCAAACCCGTCTCGGCCGAGATGCTGTAGTGTCTCGGCCGAGATTCTCTTCCAGAGAAATTTCTTCATTTTGGGCCCTTCTGAATCTCGACCGAGATAATGTACTGTCTCGGCCGAGATTGTCTTCCAGCAAATTTTCCAGTTTTTGGCATCTTTGGACCTCGGCCGAGATGAGACATGTGTCTCGGTCGAGAAAGGCTTCCAGGGAAGATTTGCCCTTTTCACTCACATGGAGTCTCGGTCGAGATTTCTTCTGTGTCTCGGCCGAGATTGTCCTCCCCTGCATTTTTCCACCTTTTTTTTTTGTGTTCTTCACCCCCATTCTACACCATGTCTTGGCTTTGATTTGCTTGTTTGGTACCTACACACATTTTAACAAACACAATTCAAAATATGTAAATAATAATAAAAATACTAAACTATGAATTTAAAATACGAGAAAACGAGTAAACGCCGGGTTGCCTCCCGACAAGCGCCTTTGTTTAACGTCGTTGGCTCGACGGACGCTTTTTCAGTTTGGTGGTGAGCCTTCCACTCGTTCTTCTTCACCGGGGCTTTCTTGAATATGCTCTAGATAAGGCTTGAGAAGATGCCCATTGACCTTGAAGATTTTTCCGGTTTTACCACTTTCAATTTCGATGGCTCCATGATCGAACACCTTAGTGACAACAAAGGGTCCTACCCATCTCGAACGGAGCTTGCCCGGAAATAACTTCAACCGAGAGTGATATAATAGCACTTTCTCCCCAACCACAAACGCTTTCCGGGTAATTCTCGAGTCATGAAAAGCCTTCGTTTTCTCCTTGTAGATCATGGCGTTGTCAAAGGCTTCATTTCGAATTTCTTCGAGCTCTTGCAATTGGAGCTTTCGGTGTACACCGGCTTCATCAAGGTTCATGTTGCATCTCCGAATAGCCCAGTAGGCTCTATGTTCAAGTTCCACCGGGAGATGGCATTGCTTTCCATAAATGAGTCGAAAGGGAGACATACCAATTGGAGTTTTATAGGCAATCCTATACGCCCATAATGCATCATTGAGCCTCAAACTCCAGTCCTTGCGATTTGGTTGCACGGTCTTCTCCAATATCGACTTGATTTCCCGATTCGAAGTTTCGGCTTGCCCATTGGTTTGTGGATGATAAGGCGTCGAAACTTTGTGCAATACAGTGTATTTCTTCAGCAATGCGTCGATTGTTCGGTTGCAAAAGTGTGTGCCTCTATCACTTATGATGGCTTTTGGTATCCCAAACCGAGCAAAAATGTTGGATTGGACGAACTCGGCCACAACTTTAGAGTAATTGGTTCGGGTTGCTTTCGCCTCCACCCACTTGGACACATAGTCAACAACCAACAATATGTACAAATTCCCATGAGACAAGGGAAACGGTCCCATGAAGTCCATACCCCAAACATAAAAAATTTCGCAGACTACAATCGGGTTTTGGGGCATTTGATTTCTTTGAGAAACATTTCCCGTCTTTTGACAGTTGTCACAAGACTTGCAAAAAGCAAGGGCATCTCTAAATATGGTGGGCCAAAACAGTCCACTCTCAAGCACTTTGTATGCCGTCCTCTTCGGCCCGAAGTGGCCTCCACAAGCATGTGAGTGCCAAAAATTCAACACCGACTGCACTTCGTCTTCGGGAATGCATCTCCTGATTACTTGATCTGACCCATATTTCCACAGGTATGGATCATCCCAAACAAAATGCTTCGACTCACTCTTCAACCTATCCTTCTGCGGTTTACTCATCCCAATAGGAAATCTCTTGGACACCAAATAATTCACCATGTTGGCATACCAAGGGACCTTCGTGCTTGTCATGGCTAGCAATTGCTCGTCTGGAAAGCTCTCCTTCAAGGGCATTTCATCCTCCTCTTGTATCAAACGGCTTAAATGATCCGCCACCCAATTTTCCTTTCCCTTCTTGTCTTTGATTTTCAAATCAAATTCCTGAAGTAGCAAAATCCATCTGATGAGTCTTGGTTTAGCTTCCTTCTTTGATAATAGAAACCGAAGAGCTGCATGATCAGAAAAAACGATAATCTTAGTACCAAGCAGATATGACCTAAACTTTTCTAAAGCAAAAACTATGGCCAAGAGTTCTTTTTATGTGATGGTGTAGTTTGCTTGTGCCGGATTTAGGGTCCTTGAGGCATAGTAGATCACATGGGCTGCTTTTTCCTTCCGTTGCCCCAATACAGCTCCCACTGCATAGTTGCTTGCATCGCACATTATCTCGAACGGCAGTGTCCAATCCGGAGGTTGGATGATGGGGGGCGATGTAAGGGCCTCCTTGAGCTGATTAAAGGCCATCTTGCAATCGGTTGACATCTCAAATTCAACGTCTTTTTGCAATAGCCGACACAGAGGGGCAGAGATCTTTGAAAAATCCTTAATGAAACGCCTATAGAAACCTGCATGGCCAAGAAACGATCGAACTTCCCGCACAGTTGCGGGGTAAGGCAAGGCAACAATAAGATCAACTTTAGACTTATCAACTTCAATCCCTTTTGATGAAATTATATGCCCAAGAACGATGCCTTGCTCAACCATAAAATGACATTTCTCCCAATTTAAAATAATATTTGTTTCTATGCACCTTTTCAGAATTTTAGCAAGATTATCAAGGCATTTTTCGAAAGACTCACCATGCACACTAAAATCATCCATGAAAACTTCAATAATATTCCCAACATATTCGGAAAAAATACTTACCATGCACCTTTGAAAGGTGGTCGGGGCGTTGCATAACCCAAATGGCATCCTCCTCCATGCAAAGGTACCGAAGGGGCATGTGAAAGTGGTCTTCTCTTGATCTTCTGGAGAGATGGCTATTTGAAAGTATCCGGAGTATCCATCCAAGAAGCAATAGAAGGAATGCCCGGCCAATCTCTCAAGCATTTGGTCAATGAATGGCAAAGGAAAATGATCTTTGAGGGTCATGGCATCTAGCTTGCGGTAATCGATGCACACTCGCCATCCGGTTTGCAAGCGGGTGGGGACCATTTCCCCGTCTTTGTTCTCCACCACCGTCACTCCCGACTTTTTGGGCACGACTTGTGTGGGGCTCACATATTTGCTATCCGATATTGGGTAGATAATCCCAACATCGAGTAACTTGATGATCTCCGTCTTCACCACCTCCATCATAGGTGGGTTAAGCCGCCTTTGGGGTTCCCGACTTGGTTTGGCATTATCCTCCAACAATATCCGGTGCATGCATAGGGATGGACTAATGCCTTTGATATCAGTAATAGCCCACCATATAGCTTCTTTGTTAACCTTGAGGACCCCGATCAATGCTTGTTCTTGAGTGGATGTGAGCTTTGATGAGATAATCACCGGTAGGGTTTCGTCCTCCCCAAGATATGCATATTTGAGATGGGGGGGAAGGGCTTTGAGCTCAAGGGTTGGTGCCTTGAAGGTAGAAGGTAGCAGCTTTTCTCGAGGTTCAGGCAAGGGTAAGAATTTGGGAAAGGGCTTTGTTCGGAAAGGCTTGGATGATTTCGATTGTTCCACTATCCCCACAAACTCTTTCTTGGTGTCCATTGGCTCTATCTTCTCTAGATCGGCCGCCAATTCAATTGCTTCTTCGTCCCTACAATAACACTCAAACACTCCCTCCACAAGGGGATCAATAACATCAATGACATCAATAGAATAAACACTATGCAATTCCTCAGGATATTTCATTGAATCAAAAATATTGAATTGCACCACTTGGCCAGCAAATTCCATGCTAAGAGTTCCCTCTCGCACGTCAATCTTTGTTTGGGAGGTATTCAAGAACGGCCTCCCAAGCAAGATTGGAGTGGAATCGGGCAAATTTCCATGCATGTCAAGTACATAGAACTCTGCTGGAAAGATGAGGTCATCCACCTCAACTATCACGTCCTCAATCACCCCGTCCGGAAACGAGGTGCTTCGGTCCGCCAGTTGGATGACTACCCTCGTGTCTTTTAGTGGACCCAAGTTCAAGCTATTGAAAATAGAACGGGGCATCACATTGATCGATGCCCCCAAATCAAGCATAGCTCTCTTAATCAGACAATTACCGATCTTACACGGGATGGTGAACATTCCCGGGTCCTTGCATTTTCGTGGCATCTTCTTCTGAAAAACCGCCGAGATATTTTCTCCCATGAAGACTTTCTCATTCCCATGTAGACGCCTTTTGTTGGTGCATAAATCTTTCAAAAACTTTGCGTACCGCGGAATCTGTTTTACGGCGTCCATCAAGGGAATACTGATTTCCACCTTCCTGAATACCTCCATTATCTCCTTGTCTCTATTTTTGTCGGGAATCTTCTTCATTTGACTCGGAAACGGAAGTGGGGGCATTTCAGAATTTTTGTTGGACTTCAGGGAATCTCGGCCGAGATCTTTATGTGTCTCGACCGAGACAGGTGGGCAGAAAATTTTGCCTTCTGGACGAGGTGGGACATCTCGGCCGAGATCCTGATATGTCTCGGCCGAGATTTTGTGTTTTGCACACTCCCTTTCACTTCCAATTCTACTTGCTCCTTCACTTGACATCCCCTTTTCAAGGACCTTCCCGCTTCTCAAAATCCCCACACTGACATTCTCAATTTCACTTTGTGGAGAGTATTTCATAGTAGGAAAAGGTAATAGGTGGTCGGGGAAGCATGCAGCTAATGCCTCATTTTGCTTACGCAACTCCTTGGCAATCTTCCACTTAGGTGTCCGAACTTTACTTTCAACCACATGGGAAGTCTCTTCTTTCCTCGAACCATCATCCACGTCCTCACTCTTTCCTTGTGAAGTATACCCGGGCTTTTCAGGCTCTCCAAGTAACTCCTCATTCATAACAACAATGGCACTCACATTTTTCGGGTTGACTTCCGGTTGAGCCGGTAATCTTCCTCCTTGTGCATTTTCTAAACGAGATACCGCCGATGCTATCTGACTGACTTGATTTTTGATACTCTGAAACCTAGAACTTGATTCCTTCTGTAATTGGAGTGTACTAGTGGCTAGGCTTTTCACTATATCAGAAAGAGATGGATCACAAGGTACCTGCTCGGTTTGCTGTCTTTGCTGGAACATTCCCCTAGGAAAAGGGGGTCGGTTTTGCCCATTGTGATCACCTTGTTGATTATTGCTCGGATTCTGATTGTCGTATTTGAAATTCGGATGGTCCCTCCAACCCGGTTTGTATGATTGCGAATACGGATCATATTTCCTCCCGGATGAGTTGGGATTAAAGTTGTGAACCGCGTTGGCATGGGCCTCCATTTCTTCTCCGAGAACCGGGCAAGTATCAGTAGAGTGTTCAGTGACTTGGCAAATTCTGCAAGGCTTGGAAGTAGGTGTGCCACCCGAGATTACCTTCTTCACTAAGTCGGTGAGTTGGTCTAACCTCTCTTCAACAGTTGAGTCTATCACATCCTTGACCCGTCTCACCGACTCTCTGCATCCAAACTGTTGAGTATTAGCAGCTATTTTAGATATCAGTGCTTGAGCCTCAGTAGGTGTCTTATCAGATAGAACCCCTCCACTCGCCGAATCAATCATATTTCGATCTGCCAGGCAAAGTCCTTCATACCAATACTGAATCAGCAGTTGTGGAGTGATTTGATGTGGAGGGCAACTTCCGACAAGTCTCTTGAAACGTTCCCAATACTCATATAATGTTTCACCTTGCATCTGCCTCACTCCACTGATCTCCTTTCGAATGGTGGTGGCTCGAGAAGCTGGGAAGAATTTTTCAAGGAATTGGGTTTCCATCTGCTCCCAGGTGGTGATTGATCCGGATGGAAGGTAATATAGCCAATCCCGAGCAAGATCCTCCAGGGAAAATGGGAATGCTCGAAGTTTGATCTGTTCTTCCGTCACCCTTGATGGCTTCATACTTGAACAAACCACATGGAACTCCTTGAGGTGCTTATGAGGGTTGGTACACGTGTTCCGTGCACGCACTTTAGGGCACTTTTAGTGTCATTTTAGTGTCAATAACGTGCATAATTATGTGCATCGAATCAGTATAATTTGATTTGACTTGCATCCCTACTTGGGAGCGATTCTGGGATATTATCCGGAGTTGCCCTCAACATGGGTTTACGAGGAAGCAACAGGTGTGCAAAAGGGTAGCGAATGTGATGGAAGTGAAGACAGTCAGCAATGAGCCGCTCGAAAAACTCACAACGCAGCTGACAGGATTGACAAATTAGGTTAATCTGCTAACTAGTCTAACGTTAGAACAGCAACAAGGGGGTCAAGAAGAAGTTGAGGATGTTAACTTTGTAAATCAGAAGAACTTTAACAACTTCCAAAACAATCAGCCTAGGTACAATCAATATCCACAGAATCGGAATCACAAAATTTCTCTTATGGGAATTCCAAGAATACAATCAATCTGCCGCTTGGGTTTACTGTTAAAAATGGTATGATCCATGATGGTAAGCAGCCAACCCAAGAGGAAGTTGTCCAGTCACAATTTGCTAAATATGACGAAAAGTTAGCTCAACTGGAGAGAAAGATGGACGGAAAGTTTATTGAGCTAAATAAGCAGATGACTAGACAAGTGATACACGTTAATTATGCATGTACTTAGGTCGATTTAGGATCATATTTTATATCATTTACGTGCATATTTGACCGGCATTTATTTATATTAATAATATTTGGGTCATTTGACGTGTTTCGACTTGTTTTGAAGTTAATTAGGTATTTTTATTCCATTTGGATGAAGTTCGAAGAAGAAACAAGTCAAATAGGGTTAAAACGGATGAAAAGGGAGTTAAAGGAGTCAAAGGGCCAACACGTCCGCGTCAAAAGTGGCCTAGAACATGTAAAAACGCACTGCCAACCAACACGGCCGCGTCAATAATCAACACGGCCGCGTCAGAAGTGAGCCAAAACTGAAGTTTTCTGTCAGCTTGACACACCTCTAGTATGTTGTCCATATCTTGAGATATCCAACTCCGATTGAGGTGAAATTGATGGCGTTAGAAAGCTGATTCAAAGGGCTACAACTTTTCCTGAAATAGACAAATCCCAAAAATGACCGGAAGACCCTAAAAAATGGCTTGGAAGTCAAACTTGAAAATCTGCCTGAGCGAAACTGACGCGGCCGCGTCACAAGGCCAACACGGCCGTGTCAGAAAGGCTTTCCTACGAGAATTTCCTAATTTTAATAGGATTTTGATCCTATCTTCCCAAGGATTCGTCCCCAACTCTATAAAAAGGACCCCAAGCTTTAGAAATCAGGGGAATCAGATAGAGAACATCAAGAACATTAATTACATCATCATTCTACCTAGAAGAGGTCTTGGAGGACAAAGAAGGCGAAGATCATCGAGACGGATTCATCTGGGTTTAGTCGTTCTTTCCTAGTTTAATCTTTTACAATGTTTTTCATAGAATCTTGTATTAGGTTATTGCTAGGCATGAGTAGCTAAGCTATTCGTGTCCTAGGGTTAGAGAGTAGAGATTATTATGACAATATTTTGATTATGATTTAATCTATTAATTCCTTTCTTTATGTGTTTATCTCTATGTTTGTGCTTATAACTAGATTTAGCTTGATCACCTAGATTTAGTAATTTAGTTTAGAAATTCCGCTTCGAGAGGCGGGAATCGTTATCAGACTTAGAACATAGAGCGCAGTTGTCTATGACTGTGTAGCCGTGGCTTAGGATCGTTTGGGAGTTATTAGGTTTAATTGACTCGAGAGGGTAATTAGCTTAATTAATCAACGGTTTAATCACTTCGAGAGAAGGATTAGATTATTGTCGTGCCGCCTAATAAACACTAGAATTGGTAAATCTATAGGTTAATCATATTCAACATTGAAATAATATCCTGAAATCGAGGCCCTAGAATACCTTTTTTTCATTGATTGTTAGTTCTTTTTGTTTGCCAAGTCATAAGTTACATAGTTATTTGTTAAATACCTTAGTTTTTGTTTAAATCAACCTTTTACAACTTAGTATCTAGTTAGGACATTCCTAGAGTATTGAGGTATCGAACTACCTAAAACTATTCCTTGTGGGATCGACCTTGATAATCGTTACTACACCTACATCCGTACACTTGCGGAACACTAGGTTAGAAACCGACGTGTCAACAAGGAGCTGACATAAAGAGGCTCGAGAATACCATGACTTAAACACAAGCAAGCATTGGTGAGTTATCTTCAAATATGAGCCAACTGATAAAGATTATTGGAGCTCAACATAAGCAGGGGCAATTTCCAAGCGATACAGTGGTGAATCTAAGAGAACAGTGTCACGCAATTCAAGTAAGAAGTGACATTGGTTATGCACGCCCAGAGTTGCCGGCTGATGATGGAAATGAAGAGCAGAAAGAACACTCAGTGGAAGAAAGAGGGATAGACAAAGAAGTGAAGAGGCCAAAAGCCAATATACCAGAATATGCCCCTCCAATTCCATTCCCACAAGCTCTGAAGAAGAAGAAGGTAGATGAGCAATTCGCAAAGTTTTTGGATGTGCTAAAGAAGATCCAAATCAACATACCTTTTGTCGAGGCATTACAACAGATGCCCAACTATGCGAAGTTCTTAAAAGAGGTGATTGCTCAAAAAAAAAAAAATGGGAGGACTATGAGACAGTGAACTTAACAAAAGAATGCAGTGCAATTATCTAAAAGAAGTTACCCACAAAATGCAAAGATCCAGGTAGTTTTACTCTTGAATGCAAAATAGGTAATTTAACTTGTGATAAGGCACTGTGTGATCTCGGATTGAGTATCAACTTAATGCATTTGTCTATATATGAACAATTAGGAATAGGCACATTAAAACCCACTACAATTGCCCTCCAAATGGACAACCGTTCTATAATGTGGCCATGGGGCATTGTAGTGGATGTTTTAATAAAAGTTGGTAATTTTATAATCCTGGTTGACTTTGTAGTCCTAGATATGGTAGAAGATAAAGAAATTCCCTTAATCTTAGGTCGCCCATTTCTAGCAACGGGTAGCGCACTTATAGATGTTAAACAGGGGGAGTTAACTTTGAGGGATGAAGAGGAGAAAATCACGTTTCAATATACGAAGCTCAAAAATAACACGAGGGTGAGACGGTGAATCATATTGAAACATGTGGCTCTATACAATCTTTAGATGTCACAATAAATAAGAACTTAACCTCGCCTAGTGATTGCCATACCCCTAAAGTGTGCTTTGTTGATTCTACAATTCATCTTGATCATCATAATTCTACTAATCTTGAGCTTGTGGAAAAGGATAGTGTTCTAGATGTCTTACAGGAACCTGTAAAAAGAAGGTCGGCCATAAAGCGTAAAAAGAAAAAGAAAGTTGAGAAGGCATTAAAAGAGAACGAAGGTTGTGAAAACAATGAACTGTTACCTAAACATTTGAAGCCAAATCCAATGATGAGGGAAGCAGTTAAGAAGAAAGTGCGGCTGAGGAAGCCGAATAAGAACAAAAAAAAAGGTCGTCAAGCTTGAGACGTAAAACGAAGCGCTTGTCGGGAGGCAACTCAATGTTTACTGTTTTATTGTATCGTTTTATTTATTTTATATTTTTACGTGTTTTACGTCTTGACAGCTCAAAAGCAAAAAAACAGAACGCGATAACAAGATGCAGGGGACAAATAGAGAATGAGGGGCAGTAAAACGCGACGCGGTCAAGTCACTACACGACTCGGTCGCGTCTAATATTCAGCATTGGCAAATCACAGGACAGTGACCAGCAACGCGGTCGTGTCAAGTTACAACGCGGTCGCATCCATCCGTTCCATAGCGCAGGTCAGTAGGCTGTAACGCGGTCGCGTCCACAGCCAACGTGGTCGTGTCAATTCGCGAAACCAGGTAATAAAAAAAAAATGGGTCCAGGTCAGTCTCGCTCATTCTTCTTCCCTGCTCGTCTCTCACGAAAAAAAAAAAAAAGACTCACGACCCACACACACAAACACAATTTTTTTTAAAAATCACCACCAAGGCACACACTCTCAAGCACCCACATCACACATACTTCGTATCTCTCTCACCCCATTCATTCAATTTGGGTTCGACAAACCAATTTGGGCGAAAAACTAGGGCACACTCGAAAATTCTTCATTTCCGATTAAAAATCTCCAGTAAGACTTGCAAAAACCCGAATTTTATGTTTATTATCTTATAGTTATGCTTGCTTATTATGGAATTTGGTTATAATGGAGATTAGGAATGTTCTAGTTTGCAGTGTTTAGTTTGGGGCACTTGTAGTGCTATTCTTTATTATTTTTGTTCGAATTGGAGGCTATTAGGGTGAATTGTACTTGAACTGATCAATTTGTGATAATGGGGATGACAATAAGCATCATAGTTATGATTAGCATGTGCTCTTCTTTGAGGAGTTTTATCAAACATGTTAGGTGCATAGCTTAAAGTTAGTTTTAGCTTGATGTTCTAACCCTTTTAGGTTTCATATGTGTATTAAGATGATAAATTGCTCCCATATAAGTTGTTAGACGTTTATAGGATTCGACATACATAAGTGTAGAGCAACTTTGATTATATGCATAGCCTAGGGGGGCTCAATTTTGGAGCCAACATGGATTTCAACCTCCACCGCCGCAATAATCTGTGAGTTGAGCAGCCAGTCGTACCACTCTTTTCCCACAACCTTGGCCTTTGACCAAGTTTGGGGGAGGGGGTGAATAGTGGGACGACTCGGCCAGCTATTTATATTTTGCGCATTAATTGCTTTATCTTTTTTTTTCTTTTTTTTTGGCTTAGTTGTTTAGTTTGTGCTGAGAGGGAGCCTGTGAGTTCGTTTTGGGGTGGTATATTTGTGATCTAGATATGGGGTCTGTGAGCCCACATATATTTTGTTATTTTCGATTATCGAGTCTGTGAGCCCATTTATCTGCTTCATTGGTGTTGTTGGGTTTTGTCATTTAGTTTTTATGTTGAGTTTTAGGAGTCTAGAATTTTATTATTGTTTTAGTTTATAGAGTCATAAAAAGAATTAAACCCAAGAAAAAAGAAAAATAGTAACAAGTGAAAAGAATAAGAAAGAAAAATAGGGAAAGATTGATGGTGAGTAGTTAATGATGAGACGATTTTTCAAAATAGATAAGAAAATGGCACATAATAGAGCATGAAAAGTGAGTTGAGATGAAATTGAGCTTGAACTTAGAGTATTCAATAAAAAATTACCTTGGTGAGAGTTTGAGCCTAATTGTACTCTTATTATAGGAGTAATATACTTTCTTTCGGTGTGAATTAGATTAGATACATGCATTAGTCTCTAGAACTTGCTTTGAGTCTTTGCTAAGAATGTGTCAAATTTGTGGTGTGATTAAGGAGATGATCTTAGGCATTTTTTTCTTTTAAGCCTATTTACTTGAACTTTGGAAAATTGCCTTTGAACCACAATATCAAAAATTGTCTCTAGTTAGTCTATTTGAGCCTTATATCTTTATTTTTTTTAATAGCCCAACAATGTCAGCCGAAACCTTTTAATTTAACTCTTTTGACCCTAATTGGATTAATCAAGTTAGAGGGAGGAGAATTGGAAGGAATTTTGGGTGAACAATTAGTGGGAAGAAATGGGAAGTAGAGATAATTTCAAAAGATGAAGGAAATAAGAGAAAAGTGATAGGTGAAAAACGAAGAGTGACCTCTCATAAAAAAAAAAAGTGTCACTAAATTGTTAAATAGTTGAGGAGAGACTAAGAAATCATGAAAGTGCTAAAAGCATTGTTTGAATTAATTAGAACAATCGGGTAGTCCCAAAAATGTGGTACCTGGGTATGAGTTGTGAATTGAAAAGCACTCTGTTAGAAAGGTTTAGAAAAGGTGAAGAAGTCATCTCTTTTGGGATGAGTTGCTAAAATTTGAAGAGTGAGGTTGAGTGATTCAACTGAGGGGTGGTTGGGTTAGAAATAACTTGATTAGTCCAAAAGTAGTCACTTTTGGCCAAATATATCTCACCTTACATTAAGACAACATTACAACCAAGAAGAAGACCTTTTTTATCTTGTTTCACACACATTAAGTACGAGGTCTAGTTTAGACGATTGGCAAGCATATGGTAGGCTATGCATGTAAGTCAATATGAGTGAAAGTAGCCTAAACACTTGAGAGATGAGTGAAATACATAACCGGTGAGGATTGAATAACTTGAAAGTTCAAACTCTCGAGATTAGTTGATTTTCATGTTATCGAGTATGCTCAAAAACATTGTGTCGCCTAAAATTGTTTAGAGAAGATATGCTGAAATTGAATCATCATCCAATCACACTAAAACATTGCATAAATCACTTGTATTGCTTGTCTTTTGTTATGTTGTTCAGGACGAACAACAGTTTAAGTTTGGGGGGTTTTGATACACGTTAATTATGCATGTATTTAGGTCGAAAAAAGGATAGTATTTTATAGCATTTACATGCATAGTGGTTAAGAATTGTATGAATTTATGTAATTTGGACTATTTGACGTGTATTGGTTCGTCTTGTAGTGTTTTCATAGTTTTTCAGGTCAAAATGAAGAGTTTATGAGATAACACGAAGAATGGGTTGAAGAAAGGATGAATTGGACCATAAAATGGGATGAAACAAGGCCCAACGATAGAATGGAATAACCCGGTCGCGTCCAAGACTGACTCGGTCACATCAACGAGCTAAAACAGGTAATTCTAGATTCAACTGAGTCGATCGCGTCGAGTTATGACTCGGTCGCATCGAGTTGTGATTAAGTGGAGTCCAGAATTAACTGACGTGGTCGCGTCAGTTTTTGACATGGTCGCGTCAAAAAAGCGATTTTTGAGATTTTACTATTTCAAGTAGGATTCGAATCCTACTTTCCCCAGCACTTTTCCGAATATTATAAAAGACAAGTAAAGCTCGTTTTTTAGAGAATACTTCATTAATCAGAAATATTATCATTCTACTTAGAAGAAGATTCGACGGACGAAGAAAGACAAAGATTGACAAGAGGATTCTTCCGGGTTTAGTACTTCTTTCTTGTTTTATTCTGTAGGATGTTTTGCATAAAATATTGTATTGGATTTATGCTAGGCATGAGTAGCTAAGCTATTCGTGTCCTAGGGTTTAGAGAGTAGGGATTTTTATAACAATATTTTGAATTATGTTTTGATTTATAAACTCCATTTTATGTGTTTATCTTTATGTTTGTTTTTCCCACTGAATTTAGTTTGATCACCTAGATTTAGTTATCTCGTTTAACAATTCCGCTTCGAGAGGAGGGGATTGCATTAGACATACGACATAGAGCGCAATTGTCTATGATTGTGTAGGCATTGGTTTGTGAGCTTTTGGGAGTTATTAGGATTAATTGACTCGAGAGGGTAATTATCTTAATTGATCTACGATCTAGTCGCTTCGAGAGAAGGGTTAGTTTATTGGAGCGCCGCTTAATAAACACTAGAATCTGGTTTAAAGGTCTATAAGTTTAACATATTCATCATTGAAGTAAGTCCTGAAATCAAATCCCTAGGATGCATTATTGTTAATCGGAATTTCTTCTTGTTTGATAAGTCATATTTTATGTAATTAATTGGTTTAAGTGCATTAAATTAGTTACAAACAACCTTGAAACTTAGTATCTAGTTAGGACAATCCTAGAGTACTAAGGTATCAAACTACCAAAAATCTATTACTTGTGGGATCGACCTTGACTGCCGCTACTACACCTAAAACCGTACACTTGCGGTACATTAGGTTAGAAAACAGACGTGTCAGTGTTCTTAGCAAAGATTTATGCCCAAATACAGATGATGAAAAGGAAAAAGCATGACTAAGGTTCTTTATGCGAGCGCAGTAGGGAGATTGATGTACGCAATGATGTGTATTAGACCAGACCTGTGCTTTGCAGTTGGGATGGCGAGTAGGTATCAAAGTAATCCTGGACGTGCTCACTGGGCTGCAGTCAAAAGGATACTTAGATATTTAAAGGGGACAAGTGATTTAGCTTTGTGCTATCACGGTGGCAGACTGAAGCTACTTGGTTATAGCGATGCTGATGGTTCAGAGGATAGAGATGAACGCAAATCCACATCGGGATATGCATTCTTGTTGGGTGGTGCTGCTATCACTTGGTGTAGCAAAAACCAGTCTTGTATATCTTTATCCATTATGGAATCAGAGTACATCTGTAGTTCAAGAGACTATGTGGTTGAGAAGATTTCTCCAGACTTTGCGCATTGCGGCGCACGTAGATGATGCAGTAGTTGTCCTTTGTGACAACACAACTGCACTAGCGTATGCTAAGTACCCCAAGTATTATGGGTGGACCAAGCATATTAACACCATATACCACTTCATCCAAGATAATATAACGCAGGGGCAAATGGTTGTTAGAAGTACTGTGTCTATTATATGTGATATGTCACAAAGCTTGGATTATCCCACTCATACGGGAAATCGCCCCTGGCGCTTTGGTAAGCGAGCAGGATGAGACTGGCGGATCAAACACTTGAGTGATCACCTTCGTGAAAGGAACAACACGAAAGGTTGCCATAGTCGCCTTGGCAAGAGGTCAGGATGATATCATACTTGATCGATTATGAAGAATGTCCTAACTTCATATAAGCCTCTTAATAGCCGAGTGTGAGTATCATCAGAAGTTGTGTTGGAGACAAATTTCTAGTGGTACGCAGGTCAGACGCTAGAAGAGCGACTGGACTAAGACCCGTATGATGTTTAGAGCGTGACATGCCCAAATTTGAGTTGGAGCTCTATCATAGCATGTATTCATACTACATGTGCTTAATGACGACCTTAGTAAGAGGAGTGACCGAATAGATCCCTGCTTCGTCACTGTGTGAGCTCTTATAGTGATTTTTTGTACCCTTTGGGATTTTGGACTTTGTCATGAAGTGTAAGCTTGATGACGCTACTTTAGTCTCTGTATGAAAGAAGAGATGTGATGATGAGAATTGTGGAGTCTTTGATTCGAATGAGTCAGATCAGATTTGTATGAGTGAGAGATGTTGGTTGCATCCATATCTGATGGATCCCAATATGGTTGGGATATATATCTGACTAGATATTTGATATCTTATCAGATATATTCCCAATAGGGATGGAGATCCTATCCATAGACAGATCTCTCCCATAACAGTATATATACGAATATATCTAATATTCGTAGGGTACGGAAATAATACACCACAGATATAATTCTCCCGATCTCTCTCTCTATTCTTCTTCTTGGATTATCATCGAAGTCCTCCAAGAGCCTAAGGTGTGTGGCAAAAGGCGGACGCTCTAGTAGTGTTCGTCAGGACGGGCTTGTAGACGAATCAAGGAGATCTATCGTTTGAGGAATCGACTAAATACACTTCCGCTGCAATTTATAATTGAGGTATATCGATTCCCTATATACGTGAGTATGTGTTTTATATGCTTTAATTTTCAACATCTTCGAAAAAGTAGGCAGTGTATGTTGTTGACAGTAGAAAACTTTTTGTTACAGCAGACAACTTACTGTAGTAAGTTTTTATCTAACAAAGCTTACAGCTACCTCTTACTTTCGAAACTTACAACATGCAATGTCTTATAAGTTTTAAGCACAGCGGAAATAATAATACAATTTTTCAAACCAATGCCACAACATACAGTAGAGGTTAGAGAGTAGTTTGTAAATACTGAGAGCAATAAAGAACACAAACAAATTTATAGTGGTTCGAAGGTGGGTAAAATCATTATATGTCCACTTTACCCTCACGCAAAGAGTAAACTCACTAAGCTTGCTTACATAGTACAACTTATTACAATGATGCTCAAGTCTCAACTTGTCACTAATATCTAATTTTCACCAATCCTCCAAATACTACTCCCTTAACTATCCTCTCCGTCTCCTGAGAGGTTAGATCTATTCATTCTTCTTCCCTCATCCTCTAATCATAGGAGGATGGGGGAAAACTTCTAACATATTATTGATTATTTAAATTAATTTTGTTTTGTTTCGTCTTGGTTTTATTTTTTCCTCTCCTCAAGTTTGCCTCTATGAGATGTTTTCCTGCTTTTGTGCATCTTTCCATGCCTTGTACGACATTCGATCTGTGCTTTTAGATTGGTCGTCTTGTTGGTCTTCACGGATTTCCTATGGATTTTTTGGCTCTGAAGGTGAGCGGCTTTATGGATTCCTTGCTTGTTGTGGCATTCAGTCACGGAGTAAGTGGATTCTTTGAATTATTATGAAGTTATTGTGGATGAGATTTAGAGTCTCATGTATGGGCATTGGTTTTACACAATTTCTTATATGTCTAGAGATTGTAATTGTGTTGCGCATTGTTTGGTGCAGTTTTTTTTTTTTTTTTTTTTTTTTTTTTTTTTTTACTTCTGTCAATCCATCTGTTTAGGTTGGGCCAGATATTCTGTTATTGGTTGAGAATCTTGTACATCAAGACTTTTGAGCAATAAGATTCTCTTATTTAAAATAATTGTTCTAGTTTCCTACAGAACTCTCACTTTTGTTAAATCCCTAATTCACCAAGACTCCCATATAGCTCACTTTAGTGTTTGTTGTATAAGTTTTTCAACTGGAAGCTGCCCCTCGATGTTCTTGTTCAATAATAAGTAGAAAAATGTGCAATATTTAGACTGATAAGTATGTGATTTTATTGCATTTTATTTATTATGCACCGATTATTTTTCTACTTATTTGCACGTTAAAGTCAAATACTTCAAGTTGTGTTTTTATGTTAAATTGTAGTGGACTTGGAGCAATTGGATCATTTGGGTTGGATCGACGAGTAAACGAAGAACTGGACCGAAATTGGCCCAGTTGGAAGAGATATTGTGAAGAAATGGGCCAAATTGGCCCATGGAGTAAATAGATCATGCGGCCAGGTGGAACTAAAGAGCCGAAATGGCCCATGAAGTTAATCACGCAAACACCTTGAGGGGAGAATGGGCCAGCAGGCTTTGAATTTGGAGTTAGGCCTAACTGGAGATTAAGGCCAACAGGCCACTTGAGTTGAAGAATGAAGCGAAGTGGCGGTGAGTTTGTTTTAATTAAAGAGAGGCCGAAGTGGTGAGAATGGGCCCTTTAGTGGCGAAAGCCCAATTAGACTTATAAAAGAAGAAGTTAGCAAGAAGGAAAAATTGGACCCAATAAATATTATGCAATATATATAAAAAAGAATATTAAGAAATTACCTACAGAATTTCCTAGGGATAAGTTCTAACAATTTCTTTAAATTTTCAACGAAATTGGTTCTGCAGGTAAACAACAAAAAACATATTTATTAATAAAAGGTTTGCCTACAGAATTTTTTTTTTGCAAAATTTGCCAACATAATTACTAACGAAATAATCCGATGTTGATATTTTGCCTCCAAATTTTCATTTAATTTGGTAACTGAGTTGCCTACAGATCTGCGACGGAAAATCGGTAGGTAATCACCTAGATTATATTTCCGTAGGCAAACAAATCACCTACGAGCAAAGTCCCTACACTGGATTCTCGTTGGTATTCTATAGGCAAATATAAATGCTTACAAAATTGAGTTTGTTGCCTACACAAATTTCCCTAGCCAATGAATTATTTTCTTGTAGTGTTTATTTTTCGTTCATTTTAATTATGTTGTAATGTTATTATTATGAGACTTTAGATAATAGTATGATCAGGTGTAGCTAATTTACTGTTTACCAGTTCGACGGGATGTTGAACCCTACTCATGTCGATTGATCCATAGTTGTGTTTCGATTTCTTCCGATGATTTATTTTTATTACTTGATTGTGTGATTTATGGTATTTCGATTTCTTGGTTTGATAGGGCCCATCGAATTAGGTTATTAATTTATCTATCGCTAGATTATACAATTGTAATCCTTAATTATTGCAGTTTATAATCATAAGTAGCAAAAGTCTAGATCATCTGAATCGAGGTTTTGTATTTGAGTCTAGTCTGACGTATTATCCTAATACTTAATGCATTTAATGAATTAAATCTAGAGAGCTAATTCTAGATTGTTCAATTAAATAGAGTTAACTAAAGAGCTTATTTTAGTTAACTAAGATTAAGGGGTAATTGGGGCAGACACAACTTGTTGTTGGTCTACAGTTAGAGAATTATGTGATAGATTATCGGGTACAATTAGTTAATTAATTCACACTACGAGTAGGGGGATACTGAACTAAGAACTGGTATTATTTTTATATTGATTACAGTCGTACTACCTACTTATTTACTAGTTTGAATTCTTTAGTTTATAATTGGTTGTTTAATTAGTTGAGTATTAGATTAAATCCAATCAATTCCTTCCCTCCCCCCTCCCCCCAAAAAAAGTTTACTTTTGCTTGTTTGATTATTAATATTAAAAGCATAATTAATTCATCCGCTCCTTGTGGGATTCGACACTTACTTGCCACTACTACTAGTTAGTAGAGGTAGATAAGGGAATTTAGTTTGACGTGCCTTGATAGCTCGGTCAAATTTTGGCACCGTTGTCGGGGATCGGCGTAAAATTAATTTAGTTTCTTTTTTTAATTAGTATATTCCATCACACATTAGCAACAGGACGACAAATTGGGTCATCTAGTGTGTTAGTCAAATTTCAGATTACACAAAATCTTGCTTCTTTACTGTCTTTGTTGTCCAAAATGTTTCTCAGGCTTTTGAAAAGCTCTCTCTAGTTGTGAATGATCACACGATCATATAGAAGAAAAGATTTAGAATATTATCCAGAGATAAAGAGATGAGATCGAGTACTCAGACAACAATAGCTAAGGCAACATTGAATCAATTGTTTTTTTTTCGCAAGTTTCTGGATCTAGAGAATCACAGAGTGAAGAGATAGTCATGGCAGCGGATCCAACATTGAAGAAGCTAGCCACCCCTGAGCTAGCTCAACAACCTCTCTGCATTACATTACATTCCATGGTCTCGGGAGCAACATCACTTTTGAGTTAAAATCTGGCTTAATTCACTTATTGCCATCCTTCTGTGGCCAAGCCGTAGAAGACCTTCATAAGCACTTGAAGGAATTTCACGTTGTCTGCTCTAGCATGAAACCACATGGGGTTACTGAAGAACAGGTTAAGCTGCGAGTTTTTCATTTTTGATTGAAAGATGTTGTAGATGTTAGTTCAATATCATCAAGTGTTTGTGGTATGTAGTAGAGGTTTTGAGGATTCCAGAACCGGGTTTGGAGTGCAAGGAACCGGGTCAGAGAACCGGATTTTAACCAGTTCAGAAAAGAGGTTAGAAGGGAAACCAGGTCCGAGTTTGTTATAACTGCCATTCGCAACAATTTTAAACCGTTGCATGAGAAACTGTTGTAAAAAGCCTGAGGCAGCAGTTTTGAGTTCTTGAGTCAAAATTGGTTACAACTTCCTCAACTCCCTGATTCGAGCTCCAGCATTTATATACATTGTAAACACTTGTATTTGCGAGCTAATTGACGTATCTTTCCCTCTGAAAACATTACTCAATCAAGAGAATTAGAATGCTAGGATTTTCTGCTCAATTCAAGCTGTGAATTGGGGTTTCTGGTGTTTCTGGATATTTCTTGTAATTGATTGATTAGTGGAGTGAATTGAGATGTATAGAACCTCCGTGGATGTAGATCACATTGATCGAACCACGTAAAAATCCTGTGTTCATCATTTTTCTTTCCTGTTCTTGGTTTAGTTGCAAGTGGCCGATTTCTTGGTTGTTTTTCATTCAATACAATTGTGTGTTGTTTGTGTGTGAGATTGAGTTGATCATAACAAGTGGCGCCGTATGTGGGAAGCATTCTCACGCAACCAGAAGATAAAGATGTCAGGAATGAAGATGGATTTGGACAAATTCTCAGGGAGGAATGACTTCTACCTTTGGAAGATCAAGATGAAGGCTATTCTGGTTCAAAACGGGCTGGTAGGTGCTCTCAAGCCTAAAAATGAATGGATAGAGACAGAGAAGCCCAAATATGCAGAAATGGACCAAAAGGCTTTGAGCTTAATCATCTTGTGCATGGGAGATAAGCCATTGAGGGAAGTTTCAAGGTGCTCGACTGTAATAGAGGCCTGGACCAAACTGGAGGACCTATATCAGTCCAAGTCTGTATCAAATAAGTTGTTTCTCAAACAGAGGTTGCTGGATTTCAAAATGGTGGAGGAAAAAGACATTTCTGATCAATTAGATGAGATTTCAAAACTTCTTGATGAGCTGGAAATCTTGGGGTAACTATGGAGGATGATGACAGAGCTTTAATGGTATTAAATGCTCTACCAAGATCCATGGAAGGGTTCAAAGTTACTTTGATGTTTGGGAGACAGGATAAACTGAGTTATGACTCAATAATTACTGCCTTGAAGACCAAATGTCTACAGAATCAAGGAGACAAGAAGGTAATTCAATCTTGTGAAGGACTGAATGTCAAGTTCAAGAAAAATTACCAAAAGAAGAAGGGTCAAACCTCAAAGAATCCCAAAAGTAGCAATACTGCTACAAAGAAACCTGGAGAATGGATAGAAAACAGGAAATGTTTCAAGTGCAAACAAATAGGGCATCTAAAGAAAGATTGCCCACAGAAGATGAAGAAGAAAGAAGGCCAGGGTACAGAAGCTGCTACAGTGGAACATGAAGAAGACACACCAGAGGTCTTGAATGTTACTGAGTCAAAAATGGAGATGGAATGGATACTGGACACAGGTTGCTCCTTCCATATGTGTCCTCATGAAGAATGGTTCCAAAACCTCAAGAAAGAAGATGGAGGGTGTGTACTGCTGGGAAATGACCAATCCTGCAGAGTTCAAGGCACTGGATCAGTAAGCATCAATATGTTTGATGGGGTTACAAGAAAAATTACAAATGTAAGGTATGTGCCTGGACTTAAAAGAAATCTGATCTCCCTAGGATCTCTAATTGCTATTGGGTGTGAATTTAAGTCTGTTGATGGCCAATTACACATAACCAAAGAGAATAAACTGGTAATCAAAGGAAGACAATACAATGGATTGTTTATTTTGATAGGAAAACCAGTGGTTGGGAATGTGGGGAATATTTTGGGTAAGGATGAACTAACCCTGTGGCATAAGAGGTTAGGACGCATTGGGGAAAGAGGATTGAAAGAGCTATCCAGAAGAGGTATAATAGGAGAGGTTGGGAATCAGACACTTGAATTCTGTGACAAATGTGCATTAGGCAAATCACAGAAACTGCCTTATGCTAAAGGGATTCGCATCACTCAAGAACCTCTAGATTATGTTCACTCAGACATCTGGGGACCATCCAGAACTGAAACTCATGGAGGAGGAAAGTATTTCATGTATGTTATTAATGATTTCAGTAGGAAAGTATGGGTGTTCATCTTAAGAAACAAGAGTGATGCCTTCATTAAATTCAAGACATGGTTGCTTCAAATGGAAACCTTGAAGGGAAAGAAGCTCAAGCATTTAAGAACTGATAATGGCTTAGAGTATCTATCTACTGAGTTCACAACCTTCTGTAATGAAAGGGGAATTACCAGAAACAGAACAGTCCCCATGAATCCACAACAGAATGGTGTTGCAGAAAGATTCAACAGAACTGTCCTTGAAAGGGTAAGGTGTATGTTAATTGATGCTGGTTTGCCAAAGGTGTTCTGGGGAGAAACAATAAACACAGCAGGTTACCTAATAAACAGATCACCTACATCAACTCTAGGGTTCAAAACACCAGAAGAAGTATAGAATGGAAGAGTTCTAGATTACTCAGGATTAAAGGTGTTTGGATGTTTGGCTTATGCTCACATGAGATCAGATAAACTTGATCCTAGAGCATACATGTGTGTGTTTCTGGGATATCCAGAGGGAATCAAGGGTTACAGGTTATGGTGCATGGAACCGGGGAATCAGAAACTGATGATCAGCAGAGATGTGAAGTTCAATGAATCAATTATGGGATATTATTTCTTTGGAAATCAAGGAAACCATAATGGAGACACTAAATCAGAAAGGGTATCAGTTCAGGTGGATCATGGAACACATGGAGGTGAAAACTTGGTTGATCACTCTAGTGATAGTTCTTCAGAAGAAGAAGACATACCACCCAGAAATCCAAACCTGAGAGACTACAGCATTGCGAGAGATAGGCCAAGGAGGCAAATACAGAGACCAGACTTTTATGGACAGGCTGGAAGTGTACATTATGCACTCAGTGTTGCTGAAGACATAGAAAATCATGAACCACAAAACTTCAAGGAAGCAGTCAGTGGTGATGAAAGTGAATATTGGATTAGTGCAATGATGGAGGAAATGGAATCTTTGGAAAGGAATGGCACCTAGAAACTAGTGGATAAACCAAAGGGGCAGAAGCTGGTAAGCTCCAAATAGATTTACAAGAAGAAAGTTGAAGCTGAAGACTCAGATAGGATAAGGTATAAAGCAAGATTGGTAGCAAGGGGTTTTACTCAGAGGGAGGGTATTGATTTCAATGAGGTTTTCTCTCCTGTTGTAAAGCATTGTTCAATCAGACTACTTTTGTCAAAAGTAACACAAGAGGATATGGAGTTACAGCAGCTGGATGTAAAAACAGCTTTCTTACATGGAGACTTGGTTGAGAACATTTATATGAAGCAGCCTGAGGGGTTTGTGATTCCAGGAAATGAAGAGAAGGTATGTTTTCTCAAGAAATCATTGTATGGGTTGAAACAAAGTCCAAGGCAGTGGAATAAGAAGTTCAATGAGTTTATGTTAAAAGCTGGTTTTGTTAGAAGTTTGTATGATAGTTGTGTTTATTTTGATAAAAGTACAAGTGTTGATCCTGTATACCTGTTGCTGTATGTGGATGACATGCTCATTGCGAGCAAGAGCATACATAAAATACATCAGCTTAAGCAGAAATTGAGTTCTAAATTTGACATTAAAGACTTAGGGGATGCCAAGAAGATTCTGGGAATGAGTATAATCAGAGACAGAGCTGCTGGAAGTTTATGGTTGTCTCAGAAGCATTATCTTCAGAAAGTGGTGGAGATATTTCAGATGCATGAGGCTAAAACACTGAGTATTCCAGTAAGCCAACAACTAAGACTATCAAAGGAGCAGAGTCCTAAGACAGCAGAATAGGTGAAATACATGAGAAATGTGCCTTATGCTAGTGGAGTTGGAAGTCTAATGTATGGAATGATATGCAGTAGACCAGACTTAGCATACTGTGTGTCTTTGGTCAGCAGGTATATGTCAAATCCAGGGAAAGCTCACTAGGAGGCTTTGAAGCAGGTGTTAAGGTATCTAAAGGGGACAGTCAATTTGGGTTTGAAGTTTCAGAAACTGGCAAGCATGTCTATTCCTTTGGAAGGTTTTGCAGATGCTGATTTTGCTGGAAATGTTGATACCAGGAGGTCAATCACAGGATATGTGTTCACTTTATATGGTACTGCATTTAGCTGGAAAAGTGTGCAGCAATCAGTGGTAGATCAAAGAAGCTGTGTGGTTGAAATTTATTCTGAAGGACCTGGGGATAAAGCAAGAGTGTGTGACTATATATTGTGACAATCAGAGTGCACTACATCTGGTGAAACATCAAGCTTTCCATGAAAGATCCAAGCATATAGATGTCAGGTTGCATTTTGCAAGAGATGTAATTGATGCAGGGACTGTAGAGGTTAGGAAAGTCCATACAAGTGAATATGTTGCTGATTTCTTAACCAAAGCAGTGCATGGGAGTACAGTGGTTGATTGCTCAAGCCTAATCAGGCTTGAACAATGTGATTAAACGAATAGAGAGCAAGGCAGGTTGAGGTGATGATATACACTTGAGTTCATTGAGGTGGAGATTTGTAGATGTTAGTTCAATATCGTCAAGTGTTTGTGGTATGTAGTAGAGGTTTTGAGGATTCCAGAACCGAGTTTGGAGTGCAAGGAACCGGGTCAGAGAATCGGATTTTAACAAGTTCAGAAAAGAGGTTAGAAGGGAAACCGGGTCCGAGTTTGTTATAACTGCCATTCGCAACAGTTTTAAACCGTTGCATGAGAAACCGTTGTAAAAAGCCTGCGGCAGCAGTTTTGAGTTCTTGAGTTAAAATTGGTTACAACTTCCTCAACTCCCTGATTCGAGCTCCAGCATTTATATACATTGTAAACACTTGTATTTGCGAGCTAATTGACATATCTTTCCCTCTGAAAACATTACTCAATCAAGAGAATTAGAATGCTAGGGTTTTCTGCTCAATTCAAGCTGTGAGTTGGGGTTTTTGGTGTTTCTGGATATTTCTTGTAATTGATTGATTAGTGGAGTGAATTGAGGTGTATAGAACCTCCGTGGATGTAGATCACATTGATCGAACCACCTAAAAATCCTGTGTTCATCATTTTTTCTTTCCTGTTCTTGGCTCGGTTGCAAGTGGCCGATTTCTTTGTTGTTTTTCATTCAATACAGTTGTGTGTTGTTTGTGTGTGAGATTGAGTTGATCATAACAGATGTGGTGAAAGATTGTTTGTATTATTTTCCACCAGGATCTATTGCAAAGTGGACAGAGATGGAACGCTCATTTATGTAGAAATACTTTCCGGCATCCAGAGCAGCTGATACACGTCGTTCATACATGCATTTAAGGTCGATATAGGGACATATTTGATAACATTTGCATGTGTATTTAGTTGAAATGTGTGTAAATTCATTATCTTGAGCTAGATGACGTATTTGTGCTTGTTCTAGTGATAATGGGGTATAAAAAGGCTAAAACATTCATTTGCACGAAGGCCCGACGAAAAACGAGCAAGAAAGTTAGAGGAAACGAAGAAAAATTAGAGTTTGGGCAGAACTAGCTAACTCGACCGAGGCCTAAAAGCAACTCGATCGAGGCTGAATTGAAGGAAAACGACGAAGAGGACAAAAGCAACCAACTCGGGTGAGGCCTGTGCAACTCGGGCGAGTTCCGAAAGGCGGTGCAATTATGGGTTTTACGCGTTTTTACCTGTTTCAAGCCCATCTTTACCCCAAATTCGTTCCCAACTATAAAAGAAGGTCTCTAGGTCCGAAAATTGGGAGGATAGATATTAAAGAGAACATCATAGGAACACATTGGAGTAAAATATACTTTCTCATACTTTTACATCGAAGTAGAAGTCGTGAGAGCGAGAAGACGAAGATAGACGAGCTAGCTATCGGGTTTAATTATTCCTTGTTTATTTCAATTTCTTGACAATGTTTTCTTTAAATTTTTTTTTTATTTATTAGTAGACATGAGTAGCTAAATTGCTCGTGTCCTAGGATTAGAAAGTAAGGCTTTACAACAATGTTGATTTATATGTTTAGTTTATAGACTCCAGTTTACATTATTTATCTATGCGTTTGGTTTAATCCCTATAATTGAATTCAATCTGGCCAATTAGGTTTACTTTACTTGTTTAATGATTCCGCTTCGAGAGAAGGGAGTTGTTAATAGACGGCAACAAATAGCACGATTATCTATGATCGTGTAGGCAAAAGGCTAAGAGCATCCCCATTGGTAAGGTTTTTGCTGACATGGATTTGTGGAAATACCCAAAGTGAGGTATTTTATCATTGGGGAGAAGAAATTGGGGGAGGGGAATACTTCCCAGGAAGCAATTTTGCTTCCCAGGAAGTTGAGGGGAAAAGGGGCGTGGGGAATGGGAAAAGGGGAGGGACGCGCGGGATTTTGGGCACAGGCTGGGCGCACGCGAGGTGGGGCCCGCCGCCTCAGTCCTGTCCCCTTAATATTTTTTTTTTTTCCTTTTGTGTTTTCTTTATTCTTTTCTTTTAAATAGGGATTCTTTTATTTAAAAAATGGAACTTGATCACAAAATATTTAATTGAGCATGTTTGGACCCGATCCTTTTAATGTATCGTGTGTACTTTCGTTTTGTATTTTTATCTTTTATATGAATAAAAAAATTATTAATAATTTTTTGGGAACTTTTTTTCCAAAATATAGTTAAATATAAAAAACTTTAATAGTCGGAATATTAATCATTTATTATTTATCCGAAAATTAAATAATTAATTTAGTTGATAGATTAATAAATAAAAAAAATAAATAGAATATTGAGGTGGACCCCCACATATTCCTGCTTTTTGGGTATATTGTTGGGGAGGAGTTTTGTTTTGAGGTATAGGTATTTTAACTTTTGAGGTGGCGCTGACGTGGCAAACATATTCCTGCTTTTTGGGTATAACCGTTGGGGATGCTCTAAGGGGTTGTTAGGAGTTGTTAGGATCAATTGATTCGAGAGAGTAATTATCTTAATCAATCTACGACTTAGACACTTCGAGAGAAGGGTTAGGTTAATTAAGTGCCGCCTAATAGATAATAAAACTGGTTTAAAAGTTTATAAATTAGAGATTAATCATCATTAGTGTAATTCTTGAAATCAAAATCCTAGGATACAACCTCATTGATTGGAACTTCCCGTTTGTTAATTAATTAGTTTATTAGTATATGCAATTTAGTTTAATCAAATAATTCACTACATTGAGTATCTAGTTACGATAATCCTAGACAATTAGGGTATCGAACTACGTTAACCCATTCCCTGTGGATCGACCTTAACTTTCCCTATACATATCTACACCCATATACTTGCGATATTTTAGGGTTAGAATTTAGGCCTGCCAAGTTTTTGGCGTCGTTGCTGGGGAATAGGTATATCGTCTTAGTTTTTAACCTGAGTAATAAGAGGATACTAGACTAGATTTTACTTTTCTGCAATTTCAATTTTATTATTTAATTTTCATTTTTTTTATTTAGTTAATTTTTATATTACGTGGTATTTCTTGTCGGTGGTGTTTTCAGGTTTCACATGCAAACTAGGGGTGAGCACGGTCCGGAGCGGTTCGGAGATATGGAAATCTCCAGAACCGAACCAAACCTCGGAGATATTCGGAGATTTCCAAA
This sequence comes from Ajuga chamaepitys, assembly GCA_958295605.1. NCBI lineage: Eukaryota > Viridiplantae > Streptophyta > Magnoliopsida > Lamiales > Lamiaceae > Ajuga > Ajuga chamaepitys. The sequence continues at coordinate 20,000,660 of OY282498.1, read as the reverse complement.
ATTAAATCTCCAGAACCGCTCCGTTGATCGGTTCAGTTCCTTCCGGAGCTCGGTTCTTTCGGTCCGGTTATTCGGAGCTGTTCGGAGTTTTTCCTTTAATATTTTTAGCAAAATGCACGAAAGAATTATAGTGTTGTCTTTACAATAATATCATATTGTTAAAGAAAAAGTGTAATTAAACAACTTATAAGTTATATATTAAGACAAGTTTCAAAAATCATAACTTATAAAAAATAATTACAGGTTACTGAAGTAGTTATCTCGTCAAAAGAAGAATAGCACTAAATTATAAAGTTATTGGCTATCGATAACCTCTTTGGACATTTACCGATTATTTTTCATTGATAAAGCTCTAGTCGTATACATCGTCAATAAGTAAAGGTAAACTTAATATGACTAACTACAGTAAAATTAAAGTTGACTTCAAGAGAAAAAAGGTGTGTGCACGAGAAAGATGGAGAATCAAAGAAGAAGGGAACAAGAAACGAGCCACTACTTGAAATTCAGGCGTAGGATAGTAACTATGTGCAGTGAGTTCAGGTCTAGAATTTTGACCTTTATATGTGAAAATAATTAAATATTAGATATAATAATAAATTTTAGTGATTGGATTAAAGAAATGTAGAATTGAATTATCATAGTAATGTATTTCTTTATATAAACTATAAACACATTCACTGTTCATATATTTATAATTAATAGATATATGTTTATTATGAAAATGATTTATTATAAATATTGTACTCTATTATTAATTACTAAATCTTTTATAAAATACTAAAACAGTAGTTATATCATTGTTAAAATTTACTAAAATTCATAATGGTTCAATATTATAGTATAAAAGAAATTAATTAAATGATATAAAAAAATTCCATAGTTGATTACTTAGAATCGGTTCTGCTCGGTTCTATTTCGGTTTTTCGGTTTGGATCGGTTCGGATTTACAACAAAAAAATTCGGTTTGGTTCGGTTCGGATAAAGTCAAATAGTCAACGGATATTATCGGTTCGGAGTGCTTTCGGTCCGGGGTTCGATGCGGAGCGGATTATCTCCGAGACCCGTGCTCACCCTTAATGCAAACCAGATCAAAAGGGAAAGAACATCTTGTCCCTATACATCCTAAAATTGAAGCAACTGCCTGTAGATACCGTCCGAGAAGAAATCCTACACTCGAGATGGAACACACTCCACCGAACCAAAATCAAGAGGATATGCTGAATCGCATATTAGGGGCCTTAGCTAATCTAGATGATCGAGTCACTAATCTGCAGCAGCAACAGCCACCACAGCAGCAGAGACGAATTCATATTGCACAAGATGATGCAGACGAGGATACCACTCCTATAAGTAATTTTCTTCGACCTACGCCGAATCAATAGTTCGGAGAAGTACAAACCCCACCATTGAATGCTAACAGTTTTGAGTTGAAGCCAGCACTAATAAATATAGTGTAGCAGAACCAATTTCGTGGTGCTGCTCTGGACGATTCGAACGTGCTTCTGAATAAATTTCGCAGGTTGGCAGAAACTATAAGGATTAATCATGTGCCACATGAACAAAACAAGATGAGGTTTGTTCCCATTCTCACTGAAAGATAGGGCATTACAGTGCTATAATTCATTGGATGACGTCATAGAGTGGGAGGACTTAAGCACGAGATTTCTATTGAAGTACTTTCCACCGAGCAAGATGTTAGATTTGTAAAATAAGATCAATCAGTTTAGACAGATGGATCAGGAACCATTCGGCGAGGTTTGGGAGCGATTCTGGGATCTTATCCGAAGTTGTCCTCAGCACGGGTTTTTAAAGAAGCAACAAGTATGTAAGTTCTACAATGGATTGCTTGCTCCAACACGGAAGCAGGTAGATGCAGCAGCAGGGGGGTAGTCTGATGGAAAATAACGTCAAGAATACATTCTCAGTCTTGGATGCAATGGCCAGCACCAACTATCAGTGGCCAAACAAGAGGAATCAGCTAAGAAAAGTGGCTAGTGTTGTAGAAGCAGAGCCAAACGATGCTATTACTTCTCAGTTGTCCGCCTTGACAAATCAACTAAGTCTATTAACTAGTCTGGCGTTAGCACAACACACCGATACCTCAGCACAACAGTCAATAAGACAGGAAGATGTTGAAGAGGTTAACTTCTTAAATCAGAAAAACTTCAACAACTTCCAGAATAACCAGCGGAGGCACAATCATTACCCATCCAACTGGAATAACCAAAACTTCTCTTATGGCAACACGAAGAATTCGCTTAATCCGCCACCCGGATTCGCCATCACAAATGGAATGATCCATGATGGCCAAAAGTCGACGCAAGAGGAGATAATGTAGTTACAATTTGCTAAGTATGACGAAAAGTTAGCTCAACTGGAGAGAAAGATGGTTGGAAAGTTTATTGAGCTAAACAAGCAAGTGACTAGTCAAGGAGCAAAAATCAAACAGTTGGGAGAGACCATGAAAGAAATATCCAGCAATCTAAGTCAATTGATAAAGATTGTTGGGGCTCAACATAAGCAGGGACAATTTCCCAGTGATACTGTCATCACCCAAGGGAGCAGTGTAATGCTATCCATTCAAGGGGCGAGACTGAATATAACCAAGAGGAGGTGGTCGAATCTGAGTTTGCACCATCGAAAAGAAAAGAAGTTCCCACATACATACCTCTCATTTCATTTCCTCTAGCAGCTGTTAAAAAGAGGAATGAACAAATCCGCATCGAACATGCTAAGCACTTGGAATTTGGGATTGTTGCACTTATTATAACTCCCAGTTTTGCACTCTATACTCCTAACTACATATATCGTGCAAAAACTCAAACTCGGGAATGAAAGTGACCTTGGTGTAGGATTCATGCACGTTTACTGCTTGTTGGTTATCTATGAACACCTTCCAGCATTCAAGCAGTAGATTTCCACCAAAGATCTTCAGTCGTGTTGGAGTCAATCCTTCCTCTGACATAAAAATAGATCTTGTTGATTGCTAAATGAGTGATCTCAATAGTACTCCTTCCAACAGTGCATGTGATGGTGTGATCCTTGGAGCGTTGTATAACTCCTCCACCAATACCTAATCGAATATCTTGGTGTGTGGGCACCAAGAAACAAGGTCAGATGATTCGAACATAATTTCCCCCATATTACCTCGATAAACTAAGATCCTCAATTTCTCTCAGCCATTCCTATCCGTAGATACTCAAGAGAAGCCAGTCTTTCTTCGATGAAATCAGACTTTTTGGTTGGAGTGAAGATGCCATTTTTTACTTTGTTGAAGAAGAGAAAGAAGAACCTTTGAAGATCTGAGTTTGTTTGGAACATTTAAGGTTTCTTTTCAAAAAGTTGTGATCAAAAGTCTTTTCCCACTTTTGAAGTTTAGGAATATATAATATATCACTATAGGTAATCAGGAATGACTCTTGGTTCACTTGACATGAAATTTGTGCAATTTGAACGGTTTAGATTCATTGATGGAAAATGAATAGGAATTAGTGGCTGCGATTTAATGGGTGCATTAATCAAATACAAGTCGTCAAAATTATCTCTACGAAAGGCAACATTCTCGGCGCAATAAACGAAAATGCGAGGAAAGATTTGTTTGGATAAGAAAAGAATGTTTCCTGTTTTAAAAACTGAAAAGTTTTTGAGGTTCAACACGTTAAATGCAACGGGGATTTATTAATATTGTAACAAATGGTGGAGTAAGCTTTAAATGAAGTAGACATTAAATACTTACAACTTATGTGTCACAGTAAGGTTACTTGCAGTAAGCTTCAATGAATCACCGTATTTTATGCTTATTTAGTTTTTCCTTACTACGTTTCTTGCTGTAGGCATTTTGTGAATCACCATACGCTCTCTACTGCTATCTTGCTAACCTCACTCTTGCTTGAAGCAGGCAACACCGTGCCTTACTTACAACATTTCCCCTTACTCAAGTAGGGTTACAGTAACCTTTCAGATAACTGTTTTTAAGTTTGTTTCTATGTTTCCCATAGCAACAAACTTTACCTACAGGGGTTTCCTACATAAGTAGCATCCCTATTCGGTATGAAACATATTCAAACGTGATCACACAGTGGTTTAGTGAAGGTATCAGCTAACTGCATGTTTGTGTGGATCTTTTCAAGCTTGGCATCTTTTCTTTCAACATGAATGCAAATGAAACGATGTCTTACCTCTATATGCTTGGTCATGGAGTGAAGAACTGGATTATGTGTGTGTGTGCGATAACAATTGCATCACACATGATAGGAGCTTCTCTTACGCGTATCCCATATTGTTTCAATTGTTGCTGCATCCACAGTATTTGTGCACAGCAGCTTCCAGCAGCGATGTATTCTGCTTCTGTAAAAGATGTTGCGACACGTTGCTACTTTTTGCTAAACCATGAAACTAGTCTATTTCCACTTGTCCTTTCACAATCAATCTTGCAACCTACGAAGTTAGAAACAGAGTATCCTTCAGTTCAATTCCTCCATCTCTACCACAACCCTACTCCAGTTGTGCCCCTCAGATACCTCATAATCCTCTTAACTGCTTGGATGTGGAGACTACTTGGGTTCTTCTTTATATCGTGCACAAACTCCTACATCGAACAAGATATCAGGTCTGCTTGTTGTAAGATACAGAAGTGAGCCAATAAATCTTCTATACTGTGTAACATCAACATCCTTTCTATCTTCATCTTTATCAAGTCTGGTTGAAGCGCTCATAGGAATTCCGGCTGAAGTTGAGCTATTTTTCCCAAACTTCATGATCAGCTCCTTTGTGTACTTCACTTAAGTAATGAAGATGCCATCATCCAACTGTCTTACTTGCAGGGTAAGAAAGAAGCTTAACTCTCCCAGCATGCTCATCTCAAACTTGATTTCAATTAGTTAGGAGAACTTCTTGCAAAGTTCTTTGTCAATTAACTAAAAATGATGCCATCAACATAAATTTGGACTAACACTATACTTTTGTCACCCGAAATAAGGTTTTGTCCACAACACTTTTCTGGAATCCACTTTGGACTAGATACTGTGATAGAGTATAATACCAAGATCCAGCTGCTTGCTTAAGGCCATGTAGTGCCATTTTCATCTTGTAGACTTTATCTTCAGTTGGACTTTCAAAATCTGGTGGTTTTTCAACAGACTTTCTCAACTAGAAGTCCATTCAGGAGTGCACTCTTCACATCCATCTGATATACAGTGAAGTTACTGTGTACAACATAAGCTAGAAAGATTCTGATAGCTTCAAGTCTAGCTACAGAGGCAAAGGTTTCATGTAAATCTATGCCTTCCTCCTGACAGTAGCCCTTGGAAACTAAGCTAGCTTTGTTCTCGGCAACAAGCCCTGACACATCTAGCTTGTTCTAGAACACCCATTTGGTCCTAATTACACCTTGATAAATAGGTCTGGGAACCAAATTCCATACTTCATTTATCTCAAACCCATTGAGCTCCTCTTGCATGGCTTGAACCCAATTAAGATCATTTAGAGCTTCCTCAATGGTACTAGGTTCCATTTAAGTTACGAAGCAGTAGAACATGACTTAGTAAGGTGCAGACCTACTTGTCCTTACTCCACCATTTATTCTCCTATGACTAGGGTGGGTGGATGATCTTTTATCCATCTCCCGTCTGGCTCCAAGCCTTGATTCATAACATCTTGTTGAGCTGCCTGTTGTGCTTCTTGTTGAGCTATATGTTTGGGTACAATAACTTGTAGAGTTGGCAGTTCCTTCAGCAGTTACTTCCTCCTCTACAATAGGCTCTTCATCAGTAAGAATTGGTTGATAAGGAACATGTTACCACCTGATCTTCTCTACCCTTGATTTTATCCCTTCAATTCCTTCTGCGCTACACTAGGGCTCCTCAAAGACCACATGTGGTGAGTCTTCCACCAGCAATGTTCTCTTGTTGAACACTCTAAATGACTTGCTTACTGAGGAATATCCTAAAAATTCTAAATGACTTTCTTACTGAGGAGTATCCCTAAAATACTGCTTCATCAAATTTAACATCGAAAGCATTTAGATGTTCCTTCCCACTATTTTGCACAAAACATCTACAACCAAAGATATGGAAGTATGATATTCTAGGTGCTCTTCCAGTCCACAACTCGTATGGTGTCTTATCCAGATCTTTGTTGAGAAGACATCTATTCTGAGTATAGCATGTTGTGTTGGTTGCCACTGCCTAGAATCTCTTTTTCAGTTGTGCTTCAACAATCACAGTCCTAACAGCTTCTTTCAATGTTTTGTTTTTCCTTTTTGCTACACCATTCTGCTGGGGAGTTCTGGGAGTTGAGTACTCATGGTGAATCTCGTTGCTACTGTAGAAACACTCTATGAATTTGTTAGTGATTTTGGTACTTCAACCTGATATAATCTTGATAGTGTTGAGGCCCTTTGCATTATGGATTCGCTTCATAAGGTTAGGAAACTTTTTTCGAGTGTTTGATTTCTTGGTTAGAAACACAATCCAAGTATATCTGGACAAGTCATCCACCACTACAAGTAGTACTTCATCCCACTTAGACTTATTGGTTCAATTGGTCCGAAGAAGTCCATATGCAGCATGTCCAGAAGCTTGTGAGATGACCTTATAGGTTCGTCTTTGAAGGACTTTCTGATCTGCTTATCTTTCAAGCATGCATCGCACACACTTTCCTTCATGTGTGCTACATCTGGTAATCCTCTTACTAACCCTTTGCATGCCAGCTTGTTGATAGTCTTGAAGTTCAGATGACCCATTCTCTTTTGCAGCAACCAACTGAGTTTAGGAGTGTTTTTAGCTATAACGCAGAAGAGTTGTCCTCTAGTAGTCTCCCAGTCAGCTGGATAGATGTTACCCTTTCTAGTGCTTGTGAGTTTTACTTGGTTGGACTTGGCATCTCTTATTAAGCATCTCCTTTGAGTAAACTCTACAGAGTGTCCCTTGTCATAGAATTTGCTTAAGCTCAGTAGATTATATTGTAAGCCTTTGATGAAGTAGACATCTGCTATTCTGACTTTGCCTTTAGAGAAAGGTCCAACACCTTTGGTGATACCTTCGACATTGTCTCCAAACACCATCTTGGGTCGGTCTTTTGTAGTCTTTGAAATCCCTTAAAGACTTCTTGTTGCTTGTCATATGCCTAGCACACCCGCTGTCGATGTACTAGATATCACTGTATCTAGTAGGCAACTTAACCTGCAAAATAATTAAGTAGACTTGGGTACCCATTCTTTAATGGGTCATTGGGAATTAGTCTTTCCTTCAACACATTTGTTACTGAAACTTTGAGCAGCAAGTTGTTCTTCTCAGCCAACATGCTTAGCGTACACCTTGGAAGATTTCCCTTTTTCAGATGAACCCAGAGCAGATTGCTTCCTGGATTGGAGTAACCTAGGATGGTTCTTCCTTGCCTTGCATGCATTGAGCCTAGTCTTCTGTTGGTTACTCTTAGGCTGCTGTAGGGAGTTACTGCACTCAGTAGCCAGAGCTTTCCATATGTTGTTACTTCCGACTGCATCAATCCTTAGTGCACCTACAATAGTTGACTCCCCCTTGTCAGGTTTATAGTCTGACTCCAGTCTAGGTTTCCTAGTAGGGATATTCTCTATCCTCTTAGACTTACCTTTACACTATTTGCGGAGCATATGTGACTAAAACGTACTTATTAGAGGAGCATTAGTAGAAGTATTAGATGCTCGACAGTTAGAAACTGTGTCAGAGAATCCTATCATTGTCTTGTTAAATAGGTTTCTTTGAACATCCAATATCTTATCAAGATTCCTAGATGATCTACTGAAAGACATGATGATTGACATAATTTTCTTTTCCTTCTCAGCCTGAAGGGTGAGAGACACTTTACTTACTTCCTCTCAAAGAAAATAATAGTCAATTGTTTTAGCTGTAAGTTTTTCAGCTTCAACTGTAAGCAAACATTTTCTCCAAGAAGCTGCATTTTCTTAGCTTTCAGCTCTTCATATGACTGATTGATTGTGTTAAAGTCACCTATAATCTATCTGAACGATATGTGTAGGCTTTCAGAGTTAATATTCTCTAACCTTGAAGAGGTACTGGGAGAATCTACCTCATTATGATTGTCAGTCAATTTTTCCATGAGGCAAATGAGTGCTTCGCAATCAGAGTATGAAGAGTCACTATTGAAGTATGAATCTTCATATGTTGTAGGTTCCCTTGAAGATATTGGAAAATATTTGGTGAATTGTGATCAACTCAAGAGAGCCTTTAGCTAACCTTTCTCCTACATCCTTCTATCACGTCTTTGCTTGCAAACATCCTCATGATATTTGTGCACTTTGGGATATGGGCATCCCCTTGCAAAGTAATTAGCCTTCGTGCAGTTGTAGCAAAGATCTCTAGCTTCCTTGCTCATCCTTGGGGTTTTTCAGGGTCTAGTGTAATGAAGCTTGGATGGGTTTACCTTTGGATACTTCTTCATAATACTTGTGAAGCATTTCATGAGTAAAGCCATCTCTTTAGGTGCTTGCTTCTCCTCAACAACAACACGAGGTTGTTGTTTTGGCATGATGGTGGTTACTGGGACCATTTGGAGTTGCTATGAGGGGTTGCTTGCTACTAGGCCTTTTGTGATAGCACCATTCTCTTCTTCTCTCTTTCTTCGATAAATGTCATATTCAAAGGATTTGAGGTTAGACAAGGATTTGTGAATGTTTTTCTTACCTATCTTCTTTGAGATTCTCATTGTAATGGTTTTCATATCCCAATCCGATATGAGAGCTCGTAGTAGCTTGGTGTTTATCTCCTGCTGAGTGTGTTCTTTCCCAGCAGACACCAACTCATTTAGTATTGTTGTTTATCTTGTATCTAATTATTTAGAGATTCTCCAGGATTAGCCATAAAGCGCTCGAAGTTCAAGGTTGCGGTAGCCACCCGATTCTCTTGAAGTAGAGTTAAGCTTACACATATTTCCCTGAGCAAACCACAAATGTCTTTAGCAGTTTTGCATGCCCTTAGTTTAGTGAAGGTTCCCTTGTCCTATGTAGCAAATAGTACATTCTTGGCTAGATTGTCCAAGTTTGACCATTTTCCTATCATCAACAGTTCAATCATTATGTGCCTTATCCACCGTGGGAGGAGGTGCAAGTTCTCTATCCACTCACAGAGCATTGTTGATCTTCATGATTACTGGGGGACCTTTGGTGATGACTGTCCATATTTCATAATGGATAGAGGCCAAGTGTGTTTGTATCCTTATGGCCCAGTCCTCATATTCCTCGTAGGAAAACATGGGAGCTTTAGTTGAATATGATGACTGGGCCACAAGGATACAAGCATACTTGGCCTTTATACATGATTAAATGTCGACAATCATAAGTAAAGGTCCACCAGTAATAATGAAGATGTTTATGACGAGCGAGTGGATAGATAACCTGCACCTCCTCTTATGGTGGGAAAGGCAAGTAATGAATTGACTGTTGATGACAGAAAATGTCAAACTTGGAAAATCTAGCCAAGAAGGTACTCTTTGCTACATTGGATAAGGGAACCTTCACTATAGTCAAGGCATGCAAGACTTCCAAGGACATTTGAGACTTGCTGAGAGAAATCAGTTTAGACTTAGCTCTACTTTGAGATATAGCAATCCTAAACTTTGATCTCTTCAAGGCTAACCCTGGAGAGTCTATAAATGTTTCAAATACAAAATACACAGCAATCCTAAATGAGTTGGTCTCTACTAGGAAAGAGTACACTCACCAAGGGATAAACACCAAGGTGTTTCGTGCTCTCACATCAGATTGGGATGTCAAGACCATTCCAATGAGAAGCTTAAAGAAGATAGGTAAGAAGAGCATTAACGAACTCTTCTCTAACCTCAAATCCTTTGAATATGGTACTAATCGGAAAATGAGAGAAGAAGAAGAGAATGTTGTTATCACAAAAGCCCTAGTAGCAAGCAACCCCTCACAGCAACTCTAAATAATCTCAATAACCACCATCTTGTTAAAGCAACAATCTCATGTTGTTGCTGAGGAGGAGTAAGCACCTGAAGAGATGACTTTACTCATGAAACGCTTCACACGTTTTATGAAGAAGCATTGAAAGGTAAACCCGTCCAAGCCACACTAAACCAGACCCTCAGAACCCCTAAGGATGAGCTAGGAAGCTGGAGATCTTTGCTACAACTGTAGGAAGACTGGTCACTTTGGAAGGGAATGCCCATATCACAAAGTGCACAAGTATCCTGATGATGTTCGCAAAAAAAGACGAGATAGAAGGATGTAGGAGAAGGCAAAGCTAAAAGCTCTCTTGAGTGGAGTAGAACCTATCAAAGTCGTTCCACTGTCATCAAAGGAACCTACAGCATATGAAGATTCAGACTTCGACAATGACTCTTCATACTCTGATAGGAGTACTTCTACTAATGCTCCAACAGTACGTACGTTTGAGTCACAGATGCTCCCCAAACAGTATAATGGTAAGTCTAGAAGGATGGAGAATATCTTTATAAAGAAGCCTAGACAGGAGTCAGGCTGTAAACTTAGGCTACAGATTCCCTATCACACAATGGTGTTACATCTCCTATTACACTTCTTAGATTTATACCACATACAAATCTATCAAAATTTTCAATGTAGGATAACACCATATATAACATAATCTTCCAAAAATAGTGTGAGATATGTTTATTTAAAAAAGATAATTCCATATGTTGCAATCGAAAATAAAATCAATGTCTCTAAAATCTTAAGATAAAATAAAAATAAATCAATGTTTCTCTAAAATCTCGAGATAAGCTATTAAATGTAATACGAACCGAATAACTGAATTTAACTCAAATAGACCCGAAATCAATAATTTATCTTAAATCTGATAATTATATGTTTTAAATATTTTTTAATAGATAACTCGAATATACCTAAAATTAAACCCAGCCCGAAAGACCAGACGAATCCAACCCAATCTTACATGAATTTAAATTTACGGAGAGAAACCTGCAACCAACTCGACACAAATAGATTAACCGAATCCACCTGAAATTAATAATTTATCTAAAAATGTGATAATTATATGTTTCAAATAATTTTTAATATATAACCCAAATTAAATCGAAATTGAGCACGGACCCAACCCAATTATTCAAATTATAGCCCCGCATCTCTCATTTTCTTTCTTTTATTTTTTCTCTTGAAATCTTCAACATCATTTCTCGAAAATTTATCAGGACTTTGGAATTTGGGGATGTGATATTCCTAAAAGATATCATTGGATAATTTGGGGATGTCATTTTCCTAAAAGATATTATTGGATATGTTATAGCATCTCCTTTGACTTGTTAGGTCATCTCATAAGCTTATCGACAAACTGCACATAGACCTTTTCGGACCAATTGAACTAGTAAGTCTAGGTAGGATAAAGTACTCACTTGTAGTAGTGGATGACTTCTCTAGATATACTTGGACTCTGTTTCTAGCTAAGAAATCAGATACTCAGAAAAAGCTTCCAGACCTTATGAAGAGAATTCAGAATGAGAAATGCCTCAACATTTTAAAGATCATATTAGATCGAGGTATTGAATTCACTATCAAGTTCATAGAGAGTTTCTACAGCAGCAACGAGATTCACCATGAGCACTCAGCTACTAGAACTCCTCGGCAGATTGGTGTAGCAGAAAGGAGAAATAAAATATTCAAAGAATCTGCTAGGACCATGATTGTTGAAGCACAATTGCCTAAGAGATTCTGGGCAAAGGCAACCAACACATCATGATATGTCTTATTAACAAATATATGGATAAGACACCATACGAGCTGTGGACTGGAAGAATGCCTAGCATATCATACTTCCATATCTTTGGTTATAGATGCTTTGTGCTTAACAATGGGAAGGAACATCTAAATGCCTTTGGGATACTCCTCAGTAAGCAAGTCATTTAGAGTGTTTAACAAGTGTTGTAATTGTTGAAGAAACTGCGAACCCTACAATAGAAGTTACTGTACCAGAACCTACAACATAGCCAGAAGCTCAACAAGAAGCTGTGAATCAAGGCTTGGAGCCAGTCTGGAGATGGCTATAGGATCATCCACCCACCTTGGTCATAGGGAGGATAAATAGAGGAAGTACAAGGAGATCTGCACCTTGCGAAGTCATGTTCTTATGCTTCGTATCTCAAACGGAACCTGGTACATTGAGAAAGCTCAAAATGATCCTAATTGGGTACAAGCTATGCAAGAGAAGCTCAATGGGTTTAAGAGAAATGAAGTATGGAATTTGGTTCCCTGATTTACTCATCAAGGTGTGTTATCGGAACCAAACGGCTGTTAAAAAACAAGCTAAGTGCGTTAAGGCTTGTTACTAGGAACAAAGCTAGGTGGTTGCCAAAGGTTACTATCAGGAGGAAGCATAGATTTCGATGAAACCTTTGTCCCTGTAGCCAGACTTGAAGCTATCATAATCTTTCTTGCCAATGCTGCACACAGTAAATTCACTGTATATCAGATGGATATGAAGAGTAGATTCCTCAATGAACTTCTAGATGAGGAAGTCTATGTTGGACAACCACCAGGTTTTCAAAGTCCAACTGCAACGAAGTCTACAAGCTGAAAAAAGGCACTGTATGGCGTAAGGAAGCACCTCGAGCTTGGTATGATACTCTATTACAGAATCTAGTCCAAAATGGATTCCGGAAATGTGTTGTGAACAAAATTTTATTTTGGATTTAAGATGGCAAAAGTATATTGTTTGTACAAATTACTGTTGATGACATTATTTTTGGGTCAACTGACAAAGTACTATCAAGAATTTCTCCCAGCTGATGTCAAACAAGTTTGAGATGAGCATGATAGGAGAGTTAAGCTTCTTTCTTGGACTGAAAGTAAGACAGTTAGACGATGGCATTTTTATTACTCAAGTGAAGTATACAAATGAGCTTATCAAGAAGTTTGGGGAAGACAACTCAACTTCAGTAGGAGTTCCTATGAGCACTTCAACCAGACTTGATAAAGATGAAGATGGAAAGAATGTTGATGTTACACAGTACAGTAGGAGTATTTAATGTATACTTCATTTAAAGCTTACTCCACTATTTGTTATAGCATTAATAAATCCTCGTGGCATTTAGTTTGTTGAATCTTAAAAGCTTTTCAGGTTTTAAAGCGGAAAACATTCATTTCTTGTCCAAAAAATATTTCCTGCTATTTAATGCGCACGTCATTTACTGTGCCGAAACTGTTTCCTTTTGAAGAGGTAATTATAATGGTTTGTATTTGACCAATGTACCCATTAAATTACAACCACTAATTCAAATTCCTTTTTCCATTAGCGAATCTAAACCATTCAAATCACACAGATTTTTTGTCAAGTGAACCAAGAGTCGTTCTTGTTTATCTATAGTGACAGGTTATATTTACATAAACTTAGAAAGTGGGAAAAGGCTTTTGATCACAACTTTGCGGAAAGAAACCCTAAAAGATCCAAACAAACTTAGATCTTCAAAGTTCAAAGGTTCATCTTCTTCGACTAGTAAAAATGGCATCTTCAAAATCCACTCCAAATAAAAAAAATCTAAATTCATCGAAGGTAGACTTCATCTGACTTTCTTTCTTGGTGCCCACACACCAAGATATTCCAAGGAATTGGTGGAGGAGTTCTACAAAGCTCGAAGGATCACTCGAAACTCCAGGGGTGAACCAACCACCATTACATGCACCATTGGGAAGATTACTGTTGAGATCACTCCTTCAGCGCTTGCCACTATCTATTCTATGCCAGAGGAAGATTAACTCCAGCACAACTGAAGATCTTTGGTGGAGATCTACTGCTTGAATGCTAGAAGGTGTTCACAAATGACCAGCAAGCAACAAATGTGCATGAATCCTGCACCAAGGTCACTTTCATTCCCGAGTTTGAGTTTGTGCACGATATATGTAGTCGGATTGTAAAGTGCAAAACTGGGAGTTATGATAAGTGCACCAGTCTCAATTACCATCATCAAAACTAAACATTAATATTCTAACAATTTCCCCCTTTTTGATGATATCAAAACTCTAAGTAAAACAAACGCAAACTCACAAAACAACAAACTGATAGAATAAACATTTAATCATCAAAATGTACTTAAAATGCAACATGCATGATGTAAGATTACAAGTTGTAATCATTTGGCCAGAATAATAACTATTTTCATTAGATAAACCTATCTATTACAGTTATAGTAAGTATGTTCCGAACAAAAACAATCTTACATCAAGAGTCATAGACAAGACAAAAATTTACCCAGTAGTAGTTCACCGTTTATCCTTCCTACAATGACGCTCTGTGAAGTGCTGTTGGGCATGCTTTTTGCCTCTGTGTCATGCTCTGTCTCATCTCTCAGATGCCTACTCCTTCTGGATCTGCAAGGATTTTTCTCAATGTACCTCAACCATTTGTACATTTTATGTTCGAAGTTCCTATACTCAACTTGCACCTCAAGAGTAAGATCTTTCATCAGCCACCATTCAACAGAAGGAGAGATGTTTTATCTTTCCTACTTCACGCCTTTAAGCTCAATCTGGAATGGAGGTACTCCTGCGTGTAATTGTACTCCATATATCTTCAGCTTGATTCTAGCGAAACTTTTGATATTCTTATACGAGCCATCATAGTAGGTAGTCGAAGTATTTGAGAACTTCAGCCAGCCTCCAACTATCAATTTCCTCTTCTGTAGGATTTCTTTGTTTTGGATTTTAATAACCACAAAGTTCATCTAGTTGCTCATCTGTGCAATCGCGCAGCAACCATCCTTCATACTTAGAGAGGATTGATAGGTCACAGTAGTTGTAACAATAAAAAAGCATCTTATATTTGTTTCCAAATAAAGTAGTGATGAATTGATTCACATTATATACTAAATGTAAACGTTAATCTTATCATCTACTATATTGGCATGAAAGAAAAAAATTCAGCGATGCCAAACTTGTCACAAATTATTTTGAGGTTGTAATGAAAAGTTTCCCCCAAAATTTTGGTACGAAATTCTATACTTAAAAGTTGTCATGGCACACTTTTTATTATCGTCACGATATATGAAAATTAGCAACACAATTAATGATGACGAACATAAAAGTCGTCATAAAACTGAATATTTCAGTGCCACAAATTAAATTCGTCACTTTTAAGCCTAAAAAATAACAAAAATTGTGCCTCATGAAAAATTCATCATAAAATATGTGATTTCTGATAGTGAAAAATCGATTATGAGAGAAATAAATTATTATGTGCGCGTTTGTATGTATATTTGATACTTATAATTTGCATATGCACATTAAAGTAGCTAAACATCAAATAAATCCTACATAATTTAAAAGTACATTCGTCTATAAATAGAAATATTAAAATTTTCTCATCTAAAAAAAATATATCTAAAAATAGATTGTGAGTTAAATTAGAGTAAAATATGTCTTTAAGTTAAGTTTTGACTTATATATTGATAGCCATAAATAAGTCCTTGATTTTCGCCATAGATAAAAATTAACACCAATCACAATAATGAAGAGATCTAATGAATATGTTCCTTATATAAACGATGACTCTATTACTAAAAATATAACAATTATTTATAGGCAAAAACTCGTATGTGACCGTCACACGCCCGTCACACGGTGTGACGGGAAAAAGTATCGCTTTTTGTGGTAAAAGTATCACGTTTATCTGTAAAAGTATCACATTTTCTGAACAAAAAAAAAGTATCACTTTTTTGTAGCAAAAGTATCACATTTATCTGTAAAAGTATGAATGTAGTAAAAGTATCACTTTTTCCCGTAAAAGTATCAATATTTCCTGTAAAAGTGTATTCCGTCACACGTGTGACCGTTCACACACAAGACTCACTCATATTTATATTAATAAAAATTATGATCGAAAAATGTAAATTATTGTTGGTTAATTTTTGGGTTGGATTCGAGATATTTGCTAGAAAATAATGGCGTGTATGTAACACTCCCCTCATGTAGTAGACGGATTCTTGGCAGGTATAACACCCCAGTCCCGCAAGCAGGTGAAGGGTTGCCACTAAAATATATTTCTATTTTCAAAACATTTATTAGCGAAAGACCTTTTATTGAATATACGAGTTTAAAAATTCCTCATTAATAATTAATTAAAAAGCCAATTTACATAAACGCTAACTCGTATATATACCCACATCTTTGAGTCAAAATCATACTCCCTCCGTCCCATATTATCTTGCATATTTTCATTAAACGATCGTCCCACCTTATCTTGCATAGCCTAAAAAAGGAAAGTTATAACATAATCTCCACTCAAAATCTCCACCATCGAAAAGTCAACAAACAACCAAAAAATAAATTTTCTTAATACCCGTGCCGACCCCCTCCCCCCCTCCCATGCAAGATAAGTCGGGACAGAGGGAATAATATACTTTTACAATATCATTAGAAATATAACTTTTAAAATACAAAAAAAGCTAAAACATTTATAACTTTAACTTAACTAATATAATTTCAGTACTTTTTCTACTTTAATATTCAAACTTTAAAATACTTGTAACGATAACGTATCTAATATAACTTCAAAACTTCTACTTTGATACTTAACTTCAAATGCATTTACTTTTTTTCTTATTCTTCTTATTGGAAACTTGTTCGTGCTAGCTAGATCCCCTGCTATCCATTGGACCTGAAAATGTTTTAAGTATAGCATCATGAGTTATGCGAACCCAGTGGGACAACTCTATTGGCAGTTGTACTAAATGAATATGCACCGTAATAAAAACATCCTTGACTAAGGAGCCAATCTTATGACTCATTAGCCTTTGACTTAGGAGCCAATCTTACGACTCGGAAGTCATATTGCGTGATGAGCCAATGTTAAGACTCAAAAGTCTGACTAGGAGCCCATCTTACGACTTGATGCCATATTATTAAGATCACTTAAGTGTCAATCGACTCAAAAGCATTCAACTTATGAGCCAATCTTATGACTCGAAAGCCTTACTCAAAAGCCCATCTTACCCACTTTTCATGAAGACATCTTTTGGTTGATGTTGATGTTCTTTGATTTGAATTGCTCGGAGGAAGCTCCAAGGTTGTCCTGTCCAACTCGTACTGTACTTGTCGATATGAGACTTTTAGCCTTATAACTTTATTTATTATTCTTCTATTTGTCATAACTTATTACATCTATCATAATCTAAGCTTGTATGTTTAACTAGTGCACATGTATACTTATACATATAATCACATTTAGAATACTTTAACATAATAACATAGTAGTACGTGTAACGTAGCTTACTTATCGTTATGCTCATGGTGTCATGATAACAAGAAGTTAGAATAATATAGGGTAAACACATCTTTTTAGATAACTATAATTTTTTGGCTTTAAGACCAGTTTGTCTTGTAAAATTCACTATAAATCATATATTTAATGAACTCTCTCAAAACTTGACTATAACGTCCCAAATTTATATAATATAACATAGTAAAATAGATTTCCAATAATCAAAAGGAATAATTTTATAAAAATCATTTTCCAGAAGCAAATTCTACTATTTTATGTCTAAAACCAGGTTATTTTGTAAAATTCATTAAAAAATCATTAACTCAACGATACGCCGTAAAATTTTAACGATAGACTCATAACATCATATGTTATAACATAGTATAACAATTTTTTAAATTATAAAGTAAATATGTTCATATAATTTTTCAAAGTCGCATGTAGAACATGAACTTTGGCAATTGGTGTAGTCTAGTAAATTCACACATTTAGATAATACAATCTCTTATTTATATAATATTTATAATTATATAAAGCTCATAAATAATCAATAATAAAAATATATAATGGTATAAAATACATTTAATAAACATGCGTGTTCGATTTTGCATCACGTAGCAAAATCGGTAGATTGACAATCAACCATATAAGAACCCTAAGTCATGTGTACTAACTAATATGTATCTATCACCTACTTAACATAAATCATCAAAATAATTAAATTTCTAAATTTATATAAATGAGGACTCTTTGATTAGAAAATTCCTATGCGGAAACCACAAAAAAATTATTAAAAAATACATATCTTAAAATAAATGTACTAAAACAATAACTCCTTAAAATATCGAACCTCCAAATATCATTAAACACATTAAATCTCTGGACGCCGTTTAAAAATAAATTTACTAAGGACTTCCTAAATAAAGGAATCCTTTATAAACACATACATACTTCTCGTATATGTCTCTATTTTTATTTCCATAAATGGAAAACTATATTCTATTTATAGGTCTAGTGATCAATGGCTTTTGTTCTTTTTTTTCTCGATGTGGGATATCAATAGTTTCATTAATTTCGAAGTGGGAAAATTTGTCCTTAGAAAAGTGGGATACTAAAGGTAGTTGTTTAAAGAGACAATATTAATGATGATATACACTAATTAGCTCCTGGCATTTGATTACGTTGACGTGGGCAGAGGAGGAATAATTTAGAGTCCGCTTATGTGTTTTTGGTGACTCAGATGTCTATCCTAAATTCTTAAGTTAAGACTACTTTTATATTTATAATTATAATTATAATTATATGTGGATGACGTGAGGTAGTTGGTATTATGTTTATAAGTACAAATATCATTCTTAATATTTTATTAATACAAAACAAGGTATATTATGTAAGATCATATATAACACTAACATGTAATGGTAATATTTTATGTTTACTAGCATCCACCATCATTATATAATATTAATGTAATAGGCTACTTTGGTACCTTTCTTTTATATATCGAACAAGTGTACGAGTGAGCTCGGTCCTTTTAATAGTTCCTTCTGTAAAATTAAGTAAAATCACTTCATTTTCCGAATCTTCGTTAGCCTCAATATTTAAATAAATAACTTGACTTTGAAATCTTTAAATAAAATAAACTTAAATCTGGAAAATTAATTAAATACCAACAAGAATGTCAATTGCTTTTGATTTTAAGGTGTTACATCGGGCTTTGCATAGATGATAAAAATGTTGGAACTATTAATTATTATTTGTTAGTAGAAACTTTTCTTTTCCAATTTCTTAATACATTTATTATTTTTGTTCATAATTTGCTTATAGTTTCTCATATTCATCATATTTTTCATGATGTTTAATTTGACACTCAATTGAATATAATTAAAAGATAAATTATATTAGAACAATGCAATTTATATTGATTATTACTTGAGTTAAGACTTTAATATTTATTTTGGAAACACAACTTTACATTTTATATTGTGACTAACTAAAAAAAAAAAAATCAAATAAATATACTTATTTTTTTACGTTTCTTAAAACTTTATGATATCAAATATGTTTTGTTAGGCTAATAGAGATATATTTTTATATAAAACAAAGATGACAGATTAATCATGAAAAAAAAAATTATGGACAAAATAAAAGAGATTGGTGTGTGTAACACATCGCCCATTATATGGCGAAGTGGCTCTCGATAGTTGTTCCTAAAACGATTAAAATTGACAGTGTAAATTGATTGATTTATTTATTTGGGAAAACTTCTTCAATTTCTATAAAACATAATATATTTTTTCTTAATCCATTTCAAAATTTCTAAGATTAATCTTCTTTTCACGATCTTCGATCAGACACCATGTTGCATATATAAAATTAAATATTATATTAGAAAATGTACTTTTTAATATGTGATTATTTGTATGCTAAACGTAAGTATTTATTCTGACTGACAATTTGAATTGTATTTGGTAAATAAAGCTAGTAGACCTTCATAATCAAATATGTATCAAGTGGTGCTTAATTTTGGCATAAACAACTTTTATTAGCTTAACAGTTGCATGTTTTGATGTTTAATATCATTACAAAAAGTGATATTATTAAAAAATATAAATATATATACATATATATTCTCTAGAGAAAATAAGGTAATAGTTCACTTTACTCTCTGGTATCTAATTATTTTTGAATTGTTTGAAATATATTATATGAAAAATAAAATGGTAAAAATATCACGAATCCGGATTACATTAATATCGATTGAAAATGACAGTGAAATTAGTCAAGTGAAATGTCAATCAATTTGCTATTTTTTCTTTGTCATTTTTTAGTTTTCCACCCAATAACTATTTTGAGGCAAAATGCATCTTTTAATCCTTCAATTATCCACAAATATTTGTTAAGGTCCCGCAATTCTAAAAAATATGTGTGAACCATTTAAATCGGCGTGTGCAAAGTGGCAGTTTTGTATACTTCAGATACTGAAGTATCATTGAAAAATATCATTTGTATCACATGTTGGCTAGAATAGTCACCTACAAATTGCAAATAACAGTTTCGTGTTTGATACTATATATTCTGTTAGTTTATTGGAACAATCTCATAATTATAATTCTCAATAAGTGTTTTTGTTTATTAGAATGTGTTAGACTAGATTCTTATTCGATCGACATTCTATATTGGTTATGAATTATGTTCTTCTTTAAAAATAATATTTAAGCCTAGAGACCGTATAATTATCTATTTATCTATGTGTATTATTGTCGATTATTTCCAACATATAATTTAAAATATAATTACAATTTATTTACTAGACAAATTCATTATTTTAATAATTATCCTTATTTTCTCGAATTTCTATAATATATTACTATGAAATTAAAAATTTAAAAATTAAATATAAAATATAAATTAAAAGAACAAACACAATTTTACATTTTGCGGGAATTATGCGGATACTATTCGCAAAATATTCGTATGTGTTGGGTATTTATTAGTATTAATCATATTACATATGAGCATAAATAAATGAGAAATTAGAAAATTGAAGAATTTTGCCACTGTAATTTTATCAGTACAAAATAATTCTACGTTCATAATATATATATATATATATATATATATATATATATATATATAATACATAAAATTTGTTTCAGTTTATTGCTTGAGTATTTTTTTTGAGTTTAAAAATGTTAAATTTCATATGGCTCTCTAATATTTTGTTTATTTTAAAATATTACATGGTGTACTGTCTTTTAAAATAGTAAATAATGACATATTATTTCTTAATGTTTGGAAAATATAATTAATTTTGATATTATTCGGGATATAATTGCTGTGTTGCTGGTGTTTTGCTTTTATTTTGACAGAGATTTCATTTTACAATAATATAATTTTTATTTTTAAAGTATATTTATAATAAAAAATATTTTCAAAATATTTAAATATATTAATTTATTTCTTATAATATAGTTTTTTTTTATTATCGAATCTTACTATTAGTATTTAAATTATTTATATTGTTTATTTTTATTTCTTAAACATTATTATGTTCATTTTCTTATAATATATTTTTTATTTAAATAATTTACATACTTCGTTATTATTATCATTATTATTATTATTATAATATTTTTAACCATATTTATATAAAACTTTGATTTATAATTTTCATTATATGTCCATTACTATATTACAAATCGTGTATCACACGACTTGATATTAATAATTAAAAACCTAACAAAACTTTTTGAAATGAATCTTATTTTTATAAAATAATTATAAACAAAAAAAAAAAATATATATTTTTTTTTGAAATCTGAGGGCCCATTGCATTCCCCTGTCCTTGCTTGCAAAGATATACATTACTTTCGTGTAGAAGCAACTAGAAGAAAGTACACTACAACGCTGTTTTTCTCAGCTTCTTCACTTCAAAATCGAAACCATCGAAACTACCATTTTCCTGAAATACAATTCTATAGAAACTCAATCCAGAAATTTTCATTAGCAACAGATTCACAATGGATGCATCGAAGGTGGAGCAACTGAGCCAATTCATTGAAGAGTGCAAGTCCAATCCCTCCATTCTCTCCGACCCCTCCCTCTCTTTCTTCAAGGAGTATATCGAGAGGTATTGATCTGGTCTGTTTATGTGCAATTTATTAGGGTTTTCAATTTCCGCTGGTCTTCTTACTCTTGAAATATGTATGGCAATTCAATTTTAGGTTTTGTTTAAGTGTTTTTTTCCTTTTCTTCAATATGATTTGGTGGACTGCATTTTGCGTATTTAGACGTTGGGTATTCAGTCAAAATGTCATTTTTTGGAATGAATTTTCAGCCTTGGAGGTGTAATTCCGACATCTGCTGGGGCTCACAAAGCGGTAAGTTCCCCCTTTTTTCAATGTTTGTATTTTTCTTTTTCAACTATCTAGATTTTTCTTTTTGGGGTTTTATTAGTTCGATAATCGAGTGATGCAGGAACTAAAAGTAATACGGTTTTAACTTACCCTAGTAGTAGATACATATAGGTGTCCGTGTGTTTGTGTGTGTGTTGCATATACTGTGTGGTGTGTGGTACTGAAGAAATTTAAAGGAAAAATAATTCTATCAGAAACTGAAGGCTGTCATGTTATTCTACTTTTATCTGGACAGTATTTAATTATTAAGAGGGATGTTCATTAGATGCAGTTCTCAGAAATTTTATTGAGACTAGGTCCTGAATGGGGTTAAGGTTTAACTATCTAAAAAACTTTTGTTTATGTTTAAGAGATATCACTAAGTTTCTTATGCAATAACGGACAGAAGGATGTGGTGGATGAGAGTGATGAGGATATGGACAACATCGAGGATGAGCCTCAGATACATCATGAAGAAGAAGAGCCTGAGATAGTTGAATCTGATGTTGAACTCGATAATAGTGATGTTGTGGAGCCAGATAATGATCTTCCACAGAAGGTCTGTGCATTTACATTTCTATTTTCTTTTTAATTTATTATTCCGGTGATTTTTGAAGCAGTATATTGAGTGGTTGGATCATCGGATTTCTAGATGGGAGACCCCTCTGTTGAGGTTACTGAGGAAAACAGGGATGCTTCCCAGGAGGCTAAAATTCAGGCAATGGAAGCAATTTCTGAAGGTAATGCTTGTACTTCCGTGCAAGTGACTCGAGTAAAAATAAATTTTTTATGCTGTTGTAAAAATTGGTTTTGTCTGATAGGCAAGCTTGAAGTGGCTGTTGAGAATCTCACCAAGGCTATTATGCTGAACCCTATGTCCGCAATTATGTATGCAGCCCGAGGTAAACCACCTGGTCTTTGCCAATTATTTCTTCATTAAATTTCTGCGATCAATAAATGTTCTGATTATTTTTGTGATTTTTACTTGTTGGTTTGCAGCTAGTGTGTACATAAAAATGAAGAAACCAAATGCTGCTATACGAGATGCCACTGCGGCACTGGAGGTTATTCTCTTTGACTGCATGACTGCTAAACTGTTAACTATGCTCTTTCGTAAATATTCTCTCTTTTTTTTTTTTTTTTTTTTTTTTTTTTTTTTTTTTCCAGTTTCTGTCTCATGCATAATTGTATTGTGATCTCTGTGGATAAATGCCCCCCCACATTTTCGCACTAGGGCCACAGTTACAGTCTTGCATTAGGAACCTTTTATATAGATGAATCATTTCCCATCTGCAATTTGTCGCATATAGTCAGTTGGGCAGTTGCAACATTTGATTGCTGGTCAATAAGTTGGATGTGTACCATGTCTTGCATAGTTGATCAGGTTGTAGTGATATTTGCATGTAGAGTTTTTTGGCATGGTATCAGCAGAAAAACTCTTCGAATAGTTCTATAAATATGTGAAGATATGACTTTTTGTTTTCTTTTGTTTGTTGTTTAATGAATAACAAGATGACATTCATTGCAGATCAATCCTGATTCTGCCAAAGGGTATAAATCACGTGGTATAGCAAGAGCTATGCTTGGCCAATGGGAAGAGGCTGCTAAGGATCTACATGTGGCCTCGAAGCTAGACTATGATGAAGAAATCGGTGCTATACTGAAAAAGGTTTTTGTTATATTTTGTGGGTTGTCATGCTGGACTGGGAAATATTGTTTGAGGCTGTTGCCCAAAATTGCTACTCAAAAGGTTCCCAATGACCTTAAGGGCAAACATGTTAATGTTTTTTGCTCTTTTTCTGGTATTAGGTTGAGCCAAATGCTCATAAAATTGAGGAACACCGTAGGAAGTATGACAGGCTCCGTAAAGAGAGAGAAGACAGGAAGGCTGAGCGCGAGCGACAACGTCGCCGAGCTGAAGCTCAGGTGAACCATCTTCTTTGTATACATTCTATCTTATTTTTCTGCTTTATATGCATGATCTGATTTCCATTTTTCCTTTCAAGGCTGCATATGAAAAGGCTAAGAAACAAGAGCAGTCATCGTCAAGTAAAAGACCAGGGGGCATGCCTGGAGGCTTTCCTGGTGGTATGCCTGGAGGCTTTCCCGGTGGTATGCCTGGAGGATTTCCTGGGGGTATGCCGGGTGGTATGCCTGGAGGGTTTTCTGGGGGTATGCCGGGTGGTATGCCAGGAGGGTTTCCTGGGGGTATGCCGGGTGGTATGCCCGGAAATATTGACTACAGCAAAATATTGAATGTGAGTGTTCATATGTTGAAATTATTTTTTAACAGATAAAGTAGGCAATGTGTAATCTGTTGTGATGATTACATGACATGACCTCGTTTTTTAATTTTTGTGGGATGGTCATGGCTTTCAAATAGACTTTCCTTAGTTATTTGTGCATTTCCTTTGATTACATTAATTAATTTTTTATCTTAATTTCTTGAGGCAAACTCTACAATTTGCTTTATATTTGATTTTGCAGGATCCTGAATTGATGTCAGCATTCAAAGATCCTGAAGTCATGGCTGCACTCCAAGATGGTATGAGACTTCTTGCACATGGATTCATCCTTACGTTCCTCTAGATACGTTTTGCTTTGTTTACCTCACTATTTTGGAATCTGTTTTAGCTGATCCTTGAAGCCCTACTTATACATGGTTTGCTGCCTCATTAGGTTCAGTAGTTGTGTGCATGTCACAAAACTTATAAGCTGATTGAATAAACATATGTATTCCCTACACTGATAATTGGATTGTCTTTATACAGATGTAACTTCATGTTTCTAGTTTTGGAACTGTGTGTGAATTTTTTTTCGCTTTTGATTTCCACAGAGAAGTAACTTTCTTCTTGGCCTGTTTTGACCTTGAAAATGCTGTTCAACTCGATACATAATACATATTAAAACTACTCAACATCCTGAACCTGTGAAAATAGTAAAACATATGGTTTTATAAATTTTCTTCATTGTCCAAGAACTCCAAATATATTCTGCATCAGTAATATTTGTTTATATGACACCATTAAGCATGTTTGCTGGTGATAACTGGATATAGCCTTGACTATATCCACTAACAAGATATAATCACACACCTTAAATGTCCTTTAGTACCTCCACAGTTCTAGCGGATTTATGCGAGACTCATCTCCCTTTGACAGCACTATGATGTGAATCATTCACCGTATCTTAGTTAACTCAGTGGCTACTTGAGCTCCCTTTCCTTTTTTTTGTTTTTTTTTATTTGACATATTATTTGCCTGATGCTATAGACTTCCTAGAGCCCAGATGGGCCTAGGTGGGGTTTTCTACTGTGTGTGCCTAAAGTCTGATGTAATATCTGAAATTCTGCCTTTAAGTACGTTACTGGGATGCTATATTTACATGATTTTTTTATATTGGTGATCTTTATGCAGTAATGAAAAATCCTGCTAACCTGGCCAAGCATCAAGCAAATCCGAAGGTGGCCCCAATTATTGCAAAAATGATGGGCAAGTTTGCTGGACCAATGTGAGGATACACGGATAGTCACCTTTTCTGCGTGGAGAGAGTTACTATTTAAAACCAACACCATCCCTTGCTCCAAAACTATGTTTGAGTCGGATATTGCGGTGTAACCCTTTTTCCTTGTGTCATATTCTAGACTCGGTCCAACTTAATTTTGTTTTGGCTCACGGTAACATGTGGAAGCTTTTGCTTCTGTCCACTTCACTTGATTACTGATGTGTTGGCGGATTGGTGCAAATAGGAAATATTCTTGCCCTTGTTATGGTTTTCTGTGGCTTTGCATGATGTACATCATGGTTTCGGAGTGTTTTGAACGTCAAGATGGGAATCTAAACTGTTTCTTTTGCTCAAATGCTTGTGTGGTGGATGATAGATATGCAGTCCAATTTGGGATTCCATAGGCGTGGTTGTTTGTTCCTTGTATGAGATGAACAGAGTGGTAAAGTACTAATACATAATGCTGAGCGAGTGAAAATATGGTTACATATTTGTTATCGTCAGTAATTATTTGAAATAGGATAATCTCTTGAGAGAGGGTTCTGTTTATTTTGTGAGATGAATTTTGCAATTGATAAGCTAAATACATGGGGTGGTTGTTTCATATTGGTTATGATTTTAAAGAAGTTGCTTTTGTTTTATAGTGCAACATTCTATATATTTTGTTGAAGAGAAATGGATCGAGTACTAGATATTTCTCAATAGGAGTGTGGTAGTTTATTGTTAGTCGGGAAATGATTATCATTATTATATCTAGGTTGGGAATTAGCGATAAGATTCATCTTCCAAACTTCTACCAAGACTTCAATGGTTACGCCATTTCATACTCCCTTTGTTCCGGCTAAACTTTTCTACTTTGGTCGGACACGGAGGTTAAGAAAAAATAAATTTTATGAAATCTTTGACTTTTTAAAAGGTGGAGATTGAGAGTGGACAGTGGAGATTTTGAGGGTAGAGATTGTGAGAGAAATTTGTCATTTATGAACTGAAAAATTAAGTTGGGACCAAAAAAAAAAAAAAAAGTAGCGGGACGGAGGTAGTATATAACATAATTCGCTGATTAATTAAAAAAGTATCTCATACACTCCTCTTCTGATAATACTAGTTACAACTTTCTCTCAAAGAATGAGTCTATTGGTGTTTTGTTATTTTACAAAAAATGAATGTGGATCCAACTTGCCGTGACTTACGCCTGATAATTTGAATCTTTGTGCATGTAATTTTGCAATGTATGAAACATAATATTTTGATGGTAAGTGTTGGTTGCATCCATATCTGATGGATCTCAATATGGTTGGGATATATATCTGACGAGATATTTAATATCTTATTAGATATATATTCCCGATAGGGATGAAGATCTTATCCATAATAGGAGATAGATCTCTCCCATACTAATAAATATACGAATATACTGGTATTCGTAGACTACGAAAAATATACCACAGAATACATACTTCTCCTCTTCTCTCTAATTCTCTGTCTTGGAGAATCACCGGAGTCCTCCAAGAGTCTAGGGTGCGAAGTAGACGGCGAATGCTCTAGTAGTATTCGTCCAGACGGGCTTGTAGACGAATCAGTGCACGATCCATCAATTTGGGAATCAACCGAATACATTTCGCTGCAACTCGACTGAGGTATATCGATTCCCTTATACGTGAATATGTGATTTACGTACCTTAATTTTCTAACAGTGGTATCAGAGCGATTATAGATTCGTTCTCGCCTGTTTAATTTTGTCTCATTCGGTGTTTAATTATTTGGGACAAAAAAACTTTTTCTGTAAACCCAATATACTAAAATCATTATTTTCCTTTTCTTTGGGAAAACCACTGGGTTTGATTTCTGAACCACCTAAATTAAAACCTGCTCACTGCCGGCAATGGCGGCGGCGCTCGCCGCTGACGCATTGCTGCGCTGCGACGGCGCCGACGGAGGTTGCGTGCTGTTGCTCTGCTGGACTGCGCGAACTCTGGCGGCGGGTTGCGCTCCTGCCCCGCGCCAGGCTGCTTCGCGGTCGTGAGCTCCAGGGCGGCGGTGGCGGCGGCTGCTGCGCCTCCTTGCGCGCAGCCGCCTTGCGTGTGGCCTCGCTGCTACGCCGTCTCTCTGCTGACCTGTTACCCGACACTTCGCTGCTGCTGCCCTGATACGCCTGCGCGACGGAGGGCGCGACGGTGGCGCGACGGTGGCGCGAGCGCGAGCTTCTCCGCCGCTCCTCCGCTGCTGTCGCCGCTTCATGCGCGGCGCTGCTGCCCGGCTACTGCTCTTCCGTTGCTACTGCTGCTGTCGCGCTGCTGCTGCGCCGCTGCTCCGGCGGCGGCGGCTGCCAGGCGGTAGTGGGCTAGGGTTTCGGATTGGGCTGGGCCCTATGATTGGGCCTGGTTTTAAAAAAAAAAAAGGACCATGTTTTTTGGCCTGTTCTTTTTTAGAATCTGATTAATTTGGGCTAGGTTTGTTTTTGGGCTTAATCAAAGAAGGAAATGGGCCAATTTTAATTAAACTAAAATCTGAAATTTTAGTGTATTGGGACTTACCATTTTTTTTTTTTTTTGGGCTATAATTAAAATTGGGCTTAATAATTCAGAATTATTTGGCCAATTTAATTGGTGGGCCTTAAATTAATTAAAATATTTTTGTGATTAGGCCACTTTAAATTAATTAAATCAATTATGTGATTTAATTTCATTATTTGCGTATTTTATTACGTGATGTGATTGATGTATGTGTGAGATGGTTGATGACAATGGTGGTTATGCGATATTACGATGTAATGTATGGTGAACATCCTGACGGAGGAATGACAGAAATTGAGTCGCGCGATGTCAATTTCCTCGAGGAGGAATTTCCAACAATTGGAGAAGTTAAAGGAGATCTTAAACTTTATGAGTTACAAGATCCCGAAGACAACGCTGGAATTCCTGGCAAGGATGCGGTTTTACAACCAAATCCAGCAATCGACGGGAATAATGAGAGCGATCTTAGAGTCAGTGGGAGAATTCCATTGCATGAAGACTCTCAAGATCTAGAGTTGCGCAGGAGCAAGCGTGGAACGGTTCCCCGAAGACGTTTTGAACTCGAAGGGGAATCTTTCATGTGCGCAACAATGGATGTTGATGAGCCAACCACTTATGAAGAGGCTGTAACTTCTCCAAATGCTACAGAGTGGATAAGTGCTATGGAGGAAGAGATGAGTTCGATGGCTAAGAACCAAGTTTGGGAGCTAGTCGATCTACCGTCTGGACGCAAGACAATTGGGAACAAGTGGGTTCTCAAAGTCAAGCGAAAAGCAGATGGCTCGATAGACAAGTATAAGGCTCGCCTAGTGGCGAAAGGCTTTACCCAAAGAGAAGGTGTGGACTATGAAGAGACATTCTCCCCGGTGGTGAGGTTTGCCTCTATCCGTCTCATTTTAGCAATTGTCGCCCATCTTGATTTGGAACTGTTCCAAATGGATGTGAAGACAGCATTTCTCAATGGAGAACTGGGTGATGAGATCTATATGGATCAACCTAAGGGTTTTCAGGTAAAGGGACAAGAGCGCAAAGTATGCCGCTTAAAACGTTCCATTTATGGACTGAAACAATCATCCAGACAGTGGTACCTTCGATTTCATCTAGCTATCACTTCGATAGGCTTTACGATGGTTGAGGAAGATCACTGTGTGTATGTCAAAAGGGATGAGAAGAATTTCACAATTATCTCATTATATGTGGATGACATTTTGCTGGCTGGAAATGATACGGAGATGATTGTCGCCACTCAGCAGTGGCTATCATCTACTTTTGAGATGAAAGACATGGGTGAGGCAGAATACATACTTGGTGTTAAGATACACCGAGATCGCTCAAAGAGACTCTTAACTTTGTCTCAAGAGACTTATATTAAGAGGGTTCTGGAGCGATTTCGTATGCATAATGCTAAACCCGTTGACACGCCTATGGAAAAACATTGTATTCTTAGCAAAGATCTATGCCCAAAAACAGATGATGAAAAGGAAAGCATGGCTAAGGTTCCTTATGCAAGCGCGGTAGGGAGTTTGATGTACGCAATGATGTGTACTCGACCAGACTTGTGCTTTGCAGTAGGGATGGTGAGTAGGTATCAAAGTAATCCTAGACGCGCTCACTGGGCTGCAGTCAAAAGGATACTTAGATATCTAAAGGGGACAAGTGATTTAGCTTTGTGCTATCACGGTGGCAGTTTGAAGCTACTTGGTTACAGCGATGCTGATGGATCAGCAGATAGAGATGAACGCAAATCCACATCAGGATATGCATTTTTGTTAGGAGGCGCTGCTATCACTTGGAGTAGCAAGAAGCAGCCTTGTATATCTCTATCCACTATGGAAGCAGAGTACATTGCTTGTACATCTGCAGTTCAATAGGCTATCTGGTTGAGAAGATTTCTTCAGACTTTGCGCGTCACGGCGCATGTAGATGATGCAGTAGTTGTCCTTTGTGATAACACAGCTGCACTAGCATATGCTAAGGACCCCAAGTATCATGGGAGGACCAAGCATATTGATACTAGATACCACTTTATCCGAGATAATATTGCGCAGGGGCAAGTGGTTCTCAGGCACGTTCCCACTGGTGAAATGATAGCTGATCCTTTCACCAAGCCTTTGAGTAGAGATGTATTTCAAAGGCATGTTAGGAGCATGGGACTTCGTAGAATTTAAAATTCTTGTAGCCTGTATGAACAATTTTATTTATCAATAAAATGTGCCCTTATTATATGTTAGAAGTAATGTGTCTATTATGTGTGATATGTCACAAGGCTTGGATTGTCCCACTCACACGGGAAATCGCACTGGCGCTTTGGTAAGCGAGCAGGATGAGACTGGCGGATCAAACACTTGAGTGATCACCTTCGTGAAAGGAACAACACGAAAGGTTGTTGCCCATAGTCGCCTTGGCAAGAGGCCAAGATGAGATCATACTTGATCGATTATGAAGAATGTCCTAACTTCATAAAAGCTTCTTAATAGCCGAGTGTGCGAATCATTAGGAGTTGTGTTGGAGACAAATTCCTAAGTGGTCCGCAGGTCAGACGCTAGAAGAGCGACTGGACTAAGACTCGTATGATGTACAGAGCGTGACATGCCCAAATTTGAGTGTGAGCTCCATCATAGCATGTATTCATACTACATGTGCTTAATGACGACCTTAGTAAGAGGAGTGACCGAATAGATCCCTGCTTCGTCACTGTGTGAGCTCTTATAGTGTTTCTTGTGCCCTTTGGGACTTTGGACTTTGTCATGAAGTGTAAGCTTGATGATGCTACTTTAGCATGTGTTCAATGGCCATGATTGATA
Source organism: Ajuga chamaepitys (assembly GCA_958295605.1). Taxonomy (NCBI): domain Eukaryota; kingdom Viridiplantae; phylum Streptophyta; class Magnoliopsida; order Lamiales; family Lamiaceae; genus Ajuga; species Ajuga chamaepitys. The sequence continues at coordinate 19,969,701 of OY282498.1, read as the reverse complement.
CGGTCTGTCGGAGCATGACTAAGAAAGCTGTCAAGTCCAAGCAGATTGACATTAGAGGCCAAGGAAAAACTAAGCTGGTAATGCACTTGTGTACTATGGCTCATAGGCCGGCCGACTAAGTCGAATTAGTTTTGACATAGTCATGAGCATAGATACAAAGTTAAGGGGTCAAACATGCTCTATATGAATACGAGGGGTCAGAGATGTTTGGTCTAGTGCAACCACGTAGTTTGGGGTACACAGCGAGTCTCCTGAGTTGATGAGTTACGTTAGTTGGGTGATAACTTAATATAACTCTCCTCACTTTGTTCCATTATGTTCTCGCTCGGTCGCACGCCTTAGTCTCTGTATGAAAGAAGAGATATGATGATGAGAATTGTGGAGTCTTTCAGATTCGAGTAAGTCGGATCAGATTTGTATGAGTGGGAGATGTTGGTTGCATCCATATCTGATGGATCCCAATATGGTTGGGATATATATCTGACGAGATATTTAATATCTTATTAGATATATTCCCGATAGGGATGAAGATCTTTTCCATAATAGGAGATAGATCTCTCCCATACTAATAAATATACGAATATACTGGTATTCGTAGACTACGGAAAATATACCACAGAATACATACTTCTCCTCTTCTCTCTAATTCTCTGTCTTGGAGAATCACCGGAGTCCTCCAAGAGTCTAGGGTGTGAAGTAGACGGCGAATGCTCTAGTAGTATTCGTCCAGACGGGCTTGTAGACGAATCAGTGCACGATCCATCAATTTGGGAATCAACCGAATACATTTCGCTGCAACTCGACTGAGGTATATCGATTCCCATTTACGTGAATGTGTGTTTTATGTGCTTTATTTCTAACAGTAAGAATATTAGTTCTTGTATGACTTAGTTTTCATGAGACAATATTTATAACCCCAAAAGGTTGTTTTAGTTACACGTAATCAACCAAATAGGAAAGAGATTTTTTTTAATAAAATGAAATGGTGAAAAAATAATTGTTTTCTAGATTATTGAAAACGAATATCTTTTCATAGGTAAAATATTCATCATACATGTTTATCCGAAAAATGATAATAATTTATATACCTTCATCAAGACCAAACAGATGTCCCTCATGTCTGTATGTCAGACATAATGTAATCCTCAGGAACCTTTGTCCGTAAACTAGCTAGCTATGTTCTATTCTCGAACGGTGACGTGGTGGCCATGTGTTTCATGCCCATTGTTGACTTGTAGATGACATGGCATACAAGGTGCAGTATGTGACGTGTCTATATTGTGTGACTAAGGATCTAGTTCACTTCCCAGCTACGCATTCCGCTTTGTTAGTGCTCGCAATTACTTATATCTCAAAATAATAATTGATTAAATTGATTATGAAAAAATGTTTCTAAGAAAAGTACGAAGTATTTGTAACAATAAGTGATTTATATAAAAAATACAAGTATTGTTTAGAAAAAAAAGAAAATCAATAGAAGTTGTATGTATCAGAAGAAAAAAAAATGTGATGATCGGCTTCAACTTCTACTTGAAATAAGTTATTTCAAATTATTATTATTAAAATAAAAGTAAGTATTTAAAAACTCTTAAACCTATTATTATTAAATTAAAAACTAAAAGTGATTATCTTAAGCTTTTGCAAAGACTGCCTAAGTGTCACGGTACAATTGGTTTTATAATACAACATATGTTGCAATGTAAATATATGAAATTCGAAAAGCTTGTATAGTGTTTCGCAAATTTCGAAGCTTGAATACTCTAATCAGTTTTCGCATACAATATATCAATATAAACCTTTTCCGGAAACAGCAAACACATTACACAATATAACCTCTATAAATTAATAACCAGGACAGTGATGGAAAAATCAAAAATAAAAAATTGAATACTACATCACAAGCCGCCAAGAACTCGGATGTAATGCTCGTGCCTTTCACAACTCACTAATATAATTTTGGCATTCTATGCATTTATGCTTTCACGTGTTATTCATATTCTTATATATATTGTAATTTATATTTTATTTGGCATATACTTTATGATTAAATTTTAAAATGTTTACTTAGAAGGTCGAGAACCCCTTAGTTTAAATTAGAAGGGTGTACACGACAATTTCAAAATATGGAACCCACTAAAAAACGTGAAGATGTAAGATGTGTAAAAGGGTATTATTGATGGGATAATAATAACAATAACAACAACAAAAAAATAACAACAACAACAACAACAACAACAATAATAATAATAATAATAATAATAATAATAATAATAATAATAATAATAATAATAATAATGAAATTGCCGCATTAAGAAAATCAAAGGCGGTGGAAAATACTATATATATATATATATATATATATATATAACCAACCTTTATCATTTAGGAAGTATAATCAGGATAGTGTGTCGGTGATGTCGAGTCCGAGAGAATAAAGAAGACGAGAACTTTCGGTAAGCAAATTGTTTTACTTGAATTTTGTTAATTAAATGCCACGAATATAAGTAGATGATTGTTTTTTTTAGGGACTGTTAGGATACATTATTAATTAGTGAAGTTACTTCAAGTTTAGTAGTAACTAGTAATTACTAGACATAATAATTTTAAAAAAAAAAAACTTGCTTGTCACTTAGGATTAGATAAACATATTAGTTCACTCATTTTATATAATATTTGATTTAATTGTTTTAATTAATTGATTGTTGTATTTGTATGTGTACATGAAATAAGTCAGAATATCATTATTTCAGAAATTGAAAATGTTTTGGAGTTGGTCACCACTAGTACATTCAGAGTCTATATTGAGTATATATGATTTTTCTAGGGAGGCTTTTGTGACAGGTTTAACATGGGAGAGAATCATTAGAGATCACCTTTATGATGACGGGTAAGGGAAGGGGTAGATTTTCCAGAGGATTGCAGGGGCAGGCAGGAGGCAAACCCCTGTTGGTTTTAGGAGGATAGCCCACTTGGTCATACCAACCATCAATGATGACTCAGGTGGACTAAAAGGGATGTGGAGTTGCCCTTGGTAGTCACGAATATGGTCAATGAGTAATTTTGGTGAGGTTTGCGCCAGTGAAGGGAACCAATTCCCACCGAAAGAATTTCTTTTGAGAAAAGAGTTAAAAGAAATGGTTTATAACTTGAATCTCACCATTGCATCTTAGACATGGCATATAGCCACTTGCATTTGTGCACTACTCATGCATGATTTCTGCTTACTGAGAGCTTTAGCTCACGTAATTCTTGCGTTGTAGGTGAGTTTGACTATGCATGAGCTCGTGAACTGATCTGACATGCTGTTGGAGCTTCTGCAAGTTTTGGAGGCCCGTGTACATGAATGACGACCTGTGGGGCTAAATCGTGGACTCACTATGTTTTTTCTAGTTTTATTATGATCATTTCAGATAGGTTCATATTAAGGAACTTCAATATGTATTTCGATAAATATGGTGTTGTATAGAGTGTGATACTTGTGTACTTGACATGGATCTAAGTGAATATATGTAGGTGAGATTTTGTTATTGTAGAATATTCTAGATTGTTAATTTTGAAAAAAAATATACAGGTTTTGTAAGGTTAAAATTAGCATAAAATAAGTTTATAAGGGTGGGTGTGACAGATTGGTATAGTGCCAGGTTTGTGCCCCATAGACTGTTCATTACATGAGCTCAAAACTTGTGAAGTGCAGACATGCCAGTAAGTTTTACTTTTTGTTATGTTGTACTTATCATTCCATAAATCATATTGGCCTATGATAGAGGAACAATAAAATTAGAAAGATATCCATGGAGAACATTAGAGAGGAAGGTGTTGAAGGAAAATAACAACCAGGAACAAAATGCAGCAGCAATAGGTGTTGGCCTGGAAGTGATCATGGCTTGGTTGACGGGATTAGTAGAACAACAGTCGCAAACGATCCAACAACTTATCCAACAAAGGGATGTGGGTGGACAACTAAGGAACGATGTGAATCAGCCGCAACCTCGAGTTGAACAATTAGAGGTTATCGGAGAAAGATTTAGAATGTTTAAGACACTAACATTTGAGAATGCAGTGGATCCCACAGATGTAGAGGATTGACTTATGTTGGTTGCATCCATATCTGATGGATCCCAATATGGTTGGGATATATATCTGACGAGATATTTAATATCTTATTAGATATATTCCCGATAGGGATGGAGATCTTATCCATAATAGGAGATAGATCTCTCCCATACTAATAAATATACGAATATACTGGTATTCGTAGACGACGGAAAAATAACACCACAGAATACATATTTCTCCCCTTTCTCTCTAATTCTCTGTCTTGGAGAATCACCGGAGTCCTCCAAGAGTCTAGGGTGTGAAGTAGACGGCGAATGCTCTAGTAGTATTCGTCCAGACGGGCTTGTAGACGAATCAGTGCACGATCCTTCAGATTGGGAATCAACCGAATACATTCCGCTGCAAATCAACTGAGGTATACCGATTCCCTTATACGTGTGTAAATGATTTACGTGCCTTAATTTCTAACAGTGGTATCAGAGCGAGAATAGTGATTCGATCTCGCCTGTTTTTTTATTTTTTTGTCTCTGTCGTTTTTTTTTAATTGTTTGGGAAAACCAAATATATGAGACCACTTGATTATTAATGCATGATATTAAGAAAACGTTTCATTGTTTTCAAACTGTCGTCTCGTTTTTTCTTGGAAAAACTTGACGGGTTTTAACTTGAGGAAATACGACGGAGGCAGAACTGATGGCGGCGCGACCGCGCGACGAAGGCGCGTTCGCTGCTACTGCTGTTCCTGCTACGAACACCGGCGACTGCGGCGGCGCTCGCCGCTGCTGCGTTGCTGTTACGCGAGGCGACGGCGGCGTCCAGCGGCGCGACCGCGCTGCTTCTCGCTGCGACTCCGGCAGCGGCGTTGTGGCGGCTCCACCGCCAACGACCTGCTACTGCGCTGCGCTGCGCAAGGCTGCCTCGAGGGTTTGCTTCAGAGCAGCGGCGGCGGCGGCGGCGGTTGTTGCGCCGCCCTGCGCGCGTGGCTCCACCATCCCTGCGCGCAATCCTTGCGTGGCTTCGCTGCTACCTGCTCCTGCCCTGCTTCTTCTTCGCGCTGCTGCTGCGCTGCTGCTCCGGCGGCGGCGGGTGGCGGCGGTGGTGGGACGGCGGTGGCAGTGGGCTAGGGTTTGAAATTTTGGGCCGGGACGGTTTGGGCCCAGTCGGGCTGATCTGGATATTTTTAGGGCCTGGTTAATTTTTTTTGAAAATGGGCCTATTAAAATCTGTTTTTTGAATGAGCTGTTTTTATAATATGGCCGGGCCTTAATAAAAGAATTTTGGGCTATAATTAAAATTGGGCTTAATAATTCAGAATTATTTGGCCAATTTATTTGGTGGGCCTTAATTATTTAAAATGTTTTTGTGATTAGGCCACTTTAAATTAATTAAATCAATTATGTGATTTAATTTCATTATTTGCGTATTTTTATTACGTGATGTGATTGATGTATGTGTGAGATGGTTGATGACAATGGTGGTTATACGATATTACGATGTAATTTTTTTTAGAATCATGTAGTAGGAACGAAAATTTGTAATTTATTTATTTATTTTTCGTTTCTCACTAGGACACATGTATTAGAGGGGCCAATTTTTAGGCCATGTAATTTTTTTTGTTGTTTCGTATTTACCACCATAGGTCGTTAACATCTCATTTTATTATTATTTTTTTTTTGAATGTTCTTGCGATGGACAATTTTTATTCGCGGTCATTTAATTTTTTATTATCGTCTTCAATTGAGTGGGAGATGATTATGAGCCAACGCGGCGAATTTTCGATCTCATTCACTTGTGAGAACTAATAAAATTTTATTTGGACCCGAATAAAAATATTAAATAGACAACCTTCTAACATATTTGCGCAAATATTAACAGAAATGGATGCCCAAATGGCTTTTTCTGATCTTTACGGTTCTGGCAAACTAGATGGCCAGAACTATGCCATGTGGCACCGTAAGATCAAATTTTTGCTACATAATATGAAGGCCCTTGACCATCTCACCGAGACTATGGCCGCACCGGTTGAGCCAGAAAACGGTCAAAATGCCCAATATCGTCGCGATTTAGACGCGTACAATAAGTGGGAGAATCAAGATCGGTCTGCGCGCTATACTATGCTTAGCTGCATGCAGGATCATTTGATTCGTGAGTTCGAGACGTTTGCTACAGCTAAAGAGCTGTGGGACAGCTTAAAGGTCACGTACGGCACTACCTCGGCAACGAGACTAAGGGCTTTAACCCTTAAATTCAATCAGTACGTACTTGACCCTAAGCACACCATAGGCCAGCATCTTGATATCATGAAAGACATGATTCGAGAGCTTCAAAATGCTGGAAATGAACTCACCGACGAACAACAAGTTTTGGCAGTCCTAAGGTCGCTACCTGAGCAGACTTGGGGACAAGTTAAACTTGTGCTCACACACAACGAGCAAATCCAGACCTTTGACGGCGTCGCCAGTCATCTTAGACTCGAGGCTGACCGTCGAGAGGCGGAAAGAGCACAAGCGGCTGCTTTCGTCGCACATGCTGGCCAACGCAAGCCTAACACAGGCAACCGTTGGAAAAAGCAAAAGAATGCAGGACAAAGCAACGCCAAAAACCAAAACTTGGGCCCGCAAGGTGAAAAGGCTAAGAAGCGTCACCGTGGAAAAAGGGGCGGAAAGAAGAAAGACACCTGCTATAACTGTGGAAAGACGAGTCACTTTGCTCGTAGTTGTACTGAGCCAAAGAAGGTAAGACCCGCTCCTAGCTCTACTGATTCATTTGTCTGTTCACATGTGTTAGTTGCTAATTCTCTCCATGGTTGGATTGTAGACTCAGGAGCAACCAAACACGTGACAAGAGATAGAGTAGGATTTGTAGATTATCATCGACTACCAGCGGGCAGTCACTACATTGCTATGGGAAATGGCGCGCAAGAAGAGGTGGTGGGAGTTGGTGCATACCAGCTAACACTTAGCACTGGGCGCGAGCTGCTCCTTAGTGATGTGCTTTATGCGCCTAGTATTCGATGTAATTTACTTTCAGTTTCAGCACTTTTGAGTCAAAATTTTTCTTTCCTGTTTGAAAAGACCATGTTATCTATTTTTCTTGGCAACAACCTTTATGGCATAGGACATATGAACAATGGATTTTTCATGTTAGATTTATCTATTGAATGCACTACTTTTATTTCTTCATCTGTTGATATTTTGAATGAATCAAATAAATGGCATGCAAGGTTAGGACACATAGGGCGTGAAAGGATGACTAGGTTAGCTCGAGAAGGCCTTTTAGGCAATCTCGCTAAAGTCAACCTTCCTGTGTGCGAACCATGTCTGGCAGGAAAAGCCTGCCGGAAGCCTTTTGGAAAGGCAAAAAGAGCTACTCAACCTCTAGAGTTAGTTCACTCAGACATATGCGGACTCGTAAATGTGAAGGCACGACACGGTGCATCCTATTTCCTCACATTTATTGATGATTATTCGCGCTATGGTTCAGTGTATCTCCTGTCTCACCGCTCGGAAGCGCTTGATTGTTTTAAGCGATTCTTAGCGGAGGTTGAGAACCAAAGAGATAGGAAGCTTAAAACGTTACGCACTGATAGAGGGCGAGAATACTTGTCTGATCAGTTCAGGCAATACTGTGAGGAAAAAGGGATCATAAGGCAACTGTCAATTCCTTACACTCCGCAACAAAATGGTGTTGCAGAGAGGAGGAATAGGACACTTCTGGAAATGGCCAGATCAATGATGGCGCAAGCAAATCTACCAATATCATTTTGGGGAGATGCAATCTTAACTGCTGCCTACATATTGAACCGTGTGCCGTCTAAATCAGTTCCTTCGACGCCGTATGAGTTGTGGCATGAAAGAAAGCCCAACTTAGAAGGTTTGCGCCCTTGGGGGTCAGCAGGGTTTGTTCATAATACTTCCCATAAGCATGGGAAACTTGGTCCTAGAGCAGTTAAAAATATCTTTATAAGATATTGTGACCACTCGAAAGGCTATGTGATGTATGGTGAACATCCTGACGGAGGAATGACAGAAATTGAGTCGCGCGATGTCAATTTCCTCGAGGAGGAATTTCCAACAATTGGAGAAGTTAAAGGAGATCTTAAACTTTATGAGTTACAAGATCCCGAAGACAACGCTGGAATTCCTGGCGAGGATGCGGTTTTACAACCAAATCCAGCAATCGACGGGAATAATGAGAGCGATCTTGGAGTCAGTGGGAGAATTCCATTGCATGAAGACTCTCAAGATCTAGAGTTGCGCAGGAGCAAGCATGGAACGGTTCCCCGAAGACGTTATGAACTCGAAGGGGAATCTTTCATGTGCGCAACAATGGATGTTGATGAGCCAGCCACTTATGAAGAGGCTGTAACTTCTCTAAATGCTACAGAGTGGATAAGTGCTATGGAGGAAGAGATGAGTTCGATGGCTAAGAACCAAGTTTGGGAGCTAGTCGATCTACCGTCTGGACGCAAGACAATTGGGAACAAGTGGGTTCTCAAAGTCAAGCGAAAAGCAGATGGCTCGATAGACAAGTATAAGGCTCGCCTAGTGGCGAAAGGCTTTACCCAAAGAGAAGGTGTGGACTATGAAGAGACATTCTCCCCGGTGGTGAGGTTTGCCTCTATCCGTCTCATTTTAGCAATTGTCGCCCATCTTGATTTGGAACTGTTCCAAATGGATGTGAAGACAGCATTTCTCAATGGAGAACTGGGTGATGAGATCTATATGGATCAACCTAAGGGTTTTCAGGTAAAGGGACAAGAGCGCAAAGTGTGCCGCTTAAAACGTTCCATTTATGGACTGAAACAATCATCCAGGCAGTGGTACCTTCGATTTCATCGAGCTATCACTTCGATAGGCTTTACGATGGTTGAGGAAGATCACTGTGTGTATGTCAAAAGGGATGAGAAGAATTTCACAATTCTCTCATTATATGTGGATGACATTTTGCTGGCGGGAAATGATACGGAGATGATTGTCGCCACTCAGCAGTGGCTATCATCTACTTTTGAGATGAAAGACATGGGAGAGGCAGAATACATACTTGGTGTTAAGATACACCGAGATCGCTCAAAGAGACTCTTAACTTTGTCTCAAGAGACTTATATTAAGAGGGTTCTGGAGCGATTTCGTATGCATAATGCTAAACCCGTTGACACGCCTATGGAAAAACATTGTATTCTTAGCAAAGATCTATGCCCAAAAACAGATGATGAAATGGAAAGTATGGCTAAGGTTCCTTATGCAAGCGCGGTAGGGAGTTTGATGTACGCAATGATGTGTACTCGACCAGACTTGTGCTTTGCAGTAGGGATGGTGAGTAGGTATCAAAGTAATCCTGGACGCGCTCACTGGGCTGCAGTCAAAAGGATACTTAGATATCTAAAGGGGACAAGTGATTTAGCTTTGTGCTATCACGGTGGCAGTTTGAAGCTACTTGGTTACAGCGATGCTGATGGATCAGCAGATAGAGATGAACGCAAATCCACATCAGGATATGCATTTTTGTTAGGAGGCGCTGCTATCACTTGGAGTAGCAAGAAGCAGCCTTGTATATCTCTATCCACTATGGAAGCAGAGTACATTGCTTGTACATCTGAAGTTCAAGAGGCTATCTGGTTGAGAAGATTTCTTCAGACTTTGCGCGTCACGGCGCATGTAGATGATGCAGTAGTTGTCCTTTGTGATAACACAGCTGCACTAGCATATGCTAAGGACCCCAAGTATCATGGGAGGACCAAGCATATTGACACCAGATACCACTTTATCCGAGATAATATTGCGCAGGGGCAAGTGGTTCTCAGGCACGTTCGCACTGGTGAAATGATAGCTGATCCTTTCACCAAGCCTTTGAGTAGAGATGTATTTCAAAGGCATGTTAGGAGCATGGGACTTCGTAGAATTTAAAATTCTTGTAGCCTGTATGAACAATTTTATTTATCAATAAAATGTGCCCTTATTATATGTTAGAAGTAATGTGTCTATTATGTGTGATATGTCACAAGGCTTGGATTGTCCCACTCACACGGGAAATCGCCCTGGCGCTTTGGTGAGCGAGCGGGATGAGACTGGCGGATCAAACATTTGAGTGATCACCTTCGTGAAAGGAACAACACGAAAGGTTGTTGCCTATAGTCGCCTTGGCAAGAGACCAAGATGAGATCATACTTGATCGATTATGAAGAATGTCCTAACTTCATAAAAGCTTCTTAATAGCCGAGTGTGCGAATCATTAGGAGTTGTGTTGGAGACAAATTCCTAAGTGGTCCGCAGGTCAGACGCTCGAGGAGCGACTGGACTAAGACTCGTATGATGTTCAGAGCGTGACATGCCCAAATTTGAGTGGGAGCTCCGTCATAGCATGTATTCATACTACATGTGCTTAATGACGACCTTAGTAAGAGGAGTGACCGAATAGATCCCTGCTTCGTCACTGTGTGAGCTCTTATAGTGTTTCTTGTGCCCTTTGGGACTTTGGACTTTGTCATGAAGTGTAAGCTTGATGACGCTACTTTAGCATGTGTTCAATGGCCATGATTGATACGGTCTGTCCGAGCATGACTAAGAAAGCTGTCAAGTCCAAGCAGATTGACATTAGAGGCCAAGGAAAAACTAAGCTGGTAATGCACTTGTGTACTATGGCTCATAGGCCGGCCGACTAAGTCGAATTAGTTTTGACATAGTCATGAGCATAGATACAAAGTTAAGGGGTCAAACATGCTCTATATGAATACGAGGGGTCAGAGATGTTTGGTCTAGTGCAACCACGTAGTTTGGGGTACACAGCGAGTCTCCTGAGTTGATGAGTTATGTTAGTTGGGTGATAACTTAATATAACTCTCCTCACTTTATTCCATTCTGTTCTCGCTCGGTCGCACGCCTTAGTCTCTGTATGAAAGAAGAGATATGATGATGAGAATTGTGGAGTCTTTCAGATTCAAGTAAGTCGGATCAGATTTGTATGAGTGGGAGATGTTGGTTGCATCCATATCTGATGGATCCCAATATGGTTGGGATATATATCTGACGAGATATTTAATATCTTATTAGATATATTCCCGATAGGGATGAAAATATTATCCATAATAGGAGATAAATCTCTCCCATACTAATAAATATACGAATATACTGGTATTCGTAGACGACGGAAAAATAACACCACAGAATACATATTTCTCCCCTTTCTCTCTAATTCTCTGTCTTGGAGAATCACCGGAGTCCTCCAAGAGTCTAGGGTGTGAAGTAGACGGCGAATGCTCTAGTAGTATTCGTCCAGACGGGCTTGTAGACGAATCAGTGCACGATCCTTCAGATTGGGAATCAACCGAATACATTCCGCTGCAAATCAACTGAGGTATACCGATTCCCTTATACGTGTGTAAATGATTTATGTGCCTTAATTTCTAACAACTTAGAACTATAAAGAACATGTTTTTGTATAGCAAAGTCCCTAAGGTGGAAAAGGTATTGTGTGCATCGTTTATGTAACGTGGAAGTGCAGGACATTGGTGGGACACGATGAAGACTATTGAGAATGTGACAACAATGACGTGGGATAAGTTTAAAGAAGTTTTTAGAAACAAGTTCTTCATGGCTCTAGTTCGAGTAATGAAAATGAATGAGTTCATAAAGTTGAGGCAAGGGGCGATGGCTGTCACAAACTGCATTGCTAAGTTCGAACAACTCTCTAGGTTTGCTGAGCACATGATTAGTATTGATGCATTGAAAGTAGAGATATTTCTAGAAGGCTTGAGGCCAAAGCTTTATAGGGATATGTGTATAGCTGGTATACATGGAGTAACTTATTCACAAGTTGCCGAACGAGCATTAATTACCGAACAAGTCGGAATGAAAATTTAGCAAGCCCAGAAGGTTCGGCGCAACTTTAAATGCAGAAAATGAGCGTTCCGTTTTAGGCTCAATAGCTAATAGACTTAATATCACTACTCAAGGTACATGCTCAATTTGGTTTATACACACATCATGCTCTATTATGTGAATTTAAAAAAATTCAGAAACTTGTCTCATCATAAAATCGATATATGTACTAAAATGAAAAAAATAGATCTTGAAATTGTTCAACACAATTTAAAGATTGTTTAGCAAATTCAAAGGGTTAAGATAAGGTGGAGGGTTCGCAGTTCAACAACAACCAAGGGTGTACCACTCCATCACCTCCCTAATTAATGTCAAAATGATCAGTTTTTACTTGCATTTCACGTTCATATTTTGTTGTGAATTGTGTTCATTTGACACGTTAATGTGAAATTTCATATATCGTGTATTTTTGGTTGGTTTTTCTTATTTATATGATTTGATGCACTTTTTTATGTTTTTGAGTCTTATTTTGAAGGTTAAGAAAATTCAGAGATTCTAAGTAGCCATTTATACAAGCTTGACCTAGCTTGAGTTGAAGTTCTTCGAGACGCGAATAAAGTCGTGTTAGGAAGAGAAAATAAGAGGAAAGGAGTCAAAATGAGGAAAATGAAAGGGAAGCATGAAGTTAGGAGCTAGGAGACCCGATGCCTGGGCTAATACCGTGTCCAATACCACTCGAGGTACTGCCCACGGTACCCCATATAGACCTGTACGTGTATGCGGTCTGGTACTCACCTCAAGCATGCCTAGCTTTGCCATACCGATCACAATACCGCACTCATTGCCTACTGGTATGGCCCTCGTGCACATCCCCTATTTTTTGTCTGGCCAGTCACGACAACTTTACCGTACCAAAGCTTGCTTTCTCGTCACAATTGATCGCAGCCGCGTCCTCTGACTCACTCAATTCCAACGACACTCAAATCTAAGCATCCACCTCAACATGAAGGTCGATTCAAACCCAACTAGATTCAAGGAACAAATCCTAACAATCTCCACCTTGCCTTGAATCCACAAATGATGCAGCTTCTTCGGACATAACTCCACCTCAAATCAAACCTTCTCACAGAATTCAAACAAATCAAACTCAAACAAACCAAATTCAATTGCCCCAGTCGTACCCAATGTACTAGATGCGCCTTAAGTACCCAAATTGTACCAAACAATGGGACACTAGTAACTTCTAACAGCAGTAGATCGAACCAAAATAGAACCTTGCATCAAATACAAAGTTCCCCTTTTGATGCCTTTCAAAATTACATTCGAATCGTTGCAGACGTTCAAAACTCCACTTTCACCTTGACACTGAAACCCCTGCTGTCTAGTCGACTCAGTGAAATCAGATTTCTCGTCATGGATGGAACATGTCTGACATCGTGCAATGTACACAGCCTACCATCATGTGTCCTCAATTTAACTGAGCCCATTCCAACCGCCTTGCATTTGGAACCATTGGCTAATGAGATATTGCCACCTTCCTCCTGCTTGTAGGTTGCGAACCACTCCTTACACGGACATATGTGGTACGATGCCCCAGAGTCGAGAACCCACGCATTAGATTTACTTGTCTGTTTCTCAGCAACTAGGACCGAATCTTCATCATAGTCTGCTTCAACTTCCACAACATAATCAGTAGTGCCTTCCTGCTTCTCCTTCAACCTCGGACAAGCATATTTCCAATGCCCTTTCTCCTTCTAGTAGTTGCAAACATCACCTGGTTTAGGACCTTTGGGGCCTGAATTCCTCTTGAACCTCCTTCTCCCCGAATATCCCGAACCTTGATTATTTCCAACTGCTAAAGTTTCACCTGATTCTCCCGCCAAACCATTCGCCTGATGGCGCAACTCTCTAGAGTGCAGCAATGATCTCACTTCTTCTAGAGACACAGAGTCTTTTCCAACAACAAACGACTGCACAAAATTCTCATACGAAGGTGGTAGAGAAACCAACAAGATCAAAACAACATCCTCATCTTCTAATTTAACATCAATGTTACGCAGTTCTAATAGGTTATATTAAGTTGATCTAAGTGATCGCGAAGAGACTGACCTTCACGCATACGCAGCCCAAGCAGACGTTGCTTCAAAAGCAACTTATTGGTGAGCGACTTCGTCATGTACAAACTCTCCAATTTCGACCATAATCCCCCTGCAGTTTCTTCCTCTGCTACCTCGATGATGATGTTATCATCGAGACACAACATGATTGTTGAGTGCGCTCTCTCGTCCAAAGTGGCCATCTCGACAGACATCGGGACATCGACCTCTTCCTTCTTCGGCATCAACGATGCCCATAATCCTTGTTGCTTCAACAAGGGTTTCGTTTTAATCTGCCATAGACTAAAACTATCCCTCCTAGTGAATTTTTCAACTTACACGCTCATATTTCCCACGAACACCGACAGAAACTCGAACCAAGCTCTTGATACCACTTTTTGGGAAATTAACGATCAAACGAACAAACAAACGAAAGATAAGCGTGAAGAAACAAATATAAAACACCAAGAATTAACGTGGTTCCTTAACAACTTGTTAACTACGTCCACGACCAAACAAGAGGATCCCAAATTCAATACCAATGAGAGTGCAAACAAAAATAGGACTAAGTATCCTATCAAACAAAGACAAAATCGAGTATCAATCAATTGATACTCGACCCAAACTATCTCTCAACGCTCGAACAATCAAACCAAAAACAATACCAAAACAATTCTAATCACTCTATCTCAAAGGACTCTAATAGGACTTATTTATAAGCCCCCCAAAACCTAATCCTACACAGATAGAAATCAAATTGGGCCTAAACACGTAAGCCCAGCAACAGAGCTGCCTATCGTGTTGCGACCGCTACCAAAAAAGGGATCAATGTTTTGACCAACCAGTCGCGCCTGCGACTGTTCTTCATGCCCGCGACTGCTTCAGTTGTCCACCTGTGCCGCGGCCGCGACCAGATGTCGCAGTTGCGACAACTTCACCGTACCAAAGCTTGCTTTCTCATCACAATCGGTCGCGGCCGTGATCACCAGTCGCGACCGCGTTCTCTGACTCGCCCAATACCAACGACACTCAAATCCAAGCCTTCACTTGGATACGAACGTCGATTCAAGCCCAACTAGATTGAAGACACAAATCCTAACATAATTTGTTTAATCTATGTCTTATAAGAATGAACTTCTAACCTATAATCGTTATGGATTGAATTATTACCAAATTGCTTTAGTTCGCTTACAAACATCAGAGATTGTAGATTACATAATTGGAATAATTTCTTTAAATTTACCTCAATAAAAAAGGAAAAAAAAGAAAAACGCCCGAAACGTAGGATTCATAGAATGTTTACAAATTTAAAATGAAATTAGTTTTTGAATCTAAATGAATGGATTTGGTCAATACAAAATAATGGTTGATGCAAATTGTGGCTTCATTTAGAAAAAAAATAGACTTCCATTCAAGTAAGAATTTAAAAGTATAAAGTCTTCACTACAGCGTGCTTTCTAGAATTTAAGTTTTCCTATTTCTTGGGCATCCTATAAAATAAGGGCGCTTTTCTCCTGGTTCGTTAAAAATGATATATAATTTTGTTTATTTATTTATAAAATCAAATGGATTTACTCCAGATCCAATTTATAGGACATATTCATTAGGATTAGTTCTTTTCTTTTTCTTGTTTTTTTTAGATCTTGCTTCAAATAATATATGGTTCCATTTAGATCTAAGAGTAGGAAATGAGGATTTAAAATTAATATCATCCAATCTACGAAATCAATCTAAACTCTCAAATTTTAGTTAAAAGTAAGAATGACGGATCTCAGATCCTTAGTTAAATCATTTAATCAAAATGCAACCGAAGGTTTAATTATTTTAAACATTTATGCTCTGCACTTTTTGCATAAAAAATATAGTTCAAGTTTACGTTTCGATTATGATTAGAGAAATAATGGAAATAGTGATGGGCATCGAATTATAGTAGAACAGTAGAAATGAGATTTTTTTTGATAAATTTTTGAAGTATATTTTCTCTTTAATGGAAACTTCACCCTATTTGAAAGGTTAACAATTGAGTTTAGCCTCTTTCGGATTTCTGCTCACACGTTCTCAACAATTTGTATATATCAAAACTGCTATATATGTCTATCTATAAAGTGTGTGTGTGTGTGTAGGAGAGAGAGAGAGAGAGAGAGAGAGAGAGAGAGAGAGGGAGAGGGAGAGGGTAGAGAAAATAAAAAAAAATAATGCCTAGCTATACTTTATCTTCTCCAGCACTTACCCCTGTAACTTCAGCAAGACTTGTATTTATAGCATCTTTATCTTTATTATATTCTCCAAACGTTGACCAACTTTTGCTGGAATTCAGTCCCTTAATGATTCGTGACTTTACATCATCTGGCAATCTTAGGGTAAATCTATCTTCTTCATTATCCTTATTTCTAATTATGGAGTGACCCGTTGAGTGTGACCTAGAGAACTTCTCCACCTGATTTTTCACATCCTCGTTATCACAACAAACCCCTTTACCCTTTTCCTCCCTTTGATCGTCATTTTCATCCTTCACCGTGATGCTAATGCTGTTTTCATTCCGCTCGTTTTGGCTGACAGAATTCGGAGATTTTTCCGGCGATTGGGCTGGTGAGGCGAGGTTCTTCCGACAAACTGGACACGTGTCATGTGACTCCAGCCAAAGATCAACACATTCTTGATGAAATACATGGTAACATGTCGTCAAAAGACGGAGAACATCACTAGGCTTGAATTCGAGCAAACAAATAGCACACTCAAGCCCATATTTCTCTTTCCTATAATCTTTTACAGTTGAATAAGGGAATGAAGGAAAAGATTGCACTATCAAGGGGTCGAGGCCGCCTCCGGTGACTGTCGAGGTAACCCCACCTACCGGAGTGCCGGTGGGATTTTGTCGGACGTGCCATGAACAAAGTATGTTTTGCATGAAACAACGACAACAATATATTGAGAAAAAACCAATAAACAGAAATATAAGAAGGATTATTGTAAGGATAATGATGATCGGTGGATATGCGTATGTTGGTGGTGATTGTGGGGGCGGTGTCACAGCTTGTTCGAAGCCCATGGCCATTTCTTTAATGGATCTAGATAGACAAACAAAATAGCTAAAAGAATTCAAGTGTCATTCTAATAAGGAATATATATTATTCCTAAATAGTAAGGGAAGATGGGTGACTACGAGCAAGAAAAGGCAAAATTTGAGTTGCATTGTTTTGGGGTTTGAAAATAATAATTTTTGAAACGAGAAAGTCACGGAGAGACATTGGTTCAGTACATTCTTGGAATATTTAAAAGATAATATTTTTCGATCTAATGTTCCTGTGTCAAATAACATGGACTGCTCAATTTTTCATTTAATCCCAAATCTGGAGTCATTGATCAACTCGGTACATGTTCTATCATTAAATTTTTTATTTTACTTATTGCTATTTGGAAAGAATAAAATTTTCTTTATAGTCTGCATTACATTTGACTGAGTACTAAGATTTTGTTTGAAATTCCCTCTTCTCTTTTTAAGAAATAAATTTCAAATCCTCTTAAACTGTGAGATATATAATACGGTACTAGACATTTAGTATTTCACTAGCATCTAACACGTGCACTGCATGTGAATTATAATCTTTTACTAAAACATATTAATCTGCTCTTCTCTCTATTTCTATTTCTTCTGGATAACCAGATCTACATCGTCTAGGTTTGCGACAATTGAAGCACATGAATTAATTATTGTTGGTCCCAAGTGATAGAGGGTTATAGGACCGAGAGGTGAATAAACTGTTAACTTCGATTCTTTCTTTTTAAACTACTTTGAGTAGGGGTATGCTGCTTACTATAAGAAACTAGTTCTTACAACAAGCTGATGCAGTAAGTAACTTTCACATAGTAAGCTTGAAGAGGATTGAACTTGGATGGCGTTTACGTTGCTTGAAGGGTCCTCACCTCTAGTGAATTAGGCGCCCCACGAATTTCCCAGGTAGAGTTTTATGCAGCGGAATATGAAAATATGTTTACTAAAAAGTTATGCAGTAAGTATGTAGTATGACAACAACAATTATAAAAATAATAAGAAAATAGACAAAGAATTACAACAATTCGAAGGTGGGGGTAATACTTCTACATCCACTATTCCCTCACACAGGGAAAATTCACTAAGTTGCTCAAACAATATAATCTTAAGCTACATCGATGTGTAAGTCCATATTAGAACCATACGATTTTTTGTATATCCTCGGAATGCTATTCCTCTACTATATACATGTTCCTTAGAACACTTAGTCTACTTTGAGTCCTAGATTCAATGAAGATTCCCCCTTAAAATCGCTCATGAGAGTTGGTTTAATGAAAGTTTTTTTCAACCTATGGTAGCTGCCTCTAAAATTGGATATATAACAGTTGAGATGTGGGCTAGCTCCCTTCACAAGAAGGATTAAGACTGAGACAAAGCTTTAGAGCTAGTTTGCTTGACTTAGGAAGTTGCTGCAACTTGAATATTCACTTGTAGAATACTTGCTGCGTGCTTGCTATCTTGCTCTTGTTTTCTCAGCACAACTACTTAAAATATCTAGAGCGATCACTACAACATAACTGAGCTTATGTAACACTAAAAAAAGTGGTACATATATACAAGAATATGAACCTATAGACTTTAGGTAACACTTTATTGGTGTTACATTTGTCGGTGTTACCTAAAATCTAATGTAATATTTGTTATGATCTTTAGTAACATTTTTTATAAGTGTTACATTAGTTTTTAAATTGTAATACTTTATGGTAACACTAAGAAAATGTCACATATAACCCTCTTAAGTAACACTTTTTAAAAAGAAATGTTGAATACTTTCATTACTGAGTTTCGAACCCGGGTTGCTTGATTGCATGAGCTTATTGCAAGTCTAAACCACTAGACTACAATAATGTTTTGAGTTTATTTTATAAGAAAAACTATAGATACACAATATTTTGCTATAACATCAATAAATTACTCTCAGAATTAAATTTCCATCAAACTACAACCTAACTTAATTTTACTTAAGCTATCCTATATCTAATTTGACACAAAGTTTTCATTAATTTTTTTTTCAGTTTCATCTACTCATATATATAGCTATATATATCACATTAATTTCTTACGTCTAATTATTGTATATAAATTTAAGACACTATCATTAATTTGAATTACAATAATTTTATATATTTACTTGTAGACAAATTTGAGACACCTTAATGTCTTCTTTAAAAGTAATTAAGTGATTAATTACTTTTGTTGTGTTTTATTGAATATAAAATTAAATAAAAAATAAACTTGCAAACATGAAGAGGCATGACCAAATATCCCAAGTCCAGGTTCTCACACTTAAGAGATGTATTCAAATTCTTAAGCTACAAATCTCTTTTGTTGTTTTGTAAAAATATAATGTGTGTATATCTATTTACAAATACAGACATACACCACCAATGAAATTTATTTTTGATAACAAATACATAAATCTTTAGGTGCTATAATAAATTGTTACTTTTGTAGGTATGAGTCGATCGTTTTCACCACTTACGAATGTTCTATTGTGATAATTAAGATATAATCTATATATATATGACTTTTTGCTCGAATTGGAAAGAATTGTTTTTTCCCGCCCATTTGTTATTACTAATCTGGGAATTTTTTTTATATGAATTTCTTTTTTTTTAATTGATTAAGGTGGGCCCCGCTGCCCACCATTTTTTTTAGCAAATTTAAAAACTTTTCTGTATCTCGAAAAAGGAAAATTTATTGGTAAGATATTGCTGCGATTTTTTACATCCCATAAATTAGGGAATATTTGTTATAAGAAGATATAGTTTACAAATAACCCAATCAATTATCAATAAAACGAATCTTCACTGATTTTTTTATGCTATAATTTAAACTAAGTTACCTGTATAACAGTGTTTACTCAACAATTTGATTTATAATTTTTAATAGCTCGCTTAAATTTAGAGAGCTTAAAACCTCTATAGCACATTCCTTCCCCATTCTCACAATTTCTCCAAAACAACTGCAGAAATTCCCTTCACTTTCCCTCCGTTGTGCAAAATCGTGATTCAGAACCAGAATCGCACAAGAAACGCGTAGAAGAAGCAAGAGAAGTCGTCAGAGAGTATCTACAACAAGTCGGAGCTTCGTCGAAAGACGTCAATTACATTTCTGCCAACTGAGGGGACTATCTGAAGATGCTGACAGCGTTGATGACCTCGATGACTGGAATTCGTTGGCCAGCGCCTCCGTGAGTTCCACTGGAACAATTGCTGGAGACGTAGTAGAGTTCTAGAAGAAAGTTCAACAGATGGCGGAGCAGAAAGAGGATAATGGTGTTCTTCCTTTGTTGGAAAGCCTTGGCCTTTCTCTCTCTTTGGCCACCCTCTTAGCTCTATTTCTCTCAGTTGGGCTTGAGGATTCGATGGGAAGACTTAGAATTGTGCAGCCTCGCATCTGCACAACTTGGTGGCGGCGGCTTTTGCGTTGTGTTCCTCGCTGGAGGTTTTCATCTTCTGTCTTATTTTAGGTGTTTATGAATCTTATGATTCATCGATTCCATTTTCAATTTTAGGAGAAGTTTGCGCGTCAATTCTTGCCAAGAACGGAATATTGACAGGAAGAACCTAAAATGGTGCATCCTCGCGTCTGGGTGGTGGCAGCATCTTCTGGATTGTCTTCTCCAGGTGACCTCTCCCATATTATAGAAAAACCTAATGGCCTCTTTCTCAATTCTACTTCTGCATTCTAATCGTTCTCACAAAAAGAACCACTTTTTATCTTTATTGTCAACTATGTGCCGAGAAGAAGAGAATGAACCATCACTCTCAGATATTAAACTGGTGAGATTTTTCTTTGTATTTGATTATTTCCGTAACTGCACTTTGAATGCTAAATCTGAATCTCAGTTCCCATGGTGGAGCGACGATGGCCTATATCTAAATTTGAGGATCTTAAGGCAGATGATATGAACGATTCTTCTCTTCTTTTTCCAACATCAAATTCAGGTTACAGGATTTTTTTTCCATATTCATTTCAATTTTGATAAGTTCAAGTTAAATTTGCACTGCATATTTGGTTTATGGAACTTTAACATTTGGAGATGATCTTGACGGGTGCACTCTGTTTCAATTCCCGTAAAACAAAAGCTGCTCGAGCAACTCACTGGGTATTTCGATATGTGGTTGTTTTAGGTAATCTACTTTCCTCTTTCTTTTTAGTTCTTTTTAAACATTTTGTTAGAAGGTTTTCAGTATGATTTACTAGATTTTCTCATTTTTATTATTTATGATTTATGCACCATGTTGTTGTGATATAAGAGTCAAATAGGCGACTGCAATTTAGGGCCTCATAAACTTGGTATCATATATGAGAATATGTTGATTTTTAACTTCTAATGAAATTTTTTACTATAGTTATGATATTTTGCTTGCTAACAAATGCATTAGTTAAAGAGCTAAAGTTTGTGATGAATCTTTGTCATATTTTTCTACTGCAAAAATTAGAATCACAATGTTTTTCTCATTAGAGAGATCTTTTGTGCTTATCTATTTAACTTTCGATTTTTTATTCATATGTTATTATCTTTTTTATTGAAAAAGTTGGTGGAGACGTCACGGAATGGAGAATATGGAGGGGCTTACTAGCCGTTGTTGTCGTGTGGCTGGCCATGATGAATTCCTTCCATATCTTCATGGAGTGAGGCTACGCGATTGTGTTGGCATGGCGGCTGGTGCAATGGTGGTCGGCGAAGGAATGCTGATCAAAGACGAAGAAGTGAAAAATTTAGCAAAGATGAGATTTATTTTTCCTGTGTTTTTCAGGTGAGATTTCTTTTTCCTCTGGTTTCTTCTCCCATTTCTTGGATTTTCTCTTATGAAAATGATTATAATTTGATTTTTGAGATTATGTTTAGGGAAATTCAATAATTATAGGATGTATGTAATATGTCTTATCGTTTCCAGGTGAGCTTTTTCTTTCAGCAGTTGTGCTAATACATATTAGCAAAAAACAATTCATTTTTCTCCATCAATTAATTTAATTGCTTGCTTTTTACATGATCTTTGTCATTTGAAGATGTTTAAAAAATATGAATTATTTTTATAAATGCAGCAAATTTGCCTCAAGATATGAAGCTTAAACACGTTCTTATATGGGAGCTTTGCCCCTCAAAAGCGTGTTTGAACAAGGCTCGGTTGATTACATGGAGAACATAATCGGAGAATTCATTGCTCCATCTGGTAATTTGTAAATTTTTAAACCTCTTGGTTTTCTTGGTTTTCTTTTTTTAATATCTATCTATATGAAATGTAATTTTGATGAATATATGCAATGGTTTAACTATTTGTTTTTATATTCTAATTGCTCTTTATTTTCTATCCTATTTTTTAGACTTACTTTTCCAAAATTAAACACAAGTGAAACGATACTCGTGGCGTGCTTATTTGCATCATACACCCAGACTTTGATTTATTGGTGAGTTATCCTTCAATTTATTAACCAGACTTTGAATTTGTCTATTTTGTTGTTCTTAATTGATTCGGAAAGCAATTACGAAGTTGATTTCTACTGTTTTGGTATCAATTTACTGAACATTGTTCTATTCCCATTATTTGAATAGAGTTATCTAGTAATAGTGTCATGAATTGAGTATGATATGGTCTACTTATTACCAAAATCATTGAATTGCTTGTTTTTGTCAAAAAAGTTTGACGGGTTGCTGTGGTGAGAGTTATTTAGAGTTGTACTAAGAAACTGCCAACTCAAGTTTAATATGGTAGAGCTCAAGCTTTTGAATATTGTGGAATTGGATCTATCCGATTCAATTTATATTACTTTGTTATGAATAAATGCAAGCTTCTGATAGAATGTTTGTCCTATGTTTCTACTCGAGTTTGTCACAATGTTCTTTACTATCCCGATTTTTTTGCCCATCATTGCATGATCATTAGATAATCTTTGTGTAATGTTCTCTTAAGCTTTTGGCAAGAAATATTGGTTATTAAACTTTAGAGGTCGTAGATATTGTATACCAGGTGGTCTAAATACCTAAGGTGCTGATATATGTGTGTGGTTTTGTTGCTGTTAAATTTTTATTTCAAACTTTTATTGTTATTTTGTTATAGGATATGCTTTATTCTTCCAGATGTTTTATTTGTTTTTATGATTTCATTCTTCCTACCTATTATCTATTTCTAATAAAATAATGCATATGCATATGCAATTTTGAGTTATAATTCATTCTTCCAGATGTTTTATTTGTTTTTATGATTTCATTCTTCCTACCTATTATCTATTTCTAATAAAATAATGCATATGCAATTTTTACTGAATGTTGAGTTATAATAGCTTATAACTATTTTGTAAATCATATTACTATTATTTATTGGAATTTTATTGTAGATTTTGGCTTCAAATATTATTGTTTCCATGGACATTAATTTAATGAAGAAAATGTGGAAGATTTTTATTCAAATTGTTCTAATTGTTGTAAGCTCTCTCTCTCTCTCTCTCTCTCTCTCTCCCCTTTCTCTCCCTCTCTCATTCGTTTTGGCGGTTTTATTGTGGTAAACTTGGTCACAAATAAGTTGTGCTTGGAGGCTTATATTATCAAGAGAAGAAAGAGCGAGACCATTCAAACCACGATTTTGTTGGTAAATCACCTTTTAAGACCCAAGTGTAATTATTTTCTATTGTGAATGTGTTATGTTGAAATTATTTCACGATTTTTATTTTTATTTTCTTTCGAGTCTTCAAAGTCACGTTTCTTTTTTCCTTTTTTTTTTCTACCTTTTATAAGCATTTTGGAATTTCATGATATAGCATTTCCTAGATAATTTCGACTAAAAAATTTGTAGCTAAAAAGGTGAGTGCATTGCCAGATAGTGTGCAACGCGTGTGGGAGTCTTCTGATGTACCAAGTCAAGTGTGGCAATCAACGCGTGTTCCGCTTTATGTAATGCCGTCAACATTTTTCTCCCTTCCGGATTATGATTTTAGCTTTCTTATATGATTGAAAAGATACTTTTTATATGATTTTCTGGAATTTTTTTTAAATATGTATAATGATTTTCTTTCCACGAAGAATAGTAATAATTTGTTATGTGGGATTCATGAATGTTTCTACATAGATGTAAGATTTGAAATACAAACGAACCTTCAAAAATTCAAGATCACTTTTTAGACATAGAAAAGCAAATTTTGAGACTTTGTTTACACCACTAGCTTGCTATTTATTTTTCATTTCTTATAGTCATCACTATTGGGAATTGGGAATTGTGATCTAAGTATTCAAATTAGCTATGACTAAAGAATATTTGGTTCAGAACTGTGTTAAATGAACTTATAATTGACCTATGGTGGTTTTCTTTCCTCTTTTTGGTCTTTGTGTGAGAGGTCAACCGATGATAACTGTTACCATGGCAAGAACATAAAAATCATGACGAGTGAATTTTAAATTATTGATTCACCTGTGTGTTGAGTTTGTTTCAATTTTCCACTCGATCTTCAGTTTGATTTTAAGAGTAGAAAGTTCCGTGCTTCCCTAATGTCTACTCTAATTTACCACGAGATCTAAAGAGAAGCCTCTCATATATGCTTACTCTACCTCCAAAAGGCGTGTATGTTTGTGTTCTATTTCACTTTATCATTTTTAAGTTGATAAGTTTAATTTAAAGTTGTTATCTTTTGAGTATTATATTTGTACAGGCAGCAAGTTTCAATTCTTTAGTAGGAGGCCACATCAACGTCGTTGGCGGTGGTCATGATAATAACAATAATGGAGATGATGGTGGATAGGAGAAAGCCAACAATGTGATGTCTATCGTCATTGGAGGACTGCATTAGCTATATGACTGGTATATATGTTTAATTATTACCGTCTAACTTATACTTAAGCCTCTAAATGATAAATAAATATAGCGTGTTAATACTCCAAATTCGCAATTTTCATGAGTCTGGATACTCTTTCAATTGAGTAAGAAATCCCTCACTGTTAATCGATGTCATTGAGATTGTTGATGCTGTCATGAATTATATGGGCAAATAATTTAAAATTGCAAGAATTTTCATTTACTTAATTTTTTATGCCCATGTTCCAGAGATTCCTATCTTTTTAATGGCATTTTAAGTACTTGGAAAACATGTTTGGGTTTGATAATGACACAAGAAACATGTATTTATTGGTGTCCCTAGAGCGGTTCATTTGAAATTTTATCACATTATTTAATTCAAATGATGTAGGATTATAGCTTGAGGGTATTGGTAGCTTGAGACGCTCGATTAATTCACTCATGCTAAAAAAAATTAAATTTGGAATGATTAAGTGGTTTTGTATCTAATGGCGCTCAATGTGATATTTTACGCCTCTAGGTATCCGAGGACTTGCACATGTCTCTCTCGAAACCTACACACACATGCTCGCGTTAAGGCTTCTGATAATTCTTATGTTTCTTTGGAGATGCTCTTCGGATCCAACATGTCCATAGCCGTTCAAGATCCGATCTTTCCAGTGATAATTTAAATAGTTTTCAATTTCGTCATTCATTAACTATTCTGGATCTGTAACTCATAGATTTGCTTCAGTCTTAAGAATTAATTCTCTGTTTTTTTTTTTTTTTTTTTTTTTTTCACTTTAGTTGAAGAGAGAGAGAGAGACATTGAGTACATGAGATGCGATCCTCACAACAGTTTCTTCCTGGACCTCTCAAAAGCTACACACACAGGTAAGTGCCTTTATACGAAATTAACTTAAACAAATATCAAGTTTTTATTTACTTTCAATATTTATGGGCTGCTTATATATTGGGCTAACTCTCTAAATGACGGATATCTAATCTTGCATAGATTCAAACCCCAGTTTGATTGTTTTATGGGTTTTATTTTGGTTAATAGTTTTTTTTGTTCAATGTTGGATTTTTTTTTTTTTTTGTTGATGGTTTATATGAATATATTTTGGTGGCTGGAGCTCTAATATCTTGGTTTAATGAATGACCCTCCATTTGCAATGTTTTTTTTTTGGTTATTAATTTAAGTTTTGCAGGTTCACATTAAGTAGGAAGACGAGGATAAGTTTGAAAGACGAAGAAAAGATTTTGAAGATTGCGGCAAACAACTCTTAACAAAATATGTACACAAAGAGGATCTTAAGGTGATAAGTGGTTGTGTAGTTTAAATGAGAAGATGTTGTGAATTTTAGATGAGAGACGTAATATTGTTGGAGAATTCTCATACGATTAAGAAATTTTTACTGGTGTTATATTTCTTGCATGATAATATTTGAATGAAAGTTCGTGGTGGTAGAATTATTTAAAAGAGCGATGTTGTGGTCTTAAAATGAATATTTGACGAGAAGTGCACACTTTTAAAGAATTATTCAACTTAATGATTTCTAATTCTAAAGAATCAATATATCAAATTTCAAAATAATTAAAACATGCAAAAAAAATTAGTGGCAGTCACACGAATCTTACTTTATGTTGCAGTCACACTGATCTCATTCCATATGATGGGTCAATTGAAGTATAATGAAACTGAATGGGTAACATTTATTTTCTTGGTTTGGTAAATAAGGTTCTGCCACACGGAATGAAATTTATGTAACTGCCACATTCAAGACTCCCACTCTTAAAACATTACATCAGAAACAAATAATTAAGGCATCACAATTAGTTCGGGAATAGGATTGATCGTGAAAATTGAGTGTATACACATAACTTAGATAAATTATGCAGATCAATTAAATACATATAGGTCACATAAATTGTAATCGTCATATTTATTTTTTGTCAAATATTACATGTTAATATAGACAACTGATTTATTTGTATTATCTTGATACATATCGTATCATGTAGTATAGATTACGTGTATGCAAATAACTTAACTAGGGACATCAGATTATATATTTTAACTAAAAGTACTTATCTACGATAGAGAACATTTCGTATTTCAATTAGAATAAATATTAGTGTGTGAAAGTACTTCCCGTGCATCGCGCGGGTACGACACTAGTATATGAGAAAAATAAAATAAAAGTCACATGAGAAAAATAAATCCACATATAATTTTAATTAGTTTAAAATAAAATATATAATTTTATTAATTACAAGTGTTACATAAAAGTGTTACTCATTCAAAAGTGTTACTTTGTAACACTTGAGCCCCACAAGCAGGTGAAGGGTTGCCACTAAAACATACTTCTACTTTCAAAACATTTACCAGCGGAAGATCGTAAATAAAAAATACGAGTTAGAAAATTTTCTTAATAATAAATTAAACTATTCATTACATAAAAGCTAACTCGTATAAACCCACATCTTTGAGTCAAAATTCTTATTTAACATTTAGGACGTCATAAGTAGTACAAATCTCCAATTTTAAACTAGTTAAAGATAAAACGCTTATTACTTTAGTTGTAGCAATGAAAACTAGAGACTTATACAATAAGTATAACGATCTGATTTTCATAAAGAAACTTTAATCTAAATAAAGAATATTATTAATTTTTTTTTTTTATGAAAGATAATTCATCGTCAGGCCGTTAAAAATACTAACTCCCTAAATATGCAAAACTAAACTTATCTATCACATGGAGCAGCGGTCTATATTAACAAAACATCTGATCACATTGGAATATTTATTAGCTAATAAGTTATCATGAAAAATTGATTTAAAACTAAATCATATACGTAAAATTACCCTAGACATAACATAAAAACCTAATTGATAAAATCCAACAAAATAATATTCAAATAAAAACCCTGATTCTAGCAAACTTTAAAATTAAAACTCTAACTAGAGTCGAGCATAAATTGAAATAATAGAATATAATGGATTGATTAAAAATTAACTTTCATATGCTCCGGCTCCACCTCAACTCCTCTGCCTCACACCAAAGCTAATCTGAAAGGCCCAATATTGGGTTGGGTGAGTTTCTTTCATCTCGTGGAGGATGAATTTATACAATTACAAACAAAATTAAAAACATAAAATATAAGCATTTATAACTTGTAACTTGAATATTATATTCAATTAATTGAAAACAAACTTGTAACTTGTAATCCATGTATTCACGGAACTTGAATTTGTATATCAAATAAATTGAATATACACTTGTGACTTGAAAATATGATAGCTATAAACTACACAATTAACTAAGCAAATAATTATAATACACTGCAAACCTCCACCTAAATTATCTTGAGTAAAATTAATGTGATGGCATGCAATGTTAAGTCCGTGATCCTTGTTCGGTTCAACCTACACGTACGAAGCACATGTATTTTAGTATGATATTATTACTAAGAATTTATTGAAAATAATTGGTATTAATAGGAATTAAAGGTAATAAAAATAATAGAACGAATCGGAAATTATTGGAAGTTGATGATTAGATTGCAATAGATACTGGAGACTGATAGAGTCGGATATTTAGTGGCTTAAATATTAACCAAGAGATGAAAAGAAACTAAAATCAAACAAAAGAAGAAACATAATTTGGAGTCCAACTTTTATGCAATCGTTGCACCCATGCAATTTTTTCTTTTTCACAGTTAGATTTATTCCATTTTAATCTGAACGTTCATTTAATTCGAATAATTTAATTAAAAAAAGGAAAAGGGGTGAAATGTCAAATCATTCTCTTCTCTTTACCATAAGTTATTACAAGTCCCTAGAAAACCTTTATGAAAACTAAATTCAACACCCTATCTCCCTCTGTTTCAAAAATAATCCTCCATTAGTCAAACTTTTCAAACAAAATTTTCTCTTTGCTTCTGCGCAACATATTGCGGTTTTACACCAATCCGTCTTCACCCCATCACATAGACATGCCATGTCGAACGAGAGCAAGACTTCCTCCAACAACGTTGTCGCTGTCGACCCCAACATGCATCTCCACCTCGGTTGGGGCATCCCACTTTTTCAGAGGTCCCCGATTCGAATTATTAAAAAACAATAACGAGGTGGATTCAAATTATTAAAAAACAATAATGAATCCCAGTATAACACTTAAAATGACAAAAATACCTTACGATTGCATAGGTGCAACGGTTGCACATAAGAATTACCCCTTAATTTGTACTGGGAAAACAATTTCCTATTCCCCCAGTAACTATCTTCCAGTACATGACATCCCGTCAACTTGTTCTTTCCTCACTTTAGAGACATTCTGGTGGTCCCCACTCCAATCTCCCTTTTCCAATTATGCAGACACACAACACACAACACACATACAATATCTCACCCTATTTAATACATACACACACACACTCATAAATATATAATACATAAAAGTAAACGAACATGTACACACACCAGCCTTCATCATAGGCGTGTATATATATATACACACACATATGCACAAAAACTCTTCTCACTCCCTTTTTATTTATCTTCTCACACGCAAACAAATGAAGAATTACCACTAAAACATGCTTCTACTTTCAAAACATTTACCAACAGAAGATCTTTAATAAAAAATATGAATTAGAAAATTTTCTTATAATTAATTAAATTATTCATTACATAAAAGCTAACTAGTATAAAATCACAACTTTTATCAAAATCCCTATTTTACATTTACGACGTCATAAATAGAAAAATCTCCAATTTAAAACTATTTAAAGATAAAACAATTATTACTTTACTTCTATTAATGAAAACTGGAGACTTATACATTGATATTTAACTTCAAATGCATTTACTTTATTCCTTATTCTTTTTATTGGGAACTTGCCCGCGCTAACTAAACCCCCTACCATTCATTAGACCTGAAAATATTTTAAGTATAACATTATGAGTTATGTGAACCCAGTGGAAGAACTCGGTAAACAATTGTACTAAATGAATAAGCACCACAAGAAATATATCCTTGACGTAGGTGTCAATCTTACAACACAAAAGCCTTTGACTTAGGACCAATCTTACGACTCATTAGCCATATTGCTTGACTTAATTAGGAGCCAATATTACGGCTCAAAAGTCTGATTAGGAGCCAATCTTACGACTCGAAGCCATATTGTTAAGATCACTTAAGAGCTAATCTTACAACTCGAAAATATTCGACTTAAGAAGCAATCACTACAACGAAAAACGTTTAACACTACGGTCAAAAACTGTGGTTAAAGGCATACAGCGACCGTAGTAGTACATATCGTAGTCGTAGACCCTCTACCAATAACTACGGCTCAGAACCGTAGTGGTTAATTATAAAGACTACGGTTGTGTACCGTTGTCGTTACTAGTAGCATCTACGACTACGGTATATATGACCACGTTGGGAACTTCCATTGACTACAGTCTGAACCGTAGTAATATATACTAACGACTACGGTTAATAACCGTTGTTGTAATAGTAGCATATACGACTACGGTATGTACGACCACGGTTGGTGATTTTCTTCGACTACGATCAAAGACCATTGTCTTTTCTTTTTCATAAATCGTTGTTGTAGATGATGCTCTTTTATAGTTTTTCTTATATATTTTTTTTGTAATTTATATATAAATATGTATATATATATATATATATAAAATATAAATTAATATTTATGTGCAATAACGTATCACATAAGAAAGAGTAAATTTTAGATTAAAAAAAATCATTTATTTCTAAATATCAAAGTTATATTACGTCTCAAAGCTAGAAAATAAAAAAAAATTACAAATTAATTTCTCTATACTCTATTACAGAGGCGCAACTTTTCTTTTGAATCATCTTTCGTTATCCTGCAAAAATAAAACACCAAAAAAGATAGAATTAAACACAGAAATTTATTTGTTAATCCAGATATCTACAACACAAAATAGTAAAAAATATTAAGTATAAGGTTAGGCCTGGGCAGGATTATGCGGAGCTCATATGAAAACAAGGCAGAGACAAATATTTAAACATACGACTAATATTTTGCGTAATAAAAAAAGATAAATGTATAGCTAATGAATTATAACTCCTCTCAAACATCTCAAATCATTTACAATCAACAATTACTAAAAGTTGGAATGTAAACATTATTTCTAAATTAACTAGTCCATATTGGACTCAAATCAGCTCCCATTCGATATGTCGATAAGGTTCCACATCAATATTCCCCATACATTATAGCAATGAGCTCGTATTGCTTGGATAATCTTTTCCGAAAAATGAAAGCATCTTGTATTAAATTTTGAAAGAATGAACAAAACAAAATTCTCATTAATTAAAATTTTAATTGCACATTATTTCAGCAAATTAACACTTATTTTCTGATTCTTGTTTTAAAATTTTAACTGTACAACAAATTATCCAGCAAAACCTTTCTTAGATACAAAATATAAATCTGCAGATGAAATAAATCAAGCAAATAAAGGACACTTACAGTTGGATCAAAATCAGGACTGGACAAATTGATGGTAAGGTTTCTCATTAATAACAAGACCTGCAATTCTGTACAAAAGTAGTTAATCTAGTATTCATTTTAGCAACAAGGGTAATACAAAGTAATTAACCCTTAGATTGATATACGTTGTAATACAAAGTAATGAATAACACTAACTTAACTAAGCTTCAGCTACAAGAATCTAATCCCAGTAAAAGAGTAAAGCATCATTTGTAGTGCTTGATGCAGATTAATTTTAAAACCTCCCCCACCCCCAAACATAAAAGCCAAAATCTACCACATGATAGTTGGAAGTCATGCACAATAACCTTTATGCAATTTTCTGCATTGGTATGGATTTCAGGTTAGTGCATTAAAGTGCTTTCTTGTCATAGTAAAACAAAAGCAACCTATGCGCCTATACTTTAATATCTTGCTCAAATGAAATGAAATACTATATGAGCCAGATAAGCTACCTAAACTCTTGTCTTTGGTGCAAGAATACATTCCAACTAATTTATGCTTATCTCAATAGCTCTGATTTCTAAGCAGCTCATGAATCATAAGAATTTCAAAAGTGTTTGCACCAATAAGGAATACAAGTTCACATTAATTCATGTTGCATATCCTTGTGTCAATGTCTAGTCGAGTTGGAGTAACAATAATTTTTAGTTGATAATCTCTTCTTTGAAAATCATCCTAGAGTATCTTCCTGACTTTATTAGACTGGAACCTACTTTAACACCTTTACAACAAGAGTAGTTAATTCTCTATTCTTCCTATCCTCATTGATCGAGTGAGGATTGTTATAAGAACTCTGGACATATAGGCGCTCGAAGCAAACACACTCAACCAAAATTTCAGTTCTTTCTTTTATAATATTTATCATTATAATATCATAGACCTTCTTGCAACACATAATTAATCCCCCATCAACTACAAGATTGCAATGGGATAGTCATAAGAGAGCTACATAACAAGAACATATTAGTCTTTGATGTCCTGTAGTCACAAGCATAAGAATACATAAGTTAAAATGAGCTCACAGTTTTGAAATTTATAGGTTCTATCTCCCTGAGTTTCTGCACATGATCTTTATTATCTAGGTTAAAGACAATCCCGATGAAGCCAGGCTTCCAAAAAACCTAGAAACCTGAAAAGATAAATAAAAACCATGAAAAATACAAGAACAGAATTATCATTTTCAATTGGATTTTTATAGTCAAGAAAATGAAATTTAGGTGGATAAGACATGGATATTTCTAAGTTGAATCTCACCCAAAAAAATAGTCAAGTTCTCATATTTAAAATGTTTGCTAACAAACCTTTTGGGTCTCTGTTTTTAAACTCCATCCATGTCAAATAAGTGTGCTAGTTGTTGTAGATGATAGATTCTTTGAAACGAAACTTTGGTGCAACCTACACAGGATGTTTTTACCTGTATATTCATCAATCAAAATTCAGTCAGCACCTTCATGCTTAATTCTGCATTGAGAAACTGAATGTTCAGCTACAGTAACAAATGTGGATTCTTATTGATAATGTGTCCTATAAACTTCTAACATCTACGACACCAACTCAATAAGAGCCTAGTCGTATCTGTTAGGTATACCACATTCAGATATCTAGAGCATAAGCAAACATATACATAGACAATTAACAGAAGGGTGTTAAAATGTTCTTAGACAAATGAAAAAACAAAAGCATAGATGATATTAAAACAAAGAAAGCAAATTGCAGGAAATGCAATTCAAGTAATATTAAAAAGATAATAATGTAGTAAGGAAAGCAAACAAGTTGTTCTAGATTGAATACACACCAAGAGAGGGGCGGTGTGGTTGGGGGGAGGGGAGAGGGGAGAAAGCGCATAAAAATATCTTTGTAATCTAACAATCGCAAAGCTTAAGCTGATGTCCGTGACGATTGACCTACAGGAAGCATCAAAATATATGTTATGAAATTCAAAATAGAATAGTAAGGGGGAACTTAATTTTTTTTTTTTTAAAAAAAAAAATCGTACCAACAATTTTTGTGGTTTAAAGTCCCTTGATTAAGAGACATGGAACATGTATCACAATCCATATGAAGCATGGAACCCCCAGGATAGTATGATAATATCTTGCAGTTCCTTTTCTGAACATTAAAACCCACAAGTTTAGCAGCTTCCTCTATTTTCCATAGTACCTCATTAGCAAAACATCTAGATGTAAAGCTAGTCTCTCTCTTTACTAGGCACTGCAATGATGAGATGAAAAGTAAAAAGAGCCACATGATATAACCAAAGGAAAACGGACCATAGTTATGCCTTAATCACAATCAAAGCTCCTGAACATCAGCATTATAAAACTATTATTGAACTTAGTCACATTTGGTGGAACCATAGCTCATAAGAAGTTGAATTTCAAGTTGACAATGTCTTAACCTACAATCTAAAAAAGAAACAGAGATGTGATTATGAGAATCCAACCACTAGGAAGGGGCAATACTTCTACTTCGACAAGCCAAACAAACCTAATCTTAGGAACATAAATTAGATTTCTCTAAGTGATATACAAAACCCTTGACGACTAAGGTAAATATTGCACGACAAAATAAGCGAAATAAGTTCATAGACACTAATGATAAAGTTCATGGATCAGGAGCCTTTTGTCCTGGAAATCATAGGCATAAGAATAGTCGTCAACAACATTAAGTTTGATAAATAAATAAATAAATAAATAAAAAATAATAATCTACCTTAACAGATAAGAATTACATCTAAATTAATCACCGCTCATATTATTTGTGGTTTTTCCAATCTTTGTTACCATTCTAGGAAATTCTCCACATATATCAGCGCTAATAACAACTTGAATATAATCTATCACATTTAATTTAAGAAAATGGATACTCAAATCCATAACAAGCCAATGGCGTCACAATTAATTCTGTGAGCATCAACTGCAACAACTTGTACTAGAACCACATTTTCCACAAGTGATTTGCAATGTCAAAATTTGGAGAGGATAAGAAAACGTTAGTGTACTGACCAATTGGCGAATAGGGAAGGCTTCTTCTGACCATAACATATGCATGTTTATTCTTTACTTGGCTCATCACTGTATACATCCTTGGACCAAGATAGCTAATGCTTCTATCTCAATCTGTACACATAAAATCCTGTGAGAGAGAGAGGGAGCTGGAGGGAGAGAAACTAGTCTAAAAACTAGACACCAAAGAAGAAATAATGGTTATACCAATTATCACACTAAGCCTACAAAGACGCTGGTCCAAATGAATCACTAACAATTGAATAGTTTTTCAAAATCAGCAGTTTACTGAGATGCAAAGAGTTCATTAGTGACACTGATGACATTTACTACTCGCGTTGCTAAATCGAGCAATAATTCTACAGGGATCATTAATATTAATGGAATGAACGTTAAACAAAAGAAGTATTCCATGGACTCTCTACCTTTCCCATAATAGATAGGATATGCTTCTGCTATTAACGTAACTCTATCAATCATGTGAAACATTCTGCTTGAAGGCGATGAATAGTTGTAATAATAGTCCTTCCTGCCTAATAATCCACGAACAAAATGCAATAATTAAGAAATGTATGTGACATTAGCAAATTATATATTAAAAAATTAATTTTTATTACCTTTGCAAGGCCTTGGAGTATTTGTAGCAGTCAATTAGCTAAGATAGATTTTCAGACAAATATAGAAAAAAACTAAATGAGCAGTGCCGGTAACAAGAGGGGATGAGGTCCACCACTCACATAAGCATTATCACATGGAATTGTTTTACACTAGAAATCCATTTCGATTCTGCAGTCTTCTACTTCTTAAAATCGATGCCTGCAGACAACATCCATAAACGACAAAGATCTCACTAGAAAGAGCATCATAAAAAGAGAAAAGAGCAAACAATCAAACGCCACTTGTTGTAAGCATTAATCAATGGCTTTTATTTGTTTTAGTCTGAATAAGAAACCAAGTTTATACACAGTTTCTGAAGTAAAAATCATATTATTGAGAGAACTTCTTCTGTTCATCATTATTTACGAATTACTCATTTCATCCACAAAATTTAACAGATTAAGTAAGGCTTCTACACAATCAGCACAATAAAAAAGCTTTCATCTCGGGTTAAGAGGTTAAAATTAATGATTTGCTCACCTATGCATGAACTTGCCTTTTCCTTGCCACTACCAGACCATATTGAGTATGATTTTGGTTGTTCGAACCACCATAAGAATCCTTCCTTAGCAGTAAATCACTAGCATAAGTTCTTGCATTTCCTTTCCTGTTTTGCAGATCAACTGAATTAATGCGGATGTGGCCTGGTGCAAGAGCAATCCTAGAGACAGTAGCACCACTATGTTTGTCAATCACTAATGGCCATACTTATTTTGAACAGGAGTCATCACCAAACATTCTTAATTTTGCAGAGCATCTATCCCTTCTTTGATAAAACTTTATTCGACATCTCTCAACTGCATGAATATCTTCTTTAATGTATTACAACTCTCATTGGATCTGCAAGACAATGGAGAAATGAAAATCACAGTGGATAAGGTTAATGGCACCGTGAAATATCTATATCTTGCTACAGCAGCAGAGCTGAAATTGCAAATCCTTACTGAAATCCACAGAGATGACCTCCATTCTATTAAATTCCCAAACATAACACAAAAATGTATTCAAAGATCATAGATGCAGTCACTCAATAACACAGAAATCAGCCTCTGAGGCGACTGAAAATGAAAACTAAAAACAAATCATCCTCATTAATTACATAAGAATCAAGAACGTGGCATGTGATTGTCACTCAATAACTAGAAAGCAGTTGAAATGTACAAATGGTAGCCAGGTTGTAAATGATTGGAAGGTATGAGATGATGCTATTTCAAAGGATGATGGAGTATATGCAACCGCAATTAGCTTTCAGCTTCGCAGTAATACCAGATCCCTGATTCACCAACGACATAATATTTTATAAAAATTACAACATAATTATCCTATTTATGAATAATTACAAAGATTGCCTTGAGGTCTAGCCTAATTACACCCAAAAAGAAGAAGAAATAACTACTGAAGTGTTTTCTTTCAATTGGACATATTAAGGGGGTGTTTGTTAAAAAAAAAAAAAAAAACAAATCTCATTGTGTAATTCTCTAAGGGGATATACTCTATCTGGAAACTTACGCCAAATAAAAACATGAAACAGGAAAGGCCATGGCTAGTCAATAAAGAAACAAAAACACAACTAAAATTTTATAAAGGATAGGTAGTCAATTAGGGCACACAACTCACCATCGAGCAATAAGTGCTATTTTTGGTGGATATGTTATGATCGTCGTCTAGGACCTTCACGGCGAAGGTGTGTGACTCAACGAATATGATTCCGCTGGTAGATTCGAGCATCATTCGACTCCAATCGTTCACCGTCAGTAAATATTATTGCCTGCTGCCGTTGAATTGTAGAGTCCGGTTAGGTGTGTATCTCAACAAAATTAGTGATTCCACTGGTACATTTAAGTATCGTCTGATTCCAATCGTTAAGCGCAGGTGGATGTTAACATCTACCACTGTTGTATTGTTGACTCTGGTTCCGATCGTTCACCGCCGGTGGTATTGTTGAGCCCTACGATTGCTTAGGTTCTATGACAGCAAGAGCAGAGGTGAATTATTCTGACTGAATTTGGAGCAAACATATAATAATGGGAAAAACTATTTTTTCTTGGTAAAATTGAATATATATGTACGTAGCATTAGTATATCATATTTCCTCAACAAAAAGAAAGAAAAAGCATTTATATATCATAAATTTAATATTTCCATTGAATTATATTATTAGCTTTCGATTTTCATTTTGGCAAAATAAGGTTTCACTTAATTAGTATTATCAAAATATTATTAAGTGTATCAATTTTTTATGTTTTTTGAGATTTTATATTTGCGTTGCATGATAATTTAAAAAATATATTGAATCAATCTATTTAATTTGTTTGTATAACTGAAAGAGTTAAAATTTTAGTACCATGTGGAGGGAAAACTACCGCCAGCTTTTTTGCCAACAATTAGTGAGGATGTGGCTATTTTAACTTTGACATTCATTGACGTATATATTTTGGTAATGATAAATTATAATTTTTTTTTTCATTTATATTTACAAATTTAAAAAAAAAAAAAAAAAAAAAAACTTTCATTTATATTTTCGGTGTTCGACTGATTTAGGCCAAACAGTCTTTACAAAGTTTGGCTCCTATTCCGTTTGAACACCCTTCACAATATTCGGCTCCTATTCCAGCCGAACACCTTTCACAATGTTCGATTTATTTGGGCCGAACAACATTCATAGTGATCGGCTGTTATTCCGGAACAATCTATGAATATTAAAAGGAAGTAATAATTATTTATGAATTTTAAGTTATATAAATATAATTTATATATACATAGATAAAATATATAACTAATAAAGAATATCAAACAATAATCTATTAATATTGACCACAGATTAAAAAAATTGTACAACTAAATTCAAAATGCTAGATACGCCAATATTAGACATCGATGAAAGAACAGTTTAAAAATAATAATAATAAACATTTTTCATTGTAAAATATTAATAAATATTTTAATCTTGAAAATACGTAATTAAAAAAATTAAGGAAATAAAAAAAGTAATGACAACGCACAATTAACAACGGTTAGCATAACCATTGTCGTTGATCACACAAAATAATTCTTTTATATGATTTATTAAAAAATTATATAAACAATGGCCTTTCTACAATAGAAGAATTGGTCGTTGTCTTTAAGCGGAAAATAAGAAATCGACAACAGTTAAACAACAACGGTTTTCTGAAACCGTTATTTTTTAGCAAAAAAAATTTCACAAACACTACGGTTTATACAATGACAACGGCTGTGCGCTCAAAGACATCGCTTTTTTTAAAAACCGTTGTCTTTTCGGTGTAGTCATTGAGCATTTTTGTAGTAGTGAATCTTACGACTCAACAAGCCTTACTCAAAATTCCATTTTACGACTTGAGAGTAATCATATGTCCGAAAAGCGAACATAAAATGACCATACAAATTCAAAAGTATAAAAGTCACGTAGTTACCCACTTTTCATGAAGAGATTATTTTAATTGATGTCGATGTAATTTCAAACATTTAGTCTTTTTTTTTATAAGTTCCTTTATTATTGTTCTTCTCCCTATCATAATTTATTATATCTATGTTAATCTTAGTTTGTATTTTAACTAGTAAACATATATACTTATACTTACACATTTAGAATGTATTAACATAATAACGTAGTAACATACATGTAACTTAACTAACTTATGACCATACTCATATTGACATTACTGTACATTATTTTTCTATAATTTAACATACTAAAATATTTAGTTAAAACTTAAAATGCACATTTTTATGAAAATTCCATACCAAAGTTTGAAACTATAATTTTTAGGCTTTAAGACTAGCATGTTTTACAAAATTCATTAAAAATCATTAACTAAATGAGATCCCTTCAAATTTTAATCATATACTCCTAACATTATATAGTACCACATAGTATAACATTTATTTTTTTAAATATTAAGTAAATATTTTTATATAATATTTCAAAGTTGTATGTAGAACATGAATTTTGACAAACAATATATACAAGTAAAGGTCACACATTTAAATAATATAATCTCCACTTTATAACATAAATAAGAAATATATTAAGTCTTACAAAACAAACACATATTTAAGATACGTATGCCCATTTTATGCCATGTAGCAAAGTCGGTGGATTGATGGTCAACCATATAAAAACCCCTAGCTCATGTATACTAACTATCATGCATCCTATCTAACATCTTCTTACTATAAATGAAAAAAATAATTAAATTTCTAAATATTTAAATTACAAATATAAGAAAAGGAAATTACTAAAGAAGACATACCTTAAAGTAGACACACTAAAACAACGACTCCTAAAAATACCGAACCTCCAAACACTGTCGGACACATCGAACCTTCGAACGTCATATAAAAATGAACCACTAAGGATCTCCTAATTAAAGGAATCCCTTATTATATATAATAGTATATCATGTATTCTGTGTCTTCTTTTTATTGAAATATAATTGTAACTATGTGGGGTATGTGTACGTGATGGGAAAATGACTCGTATTTATAGGAGCCTTTAGCACCTCAGACTTATTGACTTGCATGGTGGCATAAGTATTAGGTTAGTGTACTCATGTATCTCTGCATATAGACACTTGTGAGCTTCAACTAAAGAGTAATTCTAATGTGTGTTTATGTTGACGTGTCATCAGAAAGCAAGGATTATTGTTGACAATATATTTAAAAGGCTGAATTAAGTGGCTCTTTCAGATCAACTATTTAGCCCTCAAGTTGGTGATTACACAACCACGTATACATGGACACGTGTGTGGATCAGCTTAGCAAGTTTAGATGTCCAAACATTCAATTGTTGCTACTAATATTTATAATACAATGTATAATTGATATATTATCGATTTATAATCATGTGTAGATAATAGTAATTTAAGTAATATACGGAGTAGGCCAATAATTAGTTAGTGGTATTCCTTCCCCTGTATAAATAAGATGTTAAACTAAAAACTTAGGGAAGACTTTTCAGAATATTTTGATAATATTATACGTATGTGATAGGTATGGCCCAGCAATTTCGGGTTGGGTCAACACCTCGGGCCGGACCAACCCGACCCGAAGTAACTGAGCCCATGAAAGTAAGCCCAGCAACCGGCCCAGAAGAGCGCACTCAACCTAGAACGGTCCAATCGCGGCGTATTGGGGAAGCAAGATCCCCACGATCTTCTCCCAACTTCCATGCAGAGATGATAGGCGCAATTGTAGGGAGTTAGTTAGGGTTTGAGTTGAGTAGTATAAGTAGGAGAATTGTACTCAGAATTAGGGTTCGCATTTTGTATTCTAAAACTATTACGTGTAAACTCAAAGAGTATAGTGCAGAAACACCTCGGCAGGTGATATTCTTAGCCTGTGGACGTAGATCTCCGGATCGAACCACGTACATCTTGTGTTCTTCAAGTTTCTTGCGTTGATTTACGTTTCTAGCCGATTTTCGTTCGGAGTTCATTTGGTAACCGAATCGTGCGTTAACAATTGGCGCCGTCTGTGGGAACGTTTGGCAAGACAACCCTAGTTTTTCATCGTAATCGCTATGGTGAATATTCGTAGGTCCGCTCATCCAAATCGGTCCCATCGTGATCCTCCTGTGGACTAGGTTCCGCTCCCCCGTCAACAGAACCAAGATCCGCCCGCAGCGCATGCTAACATGCCAAATCATCCCCCTGTTGATGGTCCGGCGCAAGTTGATCCCCCGCTAGCTCCCGAGCTGTCGCAGGTGCAGCAGGCCTTCCTTCGGGAACACGCCGCTTTGTTCCAAGAATGGAACAACCGGCGCGCTCACTCCGGTGAGCGTGCCAACAATAGCGCTGAACATGTGAGAAATCCACCCCGTGACTTATCACACGACTTGGATGAGGATCCCCCTCATCGAGCGAGACTTGAACGTCGACGACGGAGGATAGTTTCTCCGGTGGATAACCGTAGCTCTAATGGGTCGAGGCCCCGAGACGTCCATGACGGCGCACATCGCCGCCGACCTGCTAACGTCCCGAAGCGTCGTCGCCTTGACCAATCTCGTATGCTGGATCCCGTGGAACAAGAGCAGGCCCAATTTGCCGCGGAGCTCGACAAGGTTTTGTGTCTTGATGCCGACGGGGATATCATCACCCCATTCTCTGACGAGATTCTTGCGGTCCCACTCCCTGATGGTTTCAAACTCCCCCCAGTGGCCGTATACAA
Source organism: Ajuga chamaepitys (assembly GCA_958295605.1). Lineage (NCBI taxonomy): Eukaryota > Viridiplantae > Streptophyta > Magnoliopsida > Lamiales > Lamiaceae > Ajuga > Ajuga chamaepitys. The sequence continues at coordinate 19,928,508 of OY282498.1, read as the reverse complement.
CGGCACTGGGGATCCGAGTAATTTCCTGAATGCCTTTAAGTACGCTATGTTCAACCGCAACTGCACTCCTCACCACCTGTGCAAGGTGTTTCCTGAGTATCTCCAGGACGAGGCCAGACTTTGGTTTGATTCTCTACCGAGGGGTAGCGTTACTTCTTTTCGCAATCTTGCTGAACAGTTTTGGGCGCGTTTTCATACGCGGGCAAAGCCCATGGCCACCTTGGCCGATCTCATGAATATGGAACAGCAGGATGAAGAAACCGTTACCCAATTTCTTGATCGCTTTACAGCGGAGAGTCTTAAAGTGGGGAGCCGGTCGGATGATGTTATCATTAATGCCTTCATGAATGGCCTTCGTCCCGGACCGCTCTACATCGAGCTGGTCCGGAACCCTCCAGTCATAACCCGGGCTTTATTTAACATTGTGTGCAGATATGCTAAGGCCGAGGAGCAGACTCGCCGTAAGCGTGAGAAGCATGCTAGCAAACGGCAGTCCGATAGGGCACAAGCTGGACCCAGTACACGACCTAGTGCCTTCTCTCGTCTAAACCGGGGACGTCCAGAATCTCGCGGAGATATTCCATAATATAACCGTAGCTCCTTCCTCGCTCCGGCTGGTGGGGGGGCATCTGATAGGTATGGCCCAGCAACTCCGGGTCGGGTCAACACCTCGGGCCGGACCAACCCGACCCGAAGTAACTGAGCCCATGAAAGCAAGCCCAGCAACCGGCCCAGAAGAGCGCACTCAACCTAGAACGGCCCAATCGTGGCGTATTGGGGAAGCAAGATCCCCACGATCTTCTCCCAACTTCCATGCAGAGATGATAGGCGCAATTGTAGGGAGTTAGTTAGGGTATGAGTTGAGTAGTATAAGTTGGAGAATTGTACTCAGAATTAGGGTTCGCATTTTGTATTCTAAAACTATTACGTGTAAACTCAAAGAGTATAGTGCAGAAACACCTCGGCAGGCGATATTCTAAGCCCGTGGACGTAGATCTCCGGATCGAACCACGTACATCTTGTGTTCTTCAAGTTTCTTGCGTTGATTTACGTTTCCAGCAGATTTTCGTTCGGAGTTCATTTGGTAACCGGATCGTGCGTTAACAGTATGCGAAGATTCACGTAAACTCAAATAATTGATAATAGTCTATACTCAATACTAAAGAAGAAGCGTGATAATTTAGGTTCTGACAAGTGTCTTGTTGAGGTGTCGCATTCTCCTTATTTATTGGGTTCTATTTAAGGATTATTATGATATATTTTATTTTTAAATATTTGTGTATAAAATAAAAATGTGATATTACTTTTTAAAGAGTATTAAAATTATTTACTTTAATTTTATCTTTTTTAATAATTTTTTGATAGCTTGAAATATTTTTTTTAAAAATGATATAAAAAAACATAAATTAGTTAGATTTATACTTTACCGTAGAAAAACCTCAGATATATTTGTTGATTAAATTCGTTTGCTTTTTAATTGTTTATTTCTATTATGTGAAAAACCATTATGTTAACTACAAAAATAATAGGTCGATTTTTTATTTTTTATTTTTATTTGAATATGACATGATAATATAGTTTATCACAAATATACTTAAGTGTAATATATTTATGGGTTTTTACAATAATGTAAAAATAATTCATTCCGTGCATCGCACGTGTGCACATCTAGTTCGCATTAAAAATTATATCATAAATTCCAAAGTAAATTCTACCCATATACCAATGGAATTGAAATACCTTTTAATATTTCTTATCTATAGTACCGTGTTTCATATACTGAACGAGTGTATGAGTGAACTCGATCCCCTTGATAGCTCTCCCTGTAAAATTAAGTAAAAATAATTTGTCTCTTGAGAGTTCATTAGCCTCAATATTTGGATAAATAATTTGAGTTTAAAATCTTTAAAATAAAATAAACTTGAAATAAAAAGCCAAATAGAAAAGTCTGCTGCTTTTGGTTTTGGGGATGTTACATACTTATTTGAAAGTGTTACCTAAAAGTGTTACAATTTAAAAGTTTTACGTTCAAAGTGTTACATATCCTAAAAGTGTTACATGAAGGTGTTACGTATCCGGAGATGTTATAAAAAGTGTTATATGGAAGTGTTACATATTCATAAGTGTTACAAAAGTGATATATAAAAGTCAAAATTTTAAAGTGTTACAAATGTAGTATTACATGAAGCCATTTATGTTTGAAAGCTTTGAATTTGTAAGCTCGAGTGAGCTGATGCATAGTAATTTCAGTAAAATCAATAGTTTTGCTCGTCCGTCATCTTCTTCTTTTCCTTCTCGTTGAAGAGTGATAATTATTCCCATTGACATTTAATGCTCTTCGTACGACTTTCTAGCCGTTGTTATCCTTTTGCAAAAAATGGTACAGAGTAGGTGCTGCTTGATGTTAGTGTTGCAGTGTAGCTTTAGCTTTTATCATATTACGTATCTCCATATTATCTGATAGTCAGTACAAGATCTGTATTTTGTCTCCACTAACTATATTTTTGAATATTTGAATCTCTGACTTTGACTTAATTTTATCACTGCTAACATGGTTGTTGCTTGTTTGCTGCAAGATCCAGCCTTGTCCACTGGTTGGATCTCCGACATAAGCTACCTTGCTGCACGTTCACTGCAGTCTCTATTCCTTGCTACTTGCTTGGACTTCTTGCTGCATGTATCCTTGACGACTTTGCTATATGTTGTAACTTATACGTAAGTAGAACTAGCCCTATCTTTTGCAAATTTTACAGAGTTTGTGGGGACACTAGTTCCTACATTACATTGTCCTTTTATCATCTTCTAAATTAAACATAAATTTCCTAACAATCATCTTGTCCAATTTTGCTTCCAGTCTCTCTTATTTTATTGCTTCTTTCTTCTCTCCTCCTATCTCATCTACCCTAATTATCTTGTATATGGACATATATAGAATTTTCATCCTCAGCATCATGAAATCTTTCGAATTTAGCATACCGATGATGAGAGCCATTCTATCATCAGTCGCTTGTTGCATATCACTAGGTAGCTCAACAACTTTGTTGGCTTTCCTAGATTTCTTAGTATATTTCTCCAGTGTAACTATAAGAGAAACTATATTAGAAGTTGAGACTCCTTGGTCAAGATCTCACATTGTCATTTTAATCTCAAATGCCTGTGGGTCAGGAAAGAATTCGTTGACTACCAATTTTGGTAAGCACTAATATTATCCCATGGCTATGGTCTTCAACTAATCATTACCATTCCTCGAATTGCTTCTAGTTACATCTCTCCGTTCATGTAGCCTTTTCCCAGTATCCTTTGCCCGATGAGTTGATCTCATTCACTATCTCAGTGGATATAGTTTCAAATTCAAATTCATTCGCCAAATTTCATTTTTAAAAGTCTTGTATTTCTCAACGACGACACATAACGTATTCTCTTTGATGATGTAATTGACGTGCATGCATTTAACGTGATTCCACATACTATATTCATGTAATTTATCTTATTATTTTGTGCATTTTCGAGTTTGTTGTGTATAAATGTTGCATTACTACTTCTAAGAGGTTTTTGTTGAATTTCTTGCACTTTTGGTTTAAAAAAGAAAATTTATGTGTTAATTATAAAATGCAATGCCTGCACATGCCAAAATGCCCAATGAGATGACGACACGTAGCCACCAATTAAAAAAAAAAAAGAAAATTGAAAATAACATATAAAAAAAGAAGAATTGAAAATAACTTATAAAAAAAGAAAAATTCTAGAAAGTAAAAACAAAAATAATAAAGTTTATTAAAAATATAAAAAAAATCAGAAAATTAATTAAATTTGAAAATAATATATAAAAGTATATTTTCAGAAAATATTAAAAAGAAATTTAATTTATATTTAATAAAAAAGAAATTTAGTATTAGATTTCAAAAGATAAAAGTAACATTATAGAAAAGTTACTAACTTTAATTACACTAGAATTCCGGATTTAAAAAAATTAAATCAAGAAAATTAGAAAAATAAAAAAATATAGATTTTTTTCTCTAGAAAATCAAATTTTTATTTTCAGAAATTAAGCCCTAGAAATAAAAAAATTGTACATTTGTAATCAAGAAGTGTCCTAATAATTATTAAGATGGTAAAATTGTATCGGGCGATAAATTAATTCAAAAAGAACACTAATATGACACTAAATATACCTTTTAAAGACGGTATTGGACAATGAAGTAATAGCACATAAAATTAACTAACACAAACGAAAATATAATTAATTAAAGTTGTTGAGGGAAGGAAAAGAAAAATTAAGAACAAATCCACCAAATTCTAATGACTAATTAGCAAGGAGAATTATTCAACTAAACCTATTTGTTAAAACAAAAAAGAGGTACAAAAAACACGCAGTCATGGTGAAAGAACACAACCAGTACTAAACATACTTGAAATTAGAAATAGAATTGGGGGCTCAAAGAGTTCTACAACCATCATCTATCGATCATCCTTGCTCTCTATTTTCCTTTTCTAAATTTAGAGTTTCAGGCAACCTAGGTTCCACCATCTAAAACTAATCAACAAAGGGGCAAGTAAATATGTATGTGTCTGTCTGTGTATATATTTACAAAAAGATTTCGGCCAAAAGCTTTTTAAGGCACCCACCACAAAGCTATAATTAGTCTCACTTAAGTGTTGATTTAGAAGCCTGCGAATCTGATCCTTTCTTGACACTGTACTTGATAAGGTCGTTGTGATTAAGAAGGGTTTGAATACAAAGGGAGCCGTTTTTTTGTGTATTTTTGTGCATTGAGAACAAATTGGGAGAGTAACAGATGTTAGGTTCTCATGTGCTTGTCTAATTTTGTATCCTTATGGTACTTCTCGTGTGTGGTTTTTCACTTTTCATTTTATAGATGAGAAATCAATTTGTAATATATATTGTTTGGAATTGGAGGGGTATACATTGACATTATTTTGGGAGCATGTTGAAAGAAATTGATGCTTTATGTTTAACAGTAAAGCCAGAACACCTCATATCGGCATTAGATGTTTTGTGCTGGTGTATCTATATACATGCTTTAAGAATGCAAAGTGTTTATCAGTATAATGCACTATGTAATTTCTAGTGCACGAACAACTCTAGAACTAAACTAAAAGCTACTGCTGATCTATTAAATGCAGCGGGTGTTTGCAATTACTTTTCCCAAGTGCTTTTCAACTTATAGCTTGTGAAAAGGTATTTTGGAGTGTTTGGAAAAATAATTTTAGCTTTAATAAAAGTGATTTTAGGCCAAAAGTTAAAACTAGAAAATAGTTGCTTTTTTCAACTTTTTTTGGTATTTTGGTAAATAAATAGAACTTTCCTCACTTATAAGCTGAAAGCTTCTTAAGTATCAAACACTCTAGCTTTTACATTTGACCAAAATCACTTTTATTTTTAAACACTACCTACTTTTGATTTTAAGTAATTTGACCACAACCTCTACATTTACTCACTTCTCCCAAAGTCAAGTAAAGGAAAACACCCCTGTAGTTGGAGAATACTTTAGGTCGAGGAAAAGTTTAATAACTTTTGTGTACAATAGGCTAGTAAAGGGGTTGCATGCAATTCAATTGTAAAAATGTGTATAAGGTTTCATTGATTGCTAGTTTCTTTACTTCCCCGTTCTTGTTTATGCATTTGCTATCAGTATATTGAGTTTTCTCTATTTTTTCTATTTGACTTCATTTTGTTTTCTTTCTAAAGATCATTTGGTTTCTTATTTGTGTTGTGTCATTCTTTAGTACAAAAAAATCGTGTCTTGGTAAAACAAGTTGATTATGTCCCCTTCATGGACTCAGAATGTTTATCATATCAAACCTGTATATTGGATTAACTTCCGGTATGAGAAAAATGTTGAGCGATTTGTTCTCAAGGAATAAAAGATATTAATTAATTAAAGCATTCAGTAGCTTAATTAATAAATGAACATTGAATTTTAAACACGGGAAAAATAACCGAGAGCCATATTTCGCAATATGGTTTAGGATCGGTCGTTCAATATTGATTCTATAGTGGAATGAATTAATATTAATGGGCTAGAATAATATTGATGGCATAATATGGAGATCTAGGCCCATTGGAAGACCCAATCTTATTCTTCCTAAAGGCCCCTTGAGTAGCCCAATAAAAATCCATTAACTAAAAGGATAATGATTAATTAGAAGTAGGAGATAAGGAAAGAAAAAATATGAAAGAATCTAATTACTAAGGGGATTATGATTTATCCATATTTTCCTCTCCCAAGTGGAAGAGGATTTCTTAATCTTAAAAGGGGACATATTTCGGCCCCTATCCCCTATAAATTGGGGACCAATCTTGGTCCTCATATGCCATAGGAGATGCATAAGTGAGTAGATGTTTTTCTAGAAAATTAATCCTTTCCTTGAGAGTTAAAAAGTTCGTTTGATTTCCCACCGAATTGGCGAGCTTGGACTTAGGGAATACTCACTAAGATCTGTGGGTTGAAAGATTAATTCTTCTCAACGGTGTCTCTCCGATTCTAAGGTAAAATACTATAATCCCTTAGTTCCGTATGTCTAGGGCCTATTGTATGATTACCTTGATTCAATTATATGAATTATATGATTTGATCATTCATATCATTGTTGTTTGATTATTGAAAATAAAAATTCAAATTACATCCCGAATAGATCCTTGGCACAATCCCCGATCCCCCAACAACTGGTATAAGAGCCATTGATTCGGGCTCTGTAGTTTTGAATTTAATTTTCAAAAATTAAATTTACGTCTATTTGAAATTGAATAGTAGAACTGTTAGATCCGTTTTGCAGGAATCCAATTATCATGAGTTTTTACGTATGTTTTTAATTAATGTTGGATTGAATATATTTTTTAATCTGATTCGTTCAGCTTCGTTTTTCTCGTGTAAAAATCCACGAGTAGATTAGGTATGTTTTTATGTAATAAATTAGTCTAGATTTCAGATTTATTTTTTGTAAATAAATCGTAATGGATCAAAGACGAATTAAAAGAATCGGAGATGCTTGAAACTGCAGCCTGCTCTACGCCGAGGGGTTGCGACGGGTACTCGTTGCGACCGCGAAGGGTGCAGCACGCGATCGCGATGGATACAGCGCGCGATTGCGATGGGTGCATCAACGTGATCTTCGAGTAGTTGGGTTTCACGTTTCAAAACGGGAAATTAAACAATGATGATTGGATTTAATTGTCTAATATGTGTTTAATTTATGTTTTCTTTTACTTTGGGTATGAGGAACCTAGAAAATCTCATTGATCAAAATTTCTAACTGTTTTAATTTTAATTTATTATGGATAATAAATTAATTAATGGCCTCCATAACTGATTTATTAAAGTGAATTTTTGGTTACGCATTGGCATGCGCCTTTCTTCCGAAAGGATATACCAAAAATGAGTTCACTAGAATAAATTTCGTAAGATAACTGTGGGTTATTTTAAGTGGCGATATGACCTTCCCAACGAAGGCTTATGCAAAACTGAGTAATAATCATGTGTTAAGTTATGATTATTACTTAGATATAAAATTGATAAAATTTACTTTCCCACGAAGTCCCTGTCAAATTTATATGGCTGAGAAATGAGCTGACTATTAATTTGAGAATTAAAGGTTTGTGACTGTTATGTTTGTAACCTGCTTAAATGTATTTATGTTAAAGGCAGGATTCATCAGAAGTCTGTTTGACATGAAAGATTTAGGAGATGCAAAGAAGATTTTGGGCATGAGCATTTTAAGAGATAGGAATTCTGGAAGTTTATGGTTGTCTCAGAGGCATTATCTTCAGAAGGTGGTGGAGAGGTTTCAAATGCATGAGGCCAAACCTCTTGAGTATTCCAGTAAATCAAAAACTTAAATTGTCCAAGGAGCAGAGTCTAAAACCTGCAGAAGAAGTGAAATACATGAGAAACATACCATATGCAAGTGGTGTTGGCAGCTTGATGTATGGCATGATCTGTAGCAGACCTGACTTAGCTTATTGTGTGTCTTTGGTTAGCAGGTACATGTCAAATCCTATTAAAGCTCACTTGGATACTTTGAAGCAGGTGCTGAGACACTTGAAAGGAACAATAAACTTAGGTTTAAAATTTGAGAAACAGGCAGATGTTACTGTTCCATTGGTGGGATTGTAGATGCTGATTTTGCAGGGAATGTAGACACCAGAAGATCTATTACATGTTATGTATTTACTCTATATGGAACTGCAGTTAGTTGGAGGAGTGTGCAACAGTCTGTAGTAGCATTATCTACTACAGAAGCTGAATATATAGCATTAACAGAAGCAATCAAGGAAGCTGTGTGGTTGAAAGGGATTCTCAAGGATCTGGGAATAAAGCAGGAGTGTGTGACCATATTCTGTGATAACCAGAGTGCACTTCAGTTGGTAAAACACCAGGTTTTTCATTTTTCATGAGAGATCCAAGCATATAGATGTAAGGTTACATTTTGCAAGAGATGTAATAGATGCAGGGTCTGTGGAAGTTGAGAAAGTTCATACACTTGACAATGCTGCTGATTTATTAACCAAAGCAGTTCCTGGGAACAAGGTTGTACATTGCTCGAGCCTAATCAGGCTTGAACAATGTGGTTAAAGCTCAAACAACAAGGACATGTTGAGGTAAGGATGCACTTGTATTCATTGAGGAGGAGATTTGTGAATATTAGTTCAATTTCATCAAGTGGTTTGTTGTATGAAGTATGAGTTGTGAGGAATTCGGAACCGGAGTAAGGATTTCAAGAACCGGATTAGAAAACCGGGTTTAAACTCAAATCAGTGGAAGAGGTTAGGAGGAAGCCATGCTTAGATTAGTTATAACTGCCGGTTACAACGGTTTCAGTCTGTTACGCTTAAAACCGTTGTGGAAGCCCTATTTCTGCAACTTGTAGCAGTTGAGCTAAAGTCAATTACAACTCCCTCGTCTTCAGGAGTCGAGATTCAGTACTTATATAAAATTGTATTACTTGTAAATGTGAGCTAGATAGTAGAGTTTTCCCTCTGTAAGCATTACACAATTGAGAGAATTAGAAGTCCAGGGTTTCTGCTCCAATTCGGTCTATGTATTGGGGATTTTCTAGTTTCTGGGAGATTCTTGTAATTGATTGTGTAGTGAAGTGAATTGAGGTGCATAGAGCCTCCGTGGATGTAGATCACCTTTGATCGAACCATGTAAATCCCTGTGTGTTTGATTCTATTTCTGGTTTTCTGCGATTGAGCATTGTTCGGCAGTTTTTCATTCTCATTTCGTCCGAACATTATTTTTTCTTGATTTTGTGTGACTTTGATCTTCTCATAACAATTTTTAAGTAAGATGAAGGGCTGCTTTGATATCTTGGCCTCTGCTGGTCAAGCTATACCTGAGCCAGATCAAATACTCTACATCCTTGGAGGTATGGGAATTGAGTATGACTTAGTGATGGTGACCATTGCTTCAAGAGCTGATCCCATAACTGTATCGGAACTTCAAGCTCTTCTGCTGAGCTTTGAATCAAGATTGGAAAATAACCAACCCGCCCTCACAAACTCAGAAGGATCTCAGATGAGTGTGAATACTGTCACATAGACCAACAATGGTAGTAACAATAATCAGCAAGGAGGAAGAGGAAATAACTATGGAGGTAGAAACAACATAGGAGGTTTTAGAGGAGAAAGAGGTGGAAAAAACACTCAAACTAGAGTGACATGCCAGATTTAACCAAGCAAGGTCATACTGCTGATAAGCGTTGGTATAGAAATGATGCTTCATTTGTCCCTAAAAGGAACAACCAACAAAATCAAAATCCTAAAAACCCCTCACTCAACATGGCTCAGATTCCCAACTACAATAGGGAAATGGGAATGGATGGTTGCTCGTATCCAGACACATGAGCTTCTAATCATGTTGCAAATGACTTTAGTAACCTCAGTCTCAGTAATCTCAGTGAGTATCATGGCAGTTCAAATGTTCAAATGGGAGATGGTGCATGTGAGTCTATCTCACACGTAGGTAGCACTTTTCTCTCTTCCTTTGATAATTCTAGAGCTTTTCTTCTTAGGAATCTGGTACATGTTCCTAACATAAAAAAGAACCTATTAAGTGTTTCCCAGTTTGCTCTTGATAATTCAGTCTTTTTTTAATTCCATCCTCATGTTTGTTTTGTCAAGGACCAAGTAACACAGGATGTCTTACTCTAAGGGAATCTTAGAGATGGTCTGTATCACTTCAATTTACAGTCTTTTAACTCCAAGTCTCTCAACAACAAGTTAAGCCATGTTCCTGTTTCAAATTCTAAGTCTTCCAGTCTTTATAATTCCAATATATTTTCTGTTTCCCTAAGTAAAGGTCTTAGTTTAGAGCTTTGGCACCAGAGGATGGGTCATCCAGCTATGATATTGTAAAAAAGGCCTTGCAAAGTTGTTATCGCAAAGAATTCTTAGATTCCATATGTCAATCTTGCATTCTTGCTAAAAGTCACAAAACACCTTTCCCTGACTCTACTACCATTTACACTGCAACATTCCAAATAGTTCACACTGATTTGTGGGGACCAACTCCCACAAAGTCTAGAAATGGCTTTTCTTATTATATCAGCTTTATTGATCATTTTAGCAAATTCACTTGGATATACCTACTCAAATTTAAAAGTGATGTTACCACTGCCTTTAATAATTTTAAAAGCATGATTGAGAATCAATTTGGCAGAAAGGTGAAGTGTCTTCAAAGTGATGGTGGAGGAGAGTTTATTGGTCTAAAGGGTATCTTGCAAAAACATGGCATAGTGTCTTGCCCCTATACCCCTCAGAAGAATGGGATTGCTGAGAGGAAGTGCAAACATATTGTAGAAATGGGACTATCACTCATTGCTCAATCCCATCTTCTTATACACTTCTAGGATGATGCTTTTGTTTCAGCTGTGTAAATCATCAATATAATTCCTATGAAATCCCTTGCATATAGAAGTCCTTTAGAAACCCTTCATAACACCAAACCTGATTACCAAAGATTGAGGGTCTTTGGTTGTCTTTGTTATCCCCATGTCAGACAACTAAACATACACAAATTGCAGTTTAGATCTGTTCCATCTACCTTCATTGGCTATAGTGCCCAACACAAGGGATATAAGGTACTTCTTCCTAATAAAAGAGTCTTGGTCACTAGAGATGTTACTTTAGATGAAACCAAATTCCCCTATGCAAAAAAAATCTTAACCCACTGCCAAAGCCAACTTACATGAAGGAATTCTGTCAAATCCTCCTATCATAAATTCTCATCCTTGCTGCACTGATGTCCAAATCAACACTGATGATCAATATTCCCCTCATAACTCCCAACCAGAAAATCTAAACACTGCCTCACCTCACCACTCACCACTCACCTCGCCACTCACCTCATAATTCCCATGATTCACACTTTGATGATTCCACTCAAGCCTCTCATTCCTCCCATAGTCATATTCATATACCTCAACCCACAGGTCACCATATGCTCACTAGATCCAAAGCTGGGATCTATGAACCCAAGACCTATACCTTGAATCTTTTGCAAAATAGGGAACATAAGAACTATAAAGAAGTTGTGAGTGATGAAAGATGGATAAAACCAATGGAAACTGAGTATAAGGCCCTCATGAAGAATAAGACTTGGATTCTTACCAAATTGCCCCCTGGAAAAAATCTTGTGGGAAATAAATGGATATTCAAGATCAAGAGAAACTATGATAGTAACATTTCAAGATACAAGGCCAGATTAGTGGCTCAAGGCTTCTCTAAAGCACTTGGTCTTGATTTTTATGAGACCTTCAGTCAAGTGGTGAAACCAACAACCATTAGAGTGATCCTTTCTGTAGCTGTATCTAATGGATGGTCAATTAAGTATTTGGATGTAGACAATGCCTTTCTTAATGGTAACTTAAGGGAAGAGATATATATGAGACAGCCTCCTGGCTTTGAACATCAAAATCCAAATCAAACAGAATTAGTGTGTAAGCTCTCCAAGGCCTTGTATGGCCTTAAACAAGCTTCAAGAAGCTAGTATCTCAAAGTCAAAAGCATGCTCTCCTAGTGTGGTTTCACAGATTTAAAAGCTGAAATTTCTTTATTCTATAGGATCAGTGGCCTTTGTACTATTTACATATTAATATATGTTGATGATATCCTTATTACAGGAATTGATGAAACTGGAATTTCTATGGTGATTCAACAGCTGCAAGGCCAACTTTCTATAAAATATATAGGAGATATACAACACTTCTTGGGGATAGAAGTCACTAAAACTAGCCAAGGCCTTCATTTGTGTCAAGCAAAGTATATTGAGCAGCTATTGCAGAGAGTGAATATGACTGCTGCCAAGGTCATAGCCACACCAATGATCAATTTTCCTCCTTTGGCCAAATTTAATGGTGATCCCTTTTCTGATGGTTTTCTCTACGGGAGCACTGTAGGAGCTCTACAGTATGCCACAATCACTTATCCTGAGATCTCTTTTGTTATTAACCAAGTGAGTCAATACATAACTGCCCCTCTCAACACTCACTGGAAAGCCGTGAAAAGAGTTTTAAGATACATAGCAGGGACTCCTATTTATGGTCTGCGCTTCCAAAATCCAACACACAAAATTTGATTGGGTTCAGTGACTCATATTAATTAATGGCAGAAAGTCCATTACTGGATTCTGTGTGTTTTGGGGATGCAATCTAGTCACATGGAAATCTAAGAAGCAGAATAGTGTGTCTAGATCCAGTACTGAAGTAGAATATCGCAGCTTAGCACACCTTACTGCTGAAATCATATGGATTCGATCTTTACTCCATGAGCTGCACATTCCCAGGTCTCACACTTCAGTAGCTTAGGTTGACAATTTAAGCACCATTCCCCTAGCTCCGAATCCAGTTTTTCATGATAGGTATAAGCGTGTTAAACTTGATTTGCACTTTGTCAGAGATGAAGTTTCACATGAATGACTTACGGTTCAACATGTCCCAACCCACGATCAAATAGCCGACACTCTTACAAAACATCTCAATTGACAATTCTTCGCCCGCCTACGAATCAAACTTCGTGTTGTTCCCTTATCTCAGCTCGAATTGAGGAGGGGGGTGGGAGGTGTGTTAGCAGACATGCTACTGTTGCAATTTCTTGCATGAAGGATGTCAGCAGAAATGCCACTGCTGCTATTGCTTGCATGGATCCCATGCATGAAACTCAATCTGGTGTTGTGCCTAATAAGATGCCTAGTCAGCATCCTACTAGGAGGACTTGTTGCCCAAGTATTGAAGTTGAAACAAGTCAATGTCCAGATGATAACATTAATGATCCAAGAGTACATATGCAAGGACCAACAAGTAAAGTAGGGAAGAAGACAAAGCTGTTGTAGCTTTATCCAATGGCTTGAAGATCAACCTTGCGGCTAAGAGCATTTTATTGCATTTTGGATTGATCTATGTAACCCTAGCTTCTCGTCTAGATTCTCCTATAAAATAGGATTGCTACTGTAAAGTTTCATATACTGAATCAATACACAACTTCCCTACTTTGAGCTCAGCTTGTGTTGTCTTCTCCATCATGCCTTTTCTAGCTAGGCTAGTTGTTTTTCTGATATGTCCAACACTCACATCCACCCTTGTACCTAATGTTAATCGGATTAGTTCTAGTCCCGCTGATTGAATTTCATAGCAATCCATATTACACCTACTTACCTAAATTTTTTCCAACAAATTTTGTACTTGTTTGTTAAATAGGTGAAAAATTGATAACTTGATGGATGGGGAAAGTTCCAATTTGATATTTTTTTTATTGATCTTTATAATGAATGGTGGAAGTTGCAATTTATTGTCTGGAAATCGAGTTTAATTTAGGCATTTTGTCTCGCACGTGGTAAGAAGAAAAGTAGATTTCTAGTGAAAATCTTCTTGAATAATAATAGCAAGTAGTTGATTTACACTACGAGCAATAAGGCTTTTTGTAACTACAAAATATAGTTACAGAAAAGGGAGAATAGTTACGGAAATACTTTTATTACTAAATATCTAAAAGTAGTTACTATAGGGTAGTTACTTATAATAAGATGCAAAAAGTTTTTTTGCAACTACTTTGTAGTTACTAATGAATTTGTAACTATTTTTTGCAACTACTTTGTAGTTACTAATGTATTTGTAACTACAAGTAGTTGCAAAAGAGCTTGTCATATTATAGAAAATTTGGTTAAAATTGTATAAAATATTTTATGTAACTACTAATAGTTACAAAATGGGTTATTTTTAGTAAGCACTCTTGTAGTTACAAAAGACTAGCGACAAATACCATTTTTTCTTGTAGTGTTATATAATTGTGGGGAAAATTTAATTTTTAGTCCAGTATGTAAGGCCTTGTACAGTAAATGTCCTGTATGTTAGAAAATTTCAATTTTAGTCCTGTATGTTCCAAAAGTTGTCCAATTTAAGGACACTAACCATCACCAACGACCAATTTAGCTGGAATTGGACTAATAAATTTAGGGCTTTTGAGTGCTAATGCTTATGTGTTAAGTATTTGTCCTGATAACATGTCAAATCATTAAATTACTTTAGTAGCTCGTCCAAAAAAGAAAAGAAAAAGGTAAATCCTAATTTTCGTATGAGGTGCATTTCATTTTATTTTTTATTTTATTTTTATTTCTTTCTTCATCTTTCTCAAATTTATTAGTCACGTGCGTCGCACGTAATTAATTGTGGCCAAATTGACTATTTCTGATAGTCAGTATCCTTAAATTAGACAACTTTAGAAACATACATGACTAAATTAAAATTTTCTAACATATAGAATTTTTACTGGACAAGATTTAATATACAAGACTAAAAATGATTTTTTCTCTATAATTGAGATTAATCATCTTGTGTATGATTTACTTGTTCCTAGTTGAGCAAATATTTCCTATTTGATTTAATTCGCATTCTAGAAAACCAAGAATCACTTTAAGCATTTTTTCATTTTTTAAATGGCATTGAGGAACACTAGGAGCAAGAGGTTGAGGGTGGGGGCAGCTAGCTCCTCCAGGCAGTAGTTTGGACCAAATGACCCAGAGTACTATGAAGTGGAGCTAGATACAGTACAAAGAAGTTTACTACCTGGATGGAATTCAGATGAGTGAGTCACACGTGACACTAGCATCCATGAAGCCGTGTGCAAACTGTTGGATAGATAGGATGGAAATCTTTAATGAATGGGAAGTGGGATATCTACAAGGCTCTTGCACCAGAATTCTTAAGCACACGCTTCAAAAGGTCGCTACTAAGGGAGAATTTAGATCAACCACGGTTCCAAATTTAGTTTGGAAGCAGCTGAGCCACTCTTCCACATTAGCGATGCTCGAGAAAGATACAAAGAATAACAAGCTGAAGGCCAGGGCAATCCAAAATGTAGTCCTTCGTTACCTCCAAATATTGATGGCCATGACAGTATTTGCAAGAAGGGAAAAGGGATCTGTTCTGACAAATGAGGTCTGGATTCTTTGGCATGTGCTAAAAGGTGAAGAAGTGAACAGGGGAAATTGCGTAGCTCTAACTCTTGAGAGAACCGGCATTGCCCAAAGAGATGACACTGGGCTTGAGAGACTAATAACAACCACCGAATTGACTTAGGAGAGATGGAGCCAGTGGAGAGCTCAAGGATGGATATATCGATTATTAGATTTTGGGGTTGTCTACCACTACCCAATACCCCAGACCATTGTACTGCTCAAGGAGAACCAAGCCATCTGGCTTGTGGACACTCCACGACACAGAGCTGTAGCTCGGCTTCGAGTTGTACTCCTGCAGCATCATGTGATTAGGATATTAAAATAGTGGCATACCACCAGATGAGAGCATGACCAAGTACGAGCAGGGCCACTTCAAGCCGGACCAGAATGATGGACATCATGCGACTTGAGTGGCTCGAGTCGTTATTTGACAAGTTTCAAACCGAGATAACGAGCCGGATGGACAATATGTCGTCAGAGTTTGGCCAGATGATCTTGCTCCAGCAGCGACAAACATATATCTTAGAGCACGTCAATAAATGAAATGTCGCTCAAGGTCATTGGCGGAACCCTCCATCACCACCACTGTTGTAGTAATTAGAAGTTTAGCATAAAATGTAATTAAGAAGTTAGTTAGATAAAAGATAGGTTAGTTAGTTAAGAGCATGTGCACAGCACATGTGTTTAACAAGAAGAGAAAAACAGTTATCTCTTCATCCTTATATATAGGAGTTCAAACTAATCTGTAAAATCAGTTTTTCAAATATATTCAAGTCAGTTCATCTTTTATAACATGGTATCAGCGAGTCGGGTCGTCTAGCTCGCAGTTTTTTTTTTTCTTCCAAGAAACGAGTTGTTTCTGAGTTAGGTGTTTTCTTTCTGGTTCTTGGTGTTTCTGTTGTTGTCATCATGCCGGAGCTTACACTTCCTACTTTTTCACCTCTGATGTTGCGTCTCGATCGGAACAACTATGCTTACTGGAGGCTTCAGGTCATCACTGCTGTTCGTGCACATGGATATGATGAGTTTCTTTTTGGCACAACATCTCCTCCGCCAAAAGTTGTTCAAACTGTCACAGAGTCGACTGAAAATTCTGTTCCTGTTACTGTAAGTACACCAAATCCTGATTATGACGTGTGGATCCGTAAGGATCAGTTCTTGATGATTTGGTTGTTTAGTTCAATTACTGAGCCCATGTTGGGGCATGTTAGTCGTTGTGTTTCATCTGCGGATATCTGGAAGGTGTTCGATGTTTTGTTTCAATCACAATCTAAGGCTAAAGTTTTAAATCTTAGATGGCAGTTGCAAACACTTAAGAAGGGTGCTATGTCTGTTGATGAATTTGTTCTTAAAATGCGTAGTATTGTGGATTCAATTCGTGCCGCGGGTCAAGAAGTGTCTGATGATGAGTTAGTATTGTATGTCTTGGCGGGTCTTGGTCAAGAATATGAGTCGTTAGTGGTTAATTTGACTACTAGGACTGAAAGTGTTTCTTTAACTGAGCTTCACTCATTATTACAGACCTATGAGATGAGGGTGGTTCAAAGTAATTCTGTAGAGGTTGTTCAGCCGTCTGTAAATTTGGCTGCTCGAAGAGGGGGTTCTACTAGTTATCGAGGTAGTTCTAGAGGGTCTTCTAATGGTTCTAGAGGCAATTCTAGTGGTTATAGAGGCAATTTTAGTGGTTCTAGAGGGGGTAATACACAAGGTAATTTTAACTCTAGAGGTGGTGCAAGAGGTAATTACAAGAATAAGTCCAAGATGATTTGCCAATTGTGTGGCAGACCAAATCATGTGGCTGCAAATTGTTGGGATCGTTTTAATGAGGATTACCCTGGATTGGATCCTGCTGCTGCTTTTCAAAGTGAACAACAATTTAGGCAACAGGTTCATCTTACAACTCTAGATCAATCAAATGTGCAAGAGGGTTCTTCGTCTGGTGCTATGGTCAATGCGGCTGAAGTGGTTTCAGCTGGTCAAGAAGGTTCTAGTACAGAATGGTATCTTGACAGTGGTGATACGCATCATGTCACATCTAACATTGGTAGTCTTGCTCATCACACTCCATATCAAGGTACAAATAAAATTGTTGTTGGTGATGGGTCTTGTGTGTCTTTTACTCACACTGGTTCTACTGTTTTTCCTACTTTATGTCCTAACCAAGCTATGTATATTCAAAATGTGTTGTTTGCTCCTACTATTACCAAAAATTTATTAAGTATTTCTCATTTTTTAAAAGATAACTCAGCTTATATTGTTTTCTATGACTCTTGTTGTTTTGTTAAGGACCTGAAATCCAACCGGGTGCTTCTCAAAGGTTCCCTTAGACAGGGGTTATATCACCTAGATATTCCGTCTAGTCCCAAGGACAGTTCTAGATCTGCTGTGTGCAATTTTACCTCTGTTCGTTCTTCTTCGGTTCATACTGATGCTGTTTCTCCGGAATCTAGTACTGTCTTGTGTAATAGTGTTACTTCTACTCAATGGCATAGACGGTTAGGACATCCTTGTAACTCTGTTTTGTCTACTGTACTCAAACACTTAAATGTATCCTGCGATATTAATAAAATGGATTTTTGTGAACCTTGTCAGTCTGGTAAGTTACATAGGATTAGTTTTCCTTCTGTTACACATCATACAACAAAACCTTTTGAATTGGTGCACACTGATGTATGGGGCCCTGCTGCCACTATCTCAAATGATGGGTTTCGATATTATTTGTTATTTGTTGACGATTTTACCAGGTATTCATGGATTTTTCCATTAACTGTTAAGTCACAAGTGTATAATACTATCATTAATTTTATTACTTTTGTTGAAAGGCAGTTTAGCACTTTAGTTAAGGTAATACAATCTGATTTTGGTGGGGAATATAGAAGTCTAACTTCTTATTTTCAGCAAAGAGGTATACAATATAGGTATTCCTGTCCGTATACTCATCAACAAAATGGTACAGTCGAAAGAAAACACCAACATGTGGTGCAAACAGGTCTCACTTTTCTCTCTCAGTCTTTTCTTCCTTTTTCGTTTTGGTATGATGCGTTTGTGTCTGCATGCTATACCCTAAATAGGCTTCCAACGGCTGTTCTCAATCATGTGTCGCCTTATGAGAAATTGTTTAACAGAGTTCCAGAATATGATTTCTTAAGAAGTTTTGGTTGTGCTTGTTATCCTCTTCTAACCCCATATAATAATGTCAAGCTTCAGTTCAAAACAACAAAGTGTGTTTTTATTGGTTATAGTGTGTTGCACAAAGGATATAGGTGTCTAAGTGAATCTGGTAGACTATACACGGTTAGAACTGCTCAATTCAATGAAGAAGAGTATCCATATAAAACTATGTTTGCACCCAAGTCTACTGCAACAAATGATAATAATTCATGTATATCTTCTTTATTGCCTTGTCTGCCAGTAAAAACTGGTGCTCGTGCTGCTAATTACAGTCAGCATATCACTAGTAGTGATACACATCCTATGCAACAATTAACTAATGATCAGATTGTTTTCTATTGAGTAGTGGTCAAAAAGCTCGATGAAACTTTAACTTAAAAATACTCATTGTTTTTGGACACTACTACAAGAACTGTCAATCACAACGCGTAAAAGACAATGGTTGGATGCATAAACCGTTGTCTTTTAGCGCTCAACCATGGTCGTTATATAAATTGTAGTGGAAATCAATTTTTTTCGCTAAAAGCCAACGGTTTTGAGAAACCGTTGTTGTTTAATTGTAGTCAAATTGTTATTTTTCGCTTAAAGACAACGGTCAGTATTTTCCGTTGTTAAAAGACCGTTGTCAATATCATTTTTAATTTTATTACGTAAGAGAATGATTTTTTTTTGTGTAATCAACGCCAACGGTTATTCTAACCGTTGTTACTCGAGCATTGTCATTAGTTAAATTTAATTTCCTAATTTTTTAAAATACTTTTTATTGTTGTACGATTAAAAAATTTCTAATTTTTTACCAAAATGCACAAAAGTTGAAAAATCAACTATTTTTAATTTTCACTTTTGGCCTAAAATCACTTTTATTAAAACTAAAGTTATTTTCTCAAACATTACATAATAGTTTTTCCAAAGCTAAAAAACACTTAGGAAAAACACTTGTATACACCCTCCTTAATGCCTTTGCGTATAATATACACTAATTTTATACTAATTTAACATATTTCAGGAATCTTAATTAAAAAAAAAAAAAAACATATCTCGGTTAGATCTCTCATTTTCAACACTCTAACCCTTCACTCAAAAAATCTCTCTAACGCTCGCTCTCGCTTTGAGAAAGTGATTAAAATTAGAGATTGTAAAAAAATTGCTTACAATGAAAAATGGTTAGTGTTAAAAGAAAAGTAATTGCAGTAAACTCATAAGTTGTAATGTTTGAGAAATAATAACTTTTTATGACAATTTTTACTAAGAAGCAATAACTTAAGCCAAAAGCACAAATCTACTTAAAATAAGCAAACTCAAACACGACCTTAGTGTTGTGGTACCTTTTATATCTCTAAGCGATTTTACAAATTAGCTTTTGTTGTGGTACCTTTTGTATTTCTAAGCGATTTTACATATTAGCTTTTATTATCATTCTCTCAAATATATTAATAATGCCTTTTTACTTCTTCAAGGAATTGAAATAAAAAAACTTAAACCTCTTACCGCATGTCGCCCTTCTCCCTCTTAAATTCAAGCGGCCATTCTGACGCTTGCCGCTCCCTTGACCGTCGCCGCCACCACGAACTAGTGCTCGCGCTCGTCTCCCTTTCCTTTTGTTATTCCGACCACTTGCTTGCCTTTGCGTCTGTTCTCTCCGCCGCTCGCCCGATGTGATTTCTCTTATTTCGGTGATGGCGAATCCATCGTCGAGGTTCATCTTTGGAGGGCAGAGGTGGAAGGATCCTGACATGATGATTTATTGCTTGAGCGACGGGGCAGGTGGGGATCTGCATGCAAAAATACTATTACGTGACGGGTTTAGTATGAGGGACTGTGTCTCTGATCTTGCTGCTGCCTAGGAATTACCTCTTCTCGCTTCCATGTACAAGGTAATTATTAATTTTTAATTTTCAGTTTGTGTACTTAAATTTGTTGCTACTACAGTCTGCTCGATTTAGGTCTTAGAAACCCTACACCATCATGTTTCTCCCCAGAGTAACATGGACAGGAACATTACAATTTATGTTCTTAAATAGGATTAAATTTGATGTACATACATCTTTGATTCTAACATGTCAATACACAATTTCACTATGCTTTATTTGTCGCTTTTTTAGATGGCGAAGGTACTTTTTTACAAAGTATGAGCAACTATGAATAAGTACTTTACAGTATTAATAATCTGTTTCAGGTGCTTGAGTTTATTTATCTTGTATTTTCTGTATTACTATCGTGTTTGCATGTTTTGTGGCGAGAGAGAGGAAGTCCAGAATCAGCATTGATTAAAGAGAGTTGTTTTAGGACTCTGAAAAGAATCTCATTTATATGTGCAACCTATATCTAATGTTGTGAAAGTTGCTAGGCGCTAATCGGATGGCAAGTTAGGGTCTAGTGCCTAGTTAAGGTCCAGGCAGGGCCGAATGGTGCATAGGTGTGGTTAGACAGGGAGGAGTTGGGAAAAA
Organism: Ajuga chamaepitys; assembly: GCA_958295605.1. NCBI lineage: Eukaryota > Viridiplantae > Streptophyta > Magnoliopsida > Lamiales > Lamiaceae > Ajuga > Ajuga chamaepitys. The sequence continues at coordinate 19,907,417 of OY282498.1, read as the reverse complement.
AATATAGGCGGTCAATAGGAGCCTAGCGCCTAAGTGAGGACTAATTGGCGCTAGGCGGGGACTTTTGCAACATAGTTGGTATCTATCTATACGCTCATGTAATTTTTTATTGTTGTTGATAAAGCGTTACACATAGAACTAAATCATTGAAGAAATACAGATTATTCTTTTGGGATTAGTTTGTGTTATTCAATATTTCATCCTCTAAAATATTATACTAGTTAATGGTTGAAGATTCTAGTTAACTTCATGTTAGTTCTTGGTATAATATAAGATCAGTAATTTTGCTCTTTAATAATTGAGTTGCTTTAAAAGAGAGATTGTCTTGCCTAATTAGTTATACTCCATAGCTATACATACATACATACATACATACATATATATATATATTAACATCTTTACAATTCCACCCCCTCCCCTGCCCGATGTTTAAGAACTATCTATTTTACGTTGTTGAATACTAAATTTAATATTTTATTTTCAAAGATGATAACTTTTTGTCACATATTGTACAAGTGAAATAAAATTCTTGAATGGAATTATGATTATTATTTTTAAATAAACATATTTTTTTGGTGCAGGATATATACTACTATTTGTATTGAGCAACACCCATGATTATTCTATGTCACCCACTTGGGCACTATCCAAGTAGGATCTCCATCATATATTTGGTAAGGAGATATAGTATAAGGTAAAAGTTCAATATTTATTTTATTAGAATCTTATAGCTGGGCACCATGTCTGGTGGAGATCTCACTTGGGTAATGTTCGAGTGGGTAGTATAGAATTTGCTAATGAATGATTGTCCACACCAATAATAGAATTCCAAACTGGATTTCCTGCTATTTAGTTATGGCCGTAGAGCAGTTTTTGACTTGGAAGATATTGGTATGTTAGTTAGATTTCAGGTGATTTTTTGTCTAAAGGAGATGAACACAGCTGTGCTTGTAGTTGTTGTCTCTGTAGTTGGCAATTTGTTACAAAGATGGGATAACGCCACCATAGCTGGTTACTGCTTCCATTGTTATTGAAATTAATCTATGTTTTTAGCACCATAAAAGCCATATCTGATGATGTCACTGGATTTGATGTGGTCATTATTTAAAACTTCATCTCCTTCTTACAAAATAATATCGTGGAAATGCACCTGCTATATGTAATTTTGGGGAACATAATACATTAGTTTGCAGATTACTTTCTTTACTACTATGGATACCTATTCCGTATGTGTTGACAGAATCAAGCCAAATATTACTAGTTAGAAGGTTTTCTTTACATTTTTGTGTGTATATACAGTGACAGACTGCAATTTAACTCTGCGTTTACATATTTTGGTTTATGGCAGGCATTCAAGAAGGAAACTGGAGAAGTATAAGGATTGTGTTGAGCATGTGCAAGTATAATTACAAGAGCAGGCTTTGCAAGTAAGTTTTTGTGAGTTTTAGGAAGTGTGTTAAAGTCTAATTTGGTGATGTTTTCATGAATTTAATTTTTTTAGAATTGTGTATGTATATGCAGAAACTTATAGGGAAATAAAATGCAGCATTCCGGAATGAACGAGTTCTACTTCGAGTAAGATGCAAGAAAATTTTAATTTGGTTTATATTGGTAGTATATCTTGGACAAGGAGATTCTTTTCTGAGTAGTTAAAAGAAAATTTAGTTTTTTCATTTGAAGGTTTATTAGTATATTTCTTATACTTTTACTAAGATACGACAAGGGTGTATGTGAGTTTTAGTACAATTACTTTTTAGTTCCATTGTATGAACTTTCTCCTACACTTGATGTACTGGAGAAGAAATTGTTGTGTACCTAATACCCTAAAAATGATGAAACCTTTATTTTCTTAAACATAGTCAGCGAGTTTAAGTAAAAATTCCAACATATGTAGAACTAAATGTTCAAACATGTTAGTTTCCTCATTCATGAGAAAAAGACTTGGTGCTCAAGGAGAAGTTTTACAAAGTAGTAAGGAATAATTGTTTTTTATTTGAAGTGTTGCCTGGTGCATCTATTACTAATACATACTGCCCATCATTTGTTAAGAATTGAAATATGACGTGTTTTAATAGACTTTTTGCAGGTTTCTTCATTTATGTCAATTGTACTCGAACAATATATACATAATACACGCCTACTCATGAGTCCTTCCTCATGTTGAAAGAAAGTTCAAGGATTGTGTTCCAAAATAGAATGATGTAGTTTTAGAGCGATGCATTCTGATTGCTTAAGGATTTTTGTTTCAAATTCAATTTTGTATTTACTTCACTTCTATATTTTATATTAAAAATATTCCATTATCAAGGCTTAGTGTTGATAAATACTCCTTTCAGATTTGATGGATATGTAATTTAGTTGGTAATTTTGATGTGCCATTCAGATAGTTAATGTTTTTTTTGGTACTGACTCTTATTTATGCTCAAGACTTTATGACTCTTTATGATTGAGAAAAAAAGAAAACAAATTATAGTAATTAAATTTTTATGTAGGGAGATATTTGAGAATATGTAGTTTAAATTTATTAATTTTTTAAATATTACACCGAACCTACTTTTTTTGTGCCTATATGTTTTAAACATTTGATTTTACAATATTATAATTCTTGTCATGAATATTTAATTTAATAATGTTTTCTATCCCGTGCATCAAATGGGTGCACAACTAGTTCCTATTATTTGCAAAAGGGTAGTTGAGAAGAATAATTCATAAATGAAGATAATTACATAAATAGTGTATCATTTTTCTTTTTGTGATGATGTCTATGTAGAAATGCTATAATATTATATAGTTACATTTATGAGTGATGGCATATCAGTTGTTGGTTACAATTAGAAGGCTATAATTAGAGGGAACAATTTAATGTTTGGATTTGGATGACCAAATCTTGAAGTTCTGAATTTTTGTTATTTGCTGTGAAAAAGAAATGTGTATATATATATGTAGTATACACACAGGAGATTTAAGTACGGAAAACTGCTTTTGTAGGTATCTGAAGCTCTTGCTCGGGCAGGGCTCGAGTCCTCCAACCTAATAATCGGGATTGATTTCACTAAGAGCAATGAATGGACAGGTAGATTTATTTTTATTACATACAGAAAGGTTATCATTACTAGAATCTATGGAGGAATATGCTGAGCTTGGTTCTTCGTTCAAGGGTAAAAGCCTACATCACATAGGAAGCAATCCTAATCCCTATGAATAAGTACTAACTATTATTGGCAGCACGTTGGCAGCATTCGATGATGATAACTTGATCCCCTATTTCGGATTTGGAGATCGTACTGCATGATAAATTGTTGTTTCTGAATCTTGTTATAACTTGGTCAGCAAATTGTGATATTTTTCTTTTAATTGATCTTGATAGCATCATCACATGATCAGGATGTATTCAGTTTTTACCCTGATGAGAGATATTGTAATGGATTTGAGGAAGTCTTGAGCCGTTATAGAGAACTCGTTCCCAGTCTGAAACTGGCAGGTGATTCCCTCTGAAGTCTATCTTGTGAACTTTGCATTAGAACTGAATTTCTTTCTTACGTTCTATTTTTCATTTTCACAGGACCAACATCATTTGCACCAGTGATCGAAATGGCTATGTCTGTTGTTGAGCAAAATGGTGGCCAGTACCATGTTTTAGTTATCATTGCTGATGAGCAGGTATGCTCCCTAATACATGGCTAATATGTGTCATACTTAATACTTAGCTAATTATATATCATACTTTGGTGAACATTAGGCATTTTTCTGGACAACACATTGAGATGCAGTAGCTGGCTTTTCCCTTCTCTCATATTTCTTAGTTCCTTTTCTGAAACTCTAGAGTTCAAGTTCTGAACTTGTGGCATAATATAAGTGAAATGCAGAGATTGGATTCCTTATTAATTGCTATGTGAAACTGGATTTGTCTTAAGATTGTCAGGCAAGTGTACATGCAGGCACTAGACCATCCTAACATTTGTATCTTTGAGTTTTGATCTTGCTATGTATATTTGAATGAAAAATAATTGTTACTAATTTCGTATCGTTCATGTTGTTGAAGGTTATTATTAATTATTAAGGATCAAATACAATGTTGGACGTATAAATCTAAATTGTCCAACTTGTCTTGTGGACGTAACCTTATCATAAGAAATTGTTAATTTTATAAGTTATCCATTAGTTATATCATCAATTTTCTAAAAATAGAATCTATTTTTTTAGTTGTGAAATGTTGGTGTTATTGGATTTATGGTTTTGGATTCTATGCTATGGTTTCTGAGGATGACGCAAGCATGAGAATTTAATTCTTTGTCATAAAAATTGATGATGAGTAGTTATATGTTATTACTTTGAAGTTGATGGATGATGATTTGTTTATGAGTTCGAATGACTTCTTGTATCCTTTCTAGGACTTTGTACGCCCATTCGTCGAGAAACTTATATATTCTCTTCTTCGGATTTTTCCATCACAGTGAATAATGAGAATTTTGTATTGTTCTTTCTTTTAAAATTAAATGTAGGATGCTTTCACGTTTCAGAAAAGACTACCCAAGGAAGACGAACAATTCGAGTGGGAGTTGATTTGAACCCATTGTTGATTGCTTAACTTGAACTCAATGTTGAATTATTTTAGTAATTGTTGATTATAAATGACTTGAAATGTTTGAGAGAATGAGTTATAATTCATCGTCTATTTATTTATATATTTTTATTATGCAAAATGTTGATCGTATGATTAACTGTATATTAATTTCATTAATATAATAAAAAAAGTATAATTTACAATTTCCAAATAGCATCAACAACCATTTTTTTAAATTGCTAAAAATCTAAGACAACGGTTCAAAACAGTAGTCAATGAATAACTATAAACCGTGGTCTTTCTTCATTTTTACTACATTGCAAGCCGTGGTCAATTAGAACAAAAAAATGTAGGTATTTTAATATACGTTACGGCTATCAATTTCAATAACTATAGTTGTTAGTTCAACTTTGAACCGTAGTCGTTAATATAAATTACTATGGTTCAGACAGTAGAGAACATAAATTTTGCACCGTGGTCATACATACCATAGTGGTAGATATTAAATTTACAACTACGGTTGTGAACCGTAGTCATTAGTATATATTACTACGGTTTAAACCGTAGTCAAAGTAAGTTTCTAACCGTTGTCATATGTCTCGCGGATACGCTACTAGAATGACTGCATTTCCCAACTGTGGTCTTTAGTATTAACCACTACGGTTCTGAACCGTAGTTATTTGTAGAGGGTCTACGACAATGGTATGTATTACTATGGTCACTGTATGCCTTTAACTATGGTTTTCGACTGTAATGTTAAACATTTTTTATTGTAGTGGGAGTTAAATCATTCTTTCTAGCAGGCTTTATTGGTCATGATGTATATAATCTCTAGACCTTGCCTTGGATCTTCCTAGCATGCATTTTGTATGGTAAACATGGAAAATAATTTTAGGTCATCTTTATAATTAAAGCCCACACAAGCTTTAAGAGTTCTGTTTCCAAATCATATTATAATCGCTAGTCAGCCATTTTGAGTTGTAGCCTTCTCTTTGATAGCTATGTTACAAGCTTTTCTTATCTACTTTTACCTTTTCAAATTACTTGGATTGTTTGAATAATGGAGATGGATGTAAGACGACTAGAGTGAGAAAAAGGGGAAGAGTAGTAGAAAAGTAAGAAAATATAAGTTAGAGTTGAGGAGAAAATTCATTATTTTGGGAAAATACAAGATTATTTTGTCTGCCTTCGGAAAAGAAAAAAAATCTTCTTTCTGAGGCCACGAAAAAAATTTGTGTATGATAAAAAAAATACATTCTATGTATGAACCAGATGCGAAGGTAGTCAGAGAGTATAGTAAAAAAATCTAGCAAAAAATTGCTAGTTGAAAGGGTAGCAAAACGAGTTGTACATCATAGATAGTTAGCAAAATCGCTAGCTCATGCTAAAAGAGCTCGATAGTACTTGGTGGATGTATATAATTCGTAGAAATAAGGTGAAGGAAGCTCAATTTTAGCTTTACTAAGAGTTGAAAAAGTAAGGAAATTATGATTCTGTTTTGAGGGGTAGTTGAGAGTATCTAATTCAATTAGTCCATATTTACTACCATATAAGCAAAGAGTCTTCTTACAACCAAAGAGAAAGTCATATCTGGTTCTTTGCTTACACACAACAAGAGCGATGACGTATTAATAGTCAATCATATGGCAGACCGTACACATATCCTGTTTGAAGATTTGTATGCACACAAGTTTCGGGAGTAAACACGTCCTATTTTTACACTTGAGTGATGAGCAATACACTTTAACCATTAGGATCACTAATTCGACGGATTGAGTCTTATGAGTAGATGAGTATGTTGGTTGCTACAATGTTCGAAATACCATGTTTATACTTTTGTTAAACTAACCTGAAGCAATATATCACCAGTGACTCATAATAAAAACTATGCTCATCTATTGTTGTTCAGGATGAACAATGGGTAAAGTTTAGGAGAATTACGATCATTGATATCTTTACGTACTTTATATCGAGAATGGGAACATTCTCACATTTTCCAGGCCGGGTGTCACAATTGGTTGGGCGGCTCGCTGCACTACGACATGCTGGTCGGGTGGCTTGCACAATGGGTTAGGCAGTTTACAACGACACTCATCCCAGCCAGCATAATTGGTTGGGTAGTTTGCTACGACACTCGTCTCATAGCATTTTTTTTATCCAAATCTGACTATAGGCTCTATTTCTCACCCAATACCTTCCAATATATATCTCAATCGTCTAAAACTCAATAGAATCAAGTAATATCATGGTACATCCTGACATAGAAAGAGTGGAAGATAGATTAGACATCCAGAAGAGGAGTAGAAATGAGTACGGAGCATCCAGGAGGATCGATAAACAACGCCATGAATCGTTGGTTATCTTGTTACTTTATCTTTCCTATTAAGACAATGGATTATTATGCTTTATTTTATTGTTCTATGGAGTAGTTTACTTATATTCTAGGGTTTAACAATTATGTTTTCAATTACGATATGGACAAAGGATTTATTTATGTGATTGATTTAGTTCCCTTATTTGTTATTTGTATGATCACAACTATGCTAATGCTAGTTAGTGTGATCACCTAATTTAAGCTTACATATATCAATGTTAAAAACTCGGGAGATGAGGACATTGATGACCAAACAACACAGAACACATCAGTCAACAAACTGGGAGATTGAGAGTGGCTGTGGGGGTATTTCTTAGGCACTTTTAGAAATTATATGCATTAGGTTAGACAAGGATCTCGGCCTATGTATTGTAATCTACAATCCAATCGCTTTCGGATGAGGATTGAAATACACTTCGCGAAGCGTCATAATAATATGAACTTGTTAATTAGTAAATTATCTTGAGATGCATAGAAATTGATAGTTGAAACCTACGACTCTAGAATAAGGTTTATCATCTTATTAGATCCGTGATTTCTTTGATCTATTATTCTATGGTTTAGGATTAATTAGATTAATTAGGTAAAATGAATCACCCAAATTTGATAGTCCAGATAAACCAGTACTATTCTCATTGTAGTATTTTAACTAAGATTTTGACTGGAATGTGTATGTGGATTACGTTTGTTATTAGCTATTAGCTATTAATTACACCGTGCACTTGCGATTACTGGTAGAAAATAGAGTGATCAGGTTTTATTTGATCTGACCTATAGAGGTAAATGAATTGAAATGAAGTGAATTATTGCTTGTGGAATTTGTGAATGTAAGATATGCAAATACCTTTTGGGCATTCTCGACCCCATTTAGCAGTTGAAATTACGCAATCACATTTACATTTTTTTAGGAATGTGGTGCCTATGACAATACTGTAACACTTCATATTATGTGTCGAATTACAAACCCGACCCTAGAATTCCTACTTAGTGCTTAGCTATACCTTGTATTGATATGAATGACAAAGCAAAGAAAACTGCCTATGGGTTTTATATAGTTCCCATCTTGAAATACGCTTGACAAACCTGACCAACGTTTGGATTAGAAATACGAGAGCTGGTGTAAATACACCACCATCCCCTCTCGCTAAAGACTGGCGGAGGGGTGTTGACTAAGCTAGAAATGCAATGCAATTGGACTACGCTCTAATAACGTAAATTAACCACTTTCTGCAAATTTACAAAGCTTTGTCCTTATGGTACCCTCCACTGTCATTGTAAATAACTTGGTTGGTTCTTGTATTTCCTGCATTAATGACTCAAACAAGCAACACCAATTTCCACAAACAATTAAACAATAACCAAGTTCTAGCCCTAAGTTCACCAATTTCCATAACTAGTACAACAATCATTCACAACCCATACAACCCAAGCTTCGGGTTCTCTTACCCCCCCCCCCCCCAACCAATTAACTACTCATAAACCATTGAAGAAATCACAAGACCCATTATCATAAGCAACAAAAAATAAATAAATAAAGAAAACAAAGAGATTATAAAGCTTCTTCTTCAAATAATCTTAAAAATTCTTCAAGAAATTACAAAGCTTCTTCTTCAAATAGGGTGGTCTCTCTTAGATGAGAGCAACCCTAGCTTCTCCTTCTCATTTGCAAAAAACTTATCTAACTAAAGAACTAGAACTGGAATTGAAGTATAAAGTGTTGCTCTTGCAAGTGAAGGAAGGGGAGTATTTATGGAGGAGGCACCCTATCCCTTATAAATTACAAAAAAATACATAAAAATCCTAAAATTAAGGGCAAAAAGGTAAAACAACATAAAAGAGTGGGCAGGTCAATAGATATTAAGTCGAGTCACTTAAGTCGCACCTGGGTCAATTTTGAGTTGAATTCTGGGAGTTATTCGTTGGGAATTAGCCTTTAGCATCTTCTAAAAAGTTGTAGCTCTCGGAGTTATCTTTCTAATATATCTTGAATCACCTAAATTAAATGTCTGCAGCTTTAGATATCACGAAATATGAAATTCTACTATGGTGAATGAAAAAATAGGGCACAAAACTAATTAGGTACCAGTTCGGGTACAATTAGTATCCCAACCGGTGTCACATTCTATATAAAATCCAACCTACATTGTTATGGATACACGGCGGTATCCCGACCGGTATCTGTTGGTCAAGTATCGATTCTAGTACCGATCCAGTATCCGCACCATATTTTGAGTTCTTCATCCATTTTTGCTCGTTTGGCGTGTTTTTGCTCGTTGTCCCTCCTCAACTCATGTGTGGAGTTTTTTTAGTAACCTTCAAAATGGAATTAGTTTTGGCCTGAATTATTCAAGTTTCTACACCCAAATAGAGGCCGAACTAGACTTGAATGTGGCAAGGAATTCCTTGGATCTTCAATTCTTCCCTTTCTAACAAATAAGATTAAAAAACACCCGTAATTTGAATTAAATCATATAAAAAGGAAAATCAAATTTAGAAATTTATTTTTATGCATAATTGAGCCAAAACGTATCAAATATACATTTTTTACCTAAAAAATATGAACTTCAATTGCATGTGAAATATGGTCACTTTAACGTTGATCAACGTTAGAGTCAATCCACTTATAGTTTTCGTTAATTTTTTTTAGGTGTAAAATTCATTAATCTTTTCTTTGTGGCAAGGTACTGACATCTAGAGTGCTTGAGGAGAAGTAGCTAGATCATGGATCAAGAGATTTCGTGAGCACAATGAGAGGATTAAATGCACAAATCTATTCAAGGAATTGGGTGTTCATGTATGTTATTGGAAGTGTGCTGATAAGATTGATAATTCAAATAACAGGAAGTCCTAATTTAAAGAATTTATGGGATCGAGTCCAATCTGTAGCAATTGTAGTTTGCAATCCTTACTATAAATAAATGATAAGAACTGCGAGTTCCGCAACAAACACGTGTCAAAATGAAATTGTTGTAAGCGCCATGAATTTTGCAGAAACACGTGTTATGTGATAATTTATCTACGCATTTTGCTTTAAATAAAGCCTTATGGTGTGGTTGTTTTGGGTTGGCCTTAATCCATTGAGGGGATCAATCTCAATAAAGCACACTCATATACTACCTCAGCCAATAATAACTCAACACTTTCTAACCTTAAACAAACACACCCTTAATATCCCTGATATTGTTGCCAACGTGAGACAATTTTCTGGTCTTATCAGTTTAAGAAGATATCGTAAATTGGCAGCACGAGAATGCTGTTGGATTTCAAAACAGGTGAGTCATATATATTTTGTTTTAATTTTCAGACACTGTTTTGTTTTAAAGGTATATGGACACCTGTCGTGTTTTAAATGCATAACCCCACTAAACATGTTATTAATGAGCACAACCCTCACAAGAACCATTTTCAATAACTACACATGAACACTTCAAAATAATACAATTTCAAAAATTATGAGGGTGTGTGTTTAAGGTTGGAGAGTACTGAAGTACTGCTGAGGTAAATAAAGTGGTGATGAAAAATAGGTGAAAAAATAGGTTTGGCTTTCCTCAATATATTTGGAAGAAACTTATGCAAATACACCCCATATTTATTTGATACGAAAGTCATACGGATCTACAAAACCGTGGATCATGTTGGGAATTTTAACCCACTCACAATCACGAATACGACAAGATAATCGAAAGAAAGAAATAAAAACACACACAATAAGATAGCAATTTGATTACCCAGTTCATTACGATGTGTAACTACGTCTGGGTGCGATACAAGCCAGGATATGCACTAGTATGATGAATTTTTGGAATACAATAAGTTATAAAGGAAACCACTATTTATAATAGCTCTATGGGCCCTAAAACCGACCTCTGGCCCACGCATCCAGTCCTCATTAAAAGGTCTCGGCCGAGAATCACTCCTTCGCCAAACTCGTCTTGGCCGAGAATCACTCCTGTCTCGGTTGAGATCACTCCACAGCGTCAACACACTGAAGGGCTGCAGTTTTGACGCGACCGCGTTCTAAGCCTGACGCGGCCGCGTTCCTCGGACAAAATTGACGCGGCCGTGTTCCTCCCTTGACGCGGCCGCATTTCTCCAGCATGTTTTTGGCTCCACTTTCTAACAATCTCCCACTTGGAGACTAAAACACCTTCAAAGCAAACATCCTCCTCTTTTCTCCTTCCCATTTCCACTTGGTATCACCATCTCCTCTTCTTCTTCACGTTTCGAGGCTAATTGAAGTTATGCACAACTTCAATTTCTCTAAGGTTACAACCTTAGTAAACATGTCAGCTGGATTCTCACTCCCGAGAATTTTCATAAGTCGCAAAGCTTTCTTTTCTAAGAGGTGCCGGATGAAATGATACTTCAATTCAACGTGCTACGTTTTTTAATGAAATGCCGGATTAATCGCCAAGAAAATTGCACTATGACTATCATTGTAGAGTACACTATTTCCATGCTCCTTCCCAAGTTCACTAAAAAACCTTTGCAACCACACCATCTCCTCACTCGCCTCCGTCACGGCTACGTACTCCGCCTCTGTGGTGGAGAGTGCAACCACTTTTTGCAACTTTGATGTCCAAGAAATCTTCGTACCACTATAAGTAAAAACATACCCGGTTGTACTCTTTATCTCATCAAGATCGTTCGATGCTAGGTCCGCATCAATGAAACCAACTAACTCAGAATTTCTTCCATCAAAACACAAGGCTTTATTTGTGGTACCTTGCAAATACCTTAAAATCCACTTCACCGCTTTCCAATGTTGTTTTCCCCGATCACCCACGAGTACAAACCATGGCATACATGATACTCCCAATTGCCGATGCATATGGCACGTTCATCATTTGGGTACGCTCCTCCTTAATACTCAGCGGCTCCTTCTTCGACAGCTTAAACTGACCCCCCAAGGGTACATTAACCAGCTTCGAATCCTCCATGTTAAACCTTTCCAGGACTTTCTGAAAATAATCTGCCTGCGAAAGATACAACAAATTTTCCGCCTTCCTCTCGATTCTCATACCCAAAATCTGCTTCGCTTCTGCAAGATCCTTCATGGAGAACCTCTCAGACAATTACTTCTTCAACCTTTCCAACTCCCTTGGATCGGCTCCTACAATAAACATATCATCAACGTATAGTAATAGGATAAGATAGCTATTGTCAAACTTTTTATAATAGCAGCAATGGTCGGCGTGGCATCTATGGTAACCAATCTCCAACATGAAATTGTCAAACTTCATATACCACTGCTTCGGAGCTTGCTTCAACCCATACAAGCTCTTCTTCAACTTGCACGCAAGACTTTCCCTTCCATCTACCACGAATCCCTCCGGCTATACCATGTACAACTCCTCCACTAGATCACCATGAAGGAAAGACGTCTTCACATCCATCTGATGCAATAATAGGTTCTCCGCAACCACCATACTCAACACCATGCGAATTGTAGTCAACTTCACAACAGAAGTAAATACATCTGTATAGTCAATACCATATCGTTGCTCGAACCCTTTCATAACTAACCTTGCCTTGTAGCGCTTGCTACCATCGGCCTCGTTCTTGATTCGGTAGACCCACTTGCTGTGCAACGTCTTCATGCCCTTGGGAAGCTCAGTTAATTCCCAAGTGCCATTCACACGAAGAGACGCCATTTCATCTTCCATGGCAGCCTTCCACCTTCGTCTATGACTAACCTGCTCTGCCTCTGCATAGCTCTCAGGTTCACCACCATCAGTGAACAATAAGTAAAAGTTAGAGGGCGAATACTTATCTGGTAGCCTTCGATCTCTAACTAGTCTTTGAGGTGGTGGTGTTCTTCGTTCATCCTCAAGAACCTCCTCATCGACCTGACTCCCTTTGCTCCCACTCGAGTCTAGATCAGGTAACTCAACAGTGCGAGAGTTTCCAGTATCAGTGCCCAAATCCTTCAACCTATCCTTGTACACCCGTCATTGAATATAACATCCCGGTTGCGAATCACCTTTCGACTTTGCTCATCCCATAGCCTATAGCCGAACTCATCATCTCCATACCCAATAAACGTACATTTGACAAACTTGGCATCTAACTTGTTTCTATCAACATAATCCACAAGAGCATAAGCAACACAACCGAAAATACGTAAGTAAGACAAGCTTACCTCCTTTCCAGTCCACTCCTCCTCGGGAATCCGATTATCCAAGGGAACCGATAGACCTCTATTGATCAGGAATGCAGCTGTGCTCACTGCATCCGCCCAAAACGACTGAGGCAAGCCGCTCTTCAGTCTCATACACCTTGCCCGCTCATTTAGTGTTCTGTTCATCCTCTCGACCACACCATTCTGTTGGGGCGTTCCACGTACATCCTCTCTGTACGAATCCTATGCTCAGCACAATAATTCTTGAACTCTTTGAGTTCATATTCACCTCCATTGTCGGAACATAAGCACTTCACCTTCAACCCTGTCTCAGTCTCAACCAAGGCTTTCCACCTTTTGAAAACATCAAAATCATTAGACTTACTTTCATAAAATAAATCCATACCTTGCGGGTCGAGTCGTCGATGAATATCATGTAATACAACGATCCTCCAACAGATGCCACCGCAGCTGGTCCCCATAGATTGCTATGGACCAACTCTAGCTTCTGCTTCTTCAAGGCCTTGCCACTCCTCAAGAAACTCACTCGCCTTTGTTTCCTGAAGACACATTCTTCACACATACCAACTTCCACATTTTGTAATCCATACAATCTACCCTTTGAACACATTAGCTTCATCCCTTTCTTGCTCATGTGGCCCAATCGACAGTGCCACAAATCCACATCACTATTACCATTCGTAAGATCAAGGGAATACTGCAAATTACTATTCATGTACAGCGTTCCTTCCTTCTTACCCCGAGCTACCACCATAGTCCCCTTGGCAATTTTCTAATTGCTACAACCAAACGTTACCACTTAACCTTCCTTGTCAAGTTGTCCAACTGAAAGCAAGTTTCTCTTCAATCCAGAGGTATATCTCACTCCATTCAACATCAATTTCAAGCCATTTGATGTCTCAACCATTACGTTTTCCTTTCCCACAATTTTCAGGGGTTCATCATCAGCTAGATACACCTATCCAAAATCGCCAGAGACATAATTTTGCATAATATTAATATTACCGCATGAATGAAATGACGCGCCGGAATCCAAGACCCAAGACTCCATGAGACTGCACACACTCAAGACCAACGCATCGCCATCATCCCTGTTTGTGGTTGCGTTTGTTGTCTTCCTGTCTGCCTTTTCCCTCTTATTCTTCTTCGGCGCCTTGCACTGGTATTTGAAGTGACCAACCTCGTCACAATTCCAGCACTTCAAAGAATTTCCGTCCTTCTTTGTCTGACTCTTCCCTCTGGATTTCGACCTCCCCCTAAACTGCCTTCCCTTCGGTCTGCCTCTGTTCTCAGTATTCAGTGCTGACCCTGAGGACGATCCTGATCCTGATTCGTTCCTACAAGTCTCTTCCCCGATCATCAAATCCCTCACCTTGTCAAACTTCAGCTTAGCGTCTGTAGCATTAACGGCTATCACTGTACCAGCCCAACGGTCTGGCAGAGAAGATAGCATAATTAGGGCCCGAATCTCATCATCAAACTTTATGTCCACTGAGTCCAATTGTGAGGTTAGCATGTTGAACTCATTCAGGTGCTGCTGTACTGGTGTTCCCTCCACCATCCTCAGATTAAATAGCCATCTAATTAAATGGACTTTGTTTGCCATCGATGGTTTTTGATACATCTCCTCCAAGGTTTTAGCATCTCCCGTGCAGACCTCGCGCTTGTAGTTTGGTAAGCCACTTCCTTGGACAACGACATACGCACCGCGCTCATCGCTTTCCTGTCCAATAACTTCCACTCCTCCGTAGACATCTTCTCGGGCTTCTCCTTGAGGGACTGGTGCAAATCCTTATCGTAGAGTTATCTTCAATTTGCATCTTCCAAAAGCCATAATCAGTTCCATCGAACTTCTCCACCGAAATCTTTTCGTCGTTCATCGTGAATACTCTCAGGAAACTAATCTGATGCTCTTGATACCAGTTGTTGGGAATTTAACCACTCACAATCACAAATACAACAAGATAATCGAAAGAAGAAATAAAATCACACACAATAAGACAGCAATTTGATTACCCAGTTCGTTACAATATGTAACTACATCTGGGGGCGATACCAAGCCAGGATATGCACTAGTATGATGAATTTTCGGAATACAATATGCTATGAAGGAAACCACTATTTATAATAGCTCTATGGGTCCTATAACTGACCTCTGCTTGAGGCCCACGCATCTAGTCCGCATTAAAAGGTCTCGGCCGAGATCCTCCTGTCTCGGCCGAGAATCACTCCTTCGCCAAACCCGTCTCGGCCAAGAATCACTCCTGTCTCGGCCGAGATCACTCCACAGCGTCAACACACTGAAAGCATGCAGTTTTGACGCGACCGTGTTATAAGCCTGACGCGGCTGTGTTCCTCCCTTGACGCGGCTGCGTTTCTCCGGCGTGTGTTTTGCTCCACTTTCTAACAGATCATGCATATTTGAAGGATTCACCTAAAATGATTATATCCTCCAGTAAATTATGTGGTAAATAAAAACTTTTGATGATTGAAAAATGGATCTGTGGTTAGCGAAAATTCAGAGATTTCAGACTTCAAAGAGGTCGCTTCATATAAAAGGAAAGGAATTGCAAGTACAATTATATATGGCATTCATAAATTTACATTTTTTCTGTTCTCGGTTTATTTTGGGATTTTGATTTTTAACTAGTTTACAATAATGTGATTTAGGCGCTAAGGGTAAATGGCAAAGCGGGGAACAAATGTTTCACGCTTTGGGATAAAGAGTGCATTGACTGTTGTTGAGATAAACGAGAGTTTAAAAGATATGGAACCGCAGATTTAGTTCCAAAAAGATATGGAACTGTTTTAAGGTACAGGTGAAGGGTGCTGCAAAAATAAGGTGCTTAGTGTCGGGAAAATGACATGGGGGAAAAGGTAATTCAGAATAGCTATGATCACTTTTTGATATATAAAATTATAGTTTATGGTCTCATAATTGTATAACTGCGACAGGTTGCAAGATTACGGTGAGTAACTGTGATGAGGAAGATGAAGATGCAGAAACTTATCAAACCGAAGCCCAGTGGAGAAGAAGAAGAATGTCATGCAAAGAAAATGACTTTATTTTATGTTTGCAAAACTTGTTCTACTACGTCAAAATGACTAGGATTACTGAGGATCATTTCTCATGTCAAGTTTGTTGTTTTGTTGAAGCTCATCAGAACATGTTGTTGATTTCTGTTATGATCTTGGTTAAATATTTGAACGATCCAGTACACATATGTAAATGATACACAATTTCCCTAAAAGATAAAAATGTGTCTGTATTTTGAGTATGTAAATTATAATATATGGAGGAATTAAAAATGGAAAGACAAGAAGCTGTAGTGTGATTTGGAGAAGAGGGAGTCTGGTCGGACCACGGTCCATACTGTCAGAGAGAGCCTGCTCCTGCTCCTGCTGCTGCCGAGTCCATGTGCCTCCAGTGCCCCCACCTCGGCCTTGGAAACTACACAATCATGCACATTCAAGTCTCAAGGGCTTTTGTATTTATACGGGGTATTTTTGTTGTTCTTGCCCAAATATTTAATGCATGTAGGGGCACCAATTTGTCTTTAGCCATTTCGCCAAATTATAACAAAAAAATTACTCAAAATGACCCATAAATCCAATTCAACAACTCGCTTATATTAATTATTAATGGGAAAATTATATAAATACATATCAATTTTCATACTTTTAATATATCCAGATTAACATTCAGTAATCGCTAATTAAGCTATAATCAATCAATCTTTTATAAGTTCTATCTCCCATCTTAATCGAACTTAACCGTTTTTCTTTTTCCGCGGATTTGAATATTTCTTAGTTTTTTGAACAAATAACATACCGAACCTTACTAAATCGTACTGAAATAACTAACCAATAATAATACAAATTATAGATTTATAAATAAATTATTGCTATATGATTGATTTAAATAATAGCTAAAATTAAACTTTCCATAATTTCATAGTTAAATAAGTTCAATATAAATAATTAAAGGAACTTCATATTTAGTTATTATATAATTTTAAAAATACAAGTTAGTGAGTTGAAAATAAATTTGATGTAGTAAAATTATTTATTTTGGCTAGATATCAATAGTTTTTTCAAATTGAATATGTTATTCAAGGTACATAATATCTCCAGGTATCTAAACAGAACCAAACCAATTGAATCGTCTATTAGGTCAGAAATTTTGAACCGAACAATCCTACATAATTTTTTTTATTGTACCATCCTGATATTTCGTATTGATTCTGGATATTAATTTTAAATAAATCGAAGTTTAGTATAGATCTGGAGTTTTTAAATATGTTATCCACATCGTATCATGCAAACTCCTAATTTAGCCTACATGACAAACGGAAGTCCACAGAGGCAAAGATGACTAAGGAAATCTATAATGCAAATATACATATATATCCATAAAATTACGTTTTTAACAAGTCTCACACAAAGTATCAGCAATTTCTAATTGATTAACAATCCATAATTCTTTTAAACAATTATATCGTCAATCCAACAAAAAATTCTTTTGTAACATATTTTTTTGAAAACAATATCGTTGCTAAAACCAAATTGTGTGACATTACGTTCTGCAAATTATTTAAGACCTTATACTTCCTCCGTCCCACCTTATCTTGCATAGGGGAGGTTGGCACAAATATTAAAAAAAGTTATTTTTTGAGATTTTGTTGATTTTTCAAAGGTTGATTGAGGGTGGAGATTGTGTTATAACTTTCCTTTTTAAGGGATGTGAAAGTTCGTATGGGACGGGCGAAAACGAAAAGTATGCAAGATAAGGTGGGGCGGAGGGAGTATGATTTGAAAGACAACTAAGTGTTGTAAAAAATATTTGAGACACTTTTGTGGTCTCAAATATATTATTTGTGGCGGGGTTGCTGAGACGGCTAATTAGTAATGACAAGTTGTATCTAATAATATACTTGTTACTGCTTCTAAATTTTTTAGACAACAATTTTTTTTTTTCCAAAATTAATTTTTTCCTTAAAATGCGCATAATTCTTTAATATCAATTTGGGGGAAATAACTTTGCGGCCTCGCTCATTGTGAAACATTTTTTTAAGAACTAAAAAAAGGAGTGTGCAAGACATCATGAGAAGAGATTTCCCAATGTCTTGTCCATGGTGTTGTGAGAAAAGGTGTTTCGAGTTTTGAGGTACGTAATCATATTTGTTAGAGAAATTTGGAGGCGAGAGGATTGGTGGTGGTTGTTGATTTGCTTTCCTCTTGTCTATCAATTGAGGTTTAAACTAAAAAGAAGTTGTTATCATGCGCTGACACCTTGCTCCACTGTGAAACCCTAATTTGAATGATGACGGACTATACTTTAGTGACTTAAAGAATTCCACGGAGGATATAAGTAATAAAAACTTAATATATTGTGAAACTTTTTTCTAGACTTATTAAAAACGTGAAAGTTTGAGATATATTTATAAATTTTGCGTTAGTCATTTTCTGAGTTAGCATTGGCACCATGAACTTTCCTATGCCACATAAACGTTCTTAGACATAAACAGAATATAATCGACAAATGGATAGGTTGTAACTTAATTAGAAATTACGTAAATTTTATGCTAAATTTGATAAAGATGTGAGATATATATATATATATGTGTATTTGTGTGTGTTTCACAATTAAAAGCTCACTTGTGAACTAGTGAACTAGACTCATGTCACAAATTGTTATCTACACCCAACAAAATATGTTTTACATATTTTACTTTTTCTTTTATTTTCCTTTCATTGATTTTTTTTTTTTTTTTCAGTATCAAAATATTGGGTGGTGTTTTTTTCTTTTTCATTTTTTCTCCTTCAATAGCTAGCTACCTTGAGTTTTGTAGCACCTCAATTCCAAACTAAAGTACACGTGGAAGCATTTTAGTATTACATACTTAAAATAGGAAGTATTTTTCATAACATAGTAAAATGATTTAGAATATCATGGGCTCTTAGTGGAGTTGTATGCCAACCACAAGAACTGTAACAGCCTGTTGCATAATTCTTTCATCTTGAAATATTATAAAGGGGGTATGAATTTTGAAAAACCCATGGACAAATCTGCAATAAGGTGTATCATGTAGGGAAAATACAATTAAACACATATACATTCATGTATAGGGTTAGACCCACCTTATATAGAATCCATACCAAATTCAACCTATACGGGAGATCAATGGCATTTTTACATACTTTTTGTTCATAAAAAATCAAGGAAATTTAAAATAGAAAAAATTGGTATAAATGCCTCGTATGTTTCCCCTATTTAGAAACTACACTAAGTATATCATTTTCTAAAAATGTCTTTTAACTTACGAAAAATTTGTGAAAATGCCCTGTGACCGGTTATAGGCTGTTAACCAGCCGGTCACCTGTGAGCTATCTTTTTACTTTTGGGAAAATTGGTATAAATGACCAGTATGTTTCTCTTATTTGAAAACTAGGATACTAAGTATACCACTTTTTAAAAATACCTTATAACTTACCAAAAAATGGTGAAAATGTCCTGTGATTGTCTATAGACTGTGACACAACCGGTCATTAATGGGGTGAAGCTCTTTTTCTGACGTGGCATTAATTTTTCGTTTTATTTTTTATTTTTTCTGTTGACTCACTTGTTAAGGGCGGAAAAAAATATGTCGCCGACTTTGGCAGTGGCGGATTCGGCAGGGAGAGGTGAATAGGCGAAGAATGGGATGGTTGATTAGGTTCCGATCAGTTAGTGGATGGGTGGGCCCCGCGAAGCATTGTTGGCTTCTTCTTCATTTTCCATGTTGTTATCTTTGTAACATTGCAGAACAAATATTAGAGTTTAGTATGTTGGAATTAGGGAAGAAGAATGGAACAATTTAGTTTTTATTTTTTTAAAATATTAATTTAAAATTTGTTTATTAATATTTCGTATAATTATCTTAATTCATAATTTAAAATCAAATAATAATAACATGAGAAAAGTGAAAAGAAATTTCAAAATATGAATGAATTTTAGAAATTAAAAAAAAAACATAATTTTTTTATTTATCTGATTTTTAAATAAATTTTAGAATTTTAAAAAGTTATCAGAAATAATTTTTTTAACTTTTGAATTTTAAATCAATTTTATAATTTTTAAAATAAATTTTAGAAATAAATTTTAATTTTTGAATTTAAAATGAATTTTATAATTTTTGAAATAAATATCAGAAATAAATTTTTAAATCTTTGTAATCTAAATGAATTTTATAAGTTTTAAAATAAATTTCACAAATAAAATTTTTATTTTTCTGAATTTCAAACATTTTTTTGGGGATTATATTTTTTTTATAAATTCTAATATTTTATTTTATTTTTCCACCCTAACAAGTGAATCAGCAGAAAAAAAAAAATGAAAAATTAATGCCACGTCAAAATAAAGAGTTCCACCTCATTAATGAACAATTGTGTCACGGTCTATAGCCGGTAACGGGACATTTTCACCAATTTTTTGTAAGTTAGAAGACATTTTAAAAAGTGGTATACTTAGTGTCCTAGTTTTTAAATGCGGGAAACATACTGGGCATTTATACCAATTTTTCCGAAAGTAAAAAGACAGCTCACAGTTGATATAGCCGTCACAGGGCATTTTCACCATTTTTTCGTAAGTTATAAGACATTTTTAAAAAGTAGTATACTTAGTGTCCTAGTTTCTAAATAGGGAAAATATATTGGGCATTTATACCAATTTTCCCTTTAAAATAAAAGTATGTGAAATAGGCTTTTCTATCGTTGTCTTCATATTTTATGTGGACTTTACGAGTTTGATTGTTTAGTAGTAATTTTTATATCGTTTGGAGGAAAATTAGATTAATCGTGAAGCCCCGGTGAAGAAATGAATGAAGAAAGAGGTAAAATAAGAAGAAATAGAACAATTAGGCCTAAAATTGCCTTGGACTGGCCTAAGTAGACCTCGGATTCACACACGGAACATGAAGCAACTCACAAAAGTAGTCTAGAACTGGTGGTCGAGCGAGCGGAGCTTCGGACCGGCTGATTTTGAGCATCAGTCACCATCACCCACCCGGGTTGTTCTCTTTCCCGGTTGGCTCGCAGTCCAACTCGGGTTTAGGGAGTAGGTTTCAGTTACAATGTAACAAACGATTGTTTTCCTTAATTGGTTTCACTCTCTATATTATCATTTGTGTGATAACGCGCGATCTATTGTGTTGCTAGTTAACTTGATCACTTATTTTTAGTACACACAAATTAATTATCCAAGATTCGGGAGATGAGAACAGTTGAGAATGATTGTTGGGGTATTTTTATGCACTGTTAGGAGCTATTTACATGAATTCAGGTATTGATATCAACCTATATATTTAACCGACATTTCAATCGCTCTAGGGGGAGGAGTGAAACACACTAGCCAAGCCCCATAATAATACGAATGTGTTAATTAGGTTGACTATCTTTATTTGCATTATAAATTGATAAGTGAATCAACAATTCTAGAATAAGCTTTTATTATTTGAATTAATTCATAATTTTGAGTCTGCATTTATTTAATCTAACTATTTTTAATTATTATTCTGCTTTAGTTGAGTAGTCAATTAGGTAAATTAAATAGTTAAATCTACTCAAACCAATCAGGTAGCTTAGATAAACTATGGATATATCTACATAGTAATTCGATTAGAATTTACACAGATCTCTATGGGACTACCTTGTTCGCTACTAACTATGAAATACGTCGTGCACTTATGCTTTAGACTGATAATAAATAGTGCAATTAAGGTTTTAACAATGTTATCGGGCATCAATCTTTAAATATAATTGATACTACGGTGCATATTTATGTTTGATTTAGTCATTTTATTTATATTTATTTGTTTATCTATATATTTATTTTATTAATTGTCATTGTTGTTACTTTTTCATATTTATTTTACTAAAATACATAATCCTTGTTTGTTTTGAGGTTTAAATTCAAATTTCTTAATCCAATATAATCTTATCCTATAAAATCTACCTATATTATTACATCACTACCTACAATATAATATTACATCAACTAACATTTTCCAGCATTGATTTGACATCTACAATATAATCCTACAATCTCGAAACAAACATACATTTTTACTATTCACCTTTATTTCTAAATTCTAGTATTTCAAAGGCAGGATTTTCCCCGACCAACTTAAGCTTAAACCAAACCCCCCTTAGAGAGTGGAATGACATCAAATTGTTCTAAGTGGTTTCTAAAGATATGGTGGAAGACAGAGCTGTACAAGATGATTCCTTTAGAGCATTGAGTTCTACAATTAGCGTTATTATAGCTCGAATTGGATCTCAAAAGGTTGACATTGAGCCTGTAATGGAAGTGGTCGAAGAAGCTTGATGCGAAGAGAGAATTCAAGTTGAAATCAAATACAAAATCTTCAAGAACAAATGCCCCTTGACTCGGGAGCTCAATTGAATTATATTCTATTGTTGAGTCATCTTTATTATTATTTTAATGATTGGGTGGAAGTTATGCGTCATCTTTTCTATATACTTTCGGAAAACTTGCATTGCAATTGAGCATTGAATTTATTTATTTTTAATTATCATAATGTCCACAATGTGCATCTGGCTATTTCTTCCCACGTTATCATAAAAGATTCGCCAATTTAATTTGAGTAAACGGATGCGTGGCAAGAAATATATTTTTTTGGATCCAGGATGACATTAGTGAAAGTCAGGCCGTCGACTTAAAAACAAGCACTAAGTGGGAGGCAACTGACTACTTTTAGTTTATTGTATTTCAATTCCGTTGATTTATTTTGTTTTATACTAATTAGTTTTTCGAGTTTTTGCAGGTATAAATAATGGTGGAGAATCGAGACCCCATACGACGTGTCTAAAACTGGACAAACGGGGTAGCATGGCGCAAATCAGGCGCATGCCTGATCAAGTAATAGCCACTAGGTTGGGCAACTACTTGATTAAAATAGGCATGTTACGCTCGCGCCTGTTGGGCTTCAGGGTTGCCCGACCAGGCGGTGACCCCGGGATGAGTCCATACATGTTTTTAAACCATTAGGGGGTGTTCAATCCCATTCTACACATTCACAACAAAGTTCTCCAAAAACCTTGAAATTCTTCATACACTCCACTCGAATTCCCAACAAATCACACACTTTCAGATTCATTTGATTGCATATTTCACTTACCCACATAATTTAGAGTATTTCGATCAATTCAAGATTTTAAATTTAGTATATTTTTTACCTTCAACTAGAGTCACGTGAATTTATCGATTCAAGCCTCAAACGGTACGACTCGACTCATTCTTTTTGTTCTAATTTGATTAATTACTATGTTCTCTTGCTTAGGTAAAATTGCGAAGGGAATATAGTGATACACATAGTGTAGAATGTTGTTTAATACTAGATTGACGATGATTGTAGTGCAAATTGATTGTGTTCAATTCTGCTTGTTGTTGCATCGTATTGCAATAAGATTGTGATTGCTAGTAGGAAGACCATTGGTTATTTATTTTTGGATTATTTGATAAAATAGGTTAAATTTTGATAGTCAAGGCCCATAGATGATAAGGTCATATATGTCTTATTTCTTCCAATTTTAATTCATATATACGTGTTAGTGTCTGTCGAAAAAATTGAATTAATAATTTTTTTAGTGTGTGGAATGGGGACGTTCTCTTTTTGTTGTTTAGAAAAGAGATTTTATTTAGGTATTTTGGTGAGTACTAGGTAAAAAAAAAATAAACAAAACCCTCACGAAATGTTTATTGAATAATTGTAATTAGTTGACTAGTATATTAAGTGCAATCAGCGTAGGCACGAGTATATGGCTTCATATGCATAATTGGCTTATTCTTAATTGCTAGAATAATTGTATTATTTGGATGTAATATCCATTCGAGAAAGCAAATATTGTTTTAGGTCAGATATGGTACCAAGAAGCACCAAATCATAGAGGGGGTAATGTGGGAGGATCTGCTCATCCAGACAGCAGCTTGTGACCAAGAGTAATATGGAATTGAGATTAGTTAGGAGTAAAATGAGAAATGGAGAATGCTAATCCATAGGAAGCTCATACCCACTCGCTACTCAGATGAATGGATCACATGATGATGTTTGGCATCTGTTGGACATAATCAAATGGAAGGAAAATGGGACACCTTTGAAGGCATATACTAGAAATCCTTAATGATTTTCTTCCAGTTGTGAAATAATGAATATGAGATGAGATGACCTTGGAGTAGCTGCGCCTGTGCTTTGACTTCACCACAAGACTTATTTGGGAGTAGTTGGGCATGCCTCAGAAGGACACATAGACAAATAAGAAGAAGGCCATGGCTATTCAAGGAGGGAAATGGGATCTACCACATGGTCCATATCTTATGGTATATACTGAATAATCTAGGGAATGGATGGGGACAAGTAACTGACTAATTCTGACTAGCTACATTAAAATGAGAGATAGGGATCAAAGGACTGACTACGATTATTGCTACATATCTCAAAGTAACCTTTAGGGGTTGGAGTCGGTGGAGGGCTCTAATGTCTTGACATATGGGTTCAGCTACCGTAATTGGACACCCTAACTCATGTAGCCACTGTTAGACTCTGATTCCGAAACACGCAACCCAACAGTGGTGAAGATACTAAAATGGAGATGGTGAGCGATGCACCTAGAGTTCACATGGGCTGAACTACGAGTTGATCCACTATGAGCTGATCTACACTGACATCGAACACAAGGATTGAGTAGCTTGAGATGATGTTTAATGTATTCCATATTCGGATTACTAGTCGAAATTATTCTTATTACACCAGATTCCTTCCAGTACGAGATGACGAGCCGCATGGAAAACATCTCTTTGGAATTTGGCAGTATGATCTCACTACAACATCAATATATGGATATTGTGAAATAATATAATCGACAGAATATTGCCAAGGTCACTGGGAGAGTCCTCCGCCACGGCCTCCATATCATTGAAATTAGCGTAAGTCCGTCTCTAGTGTACTACTACTTTGTCACCACAAACTTGTCCATACACAAGTTTGATTAAAAGGGATGGAGTAGTACACCCGAGGTTTTGAATTTTATCTATTTTTATTCAAACTATTTGTGTTTATTTGTTTTATTCGGGTTTGTAATAATTGTTAAAATTTGACTTCTGTTAAAATTTGAATTTACTGACTTAGTTTAATTTAGTAGTTAATTTTTTAAATTTTTGAACGATCATTTAAAGTTGCATTGTTACATTTTATTTTTGCACATGCATACTAACTGAATAGAGTCATGGTGGGTGTGACACTAGGAACTCTGCCTGCACAATAAAAGAGTTGTTGCTGACGCGCTAATGATAAGATCGGCATAGGGAGACGAAATTAGATTGGTCTTTTGAGTAATGATAAAAACTCGGTGTGACTTTGAGCCTAAACTGAAACTCCCATCTTTGGAGTTATAAATTGTTAATTCCTTCGGTGAGCTATGATGTGTAGATCTCCAGAACTTAGCTTAGTTCTTTTTGGAAATGCATTTTTTTTAAAGCATTGAAGATGATTTAGGCCATCTATATATAATTATTTTTACATATGCCTTATAAGAATTTTCCTACCAAATAACATTTTAGGCCGAAGCATATCTTTGGTGGCCACAATACATGCTTATAATCATTTATAGCCTTTGTCCCCCCACCTTCGTCTATTTGTGGGGGGATGGTTAGAACATGTGAGAGTGAGTAGTATAGATTTAGAATGGTCATGTACAGTAAAAAAATATTATGGTAGAGAGAATAAATTTTTTGTTAAAATTTTAGGGTTTGAGTAGTTATATGATTTTGGTTGGCTTTCCAAAAAAAAAAATGGAAGAACTAATATTCGGTGTAGGAAAGGGTATCATTAGTTGAAAATACACCCCTACACTATTGTTTCCGAGAAAAAAAGAAGGAAAAACTAAAGGCAATCAAACGAGATTAATGGTAGTACGAGTTGTATCATATGAAAAGTTAGTAAAATTGCTTTTATAATTGGTGAAGAAAAAAATTTAGGCCTACAAAGTATTCGGATCTTGAATTGGGCCAAGACCGAAGTTGTTTGACATTAGATAAATCCAATTAGGAGGAACAAATAGAAAAAAAGGAAATGACGGGAAAGGAAAGAGAAAGGAAAAAAAAGAGGAAAAGAAAAACTTAAATCAAATTTATAAATGAAATAATATAGGGTGTTTAAACAATATAAGTTGAAATAGTTAGGTAGTAGGTTAATTGAATGGTATAAAGAACTTATAGTATTCTACTAGGGTTAATAAGTTAACTTATACAGTTTAGAGGGACCAATAGGAAAATAAAGTGTTAGGAAACCCTAAAGTATAAGTTGATAGAAAAGGGAAAATGTTTCGAATAAACATAGGTATAAGTTTAAGTGACTTAGGCTATCAATTGAGAAATAAGTGACCGGTTGAGAACATTTTATACCAAAAAGGCTAATTAGGAACAAATAAAAAGAACAAGTGTTGATAATGAATAGATGGAATTAGGATTTGTAAAATTGCTTAAATAAGGAATTAGGGTAAGCATAATTGTTTAAATAGGCATAGGAATTATAAATAAGTGAACCACAACTAAACCAAGCTCCATTCGAGCTCAAGTTGTACTGCATCGTATGCGCGGAGATCTCATCCACTCAACCACACCGTGTACATTGTGACGACAAACTTGTGTAGCGTAGAAACTAAGTCGTCTTGTTCACTAGGGATGAGGAATTCAAACCACCACTACAAGAAATATGTTAAACAACAATAGTGAAAAACCGTTGTTGTTTATGAAAAATGAGTGTTGTCGTACATGGCGTGTGGTAGACCCAACTTACCACAACGCTTTTTCACAGTTGTCGAACATGTATACCACAATGCTTTTACAACCTATATAAACCGTTGTGTTTTATGTTTACCACAACGGTCATTACAACGCATATTGTGTTTGACATTACAACAACGAGCTTTACAACGCACATTAACCATTATATTTTGGATCTACAACAATAGTTGTTAACAACAAATATTAACCGTTATCTTTTGTACCTTACAGCAAGGGGAATGAAAATGGTAATCTACCGTTGTCGTTCAAATCTTTACAATAATTTTGACCGTTGTCATTTTAACCTTTACAACAACAACTAATGTTTAGCAATTGTTTTCCTATTTTAATTTTTTATAATATTTTAAATAATAAATAATTCAAGAAAATACATCATATAAAAGTACAAAAAACTAAATAAAACAACAATTATTTTAATAGTCAAATCATCAAATTTAGTATATCTAGTACATTATTTTCGCAAAAACATCCACCAATATGCTTCAAAACTAATATTAAAGATTAACTATGTGACCAGATCTTCTTTCCATTTTCCAACATCTCATAAAGAGCACAAGTATCTTGCAAAATGCAAAAAATATATCAATTAAAAATAAATGAAAAGAGACAAAGAAAAATGACAAATATAAATAAAAAAAATAAACCTAATCAAGGTGTTGTCCATAATCTAAATACAGATGCATCCGAACGTAGATAAATTAGAGAATCACTAACCAAGATAAATACAGATGATCTAGAATTAATGAGGCACAAAAATTATATGGCATGAGCAATATAACTCTTTGTATTTGTAATCATCTAACATTTGTTGCAATATTGAAGAGCACCAAGCCAATGATTTAAAATGATCAAGCTGGTTCAATTATTATAAATAATCTTATGCCAATGAGCCTATTGAGCTGATTCAATTTCATACTGTAATGTAGATAAATGTATTTGCTCATCAAAAGCAATAGTAAATGAAATATAAAATGCCTATAGTTGATGAAACATAAAGTAAACAATGAGAGAGGGGCCGAAGAAAGAAGTTAAATCATTGATTTACTCTTTTGTCGTTAATATAAATGAAAAAGGTCATAGATAAATATATATATATGTGTGTGTGTGTGTGTGTGTGCACCAAAAAAGGACAAAAATTAAGAGGCTAAGTATACCTTGAGCTTGATGAGGCTTTGGTGTTGCAATGATCACTTGAGTTGCTCTCCTGCTTTGTCAAATCTAGTTCCCTTGTAATCATCTTATGTCTCTCATACTTGTGCTCAACCAATTCAATCTTCAAACTGTTTATAAATCAATGAAACAAGATTAAACTTATAAGAACAAAAGTCTTACATATTGAATAATTATATATTCGAAAAAATCAATACAGAACCACCTTATTTAACTTTATGATTTTAAACTACTAAGATCACTTTGGGAAACCTATAAAAAAAAATTAACAAATAATAAAAGAAAACAAGAAAAAATCGAAATGAACTTGCAGTGATATAATTAATCTTACAGATTACTTACAAAAATTTAGCTACAATATTCTTGCAAATTTTAGCTTATGATAGCGAATAAAAGTGGATTTGGTCAAACATAAAAGCTAAAATATTTGATACTTAAGCAACTTTTAGCTTATGAATGACAGAAAAATCTTCTACTTATTTACCAAAATAACAAAAAGTTGGAAAAAAACAACTATTTTTTATTTTTAGCTTTAGGCCTAAAATCACTTTTGTTGAAGTTGAAGTTGTTTTTCTAAACACTTAAAAAAAACTTTTCCCAACCCATAAACTTAAAAGTACTTGGAAAAATAATTGCAAATACCCCCTTAGTGAAACATTACGTATACGTGACATATAATAACACATACATGTGGGTATTGGCAATTTTATTTGTTTCTCTCTAGTGATGCAATATGTCCACCACTGAATCATGCATGTATTATATAAAATTACTAGTACATTAACATCAATGGTTGTAATTATTGTAGAAGTTGTTGAACAATTTATCTATTATTGCAAAACCCTTCTTCCCCTAATTAAAATTCATGCATATTACCTTTCTAAGCATCAATAACTTAAAGATTCACTATCCAAACACACAATTTACCATATTTAAATAAAAGACATTCAAGTTATAAAACAAGTATCACTTAATTTTCTAAGAATTATTCAATTGACTTTTATATCGCATGGATACTATAGTTTTAATACCTTAATATTTCCAACATCTTTAATAGCATGAACAAGCTTATGTTGAGCTCCAATAATCTTTATCAGTTGGCTCATATTTGAAGATAACTCACCAATGCTTGCTTGTGTTTTAGTCATGGTATTCTCGAGCCTCTTTATGTCAGCTCCTTGTTGACACGTCGGTTTCTAACCTAGTGGTTCGCAAGTGTACGGATGTAGGTGTAGTAACGATTATCAAGGTCGATCCCACAAGGAATAGTTTTAGGTAGTTCGATACCTCAATACTCTAGGAATGTCCTAATTAGATACTAAGTTGTAAAAGGTTGATTTAAACAAAAACTAAGGTATTTAACAAATAACTATGTAACTTATGACTTGGCAAACAAAAAGAACTAACAAATAATGAGAAAGGGTATCCTAGGGCCTCGATTTCAGGATATTACTTCAATGCTGAATATGATTAACCTATAGATTTACCAATTCTAGTGTTTATTAGGCGGCACGATAATAATCTAACCCTTCTCTCGAAGTGATTAAACCGTTGATTAATTAAGCTAATTACCCTCTCGAGTCAATTAAACCTAATAACTCTCAAACGATCCTAAGCTACGGCCTACACAGTCATAGACAACTGCGCTCTATGTCATAAGTCTGATAACGATTCCCTCCTCTCGAAGCAGAATTGCTAAACTAAATTACTAAATCTAGATGATCAAGCTAAATCTAGTTATAAGCACAAACATAGAGATAACCACATAAAGAAAGGAATTAATAAATTAAATCATAATCAAAATATTATCATAATAATCCCTACTCTCTAACCCTAGGACACGAATAGCTTAGCTACTCATGCCTAGCAATAATCCAATACAAAATTCTACGAAAAACATTGTAAAAGATTAAACTAGGAAAGACGACTAAACCCGGATGAATCCGTCTCGTTGATCTTAGTCTTCTTTGTCCTCCAAGACTTCTTCTAGGTAGAATGATGATGTAACTAATGTTCTTGATGTTTTCTATCTGATTCTCCTGATTTTTAAAGCTTGGGGTCCTTTTTATAGAGTTGGGAACGAATCTTTGGGAAGATAGGATCAAAATCCTATTAAAATTAGGAAATTCTCGTAGAAAAGGCTTTCTGACACGGCCGTGTTGGCATTGTGACGCAGCCGCGTCCGTTTTGCTCAGGCAGATTTTCAGGTCTGACTTCCAAGCCATTTTTAGGGTCTTCTAGTCGTTTTTGGGATTTTTCCCTTTCAAGCAAAGTTGTATCCCTTTGAATCAGCTTTCTAACGCCACCAATTGCATCTCAATCGGAGTTGTATATCTCAAGATATGGCCAAAATACTAGAGGTATGTCAAGCTGGCAGAAAACTTCTTTCGGGACACATTTTGACGCGGCCGTGTTGGTTGGCAGTGCGTTTTTCCATGTTCTAAGCCACTTTTGACGCAACCGTGTTCATATTTGACGCGGCCGTGTTGGCCCTTTTGCTCATTTAACTCCCTTTTCATCTGTTTTAACCCTATTTGGCTTGTTTCTTTTTCGAACTTCATCCAAATGGAATAGAATTACCTAATTAACTCCAAAATAAGTCGAAACACGTCAAATGGTCCAAATATTATAAATATAAATAAATGCCGGACAAATATGCACGTAAATGATATAAAATATGATCCTAAATCGACCTAAGTACATGCATAAGTAACGTGTATCATAGGATCATCGGTTGTTTGTATGGTATTGAGTGCTGCCTTGGAAAAAAATATACTCAAATTATGCAAAATCTGATTTTTTTTGTTATAGAACCTAGCCACATTGAGCACTTAATTACGAAATTATAACCTAAAGTATGGTTTACCTGAACTGGAGTACCTCTATATGTCTTTTTGAAAGTGTATTTTTTATTAAGAGTATCTATTTAAAAGTAAAAAAGACTTGTCCAAGCCAGTTTCAACTTACTTGAATGAAAGCCCGATGACTATTCTCCATCTGCAAATATGCGTTTGAATGAATCCTTGAAAAATAGAGGGGCCAAAACTTTCGGCCAGAACAACAAGTCCACCAATTTTTTTTTTCTTTTTTTTTTCCAATGCAACCTTCATATTAGCAATCCCAACTTGAAGACTTACACGACAAGTAAAAGCCAAATGTGTAACTGAAATTAAATAATTTAGGTACCATTGCATGATAAATCAAAGTGGAGGTGGGGATCTTTAGCAAGAAGGAGTTGTGGTTAAAATGAATCCAAATTATTCATAGAATCAGAGCAAACCCGTCATCTTACGTCTCTCATTTATCCTCTCAACTCCAAAAGAACATCCAGTGCATGCCGAAATTCATATATCCCCTCAGAAAAATAACAAACAAAAAACAATGTAACATTAACTGAAGTAAACAATTAAGATAAAAAAAATGAAGTCAATAATCAATAAGTTCAGAGCCACTCACCAAACTTGGACGATAATTTTCCAAACTTCTTACACCAAATCGTATTCAGAGTGAATGATTACATGAAACACCTTGGTCTGTGTATTTGCCATTTTTCATAAATGGAAACATCACCTTTACTGTAACTTTGTCCATGATGAGTACCTAAATTGAATCATGTCATTGTGAAAACTATATTCTAAAATCTCATGATGAATAGGATTCAAGTGCTTAATGATGAATTCATGAAAATGATGTTGATCTAGATGTACGCAGACACTTCCAACATTGGATCAGTCTTTTCTACTAACCAGGACATAAAGTAAAATTCAAACCCGGTTTTCAAATTGCCATCACAAGTTCAACATATATTAAGAGAAACTGCCCTGTTTTCTCATTTTGTCCAACTATTCTAAGAATGCAAATTTCAAAAGTTACTCGTCAATGTTATCGTAAATTACCACACGGACTTGGCGTGGACATTTGCAGTGTAGTTTGCAAGCAGAAGTTGACATGGTTAATTGAGATTATGGAGTAACTCATTGTTTCAAATTGACTGGTCATCAACATTGATTTCTCAAATTAAACAAACCAATATTCAGTTACTAAAATTTTGAAAAATAGTTAATGAATTGCCTAAAAGATTTGATTGATGAAAATCATACTCAGAAAATTTAAGAGTAAAGAAAGATTAAAAAATCCAAGCTCTCATACACACAAATCAATATAAAATTGGCTGGGAAATAAACCAAATCAAACTGCTAATTTGTACTTCCGTCATTATTAGTCTGAAACTAAACAAAACAATCATACTCATTTAGGAATGATATAAACATTTGTTCTACAAAGACCTATGCACCATCACAAAGCCAAGAATGCAACCTCTACACGTCAAATTAGTCATTGCAACTACTACACATTGATCAGATTGTATCAAATATATATTTTAAAGGGAATAATTTATAAATCTGGAAATTAATTAATTAAACATCAGCTTAGAAAAACTCATCTTGAATTGTACAAGCAAAAATTGTGCAGTCCAAGGATCATTCCCAATCGACGACCTAACCTAATCTGAAGCAGAAGCAAGAGAATTACATCAAGCGATCTCCATTTCTACGAATTTCAAATGTTTGAGTAGTCACAACTCATTAGTATAAAAGCAGCTCCATGAACAATGAACAAAGTTACACAACGGAATAAAACATGCAAGTAGAATTAACAATAGTAACAATTGTGCAGTCCGAGAATCATTCCCAATCAACGAGGAAAGACAAAATAAAATGAAGACTTCATTGTTTTACCATTCTAAACCAATTTTGGAATATCGCTTCTGGTGTGTGTAGGTGACAATGATTTTTGGATCTTGTCAATGATCCAGAAGCAGCGGTAAATAAATCGCCAGAAAATAGAGATTCCTACGACAGATTTAATCAATTGAACAATTAAATACAAAAAAAAAAAAAAAGGCATTTGAAAGCTTAAAAAAGGAATGCCCAAAAAATGAGCTTTACTAGCACACAAAGAATGAATTAATAAATAAAATTAACAGAAGCTCACCATGTTAAAGGTTCAAAGAAGTCAGGATCGGAATGATAAAGATGAGAAGTTTTAACCTTGTGTTGCTGGAGAAAGAGAACGGATGAGTGAGCAGGCAAGGCGTGCTGAAGCTAGAGAGCACGATCAAGCTGCAAAACGGTGTCGTCTTTGGAACCAAACACTATGCTGCCTCTACCACTGGAGCAACACTGAATTCTACCTTTATCTCCTTCGGAATTTCGGTGTCTTATGTGCGTTGTTGTTTAGCATTTTTCTTGTAGAAATAAAAGAATTGAAAACTAATGAGCTAAAAATTTTAAGAAATTGAAGGTCTAATAAATAAACACTACACATCATATGTATGTACCGTCTATTTATGTATCTCACATGAGCCCACCATGTCCTTATTAACCTGCTCCTAAGACTAAGTTTGTCTTAGCAACAATAGAACATTTTAGGAAACAAGAACCTAAATCATAACCATAAAATAATTAAATATAAAAAGGAGACTCATATAGACTGCCAAAGGACAACAGAGCAAGTAAATTGACAACAAGAAACTCCCTATCATTGCTTAACCAAGGAAGAATCACCGTATCCACCAAATTGTAAGACATTTACAATATTGGGTCAACCGCAAACAAGACAACGAAATGCAAACAAAGTATAAACCAACAAGATCATCCAAATTGAGCTCTACAAGGGAACGACATCTAGAGTGAAAGTTATACGGGAAATAAAGTAACAATAACAAAGTTAATATGATATTTATGGACAAATGAGTTGCAAAACATGAACATAGCCAACGCAGAGTCGAAGATTCATAGAAGGTCAACGAGTACCTTTACACAAATGCTAATGTTCAGCAACAAGTTTAATGTTTGAATCTGAAATGCCAGGTGGAGTCACATGTTTATTACATTTTTCAAGATCATCAAATTAGTAAATATAATTAGAAGACAAAAACACATTAAGTTTCCCTATAATGAGTCAATATTAGAATCAGTACGCCTAAAAAAATATATAGAATCAAGTCTAAGCAGAAGGAACAACAGATTAATGGTGTGACCGATTCAATTGTTCCGGTTATAACAAAGAGTTATACACATATCAACAAATCAGAAGAAATGTATGTAGGACCTCTTGAAGAGAAGTACCCAACAATAGGGGTTGGTTTGTACTCTTATATGACCAGAGTTGGTAGAATTTCTGACCACAAGATTCTTGTTTTATGAAAAACAATCCGATTAGCTGCAATATATGTATGTTATTTCTAGTTTGCAATGCAAGCTAACAACATTACCTTTGTTTTCTCCTCTAAAAGATAATATAAAAAATAGCTAAGAATGAATTGTCACCCAGCTTACGGAAAAGCCAAGATTTAAACATGTAACTACTGTTTTACCAGTTAGTTATGCTTTTTCAACTTGCCAACATCAATGTTGTACAGATTTTGACTTTTAGTAACTTTTACTCCATTAGAATCAGAGAGAGAAAGAGAGAGACACACACACAGAGAGAGAGAGAGAGAGAGAGAGAGAGAGAGAGAGAGAAAGAGACGGTGGGGCGGGGGCGGGAAGACAACGTGGAAAGGGAGGGGCGACGGCGGCGCCGGGGAGGTCATGGCTAGATGATGTCGCGGCTAGGGTTTGCTTTGGGGAGAATTGTATTATAAGTTTAAAAATAAAGTTTAAATAAGTCTGACGTTTTTAACAAAGGCTTAACACATGATTTTTCTATTAAAAAAAATACAAATAAAAGGTTCAGCCCTAAACAACAACAACATAGGATACCCGTTTTTGTTCAGCGAATTTTCCTACTAAACAACAACGGGTTTAAAAATAACAAAGGTTACATGCTAATAGATAACGATTTTTAATTAAAATCATTGTCTTAGAGGCATTGTTGTTTAGCAAATTTCTTGTAGTGCACATGGTAAAGAGTCAATCATGCTCTGCTACCACTAATAAGGACCTAGCGGGCTCCAATCTTCACAATTAGTATGACATTGTCCGCTTTGTACCAGACTCACACGGATTTATTTTAGGTCTTACCCAAAAAGGCCTAAGACCGATGGAGAAACCAAACACAGTCTAATATGTCAATGATCTTTCAAGTATTTAACCGATGCGGGACATTGATTAACACTCAAAAGCCCTAACAATTAGTTAAATAGATACTTAAAATAATTGTTATCAGAACCAGAATGGATCTCCAATTCGACCGATCAAACTATCATCTAAATTGTTCAGGAACACCATACATAACCATTTTAAGGATCAGATTGAAAAAAAGGGGATTAGACCGTAATAACTGGTAAACTGGCAAACTTGTAAAATCGATAAACCACTGGGTGCCCCATTATTTTAATTTTTTCTTTCTTTTTGTCATCATTTTCTTTCTTTTATTTTCTCTTTGTTTTGTTTAACATTATCAATTCAATCTAATGTTTTCTTTTTTTCCTAGTTTCTTCTAAAGTTCCTCTTTGGCTCTTCCCTTCACAAAATAAAAATAAAATTTTTCATTTTCGTTTGAATGTACCTTTAATTTTATTGAAAATATATTACTTCTTAAGTTACCTACGAATTATAAAGAAGCATGCATTGTCTTGATTTGAAATTGAATTCAGAACTTTGTTAGATATTTTGGAAAGTGATTATCTATTTTATGTGAATGGTGATATTGAATAATATATATCACAAAAATAAATAAAAAACAGAGGATCAGAATTTTTCGGTTAAGCCGTTGATCTGACCAATTTAACCTGTTGAATCATTAACTAATAACAAGTTGGATTTGAACCCCGCTTCGATTATAACGGTAGTGCTTACAATATTGGGAAAGAGATTAAGAGAGCTGTATTTTAGTTTTGCAACTGAATGACAGACTCCATTCTAGCTATTTCTAGTAATAATATAGTAAATTGAAGAGTCCATATGCATGTAATCGACGGGTCATTCTAATGAATGCAATTTTCGTTTGTCATAATAAAGAAATATTAAAAATGTATAATGATACCTACGGCAACATAAAATACAGTATTAAAAAATTTAAGGGGGAGGATATCATGCACGTGAGAGGGGGCTATAGATGTGCCTTTCTGCATCAAAAAGTTGGTGAAAAAGGAAAGAAGCCTTTCTTCTCTCTCTCCCTCCTCTCTCTCTCTCTGAAAAGTTGAAGAAGACAATAAAATGATTGAAGCTTTTATAATATAGCTAGCAATAGTCAATAGTAGTATTGGGGCACTCAAATCTCGGTCTAAACATGAAAGCAACATCACAAGTATTAGCAAATTAACTTGTGCAAAAGAGAGATATGGCTCTGGAAGCACTTTCTTCTACTGAACTCTTCAACTTCATCATGTATGACCCTAATATTTCTGCGGCCACCCCCTCCGAGACCAGCCCTCAAGATAATGCCACCGCCCCGCCGCCGCCTCCACCGCCACCGCAGGGCCGCAAGAAGAGGCGGCGGCGGCCGAAGGTGTGTAAGAACAAAGAGGAAGCTGAGACGCAGCGAATGACCCACATTGCCGTCGAAAGAAACCGCCGGAAGCAAATGAATGAGCATTTAGCGGTGCTGCGCTCTCTTATGCCCGAATCTTATGTCCAAAGAGTAAGATTTTTCATTTTTTAATTTTTAATTCAAGTAAGATAATGTTTTTTATCAATTTGAAAGAATCAAAGAGACCCAATGACTATGGTCTGGACTTAAATAAATTTACCAGTTTTGGAGAAGTTTTGAACTTTTATTTGAGAAATTATGGGAATTATATTAGGTTTTCACTAGGTACAAACACCTCTTCCTATTGGGTGCCCAAATTTCTTGAGTTTTGATGATAATGATAATAAATGTAATTGGGAAGTATTGTGTTTTTTTCTACGGAAAAGAGAAAAGGCACGAGATTTTGAACGTCACAATGGTACAATTTGATTCCGAAATAGTTGTTCTTACACCCATCTTCCTCATTCATCTCTGTCTTTTTTGGACATATGTTGTTGTCGTCGTTCTCTCCAAGCATATGCCAAGCATGTATGACAAACTCTCTTTCTCTCTGTGTGTGTATGTATATACACATATTTATGTGTGAATCAGTAATTAATTCCTTTTAATTAATAGTTTATGCACTATTTCATACATCTTCACGTTCTGGTAAAACAGAATCTAATGACGTAACAATATCAACCTTTAATTCCCCATGTCTTCTTATTGTCTCTGTCCTATTAAATTTCATTCTTTCTTACCAATATGCATCAATAATTACTAAAACTGTTGGAATAAAATTCATCCCAAGAAAAAAGAAAAGGAGAAATTATTAATTATACGGGAGCTACAATATGAGATAGTGTCGCACTCTATTAAATGTGCAATACATTGGCAAATAAGGTGGAAGAAGTTTTTCTTGACCATATATTGTGCATTCGATGTAGTGCAGCTAAGAAGTTTACATTTCGTAGGCACTATCTGAGTTTATATTGAAGAAAAGAAATTAAAATCTGATCTTATTTGTAGGGTGACCAGGCCTCCATTGTTGGTGGTGCAATTGAATTTGTGAAGGAGCTTGAACACATTGTGCAGTCACTAGAAGCCAAGAAATTTGCATTATTGGAGGAGGGTAAGGGCACAAATAAGGACCATAATTACCACCACGCCACTCAAGATAGCAACAAGCAAGTCTTTGGCAGCCCTTTTGCTCAGTTTTTTACATACCCTCAGTTTAGTTGCTCCCACAGCAACAAATACACCTCACAAAGCAAGGCAGCCATTGCGGATATCGAGGTAACCCTAATCGAGACTCATGCGAGCATACGGATCCTATCGCGCCGGAGGGTCCGACAGCTGTCCAAGATCGTGGCCTCGTTCCAATCGGTGTTCCTCACCATTCTTCACCTGAATGTGACGACGCTGGACTCGCTAGTACTCTACTCGATCAGCTCCAAGGTATGTTGCTACACCGATACATGTGGATGTGTGTGATTGCATGACAATGATTTTATGTAAAATTTGAATAGCTGTAAATCATGGGATAATTTGTGGATGAACTTGGTTCACTCGTTGGATAATTTGTCTCTATGGTAGTCACACAAAATAATGTTGTTGTCTTGTTTCATTGGTTAGGCCATAGTCTAGCCAGCATAACTTACATCCCATGGTCCCAACTTTATATCCTTTCAATTTTATTGCCCATTTTGATCCTACATCATGTGTATAATGAATCGGATGTTTTTTACTATACATTTCCAACACTCGCATCGCATGCACGCCCCCCATGTCTATAGCTACAATATTTTTAAAATTCATATAGTTAATTAGTAGGCGCGCGTATTGTTGGTCTAATTTTCATTTTGAAAGGATATAAAGTTGGGACCATGGGTAATTTTCTTGCATGATGAATAATTTAAAGGTGAAAATGCCCTAATAAATAATTAAATAGATGGTTGGGTGCACAATGGATGTAGGTTCATATTAAGCCCCATTGTTTTTTGTTTCCTCCTGCTGTACTGAACAGTATATCTGATGGTAAAACAAAACTGGGACTGTAGAAAATGACCTCAGCATGCAAAAGAATCTACTTTTTTCACACACAGCCTGCACGTACTTCCACATAAAACTGTGTGTACCGTGAAAAGATTCTACTGGTAATTAGTACTAATTCCCCAAGGGTGTTTTCGGTACTTATGCTCAAATTAGCTTCAATTCAATTTCCATGTGCAATGATGCATCACAAAATGGAATTTTA
This sequence comes from Ajuga chamaepitys, assembly GCA_958295605.1. Lineage (NCBI taxonomy): Eukaryota > Viridiplantae > Streptophyta > Magnoliopsida > Lamiales > Lamiaceae > Ajuga > Ajuga chamaepitys. Next base: position 19,868,592 of record OY282498.1, on the reverse strand, counting down.
TCCCTTGATACTTGTCTTTTCTCATAATTTTAGGGAAAATATTCCCAGTATTTTTTGGGATGAACAAATATTATATTATTTATTTATTGCAGGTGGAAGAAGGTTGCCAACTGAATTCAGCAGACGACATAGCCGGAGCAGTGCACCACATGCTAAGAATAATAGAGGAGGAAGCTATCCTAGCTTGTCAAACCTAACTAGGGTTATATATTAGTCTAATAATTATCAAACGTTTTTCAATGTGCATTAATTATCTTATATTTATGTTCCTATAGTTGTTTCCGCATTTTAACTGGTTAGGACGGATATCAGATGTTTATTTTTCTTAGGAAATAAAATAATTAATCAATCAAGTAGCTAGGAATAATTGTTATCATCTTGGGATCTCAAAATGTATAATTTAATTAAACTAATTATGGCATGCAGAGTTTCATCATTAACTTTGTGTTTTATTTATTTATTTATTTGAAGACTGCTATATGTATTACAATGAGAATACATGAGATTAACCTGTGGTATATATTTTGTAGTTCGTCTTTTGTGCCTTTAGATTTCCCCTTCATTTTCTTGTGTGCGAAAATACGTTCGAACAATATATTAAGGCGTTTAGTCGGGACTTGAGCCAACGCAGAGTTAAGCGGATATAAACATAGCTAGAGGCAGGAGGGAATTATACAAAATGCAGGTAAACACAATAGAATCTAACACTTAGACGAGACTAGACTAATCGTAGTTAATCGAAAAAAAAATTGTAATACCAAAAGTAAAAAGGTAGTTTTATAGAAGGATGGAAATACTTTGGTTTTCGATGTATTGGATCTGATGACTGAATATGATTCCACCCACGTATGGTCATATCAACAAGAAGAAGAAGTACGTTGTATGCAATCTTTGTGTTACAAAATTCATAATTTAATGTTTGATAAAAAGTACCGTCAAATATATGTGGTTTAGTTAAAGACGTCCATTATAAAAAAATGGTTTACTTGATAATAATAAGTTTTCTTAATAATAAATATTTATAACAACTACATTATCAAAAACAATATGACGATGCTAATTAGCGGTCTCAATAACTCGGACGCAATAATATTATTTGAGATGACGATAGTCGTCTCAAATGCAAATAAAATATTTTTTGAAACAACTAATTATCTCTAAAAAGAATTAAAGAAATGACCTCAAATAATTGGTAAAATATATTGTTACGATAAATCGTCACATATACTTATTCTTAATCAGAGACAACAATTGTGGGTTTAAATAGTATATAGCACAAAATCTTCAATGTTATAGGGGTTGGCTTCAAATTGATGTTGGCATATAGTAAGCAGTGATAGAATCTGATCCATGCAGAATCTGAAGTATCACGAAAGGTGTTGCAGTACGTATTGAGACATTTCGAATTCGTCTGTGCATTAAAACAACGGTGTAAATGTGCAGTCACGGAACTCAACAAACACAGCAAAAGGAGAAACAAAGAACAAATAAAAATAAAAATAAGACCAAAATAAAAGAACAAATAAAAATAAGTCTAAAATTAAGCAATCTAAGCTTGAGCCAAATATTTATAACTCATCAAACAAAGTACATTGCCGATTACATCACAAACAATATCGGCCAAGATAGAAGAGGAAAACATCATTGATCTAATTCCTATAACTAATTAATACACACACAAAAAGATCTCGATACAAGGATCACACAACCCACAAAGAAAAGTGGGTGTGTGTGCTTTTTGTACTTATGTATAGAATGGTGTTATAACTCTCATTTGTGACTCGATTTTCCCTCCCTCTAGGAGCGGCAAATAACTTGATCACAATTTTCTCTATTTATACTACATCCAACCTACAAAACAATTAATTCAAAACGGGATAAACACAAGAGAAACTTTAAGCAGTAGTTAGTTGGTTAAATATGGATAGAATTTGGTAGAATTGATAAGTTTGACTTGAGATTTGACCTTATCCACCAAATTCGAATTTCTCTTATCTACCAACTGTAGATACATAAAAATATAAAGTATATAAATATAAAAAAATTAAATTAAATTTCATTTCCAGTAAGATGAAAATATTTAAAGAAAGAACCATTAATGTGTGTCCTGAGTTGTGACAACACCTGATCCTAATATCAAGCTACCATTGCCTCAACGATTTCACACGAAGATGCTCACTGAGGCTTTTGGAAAATTTCTTGAGATCTTTTAAAAAGTACACACCAGCATCCCATGTGTTGATGCCTTTGACAAAAATACCAAAATTTGCAAAGTTCTTGAAGGAAGCAATCACCAAGAAATGATGATGTTGAGCATATAAAATTGTTATCCTTATAGAAGAGTGTAGTGCAATGTTACAACGAAAAATTCCAAGGAAACACAAAGACCCAGATTGTGTCACCATCTCATGCATCATTGGAGGAAAGGTCTTTGAAAGGGCCTTTGTTTGATTTAGGAGCCAATATAAATCTCTGATGCAACTATCTTTCTTCAGTAAATTAGAGATTGGCACTATGCAACCGATCACCATAGTACTTAAAATGTTCAATAGATCAATGAGTTATTTGATTCATAAGTGGTTGAACTACTTTAGTTAAGGGTCTTAGTAGAGGAGTCAGAATACCATCACAACTACATCTTCGATGGGCCTAGATATATCAGGGCCAAATCTGCCACAGTAATTTAATTAGGGTGCCTTCACTAGTTTCTGTGGGATATGACCTTACTTGCCACTAAGCTATCAACTACACCATGCACTTGCAGTATAGGCTGATAGAAAATAGGGTGATCAAGTGTTTGATGCTCTTGATTTTTTTGCAGGATATAATGAATAAGAAAGAGAAATTCCAAGGCTTAGAAGGCAAAGAAGCGCATAAATCGGAAGTAGAAAAGGAAGTACCTCAATTAGAGTTAAACTTTTGTGCGATCACCAAGTATCCTTTTCTTGAAGACGGTGAAATGTATCTGGTAATTTCTTATCTTTCTGGGAGATAATTTGATTAGTTGTTAGAGGTCTTGGGCAAACATAAATTCATAGTAGGTTGGTCGATAGCTGATTTAAAAAATTTTAAGACCATTTGTATGCATGTGTAAAACTTTGTTAGAGAATGATACGAACCTTGTTTGCAAAATGAAACGAGGCTCAACTCGATTAGGCAAGAAATATAAAGGAAATGGCTTTTTTTCATCTATTACTATCAACAATACATCAATTATATACATAGATATACATACGTAGATAAGGAAAATCAAGTGACATAATCTTCTCCACTAAAGTCTCATAAATGAATCCTCTAGAATCATCTTTAATACACCCCTGCCAAATTGACGTGCCATTAGCCACTGAAATTTTGGATTGCAGAAGCTCAAAGCGTTGTCAGTGTAATGGCTTAGGCAGGAGGTCGGCAAGTTGATCAATAGTATTAACGTAGAAGACATTGAGTAGTCCTTCCATGAACAAAATGGATATCTATAACAATTTGCTTCATTTGGGAGTGCTAAATAGGATGCAGAGCAAGCCGAGTTGCCCTCAAGTTATCACAAAGAACACGTGGGACAGTAGGCATAGAAAGTCCAAGATCACAAAAAAGATGAGTGATATAGCATACTTCGGAGACAGCGGAGGCCAAGGCCTGATACTTTGCTTTCATTGAAGAGTGAGCAAAGCTATTTTATTTTTGTGAACGCCAGGGAATGGGATTTGGACCGAGAAATACAATAAGAAAATATAGATTCTTCGTTGCGACTATCACCACCAATGCTAGAATTAGAGTATGCAATTATGGGAGATGTCGTAGATCGACGAAGTAGTATGCCATGATAATGTGTTCTTTTTTAGTAGCGAAACAAACATGTGACAGCTCTCCAGTACGCAATAGTTGGAGCTGCCTTGGATTGAGCTAGGTGGTTAACAGAGAAAGCTATGACCGGATGGGTGATCATCAAATATGAAGACTTCCGAGCGCACTACTATAATTGGTGGCATTAACTGTAGTGAAGTCAGAGGTAGACTTGGATGAGTTTGGTGTAGATAGTGGTTTAGCACCATCCATTTGAAGCTGCAAAAGAAGGTCAATAGTGTACTTGTGCTGAGAGAGAAATAGACCTTCCTTGCATTGTGCAACCTCCACAAAAGAAAAAAAGATAGGTCCCCTAAGTCTTTCACTAAAATTAAGACTGTAAATGATTCGTCAATGAAGTAATATGAGAAGAATTGGAGCCCGTGATGATGAGATCATCAACATAAAAAACCACGATGAGACTTAGAGATCCTCGATTCATAGTGAACAAAGACGTGTCAACACGAGACTGACAAAAACCAAAGGCGATAATGGCAGAGCTAAGTGCTTAATGCCAAGCATATGGTCCCTGGCGTAGACCGGACCATAGAGAAACTTCCAGATAAGTGGTCAAGTATGAGCGACTGCCAGAGACATGGCTGTCCAAAATAGACCTTTGGCAACTAAACTTGTTTGTATTTATTAATCGTTCCATTATGTTTCCGTTTTATGCGAAATACCCATTTGCAGCTAATGACATTTACATTAAGGAACGATCACAAACATATGTAAAACCCCCTCTTGGAGCGAATTACATGTTGATTGTATAAGATTAATCACTGTCTCCGGTTGATTAATCAAATACAACTCCTAATCGATTTTAAGACCAAAGTTCCCACAACTAGCGCAAACCTCTCGGTTTTATTGCTTAATAATGTTAATTAATGTGATCTTGGATCAAATCTCCCCTCTCGGTTCCAATTTAATCCTCAATAATGTTAAATAAGTGATCAATTCATTCAACAAACATTTTTAAACAATTAATCAATCAATAGCATAACACGGAGTTGAATTAATTGGCTAATAATAACTAAATACCCATAATTTACTCTCAAAACCTAGATTAAGGAAATAAGCCAACCATAATCATAATAAATGAGAAACACAAATATATAGACATAATCATGTTCATGCAAATATTAAATAGAAATGGAAAGATAAAACCTATTTTAATGTTGATAATTCTTGATCTCCAAGTGGAATCCCCAAAAATGCTCTCAAGATTCTCTCTCTGTAAAAAGTGGCTATTGAATGTGTGTTCTATGAAAAACTGAAATTAGGGCACCTATACACCCAATTGGGGCTTTTTTAGGGTCTTGGGCCAAAAAATAAGGGTTTGGGGCTGAAAAGCCCACTTTTCCAGTGTTCGTGCACGGCCCGTGCAACCCTTGCACGATCGTGACCGTGCAAAGACCCCCAACTCTCTGGAGGCGTGCACGGGCGCACGGTCATGATCGTGCGCCTATCTCTGGGCACTTCTTGCCTTCAGCGCACACGGGCCGTGCAGCGCGCACGGGCCGTGCACGGTCCTGAAGGCTTGCACGGTTGTGACCGTGCATGGCCCAGTTTTGGCCCGTTTCTTCATGATTCTGGTTTTTTTCTTGATTTCTTCGACTCTCTTCTACTCATCGACTCTTTGTACACCTGTTTTACCTACAAACTGCTCAAAAATAAAGTATTTCCAATGAGAAAAAGAAAAAAATGAATTTTATGACAGACGAGAGCTTAGAATGTAACAAATACACGATAAAACATCTATTTTAAGCGTGTTTTCATGATTGAAAACCCCGTTTGTCAGCCAACATGGAGATTAAGAATATCTTGAAAAAGAGAGTCAACTCTAGCATACGAGGTTGGTCTCTGAAGTTAGATTATGCATTGCTGGCATACCGAACTACATACAAGAAACAATTAGCGATGTTTTGTCTCACGCTCGTGTTTAGAAAATTTTATCATCTACCTATGGAAAATTAGAGCACAAAGTATATTTGGGTAGTGAAAAAGATGAATTTTGACTTCTGATACATAGGCCAGAAGAGGATTTTACAGTTAAACAAAATAGAAGAGCTTCTTAATGAAGCATATTAGAATTAAAAATAGGAAAGGAAAGAGGGAAATGATTCCGCGATCGCTTAATTGTAAGAAAATGATTTTCTACTAGGAGGGCATGTTTTGCTGTTCCACTCGGGATTGCAGCTATCTCTCAGAAAGTTAATATCAAAGTGGTTTGGGCCATTCATCATTCATAAGATATGTACAAATGGAGTAGTAGATATGTTGGCCCTACATGGTGGTACTTTCATGGGTAATGGATAAGGAATCAACATGTACTATCATCCGAATCAGAGAAAGGAGATGTATTACGTCACCTTAAGAGATAACTGTAGTGCCCTAGCTCACTTTCCAGTGAACTTAGTTTCCACTACTTACCTAATCCATTTTTTTTCTTTTCTTTCCTTACTTACTTTAACTTTTCTTACTTATCTTATCTTACTCATCGGAGTCACGTAACGTAAGAGAAACTCGTCACCTAGGCTGTTCGTAATAGAAACTCACACGAAAGGAAATATAACACTTAAGCTTAATTTAACTTCCACTTCATTTCTTAAACATACTTTTTATACACTTAACCCTCTGGTCTTACGGGAAATTGTTCAAGAAGATTTCTCGACAAAGCCAGCAAATGAAAAACATTGTAATTCCTACAAGGCGTCAAGTTAGTGTCACCGTTGCCTTGTAACACGCCGCCATTACCTGTAAAGGTGTTTTTTTTAACATGAGTTTTAGACTTGGTGGGATAAAGCTAGTACTTAAATAAAACCTTTATAACATACATGTTCTCTTGACAGCGTTGTGCCTTCCCCTTAAGTAGGGTCGGACTCCCGGCACGTCTCCCCTCTCATCATGCACTGCATACTGCTTTTTCTCGGCCAGTAGCCTTAAACCTTACATCCGGCCCTTGTGGCGGCTCATATTTACAAAACATATTAAAAGTAAGAATTTAAATAACAGGTTTACCCACTTTCAATGTTTAAGGTATGGAGATTGACTGCGTGGAACTATTCATTCAATAATTCTCGACAATATTGAACCTATTATTTATTAAAATGTTAAACTATTTCTTATTAGCCGCGTTTACATTATTTAACGATTACAAGGATTATCTAAGTATCCTAACTCAATTATGAATTGCGTATTACTTATTCAACCTAACTTTTACCATTTCGTTCTATTAAATTCTTGATCACTCTTTGATTAACATCATAACATCATACTTGCTTATCATCACTGTTTATCAACATTCATTCCCTATTCTATTTTTTAAACATTATAACCTAAGTTCATTTCCTTATAAGCTTATCATTTCTCTAAATAATTTTCATTTATTTTTAAGTCATTACTCTCTAAATCAATCTATTACATTGCATTCCCTAGAGTGTCGGAAATGCTTCAAGTTTTTTAGGTTATTCTTTAAGTCTGTGTACTAGAAAAAAAACTATGGGCCCATTTGATAAATTCGGCTTAGGTCCAAATATTTCTAGGTATAGCCCTATCGGTGACGGAGTATTTTTATCAATTTTCTAACTTACTTGGCGTTTTCAACAATTCAAAACTTAGAGGGCATTTTCATAAATAATAGAAACATAGAGGGCATTTACACCAATTTTCCCTTAAGAAAAGACAGAAGATCGATCTACAGAGCGTTGAATGGACACGTCACGCGTCACCGGTTGAGTTACAACTGATAGCCGGTGACGAGGCATTTTTATCAATTTTCTATAACTTATTGGACATTTTCAACAATTCGAAACTTAGAGAGCAAGTTCATCAATATTGGAAACATATAGGACGTTTATACCAATTTTACCCATATTTCATTGTCTATTCCTAAGTTTGCATTTGATCAAGTTCACTTTTACCCATTTAACCTACTTAACTAATTCACTTAAAATCACAATATTAAACATAAGCTCAAATCATCACCATATGCTCATAATAAAATAAATTGCACGTTTTAACCTAACATTTTATCATAATCACACAAGTCATTTTATCACATCATAACATTTTAAATAAAATCATACATAATCACGTAAACCCTAATTTAATTTCTAGTTTTAATTCGAAACCCTAATTTAGAATTAAACCCTATTCCATTCGAAACCCTAATTTAGAATTAAACCCTAATCCTTTATCACTATTATTATTATTTCTAATACTTATACAATTGTACCTAACTTTCAATTTCACTTTTTTAAGTAATTTATCAACTAATTTTTCCTACTTTACTTATGCATTTTCTAACTTATCAATTTATTCTAGATCCCAATTCTGAGTCCAATTCCAATTTATTTAGGCCCAAATGATTTATTTGGCCAACTTATCTATTTGTTAGGCCCAAAGCCATTTTATACCTATTGGGCCAAAGCCCATTTTAATTATTCCTTATAGCTCATTTGGGAAAACAATCAATTTGGTCCCATAATTGTTTAACTTTTCTAAATTGGTTCCATAATTAAATGCCTTTTCAATTTAGTCTCATACTTTTATTAATTGCGCTATTTTGGGCCAATTTTGACCGAGTCATGGGAAATAGCCACGTGACACACACGTGTCGGCGCCGTTGTTCCACGTGTATCCAACTTATGCCACATGTCTATTTTTTCATTTTTTTTTTCACATCTCTTGCCAACTCGGATTTATCAATAACTAATACAATTTTTTTTTTTTATTAAAATGGATTCTTTACTCTTCTTCTCTCAAATCGCCATTCACAAAGAGAAGAACTCAAATTCGTGTCTCTTGTCTCTTTTTCCCAAATTCACGGAGCCGCCTCAGCCGGTTGTCAGAGACCTACTTGAGTAGGACGAAATTCCTTGCATTCACGCTCTTAATCAGCGAATCTCATTTTCGGACTCAGATTCAGATTTCGATTCCAACTTATCGTCTTTGTTTTATCCGTCTGATTCTAGCGCTGAGCCTCGCTCCTCCCTCATTCCGGCGAGGCGAGAGGCTGATGCAAAGACGGTGTGGTCTAGTTCATAGACAGAGACATGCATTCAGTTCCAAGGTGAATAATCTGATACAGTACTTTTGTAGTATGTTCACTACCTCCTAAGGAGTGTTTTCGAGTTTCCGCTTCGCTTGGTAGTGTTTTTGTACTTCCGGCGGCGGAGGAGATTGAGGGCCAGACAAGAGGACAGGGAACGACTTATTAGATTTGGGTCTTGATTTGAGGATTAGATAGAACCAAGGTTCACTGCACTATCTTCTTTGGCCGCGCTCGCGTTCTAAGTGAAGTTGAGGAGTTATGGGGAAAAGGGTTTCGGTTTCTTTTAGATTTAGTTTGATTGATTTTGATTTTATTTTTTTAGAGAGATTAATAGTTCTTGATGTCTTTTTTTAATGATTCACTGAAGTACAAAATGGCAACAGTGAGTTGTCAATTGTTGTATAAAAAGAAAAAAAGAAAAACAAAAGCCATCTCACATTTATAGTGACACGTGGAACAACGACGCCGACACGTATGTGTCATGTGGCTATTTCCGGTGACTAGGTCAAAATTGGCCCAAAATAGCGCAATTGATAAAGGTATGAGACTAAATTGAAAAAACATTTAATTATGAGACCAATTTAAAAAAGTAAGTTAAAAAGTTACTTGATCAAATTGACTTTTTTTCCTTAGCTCATTTAGTCAATCCTAAGCCCATTATTCTCATTTCTAACCCATTAACTAAAGGCCCAACTACTGTATCTTAGCCTATTCTAATTGCTTCCTAAGTCCAATAATATTAGTTCTCATGCCCATTTTAATGATATCTATATTTAACATTCATTTATTTATCTAATCTCATTTTAATTAATCAATTTAATATATCATTATCCCTGATTCCTAACCTTGCCGAAACAATATACATTCACATACCCTTCATATATTTCAATTCAATCAACTTAAATTTATATCTAATATATCATACTCCCTCTGTTTCATATTAATTAACGTTTTAGGATGAAAGTGAAGAATTAAGGATGAAATATTTTGACATATATATCCTCAGCTAAAGATTTGACAACATCAAAATATCTTTGATAGATTGAAAAATAGAGATATTTTAGAGTTCAAGCAGGGAGAAAATTGGTAGAATTGATGAAAAATATGTAAAACGTCAATTAATTGGAAAAGGATATAACATCCTAAAACGTCAATTAATATGGAACGGAGGAAGTAATACATTAATGTTGAAGTTAACCTTAAGGTCGTTATCTTAGGCCCCTAATCTCACTTTACTGAAAGTTTAAAAAATAATTGTACTTAATCATTTTCAACCAAATTCTTACATAGTCTCAACATTTTGATCATCAATATTTTCCACCGAAACATCATAAGCTCATTTTATTCAATTTCACAACACTGACACAAGATTATCATGGAATCATCCCCTAAACATACTTGATCGTTTTTAACTTCAATTTGACATGAAATTGCATCATTAATTGGCCGAGACATATAGTAACATATTTTCATGAAATTTCCACTTATTTAACATTCAATTTAACCTAGTTCAATAACTAACATGATTGGTCATAAAAATCAAACATAAGCCCAATTATTCAACATGAAATAACATGATTAACACCTCAACACATTCATAAACACAATTAACCGATTAAAACTACAAAATCACATGCAAGAACATAAAATTAAACATGCTCATTCCCACATCTAACCTACACGCATGCATGAGTGATTCACTAGTGTGTGAGTGTTCTTATACATATTACATCATATACATATCCTTTCACTAAACTAGCCCTATACCTCTAAGTTCCGTAAGTTTGGGACGGGGAAGAGGGCTCGAAGGTGTCACATGGTTTTCTTATCAACCGAAAGCTTGATCCTCAACAAGGATGAAGGATGATGGTGGGACAGTGGAGAGATGAGGAGGCTTCCGTAGTGGAAGAAGGAATGAGGGAGAAGATGGTGTTGGCTTTTCTTTGTTTTAATAAGAGAAAGAGAGATCGAAGTGAGAGATAGAGAGTTGAGAATGTGTGTGTGTGTTTCAGTTATGTACATGAGAGGGAATTATTGGCTCACTATCCATTTAGTTAGGTGTTCTAAAAGTTGTCTTGCATAGGATGTGTTGGCAAGAAGAATAGGTGATGTGGAGGGTGAAGTGGTGTCTAAGATGCAGGTTAAGGTGTGGGTGTGAATAGTTGCTTCCACTAACAACTTAGGCCCCAAGTTTAGAGAGCTAATGGGGGCGTTTGTTTGGCCTTTTAAGGCTAAGAGGGTGTGTGAGTTTGTTTTGTACAATTAGGTTAGTTTAGGATGGTAATTTAGGTGTGTTCTAATATGTTTTGCTAGGGTTTAGTCCTATAAAAATGGTACACTAAAATTCTTACGTCGAAATCGTATTCTAAAAGACCTTGTAATCTAAGAATAGCACATACGTTCTAGCATGCTAGGTTACCAAGTTAAAGTTCTAGCCAATTTAAGCTTGATATTGTTTCGAAGCCTATAGAAATTTTAAGGTGATCTAATTATAAAATATTCTAACCTAAGTGCTCATAAGATGCTTATAGGAATTATATGATTTCTCAATCCTAAGATTTCGAATAATTTATATTAAGTCACATTAATGTTGGCTATTTTGATCCTAATGGATTTTGAACCCAATCCCAATTCCTTTCCTAATATTTGAGTCTGAATTATTAATTAAGTGCAATGTGCGTATGTGTCATGGTATAATAATTTAAGGTACAAGCATAAGTTGAAATGTTAAGTGATTATGGTACAAGTCCTAAGGTACAAACATGTCATATGTATATATTTCAATTTTATTCAAGTAATTCATATACACACTTATGTAATTTATTCAAGTAACTTGCGGAGCACATTGATCACTTAGATAAATAATTCAAGCATTAGTCATATAATTCGAAACACAATCATCAGCTAAGCAAATAATTTGACATTAGTCGTAACATGCGAAATGTGACTAAACACAATAATCAAATAATGCGTAACATAACTAAACAAGTTATCACATAATTTATTATTTATTTATTGGGTCAAATAAGCTATTAGTCCAATTATGGAATTGTTCATTCGATATTTAACCTTTTACGTTTATCATATTATTATATTTTATTACATTTTAGTCTTTATTGAATTCCACACCGAGACTGGTACATCCGGATGTTCCTGCCCACTTAAGTAAACGGTCAATGACACAAGCTTATGATAATAATATCATATGTATATTCCTGTTAAACAAGCTAAATGACATAAAATGATATTACCATATCAATTAATCGTGTTATGCATGCTAAAACGTATTTTGGGGTATCACACCGACTGACCAGAGGAGAAGTGTGTTCAGTTGCGGGCCTAAAAAGTAGCCTGAGTGGGAGGCAACCCACTATGTTTACTTTATCTCTATTATTTTCATTTAGTGTTATTTTCCTTTTCATTTAGTTTTACTGCTTAATTTATTTAGAAAAATATGTTTTGGAAAGTAGATAAGCAAAGGAGAAAAGTGACTTGAATACGGTGTTCGATGAACGGATAAAACTAGAGCGAAAATGGATGAAGACGGAGCACAGATTGATGGAGGGTAGAAGCTTGTGCTTGACCGAACCACGCTGGGGCTTGGTCGAGCCACATTTTACGTTGGCTAAGGTAGATGCAAGCGCTCAACCAATACATATTCAGGCTCGGCCAAGTCGCGGCCCATAGGTAAGGTTCACCAGGGTGCATTTCTAAGTTTATTTTTGGGGAATTATACCCTATTTTTAGAGTCACTCGCAATCCGTTATCATCACAAATTCTCCCCAATCCTCACACACTCCACACCAAATAAATCACCCATCACACACATTCACTTCAAACTGATTGAATAATTAGATTACCCATTTAGAGCATTTTAACTAGTTCAAAATTTGAATCTGGTAACCTTCTCACCATTCATCGGAGTCGTGCATTAGCATTTCCTAAATCACCAAACGAATGTTTTCATCTCTAAATCTTATCTTAACATTACTCTATTGGTGCAGTTTAATTGTTTGGGTAATTCTAATTTGATTATTGTGGGATGTGTAACATAGGATTATTTCTAGTTAATGACACTTGTATTGCCTAATTTGTTCAAATAAATCTTATGTTTGATTTCTCTTTTGTGAAATTAAATGATGTTTGATTGTAGGACAACTATAGATTGTTGATTTCATGTCTTATTTTCTAGAATAAGGTGAAGTTAATAGTCACGTGCTCTAGCTGGTAGAGTCGTAGGTCTAAATTCTCGTGATTATAATCCACATATACATGATGTTTGGTGCCTAATTGCTTAAAATTGATTATTTGTGATAATTTGTGGATTTTGGGATTAGATTTTTTTTTTGTTTTTTAGTATGGAGCTAGCTTAGGCATTTTTTTAGCCCTGGTGGACAAAGTACAAAAAAATCCTGCAAAATAGTTTCTTGAATACTTGCAATTAATTGACTAGTACATCATAGTTTATCATCATATGCATGTCTTTAGGGTCTTATATGATTGATTTTTGTGTTCATAATTAATTAAGTAGTTGATTCCTTGTCTATTCAGATTTATTTTTGTATTCTTGAGAACACAAATTTCACCTTTTGTGTTTAAGTTGCAGATATGATTCGAAAAGTACTAGAAGTACGAGGAGTATAGTGGATGAGGTAAGCACGTCGATGCACATGTATGAGCCAAAAGATCAAGTGTTTTGTGGTACAATTTGAATGAATGGAAGGAGGGACAAAGTGTCCCTTACGCTGGAATTTCTTAGCACATACATGTTGGAGAAATACAAGATTAAGAAACCCATTTAGATATCCTTCCAACTCCTAAACACCTGCTATGAAATGACAGTAGGTATGCTGGCACAGTGCTTTAACTCCCATACTCTACTGGGAAAAATTTATAGACCCATTGTTCACAAGGACTATGTGGGAGTAATTGACATACTCAGTTGTGCTGCAAATGCTTCGAAGAAATATGCCGGCAGAAAAAATGAAGGCAACCTCAATCTAGAATTATGTTTGATACTTTCATAAATTAAAAGTGTAGACATTATTTGCGCACAAAGAGACGGGAAACATTCACGCCAATGAGATTGATTCTCTTTGGCATATGCTTCATGGAGAAAAGGTATATAGGGCGGAACATCTCCCTGTCAATTCCTCACTACAAAAAAATATCAGGTATTGATCAGTGGACTGATTACAGAGATTCCCGAACACCTCAAAGTTAGTTTCGAGGAATTGGAGGTAGTGCGAGGCCACATGTTACTTACGTTTAAGGACTTCAGTGCCATGCACATTGTGGAGGTCACGGGCGAGCATATCCTGTTTATACAACTAGATGGAGATTGTATATCTTTGCCTAATAAGCCCTTTACTATGGTACCGCCTTAGATAAGGAAACAAATTTGTTCATAGGCACCCACACAAACTAAATCGTAGTAGTCTATCACGCCCTTCAGCCTAAGGAGGACATTGAGGGAGATATGGAATGAGAGGAGCCAGAGTCCTAGATGAGAGTGGGGCTGAGCACGACTCCAGCCACCTCAAGCCTGCCCAAATGTCTCTCGTTAGATTTGTAGCTTGACCTTGGATTTTTGGTCGGATGATGCCCCTCCAGCAATGCCAACTAGAGATCATGAAAATGCTTCAAAAGTTGGATTGTCGTATAAGAACATTGGAAGCAGCCTCCGGCACCACCACTGTACTAATAGCCGAGGGGTTGTAGGTCCATCTATAGTATACCTCTCATCTCCACTAACTTGTTTACAAAACAAGTTCTAAGGAGGGGGATGGAGAGGTATACCCATGGGTTTTATTTTTCATGCTCTCTGATTATGTTATTCATGATGGCCCTCTAATAGATAATTTAGAATTTTAAAAATGTGGATTATTTGTTAACCTGGGCCTGTAATAATTTTAATTCCAGATATTGTTTTAATTAAGTATTTAAATTTTACAAAATTGCATTTTTACATATAGTTGCTTTCTTAGATTTTATTCTTATTTCACACGTTTAATTACTTCATTTAGGATAGATAGTCAAAGTATTTGTGGGACTAGCAACTCCGCCGGTGTAATAACAGTGTCTTAGTGACAACCTTGTGATGAGCCGATTTTCTATTAAGTTTATGTAGGACATTGATAGGCACACAAAGACGAAATTAAACTTTATCTTTTAAGTAGTAACAAAAAACAGGTACAATTTTAAGCTGTATCTGATACACCCATTTTGTAGTAGTCAATCGTTTCTTCTAGTGTGTTTTGTTGGTCATGTCATATGGTGTCTCTAGAACATGCCTCGGTTATGCTCAAAACTGACTTGTGTGTTAAGTTTAGAAAAGGAGTTTAAGCCATGTTTGATAATTCTAGCCTTCTTTAGCCATAAGTTTTCTTACCAAATAATTAATTTATTACTATTTAGCCAATTTAAGTCTTAGCTGGTTTTTAATATCTGCATTACAAGCTCTTGACCAATTTTAAGTATTTTTCCCATTACTTAGGGTAAAGGAATCAAAGCCAATTAAAGGCAATCACACAACCTATTCGGCCACAAACTCAATTACACACTTTGAACAGACTACAATTGTCCGGACGATAATCTCCAGTTCGACCGAAATGTGATATGCGCAGAAACTAAATTGAAAATGAGCAAGAAAATGATTTACGTGGTTCGATCAACATTGATCTACATCTACGGAGGATCTATGCTCCTCAATCCACTAAGTATCACTGTCAATTACAAGAATTACACCGGGTTACAAAACCCTATTTAGAACCTTAAACTTGAACTGAAAACCCTAACTCGACTAACTCTCTGTAATGTGTTCAATAATCAAAGGGGAAATGTAAAAAAGTATTTTTACAAACTGAGATGCTACTGGGTATGCAGTTATTCCAGCTCGAATTGGTTGTAACAGCCTCGAATTGCAAGTGGTATCAATTGGCCAAGAAACCGTTGTTAACAACTAACAGAAATCCGTTGTAAAACCCCCAACTCATGCATTTCATAACTACCGGTTCAGGGTTGTTACCCTTTTCGTTTTTCCAACCAAACCCGGTTCTCCGGCCAGGTTTTGTCTCCACTAACTCCGGTTCCTGAACCTACTCGAGCTACATTACAATCCCATGTCTTTGTTTGATAGAATTGACTTCCCATTCACAAATCTCCACCTCAATGAATATCAAACATATCACTTTCTCAACACCCTTCACTTCTGCAGATTCAAACACATTGTACAAGCTTTACTAAGCTTGCACAATGGCCAAACTTGACATTATGAAGAGACTGTTAGAAAATCAGCAACATTGCCACTTGTGTGAACCTTATTCACACTTACAGATCCATTCTCCACCACATCCCTCACAAAATGTAACTTAACATCAATATGTTTTGATCTCTCGTGAAAAACTTGATGTTTTACCAAGTGGAGAGTGCTTTGATTATCACACAACACTTCCACACATCCCTGTTGAATCCCTAATTCCTTCAGCATACCTTGTTAGTGAAGAACAACTCAGAAACACACAACTCCTAAGAATCTGGAAATGTATGAAGAAAAACAATCTGAATTCGCACTCACAATTCGGCCAGAGTTGTGACCGAACTGAACTTGCGCAGAACAGGAACTGAAAATGAATCAAACACAATTTTAACGTGGTTCGTTCAAGATGAACTACATCCACGGAGGCAAGGCACACCTCAATCCACTAAGAAATCCAATCAATTACAGAGAATACACTCAAGAAATGAAATGCCCAATTCTGTTGACAAATTAGGGCACGAACACTCAATCTCTTAATACTCTCTCTAATCTAAAGAACAAGGAAATTACTCGACGTAGTGATCTTCTCCTCAATGAGAGCTTTACAATGATATATGGATTGAAGCTCGAATGCAACTGTACAGGAAGTTCTAACTGAAAGAAGTTGAGCTCAGCTACCGGACAAATGTGACGGTTTTCTTCGTCACAATTCTGCAACTGCTCCGTCACAAATGACGGTTATCCCAAACTACCCCGAACCCGGTTTATTCTGAACAGCTTGTCTTCTTGATGCTAAAACCCGGTTCAATCCTCCGGTTCTTCACTCCCAGACTCCGGTTCCACATTCCCAACACACCATATTACAAAGTATAGCTCACTTGATGAAATTGAACATCACCTCACAAATCTCCACCTCAATGAATCAAGTATGCCTCTTCCTGCCTCATCACTGCCTTGCCTTGTTAATGCTCTTCATGACATTGCTCAAGCTGCAGCAGGCTCGAGCAATGCTCCACTTTGTTCCCAAGTACACCCTTAGTAAGAAAATCAGCAGGGTTATGCAATGTGTGTACCTTCCTCACTTCCACAGAACCAGAATCAATGATATTCCTAGCAAAATGCAACCTAACATCAATGTGTTTTGACCTTTCATGAAATGCTTGGTGTTTCACAAGGTGTAAAGCACTTTGATTATCACAATAAATTGCCACACACTTTTGCTTGATGTCCAAATCTCTCAGAATCCCTTTAAGCCAGATTGCTTCTTTGATAGCTTCAGTGAGAGAGATATATTCTGCTTCTGTTGTTGACAGTGCTACAACTGACTGCTGTACACTTCTCCAGCTGATGGCTGTTCCAAATAAGGTAAACACAAATCCAGAAATAGATTTCCTCGTGTCTATGTTTGCTGCAAAATCAGAATCAGCAAACCCCTCCAATGCAACAGTGCTTCCATTCACTTTCTTCTCAAACTTCAGTGACAAGTTCACTGAACCCTTCAAATACCTCATCACATGCTTCAAAGCTTCCCAATGCTCAACTCCTGGGTTTGACATGAATCTGCTTACTAAAGACACAGCATAAGCCAAGTCAGGCCTACTACAAATTATCCCATACATGAGACTTCCAACTCCACTTGCATAAGGAATATTGCTCATATGTATGATTTCTTCTTCAGTCTTTGGGCATTGTTCTTTGGAGAGTTTCTTCTGTAGATTAACTGGAGTGGAGAGAGGTTTGGCTTCATGCATATGAAACCTCTCCAAAACCTTATGTAGATATTGCCTCTGAGATAACCAAAGCACTCCAGCTTCTCTGTTCCTTAGAATGTTCATGCCCAAAATCTTCTTGGCCTCTCCCAGATCTTTCATGTCAAATTCAGTGTTAAGTCTGTCCTTTAGCCATTGTACTCTCTCCTTGTTCTTGCTGGCAATCAGCATATCATCCACATACAAAAGTAAGAAGACTTTATCTTGCTTTGAACACTTGTTGAAGTAAACACAACTATCATAAATACTTCTTACAAAGCCAACACTAATCATGAAGTCATTAAACCTCTTATTCCACTGTCTTGGACTTTGTTTGAGTCTATACAATGACTTCTTCAGTAAACAAACTTTGTCTTCTTGTTCAGGAACAACAAAGCCTTCTGGCTGTTTCATATATATCTTCTCATTGAGTTCTCCATGTAAGAATGCTGTCTTTACATCCAGTTGTTGCAGTTCTATGTCCTCTTGAGTAACCTTTGATAAAAGCAACCTGATTGAGCAGTGCTTTACTACTGGAGAGAAAACATCATTAAAATCAATTCCTTCCCTTTGTGTAAAACCCCTGGCCACCAATCTTGCTTTAAATCTCACTTGTTTGGATCCTGCAGTCTCTAACTTCTTCTTGTATATCCATTTAGAACTCACAAGTTTCTGACCTTTTGGTTTATCCACCAAAATCCAGGTCTCATTCTTTTCCAGGGATTCCATCTCTTCAACCATTGCCTGAATCCAGTGCTCTCTTTCTTCACAGTCTAGTGCGTCTTTAAAACTGCTAGGCTCTTGTGATTCCAGGTCTTCAGCAACACTCAAGGCATAGTAAACACTCCCTGCTTGACCATAGAAGTAAGGTCTATTGATTGTTCTTCTAGGCCTGTCCCTTCCAATGCTATATTTTCTAACATTTTGTGAAGGTCCAGCTTGTTCTTCTTCTTCAGATGATGAATCACTATCTTGTAGATTCTCTTGTGGTTGAGGTGTGTGATCATCTTCAGCAGGATGCTCCACCTGAATTGATATCTCTTCTGTCTCTTTAGCACCATCAAATTCTTCCTTAGAGCCTGTTGAAGTATAAGCCATCACATTCTCATTAAACTTTACATCTCTGCTTGTGATTATCTTCTGATTTCCCTTCTCTAGACACCACAATCTGTAGCCCTTTATTCCATCTGGATATCTAAGAAATACACCTCTTAGAGCTCTTGCATCTAACTTGTCTTGCTTGACATGGACAAAAGCAAGACAACCAAACACCCTTAAACCTTCATAACTTGGTTTCTGTCCACTCCACACCTCTTCAGGTGTTTTGAATCCAATCACTGATGAGGGTGACCTGTTAATGAGATAATATGCTGTAGCAATGGCTTCACCCCAAAATACCTTTGGCAACCCAGCATCCAACAGCATACACCTTACTCTTTCAAGAAGAGTCCTATTCAGCCTCTCAGCAACCCCATTCTGTTGAGGATTCATTGGGACAGTCCTATGTCTCTTGATTCCTCTTTCTTCACAAAAGTTTGTGAACTCAGTAGAGAGGTATTCCAATCCATTATCAGTCCTAAGGTGCTTCAGCTTCTTCCCTTTGACATTTTCCAGTTGAATCAACCATGTTTTGAACTTATGAAAAGCATCACTTTTATTCTTCATCAACATGATCCACACCTTTCTACTGTAATCATCAATCAAAGACATGAAATACCTTGCTCCACCATGAGTCTCTGTCCTTGCAGGACCCCATATGTCAGAGTGGACATAATCTAATGGCTCTTGAGTTGTGTGAACACCCTTTCCATAGGGCAGCTTCTTGGATTTGCCCAATGCACACTGATCACAGAACTCCAGGTTTTGATTTCCCATGTTTCCAATTACTCCACTTCTTGACAGTTCCTTCAACCCTTTCTCTCCTATGTGTCCAAGCCTCTTGTGCCATTTAACAAGCTCAGAACTGCTCAAGACCATATCCACACTCCCAACAACAGGTGAACTAATCAAGATAAACAACCCATTATGCTGTCTACCTTTAATCACCATTTTTCCATGTTTAGTGATATGCAAGAAGCCATCCACTGAGCTAAACTGACACCCACTAGTTACCAAAGAACCAAGAGATAGAAGATTTCTTTTAAGGCCAGGAACATATCTTACATTTGAGATGACTCTGACCACACCATCAAACATCCTTATGCTCACTGATCCAACTCCTTTGACCTTGCATGATTGGTCATTTCCCAGGAGAACATTTCCACCATCTTCTCTCTTCAGTTCATCAAACCATGACTGGTGTGGACACATATGAAAGGAGCAGCCTGTGTCCAAGACCCATTCCTTTACCATTCTTGATTCAGTAACATTCAATACCTCTGGAGGATCTTCTTGATGGTCAATGGCAGCAGCTTCTGCCCCTTGATTTCCACCTTTCTTGTTTCTCTTAGGACAATCCTTCTTCAAGTGACCAGGCTGCTTGCACTTGAAGCATTTCCTCTTCTCAACCCATTCATTCCCCTTCTTTGGATTAGAGTCTCCTGCCTTGGGATCCTTAGCATTCTGTCCCTTCTTGCCTTGCCAAGGTTTCTTGAATTTAACATTCAAACCTTCTCCAGTTTGCACCATGCCTTTATCACCTTGAGTCTGGAAACATTTAGACCTCAGAGCCTTCACTATCCCATCATAAGATAGCTGCTCATCTCTCCCATACATCAAGGCATCCTTAAAGCTTTCCATGGATTTTGGAAGAATGTTTAACACCATCAATGCTTTATCATCCTCCTCCAATTTCACATCCAGGTCTTCCAATTCTTCAACCATCTTAATAAACTCATCAAGTTGATCAGAAATTACCTTATCTTCAGTGATTTTGAAGGCCAACATCTTCTGCTTCAAGAACAGCTTGTTGGAAACTGACTTAGATTGATACAGATCTTCCAATCTCTTCCATGCTTCTGAGGAACTCTTGCATCTTGAGACCTATCTTAACGGTTTATCACCCAAACACAGAAAGATAAGACTGAGGGCCTTCTTATCCACTGATGCAAACTTGGGTTTCTCACTTTCTTCCCACGAATCAAGAGGTATCAAAGCAAGATCAAGGCCATTGTGAACCAAAACTGCATTCATCTTGATCTTCCACAATGTGAAGTCATTTCTCCCTGTAAACTTCTCAAAGTCCATCTTCATACCAGCCATTCCTTCCCTTCTTCAAGCTGTGAGAGTTGATTCCCACAGACGGCGCCACTTGTTAGTGAAGAACAACTCAGAAACACACAACTCCTAAGAATCTGGAAATGTACGAAGAAAAACAATCTGAATTCGCACTCACAATTCGGCCAGAGTTGTGACCGAACTGAACTTGCGCAGAACAGGAACTGAAAATGAATCAAACACAATTTTAACGTGGTTCGTTCAAGATGAACTACATCCACGGAGGCAAGGCACACCTCAATCCACTAAGAAATCCAATCAATTACAGAGAATACACTCAAGAAATGAAATGCCCAATTCTGTTGACAAATTAGGGCACGAACACTCAATCTCTTAATACTCTCTCTAATCTAAAGAACAAGGAAATTACTCGACGTAGTGATCTTCTCCTCAATGAGAGCTTTACAATGATATATGGATTGAAGCTCGAATGCAACTGCACAGGAAACTGAAAGAAGTTGAGCTCAGCTACCGGACAAATGTGACGGTTTTCTTCGTCACAATTCTGCAACTGCTCCGTGACAAATGACGGTTATCCCAAACTACCCCGAACCCGGTTTATTCTGAACAGCTTGTCTTCTTGATGCTAAAACCCGGTTCAATCCTCCGGTTCTTCACTCCCAGACTCCGGTTCCACATTCCCAACACACCATATTCTTCAAACTGTCACAATTTTGAAATATCAAACCCATGTTCAATGAGCCTTTCAAGTATCTGAGTATGTACTTGAGTGCTTCCCAGTGCTCCCTTCCTGGATTTGACATAAACCTGCTAACCAGAGACACACTATAAGCAAGAATAGGCCAGCTACATATCATGCCATACATTAAACTCCCAACACCACTTGCATATGGTATTGTCTCCATGTATTAGATGTCTGCAGCAGTCTTTGGGCACTGATCTTTGGACAATCTAACTTGATGACTTGCAGGAACACACACAGGTTTAGCTTCATGCATGTTGAACCTCTCAACAACCTTTTGCAGATAGTTTCTTTGAGACAAACACAGTTTTCCAGCTTGTTTGTCTCTTAGAATGTTCATGCCTAGAATCTTCTTAGCATCACCAAGGTCCTTCATTTCAAATTCTGAGCTCAGTCTTTGTTTGAGTGACTGAATTTTCAACTTGCTTTTGCTGGCAATGAGCATGTCATCCACATACAAGAGCAAGTACACTTGATCAATCTTGGTGTACTTCTGAAAGTAAACACAACGTCATATGCACTTCTTGTAAACCCAACATTTAACATAAACTGATTAAATCTTCTATTCCACTACCTTGGGCTTTGTTTCAACCCATAGAAAGACTTATTTAGGTGACAAACTTTGTTCTCACTCCCTGGCACAACAAAACCTTTAGGTTATTCTCCGCCAGTTCACCATGTAGAAAAGTTATTTTCACATCCAATTGTTGTAGTTCTAGGTCTTCTTTTGTCACCTTTGCTAACAGTAATCTTATTGAGCTATGCTTCACTACAGGAGAAAAGACTTCATTGTAGTCTATCCCTTCTCTCTGTGTGAAACCCCTAGATACAAGTCTTGCCTTGTATCTCACCCTTTCAACCTCACTGACTTCAACCTTTTTCTTGAAAATCCATTTTGAGGTAATGAACTTTTGATGTGGAGGTTTATCCACAAGCTTCCAAGTTTGATTTCTCTCAAGGGATTGCATTTCCTCCACCATAGCACCCATCCATTGATCCCTGTCACTTCCACTGATAGCTTCTTTGTAGTTTTGTGGTTCATTATGCTCAAGTGATTCTGCTATACCTAAAGCATAATAAACTATCCCAGCTTGTCCATAGAAATCTGGCTTTTGGATTTGCCTCCTTATCCTATCTCTACCAATGCTGTAAGTTCTGAGATTTGGATCTGCAGGTTGAGCCACTTCTTCCTCTGATGAACTAGTGCTTGATCTTCATCTGGTTGTGCTATTCCAGGTGGAATATGCTCCTGAGGGTGCTCCACCTCAACATATATCTTCTAAGATATTCCAACTTTATCAGTTTCAACTTGATAACCTGTTGAAGTAAAACCCATCACAGTTTCATTGGATTTTACATCTCTGCTTAGAATGAGTTTTTTATGTCCCTTCTCAAGACACCACAACCTGTAGCCTTTAACTCCATCAGGATATCCAAGAAATACACATCTCAAGGCCCTAGGCTCAAGCATATCTTGTCTTACACTTGCAAAAGCCAAACATCCAAACACTTTCAGTTCATTGTAATTAGAATGTTTGCCATACCACATTTCATTAAGAGTTTTAAAATCAATGGCAGATGAGGGTGTTTTGTTGATCAAATAACAGGCCGTATTCACAGCCTCACCCCAGAAAGTTTTTGGTAACTTAGCAGCCAACAACATGCACCGCACCCTCTCCAGAATTATTCTATTCATCATCTCTGCCAAACCATTTTGTTGAGGATTCAATGGAACAGCTCTATGCCTAGTGATACCCCTATCTTTGCAAAACTCAATGAATTCTGATGACATGTACTCTAATCCATTGTCAGTTCCAAGGTGTTTCAGTTTCTTGCCTCTTTGGTTTTCAATCTGTACCAACCACTCCCTAAATTTAAAGAATGCTTCACTTTTCTGCCTCAAGATAAACACCCACACCTTCCTACTAAAATCATCAATTATGGTCATGAAGTACTTGCCTCCTCCATGAGTTTCTACACTTGTTGGACCCCAGATGTCTGAATGGACATTATCCAAGGATTCCTGAGTATTATGAAACCCTTTCCCATACATCAGCTTCTAAGATTTGCCTAGAGCACACTGATCACAAAATTCCTATGTCAGTTTCTCTAAATTCCCCAGCACTGCTTTCTTGGCTAGCTCATTGAAGCCCTTTTCTTCTATATGACCTAACCTCTTATGCCATATATCAGCTATGTGCTTATCCAGACCAACATTCACGGAGCCACATATAGTTTTTCCCATGAGAATGAACAAACCATTATGTTTCTTCCTTTTCATCACGGTTTTGTTGTGTTTTGTAATGTAAATGTATCCTTCTGATGTCCTAAACTCACAACCAGATAACATGTGAATTTTAATGGATCCAATCCCTTTGACTTTGCAGGATTGATCATTTCCAAGTAGGACTGTCCCTCCTTCAATCTTTTTGAGTTCATGGAACCAAGACTCATGTGGACACATGTGAAAAGAAAAGCATGAGTCAAGAACCCATTTCTGAGACATTTGAGACTCAGAAACATTCAACATCTCAGCATTTTCATACCCTTCTTCCACAACAGTTGCATCAACTTCTTGAGAGTCCTTTTTCTTCTTCTTTTCTGAGAAATCTTTCTTCATTGTCCAGTCTGTTTACAAGCAAAACATCTCCTCTTTTCCACCCAGTTGGTGGACTTCTTGGCACCATTGTTTAAGGAATTTCTCTTTTGCTTATTTGAATTTTGATTCTTTTGGTTTTGGGCTTGTTTCTTGAACTTGATGTTCAATCCTTCACCTGCTGAAGTGTTCTCCTTCTCACCTTGAAGTTGAAGACCTTTTGTCTTCAAGGAATTCACAATAGAGTCATAGCTCAGCTTATCATCCCTACAAAACATCAAGGTGTCCCTGAAATTTTCCAAAGACTTAGGTAGTGAGTTGAGTAGCATCAAGGACTTGTCATCATCCTCTAATTTCACCTCCAGATCTTTTAATTCATCAACCAGTCGATTAAAATCATCTAACTGGTCAGCCAAAGGCTTTTCATCAAGCATCTTGAAGGCTAGAATCTTTTGTTTGAGAAACAGTTTGTTTGTAACTGTCTTGGACTGGTACAGGTCCTCCAACTTCTTCCATGCCTCAATTACAGTCTTAGTTTCAGAAATCTCCCTCAGTGATTTGTCTCCAAGGCTGATGGAACTCAAGGCTCTTGCATCAACATTAGAGTGTTTTGCCTTTTGTTCCTCAGGCCATTCACCAATGTCTTGAGAGCCATTGATAACCCATTCTACATCAACACAGGATTCATCTTCACCTTCCACAGGCCAAAATCATTTCTCCCTGTAAACTTCTCAACCTCCAGCTTCATCCCTGCTATGGCTTCAATTTCCCAGAGATGGCGCAACTTGTAAAGGAATTAAAGCCAATTGCAATCACACATCCTGTCCGGCCATAAACTCAATTACACACTCCGAACAGACTAGAGTTGTTCGGACAATAATCTCCAGTTCGACCGAACTGTGATATGCACAGAAACTGAATTAAAAAAAAAAAAAAGCAAGAAAATGATTTACGTGGTTCGATCAAGATTTATCTACATCCACGGAGGATCTATGCTCCTCAATCCACTAAGTATCACTGTCAATTACAAGAATTACATCGGGTTTTACAAAACCCTATTTAGAACCCTAAACATAAATTGAGAACCCTAACTCGACTAATTCTTTGTAATGTGTACAATGATTAAAGGGGAAATGTAAACAAGTATTTCTACAAATGGAGACGCTCTTTGGTATGCAATTATTTCAGCTCGAATTGGTCGTAACAACCTCGAATTGCAAATGGTATCGATCGGCCAAGAAACCGTTGTAAACAACTAACAGAAATCTGTAGTAAAACCCCCCAGCTCATGCATTTCACAACTACCGGTTCAGAGTTTTTGTGTAGGAAAAGGGTGTCATCATACAAAATACACCCCTAGGTTGTAGTTTCGATTATATAAAAACAACTAAGGGGTTCAAGAAATTCTAACAATGAGAGGATGTATATACATCATGCAAGCAAAAGCATGGTGAAGAACAATAATTACGTAGTCTAAAACCGTTGATTATATGTATACTCGCAAGGAGACATAAACTGGGAATAAAACCCACTTTTATTTTTCATTATATTAAATCAAACATCTAATATAATATTGGAGAATTCTATTTATACTAATAATTGAACCCTAAAACACTAAAAATAAAAAAAATCAGTACATAATAACTAATAGGAAATAAATAAAAACAAATATTCTAAACATAAACTATATCAAATATAGTGTATGCTAACAAATACAACAAATCTTCTACACCTATCTCCATAATTCTCGTATCTCTGAAATCTATTCGTCCTTGAATCATGTTGGTTGTGTATATGTAATGATGGGCCATAACATCTTTATTCACATACACTAAAAGAGCAATAATAGCATTCATAAGTTTGTGGACCAAGTTAGTGATAAACAAATGCAACAACCACAACCATGGAAATGATTGAAGTTGTTTCAGCCATGAAGACGAGCACATTCAAAAAATAAATCGGTATATTCCTCATTGGTCTTGACAACCTAAACAATGGTGGTTCATCATAACCACCATGCAAAACCTCCCAACAAGTATCAACAATTTTCTCATTAGAAAATATATCATCAATCTCCTCCTTAAAAAATTCTAGACCATCATCTACAATAACCAATCTCAGTCGAAAATGACACACATTATGGAAAAATATATCATCAATTAAAGTCATTTCGTTATCCAATTTTCTCATCAAGACTGGTGGCCTTTTGTGACCACCATTGAATTCGTAACCAGTTGCCAACAAACCAGATTGTTGGCAAATTTGTTTAAGATCGTCTCCATGTAACTCCTCATCGAAAATAAATGACAAACTAGTTGGTGCCGCAGAACCATCATCGAGGATCATAACTGTGACCAATTGATGCAGTCAGAAGTATAAGAAGTGGTCTCTAGTTACCAACTGATGCACTGAGAAACATAGAAGAAGTAATAATGCGTGAGGTTTAAATCCGTTGATTCCAAGAATACTCGAAAAGAGACATAACATGGGAATAGAACCTTTTTTTCTCTTTTAATATATCAAAAACTATCTTATAAAATATTCGAGACTTATTTATACAAATAATTGAACCCTAAAGCCCTAAACATAATAAATCACTTTCTAATAATTAAATGGAAATAAATCCAAACAAATATTCTAAAAGATAAACTATATCAAATCTAATATATGCAAAATTTAATAGCAAATTAGAAGAAGTATGATGTTATTTGGTGAATGTAGTATGCAATACTTGGAGAAATAATGTGAAAAAAGCTAACTTTTAGCTTTACTGAGAATTGAAAGTGAGGAAGTGCGATTCATTGTTGAAGGGTAGTTGACAGTAGCGAGCTCACGTAAATCTGTCCAATATTAATTCACTCTATCCATATTTTATCCTACATTAACCAAAGAGCCTTCTTTACAACCAAAAGAAAAGTCTTATCTGATTTATTACTTATACACATTTAAGAGCGATAGGAGCTTGTTATATGCAAGCATATGGTTGGCTATATGCATGATACAACTCAAGAGTAAATGCAATCCCTTTATACATGGGCGTGAAGAGCGATAAACATATCATGTGACGATCACTGTCTAGGGGAATTTTGTTCCAAGAGTAATTGAAGTGTATTTGTCGCATAGTGTTGATACTGCCATGTTGTATACTTTTATTAGAATCAAGCCTGAAGCTATAATTGTCACATGTGATTCATAGTAAAAGTCGCGCTTGTTTTCTAGTTCTTTTAGTTTTGTTGTTCGGTATGCCCAACGGGTAATTTTTGGGGTATTACAATTATCGGTAGTTTTACGTACATTCTAGGCATAAAATAATAGCGAAAATTGCGTAAGAGTATGTGAAATTACACTTGTTGGCCTTATATATATTTTATGTATTTGGTCACTCCACATTTAATGTAATTTTTAGGCACTAAATCATAGGTAACTTAATACAAAAGTACGTGAAATAACGCTTGTTGACCCTATATTTTATGTAATGTGGAATTTCACTTGTTTGTTTATTTATATCATTTTTGTACAAAATTAGTTTTTTTTTAGTAATTGTGAGGTCCCTGTAAAAAACTAAATGATGAGGGGTCCAATAAGAAGAATTGAAGTGGTCGGGCTTAAGAATAGCCTTGGACCAATCCAAAACAAAGTTGGACCTCCCTGAAATGGGAAGAAATAAAGAAGGGCAAAACAGAGAAATCAACCGGCCGAACCAATTTCCAAAATAGAAAGAAACATAATGAATTTCTAAGCCGACCAAAATCTACTGGGCCGAGCAAAACTTCGATCTTATCAGTTCGTCTGGTCAAGCTAAATCCCTTGTCCATCACACATTTATACACGTCTTCTTTGTTATTATTGTTTTATTCTTTCTAGTAAGGATTAGTCTTCTTTATCTTAGGATTTTAGAGCGTAGGACGATGATTGTTGTACTCCTATAATTTATGTTTATTCCATACATTGTTATTTGATGTATGGAGCATTGATTATAGCATGATTAGCCTAATCACCTATATCTCGCACACATAAAACCGTGTCCAGAATTCGGGTTTGAGGACATGAATGACCAAAACACACAAGGCATAATCATTCAACAGACCACGAGGTTGAGAATGATTATGAGGGTATTTCTTATGCATTGTTTATAAGTTATATACACGGGCTTAATTGGGTGGTTGGTCTATTTATATGTTATACACCTTAATTGTTCTGGGAGGGGGTTGAAATACACATAAGTGAAGCCTCATAATAACAAAAATAACACGAATTAGGGATATGATTATCTTTGTTGAAGTTGTAAGTGATTCGTAAATACACTATCCTAAGATAGTCTTTTAAAATTTGAAATTCGTTTATAATTTTTTATTTCTTTTTATTATCCAATTGCTTGGTTTAGGATCTATTTAGAGTAATTAGGGCAATCACAACCATCACAAATTCAGGTAGCCAAGATATACTAGCACTAAGGTCACTATAGTATTTTAAGTAGACCACATTCCCATGTCCTTGTGCTATACGACATTGTTTTCCATTATCCAAAAACTACATTGTACACTTGCACTTTAGGCTATTAGAAAGAATTGGGATCAAGTTTTTGGCATCTTTGCCCTGGATTGGTTCTTAGATGCTATTTTGATATTATGTTGATTAGTCTGGTGTAGTCTAGGTATGTTATTTTTGTTTTTTTTTTTGTTTTTTTTTTTACTTTTCTTAATTTGGATTTCTAATTGAATTCTAAATTTATATTTTTATTTAAAATTTGTCAAAAAATATTTAATATTTAAAATTTAAAATTTTTATATTTTTACTATTCACTTATCTAATTCATTTTTTGGGTTTTGATTTGTGTTTTGTTTTATTGTTTAAGTGTGCAACTGTATATGAAAATACAGTCTAAGTCAAGAGAGCTTATACCATTTAATATTTAGAGCCACATACCGCAAATAGAACTAAGATCGCATAAAATGTAATTTATTCCCAATGGCCGACGAGTAGAACAGGCAGCCCCTAGGTAATTGAAAGAATATTGAGAAACAAGAAGGGGTACAACCACCAATCCATGATCTATTTAGACTGGTGGTTAGCCAAATTTTTTGCAGTATCTACAACCACCACTCCAAGCTAATAAATTCGAGTTAAAGATTGTATTGATCTCCACGGTTCATCAAAACCAATTTGGAGGTGCAGCCATGGAGGATCTCAATAGGAATCTTGCCCAATTCTCATGGAAATACGACACTATCAAGATCAGTAGGGCTTCCGACGATGCAATTATTCGTCTCCTATTACTCTCATCACTTAAGGATATGGCAAAGACATGGCTAAGCTTGCAACCTATAAACAACTGGGTTGACCTCTGCCAGAAGTTCATACTTAAGTACTTCCCACCAAGAAAGATTTTGAAGCTAAAACGAGAGATTACACAACTTCGCCAGTTTGATAAAGAGCCTCTCTATGAGGCATGGGAGAGGTTTAGAAACCTTCTATGGATGTGTCCTTAATATGGGTTCCTAGAGGACCAACAAGTCTGTTACTTTTATAGTGGACTATCCGGGCATATGAAGATTATCGTTGACGCCTCATGTGCAAGCACATTGCTAGCCAAGTTGACCAATGACTCTATAAAAATCTTAAAGAGATTGTTGTGAATAGTTTCAATGCTCAAATGGGAGACCGATGCTAAGGAAGGTCGTAGAGGTGTCTAAATAGGACATGATGGTGACATTGTCAGAAGATATCGCAAGTCTGACAGAGCAAGTAGGCCTATTAACCAAGAGAACTCAGAAGGTTACAATGAGGCAGGCACACAGTAATATGGATAGGGGGGATGGACGGAATATATTATATGAATAACATGAGTAACCGGAACTACAATCCCAACTTCTGATAATGTCATGCGAAGGAAGACCAAGATGAAGAAAAACTAAGAATGCATGAGGAAGCTTGGGATATATACTGAAAAATTCAGTACCCTGATGATGAAGAATTCATGAGGAATCTTGGTATGTATAACAATCTGTGGGTTATATTCCACCAATGTGCGTGGGGCACTATTGTGCAAGGCGGATGACCAACTTATCCAAATATCATTATGGAGTTTTTTAGCACATTAAAATTTAGAAGAGAAATAGTAACCAATAAGCTAGTGTGTATTAGGTTTCCATTGGATAACAAAACACATAAGTTAACTAATATAGATTTAACTGAGATCTATGAGACCAAATGTGATTGAGCAATACGTAAAGTGGGTTGAATATGATAGAAAAGAATTTTTGAATCAACTATGCAACATTACAAAAAACTGATGCACAACAATGAGAGAGAAAGTAATTAATGTAACATCTATACAAAGGGTTCTAGCTCACACTGTCAGCACAAGAGATCTGAATATTAAGGAGACCGATAATGAACTCTTCATTATGTCTTGTCTGGTGTGGGCAAAGACGTGCAACATCAACATATATTTGGTTGACCAACTCGAAGTAGCTGCAAGAGAAAAAAAAATGAGAATTTCTATGTAATTTGAATGTGCTACAACTCCAGGGAAATCACTTCTTAAGAGTTGAATGAACGAGGTAGCTATTTATTACACAAAGGAGGAATTCAACTTACTTCCCCTTGTGTAATTCCACGTTGGCAAATGCATCAGACGATACATCAAATTGGTTAATGGATGAGATGCCCTATCTTTATGTAGCACTTCAGAAGAAGTCGCTCCTTAGCTCAGATGATTATGTTGTGAATGAGAGAAACAAGAATGAAGAAGAAGAGAAAAAAAGGTGGTGGAACGATACTGCCGAATCGAGCGAGTGTTGTATAGTAGGGTCGGAGACCATATGTCTGACTGTTTTAAAGATCATTGTAAAAGCATCTAGCTTACGAACATTGCATTGAGTGGGAGGCAACCTACTATTTTAGTTTATTTTTTGTTATTTCCTTATTTTTATTTTTTAGTTTTTCCATTGCTAATATTTTCTTGTGTTTTGTAGTTCATGTTTTTTTTTTTTTTGAAGTGGATGAAGAAGAGGAGAGTGACCCGTGCAAGTGTCCAAAAACAGATAAAATGGATCAAAAAAGAGAAAAAAAAGGATGAAATAAGCACGCGAGTCCATAAGTTTTGCAAGGTGCGAGCAAGGTTAAATTAGTAAGTTTTGCTAGGGGGAAAAAATTGCCCGGCCAACCCATTTCATGTGCATGAAATTCCATAGATATTCGATTAACCGAGAATAATTTTACCCAGCCAAGCCATTTAGTGCAATAAATGCTCAGTCCAGCGAAATTTGCTAGGCCCTTTTCATCCTAAATTCTTAAATTCTCACACTCAACCCTCAACTACTCACCCATGATGCACAATCACAAAAAAACGGTTATACCACCAGATCACTCATTATAGTACTTTAACATGTTTAATTTTAAATTTAATTTTTTTTTTTGTTCGTCTTAGTTGAGTTCTATTTCAAATTCCAATTTCCGAACGAAATGCTTCTTACCGTAATTATTTATTTATTATTCTATTATGTTAGATTAATTGTATGGGTAGTTTAATTTAAGTATTATGACATGTATATCATATGGTTCTTGTTTTTTGCTAGTGGTCAATACACGTAATGCCTAATTTGTATTTATTAATCCTATCTTTATGATTGTTATTGTATTCAATTGTAACAACCTCTCTAGTGGAATGTTACTTATACTTAAAAAGACTAAAACTTTTTAACATTCATACCAATAAACTATCAAAACAATAATCTTTTGTAGAATATTTCTTTTTCTTTTTCTGGCAACTAGAAACAAACTTTTTTTCATAAGACTTCTAATGGTAAACTTTGGCTCATTTTCAAAGATGGAACAAAAATTCAAGCCAATCTAACTCCAAATGTACCAGGAAGAATATTAGGGATTTTTAGTTTTACATTTTCATTTCTTATTCTTTGTTTCCACTTGAAAATAAGTATTTACTATTTAAGATTGGAAAATTTTCAACTCGTGTTATAACTTCTGAAAAGTTAACTTAAAAATACAAGGTGCACAAATCATCAATTTTGAAAAAATATTTAACTCAACATGCTTCTTAAATCTCTAATCAATTCTGAGGATCCGCCGCCACTACCATTTCCACACCGGCCTTGCTCCCTCTAGCTCTTGCCTTTATCTGCAACATGAGATAAATAACTATAAGCTAATGCTTAGTAAGTACATCACCTATCTCACAAAACATTTTCTTTTAAATTCAAGTACTTAAAAAAATCATCAGTTATGAATAGGTACACTTATATTATAAAACTCAATTGAAATACTTTGAAATAATCTAATAGATAATATATAAAATAAAAAAACCTCATATACAATATAATAAAAAACTATTGTGGCCCCGGACATGGTACCAATGCGCGCAACTTCATTAAGACCTAGCGTAGCTAGCCATTGAATACTAATAGGGCAATAAAAACTCATAGGGTGGTCTCATGCCCTTACTCATTAAACTCACAGGGCGGTCTCGTGCCCTTACTCATAAAACTCATAGGTCAGTCTCCTGCTCTTACTCATTAAACTCATAGGGCCTCACGCGCTTACTCATAGTTGGGTGGTCTCGTACGAAAAAACTCATTGGTAAGCGGTCTCATGCCCTGGTACCAGTCCTAAATATATAATAAAATAATAAAACTTCCTCAAAACATTTTCCTTGCGCAGTACAACATATGCTTATATCTTCTTGAATTATACTAATATCTCATTTACTAAATGTAATAAAAACTACTAAGGGCCCGGACTTGGTACCAATGCGCTCCATTAAGCGGTCTCGTGCCCCGGTACCAGTCCTTAAATATAAAATACTGAAAATGCTTAAAAATACTTTACTTGTATAAAAACTTTACTCTCCATTGGACAAGATGGACTACAATCTCGTACACAATATTTATGCCAACTTCAGGAGCATATATATATAACCTGAAAATAACATTATAAAACGTTATCAACTAAACTATATAAAACAACTCGATTACATTTCACATAATAAGTCCAAATAATAAAATAAATCAGCTCAAGTTAATTTCACATAATAGGCACAATAATAAAACCTAAAATACTTATCACACAATAGACACCAACTTCACATTACATACAAAATTAATAAAATTATACTCAAGTAAACTTCAGATTATGAACACAATCATAAAACCAAACTTTACTTATAAGAACATTGAACATAAAACTTTAATAAAATCATAATAATTCATCAAAGTGCTCATATTGCAGGTGAGAGATGTACTTACGCAATATTCTTTTTATGTCTTTTATTTTTTTTACTCAACTTAAACGGTAAGAGAAAATTATTTAATAAATCAAAACTTACTTACTTTGCATATAATACTATAGACTAAAATCTCCTATAAAATACTATAGCATGCTCATCGTATAACTTCAATAAACACAATAGACTTGACAATTTAATTTTATAAGGTAAGTCAAGTAAACTTCATACAATAGACAGGATTACAAGATTAAGCTACTCCGATTGCAGGTGAGACTTTTGCCCGCTACCTATTCCATTGTAAACAAGCCTTTGTTTAGAAAACACGTATATTAGTGTGATTAATCCCGTGAAAATTGAACTGAAATAAGTTATCAAATGGAAGAAATACTTGTATGTACCCATTAAGTATTAAATTTTATGTATCTCATCATTATATAATTTGACAGAACTAGTATTTGCATACATACTATGATAAAATTAACTTGAAATGATGATAAAATTCTAGATGGAAGAATTATGAAGTTCATGAATATAGTCATAGACCGACCTTTAAATGTACTCATAAAATATTCTTTTTATTCGACTTAAATCAACATGGACTACTATCCCCTTGAATTTTACTAAACAAACTTTAGGCATATACCTTCAGTAGACAAATAAAACTGGACCACCTAAACCATATAAAGTTGTTCAAGAAAACTTTACATAATAGACATAAACAATAAAATCAAACCCAAACAAATTTCACATTATAGTCTCAAGTAATACCATCGAGCTCAAGCAAACTTCACATTATAGACACAATTAATAGACTCGAAGTCAAGTAAACTTCACATTATGAATACAAAGAATGTCATCGAGCTCAAGTAAACTTCCCCATTATAGTTACAAATAACAAAATCAACTCAAGTAACTTCACTGTATAGCCATATATAATAAATTCAAACTCAAGTAAACTGCATATAATATTTACAATATTAAAATTAAACTACTCATATTGCAGGTGAGGGATGTACTTACCTCGAGGTCCAAAGATACTAATATATGTAAACATGCACTAAGCTTTCTCAACCAAATCAAAGCCATAAATAAAACAATATAATAATTTAGAACATATACAATTTGTCAGTCTAATATCTAAAATAATTAATCACCTGTGTTCGGTCATTACTTCCTTTGATGCATAAAATAAGATTTTTAATTAATTACTATTCCTTATTACTCATCACCAAGCAGTATGCGGAAAACAAAGTTTCATTCTAATTACTGATCTAATTTCAATATGTACTAGTTGCTCAAATTCATTAGATAACATACTCCATATTTAGACAGTTTCCTAACCTACTGCCATCTTATCAAGGAATTTAAATAATCATTATTATAATACTAATAACATGTTACACGGGCAATTATGATCCAACGCTCCAGAATTCAATTTTCGATGCCACCTAAAAATAATTCGATTATATTTGTGTTTGGTTGTATGTGTGCCTATGCAAATATATATATATATATATATATATATATATATATAATCAAAGCCTATTTTCTTCATTCACATTCGTATACCAATAGTTTTAATTATCATACTTCCAATTTCAAGGCCCTTTTCTTTACAAAGTCAATACTCATAAACAATTTACTACTTTGGTGGAGAGGCTAATAGTGTGTACCTGGAACTCTCGACTCGAAAATCAGAAAATCTCCCCTAAGCTTCTGTTTTGTGACATCGATAGAGTATATTTCTAAACTCAACGTGAGTAATTTATATGTATAGGGTTTCGTATTGATCAATACCGATTATTTCTTAGTCCCACTACTTAAAGGACTCCTAATTTATCTCAACTTCTGATTAAATATATATATCTATATATTAAATAACCAATATATATATATCCCAACTAATGATGAAGGGGAGGCTTATTAATAATTAATAAAAAAGTCTCATGTACTACTGATAATCTAGAGTTTGACCAGAGTCTAACATGAGTAATAAAAATAACATATCTAATCAATAGCATGTAAAATAACGAAAGCATAAATTTAAGTATCACAATATCTCCTCAAAACTCTTTATTAAATCAAGAAGATCTAAATGCAGGTCTAATATTCGCCATTAGAATCGGGGTGTTACATCAATAGATTATAATTGTTGTAGGGGTCTTATAAACTATTGATTTCATTTTTTTTTATAGAATATGATGAAATTGATTGTTGCGGGCTCTAGTTGATAGAGTCTGAAGTCTTAATTCTCGTGATTATAATCTCCAAATACATGTTACTTGATGTATATTTGGGTCAAATTAATTGATGTGACTGTGTGGGATGTGCGAGTAAGGATTTGGAGCACTTGGTAGGCAAAATACAAAGGATACTCTGGTAAAAGTTTTCTAGAATATTTTCAATTAATTAGCTAGTAAATTTTTGCTTATCATCATATACTAGAGTTAGGTGATTATATGTTTTATTTATTTGAGAATAGTTGTTTAAGCTACTCTATTATTTATGTATTAGATTATTTTACATTCTTTAGAAAATATATTCACTTCTTTTTGTGTTTTCAATTGCATATATGGCTCCTAAGGGGAACAACAGAAGACGAGGGGGTGAGTCGAGCACATTGATTCACATATATTGCCCGAAGCAGTCGAAGTATAATGGGATTGTGTTGTGGTCTAAAGAGAGGGATCTATGGAATAAACTAGTCCATTAGAAAATAGGATGTGTGGAAGTTGCTCGGCCATATCTGATGGCAAGACGTGCAGAAAGGAAAATGGATTACATACTTATCATTTACAGTGGAGTTCTTGAGCACATGGATATGCTAAAGGTACCGACCAAGATCTCCTTCCCCCTCAGAAATTTTCAGTACACGATAACAATGGGTGAGCTAGCATAGTGATTTACTTTCCTTGACCAAGGGATATATAAGAACCCATTGTCCATAACTACTGTTTGGGGGTTGATGGCACACACTAAAAAAAAAACTTTTGTGATACATTTTTTTAGACCACAATTGTAGTCACTAATGATAAGTTATTTAGTGTCACATTACTCTCTACAAAATTTTAAGACAATTTTAAGACTAGTTTTAGAGACAACTAGGTTGCAAAAACTACTTGAACACATTTGAGATGACTTTTGTGATCTCAAATATATTACTTGCGTTTAATTTGTTGAGAAGAATAATTAGTGACGACATGTTGTCTCTAATAAAAAGTTGTGACCAAGACTCATTATTTGAGATCGTGTTTTGTTGTCTCAATATATCATTATTCTTTTAGTAACATTCTGAGGAGCTACAAATGATTTAGAATGATACCTCTTTAGACAAGAGAAATGCGACATCCATTGTGAGTCCAGTGCTCTAATACATACATAAGCTTATAGAACTTACTATATTTGCGCAAAAGGACACAGGCTGCATCCCCATAGATAAGTAGACATCTTTTGATATATGCTCGATGGAGACAAGGTATAGTGGGCGAAATATCTCACCACTACCTTTGAGAGAGTCCTTACCTGCCAGAGAGAGAATGTGTAATTGGTGGAATGATCATAATTATTGCCTCTTACCTTGAATTTAGCTTAGAGGGATCGGAGACAGTGGCAAGCAGCACATCCTTGACAATCAAGGACTTCAGTGTCATGCACTTTCTAGTAGACCAGGGCAATGACATGTTATTTATTCAACCACACGGGGATTGGGTTTGATTGTGAAATCAACCCTTGACTACACTATTACCCCAAGTGAACAAGATAAAGTTATTGATGGACACCCTTACAAATTAGGTAGTGGTCGTATTCCAACCAACCCATCCAATGTAGCCTGTTGATGAGGACATTAATAGAGGGTAGGAGGATGACGATGAGCCACCGGTGCCCCAACTGAGAGTTGTGCTGAGAATAAGTCCAGCTACATCAAGTCAAAATGACAAGATATATTATCTAAGGCTTGAGCAAAGGTTAGGAGAGTTCTAGATTGTGATAAATGCTTGTTAGTGAAAACAACTCAAGAACACACAACACCAAAGAATCTGGAAATCGTACGAAGAAAATACTCCGAATTCACACTCGTAGTTCTGGTTGTGGCCGAAATCAGCTTACGCAGAACAGGAAATAGAAATGGATCAAACACAGTTTTAACGTGGTTCGTTCAATATGAACTACATCCACGGAGGCAAGGCACACCTCAATCCACTAAGAACTTCAATCAATTATAGAGAAATAGCTCAAGAAATGAAATGCCCAATTCTGGATGCAAATTAGGGCACGCACACTCTATCTCTAAATACTCTCTGTAATCTAAAGTACAAGGGAATAATGCTACGTGGTTATCTTCTCCTCAATGAGAGCTTTACAATGATATATGGATTGAAGCTCGAATGCAACTGGATAGGAAGTTATAACTGCAAGAAGTTACGCTGAGCTACAGGACAAATGTGACGGTTCCGAGTCGTCACTAACTGATTCTGCTTCGTCACAAATGACAGTTACACTACCTAACTCGAACCCGGTTTGCTCATGACCAGTCTGTCTTCTTGATGATAAAACCCGGTTTAAACCGCCGGTTCTCCACTCCCTAACTCCGGTTCCATATTCCCAACACACCATATTACAAAGTATAGGCTCACTTGATGAAATTGAACATCACCTCACAAATCTCCACCTCAATGAATCATGTGTGCCTCTTACTGCCTCACCACTGCCTTTGTCTGTCAGTGCTCTTCATGACATTGCTCAAGCTGCAGCAGGCTCGAGCAATGCTCCACTTTGTTCCCAGGTACACCCTTAGTAAGAAAATCAGCAGGGTTATGCAATGTGTGTACCTTCTTCACTTCCACAGAACCAGAATCAATAATATCCCTAGCAAAATGCAACCTAACATCAATGTGCTTTGACCTTTCATGAAATGCTTGGTGTTTCACAAGGTGTAGAGCACTTTGATTATCACAGTAAATCACCACACACTTTTGCTTGATGTCCAAATCTCTCAAAATTCCTTTAAGCCAGATTGCTTCTTTGATAGCTTCAGTGAGAGAGATATATTCTGCTTCAGTGGTTGAAAGTGCTACAACTGATTGTTGTACACTTCTCCAGCTGATGGCTGTTCCAAATAAGGTGAACACAAATCCAGAAATAGATTTCCTAGTGTCTATGTTTGCTGCAAAATCAGAATCAGCAAACCCCTCCAATGCAACAGTGCTTCCATTCACTTTCTTCTCAAACTTCAGTGACAAGTTCACTGAACCCTTCAAATACCTCATCACATGCTTCAAAGCTTCCCAATGTTCAACACCTGGGTTTGACATGAACCTGCTCACTAAAGAAACATCATAGGCCAAGTCAGGCCTACTACAAATCATCCCATACATGAGACTGCCCACTCCACTAGCATAAGGAATATTGCACATATGTATGACCTCCTCTTCAGTCTTTGGGCATTGTTCTTTGGTGAGTTTCTTCTGTAGATTAACTGGAGTGGAGAGAGATTTGGATTCATGCATGTGGAACCTCTCCAAAACATTCTGTAGATATTGCCTTTGAGATAACCAAAGAACTCCAGCTTCTCTTTTCCTCAGAATGTCCATGCCCAAAATCTTCTTGGCATCTCCAAGATCTTTCATGTCAAATTCAGTGTTAAGTCTGTCCTTCAACCATTGTATACTCTTCTTGTTCTTGCTGGCAATCAGCATATCATCCACATACAAAAGAAGGAAGACTTTATCTTGCTTTGAACACTTGTTGAAGTAAACACAACTATCATAAAGACTTCTTACAAAGCCAACACTGATCATGAAGTCATTGAACCTCTTATTCCACTGTCTTGGACTTTGTTTGAGTCCATACAGTGACTTCTTCAGCAAACAAACTTTGTCTTCTTGTTCAGGAACAACAAAGCCTTCTGGCTGTTTCATATATATTTTCTCAATGAGTTCTCCATGTAAGAATGCTGTTTTTACATCTAGTTGTTGTAGTTCCATGTCCTCTTGAGTAACCTTTGATAAAAGCAACCTGATTGAGCAGTGCTTTACTACTGGAGAGAAAACTTCATTAAAATCAATCCCTTCCCTTTGTGTAAAGCCCCTAGCCACCAATCTTGCTTTAAACCTCACTTGGTTGGATCCTGCAGTCTCTAACTTCTTTTTGTATATCCATTTAGAACTCACAAGTTTCTGACCTTTTGGTTTGTCCACCAATGTCCAGGTCTCATTCTTTTCCAGGGATTCCATCTCTTCAATCATTGCCTGAATCCAGTGTTCTCCTTCTTCACAATCTAGTGCTTTTTTAAAACTACTAGGCTCTTGTGATTCCAGGTCTTCAGCAACACTCAAGGCATAGTAAACACTCCCTGCTTGACCATAGAAGTTAGGTCTATTGATTGTTCTTCTAGCTCTGTCCCTTCCAATGCTATATTCTCTCACATTTTGTGAAGGTCTAGCTTGTTCTTCTTCTTTAGATGATGAATCACTATCTTGTAGATTCTCTTGTTGTTGAGATGTGTGATCATCTTCAGCAGGATGCTCCACCTGAATTGATATCTCTTCAGTCTCTTTAGCACCATCAAGTTCTTCCTTAGAACCTATTGAAGTATAAGCCATCACATTCTCATTAAACTTTACATCTCTACTTGTGATTATCTTCTGATTTCCCTTCTCTAGACACCACAATCTGTAGTCCTTTATTCCATCTGGATATCCAAGAAATACACATCTTAGAGCTCTTGCATCTAACTTGTCTTGCTTGACATGGACAAAAGCAAGACAACCAAACACCCTTAAACCTTCATAACTTGGTTTCTGTCCACTCCACACCTCTTCAGGTGTTTTGAACCCAATCACTGATGAGGGTGACCTGTTAATGAGATAACATGCTGTAGCAATGGTTTCACCCCAAAATACCTTTGGCAACCCAGCATCCAACAGCATACACCTTACTCTTTCAAGAAGAGTCCTATTAAACCTTTCAGCAACCCCATTCTGTTGAGGATTCATTGGGATAGTCCTATGTCTCTTGATTCCTCTTTCTTCGCAAAAGTTTGTGAACTCAGTGGAGAGGTATTCCAATCCATTATCAGTCCTAAGGTGCTTCAGCTTCTTCCCTTTGACATTTTCCAGTTGAACCAACCATGTTTTAAACTTATAAAAAGCATCACTCTTATTCTTCATCAACATGATCCACACCTTTCTACTGTAATCATCAATCAAAGACATGAAATACCTTGCTCCACCATGAGTCTCTGTCCTTGCAGGACCCCATATGTCAGAGTGGACATAATCTAATGGCTCTTGAGTTGTGTGAACAATAGGGTAGCTTCTTGGACTTGCCCAAAGCACACTGATCACAAAACTCCAGGTTTTGGTTTCCCATGTTTCCAATTACACCACTTCTTGACAATTCCTTCAACCCTTTCTCTCCTATGTGTCCAAGCCTCTTGTGCCATTTAACAAGCTCATAACTGCTCAAGACCATATCAACACTCCCAACAACAGGTGAACCAATCAAGATAAACACCCCATTATGTTGTCTGCCTTTAATCACCACTTTACCATGTTTAGTGATATGCAAGAAGCCATCCACTGAGCTAAACTGACAACCACTAGTTACCAAAAAACCAAGAGATAGAAGATTTCTTTTAAGGCCAGGAACATATCTTACATTAGAGATGATTCTGACCACACCATCAAACATTCTTAAGCTCACTGATCCAATTCCTTTGACCTTGCATGATTGGTCATTGCCCAGGAGAACATTTCCACCATCTTCTCTCTTCAGTTCATCAAACCATGACTGGTGTGGACACATATGAAAGGAGCAGCCTGTGTCCAAGACCCATTCTCTCACCATTCTTGATTCAGTAACATTCAATACCTCTGGAGGATCTTCTTGAAGGTCAATGGCAGCAGCTTCTGCCCCTTGGTTTCCACCTTTCTTGTTTCTTTTAGGACAATCCTTCTTCAAGTGGCCAGGCTGCTTGCACTTGAAGCATTTCCTCTTCTCAACCTATTCACTTCCCTTCTTTGAATTAGAATCTCCTGCTTTGAAGTCCTTAGAATTCTGTCCCTTCTTCCCTTGCCCAGGTTTCTTGAATTTAACATTCAAACCTTCTCCAGATTGCACCATGCCCTTATCATCTTGAGTCTGGAAGCATTTAGACCTCAGAGCCTTCACTATCCCATCATAAGATAGCGGCTCATCTCTCCCATACATCAAGGCATCCTTAAAACTTTCCATGGATTTTGGAAGAATGTTTAACACCATCAATGCTTTATCATCCTCCTCCACTTTCACATCCAGGTCTTCCAATTCCTCAACCATCTTAATAAACTCATCAAGTTGATCAGAAATTACCTTATCTTCAGTGATCTTGAAGGCCAACATCTTCTGCTTTAAGAACAGCTTGTTGGAAACTGACTTAGATTGATACAAATCTTCCAACCTCTTCCATGCTTCTAAGGAACTCTTGCATCTTGAGACCTCTCTTAGAGGTTTATCACCCAAACACAAAAAGATAAGACTGAGGGCTTTCTTATCCACGGATACAAACTTGGGTTTCTCACTTTCTTCCCAAGAATCAAGAGGTATCAAAGCAAGATCAAGGCCATTGTGAACCAAAACTGCATTCATCTTGATCTTCCATAGTGTGAAGTCATTTCTCCCCGTAAACTTCTCAAAGTCCATCTTCATACCAGCCATTCCTTCCCTTCTTCAAGCTGTGAGAGTTGTTTCCCACAGACGGCGCCACTTGTTAGTGAAAACAACTCAAGAACACACAACGCCAAAGAATCTG
Organism: Ajuga chamaepitys; assembly: GCA_958295605.1. Classification (NCBI taxonomy): domain Eukaryota; kingdom Viridiplantae; phylum Streptophyta; class Magnoliopsida; order Lamiales; family Lamiaceae; genus Ajuga; species Ajuga chamaepitys. The sequence goes on along the minus strand of OY282498.1, from coordinate 19,826,143 downwards.
GAAATCGTACGAAGAAAATACTCCGAATTCACACTCGTAGTTCGGCCAGAGTTGTGGCCGAAATCAGCTTACGCAGAACAGGAAATAGAAATGGATCAAACACAGTTTTAACGTGGTTCGTTCAATATGAACTACATCCACGGAGGCAAGGCACACCTCAATCCACTAAGAACTTCAATCAATTACAGAGAAATAGCTCAAGAAATGAAATGCCCAATTCTGGATGCAAATTAGGGCACGCACACTCTATCTCTAAATACTCTCTGTAATCTAAAGTACAAGGGAATAATGCTACGTGGTTATCTTCTCCTCAATGAGAGCTTTACAATGATATATGGATTGAAGCTCGAATGCAACTGGATAGGAAGTTATAACTGCAAGAAGTTACGCTGAGCTACAGGACAAATGTGACGGTTCCGAGTCCTCACTAACTGATTCTGCTTTGTCACAAATGACAGTTACACTACCTAACTCGAACCCGGTTTGCTCATGACCAGTCTGTCTTCTTGATGATAAAACCCGATTTAAACCGCCGGTTCTCCACTCCCTAACTCCGGTTCCATATTCCCAACACACCATATTACAAAGTATAGGCTCACTTGATGAAATTGAACATCACCTCACAATGCTTGTCTCGACGAGATGATGGGTCAGCTCACTAGCTTGACTATGAGCATTAGCTGACAGAGGGAGACTTGGAGCATCCTCCACCGCCACCGGCACATCAATAGTCATTAGTTCCGTAAATCCTATCACAATGTACTACTCGTCTCCACAAAATACGTTTCGGGAGGGGGATGGAGCGGTACACCGTGGTATTTACATTTTATTGTCTTCTTATATGTCAACATATGTATTTTTCATTTTCTTTGCTTATTGTTATTTTATTTTTTTTGAGCTAGCCTGTAATAGATAGTTGAAATTTTAAAATGTAGTTTATTCACCGGCCTATAATAATTAGTTTAGATTTAGTTGTTAATTTTTTATTTTTGCATCGTCACATGTAGTTGTATTATTTAGCTTTTTCTTGCCTATTTTTCTCTTTTATAGGTAAGTGTATCTAACTAGTGTGGGGCTAGTAACTCCCACAACATAAGAAATTGATCTTGGTGAAGAGCTCATGATGAACCAACTTTGTGTTAAAATGAAAAAAAAATACACATTGTAGGACATCGATGGGCATAGAAAGACGAATTGAAACTTATATCTTTAGTAGTGATCAAAAAGTCGTGATAAGTCTTAGGAATACTTTTCATTTTCATAGTAATAAATCGTTTCTTCTTTTGTGCTTTGTGGATTATTTCATGTGGTGTCTCTAAAACTTCTCTTGGTTAATTTCTGAAAATTCATGTGTGTATATTGGAAAATTATCTTAGGCCATGTTTGATAATTCAAGCCTACTTTAGCCAAAACTTTCCCTGCCAAATAATAATTTATCACTAGTCAGTCGCACTATGCCATAGTTTTTCCATGTATAAGGTTAGAATAGTTGGATCATCTTGGTTGCCTGCAACTTTTTAAAGAGGTTGCTATATAGGAAAGGGTGCCATCATAAAAAACTATTCCCCCCTACATTGTATTTTTCAAGCAAAACAAACTAAGTCAATCAAGAGAGTTGAACAATGATAGGGGCTTTATGAGTTGGAAAAAGTCAGCAATTTTTTGCTAGAAAAAGTTAGAAAGAGACTAAGTATAATTGGTGAATGTAGTATGCAATACTTGGAGTAATACGATGAAGGAAGCTAATTTGAAGATTGACTCAGAATTAAAATGTGAGGAAGGGTGACAAATTACTGAGGGGTAGTTGAGAGTAGCCAACTAACTCAAATATTCCAAGTCAAAAGTCAGTATTTCCAAAATTATATCCCACTTTCGCTAAAGATCCTATGTACAAACAAATCATAAAGCCATATCTACTTATAAGCTTACATACATTTAAGTGCAATGAGGGGCAAGATGATATTCATGCATATGAAGGTCGTGTGGGTGATACAACACGAGAGTAAACACAACCCATCCTATAAACTTGAGTGAAGAGAGATACACGTATTTCGTAAGGATAACTAACTCAAGGAATTAAATTCTTAGAGTAGTTGAAGTGTGTCCGTCACCAAATATCTATATTGCTATGTTGTATATCATTATAATAATGAAACATGAACCTATATATGTCACTAGTGATCCATTATAAATGGTGTGCATGTTCTAGTCTTATTTTTATTATTTCTTGTCTATGACGCCTTAAGGGTATAGTTTGGGGGATTATGATTACTCCATACTTTCCGTAATTTTTATGCACTAAATCATAGCTAAAATGGTGTGAAAGTATGTTAAGTGATTCTTGTTGAAGCTATATTTATATATTATGCAGATTTCACTTGTTAGTTGATTTTGTAGCATTTATGGTAAAAAACTTGAGTTACTTGCACGCACTTTCATCCATAACTGGATGTCTTTGTGGTTGAGGTCACTCAAGGATCATACTATCTTCAGTTCGAATATGGAAATTGTTGCTCTCCAAGTCAAGGCTACTAGAAGGGAATCGGGCTTATTTGAAGTAATTGTGAAGTCAAAGTAAAAACACAAGTGAAGAAGAGCACAATATGAAGAATTGAAGTGATCGGGCTTAAGCATAGCCTTGGACCGACCCAAAAAGATTTGAACCAACATAAAATGCAGAAGAAACAAAGAAGAGTGATATAAAGAAAATTAAGATTTCTCGGTCGAGCCAACTATTAAAAAAAAAAAAAATAGAATGAATCATCCGGCCATGCAAAATCTGCTTGCCCAAGAAAACCCCTGATCTCACAAATTCTCCTAGCCAAATCCTTTTGCTCGTCATGCGTTCATACACATTTTCTTAGTTCACATCCGAATTTCTCCTAACATAACCTACTTTATGCACTCCAATGAATACCTAAAGGCTCTCTACATCAGATATTCCAGTTTTTATATTCATTCACATACAATAAAGAGTTAAAGTCCATAGAGGGCCGTGAGAAAGGAAACAATAGATTTGGAGTATCCGAGAGGAGCACGCCCGCCATGCCATATAACGTCTATGGTGAACTATAATATTGAGATTTAATGTTAAACGTCTTTATTTTAGAAAGTAAATATAGGCGATGATTGTTTTACTCCTTTAATTTATGTCTATGCGATACGTTTTTATTTTTTATGTTGATTATTTATTGTTGTATGATTAGTCTTATCACCTATAACTTGCACGAATATGTATCCAAAACTCGAGAGATGAGAACAAAATATACAAACAACACACTACAAAATCATTCAACAAACCGAGAGGTTGAGGATGTTTATGGGAGTATTTCTAGGCATTTCTAGGAGTTGTATACACGGGCTTCACTAGGAGGTTGGTTAGTTTTACATGATCTACACCTCAATCATTCCAGGAGGGGGTTGAGATACACATAATCCAAAGCCTTATATAATAGGAACAACATGAATTAGGAATATAAAAAATCCTAAGACAGTCTTTTAATAATTATATCAAATTTTTATTTGTTAATTACTTTTAATTGTCCAATTACATTGATTTAGGGTCTATTTAGAGTAATTAGGGCAGTCAAAACCAACACAAATTCAATTAGCCTAGATATACTACTACAGTACTTTAAGTAGGCAATCTTTATTTTTCTCTGTGGGGCACGACCTTGATTGCCATTGGTAGTAACTACACCATCCACATAGAGTGATCAGTATTTGTGTGGATTTCATGTGATTGTTGATTTTATAGCAATTTCTATACAAGTTTGGGCTTATTCAGATTAATTGTGAAGCCTCGTTGCAAAACTAAGTGAAGAGAATGCCAAACAAGAATTGAGGTGATTGTGTAGTTCCCTAGTTCCAGTTTACGGAACTGAAGTGCCACAAACATACCTCGAATTTTTCTTCTTTCCTTTACTTTCGTTTCTTACTTTTATACGTTGTCCTTTCTAACTCTTCTTTCTTACTTATTTACTTACTTAACATCGTCCGAGTTACAAAGCAGAAGAGAAACTCGTATCCTAGCAGTCATAAGTTAGGGGAAATGCTTAAGAAAGATCCCCCAACATAGCGAACACACAAACAGTAAAATAAGGAGTCATACAAGACACCTAGTCATTGTCACAACTTCTGGTCACAGCGTCGCTATTCCTTGAAAAGTGGTTGTTGGGAAAACAGAAGTTTTAGACTCATTGGATAAAACTGACTTTTAATTAAAATCTTTAACAATATGCATGCCGGTCTAACGGTGTTGTGACTCCCCCCTTACGTAGGGTTGGACTCTCGACACGTTTGTCCTTTTTCGCCATATACTAACCCCTTTCGGTTAGCAACCTTATCATGTGTGGCCCTTGTGGCTCGCTCATTTCACAAACATATATATATATATATATATAATTTTAAACTAAACAATAGTGTCACCTACTTTCGTACTCTAATTTTGTTTTGGTAACTGCTAGAGGCAATCTGCACCGAGCCCCGTCTCAGTGTGCTACCTAGAATAACTTCAAACATTATTCTTTTTCCTTAGGTCATTCTATCTTGTTGTTGGAAAGTTCGTGTTATTTGACTAAGATAATTTTATGTTACTTTACCGTATTCTAAGCTTAACTAAATTTATCCTAATCAGTTATGCTTCGTATTATCACATCATCATTCATTACAATCATTTGCTTTATCGAACATCATATCTTATCTTCATCCTCATAGTCATAAATTATCTAATCATCCCATTAGTCACATAAGGTCATTTTATTTCATTTTGCTTATCCAAAGCATAGTTAATCACACAAAATAATATCTTGTTGCATATTGCCTATTACTAAGTCATATCATCATCTAATCATCATATAATTGTCTATAGTTCTTTGATCTAATATATGCTTGTGTTATAGGTTGCATTATGTAATATTGATTCAATTATCATAGTATATTGCACACATAAGATTATTACTTACAAAACTTTAACACTTAAAGCATATTTCGTAACACATTAAGATATACAACATCATAACCTCTTTATGACTTCGCATCACACTTAAGAATAACTAAGTTTAACACATTATCATAATCATACAAGTTCTCCATTTACACAATAAACCACATAAACACACGAACACGCATGAAGCCCTAGTTATTGGAAACCTTAATCATCAAAACCCTAATTCTTCGAACCCTAACTCGAACTTCGTTCGCATTTTCAATTAACTTTATTCAATTCTAAATTATTTATAATTTTATAACAATTCACTTTCTTCTTCTCCACTTAATTCTTATTATCGCTTGTCAAATAATTATAATATTCATTTTATTCATATAAGAACTTAATAAATAATCTAATCTCATCTTAAATCATATAATTGTTCATTTTAATTCAAATCATTAATCTAATTAATTATCCTATTTGGATTGGTCTTACCTGACCTGTTCCGGTTAGGTTTGGCCCAATGGGCCCAAACACCTTGTTTCGGGCCAATTGATGGTTGCTGCCCTAATTCTAGTTTTTCTAACCCAAAAGAAATTATCCTAAGCCCATTAGAATACTTGAGGCCCAAAATGGATGTCTTGGCCCAATTTCTACCTAGCCATGGGCCCAAAGCCCTTAACCTAGTCAAGTTAATCCATTTAGCCAAATTACCAAATTCTAAGCCCAACTAAACAATTCCTAGCCATATTCATTCTCTATGTGCAAACCATTTAATTGATTCAACTAATTTTATTCCAACCTTGTTATTCTATAATCACATAAAGAAATTATATCATTTTTAGTTACTAATTACACCTTAGCCTCCAATATGAACTTAGCCAATGACACACAACAAACATATCATATCGTACCAAAATTATTCCTATATCAACTATACCAATTAATCTAGCCAAAATGATATTATTAAATCAACAAACCTCCAATTTATTCAATACTAAAATATTTGATAAATTTCTACAAAATATAACTCATTTTTCGAATCACTTTGGATCGAAAAGCAAGATCACATAAATTTAATATAACAACACCAAATTGCTCATTTTAAGTTCCAATTAACATGCAAGCCTTTCCTTTAGACAAAATCATTATTTTATACAAAAATTCCATAACATTCCATCAAGAACATCTAATTTCTATTTTACCGAAACATGCTCCAAAGTTTCCCAACATGACCATTGTTAAATTTTCTTCATAAAATCCACAAGGATTAACATGAAAGAACATCAATATCATTTAGCATAATCCTTTCAAATTTAAGCAAAGACTTGACCAAATCTCACATGCAACACATTAAAATTAACATGCACTTCTTCTCAAACACTTCTAGCATTATTATCCCTAAATTAAAACAAAGAATTAATCAAATTAACACATACAAACATAAAATCAATGCATATGCATGATAATCACATAAATTCTACTTCTACATGCATGCATGTTTCTTGATCATCTTTGTGTGTGTTTATGTGTCCATATTACAACATCAATTACCCTCTTCCATCCCAACCGAAAGCTACTACAACAAATATCAAACTAACCCTTCAACAACTACTAATATAAAACCAACTCTAAACTACTCTATGTGATCCTTAAACTTGAAGTGGCAAAGGAAAGAGATGTGGCCCGCGGTGATCTCCTTTCCAAGCAGATTACGAACCGCACTTGAGGATGAAGATGGTGAATGTGTAGGCTTGATCTTGGTGAAGGGGTGAGGGATTTGGAAGGGTGGTTCTTACTGAAGCAAGAAGAGAGAAATGGAAGAAGAAGAAGGGTGAGGTTTCTCCATTTCTAGAGTGCAAGTCGAAGAGAGAGATAGAGAGGGAATGGGAGGTTGAACTGTGGGTTGTATGGGGGAGAAGGGTTGTTGGTGTGGGACTTGAGGGTGGTCTTTATTGTGTTAGGCACTATTCACTTCATATGGTGGCAAGTGATGGGGTGTGCATGGTGGTGTGGAGGTGGAAGTGGTTGAATGATTTGGAGAGAGTGTGTTGAGTTGTTAAGGGGGTGAATAGGAAAGTCCACTAGTTGTCTTAGGGGATAAGAATTGGGAGAAATGTAGTGGAGGTTAGGGGTCGTTGTTTTAGGGTTAATCTAGGCTAATATAGTGCTTATTACGCTATGTTTTAGGGTAGGTTAGGTTAACTAAACTTGCTAGAAAAATCCCTTAAGTGATAATTAGTTTCTTAGGACTGCAAAGTGTACCCTAAAGTCTAAGTGATGCAAGATTAATCCTTTTGTATATAATCCCAAAGTTAGGTCCAGCCTAAAATTCTAGCATTTATGCAATGATCTAAATGTTGAGTGTACATAAAATGAGATGATACAAATTGTCACAACATATGATTTAATTTCGAAACATAAATAAATAATTTAAAGAACATCCTATACTCACAAGATCTTATTTATATTATTTATTTATCCCCAAGTGGGATTCGAACTCTGTCACAATAATCATAGGCATTTGATCATCCATATTATTCAAGTCATATTACAAGTGTGACAAGCAAAGTCATAATCATATAAGCAATATAACAGTAATCATATTTTCAAAACATACATGTAAAACAAGCATATAAATTTTATTATCTTTTTAGTAAATTTATTAGATCCTATTTCACTTCATTTCATTTTATTCCATTGATACCTAAACTTTTTCGCTTATCTAATTTTATCTTATTGTTCCCTTTATCCTTTCGTATTCCATTTTTGTAGCCACAATATCAGCTGGATCATACGGATGTCGCTACACACTTGACATACGGTCACTAATATCGGCTTAAGTATGAGATGAAAAATTAATTTATATAAAAACTAACTAGATGGCGTGCAATGATAGTTAAAGCGTAAAGTAAATGTGTTATGCATGTTAAGACATTTTTAGGGTGTTATAGACTGGACTTGAGAATTGCCTTGGACTGACCTAAAATTATAAAGGAAAATAGCACAGAAACGTAACAATCTCGCTCGACCCGACAGGACAAGGGCTTAGCCGAGGCATAACTAGTCTTTTTGTGTGCTTGATCGACCCGGTTCCTAGATCCGTCGAGCTAATCACATACCGTTCCATGTTGGCAAACATCCTTGGTTTAAGTAGTATTTAATGTATTGCTTTTGAAACAATGTTTACCTTTGTCATGATTTTTTCGTTATTTTAGTATGGAGTAGTCATTTTATATCTTAGGATAAGAATTCTTATGAATTTTGGTATAGTAAAATAATGGTAAGAATCACCTAAATGTTATAATAAATTCATTTAGGGTGCTCATTTAAAGGACTCTTGTGGTAGATGACTCACCACATGTAGTATGTGATGAACATTGTAGTAACCTGAAAGAAACAATGGTATTAGAAAAAAAGGTGAATCAGGCCAGGTTGGATAAGGAATAGATCAAAGTTCTTTATACGATCGAGTTCAGCTAAAGAGGAACCCGTTGTAGACGAAGTAGTAGCAGCTACAGAAGACCGTACAATATAGTAAACAAGTTCGTTTTCTACTAGAACTCATGGTTTTATGCCAAATAAAAGGTAGCTGGGAGATCTTCCTCCAAACCTGGTCATAGGCAGAACTGGCGAAGGAATGAGAACCATAAGATTAGCACTTCATGAAGCTATGATTGCTTGTTTCATTTCTCAAATAGAATTTGAACCATTGAAGCAACTATTGAATACCCTAATTCGGTATAGGCAATGCGAGAAGAACTCAACAGATTTGAGAGAATGAAGTAGGGCACTTAGTTTTTAGACCTTCTCAACAAGGAGCGATAAAAACCAAGTGAATTTTCAAGAGGATGTTGGATGAGTCGGGCCTTGTTATAGAAAGTAAGCTATCCAAGTTGCCATATGTTATTGTTAAGAGGAGGGCATAGATTTCGATGAAACTTACCTCCTGTAAGCAATCAAAATCTTTCCATCCTATTCTACACACATAAACTTCATAGTATATAAATGGATGCAAAGAATGTGTTCCTGAATGGGCTTTTAGTGAAAAAGTTTATGTTGAACAACACCCAATTTTGAAGATCCAATATAAGATAAAGTATACATGATGAACAAAACGAGAGCTTTGAATGATGCTCTCTCGCAATATCAAATCTTAAGCTGATTCTGAAAGGGAGTAGTAGATAAAAATTTATTTAGAATCCGAGATAATAACCATACTTTGTTAGCTCAAATTTATGTTGATGATATTATTTTTGGCTCAAGTAACAACGAATCGTGTAAAATTCTCTCAATTGATGCATAAAAAGTTAGAAATGAGCATAATGGGTGAACTAAGTCCCTTTCTTTCACTACAAGTAAAGCAGTTGGATAAACACATCTTCATCAATCAAGTCAAGTATATAAAGGAGTTTTTCAAGAAGTTTTAGAAATTAAAATTCTCCTCTGTAAGTGTTCCAATGAGCACATCAATCACAATTGAGAAAGATGAAGATGGAAATGATGTTGACATCACATAGTAACTTACAAACAAGAAGACAAGACACCGTGTTTCTCGTAGCAGTTTATGGAAGATTTCAAGCTGCACTTAAGAAGTCTCAACTCCTTGCAGTGAAGAGAATCCTTAAGTGCCTCAAAGGCACAACTGGCGTAGGCCCGTGATGTCTAAAATAAGGCATATTTGAGATCAAATGTTACTCTCACAGTGATTTTGTAGGTTGCAAGATTAACTCCATGAGCACGAGTAAAACTTATCAACTTAAGGGGAAAAAAATGGTATCGTGGCTCAGCTAGCCTCACAACATATATAGCGAAAGCGAAATACATTGTTGCAGGAAGTTGTTGTGTGCAAGCTTTGTGGATGTAATAATACCTAGGTGACTATGGGATACAAGCAAGAGAAACTCTAATCGTTGGTGATGACACCAATGCGATTTCTATTACACACAATCTAATCCTTCATTCAAGAACAAAGCATATTGAAGTCAAACATTACTTCATTCGAGACCATGTAGAAGAGTAGTATGTCATGCTCGAGAAAATCCACAAAGAATTCCAACTAGCAGATATTTTCACCAACCCTCTGTATGAAAATTAGTGTTGTATGTTGAGGAAGGAATTGGGTATGTTGTATCTATGGGACAAATCTCTGAAGGAAGAAAGGTGTCTATTGATGTAGGATGAAAAAATGTAGACTAGAACAACTGCATGATGTTAAGTTGTAACCCATATTGGAGTTGGGGGAATGTTGCAAGCTCTATTGTAATTAAGTGATGTAGAAACATAAAAGTGACAACAGTTATTTGAAATATTTTTTTTCCAAAACATTCATTTCTTCTCTTAAAATTACAAGTGGTTCTAACCTCATAATGTCAGTTAACCAGGAAGGAATCTCGTTCTCATCCATTAAGTTTTCTGTGAATTTTTAGTCACACGTTATTTACTGCGTCACAAGTGTCGCTTGCCATACAAAAGTAACTATGACATTCAATTTGATCTCTGAGTAAAGCCCACACTAAACCTCAGTCGTTAATTCAAAGTTTAGTTTACAAAGGTGAATGTGAACCACCCAGATCTCACGAATCTCACTACGAGGTAGCCAAAGGTCATGTCTTCTCACTTTTTACTCTTCACTCAAAATGTCAATTAGAAAGCAACCTCTCATATTCTTCACTTTTGTGAAGAAAACCTCAGTTCCTAAAAATGTTCATCTTCAAAATTTGTAATATCTACTTTGAAGAAATTCTCAAAATCACAAAGCAATAATGTCCCTAGCTTCATCGAGGGATAGCTTGTATATATCATCCATATGAGGCAGCAAATGGAAGATAAGAAGAGGAGTTACAACTTGGTCAATCTGACTATCGAAAAACTTTGATTGAAGTTCCTATTTAGTGATGTTGCTACACACACCATTATTTTCATGAACAAGCACTTGCTAAGTTTTACCAAACAAAAAGGATTAGGCACTGTGATGATGATACTACCATTATTTGTACACTTGGTAGGACCTATGTATTCCATGAGCAAGGATAGAATCCAAAAGAACTTAAGGCCTATGGAGAAGATTACCTTGAAAAACGTTGCGAGGTATTCTTAGACAACCCAAATGCAAAGGATGTACATGCGTTGTGATCTAAAACCTTGTTCTACCTAGAGATCAAGTACCTAGAGGATATTTTCCGTAAGATCATATAATGTAGAATGGGAAGTTGTGATAAATGTACTTTCTTAGGGTGTAGACTGATAATGGCTAGTTGGAAAGAGCAGAAGATGAACTGGCCAATGCTTATGTTCAACAAATTAGTAAAGGAAGTGGAAAAGTGTTAGGAAATATATATATATATATATATATATGTATGTATGTAATATATATATATATATATATATATTGATGATGCAAAATTGTAATGTAATAGGAACTAGTGCCCCAACTTTCTGTAATCTATTGAATAGATAATGCTAGTTTCTGCTTAGATAAAGGAAACCCAATAGAACCAAGAAGCAAAGAAAGTTTTCTATAGGAATAAAGGTTCAGACACTGTAAGAAGCTAAGAGAGAGTAGTCTGCATAAGGAACACAAATAGTAGTTAGTAGACATTACGATCTACCATATATAATGACTAGGATCATACAACAGACTATGGAGCAAGCAATCAGCAGAAGGGACAATCATTCACTAAGTCAATAATTTCAAATTCAAAAGTAGCTAGTAGGGATAAGAAGTATTTTTGTACTGACTATACAATGGCATGAGCACATGTATCTTGAAGAAAACAAAAACTAAGGTTGCAGACTGAAATTATCACAACTCTAACCTACTCTCCTAACTAAAGGACAACAACAACTATTTGTCATACAAGAGCATTAAATGTCAACAAGATTCTCTTTACTCTTCAACAAGGATAAACCCGACTACTATAAATAGAGGAAGTTGAAGACCGAGAGAGTAGTTACATGGTAACAACTTCTCACGAGCTTAAAGATTCAAAAACGACAAATTCTTAAGCATCTACAAAGCAAACACTCGTCAAACTCCCTCAATCTATGGATTTATTACTGAAGCAGCCCATCTCTGAAGATTCAAGAAAATTTAGAGGTAGCTTCCAAATGAAAATATTCTTTTATACCTGATAGATATGGCCCAGCAACTCCGATTCGGGTCAACACTCCGAGCCGGGGCAACCCGACCCGAGGTTACTGGGCCCATGAAAGCAAGCCTAGCAACCGGCCCAGAAGCGCGCACTCAACCTAGAGCGGCCCAATCGCGGCGTATTTGGGAAGGAAGATCCCCAAGATCTTCTCCTAACTTCCATGCAGAGATAATAGGAGCAATTGTAGGGAGTTAGCTAGGGTTGGAGTTGAGTAGTATAAGTAGGAGATTTGTACTCAGAATTAGGGTTCGCATTTTTTGTACTCTAAAACTACTACGTGTAAACTCAAAGAATATAGTGGAAAAACACCCCGGCAGGTGACATTCTTAGCCCGTGGACGTAGATCTCCGGATCGAACCACATACATCCTGTGTTCTTTAAGTTTCTTGCATTGATTTATGTTTCCAGGGAATTTGCGTTTGAAGATTATTTGGTAAACGGATCGCGCTTTATCAATTGGTGCCGTCTGTGGGAACTGTAAAGAAAACCCTAGTTTCTCATCACAGTCGCTATGGTGAATACTCGTAGGTCCACTAATCCTACCCGGTCCCGTCGTGATCCCCCTGTGGACCAGATTCCGCCGCCCCGTCAGCGAAACCAGAATCCGCCCGCGGAGCATGCTAATATGCCGAATCACCCTCCTGCTAATGACCCAGCGCAAGTTAATCCCCCGCCAGCTCCCGAGCTGTCGCATGTGCAGCAGGCCTTCCTTCAGGAACACGCTGCTTTGTTCCAAGAATGGAACAACCGTCGCGCCCACTCCGGTGAGCGTGCCAACAATGGCGCTGAACGAGTAAGAAATCCACCCCGGGACTTGTCACGTGACTTGGATGAGGATTCCCCTCATCGAGCGAGACTTGAACGCCGGAGACGAAGGACAGTTTCTCCGGTGGATAACCGCAGCTCTAATGGGTCGAGGCCCCGAGACGTTTGTGACGGTGCACATCATCGCCGACCTGCTGACGTTCCGAAGCATCCTCGTCTTGACCCATCTCGTATGCTGGATCCTGCGGAACAAGAGCAGGCCCAATTTTCCGCGGAGCTCGACAAGGTTTTGGGCCTTGATGCTAACGGGGAAATCATCACCCTATTTTCGGACGAGATTCTTGCGGCCCCACTCCCTGATGGTTTCAAACTCCCCCCAGTGGCTGTATATAACGGTACTGGGGATCCGAGTAATTTCCTGAACGCCTTTAAATATGCTATGTTCAATCGCAACTGCACTCCTCACCATCTGTGCAAGGTGTTTCCTGAGTATCTCCAGGATGAGGCTAGACTTTGGTTTGACTCTCTACCACGGGGTAGCGTTACTTCTTTTCGCGATCTTGCCGAGCAGTTTTGGGTGCGTTTCCATATGCGGGCGAAGCCCATGGCCACTTTGGCCTACCTCATGAATATGGAACAGCGGGACGGAGAAACCGTTACCCAGTTTCTTGATCGCTTTACAGCGGAGAGTCTTAAAGTGGGGAGCCGGTCAGATGATGTTATTATCAATGCCTTTATGAATGGCCTTCATCCCGGATCTCTCTACACCGAGCTGGTCCGGAACCCTCCAGTTACAACCCGGGCTTTGTTTAACATAGTGTGCAGATATGCTAAGGCCGAGGAACAGACTCGCCGTAAGCGTGAGAAGCATGCTAGCAAACGGCAGTCCGATAGGGCACAAGCCGGGCCCAGTACGCGACCTAGTGCTTTCTCCCGTCTGAACCAGGGACGTCCAGAATCTCGCGGAGATATTCCACAACTCACCCCGCCTACAAAGTCACGGGCTGAAATCCTTTCTGTTCACAAGAATGATCTGCGGCCTTGTCCGCGGATGACTGCTCCGGCTGAAAAGAGAAATCGCGAAAAATGGTGTGCGTACACCATGATCATGGACATGAAACAGAGGAGTGCTGAGAGCTCGGCAAGGAAATTGAAGATTGTCTGAAGAAAGGTTTCTTGCGACAGTACGTTGCTCAGACCGACGACAGGCCTCGGTCAAGCCAGAATGGAGGTTCGCAACAAAACCGTGGAAGCTATAATGACCGTGGTTCACGTCAAAACAGGCCGCAGTGACAGAATAACAAACCGGGGCCAAACAACTATGCGCGGCAGGACCACGGCAATCGTCAGCAACCCCACTTTTTACCGCCACCGCCTCCTCAGGGAGGACCCGGAGACAATCCGCCTACCCATGTCATGAACGTGATTTACGGAGCCCTCCCCACCGGGGCTTCTCGGAATGCACTGAAGGCGGAGGCACGCCGGCCTCCTCCCGAGGAGCCGCGTCACAAACGCCTCCACCAATTTGAGACCGTCAGTTTTACAAACAGAGATCCTGTTCCCGAGCTCACCCCTCATACCGACGCCATCGTCATTGACATGGCCGTAGCCAATGTTACGGTAAAGCGGGTTTTTGTCGACAATGGAGCCGCAGTTAGTGTCATATTCACCGACTGTTTTAAAAAAATGGGGATTCCTCGTGAGCAGCTCCGACCAGCCCCCGGGCCGCTACAGACCTTCACCCAGGGTGAAGTCTAGCCTGAAGGAGTTATTAATCTCCCCACATCTCTTGGAACTTATCCGGCGATAAAAACCCATCTTTGTGGATTTCTACGTGGTTAACTCTCCGTCCCCATACAACATGATTCTGGGTCGGGACTGGCTTACTCCGGCAAGAGTCGTATGCTCCACATACCACCTCGCACTGAAATTCCCTACATCACATGGCGAGGTGGCTATCCGCGGCAATCAGCGAGTTTCTAAGGAGTGCATGTACGTCGCACTCAAAAAGGCAGCAAAGGTTCCTCCTAAGCCGCAGTTTCAGGTAACAACCTCGGCTCTCATACCTAATTCATATACACCGCTGGGGGACACCACTGTTCAGGTGCCGCTTGATCCATCCAAGCCTGAGCAAACTGTAACCGTCGGCGCTGTGGATGTGCCGTAGCTACACCATGCCATCATTCAGACCTTGCGGGAATACTCCGACGTCTTTGCGTGGTCTCCCTTGAACATGCCCGGGGTCTCTTCGGATGTTATAACTCACAAGTTGAATATCGACCCCAATGTCAAACCTATACAATAAAAGCGAAGGAAATTCGCTCCGGAGCGGAACGCAGCCATTCGAATTGAAGTACAACAACTCCTAGATGCAGAAATCTTGTTTGAAGTTCATTATCCTTCTTGGCTATCTAATCCGGTGATGGTAACGAAGTCCAGCGGGGCATGGCGAATGTGTGTCGATTTTTCGATCTTAATAAACACTGTCCAAAGGATTGTTATCCTTTGCCCTCTATCGACCAAAAAGCCGAAGCCATTACTGGGCACGCGGCACTTTGCTTCTTGGACTTATACAAGGGATATCACCAAATCCACATGGACCGTCAGGATGCCCTCAAAACGGCATTTATCACTGACTTCGGATGTTTTGCCTTCAAGAAAATACCCTTCGGGCTCAAGAATGCGGGAGCCACGTACCAGCACCTTATGGACCACGTCTTCCGAGGTCAAATTGGTCGTAATGTTGAGGTATATGTTGATGATTTAGTCATAAAAAGTACTTCTCAATCTCCATGTGTGCAAGATATTGTTGAAACGTTGAGTACCTTGCGGCGTTATAATTTGCGCCTCAATCCGGAAAAATGCACCTTCGGCGTTGGCTCCGGTAAATTTCTCGGCTATATGGTTTAACAACACGGCCTCCAGGCCAATCCGGCCAAGATTCGGGATGTATTAGACCTACAACCACCGAAGACAGTAAAAGAGGTTCAACGCCTTACTGGCGGTTTGGCGGCCTTAAATCGTTTCTTGTCCAAGGCCGCGGAGCGTCAACTCCCATTCTTCAAAATTCTGCGGCAGGCTAAGCTATTTGAGTGGACCCCGTGGTGCACCGAAGCTTTTGAAGCTCTAAAGCACCATATTAAGCAATTGCCCACTCTGTCCGTTCCTCTCCCCGGAGAGCCACTTTATATATACTTAGCCTCCGCCGAAGAAGCCATCAGCGCGGCTCTTGTACGCGAGGCCAATGGTGTGCAACACCCAGTGTATTTGGCGAGCCGAGCGCTCCACGGGGCAGAAACTCGGTACTCCGTGATGGAGAAGACAGTGCTAGCTCTTGTCATGGCGGCCCGGCGTTTGCGGCCTTATTTCCAAGGACGAGAAATCAGGGTTCTTACTAATCACCCCATCCGTCAAATTCTTGTCAAGCCCGATGTGTCAGGGCGCCTCGCCAATTAGGCAATCGAGCTAGGAGAATATGATATTCAAGTTCTCCCACGCCGAGCCATCAAGGGTCAAGCCCTAGCAGAGGTTTTGGCTGAGGCACCAGTGGACAACCCCGAATCTTCCGCGACTAATGATAATCCTCACCCTGCCGCCCTTGAAGCTCCACTCCATAAATGGCAACTATATGTGGATGGCGCTTCCACGGCTCGAGGGAGTGGTGCTGGGGTGCTTCTCATTGGCCCCGAGGGCGTTGAAGTTAAATACGTCATTCGATTTAAATTCAAGGTAACTAATAATGAAGCGGAGTACGAGGCAGTCCTCGCCGGGCTCCGGCTCGCTCAATCCTTAGCAGTCTCCAATCTCGAGCTCTTCACGGACTCCGAGGTTGTTTCTAATCAGATCAAAGGTACCTACGCTGCTAAGGATGAAACGCAGAGCAGGTACCTCGCTTTGACGCTTAAACTTATGTCAACTTTTGCTTCGGTTGATATCCAGCAGGTACCTCGTACACAGAATGTTCAAGCTGATGCTCTCAGCAAAATGGCCTCCGCAGTCCTCACCAATGTGTCTCCGGACATCGTCGTCAAAGATGCCCTTCATCCGGCAATTCATGAGGCACGGGTCTCCGTCTTGACTGAAACCGGTCCCAATTGGATGACCCCGATCATCCATTATCTCCGGGATGGTACTTTGCCGACTGACAAATTGCAAGCTCGGCGGATAGTTCTCAAGGCACCTAAATACACACTCCACGGCGGAATTTTGTATCGCCAGTCGTACTTACAACCGAATCTTCGGTGCCTTGCACCCGCCCACGCTGATCAGGTTCTCCGGGAGTTTCACGAGGGGGCCTGTGCCAGCCATATTGGTTCGAGGACGTTGGCCAAAAAAATTCTTCGGTGGGGGTACTACTGGCCAACTTTGTTTAACGACGCCCATGATTTGGTGACCAAGTGCGGCAAGTGTCAGCGACACTCTCGAGTGAAACATCTGCCGCAAACCGAGCTCACTGGAATACAAAGTGCCTGGCCATTCATCCAATGGGGAATTGATATTGTGGGCCCGTTTCTAGTCGCTCCGGGGGGACTCAAATTTCTTGTGGTCGCTGTTGATTACTTCACCAAGTGGGTAGAAGCCGAACCTCTCACTGCCATCACTGGTCAGAACATCTTGAAGTTCGTCTGGCGTAATATTATATGTCGCTTCGGCATCCCGAGCACCATTATTTCAGACAACGGCAAACAGTTCGCCAATGACCCTTCCGGTCATGGTGCGAGGAGCTCCACATTAAACAAATTTTCACCTCGGTAGCTCATCCTCAAGCCAATGGTCAAGTCGAAGTCACTAATCGCACACTCCTTATGGGTTTAAACAAATGTTTAGATCAAGCTAAGGGTCTTTGGGCCGAGAATCTTCCGCAGGTTCTTTGGGCCTATTGCACCACGCCGCATACCTCCACTGGAGAGACCTCCTACAGTCTCACTTACGGTTCCGAAGCCGTCAATCCAGCGGAAATCAGCATACCTAGCCCCCGCCTCGTGACTTTGAATCCCGAGGATAATAATGAAGCTATCCGTGCAAACTTAGACGAGCTCGAACATCATCGTGAACAATCTTTCATCCAGCAAGCCAAGTGTAAGCAACATGCAGCTCAGTATCACCACCTCCGGGTTCGGGGTACTCAGTTTAATGTCGGAGACTTGGTACTCCGGCTCAACTCAGCCAGCAAGGCTGCCCCCGAGGGGCAATTGCATGCTACCTGGGAAGGTCCTTATCGTGTCATTGATGCGCACGACTCTGGGTGCTACCAGTTAGCGCATCTTGATGGAACTCCGATTCCCCGAAGCTGGCATGTTACCAACTTAAGGCGTTTCTATCTATGAACACCAAGAGACAAGTATCGTTTCTATCTTTACATTCATTGTACATTTCTTTTTCGTTGTGAGTTCTCTTTGTATTTTTTAATTGTTCCGACAATCACCTTGAATAAAGTTTTTCACTTGCGAATCTTACTGTACTTTCTTCTACGTTACGGGGACGCCCTAGCGTAGTCTTATTATTATTATCCGTCTCCGGAGAGTTTGATCTCTTGCCCGGTCGGTCCGGGGAGATTCATATTTGGTCCCCGGACTTATATTCCCTCTCGCTTGTTTAACTGGAGAGGTCCTTAACTCTCGCCTGATCCGTTCGAGGAGATTCTATGCCCTGTTTTTCCAACAAGCATTCTGTACATATGGTGCTCCCAAGTACCTGTTAAAGAAATTATAAGTGCATTCTAGTTAACAGCTCATTACTTTCCTTTCAAAGTACACATCTTTACATGCCAAAAAGGTTTTTTACATTTTTTTATTACATACCAAAAGGTTCTTTACATACTACTTACAACGCTACAAAAAGTAAAATCTATTTTTGGCCTCCGAGCCAGTACTCGGCGCTCCGGCGTTGAGTCCCATTTCGAGAACTGCTCCGTGTCCTCCGGGATCCTGCGGCTTCTCGGCTTTGAGCCCCGGCTCTTTCCCTGCTACGGCTCCCAGCATCGAGGACTGTTAGTGAAGAACAACTCAGAAACACACAACTCTTAAGAATCTGGAAATGTACGAAGAAAAACAATCTGAATTCAAACACACAATTCGGCCAGAGTTGTGACCGAACTGGACTTGCGCAGAACAGGAAATAGAAATGGATCAAACACCAATTTAACGTGGTTCGTTCAAGATGAACTACATCCACGGAGGCAAGACACACCCCAATCCACTAAGAAATCCAATCAATTACAGAGAATACACTCAAGAAATGAAATGCCCAATTCTGTTGACAAATTAGGGCACGAACGCTCAATCTAAAAATACTCTCTCTAATCTAAGAAACAGGGAAATTGCTCGACGTAGTGATGTTCTCCTCAATGAGAGCTTTACAATGATATAAGGATTGAAGCTCGAATGCAACTGTACAAAAAATTCTAACTGAAAGAAGTTGAGCTCAGCTACCGGACAAATGTGACGGTTTTCTTCGTCACAATTCTGCAACCGCTCCGTCACAAACGACGGTTATCTTCAACTGCCTCGAACCCGGTTTATTCTGAACAGCTTGTCTTCTTGATGCTAAAACCCGGTTCAATCCTCCGGTTCTTCACTTCCTGATTCCGGTTCCTCATTCCCAACACACCATATTACAAAGTATAGCTCACTTGATGATATTGAACACCACCTCACAAATCTCCACCTCAATGAATCAAGTGTGTCTCTTCCTGCCTCATCACTGCCTTGTCTTGTTAATGCTCTTCACAACATTGCTCAAGCTGCAGCAAGCTCGAGCAATGCTCCACTTTGTTCCCAGGTACACCCTTAGTAAGAAAATCAGCAGGGTTATGCAATGTGTGTACCTTCTTCAGTTCAACAGAACCAGAATCAATGATATCTCTAGCAAAATGCAACCTAACATCAATGTGCTTTGACCTTTCATGAAATGCTTGGTGTTTCACAAGGTGTAGAGCACTTTGATTATCACAGTAGATTGCCACACACTTTTGCTTGATGTCCAAATCCCTCAAAATCCCTTTAAGCCAGATTGCTTCTTTAATAGCTTCAGTGAGAGAGATATATTCTGCTTCTGTTGTTGACAGTGCTACAACTGATTGTTGTACACTTCTCCAGCTGATGGTTGTTCCAAATAAGGTAAACACAAATCCAGAAATAGATTTCCTTGTGTCTATGTTTGCTGCAAAATCAGAATCAGCAAACCCTTCCAATGCAACAGTGCTTCCATCCACTTTCTTCTCAAACTTCAGTGACAAGTTCACTGACAACTTCAAATACCTCATCACATGCTTCAAAGCTTCCCAGTGCTCAACTCCTGGGTTTGACATGAACCTGCTTACTAAAGACACAGCATAGGCCAAGTCAGGCCTACTACAAATCATCCCATACATGAGACTTCCAACTCCACTTGCATAAGGAACATTGCTCATATGTATGATTTCCTCTTCAGTCTTTGGGCATTGTTCTTTGGAGAGTTTCTTCTGTAGATTAACTGGAGTGGAGAGAGGTTTGGCTTCATGCATATGGAACCTCTCCAAAACCTTCTGTAGATATTGCCTCTGAGATAACCAAAGCACTCCAGCTTCTCTGTTCCTTAGAATGTTCATGCCCAAAATCTTCTTGGCCTCTCCTAGATCTTTCATGTCAAATTCAGTGTTAAGTTTGTCCTTCAACCATTGTACCCTCTTCTTGTTCCTTCTGGCAATTAGCATATCATCCACATACAATAGAAGAAAGACTTTATCTTGCTTTGAAACCTTGTTGAAGTAGACACAACTATCATACAGACTTCTTACAAAGCCAACACTGATCATGAAGTCATTGAACCTCTTATTCCACTGTCTTGGACTTTGTTTGAGTCCATATAGTGACTTCTTCAGCAAACAAACTTTGTCTTCTTGTTCAGGAACAACAAAGCCTTCTGGCTGTTTCATATATATCTTCTCATTGAGTTCTCCATGTAAGAATGCTGTTTTTACATCTAGTTGTTGTAGTTCCATGTCCTCTTGAGTAACCTTTGATAAAAGCAACCTGATTGAGCAATGCTTTACTACTGGAGAGAAAACCTCATTAAAATCAATTCCTTCTCTTTGTGTAAAGCCCCCAGCCACCAATCTTGCTTTAAACCTCACCTGTTTGGATCCTGCAGTCTCTAGTTTCTTCTTGTATATCCATTTAGAGCTTACAAGTTTTTGACCTCTTGGTTTATCCACCAATATCCAGGTCTCATTCTTTTCCAGGGACTCCATCTCTTCAATCATTGCCTGAATCCAGTGTTCACCTTCTTCACAGTCTAGTGCTTCTTTAAAACTACTAGGCTCTTGTGATTCTAGGTCTTCAGCAACACTTAAGGCATAGTAAACACTCCCTGCTTGACCATAGAAATCAGGTCTGTTGATTGTTCTTCTAGGCCTGTCCCTTCCAATGCTGTATTCTCTAACATTTTGTGAAGGTCCAGTTTGTTCTTCTTCTTCAGATAATGAATCACTATCTTGTAGATTTTCTTGTGGTTGAGGTGTGTGATGATCTTCAGCAGGATGCTCCACCTGAATTGATATCTCTTCTGTCTCTTTAGCACCATCAAATTCTTCCTTAGAGCCTGTAGAAGTATAAGCCATCACATTCTCATTAAACTTTACATCTCTACTTGTGATTATCTTCTGATTTCCCTTCTCTAGACACCACAATCTGTAGCCCTTTATTCCATCTGGATATCCAAGAAATACACATCTTAGAGCTCTTGCATCTCACTTGTCTTGCTTGACATGGACAAAAGCAAGACAACAAAACACCCTTAGACCTTCATAACTTGGTTTCTGTCCACTCCACACCTCTTCAGGTGTTTTGAACCCAATCACTGATGAGGGTGACCTGTTAATGAGATAACATGTTGTAGCAATGGTTTCACCCCAAAATACCTTTGGCAACCCAGCATCCAACAGCATACACCTTACTCTTTCAAGAAGAGTCCTATTAAGCCTCTCAGCAACTCCATTCTGTTGAGGATTCATTGGGACAGTCCTGTGTCTCTTGATTCCTCTTTCTTCACAGAAGTTTGTGAACTCGGTAGAGAGGTATTCCAATCCATTATCAGTCCTAAGGTGCTTCAGCTTCTTCCCTTTGACATTTTCCAGTTGAATCAACCATGTTTTGAACTTATGAAAAGCATCACTCTTATTCTTCATCAACATGATCCACACCTTTCTACTGTAATCATCAATCAAGGACATGAAATACCTTGCACCACCATGAGTCTCTGTCCTTGCAGGACCCCATATGTCAGAGTGAACATAATCTAATGGCTCTTGAGTTGTGTGAACACCCTTTCCATAGGGCAGCTTCTTGGATTTGCCCAAAGCACACTGGTCACAGAACTCTAGGTTTTGATTTCCCATGTTTCCAATTACTCCACTTCTTGACAGTTCCTTCAACCCCTTCTCTCCTATGTGTCCAAGCCTCTTGTGCCATTTGACAAGCTCAGAATTGCTCAAGACCATATCCACACTCGCAACAACAGGTGAACCAATCAAGATAAACAACCCATTATGCTGTCTACCTTTAATCACCATTTTTCCATGTTTAGTGATATGCAAGAAGCCATCCACTGAGCTAAACTGACACCCACTAGTTACCAAAGAACCAAGAGATAGAAGATTTCTTTTAAGGCCAGGAACATATCTTACATTTGAGATGACTCTGACCACACCATCAAACATCCTTATGCTCACTGATCCAACTCCTTTGACCTTGCATGATTGGTCATTTCCCAGGAGAACATTTCCACCATCTTCTCTCTTCAGTTCATTAAACCATGACTGGTGTGGACACATATGAAAAGAGCAGCCTGTGTCCAAGACCCATTCCTTTACCATTCTTGATTCAGTAACATTTAATACCTCTGGAGGATCTTCTTGATGGTCAATGGCAGCAGCTTCTGCCCCTTGATTTCCACCTTTCTTGTTTCTCTTAGGACAATCCTTCTTCAAGTGACCAGGCTACTTGCACTTGAAGCATTTCCTCTTCTCAACCCATTCATTCCCCTTCTTTGGATTAGAGTCTCCTGCCTTTGGATCCTTAGCATTCTGTCCCTTCTTGCCTTGCCAAGGTTTCTTGAATTTGACATTCAAACCTTCTCCAGATTGCACCATGCCTTTATCACCTTGAGTCTGGAAACATTTAGACCTCAGAGCCTTCCCTATTCCATCATAAGATAGCTGCTCATCTCTCCCATACATCAAGGCATCCTTAAAGCTTTCCATGGATTTTGGAAGAATGTTTAACACCATCAATGCTTTGTCATCCTCCTCCAATTTCACATCCAGGTCTTCCAATTCTTCAACCATCTTAATGAACTCATCAAGTTGATCAGAAGTTACCTTATCTTCAGTGATCTTGAAGGCCAACATCTTCTGCTTCAAGAACAGCTTGTTGGAAACTGACTTAGATTGATACAGATCTTCCAATCTCTTCCATGCGTCTGAGGAACTCTTGCATCTTGAGACCTCTCTCAACGGTTTATCACCCAAACACAGAAAGATAAGACTGAGGGCCTTCTTATCCACTGATGCAAACTTGGGTTTCTCACTTTCTTCCCACGAATCCAGAGGTATCAAAGCAAGATCAAGGCCATTGTGAACCAATACTGCATTCATCTTGATCTTCCACAGTGTGAAATCATTTCTTCCTGTAAACTTCTCAAAGTCCATCTTCATACCAGCCATTCCTTTTCTTCTTCAAGCTGTGAGAGTTGTTTCCCACAGACGGCGCCACTTGTTAGTGAAGAACAACTCAGAAACACACAACTCTTAAGAATCTGGAAATGTACGAAGAAAAACAATCTGAATTCAAACACACAATTCGGCCAGAGTTGTGACCGAACTGGACTTGCGCAGAACAGGAAATAGAAATGGATCAAACACCAATTTAACGTGGTTCGTTCAAGATGAACTACATCCACGAAGGCAAGACACACCCCAATCCACTAAGAAATCCAATCAATTACAGAGAATACACTCAAGAAATGAAATGCCCAATTCTGTTGACAAATTAGGGCACGAACGCTCAATCTAAAAATACTCTCTCTAATCTAAGAAACAGGGAAATTGCTCGACGTAGTGATGTTCTCCTCAATGAGAGCTTTACAATGATATAAGGATTGAAGCTCGAATGCAACTGTACAAAAAATTCTAACTGAAAGAAGTTGAGCTCAGCTACCGGACAAATGTGACGGTTTTCTTCGTCACAATTCTGCAACCGCTCCGTCACAAACGACGGTTATCTTCAACTGCCTCGAACCCGGTTTATTCTGAACAGCTTGTCTTCTTGATGCTAAAACCCGGTTCAATCCTCCGGTTCTTCACTTCCTGATTCCGGTTCCTCATTCCCAACACACCATATTACAAAGTATAGCTCACTTGATGATATTGAACACCACCTCACAAGGACTCACCCTTGGTACTTGTCTTGGGGCTTCGCCTCTCGCCCTGCCCCGAAGACTCGGCTGCGATGCTGGCCTCGGCGTCTGGGCCCATTTCACGGGATCCCACTCCGCGGGGTCCATCACTTCGATCTCCTCAGCCAGCTTCTCGACTTCCTCCTCCGCGACAACCACGGGAACTTCCTCGACTGCAGTTACCGAGGCTGGCTCCCGGATTACTATCCCTTGGCTATTCCCCGTTGGTTTCTTTTTACCCTTCCGAGGGGCTTTTGCAGTACCTGGGCCCCGACTGGAGCTCGCAATGTACTCTTCGGCGGTGCGCCGCCACCTGCCGCGGCCTTTCAGTCCTTCATACATACTTAGCAGTAACTCCAGCACCTCTCGCTTTCTTATCAACTCCGAGGACTCTGCCGAACCCATCGTCATCAGTGCCGAAATTTCACCTTGAATCTCGGTGATCCGCTCCTCAACTTCCTCAAAAGTCAGCAGGCCGTACTCTGTAAGTATCCGATCATACTCCCTTTGATGGATAAGGACGCGGTCCAGTTCGGCCACCTTCAACAAGTACATCAATTCCTGATCTCTAGCCTTCTCCGCGGCCCTAGCTCTTGCCTCCTTGGCCTCTTTGGCTCTTCTCTCCGCTGCGGCCACCCGTCTCTCCAACCGCGGCACTACTTGCTTTTGCAAGTTATCTTTCTCTCCGCGGAACCAATCTAAGGACTGCATGAGTTTCTTTATCGTGTTATGCAGCTCCGCGATGTCCTGATTGGGCACCAAAGTCAGTGTGAAAGATGAATTTCAAACACATCGCTGGACAGCTATTCAATTATATGAACAAATACACTTCTATTCAACAAAACAAGCGTACATTGTCAATAGTTTTGTACAACGGAGTTACAGTTATTTCTATCATCTACTATATTATGATAGGGTATCAAGTTTGCGGGGAACGACTGACCTCCCCCTCTTCGGTCCCTTCAGTGGCCTCGGGCACCACATCGTCCTCCCTCTCCACCTCGTGCTCCACCTCCTGCCGATCTCCCACCATTCCTGCCTCCTTTCCCGCAGTCTCCGCGGCAATCTCCATGCGGGGGGGTGGCTCTTTATTTCGGGGCTCTGGGACGAACTCACCCCGACGGAATGCCAAGAACTCCTAGTCTTGGTCCACCTCGCAGCTTGAGATTTTCTCGGCACTTAAAATCTTCTTCTTCTCTGCTAGGGCCTTCACGAGGGGCCAGTCCGGAACGCGCGCCAAGGCTTGATAGTAGGCCTCCTCCATCCCTGCCACGGCGTTGAAGTCATACCCGAACTCTGGACAATAGACATCCACGTTCGGGTAGACTTCCTTGATTTGCTCCAGCAGTACCGATCGGGTGGCCGTATCCCCGACAGCGACAAAGTTGGTCTGGAAGTCGAGAAAGGTGCTCGTCTGGAATAGCTTCTCGGCAAATGCTTTCAACATCGCCTCTTGACCTTCAACAACAGCCGCTTCTCGGGCCTTTATCTCTGCCCGCAGTTGAGCCGTTTCACCACGGAGAGCCCCGGCCTCCGCCTCAACTTCGCGCAGCCGCGCGATCTCATTCTCTACCAAGGCCGCCCTCTTGCGCGCTTCGGCTAGATCGTGGGTCAGTCTATCATTGCGCGCGCGCAGCTCTCGTGCCACCTCGGCCAGCTCTTCTTTGGCCTCCCTCTCACTATTTCGGCCCAGCTCCATTATCCTCCGCACCAAGCGCAGCAGCTCCTCGGTGTCCGCCCCTTCTAATCCCAGCAAACTTATGGGTCCTTGCCCCTTTACAACACCACACCGGGGTTAATACTGGTCACATATGATAAATATGCGCAATAATTACACCTTGGAAATGGTTATATACGCTTTACCTCGGTGCTCTGCTCCGTGCGGAGTCTTTTGGCTGTCCTCGGAGGTGTTACGGATGGTTCCGACCTCCTTTTCGTCCCGGGGGTTGACCCCGCTGCCACCACTCGTTCTTCTGATCCCGTTGATGGCCTCGGGCTGGGCGATGCCCCTCCTCTGGGGGATACTTCACTAACTTTCCCCTTCAACTTTGCCGCCGTTGGCGCCGCGGGGCTCCCCGCTGGTTCCTTTCCGAAGCGACCCACTGCATACAAAAAATTGGAGTTAGTCCTGCACAACATACAAATATTACACAGTTAGCAGAGTTCCTACCCTCCTCGGCAACCCCGGTTCCCGTTTCCTGCCCCCGGGCGGACACCCCCTCGGCATTGCCCGAATAATATGGGCTCAACCCCACCTCCTCTAGCTCCGCCTCGGTGCAAAGGGTCTTGAACGTCCCCAGCGCACGGAATGGTCCCACAACCTCGGCCTCCGGTTCCTCCACCGGGGTGTTATCTAACACTTTCTCCCTCCTCCACCTCGGGAGGGCCACGTTTGTCTTCACGTAGATAAATTTCTCCTTCCACCCCTCCACCTCGCTCGGGTTCTGCACCTTGAAACCACCTCGGGCCCGGGGACTGAAGAAGTACCAGCCTTTTGATTTCCCAAAGGCTTTCAGTTGGAAAAAATACCTGAACAGCTCTACAGTTGGTTCTACCCCGGCACTCCTGCATACCACCGTAAACCCGACCACTTGCCTCACGGCGTTGGGCGCTAGTTGGCTCAGGGCGATATTATAATATCTCAGCAGATGTATTACAATGTCCCAGAGGGGAAATCTCAACCCTATCTTCAAAGGATCTATATATACGCTAATGAAGCCCTTCGGCGGGCAACAGGCCCTATCACCGGGCTCCGGCACTATGTAATCTAAGTTAAACGGAAAGTAAAATGAGGGGATCAAGGCTTCTATTTGCACCCGTGTCATCCACAGTGCCACCGCCGACACTTCGAAATCCTCCTCCAGACATTCCCCAAATCCCACTGCCCGGGTGCCGGCCTCCATAAAATCAGCCCTATATACCATCCTATTCACTAGCCTTTCTGGAATAATAAAGCGTATCGGGGGTATATTTAATGGGGCTTTTTCAGTTCCTACTTCCCTAATCGAAGAAGAAGACGATGAAGAAGACATACTTACTTGATTTTAGTTTGGGATGGATAGAAAGTGCACAGATGATTCTTCTTTTTTTTCCCGCTTTCTGAAACTTGCAATCGCAAATGAGGAAGATGAAGTATACAGTGCATATAGTCATATATATATTTTTGACTCAACGGCTTAGATCTGGCCTTTTCAAATTTTGCGTCTCAGATTCGAACGTGCCGCTCACGCGCTTTACAGTTCCCAAGGCGCGTGGGGAACAGGTCCCTTGGAAATCTCAAAACTCGTCACTTCACATGCCTCTCTCTCATGATGGCGCCGCCAATCACATCAACCTCATTCTTGGCCAGGAAGTTTTGGGAAGCACTCCGGTGTTTCCTTCACCTCGGCCACATTACAGTTCGCTTTTGCTACACTTTATTGCCCTCGGGGTACTCTGGTTCGGTTCCAGCCGATTTCCTCCTCCCGGGGTGCTTCACTCCGGATCAGGTCATATCCGTCACCTCGGGGTCATTCAGTACGATCCGTTTGGTCCCCGTGGATCCCATCACTCCGGGGGTGGATTACCTCGGCTCCGGCCAATTCTCAGACCTTAGGGGCACTTCGGCTCGCCACTAACGACAATCCGTCTTGCTCGCTGCTTCGCTGCCATGCTCAAACTCGGCACCTGTTACACCTCACCCTACTTATAACCGTAGCTCCTTCCTCGCTCCGGCTGGTGGGGGGGCATCTGATAGGTATGGCCCAGCAACTCCGGTTCGGGTCAACACTCCGAGCCGGGGTAACCCGACCCGAGGTTACTGGGCCCATGAAAGCAAGCCTAGCAACCAGCCCAGAAGCGCGCACTCAACCTAGACCGGCCCAATCGCGGCGTATTTGGGAAGGAAGATCCCCATGATCTTCTCCCAACTTCCTACAGAGATAATAGGCACAATTGTAGGGAGTTAGTTAGGGTTGGAGTTGAGTAGTATAAGTAGGAGATTTGTACTCAGAATTAGGGTTCGCATTTTTTGTACTCTAAAACTACTACGTGTAAACTCAAAGAATATAGTGGAAAAACACCCTGGCAGGTGACATTCTTAGCCCGTGGACGTAGATCTCCGGATCGAACCACATACATCCTGTGTTCTTTAAGTTTCTTGCATTGATTTATGTTTCCAGGGAATTTGTGTTTGAAGATTATTTGGTAAATGGATCGCGCTTTATCAATACCCAACTCTAAGAGTGGTATACTAGGGAGTCTTGCTTGAATCAGCAATTCAACTGGGCAAAGAGTTCCCAGAATAACTAGTATTGCTAAAGGTGTAGCCTTCCAGGGCATAGATGAAAATTAGTGTAGGTGCCAAGTTAAGACTTAAGCATCATGTACTAAGCGATTTGTGAATGTACTCTGTGTGTGAAGGTAGAGTGGACGTAGAAGGATTAACCCCACCTTCAAACCAGTTAATTTGTTGTGTCTTTATTTTCTTTATCTTTGTGTTTATTTTCTATGTGTTGCAGTAACTTGCTATAACTTACTATACTGAATGTTGTTTTTTTCTTTGAAAATTGTTCTGCTATTTTTGTTTTGCATAAAACACAGAAGGCATTCTTGCTATAAGTTTTAAAGAGGACAGCTTGATATAAGCATACAGTTTGTAGAAACTTACCATTTTAAGCTCTAGTATACGAACCAATTTCTTACAGAGGAGCACTTACTCCTTACTATTTTTGACAGAAAATTTTGAAAAGCATAGAGGTTTATTCACTCCTCTCCTCCCACAAAACCTCTACTACTTCAGATTAACAAGTAGTATCAGAGTGATTGCGTTCACACAACAATCGTCTTTGATAACCTAACCAGATCCAAAAGAGTTCTCAAAGTCATATTTGCATATAACCATATTTTCTAAAAATATAGCAAAGGAAATCTCTTCTTCTAAAGCTCTAATGTTTTCCTTTGAGGAGTATAAAGATTAGGCTATTAGGACGCAATCAAATATTTCGTCCATGTATGATGAAATGTGAACAATCATAAAACTGTTGTTATGTTGGAGTTTTAATTTTATTCCCAACCAACCTTGACATATAAGGTCCACCAGTAATCATGTAGACGTTAGTTGCTAGAATGGATGGTGAGCCAGAACCTACTCCCATGATGGAAAAAGCACGTCATGGATGGTTTGTTGATGAGTGAAGGAGATCCAACTTGGACATGCTAGCGAAGAATGCTCTCTTTTCCATATTTAACAAGAGAACCTTTATTAAGGATAACACATGCAAGACTACTAAGGAAAATTTAGGATCCACGGATAGAGATTTGCATAGCCTCAACTCTACTTAGTGGGAACAAGGTTGAAACTGTAAACCCTGAACTTCGAGCTCTTCAAGGTCAAGTCTGTAGAATCTGTAAACGACATAGATTTGAGATTTACAACGGTTACAAATAAGTTGGACTCCATAGGAAAATTTTATACCCAGATGGAGATTAACACAAAGCTATTGAGGGCTCTTCCATCAGATTGGGATATGCATACCATTCCGATGAGGAGTTCCACGAAGCTTAGTAGAAAGCCCATCCATGAATATGATGTTTATTGGAAAAGTTCATATCCAAAAGGAGATTAACACAAAGCCACTGAGGGCTCTTATGTGACATCAAATCCTTTGAATATGAGGTTTATCGAAGAAGAAGGGAAGAAGAAGAGGGAGAAAATGGTGCTATCACCAAAGCTCTTATACAAACAACAACACGCATTAGCACCCGCGGATGGTTCTTGTGACCACCATCATACTACAGTAGCATCCACATGTTATTTCTGTTGAGGAGTTCAAGATTGAGAAGATGAATTTTCTCATGTGGAAGTTTAAACAATTATTGAAGAAAACCCCCAAAGGCAGCCTATCCAAGTCCTATCACCCCCAGATCATCATAACCCCTACAGTTGACAAAGGATGTTGCAGACCTTTGTTATAACTTCTAGAAGCCTAGACACTTTGCAATAAGTTATCCTCATCCTAAAGTGTACAAGTATCCAGAAGATGTCCATAAGCCAATGAGAGAGAAGATGTCAAAGCATTTCTTGGAGGTACAGAAGCAACCGAATACATTCTGCTTCCCTTAAGGGAGCCCACAACTTATGAAGAGTCTGACTTCGATAGCGACTCTTCACATTCTGATAAGGAAGCGCTCATTTGCCCCACAAAATGTGGTAGATGGCCATGTCGATGTAATTTATCGTACCACCGCTTTACACACTGAGAATATAGATATTGTTAACCTACTCACTTCATTTAGACATATTATGGTTGACTTTCACAAAGTCAATCAGTGCTGACAACTAAGAACATGCAACTTTTTGGAGAAAATGCAGTACTGACAATTGAAGGTGAAAAACTTACAGCTAAAGTAACTAACTGCAGTTAACAAAGGTTAAAGACAGTCTTGTCCTTCATGAAAAGAAGGGAAATGGTTGATGTCTATCATCAGAACTTTCAGTAGATTAATGCCAAGAATATGGATTAGATATTGAATGTTCAGAGGAATATATCTAACATGAAAGTACTAGGTTTCTTGGACACAGTTCCTAACTCTCAAGCAGTTAGTAAGCCTATTGATTTTCCAGTAGCAAGTACCAGCGGGAAGCAGATAGTGCGAAAGTACTTGTGTACCTAAAGAGATATTCAATATCTCTGTGGGGCCATCCCACCTACAGGTAGGAGAGAGACCGACAAACGGAAAGTTACTTGTTGTGGCTCAACGGGTAACATTGAGGAAGAAAAATAGAGCATACAACAATATAAGCTTGTTGTAAGAAAAAGCATCCTGTAGAAGCCTAAATTTATACAAAAGAAGACTAATCATGTTGTTCCTAAGAAAACTAGACACCACAATGGTAATTCCAAGGATTGCCAGTATGGAGAGGTTCAATCTTTTCTGCAAGAGGTTAAATGTAATTATTGCAGTTCATCCAAACCTAGGAAACAATCTACCTCCAATACCCCTAAGAAAGGGAAACTTTGAAGTTGCAGAGCATGCAAACTACTTCTGTACAATAACTTTAGGAATTATATCTATTATAATACTTTGGTAGAAGTAATATAATTAATCCCTTTCCCTAGGACCCTTCTTGGTTCTCATAATTTGTATCCTTATTGATTAACCCTAGAGGTGGATCTATAAATTTATATATACCCTAACATGCACCTACAACACATAGGACTTAAGGGATTCGACCTGATAGTTGTTTACACAAAAGGTCGATTTCTGATTGAATGATTTCTGACTCCCGTCTTGATCTTCTGGACTGTATCCCCTACTCAATCCTCAACGTCGGATGGACAACGAACTTTGAAGAATTCCAAGTGGGAAGGAACACCTTAAACCGTCGCCGCCTACTCTCTCTTTCTCTCTATTTAGTGATCTTTTTTTAGTATTAATTCTTCTATATTCATAGAATGAGAGAACATATATTCATAATACATGATTGAGTGTGGACCAAGCCTGGTAGTTTAATTCCTTCTAGGATAAGGAATTTATTTCCTTGTTAGGAATTTAATTCTCTATTCCTACTTGGACTAGGAGTCTATATGGACCAGTCCAGGGATCAAATACAAGAAATAAAGATGGGCCTAACTATGAATTAATTATTCCTTGTTCAGCCCAGAACATAATTAATTCATAAATATTAATTCATTCCACTAGAGAATTAATACTGAGTTACCCCTTTATTTCCGAGTTGAGTTGGGGCTTCAATTAGACTTAATTAATCCCCGTATTTAAGATCTCGAATATCCATTAATTAATTAAAACCTCTGACAACTTAAATTAATTAATTTCTTATTTATTCCTTAAGTAGTACCAGTCAACCTTATTATTGTACCTGAACTTAATCAACCTGCAGGATTTAGTACAATAAACCTTTTGAGCTCCTTAAGGGGATATCATCATCCTAAACAGATACGATTACCTAAATACAAGTTACCAATTATTATATGCAAGTTGTTGTCACCCAAAATACATAGTATAAAAGTTATAACTTAATTTTTGTCCATGGTAAATCAAAGTGACACACAAACAAGCATTCATAACTGTAATCTTATTTAGGTTTTAGATTATTATAAGTCACCGAGATCTCTAGTTCTTCACTTAGGTCAGGCAGAAGAACTTATCTCACTGTGATCCTATCAATACGTAAATACGTACCAGTATAAGTAAATAGTCAAGATAAACTATTCCTACTTAATACTACAACCTAAACTAACAACTCGTCCTCAAGTTGTCTGAGCTGTGATTTACATTTTATATCTCATTAAGTTTAACCAATCATATGATCTTCTATGATCTACAACACACCATATGATCTACTGATTTGCAAGAGATATGGGGACACATAAATAGTGAAAGTGCAAATATAATCAGATAGGAGATAGACAGTGAATAACTGGAAACATTTTATATAAAAGGTTTTGCTTTCAGTATACAAATCCAACAATCTCCCAATTATACTAAAGCAAACTTTTAGTATACTTGGTGTCTAACTATCTAGCTAACATTCTCCCACTTATACTGAAAGTTTCCTAAGTGGGTGGCATCAATCGCAGTCCTAGTCCCTGAACATGCTTGTCGAAGACTTTCTGTGGTAAGCTCTTCGTGAATGGATCAGCTAAATTCTCTGTCATACAAATCTTCTCTATCTGCACATCTCCTCGTTTTACAATTTCTCGTATTATGTGGTACTTTCTCTCTATGTGTTTTATCGCCTTGTGGGTCCTGGGTTCTTTTGAGTTTGCCATTGCACCTGAGTTGTCACAATATATTGTGATACTCTTAGGCAAACTAGGTACCACGCCTAGATCCAAGAGGTAATTCCGGAGCCATACTGCCTCCTTAGCAGCCTTTGATGCGGCTACATATTCGGCTTCCATAGTGGAGTCTGCAATGCATCTCTGATTTGCACTCCTCCATGAAACGGCTCCTCCTCTCAAGGTTTACATATAGCCTGAGGTAGATCTCTTCTCATCCCGTTCTGCCTAGAAATCCGAATCCGTATAACCCAAGGAATTTAGACTGTCTACCTGGTAAACTAGCATGTAGTCTCTAGTCCTTTTCAGGTACTTGAGTACATGTTTTACCACAGTCCAATGCGCATGTCCAGGGTTAGACTGATATCTTGCCACTATGCCAACTACATAGCAGATATCGGGTCTCATGCATAGCATTACATACATAAGACTTCCCACTGCAGAAGCGTAGGGTACCTGTCTCATTTCCTCTTTCTCCTTTGGTGTCTTAAGACACATCTCCTAAGAAAGTGGAACGCCATGTCTGAAAGATAGAAATCCTTTCTTGGCGGTTTGCATGCTAAAACGACCAATCACAGTATAAATGTAGGCCGCTTGAGATAAGCTCAACATCCTTTTCTTGCGATCCCTTATAACTTTGATCCTAAGTATGAAATCTGGCTCTCCTAAGTCCTTCATCTGAAACTGTTCAGATAACCATCTCTTTATATCTGATAATACCTCCACATTGTTTCCAACTAGGAGAATATCATCTACATAAAGTGCAAGAAATACTTTATCTCCGCTGACATCTATGTGATACACACAACTTTTGTTTTCACTTTGAGTAAATCCATAGGATTTAATCACCTCGTCAAAACGTAAGTTCCATGACCTAGAAGCTTGTTTGAGTCCATAAATGGATTTCTTGAGCTTCCAGACTAGATGCTCTTCGCCTTGCCTCACATAACCTACTGGTTGCTGCATATAGATGTCCCTACCTTCTTCAAGGTAACCATTTAAGAAAGTGGTCTTGACATCCATTTGCCAAACCTCAAGATCTAAGTGAGCTGCTATGGTGAGAAGGATCCGAATGGACTTGAGCAGGGCTACTGGCGAAAAGGTTTCGTCATAATCTTTACCCTCCACCTGGGTATACCCTTTTGCCACTAACCTGGCCTTAAAGGCTGTAACCTCTCCATTCTCTCCTCTCTTAATCTTGTATACCCACTTACTGCCTATAGCTTTACAGCCATCTGGCAGTTCAGTTTTCTCGTATACATCAATAGCAGTTATGGACTAATATTCTGAATCCATAGCGTGACGCCATTCTTTAGCATCTTCGTCATTTACTACCTCAGTGTAAGTTCAGGGATCTAGATCGGCATGTCCGTCTCCTGGAATCAAATCTGAAGATTCTCCCACAAACATGAACCGATCAAGCTGACGAACAACCTTCCCACTATGTCGAGGCTGTGTAGGCATTATGTCAATGGGTTGTGCAGTACTTGGTATATTTGCCTTTTGCACTTGTGACTGTGGAATTGGAATCGTACTGACATTCCCTTTGAGTTTTTGAAGGACAATATCAATTCAGGACTTGTGATTAATCATGTAGTCCTCATCTAAGAATCGGGCGTTAGTGCTAATAACGACCTTCTGATCCTTAAGACTATAGAAATGACCACCTTTCGTTCCCTTTGGTTACCCTATAAACATTCTTACCTCAGACCTAGATTCCAATCTATCAGCATCCTTGTTCAGCACGTGTGCTGGACTACCCCAAATCCTTGTATGGTTCAAGCTAGGCTTGCGCCCCGACCATAAGTCGACAAGGGTCTTGGGTACCGATTTGGATGGTACTAGGTTTAACAGATAAGAATTCGTTTCTAAGGCATATCCCCAGAACGAAATGGGAAAAGATGCATAACTCATCATAGATCTAACCATCTCAAGTAAAGTTCAATTTCTTCTCTCTGCTACACCATTCTGTTGGGGAGTATTTGGTGTAGTCAATTGGGATGTTATCCTAACTTCTGACAAGTACCGTTGGAACTCGTTGCTGAGGTATTCGCCACCACGATCAGACCGCAATGACTTGATACTTTTACCTAGATTCTTCTCCACTTCCGCCTAAAACTCTTTGAATTTCTCAAAACATTCAGACTTTCGGCGAAGTAGGTAAACGTACCCATATCTTGAGTAATCGTCAATGAATGTGATGAATTACTCATACCCTCCACGAGCGTGGGTGGACATTGGTCAACACAATTCAGGATGGATTAGGTGCCAAAGATGTATTTGATCCTCTTGAGAAGATAATTTCCTTTTCCTTGGGTTCGATGATGTTGATGCAACGAAGTTTTGGGTATTATGCAGACAAGTTATAGTATAAAGAGAATTGTTCAAAACACCAGTGCAGATAACTATGTTATTTCTCATGATAGAAACATTACTACCAATAACAACTGAATATCCATCACAATAAAGTTTCGAAACAGAATTTAAATTGCGCCGAAAGCTCGACACAAACAAAACTTCTCTTAAAACTAAAACAATGCTATTAAAGCATAAAGAAAAATCTCCAACTGCAACTACTGCGACTCTTGTTGCATTGCCCATGGAGATTATGATCTCGCCATCCCTAAGCTGCCTTGTTGGCTGGAAGCCCTGCAAAGTGTAACAAACATGATCAGTTGCACCCGTATCCACTACCCATGAATGGGCAGAAACAACGGCTGAGCAAGTTTCAGTTACTAAAGCTAATGGCGTACCTTGGTCCTTTGCCTTTAGCACTGGACAATCTTTCTTCCAATTCCCAGTCTTACCGCACTTGAAGCACTTTCCCTTAGGTTTCTTTACTCCACCACTAGGGCCCGCTCCGTTACTCCCACTGTTTGCCTTGGCCTTGTCCTTTCGCCTCTTTTCCTTGTTCTTACCTTTCGGTGGAACAGTGGGCCCATTGGCAGTGACCAAAGCTTGTGCATGCTTTCTCATCACCCCCTCTGTTGTAACTAGGTCATTAAGAAACTCGTTAAGAGTATAGTCATTCTTGGCCATAACAACATTGAGACGGAAGTTCTCAAAGGATTTGGGAAGAGTGTTGAGAATGATATTGACCTTGGCTTCATCGTCGATACCTCCTCCTATCAAGTCAAGCTTGTTCATGAGGTTAATCATGTGCATGACATGATTATGCACTGAGCTGCCCTTGGTCACCGGCATTCCATGATTTGCCTCATTAAGTCAATACGAGCAGCTTTGTTCGACTCCCCATACACCTCTTGAAGGTTCAACATGATGTTGGCAGCATCGTCCATGTCCTGATGGAGCTGCAAAGCAGACGACATAGTGTTTATAATGTAGCACTTGGCCACATTATTAGACTTGTGCCATATGTCATGCTTTGCCCGCTCCTCATCAGTGGGTTGTGCAGTAAGGGGATCCGGACGAGGAGTAACTACCGCGAAATAGTGTTCCTCAGCGATAAAAATATACTCCAGATTATGTTTCCATTCTTTATAATTAGGACCAGTTAAGGGGTGTTGTGCGAGAATATTTATAACAGATGATAACGACATATCTGAAAATATTAAACAATAAACATGTAAGAGCACAATCACATATAATTTGAATCAACAATATTGTAAGCTTTTGATAAAACAATATTGATTGAATCCTCCAATAGCCCAAGAGATTTACATATAAGCCACGCGGGTGGACGTTTATATGTAAATCCCTCAACCAGACTAAAATACCTAGCCATTTTAATTTCAATCCATGTCAATCTAACTTGTTGACAAATGAAATTAATAATTGGACTTTTGTACTAGACCGTATTATTTTTAGGGAGGGACTCCGCAGAGAGTTGTATTTAAAATTAATATCTAAGTAGTGACCACGTCCTAACACTTGTAAACAAATTTTTGGATTTGACACATTTTCGTGGACTACGTCGCTTTCAATTTATTTAACCTTCGTTATCCCATTTGTTTCTAACTATCTAGAAAACTTGTGAAAATCATACGTGTAAGACACGTGTGTGGACGTTTACGCGTGTAACTCCCACTTTTCTTTTGGAATTAAATGATTTATTTAGAAGTCCCAGCCAGCAAACTTATAAATAATAAATATGAGCAAGTCACGCGTGCGGACGTTTACTAAATTTATTATTTATTTTGCCTAGAGACCGTTTTGTGGAGGTCTTTTGACTATTTTTAGAAATTAAAATTGTTGGGTTTTGCTTAGTCTTTTACTTCAAAAGATTTGTCCATGCAACAACACGTAATCCTAAGCATAATTAAAAACTAAGCACAACAAATAAAGCATGCTCGGAGAATTTAAATATGCTAATATACGAGAAAGTCCTAGCATAATAATCTAAGCGCAATTAATAAATCACGTAGACATAATAAACATGATAATAAATATCATTCATTCATTGAGCAATAAAGAAACAATAAAAATAAATAAAATTCATTCTTCGTGGCTCAACATAGAAATATTAAATCCTAAACTATTACAATAATTTAGAAAATACAAATCTTCAAGTCTCTTGGGCCTTCACGTTGGGCCTCGCATACTGGGGTACGGACCGGGCTAAAAAGAAAAACACACTAGGCTAGTAAACAGGCTGCATGGGCCAATGGGCTGTCGGGCCGAAACCCTAGCCCACGCCCATGCCACGGCCGAGGGGGCCGAACCGTCTAGAGCCGTCGGGGCCTGCTGGGCCGAAGCCCAGCGCCTCCGCACCCAGGCTCGTGCACGACAACGATCTGCTAGGGTTTGCAAACCTTAGCCGCCGCCGCCCCTCCAACCGCAATCTGTAGGCCACCGGCGCAAGCTGCTGCCGGGCGCCGGGCGCCGGGGGCTGCTGCTGCCGAGCACTGGGCGCCGGGGCTGCTGCTACAGAGCGTCGGGGCCTCCTGCTGCCGAGCGTCGGG
Organism: Ajuga chamaepitys; assembly: GCA_958295605.1. Lineage (NCBI taxonomy): Eukaryota > Viridiplantae > Streptophyta > Magnoliopsida > Lamiales > Lamiaceae > Ajuga > Ajuga chamaepitys. The sequence continues at coordinate 19,788,156 of OY282498.1, read as the reverse complement.
TGCCGGGGCCTGCTACTGTTGAACATCGGGTGCTGGCTGCCGGGCACCGGCTGCCTGCAGTCGGGTTCTTTGCATTTTTCGTGTTCTTCGTCTTCGTTCTCCGACTTTTACTAGCCCACGGATTTTCTCGTGGTAAAAATAACCCAACGTCGACAAACATGACGTAAAATAAGCCACGAAGAACGACAAAAAATGAATATACACAGCCACATACATAATCAATAAACATATTATATCTGACAGAGCCAAGAAGACAGACCACGCTCTGATACTAGTTGTAGGAATTATATCTATTATAATACTCTTGTAGAAAGTAATATAATTAATCTCTTTCCCTAGGACCCTTCTTGGTTGTCATAATTTGTATCAGTATTGATTAACCCTAGAGGTGGATCTATAAATTTATATAAACCCTAACATGCACCTACAACACATAGGAGTTAAGGGATTCGACATGATATCTGTTTACATAAAAGGTCAATTTCTAATTGAATGATTTCTGACTCCCATCTTGACCTTCTCGATTGTATCCTCTACTCAATCCTCAACGCCAGATGGACAACGAACTTTGAAGAATTCCAAGTGGGAAGGAATACCTGAAACCGCCGCTGCCTACTCTCTCTTTCGCTCTATTCAGTGATCTTTTTTTAGTGTTAATTCTTCTATATTCACAGAATGAGAGACAATGTATTTACAATACATGGTTGAGTGTGGGCCAAGCTTGGTAGTTTAATTCCTTATAGGATTAGGAATTTAATTCTCTATTCCTACTTGGACTAGGAGTCTATATGGGCCAGTCCAGGGATCAAATACAAGAAATAAAGATGGGCCTAACTATGAATTAATTCTTCCTTATTCAGCCGAGAACATAATTAATTTATAAATATTAATCCATTCCACTTGAGAATTAATACTGACTTACCCTTTATTCCCGAGTTGAGTCGGGGCTTGAATTAGACTTAATTAATCCCCGTATTTTAGATATCGAATATCCATTAATTAATTAAAGCCTCTGACAACTTAAATTAATTAATTTCTTATTTATTCCTTAAGTAGTACCACTCAACCTTATTATTGTACCTGGACTTAATCAACCTGCAGGGTTTAGTACAATAAACCTTTTGAGCTCCTTAAGGGGATATCATCATCCTAAACAGATACGGTTACCTAAATACAAATTACCAATTATTATATGCAAGTTGTTGTCACCCAAAATACATAGTATAAAAGTTATAAGTTAACTCTTGCCCATGGTAAATCAAAGTGACACACAAACAAGCATTCATAACTGTAATCTTATTTAGGCTTTGGATTATTATAAGTCACCGAGATCTCTAGTTCTTCACTTAGGTTAGGTAGAAGAACTTATCTCACTTTGATCCTATCAATACGTAAATACGTACCAGCCTAAGTAAATAGTCAAGATAAACTATTCCTACTTAATATTGCAGCCTAAACCAACAACTCATCCTCAAGTTGTCTGAGCTGTGATTTACATTTTATATCTCATTAACTTTAACCAATCATATGATCTTCTTTGATCTACAACACACCATATGATCTACTTATTTACAAGAAATATGGGGACACTTACATAGTGAAAGTGCAAATATAATCAGATAGGAGATAAACAGTGAATAATTGGAAAATTGTATATAAAAGGTATTGCTTAGTATACAAATCCAACAATAACCTACTGCTCTAGGAACAAATCGTACTTATGAAAAGGTTACTATTGTGAGGAAGACATGGGTCCCAAGTGGTACTAACACTTTGAGACACATATGGGTACCTAAGTAAATTGATTGCCTTGCATGCAGTGATATCTGCTATATTGAAAGTGGATGTCCTAGACAAATAACTAGCATGAAGGAGTCACTGAAGAACTTCAAAGCCTTCAAGGGACCTAAGGTGGGTTTTGGTGACAGGGCCGAAGGAATCGCCAAAATTGTTGGAACCATCACGAAAGGCAGAGTCAGCATTACAAGTGTTTACTATGTCAAAAGCTGATAGTACAATCTACTGAGCATAAGCTAGTTCGGTGATAAATGACACTCAATAGAGTTCAATGAATAAAAAAGACAGACCTGACTGGGAGTCTACTTGAGGGCATTTCGCATGCTTCATCTAAAAATACTCCTCAACTTGACTGGCTTTGGCACAAAATGATGAGCCAACTGAATCATGACTATCAACAAGCTAGCAAGTAAAGGTTTAGTGAGAGGACCACCAGCTGTTGCCTACGAGAAAGAGAATGTATGTAATGCATGTGAGAAAGACAAACAAGTTAAAACGTATATCAAGGAAAAACCATAGAGGTCATCACACAGACTACTTGGCTTGTTGCACTTGGACCTCTTTGGGATAATTGAGCTAGTAAGCCAGAGTGGGGTGAAGTATTCACTCGTAGTAGTGGATAGATTCTCCAGGAACACTGGGATTTTGTTTTTAGTCAAGAATTTAGATACTCAACACAACCTTCCAGGCCTTATGGACAGAATTCAGAATGAGAAAGTTCCCATCATTATAAAAACAATAGATTAGATAGAGGCACTGGATTCACTAGTAAGTTCACTGAGATTTTACCGCAACAATACAAGTCATCATCAATATTTCCCGAGAAGAAATTCATTATAGAATTGTATTGCAGAGAGGAGAAACAGAACACTCAAAGAATTTGCAAGGACCATGATTGTTGAAGCATAATTTCCAAAGAGATTTTGGGGCAGAAGCTACCAATAAAGCAGGCTACACATAAAATAGATATTTTATTAATAAAGATCTGAATAAGACACCCCACAATTTGTGGTATGGTAGACACCTAAATTTTGTATTTTCATATTTTTGGATGCAAGTGTTTTGTGTTGAACAATAGAAAGGAACACCTAAACGCCTATGATGCTAAATCAGATGAAGAACTATTTTTTTATGCTAAGTCATTTAGGATGTTCAATTGAAGAACACTTGTGGTGGAAGACTAGCCACGTGTGATCATTGATGAACCCTACTATAACCTTGAAGGAATCGATGGGATTACAACAAGGATCACTACAACATAAATGGCTTTATGTAAGACTTCGTTTGTAACAATTTTAAATTTTTGACTTTTATGTAACACTTATGAATATGTAACACTTTTGTAACATCTGCAAATATTTAACGCTTTAGTGAAACACTTTTGGAATATGTAATGCTTTGAACGTAACACTTTTAAATTGTAACACTTTCAGGTAACATTTTTAAATAAGTAACACTTTTTATTTGACACTTTTGAATAAGTAACACTTTTATGTAACACTTATAAAGAAGTAACACTTCTCTTTAATAAAATTATATAATTATTTTATTTTAGACTAATTAAATATCTATGGATTTATTTTTCTCATGTGACTTTATTTTTATTTTTCTCATGTGTTACATCTTAATTATCACAATAGAACATCCGTAATATAAGTTGTGAAAAAACAATCGACTCAAACCTACATAAGTAATTATTTATTAGAGCACCTAAAGATTTACTTATTCGTTATCAAGAATAAATTTTTTTTCGTGACTTTTGTGTGTTGTGTATAGATATACACCCATTATATTTTTACGAAACAATAACAAAATAGACTTGTAGCTTTAAGAATTTGAATACATTTCTTAAGTGTGAGAACCTAGACTTGGGACATTTGGTCATGTCTCTTCATATTTGTAAGTTTATTTTTTATTTAAAATCTATAAAGCACCACAAAAGTAACTAATCGCTTAATTACTTTTAAAGGTGACTTTAAGGTGACTCAATATTATCTACAACAAGTAAATACATAAAATTATTGTAATTAAAATTGATGATAGTGTCTTACGATTTATGTACAAGAATTAGATGTATAAAATTAAGGTGATACAAAATAACTTATATATATATATATATATAAATATGTGAGTGGTTGAAAATGGAAAAACAATTAATGGAAACTTTGTGTCAAATTGATATGGATAAACAAATAAAATTAAGTTAGATTTTAGTGATGGGAACTTAATATTGAGAGTATTTTATTGATGTTACAAAAAAATCTTTTGTGTATATAGTTTTTCTTAAAACATCAACCAAAAAAACTATTGTAGCCTAGTGATTAGGACATTGTGCTTAAGATTCTACAATCTAGCTATCTGGGTTTGAAACCCATCAATGACAAATTTTCAATTTTGTTTAGGTAAAAGTGTTACATAAAGGGGGTTATATGTAACATATTTTTAGTGTTACCATAAAGTATTACATAAAAGTGTTACTAAACATCATCAAGAGTGTTACATTAGACTTTAGGTATCACCTGCAAATATAACACTAATAAAGTGTTACTTAAAGTTTGTAGTAACATATTTTGGAATATATGTAACACTTTTTGGGTATTACATAAGCTCATTTATGTTGTAGCGGATAAAGGACAAGGAAAAGTTCCTTATGTGGAGATCTTATAGCCAGTTCCTCCTGAAGAAGAACCCGTTATACCCGCAGAGGAACCTATAGATCCTGCAAAGGCAACAATACCAAAGCCTACAATACAACAAGAAAATATGCCTACAACCATGGATCAAGGTTTTGAGCCACGTAGAAGGTGGCTTAGGGATTATCCGCCAACCCTTGCCATAAGAAGAATTGGCGATGGAGTAAGGACTGGCAGATTAACACTTTACGAAGCTATGTTCTCCTATATCATCTCTCAAGCATATTCAATCCATGCACTAAAACTTAACTGGGCTGACAGAAATGATGTTTGAAACTTGGTTATGAGGCCTACTCATCAACACGTTATAGGAACCAAATGGGTGTTCAAGGACAAGCTTGATAAGTGAGGGCATGTTATTAGGAACAATGCAAGGCTAGTTGCGAAAGCCTACTTCTAGGAAGAAGTCATAGATTTCGATGAAACCTTTACACATGTAGTCAGACTAAATGCAATCAGAACATTTCTTGCCTATGTTGCATAGATGAATTTCACATTCTATCAAATGGATATGAAGAGTGTGTTTCTGAATAGGCTTCTAGATATGGAATTCCATGAACAGCCCATAGGGTTTTGAAGATCCAATTGAAGATAAAGTGTACCAGCATAGGAAGGCATTGCATGGCCTTAACATGGCCCTTAAGCTTGGTATCTAATCCAAAGCCGATTCAAAATAGCGTAGTAGACAAAACTATTTTTAGAACTCAAAATGGTAACAGTACATTGTTAGTTCAAACTTATATTGATGACATAATATTTACACAACTAACAAGGAATTGCGCAAGAAATTTTCTCCGTTGATGCAGAACTAGTTTGTGATGAGCATGATGGGGGAATTCAACTTCTTTCATTGATTAGCTTTCAAAAAGTTGGGGAAGGATAATTTTCCTTTGGGAGTATTCTGTTAGGATATTTATGTATAGTTTTGATGATGCCGAAACGTTGATGTAAGGTAGGAACTAGTGCCCTCAATACTCTAAATTTTTATAATACATAGAGCTAGTTCCACTTAGGCAGGAGTGACAACATGAAGCTACAACAAAGTTATCTGGCAAGATACAACAAGAAGTCAGTTGTAGGATGATAGTTTCAGATATTGTAAGGAGAAACAACATGAAGCTTGTGTTTAATGTGAGTAAAACAAATTCTAATGTAGTACGATCCAGTACTAGATGATACCAGGATCACACAACAAGAAGTGTAGCAACCATGTCAGCAAAAAGGACTTAGAGTCAAAGTCAGTGATCTGAAAATGAAAATTATAATCAGTGGAGACTAGAAGGATTTTTGTACTGATTATGCAATAATATGGAAATATATATCCTGGCAAAAGAAAACGTCATTATGAATCCTGACAAGATGTTGCGTCTACCCTGAACAAATCTCTTTACAAAAAGACAACAACGAATGTCAATTGTATGAGGAGCATCAAATGTCAATTGGAATCTCCTTACCTCTTCAACAAGGACAAAACCCAACTCCTATAAATAGAGACTCTCTCAGGACGAGAGAATAATTTACTTCTACAATACTCTTTGAGCAATCAAACTCTGAGCATTTAAAGTATTCAATCCTCATATTATCTACGAAACAGTTTGAGCGAAGAAGAGAAAATGAGCTATCTAAGCAACTAACTACTACTCAAGCAAAGTTCATAAGTTGCAACGAATTCTCCAACATTATTCAAGCTAAGCTCTCAAAAAGCTCACTCTCAATCCCATTCCTTCTCGCCCAAAAAGCTTGCCCATATCACAAACTGTTCTAGTGGTATCTTCCCATTGAAGTGACACTGTCATAAACCCTCTCTTTTAGTGGCTAACTGGGAGTTTTCTGTTGAATCAAAGATTCAGATGAAACTAGTTTAGTTCTGAGGAACTTCTATAGTTAAATGTGTAGCCTTCCGAGAATAGGTGAAAACTCTGTAAAGTGCCCTGTTGGACTTGGACATCATGTAACTAAGTCTATATTGTGTGAAAAGCTTACTTAATTTCCCTGTATGGGGAAATAGTGAATGTAGAAGGACTACCCCCACCTTTGAACCACTATGAATTGTTTTGTGTCTATTTTTATATATTTCGTAATGTTTCTGTAACATACTATTACTTACTGCATCGTCGTTGAAATTATTTTATCACACTTTTGTTGTGCATTAAACACTTTGAGCATTGCTTGTAAGTTCCAAAAAGAACAGCCTGTTGTAAGCTCAGTGTTCTGTAGGAACTTATCGATGTATGCTTTGCTCTAAGAACCTGTTTCTTAAAGCAGACAACAACTTACTACTCACGTTTTAAAAAAAAAAAAAAAATCGAAAAAGTCTAGAGTTTTATTCACCCCCTCCCCCAGTCTAAAACTCTACCACATGAGAACAACAAGTGGTATTAGAGCGGTTGATTTCACACCTTAATCATTTTTAGTAACCTGGTCATATCCATATAGCTTTCAGAAGACATTTTTTTTTGCAAAAAATAAATTACTTTTCAGAAAAACTTCAGCAATCAAAACTTCTTCAGCTAAAGCTCCTATGTCTCTCTTTCAGGACTATGAGGATTAGGTTATTAGGATTCAAGCACATCTTCCATCTATGCATGATGAAATGTGGACAATCATCATTGAAGGTACACCAGTAATCATGAAGATGAATGGTGCTGTCAGAATAGATTGTTGACAACAGAAAAAAAAATCTAATTTGGACAACCTAGCCAAGAATGCTATCTTTGCCACATTAGACAAAGGAACCTTTAGTAAGGTCAAATCATGCAAGACTACTAAGGGAATTTGGGAATTGCTGAGAGAAACCTATGCATGTTCAGCTTTATTTTTTTAATATGGTGCCTACAACAACCCAAATCTTTGAGCTCTTCAAGATAAAATAGGAGAGTCCCTAAACAATATATATGCTAGACATAGAGATATTCTTAATGAGTTGGTGTCTGTTGGGGAAATTTTATGCCCAATAGGAGATAACACAATGTTCCTAAGATCTCTTACATCACATTGAGATGTTAAACTCATTCTAATGAGGAGTTCAAAGAAGTTTGGTAGGAAAAGCGTCCACGAACTCTTCTCTGACCTCAAATCCTTTGAATATGAGATTTATAGAAGAAGAAGAAGAAGAAGAAGAAGAAGAAGAAGAAGAAGAAGAAGAAGAAGAAGAAGAAGAAGAAGAAGAAGAAGAAGAAGAAGAAGAAGAAGAAGAGGAGGAGGAGGAGGAGGAGGAGGAGGAGGAGGAAGAAGAAGAAGAAGAAGAAGAAGAAGAAGAAGAAGAAGAAGAAGAAGAAGAAGAAGAAGAAGAAGAAGAAGAACGGTGCTATACACAAAGTTGTAATAGCCAGCAGCTCAAGACAGCAACGACAAATGGTTCTAGTAACCATCATCGTGCCACATCAGCAAATACATGTTACTGCTGAAGAGGAGATCAGGCCAGATGAGATGGCTCTCCTCAAGAAATGTATTATACAATTCATGAAGAAGCATCCCAGAGGTAATAATCCAAGTCACAATACCCTCAGAGTCCCCATAGATGACAAAGGAAGCTGGAGATCTTTGTTTCAACTGCAGAAAACCTAAACATTTTGCTCGGTGATGCCCACATCCCAATGTGTACAACCAGAACAGGAATAACATAAAAAAACACCTCTACAAGGCACTTAGTCCCAATTGAAATAACATAAAGACGTGAAGTTTAGACTCAATGGATAAAATAATGATATAACTAGAAATTTAACCACATACGCATGCCCACATGAATGGCATTGTGCCTATTGTCTTACCTATCAGACTCTTAACACGTTTGTCTTATAAACCCTTACAGGTTAACAATTATATCATAACATGGCCCTTGTGGCTCGCTCATTTCACAAACATAATATATATATATATATATATATATATATATATATATAAATAATACGACGTCACCCACTTCGTAGTTCGTGTTCGTTTCAGAGACTGATGGAGACTATCCTAGCCCAATCCTTGTCACGAGTGTGCAACCTACTAATTACTAAGCCGTTATCTTCTTTCCCTTGATTACTCTATATTCTCGATGATATCCCGTTTATTAGTTAACATGCTCATGTTTATAATAGATTCTAGGGCTTTCTACCTATTAACATGCTAATCTAATTATGCTTCATCATCATACCTTATTTTATCTTTTTACCATTTCTTGATTCTAGTTCATTACATACTTCATATTAGCAAGTAATCCACATTCATTCATTAACAAGTTTTATATGTTCAATCCACGCATTCCAAATACTAAGTAATGCTCAGAATTGGGTCGTGCTGATGTTGCAACTGTGGCCCTTGTGGAGGTAGCTGCTGCTGTATATTAGTGACTCGATCATCCAAGCGTGCCAGAGCTGTCAGTACTCTGTTAAGAGCTTCATCCGGATTCGGATGCTGTGGTGGGGTCTCCATCTCAGACGCGAAATTCCTTGTAGTTCGGTGTCTTTGAGCTGTCGCTCCAATTTCTGGTCGAAATGAAGAGAGGTTTCTTTCCCTTTTGATCTGGTGTGCATGTGAAGCCTGAAAACACCAAAAACAAGAACTACCGTGTAACAAAAAAATTAAACAAAAATAAAAACGAAAATTAAATTAAAAATACGAAAAATAAAATCTAGTCTAGTTTCCTACTATTTTTCAAGATAAAAACTAAGCGCTAAATCCTATTCATCGGCAATGGCGCCAAAAAACTTGACATGGCTATTTTCAACCCCTAAATTACCGCAAGTGTACGGGTATAGGTGTAGTAGTGACAGTCAAGGTCGATCCCACAAGGAATAGGTTCGGTAGTTCGATACCTCGATTTTCTAGGATTATCCTAACTAGAGACTAAGGTATCAAGGTTGTGTTCAAAGAACTTAAACTAATTGATTAATTAACTATAACTTATCAGATAAAGAGAAATTCCAATTAACAAAAAGGTATCCTAGGATTCGATTTCAGAACTTACTTCAATGATGAATATGCTCAACTTATAGACCTTTAAACCAGATTCTAGTGTTTATTAAGCGGCGCTCCAATAACCTAACCCTTCTCTCGAAGCGACTAGATCGTTGATTAATTAAAATAATTACTCTCTCGAGCCAATTAATCCTAATAACTCCCAAAAGCTCATAAACCAATGCCTACACAGTCATAGACAACTGCGCTCTATGTCGTACGTCTAATAACAATTCCCTCCTCTCGAAGCGGAATTTTATACGAGATAACTAAATCTAGGTGATCAAACTAAATTCAATTGGAAAAAACAAACATAAAGATAAACACATAAAATGGAGTCTATAAACCAAAACATAATTCAAAACATTGTCGTAAAAATCCCTACTTTCTAAACCCTAGGACACGAATAGCTTAGCTACTCATGCCTAGCTTAAATTCAATACAATATTCCATGCAAAACATCATAAAGAATAAAACTAGAAAGAATTACTAAACCCATTTGAATCGTCTTGTCGATCTTCGTCTTCTCGCTTTCACGCTTCCACTCCAACATAAAAGTATGAGAAAATATGTTGTGATGTGATTCTCCTCTTACCTACTCGAGCTTGGGGTCCTTTTTATAGAGTTGGGGACGAGTCTTTGGGAATATAGGATCCAAATCCTACTAAAATTAGGAAATCTTCATAAAATAGGACTTTTGACGCGACCGAGTTGGCTTGTTAACGCGACCGCGTCGTCACATGACGTGACCGCGTTAATGCATTCTGAGCTCGCTGTTTTTAACCCTTCGACGCGACCGCGTTGGTTCCTTCTGTTCGTTTAACCTTCCTTGACCGGTTTAGACCGGTCTGAGCTGGTCTGGGCCAGTTTTGGTCGGTTCGGACCGGTTTTGGTCGGTTTTGTCCTGTTTATCCTTCCCTTCGACTTGTTCTTTCGATCCTTAATCATAAATTTTGGCTTTTAATCCTGAAAATGCTCAAAAATACCTTAAAACAAATCACACACATTAAATGGTCCAAGATATACAATATAAGCAATTATCAACCATATACACATGCAAATGCTATAAATATACGCTTAAAATTGACCTAAATGCATGTATACACAACGTGTATCAAAGGGGTTCGACTTTGGCTAGGCTAGTGGAAGAGTGAGGTGTGAGCCATGTTTCAAGGATCAAGCCTTGGCCCTAGGATGAGGGTGGTTCGGTCATGAAGTGGTTCAAGAATTTGAACATCACTTGGTGACCTATATGATCTTGTTTTGAACCAAAATGTTGAATCTTATTCTGAAAAACCCAAAATGTGTATGGGAGAAATAGTGTTGTCATTTTCTAACATTTACCAAAATGTGCATTGTTCTTTTTAAGGAAAATTGTTGTCTTATCTACTTAAAAGCATTTCAAAAGTAATTAGCAACAAGTACACTATCTATTTATCAAGAGATTGTGATAAAATCCAAACCTATAAGGCTACAGGAGAGGAGACATGTAATTGCATTTTAGTCGAATGATGAGGAGTTCATGTTATTCTGATTCATAAATTACTAAATAGTTGATGCACACTTTAACTAATATCTCATTTTATTATAGGTCAATAAAGCCAAATAATAAATCATACAAATTAAATCATATAAACTTAATGAACATATTAAAAAAATTCAAATACAATATAGAGAAATCAATACGAACGTATGCATGTGCTTGTATGTTACCTTAATTAGTTGATACTATTTGCATGGAGTTAAGTTATTGAAAGCATAAAAAGGGTATTCTAGTTTTGCATATATTGTCAAGCCATTTGGATTATCCACATATTTATTATTATTATTATTATTATTATTATTATTATTATTATTATTATTATTATTATTAGTAGTATGATGATGATGATGATGATGATGATGATGATTGATGATGACATGTGTGTATCTGACATATAACTAACCTCATTCACACACACATACAAGTTCCGAAGCATAGGAAGGCATTATTTCTAAAAATCGTGTACCAAACAAACATTATACTAAATCGAACATACTTGATTCCCTAAATGAATTTCCAGCATGTTAAGTTGTCATCTAGATCATTTTATCCATTTCGAATTTTCTATATTATAAGATAAGTGATACCTAACCTTTTTTGCCTTATCAATTATTTTGATCATTTTATTGTAGTTATTACTCGTACGTATCTCAATCCATTCCCACACTGTTCACTAGTTCGTCTAAATATCTCTGCACACTTGAAAACACATTACTGATACCAACTCAAAATGATATGTCAAATTAAATTTTTGAAGGTGGCGTGAAAATAGCATAATATAGAATAACGTAAATATGATTTGCATATGCCAATAATTGAGGTGTTACATAATGGATAGCCACTAGGAAATCTGAAGTGGTAAGCGAGGAGATTCTGCTAATGATGAAGAGAGGGAAGAGGTACATCTCATGAATGAGGCTTTCTTTAGCAACATGAAGGTTATGGCAGTGAACCTCTTACCAGGAAGAGGACTCATTGATCAAAATGTTTAAAGAAATTGATAATTCCCTCTAAACCTATAGAAGAAAAGGAAGTGGTAGAGACTAGTGATGACGAACATCCTCTTCAACATAATAGAAGGAGGCTGCTAAAAACCCACGTAAAAAAGACAGTGACACGAAACTTTTTGACGAGCTGGACAGTACCCTCACAATAGAGTTTACCATTTCCTAACCAAGAGGTGTATCCAGGAGCTATGCAGCAAGAACTAGCACCCAATACTTCCAGATCAAATGTTGATGTATCCAATCCCCTTTAAAACCCAGAACCTGCCAATTGTATTTTGATATCTCAGGTTATGGTTGATGAAACATTAACATTGCCCCAACCACGATCTCCTGTAAATGCACCATCCTATGTTGAAGAAGATCCCTACACTACTGCACGAGTAGAGGACGAAGCCTGTGTAGTAAATGGATCAAATACTGTGGATGAAGCCCGTGTACCTCCTCAAGAAAGGAATGATGATAACATTGAGGTGTTCGTAAAGGAAGAGATGCAAAGATACTATATATGGCGCTAAAAAAAGGAAAGACTGAAGCCTACTATTCTGAATTGGGCAGACTGGTGAAGAGGAAAAATGGGTAACCACTTGGGCAGGGTTTATAGATATGCTTAGCTGACCTCCAGTGGAGAATATACGGACCCCGAAGAATTCTCCATCCAGACTTAAAGAAAAATAAGCTAGACTACCCTAAAAAGCACAAAATTGCTTCCATGAGAGGCCCAGGAAGCATTTCTCAACAACCTGCTGAACTTAATGCAGCACACCCAGCTGTTGTAGAGAGTTCTTAGGAAGATAACAATCCTCTATCTGTTGTATTCAGAACTCAACAGCAAGAAGCTACCAACGAATCTACTGCAGGAGATGTTGCAACGTACTAAGCTGTAGTTACCTCTCAAACATCTAGTATACAGACACCAGGAAGTACCCCTGATGGGGTCATTGAAGAAGTAGTAGCAAAACTAGAAGAAGCTACTGCATCATGCAGCACCAACAGGCGAGGATCATGAATAAACACGTTATACACCTGCTGAAGTTGAGATTACTACTGCAGACCTAGTTCAAGTTGATGAAGGGCAATCGCTACAAGAAGAAACTCCCATTCCCAAATCAATTGAACTATGGATTATGAAGAAAGTCCAAAAGAAACTCCTTCCAAGAGCAATGCAAATGAAGTTGAAGATTATCTACTGGAAGAGGAGTACAATCAAGTGGAGCAAAACCTTGACTCAGTTGTTGTTAGCTTGAGCCAAAAAACTAAGCCTAACAATGTTGAAAAGATGAAGGCGGCTGCAACTGAACTAGAGCAAGAAGAAAGAGAAATAATTATCAAGGAGCAAGCTGGAATTGTCAGTTTATATGTAGCAACTTAAGAGGCAACTTAAGCGCTATAGTAAACACTCAACAATAACATCGATCTACTGAAAGACCCTCTGGACCAGTTGAAGGGGAACTGCACCATAAAGAAGAATACAATGGTACTGATGTAGGATAGGATGATGCAAGAGTTGAAGAGTAGCAAGATCAACCTAAAGCAACACCAACTGAACAATTTCATAGTATACCGGTTGCTAGATTGCCACTTGAAGGAGCAAGCGAGCAAGCTCACCTCATGAGGAATACTCAACATAGACTTGGCTCAGATATATCTCAACAGTTGCTAAGGTAGCAGGAAGTGGATAAAAGAGACGGGAGAAGTCTCTCACAGGAACATGACACTATTGTGGAAATGAGACAGACTCATGTGAATTTGAATCCGGTATCTGTTGTGGCACTCCAAGATGTTCTCGAAAGTTTGGAGCGTATTGTATCAATTACTCAGTATTCGATGCAAACTCTACGCGAAGCAGTGAGCAACAATGCTTCTGGAGTTCTTACTGCGTTGGGATCAGATGTGAAGTTGTATCTATAATCCTAAGCAAAGAACTCACCAGGATATTTTTCCATGCAGCTGAAACAGACAGGGCGGAGATGCATCAACTTGTGTCTGAACAGTGTGCAGCCTTGATGGAAAATTGAGGGCATCAAAGAAGAACATTGCAGGACTTATATCCTTGCAAGAAGAAATATCCAATCCGCGAAGAGAAATAAATGAGGAGAGGGTTATACTAGGCAGTATTCAGACGTTGTTGGACTCAACACAGGTTTTAGTATTGATGATATAAAAAAATAAAAAAATAAAAAAAAGCTAAAAAAGGGCTAGCTGAATGCCAGCAGAGAGAAGAACAAGAAGCCTTCTTTGCTGAGGAACGTATGCAAGAAGAAGAAACTAGGAGACTAAGGGAGGAAAGGAAAGCTCGGGGATGGAGGAGCTTAATCAATCTCTTGCAGAGCTTGATAGAAGAAAAAAAGCACTCTTGCTAATCAATCTCTTGATGATTAACTGTTGAAAGTCAACAATTTGTTTACATGTGACTTTAAGCTTTATTTTCTTAAGTTTTTACATCAACAATAAGAGAAAGTGTTCGGAAATTTATGTATAGTTTTGATGATGCCAAAACCTTTTTGTTAGGTAGAAACTAGTGCCCCCAATACTCTGTAATCTTTGTAATAGACAGAGCTAGTTCTAATTACGCGGAAGTCACAACATGAAGCTACGACAAAGTCATCAGGCAACATACATCAAGAAGCCCGTTGTAGGAGATAGATTGAGACGTTGTAAGAAGCAACAACAAGAAGCTTGCGTATAACGCACGTACATCGAAGTCTACTGTAGTACGATCGAGTACTTGATAATACCATAATCATACAACATCATGTGTAGCAACCATATCAGGGGAAATGACTTCTAGTCAAAGTCGGCGATCTCAAGATAAAAAAAATATAGTTAGTGGAGACAACATGGATTCTTGTACTGACATATAATAACGTGAAGACACGTATCCTAGCAAAAGTAAAACTTATCATCCATGCTAACAAGAAGTGAAAGTTATCCTGCACCTACCCTGACTTAATCTCTCAATAAAAGGACAACAAAAACTATAAGTCATATGAAGAGAATGAATGTCAACGTGAATCTCCTTACCTCTTCAACAAGGATGAAACTCAACTGCTATAATTAGAGAACGACTGAGAACGAGAAAATGCTTTACTTCTACTAAAATGTCAGCTTTTTCTCTTCTACTAAAATTTTTATTCTAAAAAAATTAGTTTTCATTTTGAGATTTTTCCTATTCTTTTTAGGATATCTAATTAGTTCAAACCTAATTTGCTCACAAAAATATCAATCTGTCTTTTTAGTTTGAGGTCATCACATAGGGTCATACCTTCTGCTATTATCCCTACAGAAACATCTTGATATGCAAGTTTATTCCAGTCAATATTATTTGCAGTCGTTTTAGACGAGTCTATATCTAACACGTTTGCAAGCAAATCTAGAAGACCATAATAAATTTTTTCTTCCAGAAATCTCCATTGCAATCATTTCATTTTAAAACTTTAAGCTTAAATCTCCATCTAAATTTGGAAAATGTCTGGCAATGAAGATTCATAAGTTGCTCTTGAGACTATCTAATTGAAGCTCCTTAGCCCCAATGTAAATAGATAAAATTGTTCAATAAAATAATAAGTGCGTCTGGCTCTTCTTAGCCAATTATGGCATCAAATTTTATAGAACTAAGAGTTTTATTCTTAGAATCTCTTGTAAGATAATAGTCCCACTAGCCTGCAATTGACAATTTAAATTATAATAGCTTGGGCAGTTTGCGTATCATTATTAGAAACATGTGAGTCTATTATCATTTGTTTAACAATGATCATTATCTGATATTCAGATTTATCATGAATATTCCACACAATAATAGATTCATCAATTTGAAGATCAATTGGAGTAGGTCTACTGTAAAAAGTTGAACAAGAGAAACTCTTTTTAGTTTATTAATTTGCGAATTATCCGAAGATAAAAATTCTTTCCTGATTTCTTCAGTTATTATAGAAATATAACCAACTCCTTTTCTTTTAATTGTAGTTGAACGTTCAAGTAATCCTTCCATAAAATCGTCATCTTTTCTAGAATTTTGAAAAAAAAAAAAAAAAAATCTTTTTGTATACTAGGAGGTGGTTTAATCATCTGCGTGTTTGAACAACATCTTAGTTTAGTTTGTTTTTTAGAAAAAAAATATCTTCTATACTAGTGGCTTGATTTACTAAATAAAATTAAGCAAGATTAACAATTATTTTACTGAATAACTAGATCAAAATTTCATCTTCATATGTCAATTTAACAGGACTAGCAAAAGCATATTTGCCATATTTTTAGATTTTATAAAGTGGTAATGGGAGAATGAATATCCAAAGATTCTTCTTCAGAACCGTGTGTATAAATAGATTTTAAAATAGAAATAAAAGTTTCATTTATAATTAGGTGATTCTTTTTTATGACTAGGAAAATATAATTTCTTAAGTCATTTGAAAATGTCTTATGCAGATTATTATATAGACACCATTCATCATAGCTTATTTTATATATAATTGAGAAGTATGAGACAAAACACTTAATTTTATTCTTATTTTTATTTTAATAAAAGAAATTTTGAATATTATCAGAAAGGTCATTACTAAAAACCAGATGCAAATGCCTTTTCAGATTGGTTCATATTAGATTTAGATCCTTGTGATTCTAGTATTTCAACCAGGGTGAGACACTTGTTCTTGAGTTTTTTGGACTCCTGAAATACTGTTTTTTTTTTTTTTTAAATTGTTAGTGGTATCGGAAAAGTAGAACTTCTTGGATCATCTAGTAATTTTAGATACAGATGCCTTTTCAAAGAGAATTTGCTCTATACATCACCATCATTATATTGAATGATGCCAAGTTCCCTATTTTTCTCTTTAGAGGTGAAATAATATTTTTGAGTTTTGAAGTTTCTGGAAGTATAATATCTTCCTATTTAATCATTTATCGAATGGCTATATTACGTATATTTACATCAGTAACAAAAAGAGTTGTCTCACCTCGTTTAGAACTAATTTGATTAGGTTTAATCATATAATTATACTACAAGAAAACTATCAAATTCCAACAGAACAAGAATTCGTTGGGAAATTATCCAACACACATATTCCAATGGCGATTCTGTCGGAAATTGCCATTGGAATGTGTTTTCGGTTGGAAAAAATGTTTGAATTTTAACATTCCAACACTTTAATTTCCAACGACACAAAATCATAGGAATTTTCATTGAAATCTTAAATTCCAACAAAAAATCACTAAGTTCCAACGATTTTTGCTTTTTTGGAATTTGACAACTTTTTGTAGTGTTAGGAATTGTTGTATTCATTTCTTTGCAACAATCAGATAATACAACACTTTCTTTGGTTTTTGTATTTAATCAAAACCGTTCATGATATCAAGATAAAAAAGTAATAAAGTAAGATTAGAAAAATGATAGGGATGGCCCGGTCACTTCGGGTCGGGTTAATACCTAACGGCCTGGCCCACTAACTGGCCCAGAACCTCGGCCCATTAACCGGCCCAGAAGGTCCAGAGGTACGCGTCCCGGATAACGCGTGTGGCGCGGCCCAACTTATGGCTTGTTCCGCGACTCAAGGCCCACGATCCGTTCCCAACCGCCATGCAGCGGAAAAGAGGCGTGATAATAGGGAGTTAGTTAGGGTTCAGTTAGGGTTCAGTAGGGTTTAGTATAAATTGAAGAAAAGAACTCTGAATTAGGGTTCGCATTCTGTATTCTGAAATTACTACGTGTAAACTCAAAGATCTAGTAACAGAAACACCTCGGCAGGTGCTATTTTGTGCCCGTGGACGTAGATCTCCGGATCGAACCACGTAAATCTTGTGTTTTTTCATATTGCTTACGTAGGTTTTCATTAAGTTTCTTGGATATCAGATTGCGCATTATCAATTGGCGCCGTCTGTGGGAACCGTAAGTAGTTTTTGACATTAGCAGTGCATTCAAATATCATGGTGATAACTCGTCTGAATCAATCTCGCCAGGGTGATCAAGCCAATCAAGATCCACCCGTGGATCAAGTTTTGCCGCCGAGGCAATCGCCGATAAGAGGTACGTCTCATCATCAGGGCAACTAAGGCTCGGTTATGAATCCAGACAACCAGTTCTTACCTCCACCCCCACAAGACATGCAAAACCCTAACCTTGCTGTTGCCCGGCCACCGGTCAATGTTCAAATAACTCCAGAATTACTCCAGGCCTTCCTACAAGAGCATGCTCATGTTCTTCAGGACTGGGCGGCCAATCGCCTAAATCCCGAGGGACCTGCCGGACATGATGCCAATCCTGCGGTGCCCCCACATCGTCAGCATTCGCATGATCGATAAGACCCGGTGCACCGCGGGCGTCCGAATCGGCGACGGGAACAACCTGTTTCTCCCGAGGACCATGGGAGTTCTAACGGGTCAAGACAGCGCAACGAAGAACCTACAGATGTCGATCGCCGCCGTCCACTCAACGCGGCTAAAAGAGTTCGTTATGCCAATCCTCATACTCTAGATCTTCAAGAGTATGAGCGAGTCCAACGCAATGTTGAGCTCGACAGAATCCTAGGTCTTGATGCCAATGGAGATATCATCACACCGTTCTCTCAAGAAATCATGGCCACCTCCCTTCCCGAAGGGTTCAAAAGGCCTGCCATACCACCTTACGACGGCACCGGAGATCCAGCCAATTTTCTTGGAGCTTTTTGGCACAACATGCTTAGCCGCGATCATACTACATCCCTTCATTACTGTAAGATTTTCCCTGAGTACCTTCAGGATGAGGCTCGGGTTTGGTTTGATTCTCTCCCTCGCAATAGTGTATCCTCTTTCAGAGAACTCGCCGAGCATTTTTGGGCGCGTTTTGAAGCACGTGCGAAGCCCATGGCCACCCTGGCCGACCTCATGAATATGGAACAGCGGGACGGCGAAGCCGTTACCCAATTTCTTGACCGCTTTACAGCGGAGAGTCTCAAAGTGGGAAATTGCTCAGATGATGTAATCATCTACGCACTCATGAATGGACTCCGTCCCGGACCACTCTACACCGAGTTGGTTCGTAATCCACCGGTCACAACCCGAGCACTGTTCAAAACGGTGTGCAGATATGCTAAGGCCGAGGAGCAGACTCGTCGGAAACGTGAGAAACATGCTAGCAAGCGGCAGTCCGACAGGGCACAAGTTGGGCCTAGCACACGACCTAGTGCCTTTTCTCGTCTGAACCCGGGGCGTTCAGAATCTCGAGGTGATATTCCACAATTCACTCCGCTGACAAAATCACGAGCTGAAATTCTTTGTGTTCACAAGAATGATTTACGGCCCTGTCCGCGGATGACTGCTCCGCCTGAAAAGAGGAACCGTGGAAAGTGGTGTGCATACCACCGAGATCATGGGCACGAGACGGAGGAGTGCCGAGAGCTCAGCAGGGAAATTGAGGAATGTTTAAAGAAAGGTCTCTTGCGACAATACATTGCACGGACCGATGACAAACCTCGGACAAGTCAGAATGGGGGTTCATGATCGGGGTACACAACAAAATCGGCCGCCGTGGCAGAATAATCGGCCGGGGCCTAGCAATTATGCACGGCAAGACTCTGGCAATCGCCAACAACCTCGTTTTCTGCCACCACCTCCTCCTCCGGGAGGACCCGGAGACAATGTACCCACTCACGTAATAAACGTGATATATGGGGCCCTCCCCACCGGGGCTTCACGAAATGCCTTGAAGGCAGAGGCTCGCCGTCCTCCTCCCCAGGAGCCACGTCATAAGCGCCTCCATCAATCCGAAACTGTTAGTTTCACAGATAGGGACCCGGTTCCAGAGATAACACCTCATACTGACGCCATTGTCATCGACATGACTGTAGCTAATATTACAATAAAGCGGGTCTTCGTGGACAATGGAGCCGCAGTGAGTGTTACATTCGCCGACTGTTTCCAAAAGATGGGGATTCCTCAGGAACAACTTCGGCCGGCCCCCGGGCCATTGCAGACTTTCACTCAGGGTGAAGTCCAGCCAGAAGGTGTCATCACTCTCCCGGCATCTCTGGGGACTTATCCGGCGATAAAAACCATTTTCGTGGATTTTTACGTGGTTAACTCCCCATCACCGTACAACATGATCTTGGGTCGGGATTGGCTTACTCCTGCCAAAGCCATATGCTCCACATACCACCTCGCGCTAAAATTCCCCACCTCACATGGCGAAGTGGCTATTCGCGGTAGTCAGCGGGTTTCTATGGAGTGCATGTACGTGGCACTCAAAAAGACTACCAAAGTTCCTCCCAAACAGCAGCTTCAAGTAGCGTCATCGGCTCTTGAACCTCAGGTATGTACCTCATTGGGGGATACCACCGTCCAGGTGCCGCTTGATCCGTCCAAACCAGAACAAACTGTAACTGTCGGTGCCGTGGATGTGCCATGGTTACACCAGGCCATCATTCAGACCTTGCGAGAGTATTCTGATGTCTTTGCATGGTCCCCTTTGGATATGCCCGGGGTCTCTCCCGATATAATAACCCACAAGCTGAACATCGATCCCAGCGTAAAGCCTATACAGCAAAAGCAAAGGAAGTTCGCTCCGGAGCAAAATGCAGCAATTCGAATCGAGGTGCAACAACTCTTGGATGCGGACATCTTGTTCGAAGTGTATTACCCTTCTTGGCTATCCAATCCAGTGATGGTGATAAAGTCCAGCGAGGCATGGCGGATGTGAGTCGATTTCTCCGACCTCAATAAACATTGTCCGAAGGACTGTTATCCTCTACCTTCCATCGACCAGAAGGCCGAAGCCATTACTGGGTACGTGGCACTTTGTTTCTTAGACCTGTATAAGGGATACCACCAGATCTTTATGGATCCGCAGGATGCCCTCAAGACGGCATTTATCACTGCTTTTGGGTGTTTTGCTTTTAAGAAAATGCCCTTCGGGCTCAAGAACGCTGGAGCCACATATCAACGTCTCATGGACCAAGTTTTCCACGATCAGATTGGCCGCAACGTCGAGGTTTACGTCGATGATCTAGTTATAAAAAGTACCTCCCATTCTTCATGCGTGCAAGACATTGCCGAAACGTTGCGTACTCTGCGGCGTTACAATTTGCGACTTAATCCGGCAAAATGCACTTTTGGCGTTGGCTCCGGCAAGTTTCTTGGTTATATGGTTGCACAACACGGTCTTCAGGCCAACCCAGCCAAACTTCGGGATGTTCTAGATTTGCAACCACCGAAGACGTTCAGAGACGTTCAACGCCTCACGGGTGGTTTGGCGGCCTTAAATCGCTTTTTATCTAAAGCGGCAGAGCGCCAACTCCCATTCTTCAAAATTTTGAGACAAGCGAAGTCATTTGAGTGGACCCCGGAGTGTACCGAGGCTTTCGAGGCTTTGAAGCATCATATTCAGCAATTGCCCACTTTGTCAGTTCCTCTCTCCGGAGAGCCTCTTTATATGTACTTGGCTTCCGCCGAGGAAGCTATTAGCGCCGCACTCGTGCGAGAAGTCAATGGTGTTCAACACCCCGTGTATTTCGCAAGCCGAGTACTTCACGGGGCGGAGACACGGTACTCCATGTTGGAAAAAACCGTGCTGGCCCTCGTCATGGCGGCTCGGCGTCTGCGGCCATACTTCCAAGGGCGCGAAATACGAGGTCTGACCAATCATCCTATCCGTCAGATTCTTGTCAAGCCCGAGGTGTCAGGGCGCCTCGCCAAGTGGGCTGTCGAATTAGGCGAATATGATATTCAATTTCTTCCCCGCCGAGCTATCAAGGGTCAAGCACTTGCAGACTTTTTGGCTGAAACCCCGGGGGATAATCATGAGTCTTCGGCAGACAGTGGTACCCATCATCCTGCTACCCTCGTATCCTCACCTCGCAAGTGGAAATTATATGTGGATGGTGCATCCACGACTCGAGGAAGTGGTGTCGGGGTGCTCCTCATTGACCCCAAGGGAGTTGAAGTTAAGTACGTCATCCGATTCAAATTTAAGGTGACCAATAATGAAGCAGAATACGAGGCAGTTCTCGCCGGGCTCCGGCTCGCTCAATCCTTAGCCATTCGCCATCTTGAGCTCTTCACGGACTCCGAGGTCGTGTCCAAGCAAATCCAGGGGACTTATGTCGCCAAGGATGAAACAATGATCAGGTATCGTGCTTTAACACTCAAACTTATGTCAACTCTTGATACAGTTGTTATCCAGAAAATACCACGTACTCAGAATGCAAGAGCAGATGCGCTCAGCAAATTAGCCTCCGCGGTCCGAACTAATATATCTCCGGATATAATAGTCGAAGACTTATTTCAGCCGGCAATTCAGGAGGCAACGGTTTCGGTATTGACCGATGGTGATCCGAATTGGATGACCCCTATCGTTCGGTATCTCCGAGATGGAATTCTGCCTAATGATAAGCTGCAAGCTCGGCAAGTAGTCCTCAAAGCCCCCAAATACTCCTTTCATGATGGAGTCTTGTATCGACGGTCGTACCTACAACCGAGTCTCCGGTGCCTCGCTCCTGCCGAGGCTAATCAAGTTCTACGGGAGGTTCACGAAGGGGCCTGTGCCAGTCATATCGGCTCCCGGACATTGGCCAAGAAAGTTCTCCGCTGGGGATATTATTGGCCAACTTTGTTTAACGATGCCCACGACTTAGTGACCAAATGCAGCAAGTGTCAGCTACATTCTCGTGTGAAACACCTGCCACAAACTGAGCTCACTGGAATTCAAAGTGCGTGGCCATTTATTCAGTGGGGAATTGATATTGTTGGCCCATTTCCGGTCGCTCCGGGGGGATTGAAGTTTCTGGTGGTCGCCGTGGATTACTTCACCAAATGGGTAGAAGCGGAACCTCTTACTGCCATCACTGGCCAAAACATCTTGAAGTTCGTCTAGCGAAATATCATATGTCGTTTTGGCATACCGAGCACTATCATCTCGGATAACGGCAAGCAATTTGCCAACGATCCCTTCCGGTCATGGTGCGAGGAGCTTCATATCAAACAAATGTTCACCTCGGTAGCTCACCCTCAAGCCTACGGTCAGGTTGAAGTCACCAACCGAACACTGCTCACGGGTATAAAGAAACGCCTGGATAATGCCAAAGGTCTTTGGGCCGAAAACCTTCTGCAAGTTCTATGGGCTTATCGCACGACACCGCATACCTCTACCGGAGAGACCCCCTACAGCCTAACTTACGGCTCCGAAGCAGTTATTCCAGCGGAAGTCAGCGTACCAAGCCCCCGCCTCATCACATTGATTCCCGAGGATAATGACGAAGCTCTTCGTGCAAATCTGGATGAGCTCGAATATCGTCGTGATCAATCATTCATCCAGCAGGCCAGGTGTAAACAACGTGCAGCCCAGTATCATCACCTCCGGGTTCGAGGCACTCAATTCAATGTCGGGGACCTAGTACTTCGACTCAATTCAGCCAGCAAAGCCGCCCCCGAGGGGAAATTACATGCTTCGTGGGAAGGTCCTTATCGCATCGTTGCCGCGCACGATTCCGGATCCTATCAGTTAGAGCATCTCGATGGAACCTCAATTCCCCGAAGCTGGCATGTTACAAACCTGAGACGCTTCTATCTGTGAATGCCAAATGACAAGTATCATCTTATCTTTATGCTCATTGTACGCTTCTTTTATGTTGTTATCTCCCTTTGTATCCTTCAATTTGCTCCGGCACTCATCATTGAATAAATACTCTATGTTTATGCATCTTGCTGTGTTCTCTTTTACGTTACGGGGACGCCCTAACGCATTCATATTATTACTATTCGTCTCCGGACAATTAAATCTCTCTCTCGGTCCGTCCGAGGAGATTCACATTTCGTCCCCGGACCCGTATCACTCTCTCGCCTGTTTAACCGGAGAAGTGTTTACTCCCGCCTGATCCGTCCGGGGAGATTTTACTCCCGCCTGATCCGTTCGGGGAGATTTTACTCCCGCCCGATCCGTCCGGGGAGATTTAAATTGGAATTATCCATATTATGTTCCCGAACACCCGTTAAAACAATTATTACTTTTGGTTAACAACTTGTTGTTTTCCTTAACACAACTATGCACACCAAAACGATTTTGTTATCCTCCTTCGAGGTGATGCCAAAAAGTTTTTTACATAAGACTAAAAAAAAAAAAAAAAAAAAAAAAAAAAAACCAACAATCAATTATCTACGGCCCCCGAGCCAGTATTCAGCGCCCCGGCGTTGAGGCCTACTCCTAGACCTACGCTGGGTCCTCCGGGACCTTGTCGTTCTTCGGCCTCGGGCTCCGGCTCTTTCCCCCCCGCGGGCTTCCCGACGCCGTGGACTTGTTCTTGGCGCTTATCTGGGAACTTCGTCTCTTGTACGAGCACGGCTACTTGGCTATGGAGCAGACCTCGGGGTTTCGGCCCATTGCACAGGGTCCCATTCCTCGGGGACTGAAGGAGTACCACCCCTTGGATTTACCGAAGGCTTTCAGTTGGTAAAAAAACCTAAATAGCTCTACGGTTGGTTCTACCCCGGCATTTTTGCACACTACGGTGAATCCGACTACTTGCCTCACCGCATTTGGCGCTAGTTGGCTTAAGGCAATGTTATAGTATCTCAGTAACCGGACCACAATGTCCCACAGGGGCAATCTCAAGCCTATTCTCAGGAAATCTATATACACACTAATGAAACCCTGCGGCGGGCAGCAGGCCCTATCACCGGGGTCCGGTACTATGTATTCTAAGTTAAAGGGAAGGTAAAAAGAGGGGATTTCTCTCTCAATCTGCACTCGCGTCATACGTAACGCTACAGTGGACACTTCAAAGTCCTCCTCCGCGCATTCATAGAAACCGACCATCTTGACATTGGTTTCCCTGCCATCGACTCGATCCACAGTCCTAACCTCATTCCTCTCTGGAATTATGACTCGCAGAGGTGGCACATCTAACGGAGCGCTCTTAGTCCCTACTTCCTGAACAGAAGAAGAAGATGAAGAAGAAGAAGGCATACTTACTTGGTTTGAGTTTGAGAAGTTTTTGATTCGAGATGATTCACACGCGAACAGGTTTCTCCTTTTTTCCCGCTTTCTAAAGATTACAAATCACAAGGAAGAAGATGAATGGAACTGTGCTATTATTCCCAATATATACTTGAAAGAATCAACGGTCCAGATGTGGCCTATTCAAATTCCATGTTTCAGATCTGGACGTGCTAGGCACGCGCTTTGCGGTTCCCAAGGCGCGTGGGGAACCGCTTTATTGGGGATTGCAGAGCGTGTCACTTCACATCCCTCTCTCTCATGATGGCGCCGCCAATCACATCAACCCTATCCTTGCCCAGAAAGATTTGGAAGACACTCCGGTGCTCCCTTCACCTCGGCCAGACTACTACACTCTGGTGCTCCCTTCACCTCGGCCAGATTATTATCAACTTCCGATACAGTTTCTTGCTTTTGGGGGACTCGCTATCATCCCGGCGTAATTCGGCCTAGTTCGATTCAGCTTCCACGGACTACGCTGTGGAGCACCTTCGACGCGGAACAGTCTTGGCCATCCAGAAACACCCCGGTTACAACCGAAGCTCCTTCCTCGCTCCGGCTGGGGGGGGGGCATCTGATAGAGATGGTCCGGTCACTTCGGGTCGGGTTAATACCTAACGCCCCGGCCCACTAACTGGCCCAGAACCTTGGCCCATTAACCGGCCCAGAAGGTCCAGAGGTACGCGTCCCGGATAACGCGTGTGGCGCGGCCCAACTTATGGCTTGTTCCGCGACTCAAGGCCCATGATCCGTTCCCAACCGCCATGCAGCGGAAAAGAGGCGTGATAATAGGGAGTTAGTTAGGGTTCAGTTAGGGTTCAGTAGGGTTTAGTATAAATTGAAGAAAAGAACTCTGAATTAGGGTTCGCATTCTGTATTCTGAAATTACTACGTGTAAACTCAAAGATCTAGTAACAGAAACACCTCGGCAGGTGCTATTTTGTGCCCGTGGACGTAGATCTCCGGATCGAATCACGTAAATCTTGTGTTTTTTCATATTGCTTACGTAGGTTTTCGTTAAGTTTCTTGGATATCAAATTGCGCATTATCAAAAAACAACTGAAATAAATGGATTCCTTTACAAAGGGAAGACTCTATATTTCATAATATAAAACTTCTAATTTATTATGCCTTTGATCTCTAACTAAGATCCAAGCAAAATTATATCATATATATACAGACACATAGTCTTTCCGTCCTCAAAGATAGATTGTGTTCTATTTTAATCTGTCACCAGAAACATACTAATTTTTTTGTTTTCATGTTTGCTCTTATTAATGGGTCTTTCTATTCTCTACATGAATCAAATATACCTGAACAATAAATAAAATATAATTGTATAAAAGAAAAATATTGTTAAAACTTAATGTTTCTAACAATATTAATCATCATTCTTTCATCAATGTGAAAATAATTATAAGCATGTCTTTGTGAGTAAAGCATCTACATTTTTTTTTAATATACTACATTATTAATACATTAGTAGATATTTATGGAATGTCCAGAGTAATGGTGCAATATGCAAAACTAGACATTTTTTTTTTATTGGTAAAGAAAGAAAATAAGATTGGGTAAGATTTGGAAGGGTAGGGGAGTTGAGAGATCGTTATCGTGAATGATAAACAAGGGAAAGTGATGAGTGTTGGTGTTGCATCTATATTATATTGATTTTCCATTTGTATGTTTCGCAGGTGAGGTGCCTATGTTATTATTTATTATTATTTATTTTGGGTGTGCATCGAGGCAAATTGGCATCCGCATTGAACTTTGGCCATCAGGTTTTGTTTTTTATTTGAGGTTAATCTGTATCCTCATTAAGAAGAGTGTCATTTTGTGGTACTCTGATAGGGACTTATTGGAAGACACCCCCAGGCCCCAATACAAGACATACGGCGCTCAGTTTTTGGCTACACCCACTTTTCACTTGTGGCTACACGTATCCTCTTTACACATGAAGCAGCTTCATATGAATCAGTAAAATCTGACCCATTACATGTGCAAATTCAATCTGCCCAATATTTTAATTCAATCTTCATCTCAACTATCATCTTAAAATGTTATAGGCCATATTCAGATGGTGGACTCGAAATTGTGTTATAAATTTATAAATTAATTGTTAAATTTACTCTATGTGTTTGGATAAAATACTAAATGAGTGAATTTGTAAATTCAGATTTTTAAATCAACCCAATTAAATTTCCAAGATTTGAAATTCACCATTTTACACTGTATTTTAGTGGATTTCAAATCTTTTGACAAAGGTAGTTATTTACAAATATCTCCTCATTCACACCTCTCTCTCGCCTTCCCCTCCCTCTCCCTCTCTCTTCCGTCTCTCTCCTCCTCCTCTCCCCCCCCCCCCTTTTCTCTCGTTACTCTCTTTCCTCCATCGCTATCTCTCCCTCCCGTTCTCCAATTAAATGCTTTCAGTATTTTTTTTATTTTTCTATTCTTTGTTTTTTTTATCTCCAATGAAATGCTCCCAATAATTTTTTTGGGATATTTAGGAAAAATTGGTATAAATGTCCAGTATATTTTCACTATTTAGAAACTAGGACACTAAGTATACCATTTTTTAAAAATGTCTTCTAACTTACGAAAAATTTGTGAAAATGCCCTATAACTGACTATAGGCTGTTAACCAGCCGGTCACCTGTGAGCTGTATGCAGGATGGAGGGTTAATATTATTTCCATCCTGCATCTATACACTAATCCAATGGTGTATAACACATGCGTGTAATACTCATGGAGTAGGGTAGAAAAAACCGACATTAAGTATATACTTTTTAAAAATATCTTCTAACTTACCCAAAAATGGTGAAAATTCTACGTAACCTTCTATAGACTATGACACAACTGGTCATTAATGAGGTGAAGGTTTTTTTTTGACGTGACATTAATTTTTCGTTTTTTTCATTTTTTTTGTTGACTCATTTATTAGCCTAGAAAAAAATATGTCGTCGACTTTGGCGGTGGCGGATTCGACGGGGAGGAGGCTAATAGGAGAAGAATTGGGTGATTGGTTAGGTTCCGATAAGTTAATGGATATGTGGGCTAGGCGAAGTATTATTAGCTTCTTCTTCGTCTTCCATGTTGACGTCTTTGTAAGATTGCATGACATCCATAAATATTAGGGTTTAGTATGTTGTATTTAGGGAAGAAGAATGGAACAATTTAGTTTTTAATTTTTTAAAATAATAATCTAAAATTTATTTATTAATATTTCATATAATTATCCTAATTCATAATTTAAAATAAAATAATAGTTACATGAGAAAAGTAAAAAATAAATTTGAAAATATTAATGAATTCTAGAAATTTAAAAAAAAAAATCTTAATTTTTTTATTTTTCTGATATTTAAATAAATTTTAGAATTTTTAAAAAAATATCAAAAACAAATTTTTGAATTTTGAATTTTAAATCAATTTTATAATTTTTTTTCTAAATTTTTTATTTTTAATTTAAAATAAATTTTATAAATTTTGAAATAAATATCAGAAATAAATTTTTAAATCTTTGAATTTTATATAATAAATTTCACAAATAAAATTTTTATTTTTCTAAAATTTAAATAATTTTCTGGGGATTAGAAAAAATAAAAAAATAACGAAAAATTAATGTAACGTCAGAAAAAGAGCCTCACCTCATTAGTGACCGGTTGTGTCACACTCTATAGACGTTCACGGAGCATTTTCACCATTTTTTGGTAAGTTAGAAGGTATTTTTAAAAAGTGGTATACTTAATGTCCTAGTTTTTAAATAAGAAAAACATACTGGCCATTTATACCAATCTTCTCGAAAGTAAATAGACAGCTCACAGGTGACCGGCTGGTTAACAGCCTATAGCCTGGTCACAGGGTATTATCACCAATTTTTCGTAAGTTGGAAAGCATTTTTAAAAAGTGGTATATTTAGTGTCTTAGTTTCTAAATAGAGAAAATATACTGGGCATTTGTACCAATTTTTCCTATAAAATATATAAAATGTATATATGTGTGTATATATATAATTGGAAAAAAAATTGTTCGGTTAATTTAGATGTAAATAAATATTATTTTAATTAATAAAAATATAAATTTGTGAGTTTAAAATTTAAAGAAAATAACTGAATGTTACAATGTTGTAGTACCAGTTTTTTGCCAAACAATGGATTTGAAAATTTTGAATTTAAAAATCCTTTCATAAATTCAACATAAATCAAAACAAGGGATTTCAAGTCCATGAATTTCAAATCTAAGAATTTTGAAATTTATTCATTTTAAATTTCTTGACAAATCAAATCCCTCCATCCAAATAGGACTTTAAATTCGATGAGCTAGCTGACCTTAAAATTATACTAGTATATTTTAAAGAATATAGGTTGCATTCTGCTCAATGATTTGTAACCTTACAAATTTTAGGTCGATTTCATTCGATATATGACGTTAATTCGAAGGCTAGGTCAGCCGGACTACCCTGAATTGGCCCCGAGCCTTCATTCAAGTTGTATGACCACAGTTATTTTTTTTAAATATAAGATCAAATCCTGATTAATAAATGCAATAACAATTTTTTTTATTTTTCGTTTATCTTTGTTTTTCCTTTTTTTTTCCTCCTTTCTTTCCTCGGCTCACACGTATTCGATATGGAAAAATCAAGATGGTTTTGGAAAGAAAGATAAATTCATGATGAACTTCGCGATTCGTTTATTTCCTCGAGAAAGCATGTATAAATAAAAAATTTATATATTGTTCTAAATTTCTGGATATTTTACTGAAAAATGTCAACACCTTAATTAAGCTTGCTAAACATTTGTTTGGTTTTCTTTTTTGATAAAATAATTACTGGGAACAAATATTCTTCGACGAACGGATTTCCGTCAAAGTTTGGGGATTTGTTTTATCAGTTTTTATTGACGACATATAAAAGATACTTTGTTCTATCAGTAATACGTTGCTATTTATAAATGCAACTCATTGTGCTAATTTCTTATGACTCATACAGTACATCAGTAATGATTGATGATATTCTGTTACTAAACACGAAATTCTCCATTAATGGTTACTGTTGACTTAGAGACGACTTTCCATTAAAGATACAAATATTTATCACTATTTTGACCGACGGAGTATCGTGATGCAGTGCCGTTTCCGAAACAGCTCCGGCACATACACGATATTACAAAATCTACTTATACTGATACTTGGTGGAAGTAATTTTTTGTTCTTCGAGTTCGTCTGGATTCTAATTGTGATCCTGCAAAAACCAACACCGGAGGGGATCTCCGATGAAGAGCCTCCAACGCTCAAGTCAGGGATCGAAGGGATTTTAATGGCAGAAATGGTTCAACTGAATGAATAGTAAAATTATGAGTCATATCTTGAAGAAAAAGAAATGATAACCTTATATACTTACCAAGCGAAGGTCGGGGGTAACTGTGTTCTTCCGTCCATGCCACGTCAGCCCTAATCCAAGTCAGCTTCCTCAGACCAACGGTCACTGGAACTTGTATCAGTGGTCCCCAACCTTTTTGGCGGGGGGAAAACGGATGGCAGGGTACTTGTTGTCAGTCTGCCCACTTTTTGATCGGGAGCTTTTCCAGGTAGGATCGAGACATTTACCACGAAAAGTTAGTTCATGATGGAGGTTTAAACATGGGATTGCGCTTCGCGTCATTTGACTTGTGTTGGTTGGAAAATCAGGACGAAGGTTCGTGCTTCGAGTCATACCCTTCTGCGATGGGGTTATTATGTGCGCACTACACGACGCAAATAGTCGAGAACCAACCAGTTCTGACCTTCTTGCTTTAAACATGGGTTCCTCTTCTGCAGAGGAGCAGGGTAACGGCCCAACACATTTTATACTAAGTGGGTACTTCGTGGTGGGTGAATTCCATTATGGCACCACAGTGACGAATATCTTTTGGTGGAAAAAATTAATAATGGTGTATTTAAAAATAACTCTAAAGATGACGGAAGTGATAAAGTCATAGCATGAGTTTGACTCAATATTCGTAAGACGATATTGACTCACAATCAGATGCTCTTGATCTTCGGCAAACGTCCACGATACAACGACTTCTAACTTTAGGATCGCATCAAACTGCATTGATTGTGTTTGTATTGATGAGTGATTCGAGTTCTTTGAGTGACTAAAGATGCAAATGTTAAGGCTTATTTATAGACTTTTAGGTGTCACTTTGTGAATAGGTATACCCTTTCAACTTAATTAATCACGACCGTCAGATCGTACCTCTTGACTAACAGTCACGATCTAATGGTTAGATTGTATCATTTTCCGAACATTCATGATCTTTCATTCGTACCTATTTTACTTGAATAGATGCAACTTTTCAAGATATCTTTTCGTCAAATAGACCTTTCTCCATTCACAATCCGAAATCCCAACATATTTATCGTCAGTAATATGATGTTATTTTTGGAGACAACTTATTGTATCATTTTCTTGTGGCGAAAGTAGCTAGTGACATATACAGTCTGTTGATAATTATTGACAAAATTTCATCACTACATAAAAGACAATGGTTAGTTATTAAAATAATGATGGAGGTTTTCCTTCAATAACTACTGGCGGGTTAGTGACCAATTTTTGTCAAATATGGAAAATCTTTTTATCCATTTTTACCGACGAAATAGAGAGGCGACTACTTGAAATTCTGAGAACTACACAGAATTTTATAACATTCACAGATGAAGCAGTAAACAGAAAAAATTACACAAGAATATTTAAAAATCGGGAACTAAATCCCTTAGTCCCCTCGGACTTGACGTTATTGATAAAATTACCGAACAGGCTATGTTTTACAAGAAGACTGGACTCTTCTATACCTAATTACGTTATAACACTACTCGAAACACTAAACTCTCAATAATCAAATACCGAATATTCGTGTTTCACTCATTCAGTTACTCATCAATATTCGATACACCCTGAATAATTGACCCCGATCAATAAATAGCGGAATATTGTCATTAACCACAGCTTTCTCTTCAAGTAACAGATCTCTGGATAAGGCTGCAATCTTCTATAAATCTTTCATATCTTCCCATATCTTTTGTAGTCCTTATCCATAATTCTTATTTTCTGCACATACAATAAATAATTAAATAACAATATATTTTTGACAAAAACTCCTAAAGTTAAATTCTTTTACAATCTCCCCTTTTTTGGGCATTTTTGTCAAAAACAAATATAATGAGAAACAGTGCAGAAATGAACTCAGGACACTTCCCTTTTCAAAGGCCACTCCCCCTTAGCTGGTGAAACTCCCCCTCGATCTCATCGTCATCTACTAAAACCAGAAATTTAACCAAACAAATATATGACAATATAATAGTCACTAAGCTTAAAGATAAGCACTTCACCAAGATGTCAAAAGAGTACAACTTAAAGATAAGCACTTCACTAAGATGTCAAAAGAGTACAGTGCTAACAAAAAGTCAACCAGCTAAAAATAAAAACACATCCATAAACACTAA
The DNA here is from genome assembly GCA_958295605.1 of Ajuga chamaepitys. Lineage (NCBI taxonomy): Eukaryota > Viridiplantae > Streptophyta > Magnoliopsida > Lamiales > Lamiaceae > Ajuga > Ajuga chamaepitys. Next base: position 19,755,737 of record OY282498.1, on the reverse strand, counting down.
AAAGTATCAGACCCATCAGTTCCATCTTTTAACTCGGACTCCCCCTTTATCGAACCCTTACCCTTCTTTGCTTTCTTTCCCTCCTTCTTACAAGAACAATGACACTGTTGCTCCCCCTTTTTTGACAAAGAATGCTCAGAAAGGACACGATCCCCAAACCGTTTAACATCATCAAAAGAAGATTTCAACATCTGGATATACCCGAGAAAGAAGTGTGTAATCTCCGAAATCGTCGCGGGACTATCAGCAGGAATGGTCAGAATAGAGAAAGACGGCAAAGGACCTGCCGAGGCGCGTGCAGCAGCCCTCTCAACACTCTTACGAAGCTTCGTGGAGAAAACAATCGGTGCCCCATTAGACATGGGTATGTCATCTGGGCGAGGTAGAACCAGCTGATGCTCGATGAAATGAGAGATAAGATATGGAAAACACAACTTAGACCCAAGAGTAGGAGACTCAGCATGTTTGAGAATGTAAGAGTATGCAACCAACCCAAAATCAACCGGGAGACCCTTGCCCACACAATACAAGAATTGAGCTTGAGGTAACAAGACAACAGACTGACACGAGGTAGGGGTCCAATTGGTCAGACCGATCTTATCCAGAGCCGCATTGGTATAACCAAATTAGTGGCAGCCAAACGACCCGACCAAGATTTGTACAAACCGCCAGTAACAGTATCAGCAACAAATTCAGAGGAAAATAAATCAAAAGAGAAATCAGGGATAATAGGAGTATGCAGGAAATCAGAAATAGCTTGAGGAGAGAAGCCAATCAAATTATTGACAAAGATTTTCCCAAACTTAGCACTATCAGGGGAAGAGGAAGAGGGTAACAAATTTGCATAAAACAAGTGAACCAACCCAAGATAATAAGTAGTAGCGTAAGACAGAGTAGACAATAAACCGAACTTCGTAATACAGTCAATGACCCCTCCCACATAAAAGTTGTCCAAATCAACCAAAACATCACCACAAAACTTCAATAAACTGAATTTAGACAAAAGAACCTCTGAATACGGATAATAGTAGATGGCACTATGAACACGAGCATGACTGTACGGAACCGAGTCAACATCAGCAGGAAATGAAGAAACTGAAAAATTACTCGACATAATCGAGAAATCGACCCCACTGTTGTCGTCAGCCGATTCGGGATGACCCGGAGGACGACTGGACGAGGGTCCAGCGAATTTGCCGGATGCAAAAATCTGGCTAGACCGGCGGGCAGATGCTGGCGGCGGAACCTCCGGCTGGATCGATGGACGGACTATCGAAGCAACTGGCGCGAGAGCGTATTCGGCCGGACTCGGAGCAGCAATAGGTGACGCTGATGCAGGGCCATCGGAGATAGGCAAGCGATGGCGGTGGAGGCGGTGGCAGAGCGGCACTTGGTGGAGCGGGGATTGACCATGGTGTCTCGATGAAAGGGGGACGGGGAGGAGAGAATGACAATGCTAGGGCTTGTCTAAAAAAGGATTAGTGAAGAAGGCAACAATAGATCAAATAAGCAATAATAGGGTCTAATAGCTGATGAAAAGTGAGCCAAATAGACAAGAAAATAAATATCCGGAAAATACTGGGAAGATGGTACCGGATTAAAATAAGTCTTAATTTCTTGATCAATTAGCCAAAACAAATAGTGTGCCTTTAGATAGCATTTGTAAGAAAATTAGATATCACTCAATGAAATAAAGAAACAGAAACAAAAACTCAGATATAGACTAACTCACGTATTTACGTGCCCCACAAATAACAGATAAGCAGAGAGCTTGGCAAAGAACTAGACGAAATTTTCATATCAATTTAAAAACTGGCACTTCAGTTTGTATAATATTAGGAATAGTATATAAAGGCCAAAATTAAACAAAAATGTGTCTTTTTCCTCCGATTTCTTTTGCCCTCTCGTGGAGTAGCTCGCAAACCCTATGAGCCAAAACCGCACTAGGAAAACCCGGTGCGACGAGCGATTGGTTTCTCCTTATAACCCCGGAAAAATACAAAAAATATCAGCACAATATATATGTTTTTAATTTTTTTTATATAAATAGATGGCGGCTATCACAAACCAGTCACTTTCTGTGTTAGAAGCTCTTTCCAATCAAAAGATCGGCAGCTGCACATAACATCATTTCGTGGTTGTAGCCCTTTCCAACAAATAAACAACTATATGAGCAGAGAAGTGCCAAGTGTCAGCTTATCGAAAAGGAATGTAAAGTTTTAAGCTAAACAACTCTTTGAACTTATCCGGATTATGTGACATAGTAAAACAAATGAATGTACTACATAGACGACGCACTGAATAGTGTTATAACATTTTTTTTTTCCTTTTTTTTTTGTTATAAAGTACAAATACCTAACGATTTTCTGAGTGTATCAAATCTCTGCAGATCTAAGGCTTTTGTAATAATATCAGCTAATTGATCATTTGTAGAAACATGAGACATAGTGATGGTTCCATCCTCAACTAATTCACAGATATAATGATGGCGGATGTCAATGTGCTTGGTGTGAGAGTGTTGCACAGGGTTTTTTGTGATGTTAATGGCACTTGTGTTATCACAGAAAATATTTTTAGAACTCACCGACACACCATAGTCAAACAACAGTTGCTTTATCCACTCAAGTTGGGCGCAACAGCTACCGGCAGCAATACATTCTGCCTCGGCGGTAGATAAAGAGATTGAATTATGTTTTGCCGTGCCAAGAAGCGACGTTCGTACCCACAAAGAAACACCCACCGGAGGTGCTCTTTCTATCATCTACACTACCAGCCCAATCGGCATCACTAAAACCTGCAAGACTTGGTGAGGTATCAAAGGAATACGAAATGCCAAAATTACAAGTACCCACAGGATAACGAATAATATGCTTCATAGACTTCAAATGAGATTCTTTTGGGTTAGCTTGATATCTATCACAAAGTCCGACACTAAAACATATGGATCTACTAGCAGTTAAATACAAAAAACTTCCAATCATACTACGATAGAGACTTGGATCTACAAAGACTCCATCATCATCACGCGAAAGTTTATCCGTAGTTCCAATAGGGGTTTTCATTGATTTAGAGTTTTCTAGACCGAATTTTTTGATGAGGTTACGAGTATACTTACTTTGCGAAAAAAAGATGCCATCGGGCATTTGTTTAATTTGAAGACCTAAAAAGTAAGTTAACTCACCAACCATACTCATCTCAAATTCAGTGGACATGATACGGATATACTGATCAACCAATCTTTTCAAGGTGGAGCCAAAAACAACATTATCCACAAAAGTTTGTGCAACAATAACGTCAGTCCCAGGATATTTTACGAAAAGGGTCTTGTCAACACCTCCCCTTGTATATCCTTTCTCAAGCAGATAGATAGTGAGTCGTTCGTACCAAGCACGAGGTGCCTGCTTTAGACCATACAGTGCCTTTTTTAACTTAAACACATGGTTAGGAAACTCTGGATCAATGAAACCTTTGGGTTTATCTACATATGCAGTATCTTTCAAAAACCCATTTAAAAACGAACTCTTAACATCCATTTGAAACAATTTCAACCGTTTTAAGCAAGCAAAAAGATAAAAGAAGATGCACAAATTCAAGTCTAGCTACGGGAGCAAATGTTTCATCAAAGTCAACTCCTTCTACTTGAGTATACCCTTGAGCTACTAACCTAGCTTTGTTTCTTGTAAAGTTACCAAATTCATCTGTTTTATTTTTTAAAATCCATTTGGTGCCGATTACATTAAAATTACTAGGTCTAGGAACTAATCCCACACTTCATTACGAGTAAACTGATCGAGTTCTTCTTGCATAGCTGTAATCCAACAATCATCAGTAAGTGCTTCTTTCACATTTTTAGGTTCAAGTTTAGAAGTTTAGCATGCATAAAGAGTAAGACCAGGCAATTCACGATAATTTGGTTTTGGCACATGCCGAGTTCGCATACCCTTTTTTAATTCTGGAAGGTGGATCCCATCTAGAAGTCTCTTCCAGAGATGTTATAACATTTTGTTCCTTGATAACGTTCTGAGGTGTGTCCATATCAGATTTAGAGTGTATATCATGTCCAAGTATGGAGGACTCTGGAGAGGTATCTGGAACGCTTAGTGAACCTCCAGTGCTGCCAGGTGTGTCTGATGTTATAACATCTTCATATTTTGAACAATCATCAAACACAACGTTAATTGATTCCATCACAAATTAGTTCGTGAATTATATACTCTAAAAGCTCTGCTGTTATGTGAGTACCCAAGAAATATTCCAGGATCACTTTTGGCATCAAGCTTACCCAGCTGATCACGATCATTAAAGATATAACACTTGCATCCGAAAACGTGAAAATAAGCTACACTGGGTTCTTTACCTTTCCAGATTTCATATGGTGTTATACCCATACCTAGTCGCAGATACACTCGGTTTATGATATGACAGGCTGTACTTACTACTTCTCCCCACCAATGCTTGGAGATATTCTTTGAGTGTAGCATTATAGGGGCCATCTCTTGAAGAGCTCGGTTCTTCCGCTCAACGAACCCATTCTGTTGGGGTGTCTTTGGTGCCGAGAACTCATGATGAATTCCATTTGATTCACAGTATGAGGTAAATCTGGAATTTTGAAACTACTTCCCGTGATCACTTCTGATTCGTATTATTCCGCAATTCTTCTCTTTTTGCAATCTTAAAACAACTTTTCAAACACGTTAAATGCATCAGATTTATCTCTAATCAAATCTACACATGTATATCTAGAAAAATCATCCACACATACAAAAATATATTTCTTTCCTCCTACGCTTTCAACTTGCATCATTCCCATAAGATCCATGTGAAGAAGCTCCATTATTTGACACGTTCTAATCGAGGATTTCAAAACAAGTGATTCTTGTTTTTGTTTCCTTAGTTGACACGGACCACATATTTCATCTACTTTGTGTTTTAGAGTTGGCATCCCTCAACAGACCCAGATGAGGACAAGGAAATGAGCTGCTTATAGTTCATGTGCCCTATTTTTTTATGCCAGACTTCAGTTTCAGACATAGTAGCGAAATTGAACATGTGGTTATGTTCAAGCATATACGGAAAGTTAGCAGACCTATTGCCAGTTAACACAAGCTTTTCTTCCTGATCATATACAACACATTGATCCTTAGTGAATTTAACATGCAGGTTTTGGTCACACAAATGACTTATACTAATCAAATTAACCTTCAGGTTTTCAACTAGCAAGACATCATTCAACCTAGGAAATCCTTCAAGATTAAGGACTCCTTTGCCTAAAACTTTGCTTCTTACGCCATCACCAAATGTCACAAATTCATTCCTAACAGGTTCTATGTTGACCAAGTAAGAGCTTATACCGGTCATGTGCCTAGAGCACCCACTATCAAAGTACCAGGCTCCTACTACAACAGCATTTAATGACACCATGGAGTTAAAGAAACTATGGCCCTTGGGTAACCAAATTTGTCGAGTTCTTTGTGGTTGTGACTGTCTAAGCTCCACCTTTTGTCGTGGGGTTCTTCGCTATATGTTACCATAGTTCCAACCTGTAAACAAAATAAAATAGTCAGCCTTCATTTTATAACAATTAGGACGAAGGTGTCCTACAATACCACAGTAGTGAAAAATGGGAATAAAGGTACGGTTATTTGCAAAACCCTATCTTAAATGTTGTAACATTTTCGTAGAATGACCCCGATTTCTTTTGATAGTGTTTTGAACATTTTTATTTAGTCCATCTATCCGTACGTATCTGGGAAAATTTACAGGAAAAGATGCAGAATTCCTATGCTCACCCTGTGTTATAACATTTTGGTCATATTGTACCAATACACTTGGATCAGCGTTAGATGAATCCCCTGTAAAACCTAGACCAGTCGAATCTCCATAAATTCCTTGAGTTAAGAGTTCAGTTAGAGAAGTCTTACCAGAATTCAACCATTTAAGGATCTGCTTTGACTATTCGATCTCGAAATTCCATCGTTCAATGGTCTGATTCTTCGTCATTAGGCATTCCCTGCATTTCTCCAGATCATTTTAACTCTTCTTAAGTTCTACCTGTAAGGAAGATACTTTCTTTTTGTTTGTCTTTCAGTGTGTCTTGTAACCCAAGCTCAGCTTTCCTAAGATTTTCAGTCTCCACTTGTGAGTCACGAAGTTGTCCTTTGAGTTTTTTAATTGCTTTGCTTCCGCGAATGCACTCAACTGACAACTTTTTGTACATATGATGCATCTCTTCTATGGTTGGTCCTGCCTCTTCATCAGATTCACAGAAATTTGGCAAATCATGTTGTAACATACCTGGTGCATTAGTTAGGTTTTCAGTGTGAACACTATCTATCAGGCATGCATGAGATGTGGTAAACGCAGCAAGATTGCTTGAGTAATCGTTGTCTCTGTCAGACATTTCTTCCTCCTCATCTGATTCATCACTCCATGTGGAAACGAATGACTTCTTCAGTATTTTCAGGAAGGTGGCGCATTCTTTTGAACATCTCCCAACCATTGCATTCTCTACACCGTATTTTATCAGTTTTTTCACCTGCAGTGTTAGTTGAAGAATTATTATTTGAATTCATAGTGTTGGGTTTACCTGGCTTCCCTCCCGAAGTAGATGACTTTCCGTCACTTTTCAGAAACTTCTTCATCATGTTACCAAACTTCTTGGTGAAAAGGATCATGCTCTTAGCTAGTTCTGCGAAGTCAGGTTCACGAAAGCTTATCTCTTCTTCTTTTACTTGAACTTCTACCTTCAGTGCAATAACTCTACTTGCCCCTTCTTCTCAAAGCCTTTATACATCTCAAAGGTGAGGAGATCCCCTACAAGCTGGCCAATCTTCATACTTTCTACATCTTTTGAGGTGTCAATAGTTGTCACCTTTTTCGAGAATCCATCAGGCAGAGATCTCAAAAACTTGTCCAGCATAAGTGCTTCCGGAACCGTTTCTCCTAGCGACAGACGCTTATTTACGATTCCCATGAACCGTGTATGGTATTCCTCAATAGATTCACTTTCTTCCATCCTTAGATTGTCAAACTGGTTTCGCAGGTTTCTGAGCTTTGACTTATTTACTTCCTTGGTACCTTCAAAATAATTCTCAAGAAGATCCCAAGCTTCCTTAGCATATTTGCAGTTGCAAAGTTTTGTGTACTGAGTTTGATCCACTGATGTTCAAATAAACAAGAGAGTCTTGTGATTCACCTTGTACTTCTCCTTTTCAGTGGCGGACCATTGAGCCTTTGGCTTTGGAGTGGTAGCATCTCCAAGCTTAGGTGTAGTCCACCCAATTTCAACAATATCCCAATACTCATCACCCATAGCTTCGAGATGTGCCATGGTCAAAGATTTCCAGTAGTCATAATTCGTTCCATCAAGAAACGGAAGGCGTATGGTGTTTCCCCGAAAATCCTTGCTAATGTAGTTCTCGTAGGATCAGCCGTATGAGACTACGAACCCGCTCTTGATACCAATTGAAATTCTGAGAACTACACAGAATGTTATAACATTCACAGACAAAACAGTATACAGAACAAATTACACCCCAATATTTAAAATTCAGGAACTAAATCCCTTAGTCCCCTCGAACTTCATGTTATTGATAAAATTACCAAACATGCTATGTTTTACAAGAAGACTGGACTCTTCTATTCCTAACCTATTATATTATCAACAACGCTCGACGACTCCTGTCGACTTTTTCGACACTGACACGGGACACCATCGAAAGTCGGATAAACTTTCCCGAGCTCGTTTTGAAGCCGCTTCTCCCGAAGATACTTCAACTCAACTAACTATGTTATAACACTTTAGAACACACTAAGCTCTCAATAATCAAATACCGAATATTCGTGTTTCGCTCATTCAATTACTCATCAACATTCGATACACCCTGAATAATTGACTCCTATAAATAAATAGCGGAATATTGTGATTAACCACAACTTTCTCTTCAAGTAATAGATCTCTAGATAAGGCTGTAATTTTCTTAATCTTCTATATCTTCCCATGTCTTTTGCAATCCTTATCTATAATTCCTATTTTCTGCACATACAATAAATAATTAAATAATAATATATTTTTTACACAAACTCCCAAAATTAAATTCTTTGACACTACTATTTCGTTAATAATACGTCGTTATTTTTCAAGGAAACTCGTTGTGCCAATTTTTTTTGATAGAATTAGTAACGGGACACCGATAGTCATGGACAAAAGTCTATGGTTAAATAGAAAAAAATACTACGTCCAGTTATTAAGATAGTGATGAATGTTTTTTCCGTTACTAATATTTGACAGGTTAGTAGCAGATTTCCGTCAAAGATTGGAAAACTCTTTTCTATTCATTTTTAGTGAAACTCACTATTTTGTCAATATGTTTAGTAATGGAGTTAGTGATGAACACAGTTTGTCAGTAATTGTTGACAAAAGTCTCTCGCTAAAACAAAAACTAGAGGATAGCTTTGGCCAAAAATTATTTTTGGTCCCATAAGTATTTGCTTTTTCGATTTTAGTCCCATAACTATTTGTTTTTTTTCAATTTAGTCTCGTAAGTGTTGAATTTGTGCAATTTAAGGACAATTTTCGCTGGAAAATACTAAATTGGCTGGAAATAGTCACGTGCAACTCACATGATCCTAACTAAGTGGTGTGGCATTAAACAGCTAAGTGGAAATTATATTTCTGTCAAATTTAATTCAACATAAAAAGAATATCCGTACTAGGATTTTTTTTTTTTTTTCGTACAGGTTCTTCAAAGAAATTTAGTTCTGTATTTTAGGGCTTGTGGCTTTTGGGATGTCAAAACACATTTTTCGAAGCTGATGATTATAATTAAGTTTAGTTTTATATTCTTCTAACTTTTAACATTACTAATTATGTTGTTTGTTGCAAATAATAAATCGATCCTCATATTTGAACTAATGACATGGATATTCTATTTATTTTTAATTAAAATTTGACAGAAATATAAGTACAACTCAGCTATTTATCTCACGTTTGCATGTGACTATTTTCAATCAATTTATTTTATTCCGACAAAAATTATCCTTAAATCGGGTAATTTCAACACTTATGGAACTAAATTAAAAAAACAAATACTTGTGCGACTAAAACTGAAAAAGCAAATATTTACGGGACCATAAATAATTTTTGGGCAAAAATTATTTTTGGTCCCGTAAGTATTTGCCTTTTCTATTGTAGTCCCATAACTATTTGCTTTTCTAATTTAGTCCTGTAAATGCTAAAATTGCTCAATTTAAGGACAAGTTTCGCTAGAAAACACCAAAATTGCTCAATTCGAGGGAATTTCATATTAATTTTATAAAAGTTCTTCGTCTTTCATTTGGTGCATTAACATAAACTACATATTAAAGGAAACATGTATACACATGCGGATTTTTAACGTGTGAATGGAGAGGTAAAGAGCTAACTCAAAGATGACTCCCTAAATATGGTTCTAATTATCCCAAATATTACTTTTCTGACACTGTAATTTGGCATTCATAGTCAGTTTTATAGAATAATAAATTATTGATGGTTTATGGAATCATGAGTTTTAGTTATGGTTCAAATTCTTAATTTAAGGTTTAATCTCTGGTTAATTAATTACGCTCCTTAATAATTCTGCAGAAAGAAACCAGAGACTATATCGAGCATGTAGGAAGATTGCTTATGTTATTCGTAGCATACAACAGCAAGGTAGATCCAACCAGCACGTAAACAGTAGCTATGTCAATAGTGTGAAAGTCAAAATCAAAAGTTAGAGGTTCGATATTAAAAAACATAGCCAGTAGAGACAAGATTGAAATCTTGTACTGACTATCTAATCATGTGGGGTCATGTTACCTGAAGAAAAGAAAAAGCAACAATGAACACTGACATCAAGCCAATACCACTCTGGCCTAATCTCTACAGAAAGGACAAATGACTCCAAAGTCATACGAGGAGCATTAAATGTCAACCGGTATATCTTTCTCACTCTTTAACAAGAAGAAATCCCGACTATAAATAGAAGGAGATGGAAGACGAGCAAAGGCTACCGTATTATTGAGCAACTGAAATCACTTCGCACCAAGCACTCAAGCTTTCTGATTTAAATCTTCGAAGCATACTACACTCTGCTATTCTCAAAAGTGTTTGTGCAAAGTATACAAGAGCAAATAGCAAGCAAGAAACAAATCATTCAAGTCAAGATTCAAATTGCATTAAGATTCTCAAGTCAAGCTAGCTCTCAAGCTTTGTCTCGGTTCTAATCCTTTTCATACAAGGAAACTTTCCCACATCTCAATTGATATTGATGTTCAGAGGCAACTACAAGAAGTTGAAGAAAAACTTTCATTAAACCAATCTAACGAGCATTTTATGAACAGGGTATCTTTGTTTGAATCCGAGATTCAAAGTTGACTAAGTGTTCCGAGGAACGTGTGTGTAATAGAGGAATAGCCTTCCGAGGATAGGCAAAAACTACTGTAAGGAGCTAAGTTGGACTTACACTTTGGCGCAGCTAAGTTTGTATTGTATGAACAACTCAATTAGATTTCTATGTGTGAGGGAAGAGAGGATGTAGAAAGATTATCCCCACCTTCGAACCACTATAATATTTGTGTCTATTTTTAAACTATCTTTCATTTACTGTTGCTGATATACTACTTACGTACTACATTGATTTGTATAAAACATATTTTCATTATTTCGCTGCACAAAACTCTATTTGAGTATTGCTTACTATAAGTAACGTAAAACTATTCTGCTTCGTGCCTACTACCTTATATTTTCTTACTGTACAAGTTTTGTTGTAAGAACAAGTTTCTTGTAGTAAGTAGCAAACTACTACTCAAAGTATTTGAAAAAGAAAAATCAAGTTAGAGATTTATTCACCCCCCTTTAATCCTCTACCACTTGGGACCAACACCCAAAAATCAAATACAGCACAAGCCGACATCAAACATAGAAGAAGGAGGGGAGGGGAAAATAGTGTAGCATAATCCTTAATATAGACCGTAATCCAAAATAACTAAAACAACTCAGCTAGCCTAATCCCTCTAGTCAACGACTACCCGGAGAAATAGCCTTGTAATGAGTCTCATGTGCTGACTCTAGACTAGAGGGATCCATAGGGGTTGCAGGATACGGAGGCTATCAAGTACCTATCTGTGGGGGTGGCGCAGGCACGAACTCCCAATACACGGCTCGGGTTTGATGGTACTCCACTATGTGTTAGGTGCCAGGCTGAGAGAAAGCCCTTAATTCGACGACTGCTACGAAAATGTAATTTCCGGCCATCTCTCGAAGATCGGGTTCCAGTATGGCCATGTATCGAGCCTGCCTCTTGGTTTCACTAGCCCTCGCGTGCTCCCATTGGTACTGAGCCTCCCTCTACACCCGCCGTCCCTGTAGTCTGTTGGCCATCTGTATGTATTGACCTCCCTGAGCTTAAATGCGGCCCTTCTTTCCACTACCTGGACAAGTACGTAAGTAGCTGCAAAGCTATAGTTTGAAACTCGGGCAACACATGTATTCTTAGGTGATGTGTAGGATTGATATCAGTTTCGGTCAACCCAACACCCAAAGCTCGCTGTCTCAGAAGACATACACACTGCAAAAATATCGTTTATTTTCTCCTGGCCCTTAGAAGCCTCCTGAAACACTCACACTCTCTCTTTCTCCCTCTCGCTTTCTCATGCCATCGGCTTTCACCCTCCACCACCGTTAACACCTCTTTTCCCTCCATCTAATCGTCATGTCAGATGTTGAGGTTGCATACGATATATACTTTCAATCACTATGCGCACAATGTCCTTGGCTTTCCCACTTTTAGCCTAAGGTTTTTATCCCGAAAACGATTGCCTATGCAGCCTCTGAACTCGCAGCTTTAAACCTTCTGAACAAGGATTCATCTTCACTAATCCTTTAAGAACATGCATCTTTATCTGAAACATGTACCCAGTTTCTGTGGCTATTACCATATGTCAACTCTAGGGTTAATCCCCTACTATACCAAGACTCATCGGCGGCGCCTCCATCTGCGTCTATTATTTTACTTGGTGGTGCAAACAACCATGTCCAGTCAGCAGACCGTAGGGTTTCTTCATCCACGGCCCTTTCGGCGGTCCACTTGAATCACAAACCAGTAAATCTTCCGTCTAGTTTTCACACATCGAAGGTCAACCATCATGCGGAACACATTTATACGGATGCTAGCTCATCCTCTGTGAGTAACCCGGCAACGAAACGCAACCCACCGGACGATCGTAGTCATCTGTTTGTAGAATTATGCCACCGCCTTCCATGGCTTCTTACACAAGTTCTCTCTAACTCATCTGACAGACCGACTACATTTCCTACTTTCTAGGTAAGCTCTTCAACTCCCTCTCCTTTACATGTTAAGTTAATCACATAGTAGTCTGGTTATTGATTATCCATATGTGAACACGAGTTCCACTACTGTTTTACCTAATCTGATTGATTCCCATGTTTCTCTTATGTATACTTCGTCTTCTAGTTCTATGATTCCCAATTTCATTAACAGCAACTATTTATCGTCTTCCATGAATATACCTGTTGTTTGGTCTTGGTTGAACTCTGTATCTATGACTGCCGCCACTACTACTTGCATGAACCCATATGATAGGCATGATTTCATTCCCCCCTCTACTGTTTTCCCTTCATTCATTGCACATGCACAAAGTTATAAATTTTCCTTACCTGAAATACATGCTTGCTTGCTGTCACGAGTTTTCAACACCCTATGAGTAAAAACTAGAAATGTGCACCTCCATTTGAACTTGTAAGTACATGAATTTGTATGATATAAGTTATGTTGTGCTACTCACAAATGTCATTTGATCTATTTCACTATTTTGGACCTATTGTATGTTATGCTTTAAAATTCTTCATTTTGGACCTATAAAGTGTCACGATTTTGTTACAAGGTAAATATGTGTGATTGGCTTATTTCTACTAAATTCGAATTATGTACACATATGCAAAGCATAAAAATAGGAAAGCGTACCATATTATAGCAGAAGATAGGGTTTAAAATATGTATTTCCCTTTATTAGACTTTTGTGTGAAAAGGTTTATCTTTCTTTTTATAAGATAAATACATTATACCTACTCTACCAAGAATGTGTTCTTCTTAGAAAAAGTAGCAAACATGTGCCAACAAAATAACAGGAGAAGAGCTTTAAAGTCAGTTTTGGGCAGAGTTGTTGTTGAGGCATAAGTGAGTCAACCTTTTCGAAAATTCTAAGAATAAAACGTTTGAAATTAGCTCTCGACTTCTTCTAGAAAGTTGTAAAATTCTTCATTAGCTTTCTGTAATCACTTGAATTACTAGAGTCTGACAATAAGTGAGGAAGATATGACCAAATAATCAAAGTGTGAAGAGGTGACTCGGTGAGAGCCCGGGCAAGTCATACCAGTGAGTAATACTGGACCCGTATGCTCACTCCCCTCCATGGATGACCTTCAACCCAAACATACTGCCACCCCATTCCGGTGGGTGGACTGGTCGGCGGTACTGGTGGGGGCTATCCTTACCGATATTGCTCGTGTTTTTGTGTATAATCGTTTCCATTATCTTTTCACATCTCTTTTTCTCATTATCTCTTTGTCCCTTCACAACTTTTGATAGTTAATCGACAAACTTCAATTTAACCTAGGATTGGTCCCGATTTGGGCTAGTTTGTGCCATGAAATACATGACGCAACTGATATGGCTAAAAATACCCAAAAGTGCATCAAATCATACAAGTATGAAAAATCAACCCGAAAATACTGCACATTATTAGACTTAGATGAATCAAATGAATGTAATTCTAAATGAAATATAAATGTAAAATGCATGTAGAATATAGTCATTTTGACATTCATCATTCCCAAAATCTCAAGATTGGCTCGTCCTCAAGCAAATTTATCACTTAAAGCACAAGCAAACAAGATTGCAAGTTATTGGAAGTCCTCTAGAATGTCAAATTCCCTTTATGGTTAAGTACTTTTCAAATTTTGATTCGCCATTACATATCTAAACCATTAACCTCAACAAGTTTGATACAGGCAACGGAACAAGAAAGTCATAAGACTTAGGTAAACGGGTGCTTTTCATTGCCCCTAATACCCTAGGATGTATACACTAAAGTCTCTCACTCCAATTCCAAAACGTGTTCATGTGTGTGGTTCTTCACTAGAGGTGGTCTCAACTCGGATCATTTTTAGAAAGATGTCAATGCATTCACCCGATATAGGTGATGCAGCTCTTTTATCCCTCAAACTAACTATTTTTATTTTTCTTCCCATTACTCCTTTTACACCGGGTTGCGTCCAAGTGAGATGAATGTTCCTATTCTAATTTTTTCCTTACAACTCTTTCTCGAGTTGCACGCAAGGTCTTTGTCTATTTTCAAGACTCGAGGATGGTTGACCTAATCTATGTTACATACAACATACACAACTAGTAGCTTTACAATTTGATGAACTAAAATACAACAAAAAGTTATTGCAATTACTTCACTCGGTGACCTTAAGCACCTTATTACTTCTTTCCTACACCTCTTTTATTTTCCTGGCCACCAATTAGCCATCTCATCTTATTTTTCATGAAATCTTCATTATCATGTTATGTGTGTTCAGAGACTCAAGTGTGATTACAAGTGACACGACTTAGGGATGGACTATTTTATTTACAATTCTAATCCTACTTACTAAGCCAAAATTTCTATTACTCATTTATCGCATCTACCTATTCATTTTTTCCGATTTACGTAAGGAATTCTCTAGCTTTTTGTTATGCTCAACCTCTAGAGAATTCATTTTAGTAATACACAACATGGGGCATGTAATATCTGGCCCTCTCACTAATAACTAACCAATATAGTTCTTTCATTCCATGTATTAATTTTACATTTTCACGTACTATTTGTGTTTGTACAATTTTTATTTTATTTATCTTGTATTTTATGATTAAATTTTGAGGTGTTTACATTGATTAGTGGTGGACAACTCCTAAACCTAAAGTATTAAGAGAGCCCAAATAATGTAAGACTACATATGACAGAGTTTTAAAATGCAAAACTCGATATGTAATACGTGGAGTGTTAGAGGTGTAAAGGGTGTCATTGGCCAAAAAAATAACAACAACGACTACGACTAAAACAACAACAACAACAACAATAATAATAACAAAACTCTTACCTGGGTTCTTGCATGAATACACGTGGACTGCCAGGAATAATATAGTAATAAGGTTTTAGTAATAATGATAACCTAGCATGATAAAGATAAATGTTAACATATTATATTAAGGAAATTAAAGGCTTTGTTTGTTATTATCAATTTACAATATATAGTAATATACCATGTATTTTATCCTTATAAGAGAAGGGACCGTGCTTAGAGAATAAGAAAAGTCGCATGAAAAAAATAGAAGTAGAAGAGGCACCAACTGGAAGAACAAATAGTAAGTAACACATCTTGTTTTTTAAATATTGAGATTCTTATGTATACTACCTTATTAAGTGTTGATAAATGAGGAGATTCTTTAATAGATGAAAAAAGTTAATTAACAGGTGATAATCAATCACATGCCAATTTCACTAGATGAACTTTAATTGAAGGTTTAATATAATTTCTTTTAAATTTATGTTTGATATTAAATTCCATAAATTGTTTTCAAATCTTATTATCTGATATAATTCAATTTAGAATAGTAATATAGCATGTATTTTATCCTTATAAGAGAGGGGACTGAGTTTATAGAATAAGAAAGTCACATGAAAAAGAAAATAGAAGTAGAAAAGGCATCGGTTGGAAGTAGAAATAGTAAGTAACACAAATTTCTTGATTTTTAAATATTAAGATTCTTGTGTATACTACCTTATTAATATTTAAAAAAAAAATCGAATGATAAAAGGCATGATTACAAGAAGATAATATGAGCTCAAATTTTTTTGTATTACTGAATGAGTTCATTTGATACATGTTGTAAGAGCTAATGTTGAAGCTATTTATAGGACTAGCTATGTGTCTCATTTCTACAACCATAAGTATTCAAACAACATAAGTTTAAAAAACAACCAATTCTAGCCATAGGATTGGTCTTTGTTCCACAGGTTCTTGAACTGTAAAGTTGCAACAATGTTTGTCTTCTTCTCTCCTTTCTCAGTTTGTATAGCTGGTGCATTAATGAAGTTGATTGTAGTTTTGACTTGCTATGGAAGAAGTCTTGGAGAGCAAGTTCTTCCACATGGCTGCTGATCAAGATACAAGCTTGGCGATGACAGTGTTGCCACGTAGGTTGCTGGTGCCATGTGGGCCGAAGTTGCATTTGCATGAGTTGCATGTCTGTTAACACCCCCCCTCAATTCGAGCAGAGTGTAAGGAACAACTTGGAGTTTGTTTCGAAGCCGAGTGAAGAATTGTTTGCTCAGTGGCTTGGCAAGAAGATCAGCAATTTGATCTTGTGACAGGACATGTAAAACTTGTAGCTTGCCTTTAGAAACTTCATCTCGAAGAAAATGTAGTCTTGCTCTACATGCTTTGTTCTAGCATGTAAAACAGGATTAGAGGCCAGAGCTATGGTGCTAATATTATCTACCCAACTTGTAGACATGCTAGAAGTGGGGGGTTTTAATTCATAGAGGAGTGATCGGATCCACATGAGTTCAGTGGTGAGATGTGCTAGGCTTCTGTATTCAGCTTCGGTGCTGGATCTAGATACACTTTGTTGCTTCTTAGATTTCCAAGAAACCAGATTACATCCTAAAAACACACAGAAGCCTGTGATTGATTTTCTGTCATCAACATCCGTGGCCCAGACTGAATCACAAAACCCAATTAAATCTTGAGTTTTAGAAGCTCGAATGTGCAATCAGTAATCTGTAGTGCTAGTTAAATATCTGAGAATTCTCTTTACAGCTTTCCAATGCAAGTCAAGAGGAGCAATCATATACTGACTTACTTTGTTGACAACAAATGAAATTCCAGGCCTTGTGATGGTAGCATACTGTAATGCTCCAATTGTGCTTCTATACAGAAAACCATCAGGAAAAGGATCACCAACTATCTTGGACAAGAAAGGTGAGGTGATCATGGGTGTGGTAAGTCCTTTAGCTTCAATAATATCCACCTTCTTCAAGATTTCTTTTGTATATTTCCTTGGCTCAGATGGAGTCCCTCTGCTGTTTTAATCACTTCAATGCCCAAGAAATGTTTAATATGTCCCGTATCTTTGAGTCTTAGCTGGTTGATTAACAAACAATTTATTCTTCAATATTCCATGTAATCAAAATGTCATCAACATAGATTAGTATATAAATAGTGCAAGATCTATGGATCTTGTAGAACAAGGAATCATCAGCCTTTGAGTTTGTGAAACCACATCCCAGCAGCATACTTTTAACCTGCAGGTACCAACTTCTTGAGGCCTGCTTAAGGCCACACAAAGCCTTGGAAAGTTTGCACACAATTTCTACTTAATTGGGAAATTGTTGCTCAAAGCTAGGGGGCTATCTCATGTAAATTTCCTCCTTAAATCACCATTTAGAAACACATTATCCACATCTAAATGTCTAACAGGCCATCCCATGGATACAGCAACAGACAAGATGATTCTTATGGTAGTTGGCTTAACAACAGGACTAAAGGTTTCATAAAAGTTAAGTCCTGCTGCTTGAGAAAAGCCTTGTGCTACCAACCTGGCTTTGTACCTTGCAATACTCCCATCAATGTTCCTTTTAACTTTGAATATCCACTTGTTACCCACCAAATTTTGCCTGGGGGAAGCTTAGTAAGCTTCCAAGTCTTGTTTCTCATGATAGCTTCATATTCAACTTCCATGGTCCTGTTCTAACTCTAACAGCGTACCTTTTGCATGATTGGTCAGCGAGGAAATGGGAACAGTGGCTTAAGTAGCTTCATCAGTAGGGAGTGAAGTCAGATGCTTTTCTCATTAACAATGGCTTCTTTGAAACTCTTAGGCTCTTTCTGTTCAGTTAACTCAGACATATAGATTTTTAATTTGTAGATGTCGCCTTTGATCTTGTAAGCATGTGGGGTCCATTGGTTTGAGGAATAGATGTGTGGATGGTGCTGTCAGAGTCATTAGGATTGGTGTCATGAGTATTGGTAGGTGAGTGGTGGGACAAGATAGGTTCTGAGTCACTTTAATGGTTTGGTTGGGATGATGTATGAGAATCAACAGGAAGGTGCATGAGTGATTGGAGGATTGGGTAATATTCCTTGGTATTGGGAAGGTTTAGGTATAGGATTAAGGCTTTTATTTGCATAGGGGAATTTACACTCATCAAAGGTGACATCTCTAGTGACGATGACTTTATTAGGCAACATGACTTTATACCCTTTGTATTGGTTGGTGTAGCCAATAAAAACAAATGGAACTGATCTAAACTCAAGTTTATATTTATTAAAAGATCTGATATGGGGATAACAAAGGCACCAAAAGACCTTTAGTCTGTGATAATCAGGCTTGCTTTTTAAAGGGCTTCTAAGGGACTTTTGTAATAAAGGGATTTCTATTTATGATGTAAACTGCTGAAACGAAGGCATCATCCCAAAAATGGATAGGTAAATGAAACTGAGCAATCAGATACAAACCCATCTCCACTATGTGTCTATGTTTTCTTTCAGTAACACCATTTTGCTGAGGTGTATAGGGACAGAACATTCTATGTTCTATTCCATTTTTCGGTAACATTATCCTCAAACCAATGAAGTCTCCTCCTCCATCACTTTTCAAAAAATTAATCTTAGCACCAAACTGATTTAACACCATTTTTTTGAAGTTATCAAAGACAGTAGCAACTTCACTTTTCAGTCTCAATAAATATATCCATGTGAATTTTGTTAAGTGATCAATGAAATTGATGTAGTAAACAATGCCATTTCTTGACCTAGTGGGAGAAGGACCCCACAGATCACTATGGATAAGTTGGAATGGAGCAGAATATGCAGTAGAGGAATCAGGGAAAGGATTTCTATGACGTTTTGCAAGAATGCCAGATTGACAAATAGAATCAGTAGACTCTTTGATTGAAAATGAAATATTACAACTTTGCAAGGCCTTTTTAACAATTTCATAACTACTATGGTCCATCCTTTAATACCATAATTCTAAATCAAGGCCTTTACTTAGGGAAATAGAAAATACATTGGAATCTAAAGAAGAACTAAGAAACTTGGAATTTGAGACTAGAGCTAAAACGTATGGCTTGGGCTTGAAGGGTTATAGGTTGAAATGATAGAGACCATCTCTAAGTGTCCCTTGGAGTAAGACATCATGTGTTACTTGGTCCCTGACAAAACAAACAAAAGGATGGAATTAAAAAATATATATATATATATATTTGTCAAAAGAAAATTGTGGAACACTCAACAGTTTTTTTGTAATGTTAGGCACATGTAGGAGATTTTTAAGAACAAAAGCTCCAGAATGATCAGATGAAGTGAGAAGAGTGTTACCAATGTGAGCTATGTACTCACCTGCCCTATTTCCCATTTGGAATTTGGAATTGCCACGGTATTCACTCATGCTACTAAGGTTAAGGTTGCTGAAGTCATTAGCAACATGATTTGATGCCCCAGTGTCTGGATACCAACTTGCTTCAGAGCCATTTTCAGTTGCATAGTTTGGGATCTGCACTAGATTGAGGAAGGGATTTCTAGGATTTTGTTGATTCCTTGGTGTCTGCTGGTTGTTGCCTCCCACAGTGTAGTTGAGATCAACCATATGCCAGCATTTGTCAGCTGTGTGGCCTAGTTTAGAGCATATTTGACATATGACCTTTGTTTGGGTGTATCTACCACCTCTTCCTCTCTAGATGCACCTCTACCGTTTCTACCACCAGTGTTGTTATTGTAGCCATTTCCTCTTCCACCACCTTGGTAATTGTTGTTGTTTTTGGGAAACTCTTCTTTGTTGGACTGAGTAACAGTAATGATACTCATTTGAGAACCATCAGAATTAATCAAGACAGACTGATTGCTTTCAAGTCTGGACTCAAAGCTGAGGAGAAGAGCTTGCAATTCTGGGACTGTGATTGGTTCAGCTCTGGAAGCTATGGTGACCATTACAGAATCATATTATGTTCCCAATCCTCCAAGGATATAAAGAATTAGATCTTGCTCAGATATAGATTGACCTGCTGATGCAAGGATGTCAAAGCAGTTTTTCATCTTGCTTAAGAATTCCCTCATAGTGATTCCATTTTTCTTGAGGTTATGCGACTGAAGTTTATGTTGCATAACCTTAGCCTTTTTTTGGCTTGAGACATTCACCTGTAGAGTCTCCCAAAATTTTCCTTTGATTAATTAAGACCAGCCATGAGGGTTAAGATGCTGTCCGAGAGGGAAGATAGAATCCAAGAAGCCAGCAGTTGGTCTTGTTTGTTCCATAGAACATACCCTGGGGTGGATTTTGGTAGTTCAAGTTCATCTCCTGTGACATAGCCTTCAAGGCCATACCCTCGGATAGCAGTCAAGACTTGCTTCTTCCATATCAAGTAGTGAGATTCATCCAGCTTCAAGGAAATGAGCTGGCTCTGTAACTCAATAACAGGAGCTGCAACGTTGCTGGTAGTTTGGGCAGCAGGTACTGTGATTGTAGGTGTTTCTTCAGCCATGATTTTTTAAAGGTCAGAAGAATAGAGAATGAGAGGGAATGAAATCAGAAATAGTCCTAAGACCTACTCTGATACCATATCAGAAAAATAGCAAATCGGATGATAAAAGGCATGATTACAAGAAGATGATATGAGCTCAAAATATTTTGTATTACTAAATGAGTTTTCTTTATACATGTTGTAAGAGCTACTGTTGAAGCTATTTATAGGACTAGCTATGTGTCTCATTTCTACAACCATAAGTATTCAAACAACATAAGTTTAAACAGCAACCAATCCTAGCCATAGGATTGGTCTTTGGTCCACTAGTTCTTGAATGGTAAAGTTGCAGCAATGCTTGTCTTACATCGGATCCATTAATGAAGCTGGCTGTAGTTTGACTTGTTGTGGAAGAAGTCTTGGAGAGCAAGTTCTTCCACATGGATGCTGATCAGGATGGAACCTTGGCGATGACGGTGCTGCCACGTAGGCTGTTGGTGCCACGTGGGCAGAGGTTGCATGTCTATTAACAATTAAGTATTGATAAATTATCAGATTATTTAATAGATGAAAAAAAGTTAATTAAGGGGTTCTAACTAATCACATGCCAATTTCACTTGATAAAGTTGGTTGAAGGTTTAATAGAATTTCTTTTAAATTTACGTTTGATATTAGATTCCATAAATTGTTTGTCAAGTCTATTATTTGATAGAATTATATTAGAATGTGCATGATGCGGATTGTGATCGCTTATTAGCCGGTTTACAGCGTGAAAGTGTAATCAGGTCTACAAACCTTATTTGAGAGATTAGCAATGAGATTCGCGATGCAAACACATATTAAGGCTGGGGTGACAAATTGATTAGGGAATGCTCAGCAGATCTTCTTACTTAACATGAAAGGAATAAAGGATTCATATTGTGGTATGATACTGTGTCACGGGGCGCTTGTAGTGAGAATAATTAACTCGCGCACCGTGTGGCAAGCAATCGACTCCTTCGATTACTTTCGCCTCTCGATCGCAAAAGTCGGATAGCTCGGCTGTTGCGACGCAATCTCACCCGAAGGTGCTTTAGTGGCACATCAAATTGGTAAGCTTCAATAGCTTGTTTTGTATTAATGAACGCAAAATGATTACAACATGAGCTTGTGAAGAGCGGGGCCTCCGACAATACTCGATTACACGACAGCTTAAGTTTTTTCACTTCCCCCCTATAGTACTCTAAAATAAAATAAGCCTACTGACAGTAGTAGACATTGCAAAGCCGAACACGTTGGATAAAATTGAAAGGAGACCCTACCATGAACATTTACAAATATTACAAAGCCCTAAACCTAAAGACTTCCATCTGTTGGTGAAGGTTGCGGGGCAATCTGCGGACGACCCAAAGTGTGATAAGTTATCCTGGAGTTATCCCGGCGGCCCGGGTATAACAAGGGGCATCCCGTGACAGCTCTCCCCCACCTGAGATGGTGACGTCCCCGGTGCCACTGACGCCAGATAAGCATCAATGGGAGATTGGAATGCCTTAAGGTTCGTCGCCCGCTCACAAGTAGTGTCTTCAGAACTGCAACCAAGCCACTTCACTAAGTACTCCCTGTGAATCTTCTTCCTCTTACCTGCATCTCAGTGACAAAGAATGGCTTCAGCCGCCCATTTCTCTGAGTTGTGCGATAGTGTCATTTCTGGGTGGCGCAGTAGGTTGCGGGTGGCATCTTCCGTGTTAGACTGATATGGCTTTGAGCTGGCTAACATGAAGAACATTGTGGATTCGCCACCAGGGAGGCAACTCTAGCCGGTAGGCTACCTTCCCTATTTTCTCAAGGATCAGTACAGGTCCGATATATTTCTGCATCAACCGAGGATCGCCGGCACGTGATGACTTGCATAACCTTTGATCTGAGACCTTTACCAATACCTTATCCCCAACACGATACTGAACAAAGCGACGCTTAAGATCCGCATACTTCTTCATCCGCTTCTGAGCTTTCTCGAGGCAACTGACACGTCGGTTTCTAACCTAGTGTTCCGCAAGTGTACGGATGTAGGTGTAGTAACAATTGTCAAGGTCGATCCCACAAGGAATAGGTTTTTTTTAGGTAGTTTGATACCTCAATATTCTAGGAATATCCTAACTAGATACTAATTCAGAAAAGATTGATTTTACTGACTAAAATACTTAATTAAATATGAATTCAAACTTGGGAGCCACGAATAATTAACAATCAAGGAAAAACAACATCCTAGGGTATCGATTTCAGAATATTTATTCCAATGATGATTAGAATTGACTTATTGATTTTAACCAATCTAGTGTTTATTAAGCGGCGCAATATTAACCTAACTCTCCTCTCAAAGTAATTAGATCGTTGATTAACTAAGACAATTACCCTCTCGAGTCAATTAATCCTAGAAACTCCAAAAAGCTCATAAACCTATACCTACACAGTCATAGACAACTTTGCTCTATATCGTACGCCTAATAACAAACCCCTTCTCTCGAAGCGGATTTGTTAAACAAGATTACTAAACCTAGATGGCCAGTCCAAATACAGTGATTAAAACGGATATAAAGATAAACACATAAAAGAACGGGATTCAATAAGTTAAAACGTAAATCAAAACATTGGCATAAAATAATTCCTACTTTCTACCCCTAGGACACGAATAGCTTAGCTACTCATGCCTAGGCTCAATTCAATACAATATTTAAGACAAAACATTCTAAAGAATTAAAACTAGGAAAAATTGCTAAACCCGAGTAAATCGTCCCGTTGATCGAATCTTCGTTGTCGTTGCCTCGAACTCGGATAGTATATATGTTGTGTGTTTTCGAAGAAGACTTGAATCCTTTTTATAGAGTTAGATAAGCCCTATTGAATTGGGAAATCAAATCCTCTATTAAAACAGGATTTTTATTAACGACAACCGTTTTGACACGGCCGTGTTGCCTAAATGACACGGCCGTGTTGCTTTGCAATACTTCAATTTCTAGCAACAATTTGACACGGCCGTGTTGCATTTGTGACGCGGCCGTGTTCTGTTCCAGAGCCTATTTGAACGATACGCATCACTTTTGACACGGCCGTGTTGCATTTGTGACGCGGCCGTGTTCTGTTCCAGAGCCTATTTGAACGATACGCATCACTTTTGACACGGCCGTGTTGCTTTGTGACGCGGCCGTGTCGGTTCTTGCTCCGTTTTGCTCCTAGACCGGTTCAGGCCGGTTCGGACCGATTTGGACCGATTTTGGATGGTTCGGACCGGTTCTCACTGATTTTCACTACTTTGGGCCGATTTTTACTCTGTTTCAGCTTGTTTTCCTGTCCGGTAGTCGTAAATCACAACTTTTTAGCCTGAAAATGCTCAAAATACCTTAAAACAAGTCGAGTACGTCAATTGGTCACTTAAATCACATTCCATCCAATTTCTAACCATTTATGCACATAATTCCTATAAAATAGCATCATATATTGACCTAATTACATGCATAATCAACGTGCATCAAAATCCCCCAAACTTAAACTATTGTTCGTCCCGTACACATAAAAATTAATTCATGTATTTAGGGCAATTGGATGATAAATTAGTTTCAGAATGATTTTTTTCAGAAGCTTAGACACTGTAGTATAAACGAGCATGTGAGATAGTGCAAAAATCTACTACTTTCGAGACTTAAACTTTCAAAACTTTTGATCCTCACCAGGTAAGTGTTTCTCTCATCTCTCAAGTGTTTATGGCTAAAATTTGCAATTTCACTCAAATTGGACTATACGCTCGGTTTTACCATAGGCTTGCCAATTGTCTACATCAAATTCAGTACATTTAGCATAAGTGACAAAGAATCAAGTAGGACTTATATTTGGTTGTAATATCGGCTTAAGGTAAGGTGGGACATATTTAGATACGAGTGACTATGTATTGGACTAATCAAGTTATATATATATATATATAACTCCAGTACCCCTCAATACAAACACTCAATCTCACTCTTCCCTTCTCAGCAATTCACCCCTTAAGGTGATTTCTTCACCTTCAAAAGCCCGTACAACTCAAGTGCTTTTCATTTCTGTGGGTACCACATCTGGGGACTACCCGATTTTCCTATTCAAATTCACATTTAATCATTTATGTCCTAGCCTCTCCTCAAGAATATTAACAACAACAAACTTTTTCTTTTTTTTTTCTTTTTTTCTTTTTTTCTTTTTTTCTTTTTTTCTTTTTTTCTTCTTTTTTTTTCTTTCTTTATAATCTTTCGCACTAGGAGAGGCTATTTTTCTTGGATTTCACCTATCACTTTTCTCTTATTTCCTTCATCTTTTCGAAAATATCCCTACTTTCCATTCCTTCCCACAAATTGTTCACCCAAAATCCTTTCCAATTCTCCTCCCTCTAACTTGATTAATCCAATTAGGGCGAAAGAGTTAATTCAAAAGGTTTCGGCTGACATTATTAGGTTATGAATAAATAAGGCTATAAGGCTCAAGTGGGCTAACTAGGGGCATTTTGCACGAAAATTCTGGGTAAAAAGGTTAATTCAAGGCTCAATAATTGGGTACAAAACAAAAATTGCCTATATCACTTCCTAAGTCACATTACACTTTTGACATATTCTCAACGCAGTCTCAAGGTAAGTTCTAGAAACCAAGACATATATCCAATCAAACTCACACCGAAAGAAAACATAGCACTTCGTAAATAGAAGTCACTTTTTAGGATCAATTTCTCACACAGGTCATTTTGATCAAAGTTCTTAGTTTAACTCAATTTCGTCTCAAATTGCCTATCATGCTCCACTCTGTGTCAATTTTCAAATTCATGCATAAAATCGTATCATCATTAACACTTTATCATCCATCTTTTCCCTAAATTTGCAACAATTACTCATTGGGTTTGCATTCTTTTTTCCTTTTGACTCTAACTAAAAAAAACTAAACTCCCTAAAACTCAATTATGGACGAATTAAAACAATAACTTTAAGTTCACACATCCACCAACACCGATTTAACAAATACTTGGGCGCACAGACCCAATACTCAAAATCAAATAACAAAGCAGCATTCTTGATAACAATGGGCACACAGACCCCAAAATTAAAGTATCACTATGCGAAGGGCTCACAGACCCGACACCCAACTCAAGTACAAGTTCAACCAACACTTAACCAATCAATCCATCACTCACATGCTCAATTACACAGCCAAATAACCAATGTGACCATAAAGTAAAAATAGCAGCAAAACAATAAACATAGCGGCCAAGATGTCCACAGTTCACCCCCTTCCCCAAACTTGGCTAGAAGCCAACGTTTGGAGGAAAAATTGGTATGCCTTGGTGCTAACTTACAAATCACTGAAGCGGAGGCGGGGGTTGGAACCCATATTGGCTCCAAAATTGAGTCATTGCCTCCCATTGGGCCTGTTGCTGCTGTCTCCACATACGGTCTTCATCACTTCTTTGAAGAAGTGTGTTGAGTACTCCTCGTTGAGCATGTAATTTGGAGTGAATAGTCTGAAGGGATCCCCGTACCTCTGTGCGGTGCCTCTCCATCGATGTTTGAAACGTCTGCATCGACTCAGTATGGAGACGAACATCATCCCGTAATGAGTTTATGATACCCACCATGTCGTCATTGAACTCCGATGGGGAAGCAACTGTCGTTGATGCTCGTTTCTTCCTGGGCTATCTCGGAGTGTGGCTACTTTGCTCAGCTGGTAGCCTAGACTGGAACACCTCGGAGTTCGGTGGTTGGGAGTGCTGGAGATGATCTTCAGTGGACAGCGACAGATTCGCTGTATCGTGGACTCCTGTAACCGCTGTCCCAAGCTCATATGATAGACGAAGATATGGACCAATATTTTGGTACACATATGGGACAGTCCCATCCTCACCGAGAACCACCACCTGCATCAATTCAAGCAAGTCCCATGTAAATTGGACTTCACCTCTCACCGGCTCCATCTCCGTTAAGTCGATGTCATCAAACGCGGCTGCAATTGGAGTGATCAGTCCTCCAATCATAATGCTGTCCTTTTGTTTCCGGATGACATTCTCCAGGTGCTCCATCAATATCCTTGTATAGGCCACCTTATACCCATGCAAAATGTTCCACAACATGTGCAGTTCACTCTGTCTCACAGCTCCTACTTCACGCCGGGCAAAAAGAGTGTAGGCAAGCAACTGATGTATATAGCGAATGACTGGATTACGAATCCATGAAGCTTTGGCTGCCTTGGAGATATATGGTTGAGCTGCTACAATTGGTGGTGCAGCTGTCAACAATGCCCAAAAAGAGTGTGGGTCAAATACCTCCGGGGGAGTCTCTTTTGCATATTTCGGAAAGCCATATATCCTGTCCAGCTCATTGTAGGTCAATTTCTGAGCTTTCCCCATCAATTGGAACGTGATTCCGTCCGGACGGGTGGAGTGAAAAGAACTGGCTGTAATGATGTGGAATGTGCTCAAGAACTCGAGAGTGATCCGTCTATATGTCTGTTGCGTTCTCATGAGCTGAAGTAACCCGACCCGATTGAGCAGAGTACGGACATTATCATGAATGCCCATTGCCCGAGTCAAGTTATCACTACCAAATCGTGTTGGGATGACAGTGCGATGACGAAGCTCCTCAAACCTAGCCTTATGCTCAACCTCCGTCAAAGAGAACCCGAGAAGAGTCTGACTGTCATTTGGATTGATCGCCGGGGTGTCTTCAACCATGACTTGCTTGCCTCTGCTACGACTAGATTGTACTTTCGGTGGTGACATATTTAGTGTCCTGTGCACACACTTAACACCACACAAATCAATAGTGACACAATCCTTTGTTTAGCACAATTATAGACAAAAATGAACTATGCTAACTAATACAACTAGATATTCATATGCTAGTAACACCTGAGCTATTTATGCATTATAGACCCCCTATCTCATGCTCAACTCCTAACCGTCTCAATTTGGAGTTCGTGAAACAATGACACCTCAAATTTTATCAACTTGAGCATTCATCGTAATGTCATTAATTCATGCATCATGTAGAATTGCTAGAAGATATAGAAATCAAGTCACATAACATCAATATAAATCATGCACATAACATGTTTGATAATATGCCTTAATGAGTCCAACACATGAAATTCAATCTCGGGGTGCTCGTTCCATTCTAACCATAGCATTTTCATCTAATTTAACAACAATCACAACAATCCATACTCATGAAGTAAACCCCATTCACTACTCGCACAAGTTCATACCCAAATTGCATTATTTAGCACATAGGCACTACAATAATCACTTGAATCATGAAATTAATTCATCCCCAATACGAATTAAGCATCAAAATTGAATGGGAAACAACTATTAAGGGTTAGCTGCACTTACCAGAGAAGTTTAGTCGGAGAAAAAACCAATTCGGAATGTGCCCTAGTTCCTTGGAAGTGAGTCGAAATTTTCGACTTTGGTGGAGGTAGTGAGTGAATTAGAGTGTGTGATTGTGTTTGAGTTGGATTGTGGATGAATTTGAGTGTGTTTGTGGGTAAATTGGTGGAATGTGTGTGAAAGTTGGTGGTGTTGTGCGTGAGTAGCAAAAGAGAAAAGAAGAGGACGAAACTGAACCTGGTCGCGTGATTTAAACTGTTGAAGGTGTGACACGGCCGTGTTATGTTGTGACACTGCCGTGTTGAGTTTGAGCAAATTCTGTATTTTTGGGGCGCTTTTGACACGGCCGTGTTAAGTATGCGACACGGTCGTGTTGGAGTTGAACCAAAACTGAGGATCTGTGGCGCTTTTGACACGGCCGTGTTCAGTATGTGACACGGCCGTGTTGCTCTGATTTCCTTCCACACGCAATTTTTCGTCTTTTCGACCCCCGTTTCTTGCACTACTCGTCCATATTGATTCCTAACAATGCAAAAACGAAATAAAAAACATAAAATTACCATAAACTAAAAGAATTTAAAGACAATGCAAAAATACTAAATATCGGGTTGCCTCCCGACAAGCGCTTTGTTTTACGTCTTAAGCTTGGCGACCTTTAAATCTAATTTGCTTCTTTCAACCGTACTTCATGTACGGTTTGAATTTGGTCGGACTTGTAGTATTTCTTTATGCGTTGTCCATTCACGAGAAATGTGCTCCCGTCTTGATTCAACAGCTCCACAACACCCGATGCTCTGACAGTTTTGATTGTGAATGGCCCGGACCATTGAGATTTCAACTTGCCCGGAAAAAGTCGTAGACGAGAGTTGAACAAGAGAACTTGTTCACCGGCTTTAAATATGCGATTCGTGATCATTCGGTCGTGGAACCTCTTGACTCGCTCTTTGTATAAGTTGGAGTTTTTGAATGCTTGTTGTCTAAACTCCTCCAATTCGTTGAGCTTTAAGAGTCGCTCTTTTCCAGCAGCTTCGAAGTCAAAATTCAGCTTCTTCACTGCCCAATATGCTCTATGCTCCAATTCAACCGGTAGATGACATGCCTTCCCAAACACTAATTGATACGGCGACAGCCCCAATGGAGTTTTATATGCCATCCTATATGCCCAAAGTGCATCATCTAATTTCATCGCCCAATCTTTCCGGTTCCCATTTACCGACTTCTCCAGTATTTGCTTGATTTCTCGGTTTACTTGTTCCACTTGGCCGTTGGCTTGAGGATGATACGGAGTGGTCACCCGATGTTTTACCCCATACTTAGCCAATAATGAGGCCATCCATCTATTACAAAAATGGGAGCCTCCATCACTAATCAAGGCTCTTGGAGTGCCATACCTTGTCAAGATGTTCTTTTGGTGGAATTTGAGTACCACCTTGGCGTCATTTGTTTGGGTCGGAACAACTTCCACCCATCTCGAAACATACTCCACAGCCACCAAGATGTATTGGAACCCATTTGAAGATGGAAACGGGCCCATGAAATCTATCCCCCATACGTCGAACAACTCAACCTCGAGAATTGTGGTAAGAGGCATCTCGTGCTTTCGTGTGATTCCTCCGGTCCTTTGGCACTTATCACATTGCAGAATGAATGCATGACAGTCTTTGTGGATGGATGGCCAATAAAAGCCACTTTGAAGCACCTTCGCTGCTGTTCGTGCTGATGCAAAATGTCCCCCAGTTGGGGATGAGTGACAATGTGTTATGATATCTTTCACTTCCTCTTGAGGCACACACCGTCTAATGATTGTATCCGCACATCTCCTATAGAGATAGGGGTCATCCCATATGTAGAACTTCACATCATGGAAAAAATTCTTCTTCTTATGATGAGGAATGTCCGGAACTATCCCACTCGCTATAAAGTTTGCGATGTCACTATACCATGGCCCATTCTCCACAACCATCACATGCTCGTCTGGAAAGATGTCGCTAATGGCTGTTTGTTGACCCTTTGCATCCGCTTCATTCTCAATGCGAGACAAGTGGTCAGCTACCACATTTTCGCAGCCCTTCCTATCTTTGATCTCCAAGTCAGTATCCATCTAATTAGCCTTGCCATGGAATCCTGTTTAGCAAACAAATACTTAAGAGCGGTATGATCAGTATAAACTATTGTTTTAGCCTGTACATATCACAAGCATAAACAACAGCTAACAGTTCTTTTTCTGTGGTGGTATAGTTTGCTTGAGCGGGGTCGAGAGTTTTGCTGGCATAGTATATGACCCGAAAAATCTTCTCCCGCTTTTGACCCAGTGCAGCTCCCACCGCCATGTTGCTCGC
The DNA here is from genome assembly GCA_958295605.1 of Ajuga chamaepitys. Classification (NCBI taxonomy): domain Eukaryota; kingdom Viridiplantae; phylum Streptophyta; class Magnoliopsida; order Lamiales; family Lamiaceae; genus Ajuga; species Ajuga chamaepitys. The sequence continues at coordinate 19,725,416 of OY282498.1, read as the reverse complement.
ATCACACATAACCTCGAATGGTTGTGACCAGTCGGGTGTAATCAGTACTAGAGCAGTGATCAATGCCTTCTTTAACGTCTCAAAAGCCTGTACGCATGCATCATCGAAAACAAAAGGAGTATCTTTTTCTAACAAACGAGATAAAGGTTTAGCAATCTTAGAAAAATCCTTTATGAACCTTCTATAAAACCCCGCATGTCCTAAAAAGCTTCTAACCCCTTTTTCATTCGTAGGAGGTGGTAATTTCTCTATTTCCACTACCTTAGCCCTATCGACTTCTAATCCTTGTGCTGAAATTCTATGTCCTAAGACTATCCCATCTTTTACCATGAAATGACATTTTTCCCAGTGAAGGACCAGATTAGTTTCTTCACACCTGTTAAGCACCTGAGCTAAGTTATCTAGACAATTATCGAAAGACGAACCGAACACAGAGAAATCATCCATAAAGACCTCCATAATATTTTCTATCAAACCCCCAAAGATTGTCATCATACATCGTTGAAAAGTAGCATGAGCATTACAAAGCCCAAATGGCATTCTACGAAAAGCAAAGACACCATAAGGACACACAAAAGCAGTTTTTTCTTGATCTTCCGGGGCAATTACAATCTGATTGTACCCCGAATAACCATCGAGAAAACAATAATACTCATATCCTGCTAACCTATCAAGCATTTGATCTAGAAAGGGAAGGGGAAAATGGTCTTTACGAGTAGCTGCATTAAGTTTCCTATAATCTATACAGACACGCCAGCCCGTGATCACCCTAGTGGCTATGACCTCATCAAGATCACCCTTAACTACAGTCACCCCCCCTTCTTTGGCACAACTTGAGTTGGACTTACCCACTTACTATCAGAAATAGGAAAAACTATCCCAGTGTCTAACCACTTAAGTACTTCTTTCCTAACTACTTCTTGCATCATTGGGTTAAGCCTACGTTGGTTTTGAACGGAGGGTTTATACTCATCTTCCATCAGAATTTTATGCATGCAAATCGTAGGACTAATTCCTTTCAAGTCAGCAATTGACCATCCTATAGCAGATTTATACTTCCTTAATACACGCAACAGCTTATCAGTTTCAACATCAGTAAGGGAAGAAGAGATTATTACCGGATATCTGTTCTCATTATCTAGAAATGCGTACCGCAGATGATCAGGCAATGGTTTCAGCTCCGGGCAGCCATCGCCTCCTTTTTGCTCTTCTTCAACCTTTTTCTTATTTATGTTTTCTTGAGTCGAACTCTCCTTAGGAGCATCCTGCAAGGCATTCAATGCACTAACACTTTCGGCAAGATCAAGGTCAGTAGGGTCATGGAGATTAACATTATAAACAGAATTGGCTATGCATGTTTCAAGGGGATCACTATCATTTGGGGAGGTTAGTTTCCTACAAAATGCAGCTTCAATTGAATGAACAAAACTACATGTTTCTAATTGAGACTCATCCTCCCTATCATGATGTTGTAGAGCTTTATAGATTGAAAAAGTAACTTGCTCTTTATCTACCCTTAATGTCAACTCTCCTTTTTGGACATCTATTAATGCTTTTCCCGTTGCTAGAAACGGGCGACCTAAAATCATAGGGACATCTTTATCTTCTACCATATCTAAAACCACAAAATCCACAGGTATTATAAACTTCCCAACTTTTAACAAAACATCATCTACAATCCCTTTTGGCCAAGTCATAGACCGATCAGCCATTTGTAAAGAAATTGTAGTGGGTTTCAAAGTATATGGATTCAATTTCTCAAAAATAGATAATGGCATCAAGTTAATACTAGCCCCTAGATCACACAGTGCCTTATCAAATGTAACAGTACCTATTTGACATGCAATAGTAAAACTACCTGGATCTTTTCGCTTGAGCGGTAGCTTCCTTTGGATCACAGCACTGTATTCTTCAGTCAAGTGGACTGTCTCGTATTCTTCCCACTTCTTCTCCTTTGAGATCACTTCCTTCAAGAATTTAGCGTAGTTCGGCATCTACTGTAGTGCTTCAACAAAGGAGATGTTAATTTGGATCCTCTTCAGCACATCCAAAAACTTCGCGAACTGCTCATCAATCTTCTTCTTCCTTAAGGCTTGTGGGAATGGGACAGCCGGGACATAAGGTGGGATGTCTACTTTGATTTCCTTTCCTTCGCTTTGCTGTACTGCCTTCTTCTTGCTCGATTGCTCGTGCTTCTCTTCCATTTGCTCTTTCTCCACTACTTTAGCTTTATCAACCTGCAGCTGGGGTCCCTCGTACTCAGTACCACTCCTCAACTGAATGGCTTGACAGTGCCCTCTTGGGTTCACCACCGTATCACTTGGATATTGGCCCTGCTTGTGTTGGGCCCCGACAATCTTGATCAACTGGCTCATATTGGAAGACAACTCCCCAGTACTTGCTTGAGTCTAAACCAATATATTCTCTAGCCTCTTGATGTCTGCCCCTTGCCCATTAATATGCTTGTTTAGCTCAATAAATTTCCCTTCTACTTTTTTCTCCAATTGAGCTAACTTCTCATCATACTTTTCAAACTGTGACTGGGCAATCTCTTCTTGTAATGGCTTCTTACCGTCATGGATCATACCGTTTGAAATAGCAAACCCAGGTGGTGGATTGAGTGTGTTCTTTGAGTTCCCATATGAGAAGTTTTGGTGATTCCGATTTTGTGGGTATTGATTGTACCTAGGATGGTTGTTTTGGAAGTTGTTGAAGTTCCTTTGGTTTAGAAAATTAACCTCTTCAACTTCTTCTTGACCCCCTGTCTGTTGTGCCAACGTCAGACTAGTTAGCAGATTTACCTGACTCGTCAGGGCTGTCAGCTGTGATGTGAGTTTGTCCAGCGGCTCATTGCTGACCGTCTCCACTCCCACAACATTCGCCACCCTCCGTGGCTGGTTTCTCTCGTTTGGCCACTGATAACTTGTTCTAGCCATAGCATCCAAAATCGAGAATGATGTCTTTACTGATGTCTCCATCAAGCTACCACCTGCAGCTGCGTCCACTTGGTTTCTGGTCGGAGTGAGTAAGCCATTATAAAACTTACATATCTGCTGCTTTTTTGTAAACCCATGTTGAGGGCAACTCCGGATAAGATCCCGGAATCGCTCCCAAGCTTCTCCAAATAGCTCCTGATCCAACTGCTTGAACTGATTAATTTGATTCTGCAAGTCGAGCATCTTGCTTGGTGGAAAGTACTTCAATAGAAATGAAGTGCTCAAATCTTCCCAGCTGGTGATATCTTCCAATGAATTGAACCATTGGAGGGCTCTATCCTTCAACGAAAATGGAAACAATCTCAGCTTAACCTGCTCGTGTGGCACATGGTTTATTTTGATGGTGTCTGCCTGTCTTCGGAACTTAATCAGGTGAGCGTTCGGATCCTCTAATGCACTTCCCCCATACTGGTTCTGTTGCACTATGTTGATCAGTGCAGGCTTCAGCTCGAAACTATTGGCATTCAGAGGCGGGGGTCGTACTCCTCCTGACTGTTGATTTGGATTTGGCTTTAAACAGTCACTAATGGGCGTATCATCTTCATCTCCCGCATCTGGCTCTATTGGAATTTGTCCGTGCTGTTGTGGCAACTGTGGCTACTGTACAGGTATCTGCTGCTGTATGTTAGTAACTCGATCGTCCAATCATGCTAAAGCTGTTAGCACTCTATTTAAGGCTTCATCATTCGGTTGCTACGGTGGGTTCTCCATCTCAGACCTTCTAGTGCAGTGTCTACGAGTTGTCGCTTCAATTTCTGGATCGAAAGGAAGAAGAGTCTCTTTTCCGTTGGATCTGGTGTGCATGCGAAGCCTGATAACACCAAAAACAGCAAATACCGTGTAACACAAAAAATTACAAAAAAATAAAAATGAAAATTAAATTTAAAATTACGAAAAACAAATAAAATCTAGTCTAGTTTCCTCCTATTTTTCAAGATAAAAACTAAGAACTAAATCCTATTCCCCGGCAATGGCGCCAAAAACTTGACACGTCGGTTTCTAACCTAGTGTTCCGCAAGTGTACGGATGTAGGTGTAGTAACAATTGTCAAGGTCGATCCCACAAGGAATAGGTTTTTTTTAGGTAGTTTGATACCTCAATATTCTAGGAATATCCTAACTAGATACTAATTCAGAAAAGATTGATTTTACTGACTAAAATACTTAATTAAATATGAATTCAAACTTGGGAACCACGAATAATTAACAATCAAGGAAAAACAGCATCCTAGGGTATCGATTTCAGAATATTTATTCCAATGATGATTAGAATTAACTTATTGATTTTAACCGATCTAGTGTTTATTAAGCGGCGCAATATTAACCTAACTCTCCTCTCGAAGTAATTAGATCGTTGATTAACTAAGACAATTACCCTCTCGAGTCAATTAATCCTAGAAACTCCAAAAAGCTCATAAACATATGCCTACACAGTCATAGACAACTGTGCTCTATATCGTAGGCTAATAACAAAACCCTTCTCTCGAAGCAGATTTTTTAAACGAGATTACTAAACCTAGATGGCCAGTCCAAATTCAGTGATTAAAACGGATATAAAGATAAACACATAAAAGAACGGGATTCAATAAGTTAAAACGTAAATCAAAACATTGGCATAAAATAATTCCTACTTTCTACCCCTAGGACACGAATAGCTTAGCTACTCATGCCTAGGCTCAATTCAATACAATATTTAAGACAAAACATTCTAAAGAATTAAAACTAGGAAAAATTGCTAAACCCGAGTAAATCGTCCCGTTGATCGAATCTTCGTTGTCGTCCAAGTCGTCTCGTGCCTCAAACTCGGATAGTATGTGTGTTGTGTGTTTTCGAAGACGACTTGAATCCTTTTTATAAAGTTAGATAAGCCCTATTGAATTGGGAAATCAAATCCTCTATTAAAACAGGATTTTTATTAACGACAACCGTTTTGACACGGCCGTGTTGCCTAAATGACATGGCCGTGTTGCTTTGCAATACTTCAATTTCCAGCAACAATTTGACACAGCCGTGTTGCATTTGTGACGCGTCCGTATTCTGTTCCAGAGCCTATTTGAACGATATGCATCACTTTTGACACGGCCGTGTTTCTTTGTGACGCGGCCGTGTCAGTTCTTGCTCCGTTTTGCTCCTAGACCGGTTCAGGCCGGTTCGGACCGGTTTTGGACGGTTCGGACCGGTTCTCACTGATTTTCACTACTTTGGGCTGATTTTTACTCTGTTTCAACTTGTTTTCTTGTCCGGTAGTCGTAAATCACAACTTTTTAGCCTGAAAATGCTCAAAATACCTTAAAACAAGCCGAGTACGTCAATTGGTCACTTAAATCACACTCCATCCAATTTCTAACCATTTATGCACATAATTCCTATAAAATAATATCATATATTGACCTAATTACATGCATAATCAACGTGCATCAGCAACCGCGGGCCAAATCAAGATTCTGCTTCCATTCAATAGAGAAATGTTGCGCAAGAGAAACTCTGGCACCACGCGGGGCGTCAATCGTGTGTGGGAGTAGCGGTTGCTGCCCGGTACAAATCTCGGAAGGGCTGCTATTTGTGGTAGAGCACTTTTGAGCATTGAAACACAGTTGAGCAGCATCCAAGAGCTTCACTCAGTCCGTCTGATTAGCACTTACGAAGTGTCGAAGATACCCCTCCAGCATCGAATTGAAGCGCTCCGTCTGCCCATCGGACTGTAGGTGGTAGCTTGAGCTCATATTCAGTTTGGAGCCGAGTAGTTTGAAGAGCTCGGTCCAAAAGTTGCCAGTGAATCGAGAATCCCGACCGCTGACGATATCCCTTGGCAATCCCCGGTGTTTGACAATATGTTTGAAGAAAAGCTGAGTTATTTCTTCCACCGTGACGCTTTTAGAGGCTGCCATAAAAGTTGCATACTTCGAAAACAGATCTACCACGACAATGATAGCGTCGAGCTCCCCAACTTTGGGTAGACCAGTGATGTAGTCCATGGAGACACTCTCCCATGGACGAGTAGGGACTTGTAGGGGCTCTAACAAGCCCGCCTTCTTTTGCCGATTTGTCTTGTCCTGCTGATAAATCAAACAGGTACGCAGAAAAGTTGCAATATCATCTCGCATCTGCGGCCAATAGTATGCCCGCTGGTCTAGCGCCACCGTGCGCTACTCTCCTGGATGTTCAGCCCACAACGTGTCATGGTACTCCGCAATAATTGATTTTCGCAGGTCCCCGCCCCTCGGAACATATAGGCGGTTTCCCTTAGTCCTCACAATCCCATCTTCCAACCAAACCTGTCGAGTCTTGCCCTCCCCGACAAGATGCACCAGAGACTGGGCCGTCGCATCTGCCTTCGTATGCTCATGTATCTGGTCTTGCAAGTGGGTGGTAGCCGTGCTTGAAGAAAGCGTAGCTACCCCCTGAAGATCTGCCCTCCGACTTAGGGCATCCGCCACATGATTACTGGAACCAGCATGATATTCCAGTGTAAAGTTGAACTCAGAAAGCAACTCCTGCCATCAAGCCTGCTTCCTTGTCAAATTAGCCTGCGATAGAAAATGACTTACAGCGGTATTCTCCGTCTTAATAATAAACGGTAAGCCCAACAAATAGTGCCGCCACTACCTGAGGTAATAGACAACAGCCAGCAACTCTTTCTCATGCACTGAATAACATCTCTCCACATTCAACAGCTTCAGGCTCTCAAAAACAACCAGATGTCCCTCTTGTATCAAGACTCCCCCTAGTGCAAAATCAGAGGCGTTGGTCTCCACCACGAATGGTTTCGACAAATCCGGTAGTGCCAGCACAGGGTCAGTCGTGATAGCCTTCTTCAAACTCTCAAAGGCAACTTGGCATTGGGGTGTCCAAGACCAAGTCTCCAACTTCTTCTTCAAATCCGTCAAGGGGCGTGCTATCTCAGAGTACCGCTTCACAAACCGCCGATAATAGTTAGCCAGCCCAAGGGCTGAGTGCACCTCATGCACGTTGCTTGCGGGCTGCCACTCCTTGATAGCACGAATCTTCTGTGGATCCATGCGAATCCTGCCTCTCTCCAAGATATGACCCAAGAAACTGACTCTCTTGGGCAAACGAGCACTTCGAAGGTTTGACATACAACTCGTGCTCGCATAGCCTTACGAGGACCTTGCGGAGATGCGCCACGTGCTCCACTAAGGTCTCGCTAAAGACCACAATATCGTCCAAGTACACCACCATAAACTCATTCAGAAATCCGTGGAGCACTTGGTTCATCAGGATGTTGCAGGGGCATTCGTCAACCCAAAAGGCATCACCATCCACTCGAACGCCCCATACCGAGTATGACCACCGTCGTCTTGTACTCATCACCCTCCTTGATCCGGACTCGCCAGTAGCCTGATCTCAAGTCAATCTTCGTAAAATACTTCGCCCAACTGAGACGGTCGAAGTAATCTGCCATCAAAGGGATAGGATAGTGATTCTTCACTGTAATCTTGATTAGGGCCCGATAATCGCAACAAAACCGAAGGGAACCATCTGCCTTCTTCTGAAATAGAACCGGGGCTCCAAACAGTGACTTTGCGGGCCTAATCAATCCACCCTCAAGTAACTCCTTCAACTACTTCCTGAGCTCCGCAAGCTCAGGCTGACTCATCCGATACGGCGCCCTGGCAGGGGGCCTAGTCCTCGACATCAACTCAATTTCATGATCAACATCCCTCTTGGCGGAAGCCTTCGAGGTAATTGATCCGGCATCACATCCTCGAACTCATTCAGCAACTTCTTCACAACTCCTGGAAGAGGTCCCGACTTCTGTTCGATCTCCTCAAAACTAACCGTGCACAAGAACGATGGTTCACCGTGCTTGCACCCCTTCTCGAACTGCATTGCCGACAGATTCTTCTCTCCCAACTTGCTAGCCCAAGTGGGGATCATGCATGGCTTGTTCCCCATCATCATCAACTAATCAACGTGCGGGAGGACCGCAGTCCTCGTATTCCGCAAGAATTCAAGCCCGAGGATGAGCTTGAAGTCATCCATCACCATGATGGACAAATTTGGTCTTCCTTCGAATGGACCAATCCGCAGCAACACGGACTTGGCCACACCGGCGATAGGCTGCGCAGCGAAATTTGTAGCCTTCACTCGCCCAACTCCCTTTTCCAACACCAACCTGAGCCTCTCCACTTCGGCGCTGGCCAAATAATTATGGGTAGCACTTGTGTCGATCATTGCCCGCACAGGCTTCCCATTGATTCTCACATCAACAAACATCAACCCCTTCCTTTTTGGAACTCTCTGCGGTTGATTATCTTCAGTTTGGCTCATAAGATTCGGGGCAACTCTCCTCGGCAGCACCTTCTTATGTGTAGCCACTTGGTGGGACAACGTCGCACACCAATGGGCAACGGCTCCAAGGTTCTCCTCTTTCTCGAAGTCATCCCCATCCTCATTGGATGCTTGGGACTCAACTTGCTTAGACTTATTCCCTGATCCCGCCAAACTCGTTATAGCATTCAACAACTGCTTCTTCAGGCAGTCTTTGATCATGTGAGGCTCATCGCAGAGGAAACACCCGCCACTTCTCTGGGACGAGCCCTGCTTGCCATCTTGCGGTGGCTTCCTCCCGAAACTCCATTGCGAGTTACTTCCTTGCAAGTGAGACGGTTTGTCTCCCCCACCTTTTCCAGCATTCGGCCTGAAAGATCTCGCACCACCCCCTTTCACTTGACCACCACTGCTCCCAGCTGATGGCCTCGTGTTTGTACAGGGCTCTGTCGAATAATCCATCAGGCACTCGGCCGCACTCATTGCGGTCCCGATAGTGCTCACCCATTGGCGTTGCAGCTCAAGTCGCTCCCATGGCTTCAAACCTTCCATGAAAGTGAAGAGCTTGTCTTTCTCGGACATGTCGTGGATGTCCAGCATGAGAGCCGAGAAGGCTTTCACATAGTCTCGCACAGACCCAGTGTGTTTGAGATCCCTCAACGCCCGTCGGGCATTGTACTCCACATTCTCCGGGAAAAACTGTTGCCGGATTGCCTCCTGCAACTGAGCCCACGTTTCTACCTCAACCCGACCAGCCTGAATCTCCTTATACTTGCCTCGGCACCATAGCTTGGCATCACCCATCAAATACATGGTAGCATTGGACACACGTCGTGCCTCGTCTTCGATATCGGCAACAAGGAAGTATTGCTCCATATCAAAGAGGAAGTTCTCGACCTCCTTCGCATCCCTCGTACCATTATAGGCCCTTGGGTCAGGTACCCGAGAGCGTGACCCTCTTTCACAAATAGCAGGGGTATTGCTCACCGCCCGCTGCAGCAACCCAATCTGAAGTTGTGACTCCTCCAACTTACGATTCACACCCTCCAACTGGCGATGCACATCAACTGCATTGGATGCCCTCACGGCCTCTGCCAATGCATTGCATGTCTACCAACACTCAGTGTTCGGCCTTTTGATCCGACGCGAACCCTTCCAGTTCCATAATCCGCTCCTTGAGGATAGCGTTCTCCTCCCGAAGGTCAACGCTCGTTTCCTCCAACGATTTCAACCGTTGATTCGCATTGGGGCCTTGCCCCGTTTGCGTATCATCCGTCATCCTGCCACGATCCCAGTGGTCAGGCCAAGACTCTAATACCACCTGTCAGGGGGCGCTTGTAGTGAGAATAATTAACTCACACACCGTGTGGCAAGCAATCGACTCCTTCGATTACTTTCGTCTCTCGATCGCAAACATCGGAGAGCTCGGCTGTTGCGACGCAATCACTCATGAAGGTGCTTTAGTGGAACAACAAATTGGTAAGCTTCAAAAGCTTATTTTGTATTAATGAACGTAGAACGATTACAACTTGAGCTTGTGGAGAGGGGGGCCTCTGACAATACTCGATTACACGATAGCTTCAGTTTTTTCACTTCCCCCCTATAGGACTCTAAAATAAAATAAGCCTACTGAAAGTACTAGACATTGCAAAGCCGAACACGTTGGCTAAAATTGAAAAGGGACCCTACTACGAACATTTACAAATATTACAAAGCCCTACACCTAAAGACTTGCATCCGTTGGTGAAGGTTGCGGGGCAATCTGCCGACGGCTCAAAGTGTGATAAGTTATCCTGGAGTTATCCCGGCGGCCCGGGCATAACAAGGGGCATCCAGTGACATACTGGATGACATATTATCCTTATCTAGTAGTGCTTTATGTGGAGATTTTAATTTTGTGCAAAGAGAGGCAATTACTGCTCATAGTTTAGCCCAAATTAAAATAGATGTTGGTACCTCTAGAATTTGGATTGAGGATATCCATTCTGTTGTAGTTCATTTGATGCATTCTGATGTAGGGCATTTGCCTAGTTGACTTTGCTAATGGAGATCAGTATTTCCCTAAAAATAGATTTTCTTGGTATTGAAATAACTTTGAATGGTCACATTCTCCTCCATTTGTAGATTCTCAAACACATCTGTGACTGGTACACGTGTTCATGCACACACTTTAGGACGCTTTAAGTGTCAATTTAGTGATATTTTTATGCAATTTCACGTGTACTTCATGCATTTAATTCTCATTGGGCAAAATAATGTGTTTGGTTCATTTTTATGTTAAAACAAGTGCAAATGGATCGAAAAAGAGCATCAAAAGATCGCAGAGTCAATGGATGGATCGAGGCAACAAAGAACAGGGCTAAAGGAAGATCTCGGCCGAGACAGGTTACAAATCTCGACCGTGATGACCTTCCAAGGATAACTTAAAGTTTTAAAGAGCTGAAGATCTCGGCCGAGATGGGCAATGCATCTCGGCCGAGATGACTTTCCAGGGAAAATTCAGATTTTCAAGAGATCAAGATCTCGGCCGAGATGAAATCCAATCTCGGCCGAGAAGAGCCAAACCCTAACAAGCCCTGAAAATCCTCTTTTCATGTCTCGGCCGAGATGCAGCCGAGATTCAGTTGCATCTCGGCCGAGATCAGCCTTCGATTCACCCAGCAGAAAATCCTCATTGCTTCGTCTCGCCGAGACATATTTGAATCTCGGCCGAGATTCTAAACCCTATTTTAAAATTGTAAATGCGATTTTACCTTAAACTCAAGAGATTGAAGGATCATCTACTCATTTTCTTGCTTTTCTACTTATTTTCTGTTTGTTTTACCTTCCATGGGTGAGGAGCACCCTTATTTCAGCCTGTGAGAATAGGTTCAATTTCATCAAGGTGGTAACTATATGGAATAAGATGTGTTAAGAATTCAGAACCGGGGTCAAGAGTCCAAGAACCGGGCTGGAAGAACCGGAGATGATCAAATCAAGAAGAGAGTGTATAATTGAACCGGGTTTGTGGGTTTGAGGGTACAGGTGTACAAACTGCCAAACACAACGGTTTTGAGCTGACAAAACCTTTGCAACTTAACCATTTTGTAACAGAGTTGAGCTCGTAACTTGCAACGATTATATCTCACTCCTCACGAAGATTCTAGACGCATTCCAGATATAGGCTTGAAGCTCTTGAGAAGTCGAACACAATTACCACATTTCCCCCTTGTATACTCTACTGTAGAAACAGAATTAGAAAGCTAGGGTTCTAAAGCCAAATTCGGTTTGTGAATTGGGGCTTTGCTAGTTTCTGGATAATTCTTGTAATTTTTTAGTGAGTATAGTGAATTGAGGTGTGTAGAGCCTCCGTGGATTTAGATCACATTGGATCGAACCACGTAAAGCTTCTTAGTGTGATTTTGTTCTTAATTTCTGCGTCTGTTCTTGTTCGGTTGTTCTGGGAGATTAGTGTTCGAACAATTACAGTTTTTTCGTTCATTCTTGTGAGTTTATCGTCCGAATAAATTCTGGGTGATTTTATGTGAGATGATTTCCACAACAAGCGGCGCCATCTGTGGGAAACCACTCTCAAATCAGAAGAAAAATAAGTTATGGCAAGAATGAAGATGGATTTGGACAAGTTCTCCGAGAAGAATGACTTCTCTCTATGGAAGATAAAGATGAAGGCCATATTGGTGCAGAATGGGTTATCAAATGCCCTCAAGCCTGAAGATCAGTGGGTGGAGGCTGAGAAACCTAAATATGGAGATATGGATCAGAAGGCATTAAGTCTAATCATCCTATGTCTTGGGGATAAGCCTTTGAGGGAGATTTCCAGATGTAAGACTGCAATTGAGGCATGGACCAAGCTGGAGGAGCTGTACCAGTCCAAGTCAGTTTCTAACAAGTTATTCCTCAAGCAGAAACTGCTAGTTGTCAAGATGGTGGATGAAAAGGTAATTTCTGATCAATTAGATGAATTTACAAAGCTTCTTGATGAACTGGAAGATCTTGGAGTTAAAAGTGAAGATGAATACATAGCTTTGATGGTTTTGAATGCTTTTCCAAGATCTATGGAGAGTTTCAATGACTCTCTTGTGCTTGGCAGGCAAGATAAGTTGAGTTATGATTCAATTATTACTGCTTTGAAGACTAAATGTTTATAGAATCAAGGAGACAAGAAAGTAAACCAATCTGGTGAAGGTTTGAACATTAAGTTCAAAAGAAATAATCAGAAAAAGAAGGGCCAAACTTCAAAAGAGGCTAAGGGTGGAAATAACATGAGGTGTATAGAACCTCCGCGGATGTAGATCATCTTTGATCGAACCACGTAAAATCCATGTGTTCATCATTTTCATTTCTGTTCTTGGTTTGTTTGTGTTTGGCCGATTTCTTGTTGATTGTTCGTCCAAATTCTGTTGTGTTTTTTGTCTTGTGTGAGATTAAGTTTATCCTAACAAGTGGCGCCGTCTGTGGGAAACATTCTCACGCAAACAAAAGACAAAGATTTCAGGAATGAAGATGGATCTGGATAAATTCTCAAGGAAGAATGATTTCTACCTATGGAAGATCAAGATGAAGGCCATACTGGTGCAAAATAGGTTGGTGAGTGCTCTCAAACCTGAAAGTGATTCGGTAGAGACTGAGAAACCCAAATATGCAGAGATAGACCAAAAGGCTTTGAGCCTAATCATCTTGTATCTTGGTGATAAGCCTTTGAGGGAAGTTTCGAGGTGTGTGAATGCAATTGAGGCCTGGACCAAACTGGAGGACCTCTATGAATGTAAGTCAGTATCAAACAACCTATTTCTCAAGTAGAGATTGCTAGCTTTTAAAATGGTGGAGGAAAAAGACATTTCTGATCAATTAGAGGAGTTTACAAAACTTCTCTATGAGCTGGAAGATCTTGGGGTAACAATGGAAGATGATGATAGAGCCTTGATGGTGTTGAATGCTCTACCAAGATCCATGGAAGGATTCAAAGATACTTTGATGTTTGGGAGGCAGGATAAACTGAGTTATGACTCAATTATCACTGCTTTGAAGACCAAATGTTTACAAAATCATGGAGATAAGAAGGCAACTCAATCCGGTGAAGGATTAAATGTTAAGTTCAGAAGAAACTACCAAAAGAAGAAGGGCCAAACCTCAAAGAATCTCAAAAGTGGCAACAATGCTCCAAAGAAACCCGGAGAATGGGTAGAAAACAGAAAATGCTTCAAGTGTAAACAAATTGGGCATCTTAAGAAAGACTGCCCACAGAAGATGAAGAAAAAGGAAGGCCAGGGTGCTGAAGCTGCTACAGTTGAGCATGAAGAGGACACACCAGAGGTCTTGAATGTTACTAAGTCAAAGATGGAGATGGAGTGGGTATTGGATACTGGTTGCTCTTTCCATATGTTTCCCCATGAAGAATGGTTTCAGAATCTGAAGAAAGAAGATGGAGGGTGTGTACTACTAGGAAATGATCAATCCTACAGAGTTCACGGCGCTAGATCAGTAAGCATCAATATGTTTGATGGAGTTACAAGAAAAATCACTAAATATAAGGTATGTGCCTGGACTTAAAAGAAATCTTATCTCCTTAGGATCTCTTATTGCTACTGGGTGTGAATTCAAGTTTGTTGATGGTCAGTTACACATAACCAAAGAAAACAAACTGGTAATCAAAGGAAGACAACATAATGGCTTGTTTATTTTGGTGGGAAAACCAGCGGTTGGAGATGTGGGAAACACTGTGGCATAAAAAGATTAGGACACATTGGGGAAAGGGGATTAAAAGAACTATCCAAGAAAGGCATAATTGGAGAGGTTGGAAACCAGACACTTGAATTCTGCGATAAATGTGCATTAGGCAAATCACAGAAATTGCCTTATGCTAAGGGGATTCACATTACCCAAGAACCTCTAGATTATGTTCACTCTGATATCTGGGGACCATCCAGAACTAAAACTCATGGAGGAGGAAGGTACTTCATGTCTGTTATTGATGACTTCAGCAGGAAAGTGTGGGTGTTTGTTTTAAGAAACAAGAGTGATGCCTTCACTAAATTCAAGACATGGTTACTTCAGATGGAAACATTAAGGGAGAAGAAGCTCAAGCATTTGAGAACTGACAATGGCTTGAAGTATCTATCTACTGAGTTTACAACCTTCTGTAATGAAAAGGGGATTACTAGACATAGAACAGTTCCCATGAATCCTCAACAGAATGGAGTGGCGGAAAGATTCAACAGAATTATTCTTAAGAGAGTGAGGTGTATGTTAATTGATGCTGGACTGCCAAAGGTGTTCTGGGGAGAAACAATCAATACAACATGTTACTTAATAAACAGATCACCTTCATCATCTCTAGGGTTCAAAACACCAGAAGAAGTATGGAGTGGAAGAGTTCCAAATTATGCAAGTCTAAAGGTGTTTGGATGTCTGGCTTATGCTCACATGAAATCAGACAAACTTGATCCTAGAGCTTACAGGTGTGTGTTTCTGGGATATCCAGAGGGAATAAAAGGTTACAGGTTAGGGTGCTTGGAACCTGGAAATCAGAAACTAATGATAAGCAGAGATGTGAAATTTAATGAATCAATTATGGGATATCACTTCACTGGAAATCAAGAAGAACATGATGGCAACACTGAATCATAAAGATTATCAGTTCAGGTAGAGACTTAGATGGATCCTGGGTCATAAAGGGTTGAGAACTTGGATGAACACTCACGTGACAGTTCTTCAGAAGAAGAGGATGTGCCACCCAGAAATACAAACTTGAGAGACTACAGCATTGCCAGAGCCAGACCAAGGAGGCAAATTCAAAGACCAGACTTCTATGGACAGGCTGGAAGTATACATTATGCACTCAGCATTGCTGAAGACATAGAACACCATGAACCACATAATTTCAAAGAAGCTGCCAGTGGTGATGAAAGTGAATATTAGGTTAGTGCAATGATGGAAGAAATGGAATCTCAGGAAAGGAATGGTACTTGGAAATGGTGGATAAACCAAAAGTTCAGAAGATGGTAAGTTCCAAATGGATATACAAGAAGAAAGTTGAAGCTGGAGACTCAGATAGGATAAGGTATAAAGCAAGATTGGTGGCAAGGGGGTTTACTCGGAGAGAAGGTATTGATTTCAATGAGACTTTCTCTCCTGTGGTGAAACATTGCTCTATCAGACTACTTTGGTCAAAAGTAACACAAGAAGGAAGATATGGAGTTACAGCAGCTAGATATCAAAACAGCATTCTTACATGGAGACTTAGTGGAGAACATATATATGAAGCAGCCTGAGGTATTTGTGATTCCTGGAAATGAAGAAAAGGTATGTTTTCTCAAGAAATCATTATATGGGTTGAAACAAAGTCCAAGGCAGTGGAATAAGAAGTTCAATGAGTTTATGTTAAAGGCTGGTTTTGTCAGAAGGTTGTATGATAGTTGTGTATACTTTGATAAGAGTACTTGTATTGATCCTGTATACCTGTTGCTCTATGTGGATGACATGCTTATTGCAAGCAAGAGTAAACATAAAATACATCTGCTAAAGAAGAAGTTGAGTTCTGAGTTTGACATGAAAGACTTAGGAGATGCAAAGAAGATTCTGGGGATGAGTATAATTAGAGATAGAATTGCTGGAAGTCTACGGTTGTCTCAGAGGCATTATCTTCAGAAAGTGGTGGAGAGGTTTCAGATGCATGAGGCTAAAACACTGAGTGTTCCAGTAAGCCAACAACTCAAATTATCAAAAGAACAGAGTCCTAAAATAGCAGAAGAAGTGAGATACATGAGAAATGTGCCTTATGCAAGTGGGGTTGGAAGTCTAATGTATGGTATAATATGCAGCAGGCCAGACATAGCATATTGTGTGTCTCTGGTTAGTAGGTATATGTCAAATCCAGGAAAAACTCACTGGGAGGCTTTGAAGCAGGTGTTGAGATACTGAAAAGGAACAGTTAATCTGGGGTTGAAATTTCAGAAACTGGCAAATGTGTCTATGTTATGATCAAGTCAATCTCACACACAAACAACACAGACAACTGTATTGAATGAAAAACAACCAAGAACTCGGCCACTTACAACCGAACTAAGAACAGGAAAGAAAATGATGAACACAAGACTTTTACGTGGTTCGATCAATGTGATCTACATCCACGGAGGTTCTATACACCTCAATTCACTCCACTAATCAACCAATTACAAGAATTATCCAGAAAAACTAGAAACCCCAAATCACAGCTTGATTTGAGCAGAAAACCCTAGCATTCTAATTCTCTTGATTGAGTAATGTTTACAGAGGGAAAAATACGTCAATTAGCTCGCAACTACAAGTGTTTACAATGTATATAAATGCCGGAGCTCGAATCAGAGAGTCGAGAAAGTTGTAACCAATTTTGACTCAAGAACTCAAAACTGCTGCCGTGGGCTTTTTACAACGGTTTCTCATGCAACGGATTCAAACTGTTGCGAATGGCAGTTATAACAAACTCAGACCCAGTTTCCCCTTTTAACCTCTTTTCTGAACTAGTCAAAAAACCGGTTCTCTGACCCGGTTCCTTTCATTCCAAACCCGGTTCTGGAATCCACAAAACCTCTACTACATATCACAAACACTTGATGATATTGAACTAATATCTACAAATCTCCACCTCAATGAACTCAATTGTATATCATCACCTCAAACTGCCTTGCTCTTTATTCTTTTAATCAAATCGTTCAAGCCTAATTAGGTTTGAGCAATGGACCACCTTACTCCCAAGCACTGCTTTGGTTAAGAAATCAGCAGCATTGTCACTTGTATGGACTTTCCTAACCTCTACAAATCCTGCATCAATCACATCTCTTGCAAAATGAACCTAACATCTATATGCTTTGATCTTTCATGGAAAACTTAATGTTTTACTAGATGTAGTGCACTCTGATTGTCACACAATCCTGCTTTATTCCTAGATCCTTCAGAATACCTTTTAACCACACAGCTTCCTTAATTGCCTCTGTCAAAGCCATGTATTCAGCTTATGTAGTTGATAAAGCTACTACTGATTGCTGCACACTTCTCCAGCTAACTGCAGTACCATATAAAGTGAAAACATATCCTGTTATTGACCTCCTGGTATCAACATTACTAGCAAAATCAGCATCTGCAAAACCTTCCAAAGCAATAGTCATGTTTGCTAGTTTCTGAAACTTTAACCCCAGATTTATTGTTCCCTTTAGATACCTTAACACCTGCTTCAAAGCCTCCCAGTGAGCTTTCCCTGGATTTGACATATACCTGCTTACCAAAGACACACAGTATGCTAAGTCTGGTCTGCTGCATATCATCCCATACATTAAACTTCCAACCCCACTAGCATAAGGTACATTTCTCATGCATCTCACTTCTTCTGCTGTCTTAGGACTCTGTTCCTTTGATAGTCTGAGGTGTTGGCTTACTGGAATACTCAGTGTTTTAGCCTCATGCATCTGAAACCTCTCCACCACTTCCTGAAGGTAATGCTTCTGAGACAACCATAAACTTCCAGTAGCTCTGTCTCTGATTATACTCATTCCCAGAATCTTCTTGGCATCCCCTAAGTCTTTCATGTCAAACTCAGAACTCAACTTCTACTTAAGCTGAT
This sequence comes from Ajuga chamaepitys, assembly GCA_958295605.1. Taxonomy (NCBI): domain Eukaryota; kingdom Viridiplantae; phylum Streptophyta; class Magnoliopsida; order Lamiales; family Lamiaceae; genus Ajuga; species Ajuga chamaepitys. Next base: position 19,707,534 of record OY282498.1, on the reverse strand, counting down.
GTATTTTACGTGAGCTCTTGCTTGCAATGAGCATGTCATCCACATACAGCAACAGGTATACAGGATCAACACTTGTACTTTTATCAAAATAAACATAACTATCATACAAACTTCTAACAAAACCAGCTTTTAACATAAACTCATTGAACTTCTTATTCCACTGCCTTGGACTTTGTTTCAACCCATATAATGATTTCCTGAGAAAACATACTTTCTCTTCATTTCCTGGAATCACAAACCCCTCAGGCTGCTTCATATATATGTTCTCAACTAAGTCTCCATGTAAGAAAGCTGTTTTTACATCCAGCTGTTGTAACTCCATATCCTCTTGTGTCACCTTTGACAAAAGTAGTCTGATTGAACAATGTTTCACCACAGGAGAGAAAACCTCATTGAAATCAATACCTTCCCTCTGAGTAAAACCCCTTGCTACCAATCTTGCTAAATACCTTATCCTGTCTGAATCTCCAGCTTCAACTTTCTTCTTGTAAATCCATTTGGAACTTACCAGCTTCTGCCCCTTTGGTTTATTCACTAGTTTCCAGGAGCCATTCGTTTCCAAAGATTCCATTTCTTCCATCATTGCACTAATCCAGTATTCACTTTCATCACCACTGACTGCTTCCCTGAAATTTTGTGGTTCATGATTTTCTATGTCTTCAGCAATACTGAGTGCATAATGTACACTTCCAGCCTGTCCATAAAAGTCTGGTCTCTGGATTTGCCTTCTTGGTCTATCCCTGGCAATGCTGTAGTCTCTCAGGTTTAGATTTCTGGGTGGTATGTCTTCTTCTTCTAAAGATCTATCACTAGAGTGATCAGCCAAGTTTTCACCTCTATGTATTCCATGATCCACCTGAACTGATACCCTTTCTGATTCAGTGCCTCCATCATGTTTTTCTTGATTTCCAGAGAAATGATATCCCATAATTGATTCATTGAACTTTACATCTCTACTTATCATCAGTTTCTGACCCCCAGGTTCTATGCACCATAACCTGTAACCCTTGATTCCCTCTAGATATCCCAGAAACACACATCTGTATGCTCTAGGATCAAGTTTAACTGATTTGTGTGAGCATAAGCCAAACATCCAAACACCTTTAAACCTGAGTAATTTGGAACTCTTCCACTCCATGCTTCTTCTGGTGTTTTGAACCCTAGAGTTGATGTAGGTGATCTGTTTATTAGGTACATGTTGTGTTTATTGTTCCTCCCCAGAACACCTTTGGCAAAGCAGCATCAATTAACATACACCTTACTCTTTCAAGGACAGTTTTGTTGAATCTTTCTGCCACACCATTCTGTTGTGGATTCATGGGAATTGTTCTGTGTCTGGTAATCCCCTTTTCATTGCAGAAAGTTGTGAACTCAGTAGATAGATACTCTAAGCCATTATCAGTTCTTAAATGCTTGAGTTTCTTTCCCCTCAATGTTTCCATTTGAAGCAACCATGTCTTGAATTTAGTGAAGGCATCACTCTTGTTTCTTAAGATGAACACCCATACTTTCCTACTGAAATCATAAATAACAGACATGAAATACTTTCCTCCTCCATGAGTTTCAGTTCTGGATGGTCCCCAGATGTCAAGAGTGAACATAATCTAGAGGTTCTTGAGTGATGTGAATCCCTTTAGCATAAGGCAGTTTCTGTGATTTGCCTAATGCACATTTCTCACAGAATTCAAGTGTCTGGTTCCCAACCTCTCCTATTATACCTCTTTTGGATAGCTCTTTCAATCCTGTTTCCCCAATGTGTCCTAACCTCTTATGCCACAGGGTCAGTTCATCCTTACCCAAAATATTCCCCACATTCCCAACCACTGGTTTTCCTATCAAAATAAACAATCCATTGTGTTGTCTTCCTTTGATTACCAGTTTATTCTCTTTGGCTATGTGTAATTGGCCATCAATAGACTTACATTCACACCCCGTAGCAATTAGAGATCCTAGGGAGATCAGATTTCTTTTAAGTCCAGGCACATACCTTACATTTGTAATTTTCCTTGTAACCCCATCAAACATATTGATGCTTACTGATCCAGTGCCTTGAACTCTGCAGGATTGGTCATTTCATAGTAGTACACACCCTCCATCTTCTTTCTTGAGGTTTTGGAACCATTCTTCATGAGGACACATATGGAAGAAGCAGCCTGTATCCAGTACCCATTCCATATCCATTTTTTACTCAGTAACATTCAAGACTTCTGGTGTGTCTTCTTCATGTTCAACTGTAGCAGCTTCTGCACCCTGGCCTTCTTTCTTCTTCATCTTCTGTGGGCAATCCTTCTTTAGATGCCCTATTTGTTTGTACTTGAAACATTTCCTATTTTCTATCCATTCTACAGATTTCTTTGGAGCAGTGTTGCCACTTTTGGGATTCTTTGAGGTTTGGCCCTTCTTCTTTTGGTAATTTCTCTTGAACTTGACATTCAGTCCTTCACCAGATTGAGTTACCTTCTTGTCTTCTTGATTCTGTAGGCATTTGGTCTTTGAGGCAGTAATTATTGAGTCATAACTCAGTTTATCCTGCCTTCCAAACATCAAAGTATCTTTGAACCCTTCCATGGAACTTGGTAGAGCATTTAACACCATCAAAGCTCTATCATCATCCTCCATAGTTACCCCAAGATCTTCCAGCTCATCAAGAAGTTTTGAAAACTCATCTAATTGATTAGAAATATCTTTTTCTTCCACCATTTTGAAAGCCAGCAACCTCTGTTTGAGAAACAGCTTATTTGATACAGACTTGGACTAATATAGGTCCTCCAGTTTTGTCTAGGCCTCTATTGCAGTCGTGCACCTTGAAACTTCCCTCAATGGCTTATCTCCCAAGCACAAGATGATTAAACTCAAAGCCTTTTGGTCCATTTTTGCATATTTGGGCTTCTCTGTCTCTATCCATTCACTTTCAGGCTTGAGACCACCTACCAGCCCATTTTGAACCAGAATATCCTTCATCTTGATCTTCCAAAGGTAGAAGTCATTCCTCTCTGAGATCCATCTTCATTCCTGACATCTTTATCTTCTGGTTGCATGAGAATGTTTCCCACAGACGGCGCCACTTGTTATGATCAAGTCAATCTCACACACAAACAACACACACAACTGTATTGAATGAAAAACAACCAAGAACTCGGCCACTTGCAACCGAACTAAGAACATGAAAGAAAATGATGAACACAGGACTTTTATGTGGTTCGATCAATGTGATCTACATCCACGGAGGTTCTATACACCTCAATTCACTCCACTAATCAACCAATTACAAGAATTATCCAGAAAAACCAGAAACCCCAAATCACAGCTTGATTTGAGCAGAAAACCCCTAGCATTCTAATTCTCTTGATTGAGTAATGTTTACAGAGGGAAAAATATGTCAATTAGCTCGCAACTACAAGTGTTTACAATGTATATAAATGTCGGAGCTCGAATCAGAGAGTCGAGGAAGTTGTAACCAATTTTGACTCAAGAACTCAAAACTGGTGTTGCGGGCTTTTTACAACGGTTTCTCATGCAACGGATTCAAACTGTTGCGAATGGAAGTTATAACAAACTCAGACCCGATTTTCCCTTTTAACCTCTTTTCTGAATTGGTTAAAAAACCGGTTCTCTGACCCGGTTCCTTGCATTCCAAACCCGGTTCTGGAATCCTCAAAACCTCTACTACATATCACAAACACTTGATGATATTGAACTAATATCTACAGTCTATTCCATTGGAAGGTTTTGCAGATGCTGATTTTGCTGGGAATGTTGACACTAGAAGGTCAATTACAGGGTATGTGTTTACTTTATATGGTACTGCAGTGAGCTGGAGAAGTGTACAGCAATCTGTAGTAGCTTTATCAACTACAGAAGCTGAGTACATAGCTTTGACAGAAGCAATTAAGGAAGCTGTGTGGCTGAAAGGAGTTCTGAAGGATCTGAGGATAAAGCAGGAGTGTGTGACTATATATTGTGATAATCAGAGTGCACTACGTCTGGTAGCTTTCCATGAAAGGTCCAAGCATATAGATGTCAGGTTGCATTTTGCAAGGGATGTGATTGATGCAGGGTCAGTAGAGGTTAAGAAAGTTCACACCAGTGACAATATGCTGCTGATTTCTTAACCAAAGCAGTGCCTGGAAGAAAGGTGGTTCATTGCTCAAGCCTGATTAGGCTTGAACGGTGTGTTTGAAAGGTAAAGAACAAAGCAGGCTGAGGTAGTGACATACACTTGAATTCATTGAGGTGGAGATTTTGTAGATATTAGTTCAATTTCATCAAGTGGTTATTGTATGAAGTAGAGGTTTTGAGGATTCCACAACCGGGTTTGAAGTGCAAAGAACCGGATCAGAGAACCGGGTTTTAGCCAAGATCAGAAAAAGGGGTTAAAAAGATGAACCGGGTTTGAGGTAGGTATAACCGTCGATCACAACGAATTTGTTCTGTTGCATAAGAAACCGTTGTGAAAGTCCCGCTGCAGTAGTTTGAAACGGCCTGAGTCAAAGTGGTTACAACTTCCTCAACTTCCAGATTCGAGCTTCAACACTTATATACATTGTAAACACTTGTAGTTGCGAGCTAGTAGCCATACATTTCCCTCTGTAAACATTACTCAATCAAGAGAATTAGATCTCTATGGTTTCCTGTTCCAGATTGGAGTTTGATTTGGGGTTTTGCTAGATTTCTGGATAATTCTTGTAATTGGTTGAATAGTGGAGTGAATTGAGGTGTATAGAACCTCCGTGGATGTAGATCATCTTTGATCGAACCACGTAAAATCCCTGTGTTCATCATTTTCATTTTTGTTCTTGGTTCGTTTGTGTTTGGCCGATTTCTTGTTGATTGTTCGTCCAAATTCTGTTGTGTTTTTTGTCTTGTGTGAGATTAAGTTTATCCTAACATAACAATTTCAAGAAATCTGGAGATTGTGTAGAAAACAGGAAGTGTTTCAAATGTAAATAAGTTGGACACCTAAAGAAGGACTGTCCACTAAAGAAGAAGAAGAAGGAAGGCCAAAGTGCTGAAGCTGCTATTGTTGAACATGAAGAAGACACACCAGAAGTTCTGAATGTTACTGAGTCAAAGATGCAGCAGGAGTGGGTTCTTGACACTGGATGCTCCTTCCATAAGTGTTCTCATGAAGACTAGCTTCAGAATCTCAAGAAAGAAGATGGAGGGTGTGTTTTGCTGGGAAATGACCAGTCCTGCAGGGTTCAAGGCACTGGCTCAGTGAGAATTACCATGTTTGATGGAGTTAGAAGAACCATCAGCAGTGTGAGGTATATACCTGGTCTCAAGAGAAATTTCCTTTCCCTAGGTTCTTTCATTGCCACTAGATGTGAATTCAAGTCTGTTGATGGTCACTTACATATAACTAAGGGAAATAAACTGGTAATCAAAGGAAAACAATTTTATGGTTTGCTTATTTTGATTGGAAAGCCTGGCGTTGGTTATGTGGGTAGTATTCTTGGCAAAAATGAACTGATGCTATGGCATAAGAGGTTAGGGCACATTGCGGAGACAGGATTGAAGGAATTATCCAAGAGAGGCATAATTGGAGAGATTGGCAATCAAACACTTGAGTTATGTGATAAATGTGCATTAGGCAAATCACAGAAGCTACCTTATGCTAAGGAAATTCACACCACTCAAGAACCTTTAGATTATGTCCACTCAGATATCTGGGGACCATCTAGAACTGAAACACATGGAGGAGGAAGATACTTCATGTTCGTTATTGATGATTTCAGTAGGAAAGTGTGGGTGTTTGTGTTAAGGAACAAGAGTGATGCATTCACCAAGTTCAAAACATGGTTGATTCAGATGGAGAATTTAAGAGGTAAGAAACACAAGCACTTGAGAACAGACAATGGATTAGAGTATCTATCTATTGAGTTTACTGAATTCTATGATGAACGAGGAATCATTAGACACAGAACAGTCACAATGAATCCTCAATAGAATGGTGTAGCAGAAAGATTCAACAGAACAATACTTGACAGAGTGAGGTGTATGCTGATTGATGCTGGATTGCCAAAAGTTTTATGGGGAGAAACAATTAATAAAGCATGTTACTTAGTTAACAGATCACCTTCATTATCTCTAGGGTTCAAAACTCCAGAAGAAGTGTGGAGTGGCAGAGTTTCAAGCTATACAGATTTGAAAGTGTTTGGATGTCTTGCTTATGCTCATATTAAGCAAGACAAACTTGATCCAAGAGCACAAAGATGTGTGTTCTTAGGATATCTAGAAGGAACCAAAGGTTACAGGCTATGGTGTTTGGAACAACGGAATCAGAAGCTCATGATAAGCAGGGATGTTAAGTTCAATGAATCTGTCATGGGATATTTCTCCACTGTAAGTCAAGAAGAACTTGATGGTGCTATTGAAGCAGAAAATGTATCAGTTCAGGTGGAGTTTCAGATGGATGATAATCCTCAAAGGATTAATGATCTAGATCAACACTCAAGTGACAGCTTAGCAGAAGAAGAGGATGTGCAAACTATTAATCCAAACCTGAGAAATTATAGTATTGCCAGAGATAGGCCAAGGAGGCAAATCCAAAGACTAGACTTCTACGGGCAAGCAGGAAGTGTATACTATGCACTGAGCATTGCTGAAGACATAGAGCATCAGGAACCACATTATTTCAAAGAAGCAGCCAGTGGTAGTGAAAGTGAGCACTGGATAAGTGCAATGATGGAAGAAATGGAATCTCTGGAGAGATATGGCACTTGGAAGCTGGTAGATAAGCCTAAGAGGCAGAAGCTGGTGAGTTCCAAGTAGATTTACAAGAAAAAGATTGAAACTGGTGACACAGAAAGGGTAAGATACAAGGCAAGGCTTGTTGCAAGAGGTTTCACTCAAAGAGAGGGCATTGATTTCAATGAGGTCTTCTCTCCTGTGGTGAAGCATTGTTCTATTAGACTTCTATTATCAAAAGTGACACAAGAAGACATGGAGTTACAACAACTAGATGTTAAAACTGCATTTCTGCATGGTGATTTTGATTGAGAACATATATATGAAACAACTTGAAGGCTTTGTGATTCCAGGAAGTGAAGAGAAGGTATGCTTTCTCAAGAAGTCACTGTATGGGTTAAAACAGAGTCCAAGGCAGTGGAACAAGAAATTCAATGAGTTTATGATAAATGCAGGCTTTAACAGAAGTTTATATGACAGTTGTGTCTACTTTGATAAGAATTCTAAGGATGATCATGTGTATCTGTTACTCTATGTGGATGATATGCTTATAGCCAGTAAATGTAAGCATAAAATCCAGCAGCTCAAGAAGAACTTAAGTTCAGAATTTGACATGAAAAGACCTGGGAGACGCAAGGAAGATTCTTGGTATGGATATCAACAGAAACAAAAAACCTGGAATATTGTTCTTGTCTCAAAGGAACTATCTTCAGAAGGTGGTGGAGAGGTTCAACATGCATGAGTCCAAGAGTCTGAGTGTTCTAGTAAGTCAGCAGATAAAATTATCCAAGGATCAATGTCCCAAGACTACTGAAGAAGAAACACACATGAGACATGTACCATATGCAAGTGGTGTTGGTAGTTTGATGTATGGAATGATTTGCAGTAGACCTAACTTAGCATACTGTGTGTCTTTGGTAAGCAGATTCATGTCAAATCCGGGAAAGGCTCATTGGGAAGCTTTGAAACAAGTACTGAGATATCTAAAGGGATCAGTGACTTTAGGATTAAAGTTTGAGAAGCAAGCTCGGGATACTGTTCCATTGCATGGGTTTGTTAATGCTGACTTTGCAGGAAATGTGGATACTAGAAGATCAATGTCTGGATATGTATTTACATTGTATGGTACTACAATAAGTTGGAGAAGCATACAACAATCTATAGTAGCCTTATCCACTACAGAAGCATAATATATGTCCATCACTGATGCAATAAAAGAAGATGTGTGGTTTAGGGGAATTCTAAGAGATCTGGGAATTGTTCAGAAGTGTGTTACAATTCTTTTTGTTAATCAAAGTGCACTCCACTTGGTAAAACATCAAGCATTTCATGAGAGGTCAAAACATATGGATGTTAGACTGCATTTTGTGAGGGATGTTATTGATTCAAGGGCTGTGGAGGTAAAGAAAGTACATACTGATGACAATGCAGCACACTTCCTAACTAAAGTTGTACCAGGTAACAAGTTGAGACATTGCTCAAGCCTAATTAGGCTTGAACAATGTAACTGAGGCATGAAGTGAATGGGCAGAGTAGGGGTGATGATACACACTTGATTTCATTGAGGTGGAGATTTGTGAGAATAGGTTTAATTTCATCAAGGTGGTAACTATATGGAATAAGATGTGTTAAGAATTCAGAACCGGGGTCAAGAGTCCAAGAACCGGACTGGAAGAACCGGAGTTGATCGAATCAAGAAGAGAGTGCATAACTGAATCGGGTTTGTGGGTTTAAGGGGACAGGTGTACAAACTGCCAAACACAACGATTTTCAGCTGACAAAACCATTGCAGCTTAATCGTTTTGTAACAGAATTGAGCTTGCAACTTGTAGCGGTTATATCTCACTCCTCACAAAGATTCAAGATGCATTCCAGATATAGGCTTGAAGCTCTTGAGAAGGCGAACACAATTATCACATTTCCCCCTTGTATACTCTACTGTAGGAAGAGAATTAGAAAGCTAGGGTTCTAAAGCCAAATTCGGTTTGTGAATTGGGGCTTTGCAAGTTTCTGGATAATTGACACGTCGGTTTTCTAACCTAGTGTTCCGCAAGTGTACGGTTGTAGGTGTAGTAGCGGCAGTCAAGGTCGATCCCTCAGAGAATAGGTTTTAAGTAGTTCGATACCTCGATAATCTAGGATTATCCTAACTAGATACTAAGATGCAAAGGGTTTGTTTTTACTAACTAAAATACTTAACATATAATTACCTAATTAACTATGGCCTAACACTTGGCAAACAAAGAGGATTAACAATCAGTGAGAAAAGGTATCCTAAGGCTTCGATTTCAGGATATTACTTCAATGTTGAATATGATTAAACTATAGATTTACCAATTCTAGTGTTTATTAGGCGGCACGGCAATAATCTAACCCTTCTCTCGAAGCGATTAAACCGTTGATTAATTAAGTTAATTACCCTCTCGAGTAAATTAAACCTAATAACTCCCAAACGATACTAAGCCACAACCTACATAGCCATAGACAACTGCGCTCTATGTCATAAGTCTGATAACGGTTCCCTCCTCTCGAAGCGGAATTGCTAAACTAAATTACTAAATCTAGGTGATCAAGCTAAATTTAGTTATAAGCACAAACATAGAGATAAACACGTAAAGAACGGAATTAATAAATTAAATCATAATCAAAACATTGTCATAATAATACCTACTCTCTAACCCTAGGACACAAATAACTTAGCTACTCATGCCTAGCAATAACCCAATACAAGATTCTACGAAAAACATTGTAAAAGATTAAACTAGAAAAAATGAATAAACCCGGATGAATCCGTCTCGATGATCTCCGTCTTCTCCGTCCTCTAAGCTCCTATAACTCTTCTTCTAAGTGTATGTGAGAATATGGAGTGTCTAACCCTTAATTTCGCGAGTTTAGAGACCTATTTATAGTTATCGGTTGAAATCCTTGAGAGATTAGGACAAAAGCCCAACTAAAACCCGATTTGGTGTTCCGAAAGGCTTTTGACGCGGCCTTGAACCATCTGGACGCGGCCTCATCGAGGTTTACAGTGCTAACAGCATAAAGAGCCATATTTTGACGCGGCCTTCAAAGGTGGTGACGACGCCGCGTCACTTCTTGCCCTGAAATGGTGATTTTTTCTGTCAGCTTGACATACCTCCAGTGTTTTGGCCATAACTTGAGTTATAAAACTCCGATTAAGGTGAAATTGGTGGACCTGGAAAGCTAATTCGAAGATCTACAACTTTGTTTGAAAAGAGAAAATCCCAAAACGGATCGGACGACCGTCAAAAATTGGTTTGAAGTTAGACCTGAAATCCTATTCCTGGTCCATTTCACCTCTTCTTGGTCCGTTTCGTCTCTAGTTCGCCATATACTCGATATTTTGGCCTAAAATCCACAAAAAATCGACAAAACATATCAAATGGTCCAATGTATACAATATAAGCACTTCTCGACCATATATGCATGCAACTGCTATAAATACACATCTAAAATCGACCTAAATGCCTGCATACACGACGTGTATCAAACTCCCCCAAACTTAAACTGTTGTTCGTCCCGAACAACATAAAATAGAACAAAGACACATGTATTTAGGGCGATTAGATGACGAATTAGTCTTAGAGAGATTTTTAAAAAGCTAGACATCATAGTGTAAGCGAGCATGTGTGATAGAGCAAAAAATTAACTACTTTCGAGACTTGAACTATTGAAGTATTTGATCCTCACCAGGTAAATGTTTCTCTCATCTCTCAAGTGTTTAGGCTAAAAGTATCAGTTCACTCAAATTAGATTACATGCACAGTTTACCATAGGCGTGGCAATTGTCTAAGCTAGACTCAGTACTCGGCATAAGTGACAAAGAATCATTAGGTCTTGATTTTGGTTGTAATGTTAGGTTAAGGGAAGGCAAGATAAATTTGGACAAAAGTGACTATCTATTGGACTAATCAAGTTATCCCTAACCCGATTACCCGTCAATACAGTCACTCGATCTCACTCTCCCAATCTCAGCAAATCACCCTTCAAAGTGACTTCTTCACCTTCCCAAAAGTGCTTTTCAACCAAGTGCTTTTCATACTAAGTATTCGAGTACCACTTCGTGGGACTACCCGATTTTTCCAAATCAACTAAGCACTTATTTCATCTAACCTCTCTTTAACACATTATACAATAAAACATTTATTTGCAGCTAACTCTTTCTTTAGCTTTTCCGATTTTTTTTTTCTTTTTTACTTACGAAAATTAAATTCAACACAAATAACAAACTACGAGAGGTTATACTTGCTTTGAATTTGCACCTATCATAAATTCCTTCTACCCTTCAGCTTATCCCTTATTGCGCCCATTTTCTTCCCAAAAATCCAATCTACCCTCTAATCCACCTCTCTCTTTACTCAATTAGTCCAATATAGGGCCAAAGGCTAAAATTAAAAGGTATTTGGCTTGTAATATGTGGCTATGAAACAAAAAGGCTTAAAAGCTCAAGTGGGCTAACTAGGGACAATTTTTCTCAAACTTTTTGGTAAAAAGGATAATGTTTAAAAGGCTAAAAAATAGGCTACAATTCAAAAACTGCCTATATCACTTTCTAAGTCACATTATGCACCGACATATTCACAACAAAGACTCAAGGCAAGTTCTAGAAACAGATACATATATCCAATCAACATCACACCAAAAGAAAAATAAATGGCTCCAAAGATAGGAGCCACATTAGGCTCAAATGCTCACAAGGGTCATATTTGATCAAATACTCTAGATTCAAGCTCAATTTCATCTCAAACTGCCTATCATGCTCTACTACATTTCAATTTTCAATTTTTTTTAAGCACAGTATTATATCATCATTAACATATCAGCATCCATCAAAATTTCCTAAATTTTTCAACTATTACATCCGATTACTTCCGGGTTTTTATCCTAGTACTAGACTCAAACAAACTACATAACTAAACAGATGCAAAAAATTAAAGACTATGACCAACAAAAACTGGGTTCACAGACCCGACAACTTCGGTTAAGCTATCAACTATTTCTTCACAGCAGGCATCAGCAGACAACTCAGCACAAAACAAATGAAAAAGCTAGAAAACTACCTAAAAAAAAAAGATATAAGCGGCCCAAGTCGTCCCACTATCACCGCCTCCCCCAAACATGGTCGAAGGCCAAGTTTGTGGGAAAAGAGTGAGACGACTAGGTGCTTTAACTTACAAATGTACTGGGGTGGTGGAGGCGGTGGTAGAACCCCGTGTTGGGCCCACACCAAGAGTCGATCGAGCTTTTCATTTATGTTTTGGGCTGCTCCACGGCTCTCTCCCCGAAATCGAATAAGCTCGGTGGAAAGCGCTGCAACTTGGGCCTGGAAGGCAGCTATCTGATCTGACTATTCAGCTGCTGCCTCGTCTTTAAACCGGCTTGAGCTTCCCTTCGTCATCTTAGTGAACCTGGGCTGGGCCTGACGCGACCGCATCGAGGATACGACGCGACCTCGTCGGGCCTGAAAACTTACTTTTTTACACACAATTTGACGCAACTGCGTCCTAGGGTGACGCGACCTCGTCGAAGACCACCCAGAGATGGCTTTTTCATCCTGCTTGGCTCGTTTCGTCTTCGTCTCGCATTTTACTCCGCAACTCTATTGGTCCCTACAACTTAAAACACTAAAACAACTAATTAGACTCAAAATTAACAAAATTTAAAAACTAAAACTAAACAACAACTAAAAAAAAGTCGGGTTGCCTCCCGATAAGCGCTTATTTTTACGTCATCAGCCAGATGTCCTTTTCCTATCAACCATTTTCCAGCCACCCCAAGTTAGGCAATTTATGAGCAATTAACGAGCTATTTGGGGCGTGTGGATTTCTTACAGCAGCTTGGGTAGTATAAACAATGCTACAATTATGCCTACCCCTTAAACCCGACCTATGTATTGGGAGGGTGTGGTTTCGTTTTGAACACAAAAAATCAACTCCCCCTTGGGCACATCTATAAGTGCTTGACTAGTCGCCAAGAAAGGTCGTCCTAAGATAAAAGAAAATTCATCATTTCCTTTCATGTCGACAACTAAGAAATCACTAGGAAATCCAATATTCAACACTCTCACCAATACATCCTCCGCTACTCCCAATGGCGTTAATGAAGATCCATCAGCCAATTGCATAGTAGTAAAAAATCATTTAATCTCCCTTAATCCTAATTGTCTATACAGTTTAAGAGACATCAGATTTATGCTAGACCCCAAATTGCACATGACATTGTGAAAATCATGACTACCAATTGAGCAAGAAATAGTAAAACTCCCTGGATCTTTTGCTTTTGTTGCTCTTTTTGGTTTCATGCTTGTGTTTATGCTCTTTTTGGGACTGCTAGGTTTCTTCTTCGTTGTGTCTTTTCCATCCTTCCTCTTCTTGGTTTCCTCTTGGGTGGGTTGAAGCTCTTCCTTCTTTATTACCCCCCATCTTGGACTCTCTCCTATAATAGTTCATGTTTCACAACAACAGTGCTATAGCGCTCTAAACGCTCAAAGTTAGCAAAGAATGAATTTTTAAAACAAAAATCAAAAGACTCATCAAGAATAGGAGATGAAATTTTCTTATCTATGATGGTATTGACTTCCTTCTTCTTCTCAATGTTTTTTACTTTCTCAATTGATTTCTTCGCTTCATGGTCCTTTGTGCTCATAGTACCATTGTCGCCACTAGATGCTATCTTCCTTCTATTCAGTGCTTGAGGAAATGGGGAGGAGGTACATACGCCGGTGGAGGCATCTGCTTCGGTTTCTTGAACCTTACTTGAGTTCACAGCATCTTTTTTCTCCTCTAGCTGCTTCTTTTTCACCAAGTGCTCCTCTGACTTAACAACATTACAGTGCTCCCTCTGATAAACCACTGGGTCACTCGGATATTGGCCCTGCTTGTGTTGAGCCCGGATAATCTTTATCAATTGGCTTATGTTTGATGACAATTCACCAATTCTTGCTTGAGTCTGAACCAATGTGTTCTCGAGTCTTTTGAAGTCAGCCCCCTATCCAATTATGTGATTGTTCAGCTCAATAAACTTTCCATCTACTTTCTTCTCCAACTGAGCTAGTTTCTCATCGTATTTAGCAAATTGGGACTGCACAATCACCTCTTATGTGGGCTCCATGCCATCATGAATCATCCCATTTGTAACAGTAAATCCGGGTGGCAGATCAAGTGTATTCTACGAGTTACCATACGAAAAGTTCTGATGGTTCCGATTCTTGGGGTACTGATTATATCTAGGCTGATTGTTCTGGAAGTTGTTGAAGTTTCGTTAATTCACAAAGTTTACGTGTTTAACTTCTTCCTGGCCCCCTGGATGATGTGCTAACATCAGACTAGTTAGCAAATTTACCTGACTCATCAAGGTTGTCAGCTGCGACATCAGCCTTTCATTCGGCTCAGTGCTGACTGCTTCTACTTCCATTACATTCGCTACTTTCCTTGGCAGGTTCCTCTCATTCGACCATTAGTAGCTTGTTCTGGCCATAGCGTCCGAGATTGAGAATGCCATCCTCACTGACTTCTCCATCAAACTACCACCTGCAACTGTATCTACCTGGTTTCTGGTCGGAGCAAGCAGCCCTCTGTAGAACATGCACACTTGCTGCTTCTTGGTAAACCCATGTTGAGGGCAACTCCAGATAAGATCTCGGAATCGCTCCCAAGCTTCTCCGAATGGTTCTTGGTCTAACTACTTGAATTGATTGATTTGATTCTGCAGGTTGAGCATCTTGCTCAGTGGAAAGTACTTCAACAGAAAAGAAGTACTCAAGTCTTCCCAATCTCTGATATCTTCCAGCGAATTAGTGCTCTGTCCTTCAGTGAGAAAGGGAATAGTCTCATCTTGACCTGCTCGTGCGGCACTTGATTTATCTTGATTGTGTCCGCCGGTCTACGAAACTTGATCAGATGCACATTCGGATCCTCCAAAGCACCTCCCCCAAACTGGTTTTACTGCACTATATTGATTAGTGCAGGCTTCAGCTCAAAGCTATTGGCATTAAGTGGTGGGGGTTGTACTCCTCCTGCCTGCTGATTTGGATTAGGCTTCAGGCAGTCACTGATGGGAGTATCATCTTCATCTACTTCCCTTGGTTCCTCGTGAGCCTAAGACTACTGTTGTTGTAGCAATGGCTGCTGTGGCAGTAACTGCTGAGAAATAACAGTGACTCTGTCATCCAGGCGCGCCAGAGCTGTCAGCACTTTGCTCATTGCCTCATCTTGATTCGGTTGTGGTTGATGTGGGTTTTCCATCTCAAAAACAGTTCTTTCTCGTTCGGTATCTACAGATTGTTGCTTCAATTTCAGGATCAAAAGGAAGAAGATTTTCTTGCCCTTTCGATCTGGATTGCATGCAAACCCTGGAAACACCAAAAATAAGAACTACCGCGTAACACAAAAAATAAACAAAAATAAAAACGAAAATTAAATTAAAATCCCGAAAAATAAAATCTAGTCTAGTTTCCTCCTATTTTTTAAGATAAAAACTAAGCGCTAAATCCTATTCCCCGGAAACGGCGCCAACAACTTGACACCCCAGTTTTCTAACCTAGTGTTCCACAAGTATACGGTTGTAAGTGTAGTAGCGGCAGTCAAGGTCAATCCCTCAGAGAATAGGTTTTAAGTAGTTTGATACCTCGATAATCTAGGATTATCCTAACTAGATACTAAGTTGCAAAGCGTTTGTTTTTACTAACTAAAATACTTAACAGCTAAATTACTAACTATGGCCTAACACTTGGCAAACAAAGAGGATTAACAATTAGCGAGAAAAGGTATCTTAGGGCTTCGATTTCGGGATATTACTTCAATGTTGAATATGATTAACCTATAAATTTACCAATTCTTGTGTTAATTAGGCGGCACGACAATAATCTAACCCTTCTCTCGAAGTGATTAAATCGTTGATTAATTAAGCTAATTACCCTCTCGAGTCAATTAAACCTAATAACTCCCAAACAATCCTAAGCCACAGCTTCCATAGTAATAGACAACTGCGCTCTATGTCATAAGTCTGATAATGATTCCCTCCTCTCGAAGTGGAATTTCTAAACTAAATTACTAAATCTAGGTGATCAAGCTAAATTTAGTTATAAGCACAAACATAGAGATAAACACGTACAGAACGAAATTAATAAATTAAATTATAATCAAAACATTGTCATAATAATCCCTACTCTCTAACCCTAGGACACAAATAGCTTAGCTACTCATGCCTAGCAATAACTTAATACAAGATTCTACGGAAAATATTGTCAAAGATTAAACTAGAAAAGAACGACTAAACCCGGATGAATCCGTCTATATGATCTTCGTCTTCTCCATCCTCCAAGCTCCTATAAATCTTCTTCTAAGTGTATGTGAGAATATCGAGTGTCTAACCCTTTAATTCGCGAGTTTGGGGACCTATTTATAGTTATGGGTTGAAATCCTCGAGAGATTAGGACAAAAAGCCCAACTAAAACCCGATTTGGTGTTCCGAAAGGCTTTTGACGCAGCCTTGAACCATCTGGATGTGGCCTCGTGGAGGTTTACAGTGCTAACAAAATAAAGAGCCACATTTTGACCCAACCTTGAAGGGTGATGACGAGGCCGCGTCACTTCTTGCCCCGAAATGGTGATTTTCTGTCAGCTTGACATACCTCCAGTGTGTTAGCCATAACTTGAGTTATACAACTCCGATTAAGGTGAAATTTGTCGCGTTGGAAAGATAATTCATAGATCTATAACTTTGTCTGAAAGGAGAAAATCTCAAAACGGATCAAAAGACCCTCAAAAATTTGTTTAAAATCAGACCTGAAATCCTATTCCGAGCCCATTTCACCTCTTCTTGGTCCATTTCGTCTCTAGTTTGCCATATACTCGTTTTGGCCTAAAATCCACAAAACTCTACAAAACACGTCAAATGGTCCAATGTATAGAATATACGCACTTCTCGACCATATATGCATGCAACTGTTATAAATACACACCTAAAATTGACCTAAATGCCTGCATACATGACGTGTATCAATAATTCTTGTAATTTCTTGTAATTCTTGTTCTTAATTTCTGCATTTATTTTTGTTCGGCTATTCTAGGAGATTAGTGTTCGAACAATTACAATTTGTTCGTTCATTCTTGTGAGTTTATTGTCCAAACGAATTCTGGGTATTTTATGTGAGGTGATTTCCACAACACAGCCCTTGATCATTAGTTGAACTTTGGATTTAGAATATTTATGTAATTTTTACGGTTGTTAACCTATTGTATTATGTTTTTGGAATGTTCTATGTTATTTGGGATTGTTGATTCACACTTATGAATTGAATTGTGATTTGATCACCCATTTGGATATTTGTTTGTGTGTTGCTAGAATTGGGCTTATAATCGGTAATTGTTATGAATCTGATTCCCTTGTAGCAAACAATAGATTTATTTTATTGGGGATGACATAGAGTTCGACCACTAAAACCGAACTTGCGAGTTTTATGTCGAATCTACTCCGTTGTCTTGATTCTTAATGCACTTGACTATTGTTTCTTAGAGAGCTTGTTTTAGGAATTGATAAGTTGAGTAGAATTAGAGCTTGTTTTAATTAATTTTACTTAAGAAACTACAAGATTGATAGAGTTTGTTATTAATCTTGGAGTAGGAGTTCTAAGGCTAACCAATTGGGTAGTAACATCAATTACATAGATTATTCGAACCAAGGGGATACTTGATCAAGGGTTGAATCCTTTAAACATATTTTGAAACCCAAAAAATCAATCTACTTATCTTGCCATCTTATGTTAATTTAAGTTTATTTGATCGTAGTTTAATAGTTGTTCTTGGTAATCACTAGTAGTTTATAGTTGGATAATCAAGCCCCCCTCCCCCCCCCCCCCTATTGCTTTCATTATTTGTTCCTACTTTTATTTAAATTTTACAATTGCTTATTCTATCAAAATGATATTAGACTACCGTTCCTCGTGGTTTCGACCCGACTTACCACTCTACTTGTTGAGTTGGGAATCGAAAAAATATAAATATAAATTAATTTGGTACAGCCTTACCAAATTTTGGTGTTGTCTCCTCCATTTGTAGATTCTCAAGGTGCCAATAGAAAGTGTGTGTTGCTCAATAATTGCCAGAGGTTGGGTACGCGGTTAACCCAACTGAGAGTTGAAATATAGCGGGAAATGTAATGATAATCACAGTAAAATTTTCTACAAGTCTTAAATCACTTGGGTGCCTTCAGGGCGAAATAATTCACTATAAAAACTGTGAATTACAAAAAGATTTAGAATGTGAATCGAGACAAACTTGGATTCACACTTCAAGATTCATAACATCTCAAAGGACAAATAAACAAAGTTTAGAGCATTAAATAACTTATCCAATAGCTATCCTAACAAATATCCTATTAAAAGTGATTCAAATTCGTGAGGAATCTGAATGTTACTAAAATTGGACACTTCAGGTTGGATAGGAGGTTTACCCAACTCTCTAGACGACACAACAAGAAGACAGGCTCAATCTTGTTCTCATATGATTGTGTGTCTTCGGTTGATAGTTGAAGCCCTATTTATAGGCCAATGAGTAGCTTGGAGAGCACTCTTACATAACCACAAATCCTACAATTGAGGGCGTTAGCGGTTAGTGGCTAACCATCCGAAATATAGGGTGCATAAGAGGGAGACTCAATCCTCTTTATTGAGTGACCAAGTCTTCGTCGTTTCATTCTCAGTGACAAAAGACCAGGTCCTCAACTCTTCCTTATTACACTCATGTCCCTGCATTTATTTCATTAATTTGAAATACATAATATATTATTATTCGGCCTCAATTTGAAGGAGAATATAATACAAAAATCATATAATGTGTACAAAAATCAAAACTACAAAATAGAGGATTTAGATAAGAGTTTGTAAACTCAAACTCTAACAATATCTTAAAAAAAGAATAAAACTAAAGCAAGGATAAATGTAAACTATATTTGGAACATCTCCTCCTCCAGTTTCGTAATATTAAATTAACTATGCGTAATTCGTTTTATCATAGAAATTATCAGTTTTTGTATCACTTCTGAATGACAAGCAAGCTTTCTACTATTAGTTTTAGAATAAGCTTAATTAAGTTCAATTAGTGTTAGACTCCAAAATATTTTACTTATTATTTAGATTGATTGTGTTAGAACACAATTTATAAGAAGTCACGGATAATCGTCGAGTAAAAGGTAAGTAGAAATCCATCTACAACTACAATACTTGAACGTAGTATTTTTGTTTATTATTTGTGATAATTGATTGTAATACGTGCAGTTTCATATCTATATGTAAATTGTTTTAATCCTATTAAAATTGAACTGATGAGCATATCAATCGTTAGCATTAGCATCTAGATGGATTTGCATGTGGATATGAAAGAAGTCAAAATAGCATAATTTTAGAAATTGGAAATGTTTTGGGGTTAGTTACCACTGGTACATCGAGAGTCTATATTATGTATATATGGTGTCTCTAGGGAGGCTTCCATGATAGGCATAACATCAGAAAGAATTCCCAGACAACACTTTTATGACGATAGATACGGGAAGGGGTAGACATTCAGGTGGATTGCGGGGGGAGGCAAAAGACGAACCCCAAGTGGTCTCGGGAAGCGAGCCATTTGGTCATACCAACCATCAATGATATCTCGGGTGGACTATAAGTGGGGGGGAGGGACCCTCGGTATTCATGAGTATGGTCAATTAGTAATATTTTGGTGAGGTTTATGCCAGTGATATGAACTAATTCCCACCAAAATAATTTCTCTTCAGAAAATAGTTTCATGCAAACTTGGCATTTCACTGTATTATAAAAGTTTCATGCATGGTTTCTACTTATTGAGTTTAGCTCATGTAGTTCTCGCATCGTAGGAAAACTTATTAAAGACTACTTTGGAGGTTGGAGGTCCTTCAGATTCCGAAAGATGTATACATGGATGATGACATGTCAGGCTCATAGTCTGGATAGTTTGTATTGAGTCTCTAAAGTATTTACGGGATTGGTGATGTCTTTTGAAAGTGTTACAGTAGTATATTATTTTGTCTTATGTTTATTTTATAAAAAAAAAAAAAAAAAAAAAAAAAAAAAAAAAAAAAAAAAAAAAAAACCGCACATGTGCACCAAGTCTATTTTGTCAAAATATTTCTCATTGATGTATGTTAAGCTACTAAGAAGTGGGGGTGTTTCAGGGCACTTCAAGTTCTCCTAATTTATCACATCAACAACACCAAAACCAAAATTATTAATAAAGCCATCTTATTGCACACAAACCTGAAAACATAACCCCACCCCACCCCCCCCACCCCACCCATAAACTTGAGTAAAGCCAACAAGCACCAAGTTTGAAATAAACTAAGTCCACAAAGGTGGATTACGTGCACACAATCAACAATCGCAAATGCAATATGAAAGGAATAACGTACATGTGCATGTCAATAAGTCATATTACATGTACTCAGTCCAATAATAACTCAAGCAATCTACATTTCCAAATAAGGCAATATTTGTTCCAGGCCATTACAATTCTGAGTCATGCGACTAAAACACGGTTTATTTAAAATTTCTTCTCCCGCGAAACAAAGTGACATAATCAAATAAAATAAACAGGTAACAAAGTAAGAGGTAAGGAGAAGAAATGGTATCGTCTCTTGATCAGAATCTTCATAATAGTCGAAGCTACTATGCAGCTCATGCCTTCCATAGGCGACTCCTCCTACTTGGTCATCCCCTTCTCGTTCGAGCATATCCAATTTGTCCAAATTCTGTAGTTCTATGTGCTTGAAGTGTGAAACGTACATGGGTTCTGAAATGTGAAGTTCACTATAGAAGGCTCCATCTCCAATCCATTCTTATCATCCCTAACATAGTGACCACTGCTTTGCTAACCATTTTTAGTCTGATTGGCTTGTCAAGGATTCCAATATTGATCCCAACAAAAAGGAGAATGTATGTGATCAGATCCCATATCGCGTTCTTTTACTCTGAAGGAATTGTGAAGTAAAATATATGTTCGGTGAACTAGATGTTCGTGTTAACCTGCTCTCTATAGATGCAATCCCATAGTGCTAAAAGGTCATTATTGGTAACCCTGTTTTGTCCTCTTGATATGCCGAAAATTATGTGTGCAAAATAATATTGCAACACATACTGCTTTGTTTTAATGTATCTCAAACCTCCTTCCAGAGTGTTTGAGTTATAGATTATATATACCAATCTATATCCTGGATCAACCCATGTATATAACTCCTAAAAGTGCCTAGAAAATGCCCCCATAATCATTCTCCATCCTTCTGGTCTATCAAATGATATGTCATGTGTTATTTGGCGATCGATACCTTTACCTTCCGCTTTTGGGAATCGATTTGTGTGTGCGTAGTATGGGCTAGTGCCGTTCTAACCGAATCGGCAACCTAACTAGACTCACCATTGGTTAGCAGTTCAATCGATCGGATCGGTTAGATCGGCGATCTGACCTGAGAATTAGTAGTCACATTTATGTATTTTAATATAATTATACACATAATCACCCACAAAAGATAAATGCGTAAATAGAAATATTATCAATTAAACTTCAATCAAATCAAGATAACTATAACTTAATATACTACTTGAGAACGTGAATGTCTTTAATAAAATTAATTTAACAATTTATTATCGACGGATTTATTTTAACTCCAAAATCTCTTTCCAAACATGATAAATATGGTAAATAATGAGTAACTTGTTAAAATTCTATAAACTCATTAAGAAAGTAAAAAAAAAAAAAAAAAAAAAAAAATCTATAAGTGAAATAAGCACAAAAAATTAGAAAGAAAAGAAACCCCAAAAAAGTCTCACTCTCATAAAAAAAAAAAAAAAAGGAATAACCAATTTATTCCAGTTTTTGTAGTTCCTCGATTTTTGGCTTTATCCGGTTCAATCCAATTTTTACCGATTAAACCATAAACAATCTTATGGGACACTACAATCGGTCCTGTCCATTTCTAACAACAATGAAATAGGTGATCAGGTTAATCATGCATTAATCATATCATCAATACACGAGCAACAATGTGTGGAATAAACGTAAATTTCTAGCATAAAATATCATATCATCAGAAGATGCTCTAAGTTAGGCTTACTCCATCGACCTCAACTTGATTACCATAATCATTCCAAGAGGGTTGTAGAAAATCTTTTATGTTTCCATGAAAATGATCATTAGGACTTGATCCCTGATTATCCTAGGAGTTGTAGATGTATCTACCACCCGTATAATTCATATCTTCCACTGGTGTCTCTGGAAACCATTGATAATATTGAGAATACATAGCTTATTCCAATGATTTTGCAAGATATAATACAAGTTATCTTCAACAACGAGAATCAATAATCAAAAGAAAGGAATATAATTTTTTTATTTTATATAAATATAAAATAAATAAACAATGGAAAAAATAAAATGTCTAGCCTAATTTTGAACTATTTATCATGATAGAAATTGACACAATTACCAGTCCCCAGCAACGACGCCAAAAACTTGACACACTAAAAACTAACTTCTAGTATAACCACAAGTGCACGGTGTTCCTACAGCTAGCGGTGAGCAAGATCGATCCCACACATACTTTACTATTATGCTAATTTAATACCCTAATCTTAATAGTTCAACCCTAGCTAGACTCTCGAATAGAATAGGTTGGATTAATTAACTCAAATTATGAAACTAACACTTAAACCACTTAAAATAGCAAGCAATAGCAAAAAAGAAGAAATCAGATTTAAAAGACGTATCCTAGGGTTCGATTTCAGTTAGAACTTTCCTATGTCATATTGCCCTAATTATCTAGACCTTTAAACTGAATTCAAGTTTTCATTAGACGATCACAATTATTGTTAACCCTTCTCTCCAACGATGTTAATGTGTAGATAATGTATAAATAGTTACCATCTCTGGTTAACTATCATATACTTAACTCCTAAGGGATCCATAGATCAGTGCCTACACAAATACCTCACTTCTCTCGGGTGATATTGATATCTATGTTATATGTTATAAGTCTATTAATAACCCTCACTTATTGGTCATCGAATTACTAAGCTATATGAATAAAAAAATTGATTAGATTGATAAGTTCATAAGAACAAGCACAAACATATAGATAAAAACATTGAACAGGGTCTAGAATAAAACGAGTAATCAAAACATAGTTAATCGAAACCTACTTTCTAGCCCTATAATAGAAAGGGAATTTACCTACTTATGTTCAATATAAGATCCATCAAATATTCATGTACAAACATTCAATACAAATTAAGATAAAGATGAAAACTGATAAAACTCGAAAATTCGATCTTGTTCGCCACGTGTTTCTTGCTCTCTACTCCAAGGCTAAAAGTTTTCTAACTTGCATCCCTGATGTGTAGAGCCTTGGGGTATTTATAGGAGTACATAACTAGGATCAAGTGGGAGAAAATCTTATGTGGGATGAGAAAATATACTCAAAACGCATCTATTGACTTGCGGGTCAAGTAAATGACTTGTGGGTCAAGTAATATGACGAAACTGCACTGCTTATCCAACTTCATAGCTATATTTAGAGGTCTTACGGTCCGAATTTAGTTTTGGCTAATCCTAGCAAAGTTGTAAACCTTTGAAGTATCTTTGCAATGCCACCGATTTTACCTTATTTAGGCATATATATCTCAAGATATGATCAAAATAGGAAAGACGTGTCAGGATGGGATTTGACGATGCATTTCGCTCTTTTCACTGTTTCACCTCTTTTCTTACTCGTTTCTTCTTCAAAATTCATTCTAGTGGACTTTTGACCTTTTATCTACAAAATGAGCAAACCACGTCAAATGTTAAGAGATAATAGAACTAAACACAAAACGGCCAATAATGCATACAATTGGTATCAATCTTCCTCTAAATGAGCCTAAAAGCAGGCATAACATACGTGTATAAATCATAATAGAGATCAATCCTAAGATAATAAACAACTACTCCATACTAAGCATAACTAAAATAAAAAAAATAATTGAATTTTTTTTAAAACTCTACATAATACAAGTTACGGGAATAATGATCGGCGTTACGGTATGCTCCCTTGGATGTTCGCAGCTACTCCTCTCCTTCTTCCCCACTCTCTCTAATACTTCATTCTTAGAAGTGTATTTTAAAACTAGGGCATACCTAAAGTTTCTGGAGGTTGAGTGCTTCGGGGTATATATAGGAGTATGTGGAATTCAAATTGCGCAAATAGGCGTGTAATAGTATGAACTTTTGCTGGGCTGAGCAACTTCTTGTTCTGCCGAGCAAAACTTTCTGTAACTGCTGGTTTTGACACCTTCGATTGGCTGGACAACTTCTTCCTCCGTTTAGTAAATCTTCATGTCTCGCCTTCTTGCTTCTTCACTTTAGACTGGTCCAACATTGCATTAGGTCGGTCCAAGATCGTTCTTGTTGGGGAATTGGGGATTGTGTCAGGGATCTATTCGGGATGTAATTTGAATACTATTTTCATAAATGAAATAACCATAATTTAAAACACCCAAATCACATAATTCATGTATTGAATAACGATAAACCATACAATAAGTCCTAAACATGCAGAACTAAGGGATTATTGTGTTTACCTTTGAATTGGAGAGACACCGTTGAGAAAAATTAATCGTTCAACCCAAAGATCTTCTTGAGTATCCCTAAGTCCAAGCTCGCCAATTCGGTGGAAATCAAACAAACTTTCAACTCTCAAGGAATGATTAATTTTTTTCACCAAGAAAAACAGCCACACACATATGCCTATGGGATTTTGGTCCCCTATTTATAGGGGTAGAGGCCGAAATCTTGGCCTCCAAGTAAGGGGATTGGATCGAAATCCTTTCCAACTTGGGAGAGGAAAATATGGATAAAATCATATTCCCTTTAGGAATTAGATTTATCCATATATTTTATTTCCTATCGCCTACTTCTAATTAATTCGTATCCTCTTAGTTAATGGACTTCTATTGGGCTACTCACGAGGCCTTTTAGGAGAAATAAGATTGGGCCTCCCAATGGGCCTAGATATCCATATTGAGCCATCAATGTTATTCTAGCCCATTAATATTTATTCATTCCACTAAAGAATTAATATTGAACTACCAATCCTAATCTATATTATGAAATATATCTCTCGGTTATTATTTTCCGTGTTTAAGATTCAATGTTCATTAATTAATTTAAGCTATTGAATGTTTTAATCAATTAATATCTTTTATTCCTTGAAAATAACCAGCTCAACATTATTATCATATCGGAAGTTAATTCACTGTACAAGTTTGATATGATAAACATTCTGAGTCCATCAAGGGGACATAACCAATTTTTTTTACCATGACACAATTTTCTGTATTAATTTAGCAATCTGTCATATAATTAATAATATTGCCCAAAGTATAGAGCATTGAGTCCCATTGAATATTTGCCAAAAATAAATCAAAGCAACAATAATTAATTATGTTAAATCTCAATTAAGTTAACGAAATTAAGAAATCAATAACCAATGAGATCTAGTTTTTCTATCAAGTCAGTCTAGAAAAACTATCTCGATGTTGGTCCAATTCAGTGCAACAAATGCACTAGTGTAATCTCTTGGTCAAGACAAATCAATCTGAGTCTTACACATCAACTTCTACCAATATATTGTTCAATTCCATCTAAGTTGTCAATCACTATACTTATTACAAGGAACCAACAACGTGATCTTCTGTGATCTTCTACACACCACATTCTCTACAATGTAAAGTATACAAACCATATGCAATGAATATATATATATAACATTCATAATATTTAAAGCAAACAGTGATAATTTATTTTCATTCAATAAAGTGCGAGAAACAGTTTTTATACAAAGTATCACTTAAAAGCATGCTTTACAGTATAACCCTATCGCTTCTTAGGCACGATTACTCTAGTTCTTCTTGTTAGAGTCCTTCTTAACTCAATTTTCTTCGAGATTTCATAATTACTCCAAAAAAAACCCATTTGTACAAAAAATGATAAAAAAATCAACAAACAAGTGAGACCTGACAAATACATAAAATAAGGGTTAGCAAGCACCATTTCACATAGTTTTGCACAATTGTTTTATGAATTATTGTCTAAAAATCATGTAATTTTGGATCAATAATGCACCGAATAATAACCATGTACCACTCATGGAGGACCAACCCCAACGAATAATGGTGGACCATCCTCAACCCTACTGATCACCCCGGACTTGGTCATCCAAGAGATGCTAAAAATTTCAGAAGCCTTTCGGAGTTTGGTTGCCCTATTCCAACATCAGACATCGTTTACTTAGCAAGCACAACAACAACACCCGAGGGGAGAGGAAGAAGCCACTCCCCAAATTCTAAGGGAACTAGTAGTACCAGCTACTAGAGGTTAACCTCGGAAAGAAAAAAATATCAAGTGGTTGACAGACCTCATAACATTTAAAGGCGAGAATACCGATGATCAGTCAAGTCCCAAGACATTATCTTTACCCCCTCAGCCCAAATAAACTTTTGCTCATGAAAAAATGCCATGAAGAACAACCAGGAGAAGAACAAGAGATGCCAGTCAGAGAGAAAGGTTGGACTTTTGTCCGGCAAGGTCAGTTCAGAGTCGGCTCCTGATGTAGAATCTACGAGGACTCATCATATGGAGGAAATCCATAATTCCATTTTGAATCAACGGAACTAAAAAACTGAAATAAATGAGGAAAAATATAATTAAGTTGGAAGAAAAATAAGCCACATATGTAGTTGATCACCGAGTTAAAAACCTCGGTTGCAAGAACTTACACCTCGCTCTAACAATCTTAGCTAAATTATTGCCTTCTAAGGTTAAGCTTCCCCAGATAGCAAGGAGCATCTGATGCTATCCTATGTCAGGCCTTTCCAATAACCTTAGATGTGAGGTGGTGTTCAATATCATCAAGTGAGCTATACTTTGTAATATGGTGTGTTGGGAATGCGGAACCGGAATCAGGAAGTGAAGAACCGGAGGATTGAACCGGGTTTTAGCATCAAGAAGACAAGCTGTTCAGAATAAACCGGGTTCCAGGCAGTTGAAGATAACCGTCGTTTGTGACGGAGCGGTTGCAGAATTGTGACGAAGAAAACCGTCACATTTGTCCGGTAGCTGAGCTCAACTTCTTTCAGTTAGAACTTTTTGTACAGTTGCATTCGAGCTTCAATCCTTATATCATTGTAAAGCTCTCATTGAGGAGAACATCACTACGTCGAGCAATTTCCCTGTTTCTTAGATTAGAGAGAGTATTTTTAGATTGAGCGTTCGTGCCCTAATTTGACAACAGAATTGGGCATTTCATTTCTTGAGTGTATTCTCTGTAATTGATTGGATTTCTTAGTGGATTGGGGTGTGTCTTGCCTCCGTGGATGTAGTTCATCTTGAACGAACCACGTTAAATTGGTGTTTGATCCAATTCTATTTCCTGTTCTGCGCAAGTCCAGTTCGGTCACAACTCTGGCCGAATTGTGTGTTTGAATTCAGATTGTTTTTCTTCGTACATTTCCAGATTCTTAAGAGTTGTGTGTTTCTGAGTTGTTCTTCACTAACAAGTGGCACCGTCTGTGGGAAACAACTCTCACAGCTTGAAGAAGAGAAGGAATGGCTGGTATCAAGATGGACTTTGAGAAGTTTACAGGAAGAAATGATTTCACACTGTGGAAGATCAAGATAAATGCAGTATTGGTTCACAATGGCCTTGATCTTGCTTTGATACCTCTGGATTCGTGGGAAGAAAGTGAGAAACCCAAGTTTGCATCAGTGGATAAGAAGGCCCTCAGTCTTATCTTTCTGTGTTTGGGTGATAAACCGTTGAGAGAGGTCTCAAGATGCAAGAGTTCCTCAGAAGCATGGAAGAGATTGGAAGATCTGTATCAATCTAAGTCAGTTTCCAACAAGCTGTTCTTGAAGCAGAAGATGTTGGCCTTCAAGATCACTGAAGATAAGGTAATTTCTGATCAACTTGATGAGTTCATTAAGATGGTTGAAGAATTGGAAGACCTGGATGTAAAATTGGAGGAGGATGACAAAGCATTGATGGTGTTAAACATTCTTCCAAAATCCATGGAAAGCTTTAAGGATGCCTTGATGTATGGGAGAGATGAGCAGCTATCTTATGATGGAATAGTGAAGGCTCTGAGGTCTAAATGTTTCCAGACTCAAGGTGATAAAGGCATGGTGCAATCTGGAGAAGGTTTGAATGTCAAATTCAAGAAACCTTGGCAAGGCAAGAAGGGACAGAATGCTAAGGATCCAAAGGCAGGAGACTCTAATCCAAAGAAGGGGAATGAATGGGTTGAGAAGAGGAAATGCTTCAAGTGCAAGCAGCCTGGTCACTTGAAGAAGGATTGTCCTAAGGGAAACAAGAAAGGTGGAAATCAAGGGGCAGAAGCTGCTGCCATTGACCGTCAAGAAGATCCTCCAGAGGTATTAAATGTTACTGAATCAAGAATGGTAAAGTAATGGGTCTTGGACACAGGCTGCTCTTTTCATATGTGTCCACACCAGTCATGGTTTGATGAACTGAAGAGAGAAGATGGTGGAAATGTTCTCCTGGGAAATGACCAATCATGCAAGGTCAAAGGAGTTGGATCAGTGAGCATAAGGATGTTTGATGGTGTGGTCAGAGTCATCTCAAATGTAAGATATGTTCCTGGTCTTAAAAGAAATCTTCTATCTCTTAGTTCTTTGGTAAATAGTGGGTGTCAGTTTAGCTCAGTGGATGGCTTCTTGCATATCACTAAACATGGAAAAATGGTGATTAAAGGTAGACAGCATAATGGGTTGTTTATCTTGATTGGTTCACCTGTTGTTGGGAGTGTGGATATGGTCTTGAGCAATTCTGAGCTTGTCAAATGGCACAAGAGGCTTGGACACATAGGAGAGAAGGGGTTGAAGGAACTGTCAAGAAGTGGAGTAATTGGAAACATGGGAAATCAAAACCTGGAGTTCTGTGACCAGTGTGCTTTGGGCAAATCCAAGAAGCTGCCCTATGGAAAGGGTGTTCACACAACTCAAGAGCCATTAGATTATGTTCACTCTGACATATGGGGTCCTGCAAGGACAGAGACTCATGGTGGTGCAAGGTATTTCATGTCCTTGATTGATGATTATAGTAGAAAGGTGTGGATCATGTTGATGAAGAATAAGAGTGATGTTTTTCATAAGTTCAAAACATGGTTGATTCAACTGGAAAATGTCAAAGGGAAGAAGCTGAAGCACCTTAGGACTGATAATGGATTGGAATACCTCTCTACTGAGTTCACAAACTTCTGTGAAGAAAGAGGAATCAAGAGACACAGGACTGTCCCAATGAATCCTCAACAGAATGGAGTTGCTGAGAGGCTTAATAGGACTCTTCTTGAAAGAGTAAGGTGTATGTTGTTGGATGCTGGGTTGCCAAAGGTATTTTGGGGTGAAACCATTGCTACAGCATGTTATCTCATCAACAGGTCACCCTCATCAGTGATTGGGTTCAAAACACCTGAAGAGGTGTGGAGTGGACAGAAACCAAGTTATGAAGGTCTAAGGGTGTTTGGTTGTCTTGCTTTTGTCCATGTCAAGCAAGACAAGTTAGATGCAAGAGCTCTAAGATGTGTATTTCTTGGATATCCAAATGGAATAAAGGGCTACAGATTGTGGTGTCTAGAGAAGGGAAATCAGAAGATAATCACAAGTAGAGATGTAAAGTTTAATGCGAATGTGATGGCTTATACTTCTACAGGCTCTAAGGAAGAATTTGATGGTGCTAAAGAGACAGAAGAGATATCAATTCAGGTGGAGCATCCTGCTGAAGATCATCACACACCTCAACCACAAGAAAATCTACAAGATAGTGATTCATCATCTGAAGAAGAAGAACAAACTGGACCTTCACAAAATGTTAGAGAATACAGCATTGGAAGGGACAGGCCTAGAAGAACAATCAACAGACCTGATTTCTATGGTCAAGCAGGGAGTGTTTACTATGCCTTAAGTGTTGCTGAAGACCTGGAATCACAAGAGCATAGTAGTTTTAAAGAAGCACTAGACTGTGAAGAAGGTGAACACTGGATTCGGGCAATGATTGAAGAGATGGAGTCCCTGGAAAAGAATGCGACCTGGATATTGGTGGATAAACCAAGAGGTCAGAAACTTGTAAGCTCTAAATGGATATACAAGAAGAAACTAGAGACTGCGGGATCCAAACAGGTGAGGTTTAAAGCAAGATTGGTGGCTAGGGGCTTTACACAAAGAGAATGAATTGATTTTAATGAGGTTTTCTCTCCAGTAGTAAATCATTGCTCAATCAGGTTGCTTTTATCAAAGGTTACTCAAGAGGACATGGAACTACAACAACTAGATGTAAAAACAGCATTCTTACATGGAGAACTCAATGAGAAGATATATATGAAACAGCCAGAAGGCTTTGTTGTTCCTGAACAAGAAGACAAAGTTTGTTTGCTGAAGAAGTCACTATATGGACTCAAACAAAGTCCAAGACAGTGGAATAAGAGGTTCAATGACTTCATGATCAGTGTTGGCTTTGTAAGAAGTCTGTATGATAGTTGTGTCTACTTCAACAAGGTTTCAAAGCAAGATAAAGTCTTTCTTCTATTGTATGTGGATGATATGCTAATTGCCAGCAGGAACAAGAAGAGGGTACAATGGTTGAAGGACAGACTTAACACTGAATTTGACATGAAAGATCTGGGAGAGGCCAAGAAGATTTTGGGCATGAACATTCTAAGGAACAGAGAAGCTGGAGTGCTTTGGTTATCTCAGAGGCAATATCTACAGAAGGTTTTGGAGAGGTTTCATATGCATGAAGCCAAACCTCTCTCCACTCCAGTTAATCTACAGAAGAAACTCTCCAAAGAACAATGCCCAAAGACTGAAGAGGAAATCATACATATGAGCAATGTTCCTTATGCAAGTGGAGTTGGAAGTCTCATGTATAGGATGATTTGTAGTAGGCCTGACTTGGCCTATGCTGTGTCTTTAGTAAGCAGGTTCATGTCAAACCCAGGAGTTGAGCACTGGGAAGCTTTGAAGCATGTGATGAGGTATTTGAAGGGGTCAGTGAACTTGTTACTGAAGTTTGAGAAGAAAGTGGATGGAAGCACTGTTGCATTGGAAGGGTTTGCTGATTCTTATTTTGCAGCAAACATAGACACAAGGAAATCTATTTCTGGATTTGTGTTTACCTTATTTGGAACAGCCATCAGCTGGAGAAGTGTACAACAATCAGTTGTAGCACTGTCAACAACAGAAGCAGAATATATCTCTCTCACTGAAGCTATTAAAGAAGCAATCTGGCTTAAAGGGATTTTGAGGGATTTGGACATCAAGCAAAAGTGTGTGGCAATCTACTGTGATAATCAAAGTGCTCTACACCTTGTGAAACACCAAGCATTTCATGAAAGGTCAAAGCACATTGATGTTAGGTTGCATTTTGCTAGAGATATCATTGATTCAGGTTCTGTTGAAGTGAAGAAGGTACACACATTGCATAACCCTGCTGATTTTCTTACTAAGGGTGTACCTGGGAACAAAGTGGAGCATTGCTCGAGCTTGCTGCAGCTTGAGCAATGTTGTGAAGAGCATTAACAAGACAAGGCAGTGATGAGGCAGGAAGAGACACACTTGATTCATTGAGGTGGAGATTTGTGAGGTGGTGTTCAATATCATCAAGTGAGCTATACTTTGTAATATGGTGTGTTGGGAATGCGGAACCGGAATCAGGAAGTGAAGAACCGGAGGATTGAACCGGGTTTTAGCATCAAGAAGACAAGCTGTTCAGAATAAACCGGGTTCGAGGCAGTTGAAGATAACCGTCGTTTGTGACGGAGCGGTTGCAGAATTGTGACGAAGAAAACCGTCACATTTGTCCGGTAGCTGAGCTCAACTTCTTTCAGTTAGAACTTTTTGTATAGTTGCATTCGAGCTTCAATCCTTATATCATTGTAAAGCTCTCATTGAGGAGAACATCACTACGTCGAGCAATTTCTTTGTTTCTTAGATTAGAGAGAGTATTTTTAGATTGAGCGTTCGTGCCCTAATTTGACAACAGAATTGGGCATTTCATTTCTTGAGTGTATTCTCTGTAATTGATTGGATTTCTTAGTGGATTGGGGTGTGTCTTGACTCCGTGGATGTAGTTCATCTTGAACGAACCACGTTAAATTGGTGTTTGATCCATTTCTATTTCCTGTTCTGCGCAAGTCCAGTTCGGTCACAACTCTGGCCGAATTGTGTGTTTGAATTCAGATTGTTTTTCTTCGTACATTTCCAGATTCTTAAGAGTTGTGTGTTTCTGAGTTGTTCTTCACTAACATTAGATGGTCATGCCCATGGGTGGTATCGAATGCTACCAGTACACTCAATCAGAAGTTGGGAGGCCTTAGCATCTCCATTCTAAGCCTATTTCATGGGGCCTAGGGTCAAAGTTGCACCTAAAGAGAAACCGGGAGCCATAAAGCAAGGAATAAAAAAAAGGTTGAAGGAATATCTTTACAGGTACGAAAAAAAAGTAAGGGAGATGGAGACAATTTCGGATGATGCGTTCTTGATGATAATCGGACGGATAAGCCAAAGAGCCTTCCACCTAGGAAGGATGCTCGAAGGCTTGTTGCAGAAGATTGAGACAACCGACCCCGAGATATACTTAAACCTTTTGTAGATGTAGAACAAGTATAATATGCATGAAGTATTCTTAGTAACAAACCTGAAGTCATCCTAGACGAAGTTAAGAACATGGGTGTGATCTTAGTACAAACCCCATGATGAAGGACCTGGCCTAGCTTTATCCCAATTAATATTGCAAATATCATAGGTCAGTTTGATATGACATTGATAAATATCGGGGCCTGTTAAGATTATTTGTTTGCCTCATAGAAAGAGGTTAGCTAAGGAGGTACATCAAGGAACCTGAAAACAGAGAATGTCGACTTAAGGCTCAACGAGAGCAAAATCCTATTGAAGACCAAGTTGGGGATAACCACCTTGAAAAAATAGAGCTATAGTTGCATACTACTCCACCTAGTAAACGACAACCAACACAAGACCAACTAGTATATGTGTATGATACGCAGATACACCAGGGATGCATCAGTGAACCACCTACAATGCTAAATCACACACCCATCTTGGTCAGGTCTTGTGGAGCATTTGGGTTTTATAAGATAGAATTGACAGGGGCAGTTCATCCACATAATGATCCTTAGTTATTATCATGAAGGGATTGATATATGATCTGAAGAATAACGGTCTACACATGGAGCTATGCAAATATAATTTACGAAGAGGTTTTCGTGCGATTGAGCTTAGACTAATGCTATGTCCGAGAGTACCCAGATGTAATACTTCGACCCTATCTAGACTCTCGACTAAGTGGATGAATTATATCTTCTAAAACCTAAATTGAATAACTAAACAAAAATCATTTAGCAAGCAAGGAATCAAATAACAAAGGAAACTCAAATGGATTAAGACGTATCCTGGGGTATAGAATTCAATTACTACTTCTTATGTATGATTTGCCTAAAATTCTAGAACTTTATACCAATTATATCGTTTATTAGATGGCACATATGTTAATTAACCCTCCTCTCAGGCGATACTAATTTGTTGATCAATTAGGAATAATCATCCTCTTGAGTCGACTAAACCTAAAGACTCCCAAAAGTCTCTAAACCAATGCCTACATAAATACCTCACTCATCTTGGATGAATATTGATAATTACGCTATGTGTCGTAAGTCTATTAATGAAACTCTCCTCTCAAAGCTGAATCCCTAATGTTATTGATAGTAATCAAGTGATCAATTCAATAATATCATGGGAAAAAATAAACACATAGATAAACGATGATAATGGAGTCTAGAATTAAACATGTAAAGTCAAAACATAGTATGTCCGTAACCTACTTTCTAACTCTAGAACACAAAGGTGTTTAGCTACGTATATCTAAAGTTAAAAACTAATTCAATTCATAGACAAACGTGATTGGAAAATAACTACAAGAAAAGAAGCAATCAAAACCCAAATCTCGATCTCTGTCTTCGTCTCGTCACTCCTTGCTCTTTGATCTCACTTCGAAAGTACTCTTCGATGATGATAATGTGTTAGTTTCAGACCAGGAAGCATGTATTTATAAGTTGGGAAAGATTAGGGTTGAAATGGGCATGATTAAGTTAAAACGCATATAATAAAAATTAGTCGTCAAGCTAACTCGACCGAGTCGCTTATTCTGCTTCGTCCGAGTTGGTCAACTCGATCAAGTAACTCAAGTAACCTCGCCTGAGTTGGGGTGTTCTGCCCGAAAGCTCTTTTCCTGCCTAACTCGGCCTCAACCGAGTCACAATTTGGCCTTGACTAGGTTGGCCTATTCTGCCCAATTTCGTGTTTTTGTCGTTTTCTCCCATCTTTTTGCTCGTTTCTCATCCGAACTTCGTCCAAATAGACTTTTTGGCATATATACACCTGATTAATATTAAAACAAGCACAAACACATCATCTAGCTCAATATAATGAATTTAAGCACATTCCGGCCAAGTACACATGCAAATGATACTAAATATAGTCCTAACTTGACCTAAAATGAATGTATACATGACGTGTATCAGAGCTACCTATCAAAGGTTGGTCAGCAAGATGTTCGCCCAACAACTTGGACATACAATGGAGGTTTACATTGATGGCATGCTGGTCAAGAGTCTACATATTGAACAACATGTTGAGCATTTTTCTAAGATGTTCAACATCCTAAGACAATACCAGATGTAACTCAACCTTAAGAAGTGTGCATTCTAGGTCGAATCAGGAAAATTCTTGGGATATGGTGAGTCCAAGAGGTATTGAAGCTAATCTCAGAAGATCAACACAATCTTGGACCACAGACTCCTACAAAGGTTAGTTAAGACCAGAGCCGACCTAGAAAGGTGGAAGTCATGTGTCGGATCATCTCATCATCTCAAGGTCAACATATAAGTGGAAACCTTTCTTCGGGTTGATAAGGAAGAATAAAACTTTCAGTGGACAACCACTTGTGAGGAAGCTTTTAAAAATTATAAGAATCTTTTATGAATGCTCCAGTGATTTCTAAGCCAAAGGAATAAGAAACTCTTTAAGTTTATCTGGTTGTGTCTGTCATCAGCTCAGTCTTAATTTGAGACCAAGATCAAGTGCAACACCTGGTGTGTAAGCCAATCTTTACATGGTGCGGATGTAAGATATCCATCAATGAGAAAGTTAACGTATACGCTGATAATGTGAACTCGTAACCTCTGACAATGCTTTCAAGAGCACAAACTATAAGTTTTGACCAATTATATGTTGAGAATATCACTACAGAGACCCCCGACGCTTCAAGATGGATGTCAAAGTGGGTTATGGAATTGGGTCAATTCGACATCACCTATATCCCCAGGACCACGAGCAAAGGACAGGCTTCAACTAACTTTGTAGCTGAGTTCACCATCTCTGTTATGAGCAGCTCAAGATCACACATAAATGAAAACAAAATTCGAACGAAATCAAATGAAAATCGGCCAAACAGCGTTCATGCGCAAACACAGAAACAAAATCAACAACCTCAGGGATTTACGTGGTTCGATCAAAGGTGATCTACATCCACGGAGGTTCTATGCACCTCAATTCACTTCACTACACAATCAATTACAAGAATCACCCAGAAAACTAGTAAACCCCTAAATCACACACCGATTTGGAGCAGAAACCCTAGACTTCTAGTTCTCTCAATTGTGTAATGTTTACAGAGGGAAAACTACATTATCTAGCTCGCATTTACAAGTGATTACAATGTATATAAGTATTGAAGCTCGAATCTAGAAGACGAGAGAGTTGTAACCAACTTTGACTTAACTGCTCCAAGTTGCAGAAACAGGTTTTCTACAACGGTTTTTAGTGCAACGGATTAAAACCATTGTATCCGGCAGTTATAACCAACTTCAACCCAGTTCCCTCTTAACCTCTTCACTGAATTGTGTTCAAATCCGGTTTTATGTCCCGATTCTTCAAATACCAAATCCGGTTCTGAAATCTTCACAACTTATACTTCGTATAGTAAGTCACTTGATGAAATTGAACTAATATTCACAAATCTCCACCTCAATGAATTCAAGTGCATGCCCTTACCTCAACCTGTCTTTGTTCCTTGAATATTAACCACATTGTTCAAGCCTAACTAGGCTCGAGCAATGCACTACCTTGTTCCCAGAAACTGCTTTGCTTAAGAAATCAGCAGCATTGTCATCAGTACGAACTTTCTTAACCTCCACAGACCCTGCATCTATCACATCTCTTGCAAAATGTAACCTTACATCTATATGCTTGGATCTTTCATGAAAAGCCTAGTGTTTTACCAAATGAAGTGCACTCTGATTATCACAGAATATGGTCACACACTCCTGCTTAATTCCTAAATCCTTAAGGATCCCTTTCAACCACACAGCTTCCTTGATTGCTTCTGTCAATGCTATATATTCAGCTTATGTGGTAGATAAAGCTACTACAGACTGTTGTACACTCCTCCAACTCACTACAGTTCCATATAGAGTAAACACATAACCTGTAATAGATTTCTGGTATCTACATTCCCTGCAAAATCAGCATCTGCAAGTCCTACCAATAGAATAGACACATTTGCCTGTTTCTGAAATTTCAAGCCCAGGTTCACTGTTCCTTTTAAGTATCTCAACACCTGCTTCAAAGCATCCCAGTGAGCTTTCCCCGGATTTGACATATACCTACTAACCAAAGATACACAATATGCCTAGTCTGGTCTGCTACAGATCATGCCATACATCAAGCTTCCAACACCACTTGCATATGGTATATTTCTCATGTATCTAACTTCTTCTGCAGTTTTTGCTCTCTGCTCCTTGGACAATTTAAGTTGTTGACTTACTGGAATACTCAACGGTTTGGCCTCATGCATCTGAAATCTCTCCACCACCTTCTGAAGATAATGCTTCTGAGATAACCATAAGCTTCCAGAACTCCTATCTCTTATTATACTCATGCCCAAAATCTTCTTTGCATCTCCTAAATCTTTCATGTCAAACTCTGAACTCAACCTCTTCTTCAGAAAATGTATTTTATGCTTACTCCTACTTGCAATAAGCATGTCATCCACATATAGCAACAAATACACTGGATCAACATTAGTATTCTTATCAAAGTATACACAACTGTCATACATTCTGATAAAACCTGCCTTTAACATGAACTCATTGAACTTTTTATTCCACTGCCTTGGACTTTATTTCAATTGTTAGACAAATCAACTCCTAATCACACAACACTAAGAAACTGGAACGAGTTCGAAAATGAAACTTCTGAAAAATACACAACTGTTCGGCCAGAGTTGTGGCCGAAGTGAGCTTCGCGCAGAACTGAAAATAAATGAATCACACAATCGATTTTACGTGGTTCGTTCAAGATGAACTACATCCACGGAGGCAAGGCACACCTCAATCCACTAAGAAATCCAACCAATTACAGAAATTACACTCAGAAATGAATATGCCCAATTCTGGAACAAATTAGGGCAGAAAACTATCACTCTCAAATTCTCTCTGTAATCTATGAAAACTGGAAATTGCTCGACGTAGTGTTGTTCTTCAGGAAGAAAGCTTTCCAATGATATAGGTCTTGTAGCTCGAATGTAACTGATCGAGAAGTTCTAACTGAATGAAAGAGACTGCTGCTACGGGACAAATGTGACGGTTTATTCCGTCACAAAACTGTAACAAACTCGTCACAACTGACGGTTATCCTCCAACAACCCTGAACCCGGTTTATTCTGCCCAGACTCACTTCTACATGCTAAAACCCGGTCTAACCACCCGGTTCTTCACTTCATGATCCCGGTTCCACATTCTAGACACATCCTATTTCAAAATATAGCTCACTTGATGAGATTGAACACTTCCTCACAAATCTCCACCTCAATGAATCAAGTATGCCTCTTCCTGCCTCTTCACTGCTTATCTGTTATTGCTCTTCATGACACTGCTCAAGCTGCAGCAAGCTCGAGCAATGATCCACTTTGTTTCCAGGTACACCCTTTGTAAGAAAATCAGCAGGATTATGCAAAGTATGCACCTTCTTCACCTCCACAGACCCAGAATCTATGATATCTCTAGCAAAGTGTAACCTCACATCAATGTGTTTTGACCTTTCATGAAATGCTTGGTGTTTCACAAGGTGTAAAGCACTTTGATTATCGCAGTAGATTACCACACACTTTTGCTTGATATCCAAATCTCTCAACACCCCTTTCAACCAGATTGATTCTTTGATAGCTTCAGTTAAAGAGATATATTCTGCTTCTGTAGTTGATAGTGCCACAACAGATTGTTGTGCACTCCTCCAGCTGATGGCTGTCCCATATAAGGTAAACACAAATCCAGAAATTGACTTCCTTGTGTCCACGTTTGCTGCAAAATCAGAATCAGCAAACCCCTCCAATGCAACAGTACTTCCATCTGCTTTCTTCTCAAATTTCAGTGACATGTTCACTGATCCTTTTAGATACCTCATCACATGTTTCAAGGCTTCCCAGTGTTCAACTCCTGGATTTGACATGAACCTGCTTACCAAAGATACAGCATATGCCAAATCAGGCCTGCTACAAATCATTGCATACATAAGACTTCCAACTCCACTTGCATAGGGAATATTGCTCATCTGTATGATCTCCTCTTCAGTATTTGGGCATTGTTCTTTGGAATGTTTCTTCTGTAGATTAACTGGAGTGGAGAGAGGTTTGGCTTCATGCATATGAAACCTCTCCAATACTTTCTGTAGGTATTGTCTCTGAGATAACCAAAGTACTCCAGCTTCTCTGTCTCTTAGAATGTTCATTCCCAATATCTTCTTAGCTTCTCCCAGGTCCTTC
The DNA here is from genome assembly GCA_958295605.1 of Ajuga chamaepitys. NCBI lineage: Eukaryota > Viridiplantae > Streptophyta > Magnoliopsida > Lamiales > Lamiaceae > Ajuga > Ajuga chamaepitys. The sequence continues at coordinate 19,668,876 of OY282498.1, read as the reverse complement.
ATGTCAAACTCAGCATTAAGTCTATCCTTCAACCATTGTACCCTCTCCTTGTTTCTGCTGGCAATTAGCATGTCATCCACATACAATAGAAGAAAAACTTTATCTTGCTTTGAAACTTTGTTGAAGTAAACACAACTGTCATAAAGGCTTCTTACAAAACCAGCACTGATCATGAAGTCATTGAAGCTCTTGTTCCACTGTCTAGGACTTTGTTTAAGTCCATATAATGACTTCTTCAGTAAACATACTTTGTCTTCTTTCCCAGGAATAACAAAGCCTTCTGGCTGTTTCATATATATTTCCTCATTGAGTTCTCCATGTAAGAAAGCTGTCTTTACATCCAGTTGTTGTAGTTCCATGTTCTCTTGTGTGACTTTTGATAAAAGCAATCTGATTGAGCAGTGCTTTACTACAGGAGAGAAGACCTCATTGTAATCAATTCCTTCTCTTTGTGTAAAGCCCCTGGCTACCAACCTTGCTTTAAACCTCACCTGTTTGGACCCTACAGTTTCTAGTTTCTTCTTGTATATCCACTTGGAGCTTACAAGTTTCTGACCTTTTGGTTTCTCCACCAGTATCCAGGTCTTATTCTTTTCCAAAGACTCCATTTCTTCAGTCATTGCCTGTATCCAGTGTTCACCTTCTTCACAATCTAATGCTTCTTGAAAGCTGCTAGGCTCTTGTGATTCCAGGTCTTCAGCAACACTTAAGGCATAATATACACTCCCTGCTTGGCCATAGAAATCAGGTCTGTTGATTTTTCTTCTAGGCCTATCCCTTCCAATGCTGTATTCCCTGATATTTTGTGCAGGTCCAGTTTGTGCTTCTTCTTCAGATGATGAATCACTGTCTTGTTCATCTGCTTGTGGTTGAGGTGTGTGATTATCTTCTGCAGGTTGCTCCACCTGAATTGATATCTCCTCTGTCTCTTTAGCAGCATCAAATTCTTCTTTAGAGCATGTAGAAGTATAAGCCATCACATTCTCATTAAACTTCACATCTCTACTTGTGATTATCTTCTGATTTCCTTGTTCTAGGCACCACAATCTGTAACCCTTAATCCCATCCGGATATCCAAGAAACACACATCTGAGGGCCCTTGCATCTAGTTTGTCTTGCTTGATATGAGCAAAGGCAAGACACCCAAACACCCTTAATCCTTCATAACTTGGTTTCTGTCCACTCCACACCTCTTCAGGTGTTTTGAACCCAATCACTGATGAGGGTGATCTGTTAATAAGATAGCATGATGTAGCAATGGTTTCTCCCCAAAACACCTTTGGCAACCCAGCATCCAACAACATACACCTCACTCTTTCAAGGAGAGTCCTGTTAAACCTTTCTGCAACTCCATTCTGTTGAGGATTCATTGGCACTGTCCTGTGTCTCTTGATTCCTCTTTCTTCACAGAAGTTTGTAAACTCTGTAGAGAGGTACTCCAGTCCATTATCAGTCCTCAGATGCTTCAGCTTCTTCCCTTTGACATTTTCCAGTTGGATCAACCATGTTTTGAACTTATGAAAGGCATCACTCTTGTTCTTCAGCAACATGATCCATACTTTTCTGCTGTAATCATCAATCAAGGACATGAAATATCTGGCACCACCATAGGATTCTGTTCTTGCAGGGCCCCATATGTCAGAGTGAACATAATCTAATGGTTCTTGAGTTGTATGAACTCCCTTTCCATAGGGCAACTTCTTGGATTTGCCCAGAGCACACTGATCACAAAACTCCAGTTCTTGATTTCCCAGATTTCCAATTACTCCACTCCTTGCCAATTCCTTCAGTCTTTTTTCTCCTATGTATCCAAGTCTCTTATGCCATTTAGCAATCTCAGAATTGTTCAAGACCACATCTACACTTCCAACAATAGGTGAACCAATCAGGATAAATAGTCCATTATGCTGTCTTCCTTTTATCACCATTTTTCCATGTTTTGTGATATGCAAGAATCCCTCTACTGAGCTAAACTGACATCCACTGGTTACCAATGAGCCAAGAGATAGAAGATTCCTTTTAAGGCCAGGAACATACCTAACATTTGAGATGATTCTGATCACCCCATCAAACATTCTTATGCTCACTGATCCAACCCCTTTGACCTTGCATGATTGGTCATTTCCCAGGAGAACATTTCCACCATCTTCTTTCTTCAGTTCATTAAACCATGACTGATGAGGACACATATGAAAAGAACACCCTGTGTCCAGGACCCATTCCTTCACCATTCTTGAATCAGTAACATTTAATACTTCTGGAGGGTCTTGTTGATGATCAATGGCAGCAGCTTCTGCCCCTTGATTTCCAGCTTTCTTATTCTTCTTAGGACAATCCTTCTTTAGGTGACCTGGCTGTTTACACTTGAAGCATTTCCTCTTTTCAACCCAGTCATTCCCCTTCTTAGGATTTGAATCCCCTGACTTTGAATCCTTAGCATTCTGACCCTTCTTGCCTTGCCACGGTTTCTTGAATTTGACATTCAAACCTTCTCCAGATTGCACCATGCCTTTATCTCCTTGAGTCTGGAAGCATTTTGATCTCAGAGCCTTCACTATTCCATCATAGGACAGCTGCTCATCTCTCCCATACATCAAAGCATCCTTAAAGCTTTCCATGGATTTTGGAAGAATATTTAACACCATCAATGCCTTGTCATCCTCCTCCAGTTTCACATCCAGATCTTCCAATTCTTCAATCATCTTAATGAACTCATCAAGTTGATCAGAAATTACCTTGTCTTCTGTGATCTTGAAGGCCAACATCTTCTGCTTCAGGAACAGTTTGTTGGATACTGACTTTGATTGATACAGTTCTTCCAATCTCCTCCATGCTTCTAAGGAACTCTTGCATCTTGAAACCTCCCTCAACGGTTTATCACCTAAACACAAGAAGATAAGACTTAGGGCCTTCTTATCCACTGATGCAAACTTAGGTTTCTCAGTTTCTTCCCATGATTCCAGAGGTATCAGTGCAAGATCAAGGCCATTGTGAACCAGGACTGCGTTCATCTTGATCTTCCACAATGTGAAGTCATTCCTTCCAGTGAACTTCTCAAAATCCATCTTCATACCAGCCATTCCTCCTCTTATTCAAGCTGTGCGAGTTGATTCCCACAGACGGCGCCACTTGTTAGACAAATCAACTCCTAATCACACAACACTAAGAAACTGGAACGAGTTCGAAAATGAAACTTCTGAAAAATACACAACTGTTCGGCCAGAGTTGTGGCCGAAGTGAGCTTCACGCAGAACTGAAAATAAATGAATCACACAATCGATTTTACGTGGTTCGTTCAAGATGAACTACATCCACGGAGGCAAGGCACACCTCAATCCACTAAGAAATCCAACCAATTACAGAAATTACACTCAGAAATGAATATGCCCAATTCTGGAACAAATTAGGGCAGAAAACTATCACTCTCAAATTCTCTCTGTAATCTATGAAAACTGGAAATTGCTCGACGTAGTGTTGTTCTTCAGGAAGAAAGCTTTCCAATGATATAGGTCTTGTAGCTCGAATGTAACTGATCGAGAAGTTCTAACTGAATGAAAGAGACTGCTGCTACCGGACAAATTTGACGGTTTATTCCGTCACAAAACTGTAACAAACTCGTCACAACTGACGGTTATCCTCCAACAACCCTGAACCCGGTTTATTCTGCCCAGACTCACTTCTACATGCTAAAACCCGGTCTATCCACCCGGTTCTTCACTTCATGATCCCGGTTCCACATTCTAGACACATCCTATTTCAAAATATAGCTCACTTGATGAGATTGAACACTTCCTCACATCAATCCATACAATGATTTCTTGAGAAAGCATACCTTCTCCTCACTTCCTGGAATCACAAAACCCTCAGGCTATTTCATATATATGTTCTCAACTAAGTCACCATGCAAAAATGCAGTTTTAACATCTAATTGTTGTAATTCCATGTCTTCTTGTTTTACTTTTGATAACAGCAGTCTGATAGAGCAATGTTTCACCACGAGAGAGAAAACCTCATTAAAATCAATACCTTCCCTCTGAGTAATACCCCTTGCAACAAGTCTTGCTTTGTATCTTATCCTTTCTGAGTCTCCAGCTTCAATCTTCTTCTTATATATCCACTTGGAACTTACCAGCTTCTGTCCTTTAGGCTTATCAACCAGCTTCCAAGTACCATTCCTCTCCAGAGATTCCATTTCTTCCACCATTGCACTAACCCAGTACTCACTTTCACCATCACTGACTGCTTCTTTGAAGTTCTGTGGTTCCTGATGTTCTATGTCTTCCGCAATGCTAAGTGCATAATGTACACTCCCAGCCTGCCCATAGAAGTCTGGTCTTTGTATTTGCCTCCTTGGTCTATCTCTGGCAATACTATATAGTTTCTTAAATTGGGATTTCTGGATTGCACATCTTCTTCTTCTTATGAGCTGTCACTCGAGTGTTCTCTTAAGTTCTCAACTCTTTGGGAATTAAAATCCATCTGAGTCTCCACCTGAACTGATAATCTTTCTTCTTCAATAGTTCCATCACGTTCTTCTTGACTTCCAGTGGAGTGATATCCCATAACTGATTCATTGAACTTAACATCTCTGCTTATCATGAGCTTCTGATTCCCAGGTTCCAAGCACCATAACCTGTATCCTTTTATTCCTTTTGGATACCCTAAGAACACACACTTGTATGCTCTTGGATCAAGTTTGTCTGACTTCATATGTGCATAAGCCAGACATCCAAACACCTTTAAGACTGTATAACTTGGAATTCTACCACTCCACACTTCTTCTGGTGTTTTGAACCCTAGAGATGATGAAGGTGATCTGTTGATTAAATAACATGCTATATTAATTGTTTCTCCCCAAAAAAACCTTTGGCAATCCAGCATCAATCAACATACATCTCACTCTTTCAAGTATTGTTCTGTTGAATCTTTCTGCAACACCATTATGTTGAGGATTCATTGGGACTGTTCTATGTCTTGTAATTCCCCTTTCATCACTGAAATTAGTAAATTCAGTAGATAGGTACTCTAAAACATTGTATGTTCTCAAATGCTTGAGCTTCTTGCCCCTTAAAGTTTCCATCTAAATCAGCCATGTCTTGAATTTAGTGAAGGCATCACTTTTGTTTCTTAAAACAAACACCCACACTTTCCTACTGAAATCATCAATTACAGACATGAAATATCTTCCTCCTCCATGAGTTTCAGTTCTGGATGGTCCCCAGATATCTGAGTGGACATAATCTAAAGGTTCTTGAGTAATGTGTGCCCCCTTAGCATAAGGCAATTTCTGTGATTTGCCTAATGCACATTTATCACAAAATTCAAGTGTTTGGTTTCCAACCTCTCCAATTATGCCTTTCTTGGATAATTCCTTTAGTCCTCTTTCCCCAATGTGCCCTAACCTTTTATGCCACAGTGTTAATTCATTCTTGCCTAGAATATTTCCCACACAACCAACCACAGGTTCTCCCATCAAAATAAACAAACCATTTTGTTGTTTTCCTTTGATCACCAGTTTGTTCCCTTTGGTTATGTGTAATTGACCATCAACAGACTTGAATTCACATCCAGTAGCAATGAGAGATCCTAGAGAGATTAAATTTCTCTTAAGACCAGGTACATACCTCACATTGGTGATAGTTCTTGTAATTCCATCAAACATGTTGATGTTTACTGATCCAGTGCCCTGAACCCTGCAGGATTGATCATTTCCCAGTAAAACACACCCTCCATCTTCTTTCTTGAGATCCTGAAACCATTCTTCATGAGGACACATATGGAAAGAGAAACCAGTGTCCAGTACCCACTCCATCTCCATTTTTGACTCAGTAACATTCAGAACTTCTGGTGTGTCTTCTTCATGTTCAACCATAGCAGCTTCAGCACCCTGGCCTTCCTTTTTCTTCATCTTTTGTGGACAATCCTTCTTTAGGTGTCCAATTTGTTTACATTTAAAGCACTTCTTGTTTTCTACCCACTCTCCAGATTTCTTCTGAACATTATTTCCATTCTTAAAATTCTTTGAGGTTTGGCCCTTCTTCTTCTGGTAGTTTCTCTTGAACTTAATGTTCAATCCTTCACCAGATTGATTTACTTTCTTATCTCCCTGATTCTACAAACATTTGGTCTTCAGAGCAGTAATAATTGAGTCATAACTCAACTTATCCTGCCTCCCAAACATCAGAGTGTCCTTGAAACTCTCATAAGATCTTGGTGAAGCATTTAGTACCATCAGAGCTTTGTCATCATCTTCCATTGTTACCCCAAGATCCTCCAGTTCATCAAGACGCTTTGTAAACTCATCTAGTTGATCAGAAATTTCCTTTTCCTCCACCATCTTGGAAGCCAGTAATCTCTGCTTGAGAAATAGCTTGTTTGAAACTGACTTGGACTGGTAGAGTTCCTCCAGTTTGGTCCAGGCCTCAATTGCATTCATACACCTGGATACTTCCGTCAAAGGTTATCACCAAGACACAGAATGATCAGGCTCAATGCCTTCTGATCCATATCACCATATTTGGGTTTCTCAGTCTCTACCCACTCATTTTCAGGTTTGAGAGCATTTACTAACCCATTCTGCACCAAGATCGCATTCATCTTGATTTTCCACATATAGAAATCGTTTTTCCTTGAAAATTTGTCCAGATCCATCTTCATTCCTGACGTCCTTTCCTTCTTCTTGTGTGAGAATGCTTCCCACAGATGACGCAACTTGTTATGAGCAGCTCAAGATCACACAAGATAAATGAAAACAAAATTCGAACGAAATTAAATGAAAATCGGCCAAACAGCGTTCATGCGCAAACACAGAAACAAAATCAACAGACTCAGGGATTTACGTGGTTCGATCAAAGGTGATCTACATCCACGGAGGTTCTATGCACCTCAATTCACTTCACTACACAATCAATTACAAGAATCACCCAGAAAACTAGTAAACCCCCAAATCACACACCGATTTGGAGCAGAAACCCTAGACTTCTAATTCTCTCAATTGTGTAATGTTTACAGAGGGAAAAATATATTATCTAGCTTGCATTTACAAGTGATTACAATGTATATAAGTATTGAAGCTCGAATCTAGAAGACGAGAGAGTTGTAACCAACTTTGACTCAACTGCTCCAAGTTGCAGAAATAGGTCTTCTACAATGGTTTTTAGTGCAACGGATTAAAACCGTTGTATCCGGAAGTTATAACCAACTTCAACCCGATTCCCTCTTAACCTCTTCACTGAATTATGTTCAAATCCGGTTTTATGTCCCGGTTCTTCAAATACCAAATCCAGTTCTGAAATCTTCACAACTTATACTTCATATAGTAAGTCACTTGATGAAATTGAACTAATATTCACAATCTCGGTCATGTTTCGAATTCATGTGGCCTAGCCATGGAAATTATATGTTGACTGCTGTCCACCATGACGTGTGCAGGAGCTGCAACTATCCTTGTCAGTCCTGAGCTTCAACACTTGTACTCGGCATTAAGGTTCGATTTTCAGACAACGAATAATGAGGCCTAATATGAAATAATTTTAGCAGGGTTGCAGATGGTCAGGTCTATGATACACGTTAATTATGCTTGTAATTAGGTCGAGTTATGATACTATTATAGGAATTATGTGCATAGATGGTCAAGAATTGGATGAAATATTATATAAGTGACCCATTAACGTACTCGGCTTGTTTTAAGGTGTTTTTGAGCATTTCCAGGATAAAAAGTTGTGATTTACGACTACCGGACAAGAAAACAAGTTGGAACAGAGTGAAACCGGCCCAAAATAGTGAAAACCAGTGGAAATCGATCCGAACCGTTCAAGAACCGGTCCAAACCGGCCCGAGCCGGCCTGAACCGGTCCAGGAGCAAAACGGGGCTAGAACCGACACGGCCGTGTCAAACCTTCAACACGCCGTGTCAAAAGTGATGCGCAACATTCAAAACAGCTCTGGAATAGAACACGGCCGCGTCACAATTGCAACACGGCCGTGTCAAAGTGTTGCTGGAAAAGGGAGTATTGCAAAGCAACACGGCCGTGTCACTTAAGTAACACGGCCGTGTCAAAAAGGCCGCCGATAATGAAAATCCTGTTTGATAGGGGATTTGATTTCCTAATAGGATTTGGATCTTATCTTCTCAAGGATTCGTCCCCAACTCTATAAAAAGGACCTCAAGCTCTAGGAAGAAAACATCAAGAACATCAATTACATTATTTTACCTAGAAGAAATCTTGGAGGACAAAGAAGACGAAGATCATCGAGACGGAGTCATCCGGGTTTAATTATTCTTTTCTAGTTTAATTCTTTACAATGTTTTTCGTAGAATTTTGTATTGGATTATTGCTAGGCATGAGTAGCTAAGCTATTCGTGTCCTAGGGTTAGAAAGTAGGGATTATTATGACAATGTTTTGATTTATGGTTTAATTTATTAATTCCGTTCTTTACGTGTTTTATCTCTATGTTTGTGCTTATAACTAGATTTAGCTTGATCACCTAGATTTAGTAATTTAGTTTAGCAATTCCGCTTCGAGAGGAGGGAATCGTTATCAGACTTAGAACATAGAGCGCAGTTGTCTATGACTGTGTAGGCCGTGGCTTAGGATCGTTTGGGAGTTATTAGGTTTAATTAACTCGAGAGGGTAATTAGCTTAATCAATCAACGGTTTAATCGCTTCGAGAGAAGGGTTAGATTATTGTCGTATCGCCTAATAAACACTAGAATTGGTAAATCAATAGGGTAATCATATTCAACATTGAAGTAATATCCTGAAATTGAAGCCCTAGGATACCTATTCTCCTTGATTGTCTGTTCTTTGTGTTTCCTAAGTTTGAAGTTATATTTAATTGAGTACTTTAATTAGTAAAATCAACCTTTTACAACTTAGTATCTAGTTAGGACATTCCTAGAGTATTGAGGTATCAAACTACCTAAACTATTCCTTGTGGGATCGACCTTGATAATCGTTACTACACCTACATCCGTACACTTGCGGAACACTAGGTTAGAAACCGACGTGTCAAGTTTTTGGCGCCGTTGCCGGGGAATAGGATTTAGCGCTTAGTTTTTATCTTGAAAAATAGGAGGAAACTAGACTAGATTTTATTTTTTCGTAATTTTAATTTTAATTTTCGTTTTTATTTTTGGGTTAATTTTTGTATTACGCGGTAGTTCTTGTTTTGGTGTTTTCAGGCTTTGTATGCTCACCAGATCAAAAGGGAAAGAAACCTTTCTTCCTTTCGATCCAGAAATTGAAGCGACAGCTCGCAGACATCGAACTAGAAGAAATTTCGCACCTGAGATGGAGAACCCACCACAGCATCCAAATTAGGAAGACGCACTTAACAGAGTACTGACAGCTCTGGCACGTTTGGATGATTGAGTCACGAATATACAGCAGCAGCTACCTCCACAAGGGCCACAGCTACAACAGCAGTACGGCCCAATTCAGATAGACCCAGCTGCAAGCGATGAAGATGACACTCCTATTAACGACTGCTTGAAGCCCAGTCCAAATCAGCAGGCAGGAGGAGTACAACCTCCACCACTCAACGCCAACAATTTCGGGCTGAAGCTTGCACTAATTAACATAGTGCAGCTAAACCAGTATGGGGGAAGTGCTTTGGAGGATCCGAATGTACATTTGATCAAGTTTTGCAGACTGGCCGACACAATCAAGATCAATCATGTGCCGCACGAGCAGGTCAAGATGAGACTGTTCCCTTTCTCACTGAAGGACAGAGCACTACAGTGGTTCAATTCACTGGAAGATATCAGAGATTGGGAAGACTTAAGTACTTCTTTTCTGTTGAAGTACTTTCCACCAAGCAAGATGCTCGACCTGCAGAACCAGATCAACCAGTTCAAGCAATTGGACCAAGAGCCATTCGGAGAGGCTTGGGAGCGATTCCGGGACCTTATCCGGAGTTGCCCTCAACATGGGTTCACCAAGAAGCAGCAAGTGTGCAAGTTCTACAATGGTCTACTTGCTCCGACTAGAAACCAAGTGGATGCAGCTGCGGGTGGAAGTTTGATGGAGAAGTCAGTAAGGATGGCATTCTCAATCTTGGACGCTATGGCCAGAACGAGCTACCAATGGTCAAATGAGCGAAACATGCCAAAGAGGGTAGCAAGTGTCCAGAAAATCGAGCCCGTCAATAATGAGCCAATTGAAAAGCTTACAGCACAAGTAATAGCATTGACGAGCCAGGTGAATTTGCTAACTAATCTGACGTTAGCACAACAGCCAGGGGGTCCGGAAGAAGTTGAAGAAGTAAAATTTGTGAATCAACGAAACTTCAACAATTTCCAGCACAATCAGCCTCGATACAATCAGTACCCTCAGAATCAGAATCATCAGAACTTCTCGTATGGGAACGCGCAAAATACACTGAATCCGCCACCCAGATTTGCTGTTACAAATGGCATGATCCATGACGGTAAAATCTCATCACAAGAAGAGATTGCGCAGTCACAATTTGAAAAGTATGATGAAAAGTTAGCTCAGTTGGAGAAGAAAGTAGATGGGAAATTTATGGAGCTAAACAAGCATATCACTGGGCAAGGGGCAGACATCAAGAGGCTCGAGAGTACATTGGTTCAGACTCAAACCAGCATTGGTGAATTGTCATCAAACATGAGCCAATTGATAAAGATAGTAGGCGCTCAACACAAGCAGGGTCAATATCCGAGTGATACAGTGGTTAATCCGAGGGAGCACTGCAATGTTGTGAAGCTAGAGGAGCATGAAGAAAGCATGAAGGACCATGAAGCGAAGAAATCAGGCGAGAAAGTCAAAAACATTGAAGAGGAGGTCAATACAATCATAGATAAGAAAATTCCATATCCTATTCTTGATGAGTCTTTTGATTTTTGTTTTAAAAATTCATTCTTCGCTAACCTTGATCCTTTAGAGCAATCTAGAGCTGTTGTTGTGAAACAGGAACCACTAAATGAGAGAATCCAAGATAAAGAGGAAACCAAGAAGAGGAAGATGGAAAAGAGACGACGAAGAAGAAACCGAGCAGTCCCAAAAAGAACGCAACAACAAGCATGAAACCGAGAAGAGCAATAAAAGCAAAAGATCCAGGGAGTTTTACTATTTCTTGCTTAATTGGTAGTCATGATTTTCAAAACGTCATGTGTGATTTGGGGTCTAGCATAAACTTGATGTCTCTTAAGCAGTATAGACAATTAGGATTAAGGGAGATTAAACGATCCTTTACTACTATCCAATTGGCTGATGGATCTTCATTAACGCCGTTGGGAGTAGCAGAGGATGTAGTGGTGAGAGTGCTGAATTTTGAATTCCCTAGTGATTTCTTAGTTGTCAACATGAAAGGGAATGATGAATTTTCTTTTATCTTAGGACGACCATTCTTGGCGACTAGCCAAGCACTAATAGATGTACCTAAAGGGGAGTTGATTTTTCGTGTTCAAAACGAAACAATCACACTCAAAATACATAAGTCGGGTCAAAGGGGTAGGCATAATTGTAGCATTGTGTACACTACCCAAGCTGTTATAAGAAATCCACACACCCCACATAGCCCATTAGTTGCTCATAAATTATCAAACTCGGGGTGGTTGGAAAATGGTTGATAGGAAAAGGACGTCCGGCTGATGACGTAAAACAAAGCGCTTGTCGGGAGGCAACCCGATGTTTATCGTTTTATTTTTATTATTTCGTTAATTTTATGTTTTTACTTGTGTTTTAGTGTTTTATGTTTTTAGGAATCAACATGGACGAGTGTGCAAGAAATGGGGGTCAAAAAGATGAAAAATCGCATGAGGAAGGAAATCAGAGTAACACGGCCGTGTCACTTGGCAACACGGCCGTGTCAAAACTGGCGTCGAACGTGTGGAATCTTCTGGAAAGCAACACAGCCGTGTCACCAACTCAACACGGCCGCGTCCAAATAAGCTCAAATGCAACACGGCCGTGTCACAAAAATGACACGGCCGCGTTAAAATCATGCCTAGAAACTAATTTTTTGTTCAACAGCAACACGACCGCATCAACCTAATAACACGGCCGCGTCAAAATCATTCTCCAAACACGAATCAGTGCTGGAATGCAACACGGCCGTGTCACATGCTGGACATGGCCGCGTCAAAAGGGCCCCAGGAAGTCCAAGTTTGGCTCAAAGGTGACGCGGCCGTGTCAAACCTTCAACACGGCCGCGTCAGTACCAAAAAAAAAAAAAAAAGGTGCAAAATTCAGAGCTTGACGCGGAGACGGTCGAAACAGATTCAGTAGGAGGTGATGGCACGATTTCGGAGCTGGTAGGGATCGACCTTGATAATCGTTACTACACCTACATCCGTACACTTGCGGAACACTAGGTTAGAAACCGACGTGTCAGTCTATAGGTGCATTTAAACTCACACTCTTTAGTGACTCCCAATTGATTGTGAATCATATCTGAGGCCCATACACCACAAAAAGAGAAAATAAATTGGCCAAGTACTTAGACGCGGTCAAGGAGAAGATCCAAGGGTTTGACATGGAAGTTTGTCAAATTCCAAGGATGGACAATGCTAAAGAAGATCCTTTAACTCGACTAGCTATAGGTAGCGGCACTAGCTAGCTAAGAACAGTCAAAGTGGGACGGCTCGTGAGACCCACCACCTCCGTGTCCGTGGTTAACGACATGGCATAGCAGGTGGACAGACCGATGTGAATAACAGAGATAATAAACCTTCTTCAGTGTGGTAGTACCTTACCTGAGGACCCAATTAAAGCTTCACAACTTCAAACCCGAGGTGCTCGATACACTCTATATGAAGGAAAATATACAAAAGGGAATTTGCGTCCACTTCTATGTTGTTTAAATGAGGAAGAAGCTACATATGCCATCCGTGAAGTGCATGAAGGTGTCTGTGGTAACCACTCTGGAGGACACGCCTTGGCTTACAAGCTACTCCAACAAGGTTACTATTTTCCATCCTTGAAGAAGGATGTCATTATGTTCATCTGAAGGTGCCAAAGATGTACAAAATTTACACCTCCTATACCTATATGAGGATTTGAGGGTTGAGTTCGCCCCTTGGTCTTTTGTTAAGTGAGGAATCAACAGTATTGGGCCCCCTCCTCAAGTAACAAGCAAGGTCAAGTACGATGTTATCGCAGTTGATTACTTTACTATGTAGGTTGAGGCTGAGTCACTAGCTAAGCTAACCGATGGAATAATCATTGATTTTGTCTGGAAATACCTCACTCAATTGTGACTTATAAATGATAATGCAAAGCAGTTTGACAATAGCAAGTTCAAGAAGTTTTGTTCGTGGCTATATATCTAAAATTACTTCTCCATACCCTACCATCCTTAGTCTAATGACAAGTTGATGCGGTCAACAAGATCATAAAAAGTAAATTGAAAACTCTATTGGAAGAGTTCATTGGCAACTGGCCTGAAGGACTTCCTAGCATATTGGTCATATCGGACCACATTCCGATCATCAACTGGAGAAACTCCATTCAATTTGGCCTACGGGACCGAGGATGTAATCCATGTTGAGATTGGTGCCCCGACTTACAGATTTCAAACATATTAGGAGGAAGGAAATGACAACACACTAAGGGTTGAGCTCGACTTCACTAAAGAAGCCCGATTGAATGCTAACCGTCGTAATGTAATTTGCAAGGACCAAAGTGCCCCTTACTTCAATCTGAAATTCTGGGGTGAGAAAATTCAATTTTGGTAACTTAGTTCTTAAAAAGATTGTCAAACAAGGGATTGTACCTCTTAAACAGATCTGGGAACACTACAACATAAATGGCCTTATGTAACATTTAGTTTGTAACACTTTTAAAATTTTGACTTTTATGTAACACTTTTGTAATACTTATGAATATGTAACACTTTTATGTAACATTTTTGTAACACTTATGAATATGTAACACCTTCATGTAACACTTTTATAATATGTAACACTTTGGATGTAACACTTTTTAAATTGTAACACTTTTAGGTAACACTTTCAAATAAGTAACACTTTTTAGGTAACACTTTTATATAAGTACACTTTCATGTAACACTTATAAATAAGTAATACTTTTTAGGTAATATATATCTTAAATAAAATTATATATTTATTTTATTCTAAACTAATAATCATATTTAGATTTATTTTCTTACTTGTATTTTGAAGAACTAGAATCTTTCAATTGCTTATATTTTGTAAAATAATTTTTTGAGACAAAGATTTATAGAAGTGTTACATCTTAATTATCATAATAAAACACACTTAAGGATTTACTTATTAGTTATCTAAAATAAATTTTATTAGTGATTTTTTTTTTTTTTTTGTATATAGATATACACACATTGCATTTTACTAAACAACGACAACGGAATTTTGTAGCTTAACAGTTTGAATACATTTTTAAGCGTTAAAACATGGGCTTGAACCATTTTGTCATGTCTTTCATGTTCCTAAGTTTATCTTATATTTAATTATTTTTTCTATAAAAAACAGCACAAGCAATTAATTACTTAATTTAAAGGTAATCTTAATGTGTCCTAAAGTAATCTACAACAAGTAGAAATATAAATTGTAATTGATTTAAATGTTAATGCCTTAAAATGTATAGACAATAATTAGATGTAACAAATTAATGTATATAAAATAAGTATATATGTATATGAGAGGATGAAATTGGGAACAAGAAAAATAAATGAAAATTTTGTATGAAATTAGATAGTAGAATAAGCTAAATAAAATCAAGTTATGTTGTAGTTTGATGAAAATTTAATCTTGAGAATAGTTTATTGATGTTAAGGCAAAGAAATTGGGTATATATAGTGTTTCTTACAAAATCAGACAAAATAGTTAATACAGTCTAGTGGTTTGGCCTTTACAATTAAAGATCTTGCAGGCTTGCAATCCGAGTTCGAAACCCAGCTATGACAACATTGAACATTTTTTATATTTTTAAAAAAGTGTTACATAAAGGATTATAAGTAACATATTTTAGTGTTACCTTAAAGTGTTACAATTTAAAATCTAATGTAACACTTATGAAAAGTGTTACTAAAGATCATCAAAGTGTTACTTTAGACTTTAGGTAGCACCGACAAATGCATCACCAATAAAGTGTTACCAAAAGTCTATTGTAACACCTTTCGGTATATATGTAACACTTTTCGGGTGTTACATAAAGCATATTTATGTTGTAGTGGAAGGACCTTCTCGAGTGGTATTTGTTTGTCCCATCGGAGCATATGACCTAGAAAGTACTAATGGCAAAAAACTTTGGCATTCGTGGAATGTGGAATATCTAAAAAAGTACTACTGGTGATCGCGTACCAGATTCGGAATTATAGTCGCACAAGATGTGTACTCAATGAATTTTGTTGTAAATATGATGTTTTGTCGGTCCTCGCCCAAGGTAAATATTATTGCATTCTAAGTTTCGTAAAATTATTGTAACAACAATTCAAGTATGATACATGGACAAATAGCTCAAATTCTTTAAAAGAGGGTTGGACTAGCATGAGTGTTAGAGACGTCCGACACATCCCAAATCCAGGATGAGTCCATATCCAAAGAGGCCGGGACCAGCATGAGTATCGGACAAGTTCGAGTAGGATCCCTGTCCTGGAAAGGGTTCACATATCTAAAGAGGCTCAGACCAACAGGAGCATTGGATACGTCCGAGTATATACTTGCTCCGAAAAGAGTTTTCTGGGTGATCTGGTTAACTCGATCAAATCCCACTATAAGATCTAATTAAAGTACCGATCTAATCAATTCTAACTGGGGACTCAAATCCACTAGGTGATCAGGTCTAACCCTGGTCAAATCTCAACTCTTAATGCAATTAAAGTAACAATCAACACTCGAATAGATTCAAATTTGAATTTAAACGTGTATTACTAAATACTACAACTCATCAATTAACAACGTGAACATGGAAGTCATAAAATTACAGAAAACAAATGACCAACATAATATAATCAACCAAAATAATCAGCGATGCAAATGTTTATGTGTCCTCTTCATCATCAATAATCACTATATCGAATGTAAATTAATAAATATGTTGGATTCCACTAATAGACAAAGGTGAGAGCCGAGGCGAAAAGGAGTGCTGGAATTCCCATCCATGAAATGGAGTGGCCTGCACCGTTACCGTCGTTGCCACCAGGCACCGCTATCATAATTAAATATACATGTTAGTTAGCACACCAAAAGTTTTATTATCAACCCTTTTCTGTGAGTATGAGAGAGAGAGATATAAAATGAATGTACTGTATATTTATACATATAAAAAAATGTGTACCCACATGTCTGGATTCTTATATATATAAAACGTCTCGGATCCAACTCCCTAAACAGATTGGATTTATAAATCACCATTGATCCAACTCAAATGGACTTAAAAAATTCGCTCATATATAAAAAATAAAAACTCACTCATATATATAAGGTATCAATATGAGATTATAAATAATATATTTTATGAAAACTTAGTTATCAAAATTTATATAAAACTTGATCAGAACAAATAAAGTTTAACTGGCTATATATCTAGATTCATATATTTGTGACACAAATATTACTCTATTTATATAATGTAGTTATATACATATTCCTACATGTGAGATTGACTGGCTAGTTGACTCGAACGGACCATTTGCCTTCGGTGTCAATCACATTGGTACATATTGTGACTCTGACAAATGATCAACTTAATAAATACTATCTCCATTTGTTTTAGTTATCATTCTAACTTTTTGTATGAAAATTAAGGGACTTAAAGAGTTGACAAATCAATCCTACACTAATTTTCTTAAATCCCTTGATTTTTTTAATCATTTTTATATATTGTTACTACTTTTCATAATTATAGGGTTAATATTGTAAAAAAGTGATAAAAAAGACTAGAATGACAATTATTTACAAATAAAATAAGTTAGAATGACAACTAAAAAGAAATTGAGGTAGTACATACATAATATAAATGGGTAGAGTTGGATACCAGTAAAACTTTCTTACATGTGCTTTTTGCAGACTTAATATAAGATATCATGCACATACTGTATAATATTACACTATTTTTTCATTTCAGATATAGTGAGGGGATTAACTAACGGAAATAGGGATACCCACGAACAACTTATCGTATATAATTTACAAAGTAAATCTGCCCAACATCCTCACATTAGTTAACCTAAAATCTAATCATAAACAAAGTATTCAAACAACGTATAAATATATTATAACTATAATTTCACAATAACTAGACCGTTATATGAAGATCTTAAAAAGATTAATCTCATTATTAAAAGAAATCAAACAAACTATTATCAGTAAAAGGAAAAATAGAAAACTCGGAAAAACAAAAAGAGGTTGTAGTTTGATAAAGAGGAAGAGAGAGTAAAATTAAATCATACGAGATACTCTCTCCGTCTCGAATGAATTTGCACAGGTAATTGAACGTACATATTAAGAAAAGTTGTTTTTAGAATTTTATTGACTTTTCGACGGTGGATTGAGGGTGAAGATTTTGAGGGTGGAGATTGTGTTATAACTTTCTTTATTAAGAAGTGTGCAAGTTTGCTTAGGACGGACGAAAACGAAAAGTGTACAAATTCATTCGGGACGGAGGGAGTATAACTTTTATATATATATATATATATATAATGAAATCTAGAGTCGGTTAAACAGATAAAATGGGCTATATAGACCCTACGCATTATCTGAAACTACGGCAAATACCATATACATCAGTGTCTGTGGTATGGGACTGGTGAGAGAACCGATCATACTATTAATTCACGGTTTAATCATCTGATCGGTGATTTAACTGAAAATAATAATTAATTAGATTTTAAAATTATATTATGTTATATATATATTTGGAAAATGACAAGTCTCTAAAAGACCATAAAATATATATTTATAATAAACATAGATATGAGACTAAATAAAATATTTAATATCGTACAATTATTATTTTCAAAATAAAATTTTAAACATTTTCAAAGTTTTATCCGATTTTAACTGATTTCAGCCGTTTTAATCGGGTTAACAACATTTACGGTTTTTATACCTCTATCAGGCCGAACAATCAGTGATATACATATAGGCATTTATCCATAAGTTAGCCGACTCACATCCCTAAAACATTAAACCCGGTATCTTGGAATTCTGAATAATATACATGTAGCAAATTGTGAGTCGCAACTAAAATATGACTACTTCTGGAAGAAGGGCTTATTCCTTTGTTTCATCAGTTATGTAATTTTAATACATTTGGTCAATAATGAGCTGCACCCAAACCGCGTAAATATGCCAACTGCTGGTCAACTCCTCTAACCACCGCACTAAGTCCACATGGATGCAATTTTAATTCAATACTTCACATCTAACCCATTGGTTAATACAATAAATATTTTTTATTTATTTCATAAAATTTTATTTAATAATATTATTTTTTGCAATTTTTATTTTAGTTCTTTAATTTTATAACAAATTAGTCCAAATACCACCTAGTAAACCGGTGATTTTGACTACATTTTTCATTTCTTTCTTTACACGTGGCTTTATAAAATATAGCCAAGTCAGCATGACTAGTGGCTTGATGTAGGTGTCAACTGGAAGAATTTGTCCAATTCTATGATGTTAAAGAAGCAAAATCAGATGACCAAAAATAATATTGTTAAATCAAAAATTATAAAATTTAATGGACTAAAAATTATTTATTAATTATATAGACACACATATTACTTCCATTAAAATGCGGTGTTTGGTTTGGTTAATTTGCTTAGCTTTGTTTTCCACATGTCTTTTACTATCTCTAGAAAATTTTAATTTATTCATATTGTATCCAATACCGTTAATTAATGAAAATATATACTATCTCCGATTTAATTAAATTTATACTCATCCTCAAATTCTTCCATCTAAATGTATCACTAAATTAAGGGATTTGAAGGAAGAGATAAATTTAGTGATGCATTTGGATGGAAGGATTTGAGGATGGGTTTAAAATTCATGATCTCACATCCATTGATATCGTTTGGATTACTATTGATTTGAAAATCATGATTTTATTTTGAGTTATTTTTTAAGAATTTAAGAGGATTTCAAATCCCCTCCATCTCGAGAGGATTTGAAATCCATTAATTCTAAATATATACATTTCAAATCCCTTATTTAAACACAGCCTCAAGGATTTATTGGTCAATTGATCTCCATACCTTCTAATTTTGTTACCCAAAAATAAAACGACATAAAAAAAATAGGTAGTAGTATATATTGTTCACTTCCTATTTTAAGTTGGTAGGCTCAACCAACCCAAGCTTTTTGATCTCATGAAGAAAGTGAGTGTATAAGTTTTTTCCTAATTACTGTTATGGTGACCCGTCTGTCAGGCAAGAATTTTAATAAATACAGAAATTAACAATAAATGTAAGAAGGTGTAAGTGTTAGTTACCTGGAGGAGGAATAGATGAGGGATTTGGAGCCGAAGCTGTTGATCAACATCACCAAAATAAACATATGTATATATTAGTTTCAATTTCTAACTCCACTTACTAGATATAAATATGGAAACGAGATAATTACTACTACTAGTTTGCAGATTTAATAAATCTATTTACCGACTTTTTTACTTCTCATACCAGGAAAATAAACTAATTATTGATATTTATAAATATTCTCATCAGCGATAATTTCCTACAAAACTAATTTTTGTTTCCTAAAGTACATCTCATAGATGTAAGATAATCACGTACCATGTTTCGAATGATAGTGATGGTAATTAAATGTCAGAAAATACAACTGATATCATAGCAATTAAAAAAAAAATCATTTCAGTAACTAATTTTAATAAGTTTTAAAGCTATTATTGTAATTGAAAATTAAATCGAAAGTCAGCAACTCTTTGGGAAACCTTTTCTAAAAGTAAAATATTTTTCTTGTGGGTTCTCTGTTTAAAACTCAAGCTGAGTCAACCGCGCGAGTCACCTAGTCATCACCCATAAAGCAGCTAGGTAGGTAGCATTTTTATTTTGGATCACATAATTTACACGGACTCCTCACAAAAAAATTAAGAATAAGATGACAGAGATCAATTATGCAGGTAGTGTACGTACCGGTGTTGCAAGCAGAGGTATCAGAAGGTATATTGCAGTACTTAGGGAGCTCAAGAGCCTGCGTAATATTGATGCCGCCTAAAGCAGCTGGATTGTTGAGTAGGCCGCAGAGGCAATTCAGCTGAGTGGACACCACTTCTCTCATCCCGTTGCAACACTCCGTCGACGGATTTGTGGAGTTCAAGTATGCCGCACATGGCACCAGTTTCGACACACAATCTGCCTGTCCCTCAACACGTCCGCCCAACACCATCGCCACCGCCAGCACCGCCGCGATCATGGCGGAGAAAGAGGAGGATCTCATTTTCTGTTTTTCTTTTTTTTTTTTTTTTTGACAGGTGGGAAAGGGAACGAGTGTCGGATGGATTTTAGTATAGTCTTTCTCACCTCTATTTATAATGAAAACGTCCCTCCCCTTTTCTCCTTGGACCCACTCACTATTTATTTGGCGTGTGTATGTGGGGAAACTGGAAAATGGACACCAACAAAACTACGTGACAAAGTCATCGACCTATACATAATATCGCTGAAAACATTATTTGTAATTATAACTCCTCGATTCTTACATTGTTACTTTGTACCAAAAACAATTCGTTCTTGCAACAACAAAAAAGTCTACCTTCCTTCTAATATTGCCCTTAGAATATCCTAACAAATTTCGCTAAAAATCTCCTAATTTTATTAGTACTTAATGCTGCAAAAAATTAACAATACTGTATTTGAAAATGACTCTCAAAATAATAGGACTAGTAAAGTTGATGCACAAGTTTGACCTGTTATCTGTAAAAAAATATTGCCTCGTATACAAATGACCATGGCCTACGGCAATTGTCCCCAAGATACGACTTTTAATTTTAGGATCGCAACACAACAAAGCTAAAGTTTCCACCGAACTACTCAATACTCAAGACTTTCTTGAAGACTCAAAGACTCGACAATTGAAAAAGATGATAAATGCAGACTGTCTGAAGTTGTTGATTCGATGATTGGAGATGCAAATGCTTACGTCTATTTATAGACTTCTAGGTGTCATCTCGTGAATGGGTCACTCTTTCAACTTGATCAATCACAACCGTTAGATCATACCTCTTGACTAAAGATCCCGATCTTATGGTTAGATTGCATCATTTTTTTTTTTCCGAACGTTCATGTCCTTTCACTCACACATATTTTATTTGAATAGACGAAACTTTTAAGGACACATTTTTTGTCAATAGACATTTTCCATTCACACTCCAAAATTTCAATACATGAATTATTTATTCCCTTCCAAGTTAATTATACCCTACCTCCACGGGCATTACCCGTATGGCTATACACCACTGGATTGGTGCATACATACAAATTCAAATGTTAATATTATTTTGATTTACATCGACATATCAATTCAATAATGTATAGTACATGCGAGTATTATTCATAGGGCAGGGTGAAAAAACTTCCTTCCCATTTGTACGGGAGGAGAACAAGAGTAAAATAATGGTAAAGAAAGGTTTTAGAGAGAGAAGAAAAAAAAAAAAAAGGAAAGACTTAGGATAATCGAGATCAATTATATAGTATTCCTTAGTTTTTGTTTCAAAATTTAAAATGACTTCATTAGAAATGAATGTTGTATTATTTTTAATGACATATATTTTGATTTTCTATACATAAAATATATTGTGTTATTTTAAACGGAATTTGGAAATATTAAGTTAAATAGATACATCACAAGTACGAACAGGTCTGAACAACCCGCATTCAAATCTAGAAAGGTAAAAGTCCACCTTTTGGAATTTAGGAGGTGAAGTTTCCATGTATTTGAATTGTCAAAACAAACATACGAGGATAAGAGTAACTAAGGAACAAAAGACAATCCTCTTCATTCATTTCTAAATAAAAATCATTTTAAGAAGAATTAATATATGCTGGAAAATAAGATATTCTAGCCCAAAAAAAAAAGAAATTTTTTTTCTAATATTACCCTTAGGATCGATTAAGTGTTTGGTTGTTATTTTCTAATTTCTTTTAGAACTAAAGATATATATAACTCGAGAGGCCACGGTCTTCGAAATAACTATGTATTCAAGTGTGTTGGTCGGACTTGTCGTTAACGTCGGCTCAATACACCTCAAGTCGGAATATCCACTCATGTTCTTGGCACTACCAAAACCAAAATGGTACACTAAACCACAAGCCCTCACACTATTGGCACAAAGCCACAAAGAAGAAGAAAGAGAAAAAGAGCAAAAAGCTCTTATTTTTCTGGACTAAGAAACAAGGCAGCAAACCAACAAATAGTTAATTGCTGTTATTTTTCTTCTCTCCTCTCTTTTTAGCTTCTTACCCTAGCTAACACACGTATGACATATGGTGATGAAGTCAGGAACTGGAACGATCGAATCCGAGGTCTGGCGAATCTTGAGATTTCCGAGGTTGGTCGATCGTCGGTAGTTTACTGAGGGTAGGGTAAAAAGTATACCACGTCTGCTATTTTTTGCTTACCTCTACCTTACCTTGGCCGAGGTCCGAGGTCTATATATGAGAAACCTTGGACCTCGGCCCTGGGCCAATAGCTCGGTCTCAGGGTCTGGACTGGGAGACTTTGGACCTCGGCCCTGGCCCAACACCTCAGATGGTATCTCCATATTATGTCCACTAGTAGTCCATGTGTTGCAATCTTATGATGCAACGTGTCAGCATGTATAATTACGGAATCATCTCTCATCACTTGCCCCCCACTTCTTGAGTGCAGAAGTCACGATGTACTTAAGAAGTATCAGATACGGGTCGAGAAGAAAATATTATAGTACCACATCTTGCCTTTATACTGTAAAATAATTGTTCTCTAATAATTTATTCACCCCCTTATAAAGTAGCTTGTGTGGTAAAAACTTATTCATTTCACCATCCTCCATTTCAACTAGTAGAGAGGTAAAAAATTCGAGATTTCAATCATTTGAGAGTGGAGTCCTTGGAAAGAGTCTTGAGATACCTCTGCTCCCCGGACCTCAGTTGAAGCAAGTCCTCTACACCTCGGACCTAAGGTAACTCCCTTTACTCCCTTGTAGAGAGACAAGATTTCTATTACATATGTGCAATAACCTCCTTAGAAGACCTTGGGAATCCTTATGATAGTCCTCAGTAATTATTGACATACATTAGGAGTCCTTTGGAGACACCCTTGGAGTCCTTGGAAAGCTTTAGCTAACTTTAGGAGTCCATTGGAATGCCCTTTGGATAGACCTTCGAAAAATTATGTGAACTCTTGATACACCTTAGGAGTCCCCTAAGATAGTCCTTAGGAATTTTTATTACACTCTAGGAGTCCTTGGGGTTGGTCCGTAGGAATTTTGAGCACATTTAGTAAAACCTGGAAGACCTTTGGAATAGTCCTTAGACCCTTGGAAAGACCTTTGGAAAATCCTCCAAAATTTTGAACACAACGTGAGACCTTAGACATTTAGAATAGTCCTTAGACCTTTGCTAACAACTCCTTAATAAACCACGAAGGCCATTGGTTGAAGACATCTGACCTCCGACTTCATCTTGATCAAGAGCATGTATAACTTTCATATCATGACAAGACAATACATGCTATTTTTAGCAAATATTTGTAAAGCTTTAGTTGAATCTCTCTGCCAAGTCACAAACATACCCACGTGACCCACCTATTCCACTATAAATGGAATTAAAACCATGGTAAAGACCTTTGGAAAATTTTGGTGAGTTCTCGGCATTAAGGGAACACGCCACCATTATGAGCAAATGCCAAATCACAACCTCAAGGTAGTTGACCTCTGGAGTGCATTTTCATCCATTAAAGATGTCCCTGTTTCCTTTGCCCCTCACCTCTCCAACATTTCTCACCACCTCCAGTATCCTTACAAAGGCATTGCATGTTTATCCAATCAAATGAAAACTTAGCCGAGTCCAGTAACACACTTCAAGTTTGGAAGTATGTGATTTTTTTTTCTTCTTCTAATAAATAAAATGTCACTTACTCGAGCTTTATTTCTTCCACAGGTTGAGAGCTTGGAGAGCCCTGAGTTATCCCCTCCCAAGGCACTTAAGTAAGATTTCTAACCTTTTATCCTCTATTTTGTTGCAATGTCGGACGAGTATATTGATGATGTCCCAATAGCCGAGCTCTATCCATCCTTTGACATGCTTTGTAGTCGTAGAACTAAAACTCTTAGGCCTGAAGACGTGATTTCCAGCCTTACGGAGGCCGACATCTTAGGATTTAAGTATATGATGTATTTTCCTAGTCATTGGGATTATAGTATTCCCGAGCCCGGGAGCGGAGGTTTAAGTATTTTGCCACAGGGGTGGCTTTTTCTATATGAAGATATGTTTGATGCGGGAATTAGGTTTCCATTGCACCCCACAATTGTCAAAATTCTTGAGTTTTTTTCAAGTTTGCCCAACTCAGTAAACCCCCAATGCTTGGAGGGTTATTTTCGGATTCACTATCGTGGCATCTTCTATTCCGACTGTCTCTGCGAGTGCTCGAGTCTTTGCTTCCATCTATAGACTTCAAAAACATCCTGTGGGTGATGGTCTGTGGTACTTCGTGTCTATGAATAAGACCAAACTCCTAGTAGATATTACCCGAGACGCTAAAGGTTGGACGTCAAGGTTTTTCTATGTCTCTCAAGATGAACCTAGGGATTTTTCTTCGGAGTGGAACTTTGCATGTTCTCCTCTGTCCAAACCCAAGATTTCCAAGGACGACCG
The DNA here is from genome assembly GCA_958295605.1 of Ajuga chamaepitys. Lineage (NCBI taxonomy): Eukaryota > Viridiplantae > Streptophyta > Magnoliopsida > Lamiales > Lamiaceae > Ajuga > Ajuga chamaepitys. Next base: position 19,644,056 of record OY282498.1, on the reverse strand, counting down.
CCAAACACTCTTGGCGATTATTATGCGAGGTCCCGTGAGCTTGAAAGACCTCCTTACAGAAGATAACTTGATTGCTGCAAAGCTAAGCCATTTACCTCCGTCTAGACCCGTGGACCTTAGTATGCATCTTTACACTTGTATTCACTTATTTTCTCTAGACTTTTAATTGTGCTAATCAAAATGCTTCTTGTTGACAGTCATGGAGGTTGGAAATGCCAAGAAGGTTGACAGGAAGGTTAGAAACGCCAGGAAGGTTGACAGAGCTAATATTTTAGCTCGGGTTGCTCAGAGTCCTCAGGCCCTCCTCAGAAGAGACCATTGCGCCCTCACTCTATTGAAAGACCCCGATCTTCATCGAGACCCCCGACCCTTGGTTCTATGGCCCAGAGTCCATCGCAACAGAGGACGATGGTGTCCTTGAGCACCGCAATGGAGCGCCTGACCTTGGGGATCATGCATCTGGGAGTATGACCACCAGTGCTGCGGATAAGTACTGCCCAGATTGGGATGTGAAGGTCTCTGACTCTATGTTTACCCGAGAGATGGCGGTTGAGATGATGTCTCAGCTCATACCTCCTAGTGATAGGACTATGGTTAGTGAGGCCACCTCGGAGGTGTTATGCATCGATGGCTACGAGCTTCTTGCCAAGGTAACGTTTTTCTTTTTTTTTTTTTTTTTTTTTTTAAGTCATTCTCATTTTTTAACAACACCGCATGACTTCATCTTCCTCTATCCAGCATCTCAACCACCACGGGATGGTTCGGAAGATCAATTATGGCTCAAGGAGGATTAGGGAGCTCACAGAGGATTTAGCTAAGGAGACTGAGGAGAGGATACATACAGAGATCAAATTCGACTCCAAAGCTGCTGAGGTGGATCACCTATGGGCGAAGACCTCCGCATTGACCGACAAGATTGGATCTCTTGAGTTTGAGCTAGGAAGAGGGATCTCGGCAGGTTATGGAGGCCAACCTACGGGCAGATAAGACCTTGAAGGACAAGGAGGCCATGGAAGATGCATTGTTGGACCACTGGCTAGACGGCTTTAGTGTCTGCAAGGATAAGGTGCAGAGCTTAGCTCCTACCTTTGACATTAGTCATTTGGTCCCTCCTGCAGACTTCACCTCTGGTGCAGATATGGAGGTTGAGAGGGCTGATGATGCGCCTGCACAGTACACCGCCTTATCCCCCACTTCCTAGATAGAGCCTCTGCGTGATTTCTCTTATGACCTTTGTCGTTTATCATTTTGTTGTTGTTAAACTGTATTGGCCATAGAGCCCCGCGTTGCCCTTATTTTTTGTACTAAGACTTCTGCATCGGCTTTTTCCCAAGAGTCGTTTTATGATTGAATTTCTAATTTATGACTTTCCATATGATTCTGATTTGAGATAGTTCCCCATTAGTGTTTTCATAATTGTCATAAATTAAGGTAGAGGATTAATTTCTCTCTATGAGTAGGGTCATCCCAACCCTCAGCTTTAGGAGGCCTCGGCTATCCTATCCTTAAAAATCATGTCAAAGGACGAATTGTTGGATGTGGAGCCTAAACAATCGCAGGAAGTCCCAGTCGCGGCCGCGACGAGGTGAGCGAAGGTGTTGATGGCAAAGTAGAGCTCGCAGCCGCGATGGGAGGTCGCGGCCGTGACCAGAAGCACGAAGCAGGCAATGCTTCGAAGAGACAGTTGCGGACGTGACATAGGCTCGCGGGCGCGATCGTCAGTTTTGACGATACGCCTCGCGGGCGCAACTTGGGGTCACGGGTGCGACCCATTGACGCGGCTGAAACATGGGGGACAAGTTTTGGGGCTATTATAATTACCACTCATTGTAATTCCAAAAATTCATCATACTAGTGTATATCCTGGCTTGGTATCGCCCCCAGACGTAGTTACACATCGTAACGAACTGGGTAATCAAATTGTTGTGTTCTTTTGTGTGATTTATTGCTTTTCTTTATTCGATTATCTTGTCGTATTCGTGGTTGTGAGTGGGTCAAAATCCCAACAATTGGTATCAAAGCATCAGGTTAGTTTTTCGTGGGAGTATTCACGATGAACGATGGAAAGATTTCGATGAAAAAGTTCGATGGAAAAGATTATGGCTTTTGGAAGATGCAAATTGAAGATTACCTCTACGGTAAGGATTTGCACCAGCCCCTCAAGGAGATGCCCGAGAAGATGTCTACAGAGGAGTGGGAGTTATTGGATAAGAAAGCGATGAGATCAGTGCGTCTGTCGTTGTCCAAGGAAGTGGCTTACCATACCACAGGCGCGAGGTCTACATGGGAGATGTTGAAAACCTTGGAGGATATGTATCAAAAACCATTGACGGAGAACAAAGTCCATCTGATTAGACGGCTGTTTAATCTGAGGATGGTGGAGGGAACACCAGTACAATAGCACTTGAGTGAGTTCAACATGCTAACTACATAGTTGGACTCAGTGGACATAAAGTTTGATGATGAGATTCGGGCCCTAATTATGCTGTCTTCTCTGGGAGACAGTTGGGCCGGTACAGTGACAGTTGTTAGCGCTACAGACACTAAGCTGAAGTTTGACAGGGTGAGGGACTTGATGATCGGGGAAGAGATTTGTAGGAACGAATCAGGATCAGGATCGTCCTCAGGGTCAGCGCTGAATACTGAGAACAGAGGCAGACCTAAGGGAAGGCAGTTTCGGGAGAGGTCGAAATCCATAAGGAAGAGTCAGACGAAGAAGGGCGGGAGTTCTTTGAAGTGCTGGAATTGTGAATAGGTGGGTCACTATAAATACCAGTGCAAGGCGTCGAAGAAGAATAAGAGGGAATAGGCAGATAGGAAGACAGCGAACGCAGCCACGGATGAGGATGATGGCGATGTGTTGGTCTTGAGTGTGTACAGTCCCATGGAGTCTTGGGTCTTGGATTCCGGCACGTCATTCCATTCATGCGGTAATATTAATATTATGCAAAATTATGTTTCTGGCGATTTTGGACAGGTGTATCTGGCTGATGATGAACCCCTGAAAATCATGGGGAAGGGAAACGTAAAGGTTGAGACATTAAATGGCTCAAAATTGATGTTGAATGGAGTGAGATATATCCCTGGATTGAAGAGAAACTTGCTTTCAGTTGGACAGCTTGACAAGGAAGATTACGTGGTAACGTTTGGTTGTAGCAACTGGAAAATTACCAAGGGGGCTATGGTGGTAGCTCGGGGTAAGAAGGAAGGAACGCTGTACATAACTAGTAATTCGCAGGATTCCCTTGATCTTGCGAAGGGTAATGGTGATGTGGATTTGTGGCACTATGGATTGGGCCACATGAGCGAGAAAGGGATGAAGCTGATGTGTTTGAAGGGTAGATTGTCTGGCTTACAAACTGTATAAGTTGGTATGTGTGAAGACTGTGTCTTTGGGAAACAAAGGCGCGTGAGTTTCTCGAGGAGTGGCAAGGCCCTGAAGAAGCAGAAGTTAGAGTTGGTCCATAGCGATCTATGGGGACCAGCTCCGGTGGCATCCATTAGAGGATCGATGTATTACATGGTATTCATCGATGATTCGACCCGCAAGGTATGGATTTATTTTCTGAAAAGTAAGTCTAATGCATTTGATGTTTTCAAAAGGTGGAAAGCCTTGGTTGAGACTGAACGGGGTTGAAGGTGAAGCGCTTACGTTCCGACAATGAAGGTGAATATGAACTCAATGAGCTCAAGAACTATTGTGCTGAGCATGGGATTCGTACAGAGAGGACTGTGCGTGGAATGCCCCAGCAGAATGGTGTGGCCGAGAGGATGAACCGAACATTGAATAAGCGGGCAAGGTGTATGACACTGAAGAGCGGCTTGCCTCAGTTGTTTTGGGCGAATGCATTGAGTACAGCTGCATTCCTGATCAACCGAGGTCCATCAGTTCCCTTGGATAATCGGATACCCAAGGAGGAGTGGACTGGAAAGGAGGTAAACTTATCTTACTTACGTATTTTTGGTTGTATTGCTTATGCTCTTATGGATCCTGTTGATAGAAACATGTTAGCTGCCAAGTCCGTCAAACGTATGTTTATTGAGTATGGAGGTGGTGAGTTCGGCTATAGGCTATAGGATGAGCAAAGCCGAAAGGTGATTCGCTGTCGGGATGTTATATTCAATGAGCAGGTAATGTACAAGGATAGGTTGAAGGATATGGGCATTAATGCTGCAAAGCCCCGCACTGTCGAGTTGGATGATTTGAACTCGAGTGGGAGTAAAGGGAATCCGGTCGATGAGGAGGTTCTTGAGGATGAACCAAGAACACCACCACCTCAAAGACCAGTTAAAGATCGAAGGCCACCAGATAAGTATTCGCCCTCTAACTTTTACTTATTGTTAACTGATGGTGGTGAACCTGAGAGCTTTGCAGAGGCAGAATAGGTTAGTGATAGACGAAGGTGGATGGCTGCCATGGAAGATGAAATAGCGTCTCTTCGTGTGAATGGCACTTGGGAATTGACTGAGCTTCCCAAGGGCACGAAGGTGTTGCACAGCAAGTGGGTCTACCGAATCAAGAATGAGGTCGATGGTAGCAAGCTCTATAAGGCAAGGCTAGTTGTGAAAGGGTTCGAGCAGCGGTATGGTATTGACTATACGGATGTGTTTACTCCTGTTGTGGAGTTGAATACAATTCGCATGGTGTTGAGTGTGGTGGTTGCGGAGAACCTATTATTGCATCAGATGGATATGAAGACAGCTTTCCTTCATGGTGATCTAGTGGAGGAGTTGTACATGGTACGGCCGGAGGGATTCGTGGTAGAAGGAAGTGAAAATCTTGTGTGCAAACTGAAGAAGAGTTTGTATGGGTTGAAGCAAGCTCCAAAGCAATGGTATATGAAGTTCGAAAATTTTATGTTGGAGATTGGTTACCATAGATGCCACGCCGACCATTGTTGTTATTATAAAATTTTGACAATAGCTATCTTATCCTATTACTTTACGTTGATGATATGTTGATTGTAGGAGTCAATCTAAGGGAGTTGGAAAGGTTGAAGAAGCAACTGTCTGAGAGGTTCTCCATGAAGGATCTTGGAGAAGCGAAGCAGATTTTGGTATGAGAATCAAGAGGAAGGCGGTAAATTTGTTGTATCTTTCGCTGGCGGATTATGTCCAGAAGGTCGTGGAAAGGTTTAACATGCAGAATTCGAAGCCAGTTAATGTACCCTTGGGGGTCACTTTAAGTTGTCGAAGAAGGAGTCGCCGAGTACTAAGGAGAAGCGTACCCAAGAATGTGCCATATGTATCGGCAATCAGGAGTATCATGTATGCCATGGTTTGTACTCGTCCGGATATTGCGCATGCAGTGGGAGTAGTGAGTCGGTTCATGGGTGATCCGGGGAAACAACATTGGGAAGTGGTGAAGTGGATTCTAAGGTATTTGCGGGATACCACTAATAAAGCTTTGTGTTTTGATGGAAGAAATTCTGAGTTAGTTGGTTTCGTTGATGCGGACCTAGCATCAAACGATCTTGATGGGAGAAAGAGTACAACCAAGTATGTTTTTACTTATGGTGGTACGGCGATTTCTTGGACATCAAAGTTGCAAAAAGTGGTTGCACTGTCCACCATAGAGGCGGCGTACATAGTCGTGACGGAGGCGAGTAAGGAGATGGTGTGGTTGCAAAGTTTTTTGGGTGAACTTGGGAAGGAGCATGGAAATAGTGTACTCTACAGTGATAGTCAGAGTGCAATTTTCTTGGCGAGTAATCTGGCATTTCATTCAAGAATGAAGCACGTTGAATTGAAGTATCATTTCATCCGGCACCTACTAGAAAAGAAAGCCTTGCGACTTGTGAAAATTCTCGGGAGTGAGAATTCTAGCTGACATGTTTACTAAGGTTGTAACCTTAGAGAAACTGAAGTTGTGCATAACTTCAATTGGCCTCGAAACGTGAAGAAGAAGAAGAAGAGGAGATGGTGATACCAAGTGGAAAGGGGGAAGACGAGCTCAAGAGGAGTTGAATGGAGAGGATGTTTAGTCTCCAAGTGGGAGATTGTTGGATATGGAGCCTAAACAATCGCAGGAAGTGCCACGGCCGCGACGAGGTGAGCGAAGGTGTTGATGGCGAAGCAGAGCTCGCGGCCGCGACCTCCCAAAAGCACGAAGCAAGGCAATGCTTCGAAGAGATAGGCTCGCGGGCGCGATCGTCGGTTTTGACGATCCGCCTCGCGGGCATGACTTGGGGTCACGGGCCCGACCCGTTGACGTGGCTGAAACTTGGGGGACAAGTTTTGGGGCTATTATAAATAGTAGAATCCTTCTCCACTCATTGTAATTTCAAAAATTCATCATACTAGTGTATATCCTGGCTTAGAATCGCCCCCGACGTAGGTACACATCGTAATGAACTAGGTAATCAAATTATTGTGTTCTTTTGTGTGATTTATTGTTTTTCTTTATTCAATTATCTTGTCATATTCGTAGTTGTGAGTGGGTCAAAATCCCAACACGAATTGTCGGAGCTAGGGAGTTCCTAGATAATTTCCTGAGTTTCTCGGATGGTTTCTAGCTGGTTGATCAATCCAGGCGTCACCACCTCTGCTTAGGGCCCAACGAGGTTAAGACCTTTTGATAGTGGCAGTGGTAGTGTTAGTGATTTCAACTCCTAAACACACAGCAAAACTGAATCTGGAAATCGCACAAAGATCAATCTGAAAACACACACTTAATTCGGCCAAAGTTGTGACCGAACACTACTTGCGCAGAACAGGAAATATAAATGAATCACACACAAGTTTTACGTGGTTCGTTCAAGATGAACTACATCCACGGAGGCAAGGCACACCTCAATCCACTAAGAAATCCAATCAATTACAGAGAATACACTCAGAAATCAAAATGCCCAATTCTGGAACAAATTAGGGCAGAAATCGTTCTCTCTCAAAATACTCTCTCTAATCTAAGAAACTGGAAAATTGCTCGACGTAGTGTTGTTCTCCTTGATGAGAGCTTTACAATGATATAAGAATTGAAGCTCGAATGTAACCGTACAAAAAGTTCTAATTGAATCAAGTTGAGCTCAGCTACCGGACAAAAGTGACGGTTTTCTTCGTCACAAATCCTGAACTAACTCGTCACAATCAGCAGTTATTCACAACTGCCACGAACCCGGCTCATCCTGACCAGCTTTGCTTCTTGACGCTCAAACCCGGTCCAAACCTCCGGTTCTTCACCTCTTGAACCCGGTTCCACATTCCCAACACACCATATTACCAAGTATAGCTCACTTGATGAGATTGAACACTACCTCACAAATCTCCACCTCAATGAATCAAGTGTTCCTCTTAATGCCTCACCACTGCCTGTCTGTTATTGTTCTTCATGACATTGCTCAAGCTGCAGCAAGCTCGAGCAATGCTCCACTTTGTTTCCAGGTACACCCTTTGTAAGAAAATCAGCAGGATTATGCAATGTGTGTACCTTCTTCACCTCCACAGAACCAGAATCAATGATATCTCTAGCAAAATGTAACCTAACATCAATGTGTTTTGACCTTTCATGAAATGCTTGATGTTTCACAAGGTGTAAAGCACTTTGATTATCACAGTAGATTGCCACACACTTCTGCTTGATATCCAAATCTCTCAGAACCCCTTTCAACCAGATTGCCTCTTTGATAGCTTCAGTTAGAGAAATATATTCTGCTTCTGTTGTTGATAGTGCCACAACAGATTGTTGTACACTTCTCCAGCTGATGACTGTTCCAAATAAGGTAAACACAAAACCAGAAATGGATTTCCTTGTGTCTATGTTTGCTGCAAAATCAGAATCAGCAAAGCCCTCCAATGCAACAGTACTTCCATCCACTCTTTTTTCAAACTTCAGTGACAAATTCACTGATCCTTTCAAATACCTCATCACATGTTTCAAAGCTTCCCAATGCTCAACTCCTGGATTTGACATGAACCTGCTTACTAAAGACACAGCATATGCCAAGTCAGGCCTGTTACAAATCATTCCATACATAAGACTTCCAACTCCACTTGCATAAGGAATATTGTTCATATGTATGATTTCCTCTTCAGTCTTTGGGCATTGTTCTTTGGAAAGTTTCTTTTGTAGATTAACTGGAGTGGAGAGAGGTTTGGCTTCATGCATATGAAACCTCTCCAATACTTTCTGTAGGTATTGCCTCTGAGATAACCAAAGCACTCCAGCTTCTCTGTTTCTTAGAATGTTCATGCCCAATATCTTCTTAGCTTCTCCCAGATCTTTCATGTCAAATTCAGCATTAAGTCTATCCTTCAACCATTGTACCCTCTTCTTGTTCCCGCTGGCAATTAGCATGTCATCCACATACAATAGAAGGAAAACTTTATCTTGCTTTGAACCTTTGTTGAAGTAAACACAACTGTCATAAAGACTTCTTACAAAACCAACACTGATCATGAAGTCATTGAACCTCTTATTCCACTGTCTTGGACTTTGTTTAAGTCCATATAGTGACTTCTTCAGTAAACATACTTTGTCTTCTTTTCCAGGAACAACAAAGCCTTCTGGCTGTTTCATATATATCTCCTCATTGAGTTCTCCATGTAAGAATGTTGTCTTTACATCCAGTTGTTGTAATTCCATGTCCTCCTGTGTGACTTTTGATAAAAGCAACCTGATTGAGCAATGCTTTACTACTGGAGAGAAAACCTCATTGAAATCAATCCCTTCTCTTTGTGTAAAGCCCCTAGCCACCAATCTTGCTTTAAACCTCACCTGTTTGGATCCTGCTGTCTCTAGTTTCTTCTTGTATATCCATTTAGAGCTTACAAGTTTCTAACCTTTTGGTTTCTCCACCAATATCCAGGTCTTATTCTTTTCCAGGGACTCCATCTCTTCAGTCATTGCCTGTATCCAGTGTTCACCTTCTTCACAGTCTAGTGCTTCTTTAAAACTACTAGGCTCTTGTGATTCCAGGTCTTCAGCAACACTCAAGGCATAATAAACACTCCCTGCTTGACCATAGAAATCAGGTTTGTTGATTGTTCTTCTAGGCCTGTCCCTTCCAATGCTGTATTCTCTGACATTTTGTGAAGGTCCAGTTTGTTCTTCTTCTTCAGATGATGAATCACTATCTTGTAGATTTTCTTGTGGTTGAGGTGTGTGGTTATCTTCAGCAGGATGCTCCACCTGAATTGATATCTCCTCTGTCTCTGTAGCACCATCAAATTCTTCCTTAGAGCCTGTAGAAGAGTAAGCCATCACATTCTCATTAAACTTTACATCTCTACTTGTGATTATCTTCTGATTTCCCTTCTCTAAGCACCACAATCTGTAGCCCTTTACTCCATCCGGATATCCAAGAAATACACATCTGAGAGCCCTTGCATCTAGCTTGTCTTGCTTGACATGGACAAAAGCAAGACACCCAAACACCCTTAACCCTTCATAACTTGGTTTCTGTCCACTCCACACCTCTTCAGGTGTTTTGAACCCAATCACTGATGAGGGTGACCTGTTAATGAGATAACATGCTGTAGCAATGGTTTCTCCCCAGAATACATTTGGTAACCCAGCATCCAACAGCATACACCTCACTCTTTCAAGAAGAGTCCTGTTGAGTCTCTCAGCAACTCCATTCTGTTGAGGATTCATTGGAACAGTCCAGTGTCTCTTGATTCCTCTTTCTTCACAGAAATTTGTAAACTCAGTAGAGAGATATTCCAGTCCATTATCAGTCCTAAGGTGCTTCAGCTTCTTCCCTTTGACATTTTCCAGTTGAATCAACCATGTTTTGAACTTATGGAAAGCATCACTCTTGTTCTTCATCAACATGATCCACACCTTTCTGCTGTAATCATCAATCAAGGACATGAAATACCTTGCACCACCATGAGATTCTGTTCTTGCAGGACCCCATATGTCAGAGTGAACATAATCTAATGGCTCTTGAGTTGTGTGAACACCCTTTCCATAGGGCAGCTTCTTGGATTTGCCCAAAGCACACTGATCACAGAACTCCAGTTCTTGATTTCCCATATTTCCAATTACTCCACTTCTTGACAGTTCCTTCAACCCTTTCTCTCCTATGTGTCCAAGTCTCTTATGCCATTTAGCAAGCTCTGAACTGCTCAAGACCATATCCACACTTCCAACAACAGGTGAACCAATCAAGATAAACAATCCATTATGCTGTCTACCTTTTATCACCAATTTCCCATGTTTTGTGATATGCAAGAATCCATCTATTGAGCTAAACTGACATCCACTGGTTACTAAAGAACCAAGAGATAAAAGATTTCTTTTAAGGCCAGGAACATATCTTACATTTGAGATGACTCTGACCACACCATCAAACATCCTTATGCTCACTGATCCAACTCCTTTGACCTTGCATGATTGGTCATTTCCCAGGAGAACATTTCCACCATCTTCTCTCTTCAGTTCATCAAACCATGACTGGTGTGGACACATATGGAAAGAACAGCCTGTGTCCAAGACCCATTCCTTTACCATTCTTGATTCAGTAACATTTAATACTTCTGGAGGGTCTTCTTGATGATCAATAGCAGCAGCTTCTGCCCCTTGATTTCCACCTTTCTTGTTTCTTTTAGGACAGTCCTTCTTCAAGTGACCTGGCTGCTTGCACTTGAAGCATTTCCTCTTCTCAACCCAGTCATTCCCCTTCTTAGGATTAGAATCCCCAGACTTTGGATCCTTAGCATTCTGTCCCTTTTTGCCTTGCCAAGGTTTCTTGAATTTGACATTCAAGCCTTCTCCAGATTGCACCATGCCTTTATCCCCTTGAGTCTGGAAGCATTTAGACCTCAGAGCCTTCACTATTCCATCATAGGATAGCTGCTCATCTCTCCCATACATCAAGGCATCCTTAAAGCTTTCCATGGATTTTGGAAGAATGTTTAACACCATCAATGCCTTGTCATCCTCCTCCAATTTCACATCCAGATCTTCCAATTCTTCAATCATCTTAATGAACTCATCAAGTTGATCAGAAATTACCTTGTCTTCAGTGATCTTGAAGGCCAACATCTTCTGCTTCAAGAACAGCTTGTTGGAAACTGACTTGGATTGATACAGTTCTTCCAATCTCCTTCATGCTTCTGAGGAACTCTTGCATCTTGAGACCTCCCTCAACGGTTTATCACCCAAACATAGGAAGATAAGACTTAGGGCCTTCTTATCCATTGATGCAAACTTGGATTTCTCAGTTTCTTCCCATGAATCCAGAGGTATCAATGCAAGATCAAGGCTATTGTGAACCAATACTGCATTCATCTTGATCTTCCACAATGTGAAGTCATTCCTTCCTGTGAACTTCTCAAAATCCATCTTCATACCAGCCATTCCTTCCCTTCTTCAAGCTGTGAGAGTTGATTTCCCACAGACGGCGCCACTTGTTAGTGATTTCAACTCCTAAACACACAGCAAAACTGAATCTGGAAATCGCACAAAGATCAATCTGAAAACACACACTTAATTCGGCCAAAGTTGTGACCGAACACTACTTGCGCAGAACAGGAAATATAAATGAATCACACACAAGTTTTACGTGGTTCGTTCAAGATGAACTACATCCATGGAGGCAAGGCACACCTCAATCCACTAAGAAATCCAATCAATTACAGAGAATACACTCAGAAATCAAAATGCCCAATTCTGGAACAAATTAGGGCAGAAATCGTTCCCTCTCAAAATACTCTCTCTAATCTAAGAAACTGGAAAATTGCTCGACGTAGTGTTGTTCTCCTTGATGAGAGCTTTACAATGATATAAGAATTGAAGCTCGAATGTAACCGTACAAAAAGTTCTAACTGAATCAAGTTGAGCTCAGCTACCGGACAAAAGTGACGATTTTCTTCGTCACAAATCCTGAACTAACTCGTCACAATCAGCAGTTTATTCACAACTGCCACGAACCCGGCTCATCCTGACCAGCTTTGCTTCTTGACGCTCAAACCCGGTCCAAACCTCCGGTTCTTCACCTCTTGAACCCGGTTCCACATTCCCAACACACCATATTACCAAGTATAGCTCACTTGATGAGATTGAACACTACCTCACAGGTAGTCCACTGCAATCCTATCAAAAATGATAGTGGCAATGGTAAGCCATTGTAATCCTATCCTTTCCAAGAGTCACACAGTTGTACAATTTGAAGGAAATAAGAACTTAAATTCCAACATCTCTGAAGTCTGCTGCTTCCGTTTAAGAGAAGCAACATAACACTGTCTGGCTACTCCTTAGTCTCCTCGGACTTTTCCAGTTCCATGCTCCGTAGGTAATTACATTAGTAGATGAGATGTTGAAATAATTGCCTTAAGAGCATTCAACCCTGGTCGTCCCAAAATGACATTATAGGTAAATGGTACCTTTACCACAAGAAAATCAACCATGACACTGTTCTGCTGAGGTCTATCTCATGCGACCACAAAGAGGGAGATCATACCCTCTGGCTCTACCGCTCCGCCTACAAAACCAACCAGAGGAGTCTTCATAGGCATCAGTCTATCCTTGCTGATGTTCATTCTTTCGAAGGCATCAAACAATATGTCAGCAGAGCTTCCATTATCAATAAGAATCCCATGCACTGTGTAGCCAGCTATTCCCAAAGTCACAACCATGGGATCATCATGTGGGGTGAGAATCTCGCCCATATCCTCGTCTGTAAAAGTAATCAAATCCTCCGACCGTGGTCTCTTTCCCAATGTTACTCCAGTCTGAGGTTGTAGAGCATACTTTTTCCTGGCTGATCGACTCTCTCCACCGGATGGTCCTCCGGCTATGATAGCAATGACTCCTAACGGCAGAGAGGAATCATCTCTCCTCCGAGGACTCCTACTTCGAGGATTTTGGTGGTTTGGACTTCGTCCTCTATGCCCCTGCTGAGGTTGTTTGCGTCTGTCGTCCATAAATCTTGCGAGATACCCTCTCTAGATTAGGTCCTCAATTTCGTTCTTGAGGAGTTCGCAATCCTCAGTATCGTGACCATGGTCGCGATGGTATTGGTAGTACTTACTACGATTCCTCTTGTTTGCAGGGGTCCGCATTTTCCCAGGCCACTTCACATATTCCTTATCTTGAATGTACATAAGAATTTCATTCTTAGAGGTATTCAATGGTATATACATGTGGAACGTCTATAGGATCCTCCGATTCTTAGACGTACCAGTGGTCACCGACAATCTATCCCATACCTTCTTCTTATCTGGACCATCATTGTTATCATCTTCCTTGTGTTTTCTGTCCGAGGACTCGCGCTCAGCTTCAATCCCTGCCTTGGACATCTCCTCAGCATTAATGTACTTTTCTGCCCTATTGAAGAGGTCTGCCAAGGTTAGCGGAGGCTTCTTCACCAGAGAGCAAGCAAACCTAGAAACTTTTGCACTCCATTCATTAGTGCCGCTAGGGCCACTGATTGATCAAGATCTTTGACCTCAAGAGCTTCTCTGTTGAACCGTTGGATGAACTCTCTTAAGGACTCGTCCGGCCTTTGACAAACACCCATTAGGTGTGCAGAGGCTTTCTTATACCTCTTGCTACTAGCAAAGTGACTGAGAAACTCCTGAGTCAGTTGCTTGAAAGAACCGATTGATGCGGCCGGCAATGAAGAAAACCAAACCCTTGCACTCGTCCTTAGGGTGGCGGAGAAGGCTCGACATTTGATGGCATCGGTCTCCCCATGAAGTATCATGAGAGCTTGGAAATTCTCAAGATGATCACGGGGGTCCGAGGTTCCATCGTAGTTCTCCATCTGAGGCACCTTAAATTCGGTGGGACTTTCTCCCTCATGATGCTCTCAACAAAAGGAGATTATGTCGGAGCAAAGAGGTTAGAGCCCGGCCTCTTAACCTCATTCCAGACCGCCCCCAACCTTTGATCCATCTCTGCCAACTTCATTCGTAGGTTGTCTTGGCTATCTCCTTCGATGACGATTGTGGCGGCTTTGCCATGGTCCTGATGTGGTCGGAGCCTGGCTTCGTCATTCATTTGCCTGGACCCTTGGGCACGACTGACGTCTCTTTGGTCGTTGGGCTCATTGGGTACATCTTTCTCAATGAGTCCCTTCAACAGAAGTTTCAATTCCTGGAGATCGGCCTCCATCTTATTCATACGTTGGACATCGTTGGGCTGGGCAACATTGCTCTGGTTTCCTAGGCTTCGCTCCTCCTCCATTGCCTCATAACGCCTTGAAGGATGAGAGTTGTGAGTGTTGCCATTACTAGGGTTAGGGTTTACCCTTCAATCTTCACCACGGGTAGTGCGGCTAACATTGGTATTTTTTCTCTTCTGTGGTGCCATTGCTCAGATCAGATCACCGGCCCCACAGTGGGTGCCAAACTGATGAAGTCAGGAATCGAAACGGTCGGATCTGAGGTCTGGCGACGCTTGAGATTTCCGAGTTTGGTCGCTCGTCAGTCTCAACCTGCAAAACAGAACTCTGGGATCGTCCCCAGGGGTAGATCCTCTGATGCTTAAGTCAGTTTCTAACGGCAGTTTAGTGAGGGTAGGGTAAAAAGTATATCACGTCTACTATTTTTTGCTTACCTCTACCTTGGCCGAGGTCTATATATGAGAGACCTTGGACCTCGGTCCTGGGCCAACACCTCGGTCTCAAGGTCTGGACTGGGAGACCTTGGACCTCGGCCGTAGCCCAACACCTCAGATGGTATCTCCATATTATGTCCACTAGTAGTCCATATGTCGTAATCTTATGATGCCACGTGTCAGCATGTTTAATTACAGAATTATCCCTCATTATATAGGATCAGGGTTTAGTGGGGAGCCTAAGGGGCATTAGGAGACTAATATATGGGCCACCACTAATTGGGGCAACAATATATTAACTATCTCCACATTTGGCCCAAGATGGTGCACTAAGGAATGTGGGGAGCCGAAGGACTCATCATCGCTGATACACATGTAAGTTCACGAAGAAAATACAAGTGAAGAGAATACACAAAGTACACTCATGATCACGAAGATCAAAGAAAAATTAACCACAAAGCATCCTGAGTTCACAATGAACTAAATCTACCTAAGTAGAAGAGGACACAACGTTCAAGATAAATCACCAATAGCAAGCAAAAAACAAGCTAGTACACAGACAAGGAACCAAAACTCACCCAACATTGAAGTTCAAAAAAATTTGGCACGAAAGAAATTTTTCAACTGGCAAACACTTAGAATCTATATCAACAGGATTATATTTAGAGGAATTTTATTCAGCTTAACAATCCAGTTTTTAACTATATCACAAATGTAATGTAACCTCACATCAATATGTTTAGTTCTATCATGAACACAAGATTCTTACAAAGTTGAATGACAGATTGACTATCCGAAAACACAACTACGTCTTTATTTAGAAAATCAATTTCAGATAAAAGACATCTTAAACAAATAGCGTCAGCCACATATTCGGACTTAGTAGTAGACCTTACAACAATAGGTTTAGTTGAGATTTCCAACTTATGCAAGAACCACACAAGGTAAACGCTATATTATCCATATCATTAGAATCCATATAGCCCACAGGTTTAACACCTTCAGAACACTTAGAGAAAGTTAAATCAACATTCATAGAGAATTTCAAATATCTAAGAAGACACTTTAACGCATTACGATTAGGCAAACCAAGAGTAAACATATATCTACTCAAGAAACTCACAGATTATGCAATGTTAGGTCTTCGCAGGGCAACGAGGGATGTGGGCTCCCCTGTCACGGAGGAAATTTTAAAGGATTCATTACCCTCGAATTTCAAGACACTATTGTACGAGTATGAGGAACAGCAGATCCTCATGACCATTTACTGAGATTTTAGAATGGGGTCCTCATGCACCAGTACACCAGACGATGGCAATTCTAACCGTGCAGGGGAAGCCTTCGGCTCGTATTCTGGCAAGATGCTCTAGAAGAGAGGTGTCAGAGGTGATGACATTGGAGAATGATTTCCCTATCATTGAGTTTGGCCCCAGTGACGCAGGGGTGGCCTAAAATCCCCACAATGATGCATTGGTCATCACAGCGGACATTGGAGGGACCATAATGGCCCGGGTCTTTATGGAAACTAGGAGCTCAACCAATATAATTTTTTAAGATTGTCTTCAATCTATGAATTTAAACTAACGCCAGTGAATACAGCTCTGTATGGATTTGCTCGAGGCTCGGTACAGCCCCTAGGACAGGTGACCTTGCAAGTTGAGTTAGGAAAACAGCCACTTCGGAGAGTGCAGATGTTAAATTTCCTAGTGGTGGATGTTCCCAGCTCTTACAGCGTTATCTTTGGTAGACCCATGTTGAACTGCTTCAGCGCAATCATTTCCCCGAGTTACATGAAGTTGAAATTTTTGGTGGGAACTAAGGTTGGAGAAGTCAGTGGTGATCAACTCACTGCTCAGAGATGTTATGCTAACATTGTCAGGAAAGCTAGTCATATGGTTCAGGGGGTTCCAAACCAACATGGGAGAGCCCGGAAGAAAAAAATGAGTATGATGGAGTTGGATGCATCTGAACCAGAGCTAAGGATCATTCCTGAGGAAGAATCGCTGCAGATGGAGCTCTATCCTAATAGGGAAGGCTTCACCACTAGGATTGAGACTCAGATGAGTAACGAAGTTTCACAGGAAGTGGTGTTATGTCTCAGAAGAATTGTTGATTTATTTGCTTTTGAACCAAGGGATATAATGGGAATTGACCCGGATATAGCACTCCATCGAATGAATGTGGACCCCCAGATCAGGACAGTTAAGCAGAAGCTTAGACAATTGGCCCAGAGAAGGACAAGGCAGTAAGGGGAGAAGTGGCAAAGCTGTTGGCAGCAGGACATGTACTGGAGGTTTAGTTCCGTGAATAGCTCTCCAACATGGTGATGGTGGCTAAAGGATCGGGTGCTTGAAGGATGTGCATCGACTTTTGAGACCTGAACAAGGCATGCCCGAAGGACCAGTATCCACTGCCTATAATCAACCAATTTGTTGATTCCACCTCAGGGTGTGAATTGATGTCAATGATGGATGCGTACCAAGGATATCATCATATCCAGCTTCACTCGGAGGATATTCCCAAAGTGTGCTTCATAGTATCATGTGGGACGTATGTATACGTCAAGATACCCTTCGAACTGAAAAAGGCCGATGCAATGTACTAGAGAATGGTTGACTTGGTGTTTAGAGAGCAGCTAGGTTGCAACATGGAAGCCTACGTAGACGACATACTAGTCAAAAGCATGTCAACAGTAAACCATCCTATCGACTTAGAGGAGGGTTTTGGGATTATTCGGCACTGTGGTATGAGGTTGAACCTGGCCAAGTGTTCTTTCGGAGTGCAGACAGGGAAGTTTTTAGGTTACATGGTGACCAAGCAGGGGATTAAGGTGAACCCCTCTAAATTCAGGGCAGTCCAGGAAATGTAATCATTGAGGAACATTAAGAAGATCCAGAGGTTGAATGGACGCGTTACGGCTCTGAGTCGGCTCATCTCAAAGTTTGTAGAGCGCAATTTGCCCTTCTTCAAAATCTTGAGCAAGGGGTCAAAATTTGAATAGACTGATGACTATGAGAAAGCTTTTTAGGATTTGAAGGGTCATCTCACCACCCTACCCTTGCTGACCAAACCCGTGCAGGGGAAGGTCCTATAATTATACTTTTCGGTTGGTGATTCGACTTTGAGCTCGGTGCTGCTCAGAGAAGAGGTATCAATACAGCGGCCGGTGTATTACATCAACAAGATGATCTAAGGACCGGAGTTGAGGTACTCAGAGATCGAGAAATCGGCTCTTGCAGTAATGGTGGCAACGAGGCACTTGAGGCCATATTTCTTGTCTCACAAGGTACTTGTGAGGACGCACACCCAGCTCCGGCAAACACTCAGCCTTCCAGATCTATCTGAGAGAATAGTGAAGTGGGGCGGTGGATTTAGAGAGTATGATGTGTAGTTTGAGCCCAGGGTGGCTATCAAGGCCCAAGCTCCGGCTAACTTTAATTCAGGAAACCACAAGATGTCCAGAGCTAGAATTGTAGAAGGTATTCGTAGATGGATCTGTCTCCCAAGCAAACTGGGGGGCAGGAGTAGTAATAGCATGTCCCAATTGTGAAGAGCTCCAGTATGCGATCAGGTTTGAGTTCCGAACCACTAGCAATGAGACCGAATACGAGGCCTTGATCCAGAGTCTGAAGATAGCTGCAGAGTTGGGAGCGCAGAGAGTCTTGGTTCACTTTGATTCACATCTGGTAGCTTAGCAGGTCCTAGGGACTATGAAACATAGTGTGAGAGGATGATAAGATATGTAGAGCTTGTAGAAGGATTGAGGAAGAAGTTCTCAGAGCTAAATATTGAGCACATCCCTAGAGAGCAGAATGTCAAGGCAGATTACCTAGCCAAGATGGAAGGGGCAATGAATGAGGAGGTGAAGGGCAAAATCACCCTCATTACTTTGGAAAGAGGAATATTAGAGATGGATTAGTTGTTGTAGAGGAGCAGGACGACTGGAGAGCCCCCATTTTGCATTATCTCATAATTGGGAAGGGTCAAGTCGGAGGACTGCGGAGTGCGGTATATGCCAAATATTACCTCAAATGTGACCAACTGTACAAAAGGTCGTTTACCCAGCCACATGTAAGATGCCTTTCTAGAGAAGAGGGGGATTACATCATTCGGGAACTGCATGAGGTCTGCGGTGGCAGCCACATTGCACCTCGGTACGTCGTTAAGAGAGTAATTAGGGTTGGATACTATTGGCCCATGATGGTACACGATGCAGAGAGGTTGATCTGGAGGTGAGACAGGTGTCAGTGGCACGGGACCCTCATCCATACCCCTATTGAGGAATTGGGGATTATGCACTCGCCCTGCCCATTTGACAAATAGGGGATAGAGATAGTGGGAAAGTTCACAGCTGCCCCAAGCTTCACCGAACTGTTCTTGATCCAATTTCTTGAACTGATTTATCTTATTCTGTAGATCTGGCATTTTTTCGGTGGAAAGTACTTCAAAATAAATCTTGTGCTCAAGTCCTCCCATTCTGTGACATCATCTAGCAAATTATACCACTAGAGTGCTTTGTCCTTCAGTGACAACGGGAACAACCTCATTTTTACTTGCTCGTGTGGCACAATGATTCATCTTGATTGTTTCAGCCAACCTACAGAACTTATTCAGAGGCACGTTCGGGTCTTCTAGCGCGCTACCACCAAACTAGTTCTGCTGCACAATATTTATCAGCATTGGCTTCAACTCGAAGCTATTAGCATTTAATGGCAGTGGTTTCACTCCTCCCACCGGCTGATTTGGCATAGGACGAAGACAAATCACTTATGGGTGTAAAATCCTCGTCTACGTCATCCTGTGTAATATGAGCTTGTTTCTGCTGAACTGGCAGTTGTTGCTACTGTGGTGGTGCTGTTGCTGCTGCAGATTAGTTACTCTATCATCCAAATGGGCCAAAGGCCCTAATATCCGATTCAGCACATTCTCTTGATCTCGATTTTGTGGAGCGTTCTCTATCTCGATTGTGGGATTTCTTCGCATTCGGTATCCGCGGGCAGTTGCCTCAATCTCAGGATCAAAAGGAACAAGATATTCTTTCCCTTTGATCTAGTTTGCTTGCAAAAACCTGAAAACACCAACAAAAAAGAATACCACGTAACACAGAAATAAATAAACTAAATTAAATAACAAAAATTAAATTGCAATAAAATAAAATCTAGTCTAGTGTCCTGCTATTACTCATGATAAAAACTAAGGCGCTAAACCTATTTCCCGGCAATGGTGCCAAAAACTTGATAGACTCTAATCCTAACCTTTAATTACCACAAGTGTACGGGTGTAGGAGTATATAGTGGAAGTCAAGGTCAATCCACAAAGAATGGGTTTAGGTATTTTGATACCCTAATTATATAAGATCACCTAACTATATACTAGAATTTAATAAGATTGTTTATAACTAAACTATATTGCATATTTACTTATTAAACTAATAAATTATCTAAAGTTGATTTCCAATCAAAGAGAATGTATCTAAGGTATTAAGTTCAAGAATTACGCTAATGAATGATTAATCTCTAAATCAACCAATTTTAATATCTATTAGGCGGCACTTAATTACCTAGCCCTTCTCTCAAAATGACTAAATCGCATATTGATTAGAACAATTACTCTCACGAGTCAATTAATCCTAACAACTCCTAAAAGCCTCATAACCTTTGCCTACACAGTCATAGACAACCACGCTATACGTTGTATGTCTATTAACAACATCCCTCCTCTCGAAGCAGAATTATTGAACGATTAGACTAAGCCTAATTGATCATATAATGTTCAATCATAAAATAAGAACAAACTTATAGATAGATAATAAAAACTAGAGTTTATAACTTAAAAGATAAAATCAAATATAGTTGTAAAATCTCTACTTTCTAATCCTAGGACACGAGTAATTTAGCTATTCATGCCTACTATCAAATCTCAACAATAATTCAAAGAAAACATTGTTAAGAAATCACAAATAAGCAAGAAATAGTAAAATCGAATAGTCAGCTCTTCGATCTTCATCACGTCTTGCTCGTCGATCTCGCTCTCAGGCCTCGTACTTGAAAGTATGTAGAAGTACGATGTGTCCTCCTTAAACTCAAGCTTGGACCTCTTTTTTATAAGTTGGGGACGAATCTTAGGGTGTTTAGGCTCCAAATCCTACTTGAAGTAGGAAATCCTTCAAAAATCGAGTTTATGTCGTGGCCGTGCGCAATACCTCTCGCGGTCATGAAAGCCTTAACCCAAAAATGGCTTAAAAACGCATCTTTTGTCACAGTCGCAAGACAGGTTTGTCGCGGTCGCGATGCATGGACAGTGCGAAATTCAACTTCTGGCCACTTTTTGTTGCAGCCGTGAGCCTTCACCTGTTGTGATCGCGGTGGTTCTTCACCGGTTCACTCTTTCAAACCAGTTCAGACTAGTTTAGACCAGTTTTTCCCCTCTTTGACTTGTTCCTTTGTCCAATAGTCATAAACCCCAACTTTTAACCCTGAAAACACTCCAAAACTTTCAAAACAAGTCAAAACATGATAAATTTCCCAAATATGGCAAATATAAGCAACTCTCGACCAAATATGCACTTAAATATTATAATATATGTTCCTAAATTAACTTAAATACATGCATAATTAACGTGTATCACTAGGGCAACGAGAAAATTGGAACCCAACTGGGAAAGCCCTTTGTTATTACGAAAGTCTTAAGAGGAGGGGCCTATGAGTTGCAGAATGAGGAAGGGAAACCAATGTTGAAGCCCTGGCACATGAGCGATTTGAAAAAAATATTACTTTTAGCAGAGGGATCAGGATAGTTATGTGTTTTCAATTAATGATGAGGTATCCAGAATGTAAAGTTCTTTTTCAATTCAATGAAAAATGAGAGCCCAAGCTGTAAGTGCCCCTTCAGCGGTGCAGAACAAGACTGTGTCAATTACCTAAGAAACTAATCCTGAGGAGCATTGGCCTCTGGGCGCTCCTCAAGAATTAATTAAGGAATGTATGATGCAAGCCAAGGATTAGAGAGAGAAACTCAACCTTGGCCCAGAACTGAGCGTTGAGAGCTTGGGGTAAACCCTGCCTTAGCTCGCGATTGATGCAAGCTGGTAGTTGTCGTTTATTACGACCAAATTAAACGTATATATATACGAATATGCATACGCGATACCTAGCCTACGACTTTAACGAGTAGAGTGGTAAGTAAGGGTCGATCCCACAGAGAACGGTGGATTAGTGTTGTTCGGATATTATAAGCAACTAATGATTTACGATGGATAGGGTAATAAACTTAAACAAGTAAACGAGGGGGGTTTTGGATTAAGTTAACAACTAAATGCTAACAAGTGATCAACTAAAATTCTAGATAAGCAATAAGTATTTTTGGTATTTTATATCAAACAAAGAAAGACAAATAACAAATGTTTTTCGGGTTTAGAATATGATAAAAGGTCTACCCTCGATCTAGTATCCCCTTGAATCCGACTACCTAATGATTATCGTTGATGTCCCAAATTCAATGCGATTTAAACCCTTATCCCACAATCTACAAGGTCCGCTTATGTAGACCGTGTTGTCCCTTAATTGTGGATAAATCAAAGGGACGCTTATCGATTTATCCCTACCCAAATCAATTAGTGATCCAAACAAGCTCTTTTCACACTAATTGATATTGGGTGGTCACGAGCTAGAACAACGAGATAAATAAAGCATAAACCTCGACACAATCGGGTTTAGAGGCCAAACTCTATAATGCCACCAATGATATCAAGCATTGTTCGCTACTAAGGGAGATTGAAGCTTCAACAATCACGGAAAGTGAAGTTCTATCTCTAGCAACATAAAATAAATGCCTCCCAAAGGGTGATCAATCCTAAAACAAACATCTAGGCATGAGACAATCCAATCAAGCATTATAGAACATTTAAATTGCATAAATAAGGTAACATCAAGAGTCAATAATCACATTCTCATCATCAATCAAGGTTCAACATGATCAAGGGTAGAATTTAGGGTGCTAGCCACCCATTACACCTAATACAATCAAGAAATAACATAAAATACAAGAATTCATAAAGATAGAGTGATAAAACCCAAGGATGATCAATGGGGAAGATGATGTGACTTCTTCTTGCCCTTCTCTCCTCCTTGGATGTGATGGTGGCTGAATAGTGCTTCCCAAAAGTATCAAAAAGGTAGGTCAAATTCGAATGGGATGATATATATATAAGGGGAGAAAGTGTTAGTAAAAAATAGGCAAAATCGCATTCAGGATTTTAAAATAGGGTAAGGAATCTCGGCCGAGATACAAGTGTGTCTCGGCTGAGATGCAAGTGTGTCTCGGCTGAGACGTGAAAAAAAGATTTTTCAGCTAGTGGCTCGAAGGCTGATCTCGGCCGAGATTCAACTTCATCTCAGCCGAGACGTGGAAAGGGAAAATTGGGGCTGGCTAGGGTTTGATCATCTCGACCGAGATTAAATTTCATCTCGGCCGAGATCTTGGTCTTTTGAAAATCCTCAAATCCTCTGGAAACTCATCTCGACCGAGATGCGTTGCTTGTCTCGGCTGAGATCTTCAGTTCTGCAAATCTTCATGTTTACCCTGGAGACTCATCTCGACCGAGATCTGTCCCTCAGCCCTGTCCCTTGTTTCTTCGACCGATCCCTCGACTCCGTGATCGTTTGGTGTTCTTTTTCGATCCTTTTTCACCTGTCTTAACACAAAAACAACACAAACGCATTATTTTTCCCATGAGAATACAAAAGCACTAAATACACATGATTGTGCACGTTATTGACACTAAAATGACACTAAAGTGCCCTAAAGTGCATGCACAAGACACGTGTACCACAAGCCAAGGGTTTGACAGAGAAACTCGCCCTTAGCCCCAGAACTTAGTGTCGAGGGCTTGGGGTAGACCCTGCCTCAGCTCGTGATTGATGCAAACCCTGTACGGATGAACTCTCACAGGAAGGGGGCCATTTTCTTGATGTAGTCAGAGTTATTTCGGTAATCCTCGATGAGTCTCTCCTTCAGCTCCTTCAAGAACGATTGCCTCAGCACTGTGTAGAGCAGATGGAAACGACAGCAGTCGACCCCCTCAACCTTACCGATGAGAGCCACTAACTCTCTCCCTCAGGGACGGGCTACAGCATCGCAGTAACGCATCTCAGAGGTGGACAGAGACTCTTTCAAACCCTCGTTTTCAATAGTGAGGGTAGAATTATGTGCTTTCAGGACATCATTCTCCAGCTTCAACGCTGAAAAGTCCTCGGTGAGCTTGGCCAGCTCTTCTTGGGTTTTGAGAAAATTAGTGCAGAGGTCTCTCAAAGCCAAAAAGCTAGGACTGCTCCTATGGCGGTTGTAATAGGTCATGAACTGAAAACAAAAGAGAGGTGAATACCTTGAATAAATAAATGAAAACAAACGAAAGTGCGCTCAAATTTGAGAACCTGAATAAGGTGTTATCCATGATCTCATTGTTTGATCGTCGTTCTCCTAGCTCATCGTCGCGCTGCCCTCCACCATGGGGAGCTCTTTCAGCAGTGTACTGCACTGAGCCTTGTTTAAGGCCAGAAAGCCCTTGGGCAGAATGACATTGTAGTAGTCATTGGCTACTCGACCCAACTCGTTATTGCTTTTGCTATGCTGCTTTTTAGAGCTGCTAGACTTTCCCAGCTTCAGCTTCTTGGTAGAAGGTGGTAGTTCAGCCCTAGTAGTCGTAGGTCTCTTCCCCTTGTCCATAGAGTGCATTACGGAAGGCGCAAAGGAAGAAGAGACCTTATCTTTCCCCTTAGCAGCATTGTGATGCCCGGGTTGTGCTGAAGAAGGGCCCAGTGTTGCAGATGGAAGGCTGGGGTCCGGATCTATAGTTGTGAGGACAGTTATCTCAACCCCGGCACCAGCTCTAGAGGGTGAACCCTAAGGAGCCACCTCCTCTTAATCTCTTGCCAAAAGAAAGTCAAATTTCATATCTGCAAGAGTAATTAAGCAAGTTTAACACAAAAGAGTGGCAGTAAAATGTGGTACCGGTTCAGCACAGAGCCAACTAATTACCAGGATCAGTAATTGGCTGGGCCTCATTACTCAGAAGAACAAAGCGGGCCAACACTGAAGTGTTTTGCAGGAATGAGTCAATAGACCAAAGACCATGATTCTTTACATGAGTGTTTAACTTCTCCATCACTCTTTTGTCCTCCTCCAGGATGCAAGTGGTGGAAGGACGACGGACATGCAGAATGGAGGTTAGCCACTCACGGAAAAAGGCCCACCTACCAAGGCGAGGGGTGATTACGATCCACTTTGGCTCCCTCTTCCCATCGCAGCTTGGGGGTTTTTGTACAAAAGGAGCAGGGTCGGAGGGTCAAGAGCTAAAGTAGAAAAAGCCATTGATCCCCCTTTTAAAGTCATGATAAGCAAGAAAGTAATCAGGGGTGCAGTTGACATCATTAGCCTTCATCAAGATATAAAAGGCAAGGAGGAGGCTCATAGAGGAGGGGCCAATTTGACAGACGAAAATCCTAAAGTATCGACGTACCCCTCTATGAATGAGTGGAGAGGAAAACAGAGCGTAGCATCGACGTGGGCTCTCCAAAGTGCAATAGGAGGGGTGAGAAAATTAGGGCGCTCCTCGGGCCCAGGGATGTCAAAAAGGAAATCAGAGTGCAGGGGTTCATGGGTCCTAAGGAATTCTAGGTCCAGCTCTGAGAAAGTAGAGGCCCCTGCTATAGTATCCTAGTCATGTCTCTCGGCAAGGGGGATTATGGTGATTAAACTATGGGTGCAAATGGGAATCCCTTGAGTCAGAATAGACCATCATGGCTCGAGTGCGGGAAATAGGGATTTCGGCCCCCTCGTTCACCGCTGACGGCGTAGACACATCATTAGAAGTGCTCGAAGAGGAAATTGGTGACTGCTCAGCAGTCCTTAGTCTTCAGTTCATGATCCGAAGAGGATCCCTCATTCGTGGATGAAGTTTGGGAGATCGTCATTAAGCCGTTTGAAGTTCTTCAAGGGTTCTTTGACAAGGAATCCAAAAAAGATAAAGAAAGAAAGAAAGAACGAATGCAAAATCCAGGAGGAAGAAAGAAATAGCTGGATGAATTTCAGGGAAACAAAAAGTGGAGAATTCCAAAGCTTGAGATCGCCAGAGAATTCTTTGAAGAGCTTGAGGTCACTGAAAAATAGTGAAAATAAAGGTGAAAGGTAAGAAGTGAAATGAGAAGGTATTTATAGGTGGGTGAAGATGAAGAGTCTCCGACCACCAGAGCATGACACATGTACAGAGACAAATCAAGGAAGTGTGAAGGTAAGGGTACGTGGATGGCCTTGATTGACTCTATTTGAATTTGAAGTTTTTTGGGGGAAAAAACTCCCCGAACCGACATTCATAATCGCAACGTTGGGAAGACCATTACTCTTAATAGTTCTCCCGAGACCATTCAGAGTAGGGGGAGTAGTTGATAAGGGAAATATGCGCACCACCTCTGCAGTGGAGAGCTAATCCTCTACTAAACAGAAGTGCGATGGAAATAAGCAAACAACTTTAAGAGGGGCCTCACGACGACCTTGACTTGAGGGATGGAACGAACTCAGCTCTAAATAACCAAGGGTCGCAAAGAGTAAATCAGAACTGAATAGCTTGAGCCTCGCAAGATGCGTTTCCGGCCTTGCAGATCTGAAGTATGACGAGCGAGCTGACATACTATGTCAGCTCTGACGGTAGTGCAGGGGTGAAGATCCCAAGGTTCAGCTCTGGTCATGCTAATAGTGCTTCATTCAATTGTCAAAAGATTACCCACTCTTAACTCTCATTATTACATTGTCTTTCTTGCATTCTAGTCTTCGTGAGCCGATTTCTGACTTAAGCGTCAGAGGATTTTCGCTGGGCACCTCGTGTTTTGAAGATTCATGGACGTGCAAGAAGAAGGAATCCACCCTTGTTTGTTGGCAAAAATCCGGATCCGGATACTTCATAGGTATCTCTTAATCCCTGAATATTCAAGCACTGCTGAGGGCTGTGATCAAACAACCCTTATCAATACTAGGGGTGGGGAAAAATATCGAAATGTTGAAATACCGCACATACCGTACCGAAAAATTACCGAAAATACTGAAATTTTTGGTATACCGAATTTTCGGTACGGTAACGGTATGATAATCTAAAAACTTAAGTTTGGTATTTTCGGTATATATCGGTATACCGAAATCTTTTTGATATTTTGGTAGTTCGGTATTTCGGTATACAAATTTCTAACGGTATACCGTAAATTTTCGGTATATCGAAATTTCGCTATACCAAAATCAACGGTATGGATCGGTATATACCGATACCGATACAAAATTCAGTATACGAAACTTTCGGTACGGTATCTATATTTACCGATATCATACCGAATTTTCGGTATGCCGAATTTCTGGATACCGAAATTTTCGGTACGATAACGGTATTGACGATTCGGTACGATGTATACCGTACCGAACCAGCCCTAATCAATACCATAGAATCAGGAAATAGTTCGGCCCCAAAATATGAATTCTTCTATATCATTTATTTTTTATTTAAAGGGAAAATAAAGTAAAAAACAAAATCCCCAACAATGTTGCGGTGAAACCAAAGAAGACCAGAAAAAAGAAAAAATAGGTGTCGTTATGTAAACAACCCATATGCTGCTTTGTAGCCTCCGCAGTAGGATCCCATTTTATAAACTCCACCTCCACTGAGCAGAGTGAGTTCGATTCTAATTTCTGCAAAAATGTCTGCTGCTTTGCTTTCTCCGCTATCCTCAACTCTCTCATCCTCCTCTGTCCAGGTAAATTTCTCACATTCTCACCATTTTGTATTTTATGTGTTCGTAATGCAGTTTTTTATGTTTATGTAATAGTGCAATTGATACATTTGATGGTCGAAACAGGTGAACAAATTGAGAATCCAAGTTCGATCCACGAATACGAGTGTCATCTTCAAGTCTCGGCAGTTTTTCCCTTCCATTCGAGCTGCTACTAACTTCTCTTCGTCTCTTGACACCGGTAATTTTTCTTAGTTTTTTTTTTCTTTTTTTCTTTTTCCATTTACGGCTTCTTTTCTTCTTTTTTGTACAGTTGTATTGTAAATTCGGATTTAAGTTGTTGATTGTATTCAACGGCTGTAGGCTTGACGACTGAATTGGATGTCGTAACAAGTTATAGTGAGATCGTCCCAGATACTGTCGTCTTTGATGATTTCGAGAGGTCGATTTTTCTAATTCGCGACACTAATAGTTTATAGGCACAACGATTTGTTTTTGTAATCATCTGAAATTACTTCAACAGGTTTCCTCCGACTGCTGCCACTGTTAGCTCCTCTCTAATCCTGGGAATATGTAGCCTTCCTGATACTAAATTCAGGGTAATTGTCTGAGATCTTTTGGGTGATTAAATCTGAGACATTGATCTAGTGTTTTTCTCTGTTTGGAATTTAATATTTATTGAACAGCACACTTGGAATAGAGTTTATATATAGGTACATTGGAATCCTTGTTTGTGTTTAATTGTATGAAAATAAATTTCTAAAGATTGGTTCTGAATGTTGATAGGAAACTTTTATAATTGCATTTTGCGGAGGGTGTTTTGATGAATTTTAAATGATAAAAAGGGGTTCATTTTTATTTTGTGGTGTGTTTACTGTAGAGTGCAGTTGACACTGCATTGGCTGATTCAGAATGCTATGGAATTCAAAAATCTGATGATCGCATGTCCTGTTTCATTAACAAGGTAGAGTTTTGAAACTTTCAAATTCAATTAAGATGATATGTAGTTATCTTCCATGAACGAATTCTGGATAATGTCTGGTGATTGATATGTGGAAAAATAGGCTCTAGTCAATATCGGAGGTGATCTTGCAAGGCTTGTGCCTGGTCGTGTTTCTACTGAAGTTGATGCTCGTCTTGCATATGACACTCAAGCAATTATCCAGAAGGTGACATTCCATCAACCCTCTGGGTTTTGCATCCTCTATTTGACCACCACTTGATTAAGTGTAAATATGCCATTACCCCGAGCTGCTTCTAGCAACACTTTGATCATTGCTATATTTCATGGTCTAGCTTATGGATAATGTCACTAATTGTGCATATATCAATGCTTTCTTATGTAATGGGTTTTATTTTTCTTTATTTATGTTCTTTCCTCCTTACTTAAAATAGTTTATTATTGCGCCCCCACATGCCCTTAGTACTCGTGAGCAATATTCAATGCATGTAATATTTCTATAAATGGGTGGGTGGTATTTGTTACAAAGTACTTTAACGACCCTGGATTTGGTTAAATGCTCTTTGCTTTGACAAGTATAAATATTTTTAGTTGTCAAATGTTGTGAATAGAGTTTATGTTTGCCTTAAACTTCCATTGTATTTGATAGAATTGAACCTAGGGGGATTCATAGAGCTAACATGGGGGAATAATTAGCTAGATTAATATTGGCATATTAATGTAAATATATGAAAATTAGGGATATTAGAATATAATAAGGGTGTTTGATGAGCATTAGGGCAGGCAGAAAAATAGAATTGAACTCGGTCTTTAGGCTGGGAAACTTTTGCTCACAGGGTTCATCTTGTTGTGCCCCTTTTCATCCAAATAGTCAACCATCTCTTTTTATTTAATTTTCTACCTTTTCTCTATCAGCAGTGAGATATACATGCTCTGTTTCTAGGTCAGATATACTGAATTTAATCAATTATAGTTAAACTTGATTTTCAGGTGCATGACCTTTTGAAATTATATCATGACGTCGGCGTACCTCCAGAACGTTTGTTGTTCAAAATTCCTTCTACTTGGCAAGTTAGTATTATTGGCTTCCTCATATGGATTCACATTGAAGAAATAATTTTTTATCTATTCAAATCGATGTTTCTTTCTCTTGGTTCGTAAAGGGAATTGAAGCATCAAGGTTGCTCGAGTCAGAAGGCATCCAAACACATATGACTTTTGTCTACAGGTATAACATTGCATACTGTTCTAAAATAGAAAGTAAAATGACACTGCTGAATAATGTGGTTGGAGATAGATTTGGAAGCTGGGGGGGCATTGCGGACATTTTAATCAACATACAGACTTGTAACGAAGTCGAGGAAAGCAATCCGGATATTCTCCTCCCAATTGGTGCAATATTTTCTATAGCAGCTGCACCATTGTATTACACATAATCTCTGGGTAATGCATTAGTGATGCATATAATTGAAAGAAATGACTTCATATTGTTAGTGTCTTACAAAATAACGAGGCCCATGTCAATAAAAGCACCGTAATCAGCCAAATCAGGCTTGATGCAAACATGGATGCTGATACATGAAAACGGCATCTATTCGGTATTTTTGGTTTCAAAGACTTACCTGTAGATTCAAAAAACGAATTCGTGATTAGTGTACAATCTTATGTAAAATGTAAATCTACATCAGATACTCTAGGATGATAAAATCATTAAACCAATCACTTAAAGACAAAAATTGGTACCACGGTTGCCAGAGCGAAGGGTACATTGTTGAGGAAATTTCGACGAATGAGTCGCCTGTGGCTGTCGAAAAGAAAATTTGGAAGGGTTAATAATACCATGAAAAGAAACACGACGGCCACAGGCGACTCATTTACTGTAATTTCCTCAACAATGAACTACGCTTGCCCCTGTCTACCATGGTACCAATTTTTGTCTCTATTGGTTTAATGATTTTTATTATCCTACAGTTTCTCATGTAGATTTACATTTTACATAACATTATAAACTAATTATGAATTCTTTTCCCTTTCTGAATCTGCAGGTAAAAGTGTTGGAGACAAAAAATACCGAATTGATGTTTCATGTATCAACATTCGTTGTTTGCATCAAGCCTGGTCTAGCTGATTTATTGTTCTTTATCGACACGGACCCTGTTATTTTTGTAAGACACTAACTATATGAAGTCCTTTCTCTCAAGTCTCAATTATAATATCACATCACTAATACTTGGCAGTGATTATGTATCATCCAATGGTGCAAATGCTATAGAAGATATTGCAGCATTGGGAGGAGAAGATCTGGATTGCTTTGCTCGACTTCATTAGAAGCCTGTATGTTGATTATAATTATCTGATTTTTATCCAACTCACCAAGATCCTAACTAAATGTAGCACATAATCACCTACGATACATAAAAATTCTAGGAAACCTTCCAACATTCCTTTGAAGATAGCATAGAGATATAATTCATTGCAAGCTTGCTGATGAAATTCTTTGCACCAAGTCTTAGAAATTCTTTGTTTAATATATCTGCTACATGTCCTGTAGTAGGTATGTAAGACATGCTACTGTCGCTCTTCTCCCTGACGAAGTGTTTGTCGGATTCTGTATGCTTTATCTGTCATTTAGAGCTGTACAAGTAACAATGTTGTCATAACTGACTTCATCATGCTGTATGCTGGGACCTTCATGTTCGAAAATGCCTCTATTCAAAACTAAAAGTCCTTCTCCATTAGACTCGCTTTGGGGCATCTCAAAATTTTGAATGGATCGATGAATTCGCTTACTACAGCTTCTACAAAAAGCTATGTGAGGTCTAGCATTTGCCAGATATACTAGTCTCCCAACTATCTTAATAATGTGCTTGGGGTCAATTAGAGTATATGCTACCACGAACGCAGTCAATCCTGCCTCTTTGAGCAAATCAAGAATGCACTTTCAGTAGTTAAGGATTCATTCGTTGGATCTTGCAGACTCGGCGCCAAAAAACTCCTTGAGCTTTCCTGGCGCCAAGAAAATCCTTGAGCTTTCCTGGAGCATCAAAGTTGACCTTAAACTTTGTTGTCGAGTTGTTAATCTCAAGGAAATAACTCCAGTCATTATTACTATATCTTTTTACATTTGCTATCAGAATAATTACTTCAACAAACAGGAATGCTTGTGGAGCGAGGATCAGTTTAGATTTGTGAGAAATCTAGCTTTCAAGTCCTAACATCTCTGAAACTCTCAGACCAGGCACTAAGAGGCTGCCTTAATTCATATAGAACTTTCATCAACTTGAAAGAGAGCTCTGTTGAATCTGGCATGGTCTTAAAGCAAGCTTAAGTATCGTGGGAAGCATTTATATCTATCAGAAGTGTTGTGCTCTAGTAAAATGTTAGGACACCCTTATTTGTTAAAATTTCTTGAAAACTAGACGTGTGCTTGTCTTAATGTCCATGTGCTGGCTTATCCTACTTTAAAATGGCATAATGTTTACTGGTTAGATATTAAAATTTCGTTTAATCATGTACAGTTTTTGTCAAGCTGCTGCTGCAGCCCAAGCTGGTGCCTCTGTTATTCAAATTTTTGTTGGTCGGCTTCGGGTAATTCTTTCTCTAGTAAAGACTTAAGACGTGTCCTTGATTAAGGAAATAAAATTTATTACTGTGTTTTAATAATGAGGACTTCATTTCTTTTAGGACTGGGCACGCAACCATACGGGTGATTCTGAAGTAGAAGCTGCTCTTAAAAGAGGAGAAGATCCTGGGTTGGCTTTGGTCAGTTGCTATATTTGCATCTAATATTGTGTTCTGTAAATGTTCATTTTATCAGCTTTCCATACAGAATTGTGAATGTCAGATCACATGGTTGACTACAGTGGAGTCAATTATTAGAACAAAAAATCGAACATTATACCCCTGAATTTGATCATGGCTCGACGTGCACGCTGCTTGCCTCTTGTAACTCAATGACATTTCGAACAGAAAGCCTTGACAATTTTATATTTATTTCTGTTCAGTTACTTGGTACTTGCGCTAATATCTTTGGACTTGGAATCTTTCAAACTGCTATCAATGGCTTCCACTTTGTTTCCTGTTATTTTTCAGGTTACAAAAGCATATAATTACATTCACAAACATGGATATAAGTCGAAATTGATGGCTGCAGCAATTCGTAACAAACAGGACGTCTTTAATCTGTTAGGGTAATTTCCCTTGCAGGAGCACGTTGCTTTCCTGACTATAGTTTCTTCAATAAAATTATGATTTTCTTTTCATTTATTTATTTATTTGCAGGGTTGATTACATTATCTCTCCCTTGAAGATATTGCAGTCCCTAAAGGAATCAGTGACACCCCCTGATGAAAAATATTCTCTTGTGAGGAGGCTATCCCCGCAGTCTGCTGCTTCCTATAACTTTACCAATGAAGAGGTGTGTTATCTTTAATATGCTTCATATATAATCCCGCTACCTATAAAAGTATGGGTATTTCTTACAGATTAATGTGTAGACGTAAATAACCCTCTACATATAACTATAAGTGAAGGACATAAAAGTAAATTGCTAATCATAACTCATAACTTTAGAGATCAATCAATTATTGTAGCTACAAAAAATTATCTTAAAGAATAGATGGTGTAAATGAATGTCCAAAATAATTACTTTTGGCTTAATTTTGTTACAATTTTTTTTAGGTAAAAAAATTGACCAAATCTTTAATCCTTGAATTACAGAGCAATGTCTAAAGATTTAAGAACATAGACTTTAATAGCAAATAATAATAATTTAATAATTATAAATGTTTTGAGGTGTGGTATATAAATTAGAATTACGTTAACTTGAGGCATACAGGTGTGTTAACCTTTTGTACAAAATTCTCCTTAATTTTTTATTTCTTTTGCATTTATCATGCAATTTTACTCACAAGTGCAAAGTACGAAGCACAAAATAAGTAATGTATTAACTTAGAATAATTTGACATAGTAAAATAAAGTTCGATTAGATCCTAAAAGTGAAAATGTATATTTAAAGTATCAATAATCATATATAATGAAGTCAATAGAAAATTACATAGTTGTTGGATTCAATATCATATTAAAAAAAAAAAAAACATAATTTGCATAAGTAGAATTTGGAATGATTGGATTTATAATACAGTCTCAATTATTCTAATAATAAAAAGTACAAATAATTATAAACTATTTATAGGTAGTTAATCAATTCAAAATTAATTTATTTTTCACTTATTAAGTGTAAAAATAAAAATATATTTTATATATATTACTCTTCATAAAATATCACATACTTTAATTTCTCAACTTTTAAACTTTTGAATATTTCAATTGTGTCAGAAAGTTGGATTCATATTAAAATAAATTTAAAAAGCTTTTAAATGATATGCGATGAGCGTATATACACAAAAAATCATA
The DNA here is from genome assembly GCA_958295605.1 of Ajuga chamaepitys. NCBI lineage: Eukaryota > Viridiplantae > Streptophyta > Magnoliopsida > Lamiales > Lamiaceae > Ajuga > Ajuga chamaepitys. Next base: position 19,610,410 of record OY282498.1, on the reverse strand, counting down.
CTAGATAATTTAAATCATTCAAATAAGTTATTTAACAAGATTGTGTTTATTATAATTTTCGCAATCTTATCTATAATAATATTATTTTCTGCAAATTTTACGTAAAAATATATTAGATATCAAATATAAAAATAATAATTTTCATTGGTATATACAATGAGATAGTAGTTAAAAGAAAATAAATGTTATTGTTTTGAGAAATATGATAAGTTTCCTACTAATTTGTTGGGAATAAGAAAAAAAAAATGACATGATTAATAAAATCTCTTTACACATTCCTTCTTTGATATTTCTTTAAATAATTTTTTATTTACACAACTAAATTCTTACATGCAACTGGAATGTTTGCAATAAAGAAAATATAAATAAATATCAACTATAGGAGCTTTAGTGTTACATCTAAATACATATCAAACTAACATAATATAAAATATTTAAAATAGAACTAGAGTTGTTAATAATCTATATTTTCTTACATTTATATTCATGTATTGATCAGTGTAGCCTTTAACGTTAGACATCTATCTCATCTTAACGTTTTGGGGACATCCAGATTTTAGAAGTAGGTTTAATATATATTCATGTAACTAATTTATCTTAAAAAATGAAAAACATTGTTTATCAATCAAATAAATTAAGAAAAAGTATATTGAGATTATTGATTTGTGCATCAAATTATGTTGATATATAGATAATTCTTTTTAATTGGGTTAATTTTTTCATATGTATAACTAATAATTTGTGTTTATACTTGTAAAAAAGTTTTGGGGGTCTTTGGTGTAATATGGGGATTAAACTCTTGAGCGGTGTAAGACTATGGTGAGACACTCTCACTAGATTACTAAAGTATAGACAAATAATATCGTCGTAGTTATCGAAAACTTAAAGTACTAAAATATTTTTCTTATTATAAAAAATACAAATAGTTTATAAAAACTCAGATGTATTAAAGTTTATACTTAAATCAATTAGACACTATGTATTGTTAATTATTTTATTTCATAAAATACCATTCAATTTCTATGTTTACTTATTTCGAATACTTAGTTGTTTTATTTTTGTAAATTTTATTGGTCACGTGCAATGCACGTGTCTCCAACTAGTAGAGATAAATATGCAGCAACTGGTTTTCATTTTACCCTCCAAGAGTTCATGGTGTCCCTGAGGAGAGCTATTTTCCATCTTGCACATATATGTGTCGAAATTCTCATAGGAGGACACTGTCATCGTTGGTTCATCTATCACGATTTAGGGAAAGCCTGATTCTTCCTAACAAATTATAACATCTTAACAGTTTTCCAAGTTAAAGATCAAGCGAAACGCAATACTGCCTATATGAACACTTCTAAGTTTTAAGGCTCTTGTATTGCATGTATATAGAAATACCCAATTACTAAGTTCCTAAATTTCCCAAGAATACCCATAAGTAAATGCTTCCTTTGCTACAAACGCAAGCCTTCAAATCAAATGGGGTCTATATTATCCTGTGTCCACTTGCCTGAATTCTAAACAAATCTTGCCATCATATCACGCCTTCCAAGTGCATCAGATCATTAAGTGAACATAACTTTTTGAACTCTCTTGAGTGTTGCAAATGAGAATTTTATTGCTGAAAGCAGTTCGAAGTTCCTCTCTTTCTCCTTATCCTAGAACGATATAGATGTTTAAGTGGTGAGCTTTCATGCAGTCTTCAATATGGTAAGCCCATACCGTGTCAAATGCGCTCCAGATTGTTATACAAGGAAAGAAGAAAAAAAAAAGAAAAGAAGCTGCAATAATCAGCTATTTTCCATAATGTGGCCCATCACCTACTTTTTTTACCATACTGATCGTTAAGCTTTCTTTCTTTTATTGAAGACTCACTTTATCATGCTCAAAATCAAAATTTTCAGCTTGTGAAATGGGATCAGTATAGCTTTGCCTCTGCTTTGGGGCCAGCAGCTGTGGAACTTCTGAGCGCTGGAATGGATGGGTATGCCAGTCAGTCGAAACGGGTTGAAGATTTATTTGGGAAAATCTGGCCGCCGCCAAATGTCTAATGAGTTTCATCAAGAAGTAAAAGATGTTTCCTTTTTAGAATAAAAGGTCTTGAAGCTCCCTGCAATGATGGAAAACGAGCCATTCCATTGATGTTCTCAGTGTTTTGGTGTCTCTACAGTGAATTCATCTGTGATATTCTTGGAACTTTGTCCTCTAAGCAGCACTTGGTTTCACATTTAACAATTGTTGGTGGAGCTTCCTCTTGGTCTCATTTGCTTTCCTGTCAGTACATTTATTTTACTACATTTGGTAATATGTTGTTATTTCATATCCATATAAATATAATTTCTTCTGCTATATATTTTCTTACTATACGCAGGTTTGTTTAGTGAGGGTATTTAGAGGGCGTGGCTTATAAGCTCTTGAAATGTGTTCGTTAAATTAAGATGTTTAACAATTTATAAGATGTAAAAATAAGCTCTACGAGCTGATAAGCTCCAAAAAAGATAAGTTGTAATCCATCTTGTTTTTTAAGATCTTATAAATTATACATACCAAACTATACACTTCAAATACAGTACACATTATTCAAATTCATCTCAAGTTGTAGCTCTTTCAATTAATAACAAGCTTCTAAGTTTTATCCAGATACGTTTTTACGTTATAGGCTCTTGAAGGATTATGTCTTATAAGCTCTTAAAATAACTTATAAGATGTTTAAAATATGTTTAGCGAAACATTCTGTTAATCTCTCAAACCTACACCCCATTCAAATATTAATGATATTTTATTTTATTTTTGTCCCAAACCCGTCCCAAACTTGTTTGGACTTACCCAAACTCTAACCAATACAATGTGGAAGGGTGGGAACCCGCTACCATCCGATGCACAGTCATCCGAAGTGCGTAACGCTTATTAGGTAATTTAGTAATATATTTTGGTTATGTTTTTGTTAAACAAGTACGGAAAATCCTAACCGTGAACGCATGTTAATAAGCTCAGTGTTGAAATGTAACGATGTTATCCCTTATTTTAAGATGAGATAGATTCCATTCTTTTTAGGAGATATTGACACATCAGTTGATGGCACATGAACATGTACCAACGGTGGTAGAAATGTGGAACTATAAACAAGTTATATTATTAAAAAGCTAACAAATGATGTCTTTTATGATAACAAGTAATACCTTTCAAGTAAGATCATAATAAAATAAATATTTTCAAATAAACAAGTAATATCTTCAGTTAAATAAATAGTACTCTAAAAACTGGGAACAAGATGCACTTGATGCACATAAGTCTTTGCATAAATTGTCGTTCCTGCGTCTCTTAGAGCTTTGGCTAAGCTAGTTATTTCAAACACTTGATAAGATCCAATATCTTATAAATTATTTTTAGAGCTTATAAGATGTAATTTCAAGAGCTTATTATTTAATAAAATGTTTAAATAATGAATCTTATAAGCTTACAATTGCATAAAGGATTTAACGCACATTTTGATTAGCAGATGAAGTGTGTGTAATATGCGAGGTGGTTGTAAACTGCGTCGTCTAGTGTGTGAAGTGTGTCTTTGGATTTAACACCACACTATGTTTAGGGGATGAACTTGAAATCCACCATCATACACGCATTTTGATTAGGAGATGAAGTGTGTGTAATATGTTGTGTTTGTGTAGTGGACCTAATATGTGTGAATTGTGTGTGTGTGTTAGTAATGTGTATAATTTAAATGTGACATATAAAGGTGTTAGAAAAATAAGATGGATCGGAAGCATTTTCTTCTGGAGCTTATAAAGTTTAACAGCTTATTTTTACATATAATAAGTTGTTTAATATTTAATTTTGTTTAACACATTTTAATAGCTTATAAACTTCCAAATATCTTATAAAATATTTTGAAGAGCTTATAAGTTTAATCGAAAACCATCTTAGTCCCTCTTAAACTAAAGGGCTTCGCAAAAGCTTCTTAGCATATCACAATTCTTACGTATGGTGTGCCTGGATGAAAAAATAATAATAATTAAAAAAAAAATCTGGTTATAAACTATAATAATTTGAATGTAAAAATGTGCATGAAAAGAACCTTTATTTATTCTCTAGGTGAACGTTTCCTCGCGTCTGTGCATCTTTTAACCTCGTAGTTGATCACTTCTCCGTTTTCCACCCTTATTGCTCTTATTACATAAGGGTTTTGGGATTCAGACATAATAATAGTAGGTTTTTTACGTAAAGCTTTGAAGCTAGGGTTTGTGTTTCGTTTCTTGAGAGCTCCCAGGTTGTTTGGTTGTGATAGTTTTCTATCTTCTAGTCGTGGCATCAAAGTCGTTGGCTAGGGTTGTAGCGCATGCATGTATGTCCTTCCCCTGAGCTGATTCCGCTCGAAGTTCTGTGTATCTGCACGTTAGGATAGGGTTTTATTGCGTCTGGCTTCTGCGTGTACTGGACTAGCATTTGGTTTTTCCATGTTCTGGGTTCGCTTGAGTCTTTATTTTTCTGCGCGAACGCCAGGCAGTGGTACATCTGCTTGTTCGCACATCGGGTTGTTTTTGTAGCGGGAGTATGTTCACATGTTTATTGTTATACCTGATGTGCCTCAGTTGATAACACAATATAATCGTTCTTATGGTACATGTCTAAGCAGTTGAATGAAAATAGCAGGTTGATTATTTGCAGTTTATTTTCGACGTGTTGGGGTTGTTATCATACATATTATAGGAGGATCAGGTCGGGTGTTTCTCACGCCTTGTGTTTTGGGAAGTAGGTGGGTTTTACTTCTGTTTTTCTTTTTTTTTTTTTGTGTGTCCTTCGGTGGTTCTAAAAACTTTTTAGGTTTCTTTGTTGCATTGTGTTTCTGTGATGCATCAAGTTTCTTTGGGTTTTAGTTTGTATGTGTCTTTGTGGTTGTGTCCAGATTTATTTGTCGGTTGTTTGTTGATTTGTTAGTTTGATTGAAGTCGAGTTTGTCCATTGGTAGGCATTTGGTTCAAAATCTTGGTAGGTTGCTTGTTTGGTGCTTTGACATGGAAACATTAGCCTGGAAGCAAAGGGAGTTGATTTGTAGAGGCGGTGTGTGATAGGCTCTCTCAAAGAGGATGAGAATACTGAGGTGGTTATTTTAACGGTACAATAGGCAGATGTTGGTGCATATTTGGCAGGGAAGATGGTTCTGCAATAACCAATAGGTCGTAGAGACCTCAGAGTCGCGTTGCAACATATCTGAAAGCTACCAGGTGACGTGAATGTCATGGAAGTAGGTGATAGGTGCATATGTACTAGTTTTCCCAAAATGGGGAGTGCGATCGAGTTCTTTTCCAACAACCATGGAATTCTAACGAGTCGTTACTTGCTTTAGCTCGTGTTGAGGGGAGGGAGCAGACTGGAAAAATATTAGTGTTGTTTTGGGTATGGATACATGGCCTTTAATCGTGACATATGACGGAGGATGTGGGGCGTGCCATGGGCGCTTTGGTGGGGCATGTGTTAGAGGTAGATTGAGGGCACTACAGCACTGGGAAGGAAATTGATAATAAGTATGCCACTGGACTTATCTAAACCCCTCAAAAGGGGTACACCGATGCTATTTGGAAACGTCAAAACGACACGATGTTTCAATATGAAAAACTACCGGACTTTTTTCATTCATGTGGGAGGCTCGAGAACTTGGAGATAAATTTAGGAAGAGCAGGATGGAGTGCCCGGTTCAGCTCGTCAGTTTAGGACATAGCTTAAAGCAAAGAGCAATGGAGGTTTTCAATTCTAGAGGTAGCGGTGTTAGTGGTTGTGAAGGCTGGTAGAAATGGAGGGGAGCCGATATCCACTAATGATACTCAGGTAGGAGGTCCAAATGGGAGGGGGCATGTTTGGAGCGCTATATGAGTCAGTACAGGGGCGGTAACCTCTTCGAGGAATGTCAGGCGGGAGTGGTAGGGTGGAGCAGTTGATTCCTTTGAGTGTGTTGCAAGCAAGGTATGCATGGCGGCAGGTAGGAGGATATGTGGATGTGAATGCGGGGAACGGCAGGTAGAAAATGGCGCTTGGGATGGTATTATTCAGGCGAGCGGGTAAGGTCATATGGAGGTCTTGGATCTGTTTGAGGGATTGGGTATTCTAGGGACTATCTAAAAGATGTGAGTCCATAGAGGGGTATCAAAATATGCGGGTTGCATTATGTTTTGGTTAGTTAAACTTAGATCTGAGAATCTCGATTGATGCTAAAGAAGGATAAACGTAGAAGAGGACGCTCTGCTGGATAGGGGAGGAAGCTAAGGTGTTTACGACTAGTGTTAAGAGACTCCGATGATATATGCTTCCAAATGGGGGTCTCAGAAGGGAGGTAGTGGGGGCAAGAAACAAAAAAAAAAATCATATATGGAGGTGGATTCGGGTGCTGATCATGCTGATGGTCTTGTTGATGAGGATCATCCATGCATCTCACAATGATTTGTGTAGTTTGGAATACACATGGGCTTGGGAACCAACTTGTATTCTGTAATCTTCAATAACCAGTTGATAAAGATTCTAACATTTTATTTATTTCTGGGTGGAGGTTTATTATGAAGTTTTCTGGTTGTTTTGTAGGTGAATCATGTGTTCATAGTGGTGGTTTAGCTTTATTTTGGAAATAGTGTCAATGTCTTTTCAATTTTTTTCTTCTAGGTATATTGATAGCATTATAAACACCTATGACGTGTGATGGTGTTTTACGGGTTTCTATGAAAACCCTATGGTGACTTTGACGCGGTGTTTTTTGGGAGTTTATTGCATGGCTATCATCCATGCCAAATCTATTCATTTATCGTGGTTGGTGGGAGGGGATTTCCATGAAACATTTTATGTTTCTCAGAAGTTGGGAAGGAATCGTTGTAATGAGTCTCATGTGGAGGCTTTTTGGGAGGTGGTGAGCAATTGTGGGTTGCACGATTTGCATTCACAGAGGGACCTTTTTCACTTGGTTAAATCGCTAGGGTGGGTGCAGGGTCATCCATGAGCGTTTAGATTGTTTTCTTGCAACCTATGAGTGAAGGTTACCCTTTCCGGTGGGAGAGGTTTAGAACTTGGATGCCTATGGTTCTACTCATCGACCTGTTTGTTTGAAAATCCCCCTGTTGGCCAAAATCATATAATGCTTAAACAGTCTCATCAGTTCCTTTTTTAGCATAAGTGGTTGCTAGAGGAGGATTTTAAGCCAATAGTGCATCAATTTTGAGTTGATACATCTAGTTATAATTTTTTTCCGGGTCAATTAAGACGGTGTAGTAATCTAATACGAGCTTGGGCTGGTCAGAGGTTTAGGCAGTTTTATTAGAAAATAAAATCCTCGAAAGCAACGTTGGATGACTTGTTGAATGTGGATCCGGGAAGTTTGGGTATGTCATGTGTATTCACTATGGAGGTAAATTTGAAAAACCAATTGTCATAAGAGGAATTGAGTTGGCAGCAGAGATTGCATGTATCATGCTTAGCACATGGGGATAAGAATTCATAGTACTCCCAAATCACGGCCCATGAAAGAAGGCAGTAGAACAGGATTCATGGAATGATATCTTCATAGGGTGACTAGTGTACGAGTGAGGGTAGAAAAGGTAGTATCTTTGTGAAGTATTATTCTGAGCTTTTCGTGACAAGTTCTCCGCTTAAGAAAGTAGTGGATGGGATTCTTCAGTATGTGGAGCCGGTGACAACTGATTCCTTGAAGACCTTCCTCCAACAACCTTTTACTGCATAGGAGGTACATAGGGTCGTATTTGATATGCCCTTCTAAGCACTTAGTTCGGATGGTTTTACGGTTTTGTTTTTCCAAAAAACATGGAACTATAAGGGGGGTGATGTGGCAGTGATAATATTGGGTGTTCTAAATTAGAGTAAGGAGATACAGTGCTGGAATCCGATTGTTGTAACGCTTATTCCTAAGGTAAAAGAGCCTAGGTTGGTCAAGGGTTACAGACCAACCAGTTTGTATATTGTGTACTATAAGATTGTAGCGCGGGCGATCACTAATAGGTCTCGGTCGATTTTGGTTTAAATTATTGAGTTACATCAAAGTGCATTTTTATGGGCCGTCTTATCATAGATAATGTGTTGCTTGGTTATAAATGAATGCATTGTTGGAGAAGCAGGAAGCACAATACTAGATCTGCGGCGCTCGAAGGTGGATATGAGTAAGGCTTACAACAGGGTTGAATGAATATCCCTGATGTGTTTGATGGGAAACCACGCTTTGAAATAGTGGTGTACTAGACTACTAATGGGTTGTATCACTTCTGTTTTGTATTCATTTTACGCTAATGATGTGGATTATGGGGTAGTGATGTTGACTCGGGGTTCGCAACAAAGGGATCCTCTCTCACCGTACTTGTTTGTTCTTTGTGCTTAGGGTTTATCCTCTATTTTTTCATTGTTAGAGGCACATGATAGGTTTCGGGGGGGTTCAGATCGCACATGGATGTCCAACAATTTCTCATGTATTCTCTTCTGATGACAGTTTTATATTTTTCGTGTAACTGTGGTAGATTGTTTTGGCAGTTTGTTCTTATTTGCAATCTTATGAGGAAGTGTCGGGATAACTAGTTAATTAAGAAAAGTCAACTCATACTTTCAGCTCGTCGGTAACTAGAGAGACTGTCCCAGAACTTAAGCATATCTTATCGCATTGTGCTGGGACATGAGGTTTATTTAAAGTAAGTGTCTTTAGTTGGGTATTTGAGAGAGAGAGAGAGAGAGAGAGAGAGAGAGTGTGTACAAGCGTATAGAGGGATAGGCCTCAAAGTATTTCCCGGTGGGTGGAAAGGAAGTACTATTCAAGGCAGTTATTCAGGCAATTCCTTCGTATGTTGTGCATTGTTTTTAAAATCTTACCACATCGTGTGAAGAGATTGAGCTGGTCTATTCGAAATTTTGGTGGGGAAGTAAGGATAATAGAAGAGCAATGCATTGCAAAAGGTGGGAGGTCATGTGTGAACCAAAGATAAGAGGGTTGGATTTCACGATGATTGTAGCTTATAAAGCACTTTTAGCCAAGCAACTCCAGAGATTAATAGAAAACCCTCGTTATCTGCTTACTAGGGTTCTGAAGGTATAATACTGCAAAAATTGTGATATCATGAAAGCGGTGATAGGTGACAAGGTCTCTTTGTTAGAGTCGTGAGCTAATGAAAAAGAGGTTGTTATGGCGGATAGGTGATGGGTAGTCAGTGCATGTGTTAAATGAAACATGTGTGTCAAAGTTAGCTAGAGGTAAAATATAATCTAGGTTACCAGTTTCAACAACCTCTTTGCGACAAATTATATTCAACCCATCAAAATTGAGATGAGGATTTGGTACATGCTGTTTTTTCTTCCTTATGAGATAGACCCCATTGTGTATATCCCGCTTGATTGAGTCCCACAGTTGGACTTGCGATATTGGAAATTTGAAGATAAGGGTCAGTACACGGCCAAGTCTAGATACTAGGTGGAGACACAATCTGTACTATTATCGACCTCAAGCACGAATGTTAATGAGAAACAATGGAAGTTTATGTGGGCATTGAATATTAGGGGTGGGGAAAAATACCGAAATATCACACATACCTTATCGAGAAAATACGAAAATTTTGATATACTACGGTACCATACCGTACCGAACATTTTCGGTACGGTATTGATAAAGCGCAATCCGTTTATCAAAGGAATTCGGGATAAAACCTGATCAATGAAACCGTAAAACGCAAGAAAGATTAAGAACACAAGATATACGTGGTTCGATCCGGAGATCTGCGTCCACGGGCAAAGGCAATCACCTTCCGGGGTGTTTTCCACTATTTCTCCTCCAATGTCGAAGTTTAATCTTACAAGTTATAGTTTCAGAAGACAAAAGTGCGAACCCTAAATCCGAATACAATTCTCTTATTTATGCTATCACAAACGAAACCCTAATTAAATCCCTATAATCTCGCCCACCAAATCTGCATGGCAGTTGGGAAAAGATCATGGGGATCTCAATCTCCCAATATGCCGCGACTGGGCTCAACTGTGTTGGGCTCGCGCTTCTGGGCCCAGTTGACCCGGTTGGGGGCTAGCCCGACCCGGAGTTACTAGGCCATACCTATCAGATGCCCCCCCACCAGCCGGAGCGAGGTAGGAGCTTCGGTTAAGAGTAAGTCATGCGGTAATAGGTATGAGTTGGCGGCGATGTAGAGTGACGTAATAGCGTAGCTGTTAATGAAAGATTCTCATCTTACCGAACTGACGGACCACCAGGGTGAAGGAACCAGCCGGGGCCGAGCTGATACACCCCCGAGGTGAAAAGGTCAACAGGGACCGAACCGAACCGAACTGAGGTACCCCCGGGGTCATGGGGTCGACAGAGACCGAGCTGAAACATGCCCGGGGTAAAGGGGCCACCGGAGTGAAACCCAAAGCTTCCTGGGGAAGGGTGAAGTTGATGTGATTGGCGGCGCCATCATAAGGAGAAGGGATGTGAAGTGACGCGTTTGGGAATCCCAAGAAGCGTGTCCCCCACGCGCCTAGGTAACTGTAATGCGCGTGATTGCCACGCACAAATCTTAAACGCTGAATTTGAAAAGGCCAGATCTAGGCCGTTGATTCGTGAGTATATACATATATAAGGCTTGTACAGTAAGCTTCATTATTCTCATTTGCGGTTTGCGAGAGACAAAGAGCGGGAGAAAAAGAGAGAATCATCTGTGCCAAGTCGTGAGCAATCTCAAATCGAAACCAAGTAAGTATGTCTTCCTCTTCCTCTTCGTCTTCAATTAGACAAGTAGGGACAACTAAAGCCCCGCTGAACGTAGAACCTTTGCGCTTTATTATCCCTGAAAGAAGAGAGATCAGGATGGTATATAGGGCAGATGGTATGGAATCTGGGACCCGGGCAGTAGGGTTTAGTGATTGCGTGGAGGAGGACTTCGAGGTTGCCGCGGAGGTGCTGCGGATGTCGCGGGTGCAAATAGAAGCCCTGATACCAACATTTTATTTTCCTTTTAATTTAGAATACATAGTGCCAGAGCCTAGTGACCGAGCTTGTTGCCCACCCAGGGGGTTCATAAGTGTGTATATAGATCCCCTGAGGATAGGAATTAGGTTTCCTCTCTGGGACTTCGTAGTGCAGCTGTTGAGGTATTACGGCATTGCCTTATGCCAATTAGCACCCAATGCCGTGAGGCAAGTTGTTGGGTTCTTAGTAGTATGCAAGAGGGCCGGGGTGGAACCAGATGTAGATATATTTAGATTCTTCTTCCAACTTAAAGCCTTCGGGAAATCAAAGGGGTGGTATTCCTTTAGCCCGAGGGCTCGTGGTGGGTTTAAGGTGAAAAACCCGAGTAAGGTAGAGGGTTGGAAGGAGAAGTTTATATTTGTGAAGGTTGATGTGGCCCTCCCGAGGTGGAGGAGGGAGGAGGTAGTAGATAACACCCCGGTGGTGGAGCCGGAGCCGGAGGTAGTTAATTATTTCCGTACCGTGGGTACGTTCAAGACACTCTGCACCGAAGAGGAGCTGGAGGAGGTAGGGTTAAGTCCCTACTACTCAGGAGGAGCAGAGGAGAATCCCACCCTGGGGCAGGATTCGGCAGCCGGGGCAGCCGAGGAGGGTAGGAACTCTTAATATGTTTGAACTGTTTATAACCTTTATGAGATGAACCATTGATCTTTTTGCAGTGGGGCGTTTCGGAAAAGATACAGCTGGAAGCTCGGCGATCCCTCCGGCCTCGAAGAAAAAGGGGACTGCTGCCGAAGTGTCCCCTAGAGTGAGGGTTTCTCCGAGTCCGAGGCCTTCAAAAAAGACGGAGGACGAAGTTGTGGTCGCAGGGTCGACCCTGAGGTCGAAGAGGAGACCGGGGCCATCCTCAACTCTGCCTGCAGAGGCCAAAAGACTGCGCACGGACCCAACCCCCGAGGTACAGTAGGGATAGTCAGTGCTGTAAGAAATATCTGTCTCTGAAACTCATCTTCAGTTGTTTGTTTTATTTTTTATACGGGCAGGGGCAAACAAATGTGCTGGGCCTGGAGGGGCCTGAGGCCGAGGAGCTATTGCGGCTAGCTCAGGGGATCATGGACCTCGGCCGAAGGAGTGAGCGGGAGGCCAAAGAGGAGCTAGCCGAGGCGTTGAGGGAGTTGCAATCTCGAAACGACAGGTTAACTCACGACCTGTCTGAGGCTCGCAAGAGAGCTTCCTTAGTGGAGAAGGAAGTGGCGCGACTGCGCGAGGTGGAGGCAGAGGCCGAGGTGCTCCGCGGCGAAGTGGCGGAGCTACGCGCGGAGCTGAGGGCCAAGGAGACGGCAGTAGTTGAGGGCCAGGGGGCCGTGCTAAAGACTTTCGCCGAAAAACTGCTGCAGACTAGCACGTTCCTCGACTACCAAATGGGGTTCATCGCGGTCGGCAACACGGCAACACGCTCTGTGCTGCTGGAGAAGGTGAAGGAGATGTATCTGAATGTGGATGTTTATCGTCCAGAGTTCGGATACGATTTCAACTCCGTGGGCGCCGTGGAGGAGGCGTACTATAATGCACTGGCTCAGGTCCCGGAGTGGCCCTTGGAGAAGGCACTGGTGGAGAAGAAGATAATACTGAGCGCCGAGGAGATCGCTGCCTGCAATGTGGACCAGGATGAAGAGTTCCTGTCCTTTCGGCGAGGAGAGTTCACTTCGGAGCCACGAACAAAAGATCCACCCCCGCGCATGGAAATCACGGCAGAGACAACGGGGGGTGATGCGGGGGTGAACCAGGCCTTGCTAGAGGAGGAGCACGAGGAGGAGGTGGAAGTGCCGGAGGCGGCCGAGGGGGCCGATCATGGGGAGGTCAGTTCCCCGCAATTTTGATAGATTGTAAATACCGTAGTTGGTAGGAAAAAGCTGTATTCTTGCTTATAATGTATTTGCAAATGATGTGTATGACATTTTGTTGGATAATGAAGTCCGTTTAAGTAAATATTGTTGAGTTGCTGCTCTTTCACTTCGGTGCTGATTATGAGATACGAGTACTGAATCTGTGCTGCAAACAGGAGAATACCGAGGAGCTACACAACATAATAAAGAAGCTCATGCGGTCCTTGGAATGGTTCCGCAGTGAGAAAGACAACTTGCAGAAGCAGGTTGTACCCCGGTTGGAGAGAAGGTTAGCCTCGGCGAAGAAGAGGGCAACGGAGAACGGAGGCCGAAGAGGCGAGAGCTAAGGCAGTAGAAAGGGCCAGAGACCATCAGTTGAAGTACTTGTCGAAATGTGCCGAGCTAGAGCGACTCTTCGTCCACCAAAAAGAGTATGAGCGTATATTGACGGAGTACGGCCTGCTAACCTTTGAGGAGGTCGAAGAACGGACGACCGAAATCCAGGGGGAAATTACCGCGCTGATGGAGGCCGGTCACACCAACTCCTCTGAGCTGGTTAGGAAGCGGGAAGTATTAGAAATACTTCTCAATATGTACGAGGGCTTAAGAGGCCGTAGCACGTGGCGTCGTACTGCGGAGGAGAATATCGCGAGCTCCAGCCGGGGACAGGACTCCTTGAAGGCTCCGCTGAGAAGTAAGAAGGGAACGGTCGAAAAACCGACTGGGATCATAATCCGAGAGCCGACCCCGGTGGCTATTGCCGAGGAGGAGGTTCAAAAATTAGCTGAGGAGATCGAAGTGATGGACCTCATGGAATGGGATCCCGTGGAATGGGCTAACACTTTGAGGCCAACGCCACCATCGAGTCCTCGTTGCCGAGAAGATCGAGGGAGGGACAATGTTCCAAGGCCAGTTTCGAGAGTAAGTCCTCGGCGGAGAGGAGGTCGAAGCAGGGGAAGGACCGGAGCCCAAAGCCGGGGTACCTCCCAATCCCGGAGGACACGAACGAGCTCCCGGGACGGATCCCAACGCCGGAGCGCGGAGTATTGGCTAGGGGGTCGGAGATAAATATAGATGTTGTAATAACAATGTATGTGTATTTGTAAAGGACACTGACTATATAAAACTTGTGAAAATATTTTGATGTATATCACAATTATATTCTGCAAAAAATAGAGTAGCTAAAGACGCGTTTAATGTAACTTCTTTAAGTTATGCTGACATTTTATAATGAAATAAGGTTGTAGGTAGTACTCGGGAGTACAAGGCGTAAATAAGCCCTTGTGTGGAAACAAGGCATAGAATCTCCCCGGACGGATCGGGCAGGAGTTAATGACCTCTTCGGATAAATCAGGCGAGAGGGAACATATGTCCGGGGACTAAGTGTTTATCTCTCCAGACGGATCAGGCGAGAGACCAATGTGCCCGGAGACAAACAATAATTAGTCTAGGCCGGGGCGTCCCGCCGGCGTAGAAGAAAAGCAATATATGCATTAAAAGTTGAAACTTTATTAATAGTGATTGTCGGAACAATGGAAGAATACAAGTGTGATCATTAAAAAGAAAGTGCCATGGTATGAAAATGAAAGTACGTACAAAAGACGTAAAGGAAGAAAAGGTACTTGACAATGGAAATCACAGATAGAAACGCCGCAGATTGCTAACGTGTCGGGGTCGGGGTATCGGTACGCCATCTAGATGCTCTAACTGATAGCTCCCGGAGGCATGTGCGACAACGACGCGATAAGGCCCTTCCCAAGTGGCATGCGGTTTGCCCTGGGGGGCAGCTTTGCTGGCAGAGTTTAGCCAGAGCACGAGGTCTCCGACCTGAAATTGCGTACCCCTAACCCGGAGGTTGTAATACTGACCTTCTTGTTGTTTGCTCTTAGCTTGTCGGATAAAGGATTGCTCGCGGCGGTGTTCGAGCTCGTCTAAGTTAGTGCGGAGCGCTTCCTCGTTAGACTCGGGGTCGAGGTTTATGAGTCTGGGGCTGGATACGCCCACCTCAGCAAGAATGACAGCCTCGGAGCCATAGGTGAGGCTATATGGAGTCTCCCCGGTTGACGAATGCAGCGTAGTACGATAGGCCTAGAGAACGTGCGAAACGTTCTCGGCCCAGAGGCCTTTGGCTTGATCTAAGCACTTCTTTAAACCGTTAAGCAGAGTGCGGTTAGTGACTTCGACCTGGCCATTAGCTTGAGGATGAGCAACCGAGGTGAAAATTTGTTTGATGTGCAGCTCCTCGCACCAAGACCGGAAGGGGTCATTTGCTAATTGTTTGCCATTGTCGGAGATAATGGCGCTTGGGATGTCAAAGCGGCATATGATGTTACGTCAAACAAACTTCAGGATGTTTTGGCCGGTTATAGCAGTGAGGGGCTCGACTTCGACCCATTTGGTGAAATAGTCTACGGCAACTACAAGAAATTTCAATCCTCCCGGAGCAACCGGGACCGGACCCACAATGTCGATCCCCCACTGGATGAATGGCCAGGCACTTTGTATGCCAGTAAGCTCGGTTTGCGCAGATGCTTCACTCGGGAATGCCGCTGACACTTGTCACACTTTGACACTAAATTATGGCATCATTAAACAATGTGGGCCAGTAGTATCCCCACCGGAGGACTTTCTTAGCCAACGTCCGCGACCCAATATGACTCGCACATGCCCCCTCGTGGAATTCCCGGAGGACATAATCAGCCTGGACTGGCCCAAGACAGCGGAGACTCGGCTGCAAGTATGACTGATGGTACAAAACTCCGTCGTGAAGTGTGTACTTTGATGCTTTAAGAAGTATCCGCCGAGCGAGTAATTTATCATCGGGCAGTGTACCATCCCGATGATATAGGACGATAGGAGTCATCTAATTGGGATCGGCATCAGTCAATACAGAGACCGCCAATTCTCTAATTGAAGGGTGGGTGGCTTCTTCGACGATTATGTCCAAAGACATATTGGACGGGACCGCGGAGGCCATTTTGCTAAGAACATCAGCTTTAACGTTTTCTTCGCGGGGTATCTGCTGGACATCAGTCGAAGCAAAAGTTTAAGTGTTAGGGCTAGATACCTCTTCAATGTATCCTCCTTTGCTGCATAAGTGTCGTTGATCTGACTAGAAACCACCTCGGAGTTAGTAAAAAACTAGATTTGCGAAGCTCCGAAAGTTTGAGCGAATCGGAGCCCAGCAAGGACTGCCTCGTATTCCACCTCGTTATTGGTCACTTTGAACTTAAAACACAAGACATACTTGATCTCAACGCCATCGGGGCCAATGAGAAGGACCCCAACGCCACTGCCTCGGGCCGCAGAGGCACCGTCCACGTATACCCGCCACTTGCGGGCTTCAGCTTCGAGATCGGAGTGGTGAGTAGGGATAGCACACGTGACTGCTTCGAGGTCAGTGGATGGTACTTCGACCAAGAAATCCGCAAGGGCTTGACCTTTGATGGCTCGGCGAGGTAGAAATTGTATATCATGCTCCCCGAGCTCGATGGCCCACTTAGCCAAGCGTCCTGACACATCGGCTTGGTGAGGATTTGACAAATAGGGTGGTTAGTGAGAACCCTAATATCGCGTCCTTGAAAATCGGGACGCAGGCGGCGGGCCTCCATAACCAGGGCCAGTACTATTTTTTCTACTACAGGATACCGGGTCTCTGCCCCTTGAAGTGCTCGGCGAACGAAGCACACGGGCTGTTGACTTCCATGATCCTCGCGGACGAGGGCCGCGCTGATGGCTTCTTCGGCAGATGCCAAATACACATAAAGAGGCTCTCCGGGGACAGGCGCGGACATAGTAGGCAACTGGCTGATGTGTTGTTTTAAAGCCTCAAAGGCCTCGGTGCACTGCGGAGTCCATTCGAATTTATTTGCCTGACGCAAAATTTTGAAGAAAGGAAGTTGACGTTCCGCTGCTTTAGACAAAAAACGATTTAAGGCTGCAAGACCGCCGGTGAGACGCTGAACATCTTTCACAGTCTTCGGCAGCTGAAGGTCCAATGCATCCCTAATCTTGGCTGGGTTGGCCTGGAGACCATGCTGTGAGACCACATACCCCAGAAATTTTCTTGAGCCAACGCCGAAGGTACACTTGGCCGGATTGAGGCGAAGATTATAGCGCCGCAACGTGCTCAACGTCTCGGCAATGTCCTGTACACATGTTGTAGGGGAAGAACTTTTAATAACGAGGTCATCAACATATACCTCAACATTGCGGCCGATTTGGTCTCGGAAGACGTGGTTCATAAGGAGTTGGTAAGTGGCTCCGGCATTCTTGAGCCCGAAGGGCATTTTCTTGAAGGCAAAGCACCCAAAATCAGTAATAAAGGCCGTTTTGAGGGCATCGCGACAATCCATGTGAATTTGATGATACCCCTTGTATAAATCTAGGAAGCAAAGTGCCTTATGCCCGGTAATGGCCTCGGCTTTTTGGTCGATGGGTGGCAAAGGATAACAATCCTTCGGGCAGTGCTTATTGAGGTCGAAGAAATCTACGCACATCCTCCATGCCCCACTTGACTTCGTCGCCATCACGGGATTATAGAGCCAGGACGGATATCGAACTTCGAACAGGATGTCTGCATCCAGGAGCTATTGAACTTCAGTTCGGATGGCTGCGTTCCTCTCTGGGGAAAATTACCGTCGCTTTTGTTGTATGGGCTTCACGTCGGGGTCAATATTCAGCTTATGAGTAATAAGGTCTGGAGAGACCCCTAGCATATCCACGGGAGACCAAGCAAAGACTTCAGAATGTTCGCGTAACATTTGGATGATGGCATTGTGCAACAATGGTATGTCCACGGCGCCAACTGTAACAGTTAGTTCCGGTTTAGCCGGATCGAGCGGCACCTTAATAGTATCGTTCCCGAGTGACTCGGATGAACCCGGGGTAAGAGCCGAGGTGGCTATTTGAAACTGAGTCTTAGGAGGAGCCTTCGTTGTTTTCTTAAGTGCGACATACATGCACTCTTTAGAGATTCTTTGATTGCCACGGATGGCCACCTCGCCATGGGGAGTAGGAAACTTCAACGCGAGGTGATATGTGGAACAGATGGCCTTCGCCGGTGTTGGAATATGGATTACATGGATTGACACCTTAATACACGCTGGATTCTAGTCTGTATTAAGTCATTAATGCATGTATTTTTTATTAATCTTTTTTATTAGACTAGTCAAGCTAGACCTGTTAATGCTTATTACCATATTTGGTAAGAAAGCATTCTAACTTAAAAGGTACTATCCTAGTGTTGCTTCTTATAAGCACACATTAATGTTCTTTGTCTTTAGTGTTAATCTACTAGGTTTTGCTGCTATTGTGATATATAAACACAAATATCTGCAGCATTTTGTAATGAAATATGGCCGCACTCTGAGTTCTTCATTTATGAAGCTCATTCAATGAAACAAGATATAACTGTTGCCATTACTTCTGCTTCTTTTATTCACTCTTCTTAACATGTATCTTATATACATTCTATAAGTTTCTACATGGTATCAGAGCAGTGTTGATCCAAATACATGTCATCAACCGGAAGTGCTTGGCGTTTACCACAAGGAGAGTGGCCACAACTCAGATCTGAAGAAGCTGAAAGAGCCATGGCCACCATAGAATCTGCCACAGCTCAAACTGCAACAAATATTTGTCTTGATAATGATCCATTGAGCCTTCATGGCTCGGATCACCCAGGTATGTCTCTAGTATCTACCAAGCTGAATGGAAGCAACTATTTGCCATGGATTAAATCAGTTCAAATAGCTCTCTTAGCTAAAAACAAGATAGGGTTCATAAATGGCAGCATTACTATGCCCACTGACAATAGACTTAAAGAGCAGTGGGAAAGAGTGGATGGTATGGTTAGGGCAAGGCTGTTGAACTCTTTGTCTAGGGAAATATCATAAACATTTCTATATGCCAAAAGTGCAAGGAATCTATGGGAAACAGTAACTAATAGATTTGGAGACAGTAATGGACCCCAACTGTTTCATGTCCAGAAGGAGATATGCAACTTGACTCAGGGGAACCAATCAATGGCTGTTTACTATAATAGCTTGCATAAGCTATGGAATGAGCTGTCTATGCTTAGATCCTTGCCAGTCTACCTATGGGGCCTGCTCTTGTGGAGCTACTAAAGGATGGGAAGAATTTGACATGTCTGGAAAGTTGATTCAGTTCTTAATGGGATTAAATGAGTCATATGATCCCATTAGGAGTCAAATCCTACTGATGGATCCACTTCCAAGTGTGGATAAAGCATACTCAATGATCTTGAGAATTGAGAGACAAAGAAATGTGCATATATCTGGAAATGAGTTAATGGACAGCTCAGCCATGAATGTGAAATTCAACAATGGTGGTAGAGGCTCAACAAATAGGCCAGCCCATTTTAGCTCAAATAGCAGAGAAGGGCACTCTAATGGCAGAGGAAGAGGCAACATCAGATTGACAAAGGAAGAAAAGGCAAAATTACTTTGTGACCATTGTGGAAATCATGGACATTTGATCTCAAACTGCTTCCAGTTGAAAGGATATCCAGATTGGTGGAAGGGAAACCAGGGAAATTATGCTCACTTAGCTGATGTAACTGGAGAAGATGGGACAGGAAATGAACATTACACTGAAAGTCACAGCAGATCTCCAGATATATCAGCCATTGTAGAAAGGGAAGTGGCAAGAATTCTGAATCAATCAGAACTAAAACAGCAAACAGAGGGTTCAAGGGTGAAGAATTCAAACAATGCACATGCTGGAAGCTCATTTTTTGCTTTCACATTAATAGATGGAGTGGATGATGGTGCATGGATCATTGACAAAGGTGCTAGCAGGCACATGTACAATGATCCAATTCTGATGAGCAATCTTAGACCTATACAGCACACAGCTATGGTGACTTTACCAGATGGAACAGAAAGAAAGGTGGAGCAGTGTGGAAGTGTTTTCTTATTAGACAAACTTACACTGACAGAGGTATTTCTTGTACCAAGTTTCACTTGCAACCTGTTATCCATATCCCAATTGACAATGGACACAGGAGCAAAGGCTGTGTTTGATCATGAATCTTGCACTGTCAAAAGTGCAAGAGATAGAAGCATAATCCTCACTGGATACCTGGTTGGAAAGTTGTACATTGCCAAGCCAGCATACTCAAAAGAGGCTTTAGCAGCATATGCAGCTAATGCAGAACACTATAACAAGTTGTTCAAAACTTGGCATAGAAGACTGGGACATGCATCACCAGCTTCTATGCAGCACTTACACTTCCTGGAGCATATGTGTACTCCACCTGTTCTGGAAATACACAAGCATTGTGAAATCTGTCATATCTCAAAGCAGACCAGACTCAGTTTTCCCACCAGTTCAATTAGCACCACCAGGGTGCTAGAACTTCTGCATGTGGATATCTAGGGAACATATAGTTAACCCAGCATCACCAACACATCCTACTTTCTTACCATTGTGGATGATTATAGTAGGATGACCTGGGTGAATCTTATGGCAAGCAAGAAACAAGCAGTCAGCTCACTTAAGGAATTCATCCACATGATCACAAGGCAACTGGAGAAGTCAGTGAAGATGGTTAGAACAGATAATGGAGCTGAGTTTTTTAGTGGAGAATGCCAGCAGTTTCTCAAGGATCAGGGGATAATACACCAGAGAAGCTGTGTTTATACTCCACAATAGAATGGAGTAGTGGAGAGAAAACACAGACATTTGCTTGAGATGGCAAGAGCTTTGATGAAGGAGTCTTCAATCCCACACTACTTATGGCCATACTCCATCCACACTGCAACAAACATCATAAATAGACTACCCACAAGAGTTTTAAACTGGCAAGTTCCATTCACAGTGATGTTTCAACGAATACCAACGTATGCAATGATGAAACCCTTAGGTTGTCTTGCTTATGCCACTGATACAAGTCCACACAAGAACAAATTTGATCAAAGAGCCAAGAAATGCATTTTCTTGGGATATGCCCCTCACCAAAAGGCTTACAGAGTCTATCACATTGCTAGCAAGCAAGTGATTACTTTAAGAGATCTTATTTGTCTTGAGAATACCTATCCATATGCTGATCCTGATTTGGAGAACAAAACAGACTCATCTCCAATACCACTACCATTCCTGGATGATGAAGAAGGCTCTTCAGCACCTATTTCCAGCCCTTTAGCTGTACCTATTCCATCTAGCACAGCTGATCCATCAGAGGAATTACTTGAATCAGAGAGAGAAGCAGATGAGGTTCATGCAGGCCCAACACCACTCAGAAGGAGTGCCAGGCTAACACAAAGAGATCAAATTCATGCAGATCCAACACCACCAAGAAGAAGTACCAGGCAAACATCTGAATCAGAGGAAGGAGCAGATCAACTGAATGCAGACCCAATACCACTCAGAAGGAGTACCAGGCAAATACAAAAACCATCCCATCTGCAGGATTTTGTATCATCCATGTTCAAGCATCCACACTCTCATGCAGCCTTTCATGCCCATCACTTGATTGTGCCAGAGCCTAAGAACTACAAGGAAGCTGTCACTTATTCAGAATGGAGGGAGGCCATGGATCAGGAACTTAATACCTTGGAAGCTAATGATACATGGGAGATAACTGATCTGCCTAAAGGAAAGAACCCATTGGTAGCAAATGGGTTTACAAGATCAAGCTCAAAACAGATGGTATGGTTGAAAGATATAAAGCAAGATTAGTTGCTAAGGGGTATAACCAGATTTTGGGAGAGGGCTATGAGGAAAGTTTCTCCCCACTTGCCAAGCCAGTGATTGTGAGATATCTCATAGCACTTGCCACCATGAAAGGATGGCCATTGCATCACATAGACATCAACAATGCCTTCTTACATGGCTTTCTGGACAAAGAAGTATACCTGCAACCACCTGATGGATACACCAAGGCTGGTCCTGGACAGGTATGTAGACTTAAGAAGAGTCTATATGGACTTAAACAAGCCTCTAGACAGTGGAATACAGAATTGTGCACTAAACTGCTCCATTTTGGTTTCACACAATCTGCACATGATCATTGCATGTTCACATTGACTGGAGATGATGATTTTCTGGCTTTATTAATCTATGTTGATGATATTTTGATCACTGGGAATAATCCTGCTCTTATATATGCTATAAAGCAGTTCATGGATACTAGCTTTAGCATCAAAGACCTGGGAGAAGCTACTTATTTTTTAGGCATGGAATTGAGTCAGAATGACACAGGTACTTTCCTTTGTCAAAGAAAGTACATTCTGGATATTATCAATGATGTAGGATTGGACAACTCTAAGCCCACCTCTACACCACTTCCTTATGGTCAGAAGCTTAATAGTTCAGATGGATTGCCTTTTGCAGACACTGAATCCTACAGGAGATTAATAGGAAGGTTATTGTATCTGAATCTCACAAGGCCAGACTTAACATTTGCTACACAGCAGTTAAGTCAGTTTGTCAGCTCACCTAGAAGCTCTCACTGGAATGCTGCCTTACATCTGCTCAGATATCTGAAGGGCACTTCCAACTTTGGTCTTTTCTATCCCAAAGCAGGTGAACTATCTATTCAAGCCTTCTGTGATTCTGATTGTGGTGCATGTCAAGACACCAGGAAATCAGTTACTGGTTATTGTGTCCTTCTGGGAAGATGCCTTATATCCTGGAAATCTAAGAAACAAACCACTGTTTCTAGAAGTTCAGCAGAGGGCGAATATAGGGCCATGGCTTCCACCACTTGTGAATTGATGTGGTTAAATTATGTTTCATCAGACTTGCAGATTGAAGTGCCAAAGCCACTGCTTCTTGGATGTGATAATCAAGCTGCTGTCCACATAGCTGAAAACCCAGTCTTTCATGAACGTACAAAGCATTTGGACATTGACTGTCATGTTGTGCACAATCAGTTAAAGGATGGATTCCTCACCTTCCAGTCATTATCATCCAAGGATCAATTGGCAGATATCTTCACCAAACAGTTGCCTCCATGACCGTTTGCTGGAATCCTTTCCAAGCTTGGACTGTGTTCATCCACACATCCAGCTTGAGGGGGGAGTGTTGGAATATGGATTAAATAGATTGACACCTTAATACACGCTGGATTATAGTCTATATTAAGTCATTAATGCATGTATTTTTTATTAATCTTTTTTATTAGACTAGTTAAGCTAGACCTGTTAATGCTTATTACCATATTTGGTAATAAAGCATTCTAGCTTAGGAAAGGTACTATCCTAGTGTTGCTTCTTATAAGCACACATTGATGTTCTTTGTCTTTAGTGTTAATCTACTAGGTTTTGCTGCTATTGTGATATATAAACACAAATATCTGCAGCTCATTTTGTAATGAAATATGGCCGCACTCAGAGTTCTTCATTTATGAAGCTCATTCAATGAAACAAGATATACCTGTTGCCATTACTTCTGCTTCTTTTATTTACTCTTCTTAACATGTATCTTGTATACATTCTATAAGTTTCTACAGCCGGGGTGAGCCAATCTCGGCCCAGAATCATATTGTATGGAGATGGAGAGTTGACCACATAAAAATCGACAAAAATGGTCTTTATCGCCGGATAAGTACCAAGAGAAGCGGGGAGGTTGATTATTCCTTCAGGTTG
The DNA here is from genome assembly GCA_958295605.1 of Ajuga chamaepitys. Classification (NCBI taxonomy): domain Eukaryota; kingdom Viridiplantae; phylum Streptophyta; class Magnoliopsida; order Lamiales; family Lamiaceae; genus Ajuga; species Ajuga chamaepitys. Next base: position 19,586,996 of record OY282498.1, on the reverse strand, counting down.
GACCTCACCCTGGGTGAAGGTCTGTAGCGGCCCGGGGGCGGGTCGGAGCTGTTCACGAGGTATGCCCATTTTTTGGAAACAATCAGTGAATATGACGCTGACAGCGGCTCCATTGTCGATGAAGACTCGCTTAATTGTAACATTGGCCACGGCCATATCAATGGCGATGGCATCAGTGTGTGGGGTGAGTTCGGGGACGGGGTCCTCATCAGAAAAACTCACAGTTTCAGATTTATGGAAGCGCTTGTGACGTGGCTCCTCGGGGGGAGGCCTACGCGCTTCGGCCTTCAGGGCACTTCGGGAAGTCCCTGTTGGAATAGCTCCATATATCACGTTTATTATCCCGTGGACAACGTGATTAGGTGGATTATCTCCAGGACCTCCATGAGGAGGTGGAGGTGGTAGCAATTGAGGCTATTGACGATTGCCCTAATCTTGCCGTGCGTAGTTGTTATACCCCGACCTGTTATTCTGCCACTGAGGTCTGTTTTATCTTGGACCTCGGTCGTTGTAACCTCCGCAGCCTTGTTGCGAGCCTCCACTTTGATTTGGCCGAGATCTGTCCTCAGTCCGAGCTACATATTGCCGCAGGAAACCCCTTTTCAAACAATCCTCAATTTTTTTCCAAGTTCACGACATTCTTCGGTATCGTGTCCATGATCGTGGTGGTATGCACACCACTTATCGCGGTTACATTTTTCTGCCGGAGCAGTCATCCGTGGGCATGGTCGCAGATCGTTCTTGTGAACAGAAAGTATTTCTGCTCTTGATTTAGTAAGTGGAGTAAGTTGAGGAACATCTCCGCGAGATTCCAACCTTCCTCTGCTTAGGCGGCTGAAGGCACTAGGTCGGGTACTGGTCCCGGCTTGTGCTTTATCTGGTTGTCGTTTGGTAGCATGTTTCTCGCGTTTGCGATGGGTTTGCTCTTTAGCTTTGGCGAACCTGCTTACAATGCCGAAAAGAGCCCGGGTCGTGGCAGGGGGGTGTCGCACAAGCTCGGTGTAGAGTGGCCCGGGTCGTAGGCCATTCATGAAGGCCGTGATTATAACATCACCAGATCGGCTGCCGACTTTTAGGCTTTCGGCTGTAAAGCGATCTAGAAACTGGGTAACAGTCTCCCCATCTCATTGTTCCAGATTCATGGGATCAGCCAAAGTGGCCATGGGTTTTGCTCGCATATGGAAACGCGCCCAAAACTGCTCAGCGAGATTCCGAAAAGAGGTAACACTGCCTCGGGGTAAAGAATCGAACCAAAGTCTGGCCTCATCTTGAAGATACTCAGGAAACACTTTGCACAAGTGGTGGGGTATACAATTGCGGTTGAACATAGCATACTTAAAGGCGCTTAGAAAATTACCTGGATCTCCGGTGCCGTTGTAGACGGATACTGGGGGAAGCTTAAACCCCTCGGGGAGTGGAGTAGCAAGAATCTCCTCGGAGAACAGGGTGATGATCTCCCCGTCAGCATCAAGGCCCAATACCTTGTCAAGCTCGGCGGCAAACTGGGCTTGCTCTTGTCTAGAGGATCGAGGACACGGGACTTGTCCAAGCGAGCCCGCTTTGGCGCGTCTATAGGTCTGCGGCAATCTACGTCCTCATGATCATAACGGGGCCTCGAACCATTAGAACTACGGTTCTCCACAGGAGATATTGATCGCTGTCGGCGGCGGTCAGGCCTAGCTCGGTGAGGTGGATCTTCATCCAATTCGCGAGATCGATCACGAGGCGGATGTCTAGCCTCCTGGTCAACGCCATTGTTGGCGCGCCCACCGGAGTTAGAGCGCCGATTATTCCATTCTTGGAATAGAGCGGCATGCTCCCGAAGAAAGGCTTGTTGTACCTGCAGTAATTCGGGGGCAGGTTGAGGGTTAACTTGTGCCGGCACATTGGCGAGATTCTTCACGTCAATGTGCCTCGCAGGCGGGTCCTGATTCTGTTGACGGGGCAACGGGGGATTTTGATCCACGGGAGGATTACGATGAGACCGGGTAGGGTTAGCAGATTGGCGGGTGTTCACCATGGCTGACGCGACGACGCTGAAGTATACTAGGGCTTTTCTCTCGAATCGTGTTCCCACAGACGGCGCCAATTGATAAAGCACAATTCGTTTATCAAAGGAATTTGGGATAAAACCTGATCAATTAAAATCGTAAAACGCAAGAAAGATTAAGAACACAGGATATACGTGGTTCGATCCGGAGATCTACGTCCACGGGCGAAGGCAATCACCTTCCGGGGTGTTTTCCACTATTTCTCCTCCAATGTCGAAGTTTAATCTTACAAGTTATAGTTTCAGAATACAAAAGTGCGAACCCTAAATTCGAATACAATTCTCTTATTTATGCTATCACAAACGAAACTCTAACTAAATCCCTATAATCTCGCCCACCAAATCTGCATGGCAGTTGGGAAAAGATCATGGGGATCTCAATCTCCCAATATGCCGCGACTGTACTCAGCTGTGTTGGGCTCGCGCTTCTGGGCCCAGTTGACCCGATTGGCGGGCTAGCCCAACCCGAAGTTATTTGGCCATACCTATCAGGTATCGATATGCAAATTTGAAATTTTTGGTATTTCGGTATATTACCCAATAATACTATAATTTCAGTGACCAGTTAGTGAATGGCCCTGAAAGTTACTCATATTTTCTATAAAACTGCCCAAACCCAAAGTAGCCCAAATAACTTAGCCCAACCCACTGATTAATTAATGTGGATTAGGGTACAAAGTAAGAGTACTCCTCAATGCCTCGATCATTCCGTTTGTGTTCGACTCTTCGGCTTCGCCGGCCCTTCTGTTTATCCATTTTTACATACCATTCTTTGCCCCTCTCTTTCTCCATTTGTCCAAACACGTAATATCTCAGTTCTTGGCTGAGGACGGTGAATTCAGTCAAAATGCACGAAGGAGAAAATAATGCCCTGATGGATAGCGGGTGACGGCGCGGGCCCTCTACCCTTTAGCTACGGAACCGTCTTCTATTTTCCAGCAGCGCTGTACACAATAGAGGCCAAGCTCTTCTTTTCCGTAATTTTCTTGAATTTCTAGTTAAAGTGAAATTCAGCAGAGTCCAACTTTTTTGTAACCCTAATTTTCTTGAATTTCTTGTTAAATTGTAATTATTTATTGTGTTTGGAGAATAATTACAGATTATCTTTTTTCTTCTTGTTAAACTAAATCTTTTTAGTGTGATATGCTGCATATTTTCTTGATTGCAGAAGTAACTCCATTTTTTTCTAGTTCCATGTTGAAATGAGGTAATCCATTGTTGTTGTACCCTAAGTGTGAGAACCGATCGGTATAGATCGGTATTACCGATACTAATACCGAAATTTTCGGTATACCAAAATTTAGTATGCTGTATTTTTTGGTATGGTATCGGTATGGATTTCATACATACCGGTAATTTCGGTACGATGTACGGTATCAGCTGAAATTTTCGGTATACCATACTAACCCATCCCTATTGAATATACATCCAAATGTGCGAATATTTCTGTCGCGGATAGCTTGGGATATCATTCCTGCTGAGGATAATTTGGCATGACACCATGTGTTTGTGTCCCCTCGTTTTTTGTCACGCACATGATGCTTCTACTAGTCACTAATTATTTTTCTGTCAATAGTGCGTAAGATTTGGAAAAGACGTGGTGTTTGAGAAATTGTTAGAAGGTATGAGGAATTGTTGAGCCAGGATTTGTTGGGCCTCTTGGCGACTAAACTCACAAATAAGGTTTTTAAGCAGGTGGTAGTATGAATGTGGGTGATATGGAGGGAGATTGGGCAGCGTCGAGATGAGGGAAGGAATTTTCATGAATTTATTGATCAATCAAAAGTAACATGAGCCATTCTTGAAAGCTCTCAGCAGGCCTGGATGATGGAGAGTTGTAGTTAGATGTTAGTGCTTGTTTTGATAAAGAGAAGAGATTTTATAGTGTGAGGTATGTAGTCGAAGATTCACAAGAGGGGTTGAGAGAGGGGGCGCCCATTTGATATCTCAACCAATTCAATGGTAGGAGCGGCTGTATTAGCAAGTTATATAGGTTACTTTTTAAAAAGGACACTGATGAACGTAAAAAATAGTCGTATTCTACATGCATTTCTCATTCATATTTCATTTAGAATTATATTTATTTGATGTTTCTACGTCTAATAACGTTCAAGAGTGTATTCTCGGGTTGATTTTCCGAATTTGTATGATTTGATGCACTTTTTTTGTGTTTTAGAGTCATATTTTGTAGGTCAAAGGAGTCGGGGAAACTAAAGAAGTCGTCTCCACATACCCGTCCATTCCAGCATGCATTTCGAGGCACAAACATGCCTCAATCAGGCCCCAGGCCTATGTCAAATCAAAGTTCTTTAATTCACAAACAAAAGTCATGAAGGGACTGGGAGGAAGACGATGGAAGACGACGACATCCAAAGGAGTGGGCGAATACCGGTAAGGATACCCCCACACCGGTACCACCTAGTGGTACCGCATCAGTACTGGTCCAGTATACATTACAATAAATATGGGTAGAACATTGGCTTAGAGGGGCCGAACGTGTAGCACCCAAATTTCGCAAAACATGTATATCATTTTTAAATTAATTATCTGCGCATTTATGTGTATGTGTGTGTGTTTGTGTGTGTCTATATATATATATATTTATTTATATTACTAGATTTTAGCAAGCTAACAATTTTTTCAAACACAGTTCTATCCATAGTGCAGGAAAAGCTACCAAGGAGGTTGAGTTGGCTCGTATTTCACTTGACCAGCACAAGAAAGACAACATTATAAAATAAGTTATGTAAGGTATTATAAATATTATCACCTAAGTGATACAACAAATTAAACACCGTGATCATCAAAACAAAAAATAATACACCAATCTCATTTCACTACGCAATTACCCTATAATACTTACTATCTTATATATAGAGTACATTAATATATATAGTAATAATGATATTTGTTATTATAATTACCATTAATAGTAAAAATCAACTCATGCATACACATAAGTAAATAAATAATATTATATAAGTAAGAAAGCATCAACTAATTAGCCACCCTAATTTCTTCAGCTTATAATGCCTATGCCTAACCCTTACACTAATCCCATATCTCTTCCTCCTCCATGTATCTTCATTTCAATCGGAATACACATACTCGTGATAGAAATAGAATGGATCATCTATAAATAGTATTAAGCTTTTGAGAGTTTCTTGCTTCGTAAAATCTTGGCACCGAATACCAAATCAATAAACTAGTTAGATCCTTTAATCTTTCAATATTTAGGTAGGCCTATATCCATCAAGCTGAAGAACACAACACAATAGTTCCAAGGTTGATTCAAAACAAGGTAAAATGGCTAACCCTTTAAAGTAGCAATCATATGCATGATTAGGACTTACTTTGTTATGCTTATATTTGATTGATCAAGGGTGGTTTCCTTTAGATTTAGATTGTTTGAATTGTGTGTTGTAGTAATACATGACTTAGAGGTCTTATATGGTTGATCGCCACTTATCAATTTCCTTGCATGATGCGAAATCGAAATTTGGCCACATGTTAGTTCAATATGTTTTGCATATTAAACATGTTGATTATTAACTTGTTAATAGTCTTGGGTGGATAGTAGTGTCGTATAAAGAAAGAAAGAAAGAAAGAAAGAACATTATATGATTTAAGTGTGTGAATCATCCATGCCGATTGTTAAATTCTCACCTTGTGTGCAACTTACGAAAATTATATTATCATATCTGCTAAGAATTTCCAAAACTGTTTTACCATTTATAGATATATGACTTTATGAGTCCATGGTAAAAAAATTGAGAATCGTTCATCGCGTCAGTAATTTTTTGTAAATTTTACAAGTTAGACTTAGTTCTAGGTGTAAAATAGGATAATTTGGACCTTGAACTAGTTTTACAATTTTATTCCTTACGAATTTTTGTGAAATATTTGATTATATTATAACATACTCCCTTTGTTCTATATTTATTAACTTTTAGAAAACAAAGAAAGAATCAGAATTAAATATATTGACAAACATACCTTTAACTAATACCTGGAATGAAGGAGGGAGAGTATACGATAATTTAGTGAAAGACCGAGAAAATTTTAGGGTGATAAAGATTTGATCAAATCAAAATATTAGTGATAGGTTGAAAAGTAGAGATATTTTAGGATTGAGTCCAAGAAGAAAATTGGTAGAATTTATGAAAAATATCTAAAACGTTAATTAATTGGGAAAATGAGTAACTACCTAGAACGTCAATTAATATGAAATGGATGAAGTAATTATTAATGAATATATACTAACTTTTTAATGATTTCCAAGTACATGCAAAAATTATGTGATTCTATTTACTTATTGATTTCCATTTTGTCAAGGAACTATCATTTCCGGGGTTAGATGTAAAGTTTTCCTAAATATGTTATTAGTTTGATCTTAACTAGTTACATAAGTGCAGTATAATATTTAAAAGATGCTTGAGTATGAGTTATAGATGTACCTAGAGGCTAAGTAGTCTAAATATGTTGAACTACTAAACTGTAGATATACTACATTTGTAAGCTATGAAAAAATTAAAATAAAATAAAACTAGAAGAGCCAAAATTTGTGCCAAGTGCAATACGAGTTGCATCACGGCCTTCCTAGAGCTAGTCCCTACAATCAAACGTAAAAAATGCGTAACTTTCGTTTAGTATCCTTCTACTTATGGATTTTTATGTATGTCTGGTCGACATCGGGGTTATTCTGATTAATATATATATATATATATATATATATATAGAGAGAGAGAGAGAGAGAGAGAGAGGGGGGGGGGAGGGAGGGAGAGAGAGAGAGAGAGAAAGAGCGCTTTCGAGTCAAGGACCTTTGAGTCATTGCTAGGCTAACCGACGGGTCAGGCCAGTTATAGTTCCGCTACATATTTATATACAATCTTATAGAATATTAAATGAGTATTATCCATTGGGTCACATAACTCATGATGCTATGCTTAAATATTTTCAGGTCCGATGGATGAAGATGATGCGTAGCTAACTAGAAGACAGGTTTTCACATAGATGCATATACATATGTAGGGTAATTATATATATAGGGTAATTATACAATACAACTGGCGTATTAATACACCTAAAGTTTTATCTACTATAATAAGTATTCAATCAACCACTTTTTACTTATTGTTCAGGTCACTAGCTAATGTTCATTATTATTATTTTCTTTTTTTAGAAACGTAATGTGTCTCCATTATATTTGTCACTTCAATATGTTCTTTTATATAAAACCACTATCTTTTAAACATGTGGCATTCAAAATTCGAATGTTTCCTAATTAACCATTCTCGTCATCTTATATTTATCCAACTCTGATACAATTATAAAAAAATTGATAGACATGCAACTAATATCAGAAAATAACAAGCATCTTAAAACGATGGATGAACTGTGGTTTTGGACTCGGTCAGTTAGCAAAAACACAAAAAATCATCATCATTGTGTTATTCATGAGAATATATAATAATAATAACAACAACAACAACAACAACAACAACAACTACTACTACTACTACTACTTCAATTATCTGAGATTTTGAAAAGAGGGGCATCTACCGGAGAATGTATATAGGAGATGCTCTCACAGGGTAACTTTTTTAAGTATACTCTAAGGCTAGATGAATTTTTTTATACCAATTAGGGGCAAATTTCAGAAGACTAAAAAATAATTATGTATTATGAGTTGTATTATTTGTATGGGTTTGGACTGTAAATAAAAATTTAATATTTTTTATAAATATTTATTACATAATTTAAAAAAAATATATTCATTTTATTTTATTTGAGAATTGTAATTTTAATTTATAAGAAATGTAATAAGTATCTTTACTAATATGATATTAAATAGGTAAAAGAAATTGTAAAATTAACCATTTTCTATTTTTCAAAACTAGAGATAATTTTCTAATAAAGAACAATAAACAAAGGAATTAAAAAATTTAGAGATATGCTTTATTCATCCGTAGGCTTTCTGTCTCTCTCAGTATCTCATTTTGCGCTCTCTCTCTTTCTTAAATAATTTTGTAAATCTCCAACATCTTAAAGACATAAGTATTTTTTTTAAATTATCTTTTTACTTACAATGCATAATGATCAATGTTTTTTTGCTCAATATTTAATTTAATAATTATATTGAATATTTTGATTTAAAATATTAAATTTAAAATAAGCAATTTGTTGTTGGTTGATCCAAATTATAAGTTTTAGTGAAAGATTGTGATTTTTCTGGGGGTTGCTAAATTTAAAAACTGAAATTTAATAGCAACATTTGGAAATTTCCTCCAATTAAGTTTTAATTAAATAAGGACACCTACTTGATATTTTAAATTTATTCATACTACAAATATTTGAGAACTATTCATTAAAAAGTTTTCAATTATCAGGGTCTTTTCATTATAAAACACCTTAAAGATATTAACAATTTATTAGATTGTATTTGGATTAAAGAATTTGTGGATGGATTTGAAATTATAGTCTCAAATCCATTGATGTTGTTTGCATTACCATGGGTTTTCCAATCCATGATTTCATTTTTAGCTTCTTCTTTTTTTCGAAGGAGTAGAATTTAAATTCGCCCTCTTTATCTTGATTAGATTTGAAGTCTATTAATTTTAAATCCATATATTTCAAATCCATCAATCCAAACACAATATGAAATGGACCTATTTAATATAATTTATGAGATTGTATTTGTTTTCATTGTGGATATTAACAAAGAATCTCAATCAAAGAGATACAGAAACCCCAAGATTGAATTTATTTTAAGATCCACATCTTATTTCTTGAAATTTATACAAACTTTTTCGTCCGCAACTGTTTTTATGGTGAAGTTGTTTCCTCCTCATCGGCGAAATTGTTACATACGGTTATCTTCTCTCGCTCACACCAACTATTAAATTTTCTAGCATAATTTTGTTCAACTTTTCATCTTCTCGCCAAAGAGGAAGGATAGTAAAATATAACAAATCGATGATAGGGAAGGCTGGAGAAGCTCTTCAATCTAAGCAAATATATAATTGTTTACTGGTATAGCAGGTTGCAAGTTTAATTGTTTGGGTTTGGTGACATGTTGGACCGTTAACAGGTTATCTTTCAACTTTTGATCTTATGGTCACCATTTAATATAGTTAAATCTAATGGTTAAAATTTCAGGTGTATTAATACAATAGGTGTATTGTAGAAGGACTCATATATATATATATATATATATATTTACATATATAAGTGTTTATGTTTGTCTTGGAACTCATGAACAGTGTAATCCAAATAACGAAAATGGATCTGAATATGTAATTAAATAAGTATGAGTTGAACTTAAAATTATGATAAGTATTATATGGTCTAATTATATTTAGCTTCAGATTCAGAATATGGGTTAAATACGAGTAGTATCACAACAGGACATGTAATTTAAAAAAGGAAAATTATATGACTCGTATTTTTGTTTCAAAAATATTTTTTTCCATTTTGACTTCTCACATAAATATTATTTTATGAAGCAATAGAAGGTCTAAGTAGCGACTTGGATCTTAGAATTGGGTCCAAGGCATTACAACATGGTATCAGAGCCGAGGTCAGGACTTATCCTCAGACTCTGAGTTAAAAGTTTTCCAAAAATTTATCATATTTAATTTCAGTGAAGTATGAAAAACATAAAAAAAATGGAAAGGTCTTTAGTTAAGCTAAGCATCCGCATTAGCTGGGGGTAAGTACATATAGTAAGATTTTTTAAAACAACCTATTGTTTATTACTTAATTGAAATAGTTTACTTTTTACTACCTCTAGGTATTTTTTTTCTCTCTTTTTAAAACGCAGCATGCATATTAGATTCCATTAACTAGTCACTAACTTGGGTTGATTTGTTGGGTAAATTATGGCGTAGGATGGAGCAGTTTGATATTACTAGGCACCAGATGGAGACCGAATATAGAGAGTGGTATCAGGTGGGCTGGGAAGAGAGTGGTATGGAGGACACTGACATTGAGGCATAGCTCACCTTAAGACACGGGCACATCCAGTCTATCGCATTTATGCCCAAACGTCTATGATCGTCTACTCTTCATCGATAGTTGGGATGGAGCTTAGAAAGAATATTGCACTTACAGTAAGACCCTAGAGGAAGAAGTTGAATACTTTGGGGACCGAATCAGAGAGGTACGTAAACTTCAGGATGACGCCTATAGATTGGACTTGAGAGTATTCAACTAGGAAGTTTGCATTTAGATTCTTCAAGAGGCGCTGACTAAAGCATGTGTGGATGTGGAAAGGTTAAGGGGTCGAGCACACGAACTATATCAGGAGACGGATTGATGTAGGTTTTTGGCTGGGATTCGGGATGACCAGATTGTGATGGGTCGATATTTTATTTTCCAAGTGTGCACCCACTGGTGCGAATGTCTTTGGCACAAATAGGAGTAGTGCCCGCCCAATATCATGCAGGTCTAGGTAGACCACCAGTGAAAGACAGGCCCAGACTGAAGCGTCCACGCTATGAGTGGATTGACGAGGAAGAGGAGGAGGAGGAGTTACAGTTATATATATATTCTTTTTTTTGTTACCGGTAGATGGCATAGTTAGATCACCTCGGGTAAATCAATAGCTTGCACGCTAACATTTTTTTACTGTATATATGATAGCTAATGCGTGCTATGTGGTTGAAAATTATACTTTTTGTGAAATGGAATATCATAATCCCCACTTTTTGCTACTTAAAAATGTTTTTAGTTTCATATTATTTAAAATATCCTTTTCCTCTATGAGCTACTTATTTTAGGAAAAATGAAACATTAAACGACTTCTACTTTACAGAAAATTTAGAACCTTTTGTACTTTGACTCCACCAACTAGACAACGGAATATAGACAGGCAGTCGATGATTGCCATCATGATATGCTAGGTGATCGAAATGCTGTGGAAAATGATTTCTTTTCCCGATTAAGGGACTTTATGCAGCATCAAGTTGTGCTCCTTCTAGTTAATCACGAACATGATATTTCAAGGGTTAATCATGTGATGGAACAGTTTTGACGCTTTCAGCCACCAAGGTCTAAGGAGAAGAAAATGACCAGTAGCTATTGAGGAATAGATTACCTAGTTGGAAAAGGTCTTTGAGTACATGGAAATATAAAAAACTCAGAAAGTCTCATTTGCAAAGTTTCAACAAGCCGAGCATGCTGAATAGTGGTGGCAATCACATGAAAGGACAATGATTGTTGAGACACAAAGAGCCCTAGAGTGAAAGGAGTTTAAGGAGATTATTCTCGACCGTTATTTCCCTCAAGCTTCGAGAGATGAGAAGGAGGTTAAGTTCATGACCCTTCGCCAAGGAACCAGCACGGGTGCAGAGTCTGCATGTAGGTGCAGCTTGTAGTCTCGATACACACTGCACCTTGTAAATACCAGTGACAAAAAAGCACGACGGTTTGAGAGAGGCATATGATTAGAAGTTGGAAGAATTGTTTCCGGGTTAAGATTACCATATCTTAGGGATAGGTTTGAGAGAGCTCGTATAGTTTATATGAGTTTAACAATGGAAAGTGAACAGCGACAAATAGTTAGCTTGTCCAAAAGGAACGGAGTACCACAGCTAGGCCCAAGAGGAAACACGGTAAAAAAACATTCGCCCTGTGTCAGCAATAGCCCCAAGGCTAGCAGAACTGCTGCTCTACTTAAAATTACATAAGGTCTCATTGGGGAGAGTGTTTGTCTGGAAAATGAATATATTTCCAGTGCTACCATCTAGGTTATAGGGCCTACAAGTGAACCAATCCAAAGAATGCCAAGTCACCAAGTGCAGGTGCTTCTAAACCTCAAATAGGAAATCCACGGAACCTAAATCAAAGGGGCAAGGCCAAATTAAACGCTTTGTCAAAGTTGGAATATATGAAAGAAGAAGAAGAAGAAGAAGAAGAAGAAGAAGAAGAAGAAGAAGAAGAAGAAGAAGAATGATCATGAGAAAGGAGCTAACGAAGAGAATGAAATGATGACAAGTACAAACATTCCTTCCTCCTAGTGACTTTATAACAATACTTACATTATTCACACTTTTATTTATAGGGTGTTCTTGGAGCAATGGACGGAATACTAATTTCTTTGTGGGTTCCTATTCAACTTCAGAATGCATATAGATTGCGCTAGTCGAGCAATTCAAAGAATGTGCTCGCAATATGTGACTTTAATTTGAATTTCAACTACGTGGGGGCAAGATGAAAGGGAAGTGCAAGTGACTCGTGTGTTCAATCAAACACTGTCTAATGCAATCCTTCTTTCCCTTAGCCCCCGAACAATATACAGTTTATATTCTTTTTAAATATGTTTAACAAAATTAATCCTGAACACGAAAATAGAAGTCATCAACTAATCCTCTTAAAAATTCATGCTAGCAAGGTATTTTCTTGTAGACGCGGGGTGCACGAACTATGGGCCATTTCTTGCTCCGTATAGAAATACTCGGTATCACCTGCATGACATGAATGCTAGTAGACACGAAGCTCAAACGCCATAAGAGATGTTCAATCATAGGCACGCTTGACTAAGAAACTGAATAAAGCATGTTGTTGGTGTTTTGAAAAGTCGGTTTCCCATTATGAGACAGGGGATACCGAGTTACTTGATTCAGAATCAAGTTTCGCTTGTACTCGCCTATTATATGATTCAAAACTTCGTTCTACGACCAAGATCTGGACGATCCTCTATTTGATGGGTTCATCTCATTATGAACCGAACAAACTTATTTTCTCACAATGGACCCACCCTGACAATATCCAAGTAGAAGAACAAGTTTCTTAAAGAAACATACTGACATAATTGATGTGGGAGAACAGGATTCAATAGTATTTAGGCATTCATTTCTCGTTTGCATTTATTTTTCACCCTGTATCGCTTTCATCTGCCTCATTATTGTCATGAATGTGTTTCAAAACTTTACAACTAGTAACCTACTATTTATATTATACGCGTTTCTTAATCCATTTACATTTATGTTGTTGATTATTGTCTTTTATGTACAAGAACAGTCCATTAAAAATTGATTTGTTTCAAAAATGTTATATATTAAATTGTTAATGAATGCTCGGTTTAAAAATTATTTTGTTTCCTTCGAGTAGCGAATACCCCTGCCAATAGAGACGTTATCTCTATTGTTGCCCGATGGGGATTGATCACGGAGTGGATTTATCTAGGTGGATGCTTAGTTGAACTACTGGCGCATGGTGTCCAAGTGGATAGCTATGCATGTTGGATACACCGGAGGTCCTAGTCAGCAGTCACAGACTGTCTACTGAGACCATGACTATAATGAGGCTAGTAGCTCATGATACACTGTCACTACACCTCCACGACAGATGAAGCCACACCCAATTCCATCCTTGTATTGGTTTGCACTCCCAGCCCACGTTCTTGTGCTTTCTGTTATCAAGATTATGATTTCATAGTCATGTATTGTTTATAGAGGAATCTATGTAGTTCACTCACTTTTAAAACTCGAATTACTTTTGAACTCGAACATTTTCACCAATGTATCGAAAAACATATGATTTTATAATTTTCATTATAGTGTATCTCTCATGTATTTACTACAATTATAATGAACCAAACATATTTATTTAAGGTGCCAATAACAAAAAGAATTAATTAAATATTAATTCCTATGATATTAAAATAATAGGAAAGAAATAAGAGATAAGAAAATGCAAAAAATTCAAAAAATAAGGTAATTCATAAATTTAAAAAAATATATATTATCTAACTATAAAGTGGTCATATTAAAATAAAGTAGTTTTATAAAATTATTTTATAAATTAAACACAAATTATTTGCAAATTTAAATATAAACGACATAATAAATCAATCTCCCTCTTATTCTACTAACAAACTTTTATATATAAGATATGTGTGTATATATTCCTCTTTCAATAATAAATAAATCATTACGTCAATTAATACAATGTTGTTAAAATCTCGAGTTAACTCTTATAATTCTACAAGTTTACGAGTTATTTCTTCCTAAACAAGTAAACTTGTGATATAATCAAGATTGATAAATTCGGAGTAAACACTCGAGTTTGCGATATTTGGTATTACGAGTTTTACGATTTTACATTTTTGTGTATGAGTTTAAGAGTATTGTAAAATATTATTTCTATTCTATTTTAAGCATAAAAATATATATAATGAGAATTTTAGTATTTATACCAACTAAAAATTGAGATTTTAAAATTTTCTAGAGCATATTATACACAAAGAGAGCCAATTTTTCATAAAAACATTTTTTTCTTCTAACTATCAAGTTCTAAATTAAACTCTAAGTTTAATACTTAATTTCACTATGGTCATTTTTTAATTTTCTCCTGAAATTTTATGTATTCTTAATTATAATTTAGGAATGTTTTATGAAATGTATGTATGAACAATGATGTCAAAAACATTTCTCCAAAATTGTGTATTATTTTTTTTTATTATCTGTGTATAAAATGTGTAATGTTTTATATGTGATGTCAATTCATGAGTTGTAATTAATTAATTAATTAATATATATATATATATATATGTTGTAGAATCTTACGATTTTACAATTTGATTTTACGATCCAATTTTACGAACAATCTAGCTATTCTACTTAATATCTCGAGTTTAACAACCTTGGTAAAGTACAAACATCATCCCTACAAATCCTAACCACTTTTCTAATCATTACTCAATGACTAATCATCATTTACATCACAATTTCTATTATGATAATACTAATCAACTACCTGTCAACTATTAATTTGACTTTTACAGTAATCCTCATATCCTATTTCATCCCCGCACAACATTTTCAATAATGCAATTGGACGTTCATATCCAGAGTTCGTGTACATTCAAATATACTACGACTACCTACATCATATAACAAACTTATCCGAAGACAAACAACGATTACTTAAAGCAGAGTTGGCAATCTCTGGACAAGACCCAAATGGACTGGCTTGTTATCCTAAACATGTGTGTGGACGACCGATGAAATATTGACATGTGTACAAACTAATGCAATGTTAAGCTACAATTACTGACATATAGTCCAAAATCTACCTTTAATGTTAAATTAGAGTTGCATAAAAGTAGGAAAAAACACATGTCGCTTCCACAGATTTTTCCTCCATTTTTTTTTAAAAAAATTATTAAAATTGCTTTATAAAATGTTCACTACATGTGTTATTAAAGAGAACCCCAAAAAAGAACGAGACATGTGTCTCATCCATCTTGTTTTGTGAGTTCTCATCCAATCATTCTTTTTTTTCTTTTACATTTTCTTTTTTTATCTTTCCCCTTCGAAATGTCAAGGTCTTATAATTCTTTCGTCTCAACTCGATTTTACATAAGAAATATACCAAATTATTCATCTTTTAACGATCTTCGATTTTACATTCATAATGCATATATTATAATTAAAATATTAATTTTTAAGGGTAAAATACCTTTTTAGGATGATAATGGTATATTTTGATTTTACATTTATATATAAAATTAAAATGTGATATAATTCCAAAAATAATATTGTTTTGAACGGATTAAATTTTTTTAAAAGATTAAAATTATTTACTTTAGTTTTAACTTTTTTTTTTTAATCTTAATAACTTTTAGATAATTTAAAGTATCTGGTGTAAAAAAAGCTCATAAAAGATACACATTTATTAGGTTTACACTTTACAATAGAAAAAGCTTAGATATATTTGCTAAAGTAATTTATTGATTGCATTAGTTTGCTTATTTTTGTTTCTTTCTATTTTGTGAAAGAAAATTATGCTACCTACAAAAATAATAAGTCAATTATTTTGTATTTGAATATGACATGATACTATAGTTTACCACTCATACTTAAGTAACTAATATGTTTTTGACTTTTTATATTAATATTTTGTTATTTAATATATGTGACTTTCAAATGATAACAAATGATAATTATTCAAAATATTTGACATTTTTTTGTCCTTATATGCATATGTAAGAGTGAGTTTTGTGTGTGACGGTCTCACGTGTGACGGAATACGCTGTTATATGAAACATTGATACTTTTACAGGAAAAAATGATATTTTTACATATAAAAGTGATACTTAAACTACAATGATACTTTTTCACATAAAAGTGATACTTTTGCTACAAAAAGTGATACTTTTTTTGTTCAAAAAAAGTGATACTTTTACAGATAAACGTGATACTTTTACTACAAAAAATAATATTTTTTTCCGTCACACCGTGTGACGGTCTCATATAAGTTTTTGCCCATATGTAATTATTACAATCTATATAATGCGTTACTGAAATAATAAGGAGAGAAATGAATCAAATTTCAAGTTATATATAAAATTTTACATAAAATATTCAGCATCGTCAGATCATGCATTCAAATAATCGAATTTACAAAATTTATGAAAATATAATTGGTACTTTTAGTTTGTGATAATGAAATGTATTAAAAGTAAAATATAAAAAAAATGAATAATTAAAATTTATGAAAATCTAACTGATAGTTTCAATTTGTGATAATTGAGGGTATTAAGTGTAAAAAAACACACATGTAGAAAAAGGATATGTAAGGAGGAAGAAAGATAGTTGGACAAAAACATATCAATTCTCGATTTTATATTCGTAAATAATATATAGGTTGATATTTTTTTATATATTATTATTTTAATAAAAAAATACTCATCTTGTACATTGCACGGGTAGACATCTAATATTATTAATAAGTACATGACGCTTATCAGAAATAATGGAATATAAATCGAAGTTATTTTTGTCAATCCTAATCAACCAAACTACCACTCTCTCCGTTTGACAAGTACAAGTCATTTTAGAGAAAATAATATTTCTAAAAAAGGTCATTCTAGGAAAATATCTTTATTTATTCCAATATTGTCATTAGATAAATTCAAACAAATTTTCCAACAAATCTTATAATATTATCATTACATAAATTGTTTATTCTCTATTGGTAGTTGATCTTGTTTAGTGGTAATATTTCACGGTACAACTTTGAAAAATCTTTATTATCACTTTAACTTTATTTCACCAATTATACCTACCTTTAGAGTGTCCTACAAACCCTTTTATTTATTGTAATTTCACCCTCACTCACTTCATGCCTTTAATAAAATGGTGTACACAAATTCTAGTGTAAATCAATTTTCGTGTAACCAAGTTATAGGAAGCAGCTGGGGTAAATTTTTCGTTTACGATTTTTCTGTAACAAAATACTGTATCGTGTACGCCTAATAGTGTAATATCAGTTCGTGTAAGCTGTTGAAATAATAATTTTCATTTTCAGTATTTTGTAACCTAATACACTATCGGGTAAGCCTAGTGTAATAAAAGCGTGTAACCTGTTTAAATAAGCATATCTCCTAAGCTATTTTCCCTAACATATCGTGTCATGTATCAGGCCAGATCGTCTAAGAAAAAATTACAGTAGGAAACAATATTCAACAAATTACAGTCTATGTAAGCATCTCATGTGACGAGATTCAACAGATTTTCAACAAATGGCTTTATTTAAGTTTTATTTGGGGGCTTACACGAAATAGTGTGAGAAGGTAACAGTTCACGAAGTGATGTGTTGTGTGAAGAAATGGAGTTGGATTTTCTAATTGTTACCCCCTCCCTCCCCCGTCTTTTTGTGCAGGCACCTGCTTTGGATTAATTATGTATGGACAGTTTATGGATTTGACGGACATTGGTCTTTTTGGCCAATGCTGGTACTCTTTTTCCCACTATTGGCTTTTTCCCACAGGGTTTTTTCAGTAGTGGGTTTTAACGAGGCCAGCAGAGTCTTTCCCACACTGGGAAGATTCTTACATGCTTCACAGCATTTGGAACTCAGGTTCCTAGGCGTCTCACTAGTGTTGCACGCCCGGCAGTTCTATCGCCCCTGGACGGAACCTCCACGGCACTCATTGCTCTGCCGCCTTCAGCTGGTGTTGCTTGTTCCAGCATAGCATCCCCTGCTCTACATGTCGTTTGCGCTCCGGAAGCTTTTCCCGGATCACAGATCTCACTCCCCTCTAAAGAGTGTTTGGCCTCGCACTCACGGCGCTTGGTTCCATTCAGTGGTTACTCCCCCACTTTTAGCGTCTTAGATTTGTTAGACTTTTTTAGTCTACTACCGGCTTGTGGTAGTTTCGATATTGGACTTAGATATACGCACTGCGTGGCGTTTCTCGGCTATTGTATTAGCCAACTCATAGAGCGTTTTGGATTCTGCTACTTCTTTTTTGTACACACTTTATTTTCATTTTATTTATACAAGCAACTATTTAACTTCTAATTGTTATGTTATAAGAAAACAATATTTTGATTAGTCACTTTTTTGGGTTTGATTCAACTCACTCCACATTCATAATAGTGCAAGCTAGTATACAAATTTCGGGCGTCCATCAGCTACTGGAGCATAGTATTTCAAATTTAAAAAGAAAATCAGAAATTGGTGTATTTCTATATCAAGTGAAAGACATATTCTGCAAATGATAATTGATCTGAACTTAATCTTCCATATAATAAGCCCTTTATGTTTAGGAAAACAGCTAGAGTTTCTTGCTAAGTCGAATAACAAGGGCAGTCGCTACAAGTTGTAAAATGGGAGGGGATCCGTGAGATATGGAATTGGTGCTCTTTTAGCTTTTAAGCTTCATAAAACAACACCAAAATTCTGAAACGAAGAACCACTGTATCACAAAAACAAATTTCAAAGCTCGGTCTTGGTATCAAAACTTGATGATAAACTTTCTTTTAAGACTGAGATTTCTTTTTGCCCAACCGTTTTCTCTCCGAAAGAGCAGATCTGATCAAAGATCACAGAAAATATCAGTACATATCTTTTGCCCAATATTTCATCTGAGAGAGAGTATATTTGATGGAAGGAATTTCTTACAGCTCGGTAATCTTTCTGACCATTTCCCTAGGAAGAGGTGGTGGGACGTATGAAGCAGCATCGATTATGGCCTGTCTCGTACATGCAAAACCGATGAGTGCTCACAGAAATAATCTCACTCACAAACCCATCATCTAACCCTAGATCACGGATATGGTACATGCCATGTTTCTTATCTAAGATTAAATAATGGAGCTACGCCTTTGATCTGTCCATACCTGTAATTTCTTCTTCTGCTGAGCAAATACCTGTAGTTTTGCCAAAGCATCTTCACCTTTAGTCCTAAACCAAAACAGAGACATAAACAATTGCACGAGCATCACAGAAAACGCAAAAGCATAAAGTAGTGGCGGGAATTCACCTGGGCGACATAAACTTCTTTGAAATTACAATCTCCCCATCCCTGTTGATTTGGTTCTTCTCCTGGCGAGATATGAGAGGTTAAGGAAAAGGGATACAGGGGCCCACAAAGACTGTAAACAAAAAAAAACACGGGGAATTGGAGAGTTTCTATCAAAATAAGAAATGATGTCTGCCAGGTCTCATTCTCAGGCTTCGATTCTATAACAAATGAAGATGGTTATTAATCTAGTGATCTAGTTGTATGAACTTTGGAGGATAGCCTAACCTCATTATGGAAGCCTCATTCTTATTCGATTATTTTCTAGTATCTTTTGAGACATTTGTTGCTTCTTAAGGTCCTATCCTAGTATCATCTAATCCTACAATGAGAATAGTGGAGACAGTAATAACCAAAAACTCAATGAACCTTGGGGCAATCAAGCAAATAATGGAAGTAAGTAATATACAGATACCATCTTCGTCGTAATAGCATGCATAATTATTCATATCTTGTGCCTGATTGATAATAGCAAATGGATGGTCGATAAAACACTGCACTCAGCCTCAGAAAATAATAAGGGAACAGGAAAAAACAAGAAATAATAACTCACCATTTGCATAATCCTCTCCTTTACTCTTTCGTTTAACCAATGTGCATTTTTAACATTAAACCGCATGTCAACCTTTGTCTTTACAGCTGATGAAGAAATTCAATTAGTGAATTAATGCAGAACTGATTGATAATGATAGACGTGGAGAAATGAGTCACCTTTGTTGAAATTTTGCCCTCCTGACCCACTACTGGTATAGCTTACGGTAACATGGTCTGCATGGAAAAATACAAATTGAAGAATATTCGTGTGTTTATTTCTGCAATTAAAAAGAAGCAAATTCTAAATGGCCTAAGTATTCATACCAGTGAAAAGTTTAAGAAATCAGAAAAATGAGAAGGCAACAAAAAAACAGCATCTTCAACTAACTGGTGAGAGGAAGAAGTATAATATATTTCCCAGACACCCTGCCTTTATAGACACCCCACTCTCTATGCAAGGACCAACAAAAGTAGAAAGGTCGAAGAAGCATAAGCAAAATCTCCTACAACTGAATATAATAATAAGATAAAGACTCATGCATCTGAGTGGTATTCCATCGGATAACAAGTTTTGCAGGATTAATAATTGTCTTGTCATAGAGCATATAAATCCACACAAAATATTACCCAGCAATAGAAATATATTTGTAGATTCTTAAACTACAACAAATAATTCTCAAATATAAAGGACAGATACAATAGAAATTAATGCAACGTTGAATTTTCATTGAAATGGGTAAATAACGTATCATTGAGACTTCAATGACTAATGCATTGTACTCTAATAATGATCAGAAGCTAGTTGTATCCATTGGCCACTAAAAGCTAATACCCTTTAGTCGAGGATTATGTCAGATTATTGTAGATGATATGAATTAAAAATCCCAGCAGGCAAGACATAAGGAACAAGTTGAAACTATCAAGTGACGATTAGGGAACATAAAAAGTGAAATAAGTTTTTAAATGTTAAAACTTACTATAGGAAACAAACATATAGGAGGCAAGAAAATGATTAACAAGCATGAGCCGCATAAACCATTACTAAATAATTTTGGTTCACAAGAAGAATCCTTTGCCACAAAGCAGAAGTCACAGATAGCTAGGCTACAAGAGAATTTATTTCGGCAGGTATTCATTATATGGTGGAACAGATCTAGACGTGAAAGCATTCTAGAAAGCAGCATGCTGAGTGGCTCAATTGAGCACTTGGCTGTATTGATATGATGGGGGATCAACCACTTCGCTTCTAATATCCTATGCTATACCATATTGCTCAAACACAGAGTAAGCCTATTTGTTCTTTTTATTCTATCAATTTTGCACATAGGTACCAATAATCTGTCCTGGAATATTCTTTACGAATGGAACTCGAAGAATCGGAAATTGAGGATTTTTTAGATTTGCTGGAGCAATTAAGTGGTGTAAGCTTGTCTCTAAATAATGAGGATTCTAGAATCTGGATTAGAGAACCGTCGGGCATATTTTCTTGTAGGACATTTTCACCTCTTTCTTCCCTCAAACTAATTTTCCCTTTCATAAGCAAATTTGGAAATCTTTGGTACCCAAAAAGATTCAGCTAATTCATGGTTATTGACCCAGGGTAAAAGTACTTCCTTGTGATGTTGTGCAAAAGCGTTTTCCTAATGTGCTTCTTTCCCCTAATTGATGCGTGCTTTGTAAATGTAATTCCGAGAATCTAGATCACACTTTTGTACACTGAACCTTTTCTTTTTCACAGTGGAATAGGGCATTAGCAACACTAAAATTATCGTGGGCCAGTCCTCAGAGGATTGAAGATTGCTTTTTAGTTAACATGGGTGGTTTAGTGAGAACGAAAGCATAGATTCCGTGGACGGTGATGACACACGTAGTTGTTTGGTCCATTTGGATGGAAAGGAATAGATCTTCAAGGACAAGGAAGAATCATTAGAGGACGTATGTGAGAAAACCAAGTTCAAAATTGCTAGTTGGATTTCGGGCCATAAAGAATTTAAGGGTTTTCTTCTAATCAGATTTGCAAAGAGATTTAAGCTTTGTACTTAGTGTTAGAATTTTGCACAAATTTTATGCGGGAAATCTCTTCCCATTGTAATTTTTTTAATATTAATAAAAGTTGTTTCCGGTAAAAAACATATGATGTTGATCACCTCCCTTTTGACTACATTGAGCACAACAAATATGTTTTGGAGAAGGAAAGAAGTGTTAGGCAAGCAACAACAAAAATTACCACCTAATATGAGCCGAAGCACTGTGACAACCATGACCTTGATACTGCACAAAGATCCTGAAAATGTCTACAGCATGTTTATTTTCCATTGTGCACTTAGCTTTAATTTTCAAATCCAGAAGTTCTCAATATAATAACAATACAAATACAAATACAGGCAATATGAATCAAAACTTCAGTTCAAATATCTGGTTACTCCATTCACAATGAAATATTTGACCCCTAAAGGCTGGTTAATGAAATTAACTAGTAAGAAGGCCATTTAAGTTCACTTCAGCAGCGATTAGAGCACCATAAAATCATTTAACATCAACTCCACAATAGTACAAAACTTCAGACCTGAATCTTTGACTCATAATACACACCATTAACTGTTCAGCCTCCAAAATATATTCACATTCTCAATCTGACAATAACGACAATGAAATTCAGAGACTGGATTCAAAACACCTAAAATAATGAATAACTCGAACAGACGAATTTTTACCTAGGGTTATCTTGGGGATGGGCTCAAGGCTGCCTCCTGTCCCGCAACGCTCCTCCGCTTGATATAAGAGTCGGTGAACCTCAGCAAGCCGCGACGGAGACTTCTGTCCGCCACCCGATTTCGTGGCGAAACGCGCAGCGCCGTGTCCATTGAAAGCCGGCCGGTCTGCCTCACCGAAACCAACGGCCGGCAACGCTTTACGGAAGAAACGAGTTGATAGTTGGGAGTGCAGTCCTGATCCGGCGAGCATTCTCGTACTGCCTGTCGCTTTCATAGCTGCCATTACGAATTGTACTGTTGGATGCAAATGTTCCTCGGGTGGCAAAAGGAAAAAATTATGTTCGATGTTAGTGGTATTAGAACATTCTATATTTGTATAGGGTGTGGAATTAGGGGTGGGAGTGTAAAATTTGAACATAAAAAAAATTAATTGCATAAATTTTAGATTTAGGATAGGTTTGGTTGGGTTGACCCATTGTGTGGCTCAACTTCTCCCTATATTTATTTACACAGGTTGGCTCAACCATCATAAATTTCAATACAATTTTAATCATTAAATCAGTCATTATTAACAAATCCTCACACACATTATATCACATTTTACAATTAAAAATTACATCCTACACTATTAATCACTGCCCAACCATCCAAACAAACATCATTTTTTTACTCCTCAACCACTAATACCAGTCACTATCCCCAGTCAAAAGTATCTCAGTCATTCTAACTTCAACCAAACATGCACTCATCGATTATCTTATAATAAAATATGATAAAAAACAAAATTAGACAGTGTGCAAATGATATACTTATCTTCATATAAATAATTCTACTTTTTAGTGGCATCAATGGGAAATGGTGTTGCAGCCTGGAACAATGGGATAAGGAGACGATCTCTCGAAGCGGTAGTCGGCCGGCATACACAGTGGAGGTGGCGATGCAATTAACGGAAAGTGGCGACGAACATACAATCTCCATAAAAGAGCCACTAATTATCAAATATTTTTTTTAAAGAAATGCACAAATTACGGTGCAAATAATGGGTGATGAAAACAAAATAATTTTTCTTGAATTTTTTTACATGAATTTGATGATGATACTATATACAAAAATCACTGTAATACGAAAGAGGATTTTGGGGGTGGAAATCAATGGGTGAGGAAAGAATTTGAGCAAACTTGAGCATAGTATTATCGAACCGGATAAAGCACAGTTCATCGAACATATAGACAAATTGCATTGTTCGGTTTTCATTTTCTGAACACAATTTATTTTCCCTTTCTTTTCATATAGCAAACCCATATTCAATTCTCATAGAAAAATATAGAATTCGATGTGTAACTTTTTTTTAAGTTCAGAAATCAAAGTAAATTTTCGTCATTCGAAATAATCTCCTCTCCTTGCTGTAATGGCGTTGATGAAATATGCACTTCCTAAGTGGTTCTCTACAAAGGATTGGGGAATGACACGAGTTGGTTAACTTGGTTTGTAACGTTTCAAGTAAATTGGTATATTTTTATAGGAGAGTAAAATGAAGAATTAATGTTGTGTACTAAGTAAATTTAAACATTAAATTTTAAGTTTTCTAGTGTGGTTAGTAAATGTGGTGTTGAGAGAGTTTTTGTGGTATTAAGAGAAACACCTATTGTGAAATTATCCTTAAATAAGTGATCAAAATGTATAAAACAATTAATTTTTATTTAAAAATTGATCTGAATTAGATTGTTACGTTCTCTATCCGGAACTGATAAATCCATAAACAAACATAGCCTGGAGGATTGGGGAACTTTCATAAAAAGCCTAGTCGAAGCATCATTATCAAGAATGATGTTACTTATCCTAAATAATAAAAACAGATTTTCTCAATTTAAATAAAAAGGAATAGGTTTATATAATTACATAAATATCTGTATGACACTCTTTTATCCTACATCATATATATTTGTTTTGAAGAATTATCCTTCTTTTCTTCATAATGCTTCTACAAGTTGGAAGTTGAGTTGAAGGTAATAAACTTATTTTAATATATATATTTTTTAAGTTTGATCTATGTTGGTATTGTTATTTTATCGTGGACACATTTTTTAGCATGATATCATCATGTATGCAGTGACAAATCTATGGGCCCCATTCTGGGGACATATGCCCCTATAAAATTTTAAGGAAAAAAAAATAATCTTTGGTTTTGTTATTTGGTTTTTTAAAGATTAATACATCTATTCATATATCCATATATATAATAACAGAAGTACACTTAAGTGATTTTTTCCCGTAAAAAAACTATGCTTACTGTATAAGGTAATTTTTTAATTTTTTAATCCCTATTTTTAATGTAAGTAGTTTCCATTAGATATAATATTTGAATTGCTTTCATGAGTAAGATTTGATACGCATAATTTTCGTTGGTGTTTATCCGAATTTATTTTAAATATCTCTCCTGAGAAGTCGGCATATCATGTAGGGTTTCGTATATTTAAAAAAATTCGCCGAACTACTAATATATATTTATGACATTTGATATTGTTCTTCAAACCAAAACCTCTTTCATTCTATACTCCATAGTACTCTTATTTTTAGATATAGAAAGATAATCTTTCAATGTATATCAAATTAAGTTAGTCAAAATAAAAATATGTATATTTGTTATATTATATATGTCTTTCTTTTCCTTTCTAATATTAATATAAATTAAATCTCTTATAGCTATCATAAAAGGCGGCGACTATTTGCAACCCACAAAATTTCTTGTGTATCCCACTTCTTAATGCAACTCATTTTTATTTAGACAATGAATAAAAAGTCTTAACATAGTCCACTTAATACCACTTGTACCCTTCTTTACTTAATTAGATGATGATTTAAAATAATATATATTTTTCGTAAATATAAATCCATTCATGATTAATAACCTCTAAAAATAGATCACGTTAATAAAGAAAAGCATAAAAAACATTGATATTGGATAATATTTTTAATTTAATTATCAATTGGTCATTATTATCATTATATTTTTTTCTGAAGCGGCTTGTATTTGTTTAGCAATTCCATCGTCTTCGTCAAACAGTTAATCTGGACTTAATATTTATCCTGGAATCTAATCGTCTTCATCGCACGGTTAATATTCCCGTTGTACGGGCGACGACGACCCCGTCTCCACCTTTATATTTATCACTCATCTGGATTACGCTCACCGAATTCGACGTCGCCACAATCACAAACCCAGGTGTGATTTGGCAGTGACGCCCTCCTTGGTCGTCCTTCATCAAATTCTTTTGTAGTATATTTCCTTGAATTGATCAGACAAAAATTTAGGGAAAAAACTATAAAAAGAAAAAAAAAATGAAATAACAAGTACATAATAACCACATAAATGATGAAAATAAGTAAAATGAGATTTGATTCTTTGTTATTAACTAGGGCCTCCATTGATGAGACCTTAAACTAGGGTTTATGGAATTCTGAAGAAATCAATATATGGTTTGATTGAAGATGACACAAAAGAAAGAAAAAATAGATTTTTTTAATATAACCCTTCATATTTTAAATTATTTAGGTTTTATTGTCATTAAGGGTGTTTTAGTCATTTTATAATAGAATTTAAATTTATTAATTAGTGGGTTGCGTTAAGAAATATAGTGGACTGCGAATAGTTATCGCCATCGTAAAACTACTTAATCCAACCATATATCTATTATTAATTAGCTAATAGTCGTCTCGGGTTGGGCTTTTTTTAAGGTCAATTATGACCAATTGTATGATCTTATTTCAAGAATGAATGATTGTAAAAGGGTTTTTTTGGGTGATTCGTAACAAGAACGATAAGAGCAGTACCATGATTAGAAATGTTGTAATAATTTTATAATTTGCTTCTCTGAATACTAACCTTAAACCTACTAACAAAAGAACATTTATTTTCTTTCTTTTGTATTATGAAGTATTTGAACTCTTTAATAGCACAACTAGATAATAAAAAATAATAATTTAAATAATAATGATAGCAATAACAATAATATACCCGTGCATTGCACGGGAGCTTTTACTAGTATATAATAACAAAATTGATTTATACTACACTTGGAAAAATGGTGTTTTTTTTCCCACCCATTTTCACTTACTAAGTGGGGAAAGACGACTTGGCGAAATAGATTTGTTCAATTTATATGGAAACATATTTGTTGTAATCATAATAGTTATTTGATTTCCTAAATCACTCACATCAAACAGATTTTAATGAGAAATGATCACTCCCATTTGAAAAACAAATCAGACACAAATATCATTCACTTCATTTGAAAGGCAAAACAATATCAATTAATTTACATCACAATCAATTAGCCAAAAAACATGATAAACTATTCGTCAATTGTTTAAGATCAGTAAACAAGAAAATCGGAATATTTTTAACTCCTACATAATAGAGATATTATTAACAATGTGAAACCCTAGACGTTTGATTATAAATATCATATCAAAACAACACATAAACACATATCACAAAATTGCTACAACAACTCAGGAAGAATTATTTGACAGAGGATTTGGGGATTTGACTTAGCCGTTCGGCCATATATCTCTTAAGAATGAAAGTTAGAACTGTCGTTGGGGGCTGCTATAACGTTTTCACAGCTGACAAGATAAAAACACCTGTCAATTTGTTATGCAAATTATGCTCTCTCTTCCTTACATTACCTTACAAGATCTAATCGCCTTTGAAGAAGCTTTGTCGAAGACTTGAAGCCCTACGAAGCAAAAGCAACGTGAAAAGCCTCTTGACAACAGCTACAGGAAATAAGTTGAAGGCTCTTGCAACTCAGAAAGCTATAAATGTCATTACAAATGTCACTGGTAAGTATCTACATACATTGAAAACATTGTTGATCTAACTTCAGTATCGTAGAGTCTAGAATCTTTATTCTCCATTCAGCCATATAGAGCTAATTCCTTATTTTCATCTTTATCCTCCATTGATTTTATCATTTCTTTTAGGTCTGCAGTAGATTTATTTTATTTTACCAATTCCATTCACTAACATCTAAATATGTAGGATGTTGGATGTTGGATCAATTTCTTTCAATTTTTCATTTTCTCCGATAAATTGCTATCTTTCAGTTCCTATCTAAGTCATATTTTACGAATATCCAAACCCCATCAAATTTCTAATCCAATAATCCATCTTTATACGATGTTTTAATTTCTTAGTAGCATAACAATTGTGGTGTTACATAATGGAATATAATTCATATAATGTTCAATATAAATTCTCACTACTACAAAAACGCTCAATGACTACACCAAAATGACAACGGTTTTGCCAAAAACCGTTGTCGTAGTAGAAACCGCAGTCTTTGTGATAATTTTTTCGTTAAAAGACAATGGTTTTGAAGACCGTTGTCATTTTGCTATTGTAGATGTTTATTTTCTCGCTGAAAGATAACTAATAATTTCGTTGTGGAATCACCGTTGTCTATATGCTTTTTATTAAAAAAAAAAATTTAGATTTATGCGGTCAAATAAAAAATGGATCCCAGCTCCTTCATTTCTCCTCAAGCATGTCTGTTACTCTTCCGTTCACGAAATACACTCAAAACTTTTTCCAAAAAAAATTAAGAAATAAACTCAAACATGAGAAGAGAACAACTTCACCTCTTCCCCCTCCCCCTTCTCTCCCTCAATCGAGATTGTAAAAATCACTTTTTATGTAAATGACATTTATTAAAAAATACTCTTGTTTAGTTGATTGATAGGATCATGAAGATTGAAAGTGAAGAAATGAAAGATGATTCAGAAGATCAAGGAAGGTGATCTTGTTCCTCGTATCAAGGAATCAATCAAAGATCAAGACAAATGAGGAAGGTCAAAGCTTCCCAAATTACTTCCAATCACCCAAAATTGCTAGAGAAATAGTGATTAAAGAGGTGGAAGAATGCAGTATAAATAGTGATGAGAAAACATTATAAGGCATCGAGTTTGAAGAGCATTACACTTGTGAGATTCATCAAAAGCTTGTATCTGTTCCATTGATGTTTGAACTGTGAACGAACATCAGTAGATCATTAGATATAATTCGGGAGAGTTGTGTCTAGTCTGTTTGGGAGAACACATAGAGGTTCGGGAGAACCATCTGAGTATAGATTGAGGGATCATCTGTACTGATAATCCCATCTGGGGGACCAGAAGGGTATGCACATATTTAGGGGGGAGTAAGTATTGAACTTTAGGAGGGATTCCTAAATGTTTCTGTAAGTGCAAAAGTGTATCTTCTTTATTGTACTTCTTCATGGAATATTGCTTGTAAAAAAGAAGGGATTCTTTCACAAATCGTACAAATAAATTTTCTTTCGGTTCTAATCAAGTTTGTACTCTGTAAGAACTTATTCATTATATATACTGTTGTTTCTTTATAAGTCCTTATGCTTAATAACATTGCACACACGCACAAACTCTGACATTTCAGAGATGACTGTTACTCTTTCCACTGATTGAAATTACATTCTGGTGGGGGACTCTACACCTAAACCTAAACCTAGGTCGGCGCATGTTACCTACATCTGTGCAGAATGCGGGCATGAGAACAGGCTGAATCTCCAACCTGGTGTTGCGGTTCGGTGTACAAATTGCATGAATGATGTTGTCTACCACAAAATTGTCTAGTTTGAAGCGCGTTAGAGCAAAGTCGGAAGTCCATGAAGTGTGCGGTATCAGTTCTCTCTCACTTTTTGACTTGTTCGGATATTATTCATTTAATTGACATATACTCTCTCTTTAACCCCTCTCTTTCTCAATTTGTATAGAGACTCTTGTGGAATATAGGCGTCGGGGAAGGAAAGTGAATATGTGTAGATCGCGGAAGCTGAGAATGGTTCCTGTGTACTGTATAGAGCAGATATTTTTATTGTTTGTCTTACCAAACCCTAATTTTTTGCTCGTAATTTGTAGAGATCTTCAAATTTATCTTTGCTATTGTCCTTTTTTGTCTACCCACCATAATTGTTGTTTCCATAGTCCCACTTTACCCATTCCCTCAATAAACTCCCATCGCTCTATTAGTTTTTTCCATACTTCTGTTAGGCTTTGACTTTGGTATTGAAAGTATACTGCTCCATGCATGGCTGAGATAAATAGCTCTCTGATCTTGTGCGATGGTTTCATATGAGAGTGATTTACCTACTAGATTGTGCTGATGTGACAATTTTAGAATTGTGCTAGCTGGAATTTCAATCCGTTAATATCGACTATGTTGCTCCACAGGCCAAATCAGAAACAATTTAAAACTTTTGATCTAACTAGGTATATTGGCAAGAGGTGCCCCGAGTATGAACTTGTGGAAACTACCACGTTAACCAGTTGAAGTGTTAGGTTGTCAGCAGAACAAGTATTTTGGTTTCCATTGAAGAACAAGTATTAATTCCTGATTTCTACTGTTAAATTCTTTTGCACAACACAAATTAATAAATTTTGCCAAAGTTAGTACATAGCAGCATGAAGTGGTTTCCAAATTGAGATTTCTGATAAATCCATAATTTGCTTATTAGTTCTCCAAGAAAAATTCGTTAAGCACTTCTGAGCTACTTTTTAGGCATCTGTTTCTTAAGAAGATGTTGGTTTAGAATATAACTGTATTATACGAAACATTCCCATTTTGCAATGGTTGAATAACTTTTATCTCTCTTTCCAATTATTTATTTAATTAATCGTATAGTTGGACATTGACCAATATTTTGTGCGTAGAAATCGAAATAATTCAATTTGTGACTATGAACCATCGATACTCTAATGTGATGTTTCTTCTGTAATACTTTTTTCTCAGTTGTAACCTGAAATCTAGTCATTTTTATTCACTGTAGTATGCCAAAGAATTGGACGATCTGAGATTGCAGCTTATTGAAACTAAAGCAACTGCAGATGCAAGTGTCGTATTTGCTTAATCTGCTGAAATACAGTGCTTAACATTTGTGAAAGAATTAGAAGAGAAAAATTGCTTGTTGAAAGAGCATGAGAGTCGTGTAAATAAACTAGAACAACTAGATCTTCTAGCTAGAGAAGTTTCTCAAAGGCAACTGAAACATGAAGTCTCAAGAATTGAGCATGAGATAATGCAAGCATTAGCAAAGCCTGGATCAGATAAAGACAATGAGCTCAAGAAACTATTAAATGAGGTGTCCTCAAGAAATTATGACAACATGAATAAACTTTTGGCCATAAAGGATGAAGATAATAGCGAACTTGAAAGATGAGATTAGGATTATCTCTTCCCATTGGAAGATTAAAACCAAAGAGCTGGAGTCTTAGGTTTTCTTCAATCAACTTGCTTTACGTAATAGCAACTCCGTTGCTTAATTGCTCCATATAATTAGTGACTCATGTTGTCTTTCCGATAGTTGGAGAAGCACCATAGAATAGATCAAGATTTGAAGAAGAGGGTTTTGAAGTTAGAGTTTTGTCTCTAAGAAGCATGAGCTCAGACTCGCAAGCTCCAAAGAGTAATACTATGGTTGGCTCAGCTATAAAATATCTCATTTAGTGAAACTGGATTCATACTTATCACCAGCTTTAAATAGTTATTGTTTTTTTAGTCAAATTTAAGGTTATCACTCATTCTTTCAGTTCTTACTTATATGTTCCACAGATGGGAGAGCGTAGGGATAAAGTCGTAAGGGAATTAGAGAGAAGTTGGCTGACAAACAACCAGGTACACCCCCGATCGACGAAAGGCATAACTTTTGGGAAACTTCTGGTTTCAAGATTGTTGTTTCAGTATCAATGTTGATCCTGGTAATGTTCTCCAAGCGGTAGTGTTATTAGATTTTATATATCATTTTTATGCGCAGGACAAGTTAGTGATCAAGATGAAGATAGTAGAGTAGTCTGGAGAATCCAGTTAACAATTGGTTCCTTCATTTATTAGAACTATTGACCTTTAAATACTATACTGATATTGCTATATATCCTGAAACATGCAACTAAAATTTGAGTGATAAGCTAATTATCTTAATTTATCCTATAATAAAGTTTTAAATCTATTTTCTTGTGAAGATAATGACATTCAGTTTGTCTGCCTGATTTTGCACGAATGTTGTTCTTTTTTCTGAATTATGCAATTAGTGTTTTCTTTGTGTCCTACTAACTCTTCTTTGTCCACTTTCCTATATTACAAGTCTTTTCGCCACTTTTACAATCGTTGGTGGAATTAGTTTTGGCATCAACCGCTGAGGAATCCTTCAATTGGTATATAACTATGTATTAAATACTCATTTCAAAATCTCTTCCTAGTAGTGTATAGTTTATCTTTATTTTAGCAATAACCTTTAAGGAAAGCATTAACTTTAGGGTTGCATACCTGCAAGTTGTTGTAAGCATACTTAAAAACAGGACTTAGTTTGATGTACATGATTCCAGGATTTTCTAATAGAGCATTTTTTTTTCAATCTCACAATAGCTTTTTTTTTTTGGGGGGGGGGGGTGGGGGGGGGGAGGTGGGGGGGGGGGGGGGAAACAATATGGTGTTTATGGCCTGAGATTCAACATCTTTTTGCCAATATGATGTGAGTAGCATGCTTACAAGATCCTTAATACTTTTCTTATTTTCTTGTGGATTCACTTTGCTTCTCTTCTATTATGCGTACATGTGTAGGTACAAAGAAATAAGAATACACATGGTATTCATTTGCTATTGGCCTTTCAGGATATTCATTACATGTTTATGTTCACAAAATAATTTGATTTAACCTTAGTCTTTATTGTGCTAACTTCTCATAGAAAAATCTCCATTGAATCATTTTCAGGTGCATCATAACGGTGTTCATGGCTTGTCGTACTAAATATTTTGAATTCTACCTTTTGTAGATAAATTTGTGGAGGCAAAAGACAGATGATGCATGAACCAGAAGCTTCCTAAGATCATACCACATGGTACATTCAGTGGTGTAAACAGAGAAAACGGAAGAATAATCATGCACATAAGAATATGCATAGATAGTCTTGTAAGATTTCTGTACATCATCACTGTAGACAAACACATTAAAGTGTAAGTTCTCTCATTCAGTCTCCTTTAATTGTGGCAACTCACTAAATATTTTTACTTGGTTTTGAGTAAAATATGTATGCACTCTTAAGTAGTTCTATTGACTTTATTTAATAAAGAGGATGGTAATATTTTTTTGGATATGAAGTTATGAACTACTGCTTGTCAGATATGATAACTACAATTTTCCTTGCCAAAGTTTGTTATTGAGTATATTGGATCCCCTAAATTTTCAACTCTTAGGAATTCTCTATTGTACTTTGTTCAAAAGATTTAACTCACATATTGTTTGCTTTAGTGAGACATAAAAGTTGGTTTTTTATTAATTTTTTATTTGTGTTTTATACTTTAGATATACCTGATTATGACCTTATACTTAATGTTTTTTACTATTTTGTGTTGTAGATATCTGGATTAACAAATAAAATTTTGTGTTTAATTCTATCTTTTTTTGGTTTTTTTTTTGCAGGATAATGAAAGATGATTCAAAATAAAAGATGCGCCTTTGTAATGGACGATACAGTTGTCTACCCCTTCAGTGTACCGCGCCAGCTGTCTGGCCAAGGATTCCCTGATCGCGTAACCCATTGAGGGGCCCCCACCTCCACCCTCACTCTCATTTTTATTCTACACTGCACTCACCGTCTGCGAAACCAAAACATAATTCCAAATGAGTTGTAAAGGGAAACTCGAATTACAATCCTACAACTAGGTTTTTTATTTTGGGGGCAGAATCGATGGCAAAGAGTGGTGTGTTTGAAGATTCGGGGAAGGTGGTGAAGGTCGTGGAATTTAAGAAGGAATTGCAGAAACTGGTGAAGGTGATTGTCGATGATGATGATACCAATTTGGAGGGGATTGATAGGGCACAAAAAATGGTGGTTGCTTTGAAGAAAATTAAATTGAAGAAAACGGTGTCGTTGAGGATTCGTAACTAGCATTGTGCAGCATTTGGTAGGTTCGTATTTTGCTTGATTTTTATTATGTTTAGTGGTGATTGAAGCTTTGAATACGGTGATGAACAAATTTTTTTTTTTATGTTGTGAGATTTTTTTGGAGGATTTGTTTGAGATATGTCTAAAATGTTCAGTTCCTGAAGAAAAAAAAACAGGCGAAGTTATCTAGTGTTGATCGAAGCTTTGAATATGGCGACGAACTGGATCTTTTTTATATTGGGAGATTTTTTTAGAGGATTTATCTGAGATATGTCTGAAATGTTCAGTTCCTAAAGAAAAAAAAACCTAGAAAATAATAAATAAAAAAACAGAAGAAGAAGTATATTATCTTTCGATTTTATTTATTCGTTGATTTATTTTTTGTTTTTTTCCTTTAAGGGAATTGCAGAAAAACCCCAGAAAATTTGCAAAAAAGGGCTCCGGCGATGTCACGTGACATTCACATGGCTTATACAAATATAGTTGGAGGTTGTAATTTGTAGAACACGCAAAATACAGGTTGTAATCAGTTAAAATTAAAAATTGGGGTTGCAAAAGTAAAAGAGGGTCAAAGTTCAGGTTGCTTTTGGTAATTAACCCTAATTTTATTACTATTTTAATCATTAAACAAATATTAATTAATAACCTCTTACGCACATCACATCACTTTTACAATTATATAATATTATACCTCAAATGTAACTGTACATGTTTAGTTTTGGATATTTAATTGAATTGGTAAAATATGATTTGATGTGTACATGTTTAGATATGCAGTACTTACACTAAACAATTTACTTTGGTCAATACTTGCACAGGTCACAAAAAAGCCTAGTCATAACCAAACACACTATATGTTATTTATAAAACAAAAAAAATGAAATCACCAGGTAAAAAGATTATGAGAAAAAAAAAAGGATTAAAATTGAATAACTATACAACTGGTGATATGCTTAGTAATTCATAATATTTGTATTCATATTTACGAAATTTTTGAAGTTGTAATCGTACAGGTTTATTTTATTTTGTTATTAAATAAATACATTTTTTCCACAAAATTTGTTTCGGTCTAATCCGTTACAAAATTGTTTTGATTTTTTTGTTTCTCAATTCTTAGAAAACACTGTTTCATTATATCTAATTGGAGTGAGTCTTGTGTGTGACGAAATATATTTTTGCAGAAAAAAAATGATATTTTTACAGATAAAAAGTGATACTACATCTGTCCCCCTCTAACTTTCCTACTTTCCTTTTCGGTTTGTCCCAACTTAACTTTCCAGCCCATAAATGACAAATTTCTCTCACAATCTCCATCCTCAATCTCCACCTTTAAAAAAGTCAAAGATTCCACAAAATCTGTTTTTTCTTAACCTCCGTGTCCGGTCAAAGTAGGAAAGTTAAGCCGGGACGGAGGGAGTATTTTTTTCCCGTCACACGACGTGACGGTCTACCACAAGTTTTTATTATCTAATTGTTGTTGGATCTTCTTTTAAAAGTAGCAGGCACATATCACGTTTGGCGGAGGTACGAATTTGAGTTTTGTGACGTATCCATTTTGAAGGGCTCCCTTTAGAAAAATAATCAATGGTATATTACAACATTCGATTGGATTGCAATATGAATGTTGTATGAACATTTTATATATATATGACAGAAACTAATTTGATTTTATTTTTGAAAAAGTACGGAGAAGCAATGAGTGGGTACCCAAAAAAATAGTTAGTAGTGGTGATCATTTTAGTGAAGCCATCTGTTGGTTTGACCCGGGCCATGGGCCTGGTACACCCGGGCCATTGGACCCGGTCGAAGGCCGCTCAAGTGGGCTGGCCAAATTACAGGAAGTGGTCTATTATGGGAGGCTCATCTCTCATAATTAGAAGCCCACCTATCTCCCTATATAAACCCCATCAAGTGTACCGGGTACACTTGATGGTGAAAAAGTGAGAACAGTTTCTCACTTACGTGAGAAACAGAAAGGGAGAAATCAAACATGATTTCTCCCACACCTAAAAGTACTTTTCCAAAAGTCACCGGAGATGCTAATGGATTGTGGATCGTGGTGGACTTCCGTTCGTGATTTCCACCTCGACCGAGAGTATGAATCATCGAGGTAAGGTCGTGGTTCGACCCGTATATGATCCGGAGTTCAAATTCGTTGCACTCAAAGGTACCCCAACAAATATTTAACATTGGTATTAGAGCTTTGAGGTTAGAATTTGGCTCTCGATGATTTTATGTTTCGATTAATTATGATTGAATACATGCTATTACGATCTGTCAATTTTCATTAGAATTGTTTTTTATTCTTTATGTGCTATTGATTTGATATTATAGTATTCATTAATAGGTACGTTCTCCAACTTGAATCACTCGATTCCGTTAAGAAATGGATTTTATATGAATTTATTAAGTTGGACCTGTGAATCTGAAAATCTGTTGCGAAAAATGATTTTTTGAATCTGTTCGGGTGTGATTTTTGTCCAATAACTGTTCTGATGCTTGTGTATAATTGATATGATCATGTTCTATGATTGAATGAGCTTTCTATAGACGTATTATGCGCTTAATTTCGTTGAGAAACGAATGAAATATGGACCTTTAAAGATTGGATGGAAATCATATGTTTTTTAAAATTGTCGGGAAAACTTGAAGATGTTCTTGTTTTTTGAAAACCCGATTTTAGCATGTTAATGTTCGATTTAACGCATGTATGTGGTATGTATGCGTATTTTATCAAATGAGCTTCGATTTGATATATTAGTTGTGTTAAATCGGACCTGAATTGAGTTGTATAACATGCTTTGAAAATGAAAAATGGATTTAATGTGTTCTTGAATTGTTCTTGGTGAAGAACATGAAGAACAATGTTCTTCACTCTCCAAGAACACATTTACTGATCCAAACACATAGTTAGAATTATCGGATCGAGAAATCGATTGCACCGATGGACTCAGAATGACCGAGAACGGAGGGGGGGGAGGAAAGGGGGTGGTAGCCGGAGCGCCGCCGACCGGAAACGTCGGGAAGGCGGCGCGTGTAGTCCACTCTCCGATTAGTGAGAGTGGGCCTCACTTAGTCAAAGGGTGACACACCATTGCCTAGTTAGCAACACGTGGACGAATGAAACTGTGCCACGTGTGCCACATCATCGCATATTCAGCATCACCGTTAGTAGACACATAGGTGCCACATCAGTTCACGTTGACGAGTCACATCGCGCCACGTGTGCGAGGCATGGCCGCATCAGCAACCAAGTGGTGGCACGTCATACACAGAGCACCAATGGCATGACAACACGTGGCGTAGGTGCCACGTCATCCGGCTAGATCGAGCCATTTCACCGAACCAAACCACCACCAGTTCAAGACGGTTTGCCATCGCGAACCCTTCGTCCGACCACCAGACCGCCGCCGTGTCACCTCTGTCGGACCACCGCTGCGCTGCCGCCACTCTGCCGCCGACCACCTCCGGCACACCGTCGGCGCGTGTGATGCGCCTAGGGCGTGTTGCGGCCAATGTGACGCGCCTAGGGCGTGTGGCAGCGCGTGGCCGTGCGTGGGAAACACCTAGGGCGCGTGGAAGCGCGTGTGATGAGCGTGGGACTCCTCCGGGCCGTGTATTTGTATGTATGTTCGTGTTTTGACCCGTACGATCACATGAGGCACGTGTTTTGTGCTTATGTATACGTGCATGCGCGTGTACGGGTGTGTATGCATGCATGTGAGCGTGTGATGGATGCAACAGAAACGTGGTGATGTGTAACATAGCTTGTACTGGTAATGAACATGCGTCAAGGGCCATGTTCGTGAAATTTTTTCACCTGAAAACCTCTGTGACGTTTTTCTTTTACACCCTATTTTCTGTGATTTCAATTATCCTCCATGGATTTCAACTTACCCGGTCATATGTGGTATAGAAAAAAAAGTGAATGCAATAGACATGCCTAATGCAGAATCAGGATGTTATAACATATATATTTTTTCTTTTTTTTTTCTTTTTTTTATTTTATTGAAGAGAGCAAAGACCTATAGATTTTCTGAGTATATCAAATATCTGCATACCTAAGGCTTTTGTAAAAATATTAGCTAATTGATCATTAGTTGAAAACATGAGTCATAGTAATGGTTCCATCTTCGACTAGCTCATGGATATAATGATAGCGAATGCCTATGTGCTTTGTGCGGGAGTGTTGTACAAGTGTTTTTTGTAATATTGATGACACTAGTGTTATCAAAATAAAGATTAACTGAACTTACCGAAACACCATAGTCAGTCTACATTTGCTTCATCCACTTGAGTTACGCACAACAACTCCCCGCTGTGATGTATTTTGCTTCTGAAGTGGAGAGCGAGATGGAATTTTGTTTCTTGTTGTGCCAAGAAACGAGATTTGTGCCCACAAAGAAACATCCACCGAATGTACTATTTCTATCATCTAAACTGCCTGCCCAATCAACATTACTAAAGCCTGCAAGGCTCGGAGAGGTGTCAAACGAATACCAAATGCCAAAGTCACTAGTACCAACAAGATAATGAATGATTCACTTTACGGACTTTAAGTGTGACTCTTTTGGGTTAGCCTGATATCTAGCACACAGTCCCACACTAAAGTATATATCAGGTCTACCGGTAGTTAAATACAACAAGCTCCCAATCATACTGCTGGAGAGACTTGGATCTACAAATACTCATTTATAATCACGTGAAAGTTTATTTGTGGTTCCAATAGGGGTTTTCATTGATTTAGAATTCTTCTTGATAAGATTACGAGTATACTTACTTTGAGACAAAACGATGTCATCCACCTTTTGTTTATTTTGTAAGCCAAGAAGTAAGTTAACTCGCCACCATACTCATCTCGAATTCAGTTGACATAATGTGGACAAACTCATCAATCAATCTTTTCGAGGTGGAACAAAAAAAATATCATCCACATAATTTTTGTGCAATAATTATGTCTTTTGTAGGATATTTCACAAAGAGAGTCTTATCAGCACCTCCTCGTGAATATCCTTTCTCAATCAGATAGGTTGTAAGTCGTTCATACCAAGCACGAGGTGCTTGTTTAAGTCTATATAATACCTTTTTCAATTTAAGAACATGATTAGGAATCCAGAATCAATGAAACCTTTTGGTTGCTCTACATGAAGCAGTATTTTTCAAAAAAATGTTCAGAAAAGCACTCTTAACATCCATTTGAAACAACTTGCACTATTTTAAACATGCAAAGGACAAGGAAAGACGAAAAAACTCAAGCCTAGCAATAGGTGCAAATGTTTCATCAAAATCAATTCCTTCTACCTGAGTATACCCCTAAGCAACTAGCCTACCTTTGTTTCTAATAATGTTACCAAATTCGTCTGTTGTATTCTTGAAAATCCATTTGGTTCCAAATACATTATAATCACTAGGCCTAGGAACTAATTCCCACACATCATTTCGGGTAAATTGTTCAAGTTCTTCTTGTATAGCCCTAATCCAACAGTCATCAGCAAGAGTTTCTTTCACATTTTTTAGCTCAATTTTAGAGGTATAACATGCATACAAAGTAAAAGCAACCAATTCACACTAGTTTAGTTTAGGAACATGTCGAGTTCTCACACCTTCGCCTGTATTAGCTATTACCTGCTCAGTAGGATGATCTTTCTGAATTCTAGAAGAGGGATCCCGCCTAGGTGGCTCATCCGAATATGTTATAAAAATTTATTCCGAGTTGTCATTCCGAGAATTTTCCTTTTCTGCTTCAGAGCTTTATTCATGTCCTACATTAGAGGGTCTTGTTTCGCCATTCTGGACCTCCTAAGAACATTCACTGCTCCCACTTATCCCGGGTGTTATAACATCTACAGATTTCAAGATATCATCAAACACAACATTAATTGACTCCATCACAGAATTAGTCTTACAATTATATACTCTATATGCTCTGTTATTCTATGATTACCCAAGAAACATACCAGGGTCACTGTTAGCATCAAATTTCCCAACTGATCACGATAATTAAAAATATAACACTTACATAAAAAAACATGGAAATAGCCAACTTTAGGCTTCTTACCTTTCCAGATTTCGTACGGAGTTATACCCATACTTGGTTGGAGATAAACCCGGTTTATGATATGATAGGTTGTGCTTACTGCTTCTCCCCACCAACATTTAGAGATATTTTTCGAGTGTGGTATGACTCGAGCCATCTTTTGAAGTGTTCGGTTCTTTCGCTCAACAACGTCGTATGGTTGAGGCGTCTTTGGTGCAGAGAACTCATGGCGAATTCCATTTTATTCACATAACGAGGTAAATTGGGACTTCTGAAATTCCTTGCCATGATCACTTCTGATTCTCATTATCCCGCAACTTTTCTCATTTTATAATCTCAAGCACAGTTTTTCAAACACATTAAATGCATCAGATTTATCTCTAAGAAAATCTATCCATGTATATCTAGTGAAACCATCCACACATACAAAGATATATTTCTTACCTCCTACACTTTCGACTTGCATAGGTCCCATAAGGTCCATATGAAGGAGTTCCATGATTTGGCAAGTTCTAATCGATGGTTTTAATGCATGGGACTCCTGTTTCTGTTTCCCTAGTTGACAAGGAGCACAAATTTCTTCAGCTTTGTTTTTCAGTTTTGGCATCCCTCGGACAGATCTAGATGAGGACATGGTGATGAGTTGTTTATAGTTAAGATGCCCTAGTTTTTTATGCCAAAATTCAGTATCAAACATAGTAGTAAAATGACACATGTGATCATGTTCAAGAATATAGACAATGTTAGAAGATCTATTTCCAGTCAGCACACACTTTCCTTTTGATCATACACATCACACTTATCTTTGGTAAATTTAACATGCAAATTTTGATCACACAAATGGCTAATGCTAATCAGATTAACTTTTCGATTTTCAACTAACAAGACATTAGTTAACCTAGGAAAGCCTTTAAGGTTCAGAGTTCCTTTTCCTAGTAACCTTACTTCTCACTCCATTACCAAAAGTCACATACTCATTATTTACAGGTTCTATGTTAACTAAATATGAACTAATCCCAGTCATGTGCCTAGAGCACCCACTATCAAAGTACCAAGTCCCCCATAATAGCAGCATTCAAAGATAACATGGTGTTAAACCAACCATGAGTTTTGGGAACCCAAACTTGTCGTGGCTTTTGTGGTTGTGAAGGTCTGAGATTCACCTTTTTTCGAGAAGTCCTTCGTAGATTACTTTCGTAGTTCTAACCTGTACACGACAAGAGATAGTCAACCTTCATTTTACAATATTTTGGCCGAAGATGACCTATAATACCACAGTAGTAACAAATTGGGATATATACATTGCTATTTCCGAAACCCTGCCTAGAATGTTGTAACATTCTATTGGGTTGGCGACCTTTTCTCCTTGCAGTCAACTGGACATTTTTTTCTGTCCAGCAGATTGGGAGTATTTGGAAATATTTCTAGACTTCTATGCAAATTTCCCATGCTCAATCTGTGTTATAACATTATTATCCGATTGCATAAAAACACACTGATTAGCGTTAGATGACTCCCCTACATATCCAAGACCATATATATCCCCATGATTCTTTCTTAGATTTATGAGTTCAGTTAGAGCAGCCTTACCAGAGTTTAATCGTTTGAAACTCAACTTTGGTTGTTCTAACTCTGAGTTTAGTCTTTCGATGGTTTGATTTTTTTTTTTTACCATTAAACAGTCCCTGCACATATCCAGATCATTCTTAATCTTCTGAAGTTTCATCTGCAAGGACGTTATTTCTCTTTCTTTGTCTGCTAGTATGTGTATAATACTGACTCTGCTTCTCAAATCTTTTCAGCAACACCACCGCCGCCTAAGTCAATCTCCTTGCCCAAATCAGCTATAGTAGCGTCTTTCTCTTCTGAGGTGATTTTCAATTTTTCCATCTGCTTGAGATTCTCGAAGTTGTCCTTCGAGTTTTTTTATCGCCTTGCTTCCGCAAATGCACTCAATTGACCTTTTTTTGTACATCCTCTGCATTTCTTCTATGGCTGGACCTGTCTCTTCATTAGACGTATCAGATTCACAAAAGTTGGTAATTCATGTTGTAACATACCTAATGCATCAACTGAATTTGGATCTTCTGTATGAGCACTGCCTAGAAGACATGCATATGAGGTGGTAAATACTTCAAGATTGCTTGAGTGATCATTGTCACCATCCAACATCTCTTACTCTTTCGATTCATCACTCCAAGTAGCTGTAAATTTTTTATTTTGCCTTTTTAGAAAGGTGGCGCATTCCTTCTGAACATGCCCCCAGCCACTACATTCTCTACAACGTACTTTTCCTACCTTTGTACCTGCAGAACTAGATGAAAGATTAGAATTAGCATTTTTCCTTCCTGCAGTAGATGGTTTCACATCACTCTTTTGAAACGTTTTCATCATGTTACCAAACTTTCTAGTGAAGAGAATCATATTCTCGGCAAGGTCGGCCAAATCAG
Source organism: Ajuga chamaepitys (assembly GCA_958295605.1). NCBI lineage: Eukaryota > Viridiplantae > Streptophyta > Magnoliopsida > Lamiales > Lamiaceae > Ajuga > Ajuga chamaepitys. The sequence continues at coordinate 19,544,941 of OY282498.1, read as the reverse complement.
GTTCACTCGACCCATTTCTTCTTCCTTATGTTGGACCTCTGCCTTGAGAGCAATCCTCTTACTCACTTCCTTCCTTTAAAAAGCCTCTGTTCATTTCAAAAGTGAGAAGATCTCCTACAAACTGATCAATTTTCATGCTCTCTACATTCTTTGAGGTGTCAATGGCTGTCACTTTTTCCGAGAACGGGTCTGGAAGAGATCTCAGAAATTTGTCCACCATAAGCACTTCCAGAACTGCTTTCCCAAGCGATAGTCTTTTGTTCACGATTCTCATGAACCGGTTATGATACTCCTTAATAGACCCACTTTCCTTAATCCTGAGATTATCAAATTGGTTCCGTAGATTTCTCAGTTTGGACTTCTTTACTTGGTACTTTCGAAGTAGTTTTCAAGGAGATCCCAGCCCTCCTTAGTAGTTTTGCAGTTACAAATCTTCGTGTACTGAGTCAGATCTACCGCCGTTTGGATAAACAGTAGGGCCTTATTGTTTACCTTGTATTGCTCCTTTTCAGTAGTGGACCATTCAGACTTCGGTTTTGGAGTGGTTGAATTTTCAGCTATAGGTGCAAACCACCCATTTTCAATAACCTCCTAGTATTCATCACCCTTGGCTTCAAGATGTGCTATGGTTAGAGATTTCCAATAATCGTAGTTTGTTCCGTCAAGCAACGGAAGACGCGTGATATTTCCTCAAAAATCCATGTTGATGCAGTTCTCCAAGATCAGCTGTATAGGAATACGAACCTGCTCTGAAATTCCTACGAACTGCACTCTAGTGTTAGAACACTTAAATCAGATCAATATAACTGAAAAATAAACATCATGCTTTAAATTCGAGGACTAAATCCCTTAGTCCCCTCGTAGTTGTATTATTGATAATAATCCTGAATAGGCTATGTTTTACAAGAAGACACGACTCTTCTATACCTAACCTATTCTATAACCAATAATGCCCAACGACTCTCGTCAACTTCTTCAACTCTAACATAGCACACCACTGAAGATCGGATGAACTCTCCCGAGCCCGCTTTGAAGTAGCTTCTCCGGAAGACATTTCTACTTGACACACTATGACTTGACAAACTGATAGATATGGCCCAATCTCCCCATCTCCCTGGGCCGATCCAGCCCGCCAATAGGATCAATTGGGCCCAAGAGCGCGAGCCCGAGCCCAACTTAACGAAGCCCATGCGCGGCGTGATTGACAAGTTAGGAAAAGATCCCCATGATCTTTTCCTAAACGGCCATGCAGATATGCTTGCCGGATTTTTAGGGATTCTGTTAGGGTTGTTGTTGTGTAGTATAAATAGGAGAAATATTATTTTGAATAGGGTTCGAATTCTCTATTCCAAAACGGTTGCTTGTAAGGTTGTAACTGGGGGGAACTAAAACTGTGATAGTGAAACATCTCCGAAGGTGGTTGCCTTCACCCGTGGACGTAGATCTCCGGATCGAACCACGTATATTGGCGTGTTCTTTACTTCTTTGCAATTTAGGGTGTTTTGATTGTGTTGGTTACTGTGTTGTATTGATAACGTTGGATTCCGCATTATCAATTGGTGCCGTCCGTGGGAACCGTCGCAAGCAAACCTTAGCATCATCCATCGCCGTATCGCATCAACATGGTGAACACACGTCACTCAGCCAATCCGACTCAATCTCGTCGGAATCCTCCTGTCGATCAAAATCCTCCGCCGCAGCACCAGCAAATCCAGGATCCGCCCGTGGAACAGGCCAACCAGGTCCTGCCTTTACCCCCAAATGGATGCACAATACCTCGTGCCCACCCATGAATCGGCGCGGGTTGACCCCCAACCAACCCTTGAACTACTACAGGCACAACAAGCATTCCTTCAGGAGCACGTTGCCCTATTCCAAGAATGGAATCATCGCCGCGCCGACTTCGGTGTGCGCGTTGATAATGGTGCCAATCAGGTGGCACGACATCCCCGCCAAGATCAATCTCGCACACTCAACGAAGATCCCTCCCACAGAGCCAGACATGACCATCGTCGTCACCGGTCGGTGTCACCCGGGGAAAATCGAAGTTCTAATGGCTCAAGGCTACGTCATGCTGACCACGCCGACGCTGACCGACGTCGACCTGCCGATGTGGTGAAGCGGGTTCGCTTTGAGAAACCTCGTTTACTGGATCCCATAGAACAGGAGCAGGCTCAATTTGATGCCGAGCTCGACAAGGTGTTAGGCCTTTACGCTGATGGGGAAATAATCACCCCATTCTCCCCGGAGATTCTCGCCACACCACTCCCCGAGGAGTTCAAACTTCCACCAGTGCCCCTATTTAATGGTACTGGGGATCCAGGTAACTTCCTGAGCGCATTCAAATATGCCATGTTCAATCGGGACTGCACACCACATCACTTGTGCAAGGTGTTCCCCGAATACATTCAAGATGAAGCCAGAATTTGGTTTGATTCCTTGCCTCGAGGCAGCATTACGTCCTTCCGGGATCTTGCCGAGCAGTTCTGGGCCCGCTTCCACACGCGGGCAAAACCTATGGCCATTTTGGCCGATCTGATGAACCTTGAGCAACGAGACGGGGAGACTGTTTCTCAGTTTCTCGAGTGCTTCACTGCAGAGAGCCTAAAAGTAGGTAGTCGGTCCGATGATTTTATCATCACTACTTTCATGAACGGCCTCTGAGCTGGACCGCTTTACACCAAGCTCGCTCGACACCCCCGACCACTACCCGAACTCTTTTTGGAACCGTAAGTAGGTTTGCCAAAGCTGAAGAGCAAACCCGACGGAAACGGGAGAAGTACACTACTAAGAAGTAATCAGACAGAACGCAAGCCGGGACCAGTACCCGGACCAGTGCTTTTAGTCGCTTGGGCAAGGGTAGGTTAGAGCCTCGCAGTGACACTCCTCAATTCACACCCCTTACGCGGTCAAGAACAGAAATACTTTCTGTTCACAAAAATGACCTACGACCATGCCCACGGATAACTGCTCCAGCAGATAGGCGCAATCGTAAAAAGTGGTGTGTGTATCACCACGACCATGGACACGATACCGAGAAGTGTCAAGAACTCTGCAAGGAAATAGAAGACTGCTTGAAACGCGGATCTCTTCGGCAATATATTGCTCGGACCGAGGACAGGCTTCAACAGAACAAAAATGGGGGTCAACAACAAAGTCGGGGAGGCTACGATAACAGAGGCCATGGACAGGGCCGACCCCAGTGGCGTAAAAACAGGTCGGGATATAATAATTACCCACGGCAAGACTAGGGCAATCGCCAACAAAATCAACCTCAGCAACCTGAGTTATTGCCACCTCCGCCATCACATGGGGATCACAGGGACAACCCACCGATTCATGTAGTCCATGGGATAATAAATGTGATCTATTGTGCCATGCCAGCAGGGACTTCCCGAAGTGCCCTCAAAGCCGAAGCGCGTAGGTCCCCTCCCGAGGAGCCACGTCACAAGCGCCTCCATAAATCCGAAACAGTGAGCTTTATCGAGGATGACCCTGTTCCCGAGCTTACTCCTCACACAGATGCCATCGTCATTGACATGGTCGTGGCCACTGTCACTGGTAAGTGAGTTTTCGTCGACAACGACGCAACTGTAAGTGCCATCTTTTCTGATTGCTTCCGTAAGATGGGCATACCCCGCGAGCAGCTCCGACCTGCTCCCGGTCCTCTACAGACCTTCACCCAAGGAGAGGTCCAACCTGAGGGAGTCATCAACCTCCCCGCGTCGCTTGGTACGTATCCCGCGATAAAAACTATTTTCGTAGATTTCTATGTGGTATCCTCTTCGTCACCATACAATATGATCCTTGGTCGGGACTGGCTCACCCAGCCAAAGCCATTTGTTCCACATATCACTTGACACTGAAGTTTCCTACACCCCAAGGGGAGGTCGCCATCTGTGGCAACCAGAAAGTTTCCAAGGAGTGCATGCATGTAGCACTCAAGAAGACAGCTAAAGCTCCTCCGAAGCCTCAATTTCAAATAGCCACTTCGGAACCCGTTCCGGGTGACTCCGAGCCACTCGGAGATGACGTTACCGAAGTGCTACTGGATCCTGCTAAACTGGATCAAACTATTAAGGTAGGCGCAGTCAGCGTGCCCCTGTTGCACAACGCCATTATTCAGACTTTAAGGGAGTACCCCGAGGTCTTTGCTTGGTCTCCCCTAGACATGCCGGGAGTCTCTCCGAACCTGATCACTCACAAACTAAACGTCAACCCTGTTGTGAAGCCAATACAGCAGAAATGGCGACAATTTGCCCCGAAAAGAAATGCAGCTATCCGAACCGAGGTCCAACAGCTTGTGGACGCAGACATCCTGTTCGAAGTCCACTATCCATCCTGGCTCTCTAATCTAGTTATGTTAAAAAACCTAAATGGGGCTTGGAGAATGTGTGTCGATTTCTCCGATCTTAACAAACACTGTCCGAAGGACTGCTACCCTTTACCAGCTATTGACCAGAAAGCCGAGGCCATCATAGGGTATAGGGTACTCTGCTTTTTGAATCTGTACAAGGGATACCACCAAGTCCACATGGACCGGCGGGATGCTGTCAAGACTGCCTTCATAACTGATTTTGGCATCTTCGCTTTCAAGAAGATGCCCTTCGGACTCAAGAATGCCAGGGCTACATATCAGCGCCTCATGGACCACGTCTTCCGAGATCAGATAGGCCGCAATGTTGAGGTATATGTTGACGACCTCATTATTAAAAGTTATTCTTTTGAGTCATGTGTACAGGACATTGCCGAGATACTTAGCACACTGCGGCGGCATAATCTTCGGCTCAATCCAGCTAAATGCACATTCGGTGTTGGATCGGGAAAAATCCTTGGATACATGGTATCCCAACACGGCCTTCAGGCCAATCCGACGAAAATCAGGGATGTAATGGATCTTCAGACACCGAAGACTATGAAAGACGTCCAACGTCTAACAGGTGGCCTCGCCGTCCTAAATCGCTTTTTATCCAAGGCAGCGGAGCGCCAGCTTCCCTTTTTCAAAATTTTGCGACAAGCAAAGAAGTTTGAGTGGACTTCGCAGTGCGACAAAGCCTTTGCGGCTCTGAAACAACATCTCAGCCAGTTGCCTACTATGTCAGCACCTCTCCCCGGAGAGCCTCTCTACATATACTTAGCCTCTACCAACGAGGCAATCAGTGCGGCCCTCGTCCGCGAGGATCACGGCACGCAACGACCCGTGTACTTTGTTACCCGAGCCCTCCAGGAGGCCGAAACCCGCTACTCTGTGGCAGAAAAGACATTTTTGACTCTAGTCATGGCGGCCCGCCGCCTACGTCCTTACTTTCAGGGGCACACCATCCGGGTCCTCACAAATCAACCTGTTCTCCAGGTTCTTGTCAAACCCGATGTATCGGGACGTTTGGCTAAGTGGGCAATTGAGCTTGGGGAACATGACATACATTTTCTACCTCGCCGAGCCATCAAAGGGCAAGCTCTGGCGGATTTTCTCGTCGAGGTCCCGTTCAATGACCCCAAGACAAGTGCGCCTCCCGAGACCGCACCCCAGGCCGACCCTGAGGTTGAAGCAAACAGGTGGCAGGTCTACGTAGACGGCTCCTCCGCCACCCGAGGCAGTGGTGCCGGGGTCCTTCTCACTGGGCCCAATAGTATGGAAGTTAAATATGTCCTGCGCTTCAACTTTAAAGTGACGAACAACGAAGCCGAATATGAAGCGGTCATTGCCGGGCTCCGGCTTGCTCAAACCTTTGAGGCTTCGCATATACGGTTAACACCGATTCTGAAGTAGTCTCTAGTCAAATCAAGGGCACATATGCTGCGAAAGATGATACAATGAAAAGGTATCTGGCTTTAACTCAAAAACTTTTGCTAACTTTCACCTCCACAGATGTTCAGCAGATCCCCCGAGGAGAAAATGCTAAGGTTGATACTCTCAGTAAATTGGCCTCCGCGGTCCCGTCGAACGTGTCTCCGGACATACTTGTCGAAGAGGCTACCCATCCTTCAATCAACGAACAAGTTGTCTTTGTGGTGACTGATGTAGATCCTAATTGGATGACTCCGCTCATTCGGTATCTCCGGGATGGCACCCTACCAGAGGATAAAGTAATTGCTCGGCAGATAATTCTGAAAGCACCGAGGTACACACTTCACGGCAGAGTCCTATACCGCCAATCATATTTGCTGTCGAGCTTCCGTTGTCTTGGTCCGGTCCAAGCCAACTATGTCCTCCGGGAACTTCATGAAGGATCATGCGCAAGTCACATCGGGTCACGTACTTTAGCCAAGAAAGCACTCCGACAGGGGTACTACTGGCCCACGTTATTTAATGACACGCACAATCATGTGTCACAGTGTGACAAATGTCAGCGGCACTCCCAAGTGAAGCACCTACTACAGACCGAACTCATCGGAATACAAAGCGCCTGGCCGTTCATCCAGTGGGGCATCGATATCGTGGGTCCATTCCCAGTTGCCCCGGGAGGACTTCAGTTCCTTGTGGTCGCTGTTGACTATTTCACTAAGGAGGTAGAAGCCGAGCCACTCACTGCCATCATTGGCCAGAACATTCTAAAATTTGTCTGGCGTAACATTGTCTGCCGTTTCGGCATTCCAAGTATGATTATATCTGACAACGACAAACAGTTTGCCAATGATCCCTTCCGATCCTGGTGCGAAGAGTTGCACATCAAACAGGCTTTCACCTCGGTAGCTCACCCCAAGCCAATGGCCAGGTTGAAGTGACGAACCGCACTCTCTTCGACGGCCTCAAGAAACGATTGGATCAGGCCAAGGGCCTCTGGGCGCAGAATCTTCCGCAGGTTCTCTGGGCTTATCGCACAACGCCACATTCTTCAACCGGGGAAATGCCTTATAGCCTCACCTACGGCTCCGAGGCTGTCATTCCTGCCGAAATTGGGGTATCCAGCCCCCGACTCTTACACCTCGATCCCAAAACTAATGAAGAAGCACTCCGGACCAACCTCGAAGAGCTTGAACATCGCCGCGAACAATCTTTCATCCATCAAGCTAAGTGTATACAGCAAGCGGCTCGATATTACAACAACCGGGTCCGAGGAACACAGTTCCAGGTCGGAGACTTGGTGCTTCGGCTGAATTCTGCTAGTAAAGCCGCACCCGAGGGCAAGCTACATGCCACTTGGGAAGGACCATATCGTGCTACCGCTGCCTACGCCTCTGGGAGCTATCAGCTAGCGCATCCAAATGGTACCCCGGTGTCACGCACATGCCCCGGTGTCACGCACATGGCACGTCAGCAACTTGCGACGTTTTTTCCTCTAACCTACTTGGTTCGACAGATGCTTTTCTATTCTTTATTTTCTGCAGTATTCTTTTACTTAGTGCAGCATCTTAATTTTGTTGTCTTTCAGTTTTAGATTGCATTGTAATCCTATTTGTCCCGACATTGAATATTAATGTAATGGTTCCTTTACACATATGTTATTCGCTTTATGCGCCGCGGGGACGCCCCGGCCCACTCTACTATACACTTAGTGGTATTACTTTATCACTTGTCTGCGGACTAGAGTGACCTCTCGCCCGGTCCGTTCGGGGAGGTCTCAAACCTTGTCTCCGGACTAGAGTGACCTCTCACCCGATCCGTCCGGGGAAATCTCAAACCTTGTCTACGGACAAGACCTGCCTCCTACCCGATTCGTCCGAGGAGGTTTTTCAACTTGTCTCCGGACGCGTTCCAATATACTACGTCCTCCCGAGGACTGGAACAACTACATTGCATTGCATACTTGCACATTTAAAAAACATCTTTACATACACCTATATTTTCGTTCAAACAATATATCAAAAATTTTCCTTTATACATATATACTTCATACATACAATTTTGTCTTTTACAAATTTTTTACATCTTTATTCTTTTTTACATCATGTTATTTCTTCTGGCCTCCTAACCAAAACTCGGCACTCCGGCGTCCTGGCAAGCCTTGCCCTGTGCCTAAACTCCTCCGGGACCTGGCAGCACTCCGGGGCACTCCTCTGCTCCTTGGGCCCCCTTGGTAGCTTTGCCGTCCACTGCTCGGCTGGCTCGCCCTCTTGGTTGGCCCCGACTTATGTGCCCATTCTACTGGGTCCCACTCTGCCGGGGCCATCTCTTCGACTTCCTGGGCGAACTCCCGAACTTGTTCTGTGGACTCCAGGCTTCGCTCTGGCTCCGCCTCTCGTCGCACTGCCGGTCTTCTTTCTGGCCTCGACCCCTCCTTGAGGGCCCTGCTCGATCGCTGGACTCCGGCAATATGTATTTTAAATTATAGGGAAAGTAAAATGAGGGAATCAGCGTTTCTAGCTGCACCCGAGTCATCCGGGGCGCCTCCGCGGCCATCTCGAACTCCTCCTTGAGGCAGTCGCTGAACTCTACAACTCGGGTCAAAATTTCCCTAAAATTCGCCCAGTACACCGTCCTAATTTCCCTCTTCTCAGGGAATATACTTTGTAACGGCTCTGCGTCAAGCGATCGTTCCGACGTTCCCACTTCCCTAATAGAGGACGAAGACGAAGAAGAAGACATACTTACTTGTTTCAAATAAATTGTTGATCCGAAATTTGCAAGGTGATTCTCCTTTTCTCCCGCTCTTTGTCTGTCGCAATCTGCAAATGAAAAGTAAAGTGAATCTTCCTGTACAAGCTTTATATATATATTAAAAAATCAACGGCCCAGATTGCGACCTTTCGCATTCAACGCATATGAGCATGCGTGTTTTTTACGCGTTTCATAGTTACCTAGGCGCCTGAGGAACCACGCGCCTTGGGGATTGGGTCAACATTATTTCAACTCCGGTTGACTCCTTCACCCCGGGGGTATTCCAGTTCAACCCCGGTTGACTCCTTCACCCCGAGGGTATTCCAGTTCAACCTCGGTTGACTCCTTCACCTCGGGGGGTATTTCAGTTTGCCTCCGCGTGACTCTTTCACCCCGGGAATATTCCAGTTCAGCCCCGGTTGACTCCTTCACCCCGGGGGTATTTCAGTATGACTCCAGGTGATTCTTTCACCCCGAGGGTATTTTCATTCGATTCTGGTTGACTCCTTCACCACAACGGGTATTTCTTCTCACTCCAGAGTGGTATCACCTTTCAACTATACAGGACTCCGGTGCTACTCTAGTACGACTTCAGCTTTCATAATCACACCTGGGCCATCACCTACATCCTACAAACCGAAGCTCCTACCTCGCTCCGGCTGGTGGGGGGGGCCTCTGATAGATATGGCCCAATCTCTCCATCTCTCTGGACCGATCCAGCCCGCCAATAGGATCAATTGGACCCAAGAGCGCGAGCCCGAGCCCAACTTAACGAAGCCCATGCGCGGCGTGATTGACAAGTTAGGAAAAGATCCCCATGATCTTTTCCTAAACAGCCATGCAGATATGCTTGCCGGATTTTTAGGGATTCTATTAGGGTTGTTATTGTGTAGTATAAATAAGAGAAATATTGTTTAGACTAGGGTTCGAATTCTCTATTCCAAAACGGTTGCTAGTAAGGTTGTAACTGGGGGGAACTAAAACTGTGATAGTGAAACATCTCCGAAGGTGATTGCCTTCATCCGTGGACGTAGATCTCCGGATCGAACCACGTATATCTGCGTGTTCTTGACTTTTTGCAATTTAGGGTGTTTTGATTGTGTTGGTTACGGTGTTGTATTGATAACGCTGGATTTCGCATTATCACAAACTATAACACTTCGCAAGTTGTGTTATAACACACTGAAAATCAACCATTGACTCTATAACAATAAGATAGCTCGAATACTCAAATATAGATTTTACTCTCCAAATAGTCTCACGTATTCGATGCGCTCTGGTATGAGAAGAATCCATATATATAATCTCCAATTTGGATGAGATTAACTTCCTCTCCTAGCAACATCATATCAAGATACTTTGAGATCTTCTTTCAATATCTTCTTGATGTCCAACAACCATATCACCATATTTTCTGCACTAAAAGATATATAATAATTAACAATATGTTTTTGACAATAGCCAAAATTAATATCTTTTACAGATTGCTGACCCTGGTGGCCCTGCTGGTGGCGTCCCTTGTAATACCCTGGCTTACTGTTCTGGTGCTGCTGATGTAATTGAGTGGCATCACTGCCATATGCGTGCTGACCTCCGCCGCCAGAATCTCGTGGATTTATTAGGATTTACTGCTTCAGAAATATCATCTATGGTTGGTAGATCTTAAAAAAATCAAATTCAATCGAAAAAAAAAAAAAAGATAAAAGAGAGGAGAAAAAAAAAGAGGAAATTCGAATAAAATCGAAAAAGATAAAGAAGAGAAAGATGGGGGAAGAAAAAACTATCTGCCGAGGAGCTGACTTTTACTGAGACCGTGTGAGGCAGAAATTCTCGGAAGACTAATTTGCGAAATGCACTAAGGGTCTACACATGTTTTTTCTATGAGAATGCACCCATAAGCGACACATGTATAAAACAAATTACATATTCTCTTCTTTTAATAGTAAAGGGAAATATAAAATTCATTCTTGATTTGTATTTGATATGCAAAGTTCATTGGATGTTATACTAGACGTATGTAGTTCTGACAAGATATTTATAAATTAGTTTATAAATATTCGCATTTATTAAAATATCCTTGAGTACTCTCTTAATTTGTATTTGACTTAGTGTTTATACGTATTTTTTCATAAGACATAGATTTCGAATATGAATATTCGAATTATCAAGAGGTATGACCGGGCTTCTTACATTTCCAGGTCAGAGGTGTTTGGAACCAATCAATATTTCGCAACAGTGGAGAAAACCTATCTGGGTGGGCGCCCGACCCGGAATGGGCACACGTTTCTCCGAAAATTCAACGATCGGGCTCCAACAGTCAAACCCACGCAAAACCCGAATATATATATAACATTTCATTCTTCATTTTCTTCCCCGTAAAGAGCTTTCCTCTCTCTACAATCAACAATCAGAGATCACGACTCCTGATCAAGAACGCCGGTAACAAGCATCGTTCGACCGTTTAGGGACGAAGAGAAACTGACACCTATTTAGCAATACCCATTTATCACCATGTCGATGTCTGATTCCGATACGTCGTCGCAGGGGAGCGAGTATAAGAATTTCCGCCAAATTAGCCGCGACAGTGAGTAAATCATTCATCCCTGCGCCTCTTTAATACGTTTTTATGTATTCTTATAGAGTGAGTATGTTGAATTTAGTTGGTTTATATGTTTATGTGATTGGATTGAGTGAAATTGCTGTGGTTTTTCTGTTGAGTTTGGTAAGTGTTGTGTGAACTCTGGGGGTAAATGATTATATTTCTACTTTAATTTCCATGGTATTTGTTTTTTGTATATTTGATATCTATCTAGTTCTTTGCTTCGGCTTCTTTGAATTGGATTTTCTTTTATTGAAGTATTGGTAGGTTGCAAATTTGATTATAGAAAGTACTCCAATTATTTTGGGAGGAAAATTTGATGAGTGGAGCGGGGGGCATCAAAAGCATTTACATATATGATATAACATGAAACGGAACGCTGACAGAGTATATATACAGGCGAACCCAATTTTGATAACTAGGAGGACTAAAATTGTTTATATGTAGGATCTTGAAAAAATCAAACACCTACTGTGAAAATGAATGATGAATCCCTTTTTAAAGTTATAGGAAATGGATATAACTTCCATATGGTTTTGCCAAGAGGCAGTTTAATAGGTGACAGATTCTATTTGGTTTACTGTAACAAAGGTCATTGCAGATTACTTGTGGTTATGGCACTATGATATGTCTCATGGATATCTTTAGCTTGGGTGATTATCTTGTTCAAAAGTGTAGATATTTTTACCATTCACTTCCATAGAATAAATAACTATCTTAAAACTACCTGCAATGACTTTGCCATGCCATTTGCAAAATCTGCCTTACTTTGTCAGCACTCTTGACTACAAAGTGAATGCAGCTCCAATTAACTAACCTCTTTTGGAAGTGGAGACATATCCTGCTTGAATATAAATTATGATTTTCATTAGATGTTTAAGATTTAAGATGTTTGCATCTCCAGTAGGGATTGCTATTTTCTAAAGCATAATAGTAAGAGAATTTACTGCACAGCTCTTGATTTGCTGCTAGTTAAACTGATTAGGATCAGGAGTGTACATTGAGTCATTGACTAGGAAAAACATGGATATTGTATTAAGTTGTTAAAAGAACCGATTCTTTTAGATAAAAAGGAGTGGGTACTAGTATGGCATACTTGAAAAATTAGGATATAAGGGGTCTTGAAACATCCTAAGCTTTAGCAACATCTTCCAAACGAGATTATTGGTGAAATAAGGTTCAGAATAATTATTTTGGAAATCTTAGATGTAAGAGGGTGAAGAAATATGCTTCCTCTCCTAGAACCCTTATATATTTTTTTGATAAGATTTTATTTTCGTTAACGGAATTAACCAAACAATCTAGAACCCTTATATATGGTTATATATGTCAATATGTGAGTGCATTTATATACATGTGTGTGTGTGTGTGTACACGAAATTTATATATCTAATCTATACAGTCGTTACGTTTATATCTTATATATAACTTTACATGTTATATAATAAAATATATTAATATGGATTTAGTTAGAAGTTGGTGCTATGTGTTATGATTGTTTCTTCTAGCTTTCTTCTTCTCTATCTACTAATGTACTTTTGCTAGGGATTGCTCATCCCCAATCTTTTTCTACTTCAACAAAATGTATATGTTTCCTATAAAATATAATAATAAAAATATATTCAATACATGATGTGTGTATAATGTCTGTATATATATTATACAAATTACGTGCAAAATTATACATGTACACTGCAGACAAATATGTATATAATTTGTATAATCATATTAAAAAATGTGATAATGTACATGTGTTATTTAACGTGTGTTGCTAAAATAAAGCGGCTTACCAATTACCCGCCACATCTTACCTGAATCATAAACAAGTGCAATTTATAGGGTTGTAGGGTAGGGTGCAAGGTGTGACCTAGTAGGGAATCTGTAAGCCTTACCCATACCCGACCGTATTACGTTGTTAATTTGGAGCATGTTTCGTTGTGCACTCCCTTTTCTTAGAATATGTGAACTAATCTTATTTTGGCGTCTGCAACATTCAACTGATACCTTGTCCAATCTTGGTGGGTTTAGATTATAAAGAGTCATAGAATTAGTGCTATATGGATATGGATTTTCTGTTTGTTCTGTATTTAATCATCAGATGCTGTAACTTTATATTTTGTTAGAGTATTCAAATCCTTTTGCTATTCTTTACGATTCCCATTTGCAGGGCTATTATACGAAATGCTTCGATCTGCCAGAACAGGGGACTCGAAGTCAAGTTGGAAGGTAAAAGAATTCAAATTGCAATGTATCCTCGATATTGGAAATTGGATAAAAACTTAGGGTCGGGCTCATGGATTGGTAGGACTTATGTTTATCTTCAGGAATTTAGCCAGTATCAATCTTGTCATTATTTTTCTCCTAAGGCCTTAGTTCTTCTCAGAATGAATTCACTAAAATCTTATGAAATTTATGGATATATATATCCACATCAGCCTGCTATAAACACCATTTAAGGGCAGTTCTTTCGACATCCTATTGAGAAAAGAAAAAAATGAGACAGGATCCGGGGCTAGACCCAGCGGTGGTCATTCATCCATACTAAATGGAAATTGTTTGATCTCAATATGTTGTATAAGGCAGAATGGAAAATATCCAACACATTATCAAGAGGAGGCATGACATGCAAAAGGCTTAGAAAAAGAATTATATCTACAATTGTGTGATCTAGTATTCTGTGGTTCTCATTTTATTTTTGTCTCTTCTTTTCAGTGGTTGTTAACTTGTTACAAATATATAAGATTGTCATTGTAAATCTAGTCAAGATTTTTGCTGGATTGAGCACTGGCCTTTCCTTTTCTTGTCTCTTGTTTTATGTCATATTTTGATTTAAATCTTTTAATACCAGCCATATTATCTTTGCTCAGAGGCTTTGTGTTTGTGTGTGTGTGCTGTCTTTCTTTTTTTAAATTTACTTTGTTTTAATTAATTGTGTAGTTTCTTTTTCTATTTTTGGGGGTGGGGGTGGGTATTCAGCTGCAGTCCCTTAGGGGAAACTTTCCCTTATTTATAAGAATCAGTATCAGATTTTGCCCCATATATGTAGCTTTCACACCTAGAAAAGGTTGTATCGATGTCAAATATGTTAATTACTAGGAGAAGTGTAGATTGGAATGCCCTTAAAGTGTTGTTCCTCTACTTATTTACTATAGTTTATGTTACCTTCCACTTTTGATACTTTGCCATATAGGTGCTCATTATGGACAAGTTAACAACAAAAATAATGTCGTACGCATGCAAGATGGCAGATATTACAGAGGAAGCAGTTTCATGTAAGACATAAAAGGCCAGTCTCAGGCAAAAATTGTATCTCTCTTCTTATTATACTGATGCATTAGTTTGCCTTCATGTTGTGCGTTTTTATGTTTGTGATAATTATATTATTGTGAACTCAACAAAGGTCTTTACTGTTCCTCGCAACTTTCTTCGGTAATGTTTCATAGATATGTATGAGCATTTAAATCCTTGTGAAATACAACATTGCTATTTTCGCTATTGTGGATTAGTACAAGAAAATTCAATTACTCTTGAAGGACTATTTTGATACTCCTATGTCCCATAATGAGTCCTGTATCAGAAAGTTCTTGTCCCAAAATAAGAGTCACGTTTCAAAAATCAACACGTCATTACTAGTTCAAGTAATTTTTTTTTTTAAAATTTCACAGATTAGTTAGATATGATTGAATAACTCAAAAAGAAAAAAACTAAGTCGTGTAAGTGTGTATCGATGGTTTTGAAGAGTTGTACCTTCATGAAATTGGTCAAAGAAAAAAAGTTGTGCCTAACTATAAACTAATGTTCACATTTTTCAATTAGAGAACTAATCTATTTGTCTGACCTGCAGTGGTGGAAGATATACATAAGCGAAGACAACCATTGCCATCCTTGGATGCAATATATTTCATCCAGCCAACCAAAGAGAAGTACGAAACTTTCACTTTTCTATTTTGACTTTTACTTTAGCTACCTTGCTATTAAGATTTTCTTGTTTGAAAATATGATCTTGATAATTTAGTCATTGATTTCTTAGCATTCTCAGTATTGTGTGTTGTATCTGAATTTTAACATATCGGGTCAGTTGGATAAAGGGGAAGATATTTTTATAAAAATTTTTTCATCCACTAGGCACTGCTTAATTTCTCCTCCGACCACGTCTACTTCTAACTGAACATGAATCAACTTGTAATTTTATAAAAGAAAATCCAGTTTTCAAGTTCATACTTTTTGTAACTTCATGGCACAAGTTAATGTCATTGTGGTGCTTTATTTGCAAATTGCAAGTTGCAATACAAATTGTCCCGCTTATTTTGAAGAAATTGATGCATTTCTTCCATTTTGTCTCGTTTTCTTTATCATAATGAATTTATGTTCTCATCAAAGTAGGAAAACAAGTAGGATAGTTATATTGGCAAGGCAGAAAATACACTGTCTTGTTTGATTGAAGAGAACACTATGCATCTGTCTATGTATGTTGCAAGATACAAGAGTAAGCACTTTGACAGTTTTAGTTCCACTAGTGCACATTTAATTGTAGAGAAATGGGATTTTGGGTAAGATGATCTTTTACCACATAATAGATTCTAAATACTGATATTGCAATGAAAATTTAAGGAACCCGGTGAGGGTACCTAATCAGGTTTTACGGCAGGTGTTATGCTTTCTGATGGGCAGAGACACCATGATTAGCGGCTAGAGACTGTTACCCAAGCCCGTTTGTTGGTGCATTTTCTCAAGCTGGAGTTGTAAAAAACAAAGAAACATTTGGTAGAGCACTAAGCACTAATTGGACATGTCTGGCATGACATCTTGCATTTAAACATTACATATATCCCAAATTGAAGGACACTTCTCTCCCAACTGAGGGGCTTCTAAACATTAAATCTCTTTCTCCATCATGTTGTAAAAAGGTGACATTGCTAGAGAAATTCGTAATAAGGGGCCGCATTTTTTTTTTTCTGTTGGTAGTATTAAACAAAACTAGTCATATGGTGTAGAGGGAAAATATTCCAGGGAAAATATTCCTGTGATGTGTGCATCATATGTAGCTTTTGCATGTTTAAGATAATAATAAGCATTTCTTATAGTATTTGATGGTAACAAACAGTGCGTATTCTGATTTTTGGGAAATTGTGCCCTTTTGAGTTATGTACTTGGCACAAATGTCCTAAGGAGTGGAGACTTGATTAAACATGGCGAAAAAGGTCTCTCTGGACTTAAAATGTCTTCTGCGTCTAGGTTTCTACTTCCTTTGCTCATGTCCAAGGTGTATATAAAGATTAAGGCATTACACCTATTTGTGGCAATTGTGGTGGTTTAGGTGGTGGGTGTTTTTCTTGTTTCTATGTGTAGATTGTGCTCTTTGGTTTGTGGCTATATGCACAAAATACACTCATGTGTGTGATTTGTGCTGATTGAGATTCTTAGTTGATGAGGACACCCTTCTAACCACTCAGAGAATCCAAAAATATGTGGATGCTGAAAACGAAACTAATACCTTGATGTCCTCACTAAATACTCGATGTGTTTATGAAAAAAATTATTTTCTAATTCTAGTATGAGGTTGGTAGTTTTTTATTTGGATCTTTGCATGTTAGAAGCTATTTGGTGTTCAATGTTTCTTTGTATCTTCTTACTTTTGTTCCTAAATGTGTCTGGCACATATTTGGAAGTAGGTAAATTGCACCAAATATGCCAAGCTTGGAGCCTTGCTGTTGCCTATATTTTTGAGAGGTTGACTGAATTGTTTTGTAATTGGAAATGGTTCACACTAGTCTAAACGTCAAAGGAGGTCCATTCGAAGCCCTTATTAGAATTAAACAATAATATATAAGGGAGAGGAACCTATGGTTCAATTTCGACTTCCAAAGTTTAGAGGAACCCCTCACCTTGAAAATGCTGGGAGCAAATGTCCTGGCCTCCAAATTCGTCATTCTTTTCTTTTCTTTTTTCTAGGTTTTGTTATGAGCTAAGGACAATTGTATTTTATTTTATATTTTTTTATCTCCTAAGTAGTCTAGCCAGGGATGGTAAAAGGACAGAAATCCTAACCTTATCACTATCCTAGGCAAACACGATATAGAAAAGAAATTTCTTTTAGTTAAGAAAGAAGAGGAGAAAATCCTAATCAAATCACTTGCATTCAGACAAGTGGCTAACTAATTTGGGCCACTTGTTTTGACAATGCGAGATGTTTGTGTATCTTAGACATATTATAGCCCTCTCCTTTTGAAGATTAATACCACTAATCTGTCAAGTCCTATGTGGTTTTCTTGCAATTTCACCTGCATATAAATTTTAATGAAGACTTCGGGGTTTAAGAGATGTTTGGTTTTAGGCTTAAGTAGGTTGGGGAGAACACTACCATTGAAATCTTGGAATTGAGAAACAAGTTGAATAATTGATTTGTATGTTTGTTTGTTTTGAGATTGTATAGGGTAGGATTTTCCTGTAGATGTCACATCAATGTCGGAAAAGGTGAGTGGTGGTAATATTATATTGTGATTCGATGTGTTATTAATGATTAAATGATTGTGAAATGACTAGTTATGGTTATTGGTATATTGAAAAGTAGAGAGATGATGTTAGGAAACGAAAAAAGTAGGGTAATAACGTGTGTAGGTAGTTAGGACAAAGTAGGGTTCAATTGGATTGGGCCATTTGATTTTTACATCTCAAAACAACCGAAAATTGGCATTTTGACATCCGAAATCCATATGAGGAAAGGGGTAACCAATCATCCTCTTAGAGATTTCCCTTTTCGAGCCAATAATCATGATTGTTCTCGGTTCTATGACATCTTTCCTGACACTATCCCTTGACTACCTTGTTCACAATGTTGTATCACCACCCCTTTGTTGTTAAATGTGTGAACACATTACATGGGCTCTTTGGAGGTTGCTATGTTTGTATGAATTTTGAGAACTGCAAAATACAATACTAAATTTTTATGAAGAACTACCTTAGTTCGACAACCTTATTAATCTAGCTTTAGCAGATTCAGGAATGGTTCATCCCTGCTCTTTTGAGTTTTTAAAAAAAGAAAATATATGTGTATATATATATTGCGTATTACTATGAGAACCTTACATACCACTAGCTTTAGCAGATTCAAGCATGGTTCATCCCTGCTCTTTTGTGTTTAAATATATATATATGTGTGTGTGTGTGTGTGTGTATAATTTGTATCTACATTCATAGAAGTTTATTTTACTTGTGGAGATGTTTTTAATTGGTAAAATGCTGTTGCTGCTGCTACTAACATAGAGCACTGGTGCTTTCAATTTTATCAACTCAATTGTCCCTTCCAAGTTTGTCTTATATGTCCATATATATTGTTTAGTGTATATTTCAATCAATGTCCTCTGTCCTCTATATCCTTCTCACTCTTGCTCTCGTCCTTCATTTTATATGCAGCATTGTCATCTTCCTCTCTGACATGTCGGGAAAATCACCACTGTACAGAAAGTATGCCAAGTATTCATTGTTTGCATTATGTTATCTCTGCAATCTTTTCCATTCTGATTCACATTTGCAAAATTATTTGCTGCAATTACTTCAGTAAATTTATTCCTATATGCTCATCTCTGTTTTCCCTACTTTTTGTTCTGCCATTAGGGCATTCGTCTTCTTCAGCTCACCTGTTGCCCGGGAATTAGTTAGCCACATCAAGAGAGATGGAAGTGTTATATCTCGCATTGGTGCCTTACGAGAGGTTCTAGTATAAATCCATTATAACTATATAGATATAGATATATATTGTATTTGGTTATGCATATTTGTACCGTAGAGGTAGATATGGTCTTTATTCTCATTTTCAATTTGAAATATACAGATGAACTTGGAGTATTTCGCCATAGATAGCCAGGTAATTGATCTTCCAAACTTTATACATAAATGTTTTTCTTGTCTTACAAATTTAGCACTTGGACAAAAGTAGGCACCTTCGCATTAGTTGAGTGATATGAAAAGTGAATAATATGTCATGCATAACAGAGGGCGACTATACGACATGCTTGTGTTTTCTCTCATCAATCAATGCATATTTAGATAGACTTTGTCTTTTAGTTTCAGGTCCTCTTTCTCATAAATTGTTGCATAGTAGAAATTTCAAAATTGCACTGGATGCTGAACTTTTTTAAAAGTAAGCTATAATTACAGGGTTTTGTCACCGACAATGATAGAGCACTTGAGGATCTCTTTGGTGATGAAGAGAGTTCCCGCAAAGGTGATGCATGCTTGAGCTTGATGGCGACGCGTATAGCTACAGTATTTGCTTCATTAAGGGTATGTAACCTAAGTTCCAAATGTTGGTCCTTCCATAAGTGATAACTATCAAGACTCAAGACCTTAATAGTAATTACATGTGACAGGAGTTCCCATATGTGCGTTACCGTGCTGCTAAATCGCTTGACCCGACTACAATGACAACTTTTCGTGATCTAATTCCTACGAAGCTTGCTGCTGCTGTTTGGAACTGTCTCATGAAATATAAAGCCAATCCCAACTTCCCCCAGTCAGAGACATGCGAGTTACTTATCTTAGATAGATCAATAGACCAGGTTTCTGGCTATCCATTTCTTTATCAGTATCTCAGAATCATCACAGAGTTCTGGTTGATATACGTAAATTTTGTGTTTAGATTGCTCCAGTTATCCATGAATGGACATATGATGCCATGTGCCATGATTTACTTTATATGGAAGGAAACAAATATGTCCATGAGGTAAAGTCTGAGACTCGTGCTCCTTGTTGCATAAATTTTTGGAAGATCCTCAGCTAAGTTTAGTGTTACATTGGTCAGGTTCCAAGCAAAACAGGCGGTATTCCTGAGAAGAAGGAGGTTCTTTTGGAGGATCACGACCCTATCTGGCTAGAGCTCCGTCATGCACATATAGCTGATGTATGTAAAACATGCATAATCTTCCATTTTTTTTTTTATTGTCTGGTTTTGAAAAAATTCTATATTCAATGCTATATTTACTTTTGTCAATGGTGTATTCTGTCAGGCCAGTGAAAGGCTGCATGAAAAGATGACAAACTTTGTTTCAAAAAATAAAGCTGCTCAAATTCATGGTTCAAGGTTGGTTAATTATGCATCATGACACATTTTTGGCTCCTTTCTGAAGTTAAATAATAGTCCAGAATAGTCCAGCATTTTGTTGAACTCTAAATTTGAAATACCATTATTGCTTGATAACTATCTATGTAGGAGAGGTTCATATTTGATCTCTGAACATATAGCTAAACTAATTAACCATCAGCGTTAAGAGATTACTAAAACTCTCTTCGTTTGTGTTGGTTCAACTGATTAGCTAGGGTACAAGCTTAATCTGCAAACGACACAAATGACACTCACCTGATATTAGGTTTGTAAGTTTTATTTCTTTGAATTGGATTAGTTAGCACCGAAGATATCCCAAAACCAAATTGAATATTCTAGACCAAAAGAGTAGCAATTACTCAACAAATACCAATTCTAAAATATCCAAATCAACAGACAACCTCTGTCTTGTCTCTCCTGCAGCAGCAATTACCCAAAAAAAAATCTGACTCGACGTCTCGGCCGAGACAACCTTCCAACGCCAATCTTCAATTTCTTGTCACATTTGGTCGCGGCCGCGACGGGTCACGACCAATTCCAACAATGTCCAAATCCAAGCCTCCACCTCGATGTGAACGTCGATTCAAACCAAACCAGGTTCAAGGCACAAATTCCTAACAACTCCACCTTAAATAAGCGGGTTTTCTGCACATGAGACTCAGTTACTTGTTATCATGTTTTAACCTTTTTCTCATATTTCAGTTTTTGGGTTAAGTTTTGATTTGCAATCTGGAGTAGAGAGCAATGTTATGGCCTTTTCACTTTGACAGGGGAGTTTGATTTGATTCCCATAGTCTAGGGTTTCATAACTTGTAGTACTAATTTACGGACCATTTTCTTCCTTCTGAAATCAATGTTGTGAAATAAAACTAGCACTACTGCCTAATTAAGGTTTAGGGAGTAAATAAGTTAAATAAGAACCATAGATTAAGAAAAAACAGACTTTTTATATATGTCGGATACTTCTCTAATTGTACCTATGTTCTTGAAATGTGTTTTTAAAATTTAAATCACTGATTCTTAAATATTGCCTACATGATTTGGGGGATTGATTACTATTTAAACTACATTGTATAGTTCAAAAGAATAACTTCTTCAACTTATTCTCAGGTAAGTTTGTCCATCATTTTTTTCCTTTTACTTCGATTGAAATTTATTGCAATTCATTTTTAATAGTATTTTATGCATCCTTTTGCTATATTATTTTTTCCTTTAGTATTTTTTTCATTGAGAATTTAATTTCTTTTGATTGGATTATGAGAGTACTTTTTTGTGCTGAGTGAGTATGGTTTTGCTGGATATTTAATTTACTAAAACATTGCTAGAAAAATATTCTTTTGGAATATTTTATCTGCTGCTATTAGATCGAAGGTAGTGCTTAATGTAGTGTCGAGTGACATTGCATCCTTACTTCTTTTTGGTGGACGAACAACACATTCGAGGTTTAAGATTCCTATAAATATCACTGAAAGCACTGCATGTGAAACACATTCTGGAACATATTTGGCCAAGTTAATAATCAAAGCAAAGTTGATCATAATGGTATTCTATTTTTATCACTTCCATTGTGCAATTTAACTGGTCCATAGCTGTTGGGTAGAGTCAAAGAAGAGCAAGTTTTGGATATATGTCCTCTTTTTTCTTTTAAAAGTAGTGTTTTATAGTGTTAGTCTCATTGGGTCATGCCGTTACTTTCAGGAGTGAGTCTTGTGTGTGACGGTCTCACGTGTGATGGAATACACTTTTACAGGAACCATTGATACTTTTACAGGATAAAGTGATACTTTTACAGATAAAAGTGATACTTTTGCTACAAAAAGTGTACTTTTTTTTGTTAATAAAAAATGATATTTTTACAGATAAACGTGATACTTTTACTACAAGAAGTAATACTTTTTTCCCGTCACACCGTGTGACGGTCTCATATATGCCTTGGATCATAGGTATTAGAATATGATGCTGGTTATTAAAATATGCACCGTTTGTGCAAATTGCAAGAGGGACATATGAATATAAATTTGAAGTTGAGGAGTCTTCATTAACTCTGCCATATGTGATTTCTTAGTTTCATTTCATGTTTTAAAATTTGTTATATGCTGAATTAATTTGTTATCACTATAAGCATTTCAACAACTCTTTTATTTATCATCAGGCAGGCTAGACTTAGATATTAAAGTTGAAACTAGAGTAATTTCAATTGTTACTTCTCTTCTTTTTGTTGTTACTTTTTGTTATAGCAACGTTGGTAAATTTATCTTCTGGTATCATGTATCACTATGTAGAGGAGGTGGTGAATTGTCGACTCGAGACTTGCAAAAGATGGTTCAAGCTTTGCCTCAGTATAGTGAACAAATTGAAAAGCTATCCCTCCATGTTGATGTGAGTCTCGTACACTCCCGTCTAAAACTTTCTTAAGTTGCTTTCAGTGGTGGATTTAGTGATTTTACTGGCCCCCGAGTGCCTCTAGAATAATATATACTGAACCAGTGGTTGTATTTGCAGAGAGTATTTTTCTTGCATCATTTTGTTTTCCTGTTGGCACTACACATTTTTTCCCTTTTTTTCTTTGATAGGAAATACAGAAATATTATTAGAAAAAAGAACACATTTTTTATAGGAAATATAGAAATCCTATGAAAAAAGAAGAGGTAGGGATGAGAAATCCCTAACAGCTTACATAAAAAAACATAATACCAGTTCCTAACGAAGTCACAGACATGAAAACTTCTAATATTTCCACGGTTGACTTTTAGCTCTTAACATGTTAAATTTGGCAAAGATCCAGCTTATGTTTATTGGCATATGCTTAATGGCGTACGTTTGCTCATGTTGAGTGTAATTTATCATCCTGAAACTAAACAAACATATGAAATAATCTCAATATTAAAGCTCCTCTTACATATTCTCACCGATGGGCTGTGCAGTTCTGGTTTGTCATGAAATGTAAGTTTAATATCTCTAATCAGATTTTTGGAGAACCATATAGTACAGTGGTTGAAGCTTGAGTTAATGTATGGTATAATGCATGTCATTTTATCAGTTGATAAGTTACAAATTTATCCCTTCTGTTATCAGGGCACCTTTTACAAGCACTTAGAATGGCCACTTAAGTACAAAATATTGTGCTGCTCATGCATTAATTTTAAGCTTATGGGCGCTTCGGAAGTTTATGTATTATCTTTAAGGATCTGTATAGAACTCCATATTCACTCCAAAATTATTGTCTTTTCTTCAGATTGCTGGAAAGATTAACAAAATTATCAGGGAATCAGGGCTTAAAGAAGTTGGTCAACTAGAGCAGGATCTTGTTTTTGGAGATGCAGGAACCAAAGATCTTATTAATTTTCTTAGATTAAAAGAGGTGGTGTTATTTTCTTTCCTTTTCCTTTTCCTGTTTTTCCCTATATCAAGATATCAAGAAACATATTTGTTGTTTACCATTAATGATCTTGGCAGGATGTATCGCGTGAAAATAAACTACGATTGTTGATGATTTATGCAGCTGTGTATCCTGAGAAGTTTGAGGATGGAAAAATCTCGCAACTAATGGAGGTTAGTGCTTTTTGCATACTTTTTTTGCAGCCTTTCGGCCATGCATCATGCCTCGTGATTTTGCAAATGTGAATTCTTGGAAATCCTAACTGCACTCAGTGGCACCATAGGCAAGTATCCCCTGCTGAGATCAGTGATATACTTTTGTTTTCAAGTCATCTGTGTTCTGTAATTTGACACATTGTATTGGCATCTTGGTCGATGTAATGACTTCCATAATCTTCTGATAGTTTTTAGATTCTGGAACAGGGAACACAACTAGAAGACAATCTAGATCTATACAAAATGTAAAACAGATATTGGGCATTCTCGAAAAACATTTTGCAATTGGTATTACCAAAAAAGAACTTAAATCTGTCGGATTTAATCCGATTATTTAATATTTAATTCAGATATTAAGGTTTGGATCTATAACACAATTTATATATTCGAAAGAACTCAATAATTTTTTGAGTAGATATATCTAGGTAGAATTCACTTTGAAGCAACTAGGCCCTAGATGTGTTGAAATGGTGCAGTTTCCTCTCCTTCCCCCTTACCCAGCATCCGCACAAGTGGACATATTTTATGTGACTGTTTTGTTTTAAATTTCACATTCTTGGTGCCTTTGAGTGCATCTGTTTGTTCTTCCCTTATTTTATTTTCTCCAATCTTTTTTCTTGGAATACATGCAAATATATTCCTTGATGTGTTGCTTCATTTTTTTAAGTTCTGCTACGTGTAATTTGGTGAAGTCATAATATTAAAACTAACATCTTGATGCTCAAAATGCAGCTGGCTAGGCTAACTACAGATGATATGAATGCTGTTTATAATATGAGATTGCTAGAGCAATCATCAGATTCCAAAAAAAGCTCAATTGTACCATTTACTCTTAAATTTGACGCTCGCAAGGTATTGAATATGTTGTCAAATATGATTCTGGTATCTGAGTATCCCATGCATCTGAAGACAGTTATTTTTTTGTTTCATTGTCTACAGAAGAAGCATGCTGCCCGAAAAGACAGAGCTGGTGAAGAAGTTACGTGGCAATTATCACGTTTTTACCCCATGATAGAGGTACAAAATATATTTGGTGAATTTGTGTAGGACATGCTTATGGCGTCTCTGGTAGTTAGATGATTTTGCAGGTGTAATACAGCTAGCTTAAATGAGGACATGGTTAGTGGTTATCTTGGCCAGTAGGCTAATTATACAGCAACATAGTCTCATTTAGGACTGGAATTGCCCTATCCAAGAGCCTTTAAACTTCATAAAAGATTTGGTTCCATACTTGTATAATCTGAATAGGTTGTTCCGAACCTAGTTGTAACCATTCGTGTAAAGAAACCTAGGTTAGAAGTTGTTGAGAGAGTTATGTGAAAAGTTCTGCAGGTTAAAGTTTCTGTAGACCAGAATTTTCTATAAGTTTCTTAGCAAGCTGAATTGCAGTCTAAGACTGTGTATCTGATCTCATTTGAGCCTTCGAGGTAGAATGGATGAGGAATGTCCCTCTTACAAAATTGTTTATGGAAGTTTTACTGCTAGGACGAGCTTAAGAATCCATCAACTCCCATGAACTCCTTCGGCGCAAGGGTTAATGATTAGAGCAGGCCCATTACCTTAGTAAGGTGCGAGCCTTAGTAGTGGCGAAAAAAGGGCTTATTGGGTTCTAACCTTTTTTCAATTTAATTTGGGCTAATAAGTTGAGGTCAGTTGCCGCTTAAGGAACACGATATGGACTATGTTGAACTTAATGAATGATGAGTAGTCATCTGATAGAACATGCTTTAAGAAATATACTTTATTTAGTATGACAAATAAGTCTGTAGTTATGGTTTTATGTCTCTTTAACTTGTTTCTTTTTCCTTTGGTTCTTGTTATGAATTTAGAAGTATTCTAAGTTTATGTTTGTCACTTATTGATGCTCTCTGAACTTGTTGTGCCTTGCGATATAAAAAATGTGATTATGACTTAAACAAACATATTATATTGGTGCTATTATCTTTTTATCATTAATAATAATCATGCATGCCTGAAGGTCCAGGATGTCAGATGGTTGATGTTTTTTCTCATATATATAGGACAAATGACAACCCTGGTGTGATGTGCTCTTTGAGCGTTACAATTTTGAAGTTCATCATATTGTTGTGCTCCATTTATCCTGTATGTATCTATCTAGGGATGGTTTCCGATATGATTGTGAACTTGTCTTTGTATGAGTTTGGTGGTGATACAGCACTGAAGTATCATGTTATGTTGTTGTATTGGTTTCAGCCCTAACGCAGGCAAATTGTATGCCTCATGTGTGCTTTTTTCCTTGCAGGAATTGGTTGAAAAGCTTAGCAAAGGCGAACTGCCAAAGAATGATTATCCATGTATGAATGAACCTAGTCCAACTATTCATGGAACTTCTCAGGCTGCATCATTAAGGTCAGGTAATGTTCAAACTCCTCATTCCATGAGGTCAAGACGAACGGCAACTTGGGCTCGCCCTCGCAACTCTGATGATGGCTATTCAAGGTATATCGTGGAATTTGCCGTTTTTATTTGAGCAGCAATGTTTCCTGGTTCTCATACAACCTTAAGTATGGCAATTTGCAACTGATCTTTAATAAACGTTATAATCTTCTTAGTGCTGAGTTTGACATGCCAATACATTGTGTTAGACATGCTTTTCATTTTTGTCTCTCTTTGTTTTGCGTTTTTCAGTTGTTCTACCTGATGCTTTCTGATGAATTAATATATCATCATTCTTTGTTTTCTTGTAGTGATTCGGTTTTAAGACATGCCTCTAGTGATTTCAAGAAGATGGGTCAGCGGATTTTTGTGTTCATTGTTGGTGGCGCAACACGTTCCGAGGTAACTCTTAAGATGCCTCTCTCCCTCTCTCTCTACACACGCGCGCGCACACACACACACACACCCACACGAGACGTTCCTACTCTCAAATTTATCCCTTGCAGTTACGAGTTTGCCACAAGTTATCAACAAAGTTGCAACGAGAAATTGTTCTGGGTTCATCGAGTCTTGATGATCCACTTGAATTTATTACGGTACAATATTACACTTTTTTCTAACTATATCTTATCTCCTTTATCTCGTTACATTGCATTTGAGCTGAAGATGCTAATAAATAGCAAAAAAATTACTTCTAAAATTGATCCTGATTGTCAGACTATTGAGTTCAGTTGGACCAAGAGTTGTTTGTTGAATTCCACATCATTAGAGAGAAACTAGGGAGAGGAGGTTTTACCTTTATGAAGGAATATATAGAGTTGATTTTGTGACTACAAAACCAAAGATGCTGTAGCCAGGCGATTAATTGTAGAATATGTTGTTAAGAATGTGTTGTTGCTCTTGTTCCTATTCTTTGGGTGACCTGATTTGATAGAGAACTATATTAGCTCATTCAGGGAAGCTCGAAACTTACTACTTGTGGATGAGATTAACATCGATCTGCTTGCATTTATTCACTGCTCATGATCTCTTAATATAGAGATTACAAGGGATGCAAAGAAATCTTAATTGTGACAGCAAGAATCTACTAGGAATTCTGCAATGTTAGGTTTCCGAATCGACCTAAGGTTTCCTAAAGTTTTTCCTTCATATATCAAGTTGATATTTGCCAAAAGTCAAGCTCAAATCGTTAATATCAAGCTAAGATTTCCTTAAATTATGCCTTGAAACTTGGTTGTACCTGATATTTGCTTTGTCTACAAATGCATCTGCTTTCAACCTTGTCAGCCCTTTCAGGTGCCAACCCCGCTGGCTAGGGGATTAGGTGCCGTCTTGGCACCTATGTGGGACTAGGTGCTGCCTAGGCGGCCCATGTAGCCTAAGTTTTTAATTTAACATTAAAAAGGGTGTGGCCAAAATGGCACCATTTTGGTCATTTTATCTTTTTATATATATATATATATATATGTATATATATATATTTTTTTAATTTTATTAAACCACAATGACTTTATACATTGTCACATCGATTGTCACCCAGACCAATTACATAGAGTCCCGTATCCATTTGATTGTATGGTTTTATATTGTAGTTATATTGTACATTCAATTAGCTTGAGTTGATGCTTCCAAGCAAGCCTTTTGGTGAGCTTGAGTCCATCATGTCTTCAACCTCTATAAAAGATTACACAATCATCATAGTGAAATGTTTAAAATAACACTAGAGTAATTTAAAACAAAAAAAAGAAAAAAGAAAAGAAATTGCTAGGCCCCTGCTAGGGGCTAGGCAGCTGGCTACTACCTAACTATTAGTCTAGCTGACTTATACAAACCTGAACTGAAGTTGCCAAAAATTCCACCATATACAGGGTGGATATATTACGACTCAATGCAGCTAATTCTTTTCCAAATGAATTTATGTTAACGTTTGCTTTGGTTTAGAGCAAGATATTATATGTTGAAATGATTGTAGCCTTGCCTGGGAGGCTCAGGCTAATTAATGACAACAAGATAAACGGTGCGTGATAATTCTGGTTGGGGTCGGGGGTTCATGGCCACTAGTCTAATATAAAGCGACTGATAAATTCATCAAAGTCTTTTGGAATAATCATATTACTGATACCCGACGGGATGAGTTAGATAACTTTTGTCCTGCAATCCGACGGTCCTTCTGAGAGTTTGATGAGATACATGTTGGTCTTTATGTGGTGAAATGTTGTAAGATAGAAGATGCGGTGCTTATTTTGTTCATGT
Source organism: Ajuga chamaepitys (assembly GCA_958295605.1). NCBI lineage: Eukaryota > Viridiplantae > Streptophyta > Magnoliopsida > Lamiales > Lamiaceae > Ajuga > Ajuga chamaepitys. The sequence goes on along the minus strand of OY282498.1, from coordinate 19,516,459 downwards.
TATTGGTGCAGAAGCTGAAGCTGATGACCGCAAATGAATTGTCATTGGATGATCTCCAGATTTAGATATTTGAGGGTGACATCCTCTTCATTTGTAACACTACACATTCATGTCCTTTCCACTGTTATTTTTTTGTATTTTTCCCTTGCCATGTAAAGAATTGTTCTATGGCAGTAGTGTGTTGTAATTTATTCCTTTAATCTATGGTCTGTAAGTATTCTTTTAATTGCCCTCTCTTCTGCTGCACCAGATTCACAACCCATTAATTTGTCTTCCACAGTTAAAATTTTTGTATCTAACAAATAGATTCGGCCCAGCCCTCCCTTGCTAAAATGTTTTTTTTTTTCTTATTGTCACATGGTAAGCCACGTGGATTATTTTATATCATGTAGGAATTTTGCTGGAATCAAACAGGCCTGTATAACAAGGGGTTAAATATGAGAAAAAAATCGAAAGGGAAAGAAACTAGGTTAGGACTAGGTGGGAAGGAATCAAGAAAAAGAACTAGGTCTTAAAGAAAGTCTTAGCGCGCCTGGAGACTAATTGGAACTAGACGATAATTTTTTTAACATAATTTATTATCCATTTTAACGTTTAGTTTATAGCTTCCGCATGCAAAGAACAATGTAGTCTCGGGAATATACTAATGATGTAAGTGACAAAATATATTTATCCTTCGGGCTTTGAGGGGTGTTTAGATACATAAATTTTGTACCAAATCAAAAATTATGTGTTAAAGTGATGCGGATATTGTTAAATTAAATTATATTAATTTGATAATTATCCAAAGAGATTGTGATAGGGCTTCATTGCCAAAGATTACATCAACACAACACAAGCTCAAGAAGCACGTGGAAGATCAAGAATTGTTTTAAAGGCATTTTTTCTCCAACATCTTATAAGTTGTTTCAAGAGCTTATAAGATATAATTTTTAAGGAGTTTATAAGTTAACAAAGTGTTTGGATAAAAGAGCTTATAAGCTTGCAATTGAATATAGTGATTTAGCTATAAATTTGGGGTCTAATTTAAAGTTAATATTAAACACACATTTTGATTAGTGTGTGAAATGTATGTAGTGTGTGGAATGGGTGTAATGTGTAGTGTGTGTAGTGTGTGTTGTGTGTGTAGTTTGTGTAGTCTGTGAAATGTGTGTAGTGTGTGAAATGTGTGTGAAATGTGTGTAGTGTCTGTAGCGTGTGAAATGTGTGTAGTGTCTGTAGCGTGTGAAATGTGTGTAGTGTGTGAATTGTGTGTGGAATTTGAGTGTATTTATTAAGATCTTAAAAAATACTACTAAGATGGAAATAAGATGGGGTATAACAACTTTTTTTTTTTAGATCTTATAAGCTCTTAGAGCTTATTTTTGTGTCTTATAAGCTCCTAAACATATTTTTTTATCAAACACTTTGCAAGAACTTATAAGTTCCTAAACATCTTATAAGATGTTTTTAGGAACTTATAAACTCAGCCAAACACACTCGAAGTCTCACCCAAACTCTTTCGGAAAATGAAAAACTAAATAAATGTTGTATGTTAGAAACACCTCACTTAACATTTTTTCCTAATTTAAGAGGAAGTGTATATGTAAGAAAAGAAATTAAATCTCAAGTGACTATTATTGTACTTTGGATTCAAGCATTATATTTAAATATATTTTCATCGTCTCAAAATTAGTTTCATCTTATCATAAAATATGTGTTTGGAAATAAGTTTTATTTTAGTAAGTATTTTACGAAATCATCAGAGAAAACATAATTTTCAATAGGAGTAATCAAACAATCATTTAATATAGATCACTCATGCTATTCAACAACTTAGTGTTAACATATATCATTATTCATTGAATACCCTTTCTTCGCTTACGTTGCCTGGCTTATGTACTCCCTCCGATTCATAAAAAGTGTCGCTTTAAATTTAATTAGAAAAGTTAATAATGAGTGAAAATAGTAAGTATATCTCTACACAAATCATTTAATTGGGGTATATATTGTAAAACAAAGAAATACTCAACTAAATTAAGTAGATTGTTTGAAATAAGATATAAAAAATTAAGGTTTGTTTGTTAAAGGAACACCTTTTTTTTTAACATTCTCAACTTCTCTAAAATGACACTCTTTTTAGAGCGGAGGGAGTATTACTTTATATAAAATTACAAACATATTAACTAACTCATATCTCCTAAAGTTAATAGATTTTATGTGTTTCCAAAATTATTCATTGTAAAAAATCTTTACTATTATTAATTATTATGTTATCTTGTGAAATCTTAAAATAAAAATATATATTATTAGAATTAAATTAAATTTGAAATTTGTAATATTCTAATAACCCTCTATAAATAGTAAAAGGCGGCGATTATTCGCAGCCTACAAAATTTCTTAACGCAGCACACTTCTCAATGCAGCCCACTTATGTATAAAATTTAGTACGAATTTCTTAATACATCCCATGAATATCAATTTTACCATTTCTTCATTAAATTAAATAAATTACACTAAAACATTATGAATATAATAATAAAAGATTACAAAAAAAAAAAAAAAACTAGCAGATATCGTCATCCTCAAGCTAATCTCCATTCTTCACATCTATGGAAAACAATTGAGCTGCCCACATTCAACTCCAAGTTATCCTATTAAACTATGAACTAGAACTACCCCATCGTGCGATGCACGATTTAAAATATATTTATTTATAAGAGAATTGAATAAATTAATATAATAAAATAAATTGAATAATTTAAATGTTTTAAGCAAAGAAGACAATAACATTTTATTTTTGTCCAAAACTAATTTATTTAGTTTTATTTGCATCCTAAATACATATAAATTGTTTGACCCACATTAAATATTCAAATTCAACCCCAATCATCAACTAACAAATAATTATTTATTTAAAATTTAATATTTTATACTCCATTCGTTTCACAAAGTATTCAAATATTACTCTATTATCTATTGTCTATTAATTATTATAGATATTGATTTTTATGTTGACTTTGTGTGGACGAATATGGAAGGGATAATTATAATGATATTTGCAAATTATATGAAGCATCTTACAAATCAATCCATACTTGTATTATGTAATTTAAAGTTTCGATTTTTTACTTTTTATGTGACGAATTTACTTAATCAAAGATATCAAAATAACATAATTTTATAACTAATCTTCCCATAAATCGTTGTAATTACTGACATTTAAACAAAACATAAACAAAATTTTATGACAACAAATAATTCCTATAAATTAGTGCAATTACCTAAATCATTTAAAACCCAAAATTTATTTTTAGAAACTGAAAATGGACGGAAAAATGAAAAGTTTGCCTTGTTTAGAGGGTTCCACTTTTATATATTGTAAGATATCTAGTCCGCCATATAGCATTTGATGCTTTCCATCTTCTCGAACAAACCTATCATATCTGCTTTACAAAAAAAATAATCTACTCTCAATCACTACCTAAATTAATCTCTCTCTCTCTAAGTGGCAGTACAAATTAACAAATGCATTTCCAATCCGTGAAGAACAATTCGATTTGAGATGGATCATGAATCTACTTGCGGTTATGATGGATAGGAGTGTCATTAAAATTCCGGGCTCCTATGCTCTCCGTCGATGAAATCTTAAATAAACTAAGGTTTATAGGTTTTGAAAAAAAAAAAAATGATCTGTTTAAAATGACTTGGAAAAAAAAAATTTATATACTACCTCCGTCCCAGCTTAACCTGCCTACTTGTCATTTTAATTTGTCCCACTTTAACCTGCCTATCCCATAAATAGCAAATTTCTCTCACAATCTCCACCCTCAAAATCTTCATTCTCAATCTCCACCTTTAAAAAAGTCAAAGATTCCACAAAATCTGCTTTTTCTTAATCCCCGTGCCCGGTCAACCTAGGCAGGTTAAGCCGGGACGGAGGGAGTAGTTTTTATTGATTATGTTATTTTTTAACTAAGGACATTGTAATCGTTTACTAATAATATTCTAATTTATTAAATTAATGGGGTGAGTTTTGTGGACTGCAAATAGTCGTCGCCAATGTTCTAAAAGTCGCTAGGCGCTAGTTAGGCGGTGGACTGGGGCCTAGCGATTAATCGGGGTTTGGGCGGGACTAATCGAGACATAGTCGTAGTTAGGCGGGGAGGAATCGGACAATAAACGTAGGCGGTCAATGAGAGCCTAGCGCCTAGACGGGGATTAATCGGAGCTAATCGGGGATTTTTAGAACAAAGGTCGTCGCCATAGTAAAATCCCCCCAATTTTTAGTTTCTAATTATGACAACTATTTTGAGAATTCTATTATTTAAAAAAAAAAAAAGCAAGTAATCTCCTACACAAAAGCAATATTTTTGTAATTTTACTTATTTCTAGAAAAAAATCCCCAATATTTTTCAAAACCAAATAATTGTCACATCACTTACTTTTTATAACATTTCATATTAACTATCTTCTCACAATCTTTAAATTGACATTTTTGTTGCATATATATTAAAATAAAATATTAGTTATGAAATAATAATTGTGATTGTTTCTTGGGTTGAATTATTTGTTTTGGATGATTATTTTTATTATTAGTGCATATATTTATGTTTTTGGCAAGGGAATTTGTATTAGATTGTATTTCATGATGTACATAAATAAATAAATCTTTTTTTATTTTAAGGAAGAAATTTTCAAACTGTATGCACATGATATTTGTAACTTATTGTATTAAAATTTTGAAATTATTGTGAATTTATTTTTATCATCATATAGGGTAGATCATGAACAATTGTTTCTTTTTAATATATATTTCAAGTTTTAATTTTATTATATATAATGACAATGTTTTATGTCGAACTTGGGAAGAATTATAATAAAATAAGTTGTTAAAAATTGAGACATGTCATGTTGTTGGTTGTTTTACATATAAGAAAATAAAATAGTTGTTAACATAGAACAATCTCTTAAGAGAGAGAGGCGAATACATAATTTTTTCATCTTTTTATTTTTGAGAGGGAAAATTGACGAATTGTGAAATTGATTGAGGGAAAATGAAGGTCGTGTCCAAGCAAATCTTGGTGGTGATGGAAACATAATCAAGTATAAAAAAAATTAGTCAATGTTTTAATTGAAAAAGAATTATAGTTGGTGACCAACATTGATAAGACTTAAAAGTCATGTTGTAATTGAAAATTGAAGCAAAGGTCGTGATTTTTTGAATAATAAACTCTATTTTATACTATATTAGAATATACATTTTTATATTACATTTACAAGTCATGCATTGCACGAAAATTAGTTAAATTTCATAATAGAAAATAAATAGATTGACTAATATACATAAATTGTATACCATTCTAGGCAAATTTAATATATTATTGTACTGTTCACTTAACTATTAATATAATAGGTGCACTTTTTTCCTATTTATCAATCTAAGTGAACTCGCCTGTGCCACAGGCGAGTTCACTTAAATCTGACAAAACACTGTTCAATCTCGCCCCTGCCAGGGGCGAGTTCTTAAATTTTTTTTTTTTTTTTTTTCAGTTAGATCTCGCCTGGCAGGGGCGAGTTCTAATTCTTTTCTTTTTTCTACCGTATTTTAGATTATATATATATTATCTATTATTTAATTATCTTTTAGGATTTTATATATACATTATCTATTATTTAATTTTCTTGTCTCTATCAAAACATTCATATTAAATTATGATAAATTTTGAATAGATTACACTGATTGGTAATAATAAATAAAGCGAACATACATAATCCAGAATTCGATATCAGTTAATAGAATTGAGAAACAAATAATCTAAAGGATTATTCTTATATAAAATATTTTATTAGTTTACCTACAAAATATCCTCTATTGAAAATAAATTTTAAGAAAAACATAGAAAATACAATTTTATTTTAGGATGAACTGAATCTTCATAGTCCATATCATGAGCTCATTCATTAAATAGAGTTGGATTTGGATTTAGAATTTTAAAAACATAGATGACCTCAAATCTTTCAATTTTTTTATCGAATAATCTCCTATATCCATAAGATGAACTCATTAATATAAATAAAGTTGAATTTTGATTTAGAAAATTAATGAACTAAACTAATAAAATATAATAAGAATAATCATTAAGAAAATATATTCTTTTCTCAATTTTATTAAATTGTATTGCAATTTTGACCATTTTTTTTTATTATATATTATCAAATAAAAATGCGTTTTCAATAAAAGTATTGTTCATGTTAATATTGATTTACTGTTTAAAAAAATAACCCGTGCGATGCACGGGAGTATTTACTAGTATATACATAAAATTCTAAAAGAAAATTAAATAATAGATAATGTATATATAAAATCCTAAAAGATAATTAAATAATAGATAATATATATATAAAATCTAAAATACGGTAGAAAAAAAGTGCAATATTAATAGTTAAGTGAACCGTAAATAATTAATTAAATTTGCCTACCATTCTACACCATTCTCCCTTGGGGTTTCGGTTTGGAACAATTTAGTTTGATGAAAGTATTTTGGGATGTTTTAGTATAGGTAAACTCAAAGTCAACAAACATTTTTCAAGTTGAGATGCTTTTATTGTGGTTTTCGGTTTACTTTAATTTAGGCAAAACGCAAGTATTATTTTTTAATCTATTGAACCCTTTTACTTTTATTTAATCATATTAAGTTCTTTGAAATTTAATTTTTGGACACATAATATGTGTATATATATCTGTATTTATCTTTAATTAAGGGTGAGCACGGGTCTCAGAAATTATCTGGTCCGCATCGAAATCCGAACCGAAAGCACTCCGGACAGAAAAGAACCATTGATTTTTTGACTTTATCCGAACCGAACCAATCCGACATTTTTTTTGACAAAACCGAACCGTTCCAAACCGAGGAACCGAAATCAGAACTGAGTAGAACCGAAATCTGTATATAAATAAACATATTTAATATATTTTCATTATAATTATATAATTGAATTATATAAAATATATATATATATATATTATATATATATATATATATATTATAAGTTTTCTTTTAATAACTTCAAGAAACCCTAATCGACTAATCCCGCATCACTCTCTTGCCCCGCTCACTCTCTTGCTCTATCATTCACACTCGCGCCTCACTCTCTCGCCTCACTGTGATAATATTTTTCTATGTTGATACACGTTTGCTTTGTTTCTATATATTGGAAAGTGAAACTGATCCACTAGAGGTAATTTTGGTTTAATTGCTTTGTTATTTAATAGTTTAAATATAAGTTTACATGATTACTTTGTTTCTGTTGTCATACTTGCAAGTTGTAAATGTAACTTATTAAACTTATTTAATAGTTTGGTTTGATTACTAGTTCTACGTTGATACAGTTGGATTGATTGCTTTGTTGCAAATAATTAAACTTATTTAATAGTTTTTTGAATTTCTATAAATGTATGTTTGACTTTGAAAAGTGTGCATTGGGTTTGTCTCACTAATAGTTGATGTAAACTTATAGAGGTATATGAAATAATATTTGTGTATTTTGTTGTCATACTAGCATTATTTATGGGATCACGTAATTTCTGTGCATATTTATTTCCGTAGCATAATGACTTAAACAATTATTCCTCTTGCTTTTGTTAGGTGTCAATGGGATCACGGACCGGAAGAATAAGTTGAGGATGAAAGTTGAAGACGAAAGTTGAAGATGAAAGTTAATGTAAAGCTTTTGATGGTTATTGTTTTTGAGCTATTATGTAATACTAGTATCGCTCCCGTGCGATGCACGGAAATTTATTTAAAAAATAATTATTTTATTAAATTAAATATAATATTATCTAATATAAAAAAAAATAGAATTATTATATTCCAACTAAATGAATATTTGAATAATCATTTTTTTTACAATCAACCTAAACTTTGCATTTTTAAACCTTTGCAACCTTTGGTAGCAATTTTTGGAGAGAAAATAAACTATTTACAAATAATAATAATATTTAGAAAATACAATATTTATTTTTACATTCTAAAAAAAATATTTCAAATATCATAAACTTAACTAAAAAAATATAGAAAATAGTTTAATAAAAAAATCAATTTTCTTAAAAAAGATCGAATAATTTTGATATTACTTCAAATAGTTTTTAAATATTTTTAAAAGGATTTATTTTTTCAAAAAAAAAAAAAAAATTGAAAAGATACTTATATCATAAAATTAGACTTTCATAGATACTTCCACATGTCTTAAAAGAAATTTTAGAGATTTTAAAATAATTTTTCAAGATAACTTTCAAATAGTTTAAATAAATTTTTATAGTTTAAAAGTTAATTTTCAGAAATTTATAATAGTTTTATGATTTAAAAAAAAATAATAACTTCTTTATTTTTCTTGCTTAAAATGATTTGAGCTGAAATTTTTTTATTAAAAAAAAAAAACTTATTTTTTACTATATTTTTTCAACATGTTGAAGTTAATTTTCTGGTATTTTAAATGAAGTTTACAATTTAAAAAATATTTTTTAGAATTTTTAAATATTTTCTAATATTCTTTTATTTTCCGCACTTAAATTGCTAGTAGAGGTTGCAAACGTGAGAAAATATATAATTCAGGTTGTGATTGAAAAAAAAAATGAAAAATGAAAAATGCGCATACTACATGTTGCAAAATATAAATAATGTAAATATCAATTTCTCCCAAGTGATATATGGATTTAATATAACTTAAATTTTATAAATATATTATTTTATAAATTTACATTAAGATAAATTATTAAATGTAAAAAATAAATTATATCTACTTTTAAGAATGAATATCTCCTAATATTGAAACTCAAACATATATTGTGTGTGTGTGTGTATGTCAACCTTAACCTATGTGAACACCACAATAACTTAATTAAAAATAAATATTAAAATAAACACAATTACATAAATATCACACGACACACCAAAATATATCAAATAAAATAAATTGAATTGTATTATAAGAAAATTAGTGTTTTCTTTTATTTTTTTCAATTTCTTTTAAATATTTTGATTTATCCAAATAATTTTTCAAATTTTAACTATAAATATTTACTTTATTTTAAGAATAATTAATTTTTAAGTTTTAATATTTTACATGGTGGTTTAATATACCCAAATACTTTTTAGATTTTAAATAAATCTTGATATTAATAAAATAAAATTCAATGATTATTCTATAGTTGGACTAACAAAATAAAGCATATATATTCTTCAATATATCTGAATAATATGTCTATGTTGAAATTTATTTAAAGATACAATATATATATATATATATATATATATATATATATATATATATATATGTATATTTTTCTTGGGTTGCAAAATATGAAAAAATGCGATAACGTATTGTTTATGTTGAGAACTGTAAAAAACCTAGTTAGCTCAAACATGTTAATTTTATTTTTTAAATAGAAATATAGATAGTAGCACATGTAAAATCTCATAGTTTAGATTGCAACGTGTAATTATTATTTATAAAAAAAATACTAATAAATAGAAAATATGAATATGTAATGAAAAATAATTTCAAGATTAATTATCATATATAAATATATGTGAAAGTTCTAGTCCCATGATTAATTATAATAAATTAATATCTGTATATACAATAATTTAATTAGTCAATCACTAAATTATACATTAACTTTACTTTTAATTTAATAAAGTATATATTCATTTATTAAGGAAGGTAATACTTAATATTGTATTAATTTGAAGAAAAAAATATAACTAATGTCTTAGAAGAAATTAAGAATGCATTAAAGATATATTTTAGGCGGGAAAAGGTAATTTACAATAATAACCCTCATTTTATTTTTATATATATATAGATGTGAAGTTTATTTTGCTTAATTTGACTCCTAGACTTGTATTCACATATGAACTATGTTATGTTGGTCAATTTTAATGTCTTTTATTGAACTATATGTTGTTTTATCATTTGATATGATATAGTCATGTTTTAGGGAATGACTATTATTTTGAGTGAAAAACTCCGAATCTCCGAAATCTCCGAACCGAACTGATCCGCTCCATTAGACCCGAATCTCCGAATCAAACCGACCCGATTTTCGGTTCGGTTCGGTCCCGGATATTTATTTTTCAGTTCGATTCCGAAGCCAGAAATTCGGAGATCTCCGAATTTCGAATCGATTCCGGAGCAACCCAGATCTCCTGTCCGCTCCGACCCGTGCTCACCCCTATCTTTAATAGCCTATAAGAATATGGAGTTATTCTTATATTCAATTATAGCTCAATGAAACAAATGAAGATGAGATTATGTCAATTGCAATCATTACGTCAAGAACAGATAGTATATAATTCTTTTCCTTTTCTCTTTACATCTACTCATTTAACAGTATTTCCGATCTTTTAATACTTTTTAAAAAATGATCATTTGCTTAATAAAAATATACATAAAATGCATAAAAAAATTAATGACTCAACTAAAAGTACTAGAGTAAATCATAATATTTCAGGGACTTAGATAATGCATTTCACCATAAATTAATCTTTTGAGACATATGTCACCCCTAGTGTTAGGTGTAAAACAATAATAAAAAAATCCAGGGGTCAAAAGCGTAACTAAAAGTAAAAGGAGGACGAAAATGAAAGACGCATTAACGGCCTCTCCAGACTCCACCGGCCACTACCGCAAAGTCCAAACTGCCGCTCGAAGCAACTTCCTTGTGACTGACCTCTCAAAAAAAAAAAAACTTCCTTGTGACTGTCACCTAATTTCCACCCATCTAGTGTGAATCTGTGAGTTAGACATATGCCGGAGAGAGATTTGAGGAGGAGGGTTACTGCGAACGGCCGGAGTGCGGTCAATCGACAGTCGGCCGCACGACGGGGAAGAAAGTCGTGGCGGAAATCGGAAACCGTTAGGGTTCTGAGGAGGAGCAAATCGGAGCCATCGGTGCTGAAAGTCAGCGATATTGCGGAGGAGGGAGTGCTTTATCGGCCGGGGACATGTACGGATATTTTTTCTCGTCCGGACAATATGGTGCCCCGATCTCCCGGGAATTATTATCCTCAGGTAATTTTTTTTTTTTTTTTGTGCGGAATTTTAAAAAAGAAAAAGAAAAAATAACCGATATTTGTTTTTAGGAAATTGTATATTGATTGGTTGGCTAGAAATTGAATTGCAGAATATGATTTGATTATTGTTATTACTAGTAATATTCCCGTGCGATGCACGGAAGTTTATTTGAAAATTAATGATTTTAATAAAACTAAATATGTTGTAATCTAATATTTAAATATGGGCAAAAACTCGTATGTGACCGTCACACGGTCCTCACACGGTGTGACGAGAAAAAGTATCACTTTTTGTGGTAAAAGTATCACGTCTATCTGTAAAAGTATCACCTTTTTTAACAAAAAAAAGTATCACTTTTTGTAGCAAAAGTATCACCTTTATCTGTAAAAATATCACTTTTTCGTGTAAAAGTATCACTTTTTTCTGTAAAAGTATCAATGTTTTCTGTAAAAATGTATTTCGTCACACGTGCGACCGTTCACACACAAGACTCACTCTTAAATATGTGATCGTCTTATCCTAATAAAATATTTTTTTTTAAATATAGGATATAACATAAATAAAATTATAGGTAATATAAATATAAGTTTCTCGCACGTCATATATGAATTTAATATAACTTACATTATATATATATATATATATATATATATATATATTATAAATTAACATTAAGATAAATATCCAATATCAAAAAATCTTTTTAAAAATGATCATTTCTAATCTTTGAAATCCAAACACACATTCATTATGTCTGCATCATTCTTCACCTTTGTGCATAATAGCTTAATTAATTATGAATGTTAAAACAAACATATATATCAAACTATCAACTCATATTATTAAATAAAATAAACTGGATAATGTTATAAGAAAATTATTTTTCTTTAATTTTTTTCATTTTACTTTAAATATTTAAATTTATCTAAATAAAGTTTTAAATTCTAACTATAAATATGTCCTTTTAAAAAAACTTATTTGCAAGTTTTAGTACTTTACTTGGTATTTACGATATACAAAGAATAACAAATTAACAAAATAAAATTCAAAAAGTTATTCAATAGTTGGAATAACAATATAAAACATATGAGTGCTTCAATATTTCTTAATACTTTCATATATATGTTGAAAAGTTTCAATTAAAATATACATTTATATTATAAATCGTAGATTCATTTAAAGATATACATTGGTTAATGTAAAAAAAAAAAAAATTGCTTAGGTTACAAAATGTGGAAAAAAAAAAAAACATAATTGAGATTGGTTAATTTGGCCCAGTATTGTTTAGGTTGCAAAGTTCAAAAAACATATAGTTCTAGTTTGTTAATTTTTCTTATTTAAAAGAAGTTTAGTTGCAACTTGTATAATATCATAGTATAGGTTTCAGATTGTAATTATCTATAGAAAAATAACATTAATATACCTAAATATAGAAAATTAATAAAAAAAAATTAAGATTAATTATCATATATCAAGTTATATATATGAGCAAAAATCATAGTTTTGTGATTTACCAACAAAAATAATTATTATATCAAATAAGCATTAGTAAATTCAATAATTTAATATGCTGATTATAAATCAAATATTAACTTGAGACAATTCATGTCAGATAAAAACAAACTGATTAGTTGTGGTTTTAATGAAATAATCAAGTAAAATAATTTGTAAAAGAGAATTATTTGAATGATTTTTACTTTTATTCCAAACCAATACTATATTTTTTTGTACAACTCACAATAAACACTTAAATCTTAATTAAATAATCAACGAACAAATAATATAATATTTTAAATAAAATATCATATTATAATAATTATTATTATTATATATATATATATATATCATATGGATGTCAAATCAAACATCGTCAAAAAATGATTAATTTGATATAGTATATATAATAAATAGATTAGAGATGAAAAAAAGATTTTTGCAACTTTATAAAGTAAAATAAACTTTGATTCTTACCAAATGTGACAACAACTTACCAATCACAATCTAAAATTTTAGGCTGAGAAGTGTTACTTACAGAATTGTCACTACTGTGGCTTATATATATATAGATTTTTTAATTTATAAGATAATTTTTAAATTCTAACAATATATAACTAAAAATAACCATAAAATATGTAATAAAAGGAACAATAATATTTTACTTGGATCACATGTAATGTAAAGTTTAATACTTTTCTCATTATGTCCCTGCTTTTATTTTATATTTAACCTTTAATTTATCTAAATTAACTTTTAAGTTTTAATTATAAATATTTAATTTTTTTTCTTTATAACATTGAATTTTCATTTGCAACTTTTAACATTTCCTTTGGTGATTTCAAATATATTTAAATAATTTTTATTTAATAAGATATTATTTTAACAAAATAAAATTCAAAATTTATTTAATGATTCGAATAACGAATTAAAGTCCTTGGTTTCTTCAAAATATTTGACATTTCCGTATTTTATTTGGTATCGTAAATTATTTACATAAATGTTATAGTCTTCTTATAAATAGTTTATTTATTTGAAGATAAAAATTGATTAATGCAAACAAATTTATTTAGATTGTTAAGAGTAAAAAAGACATTCAATGTTGATTTGTGCGACCAAGTATTATTTATCTTACAAAGTGTAAAAATATATAATTAAAGTTTTGGTAAACGTAAAAAATTAAAAAGATTGCCAAATATAATAAAAGTCATAATTTAGGCTACAAATAATAAATTTCCTTAATAGAGTAATTTTAACAAATACTCGTTATTAAAAATATAAATAGGTAATTAAAAATAATTTCAATAACTGTTTTAATCCACAATTATATATATGCTCAAAGTCGTGATAAGAAACATATTTTAGCAGATTTGATGATTTAATAAGTTGATTATAAAATAGATATTTTTGTTTTTGCTTTGATTTAATAAAGTAGGACTTTCATAATTTAAACAATGAGTTTTCTCCCTGACTTAAATAAAAAAATTAAAAATTCATGTCAAATAAAATAAATTGATTAGTTGTATTTTTATGAAAAAAAATCTCATATTTTTTATAAAGATATTATTTTACTAATTTTAGTTGCCCTAAAAGCAAAATATTATAGTCCAATTTATAATAAACATCAATTCTAGCACAATAGTTAACCAACAAACAATTTGTTTATTCAAAACAAATATCTCATTTTAATATATGTGATATGGATGTCAAATCGAAGATCGTGAAAAGATGAATAATTTGGTATTTTATGCATAAAAATTGGATTAAAAATGAAAATAGTTATTTGTATTTTAGAAAAGTTAAAAAAAGTTATGAACTTACCAAATATAAGAAATAGTTACCAATTATGATCTAATTTTTTTGGAGGAAAAACTAAAATTACATTAATGCCCCCCATTTTACTTTTATATATATATAGATGATTTTTCCGGAAGCTTGGAAAATCTTTGATAACATTTTGCAAATAATTGAACATGATTAACATCTAATAAAATTATTTGAGGGTTAATTAGAACAATACCAAACTATCAATTCTTTTTTATATAAATCATTAAACTTGAAATACATATAAACTATATAGATTTGACGAATAAACTACTAAACTGGGTAGGTTACTTACAAGGATTAAAATATCTCCGATATTCACCGATATCTCTCCGATATCACTCTTTTTTGGTGATACCGAAACAAATTCGGATGTAATAAATTTATGTTAGAATATCTTCAATATATCTCCGGAATCTCCGAAATTTCTCCGAAATCTCTGAAAATTTCGATTTGGGGTATCTCTAGGTATAATTTGTTGTAATTTCGTGAAAATTTTACCAAAATTTTGGTGAATTTCGGTAAAATTCGATTAATTTCGGTGAGATTTCGATTAATATTGGTGGAATTTCGGTTAATATCGGTGAATTTCGGTAAAATTCGATTAATTTCGGTGAGATTTCGATTAATATCGGTGAAATTTTGGTGAATTTTTCGGTGAAATTTCGATTAATATCGGTGAAATTTTGGTGAATTTCGGTAAAATTCGATTAATTTCGATGAGATTTCGATTAATATCGGTGAAATTTCGGTGAATTTCGGTAAAATTTTCTTAGTGCAGCTTTAGTTGTAAAATTTCTAAATTATTCGCAATCATTTAAATTTTCTTAAGGCAGCCCAAAGATTTAGTAAATTAGAATATTATTCTAAAATACTTGAACATCCTGATAATAAGAGTTCATTTATAATGTATCTTGTGTGGCCTGATAATGTTTCTATTTTATATGATTTGTCAACTAGTTGTAAATATGTAAATTTCACTCAATATTTGAATTTAAGTAGGTTTATAACAATCTATAAAATATCGTGATAAATTATCTGTTTTAATACATTTTCCGGCATTTTTAAAAAAAGTTGCACCGATATTTCGATATTGATTTTCACCGAAATCTCTCTATATTAAAATTATCTGTTTTAATACATTTTCCGGCATTTTTAAAAAAGTTGCACTGATATTTCGATATTGATGGTGAAATCTCTCTATATTAAAATACCGATATCTCCGTAATCACCGATATTTTCGTCCTTGGTTACTTATGACTTGGCAGGTTGCTGACAATATATTTACACACATCACTATCATATTTTCTTATCACCTTTTACACTAAAAACAAACCCTAACTTAATCTCCAACCAACAAAATCAAACATTCATTTATTTAACTTAACTTTATCTTTCCACTTTATTTCTTCCAGCCCACAATACTCCAACCTCCTCCACCCATAAATAAACAGAGCCTTATTTTCGGGCCAGTTTTAGCTGAAGGTGACTTGCGATAAGTTTTTCAGGGTATTTGTGTCCACACAATTAAATGCAAGTTGCAATAGTATGCAGTGGGAAGAAGCGGAAAGAAAAACAGTCAATTGTGTGGACACAAATACCCTTAAATATCACACACGAATTCCAATAAAAAATGGCCGAAAAGTAAGTTTCGTGTTTTCTTTGTCAAACCAGTATAGTTAGTACGAATCATTTCTAAAATATTGTAGTAATTTATGTGTAAAAAACCGCTACTTAGTTTGGGGAGAATGTTGTAAAACCCTTATTTGAGCTTAGGAAAGTTGGTATTGTTCGAATAAGCAAATATGATAATAGTAATTGCTTTCCCCTGTAAAAATCTGGAGGATTTCTCACTTCAGAGTATTGAACTTTTTTATTTTTTTGTTCTCAGTACTGGTTAGCACTTTTTACTAATAAAAGGAAACATTAATTTTTAAATTATATAATAATTTTATGTTTTGATTAATAAAATAAGACATTAACTTTTGACATTATACTCTATTTTAGACAAGAAATAATTTTAAACCGTATTCTTTTTATGGAACCTAAGGAATATATTGTTGTCTTCCAGACTCCAGAGTTCGATTTTATTATATTCACAAGATAAACTCTGCTAGAATTGGAGAAATATGAACGTACAAAGAACAAAGATGGGAAATCGACTAACTACTTTTCTTAGCCAAAATGTGTGAAAGCAGCAACCTTGTGTGCGGTGGATCTGTTGTAAAGGACACACGTCGTAATCCATTATACACTTGAAATGTGTATTTGGGTTTAATGAGAAATTGTTAGTTTTGCAGAGGTACAAGAATGAGGCAAAGGTTGTAGTTAATGTGACAGTTGAGGGGAGTCCTGGACCAATCCGTACGCTGGTGAAATTGGGATCCAAGATTGAGGATATAACTAAGCTTGTGGTTAAAAAGTATAATGATGAAGGAAGGAGTCCTCCACTACTTAAAGATGCAGCTTCAACTTCTCAACTACACCATTCATATTTCAGCCTCCAAAGTAACTTCTAATACCCCCATTTCACGTTGCGATCTCATACCATCTCTTATATTTTGTTTGGTTTGACCGTAGGCTTGAGCAAGTCGGATTTGATCGCTGATGTTGGCAGCCGAAGCTTTTATCTTCGCCTCACTCACGATACTAAAACTTCAGCATCTTCAGATCAAATAGAGATCCTACCTCTACCATTCCTTCCCACTTTCATTAATCGAAAGATGAAGAAAATCTTCCGAAGAACACGGAAAGTCTGGAAAATTTTGGGTTGCATGCCATACACCTCATAGTTGCACCCCATTATATATTTTGAGCGAGTAGCATAATATTTTCCTGTTACTCCGCCAATTTTCTTCACTCTTGCTACTGAAATGACGTGTATAGTGTACAAGTTTGTATAAACCAGTGTTCATGTTGTATACCCTAAGGTTACGTTTGTTTATGGATGGAGCGGAACGTGGAAATTTTAATTGTGAAAAATCTATATCTAATTTTTCTTTTTTTATTTTTGTTGTTGTGTTGTGATAGAATATGGTAAAATTTATAAGATATTGTCAAATTATCTTTTAAGTATTAAACAACTAAATAAATGTTAATAACATATTTCAGGAGGTAGATAGGACTTGGACTAATTTTTTGAGCATATAAGACTTTAAACTTTTAAGTAGGCTACAGGTGTAGTTGAATATCAAAATATGCGATAAATAAGAAATTCTAAAAAACTAATCAAATCTGAGAAGTGTTTAGTAAATTTTAGAAAATACATTCAATTAGAAATATATTTAAGCAAATTAATAAAATTAACAAAGGAAAAAATAAATATTATTTAATAATTAAAAAAAGGTGTTGACAGATAAATAGGTTCTTATATAAAAAGAGAAAAGAAAAAAGAAAGCACAGGTCAAAGCAGAGAAATGTGGAGATCACATCGATCACTCATAAAACAACATACATTTTCATTACAAGTCGGTCACTCACGAAACAACATACATTCCCATGCTATAGACCAACAAGAAAAGGGGTAAAATTGAAATAATAATTAAAAAAAAAGAAATAACTCGATGTGTAATAATTATAACCAAGAAAATCTAGGGCTGAGTGAAGAACAATGAAAGAATTGCAAGGCAATGAGGCCACCCAACTATGAATATAGGTGGACATTGAAACAAGTGCAAGCCAATGAGAGCACCCAAAAAGAAAAGCTAATGAGGCAGACATCTTCTCATCAGTCTTTGAAATGAACGAGACTAGGAGCTCATCTATACTCCGCTTCTTCCCTTTATTAATCCCCATTGGCCACGAAGAAGTCTGGGGGTGGTTGAATCGAATTGTTTGGATTGGCATAAGACCTTTTTTTATGATTCTTCATGTTTGATTGGAAATGGATTGAACGATGTTGGTTGGGATTGAAATTCGTGTACTGATGTTGAGCTGGATGTGGGTTTGCGTATTGATTTTCTCTTGGGTTCCCGAAGTTTCTTTAGTTTAAGAAATTGACATCTTTGGTACCACTTTGGCACTTTGTTTAGCTTGAATAGTAGTGTCAGCTTGCGAAAGATTCTCTAGTTGCTTGGATATGCTATTTGTGTTGATAAAGAAAAGCTAGCTTCCTTTTAACCACACTTGCAACAACCCGTGGTGTATTTCACTCGTTTGACCATTGATACGAATTGGTGGCCATGTATTCGATGATTGTCATTGCATCACGATCCGTCCTTGAGAATAGAGAACCACCTGCTGCCGCATCAATGATCACTCTAGTTGGCCCAAACAACCCATCATAGAAATAACAAATTTATTCCCATCCTAGGAAACCACATTGTGGGCACTTTCCCAATAAGTCTTTGAATCTCTCCCATGCCTCCCACAATGGTTCTGAGTCAAGTTTCCGAAACTATGTGATCTCACTCTTCAACCGAATGGTCTTGTTTGCGGAAAAGTACTTTAGCAGGAACAAAGCTTGTCGCGAAAATCGCTCTAAATCACTAGGATTATAACGGATTTCTCAAACCGCAAGTATACGACTTGTGACATAGGTAATATAAAATATTGTCGTTCGCTTATGTGGGAATCGGCTTAAGCACTTTTAAGTAAGTTAGACCAGACGAAAATAAGAGTGATGATTAAGCTAAACAACATAATGCAAATAAATGTAGGCAATGAACCAATCGATGGGGAGATATTCCTGAGGTTCTGTTTCACTCAAGCTAGGAAAGTAAATTAAGCAAATACAGGCTAATAGTAGAATGAACAATGAAGGAAGGTCATGTTACCGAATTAGAAATCCAAGTGGGCAAACAAGAGGGACCACTAATTAACCAATTACAATAAAATTCACTTAAATTCCTATCACTAAAGAACAAAAACGAAATTAATAAAAACAAGGTAAGTGAATTAATGAAGCAATCAAATTAACACTTTAATCCCCATCCCAAACGGATCTTGTTTAAGGATTCACCTTAATTCCTATCACTAAAGATCGGAAATGGAATTAATAAGACAAGGTTAGTGAATTAATAAAGTAATCAAATTAACACTTTAATCCTCACCTTAAGCGAATCTTGTTTAAGGAGCGAGGCCTTAAGATATCCTACCAGATCGAAAAATGTGATTCAAATCCCCTCCTCGTCCTCCATGGGCCCATTGAAGAGGACCGATATACCGCCGGTTAGCTACCCCTAAGGTATTAGTCATACAAACCCACATTGTTAATTCTATCCATCAATAAAACCCACATTAACACATGTTACATTAAAATTCATAATCCTAGGGTTGTGCTACTCCTTAACCCCGGGAAACAAGGAAACCACTCACAAATCATCAAAGCATAAGAATCAACCACATCAAGCAAGAAACATAAAAACCCAAAAATTAAGAGAAGAGAGAAGAGAATGCTCAATGGGTTAGAGAATCCTTGTAGAACTTCAATGATATTGACGGGTGTCACAAGCCCATGAATATCTTCAAGTTCTCCTCCAAAGATGGCTTTCTCCTTAAAGAGGAGGATGAAAACCCTAGAGAGAAATGAGAGAAGAGATTCTAGAGAGAGATAGAAAGTTGAAATTCTAGCAAATGAATTGGTTGTTCGGAAATGGGAGTGAGGGAATCATAATATAGGGGGAAATGGTAGCGCGACAGTCGTGTGTCGCTTTACCAAATTAATTATGTACAAAGAATACACTAAACCTTATCAACTATCCTATTGGTAGAATGGTAAATAAGGGTCGATCCCACCGGGAACGGCCGAACAGTTTTGATCCGGATGTCAAGTAAATTATGATTAAATATGCAAGAAGTAAATTCTTAAGAAAGCAATAAAGAGGGGGAATTGATTAAGGACTAACAATCTACTAGTAGCAAATAGAAGCAACTAAACGAAATTAAAAGCTTTTAACGTTCAAATTCAAAGAAACAAATAATCAAAGACAGTAGAAGAGATCTTTTTCGGTTTTGGTTTTCAAGTAATAAAACAATCCACCCTTGATCATGCTTCCCCTTGGTCTTAGACAATTGATGCAACTATGTTAATGCCCGATTTAATTGTGATTCAAGCCCTTATCTCAAGGCTATTAACAAGCTCTAATAACCTTGTTGTCTCTTAATCTTAGTTAATCAAAATAAGCTCTTCGACTAACCCTATTCAATTTAACCGAATCCTCGAACAAGCTCTCTTAGATCCAATAACCAAATGCATTAAACACTAGGACAACGAGATAAATTCAACATAAAACTCGCAAGCTCGGTTTTAGTGGTTAAACTTGGTGTTATCACCAATAAATAAATCTATTGTTTGCTACACGGGAATCGAAAATTCTACAATTACGGATAGTAATTTCCTATTCTAGCAACACATTCACAAATCCCTTAAAGGGTGATCAATCCAATAATCAATTCATAAATGTGACTCAATAACAGCAAATAACATAAAACACTTGAATACACAATAATCTCGGTAACATTAACCGCAATAATCACATCAATGTCTCGACTCAAGGTTCCACAATGATCAAGGATGAACTAAAGGGTGCTAGCCACCCATGTTAACTAATACAAAGATAAAATAACAGAAAACTAAAGAAAACATGAAAATAGGATAGAAAGAACCAAAGGTTAGGGTTGAAGATCAAGATCTTCAACCCCCTTCCATTCCTTTGCTTCCAGTGGAGAAAAGTGGTTGATTATGTGTGGGGGATGGGTTATAGGTTAGGTCAAATTCGAAAATGACCTTATATATATAGAGGAGAAAGTGTTGGGCTGAAAAAATGGGCAAAAACGTGTTTCAGGATTGAAACAGGGTATCCGGTCGCGGCCGTTAACCAAAGTCGCAGCCGCGAACCCTTCATTTTTCTTGGTGTTGATTTGGTTCGTGGGCACGGTCGCGGCCGCGAATCGTGTCCTTTCTCTTTGATTAGCCGCGGCCGTGACTTGTGTTCGCGGGCGCGTCTAGTCGTTCGAACCTCTTCCCCCTTGTTCCATCCTTGGCTCGTTCTCCGTTCCGGACTTCTTCGATACTCGTTTTTCGGCCTTAATTCACCTGTTTTGTCCTGAAACGAGCTCAACACATTAAATGGCCCAATAATACAAATATGCAAGATACACGATTAAATGTGCATTAAAATATCACTAAAACGACACTTAAAGCGACCTAAAATGCATGCATTTTCACGTGTACCAAATCTCCCCAAACTTAAACCTCTGTTCGTCCCGAACAGAGCGAAGCAAAAAAAGAAGGTAGGACACGTGTTAGGGAAGATTTAAGTGGCGAATTCAGTTTCAGACGACGTTTTCAAAAACAAGGCAATCATGATAAAATGAGCACATATGATATAACAATTTCAGCTACTTTTGAGACTTGAAAAACTCTCAACTAAAGATCCTCACCGGGTGAGTGTATCTCTCGACTCTCAAGTGTATCAAATGGGTAGTGTATACGCTCACATTGAAATGCATAAAATGCCTACCATAGGCTTGCCAATCATCTAAACTTCGATGTATACCCGACATGTGTGACAAAGAATCAAAAAGGTCTTTAACGGGTTGTAATGTTGGCTTGGGGTAAGGTGGAAAAATTTCTTGTATAAGTGACTATAAAACGGACTAAATGAGTCGTGCACTACCCATCTACCCCTCAAACAATGGTCACTCAACCTCACTCTTTACTTCCTTAGTAAACCAATCCCAAAAATTGATTTCTTCTCCTTACCACAAAGTCCACAACCTAAATGCTTTCTCAATTCTCCCTTGGAGTGTATTTTCTTTTGAATTTTTACAACTTTGAGAATATCTATTAAAAGGCATTTACATTACTAGTCTCTCCTAATCAAAAGCAAAAATTAAGTATATACAACTAACTTTTTCTTTTGTTTTTCTGATTTTTCGACTTCTTTTCGATTTTCGACTTTTTTTTTTTTTTTTACACAAATATAAACGAAAATTGGAGAGAACTAGTATTCTCAATTCTGTGGCGTCCGGATCCCTAGATGCTGCCATGTGCGCCGAGGAGCTCATGCTCAGGTTTTCAGTGCTCCGAAGGTTGTCAATCTGTGTCAACTGTGCGTTGGGCAACCGGAGGAACGGGCCCCTGTTTTGGATCACGTAGGGTACCGTCTTGTTCTCCCGACTCCGGGGTACCCCATCTCTATACCCCAATGCAACAATGTGCATATTCTCCATATCCTCCCAAGTGAGATGATACGATGTGGATACTGGAGATAAATCTGTCAGCGGGATACCGAGATGTTCGGCTATATGGGTGATTAGGCCCTCAATG
Source organism: Ajuga chamaepitys (assembly GCA_958295605.1). NCBI lineage: Eukaryota > Viridiplantae > Streptophyta > Magnoliopsida > Lamiales > Lamiaceae > Ajuga > Ajuga chamaepitys. The sequence continues at coordinate 19,493,811 of OY282498.1, read as the reverse complement.
AAGATGTGCTCATGCTGACGCTTCCGTACATTCTCGAACTGAGCAACGAGGATATTTTCATAATGCCTCGAGATGCCATTCAGTATTGACCATATCACGTCCAACTCCTTGACACGGCAGGCTCCTGTTTCTGATCTTCCAAACATGGTTAGTGCAAGGAGCCGCTTGATGTACTTGACGACTGGATTCCTAATCCAGGTCACCTTCGAATTCTTAGCCGAGAAAACCTGAGGCTCGACTAGACTGGGGGCTGCAGTGATTTGCGCCCAAAAAGTACGGACATCAAAGGTCTCGAGCTCTGCTGCGTCGGCTGAAGAAATGCACCCAGGAAAGCCATATGCGGTGCGCAAGTCCTTCATCCTGAGGGTATGTGAATGTCCCATTAGCTGAAATGTGATGCTGTCTGGTTTGGCACCACACTTTTCGGAGTTGGCCCGAACCTCAAAGGTGCTGAAGAATTCCCACACAAGGCGTTTGTATGTAGGCTTCGGTTCCATAAATTTTTGGAGGCCTACCTTCTTCAACAAGGTATTGACATTCTCGAAAATGCCCATGGCCTCAAGGATGTCGTTATGGCCATATCGGGTGGGCATGATGGTTCGATGAAAGAGCTTGTCAAACCGGTCATGCTGTGTGGGGTCTCTCAACACAATGTCAAATGCCCGACTATCAATATGAGGGAGGGTGGATGCCGGGACTTGAGGTGGCTCACTCTCGGGCTCTTGAACAGGTGTCTTCCCTTTTCCTTTGCGTTTGCTCGTGGTGGCTTTTGGAGGTGCCATTGAATCCTACAATCAACACACTCAATCTTTAAAACTAGTGGCAATACAACGAGTTAAAGTTCAAGTATGAGGTGCCTAAGTTTACTTGAATTCGACTATATATCCAACAAAAACAAGTCAAAGTGTATCAACTATGCAATGACAATCAATTCACACTCAAATGAGGTTATACATTACGATAATATCAACAATTGGGCTTAAAAACTAGATAAAATAGTCGAAATTAGCTAACTTAGGCACAACAATTTAACGCATATCACATGTTCGATGAATTGCCATAATGAATTTATCCTTCCAAAACTCACAAATCTTTTCTCAACAATATACCCACTCAATCATCAAGAAATTATACGAGCTATCATATAATTCTATCATTCGAATGCATAAATACATATCAATTGGCAAAAAAATCAATACAACTAGTTGTATGTATAACCAGTTTCAATAAAAATGCAAATAAACATAAAATTAACCCCCAATCTTCAACAATGGATTCAATAATACGCAATAATGGATCAAAAGAGTGAGATAGCCGTACTTATCGGTTGAGTTTAGGCGAAGAAATTTGAATTGGTGATTTTCTTGCCCTTTTGTGGACCGACCAGAAATTTGCTCCCAATCCGAAATTAATCGGGTGAATGTGTGTGCAATGGAATCGGTAGTGAGTGGTGTGTGTTTTGATTGAAATTTAGAAGTGAAAAATCAAGAAAATTTGGGAGATTTGTGTATGTTTTTCGCAAAAATCTAAGGGAGGGAGGAGAAATAACCCTTTTTTTCGCGAATAGGCCTTTTATTCTGCTCAGCCTGTCGCGGGCGCGACTCCTATTTGCGGGCGCGAACACCTCACATGTCGCGGCCGCGACCAGAATTCGCGGCCGCTAATGCCTGTTCGAAGGTGATCCCTGCTTCTTTTGTCACGGGCGCGACTATAATTCGCGGGCGCGAGCGCCTGTTCGAAGGTGACCCTGCTTCATCGCTCGCGGGCGCGAATACCTGTAGCGGGCGCGAGCAGCTGTTCGAAGCTGACCCCTGCTTTTGCTCTAGATTGGCCTCGGCCAAGATCAGTATGGGCCTCGGCCGAGGTGATGTCCCCTCCCATTTTGTGCTATTTTCTTGCATTGAAAGGCTAGATTGGTTGTGTGTTTATCCCTACACATTTAAAATAAAAATTCTAAGACACAATTAAAGAAAATGGACAGGTGAACAATCTAAACTACGAAATTTAACAAACGAAAAGCAATAAACGTCGGGTTGCCTCCCGACAAGCGCCTTTGTTTAACGTCGTTGGCTCGACGGATACTCTTTAAATAAACAAAACAAACACTATCTATGTAAATAAAACTAACACTTAACACATAAAAAAAAATCGTTCTACACCGTTCCCCGACAACGGCGCCAAAATTTGGTAGCGCGACAGCCGTGTGTCGCTTTACCAAATTAATTATGTACAAAGAATACACTAAACCTTATCAACTATCCTATTGGTAGAATGGTAAATAAGGGTCGATCCCACCGGGAACGGCCGAACAGTTTTGATCCCGATGTCAAGTAAATTATGATTAAATATGCAAGAAGTAAATTCTTAAGAAAGCAGTAAAGAGGGGGAATTGATTAAGGACTAACAATCTACTAGTAGCAAATAGAAGCAACTAAACGAAATTAAAAGCTTTTAACGTTCAAATTCAAAGAAACAAATAATCAAAGACAATAGAAGAGATTTTTCGGTTTTGGTTTTCAAGTAATAAAACAATCCACCCTTGATCATGCTTCCCCTTGGTCTTAGACAATTGATGCAACTATGTTAATGCCCGATTTAATTGTGATTCAAGCCCTTATCTCAAGGCTATTAAGAAGCTCTAATAGCCTTGTTGTTTCTTAATCTTAGTTAATCAAAATAAGCTCTTCGACTAACCCTATTCAATTTAACCGAATCCTCGAACAAGCTCTCTTAGATCCAATAACCAAATGCATTAAACACTAGGACAACGAGATAAATTCAACATAAAACTCGCAAGCTCGGTTTTAGTGGTTAAACTTTGTGTTATCACCAATAAATAAATCTATTGTTTGCTACACGGGAATCGGAAATTCTACAATTACGGATAGTAATTTCCTATTCTAGCAACACATTTACAAATCCCTTAAAGGGTGATCAATCCAATAATCAATTCATGAATGTGACTCCATAACAACAAATAACACAAAACACTTGAATACACAATAATCTCGGTAACATTAACCGCAATAATCACATCAATGTCTCGACTCGAGGTTCCACAATGATCAATGATGAAATAAAGGGTGCTAGCCACCCATATTAACTAATACAAAGATAAAATAACAGAAAATTAAAGAAAACATGAAAATAGGATAGAAAGAACCAAAGGTTAGGGTTGAAGATCAAGATCTTCAACCCCCTTCCATTCCTTTGCTTCCAATGGAGAAAAGTGGCTGATTATGTATGGAGGATGGGTTCTAGGTTAGGTCAAATTCGAAAATGACCTTATATATGTAGAGGAGAAAGTGTTGGGCTGAAAAAATGGGCAAAAACATGTTTCAGGATTGAAACAGGGTATCGGGTCGCGGCCGTGAACCAAAGTCGCGGCTGCGAACCCTTCATTTTGCTTGGTGTTGATTTGGTTCGTGGGCATGGTCGCGGGCGCGAACCGTGTCCTTTCTCTTTGATTAGTCGCGGCCGTGACTTGTGTTCGCGGGCACGTCTAGTCGTTCGAACCTCTTCCCCCTTGTTCCATCCTTGGCTCGTTCTCCGTTCCGGACTTCTTCGATACTCGTTTTTCGGTCTTAATTCACCTGTTTTGTCCTGAAATGAGCTCAACACATTAAATGGCCCAATAATACAAATATGCAAGATACACGATCAAATGTGCATTAAAATATCATTAAAACGACACTTAAAGCGACCTAAAATGCATGCATTTTCACCTGTACCAGGACACTAACCATCCCCTCACCCCTTTTATTTTCTGCGGCAAAAGGGGCCTTAGTAAGGGTATAAAAGTCAAATTACATCATAAGCTTGCTTGGTCTTCATAAATGTAGAATCAGACCCCTTCAATGCTCTTGATTTGTCCTTCTAAGATATTGTGGGCATTTTTCATCCGGAATCAGACTTCGAATTCAAGTCTAAAGTTGTAGATCTTCATCTTGACTTCACGTGGCAACTTGAATCACTTGGAGCGGACGTTGGACGAGGAAGTTATGGCCTAAACACGAAGGCGTAGCGGCCGATCCGGTTTAGATCGGACCAACAGGCAACTACCGCACCTGTGGGTTGTGGTACGCCGTTGGTAGAAATTCCCTGCATCTCCTGTCGCGGCCATTATTGCCGCTGGTATGCCCTCCATTTGTCCGGCAATCGATCGCCAGGTATCCTATGCTCCCTTATCGTACACCGTCTTCGTGCATCGTCTTTTTAAAGTCATTCCTCTTGCTTTCTTGACCTGACCCCTTAATAAATTTTATTCGGGACTCGATGATATTTGAGTCGGGACTGACCCAGACCCGTTTGGGCCTTTTTTTGTGGGCTAGAGTGAGGAAATGAGTGCAAATGACCTTCTTGATCTCTCGAATTTTACTAACCTTCAAAACACGACTAAAAAACACCCAAAAGTGTATCAAATCATATCAAAAAGGAAATTCAACCCAAAAATATAATAAAACACGAATGTGCACTTAAACCTAGTAAGGACTCGCATTTCATATTCAAATATGAACATAGATTATGCAAGAAAAACGAGTATTTCGACATTCATCATTCCCAAAAACTTGAGCCTCCGAGCAAATTTAACATAAAGCACACATAAAAATAAGATCGAAAAGCAATTGGAAGACCACAAAATTTGAATTTCTCTTTTGGTTGAATAATTTTCTACTTTCCGATTCACCTCACTTACCTTAATCATTTTATTTCAAGGAATTTGACAAATAAGCAAGGGAATAGAGATGCATAAGGCTTAGGAAAAAATAGTATTTTTATTTCACTTAGTACCCTTGGCCATGCACTAAAAGCTCTCACTCCAATTCCAAAACATGCCTATGTGAATGACTTTGGACGACTCATTATTTTTTAATATCCTCGACTCTAGGTGGTTTGGCTCGGTTTTAAGGAAGATGCACCGCACTCACCCGGTGTAGGTGATGCGGCTCTTTTCTCCCTCGAGCCAACATGTTTCATTTTTACCTTCCAATTTCTCCTTTTTCCGCCGGGTTAGGTAAAAAAAGAAATGAATCCTAAAATTCTAGTTTTTTTTTTCTTTGAGACTTCAACACTCTTTTCGTGTTACACATGAGATTTTTAAATCATTAAAACACTCGATTTCTTTCTTAGGTTTTTTTTTCTACATTACATACACCGTATTTTTTTCTTTACAAGTTCAACTCAATGATTTGGAGTATACAAATGTCATCGAGAATCTATCAAACAAACAATGAACTACAATGACTTTCACACGGCGACCTTATCCACCTTACAACTCCTTCCTACAACTCATTCATTTTTTTACCACCCAAAGAATATTCATTGAATTTTCACAAGAACGTCCTCAATCGTGTCATGTGTGCTTTGGAATCACAGTAATACTTACAAGTGACACAATTTTGGGTTAAGTTATTTTATTTACACTTGCAATTATATTTACTATGCCAAAATATCCCCTTACTCACGAATCAAATCAACCTATCTATTTTATTGATTTTTGGGCAAGGAATCCCTTGGTTTCTTTTACGTTCAACTATTTAGAGAATTCATTTTAAAATTCTCAAGGTTCCGAATACTTCCAATGCTTCTTGTTGAAGAATCAATCAATTGATCAACACAACACTTTTTTTTACCAAGCAACCATTATTCATTAAAGCAATAAAAGACACAAGCGACACAACATGATAGAATGACATAGATCACAATTACGAGCAATTCAATCAATTATGAGGGGTATGCTCTTCAAGTACAAAAAAATAACAATCTTTCCTCCCTCCCCCACATACTTGGGCAAAATTATCTAGCCCAAGCAGCAAGGAGGTGGAATACATGCATTTCCTAATCAAGTAATACAATATCAAGTGTAATTCATCCAATGCATGCCAAGATCATTATTTCCTCAAATTCATTAATCAAAAAGCTCATAACTACTCACATTTCCAAATCAACCATTTATTCAAATATTCAAGAATTGTGTATGTACAAGATTCCATGATTGACTATGCGATTATGAGGAGAGAACCTCTATTAATGCAAACAATGTCTCTTCTCCCCAACAAACTTAAATGTAAGCATGTCAGTTAAGTAGGCATCTAAACTCAAGTGCACAGAAAGACAAGTAAGCTTACACTCAATTTAAAAAAAAGTCCAACCATGGGAACCAATAAACAAGCAAAATTTAAGAATAACATGAATCAAACAAGTATGAGTGAATTTGATTGCTAAAGTTGACTTGTACTTGAAATGCAACCGGTGGCTCACTCACTTGGGATGCCATGTGGATTCGAGAGTGAATGAAGTGGAACATTGATCAAGGCTTGGAAATAGCAGTTGTGGCCTTAAACGTGACCTCCGGTGCTTGAACTCACACTTTCATCACAAGTCTCGATATCTTCTCTTTGCAATTCCTCAAGCCTTAATTTGGTATCACTATTACTTGGGGACTTCTCTTCAAGATATATGCTATTTCACCTCGTTTGTGTCCTAAGGGTCAAATACCTATTCATACAACTTAAGAAATCATCAAACCTTAAAAAGAAAAACTAAACTAAAAATAATTAAAAATTAAATCCTAAGAAAGAAATAAAAAATTTAACGCTTGGGTTGCCAAGAAGTGCTTGGTTTAAAGTCAACGACTTGACTTTCACACGTGTTATTTGGGATCCAAGAACAAGTGTCTATCGTGTCATGCTTTTGTTTGCTCAAGAAAGAGAATTGATCCACCGACATAAACATGGCACGATGGATCACGAATAACATTATGGACATAAAAATTATACAAGAAGTGATGCTCAATACTCATAATCGATGCAAGTTTTACAAAATATGAACGAAATGATAAACCGAAACTTTCATGCCAACCACTAAATGATGCTTTGAAAAATGGATCATTTATCAAAATACGATCATAACTACATGTTGATACATTGAGATTGCTCTTCCAAAGATGATGCTTTGTCTTGGTTGGAAGAATTGTCACTATTCTCCAAGAGTGGCTCATGGGAGAGGAGGTTTTTACTCTCCTCTCCTTTGTCCTCTTCCCTCAATTGCATACTTTCATCTCCATTTTTCTCTAAAACATGATTCAAGAGATGGACTTCTAAAACCTTAGTGTGTGCAAAAGTTCATCAAACTTTTGATTGAACTCATCCTTGTCTTTCTTCATTTGTTCTTTCAATGCTTCGAGCGAAGAAATTTTGTAAGGCTCGGATGACTCACATGTTTGATAACTTGAGGAGGAAAAGTTTGCAGATTATCCTCCCATCCCAATTCATAATTGTTTGAAAAAGAATTGTAACCCGTAAATTGGGAAGGGTTGGTGGGAGGGTAGTGCATTTGGGAAGAAAAATGATGAAAAAAATCACAATCCAAAGATATGTGACCCTCCTCCCCACAAACTTCTCATTACACTATTTCCACATTTTTAAAATTAGGAGAAAAAATGAGAACCATCACCAAACACAAAAGGTAATGCATTTACTTTGGAATGAGTGAGAGCATCATCCTCAATCAAAGTATCGATAGTGATCGGGGTCAATTTTCTTAATTTTTTAATAAGAAAAAGAAAAATGATCTAATCTAACTCTACTCGTGATTTGATTAATTTTATGGGAAGAAAATCCTCCCCTGCAGTGCCGCCATGAGATTGTCCTGAAAATCGCTCTAAGTCGCTAGGATTAGAATGACTTTCTCAAAGCGCAAACATACGACTTGCGACAGAGATAGTATAAAAGATTATTGAACCATAATCAGGATTATTCTGTGAGAACTGACTTAAGTACTTTTAAATAAGTTAGGCCAAACGAAAATAAGAGTGATGATTAAGCTAAACAACATAAATGTAAATAAATGTAGGCAATGAGAGAACTGATTGATGGGGATATATTCTCGAGGTTCGGTTTCACACAAGCTAGAAAAGAAAGCAAATACGAGCTAATAGTGGAACAGATGATGAAGGAAGGTCATGTTACCAAATTAGAAATCCAAGTGGGCAAACAAGAGGGACAACTAAATTAACCAATTACAATGCAGTTCACCTTAATTCTTAGCAATGAAATTAATAAACAAAAGGCAAGTGAATTGATAAAGCAATTAAATGAACACATTAATCCCCACCTTAAGTGGATCTTGCTTAAGGAGCGAGGCCTTAAGGCATCCTATAAGATCAATAAATGTGAATCGGGTCCCCTCGTCGTCCCCCACGGGCCTATTGGAGAGGATCGATGTACCGCACATTAACTACTCCTAAGGTATAAGCCACACAAACCCACATTGTCAACTTCATCCATCAATCAAACCCACATGAACATATATTACACTAAAATTCACAATCCTAAGGTTGGGCTACTCCCTAACCCCGGGAAACAAGAAAACTACTCACAAATCATAAAAGCATACACAAGAATCAACAACATCAAGCAAGAAAGCATAAAAAATCGAAAATAAAGAGAAGGAAGAAGATAATGCTCAATGGGTTGATAATCCTTGTAGAACTTCAATAATCTTGACGGGCATCACATGACCGTGAATAATATTCAAGTTCTCCTCCAAAGATGCCTTCCTCCTTAAAGAAGAGGACGAAAATCCTAACCCTAGTTTTAGTTCTAGAGAGAAAAGAGAGGGGAGATTCTAGAGAGTGAGAGAGAGAGAGAGAGAGAGAGAGAGAGAGAGAGAGTAATTAGAAAGTTGAAATTCTAGCAAATGAAATGGTTGTTTCAAAATAGGAGTGAGGGAATTGTAATACATGAGGCATATTTCCATCCGTCACCCTTGAATTCTGCATAAAAAGGGGCCTTTGAAGGGTATGAAAGTCAATTACATCATAGGCTTGCTTGGTCTTCATAAATGTAGAGTCGGACCCCTTGAATGCGCTCGGATATTTTGTCTCGGTAATTCTGGTCATTTTCTAGTCCAGAATCAGACTTTGACACCAACTGCAAAGTTGTATATCTTTGTCTTGACTTCATGTGGAAACTTGAACCACCTCTATGGGATGTCGGACGAGGAAGTTATATTCTAAAAACAAACGTGCAGCGGCCAATAGGGTCTTGACCGGACTGACGGGTGAATACCGAACCTGGTACCGCCGTCGGTAGAACTGCCCTGCATCTCCTACCGTGGCCAGTATGTCCTTCCATTTGCTCGACACTCAATAGTCAGGTGTGCTATGCTCCCCCATCGTGCACCGTCTTCATGCATCGTCTTTTTATCGGGGACTCGGTGATCTTCGAGTTGGGCCTAACCCTGGCTTGGTTCAGGCCTATTTGGGCCTTGGTTTGCAAGCCAGAGTGAGGAAATGAGTGCAAATGATCTTCTTGATCTCCCAGATTTTTCTAACCTTCAAAACACGACTCAAAAATACCAAAAAATGCATCAGTCATACCAAAAAGGAAATTCAATCCAAAAATGCAATACAACACAAATTTGCACTTAAATATAGTTAACACTCGCATTTCATAATCAAATATGAACATAGTATTGCAATAAAAATGAGTTTTTGACGTTCATCAGGAACCTAACCTTTGATACAAATCATCCCATGTTCTAATGTTTTTGGAAGAGAGAGAATTATACCATTGGTTGGCTCAGTCTCTAAGAGAGAATTAGAAGAGCCTAAGCTTTATTTGGTCATGTGGCACATTGTTTATCCTAATTGTCCCACATACTTCCAAAAACTGAGGGAGATACATAATCGGGTCTTCAGTGGCCTTCCCCCGAACTAATTTCGTTGTACAATGGAAATCAATGCCGATTTCAATTCAAAACTAGTGGCATTGATTGGTTCCCATCCTACTCCTTTTTATGTTGCCAATAGGTCTTAAGAAATCGTGAAAAATAGATTAGTCATCTTGAGGAGGAGGTGGATTAAGAATTTGTTCTCTCCAATCCCTCAAGCTATCCACTTCTCATTATTACCTTTTTATTGTTTAAATCATTTGTCGAAATACATTGGCTTGATCGGGAGCGTTGAGGCAATTGCCCTTCCACTACATTCCTCAAGCGTGGATAATTAGGTCTGTCAGCCATAGCTTTCTCTTGGTTTATTTTCCCTTTGATTATGATGACAAATAGCTTTAATTTCTAGATCAAAGGGTACCAAACCTTGTAGCCCCTAGGATTGAAGGTGCATCAACCACCTACATCGATAAATCACAAGAAAACACAACTCTTAAGCTCAACAAGTAATAAAATAAACAAGCAAATAACAATAAAATAAAATGTCTAGATTATCACTAAATAAATATCACAATAACACCTAGGTATCGTCACTGAATCCCCGAAAATGTTGCCAAAAACTTGATGCTTGCTAAATTAGTTGATTAACTAAAGCAACACTCGCAAGTGTATGAGGCTACTTTAGTAATCAGGCAACTACGAGGTCGATCCCACATGGACTAGCAATCGATATCATGTGTAAAATTATAACAATCATTTAAAGAAACTATCTAGACGATCGAATTGGGTCTTGGTATTTTTGAAATGATAAAATAGGAAAGCAAGAAATCAAACTAAAGCGATTGAATAAAAAACAAGTGATTAGGGATTAAACAAGTGATAAGGGTAACTTGCGATTAGATTTCAACTAGGGGTAACCAAATGATAAAGATAGTTAGTTATTAGGAGACGATCACTTAAGCATATAAAACCCTTTCTCGGAGCAAATTATGTGTTGACTATGTATAGTTAACATCTCCGATCAGTTAGTTATACATAACTCCAAGACGACCCTAGGATCAATGCCCCCACGATTATCTCAAACATCTCGGTTGTTATTGACTAATCATGCTAATTAATGTGATCATGGTTAAATTTTCCCTCTCAGTTCTAATTTAACACACTATAAACTACTACACAATATGCAAATCATTTAACAAGTAATAATAACAATCAATAAGCTAATAACATAGCACGAGATTTAATCAATAGGCTAAAAATCACTAATCACCCACAATCTACTTATTAATTCTAGATTAAAGAAATTTAACCAACCATCATAATACTTGATAAATACAAACACATAAACATAATCTTGTTCATACAAATAAAAATGAAAATGGAAGATAAAACCTAATTAAGTTGATCTTAATCTCCACTTAATGTCTTCCTTCTTCACTTTTGCTCTATACTGTAACGCGTTAAACTATGGAATGATCAAGAATAGGTACAACCTGAAAGCGAAAGGGTTTTTTTTAACATATTTGATGGCTTTATGAAGATATGGGCCAAAATGGGGAAGTTTAAGGCCAAGCCATGTACATTTTGCCGAGAAAATGCATGGGCAGTGCGTCACTGTTCATTCGTGCACGGCCAAGCCATGCACAACTTTTCTCATTATTTCTCGTTCAATTCTTGCACGGGCGTGCTTCTTCCTTAAGTCGTGCACTTTGCCTTATTCATACATAGGTCGTGCATTCCTTTTCTTCATTGCACAGACTAGCTGTGTATGGTGTTTTCAATGATCTTCAATAAGCTTGTGCATGGGCCATGCACAGCCAGACCGTGTACATCCCCTTTTTTTCAATTTTCGCCCATTTCTTCGACTTCTTTTCACCCGTCGTACTTTTACGCCTGTTTTACCTGCAAAAATACTTGAAACCGGGGTTTTTGACTCGAGAAAGGGGTATTGAAAAATATGAAAAAAGGGGAGCGTAGAATATACAAATATACAATAAAAAAATCTATTATAAACATGTTTTTCATACTAAAAACCCCATTTGTTAATAGGAGAGAGGAACCATAGTGTACAATGCCCAAGCGAGGATCAAAGAGGTGAAATATCGTGAATCTACAAAGAACCATTCGCCATAAAAAAGAACTATGCACAAAGAGCCTCACAAAGGCTTTTAATGCTTGAATACTCAATGAAGAAGCCAAAGTCGGGAACCTTAGAAACAGTGTTTGATGAGTTCGCCATAGATGCGAGAACCACATAAGCTCTAGGGTGAGAAACCTATGGTTCGATACATGGAGAACAAGGGAGCAGAACTCGGCCCGAACTTGGGCATGAAGAAGCACAAAAAGTCTAGATTTTGAAAAACCCTAGGTTTCAGGTCAGTGATGGGTAACATACTATTTCTACCCCTAATATGACCGCAAGTGAACGGTGCAACTGTAACTAGTAGTGAGCAGGTCGATCCTACAAGGATTGTGTCCTATGTCAAGTTAGTACCCTAATTGTAATAGTCCAACTCTATCTAGACTCTCAATTAAAGGGATTTGATAAATTAAAATAAAACTACGAAACTAATACTTAAAACAGTTGAAGATAAGAAACAACAATAAAGGGAGAATAAATCAGATATAAAAGACGTATCCTAGGGTTTGATTTCAGTTACAATCTCCTATGAATAATTATCCTAAAATTCTAGACCTTTAAACCAAATTCGAGTTCTTATTAGGCAATCACTACTATTATTAAGCCTCCTCTCGGATGATGCTAACGTGTAAATAATTATCCCCTCGGACTAATTATCATATACAGAACTCCTGAGGAATCCTAAGACTAGTGTCTACATAAATACCTCACTCCTATCGGACGATATTGATATCTATGCTATATACTGTAAGCCTATTAGTAATCGTCCCCTCTTGAGCATCAAATTATTTAGCAAGTATAATTCAACAATTGATTAGATTGGAAAACTCATAAAATAACCACGAACATATAAGATAAGATTATGAACAGGGTCTAGAATAAAAACGAATATTTAAAACATAGTCAACCACAACCTCCTTTCTAGCCTTAGAATACAAAGATGTTTAGCTACTCATGTTCATAATTGAATCCATAGAATATTCAGAGACAAACATTCTAAAAGAAACTAAAAATAAACAAGAGCAACAAAACCCGGAATTGTCTTGAAATCTTGATCTTCTTCTCTTCTTGTTTCTTGCTCTTCACTCCAAGGTTCCAGGCTCTCAATATGATAAAAGATATGCTAGAAAGTCTAATTTTTGGACCTAAGGACCCCTATTTATAGTATGGGATAAATTAGGGTGGAAACGGGCAGTAAATCCGCCCAAGAAGGCAAAACATATCTGAGCCGAGAAACTGGCCTGGCTGGCTAAATTATACAGCGTGAATTTCACGTTTTTGAGCTTTTTTTTGCTCAGACGGGTAAAAATTCTGTTGCTGGGCCAGCTTCAAATTGGCTGATTCGGTCTTTTTCTTCACTACTTGGTCGGGTCGGGACACTTCAGCTTGCCTGACCCATCTTTAGGCTTCACGCAATTTCCATTTTTACCCCTAATCATCTCGTTCCATCTCTGGACCTCGTTCCAATGGATTTCGTCCCTAAAATATAAAAATTCAACTGCAAAATGTTCAAACACATTATTCGACTCAAGATAATCAATTTAAACATAAAACAACCGAATTTGCATGCAAACACTACCAAAAATACTCGTATAAATCAACCTAAATGCAAGCATACACTATGTGTATCAATGAGGGATGTCTGGTGGCATAAAGATGAACAAGTTAGGGGACCCTAGAACCCTCAATGACTGCCACAGATCCATGAAGATTAAAAGTAGGAAACTTTGAGATTGCGGCAAAATCATACATGGGATATGTGCGTGAAGTGCATCGTGGAGCAGCGACATGAGTGCTAGTAAGGAGCATGACTGGTGGTAGAGGACTGCCAATCAGTGGAAAGAGGGAGAATATCCTCATGTGAACATGACTGATGTAAACCATAGATGAAAATAAAGAATCTGAAAACCATGGATAAACCCACAGTTTGTTGTCGTGATATGAGGAGAATCTTGTAAGAAGGAGAGAGGCATGGTCAGAGATAAAGAGGCGTCGGCCATAGGGGCAAAAGACCTAGGGAGAGAGCCAAGGGTTTTCTATATTTTTGTACCCCACACCTAGAGAGAGAGGGAGGAATGGAGAGAGGGAGAGAAAGAGAGAGAGAGAGAGAGAGAGAGAGAGAGAGAGAGAGAGAGAGAGAGAGAGAGCCAATAGATGCCTTTATTAATGAAAGAAAAACGAGATATAGAAAAAAGAAGAAGTAGTCACCCTTACTCTCTAGGAAAAACAAAGACATGCGGTTATACAAACAAATAACCGCATCACGACTAAACTAACAAGGAAAAACAAAGTGTGCAACCACCATAAAAAAGCTACTACAAGCTGGTATCGAGCTGAAAAAGAAAACAACAACTGAGTAGAGTGATTGTCAAGCATCAGCGAGTAGTATGCTTCCATATACAAATGAGTAGTAGAGAGCAAGGCAAGTGAGCGGGGACAATCAAGTCCGTCGCTAAAACGGCTGAGGCTGGACGTTCAACACATGAATCCACGCTTAAGGGACTAAAATCTCAAATGCTTCACAAAGCATGTAAGGGTCCGGCCAGAGAGGGAGAGAGCTCGTTGGCCTCGTTAAGGCCCATTATGGGCAAAAGCCAGTGGGAGAAAACTAATAGAGGAAAAAATAGTACCAACTAAAATTGTCAACATCATAATCGCAAAACTAACGACCCCATGGACATCCGTTGTTAGTTCTCTAACTAGGCCTACACAAGAAACACGAGGGACAGAAGGGTTAAGAAAACTCCGCCACCACTCAAAATAGGGTGAGGGAGGTAGTGAGTGAAAAAAGGCTGCCAACACTAGCCATCCCGAGAAACACTTGCAACCATGATAAGTTAATGAACATGAAAAACTCAGTGTGGAGGTTCCTATACACCATTGCTGTCACCGCAGGTGGAATGGGTTGCTACAAAGTAAAACCCGAACAAAGCTTCAAAAGAATGTCCCCGGGTTGGTTGGCCTCCCAAATGTGAGAGATCATGAATTGTATGGACTCTAAAAAGTAAAGAATGTCGGATTTATTGGTACACCCAACTATGGCTTACAAAGTTACAAAAATAAAAACAACTAGTTCTAGGATCAAACTATTACACCTCACAAAACTCTAAAGTTACTTCTGGAAAGCGACGTTGAAACGACACCAAAGATACTTAAAATCTTGTACGAACTAATGGAAGAACACCAACTAGATTTTGGCAAGAAACACCTAAAGTGCAGTACTGGAATCTGAACTGGGTGTTTCCAACACTTTCTGCAACACTGGAAACTGGACAGATTCTAGACAAGGTGTTTCAACCCTTTCTGCAACACTTAAGAAAATAGCAAAGTGATGACAATGGCAAAGTCGAGGTTAGACCTCTATCTGCAAAACGAATACATCCCAGCTAGTGCTCACGGTTTAACATAACGTTTCAAAGATAAAACGACTTTTGTCTTCTGGATAGTAGCACCAAAATCTAGAAGCTCCGGCGAACTAGAAATATGGTAAGAATTGGGTTATATACTATATGCCAAAACTGGTTTTGGATGCAAGAATTTCGAAGAGATGCTATGAGATGCAACTTTGAAAGGATTATTGTGATTTTTAATATGTTCTTTGCAAGAAAACATGACATATTTATATATGCATCTTCCATTCAAATTAAGAATTTATTTCACCCTTAAAAGTTCATTAAGGCATTCAAAACCAGATAATACACAACTGTTACACCTCTTTACTGTAGCTGTTTCATAAGGTGTTACAACACTATAACACAAGAGTTACACCACCATAACTCTAGTGTTAGAACGCCTCTTACAACACCTTAAATGTAGTAATAACATCACCATAATACCTCTTTAATGTGGGAGTTACCACCATAATGTGTCTTTACAATGTAGGAGTACTACTCCTTTCAGTTACAATGAACCTAGATAATATCATGGTATTTTCGAAGTCGGATAGATTTTACGATGTCTTCCATCTCCCACAAACGCATGCCTTAACAAGTGGCCAACTTGCATTAATTTATCACTCATCGAAATTTGTTTTGAGAAAATTAACACACAATATAACCACTTCCAAATCGATCAAAGTCGGGACTTATCTTCTATCTTAGAAAAAGTTTCATACAATCCCCCATATGAGTGGAAATTAGTGCATATACACATGCAGACATACCAGTTGTTAAGAGACTTTATTGCATAAGGATAGGTAGCTTATGGATTTAAACCTTCCATAGTTAATATCATCCGGCATATTGGCGGCTTAGTGGACGATATTCTTGGGGAATAGGAGATTTGTGCCAAGAATCTATTCGGGATGTAATTTGAATATCACTTTCATAAATCAAATAACCATAATTTGAAATATTCAAATCATACAATTCATGTAATTGAATAACAGTAATCATACAATAAGTCCTAAACATGCGGAACAAAGGGATTATTTTATTTACCTTCGAATCGGAGAGACAACATTGAGAAGAATTATCCTTTCAACTCAAAGATCTTCTTGAGTATACCCTAAGCCCAAGTTCGCCAATCCGGTGGGGAATCAAACGAACTTTTTAACACTCGAGGATGGATTAATTTTTCATGAAAATCAGCCACTCTCTTATGCTTATGTGGACCGAAATTGGTCCCCTTATTTATTACAGATGGGGCCGAAAATTGGCCCCTTTAAGAGACGGGATTGAAAATCCTCTCCCTCTTGGGAGAGGAAAAATATGGATAAAATCCTATCCCCTTTGCAATTAAATTTTTCATATCTTTTCTTTACTATCTCCTACTTTATAATTATTCCTTATCCTCTTAGTTAATGGACTTTTATTGGGCTACTCAAGGGGCCTTTAGGAGGAATACGACCGGGCCTCCCAATGGGCCTAGATTTCAATATTGAGCCATCAATATTATTCTACCACATTAATATTAATTCACTCCACTATAGAATAATATTGAACTACCCATCCTAATCAATATTACGAAATATGGCTCCCGATTTTTTTTTTTCGTGTTTAAGATTCAATGTTCATTAATTAATTTAAGCTACCGAATGCTTTAATTAATTAATTAATTTCTTTTATTCCTTGAGAATAAGCAACTCAACATTATTATCATATCAGAAGTTAATCCAATATACATGTTTAATATGATAAACAATCTGAGCCCATCAAGGGGACATAATCAACTTGTTTCACCAAGACACGATTTTCTGTATTAATTTAGCAATCCGTCATATAATTAATAATATTGCCCAAAGTATAGAGCATTGAGTCCCAATGACTCTTTACCCATAATAAATCAAAGCAACATTCATTAATTATGTATAATCTCAATTAAGTGACATAAATTAATAAATCAATAACCATTGAGATCTAATTTTTCTTTCAAGTCAGTCTAGAAAAATTATCTCGTTGTTCGTCCAATTCAGTGCAACAAATGCACTAGTGTAATATCTTGGTCAAGACAAATCAATCCGAGCCTTACATATCAACTTCTACTAATGGATTGTTCGATTCCATCTAAGTTGTGAATCATTATACTTATTACAAGGAACTGACAACGTGATCTTCTGTGATCTACTACAGACCACATTATCTATAATGTAAGGTATTTAAACAATATGCAATGAATATATATAACATTCATAATGTTTAAAACAAACAACAATAACTTATTCTCATTCTATAAAGTGCAAGAAACAGTTTATATACAAAGCAACACTTAGAAACATGTTTTACAGTATAACCCTAACAGCTATGCCTTGAACTACTCCCCTGTGGTGTGTACCGAGATAATGATATTAACACAATAAGGCCTCACCACCTTTTGTTCCCATATTTTTGTCCATTTCAACCATGGACAATATCTTTGGATTAATAAGTGTTTACCTTTTGAAGCGGCCCTTACTTCACACACATATAGGTGTTCTCCTATCCAGAGTACCTGCCATACTCTACCGCACTGGGTTTAGGAATCATTAAAAGTCAAATGACTTAGCCCCACCATATATTATAGGTTTAAACACTTTGATGTTGTCCTCTAGGGATGAACTGGTGTTTCCAACTGAACTTTCATAGCTTAGTTTTCCCATTGAACCAAGTTCTTGGGATCTCCTGTCATTATTGTTGGGTTACCCCTATGTCAGATCTTTGCTATGTGGATTTTACACCCATTCCCTCTAGTAACTTACACATTTGATCTCGACTTAGCACAATGTTGTTATAACTGGACCGGCGACCAATCCGATCTCACCACCTGGTTCAACTGGTTGGACTGGTTGAATCTGTTGTCTAACCAGAAAATTAGTAGTCATCAGTTATTAATTTTGATGATGTAATCATACATATTACCATCCACAAATATAAATACATAAATACAAAACTAGCAATTAAACTTTAAATTTTGAAAAATAATTATAACTTAATATACTACTTAAGAATATGGTTGTCTTTAATATTTTTAATAATTTATAGTCAATAAATTTTAAATTTCTTTTAACTTCAAAATCTCTTTTCAAACATGAAAAATATGGTAAATAATGAATAACTTAAAATTCTATAAACTCATAAAAAAAGTAAGGAAATTTATAAGTGAAATAAGAACAAAAGAACTGAAAAACCCTAAAAAAACCACAAAAAATGAGAATAACCGATTTTTTTTTGTTGATTTTTCGGTTCAGTCCTATTTACCGATTCTTCCGGTTTAATCCGAATTTTTCAAGTTAAACCATAAAAAATGGTTCTATGGGGTACTCTGAACCATTCCGAGCATCGATTCCCGGTTCAACCGGTTGGACTGGCTGGTCCGATTTGGTTCTGACAGTAGTGGGTTACTGGATTCGCCAAGTTGTCTTTCAAATTTACGTAATCAATCAAAATTACGCCACTTGAGATAAAATGTCTCACTGTATTATGTCTACGACATATGTGTCTAGACTTACCATAGTACATGTCAGTTTGTGCCCTACCAATGGCAGCTTGACAATCACAGGGAATCATCACTGACGGCACATGCTTGTTCCAACGTGGAATATCTTCAAAGAAGTTACGAAATTATTCTGCTTCTTCACTAGCTTTATCTAAAGCTGTAAAATCGGATTCCATGGTGGACCGGGCTATACACGTCTGTTTATTGGACTTCCAAGATACCGTTCTTCCACCTATAGTGAAGATATATGCACTTGTGGAAAAGAAGTCTTTCGTGTATGATATCTAATTAGCATCATAGTACCCTTCAAGCACAACTAGAGATCCCCTATAATGCACCGCCAATGTAAGGGTGTACTTCAATTATCTTAGTACCCTTACAAGTGCTCTCCAATTCTCATTGCTTGGATTACTTGTGAACCTACTCAACTTGTTCACCGAACATGCAAGACCGGTACGCGTACAATTCGTTAAGTACATCAAGCTCCCTATGATCCTTGCATATTTCAACTAAGCCACTGACTCTCCTTTTTTCTTACTCATATGAACATTGAGTTCTATGGGTGTTTTGGCCCGTGGATCATCATAAGCATTGAATTTGTTAAGCATTTTCTCAACGTAATAAGATTGTGCTCAAGATAATTCCCTCAGAAGTCCGAACTATTTTGATTCCAAGAATCACGTCAGCCACCCCCATATCTTTCATGTCGAAATTTCGTTTCAACATGCATTTTGCATCAATGATAACATCAGGGCTACTTCCTATGATCATCATATCGTCTAAATATAGATATAATATGACAAAGAACCCGATGTACTTTTCACGTACATACATTTGTCACACTCATTGATCTTGAAACCATTTGACAACATCAAGTTATCAAACTTCACATACCACTGCTTCGTCGCTTGTTTAAGCCCATACAATGACTAAAACGAGTTTGCACATCTTTTTCTCTTAACCACGTGCCGCAAACCCTTCTGATTGATCCATGTATATCTCTTCTTCTAAATCACCATTCAAGAACGCGGTCTTTACATCCATTTGGTAAATCTCAAGATCGTGCAAAGCAACAATCCAGAGAAACACACAAGTAGAAGTGATCCTCGTCATAGGTGAGTACATGTCGAAGAAATCATACCCTTCTTTTGTGAGGAAGTGTTCAATCTCATCAAGTGAGCTATATTTTGAAATAGGATGTGTCTAGAATGTGGAACCGGGATCATGAAGTGAAGAACCGGGTGGATAGACCGGGTTTTAGCGTGTAGAAGTGAGTCTGGGCAGAATAAACCGGGTTCAGGGTTGTTGGAGGATAACCGTCAGTTGTGACGAGTTTGTTACAGTTTTGTGACGGAATAAACCGTCACATTTATCCGGTAGCAGCAGTCTCTTTCATTCAGTTAGAACTTCTCGATCAGTTACATTCGAGCTACAAGACCTATATCATTGGAAAGCTCTCTTCAAGGAGAACAACACTACGTCGAGCAATTTCCAGTTTACATAGATTACAGAGAGAATTTGAGAGTGATAGTTTTCTGCCCTAATTTGTTCCAGAATTGGGCATATTCATTTCTGAGTGTAATTTCTGTAATTGATTGGATATCTTAGTGGATTGAGGTGTGCCCTGCCTCCGTGGATGTAGTTCATCTTGAACGAACCACGTAAAATCGATTGTGTGATTCATTTATTTTCAGTTCTGCGCGAAGCTCACTTCGGCCACAACTCTGGCCGAACAGTTGTGTATTTTTCAGAAGTTTCATTTTCGAACTCGTTCCAGTTTCTTAGTGTTGTGTGATTAGGAGTTTATTTATCTAACAAGTGGCGCCGTCTGTGGGAAACAACTCGCACAGTTTGAATAAGAGAAGGAATGGCTGGTATGAAGATGGATTTTGAGAAGTTCACTGGAAGGAATGACTTCACATTGTGGAAGATCAAGATGAACGCAGTCCTGGTTCACAATGGCCTTGATCTTGCACTGATACCTCTGGAATCATGGGAAGAAACTGAGAAACCTAAGTTTGCATCAGTGGATAAGAAGGCCCTAAGTCTTATCTTCTTGTGTTTAGGTGATAAACCGTTGAGGGAGGTTTCAAGATGCAAGAGTTCCTTAGAAGCATGGAGGAGATTGGAAGAACTGTATCAATCAAAGTCAGTATCCAACAAACTGTTCCTGAAGCAGAAGATGTTGGCCTTCAAGATCATAGAAGACAAGGTAATTTCTGATCAACTTGATGAGTTCATTAAGATGATTGAACAATTGGAAGATCTGGATGTGAAACTGGAGGAGGATGACAAGGCATTGATGGTGTTAAATATTCTTCCAAAATCCATGGAAAGCTTTAAGGATGCTTTGATGTATGGGAGAGATGAGCAGCTGTCCTATGATGGAATAGTGAAGGCTCTGAGATCAAAATGCTTCCAGACTCAAGGAGACAAAGGCATGGTGCAATCTGGAGAAGGTTTGAATGTCAAATTCAAGAAACCGTGGCAAGGCAAGAAGGGTCAGAATGCTAAGGATCCAAAGTCAGGGGATTCAAATCCTAAGAAGGGGAATGACTGGGTTGAAAAGAGGAAATGCTTCAAGTGTAAACAGCCAGGTCACCTGAAGAAGGATTGTCCTAAGAAGAATAAGAAAGCTGGAAATCAAGGGGCAGAAGCTGCTGCCATTGATCATCAACAAGACCCTCCAGAAGTATTAAATGTTACTGATTCAAGAATGGTGAAGGAATGGGTCCTGGACACAGGGTGTTCTTTTCATATGTGTCCTCATCAGTCATGGTTTAATGAACTGAAGAAAGAAGATGGTGGAAATGTTCTCCTGGGAAATGACCAATCATGCAAGGTCAAAGGGGTTGGATCAGTGAGCATAAGAATGTTTGATGGGGTGATCAGAATCATCTCAAATGTTAGGTATGTTCCTGGCCTTAAAAGGAATCTTCTATCTCTTGGCTCATTGGTAACCAGTGGATGTCAGTTTAGCTCAGTAGAGGGATTCTTGCATATCACAAAACATGGAAAACTGGTGATAAAAGGAAGACAGCATAATGGACTATTTATCCTGATTGGTTCACCTATTGTTGGAAGTGTAGATGTGGTCTTGAACAATTCTGAGATTGCTAAATGGCATAAGAGACTTGGACACATAGGAGAAAAAGGACTGAAGGAATTGGCAAGGAGTGGAGAAATTGGAAATCTGGGAAATCAAGAACTGGAGTTTTGTGATCAGTGTGCTCTGGGCAAATCCAAGAAGTTGCCCTATGGAAAGGGAGTTCATACAACTCAAGAACCATTAGATTATGTTCACTCTGACATATGGGGCCCTGCAAGAACAGAATCCTATGGTGGTGCCAGATATTTCATGTCCTTGATTGATGATTACAGCAGAAAAGTATGGATCATGTTGCTGAAGAACAAGAGTGATGCCTTTCATAAGTTCAAAACATGGTTGATCCAACTGGAAAATGTCAAAGGGAAGAAGCTGAAGCATCTGAGGACTGATAATGGACTGGAGTACCTCTCTACAGAGTTTACAAACTTCTGTGAAGAAAGAGGAATCAAGAGACACAGGACAGTGCCAATGAATCCTCAACAGAATGGAGTTGCAGAAAGGTTTAACAGGACTCTCCTTGAAAGAGTGAGGTGTATGCTGTTGGATGCTGGGTTGCCAAAGGTGTTTTGGGGAGAAACCATTGCTACAGCATGCTATCTTATTAACAGATCACCCTCATCAGTGATTGGGTTCAAAACACCTGAAGAGGTGTGGAGTGGACAGAAACCAAGTTATGAAGGATTAAGGGTGTTTGGGTGTCTTGCCTTTGCTCATATCAAGCAAGACAAACTAGATGCAAGGGCCCTCAGATGTGTATTTCTTGGATATCCGGATGGGATTAAGGGTTACAGATTGTGGTGCCTAGAACAAGGAAATCAGAAGATAATCACAAGTAGAGATGTGAAGTTTAATGAGAATGTGATGGCTTATACTTCTACAGGCTCTAAAGAAGAATTTGATGCTGCTAAAGAGACAGAGGAGATATCAATTCAGGTGGAGCAACCTGCAGAAGATAATCACACACCTCAACCACAAGCAGATGAACAAGACAGTGACTCATCATCTGAAGAAGAAGCACAAACTGGACCTGCACAAAATATCAGGGAATACAGCATTGGAAGGGATAGGCCTAGAAGAAAAATCAACAGACCTGATTTCTATGGCAAGGCAGGGAGTGTATATTATGCCTTAAGTGTTGCTGAAGACCTGGAATCACAAGAGCCTAGCAGCTTTCAAGAAGCATTAGATTGTGAAGAAGGTGAACACTGGATACAGGCAATGACTGAAGAAATGGAGTCTCTGGAAAAGAATAAGACCTGGATACTGGTGGAGAAACCAAAAGGTCAGAAACTTGTGAGCTCCAAGTGGATATACAAGAAGAAACTAGAAACTGCAGGGTCCAAACAGGTGAGGTTTAAAGCAAGGTTGGTAGCCAGGGGCTTTACACAAAGAGAAGGAATTGATTACAATGAGGTCTTCTCTCCTGTAGTAAAGCACTGCTCAATCAGGTTGCTTTTATCAAAAGTCACACAAGAGAACATGGAACTACAACAACTGGATGTAAAGACAGCTTTCTTACATGGAGAACTCAATGAGGAAATATATATGAAACAGCCAGAAGGCTTTGTTATTCCTGGGAAAGAAGACAAAGTATGTTTACTGAAGAAGTCACTATATGGACTTAAACAAAGTCCTAGACAGTGGAACAAGAGGTTCAATGACTTCATGATCAGTGCTGGTTTTGTAAGAAGCCTTTATGACAGTTGTGTTTACTTCAACAAAGTTTTAAAGCAAGATAAAGTTTTTCTTCTATTGTATGTGGATGACATGCTAATTGCCAGCAGAAACAAGGAGAGGATACAATGGTTGAAGGATAGACTTAATGTTGAGTTTGACATGAAGGACCTGGGAGATGCTAAGAAGATATTGGGAATGAACATTCTAAGAGACAGAGAAGCTGGAGTACTTTGGTTATCTCAGAGACAATACCTACAGAAAGTATTAGAGAGGTTTCATATGCATGAAGCCAAACCTCTCTCCACTCCAGTTAATCTACAGAAGAAACTTTCCAAAGAACAATGCCCAAATACTGAAGAGGAGATCATACAGATGAGCAATATTCCCTATGCAAGTGGAGTTGGAAGTCTTATGTATGGAATGATTTGTAGCAGGCCTGATTTGGCATATGCTGTATCTTTGGTAAGCAGGTTCATGTCAAATCCAGGAGTTGAACACTGGGAGGCTTTGAAACATGTGATGAGGTATCTAAAAGGATCAGTGAACATGTCACTGAAATTTGAGAAGAAAGCAGATGGAAGTACTGTTGCATTGGAGGGGTTTGCTGATTCTGATTTTGCAGCAAACGTGGACACAAGGAAGTCAATTTCTGGATTTGTGTTTACCTTATATGGGACAGCCATCAGCTGGAGGAGTGCACAACAATCTGTTGTGGCACTATCAACTACAGAAGCAGAATATATCTCTTTAACTGAAGCTATCAAAGAATCAATCTGGTTGAAAGGGGTGTTGAGAGACTTGGACATCAAGCAGAAGTGTGTGGTAATCTACTGTGATAATCAAAGTGCTTTACATCTTGTGAAACACCAAGCATTTCATGAAAGATCAAAACACATTGATGTGAGGTTACATTTTGCTAGAGATGTCATAGATTCTGGGTCTGTGGAGGTGAAGAAGGTGCATACTTTGCATAATCCTGCTGATTTTCTTACAAAGGGTGTACCTGGAAACAAAGTGGATCATTGCTCGAGCTTGCTGCAGCTTGAGCAGTGTCATGAAGAGCAATAACAGACAAGCAGTGAAGAGGCAGAAAGAGGCATACTTGATTCATTGAGGTGGAGATTTGTGAGGAAGTGTTCAATCTCATCAAGTGAGCTATATTTTGAAATAGGATGTGTCTAGAATGTGGAACCGGGATCATGAAGTGAAGAACCGGGTGGATAGACCGGGTTTTAGCGTGTAGAAGTGAGTCTGGGCAGAATAAACCGGGTTCAGGGTTGTTGGAGGATAACCGTCAGTTGTGACGAGTTTGTTACAGTTTTGTGACAGAATAAACCGTCACATTTGTCCGGTAGCAGCAGTCTCTTTCATTCAGTTAGAACTTCTCGATCAGTTACATTCGAGCTACAAGACCTATATCATTGGAAAGCTCTCTTCAAGGAGAACAACACTACGTCGAGCAATTTCCAGTTTTCATAGATTACAGAGAGAATTTGAGAGTGATAGTTTTCTGCCCTAATTTGTTCCAGAATTGGGCATATTCATTTCTGAGTGTAATTTCTGTAATTGATTGGATATCTTAGTGGATTGAGGTGTGCCCTGCCTCCGTGGATGTAGTTCATCTTGAACGAACCACGTAAAATCGATTGTGTGATTCATTTATTTTCAGTTCTGCGCGAAGCTCACTTCGGCCACAACTCTGGCCGAACAGTTGTGTATTTTTCAGAAGTTTCATTTTCGAACTCGTTCCAGTTTCTTAGTGTTGTGTGATTAGGAGTTGATTTGTCTAACATCTTTGTGTTTAAATCCTTTGGTAACCAAACAATCTTTAAACTTGTCTATTGATCCATCAACCTTGTCCTTTCTTTTTAAGATCCATTTACATCCTAAGGGATTGCTGAACTTGTTGCGGAAGTCGCTCCAAATCGCTAGGATTCGAACAACCTTCTCAAATCGCAAGCGTACAATTTGTGACAGAGGTAGTATAAAAAATACTGAATCCACAGGGAGGATTTTCCATGAGAATCGGCTTTAGCACTTTCGAATTAAGTTGGTCGGATGTAAATTGGGAGTAAGGATTAATCTAGTTAACAGAAAGCAATAAATAAAGCTTGGAGGGAACCGATCGATGTGGGAGATATTCCCGAGGCTCGGTTTCACACAAAAATATGGAATTAACACTTCGAGGACAATTAAAGGAAACTAGTATGAGTACTATGTGATTGATCGGTATCCTAATTGGGTGATAATTCGGAAACACGGTTGAGGTGCCGTATTCCCCTAAGATAGGTAAGTAATCGGGGTTCAATGTAGAATACCTACACGAATGAGATTTACAAACTCAACCCTGGGCCACGGATTACCAACTACATAAGACTAGAAGAGGTTAGCTTGACTTCTCCTATGCTAAAGACCGGTGTAGGGGTGTAGTTCCTACACATGCGATTAAACCTAATTTCGTCCATCTTAGCCAAGACCTCCTAGACTCTACTTCCCCGTTTGGTAGGGCTTCTCCTCCATAGGTGCTCCTCCTACCAATTGGGTCTCGATTACTTTAGGTTTCCGAATTGAATTTCCCTCTCAAAAAATCTAAGGCATAGAAATCAACTCTAAGCTCATTTAAGATCAAATTGAATCTCCTCGAAAGAGTGGAAATCCCTAGCCTAGGTTTTGATTATCCCATCTCAAATGCACAATCATACAAAATAAGACTAATTTATCAAAAGCCAAAAGACCAAAGCAAGCCTATAATCAAAGCCCTAGTTTCATATGATAATCATGTCAAATCAACCAAATCCAAAATCTAGGTTACCACAATTCACCACAAATCTAATGATCAATCAACTAATCATCAACCCCCGAAGCTTGGGCTACTCCCGGGCTTCGAAAAATACGAAAATCACTCACAAATCATCAAAGCAATAAAATGCATTATCAGCATCAAGCAATAAAAATAATAAAAACAAAAAATAAAGAGAAGACATAGAAAATGCTTAATGTATTGAAGAAACCCTCGAAATCCTTTGATGAAATAGCCGGGTGTCACAAGCCCACGAGAAATCCCTGAGTTCTCCTCCAAAGACGGCTTTTCCTCCTCTTCAAAAACCTAGCTAAGAACTATGAAAATCTGAAAATGAAGAAGAAAGAGAGAAAGAGTAGCGGGGAAGATTCAAAGGAGGCAAACGTTAGCTTTCTTACAAATGAGATGGGAAGGGATATATATAGGTCCCTCAACCCATAAAATATGGAGAAATTAGACCTAAAAATGAGGGCATAAAAGTAAAATACAAATAAGAAAGCAAGGGATCATAAGTTGTTGAGTCGAGCCTCTCATTTGTGCTCGACTCAGCCATCTCGTGACTTCTGAGAAAACTCCATCCAGAATCAGCCTTCAACTTCAACTATAAAGTTATAGATCTTTGTCTCGGCTACATGCAGCAACTTGAATCACTTAAATCGGAGCTCAGACGAGAAAGTTACGATCGGAATACGAAGACAACATGCTGAAAATTGGGCGTGCGCGGTTCGCGGACTGCCGGATTGGCACACGTGGCGGCTTCAACTGGGGCGTTTCTGGACCAACTGCCGGAACCACTGATGGTCCGGTAGGTGCAGTGGCGGTTGGTGCAATTCAGCCCCTCTTCGTGCCTTAGTCTTCCGTCATTTTGGAGTCTTTCGTCTCGTCTTCTCGACCCGACCCCTTCACGACTTTTATTCGCGACCCGAAGAACTTTGATTTAGGATCTTGTAGGTTCTGATTCAGGTCTATTTGGGCCTCAATATGTGCACTAGAATATGGAGTATGTGCGATTGACCTCTTGTTCTTTTTTTCTCCAATTTGAGGCCTTTTCGTCCATTTTCTCGGCCCGACTCCTTCACGATTTTTACTAGTGACTTGACAATCTTATGGAAATGGATGCAAAAGATCTTCTAAATTCTTCCGAGTTTCCTAACCTTCAAAATATGACTAAAAAACACCGAACATCGCATCAAATCATATTAAAAAGGAAAATTAACTCGAAATCACTAACGAACACACTTTTGCACATAAACACAACAATTACACGTAATTCTCCACAAATTATGAACGTGAAAAGTGCAAGAAAAATGATAATTTTCACGTTCATCAATTGCAACCTTACGGGAGATCAACAAACTCCCAAGTATGGTTTTGCATGATGGACTCAATCTCGCTATTAATAGATTCCTTATAGAATGGAGCATTTGGACTAGATAAAGTTTCTTTGATAGACTTCGGTTCATCCTCTAACATGTATATTATAAAGTCAGGACCGAACGTCTTAGCCATTCTAGCTCTGTTATCACGTCTTAGTTCTTCACTTTCTTAAGCAGAACTACTGGCAACATTGTGATCTCTTGTTCGAACTCACAGCTTCCCTCTATTTACAAGGTTAGACATCTTAAAAGAATATGACATTCCTTGACTCAATCATCATGCCTTCATTCATATCAGACACTTCTGGTTTGTGAATCAGAAACCTATAGACACTATTGTTGAGCACATATCCAATAAACACACAATTGATCGTTTCGGCCTAATTCTAACTTGTTTTGGACTAGGCACTTCAACCTTCACCAAACACCCCAACACTTTGAGGTATTTATATGACGATTTACATCCCTTCCACAACTCATAAGGAGTTTCATCCTTACCTTTTAGTGGAATCTTGTTTAGTTTGTGATTATCTGTTAGAAAAGCTTCCCCCATAAGTTTTGTGGTAACCTTAATAAAATAGTAGTCATGCTACGTGGCTCGGTGTTGTTGCTCATAGTTGTCTTTCAAGGCTCATTATAGTACAAAACTTTCTTTTAAGTGTTCAATATAACATATTCACTGTTTATACCACACCACAGTTACACTGAGCTTCAAGCTCTATTTCAATCTTAACAATTGAGTCATGCTTCAAACTCAACGACTTAGATTTCTTTCAAGCTTAACTGATCTAATGTACCAAGTACTAGACCAAACATAATGTCGCAACACTCGATATGTTCATGTACACAACCATAACCAATTAGGCTTGATTGAATTGGCACCATATTCAACCTTGATTAAACATGATTTTATCCCACTCTGTTTAGGCATAATCGTGTAAGGTTATCCAAAACCCCACAAGTTTAGTGTGTTCTAACAAGCAGAAGAGCTCAACACACATACTAAGGAGTGCTAGTGTACCACAAACTATGTTTTTGGGTTATCCACCATATTGGTTTCAAACACCACAACAACAAATCAACTCTAGTCAGCTCCTTATTCTCGACTACATTGGCACTCGGCTATTACTTTTCCCATTTCTTCTTGGGTTGGCGACAATACTTAGCCAAATGGCCCTATTTTCCACAGTTGTAGCAATCCCCTTGGGACTTCACTGGGTTTCTTGCCCTTGTCGTTGGGCCTCTTCTTCTTATTAGAGTTACCATGTTCCATCAAGTTGGCTTGCGCCCAACTGAAGCATGAGCCACTTGGAGTCATTTCTCCTATTGTCCTCCTCAATTATGAGCTTGACAATAAGATCCTCCAATGTCATTCCTTTACGCATGTGTTTGAGATAACGCTTGAAGTCCTTCCAACTTGGAGGCAATTTCTCTATCACATCAGCCACTTGGAATGCATCCGGTAAAATCATTCCCTCAGCTGTGATATCGTGTAGGATCAATTAGAACTGTTGAACTTTTTACATCACTATTTTGGAATCCACCATGTGAACGTCCAAAAACATACCAACCACAATTTTCTTTTACCGGCATCTTCAGTTTTATATTTATTCTCCAAAGAGTCCTACAACTCCTTAGAGGTTTTCATCGTGCTATACACAATGTATAGAGCATCACTAAGCCCATTTAGGACATAGTTACTGTAATACCCGAGACTCTCACAACTCACTGGTCAATATAAGTCTTGCATTTCATGCATGTCAATCTTATCACCAATTATCTGCATTTTTATAAATATTTCAATTGATATTTTATTTGTCATATACTTCATGGTTGAATTTTGGAACGTTTTACTTTAGTGGTTGAGAACCCCTTAGTCTAAACTATCGCGAGAGCCTATATAATGTGAGACTGCTTGTGATAAGTTTAAAATGTGGAACCCATTAAGTAGCACGTGGAAGTGCTAGAAGTGTAAAGGATATCATTGACGTAGTAATAGTAGTAGTAGTAGTAATAATAATAATAATAATAATAATAATAATAATAATAATAATAATAATAATAATAATAATAATAATAATAATAATAATAATAATAATAATAATAATAATAATAATAATAATAATAATAATAATAATAATAATAATAAAAGAAATAGGTGAATGACTGGATTAAGCAAAATAAAGGTGGTGGCTTGTTATCCATTTAGGTAACTAAGATAAATAAAAGTTTATCTCCTATCTTATAATCATTACAAGGAATTGGGCGGTGCTATAGTGAAGCCTGGAAATCCAAGAGGAACCTAACCACTTGGTAACAAGTTTTTTCTTCATTTTATTCATGCAAGTAGAATAAATTAGTAATATTTACTAATTATTAGTGGGTTTTATTTCCAAGTTCTGGTTGTCATAAGTGCTTTCCCCATCAAATCAAAAGTTTAAGTGTCAAGGTTATATATGGTTGATATTAAGATACAAACTCTTTATTAGAGATTAAATTATGATGAAATCTTTAATATATATATTAACAATTTGTGGTTTATGATATGAGTTTGAAATTTTAATTTGAAATAAAATGCATACCGAATTATTATTACTTCATGGTAGTTATGATAACCTTTATATATTTAGTTGATGGTAGTAACAAGAATCATGGAAATTTATATGTCTTCATGTTACGTAATATATCTCTAATCATCACTTTAATTAATAAAATAATAATAATAATAATAATAATAATAATAATAATAATAATAATAATAATAATAATAATAATAATAATAATAATAATAATAATAATAATAATAATAATAATAATATTGATTCTAAACTCATTATGCTGGCATGAAATTTGGAGAAAGAGAATTAAGATAATTGATAATTGATTGAACATAGTATTTGTGCTTATTATTTGTGATAATTGATTGTGATACGCACAACTGCTTATCTCTGTATAACATGTTTTGTTCTGCTGATGAAAATGAACATATTTCTACTCATTAGCATATCAACCATGAGCATTAGCATCTGAAAGAATTTGCAAGTGTACATGAAAGAAGTCAAATTAGCGTAATTTTGGAAGTTGAAAATGTTTTGGGGTTGGTCATCACTGGCACATTGAGAGTTATATATATTATATATGGTGTCTCTCGGGATGCTTCCGGTGACAAGCGCACACTCGTGTAAGAGGTTCCCACTTCAACACCTTTATGATGATGGGTACGGGAAGAGGTAGACTTTTCGGTGGACTGGGGGGCAGACAGGAGGCGAACCCCTGGTAGTCTCAGGAGGATAGCCTCTTGGTCGTACCAACCATTAATAATGTCTCGAGTGGACTATAAGGGGGGAATAAAGGACCCTTGGTAATCACGAGTATGGACAATGAGTGATACTTTGGGGAAGTTTGTGCTAGTGACGGGAGCCAATTCCCACCAAATATGATTTCTTTTGAGAAAAGGATTGAAATAAATGGTTTTCTAACTTGCATTTCACAAGACATACAATTTGTTGTAATTATGTACTATTCATGCATGATTTCTTCTTACTGAGCTTTAGCTCACATAGTTCTTGCATTGTAGGTGAGTTTGACTATGCATGAACGGTTGGGTTGATCTGGCGTGCTGTTAGAACTTCTGCAAGTTTTGGAGCCCCGTGTAAATGAATGACGACCTGTGGGGTTAAATCGTGGACTCATTATGCTTTTGTTAGTGTTATGATGATCTTTTTAGACATGTTCAAGTTAAGGAACTTTAATATGTATATTTCATAAATATGGTGTTAAATGGATTGATACTTTTGTACTTGATCTGAATCTATGTGAATATATGTAAGCGAAATTTTTGTGTTGAAGAAGTGTTTTAAATTGTTATTTTTGGGAAAAAAAATATAGGTTTTGTAAGGTTAAATTTATTATAAAATAAGTTTATAAGGGTGGGTGTGACTGTTACAACACAAGAATCTACTTGGCTCCACGTTTCAAATGCGGCACGTTTTTCAGCGTCTGTTTCAATATTTTAAATAACCGGCGGATCCTCCATGAGAAAATGTGCTAGGATCAATGTTGTGGGGTTAAACAATATTTATTGCTTCCACCTCTTGAAGTCGATGCCCACAAACTTCCCAGGCTTCTCAACTTGGACAAGGTCAACAAATGGAGCTTTAGAGGATGAGCTCGCCATTGTAACGGTGTGTGCAGGAGGTATATTCATTTTTTGATTGTTGGATTTATGGGTACACCTAACAATGGCTTACAAAGTTACAAAAATAAAAACAACTAGTTCTAAGATCAAACTATTACACCTTACAAAACTCCAAAGGGGTGATCGATGTTGAAACGAAACCAAAGATATTGGAAATCTTGTATGAACTGATGGAAGAACACCTACTAGATTCTGGAATTAGTGGAGGTGTTGCAACACCTCTGGAAACACCTAGAGTGCAGTACTGGAATCTGGACTGAGTGTTTCAGCAACGTCTGCAACACTGGAAACTGGACAGATTCTGGACAAGGTATTTCAACACTTTTTGAAACACTTAAAAAAATAACAGAATGATGATAATGGTAAATTAGAGTCGAGGTTAGACCTCTATTCGCAAAACGAATACATCCCGACTAGTGCTCACGATTTAACGTAACATTTTAAAAGATAAAACGACTTTCCTCTTCTGGATAGTAGCACCACAAAACCAGACGCTCTGGCAACCTAGAAATGTGGTAAGAACTGGGTTATGTACTACATGCAAAAACTTATTTTGGATGCAAGAACTTCGAAGAGATGCTATGAGATACAACTTTGAAAGGATTTGTGTGGTCTTTCATGTGTTCTTTGCAAGAAAACATGGCCTACTTATATATGTATCCTCCATTCAAATTGAGAATTTAATTACATCCTTAAAGGGTCATTAAGGCATTCAAAGCCAGGTACTAAAGAGCTGTTACACCTCTTTACAGGAGGTGTTTTAGAAGGTGTTATAGCAGGTGTTGCAACACCATAACACAGGAGTTACCTCATCATAACTCTGGTATTACAACACCTCTTATAGAACCTTAAATGCAGTAATAACATCACCATAATACATCTTTAATGTGGGAGTTACCACCATAATGTGTCTTTAAAATGTTGGAGTTACTACTCCTTTCGGTTACAACGAACCCATACAACATTACGGTATTTCCGAAGTAGGATAGACTTTACGACGTCTTCCATCTCCCACAAATGAATGCCGTAGAAAGTGGCCTACTTGCATTAATTTCTCACTCACTGAAATCCGGTTATTAACACACTATTTTGCCACTTTCAAATTGGTCTAAGTCGGGACTACCTATTATCTTAGAATCAATTTCCAACAAAGCACATTGAGCCAATGTGCTTTGAGACACCAGGGCACTCCGATTGAATAGGTACGAAGGAGCTGAACCACAAAAAATTGAGTTGCACTCCAACCAAATATGGATTCATCCTCTATCAATGACCAGTTATATAGAAAGAATCACAATCTTCAGCTCAACCTCAAAATCAAACCCTCGACCAAAAGATGAGGAGAAATAGCCGTGTATAAACCCACGACTATTACGATAGATACCGCACCCCCAATATGAGTCCAGGGGGGCCTCTCAGCATTGTCGTCCATGTTAACTTTGATCAAACCCAGAAGAGGAGCAACCCCAAAAACCAAAGTAATCGAAAGGGGCTTCATCGAGATGGATGAGACACGTAAAGCCTGATCAAGACTTACGATAGAAAAATGTTCTCACTTCTAGTTTTCTACTGTAAAATATGAACACCTGCCATTTGAAAGAATTAAAGGGAGATGGTCAGGGGGGAGGATGGGAAAAAGGAGGATAGCTAAGTATTTTTTGTTTTGACGGGTAGAACTGAAATTTTTTGGTGGTGTGTATAGTAATTTTGGTGATTAAGAAAGATATAAAGTGGTGTATAAAGAAAACTTTGTGGTGCAAATGGAATTACTTCCCGTCGATGTGAGCTCTTGGGGAAGATCAACATGTTCTCCCTAGAGTAACTTTTATTCCTATCTTTCAGCATAATGTCTTTCTTTAGAACAAATAACACATCTTAGCATAAATAATAATAAAATTTCAGCATGATGCCTTTTTTTAGAATAAGCAATATCTTTCAACATAAATACTAACACATTTACACGCGAAAGTGCTCTCACTCGAGCGGATCTACCCACTACATGAATTGCATGAGAACTATTCATATTTATCGTATCATGGTTCACCGATGCATTACCTTATCTCCTGCACGCATGCTAAGTAGATCTGGTGACATACTAGGCTTTGGGATACTCTTAGGTCTTGTTTGGTTTGGCTAATAAGCTCGGATTAGGTTAATAATCCAAACAAACCCTTTGTTTGTTCTGTTAGTTTAAGGCCCTAGTTAGATAAGAGGCCCGGTCAAAATCCCACTATTTCCTTCATTGAGTGGGATAATTTGTCACGAGCATGAGGTGGTGACTAGTTATCTTCCTTATTCTGGCCAATTTTTCGCTATAGTATCTGCCTTTTACTTCCAAACTTCAGCAAGACAATTCTGCATTTTTCACTACAATAATTGCCTTTTCTTCCTTCCCCGCAACAAATTATTTGTCGGCCGAATTCAGATGCAAAATTCTTAGTTTCCTGTGAGAAGGGTTTGCAGAAATACCCAGAAAATGAATAATTTTATTAAACCTAAAAGTCGAAGATTCGAAGGATCGACTGACGAATAAGGAGATAACGATGGGATTGTTGAGTTTCCTATGAGAGAAAGCCTAATTAGTTTCGATTAGGATTTTAACAAAAAGGGGAATGATTGAAAAACCAAATTTAAGAACGGAGGTGAGTTTCAGCGAGGGGAGCGTCTTGGTTTGCAGTGGGAGAAAAATCCTTCTTTCCTCTAATGAGAGGTTGGAAAAAAGAAGAAAAAAAGGTAACTTATTTTACTTAAATTAAGAAAGGGCATTAGTGGGAATCCAAAATATTAGTCTTATCTATCCTAAAAACCAATCACTATTACAAAACATAAATTAGTATCTATAAATCAAACCAAATATACTTACTAATAAGAGTGAACAGTGTCATCCCAACCACTCTTATATATTCTATCTATCCCAACCTCAAACCAAACAGGGCCTTAGAAGAGTACAAGTTCCTCACAAAAAAATGAATTTACAGGACAAATCATTTGGTGATGGCCATCAAAGAATTTAGTTCTGAGCTCCTTGAGTTATTTGCAACCTTAGGTTAAGCTATCTGAAATGCAACTTGTCTACTATTGCTCGATTATTAGGGCAAATGGCAGCCCTCATATTTACAAGAACACACACTATACACAATGATTTTGGGATCTTCTAGAGTTAACTACAAGCAACGATTAGAGAAACATCAACTAGGTGAACTTAGGCTTGATATAGATGTACTAGTTGATTATGGTAGTCGTCGTGGGGTTAATTTTTATATTGAGAAATCATACTGGTGGTGGATGAGGTGCAACTTTGTCTCAACTGATTTACATGCCTTAAGTTGGTTTGGTTGGAGGGGGAGGCTTATATAGTGCTATATGTTTTTATGTTGAGTGTAACTACGATAATTGTCAACTTTTATTATGATTTTTACTCGATGTGTAAGCAGTCACGTTGTGACAAAAATATTACGATAAGAAGTACAAAGTTGCCAAAACGGGATGATCTTGTTTGCTTACAACATATATTGCGTAAAATAATTCTGTGGCACATCGATAACCTTGTTTTTCTTTTGCCTCTGCCAGTTCGTGTATATTATATTAACTTAAGTATATAATACTACGTATTATTATATAATTCATTATTTATGTAATATGAAGTATATACAAAAACATTTTAAATATTAATATATTATTATATTAAATATATAATTAAAATATATATTTTGTAGTAGATATAATAATAATATTTAGTACATAATATATGATAGGTATGGCCCAGTCACTTCGGATCGGGTTAATACCTCGGCCCACTTACCGGCCCAGAAGGTCCAGAAATACGTGTCGTCCCAGATAATGTGGCGTGGCCCAACTTATGGCTTGTTTCGCGATTCAAGGCCCACGATTCGTTCCCAACCGCCATGCAGCGGAAAATAGGGGCGATAATAGGGAGTTAGTTAGGGTTTAGTAGGGGATAGTATAAATATGAGAAAAGAACTCGGAATTAGGGTTCGCATTCTGTATTCTGAAATTATTACGTGTAAATTCAAAGAGATAGTGAAAGAAACACCTCGGCAGGTGCTATTTTGAGCCCGTGGACGTAGATCTCCGGATCGAACCATGTACATCTTGTGTTTTTCCATATTTCTTGCATAGGTTTTCGTTGAGTTTCTTGGATATCGAATTGCGATTTATCAATTGGCGCCGTCTGTGGGAACGCAAGTGGTTTTTGATATTAACAGTGCATTCGATATATCATGGTGATGACTCGTCAAAATCAATCTCGCCAGGGTGATCAAGCCAATCAAGATCCACCCGTGGATCAGGTTATGCCGCCGAGGCAATCGCCGATGAGGGATACATCTCATCATTAGGGCAATCAAGGCCCAGCCATGAATCCAGACAACCAGTTCTTACCTCTGCCCCCACAAGACATGCAAAACCCTAATCCCGCTGCCGCCCGGCCGCAGGTTAATATTCAAGTGACTCCAGAATTACTCCAGGCTTTCCTACAAGAGCATGCTCATGTCCTTCAAGACTGGGCCGCCAATCGCCTGAATCCTGATGGACTTGCCGGACACGCTACCCACCCCGCAGTGCCTCCACATCGTCAGCATTCGCACGATCGACAAGACCCGGTGCACCGCGGGCGTCAGGATCGGCGACGGGAACGACCTGGTTCTCCCGAGGACCATGGGAGTTCTAATGGGTCAAGACAGCACAACGACGAGCCTGCAGATGTCGATCGCCGCCGCCCACTTAACGCGGCTAAAAGAGTTCGTTATGCCAATCCTCATACCCTAGATCTTCAAGAGTATGAGCGAGTCCAACGCAATGTCGAGCTAGACAGAATCCTGGGCCTTGATGCCAATGGAGATATCATCACACCGTTCTCTCAAGAAATCATGGCCACCTCCCTTCCCGAAGGGTTCAAAAGGCCTGCCATACCCCCTTATGACGGCACGGGGGATCCAGCCAATTTTCTTGGAGCTTTTAGGCACAACATGCTCAGCCGCGATCATACTACATCCCTTCATTACTGTAAGATTTTACCCGAGTATCTTCAGGACGAAGCTCGGGTTTGGTTTGATTCTCTCCCTCGCAATAGCGTATCCTCTTTTAGAGAACTTGCCGAGCACTTTTGGGCGCGTTTTGAAGCACGTGCGAAGCCCATGGCCACCCTAGCCGACCTCATGAATATGGAACAACGGGATGGCGAAATCGTTACCCAATTTCTTGACCGCTTTACAGCGGAGAGTCTCAAGGTAGGAAGTTGCTCAGATGATGTTATCATCAATGCATTCATGAATGGACTCCGTCCCGGACCACTCTACACCGAGCTGGTTCGTAATCCACCGGTCACAACCCGAGCACTGTTTAATACTGTGTGCAGATATGCTAAGGCCGAGGAGCAGACTCGTCGGAAACGTGAGAAACATGCTAGCAAGCGGCAGTCCGACAGGACACAGGTTGGGCCTAGCACACGACCTAGTGCCTTTTCTCGTCTGAACCCGGGGCGTTCAGAATCTCGAGGTGATATTCCACAATTCACTCCGCTGACAAAATCACGAGCTGAAATTCTTTCTGTTCACAAGAATGATTTACGGCCCTGTCCGCGGATGACTGCTCCGCCTGAGAAGAGTAACCGTGGAAAGTGGTGTGCGTACCACCGAGATCATGGGCACGAAACAGAGGAGTGCCGAGAACTCAGCAAGGAAATTGAGGAATGTTTAAGGAAAGGTCTCTTGCGACAATATATTGCGCGGACCGATGACAAGCCTTGGACAAATCAGAATGGGGGTTCGTCTCTTAACCACGGAGGTTATCATGATCGGGGTTCACAGCAAAATCGGCCGCCGTGGCAGAATAATCGGCCGGGGCCTAGCAATTATGCACGGCAAGACTCTGACAATCGCCAACAATCTCGTTTTTTGCTCTCCTCCGGGAGGACCCGGAGACAATGCACCTACTCACGTAATAAACGTGATATATGGGGCCCTTCCCACGGGGGCTTCTCGGAATGCGTTGAAGGCAGAGGCACGCCGTCCTCCTCCCGAGGAACCGCGTCATAAGCGCCTCCATCAGTCTGAAACTGTCAGTTTCACAGATAGAGACCCGGTTCCAGAGATTACACCCCATACTGACGCCATAGTCATCGACATGGCTGTAGCCAATGTTACAATAAAGCGAGTCTTCGTAGACAATGGAGCCGCAGTGAGTGTTATATTCGCCGACTGTTTCCAAAAGATGGGGATTCCTCGGGATCAGCTTCGGCCGGCCCCCGGGCCATTGCAGACTTTCACCCAGGGTGAAGTCCAGCCAGAAGGCGTTATCACTCTCCCGGCATCTCTGGGAACTTATCCGGCGATAAAAACCATTTTTGTGGATTTTTACGTGGTTAACTCCCCGTCACCGTACAATATGATCTTGGGTCGGGATTGGCTTACTCCCGCAAAAGCCATATGCTCCACATACCACCTCACGCTAAAATTCCCCAACTCACATGGCGAAGTGGCTATCCGCGGTAGTTAGCGGGTTTCTAAGGAGTGCATGTATGTCGCACTCAAAAAGACTACCAAAGTTCCTCCCAAACAGCAGCTTCAGGTAGCATCATCGGCTCTTGAACCTCAGGTATGTACCTCATTGGGGGACACCACTGTCCAGGTGCCGCTTGATCCGTCCAAACCTGAACAAACAGTAACTGTCGGTGCCGTGGATGTGCCGTGGTTGCATCAGGCCATCATTCAGACCTTGCGAGAGTATTCCGATGTCTTTGCATGGTCCCCTTTGGATATGCCTGGGGTCTCTCCTGATGTAATAACCCACAAGCTAAACATCGATCCCAGCGTTAAGCCTATACAGCAAAAACAAAGGAAATTCGCTCCGGAGCGAAATGCGGCCATTCGAATCGAGGTACAGCAACTCTTAGATGCAGATATCTTGTTCGAAGTGTATTACCCTTCTTGGTTGTCCAATCCAGTGATGGTGTTAAAGTCCAGTGGGGCATGGCGGATGTGTGTCGATTTTTCCGATCTCAATAAGCATTGTCCGAAGGACTGTTATCCTCTGCCCTCCATCGACCAAAAAGTCGAAGCCATTACTGGGTATGTGGCGCTTTGTTTCTTGGACTTATATAAGGGATACCATCAGATCTTCATGGATCGTCAGGATGCCCTCAAAACGGCATTTATCACTGATTTTGGGTGTTTTGCTTTTAAGAAAATGCCCTTCGGGCTCAAGAACGCGGGGGCCGCATATCAACGTCTCATGGACCGCGTGTTTCGCGATCAAATTGGCCGCAATGTTGAGGTTTACGTCGATGATCTAGTCATCAAAAGCGCCTCACATTCTTCATGTGTGCAAGACATTATGGAAACCTTGCGTACTCTGCGGCGTTACAATTTACGACTTAATCCGGCAAAATGCACTTTCGGCGTGGGTTCCGGAAAGTTTCTTGGGTATATGGTTTCACAACATGGTCTTCAGGCCAATCCGGCCAAGCTTCGGGATGTTTTAGATCTGCAACCACCGAAGACGTACAGAGACGTTGAACGCCTCACGGGTGGTTTGGCGGCCTTAAATCGCTTTTTATCTAAAGCAGCAGAGCGTCAACTCCCATTCTTCAAAATTTTGAGACAGGCGAAGTCATTTGAGTGGACTCCGGAGTGCACTGAGGCTTTCGAGGCTTTGAAGCGTCATATACAGCAACTGCCCACTTTGTCAATTCCTCTCTCCGGAGAGCCGCTCTACATGTATTTGGCTTCCGCCGAGGAAGCTATTAGCGCTGCGCTTGTACGAGAAGTCAATGGTGTTCAACATCCAGTGTATTTCGCAATCCGAGTGCTTCACGGGGCGGAGACACGGTACTCCATGCTGGAAAAAACAGTGCTGGCTCTTGTCATGGCGGCTCGGCGTTTGCGCCCATATTTCCAAGGGCGAGAAATACGGGTTCTAACCAACCATCCCATCCGTCAAATTCTTGTCAAGCCCGAGGTGTCAGGGCGTTTCGCCAAGTGGGCTGTTGAACTAGGAGAGTATGACATTCAGTTTCTTCCTCGCCGAGCTATCAAGGGTCAAGCGCTTGCAGATTTCTTGGCCGAGACCCCCGGGGATAATAATC
This sequence comes from Ajuga chamaepitys, assembly GCA_958295605.1. Classification (NCBI taxonomy): domain Eukaryota; kingdom Viridiplantae; phylum Streptophyta; class Magnoliopsida; order Lamiales; family Lamiaceae; genus Ajuga; species Ajuga chamaepitys. Next base: position 19,453,820 of record OY282498.1, on the reverse strand, counting down.
ATGGGTCGTCAGCAAACAACGGTGATCCCCACCCCGCTTCTCTTGAACCTACACCTCGCACCTGGAAATTATATGTGGATGGTGCTTCCACAGCTCGTGGGAGTGGTGCTGGGCTGCTTCTTATTGACTCAGAGGGAGTCGAAGTTAAATACGTCATCCGATTCAAATTTAAGGTGACCAATAATGAAGCAGAATACGAGGCAGTTCTCGCCGGGCTCCGGCTCGCTCGATCCTTAGCTATCCGTCATCTTGAGCTCTTTACGGATTCCTAGATTGTATCCAATCAGATCCGGGGTACTTATGCCGCTAAGGATGAAATGATGATCAGGTATCTCGCTTTAACACTCAAACTCATGTCAACTTTTGATACGGTTGTTGTCTAGAAGGTACCACGCACACAGAATGTTAAAGCTGACGCGCTCAGTAAATTGGCCTCCGCGGTCCACACTAATGTATCTCCGGATATTATAGTCGAAGATTTATTTCATCCGGCGATTCATGAGGCAACGGTCTCGATATTGACTGATGGTGATCCGAATTGGATGACTCCTATTATTAAATATCTCCGTGATGGAACTCTGCCTAGTGATAAGCTGCGAGCTCGGCAGATAGTCCTTAAAGCCCCCAAGTACTCCTTTCATGATGGAGTCTTATATCGACGGTCGTACCTACAACCGAGTCTCCGGTGCCTCGCTCCTGCCGAGGCTAATCAAGTTCTTCGGGAGGTTCACGAAGGGGCCTGTGCCAGTTATATCGGCTCACGGACGTTGGCCAAGAAAGTTCTCCGATGGGGGTATTATTGGCCAACTTTGTTTAACGATGCCCACGACTTAGTGACCAAATGCAGCAAGTGTCAACTGCACTCTCGTGTGAAACACCTGCCACAAACCGAGCTTACTGGAATTCAAAGTGCGTGGCCATTTATCCAGTGGGGAATTGATATTGTTGGCCCATTTCCGGTCGCTCCGGGGGGGGATTGAAATTTCTTGTGGTCGCCGTGGATTACTTCACTAAGTGGGTAGAAGCAGAACCTCTTACTGCCATCACTGGTCAAAACATCTTGAAGTTCGTCTGGCGAAATATCATATGTCGTTTTGGCATACCGAGCACTATTATTTCGGATAACGGCAAACAATTTGCCAACGATCCCTTCCAGTCATGGTGCGAGGAGCTTCATATCAAACAAATTTTCACCTCGGTTGCTCACCCTCAAGCCAATGGTCAGGTTGAAGTCACTAATCGTACACTGCTTACGGGTATAAAGAAACGCCTGGATAATGCTAAAGGTCTTTGGGCCGAAAACCTTCCGCAAGTTCTATGGGCTTATCTCACGACGCCGCATACCTCTACCGGGGAGACCCCCTACAGCCTAACTTACGGCTCCGAAGCAGTTATTCCGGCGGAAATCAGCGTACCAAGCCGCCGCCTCGTCACATTGATTCCCGAGGATAATGACGAAGCTCTCCGTGCAAATTTGGATGAGCTTGAATATCGTCGTGATCAATCGTTCATCCAGCAGGCCAGGTGTAAACAACGTGCAGCCCAGTATCATCACCTACGGGTTCGAGGCACTCAATTCAATGTCGGGGACCTAGTACTTCGACTCAATTCAGCCAGCAAAGCTGCCCTCGAGGGGAAATTACATGCTTCTTGGGAAGGTCCTTATAGCATCGTTGCCGCACACGATTCCGGATCCTACCAGTTAGAGCATCTCGATGGAACCCCAATTCCCCGAAGCTGGCATGTTACCAACTTGAGACGCTTCTATCTGTGAATGCCAAATGACAAGTACCATCTTATCTTTATGCTCATTGTACACTTCTTTTGCGTTGTTATCTCTCTTTGTATCCTTTAATTTGCTCCGGCACTCATCATTGAATAAATACTCTTTGTTTATGCATCTTGTTGTGTTCTCTTCTACGTTACGGGGACGCCCTAACGCAGTCGTATTATTATTATTCCTCTCCGGACAATTAAATCTCTCTCTCGGTCCGTCCGAGGAAATTCACGTTTCGTCCCCGAACTCATAACACTCTCTCGCCTGCTTAACCGGAGAGGTGTTTACTCCCGCCTGATCCGTCCGGGGAGATTTTACTCCCGCCTGATCCGTCCGGGGAGATTTTACTCCCACCCGATCCGTCCGGGGAGATTTAAATTGGCTCTGTCTATATCGTGTTCCCGAACACCCGTTAAAACAATTATTACTTCTGGTTAGTAACTCGTTGTTTTCCTTAACACAACTATGCACATTAAACGGTTTGTCACATTTTCTCGATTCACGCCAAAAAGTTTTTACATAAGACTTCAAAAAAAAAAAAAAAACAACAAACAAACAAACAATTATCTACGGCCTCCGAGCCAGTATTCAGCGCTCCGGCGTTGAGGTCTACTCCTGGACCTACGCCGTGTCCTCCGGGATCTTGTCGTTCTTCGGCCTTGAGCTCTGGCTCCTTCCCCTCCTCGGGCCCCCCGATGTCGCGGACTCGTCCTCGGCGCTTGTCTGGGGATTTCGTCTCTTGTACGAGCCCGACTGCTTGGTTGCGGGGCAGACCTCGGAGTTTGGGCCCATTGCACAGGATCCCATTCCTCGGGGGCCATTACTTCAATTTCTTGGGCCAGTTCTTCGACTACCTCTTCGGCGACAACAGCGGGCTCTTCTTCGACCGTAGTCACTGGAACTGGCTCTCGAATAATAATGCCTTTGCTCTTTCCCGCTGGCTTCTTTTTACCCTTCCGGGGGGTTTTTGAAGTACCTTGGCTCCGGCTTGAACTCGCAATGTATTCCTCGGCAGAGGGCCGCCACCTGCCACGGCCTTTCAATCCTTCGTACATGTTGAGGAGTAACTCCAACACCTCTCGCTTTCTTACAAGCTCCGAGGACTCGGCTGGGCTCCTCGCCATAAGTGCTGAAATTTCATTCTGAATCTCTACGACCCGCGCCTCAACTTCCTCAAATGTCAGTAAGCCGAACTCGGTCAATATCCGGTCATACTCCCTTTGATGGATGAGGACTCGGTCCAATTCAGCAACTTTTGCCAGATACTTCAACTCCTGGTCAAAGGCTTTCTCCTCGGCCTCCTTCGCCTTTCTCTCCGCAGCGGCCGCCCGCTTTTCTAGCTTCGGCACTACTTGCATTTGCAAGTTATTCTTCTCTCCGCGGAACCACTCCAATGATTGCATGAGCTTCTTTATCGTGTCATGCAATTCCGCGGTATTCTGAACAGGCAACGAAATCAACAAGAAAGATCAATCTCAAGCATACAATCAGAGGGAACTCGGTTCAAAAACAACATTTATATTCAATAAAATCGAAGTACATTATCCACGGTCCAGTACAAGGGATTTACATCAACTCCTATTATCTACTACATTAAATTTGAGGGGAACGACTGACCTCCGTCTCGATCCCCTCAGTATCCTCGGGCACCACCTCTCGCCGGCCCTCCGACGTTTCTGCCTCCTCCTCAGCGTTAACTGCAGCAGCTTCATCCGCAGCCATGGCAGCAACTTCCATCCGGGGGGGGGGGGGGATTCTTTGTTTCGGGGCTCGGAGACAAGCTCACCCCGGCGGAATGCCAGGAATTCCTGGTCTTGGTCCGCCTCGCAGCTCGCAATCTCCTCAGCCCTTAATATCACCTTCTTCTCCGCCAGAGCTTTTACGAGGGGCCACTCCGGGAGGTGTGTTAGAGCTTTGTAGTAGGCCTCCTCCACCCCGGCCACAGCATTATAGTCATACCCGAACTCTGGACGGTATACGTCCACATTCGGGTAGACTTCTTTGATTTGCTCCAGTAACAACGATCGCGTGGCCGTGTCCCCAATAGCAACGAAGTCAGTCTGAAAGTCCAGGAATGTGGTCGTCTGGAGTAATTTCTCGGCAAATGCTTTCAGCATTGCCTCCTGACCTTCGACAATGGCCGCTTCCTGGGCCTTCATTTCTGCCCGCAGCTGGGCTATTTCTCCACGAAGGGCTCCGGCCTCCGCCTCCACCTCGCGCAGACGCGCTACTTCAGTCTCTACCAAAACCGCTCTCTTCCGCGCTTCGGTCAGATCCTGAGTTAGCCTGTCATTGCGCGCGCGAAGATCCCTTACTACCGCGGCCAGCTCTTCTTTGGCCTCTATCTCATTCTTCCGGCCAAGCTCCATGATTCCCCGAGCTAACCGCAGAAGTTCCTCGGCGTCCGCGCCCTCCAACCCCAGTAGACCGGGGGCCACTTGCTCCTTCAGAATATCGCACAAGACAGAAAACAGATATAAGTACTGGTAGTACACACTTCATTTGCGTAAAAAATAACAAACAAAGGCATTTCAGATTTACCTCAACGCTTTCCCCCGTTCGGAGTCTTTTGGATGGTGCCGGAGGTGTCCCGGACGGTTCTGACCTCCTCTTCGCTCCGGGGGTTGACCCCGCAGTCACAACTCGTTCCTCCGGCCCCACAGAAGGTCGTGGACTGGGTGATATATATCTTCCCCCGGGGAGACACCTCAGCAGCTTTTCCCTTCTTCTTGGCTGCCGCAGCCGCAGTGGAGCTTCCCGCTGGTTCCTTCCCGAAGCGTCCCACTGCACACAGAAATTCAGGTTAGTCCTGCACAAGACAACAATTTCTAAACAAGTATGAGGACTCCTACCCTCCTCGGCAACCCCGGCTCCCGACTCTTGACCCTGGGTGGACTTCCCCGTTGCATCGCTCGAATAATATGGGCTTAGTCCAGCCTCCTCCAGCTCTTCCTCCGAACACAGGGTCTTGAAGGTCCCCACTGCCCGGAATATCTCCACCACCTCGGCGTCCGGGTCCCCCACCGGGGTAGTATCTAGCACCACCTCGGGAGGGCCACCCCGTTCTTCACAAAGATGAACTTCTATTTCCACCCCTCAACCTTACTGGGGTTTTGTACCTTGAAGCCACCTCGTGCTCGGGGACTGAAGGAGTACCACCCCTTGGACTTCCCGAAGGCTTTTAGTTGATAAAAGTACCTAAAAAGCTCTACGGTTGGTTCCACCCCAGAATTCTTACACACTACGGTGAACCCGACTACTTGCCTAATCGCGTTAGGCGCTAATTGGCTCAAGGCGATGTTATAGTATCTCAGTAACCGGATAACAATGTCCCAGAGGGGAAATCTCAAACCTATTTTTAACGGATCTATATATACACCGATGTAACCCTGCGGGGGGCAACATGCTCTATCGCTGGGATCCGGAACTATATATTCTAAGTTAAATGGGAAGTAGAAGGAGAGGATTAGGGCTTCTATCTGCACTCGCGTCATCCGCGACGCTACAGTGGACACTTCAAAGTCCTCCTCCGCGCATTCATAGAAACCGACCATCCTAATGTTGGTTTCCATGCCGTCGGCCCTTTCTACTGTCCTAATCTCATTCCTCTCTGGAATAACATATCGAAGGGGTGGCACATCTAACGGAGCGCTCTGAGTCCCTACTTCTTGAACAGAAGAAGAAGATGAAGAAGAAGGCATACTTACTTGGTTTGAGTTTGGAAAGTTTTTGATTTGAGATGAATCACAGGCGCGCAGAATTCTCCTTTTTTCCCGCTTTCTAAAACTGGCTAATCGCAATGAGGAAGATGAAGTATACTGTGCCATTATTCCAAATATATACACAAAAAACCAACGGCCCTGATACGGCCTATTCAAATTCAGCGATTGAGATTTGGACGTGATATTCACGCGCCTTACGGTTCCCAAGGCGCGTGGGGAACAGGTTCATTGGAAATCGCAGAGCGTATCACTTCACATCTCTCTCTCTCATGATGGCGCCGCCAATCACATCAACTCCACTCTTGGCCAGGAAGATTTGGACTACACTCCGGTGCTCCCTTCACCTCGGCCAGACTAATATCTTCTTCCGCTGCAATTTCTTGCTTTTGGGGAACTCGGTATCTCGCTATCACCTCGGTGTAATTCGGCCTAGTTCGATTCAGCTCCCACGGACTACGCTGCAGAGTACCTTAGACGCGGAACAGTCTGGGCCACCCAAAAATACTTCGGCTCACCACCGACCACGGCTCGTCTGGCCTACAGCTCCACCCCGGTCATAACCGAAGCTCCTTTCTCGCTTCGGCTGGGGAGGGGGCATCTGATAGGTATGACCCAGTCACTTCGGGTCGGGTTAATACCTCGGCCCACTTACCGGCCCAGAAGGTCCAGAAATACGCGTCGTCCCAGATAATGTGGCGCGGCCCAACTTATGGCTTGTTCCGCGATTCAAGGCCCACGATCCGTTCCCAACCGCCATGCAGCGGAAAATAGGCGCGATAATAGGGAGTTAGTTAGGGTTTAGTAGGGGATAGTATAAATATGAGAAAAGAACTCGGAATTAGGGTTCGCATTCTGTATTCTGAAATTATTACGTGTAAATTCAAAGAGATAGTGAAAGAAACACCTCGGCAGGTGCTATTTTGAGCCCGTGGACGTAGATCTCCGGATCGAACCACGTACATCTTGTGTTTTTCCATATTTCTTGCATAGATTTTCGTTGAGTTTCTTGGATATCGGATTGCGCTTTATCAATATACTAAGTGGTATATATTATAATATATATACTAATTAATATCGAATATATAATAGTTATAATATTGTATAATTAAATATTAGACTAATTGTATATGAGGAGGTCTCTTTTGCACCAGTGATTGTGTAATGGACAAAAAGGTATTAATATCTAAAAGTATTACATGTTCCGAGTAAATGTATCATGATGAAAATGTATTAGTATTTATACTTACAAATATCACTTGTTTTGAGTAGATGTATTATAATATCTTTACTCAAAACAAATGATATGTTGAAGTATAAATTGCGGTATCCATCCTGGATTGCACTATGCAATTGGTGCACACGAGATTTTGTCACTGAATTTTTGTGCCTTAAGAAGAAGCTCGATATGCGTGTATTCCATATCCACCGTGAAGGAAATAAGGTGGTAAATTTCCTAGCCAAGAAAGCAACAATGGAACAATTTAGGGTCCGTTTGCTTAAAATTGAGGAGTGTTGGGTTAGATTTGGTTGAGAAATTTAATGAGTGTGCTTTATTGAAATTCGATCATCTAAATTTACTGAGTACAATTTTAAGCAAACGGACCCTTAGCTTAACTTTTTATGCTATTGATAATTGTTAAATTGTTAAAGACTTTTTAATAATTGATGTTTGGGGTCTCCCTACATAATAATTTGATTTGCTATTGTATTGCTAAGTTTGTAACAGGGCAGATAATTAAAATTTTCTGAATTCTTAAGAAAGGTACTTGCAGACGCACACTCGGTCATCTTCTTCCTTTGGCCGGCGGCTGTTGCCGCGGCAGCCGCCGGCCAACCACCGATTTACCTTTGCTTTTCTTTTACGTTTATCATAATACATCGCGGCTAGGGCTTGCCCTAAGCCTGCGATTTTCTCACTCCTAAAATCAGGAATCTGTCCTCATCGTCTTCGATTTCAAGCTCTGCATTTTCTGGGTTCCTCATCGTCTTGACTGTCGCTGCTTATATTGAAGATTGGTGCGCGAAGCTGCTCTTGATTTTTTGGGTTGAAGACTTCATCCTCTTCGTCGCGAACAACCCAGACCTGATTGAAGATCCGACTTCCAAACCCCTGAAATTTCTGGTCCTCGAAGCTATTTCTGGGCAAGCATTGGTCGAAGGCTCTATCATCTTCTTCGCGACTACTCCAATCGTGCTTGAAGACTGAAGGTTTTGAGTTTCTGAATTTACTGCGTTCATCCTCGCGACTTTGAGTTTTTAAGATTGCAGATTTTCTGGGTCAAAATCTGTGTTGGGTTTTTTCGAAGGACTCCCCAGGACCGGATTTTTTTCAAATCCTTTTGAAGATTTGGGCAAAAACTCCCTGAAATTGGTCGTCTTTCGTCTTCAAGGTGCTTCTCGTCTGCGCCTGAGGAAGCCATTGAAGCTGAGTCGCTGGGCTGTTCTAATCGAGTTCCTTGATTGAACTCAGTGAGTCTATCCGAGTTACAAGCCTGGTGAACAGCCCTCCCAACGGATACCTGCTGCTGAGCTGTCTCCGGCTCAATCCGGGTTGCTAACCGGCTCGGCTGGTCTGTTTCGGAACCGGGCTCGCACCGAACCGGGCTCTTTTGAGTGAACCGATCCGGGTCGGCCCATCCGTAAGTGATCCAGCGTTTTAGTTGTGCCCAGCACGTTTTTAGAAGCCAGCACTTCTTGAATTAAAGGACAATCAAACTTGGAACAGGGGACGCACTCTGTAAGAAGCAGGGGAAGTATTCTGTCCTCCATGCAGCCGCACAAAACTGAAATCCCGATCACTTCTCCAGGCGGCTGATTGTTGATTACGGTTGACCATAGGGCTGTCATGGACATGGCACTAGTAGATTCTTCAACCCCGCTCTTTGGCTCGGCAATCCCGGATTTTGTTTGGAGGCAGTCCATCCATTGTTTTTAGTAGGGTTGGCTACATGCCATGATCATGTGTTGGTATTTGATGGATTTCTTGGAATTGACAACAATTCCAACTCTTTGCCTCGGCAATCCCGAGTTTTGTTTGGAGGCAGTCCCTCCACTGTGTTTAGCAGGTTTGCTTTGCGTATGCCGTGTTTTGGGATACGTTATTTGGTTGTGCTTACAGACTTGACAGCTACGAGCTAATGCATTGAAATCTTCCCAGGGATTTTGGACTCACACCGATGTGAGGAGTGTTGGATTTCCCCCATGCTTGGATTTCGTGACATAGGGCAAGGTGCTTCGCATCTGTAGTACGTCAGATGATGGTTCTATTCATTGCATCATATTGGCTTGTTCTTGCCTTTGCTTATATCATTCTGTACACCTTTATCTGTCGACTTGTGGCATGAAAAGGTTTTTAGTTTGCCTTTTGTGAGTGACCGTCCTGTGGTCTCCACATTATTCGCACGTTTCTTTTCTTTTCTTTATTTATAATACTATCTATTTAAAAAAAAAAAAAAAGAAAGGTACTTGCAGTCCATGTTTGTGGAACCGGACCGGACCGGCCGGTTCGACCGGTTCAACCGGGAACCGGGTCCGGAACCGGTCCGGTTGAGTTAAAAAACCGGATTGTAATTTTTTTTTTCTTTTTTTTTTTTGTTTAAATAAAGTTGTTTTTGACCTATTTTAAGTTAAAAAAATGGATTTTCACATCTATCTTCATTTGCCCTTATTATTCCCATCTTATTTTAAATTTGGCACTAGGATGTTATTAAAAAAATTAGAGTTAAAAGTATCTTTGGATTAATTGATATTGAAATATGTTGAATTTTTTTTTTACAAGTTAAACTCTAGTATCAAATTAGATTGTATTACACATAAAAACTATTGAAATTCAAAAGTCAACAAGTTGCATTTGACCGGTTGAACCGGTTGTTGAACCCGTCGAACCGGTCGAACCTTGAACCGGTGGCTTGTTCGGTTCGATCATCGGTCCGGTCCCACAAACACTGCTTGCAGTATTATATATACAAGTTGGGGGGTGATCTGGTTGATGGGCGTTTGAATTAAGAAAAAGAGTTTTAGGTAAAGAAAATTGAATGGGAAGGTTGACTAGAGAATAAAACTAAGGGTAATGCTATGCCAACCAAACAGCCCTACCTTTTTCTTAAAACATAGATGCAATTAATACATTAATAAATCTTGAGTCGGACAGCAAGAGGCCGGTCAGCTGAGCTTTCCTCCACTTCGCCGCCCCCACGCCACCGGAAGTCTTCCAAACTCCGAGCGCGTAATACGCACTTGGCGCTCTTCTACAGAAGCCCCTTTTTTTTTACCTAAACAAGGAAAATATGGGAGAGCTGTGGGCTTGGGTCCTCTTCTTCTTTATGCTCATAGCTCTTGTCATTATGTTAGTTTCCCAGGTATCTTTTCTCAACCCTAATTTTATTTCCTAATGTACTTCTCTAAGTTTTATTTGTTCATCAGACATATGATCATCCAACAAATTTGATTATTTCGTTGAATTTTGTAATCCTGTGGTTTCTTGGATCGAATTTCCTCTTATTACAAGTTTGTTGCTTCACTTCACTTTTGAATCTTCATAGATTATGTAAAAATTCTTGTTATATTCTCGTATACTGCTATGGGGAACTAGTGTCGCGCTACTGTATGAATTATGAAGCAATTTGTTTGAAGATAGGATTTATTTTTGTCTCCTTATTAGTCATGGGAAAGATGCTGATTTAAGTTATGTTCCCTTTGAGCGATTGGAAATGAATGTTGTTACTTATTTGACATTAACAGTTTAGGAAAGATTAAGAGGATCTCTCTCTTGAACTATTGCGTAGTTTAAGAGTGGAATAATTTTAGTAGATCAGCTTGTAGTTAGCAAGATTTTACCAGTAGCTGTATATGTTTTGTACTTCTCTACTACTTCAATCCAAAAAAACTCAAGTGTTTTTCTTAGATTTCTCCACTCAGAGTCATTAAGAATACGCAACAAATTTGGAATTTGATAATTCACTAAACTTATGCAGCTGATGAACCTGGCGGATCTAGAGTTTGATTACATCAACCCTTATGACACTGCATCTCGAGTAAACTCAGTGGTTCTTCCTGAATTCATCACACAAGGAGTGTTAAGCATCCTATTCCTTCTAACAGGCCATTGGGTTATGGCTCTATTCACTGTCCCTTACCTCTACTACAATGTGAGACTGTAAGGTCACCTACCTTTTGCTTGAAGTCTGCATTCACTTAGTTCATACTTTGAACGAATATAGGTGTACCATCGTGTATATAAGGCATATATATGCATATAGGCATGCATTAATGCACCCATAGCAGACTGTGGTCCCCCTTGCACGCGTGACTTTTGAATATTGATTATCTGGTGACATGTATTTCTTTCTTTGCCTGTTAGCTTTTCTTATTTAAGCCTTTTTGGAGTTTCACTTCTCCACTCATTTGGAAGAGTATATTTCTTGAGTGGGATAGTTTAATATTTATTCATCCTCGTTTGTCCATTCAGTTGTGATCTACTTTGAGTATACTTCAATTTGTTAAGACAAAGGAACTGACTCTCAGAGTCCTCTTATATCTTGTTTGTACTGCCCCAAGATAACTATATTTTCAATATGTCCTTGTACCAAGTAGCATGGAATTCTAGAGCATATTCAATATTTAATTCCAAAAGAAATATTTTGGGTAATAAGTAAGCATGGGGATGCCATGTCCATCAAATTGGTTATTGGATCATAAATGAAAAATGCTTTTCTTCACTTAAGTAGAAGAATTATATTTCATTTGAGTTCTCTTTTTCTTCTGAACCTACAGTAGCATATTGAACTGTATATGGACTATCATTCAATGGGGGCAACTCTTTACAGTGTTACTTTATCCTTGTGAGAGGCGTGGTCGTGTGGCAATTGGACAGGTTTAGATGTTCTATTGTGTCAGTATGTTCCTCAAAGGTTCTGAGACACTTCCCGTCTCAAAACATGACACTCAATGGGCAGAAGCTACCAGACCCATGACTAATTTCGTCCTTGGAACTTGACACAGCATTTCATAAAACTCAAAATCTTTGTTCTGAGGCTACTTGGCGGCCACGGTGTACTTAATAGTATGCACTGGCATAAAGAATTGAACAATAGAAAATTGTTTTCACTGAAGGTCAGGAAGATTGTTGACACTTCCCCCCAGTTAAGTTGCAATATCACGGGAATGCCATTTATTGCCATAGAACTCCTTAAAACTAGCAGAAAAGTTAGAAATGATCTCTTCCCCATTACCTAAATGTTGTTTTGCCTACCAGAATAACCTCTTTGTCACTTAATGGGTTTCTTAAAGGTGCTTGTACACGCTTGACATAAAGAGTAGCAAGATTAAGAACAATATATATATAAATTACATTTTTCTTTTTAGGGGAAAGGTCAACTGAGACCAAAATACTAGTCTGTAAACCTCTCATGACTTCCTGCCCTATCTGGGGGCAGGTTTGGGTATGTTGGGATGCTATCTTAATTCATTAAATATTCCAATGGAATTACATTTTTTTATCAAAAGTAAATTATTTTGCAACAAGCAGCATAAACTTGTATGAAATTTGTTCCATCACTTTCCTATTGTTTGATGTTGATGTGATGAAACTGCAGTAGATGGGTCGTGTTAATTTTGGGGTTTATTACGGCCACTACCTTTGAGATAGCAATTTTTGAAGGAAGAAAAGAATGAACCTATTAAGATTGTTAATTGCAAATGTCTCACCTTACATTTGCTTATGTTTTAAATAATTGCACCAATTTAGGGTGGTACTTAAAAGAGATACCTCAATATTTAAAACCTAATGGGGTTACTTTGTGAATAAGTTTAATTTCAGATATAGTTTCTGCAATTTACCCTTTATTTTGACGAAGTTTGTGAATTTTGGATCTGACTTGAAGATATTTACATGGTTATTTTTTAAACTAAGCGAACATATTTGTCACATGTTGGTTTGTGGTTTCTTATTTAGGCGCTTGTGGGATCAAACAGCAAACTGGAATCCATATAAAAGTTACAATATGGTGATAGCATGATACAATGAAATATTTAGGCGAAAATGTCAAAATTTTAAAATGATTTCCTTATAGGGGAGTGGGGACCAAGCATAGTATGGAACTTGAATATGATTCCTGATTTATTACACGTGTTATGATTAATCACGTAAACCTAATCACATTAAAGATTGTGTTTCAGGAAGAACAGTGACATGGGTGTGCACTTTTGGTGATGTTGCTTTATGGCTTAGTTGCCACTCTATCCTCTACCATAACGAATAAGTGAACATGCGAATCAAAATATTTAAATGATTGTCAACAAGACGAGGGATTTAGAAATTGCTCAGGTAATACATAAAAATAGAAGACTAGCATTATCTTTACTCATCTATGGTTATTGAAATTGGTGGGATACATGCATTAGTTTTTGGTTGACATTAAGAAAATAAACTCCCTCCATCAACTGTATTTTCCTCTGTGGATATCTGATGCTAATACTCGGTTACTGGAGATTCAAACACTTTAAATCGTCAGAACTGTTGATAAAATAAACAGCACTTGGTGCGGGCAGCTTGCTTATTACCTAGCTAGGAGGTCCCCTTTACCGGAATTCTCTTAAAATGTTCTTTTGGGAGCCAATTTTATCTAAAACATAAAAAAAAAAACTAGAATGGTAAGAAAGCTTTCTTGTCAAGGTGCAGGCAGTAGACTTACACTGACCCAGTCGGTGTTTAGTGCAGTTCCCACCTATTATTTCCCTATTTCAGATGCCTAAAGGCGTGGTCAATATATTGGAAAGAAAATGAGAGATTTTTTTAATGGGATGGTATGGACAGCGATAGTAACACATCTAATATCTTGGGAGGTAGTACACGCCCCAACGAGTGTGGAGGATTGGTTATTGGGAGTATTCATTTACTGGACAAGACTCTCCTTCTTGTATGTTTCCATCTTTATACCATCTATCTGTAGTGAAATACTCTCTTTTATTACTGCAGAACTTCATATCTCTTCATCTCCTCCTTTGGATCTGCATACTTTTAGAAATCTCTGATTGTGGAGTTAAATCTGTTATTAGCGTTGTTACTGGGTGTTAGCTTGAGCAAGTCTGAAGATGGTACAAGGTTTTGAGTTTTAGACCCTTCTATGTGCTTTACCTGTAAACTTTTCTTCATGTCCCTCTTTCCAAACAACAATGTCATTTTCAAAACAATCTGGAAGGTTCCTGCACCTAAGAAAGTTCTAGTCATTTTACAGTTGATAATCTTGAGGAAGTTACCCACCTGTGATTCTGTGTAAAAATGCTTTCCGGATGTTTTCTTGTCCCCAAATTGGTGTGTACTTTGTAACTAATGTTTGTATTGTGTGTAAGGGATTTCTCATCCCTTATACTTTTTATTCCCTATCAATAAAATCTTTCGTTTCTTATAAAACAACGATAAATTAAACGGTACTTGGTGAGGTCACTTGAAGGGTTCTTAAGTAAGATATACCGTTGGCTCTACTGATTGGTTGTTACCTTTGAAATTTTCTATTGTTATAGAGATAAAAAAGATCTGCAATGAACTAGTTGATGCAATATTTTTAGATCGTTTCCAAGTTGATCTGTATTAGCAAATGAATTTCTAGAAAGAAATAAGCAATAAATTTTGTCTTTAGTCTACAAAATACTGAAGACTAAGATTTCCCTAAATCCTGTTCTCTCCTTCTCATGATGAGATGCTTTTGTTCAGTGTTCTCTGTCTTCGCATGACAACTCATAGTTCATCTTACTAAAGGATAAGGAATTTGATTGACCTTTGACAAAAATGAAGCATTTCTGATATTGTTCTTACTGTCTGACAACAATGGCGCCATTATTGCATTCTAGTGCTAACGCCTCTTAACACGTTAGTTATATGGTCTACAAAATTAGTAATACTACTTTGAACCAGCAAGAACCAATTTTCCATTCTTAGGAAACAACTTTCTTATGTGGTCACTTGTCGTTTTATAGGTTTTTGGCGGATAATGTGTGGCTAGGCATTAGCTTAACCGATACATATTGAATTTATCTCTTTCCTGATCTCTTTATTACTATTTTTATTTTTTTGGTTTCTCTGTATTATATTGGAGCAGATATCGTGGAAGACAGCACCTTATAGATGTAACCGAGATCTTTAACTTGCTGAGTTGGGAAAAGAAACAACGATATTTCAAGCTCGGCTACAACATCCTTCTTCTGTTCATGTGCTTGTTCTGGTGAGTGAAAAAATCTGCAGTGCATTCATTCTTCATAGAAAGCCTTTCGACTGGTCCGAACTTATTTGAGACTTGTTTATTTATTGGTATAGGCTGATCTACAATGCACTTGAAGACGATGAGTGATCGCTTGACTAGATCTGTATGTGGTGCGTCGTTGTAATGCTGCTTTACATGGATGGACCGCTTCCAGTGTTAATTTTTTTTTTTCTTTTTTCAATATTTTTCCTTTCATTTGACCACCTTCATTTAAGGTTGAAGGTGGATTCTCTGATATATATAATTTTTTATTTTTGATTGATTGTAGACCTGTAGCAACATAGTGATGTATTTATTTTAGTATGTTCCCTTTTTCCCCTTTCTTTGATTCTATAGTAAAGACTAGTGTTTTTCTGCTTCCATTCTCGGTTTTTAGTTTATTGTTATACTTGTTATGAGGTTTCAGCTCTTCCAATTGTATATGTGCTCCCTCATAATGAATAAAGCATTGATTCTTCTAATTCAGTGAACATTTTTAAATAATTTCCTTCTTCTAATAATTCAACGAACTTCCAATTTCACTGATGATTATTATTCACAAGAACGTAAGCTATATTTTTCGTCGGTCCTGTTAATTTTCTTTTGATTATTTATTGTTATATATATGTGTGTGTGAGAAATGGAGGACTTTTATATTATTTTAACTTTTTCACCTAAAATTTTAGACAATAAGACCTCATTTGATATTGAATTTGAGGTTGGTAAAATAAATAATACGAGGTAGGATTGCACTGTTCAAGATTTAGGAGGATGTTGGATTTGAAATATAAATTTATTGATATTTTGAAAGTTCTTTATATATGTGTCTTGTTTTGTGATAGCATAAATTATATTCTTAAAGTTTCATAAATACTGTAGCAGAAAGTGGATGTTAAGTTGTGCTGATAATGTATCTCACCCTATTGGACAAGACAAATAATCATTTAATTGTGGGATAAATTGTAAATTTTACTCGAGCCTCTTTCCAGTCGTAGGTTGCAGACGAAAAAACCAAACGTTAATTACACAGGACAATTTATCTTATTTCATCTCATCACATATTCCAGACGAGGCCTAATTTGATAAGTAATGTCAATTTTGGTAAGTTTATAGTTTTTTTTTGCAATTTTTAAAATGCAAATAATTTTTTTATTTCTAATCCGATTATTTATGTATAATATATCAAATTATTCATGTTACCACAAACCAATTTGATATTCAAATTACATATATTACAATGAGATATTTAGATTGAAAAAAATAATTTTTTTATTGGTTAATTATTTAGATTTGGGTGTTTATTGTGAATTTGAATATAACATTGCATTTAGGCTACAACTATAAAAATAATAAAATGACTTTCTTATAACAAAATATTAGTTGATTTTTAAAAAAAATAAAAGTACAACAAATCATTTTATTTTATTTGACATGAACTTTTAAATATTTTCTTTACTTAAGTTATAGTCGAGAGAAAAATCGTTGTTTAAATAATGAAACTCATACTTTAAATTAAAGGCAAAAGGTTAGTATTTATTTTATTAAAAATTATTAAATCATTAAATCTGATAATATATGTATTTTATAATAATAATAATAATAATAATAATAATAATAATAATAATAATAATAATATTAATATTAATAATAATATTGCCTTGATTAGTCATGAAAGTACGGGAACTTTGAGCATGTGCATTTTTATATATCATGATTATTATTGAGATTATTTTGATGTAATGTACATTTTGTCAAAATTACTTTATTAAGTAAGTTTAAACTTTGCAACCCACATTATGACATTTTTTATATATTCCAGATTTCTTTTTTGTTACATGAACCAACCTTAGCTATATATTTTTCACACATTGCAACTTGAAAAGTACTTTATCGCACTAACTTCAACTATTTCTTTTTTTACTCTTTACAGCCTAAGCAATTTATTTGCATTAATCATTATGTATTTTTAAATAAGTATTAAATTTATAAGAAAAAAAATATAAAATTTATTTGAATAACTTAAGATACCAAATAAAATATGAAAATATTTTGAAGAACTCAAATATTTTAATTGTCATTCAAATATTCAAATAATTGAATAACTTTTGGATTTTATATTGCTAATGTTAAGATTTATTAAAAATAAGAAGTATTTGAGTATATATGAAATTACCTAGTGTAAATAGGTACTAATGTAAATAAAATAGAAAGAGAAGAATAAACGTAAATGTAGAAACCACAAGTCGGTCACTCATATAAGAAAGCAAAAAGCCCTTTCATGCCACAACCTGATTGATAAAGGTATCAAAAACTGACTACAAGTACTGGAAAGATAAGATGCAACGACCAGTGTAAGGTGCCATATTGAGATGCACCTACTGTGAAGCACGAACTAACCATGAAATGGAAGGAGGGTTCTTCCAACCAGGGAACTCGCACACCAGAGAAGCTGGAAGCTAATGGCGAAGAGGCCATAGTGTAGAAGGATGGAGCGCGAAGCACGAAGTCTCCCGTCAAATTATATGCCCCATCGCTTGGGATGGGGGCACGAACCGCGAAACCTCTGACTAAGCCGCTTGATACACATTAGGCATGAAACGCGATCTGATGTGGAACCTTTTCATCCTGAGCACCTCTTGATGAAAGATGTCTTGATCTCAACAGGAGGAGGTTCCCGACCAAAAAGTGAGCGAACTGATAGCAAGTACACTGTCAGCCGAAATATCCTGCCATAAAAGTTGGGGACCACTGACACAAAAACTTCAGTTACCGTTGCTTTAAGCAAGCTGACTAGGATTAGGGCTGATGTGACACAAAGGAAATGACACATTTACCCTTAACTCTGAATATGGTAAGTATAAAAGGTCTCCATTTCTTCCTCTCCAAGGTATAAGTCATATTGTTTTTACTATTCACACTATTACAGCAAAAATCATCCCTGCGATACTGACTTGAGCGTCGGAGGCTCTTCACCGGAGTCCCACTCCGGTGTTGGTTTTTGCAGGATCATAGAATATAATCTGGACGCACTCGAAGAACCAAAGATCTCTCCCACCGAGTACCATTATAGGTATTTTTACAATATTATGTAAGTGCCGGGACAAATTTGGAAATGGCACTACAGTGGCGACGTATGTGGGAAACGAATCAATTCTCGTTTGGAGGCATGACAGGAGAATCCTTTTTACCAAGATAACGATTAGGTTGGTGTGGATTGTTCTCTCACTCTTTGCTTGTGTGTTACCATTATAGCATGACGAACGAAGGCCTACAGCGCGATCTGCAAATCGAATTCGATAATGAAGTTGGGAATCATCCAGATAAAAACACTGAAATCCCACCACCAACCGAAGTCCGTAGCAGCGCTACACAGGTTGCAGGAGGAAGCAGGGTTCTTACGTTGACCCAAGATCAGTTGAATAATCTAATTAAAATGGCGGTGGAAAGCGCACTTGCTAATAGGGGAGGGATGTCAGGTCCACAACCTTGCTTCACACCTCCACCCAGTACCCCAAGAGGGCAAGGAACGAACCAGGCCCCGCCCGTGGAGGAGACTGAAGCTGGGGAGGCTCCACCTCGCGAGCCTCCCACAAGGGGAGCACGAAACTTAGCTGTTGCGCCGGCTCAGACTGAACAGGAGGAGGTGGCTGATACCGTGGCTCAGTATGTGAGCACCACGGACACGGTAGCACAACAGCTGGGGGCCTTGAGGCACGAGCTAGAAGAGCTACGCCAAAACAAAGGGCCCAGACATTTCCGTCGTGTAATGGGTTCCCCATTTTCAGAAGAGATATTACAGGATCCTTTGCCTGGTAACTTCAGGCCACTGGCGTATGAGTATGATGGGACTACGGATCCATATGAACACTTGCTCCGGTTCGAGAACTGCGCATTACTTCATCAATATAGTGATGGATTAAAATGCCGAGTTTTCCTCACCACGTTGACTAAAGCGGCCCAACAGTGGTTTGGGCAGTTAGCACCGAATACGATCCAAACCTTTGCAGACTTTAGTTCCCAATTCGTGCATCAGTTTGCAAGTGCCCGCAAACAATATAAGACAGCGTTGTTCTTGCTTAGCTTCAAGCAGGGAGTGAACGAAATGCTCCGGGCTTACATTGGAAGATTTAATAAGGCCGCACTGGAGGTTCCAACCGCCACCGCGGAGGTCAAAATTAATGCATTAGCACAAGGACTGCAGGACGGAGACTTTTTCAAGTTATTAACCAAGAGGGCTCCACGGTCCTTCAATGAACTGCTGGAGAGGACGGACAAATACATTAACCTGGAGGAGGTACAGAGTGGAAAGATGAGGGGTGAGAAGGTAACGGAGCGGAGGAGGTTTCAGCCTGAGAGGAAGGAAATCATAGTGCATCAGGCTTCGAAGCGTGAACCCGCAGACAAGGACGATCGGTATACCAATTATACACCTCTAATCATACCGCAGACAGAACTCTTCGAGATCGCCCGTGATCATCCAAACTTTAGGCTTCCTCCCAGTCAGGAAAATGGACCCCGGAAGAGGCCAACTAATGAGTTCTGTAAATTTCACAATGAGTCTGGTCACACGACCAATGCATGCCGACACCTTGCTAATGAGATTGAAAGGATGATTCGTGATGGCCAATTGGTAGAGTTCGTAAAAAAGGAACAAGATAATTGGAACAAAAGAAAGGAGAATGGCGAGAAGGCAGAAGGCCAGAAGGAGGGAAAAGAGATCCAGGAAGGCCCAAAAAAGAATACTCAGGGGAAGAAAGGATACATACAAATGATAGTAGGGGGACCCACTGATGGGGACTCAAATAGAGAAAGAAAGGCCAATTTGCGGAGTGCTTGCGCATCGCACGAGCAAGAGTTTCACGAGGTGGCCGAGCTCACCACATGTCCCACTATAGAGTTCGGGCCACGGGACGTAGGCCCGATCCAACAACCGTATCATGATGCTCTGGTAATAACCGGGGACTTTGCAGGTTACGTGGTGGCGCGTATATTCGTTGACACTGGGAGTTCGGTGGATATTATGTTTGAGGAATGCTTCAAAAAGATGGATATAAATGTCAAAGTAGAGCCAGTAGAGACTTCGCTCTTTGGGTTTACGAGGGGTGCTATACACCCAAAGGGGCAGGTCACGTTGCAAATGCAGCTCGGTGAAGAGCCCCATGTTAAGACAAGGATGGTTAAATTCTTGATAATTGATGCACCTTCGCAGTACAATGTCATTCTGGGAAGGCCCTCCCTTAATCTTTTTCAAGCCATCATCTCCACCTACCACATGAAAATGAAGTTTGCAGTAGGAGATGACGTAGGGGAGGTAGTAGGTAACCAGTATAGTGCTCGGAGGTGTTACATGAGCACGATCAAAGAAGCCATGGCGAGTGGCACGAAGAGCGAAGTACATAATTACGAAGAGAGAAGTTGCAAAAAATTGAAATCCATGGAATTGGATGTCGATGAAGAGGATCAGAAGGTGTAGATAATGCCACATGAGGAATTAATGAGTGTGGAGTTAGTGCCTGGTAAGACAGGTTTCTCCACTAAGGTGGGGGCATCATTGGCTCCTAGAACATTGACCGTTGTATTGGCCAGCCTACGAAAGAATGTGGACCTTTTTGCCTTTTGTCCAACAGATATGGGTGGAATAGACCCTTGCACAGCAATGCACTCGCTCAACGTGGATCCTGCCGCGAAGCCCGTTAAGCAAAAGCTCAGGCAGATGAGCGAAGAGAAGGATAGGGCGATTCGAAGTGAAGTGCTCAAGCTGCTGAAGGCAGGACACATCACGGAAGTGCAATTCCCGGAATGGCTGTGTAATGCGGTTATGGTTGCTAAAGCACAAGGAGCGTGGATGATGTGTCATGATTTTCGTGACCTTAACAAGGTGTGCCCAAAGGATCACTACCCCCTGCCCTGAATAGACCAGCTGGTAGACTCAACGGCAGGGTGTGAATTGGTTAGCATGATAGATGCTTATCAGGGTTATCACCAGATCACGATGAACCCCCAGGACATCGCGAAGACGGCCTTTGTGGTGGCTTGCGGAACTTACGACTATATTCGCATGCCGTTTGGATTTAAGAACACGGCTGGAACATATCAAAGGATGGTGGATAAGGTTTTTCGTCAACAGATAGGGAGAAATATGGAGGTGTATGTAGACGACATGCTCATCCGCAACGAGAAGAAAGAAAAACACTATGTAGACATGGAGGAGGTCTTCGGGATTATCCGGGCTCATGGCATTAAGTTAAACCCGAACAAGTGCGCTTTCGGTGTTACGTCTGGAAAATTTTAAGGATACTTGGTCACAGAGAGGGGGATTGAAGTCAATCCAGCCAAGGTGAAAGTGGTTCTCGAAATGCAGGAACCACGAAACTTCAAGGAGTTACAAAGATTGAATGGGAGAATAACAGCTCTTAGCCGCTTTAAATCACGATCGACGGAGAGAAGCGTGCCATTCTTCACGATATTAAAAAAGGAAAGCAGATTTGAGTGGAACGAAGCATGTAAGCAAGCATTTCAGGAACTCAAGGAACTCTCCTCACTACTATAAGTGACTTCGGAGTAGTCAATTCGAAGTAACCTGTCAATCACTTCTTCTGCCACTTTGATAGAAGTCTTGTCTTTTCTCTGGAAGTCGTGCCTTTTGGTAACCTTACTGCCCAATATTTGAATTTCGAATCAGTTCCTTATAGCCGTACACGTGGCAGACGTCTCTTTGTCTTCACAACCTAGATCTTTCCAAGTGTGGCTCACTGACACAACTTCAACCACTCAACTTCCTCTCCCTTTATAAAAGGGGAACTATTCCCATTTTCCAGAACTTTTAAGCCTTTTTTATGCAACATTCTATGAATTTTTACGACAACCCTTCACCCCATCAGCGAGTTTCTTCTGCTTCTGTCACCGACATTAGGATCTTACTCCATCAATCCTCTCCAACGGTTTTTTCTTTAGAACTCTTCCCATATACTCAATCCTTCTCTTTTATCTTCTTCAATTTCCCTCTTTTATTTCAAAATCATGTCTAGTTCTTCATCTCCTTTACTCTCCAATGGGTGGTCTTCAAGAGATGGCAGTGTATTTACATCTTCATCGAGCAATCATGCCGATTCCATGGAACTATCGAGATCACAAGATAGTGAAAGAACTATCTCTGGATCTTCGATAGTTTCAGGAGCGAGCTCACTTGCCTTGATCCAAACTGGTTAAGCAAGTTTGTCGCTCGTTCCTTTGTCCTCTGAAATAACTGTAGTTGCAGAAAATCCTTCTTCCCTTTCTTTTCCAACTCCTTTAGTTCCTAACTTTGTAGTTGATTATGTGGCAAAGCCCAATCCTATCGATTCTTCCCTAACCACTAGGAGAAAATTATGCCCCATAACCGCTGGTTACTGATACATGTACTGTATGCATGTATTTAGGCCGATTTATATGAGTACTTTGGTAGTGTTTGCATACAAATTCGATGGTTTTATGTTATATTTGATTATCTTGAGCCGAATAACTTGTTCGCTTTTTTTTTTTTAGTGAAATTCTTATATTTTAGGACCAAAATCCTTGGAATGAGGTTCGGGAGAAAGCAAAAGGTTATTAGGGGTAAACGAGCAAGAAAAGAGGTGAAAACAGTGAAAATAGTGGAATGCAGAGCCAAATCCTAGTCCGATACGTCTTCCATATTTTCCCATATCTTGATATCGACAAGTCCAAATAAGGTGCAATTGGTGGCATTAGAAAGCTAATTCAAAGGGCTACAGCCTTGCTAGAAATAGCCAAATCCAAGTTCAGACCGGAAGACCTAAAAAAATGGCTTTTAAGTTGGATAAGCAATACAATTTTGGCCCATTACTTGGCTACCAAATCCATAGATGCATTAAGTCGAGATTTTTCTATTCCACATCAGATTTTCTGTCACTTTATCCTAGTTATGTGCTCTTATAAATACCCCAAGGCTCTAGAAATCAATTCAACATCTCATACCATAAGAATCGTCGTGGAGGCGTAAATCGAAGAGCAAGAAGCACAAAGCGAAGAAGATCGAGATTAAAGACTCCAGGTTTAGTCATTTTTATTCATTTTCAATTTCTTCTTATGTTTGTCTATGAACATATTATTGATTTTGTTATGGACATGAGTAGCTACACAATTTTTGTGTTCTAAGGATAGAAAGTAGGTTACAATTAACTATGTTTTGATTTATTTTATTCTAGACTTTGTTCTTATGTTTATCTTATGTGTTGGTTCTTATTTTATAAGTTATGCATTGATCACTTGTTTAATTTGAATTGCTTAATAACTTGATGCCTGAGAGCGGAGGGTTGTTAATAGGCACACAACACATAACATAGGTATCAATAGTCATCCGAGAGAAGTGAGATACTTATGTAGACATTGGTTTTAGGAGCCCTTTGGAGTTACATATGTGATAGTTAGCCCGAGAGGGTAATTATTCATACGCAAGGTTGTCAAAATCGCGACTCGACTCGCACGATTTTATGGTTTTACGAGTTCAGTAATACCAAACGAGTTAACGCGCTCACAAAATCGGGGGCCTGTGAAATCGTGGCCGGATCGCGATCCGGGTTGTTAGAATCGGTAAACTCGCGATTTCGATGTGAAATCGTACGAGTTTGATTTTTTGCAGAATTGCACTACATAAACTACGGGCCCAGCATTTTTTAAAGGAGATTGGGCCTTAAATTAATCAATATCAGCCCATATCCTAAAAAAAACTGAAAACCCATCAGCAAAAGGAATAAAAAAAAAAAAGAAAATCTGAAAATAGAGAATTAGGGCAAAGATTAACTCAGTCCCAAATTCAGCTACTCCTTGCGTATGTTGTTGCTGCTGCTGGCGAAACCATGCTGCTGTTGCTCGCGAATGCTGTTGTTTCTGCACCCTAAACCCTGCTGCTGCTCTTGAACGTTGCTTGCTGCTGCCGTTGAACGCTGCTGTTGCTGGCTTGCTGCTCTGGAACGCTGCTGCTGCACTTCGCCGAAGCTGCTACTGGCTGCTGCTGCTCTTTACCGACGCTGCTACTGGCTGCTGCTGCTCTTCACGAGTTCAGTCACCAATTCTAACAAAACCTCTCAGTTATTTACCTTCAAATTCTTATCATCTTATGCATTTTCTTTTATCTTTTTTCCAATAATTTTTCTGATGTATCATGTTGATTATTTCGTTTTTTCTGATGTATCATGTTGAACTGAATCACAGTCCCTGTTAATCTGAAATTCTGATATACAATGTACTTCTCAAGTTTTTCCCGGATATATGATGTATAATTTATAACCTGAAATTGTGATATACAACCTGAAATTGTTAATCTGAAATTCTGATATACAACCTGAAATTCTGATATACAACCTGAAATTCTGATATACAATCTGAAATTCTGATATACAACCTGAAATTCTGATATACAACCTGAAATTCTGATATACAACCTCAAGTTTTTCCCTGTTAATCTGAAATTCTGATATACAACCTGAAATTGTTATTTGTTAATACTTAATATCTTAGTGTTGAGTCAATTTTTTTTAGAAATTAACTAATTAAGAGCTGTATTTGACAAATTTAATTGATAATTTGATATGTGATGTTTATTTGTAATTTACTAGTATATTTGTATATGGACATGTTAATTAGATTTAGAGATACTCAATTGATGAATTGATAACTATCAACTTATCAATTATCACTTTCTGATATTATATATTTATATTAGTGTTTAAATTAATTTTTTCTCAATTAAATTGCATTCTTCTTTATCTTGGTATAATCATGCAGTCAAGCTTAACTTAATTTTTTCTTCTTGCTAATTATATTTTTCTTCCTTGTTTTTTTTATAGAATGACCCGTTCAAGTTCATCAAAATCGAAGCCTTCCAAGAAAAATGCACCTAGAAGTAGGACTGATGTTGGATGGAAGTATGGGATTGACGTGGATAGAGCTGCAAAAAAAGTCCAATGTAAGTTTTGCAATCGAATTTTTAGTGGTGGAATATTTCGCTTTAAAAATCATTTAGCTTGTACTAGAAAGGATGCAGAACCTTGTGTGAGTGTTCCAGATGAGGTGAAAAAAGAAATATTAGCAGTGTTGGCTAAGAATGCTGAGGTGGCTGAGAAAAAAAGGAAGATCCTGTGTAACATTAATGATTCAGAGGATGAGGAGGAGGAGGAGGAGGTGCAAAATAATCGAGGAAAGAGTAAAGGGAAAGGTGTTATGGATTCCTTTGTAAGAAAAGGGCTTAGTAGCACAGCGAGCACTCAGACAACCATAAATGAGTTGTTGAAAAGGGAATTGAAGGAGGAAGTTTATGAGCAAATTGCTAGATTTTTCTATGCATGTGCTATTCCTTTTAATATTGTGAAACATGTTGAGTTTAGGAAGATGGTCGATCTGATTGGCAAGTACGGGGTTGGACTTAAACCCCCAACTTATTATGATATAAGGGAGAAATACTTGAAAAAAGAGGTGGCTCGCATTATGGAGTCAATTGAGGATCATAAAATTGAAGGGAAGAAAACTGGTTGTTCAATTATGTCAGACGGATGGACGGATAGAAAGAGGCGGTCTTTGTGTAATTTCTTGGTGAATAGTCCAAAGGGAACTGTTTTCTTGTCTTCACTTGATACATCAGATGTCTCTAAGACAAAAGAGAAGGTTTTTGAGATGTTAGATGAGGTTGTAGAGAAAGTTGGGGAAGAGAATGTTGTCCAGGTTGTTACTGATAATGCTGCCAATTATAAAGCGGCCGGTGAGTTGTTGATGGAAAAGAGGAAACATCTTTATTGGACACCATGTGCAGCACATTGTATTGATTTGATGTTGGAAGATTTTGAAAAAAAGATAAAAGTTCATAGCTCCACCATTGTAAAAGCAAGAAGAATAACAACCTACATCTACGGAAAAACCCTTTTGATTTCAATGTTGAGGCATTTCACCAAAGAAAGAGATTTGATTAGACCTGCTGTTACTCGGTTTGCCACTGCTTACTTGACTTTGGTGTCACTTAGTGATAACAAGGGTGCATTGATGACTATGTTCACTTCGAGATCATGGAAGTCTTGTAGGTTTGCCTCTACACTTGATGGAAAGCGAGTGCAAGAAGTTGTCTTGGATAGTCGATTTTGGAAGAACATTGTCACGTGTCTTAAGGTTGCTTATCCCCTCATTAAGGTGTTGCGGATGGTGGATTCAGATGAGAAACCGGCCATGGGGTTTATATATGAAGAAATGAGACGTGCAAGAGAGAAGATCAAAACCAACTTTAGCGGAGTGAAAAAAGAGTAAGTTTACTTAATTTCATTACATAATGTACATTATATTGGTTCTTGATTTTTGATCATCTATTTCTTTACTTTATTTGCATTACATGGAAAGTTTGCTTATTTTCCTTATTGGTTCATGATTTTATAGTTATGAGGCTGTACTAAATATCATTGATCAGAGGTGGGAGCTTCAACTCCACAAGCCCTTGCATTCTGCTGCTTATTACTTGAATCCTCACTATCATTATAGCCCAAACTTCAAAGTTACTGCTGAAATTAAGATTGGACTATACAAATGCTTAGAGAGGATGGTTCGTGATGAAAATGAACGAAGCAAGATAGACATGCAACTTGAATTGTTTAAAGATGCAAAAGGGTTGTTTGGCATTGAGGCTGCTATTCTTGCAAGAGAGAAAAAGGCTCCAGCGAAGTGGTGGGACTCTTATGGAGATGAGTGTCCGGAATTGCAGAAGTTTGCTATTTGTATACTAAGTTTGACTTGTAGCTCATCCGGATGTGAACGCAATTGGAGTGCATTTGAACGGGTAAGTAACAATTGAAATGAAATTTATATTTGCATATTATAGTATAATATAAATTGTTTAGTAGCTGTTATAAGAGTTTGTTAATATCTATTTTTATATAATATACGTTTTAGGTACATACTAAGAGAAGAAATCGTTTGCTCCAAAAGAAGATGAATGCCTTAGTCTTTGTCATGTTCAATCTAAAGTTGAAGGATAAGCAACCCAAAAATGATACCAGTCAATGCCAATTTGAAGAACTCTCCTCGGATGATGAATGGATAGTTGATGAATCTTGTGTTACTGATGAGTCTATTGGAAGTGATTTGTTTGGTATCTTTGATGGTGCATTGGAACATGATGAGAATGAAAGATATGAAAATGAGAAAGATGATGATCATGAAGACTTTGGAGGTCATGAAGGTGGAACCAACATGGAGCTCGAGAATGAAAATGACGAAGAAAATAGTCCTACTCGAATTGACCCCTCAACCTCAAGAGATTTGGAGATAGATTCCAATGATATCCTTAATGTGCCTGAAGATGCTAGTGAGGGTGGTGATGATGAGTGTCATGATGATGATGCAACAATTGGAGACATAAATATATCCGTTGATGATTTATTTTTATATGAATTCGAGATTGTTGTCATGTTAATGTTGTATTACTTCCAACTTTGTTAGTTTTTTTGTTTATTTGGGACTTGATGATGATTGAGACTTGAACTTTGTTAGTTTTTTTGTTTATTTGGGACTTGATGATTGTGATCTTTGAATATAATGACTTATCAATTTTAACTATTTTTATAGTTATACACCTTACTGTATCTAAAATATGCTATATGTATGGTTATTTGTATAGGTTGTAAAATCTTACGATTTTACGATCCGATTTTACGATCCGATTTTACAGGCAGTCTACCGATTCTACGTAAAATCGCGATTTTGACAACCTTGTTCATACGTAATTAACACGTTAACATCATCCGACAGGAGGGTTAACTACAGTAGTGTCGTCTAATAAACAATAGAAATTGGTCTAAAAGTCTAGAATAATAAGATAATCAAACATAGGAGATTGTAATTGAAATTGAAACCCTAGAATATGTTCTTGTATCTGATTTATTCCTTCATGACTTCTTGTTGCTTCTTTGAGAGATGTACATATTTTATTTACTTTCTTTATTATTTTATGAACTTTAGTTTATTAAACAACCACTTTTGTTCAAGAGTCTAGGTAGGGTTGGCCTATTACAATCGGGGTACTAAATTGAATATAGGACACAATCTCATTAAAATCGACCTTTCTCGCTACTAGATACAGTAGCACTGTATCCTTGAGCTAACACTAGTGTTAGTAAAAGTATTTTCAGTTACGGTGAGATGAAGTGGTTGGTCCTTCCCGATTCTGGAATCTAGACTATTTGGAGGAGAAAATATTCTCCATTTTGGACTTCGTAGTAGATATCTGTGATGCGGATGAGTGCCCTAACCATACTTCTCCTCCTCCTTTAGCTTTTTGGAAGTTACATGTAGGCATGGAAGTTCACGTCCTCACTTATATTTATCTAGCGGTAGTTGCCCAAGCATATATGACTCAACTAAACCAAATAAACCCCTCTTTTATACAATTGGTAGTTACTTTTTATATTTTGTTAAAGGGGAATGTGGGGAATCCTATTTCTGAATTGTTTTAGATCTGTCATGAGCTGAAAAAAATGGATTGTTTTATCTGAGTTCGCGACCTAAGGGCCCTTTGCACTTCGTTGGAAATCCTCCTAGTATAGATAAAGATTAGAAAAATAAATAATTCTTCGTGTTACTTGGCCTTTTACGTTTGACAGTTGGTGGTACAATACCCCCAACTTCTTAGTTTCGGGGGAAGATAAGATCTCACATTCTAATTGAGCTGTAATAGATAGGTTGAATGAATGAGTAGATACACGTGGCTTGGTCAAGAGCACCAACCTTTTTAGTAAGTTGGAGATACTCTCTCACTTCAACTTCCTACAAGCCAAACTCGACCTATCTCCCAGAGCCAGTGTACTTTCACGTCATTCATTTCTCTATGCTTTTCTTATTATGTAATTTATTACTAACAACTTCCTTATGTGCTTCTCTTTCAAAATATGGACTAGAAGGCCGAGCTGATGAATAAGGTAGGCGACGTGGAATTCCTGGGCGAGACTGGCCCAGTCACAGTGTTGCTCTCAGAGCATGAGCGGGCAGAGGGCGACTTGCGCCCATCACCACCCAGTCGATCTCTTCGCCAGTTCCAGGGTTGGCATCAACCCTGACCGCTGCGTCTTGAGCTCACACCACATTCATATATCCCAGTTTTGGTAGGGTTGAAAGGCAGGTGACCGGACTAAGAGGCAAGACATCTCTAATGCATGATTTGCAGAAGGCCTCCCAATTGCTAGTTCTCCATCGAGCTCCCTAGATGCTTGCTAGAACTGCAAAACGAGGATTGCGCCTATTTTTTCAAGGAAATGCTCACTCTGGAGGACAAAAAACATCTGATGAAGGAGATCGCAGCAGACTAGCGAGATCATAGCCCAACACTTGGTGCAAGTATGTTTTTGTGCTTTGTTACACTTGTAATTTTCCCTTAAGTTTTAATCTTAATTTTTTTATAGTTATCACGCTTGGTTTAAGTTGTCAGCATGTTTCAGGCTCCTACTAATGATGGAAGAGCCTACCCCCACCATGATAGATATGAGGTCTACCTTGAAGAAGAAAGACAAGGAGATGATGCATGCCACCACTACATTTAATGTGTTGTTAATAGAGAACAAGGTTATAAGGAAGGAAATGGAGGACTTGAAGAGGAAGCTAGAGGGAGCAGAAAAGTGCCAGGCTATCCTTGTAAACTATTATAAGGGATAAGGGGAGTAAGTGTAAACCAAGGCCCATTCCGAGAGGTTTATAGAGGAGATAAAGGTATGCATAGAGAAGATACTCTGGACTTTGGCTAGTCAGTCGTTCCTGCAGGACCTGCACACTGGGTTGATTGAGGGATATTAGTGGAGCACCCAATATTTGAAAGATATGACCCCCACACTGCCTCTTTGTTTATTTAGGATTCAAGTCAGCGTTCCAGTAGGTGAAGGATTAGGGTTCATGGGTAGATTTAGCGTTGTTGCTACCATGCAAGACTTGGTTGCTCCCCAAACCTTCAAGGGAGATAAGAGCCAAAGCATATTACTCGTGGAGGGTACTGATGATATGTAGAGTGGCACATAAACTGATTCACAAAGCAATCTTCTCATCAGGGCTGGCTCCGACCACCAATCTCTTCAATGACTTAGCCAAACTCGAAAGTACCTCGGTTCTGGGTGCCTTCTATGAGCATTCTTTAGAAATGGCATCCATCGCACCAAGATGTATGCCTTGAATATGACTGTCCAGGACTCTGAAGAGAACAAATAAGTGGTTGAAGAAACAGAGGATAACACTTAAATATCCATAGCTGTAAGTTTTTCTTTTTAAGATTTTCTCTGTAAGCGATTGGATCAGCAATTTTGGGCTTCTGACTTCGCCCTTTTTTGTAAATGTGTTCTTGAATGAATATAATATCCATAATTCAGAAGTATTTGAATACCTACTTCGTGATTTATACATTTTTTTGTTCTTATATCTATTTTTTTCACTTATGAATTCTGACAAGTGTTCCGGTTCTTGCTTCCCATTTTGCCTTTTCAAATTTGCTAAAATGATTTTCAGATCAGAGTGGGTGTATTACCCTACTCTATCCTCCCGAAGTCACTCCTGACTTGTATGGAGTGATTAGGTAGGGACTACTTCATTCCCTCTAGAGTCACTTTGTGGCATGTAGGAATGAGTAGGTGGGGAAGGCTTCCTCCCTTCCGAAGTCACTTCGTGGCTTGCACGATGTGACTAAGGGATAAACATTAAAATGATTATTTTTACATGTATGTAGCATTCATATTCTTTTATGAATTGCATTTATTTGAGGTGTTTAAGTCTAATATCGTGCAAATGTATATTTTCGGGTTGATTTTCCTTATTTGTATGATTTGATGTGCTTTTGGGTGTTTATGAGTCATATTTTGTAGGGTAAAGAAATTCGAAGATTTTAAAGAGCCGTCTCCACACACGCATCCCTTATGGCTTATATTTTAAGGTACAAATGGACCCGAATTGGGCCCAAGCATCGATCACATTGAATTTCATTGAGCCGTGAAGGAATCGGGAAGAGAAAACAAGCAGAAAAAGACAGAGGCACACACAGACAGAGAAAGTGAAGGACGATGCCGCCGCTTGTAATTGTAAGGGTACTGATATGATCCTCTAGGGAAGTCCAAAATTCATAGCGGTGGCATACCGCACTGATATGGCCACCGGTACTCACTTTGCGCACGCATGCCCCATTCGACCTATTGCAGTTTTATATTTTGGTCGTATCTTCTTAATCTAATGTCTGATTTTGGTAATTTAAAAATGAAACGGAAAGCTAACTTCACGATCTACAACTTTGTAGGAGGAGATGAGAGTTGATTATATGTTGGTGGTCCTAGAATTTCCAAGAAGATCGACCCACTTACGCCTCACCACATTGACCAGACCCAATACTTGAACTAGTGGTCCTTTCTTGTTATTCTACTTGTTTGTCCCTATGTTTAGGGATTTTTTCAATAGATATTATATTTTGACTTGAGGGAGGGTGGAGAGACTATAAATACTCCTCCCTTTCCCCTCATTTCACAACCCTTTTTTTATTTTTTATTTTCTTGCTTGTAACTCCTATCACAGATTTTCAGATTTCTCCAAAGATTCATCGGTTATTAAGCTTTCTCCTCTCTCTTTATCTTTTTTCTCGATTGTTATGATTTCTTGCTTAATGATGATGTTCTTTGTTGTTCTTGTGATAATTTGTGAGTACTTCCCTTGTTTCTCGAGGTTTGGGAGTACTTCAAACCCCGAGGTTGATATACTATTGATGTATTACTTGAACTATTATGGATATTGATAAACCTAGGGCTTTTGGATTTAGCTAATGTGTATTATTCCTTCATATCTTGGAATGACAAGGCAGATATAGGAAACTGTCTATTTGTGTTGTCTCACTAATGAAGGCAACCTCAACAAATTCAAATTTGATTTACCAATCTCATCCTGGTTGTTGTCAAATCACTGAGGCGATTTCTCAGGTGAGTGGGACAATTATATGATAGACACAATACATCGAACATGTAGTAAGGGCATATTTTATTTATAGAAATGTTCATACAAGTTAAAAGAACAATAATTATATAGATTCACATACTACATATATATCTCTGGAATATATCTCTACTCAGAGACTTAGTGAAATGATCAATAATCATTTCACAAGTAGGAACGAGCTTGAGAACTACTTGTCCTCTCAATATTTTCTCAGATGAATATCTCATATAATATGCTTAGTCTCCCATGGTACTTGGGGTCCTTAGCATATGCTAGTGTAGTTGTATAAGCACAGTAGGAACCATTGCATCATCAACATATGTTGCAATGTGTAGAGTCTCAAGAAATATTTTCAATCAGATGGTCCCTTGAACTACAAATTTATAAGTGATGTATTTTGTTACCAAAGTGGATAAAGATATACAGAGATTCTTCTTGCTACAACAAGTGATATCATCACCATCTAATAAGAATACACATCCCGATGTGGATTTGTGTCCATCTCTATCCGTTGATCTACCAACATCGTTGTAACCAAGTAGCTTTAAACGACCACCGTGATAGTGAAATCTCTTGTCCCTTTCAAGTACACAATTATGCTCTTAAATACAGTCCAATGAGTGCATCTAAGATTACTTTGAAATTTGTGCACCATCCCAACTGTAAAGTGAAAGTATAGACGAGTATACATTCTTGCATAATCAAACTCCCTACTACGTTTGCATAAGGCACCTTATCCATGCTTTGTTTTTATTCTTGATCATAAATCATTGCAAAGAGCAATTCTTTTCTATAAGTAAGTTAACATATTTAACATTATGGATATAAAATAGGACCCTCTTTATATAAGTCTCTTGAAAAGTTTAAGAGTTTCTTTGAATGATCTCATTATATATTAACACCAAGTATGCATTCTGCTTCTCATATATCTTCATCTTAAAAGCATACAATAAAAAGTGTTGAGAGGCAATAATAATCTCTGTACCATTCCTAGCTAGTTGATGTTATCCACATAAAACGAGAGAACCTCGAATACTCTCTTGTCCCTTTTAACATTACACACAGTGGTCTTACTCAACATTGTAAACCTATCAAGGTGATAGCTCGTTGAAATAGAAGGTACCACTGTATGGATGATTGTTTCAATCTATATGGAATGCTCCAGTGGTATGTGTAAAAGTCCATAGTTTTTTAGTGCAATTCCGGTCCTATGCTTGTGAAATTTATGCATATTTAACCTTATTTAGTTTTTTGTTTATATTGTTGAACAAGATTAGTGCTAGTTACTTGAATTGTGTAGGTTCGTCGTGTTTAGCAAAGCTTGAGGAAGGACGAAACACATGGTAAGATCATTGTGTAGTTTACTAATAATGTACTTTGAAGAGAACACGTTTTGGGAACCTCATCTAGCGAGGGGGTGTGTCAACCAACACACCCTGGGAGTGCACCAAGCTGATACATCGGCGAAAAAAAAGTAGAACTGGACATGTCCCATGAGTGTCACCTAACTCGTGAAGTGTCTTATGAGGGGAAGATATTTATTTATTTATATGTTTTTCAAAGTCCTAGGATATATAGAGACAAATGGACATGTTGTAGAATTTAACCTAGATGCCACAATATCGACTCTAATCATAAATTTTCCAAAAATTAACCAAATAATCAACAAAAAATCAAACCTCGGGTTAGGCAGCTCCCAACCCTATAATCACAAGTCAACTACTCAAAATCAATAAATATCATCAACAAACTATAATAAATGCAATATGTAATGTTATTGTTTGCTTAACTTTATATTATATGTAATGCTATTGAAATTTGTATGTACGTAGTGTGAAATGTAATATTTGTTCGGAATGATAATTAAATATCGACATTGTAAGTACAATTATTATATTATTTGAATATTAATATAATTTAATATTATTGTGTATGATTATTTTTTTTGTAATACTCAATAAATTGCAAAAATTAAATAATTTTGAGAATAAATATAAATATATTGTTAAAAGTAAAAAAACTAAAAAAACAAATTTGAAGATTATTATTATTATTATTATTATTATTATTATTATTATTATTATTATTTATTTATTTATTTTTGTAAATTTAGAGTGTTTGGTTGAAGATGGTCTAATAATATTTTCAAATTGTTACTCAAAAAAAAAATCAAATTAAACCATTATTTCTCCGTCTTCTTTTTGTTTCTTTATTTATTGGTTTTGTTTTGAATTATTGGGCCACAACTTTATTAGGCTCAAATAACTACTGAAACTCAAATTTTCAAATTGGACTATGTACAGTACAAGAATTAGATGGAATCCATGGATATGTACGAGAATTACAACACCCATATCATAAATCCAAGATTGAAAACATAGAGCTTTGTCAACCCACTACAACAAAAAAAAGTTCTTTTGCATAATATTTTTTAGATTGTAAATAGTTGAGATTACAATTATAATTACTAATAATAAGTTATTTATAGTCACTTATTCTTACAAATCGCTTTAAAAATTATTTGAAACCATTGATCTTAAACTATTTCTGAAGACACTTAGTTGTTGCAAAAAATATTTGAGACGCATCTGAGATCACTTTTATCGTGACAAGTATATTATTTGCGTCTAAGTTATTGAGATGACTAAGTAGTGACGACATGTTGTCTCGACAAATATTTATTATTTGAGACCACTTTTTATCGTCTCAAAAAAATATTTTTTGTAGTGACATATATAACATATTTGTACATAATTTTCAGGAGCAATCTCCTATAATAATTCTATTAACTGATTAAATAAATTTAAAATTTTCTTTTTAGTGAACTAGGCCCCTGAATAGCATACCCCCAACGATTTTGGAAATTGGGAAACAGAGGTTTAGTTTCAGAACTCATAAACTTCAATACAATTTGATAACATAATTAGATACATTACATGTGATTTGTTTTCCTTGTAAAGAGGATATTCTATATATTGTTACCAACTGTATTTCTTGTATTATTCTTTATATACTAAGTTCACAAGGGTGGCAAATATTATTTTATCTTGACAGAATTGTTATTTTAACATAAGTTTCAAATTTAGCAAAAGAACTCATCAACTTATCATAATTTTGCAATCCGAATCAAGGTCAATATTCGGGGTACATAATTATCCCCGCACTGTCAATTTTTAGGTTATATCCACATTCCCCAAAATTGGTTAAATAAAAATAATTAGTTATAACTTAGACAACAGAAATGACAATCTAAGACAAAATACCACTATAATTTTCAGTTCGAAATTGAAAAACAAAATAAATTTCAAAGTTATTATATAGTATTTGGAAGGTGGGTTGGTGGTTGGCGCAACAATGTAAATAACAAGATATTAAGTATAAAAGAAGAGTGACACTTATGTGCATATGATGCACATTAATGTTATTGTACACTTTGTGGGGCTCACTTATGGTTTTGCGCGCGTGATATATATATATTAAAGTGTGTTTGGAATCATAAAATAGGCGCTGACTTAGTTGGTAAAGGTGCGACATTGTATCCTTCAGTGCGTGGGTTCGAATCTTAACAACATCTTTTTATTTTTCACCAACAGTATATTCAAATTCCGAGCATAGTATATCAACCAACAGTATATTCAAATTCCGAGCATAGTATATGTTATAAAGCCTGAGAGTATATGAACACCACCTTTTTATTTTTCACCAGCAGTATATTCAAATTTCGAGCATAGTATATGTTATGATGTCTAACAGTATATTTAATATTTCGATGTAGTATACGTAAATATTTTTTATTTCCAACTTACAATACTCACAGTATATTTAATATTTCGATACAGTATATGTTATGATGTCTGACAGTATACGTTGTTTTAGTTAATTTTTGTTTTATACTGCGAATTTTTTTTTTCCAACTTACAATACTCACAGTATATTTAATATTTCGATACAGTATACGTTGTGATGCCTGACAGTATACGTTGTTTTAGTTAATTTTTATTTTATACTGCGAATTTTTTTTTTCCAACTTACAATACTCACAGTATATTTAATATTTCGATACAGTATATGTTGTGATGCCTGATAGTATATGTTGTTTTAGTTAATTTTTGTTTCATACTGCGAAATATTTTTTTTTTTTCCAACTTACAATACTCACAGTATATTTAATATTTCGATACAGTATACGTTATGATGCCTGAAAATATACGTTGTTTTAGTTAATTTTTGTTTTATACTGCGAATTTTTTTTTTCCAACTTACAATACTCACAGTATATTTAATATTTCGATACAGTATACGTTGTGATGCATGACAGTATATGTTGTTTTAGTTAATTTTTGTTTCATACTGCAATATATTTATTTTTTCTAACTTACAATACTCACAATATATTTAATATTTCGATACAGTGTATATTATGATGTATGACAGTATAGGTTTGGTTAGATTAATTTTTCTTACTCACAGGCTAAAAGATAAAAAAATTAAAGGGCAAAAAAACAAGAAAGAAGAAGGAAAAGGGAAAAAAATGAAGGAAGAAGGAAAAAAAATGCAACCAGAATTGAACCATTGACCTCAAGGTTTAGATATTTAAGACTACATTAAATACCACCAGACCACTTGCTTTTAGTGTTCAACAAACAGGCCTTCAAATATATAACACGCGCGCGCATAAAAAATAAACATAATAATAATTCGCCGGTTCAGACCGGTCTGAACGGATCTGAACCGCGCGATTTTTTTAGGTTGAACATGTAAAGCCCACAAGGTGTTTGTAACACTATGGTGCATCTTGTGCACCCAAGTTTTTGCCTAAAAAGAATAGGTAGAAATGAAATGGTGTTCAGAATTATTTAATCTTTGTTTTGCTGTGGATGCAAGTCACACTCACCTTATTTAAAACAAAAATTATTACTAAATAGCTCGGAAAAAAGAAAATAAAAACAATGCATCGTTCTTATCTATTATTGGAGTATATATTGATTTAATTTATTTTTTATATTTTAAATTAATGAGGGTTTATAATTATTATTTATATTGGTGGCATCATATGGGTTCCATTACTCTTGTGCATTGGTTAATACGCGTGGTCCCCATATTTTTGAATAAATAACATAATAATCAATAAATATGCAAACTACTGCTTTTGTAAGATGGTACTACTTTGCTTACTTATCAACTTTAAATAAATATTTAATTATTGCTTACATCTTACTACTATATATAAAGCAAAAGAATATAAGGCATTTTTTATTTGCACGCCAATTTTGATTTTCTATTTGGCTTGCTCTAGGGTTAATGATTTAATTATGAAAGCAAAAAAAGTCTAAAGCCAAAGCCAACACAACATTTAAAATTGACATATTCTTTGTCGCAATGGCACTACATATTTTAGTGAAAAAAAGTGGGATTTCATATTATTGTTTTTATTTTCTAATCAATTTTAGGTTTTAAGGGGAAAATTATTAGTTAAGATTCTTTAATCTCAAAGAATTTTTAAATAGTGCATAATTAACTATAACAATTTCAGTAGAACGGGTCGAAATTAATTATTTTTAACTTGTGCAAATCCGTGTTGACACACAAGTACCAACTGGTGTGTCAAGATGGGCGAGGCCAGAGGAAGGATGCTTAGGCTTGATGTTGATGCTAGTATTAACACTTCGAATAACCGGTTTGAAGTAGGTTTTGTGATGCGCAATCATGAGGAAAAGCTGGTTGGGGGAGGGGGTGTATTGCATTAGAGAACCACGATCGGTGATGACGGGCAAGTTGCTAGCGTTGCACACAGGGATGCAGTTTTGTGTGGATTATGGTTTCGATTCTGTAGGATATTTTCAGATTCTTTACTTGTTGTACATGCAGTCATGAGGTAAGAATCAATTTTATCTTATGATGGGTTTCTCACGAGATTTTGATGCAGTCTGGTAGTTTTTTTTTAGTATTGATCAAATGCCATGAAAGGCCAATTGTGTTGCTCATGATCTTGCTCATTTTTCTTTTTCTTAGTAGATCTAATTGTGTGGATGGGGCCTGCTTTTTCTTCTTGCATTGAGAGTCTTGTACTGGATGATTTACAGTAAGTAATGATATTCTCCTTATAAAAAAACTAGTGCAAAGCCGTGAAAATTCACCGTTTACAGAATAACTTTTTTAGTTAGTAACTATGAGAAAATAAATAGTTAATTCCAGAAAAAAAGTAAAAATATTTCCCGTTTAATGAAATTACTAAATCTAACCTTTTTTTTTTTTTTTTGTGCAATGGAAGACATGAGAGCATCTACTATCTAGACTATTAGTTCTAGGTTCAAGTCACCCGGGGGAAGGAAGCAGAAATTTTTTTCTTTGTTAGATTAGAAGGAAAAAAATTGAATGGAAGATTTTGTATTAATGGAACCAGAGAACACAAACACAAAACTCTAAACTAGAAATCTAGTCTTTCCTCAAGCTTGAGGAGAAGGGGAGATCAAAAGAAAAAAAAAATAACATATTGCTGTTCTCTGAATGGAACCAACTAGATTAAAGCACTCTAAGTACCAAGTCTGCTTGCACGGTAATGAAATAAGACACAAAAATAAAAAAAAAAATACCAACCAACACTCCAATAAATCAAATCATCATCAACAACATGATTGCTTGCATGTAGATCCATAAAAAGCAACATACACCATCAAAATAGAGGAGAAATTAAATTGAAA
Source organism: Ajuga chamaepitys (assembly GCA_958295605.1). NCBI lineage: Eukaryota > Viridiplantae > Streptophyta > Magnoliopsida > Lamiales > Lamiaceae > Ajuga > Ajuga chamaepitys. The sequence goes on along the minus strand of OY282498.1, from coordinate 19,415,404 downwards.
GCCGCAAAAGGCATGAAATACCGTCAAAATATAAGAGAAACTAGATCGGAGATTGCACAAGGCATGGAAGATGCATAAGGCATTGAGACCACACAATGCGTGGGCGCAACACCAACACAAGGAAGTTTTACAAAGACACAATCTAAGGAGAAGAAAAAACAAAATAAAAGTAAAATAGATAACAAATAACATATTAAAAGAAGTATTTTACCACATAATCCAGTAGGAAAAAGAAATGGTCTCTAATCACTCCATTATTATGTGATTTTTAGATACTAAAACAGTACAAAAGTACGTAAAATAACACTTATTGACCCTAGTTTTTTATGTATTATGTGGATGTCACTTGTTTGATAATTTTGTAGCATTTTTGGTACAAAATTACTCTTATTTGTGGCAATTGTGAACTCCTGATGGAAAACAAATTGAGAAGAGGGTCCAACAAGAGGAATTAAAGTGTCTTGGCTCAAGAAAGACATTCGATCGGCCCAAAACGGAGAAGAAACAAAGAAAGGAGGAGCAAAAGATTCGCCCGGCAGAGCCAAGTGCCAAAACAGGAAGAAACGAATAATTCGTCTGGCCGAGCAATATGCAGAAATCATTATTTCACCTAACCGAGCTAAAATGGCTTAGCCGAGCTATATTACTTGTCTGTCATGCGGTTTTACATGTGATTAAGTCAATATCTAATGTTTTCCCAACTTAACCAAGTTATTGAACTCATAATAAATACCCTAGTGCCTTCTACATTATACATCCTTATCATCTGATTTTCAGCATTATTTAGTCACATACTTTGAGAGTTAGAGCTTTAGGAAGTGGGGAAGAATGAAGGAGTAGCAGCGGGTATTTTAGAGGAGCATGAGGCAACACCGTACGCCGTCTTTGGTAAACTGAAGTATATAGATTTATTACTTTCAAAAAATATTTTTCTTTATTTCTTTTGTTTTTTATATTTCGATTATGGAGTAGTGGTCTTATATCTTAAGGTTTAGAAAGTAGGTTTTTATTACGATGTAGACGATGATTATTTAACTCCTTTAACTTATGTCTATTTCGTAGGTTGCTATTTGTTATGTTGAGTTATCATTACTACATGATGTTGGTCCCAAGTGGTAGAAGTTTAGAGGGGAGGTGAATAAGTCTCTAACTATATCTGATTTTTTACATGAGCCAAAATTTGTAGTATGTTGTATGAAACTGGTTCACATAGCTTATAACACTAAGTTCCTATAGAATAGTAAGCTTGCATCAAGTTGTTCTTACAAGTTCCTCAGTCTCTTTACTCAAACTTTTCAGAATGATTGAGAGTAATGGATGCTTTGAATGCTCAGAATTTGATAGCTTGAAAATGGTAAGTTGAATTAAAGTATTTTCCCATTCTTTGTCCCAATATCTATTTGTAGTTGTTGGGGTTCATTTTTGTTGAAGAGATAATGAGATTCCTGTTGACATTTTATGCTCATCGTATGACTTCAAGCCGTTGCTGTCCTTTTGCTAAGAGTATGTCAGAGTAGGTACAGCGCTTTGTCAGCGCTGCAGAGTTATGTTATGCTTTTTTTCAGAACACGTGTCTTCATGCTATTATATAGTCTATAAAAGAATTTTTTTCTTGTCTCCACTAGCTACATTGTAATCGCTGACTTTGAGTTGAGTATTTATCAGTTGACATGGTTGTTGCACGTCTTGTTATACGGTCCTGAGTCCATCAAGTAGTAGGTCCAAACATAATGTCAAATAATGTAAGATTATGCGCTATAATCATTTGGCGGTGAATGAAACTGTTTCATTATATGTTATGATCTAATAAAGTTACAATGTAAGAGCATATGCCAAACAAAAATATCTTACATCAATAAGTACAAAAAGGTAGAGGAATGTGTGTATTTACCCTACATCAATTCCTTAGTTGTTCTTCTTCCCATGACAAGGTCTAGAGTGCTGCTTAGATTTTTGTTTGCTTTCTCCACTCCTTTTATCTTCTTCATTTTGATCCCTCCTCCTTCTAGATCGATCTGGATTATTTTTAGTATATCTCCACCCCTGAGTGTACATGATCTATTTAAAGTGATTATACTCGTATTATACTTCCGGAGTGAGAACTTCCATTAACCACCATTCAAAAGACGGGGATAAGACGTTCCCTACATGTTTTGCTCCTTTAAACTCAATTTAGAATGGAAGTACTCCAGCATATAGATGTCTTTTGTAAGCTCTCAGATGATCAATATTTCCACTTTGAATGTCACCATATTTTCCTTCAACATCCAGGTAGTCGAAGTAATTGAAATTTCTTTCCATTCTTCAGTTGTTTATCTTTGTCTTGCTTGGATTCTTACTGGTTGGAATCTGTGAGGATCTGAGTGATTGGAACTTATCATCGCTTTTATTTTTTGAGCCAATTCTCATAATGCATGAAAATCGAAAGCGTTGAAGTGAAATCATTTATGTTTCTTGGGGCACAGTGCGTTTTCTAGTAGAAGTCATCACGGACTAGTCCAATAGCAAGGAATATCCCATCCAAATTGATGTTTGATTTAGCGAGCACACTCTCTATCCTTGTGTCTGAATCTGCAAGAGCTTGATCAAAGCTCCTTCATCTCCTGAGCTTTCCATTCCTCTACTGGTCTCTTAGTTTCTTCTTCTTGTTTTCTTTGCTCAGCAATTAAGGCTTCTTGCAATTCCCTTTGCTTGCGATCAGCTAGCTTTTGTCTTGCTTTTTTTTCCCCCTTTTTGACATCATCAATATTCACCCATGTGCCAACTTCTAGCAAGGCTTGAATATTGGTCAGTATAAGCCTGTCAGCATTCCTTTCACCCTACAGCTGGGAGATTTCTTCTTGCAAGGAGACAAGTCCTGTAGTATTGTTTCTTAGCTTGTCTCCTACGGAAGATATATTGCCCTAAACTTGCCTGTTAATATATATTGCCCTAAAAAATGTTCAGCCACAAGTTGATGCAATGCATCCCATATGATTTTGCTACACTAAATAATTGTCTTTTGAGTTCTTTCATACTCTTTTGGATTACGGATGCGACTTAACACATTGATCCTAGAGCAGTACGAACTCCAAAAGCATTGTTGCTCATTACTTTGCGTAGATTTGATACAATACACTCAAGTATTTTAAGAACATCTTGGAGTACAACAGTAGATTGCAGGTTTGGATCCACATGGGATTGTCTAATTTCCACAAGGGCTTCATTTCCCCTTTCTGTAGTCCCGTCTCTTCTGTATGTTTCTATGATGGATATCATCAGGAGAGCTTGAACATTTCCCTTGGATTTCCTCTTCAATCTTTGAATCTTCCTCAGTTGGGAGAGTTGGAGAAGGATCTTGCTGCTCTTCACCTCCTGCAAGATCTTGACCTACAGTAGCATTGTTATTTTCTTCATTGTGTTCTTCCCCCTCAATTGGTCCAAAGGGTTGTTCAATAGACTCATGTGTTGGTTTTGTGCCTACTGCAACGCTTTTTGTGCCTTGAGTTGTTGTTTCACTTGCTGCACCTCCATCAATACAGGAAGCAACAACTTGCTCCTTGGCAATTCTTTGTCTTTCTTCTTGCTCAAGTTCCATTACAACAACCTTCATATTTTCAGCATAGTCAGGCTTGGCCTTTTGGGTCATACTTGCAATGTCTTAGACAAGATTCTGCTCCTCTTCAACACACTCCTCTTCCAACAAGTAGTCTTTTTCCTCATCTGTGTTGCCTTTGGAAGGAGCTTGCCTAGGACTTTCTATGTAATCTAGGAGCTGTTCATCTTCATTTCGTTCAGCTAATAGGGAAGTGGGGGTTCTTCTTTTCATTGTTGCCCTTCATCAGCTTGAACAGGGTCTAAAACAATAGCCTCAACTTCAGCAGGTGTATTGGGTGCTTTTTCTTGTTCCTCTTCTGCTATTGTTGCTTGTTGCATTGATGGAGTAGCCTCTCTTGCTTCTGCTACTACTTCTTTTGTGACCCCACCTTATGTACTTCCTTTCTCCTATACAATTGGTGTTTGAGAGGTAGTTACTACATTTCTACTGCAACCACTCCTGCAAGAGATTCATCAAAGTTTTACTACTATTGAGTTCTTAATACAACCAATAGAGGAAGGGTCTCTTCCTCAGAACTCTCTGTAGCAGTTGGTTGTGTTGTAATAGGTTCATCAGCAGGGTGTTGAGAGCTGCTTCCAGACCCTCTCATGGAAGCAATTTCATATCTTTGAAGAAAATTCACTTTGCTATGTTGTAGGACTTGATGAAGTGTTCTTGCTTCATTTTCGTCCATCCCGTCTTCAGAGTCATCACCAACAACGCATTTTAAGGTGTTTTTCTCTTATAGGAAAATCCTTCTTACCACCTTGATGTGATCACCAAACTCTCTGGAGGTCAACTTAGGAATATCTATTGACCTTACCCAGGTGGTGACCCACTTCTCTTCTTCATCCTTGTCTTCCCAATCTAGAATGACAGGTACATCCTTACCCTATTCAAGCGCCATATGTTATATCTTTGCATCTCTGCCTCTAGTAAATCCTAAATGTTATCATTGTTCCCATGTTGAGGAGGTGCACATACTTCACCCATACTATGTGATGTTGCTACTTCATAGTCTTCATTCTCTACTCGTGTAGTGTTCCAGGGTTCATTGGATGGCGCATTAACAAGAGATGGTGGTTGTGGTGATGCCAATGTCTTAGCCAACGTTCCTTGAGATGTTAGAGTAGCAGAGGGTAGGTTTTGGCTTTCAGAAGGGATAGAGACAACAAAATTTATCCAGGAGTTGTATATGTTTGTTCTTGCTGCTCATTTCTAGGATATGTCTCAAGGTCAAGAGATGGTGACCTTTGATGTGAGGGTGTTGTTTCAGGCTTATCAAGGGACTGTACACTTGCACTAGACTCCTCCACTTTCTCTTCTTCTATAGCCTTAGACAAAATGATCGATCCTATTACAAGTTTCGATCGTTGAGTCCTCTTCTGGGTAGGAGGTTTTACTGCCATAGCTGTTGCTAATGACAGTCTATTTCATGGGAGTTACTCCTCTCTCTTCTTCATAACCAGCGACTTCTTTCTTCTTGGAGCCCTTTCTTGTACCGCTTATCCATTTCCCTTTGCCCAGTAATACACTGTTGACAATCCCGACTCCAAGACTGTAAAGAATATAGTTTAGCATGATTTTGTAGTACTTGCATCTCTTTATCTTCAAGATCCCCTCAACAAGACAAAAGAAAAAAAATATGGCCAATTCACAGCCTCTTCCTTCCACATTGCCATCATCAACTTGAATCTGGACTAGTGCAACGATCATAGTTCCTTGTTCTGCAGTCAATGCTACGATTAAACATATCATGAAGATGTTTAAACTCAGGGGAAAAAGTGGGCTTGGTACAAGATTTGTGTATGTTTTCTGCATGATGATCGCCTAAAAATACTCTCCAGCAAGGGGAACTCTTCGCCATAGCATTTAGCCTGTTCCAAAGGAAGCCTTTCCTTTAGCATTTTGTAGATTGGGCAATCTTAGTGGGGGTTGTCTTAATATTCATACCTCCACTATGCACATAGTGGTGGTTTGTTCATCATTATTGGACATGATGACTTTTGAGGTATTGTAAAACTGCACCACCATATCTTCAGTGTATCTCGGTGTCGATACCAAGAAAGAAGGTCAAATAATTTCTAGATAGCATTTGCCATATCGTTTTATCATATGAGATCCTCTATTTCTCTTTGTTATCTTGCCAGAAGATACTCTAGAGAGACTAAACGGTCGTCGATGTACTAGGTGTTCTTCTTAGTCGGAGTTCATTCCTTAGGTGTCATTGTTGTAAAGATCTAAAGGTTTTTTTTTTTTTTTTTTTTTTTTTTTATCTTTAAGGTTTCTTTCACAGAAGGATGAGAACGAAAAAGTTTTTTTACTTACAAAGTATGGGTTTATATTACCTTTTTAATCAGCTTTCAGACACAACTATTGAATCTCTTGACAAGAAATCCATGCGAGTTGGACAGTTCAGATTCGTTGATGAAAAAATGAATTTAAATTAGTGCTTGTGTTTAATTACTGCATTGGTCAAATACAAGCGTAATACTTACTTCTACGAAAAGCAACTGTTATGGTGCAGTAAATGAGATGTGCATTAAATACTGGGAAGGTTTTGTTGGATAAGAAAATAATGTTTTTTTGCTTAAAACTGACATGTTATAAGGTTTCAGCACAATAAATGCTACGAGTAAGTATAAATGTTGTTGTAATTACGTTGTATGCTTTATGTTGTAAACATGAAATACTTACAGCAACCATGTCATTGTTAGCTTCAATGAATCACCATAATTTAGCTTACAATGGTATATTACAATGTTTCCTTGTTGTAGGTATTCTTGTGAATCACCACATGTTGTTTACAATAATCATACTTACAGTGAATTTACTTACAGGTATCACAGTATAGTACTTACAACATTTTCCCTTACTTTAGTAGGGGTTACAACATCTTTTCGAATTACTGTTCTACACTGCTTTAAGTGCTTTCCACAGTAATAGACTTTTCCTACGGAGGTTTTCCTACATAAATAGATTCCCATTTCAGTTTTGTGAATATATTAGCTAATTGTATGACTATGTCGATCTTTTCAAGTGTAACATCCTTCTTCTCCACATGATCGCGAATGAAGTGAGATCTCTATATATTTGGTCCTTGGATGCAGAACAACATTGTGTATAATAGTCCTTTAGTTGTTGTTGCATCCACAGTATTTGTGTACAATAACTTCCTATAGCATTGTACTCCGCTTCTGTTGTATTCATTGTGATAGATTGTTGCTTCTTGCTTAACTATGAAACTGGTCTATTTCTAAGAAACTAACAAGTTCCACTTGGTGCTTTATCAATCAATCTTCCAACCAGCGAGGTCGGAATCTAAATACCCTTTCAGCTCAAATCCTCCATCTATAAGATACAACAACCCTAATCCAGTTGTGCCTTTTAGATGTCTTAGGATTCTCTTTGCTACTTGGAGATGAGACTCCTTGGGTGCTGCTTGGTTATGCGCACCAACTGCTACAACAAACAAGATGTCAGGTTTGCTTATTGTAAGATACATAAGTGAACAAATCAATCTTCTCTACTGTGTGATGTTAACATCCTTTCCATCTTCATCATTGTAAAGTCTCGTTGTTGTGCTGATGGGCACACTTACAGAGGTTGAGTTATCCTTCCCTAATTTCTTAAGAAATTCCTGTTTAGTTTACTTGATTGATGAAAATTCCATACTCCAACTGTCTTACTTGAAGTCCAAGAAAGAAGTTTAACTCTCCCATCATACTCGTCTAGAACTTGCTTTGCATCAGCCGTGAGAACTTCTTGCATAACTCCTTGGTAGTTGATCCAAAGATGATGGCATCAACATAAATTTAGACTAAGAATGTTCTATCTGCATTGTAGATTCTCAATAAGGTTTTGCCCACAACATGTTTTTGAAATTCGCTTCAACCCAGATATTGTAAAAGAGTATCATACCAAGCTCTAAGAGCTCGCTTCGGGTCATACAGTGCCTTCTTTAGCTTGTAGACTATGTCTTCGGTTGGGTCATCAAAACTTTGTGGTTGTTCAACATAGATTTCTTCAGCTAGAAGTCCATTGAGAAATGCACTCTTCACATCCATCTAATAAAATATAAAGTTTCTATGTGCAGCATAGGCTAGAAAGATTTTGATTGCTTCCAATCTAGCTACAGGGGTAAAATTTTCATCACTTCCATTCCTTCCTCCTAACAGTAGCCTTTAGCAACCAGCCTTGCTTTGTTCCTACTAACAAGCACTGACTCATCCAACTTGTTCTTGAACACCCATTTGATCTCAATTACACCTTGATGCGTAGGTCTTAGGATAAAATTCCAAACTTCATTTCTCTCAAATCCATTAAGATATTCTTGCATTGCTTGATCCTAATTAGGATCACTTAAAGCTTCCTCAATGGTTCCAAGTTCAGTTTGAGAGACTCATGCATTGCATATCTCCATTTTCCTTATTCCATCATCAAATCTCCCAATGACCAAGGTTGGTGGATGGTCTTTAAACCATCTTTTGTCTAGTTCTAAACCCTGGTTCACAACAACTTGAATGTTTCCTCATTAAGTTGCAGGCTTTGGATTTGTAGCCTCTGTTGTAGGGTTCGTAGTTCTTGCAACATATACTCCATCTTATATAGTAGGGTCTTCGGCCAGAGCAGGTTGGAGGATCTCCATATAAGGGAATTTTCCCTTATCATTTTCCAACCCGATATTTTCAATCATTGTTGTTATCCCATCGATTCCTTTAGGTCACATGTGGTAAGTATTCCACTACAAGTGTTCTTTTGCTGAACACCCTAAATGATTTGCTTATAGTAGAGCATCCTAGAAACACTCCTTCGTTTGATTTAGCATCAAATGAATTTTGGTACTCTTTTCTATTATTCAACACAAAACATCTATATCCAAAGACATGGAAGTAAGAGATGTTAAGAGTTGTTTTTTCTGCTAAACCATTTCGCTAACGAGTTTTTGCAGCTGGATATTTATAATGAATCCCATTGCTAATGCAAAAACTCTCTGTGAACTTCTTGGTGAATTCAGTACCTCGATATGATCTGATCTTGAGGATGTTGAGGCCTTTCTCATTCTGATTTCTCTTCATAAGGTCAGGAAACTTATTTGATTCTCTAGTTTCTTGGCCAGAAACATTGTTTAAGTGTATCTGGAGAAGACATCCACTACTACGAGTGAGTACTTCATCCCACTTACACGTACGAGTTTTATTCCATAGAGGTCCATATGAAGTAAGTTCAGAAGTGTGTGAGATGACCTTACATGTTTCTTTAAAAGACTTTCTGATTTGCTTGCCTTTAAAGCATGCATCACACACACACTTTCCTTTTTGTATGCAACATCTGGTAATCCTCTTACTAGACTTTTTCGTGCCAGCTTGTTGATGGTTTTGGAATTCAAATGACTCATTCACTTAGGCCAAAGCCACTTGAGTACGGAAATGCTTTTAGTTAAAAAGCATGAGAGATGTCCTTCAGTAGACTCCCAGTTAGCCAGATAGATGTTACCTTTTCTAGTTCCTGTTAGTTTTATTAGGTTGTACATAACATCTCTTATCAAGCATTTCCCTTGTGTGAACTCTACAGCGTGTCCCTTGTCGCAAAATTGGCTTATATTAAGTCGGTTGTACTGTAAGCCTTCAACAAAGTAGACATCTGCAATACTAACTTTGCTTTAGAGAAGGATCCATCACCTTTGGTGATTCCTTTGGCTTTGTCTCCAAAGACCACCTTGGGTCCTTTTTAATCTTTGAAATCTTTGAGGGACTCCTTGTGGCCAGTCATATGTCTAGCATATCTATTGTCAATTTACCATATGTGATTGTGTCCACTTGGCAACTTGACTTGTAAAATAATCAAGAAGACTTCAGAACTCATTTTTTAATAGGTCCTTGAGTGTTAATCTCTCTTGACACCCATACCTTTCTCATATCAAGATCACTGATATAAAAGCTTTACACAAACTCTTAGCAGCAAGTTGTTCTCTAAGCTAGCTTACTAATTGTAACCTTTGAAGGTTTCCCTTTAGTTGGTGTACTAAGAGCAAGTTGTTTTCTAAGTTTGAATGAACTTTGGCCATTGCATTTAACCTTTTGTGGAAACTTGTGAGCAATGTGCTTAGTCTTTTGGTGTACATACTTGGGATACTGTAGGCAATTGCTGAATCCAGTAGCCTAAGCTTGCTATAAACATAGGCTTCCTACAACATTATTGCCTAGTTTGACTACAAAATGTGACTTCCCCTTGTCAGGTTTTCTTCCTGATTCTAGACTTGATGTTCCCACACGGATATTATCCATCCATCTAGGTTCATCTTTTTATTTTTGAGGGAGTGCCTATTTGTCTTTCGTACTTGCTACTAGAACATCATTAGGGGTACTTGCTGCTTGACAGTTAGTAACTGTGTTAGAGAAACATATCCCTATCATGTCACACAGACTTCTCTGAACATTCAGTTGCTCATCCAGATTACAAGATGATCTACTAAAAGACATGATGGTTGACATTAGTTCCTTTTTCCATCTTCTCTAGAAGGATTAGTAATTTCTTCATCTTACTTACTTCCTCTCGGAGAAAGCTGCAGTCAGTAACTTCAACACTACTACAAAAAACGTTTAACACTACGGTGAAAAACCGTAGTTAAAGGCATACATCGACCGTAGTAGTACATACCGTAGTCGTAGACCCTCTACAAATAACTACGGTTCAAAACCGTAGTGGTTAATATTTAAGACCACGGTTGGGAACCGTAGTCGTTCTAGTGGCATCTACGACTACGGTATGTATGACTACGGTTGGAAATTTCCTTTGACTACGGTTTGAACCGAAGTTATTAAAAGTAAAAGACAACGGTTTACAACCGTTGTCGTAGATATTACTCTATTTGAAAAATGGTAGTTGGTGTCCTTTCACAATTGTAGTTTATGTTTTTAATTCTAATATTGAAATTAATGTACATTTAAACATACATCATAGTTTCATCATAAAAATAAATGTAATAATTTCATATTAATTATAAAATTCTTTCAAATATCTCAAAACATTTACAATCATCATTACAACTAAATCTAAAGTGTAAAACATCGAAAAATTACATATAAACTAGTACTGGAATTATAAAAAAAATTAAACGTCTGTGCTTCTTTCTATAATGATGAACTGCACTACTGCACCTACAGCACCAACGGTCACTTTTTCCAAGTCTCAACCTCTCGTGGGGGTCCAAAATCAAGTGTGACTTCTTTGCTTGTTGGAAACAAATTCACGCTGACAGCTTTTCAGAGGTTCAATAACAACTTTGAAGACCTTGTCTTGTCCTTCTGCTATAATTTCCTGAACCACAAAGACAAAATAAAATGAAACTGAATAGTGAAAGAGTTTTCTTAATATTAATGAGAAAGATATGATGACACACCTGCCACCCAAAGGGATACAAAAAAAGTAGGGGGCTTTTTTTACACAGCATTTATGTCTTGATTGTCCACATCTAGCAAGGCTGTGTTTATATTTCGGCATTTTGTACAAGGTTAGCTCATATCATAGACGCTAATAATTGTTTTTCCTCCACTTAATACTGTGGGAGGAAGATGATCAATTAATGAACTAAAAAATGATGATAATAATAATCAACAATAATAATAGCTCAAAACAATAATAACCAAAACAATTTAGTAACACTGTCAAAAGGGAGGACAAACAACGAGAGAAAAAATTACAAGAACAAATACAAAAAATACTGATGTGAAGCATAATGCACAAGATTACTTCTATACCTGCATATTTCCAATCAAGGGTGCAAAAAGAATTAGTCCCAAGATGGCAAGTGCAATGCTGATAATAGACTCTCTCCGGGACAAGTGTTGGTTTCAAGTTCTTGTCCAAGTGTACTGCACATGAAGATGGATGATTAAATTTTAAGAAGCAAGTACCATTTTAATATTCAAGTTTTGAATATTGACTTGTATTGTTGAAATTTTCATGATCCATGAATGCATTCTCCAGAGATGCATGCCAAGAATGTAGGTGGAAATTTTTTACCATCTTATTGGAGAAAAGAGCAGGCAAAAAGGATATGGAAACTGGAATTTTATTTAGTAAAGTCATTGTAATTTTAAAGGCCTTTCCAGATGCCCCCAAAATCTGAGTAATATAACCACATCCGTAATGGTGGCCAACGCCATAACTATACACCATATATACTCATAATTACAATATATATGGCTCAAACCAATGATTGCTAACATTCCATTAATCATGGAATGATTTGTCAAATTACGCATCTTTAAGTTAATTAAGGGCATGACTTCAATAATTTAGTCATATACCAAATCTATCATCATATCTTTTATGAAATGAGATAACACATACTCTTGTCTAACATTATTAGGAAATCCGATAATAAGATGCATTCTATGAAATACACCGTTAGACTTTGATATATCTTTTTTAGGACAGAGGTAGTAAAATAGTAGCAACTTAGGTTATAAAGTACAATACTAATAAGTTTTCATTGATTTACATATGCATAGCTGATGTACAAGTATGGTTTACTTCAATCTTTTTAGGACGGAGGTAGTAAAATTGACTAAATAATAGCAACTTAAGGTATGAAGTACTCTAATAATAAGGTTTCATTGAATTACTTATATAGAGATGTACAAGCATGGATTTACCTCAAATTCTGTAGCCCCCACCACAGACAGTAACAATATTTTGTCAAGAACTTTTACTTCAGATGCCAAAGCCTGCCTGAAGATTCCAAAATCAAACGGTGGATTCTTGATATCATCATCCACTGGGTCCACTGGGCAAGCTTGTTCTAAAACTGGAAAAACATTAAGGTCCTTTACCTACAACAAACACAAAATAGCAGTTTGTCTGTTTCAGTTTACAATACTAGACTAAGAAATAGGATGACTTTACATATATAACATAAAGTGGTGGTTCTATGAATGGTAACAATAAAACACGATAGGTCAGAAAAGTAATCTAGTTATGGAGATGAGATATTTAATGCACCAACCTGAATGGGAATAGAAGCAACAAGTGTGGCCTCAGTAGGAGATTTAAACAAGGGTAAAAGAACATGAAATTATCATCAAAAGAACTACAGTGAAGTTGTGAATAAGGAATAGAGGATCGATTCAATTTCAACGAATCTTGCAATACAGTCGAAGGAAGAAGTATTAATCTTATACACACTGCAAACTCTAATGCGGCTATAAGTTTTCATCTTAATAATATTTAAGAAGGAGGACTTACACCAATTCGGAATTACAACAATAAAGATTTCTTTATAAGTAAAATATAGGAATTGTTTTAGTTAAATCGACTAAATTGAACACAAAGAAGATGAAACGAATCCCTTGAAACTAGGTTTACCTGGTGCTTTCTTGAATCTAAATAAGTTTAATAACTAAGTTACACTGAATTTTAGAGAAAGGGGAGAAAAAATTGTGTTACCTAGCAGGCTTTGCGTTCTCCTACTCTCAGTATTTGACGATGCCATGTTTACAACGCTGACTAGCCGCCGCTCATGTACGGTTGCGCTGCCAGTTGTTCCCTCGTAGATCAGCGGAGTGGTGGTGGTGGCGGCTACGGTGTTAGGTAAGAAGAAATCTGACTTGTATGTCGGTGAGATAATTCTAGCCTCAAGGAGTCTGAGGAGATAGAGCAGAGCGATAGAGAGAGAGGAAAATTGTTTAAGAGGGAATTTCCATATTTTTTTGACAAACCCTAGTTTGATTTGGAGGAGAAGAAGAATGAGAAAGAGACTAATAATTTTTCTTTAAAAACAGGGAGGTACATTTGGTGGGAAATCACCCGCCTACTTTTTTACTTTTGATTATTAGTGACAAGAAAAATAATTAAATAGGAATGATACTATAATATCCTCATCAATATTGGGTTTTTAGTTAGAGGGCATTGACACTCTTACTAAAAGTAAGAGAACTTCACATTGAGTAAGAGTATTGGAAAATTCTCACTAATTCTTCCTCACTAAAAGTGAATTTTCTAATAGTGTAATATATAAACTGAAAAAAGAATTGTACAACTAACTTCAAAGTATTGGATACGCCACTAATAGACCTTGAGAAAAGAAAAGTTAAAAAATTAATAATAATTTTTTTCTAATGTAAAGCATTAAAAAATATTTTATTCTTATAAATCCGTATTTATAAAAATTAAGGAAAAAAGGTAATGACAACGTTCAATCAACAACGATTAGAGTAACCGTTGTCGCTGATCACATAAAACTAATTCTTTCTATGTTATCTAATAAATAAGTATATAGACAACGGTCTTTCAACAACAGAAGTAATAACCGTTGTCTTTAAGCGAAAAAAAGTAATTTGACAACAGTTAAACGACAACGGTATTGCAAAACCGTTGTCTTTTAGCGAAAATATCTTCAGAAAGACTACGGTTTATACAATCACAACGGTTATGCGCAGAAAGACAACGGTTATTTGAAAAACCGTTGTCTTTTTAGTGTAGTCATTGAGCATTTTTGTAGTAGTGCAATTTTAAGTTTCTCAACACCAGTTGTAAGCATTGCATTCTCTCCAAGAAGCTGGATGTTTTCAGCCTTCAGCTCTTCGTATGACTGATTAACTAAGCCAAAGTTAGCCATAATCTGTCTGAAAAAAGAAGTAAGCTTTCAGAATCAACGTTCTCAAATCTTAAAGAGAAACTAGGATAATCTACATCTGCATGATTGTCATCCTCTTTTTTCATGAGGCAAACGAGTGCTTCACTATCAGAATATGAAGAATCACTATTGAAGTTTGATTTCTCACACGTTGTAGGTTCCGTTGAGGCTAACGAAATCACCTTGATTGCTTTTGTGCCACTTAGGAGTGCCTTCAGCTAAGATTTCTCCAGCATCATTTTGTCCCTCCTTTGTTTCCTAACATCTTCAGGAGACTTGTAGACTTTGGAGTATGGACATTCCATAGCTAATGTCCAGTCTTCCTGCAATTGAAACAAAGGTCTCTAGCTTACTTTGTAATATGTGGGGGCTTTGAGGGTTTGGAATATTGAGACTTGGAAGTGTTGCCTCTGGGATGTTTCTTCATGAACCGCATGAAATATTTCATGAGGCGAGCCAGCTCATTTGGCTTGAACTCCTCCTTAGCAGTAACATGTAGTTGCTATTAGGGTACAACTAGCATCTCATCCATGCATTGCACGGTTTGTAATTTGTGATAATATAATAATAAATTATTAATAATTGTAATGAAATTGTATATTTTTATACATATGAAACAATATCGAATAATTTGATAATTGTGGTTATTTAAGTCATATAAATTAAAATATTAAAAGAGGAATAGATCTTAATTAATATAAAATTCATGTTGTCAAGTTTGGTTGCTGTTATAGTATCATGCATTCTCCGTATTTAATGTAAATTGTATCACGTTTGTATTACGCTACGGTGTCGTGATAGAGATTGTCACTCCAACCTAAAAAGTTTATAATCTTATAAAATAGTAATAAATATATAAATGTATATAATATATTTTGTCTTCAAAAAAAAAGAATTCAAATGTAATTTTTAAACAAATTCATCAATTCCTTTTAGGCAAAATATACAAGTTATAAATAAAATGATTCAGAATAAATTATTTTTTAGGTGCCAAATTGAATAAACTTTTTAATGTACAACTATTATGGTCAGCGTACACATTTATTAAGTACCAAATGTATGTTACTTAATATAAAAAAATAAAATAAAAATGTAAAACTAACTCAATATACATCAGTAAAATAGAAAAAATAAAATAAAGATAATTTTTCAAGACCAATATTTAAAAATCCAATTTATTAATGACATGTTGGCGATCCAATAAGAATAAGAAATATATACCAACTACTTACTCATGAAATACATGTTCGGTAGAAATATTATATTATAGTATAGAAAGAAAAAGTAAATAAAGTTAAAGAAAAGACAGGAATAACCAAAAAGTCAAAATATACGTTGACCAAAAAATTGTAATAATCAAGGCATAAAATCCTCTAAAAAAACTCACAACTATTATTCGTAATTATTTGGCCTCAAATACTATCCAAAGAGTATAAACCCACTAAATTTATGAGTAGCTATTTGGAGCTTGTAATTTTTATCGTTAGTTAACATAAACTCATTTGAGAGCAAAAAAGAAATTAATTAAATTTACATGTGACATTAATATAGATCCAATAAATTTATGTCATTCTTCTCATATATATATTTTTTATTTATTAAGATATCATTTTAGTAGTTTTTAATGGGATAAAATGAATGTGAGTGTTAATCCGCAAATTCTAGATAAGTTAATTAAATAGAGTGGGTTCCACAATTTCAGAGAATGGAGGATCTAAACTTGGATATTGAAATACCGAGGGACTAAGTTAATATTTCTTGAAAACTTCTAAAAGTTGGGTTAAACTTTGACATTTCAGGAACTTGAAGGACTTGTTTGCAAATAGAAAATATTGAATTTTTGGGAATTGTTTCCTCCTTCCTGCACTGCAGACAACCCCCAATTTCTTTTTCCTCTCTCTCTCTCTCTCTCTCTCCTTCCTTTCTCATTTTCCCTCTCTCTAATATCCTTCTGCAATTTCTTTTTTCCTTCTTTATCATAACAAACACATGCACAACTCACACAGGCAGAGAATACAAAAGCACACACATCTCACACACATACATAAAATAATCCCACAGCAGCACCCCCTTGCCCTTTCTTCTTGCTTTAATTTCTCTTGTAATCTCCGGCGACGGACAGAAATCCGGCAGGGACAGAAACGGCCAGGCAGAGTGCATTGTCTCCATCTTTTGGGGCCAACACAGCCATGCACTCAATACTGGGACAGGTGGAGGCCGACAGCAGCAAACAGGGAACATGGCAGTATCCCATCATCTTTTCTCCCCTCTTTTTTTCTCTTTGAAATTGATCTTGCTTGTTGCTCATTTGAATTCGGATACTTGTGGGGCAAAATAAATCCAGAAGATGTACGCATTTCATGAAAGTCAGAAGCAATCGGCTAACGGGTTGTAAATGTGTAATGAAGAAAGATTGGAAATATGACACGGAAATCAGTTCGGCTTGGGTGAAAATACAAAAATTAGTAGCATTAATATCAGAGATGCCCATTTTTTTCATTGTTTTCACAATAAAAGAGCATGCAAATTTGTAAGGCCACGTTTACTACAGTTTTAGAGATATCAAGTTAGGACTAAATAACCCTGTCAGTCGGGCTTTTCGAAGAATTGGCCACTACATATCAACACATACTTGTATTATTCCAGAATTTAATACCTTGTCTTATACTCCCTTTGTCCCAGCTAAACTTGCATACTTTCCTTTTTCGTCCGTCCCAGCTAATCTTGCACACCCCTTAAAAGGAATGTTATAGCACAATCTGCACCCTCAAAATCTCCATCCTCAATCTCTACCCTCAATTCACCTTTGAAAAGTCAACAAAATCCCAAAAAGCAACTTTTCTTAATACTTGTGTCAACCCTCTCAGTGCAAGATTAGCCGGGATGGAGGTAGTATTCAGTAGTCCCTTGTGTATTTGGAAGGTTGGCAAACAACTACAGTAACTTTTGAAAAAGAGGGAAATGCCCTACTTCACAGATACAACACCTCAAACCCATTCCCAATTTAAGTAATTTAAATCTTTCACCAAAACCCCTATAGCTGCTGCCGAAGAACCCAAGGATGGAGCCAAGGCGCAACTGCTATAAGTAATCTTTGAATCTTGCTATGAATCAGAAAACGACCTAAACCTAATTCTTACGATGTTGTATTCCCTGGCTCGGATGTTGATATAGGTTGCTGGAAGTGGCGCTGGTCACGATAATGTCACAGGCGGGAAGAACACCAAAATGGGGAAAACCTAGGGGTAAAGTGATGATATGGTCTCATGGGCTGGGATGGGTAATTGGTAATTTTATCTACTAATTTATTGTTGATAATATTGACCCCATCATTCAGTATCCCTATCCCACCTGCTTTGGGGAGATCAAATTAATGTGAACAGTAAGTTTAGTAGGGGTTAAAAACGGGCTTTGGGGTTAGGCTGGCTGAAAAAGTCCTGCTAGTAAATGATGGACTGGGGTATCTTATTTAAACATATCCACCTTTGTTTTTAGAAGTAAATGTGCCCTAAACAGATGAAATTAGAGAACATTAAATAAGCACTCAACTTCTCAGACACGCATCGCTGCTTCCTAGACACGCATCAATATCACCGCCGGTTGGAACAATAATATTTTTAATAATAAAAATAAGTAGCACAGTTTGGGCAGAAAAATAGCAATTCTGTAAATATCCCCAACTGTCTTTCTTTTATATAGTTATAGATGGTGGTTACCGGAACCATTTGAAGTTGTTGTTCCTAGCTGCTTACCACTAGGCCTTTTGTAATAACTTCACTCACCTCTTCGTCTCCCATTCTCTTATAAATGTCATATTCAAAGGATTTAAGATCAGAGAAAAGTTCACGAATGCTCTTCCTACCTAGCTTCTTCGAACTTCTCATTGGTGGTTTTTACATCCCAATCGATGTCACAGATCGTAGCAGTTTGGTGTTTATCTCCTGTTGAGTGTAGACTTTCCCCGCAGACACTAACTCATTGAGAATAGTTATGTATCTAACATCTACTTTGTTTGAAGACTCCCCAGGGTTTTCCTTAAAGAGCTCAAAGTTTAGGGTTGTAGTAGCCACCCTATTTCACATAATAGAGGTGATCCTACATAGGTTTCTCTTAGTAAGTCCCAAATATCCTTAGCGGTCTTGCATGCCCTAATCTTACTAAAGATTCCTTCGTCCAGCGTGGCAAAGAGAGCATTCATGGTCATATTTTCCAAATTAGACCTCGTTCTATCATCAGCAGTCCACTCATGATTTGTTTTTTCCACCATGGAAGGAGGTGTTGGTTCACATTCCACTCTGACAACACTATTCTCCTTCATGATTACTGGTGGGCCTTCAGTAATGACTGTCCACATTTCATCATGCATGGATGAAATATGTGCGTGCATCCTAATAGCCCAGTCCATATAATCCTCACAGGAAAACATAAGAGCTTTACATAAAGAAGTATCCATTGATGTAACTCCTTTGAGAAAATCGATTTTACTTTAGCAAATATGTCTTTGTTTTTTTAAACAGTTGGATCTAGATTAAGTTACCAAAAATGATTAGTATGTGAAACCAAGCGTTGTAACACCACTTGTTGGTCCCAAATGGTAGAGGTTTAGAGGGGGATGGGGGTGAATAAACTTCTAACTATATCCAATTTTTTGTTTTCAAATGTGAACATTAAGTGTTTGTTTGTTGTATGAAATTGGTTCGTACAACCGTGCTTACAATAGTAACTCCCTACAGAACAGGAAGCCTAAAGAAAGTTGTTCTTTTTGGTTTTACAACAAGCAATGCTGAAAGAGAGTTTTATGCAGCAGAAATATGTTAAAGTTTTTCTCTTAACATAATGCGGTAAGTATGTACTAGGGTCCAACAGTAGTAAGAAAGATATTAAAATACACAAAAAAATCATAGTGGGTCGAATGTGGGGGTAATCCTACTACATCCAATTTTCCCTCACACAGAAAAAAATTTCACTAAGTTGTTCACACAGTACATCATTAGCTACAAAAGATGTCCAAGTCCAATTTGGCACCGACAGTAGTCTTTGTCTATCCTCGGAAGGCTACTCTCCTCTACTATACAGGTTCCTCATAACTAAACTTAGTCTAATATGAATCCCTGATTCAACATAAACTCACTGTTAAAAATCGAAGGTTTGTGAAAGTGTTTTCTTCAACTGGAAGTTGCGTCTAACTTGTAGATCAATTTGAGATATGGGAAACCTTTCTTGGTGAGAAAGACTAGGACTGAGAAAGAATTTTTTGAGAGCTTAGCTTGGATTGATTTGGGAGTCCATTACAGCTCGAGAAATTTTCTTACGTTGTACTCCCTCCATCCCACCTTATCTTGCATATCGACACGGGTATTAAGAATAGTTTCTTTTTGGTTGTTTGTTGATTTTTCAAAGATGTTTTATGGGTTATTTGTTGAAAATTAAGAAGAGGATTACTGTTCTAATTTCCTCTCAATTTTCAGCAAATGCACTAAATTAAAACTGGGTACTGTTCCAAAACCTCCCATTCAGTTTTTTATGCATAAATATGAAAACAGTCAAAAAAATGTTGAAAACTGTAAATTTTCATACAAGTGCCAAAAAAGAGAAAATTTCCATCCACTAAATTTATGTAGAATAAGTCTTACAAGGATAATAACCCAAAATTACAAAAAAATCAACTTCCCTTCTAATTTTAAACTTAACTAAATTGCCATATTTAATGAGCATTGAATGTGAAACAACCACATTCAATGCTCATTCAGCAAAATCTACAGAAAAACACTACATAATTTTAAACATGGTTTGGAACAAGAAAGGGTGGAAGAATTTGTCTCCGTCAGATCGCTAGATGATTTCTCAGTTTTTTATCGAGAACAGCACGAATCGGGTTGTTCATCATGGAAAAATCAGAGTGGCGGCAACATCATTCGGAGTTAGTCGTCAAACCATTCAATACATTTGGGAGGCTACAAGACATCAAATGGAAGCAAATGTTCTTATCGGTTCCGGTACAAAAAGGCAGAACAAAGGAGTTGGAATCACAAAGCTCAACGTTAGCCGGCTCAAGAGCATTCCTTTTAGCAACAGAGGTACCATAAGAAGACTAACATCAGAGTTGGAAGTGAGCAAAAGTGTGGTAGGGAGGTGGCTAAAATCTGGTAAGATTAACCCACGCACTAATGCAATAAAACCAACACTGATCGAAGCCAACCAGGTACAAAGGCTGAAATTTAGCCTTTCATCCTTTCACTTTGACAATAGCACAAATAAGATCAAGTATGAAACCATGCACAATGTTGTCCACATCGACGAGAAAATGTTTTATATGCAACGGACAAGTGAGAGGACATACAAGCTGCAAGAAGAAACTGAACCCTATAGGTCTTGCAAAAGCAAACGAAACATCACGAAACTGATGTTAATGTTTATGTCTATTATGCAGATTATACCAGCCATAAAATCTAAATTTCCAAAAAATGCAAGCAAGCACATCATCATACAACAAGACAATGTCAAACCACACATTAAAGACTCTGATGAGAATTTAGCGAAGCTGCAATTGCTGATGGCTTTGATATAGAGCTTGTGTGTCAGCCACCCAATTCACCAGACACTAATGTGTTGGATCTTAGGTATTTTAGGGTCATTCAATCACTACAAGTAGAAAAGCCATAAAAAACAGTTGAGAAGCTAGTGGTTAATGTAGTGCAGTCATTTCATGATTTAGAGGTAAGAAAACTAGATTGTTTTCTTAAGTTAGCAGGGCTGCATGATTGAGATTATGAAGTGTAAGGGACATAATAGCTATAGATTGCCTCACATAGGCAAGGCAGCCTTAGAAAGGGCTGGAAATTTACCCCAAGCTTTGGAAGTTGATGAATCTATTGTTAGAGAAGGGATTGAACATTTAATGGCAATGGAAGAGGCTACTGGAACAAATCACGTAAGTGGTTTAAAGTCAGCTTTGGGTTACATATAGGGTATGTTAGGGTTTAGTAATAGAAGCATATTTTGGCATACTGTTTATATCATAAACACAATATAGTGTACATTTTTCTTAGGCTATAAACACTATAATAAAAGCATATTTTAGGATGATATTGGATCTTTTGTAACTCAACCCTCAGAAAGCTTTCATCATGGGGTGTAACCTATTCTTATATGCAAATCAGTTTATTAAAGAGCAAAAGTCATGCATATTCACTTAATTTAATAAACTGAAAAGTCATGGATGTCTATCAAGCAGCAATTAACAAATTGGTCACTAGAATGTGGTCTTAGAACACATTGATGTCATAATTTGAAACACCCCCTAAGTCTATCAGAACAAAAACACATCATATAGACAACATATTTCAAATTCACACAATGCAAGGACAAATTAGACACCAGAATGAGATCTCAGAACATATTGGTGGCATAATTTGAAACATCAAATAAGTCTATCAGCAGTAAATTGCATCATATAGACACCAGTTATCACTTTCTAACAGAAAGAGCCCAAATTAGACATCAGAATGTATGCACGGAACGCATTGGTGTCATCATCCACCAAAAGCTAGCCATAACAGAATCAATCCACTAAAACCCTAGCCAAACAAA
This sequence comes from Ajuga chamaepitys, assembly GCA_958295605.1. Taxonomy (NCBI): domain Eukaryota; kingdom Viridiplantae; phylum Streptophyta; class Magnoliopsida; order Lamiales; family Lamiaceae; genus Ajuga; species Ajuga chamaepitys. Next base: position 19,393,598 of record OY282498.1, on the reverse strand, counting down.
ACATCAACCACATCCCAACAGAATCAAGCCCCAACAGTATCTGCATATTCATAACCAGAAATCAATACGAAGCCCCAAACACTGGGCAACACTCAATCAGAGCAAACACACCACCAAAGCAAGCCAAAGTATCAAAAAGCCCAAATACTGGGCAACACTCAGTCAGAGCAAACACAACTTCAGAGCAAATCACAGAATAAAAAAGCCTCCAATATTGGGCAACGAACACATAATCAAAAATTAAGGGCATAACTCCATAACCTTTCCGAGAATGGGGAACCATAGGGTCAGCCACTGCTGGAAATGACGACGTTTCTCCGTCGAATCCAACCATGGACTCACGGAAGGCATAAGATTGTGGTTTTCCTCGCATTGCAAAGTAGATCCGTTGGTGAGATCAGATAAGAAGCACAAATCTTCTTCCAGATCTGGCTTCTTCGAGGCTTCAACAGAATTCAAACAAGGTGAAAACTGAGACTCCTCCACCACGGTTTCCTCGGAGCCGTAAACGACTAATTCATAATTAGGAGAGTCTTTCATGTATAGAGAAAGTGGAAGTAAACAAGGTTTACTAAATCAAGGGTTTTTGAAGTGGAGGAAAACCACAATTCGAGAGAAGATCGTGAAGGAAATAAATGGTTGATGATCGATGGAAGAGTGGGATATCAATCGGCTAGGGTTAGCAGTGGAAGAAATGGGAGCGGCTAGGGTTTGCTGGAAATGGGAGGTTAAAGAAGATGAGAGAGAGAGAGAGAGAGAGAGAGAGAGGGGGGGGGGAGAGAGAGAGAGAGAGAGAGAGAGAGAGAGAGAGAGAGAGTGTTTGTGAGATTATATAAGATATGTTGGATCAGTAATGGGTTTGGGCTGTATTTGTTTGGTGGGTTAAGTGGTTTGGGTGGGTTTGGGTAAGTTTAATTATGAGGTTTTGGCCTGGAATGGCCGTTTAAGGAAAGTGTGCAAGATAAGGTGGGACGGAGGGAGTAGTTGATTATTGCATTGGTGCTACTTTGCTCTGTCTCTTTACTCAAAGTTTTCAAAATGATTGAGAGTAATAGATACTTTGAATGCTCAAAAGGTGATAGCTTGAAAATGGTAAATTAAAGTAAAGTATTTTCTGGTCCTTGGTCTCTTTCTATTTATAGGTGTTGGGACTCATCCTATTGAAGAGATATGGAGATTATTGTTGAAATTTAAAGCTCATCGTACGACTTCTAGTCATTGCTGTCTTTTTGCTGAAAATAGGTAAGAGTAGGTCGGCTCATAGTTGTTTTTTCTGTTGTGAGGAGACATGTCTTCATGCTATTGTATAGTCAATATAACAATTGTTTCTTGCCTCCAAAGGCTATATTTTTTAATGTTGTAGTCGCTGACTTTGACTTGAATAATTCTTCTCTGCTGACATGGTTATTGCACGTCTTACTATACGATCCTAAATCCATCAAGTAGTGGATCTCCTTACTACATACTTTGATGTATGCTCTTTAAGCATAAGCTTTATGATGTGTTCTCCTTACAACTTCTGCACTATACTTCCTACAACGGACTTCGTGTTGTATACTGCCTAATGTTTTTTTTTTTTTTTTTTGTAGCTACGTACCATGAGTTCTACCTAAGAAGGACTAGTCTTATCTATTACAAATATGATAGAGTGTTTGGGGGCACTAGTTCCTACTGTACAACAATAATCGGGACCACAAGGACTTAATCTAGACGCTGATCTTGTTGTATATGATCTACACCTCAAGTTCTCCTGGAAGGGGTTTGAGATTCACATAAGTGAACCCTTATAACAATAGGAGTAACATGAATTAGGACATAGTTATTTAAGTTTAATTTGCAATTGATTCTGAAATCGACAATCCTAAGATAGTATTTTAATTACTAAATCTTATTTATGAATTGTTTATTACTTTTAATTGTCCAATTGCTTTAATTTAGGGTTTGATTAGAGTAGTTAGAGCAATCCCACCCATCACATAATCGGTTAGCCTAGATATACTAGTACTAAGGCGGTAAGGCCACTGTAGTACTATAGGTAGGTTCCTTTCACTAGTGTATGTAGGATACAACCTTGCTCGTTACTACGCTAGCAACTACACTGTTCACTCGTGGTATAGATGTTAAAGAAAAGAGCGATCAATTTCATTAGATTAGCTGGAATAAACTAGCACTGATTGAGAAATGATAGAGGGTGTAGACTGTCAAACAAAAAAAACAAGAGAATTTGCCTTGGCAAATTGAACATGAAGATATGATATAATTCTCCCTACGACTAATCCAAAATAGTATCTTCACAGGCCAAACAAGTAGTAAGTCTTTAATAGATAACAGAGTAGGTAGACAATTAGATGAACTATCCACTTCAACTATTGGGGCAAAGATTGCCACAATGGAATCATTCCTCACAAGCTTCTAGCTAAAGCTTGTGTGCATGTAATAGAGCCTCATGAAAAGTAAGAAGTTCTGCAAATTTAGTATTTCAAATTCCCGATAATGAAAGAGCAACAACTTGGATGAAGGTACCATTTTTGTTAGAAATGTGGACGCCTGCGAAAGAAGAATTTTATGGATGCTCGTAAGTAGGTGGAATTTGAAGCATGGGATTGGCATAACAAGTGATACTTCGTTCTGGGTGTGTATTGGAATCATGATAGTCCTGCAACAAGCTAGATTTCAATGCTACAATAAACATTGTATCTGTCTTGACACCCGCAAATAGAAAAAGTTTCAGTAGTGCCATAACATACTAGCAATCACCAGAAAAATACTCAATGAAATGTGAATTCCTAGATAGCAAGATTTCACGAGCCGACAAGTCAACCAAGGGTTGTCAAGCAGTTCGGCTGCCTTCCAAACTGGTATAATAGCTGGACAAGTGAAGAAGAGTTGCATGGAGCCTTAATCGGGAGTAGCAGAGACGGGAACTATCGGTCTTTCCTAAGTCATGGTTCATATACTTATATAATTCTCCAAAGTACTATGTGAATGTTGAAAAAATATTATTATTTCAAAAAATTCATACATAACTATTTTTTTATTATCTTTGTAAATTATTGTTAGAGCTAAGTTTTTACTAAGTCTTTATTTTACCTAGTTAAGAATTGAGTCAAAACAATCTTCCTATTTTTTGGGAAAATGCGGGTTTCCAGCTAATTGTCTATTTTTCATTAGTATTCCTATTTTCTAGTAGCTTAGATTCGATGCATATATGGATGTGCATTTGCGGTATTTAGTGGGTGTGAGAAAACTAGGAAATATTCTATGGTACCTCTTTTCTTCTTACTATTCTTCTTGCGTCCAAATAATGTTATCCTCTACTGCTTATCCTTTATTGCTAGTTTATATATATTTTGTTGCTCCTAGTCTCTATACTAGAAGACTTGTTGTATCTTGGGAGGAGTTCAAAAGTAAATCATTTAGGACAGTACATTTATTTGCACGCCTCAAGTATTTTCGTTTTGTTGCATTCGACATTATATCTACATCAGACTTATGTGAATCTTATAGATATGGAAATTCCGGAACGAATTATTGAATACAATAAAGTAACATTGATTGATAGATAAATCGTCAAGTAAGTAAAAATACACGATCTTTTAATCAATTATCATTTGAAATATGAGGTTTCAACTGTAACATAAAAATGCACAACTTTTATATATATTTTTTTTTATTATAATGCACCCAATCAAATTGTGTGCAGTTCCTGAAGTGGAGTCTGAAATTGAGTTTTTTTCCGTGCCCAATTATATATGTATAATTTTACGAGTTCCTTTGACCCCTAATTAAATTAAAGCATCATTGTTTTGTCATTAAACCTAATCACAGAACATTACCATTTTCATTTAATCAGGGGTTTAAAAATACAGTATGGTTACGCATTTACAACTAGGATAGCCAAATTCTAATTTTGGATTTCATCAACAATTGGAGCAAAAAACTTACAAGGTGCATTGAATTGGAAAAAAAAATTAAAGGTGATAGAATTCTATATTATGTTTGAAAAGTCATTATGTAAATCATTATTTTCAAAATCGAACCAGATCGACCGGTTGGTCCAACTGGTTGAACCGGGAACCTATGCATCGTCCAATTTGAAACACCTCATTAAACTGCTTTTGTTGTTCGACCGAGAAAAAATTGATTGAACTGAAAAAAGGAAAAGGTAAAACCGGCAAACAACATGAAAAACGGGGCTTTAATCATTTTTTGTGGTTTTTTTTTGTCTTGTTTTGTTATTTTTTCTTACTTCACTTAGTGATTTATTTTTACTTTTTATTTATGAGTTTATTAAATTTAACAAGATACTCATTTTGTTATTTACCATACTAGTATTACTTCCGTGCGATGCACGGAAGTTTATTTAAAAAGTAATTATTTTAACTAAACACAAAATGAGATAATCTAATATTTAAAGGTGTGACGGTTTTATCCTATAAAATAAATATTTAGGAACTTTGAATTAAACATAAATAAATTATAAGTAATATAAATATAAGTTTCTTTCCGTTATATATGGATTTAATATGACTTAATTTATATTTATATGTATATATATGTAAATATACTATAAATTAGCATTAAGATAAAATATTAAAATTGAAAATAAAATATATCTATATTTAAAATGATCGTTTCTTACTTTGACTAAAACACACATTTAGTGTTTATCTATCACTCTTGACCTATATGCATACACAATTGGCTTAATTAATCAATAAGTAATGAAAAATAATTTTCAAATTAATTATCATATGTAAAGTTATATATATGCGAGAAAGTAATAGGCCTGTGATATAACAAATAAAAATTTGCAAATTAATAATCTAATAAGTTGATTATAAATCAAATAGTAAATGTGACTTTCAATTTAATAAAATAAGTGTTCAATTATACATACATTGATTTTCCTCTCAACTTAATAAATGAAGAAAACTTGAAAATACTTCACGTCGGATACAATAAATTGATTAGTTGTGGTTTTAATGAGATAGTCAAGTAAAATGCTTTTATAAGATAATTATTTGAGTGACTTTTAGTTGTATTCCGAACCAATACTATAAATGATAAATGTTAATAAATATCAACGAATAAATAATCTTATTATAATATATCATGTGGTATGGATGCTAAATGAAACATCATCAAAGGAGGATTAATTTGATGTATTATACACAGTAAATAAATTAGATTGGAATAAGTTATTTGCAACTTTAAAAAATAAAATAAATTTTGATTCTTATCAAGTGTGACAACAACTTACCAACTTACCAATTATAGTCCAAAATTTTAGGCTGAAAAATATTAATTGCGGATTGCCCCTGATGTGACTTTTACACACACACACACACACACACATATATATATATATATGTCCACACACATATATATAGATTTTTTAGTTTATGAAAATAATTTTTCAATTCTAACCATAAATAGTTAAAAACAATCATGAAATATATAATAAAGGAAACATTAATAATTAAGTTGGATATATCAGATGTAATGTAAAATTTTAGAGTCTAACTTTGGTGCACCTGGACTATTTTAAACCATTAGATTTGGTCAACTTATAATTCAATTGTTAGATCAAAATAATAATCTCTCTCCTTATATTTGTTACCTATTCTACAGGTTTCACCTAGAATTATTAATATTAAATAATTAGTTGTCTATTATTAATTACAATAATATCTCCCAAATCATGATTCAATTTTATTGAATCGAAAACTGATATCAATTTTATGTACATTTTTTATTTTTGAAATTCTAAAGTCAGGAACACCAATTTTTTTTTTCAATCATATTAAATGTGAAAAAAAATAAATTGGAATCACTACTTATTTCGGAAAAAGAAAAAAATACAACAAAAAATAATAAGTCCTAAAATCACTAAATATTTCGAAGGCATAAATAATACTCCCTCCGTCCCGTCCTAATTTGCACACTTTCTTTTTTTTGTCGTCCCACCCTATTTTGCACACTCCTAAAATGGAAAAGAATCTTACAATCTCCACCTTTAAAATCTCTACCCTCAATCTCCACCTTTAAAAAAGTCAAAGATTCCACAAAATCTGTTTTTTCTTGATATACGCGTCGGAGCAGGTGTGCAAATTAAGTCGGGACGGAGGGAGTAATAAATAAAATAAGTCCACAAAATTCGAAGACCCAAAATTAAAAATATATATATAAAAGTCCGCCCCAATATAGAAATAAACGTGAAAAATATATTTAAAATATAAATCAATTAAAAGTGGTAAATTGAAAAATAATAAGGTGAAGAAAATATATTTAAAATACAAATAAATTAAAAAATTTAAATATTAACATGTAACCTGCAAAGTAGGTACATCTCATCTAGGTGCACCGTGTCCCATGTGCACCCCAGAAAAGCCTAAAATTTTATACTTTTTTTTTCCTACTTTTGTTTTATATTTTTAATGTATCTAAATAATTTTTTTTATTTTTAATTATAAATATTTATTTTTATTTTTATTTTTTTGTTAAAGTTAGATTCTCGTTTGCAACTTCTAACATTTCACTTGTGGTTTCAAAGATACTTAAATACTTCTTATTTTTCAATAAATCATTACTTTAATAAAATGCATTCTAAAAGTTATTTAAATATTTCAAAAAATAAATTAAAGTCTGTGAGTTCTTCAAAAATATTTTCATATTCTCATATTTTAATTGATGTTGTAATTTATTTATATAAATATTAAATTTTCTTATAAATAGTTTATTTATCTAAAGATAAAAATTGATGAATGCGAATAAAGTTACTTAGATTGTTAAGAGTAAAAAAGACATAGTTGAGGTTAGTTAATGCGACAAAGTATTGTTTAGGTTACAAAGTTTAAGAAACATACTTGAGGTTTCGTTAACGTAAAAAAAAATAATAATAATAATAATAATAATAATAAAAAATAAAAAAAAAATTGCAAAGTGTAACAAATATCATAATTTCAGTTGCAAAGAGTAAATTTCCTTAAAAAAGTCATTCTAACAAAATATATATTATAAAAGAATATAAATAAGTAATTAAAAATAGTTTCATTGACATTGTTAATACATAATCATACATATGCTTAAAGTTCTCATACTCTCATGATAAAATAGTATTAACACACTTGATGATTTAATAAACTAAGTATATTTTTTGTCTTTGATTTAATAAAGTAGAACTTCATTATTTAATCAATGATCTTTCTCTCTGCGTAACTTAAATAACGAAATATTTGAAAATTTATGTCAAATAAAATAAACTAATTAGCTGTATTTTTATTTTAAAAAAAAAAAATCAATTAATATTTTTATTTGAGAATTATTTTACTAATTTTAGTTGCATCCAATTCACAATAAACACTCAAATTTAACATAAACAATTAACCACAAAAAAAAAATCTAGTTTTCCAAATAAAATATCTCAGTATAATATATGTGATATGAATGTCAAATTGAAGATCGTGAAAAGATGATTAATTTAATATATTATACATAAAATACGAAAAACAAATAAAAAAGTTATTTGCTTTTTAAAAAAATTAACGAAAGTTATTACTTACCAAAAGTGACTAAAACTTACCATTTATGACCTAAACATTTAGGCGGGAAAGATATAATTATATAAAAGCCCTTCATTTTGCTTTTATATATATATAGATTAGTCATGTTTTGAAAAAGATCACAAAGATAAAAGAAAAAAATATATAGTAGGGTTAATTAAAAGAAAAATCACGTCATGTAATGTTCAATTATAACATGACTTTAAAATTTATCAATGTTGCTATATTTTTTTTCAATTATAACATCAACTATATTTTTTTACATCTGGTTATGTTATCATCACCACCACTAAGTGCATCTTGATTACACCTTCATTTATCCTTGACCAATTTCACAATCCGTCATTTTCACTACAGTTAAATGGGTGTCGAATAAGTGACATGATAGCTTCAATCACCGATTAACGGCAATGAAAATGACAGATTGTAAAATTGATCGAGGGTAAATAAAAGTCTTGTCCAGGTGCATTTAATGGTGGTGGTGGTGGCGGTGGTGACACAATCAAATGTCAAAAAATGTCGATGTTGTAACTGAAATAAAAATTATAGTTGGTGACCAACAATGAAAGTTATGTTGCATTGAAAATTGGACCAAAGACCGTGATTTTTTTTTTTCTGTAATTAGCGCTATATAGTATTAATAGATTCTTTTATATCAAAGCTAAAGATATCCATGTTCTTAAGTAATATATTGAGTTATGACTATCTTTATTTAAATTTAAATTTAATATATAAGTTCCTATATATTTATTTATTTATTGTGAATATTAATGCATTATATGAAAAATTCTGATTATCAGTTTTTCTAGTTAGACCACTGATTCGATCGATCCAATCAGTTGATGTGCTGAGTGGTGGTATCACCGGTTTGGACATTAGTCCAGTTATAAAAACACTACTACAAACAATAACTAACTAAAAATTCATAACTTTTTACGTAATTAAATCGTTAAAATAAGAAAAGATTATACACATTCTTTCATAAGGCAGAAAATGTCACCATATTCCTAGTTCGATCGGTGTGTCCTGCTCGAGATTCTGTAAACAAATAATTACGATAGATAAAATGCTCATTTCAAATATATGATTGTATAATTAAAGCAGCAGAACCGAGTTCAACATAAGAACATAACTTTTTGTTTTTTTTTTTATTGTTTTGATCATGGTAGGACATATTGGACTAATTGCCTTTTTTATAGGTGTGATAAAGCTTGATGGAGCATTTTGAATATCTTATTTCATACAATATAATATTTTTTATCATATTTCAAATCACACACGATACGTGTATATGATGACATCATGAACACATCATAAGCAATTATGTAACATGATTAGTATAATATGTTATAAAATATGTTATATCCAATGTGGTAGAAAATCGAAATTGTAACTAGATCTAGGAATCTTAAACTTAAACAGATCAATTCACTCAAATTTCAAATTAAATTATATGTTTGAAGATGTGGCCTAGCAATCACCGCAAGGAAAACGATTTTCTGACTTGGAGACAACAACATTTTATTTCAAACAATAAGTATTTATAACAACTATATTATATATTATTACAACATATTGTCTTTAATTAGTTTTCTTTGGTATGATACAACATATAAGTATTTGTTTTCAACAACTAGGTTTTTGGCATGTGATGCATTTAGTTTGTGAGGTATTTGTATAATCGTAGTTCCGTTTAGCTCGAGGTTTGGAGAAAATCTTTATGTGCATATTTAGGTGATTGATGGATATGAAATGTTAAGAAAACAAAATTTGATATAAACATTAAACATTAATAAATAAAAGGTGACTACTGGAAAAATACAAATTGTGGAAACTTGACTGATAAAGCGCAATTCGGTAATCAAGAACTATAACGATAATCGACGTAAACAATATGGAAAAACACAGGATTTACGTGGTTCGATCCGGAGATCTACGTCCACGGGTAGAAGATCACTCTTGCCGAGGTGTTTCTTTCACTAGAATGTTGAGTTTACAGATAGTAATTCAGTATACAGAGTGCGAACCCCAATTCCGAGTTCTTTTCACCTATTTATACTACCAAATCAAAATCCTAACTAAATCCCTATGATCTTGCCCACCACATCTGCATGGCAGTTGGGAAAAGATCATGGGCCTTGATTCGCGGAACAGACTTGATTCGCGGAACAGATTACGTTTTGGGCCAACACGTGTTGCTGGGCCTGCTGGGCCTGGGCCTTCGCGCTTGCTGGCGCGTTTGCTGGGCCGGTAAGTGGGCTCAGGTATTAACCCGACCCGAAGTAACCAGGTTATCCCTATCAGATGCCCCCCCCCAGCCGAAGCGAGGAGGGAGCTTCGGTTGTCACCGGAGTGGTACGGTAAGCAGGAAGGGCCGTGGTCACTGGCCGGCCGAAGTGTTTACGGTCGAATAAGTCGATCCGAGTCCCCGGAGGACTTGGTGGAGCAGTTTGTGAACACGAAGTCGAGCTAGGCCGGAGTGTCTAAGACCTTTATCGGGATGCCAAACTTCCCAGAAGCAAGAAACGCGGTGTAAGTACGTAACAACCTGGCCGAGGTGGGAGGTTCACCGGAGTGAGTTGTCTGGCCAACATGAAGGGAACCCCGGAGTGTGGTAGTGTGACCGAGGAGGGCGATACACCGGAGTGTAGTGTGAACCTTCCTGACGAAGGGTTAGGTTGATGTGATTGGCGGCGCCATCATAAGAGAGAGGGATGTGAAGTGACACGCTCTGCAACTTCCAAGAAACCTGTTCCCCACGCGCCTTGGGAACTGTAAAGCGCGTGTGGCGCACGTTTAAATCCCCATTATTGAATTTGAATCGTTTGCATCAACGCCGTTGATTTTTGCGTATATAATTGGAGTAATTGCACAGTAACCTTTCATCTCCTTCATTGCGATTCATCAGTTTAGAAAGCGGGAAAAAGAGGAAATCTGCATTCGTGATTCATCTCAGATCAAAAAACTTCTCAAATCAACCCTTTCAAATTCAAACCAAGTAAGTATGTCAACCTCTTCATCTTCTTCATCTTCTGCCTCATCTTCGGCCTTGATTGAAGAATTAGGGACTTCGAATACTCCGTTAGATATCCCCCCCTATCATATCTCATTCCGGAGAGGAATGAGGTTAGAACAATAGACAGAGTTGATGGCTTAGAGTGCAACGTCATGATGGTTGCGTTTTATGAATGCACGGTGGAGGATCTTGAGGTGTCCTCTATAGCACTACGGATGTCGCGAGAGCAAATTTTGAGGGAGCTCCCGTCTTTTTACCTTCCCTTCAACCTTGAGTACATAATCCCTACCCCCGAGGATAGGGCCTGTTGCCCACCGCAGGGGTTTATTAGCGTGTATATAGATCCCCTTAGAGTAGGATTGAGATTGCCGCTGTGGGACGTAGTCATCGAATTGTTAAAATACTACGGTACTGCCCTCTGTCAATTAGCGCCGAACGCGGTGAGGCAGGTGGTGGGATTCACCGTGGTCTGTAAACAGGCCGGAGTAGAACCAACTGTAGAGCTTTTTAGGTTCTTCTACCAGCTAAAAAACTTCGGGAAGTCCAAGGGGTGGTATTCCTTTAATCCCCGAGCCCGAGGAGGGTTCAAGGTTCAGAACCCGAGCAAAGTAGAGGGGTGGAAGGAGAGGTTCATATTCATTAGGAATAAAATAGCTCTCCCGAAGTGGAGGAGTGACGAGGTGCTTGATACCGCCCCCGTGGAGAGCCCGGGGGCCGAAGTGAAGCATACGTTCCGGACAGTGGGGACTTTCAAAACCCTCTGCTCCGAGGAGGAATTGGAGAAGGCAGGATTGAGCCTGTACTATTCGGGCACGGCGGGTGCCGAAGAGGGTAGGAGTTCTTTATCTTGCTGTTTATAACTGTCGTTTTGCGCAGGACTAACCATAGACATATATGCAGTGGGACGCTTCGGAAAGCAACCAGCAGCAGGAAGCCCCGCTAAGACTGCAGCGGCCAAGAAGAAGGGGAAAGCCGCTGAGGTGTCCCCCCGGGGGAAGACGCCCCCCAGTGCGCGACCAGAGGCGGGGTCTGGTATGTCGGCGGAGCCATCTCCCGTGATGAAAAGGAGGCTGGAGCCTACCGGCACTTCGCTGGCACCATCCAAAAGGCCTCGAGTAGGGGAGAGTACGGAGGTAATACTCAAAACGCTGATCATAAACTTTACGTACGCGAGGTGTGTAGTATGAAGTCTGAGCTCGGTGTCGTGTTGTATTCAACTTATCCAGGTAGAACAGGCGACCCCCAGTAGGCTGGGGTTTGACGGCGCGGACGCCGAGAAGATTCTGCAGCTGGCCAAAGGAATCATAGAGGTTGGCCTGAAAAGCGAGGTAGAGGCCAGAGAAGAGCTGGCCGCGGCAGCGCGGGATCTTCGCGCGCGAAATGACAAGCTAGCTCATGACTTAGCCGAGGCGCGTAAAAGGGCGTCTTTGGTCGAAAACGAAGTGGTGCGCTTGCGCAGTGTGGGGGCCGAGAACGCTGCTCTGCGGGGAGAAAATCTGCAGCTTCGGACGGAGATGGAGGCGCGGGAAGCCGCTGTGATCGAAGGGCAAGGAGCGATGCTGAAGGCGTTCGCCGAAAAATTATTACACACCAGCACGTTCCTTGACTTCCAGACGGAGTTTGTGGCAATAGGGGACAGAGCCACACGAGCCTTGGTGCTGGAGGAGGTGAAGGAGGCGTACCCGAATGTGGACATCAATCGTCCGGAATTCGGGTATGACTCTGAGGCGGTGGCCGAGGTGGAAAAGGCCTATTACGCCGCTCTAGCGAAGCTGCCGGAGTGGCCTCTGGTGAAGGCGCTCGGGGAGAAGAAGCAGTTTCTGACGGCCGCGGAAGTTGTAAACTGCGAAGTGGACCAGGACGAAGAATTCCTGGCATTCTGCCGCGGTGAACTGGCTACCGCACCCCGGAGCACCGAGCCCCCCCCACGGATTGAAGTCGAAGCCCCAGCTGCGATCGAGGCCGTCGCAGCAGCTGAAGGAGAAGAAGCCGAAGTGTCCGAGGGCCGGCGAGAGGAGTTGCCCGAAGAGACTGAGGCAATTGAGCGGGAGGTCAGTCGATCCCCGCAAATTTAAACTTGTATAGTTTAGGAATGTATGCGGAACGATGTACCGAATTTGGAACAATTGTACCTTTGTCTTGTGAAATACAATCTTCTATTTTTCAAACTCTTGAACTTCTTGTTTTACTTGCATGAGCAATTTTATGTCTGTTGTCGAACTGAATGTAACTCTTTACATACTTGAGAGTAATCGATGTGGTTGTCTTCGTTGTCTGTTTAGAACACCGCGGAGCTACACGAAACAATAAAGAAGCTCATGCGATCACTTGAGTGGTTCCGCGGAGAGAAGAATCATCTGCAGACGCACGTAGTGCCAAAGCTGGAAAAGCAGGTTGCCTCGGCAGAGAAGAAGGTGGTTGAGGCCAATGAAAGAGCCAAAGACTTCGAGATGAAGTATCGAACTACAGCTGCCGAGATGAGCCGCGTCCGTGTTCATCAGAAGGAGTATGAACGAATTCTTTCAGAGTTCGGTCTTCTGACTTTTGAAGAAGTAGAGGAGCGGGTCGTTGAAATCCAGAGTGACATCGCGGCATTGATGTCGAGGAGCTCTGTCGAGTCCGCGGAGCTCGTGAGGAAACGAGAAGTCCTGGAGTTGCTTCTCAGTATGTATGAAGGGCTGAAGAGCCGAGGCAGGTGGAGGCCTACTGCTGAAGAATTCATCGCGAGCTCCAGTCGGGACCGAAGTACGCAGAGAGCTCCTCGGAAGGATAAGAAAAAACCCTCCGGAAAGACCAAAGGCATAGTTATCCAAGAGCCAGCTCCAGTGGTCACAGTCGAAGAAGAACCCGCAGCGGTTGCCGAAGAGGTAGTCGAGGAGCTGGCCAGGGAAATCGAGGTGATGGTTCCAGAGGAGTGGGACCCTGAGCAATGGGCCCAAACCCCAAGGTCCGTGCCACAACAAAGTAGCCAGGCGCGGACCAGAGATGAAGCCCCCAGGCAAGCGCCTAGAGCAAGTCCTTGGCGTAGGGAAGCTCGAAGGGATGACCGAGCCGGAGCCCGAGGCCGGAGAACGTCAAGGCCCCGGAGGACGCAGCGAAGACCAAGAAGCGGGCAACAACGCCGGAGCGCTGAGTATTGGCTCGGGGGCCGTAGATAGTTGTTTTATATATATATATATATATATATTTTTTTTTTTGCGAAGTCTTATGTAAAAAACTTCTTAATGTTGTAATATTCAGATAATAATAAAACTGTTGTAGTGTGTACGAACTGGTTTAATGAAGGTAACAGGTTACGAACCAACTTAATCGGGTGTTCGGGAACATGACGGGAAAAATTATTAACTGTTTAATTGGGTGTTCGGGAACACAGTATGGATTGTCCAATCTCCCCGGACGGATCAGGCGGGAGTAGTATATCTCCCCGGACGGATCAGGCGGGAGTAAACACTTCTCCGGTTAAACAGACGAGAAAGTGGTATGAGTCCGGGGACTAAAAATGCTAATCTCCTCGGACGGACCGAAAGAGAGATTTAATTGTCCGGAGACGAATAATGATAATATGACTGCGTTAGGGCGTCCCCGTAACGTAAAGGATAACACAACGGGTTATATAAGCAAAGAATTTTTATTCAATAATAAGTGCCGGAGCAAACTCAAAAGTACAAAGAGGGTAATAACTGTAAAAGAAATGAAAGATAAGATAGTACTTGAGATGTGGCCGTCACAGATAGAAACGCCTCAAGTTAGTGACGTGCCAACTTCGGGGAATCGGGGTTCCGTTGAGATGTTCAAGCTGATAGGATCCAGAGTCGTGCGCGGCAACGACTCGGTAAGGACCTTCCCAAGAAGCGTGTAATTTCCCTTCGGGGGCAGCTTTGCTGGCTGAGTTGAGCCGAAGGACTAAGTCCCCGACATTGAACTGAGTGCCTCGGACCCGGAGGCTATGATACCGGGCTGCTCGTTGCTTACATCTGGCCTGTTGAATGAATGACTGTTCGCGGCGATGTTCAAGTTCATCCAAATTTGCCCGGAGAGCCTCGTCATTATTCTCTGGAACCAATGTGAGGAGGCGGGGGCTCGGCACACTGATTTCAGCAGGGATTACGGCTTCGGAACCGTAGGTAAGACTGTAAGGAGTCTCCCCGGTAGATGTATGAGGTGTTGTGCGATAAGCCCATAGGACTTGTGGAAGGTTTTCAGCCCGGAGACCTTTGGCATTATCCAGGCGCTTTTTTATTCCCGTGAGTAGTGTCCGATTGGTTACTTCAACCTGCCCGTTGGCTTGAGGGTGAGCAACCGAAGTGAAAATCTGTTTGATGTGGAGCTCTTCACACCATGACCGGAATGGATCATTGGCAAACTGTTTACCATTGTCTGAGATTATAGTGCTCGGGATGCCGAAGCGACAAACAATATTGCGCCACACAAATTTCAAAATATTCTGACCAGTAATGGCTGTAAGTGGTTCGGCTTCGACCCACTTAGTGAAGTAGTCTACGGCAACAACCAAGAACTTCAGCCCGCCCGGAGCAACGGGGAATGGACCAACAATGTCGATGCCCCACTGAATAAACGGCCACGCACTCTGGATTCCAGTGAGCTCGGTCTGTGGCAGATGCTTCACATGGGAGTGCAGCTGGCACTTGCTGCATTTGGTCACTAAGTCGTGAGCATCATTGAACAGGGTTGGCCAATAATATCCCCAGCGGAGAACTTTCTTGGCTAATGTCCGGGAGCCGATATGGCTGGCACATGCCCCTTCATGAACCTCCCGCAGAACTTGGGTAGCTTCGGCAGGAGCAAGACACCGGTGATTCGGTTGTAGGTATGACCGTCGATATAAAACTCCACCATGAAAGGAGTATTTGGGAGCTTTGAGAACAACTTGCCGAGCTTGTAGCTTATCAGTAGGCAAAACTCCATCTCGGAGATATTGGATGATAGGTGTCATCCAGTTCGGACCGTTGTCGGTCAGTACCGAAACTGTGGCCTCATAAATTGCTGGATGAAACAAGTCTTCAACCATAATATCCGGAGATATATTAGTTCGGACCGCGGAGGCCAATTTGCTGAGCGCATCTGCTCTTGTGTTCTGAGCACGTGGGATCTTCTGTACAACAACTGCATCAAAAAGGGAGATAAGCTTTAGTGTTAAAGCACGATACCTGACCATTGTTTCATCCTTGGCGACATAAGTCCCCTGGATCTATCTGGACACGACCTCGGAGTCCGTGAAGAGCTCAAGATGACGAACGTCTAAGGATTGAGCGAGCCTAAGCCCGGCGAGAACTGCCTCGTACTCCGCTTCATTATTAGTCACCTTGAACTTGAACCGGATGACGTATTTAAACTCAACCTCCTCGGGGTCGATGAGAAGCACCCCGGCACCACTTCCTCGAGTCGTGGATGCTCCATCCACATATAGTTGCCATTTCTGAGGTGAGGACACGAGGGTACCGGGGTGATGTGTATCATTGTTTGCCGGAGACTCATGATTGTCTCCCGGGGTTTCGGCCAAAAAGTCAGCGAGTGCTTGGCCCTTGATTGCTCGGCGGGGAAGGTACTGAATATCATATTCACGTAGCTCAACGGCCCATTTTGCGAGGCGCCCCGACACCTCGGGCTTGACAAGAATCTGGCGAATAGGATGATTGGTCAAGACCCGTATTTCTCGTCCTTAGAAATAAGGCCGTAAACGCCGAGCTGCCATAACAATTGCCAAAGCAGTTTTTTCTAACACGGAGTATCGTGTCTCTGCCCCGTGGAGAACACGACTTGCGAAATACACGGGATGCTGAACCTCATCGACTTCACGTACAAGTGCAGCGCTAATAGCTTCCTCGGAGGAAGCCAAATATAGGTAAAGCGGCTCTCCGGGGAGAGGAACTGACAAAGTAGGTAGCTGCTGTATGTGACGTTTCAGAGCCTCGAAGGCTTCGGTGCACTCCGGTATCCACTCAAAGGACTTCGCTTGTCTCAAGACTTTAAAGAATGGGAGCTGGCGCTCCGCCGCTTTAGACAAAAATCGATTCAAAGCCGCCAAACCACCTGTGAGGCGTTGAACGTCCCTGAATGTTTTTGGTGGCTGCAGATCTAACACATCACGAAGTTTGGCCGGATTGGCCTGCAGGCCGTTTTGCGAAACCAAGTAACCTAGAAACTTCCCGGAGCCAACACCAAAAGTGCATTTTGCTGGATTGAGTCGCAAGTTATAGCGCCGCAGAGTGCGCAAGGTTTCGGCAATGTCTTGCACACATGAAGGATGGGAGGAGCTTTTGATGACCAGGTCATCGACGTAAACTTCAACGTTACGACCAATCTGGTCGTGGAAAACACAGTCCATGAGACGTTGATAGGTGGCGCCAGCGTTCTTGAGCCCGAAGGGCATTTTCTTAAAAGCGAAGCACCCAAAGGCAGTGATAAATGCCGTTTTGAAGGCATCCTGCGGATCCATAAAAATCTGATGGTATCCCTTGTATAGATCTAGGAAGCAAAGTGCCACGTACCCTGTAATGGCCTCGGCCTTTTGGTCGATTGAGGGCAAAGGATAACAGTCTTTCGGACAGTGCTTGTTGAGATCGGAGAAGTCGACACACATTCGCCATGCCCCACTTGTTTTTGTCACCATTACCGGATTGGATAACCAAGAGGGGTAAAATACTTCGAACAGGATATCTGCATCCAAGAGTTGCTTTACCTCGATTCGAATGGCCTCATTTCGCTCCGGAGCGAACTTCCTTTGTTTCTGCTGGATAGGCTTGATGCTGGGATCAATGTTCAGCTTGTGTGTTATTATGTCGGGAGAGACCCCGGGCATATCCAGAGGAGACCATGCGAAGACATCGGAATATTCTCGCAAGGTCTGGATGATAGCCTGGTGTAGCCATGGCACATCCACGGCTCCTACGGTCAATGTCTGTTCCGGCTTGGACGGATCAAGCGGGACTTGTGCAGTGGCATCCCCCAACAAGGTACATTCCCGAGGTTCCAGAACCGATGATGCCACTTGAAGCTGCTGTTTGGGTGGGACCTTGGCAGTCTTTTTGAGTGCCACATACATACACTCTTTTGAAACCCGCTGACTCCCGCGGATAGCCACTTCGCCATGCGAGGTGGGAAACTTTAGCACGAGGTGATACGTGGAGCAAATGGCTTTGGCGGGGGTGAGCCAGTCCCGGCCCAATATCATGTTGTACGGCGACGGGGAATTCACCACATAAAAATCCACGAAGATGGTTTTTATTTTCGGAAAGGTACCCAGAGACGCCGGGAGGGTGATGACACCTCCCGGCTGGACTTCGCCTTGAGTGAAAGTCTGCAGTGGCCCGGGGGCCGGCTGAAGTTGGTCCCGAGAAATCCCCATCCTTTGGAAACAGTCGGCAAATATAACACTCACCGCTGCCCCATTATCCACGAAGACCCGCCTTATTGTTATGTTGGCTACAGTCATGTCGATGACAATAGCGTCTGTGTGAGGTGTTATCTCCGGAACCGGGTCCCTATCCGTGAAGCTGACAGTCTCGGACTGATGGAGGCGTTTATGACGTGGCTCCTCGGGAGGAGGACGTCGAGCTTCTGCCTTTAAGGCATGTCGTGAAGCCCCGGTGGGTAGGGCTCCATATATCACGTTTATCACGTGAGGGGGTGCATTATCTCCGAGTCCTCCCGGAGGAGGAGGTGGTGGTGGGAGACGTGGTTGCTGGCGATTGCCAGAATCTTGCCGTGCGTAGTTGTTTGGCCCCGGCCGGTTATTTTGCCACGGCGGTCGGTTTTGTTGTGTGCCGCGGTCATGATATCCGTGATTATTGGATGACCCCCCATTTTGACCTGTCCGGGGCTTATCATCAGTTCGCGCAATGTATTGGCGCAAGAATCCTTTCCTCAGGCACTCCTCGATTTCCTTACCGAGTTCTCGGCACTCCTCTATCTCGTGCCCATGATCTCGGTGGTACGCACACCACTTTCCACGATTTCTCTTCTCAGGAGGCGCGGTCATCCGCGGACAAGGTCGCAGATCGTTCTTGTGGATAGATAGGATTTCAGCTCGTGACTTCGTCAACGGAGTCAATTGTGGAATTTCGCTTCGGGATTCTGAACGCCCCGGTGTCAGGCGGGAAAATGCACTAGGTCGAGTACTAGGCCCGGTTTGTGCTTTGTCGGATTGCCGCTTGCTAGCGTGTTTCTCGCGCTTCTGACGAGTCTGCTCCTCGGCCTTAGCAAATTTGCACACTGTTTTGAACAGTGTTCGAGTTGTGACCGGTGTGTTCCGAGCTAACTCGGTGTAAAGTGCTCCAGGGCGGAGTCCATTCATAAATGCGTTGATGACTACGTCGTCGGGGCAATTTCCCACCTTGAGACTTACCGCTGTGAAGCGATCAAGAAATTGCGTAACGGTTTCACCTTCCCGCTGTTCCATGTTCATGACATTTGCCAGGGTGGCCATGGGCTTCGCCCGTGCTTCGAACCGTGCCCAAAAGTGCTCGGCGAGTTCTCTAAAGGAGGATACGCTGTTGCGTGGAAGAGAATCAAACCAAACCCGAGCTTCATCCTGTAAGTACTCAAGGAAAATCTTGCAGTACTGAAGGGATGTGATGTTATCATGGCTAAGCATGCTGTGCCTAAAAGCTCCAAGAAAATTGGCCGGATCTCCGGTGCCATTGTAAGGTGGTATAGCTGGCCGTTTGAACCCTTCGGGAAGGGTAGTGGTCATGATTTCTGAGGAGAACGGCGTGATGATATCTCCATTGGCATCAAGACCCAGAATTCTGTCCAGTTCAACATTGCGTTGAACTTGCTCATACTCTTGAAGATCTAGAGCATGAGGATTGGCATAGCGAACTCTCTTAGCCGCATTAAGTGGACGGCGGCGATCCACATCAGTAGGTTCCTCATTGCGAGGTCGTGATTCATTAGAACTCCCATGGTCCTCGGAAGAACCAGGTCGTTCCCGTCGTCGATCCTGACGCCCGCGGTGCCCCGGGTCCTGTTGATCACGCGAACGGGGTGGAGGCACCACGGGATTAGCATTATGGCCGGCAGGCCCCGCGGCAGGCTCCGCGGAATGTAGGCGATTAACTGCCCAATCTTGAAGAACATGTGCATGCTCTTGTAAGAAAGCCTGGAGTAGTTCTGGGGTAATTTGAATGTTAACCGGGGGTTGAGCAGCAGCAAGATTAGGATTTTGCAGGTCTTGAGGGAGTGGAGGGTTTTGATTGCCCTGATGATTAGACGTACTCCCTGCCGGCAATTGCCTCGGCGGAAAAACTTGATCCACGGGCGGATCCTGGTTAGATTGATCACCGTGGCGAGATTGATTCAAACGTGTTGTCACCATGATTCTTGAATGCGATGTAAACGTCAAAAATTGTTGGTTAAAGCGTTCCCACAGACGGCGCCAATTGATAAAGCGCAATCCGGTAACCAAGAACTATAACGATAATCGACGTAAACAATATGAAAAAACACAGGATTTACGTGGTTCGATCCGGAGATCTACGTCCACGGGTAGAAGATCACTCTTGCCGAGGTGTTTCTTTCACTAGAATGTTGAGTTTACAGATAGTAATTCAGTATACAGAGTGCGAACCCCAATTCCGAGTTCTTTTCACCTATTTATACTACCAAATCAAAATCCTAACTAAATCCCTATGATCTTGCCCACCACATCTGCATGGCAGTTGGGAAAAGATCATGGGCCTTGATTCGCGGAACAGACTTGATTCGCGGAACAGATTACGTTTTGGGCCAACGCGTGTTGCTGGGCCTGCTGGGCCTGGGCCTTCGCGCTTGCTGGCGCGTTTGCTGGGCCGGTAAGTGGGCTCAGGTATTAATCCGACCCGAAGTAACCAGGTTATCCCTATCATTGACTAAGTTCACATGCTCTGAGATAAATGGGAACAAACAAATTGTTGAGCTTTCTTATGTCTTGGAAATATAATATGCAGATTCTCTAATTTCACAATTGATGCCATTTGTTGCGTGCCTATGTTTTGATAAATGTTATTTTTTTTCTTTCTTTCAATTAAAATAAATTCATAATCAAACTCGCACATTTGTTACTAGTCAACCTGTAATCTCAGTAGTTAGTTATCCCCTCTCATGCACACAGCCTATTTATAAAGGATTACATCTCATGTTCATTAAGTGCACATTAAAATTAAAATTAATTACATAAATATTCACAAATTTTTACTTAATTATCATTTGCAATATCACTTTTAAATTGTAATGTAGAAATGCACCACCTTTATATAGTTTTTTTCTATTCAATACACCCAGGCAAGGTTTTTGCTTCAATTGCTGATGTGGAGTCCGAAATGAGAATTTTAACCCGCCCAGTTACATACGTGTAGTGGTACAATTTCTTTTAAACCATAATTAATTGTAAAAAAGAAAAAAAAATCATTGTTTTATTGTCAGACCTAATCATTAAACAATATCGTTTTCATTTAATTAGGGGTTTATAAACATCGTAATATTATAAGTTTGTAGCTAAGAGAGGAAAAAAATCCAATTCAGGCTCCACGTTAGTAATTGGAGCAAGAAACTTCCTCGAATGTATTGAATTGAAAAATTTATAATGGTGGAGTCCGAATTAGATTATGATTTTTTTATATACATCGCATCAAAAAATATATATATATATATATGTATGTGTGTGTATGTTATTATATACATACAATGAAATGTGTTTCAAATATAATAAGTAATAGTGGTGTAATGGTAAGAACTCCAGTCCGCTAATTGTAAGGCATATAATGAGTACTAGTGTTATAATTGTAAGCACTCCACTCCGCTAATTGTAAGGTCAAGGGTTCCAAACCCTAATGGCCTAATAACAATTTTTATCAATTATATTCTGTACTTTTTTTAATTTATATTTTAATTTAAAATAATCATAACTATTAAATAATTATCATTTACTTTATTAATAAAAATAAATTGATAAATTTATATAATTCTTTATTTTTTAATTTGGATTTCTTTTCTTATTTCTTTCTTTCATCTTTTCATTTTATTTTTCTTTTGATTTACATTTTTTATATTTATATTTTATTAATTATTTTCTTTATATAAGCATTTATAACATTAATAATAAAAATTATTAAATAAATATTTTTTACTTTAATAATAAAATAAATTTATAATTTTTTAATTACTTCTTTTTCTTTCATTTTTTATTTAATTTTTTATTTTAATTTACATGTTATACTGTTTGAGTTGACAAATCATATTTTTTGTAAAATAAATTATACTTTGTCGATAAACAAATTATATTTTCTGGTAAAACAAGTTATACCATATCGAATCCGCCACAACTAAAAGAAAAAATAAAAATTAAACAATTGCTAACTATAATCTTCCAAACAAAAAATTATACTTTTGGTAAGTCAAACAATACTTTATGGCTAAATAAGTTATACTGTATCAGATTCACCACAATAAAAAGAAAAAAAAAACATAATAAATTTGAAAAATTAGAAATATACTATTTAGGTAAACAGACTATACTTAGTTAAATAATTCTGTGTCGGATCCGCCCAAGAAGAAGAAAACAAAACTTATACTATTAATTCATGATCTGCCCCTTAAAAAAAGGATAAAAATTAAAATCTAACATTTACAAATTATATTGTTTCGATAAACAAATTATCCTCTTCGGTAACACAAGTTATACTATATCGAACACGCCACTACGGAAAAGTAAAAAAAAAATTACAAATTATACTTTTAAGGTAATCAAATTATAATTTTTTGTTAAACATGTTATACTATATCGAATCCACCACAACAAAAAAGAAAATAAAAAAATTAAACAATTGAAAATTATATTGTTCCAGTAAAAAAAATGTACTTTTTCGTAAGACAAATAATACTTTATGGTTATATAAATTAGAATATATCGGATCTGCCACAATAAAAAAACATAATAAATTTTAAAAAAAATAAAAATATATTATTCAGGTAAAAAAACTATATTTTTGGTTAAATACATTATACTGTATCAGATCCGCCACAATAAGAAGAAAAAATGCAACGTAAATTATACTATATTGAATCCACCACTAAAAATTAAAAAATTAAGAGCTACAAATTATATTGTATCGATAAAAAAATTATACTCTTTGGTAACGCAAGTTATACCATATCGAATATGCCACTACAAAAAGAAAAAGAAAACAAAAAAAAAAAAAATTAAAGAATTATAAATTTTTCTTTTTAAGGTAAACAAACAATATTTTTGGTTAAACAAGTAATACTATATTGTATCCTCAACAACAAGAAGATATAAAATAAAGATTGAAACAAATAGATATAATAAACATAACCGAGAAATAGAAAAGAAATGGAAAAAACGTATAATATAATTTGTTTAACCAAAACGTATTATTTTTTTACCCGAATAGTGTAATTTGTTAATCCAAAAAAAATAAAAAAAATAATAAACAATAAATAATTAAAAGAATAAAAAATTGAAAATAAAGTACAAGTTATTATTTGTTTTAATTTTAATTATTTTTTGTATGGTAATGATTAATATTAATATATAATAAGTTTATATATAAATAAGACAATTAACAAAATTGTAAAATAAATTAAAATATTAATTTGTAGAAAGTGAGATTTGAACCGTGAACAAAAAGGCAATAGAAGCGACATACAAATCATCAAGCCAACAAGCCCTTTATACAAAAAAGTAATGTTATTCTATATAATTTCATTAATGTACTAATCAAAATGTTACCATATTGCTACTCTATATAATTTAATTAATGTATAAATGAAAATAAATTAATCAACAAAATTTTGCAGGCACAAGGTTTAGAGCTTGTGACCTAAGGACACAATCTGCATACCTAACCAATTTGGCCATCAACGATTTTCAGTACATATTTGCACCGTTATTTCATTGAATTGAAAAAACTCTGAGCAGTGCGTTGAAGGTCGGATTCGAATTCGGGACCTTATGTTTGCATAAGGCAATGTTGTCCATCAGGCCAGCTCCTATTTTGATTGAAACAAATGCGCTTTTCTTTATATAATGTATTGCTGAATACCAGGAAAAAAAAACAAGAAGACGCGCCGATTCGGGGCAGTAAACATGGGGCGCAAATTTTTGCTACAAATAGGCAAGTGCACCATAACACTCGGTGCACACAATTTTTGCCTTTATAAAATAACTTTAATTAAATTGATCAAATTATTAAAAATGTAATTATTTTTTATGGAGAACTATTTAAGCTTTTTGGATAAACACATAAGAAACATAAGCAATCTAAACAATAGCTTCTCTAATTTGATGCATGCATTAATCTACATGTCCACCATAAATATAAATACTGCTGAAAATTCCACAAAAGATTTGGGTGGAAAAGTAATTCTACTGATCAATGTTATTTTACGTACTATTTAGGCATAAACTATAGCAAAATAGTGCAAACGTATGTAAATTTACACTTGTTGACCTTATATTTTATGTATTGTGTAGATTTTATATTTTCTTGATTCTATTGCATTTTTTATACAAAAGTGGGCTTATTTGGATTAATTGTGGAGGCCTCTTGGAGAATTAAGTAAAGAGAAGACCCAATAAGAAAAATCAAAGTGATTAGGCTAGAGAATGGCCTTAGACAGGCCCAAAATGAAGTTGGACCAGCCCAAAATGGAGTTGGACCGGCTTAGAGCGCAGAAGGAACATTACGTGAATACAAAAGACGGGGCTTGATCGAGCGGATGGGGCTCGATCGATCCATATCCTGGCTTTTTGGGCACTCGGCAGAACCGGTCCTTGTCTCGGCTGAGTAATTTTCTCTGCCCTCTTACGCGTTTGTTATGCGTATTTTGCCCATAAATATGTTTTTCCTTACTTTGAAGTGGCCAATACACTTCTATAAATACTCTAAGGCTCTCACAAAAAAAAAAAAAAAAAGATCAATAATTATTCAACAAAATTTATTTTTGCGCTTGAAATATCAGTTTTACATTCCGTAGAGAGCTGAGAGGAACGAGGGAGTAGCAGTCAAGCGTCCGGAGGATCACATCGCCACACCATCAGACATCCTTGGTGAAAATGAGTATTTAGATTATTATTATTATTGAATAATGTTTTATTTTATTATGATTTTTTTAATTGAATTTAGCATGGAGTAGGCATTTTATATCTTGGGATTTTAGAAAGTAGGTTTTAAATACAATGTAGACATTATTTTTATCCTTTAATTTATATTTTTATGTACATTATTATTTGCTGGGTTGGGTTATGATTGATGTTGGATTACACTAATTACCTATATCTTGCAGACTCGAATTTGTGACCACTCGAATAAATGAGGACATAGATGATCAAACAATACACAACATAATCATTCAACATGTTGGGAGGTTGAGAATGAGAATGATTACAAGGGTATTTCTTAGGCACATCAGGAGTTGTATACATGAGTTTAATCGGGAGTCAGTATATTATATATTATCTACATCTCAATTGCTCTGGGAGGGGGAATGTATACACATAGCGAAGCCTCATAATAATAAGAATAGTATAAATTAGGATTATTATCTTTGTTGACAGTTGTACTGATCCTGAAATCTATAATCTTAGGATAACTTTTTATTAATTAAATTTGATCTTTCATTTGTCAATCTTTATTAAATGATTTCTATTTTCTTCAATTGCTTCAATATAGGGTGCGTTAAAGTAGTAAGGACAACCACACAAATCACATATTCGATAGGCTTAGATATACTAGGCCCAAAAATAATGTATGGTTTTAGTTAGGATTCATTCACTAGTCTATGTTGAATACGACCTTGCTTGCCACTAAGGTATCAACTACACCTGCATTTGCGGTTAGCTGATAGAAAATAGAGCAATCAAGTTTTCGACATTGTTGTCGAGGACTAGATTTTAGGTATTAGTTAAATAACAATGTTTAGTTAGGTGTAGTCTAGGCATTTTATTTCATTATTTGTTTTAATTTTTAATTTTTATTTTTGTTTCATCTTTTTTTTTTATATAAATTTTGAATAATTAATTGTTTTTTTATTTAAAAAGTTAACAATTTTAAAGTTCAATCATATTTGGTCCATACTGCTCGATTATCTAATCAGCTTTGATTGACTTGTTTTTATTTTGGTTATAGTGTTTTGTATGCAATAGTGTATGAAAATGTGGTCTAATCTAGGACAACCTATACCAACTTATACCATTGCGCAGGAAAATCGACTATGTGTAGAAAATAAAATACAGATAGAATCAGAAGCAACATATTTCTAATGGTCGGCAATCAAAACCGAAAATCCCCAACTAATGGGCAAAAGTTTGAGCAACAAGCCGAAGTCCAGCCACTGATTGGAGATCTGTTTACGCAAACCACAACTTTGGCGGAATTATTAGGCCACGAATCCAAGCTAACAAATTCAGACTCAGGCTAACATTGACCTCTATGGTTCAACATAATCAATTTGGGGCAGGCACTTTTGGGGATCCTAATAAGAATCTGGCACAATTTATGGAGATATGCAATGCACTTAAAATCAACGGGGCCTCCGCTGATGCAACTAGACTTCACATGTTCTCATTCTCATTAAGGGACAAGGTGAAGACATGGTTGAGCTCACATACAATCAACAACTGGGCCGATCTTTGTCACTAGTTCCTCATCAAATATTTCTCACCTAGCAAGAGCCTGAATTTAAAGAGTGAAATCATATGATTATGTCAATTTGATGGTGAGCCTCTATACGAGGCATGGAGATATTTAAAGAGCTTCTAAGGATGTATCCACAATAAAATTTTTGAGGGATCAACAAGTTTGCTATTTTATAACAAGGTATCTAGATAAGCCAAAACTATCGTTGATGCTTTATCTGGAGGCTCTCTACTAGCCAAAGTCAACCAATAATATGATTGCAATTATTGAGAAAATGATTGAGAATAACTATCAGTGGCCTGGAGAATAATCGATGCTTAGGAGAGTGGTGGAGGTATCTGAAAATGACACAATGGTGAAATTTATAGCGAAGATTAGAACCTTGACAGATCAGTTGACTAAACCAACTTAAGAGGTTGTAGTGCGGTAGTTACATGGCAGTATGGGCTGGGGTATGGAAGGTGTCTACTATATGAATAATATGAATAATCAGAACTTCAACCGCAACTTCAAGCCTAATCAGATAGACAATCGCTACAATGCGGGGATGTGGAATCATCTGAACTTATCATATGTTAATCCAACTAGCTTTATATCTGCCACACGTATTTACAGTGAACAATGGCATCATTAAAGAACCCAAGAAGCCCAACATAGAGGAGATCATGACATCCTTTGTGAATAAAATGAGGCCGAGAGGGGAAAAGACGAGGCCTACATGAACAAATTGGAGGGCCAGATTATGCAACGGAACATGAAAAGACGATCTCTAATTTTTTTAGAAAGAAAGAACATGCAATAGAAACGATAACAGAGGCTGAAAAGTCATTCGCTAATTTTTGTGTTTCTTTACCCTTCCCAATTGTGCATAAAACTAATGCAAATCCTAAGGTCTGTCTTGCAGGTATGTGGAAGGAAATTCCTTGATAGGAAAAGAAAATTAAAGAAGCGGTAGGAATGAAGAATAAGGAAAAAGGGTGTTAAAGGAGGCAAACTCATGAGAGCTATAGTGGGATTGTGCAGTCTCAACTGCCCCCTAAATTCAAAGACCTAGAGAGTTTCTCGATCTCGTGCTTTATTGGAAAAACTAAATTCGAGAATATCTTATGTGACTTTGGGTCCAGTGTTAATATAACGCCCTTAGGAACTTACCATTTATTGAATATAGAAAAATATAAAGCAACCTCGAGAACTATCCAAAAAGCAGACCGATCTTTGATACACACTAGAAGGAAATTCCTTCATATGAAAAGAAAATTAAAGAAGTGGCAGGAATGAAGAATAAGGAAATGGGGTGTTAAAGGAGGCAACATGGAGAGCTACAGTGGGATTATGTAGACTAAACTACCTCCTAAAGTCAAAGACCCGGATAGTTTCTCGAGGAAAGAAGGTAGATGATGCAAGATATTTTACCATTACTCTTGAGAGATTTCTCACTTCACAGCAAGACCATATGGTGATTGGTGGCACGATTATGGTGATCGCCAACTACCTCAAAGTTAGTTTCAAGGGACTAGAGGTAGTGCCAAGTGATAAGCCTTTGACTATTAAGGACTTATGTGGCATCTACTTTTTGGAGGTCAAGGATGAAAACATCATGTTCATACATCAGCATGTAGATTAGATACCACTGCCAAATCTGCCTTTGACCATAGCACCACCCTAGAGAGCGATGCTAATTTATTGGTGAAAATCCTTGCGTAGTAGCTATATTCTGAAAGCAGCAGCCACCACAATTTGTGGATGAGAACATTGTGGGACATTTAGAGGAAGAGTAGTCAGCATCCCAGACGGACGCGGGGCTAACTATGAATCGAGCCACCTCAATCGGACTAGACAGAGTGATAACATAAATTTTTTTAGGCTTGAGGATGAGTTTCAAGAGTTCCGGACCGAGACGACTGCTTGTCTTGATGAGATGTCCAGCAAGATCGACCAAATGATGGCTCTTTAGCGACACCAAATGAACATAATGGAACAATTCAACACATGGAGCATCACAAAGAGTCGGATCACAGTGTACCGCTTGTTCCTAAAAAATTGTTTACAAAATAAGTATTGGGGGGGGGGGGGGGGAGGGGAGAAAGGGGGAGGGAGATGGAGTAGTACGCCTGTGGTGTTTGTTTTTCATGCTTCTCTTATTTGCTTATTTGCTTGTTCATGTTTGGGTTGTAATAAATGGTTTAAAATTTTTAATTTTGGATTATTTGTTAACCTGGGCCTGCAATAAAGTTTTAATAATTAGTTCAATTTTAGTTTTTAATTTTTTAATTTTAGATAGTTTCATATAGTTGCATTCTTAGGTTTTTTTTGCACGTTTAATTGCTTTATTTAGGATAGAAAAATCGTAAGTAGCGTGGGGCTAGTAACTCCGCTAGCGTAAAAAAAGTATCTTAGTGACAAGCTTGTGATGGGGCCGATTTTATACTTAAATTAAAAAAATACACATAGTAGGACATTGATAGGCATATGGAGACGAAAGTAAACTTTTTGGTTGAGTAGTGATTACAAAGTCGGTGAGATTTTGAGCCTTAATTCATAGTCTCATTGTTGAAGTAATAAATTATTTTTCTAAGTGAGCTTTGTTGGTCATGTCATATCGTGTCTCTAGAACTTGTCTTAGTTTTGTTCTAAATTGTCGCGTGTTTTAAGCTTGGAAAATGATCATAGGCCATGTTTGATAATTCTAGCCCGCTTTAGCCAAAAAATCCCCTACCAAATAATAATTTATCGCTAGTGAGCCAATTTATGCCTTAGCATGTTCTTGACATCCACATTACAAGCTCATTAGCCTTTTTCCCATTAATTTGACTATTTGATTGAGGGAGAAGGATGAGAGATGGTGATCAAGTAAAACAGTGAGGTTAGTTATGCAGAGAAACTTTTTTTTGTGCTAAATTCCTTTTGTAAGGTTAGAACAGTTAGACAATCTTGGTTTGCCTTGAAAAAAATTCAAGACTATGATTTAAGAAAGGGGTATCATCACAAAAAATTCACCCCTAAATTATAATTCTCGAGCAAAAAGAAAAAAAAATACTAAGATAATCAAGAGAGTCTAAGAATGATAGGTACGTTTGAAAAAGTTGCAAATTAGAAAGGTCCGAGAATAAATTGGTGAATGCAATGTGCAATATGGTGAAATAAGGTGAAGACAACTAATTTTTAGCTTTACTGAGAGTTGAAAGTGATTAAGTGTAATTCATTGTTGAGGGGTAGTTGAGTAAGCTAACTCAATTAGTCCAAATCAAAGTCACTCTTACCAAAGTTTAACCCACTTTAACCAAAGAGCCTACGTGACAATCAAAAGAACATGTTATATTTTATTCTGAGCTTACACACATTTAAGAGCGATGAGGGGCTAGACGATATGTAAGCATATGATAGACTGTATGCATGACGCAACCCTAGAGTAAACACGATGCTTTTTGTACATTTGAGTGAAGAGTGATACACATAACCTGTAAGGATCACTAGCTCCAAGGATTACGTTCTAAGAGTCGTTGAAGTTTTTATCTTTCGCCTAATGTCCATATTGTCATGACGTATATCTTTAAAACAATCAAGTCTGAGGCAATAAATGTTACCAGCGATCCATAATAGAGGTTGCATATATTCTAGTTATTTCCTTATATTTTGTTATTTGGGACGCCCAGTGGATAAAGTTTGGAAATTATGATAATAGGTTATTTTATGTACTTTCTATGCATAAAATCATATAAAAACTATGTTAATTTACACTTGTTGGAGTTATATTTAAAGTATTATGTGAATTTTAAGTGTTTGTTGATTTTGTAGCATTTTTTGTTTAAATTTAGGGTTATTTGGATTAACTGTGGAGTCCATTTAGAGAATTAAGTGAAGAGAAGGCCCAATACTAAGAGTTGAAGTGATTGGACTCGAGAATGACCTTGAAACGATCCAAAATGGAGTTGAACCAGCCTAAAATGGAGAATGAACAATTATGCACAGACAGAAGACAAGGCTTGATTGGGCCATAGCCCGCCTTTTTGGGCACTTGACCGAGCCAGCCCTTGGCTCTGACAATCCCTTTTCTCTACCCTCTTAAGCATTTGTTATGTGTTTTCGGCCTATAAATATAATTTTTCCCTACTTTAATCTAGCCGATGCACTCCTATAAATACTCCAAGGCTCTCACAATAAAAAAAGGATTGATAATTATTCATTAAGATTCCTTTTTACACTTGAGAGATACATTTCGTAGAGAGCTAGGAAGAACGAGGGAGTAGTACCGAATCGTTCGGAAGGAGAGCATTGCCATGCCATTAATCGTCCTTGGTGAAGAATAGTATTTAGATTATCGCTTTTGAACAATTTATTACGTTGTTATGATTGTTTTTATTAAAAAAATTGACATGGAGCAATTATTTTATATTTTAGGATTTTAGAAAGTATTGTTCAAATACAACGTAGACATTAATCGTTTTTATCCTTTAGTTTTGTTTCGTTCTATACATTATTATTTGTTATGTTGAGTTATGTTTGGTGCTAGATTAGATTGATCATCTATTTCTTGCACCTATAAATCTGTGTCTAAATCTCGGGAGATGATGACACAGATGGCCAAACAACATGCAACATAATCATTCAACTGACCGGAGGTTGAAAATGATTATAGGAGTATTTCTTAGGGACAATTAGGTGTTGTATACATGGGCTTTACAAGAGATTGATTTGTTGTATATGATTTACATTGCAATTGCTCTGGGAGAGAGATGATAATACACATAGTGATGTCTTGTAATAATATGAATGATATAATATATATATATATATATATATATATATATATATATATATATATATTTATATTAGGATTACTATCTTTGGTGACTCGTGTAATTGATTCTGAAATCTATAATCCTATACCTTTTTATTAAGTAAATTTAGTCATTAATTTGTCAATCTTTATTAATTAATTTCTATTTTTTCAACTGCTTTAATATAGGGTCAAGTGAGAGTAGTTAGGACAACCACAATAACCTCATATTGATAAACTCATATATACTACGACTAAAACCACTGTAGTAATCTAGTTAAGAATCATTCACTAGTCTTTGTGGATACGACTGTACTTGCCACTGATATATTAACTACATCGTGCATTAGCGGTTAACTAATAGAAAATAGAGCGATTATTTACAGAAATAACCTCTTTGTGGCTTATATATGCATATGTACATGTATATGTATAGGCGATGTTTTGAGATGGAAAAGAATCTTTAGTAATCAAGTATCATGAATGTCACCCCTAAAAAAGTATCTTGAATGTCATCAAGAAAACTATTCTTTAACTAATTGAGAAAATCCCGCTCTGTGATTTACACATGCTGGTAGAAGCAAAAGAAAGACGAGCTAGTCTATAAGCAACGTGTTTAAGAATCCTTAGAACATAGTGTTATGACAAAAGATACGAAGAATGCAACAATCCTTGTATATCATTAATCACATGTCCATATGTATCTAAATACTTGTACTGCCTCATGACTACATGCACATCAAGTAACAAAATCATAATAAATCTAGTAGCATATCCATTTTCAACACAGAATCTCATGGACCCCTCGAACACCTTCAATTCTCCCGCAAGGATTGTCCCGAGTATCTAATAGGTTTTGAACCGGTCCACATCATATTTCCTTCATTGTTCATCAACACAAAAATAGCACCTTGAACTCCCTAGTTTCATCAAAACTTGAATCTACATCATGCAAAGCTGACAAGTGTCCAGATTAGTCCAATTGACTACTTCAGATGATAATTGTTAGTATGAGAAACTCTTATTGAGCATTCTGAAAATCATGTTAAAGGTCCTCAACCTAAGTAATGGATGGACTCGACCAAACTCCCTTCACATCATATACCATACGTCGAATATTACCCCACATTGCCCTACAAATTTACCAAAAAGTTCTAATAACTTATTTCTAAATAAATTGTTAGTAGGATACAAGAAAAGAAAACATATCATGTCTGAAGTGCTTAAGTATTTCCCAAAAACGAGGTTTTTGTAAAAATAAACAAGAAAATCTACGGTAGAAAATCTCAATAGTCCTCGGCTAAAAGAAAACTAATATTGCAAACCTACTCAGTAGGGACTAGAGCTGGCAAAACTGGCCTAACCCGATGGGCCGATCCGTTTAGCCCGAAATATAGAGCGGGCTGGGCCGGAATATTAGAGGCCCAAAAAAATTCGGGCTTTTTTGGCTCGGCCCGAACGGGCTTTTCTTTTAGCGGGGCCGGCCCGATGGAATTGAATTTTTTTCCCTCACTAATCGAATAAGGAAAATTTAGGAATTAGGTAATATTTTGTGTACTATTTGAAACAAGTTTTTCTTTTTTCTTTTTCTAGCAGAGCATAAATGTATCTATTTACCGAGAAATTAAAACATTTGACTAATTTTATACTCTATTTCTTCAATTTTATTAGCTGAAGATGAAAAATGAATTGGATGCAAGCATGCTCATTAATAATTATGTGTCAAGAAATGGAGAATTGATTAACATGTAGTATAGTACGTACACAAAAATTAAATAACTTGTGACGTGTACTATATAACTATATATCATCATCCATTCCTTTTATTATTATTATTATTATTATTATTATTATTATTATTATTATTATTATTATTAGGGTCCGTTTGCTTAAGACTGGGGAGTGTTGTGCCAAATCTGACTGAGAGAGTTAATGAGTGTGCTTTATTGGGATTCGGTCCTCTAAATCTACTGAGCCCTAAACTAAACAAAACTAAACTAAACTAAACTAAAACTAAACTAAACTAAACTAAACTAAACTAAACTAAATTAAACTAAAACTAAACTAAAACTAAACTAAACTAAACACTCTAATAAGTGTTAAGCAAACAGACGCTTATTGTTGTTGTTGTCGTTGTTATATCTGGGGTTTGAGACATGCCTATAGATATGACGCCATATTGCAACAAATAGTAATATATTATCTTCCCATCAGGTTTTGTCTTAAGAGAATTAAACTGAAGCTCGCCTCAATATATAATTCTACTTCATGGTTAAACTAACAAAAAAGAAAAGGAAAAAACTCATTGGTGGGCTTTTTTGGCCCGAGGTCCGTCGGGCCTAGAAATTCTAGACCCGAAATAAATCAGGTTCGACCTGCCCCGAACTACCCCTTGACCCGGCCCGGCCCGACCCGACCAGACCGCCCGAATTACCACCTCTAGTAGGGACATTATGACGATGAAGACTTACCATAAATATAATCGCATAAGGCTTGCCAAACAATTGTCTTCACTTTCGAAGATAATGATAGAGTGCAACTGACCTTCCATTACTCAATATCTTTTTTGAGAAATGACATATCATTAAATCATTGGAATAAGACAGCACTGGTTGACAAAAAAAAATAACCACAACAATATAAAGAAATATTAAATAATTGAAGCACAATTTAGTAGATCTAAACCTATACATATCTAAATCTAGTAAATCAGATAAATCGCTATTACGCTCGACAAATCGCGTACCAAAATATTTGATCTTGGATTTATCAGTAATATTTTAGTGAAAATCCAAAAACACGAGCAAATCAATGTTGAAGTGCTCAATGATGATCGAATCTTCAAAATGGACATCACAAAAAATAGATCTCCCATTATTTCTGGGACTGATACTCTCACTTACCGAGGGGAGATAGAAATTCCCATGAAGGGAGACAAAAGAGAAAAATAAAATAAATATAAAAAGACCTTCTTCCATCCTCCCATGAGGGAAGGAGGTGACAACTATAGTTGGAGATGAACTTTTAGAGATTGAATTTTTTTCTTCTGAAAAATTCTATTAAATTATAGGTGAGATTCCTTTACTTAATATCTAAAGAAATTGAAGGACTTGGTGAAGTAATCCCTCCCACAACAAGGTGATGGCCAAGGCTAATAGATTATTTCCCTTTTAGCCTAATCATCCAATACTGCCATCAGAAAAAGACAATACAATGGAATATCTAATATGACATGAACGTCATAAAAAAGAAAAGATGCCCTCGATAAATTATCATTCTCGTTTCGCCCTTGTAAAATATATGATTTCCTTCACGAATAAGCTGAATTTTTATGTGTTTAACGCATAATGCAAGTTTGGAACCCATGCCTCCTTAATTGAGAATTTGATGGCAATTTCTAATTTCCATAAAAAGATTTGGTCCATTAACCATTTGCTTTAATGCAAAGATCTCCACATGAATGAAGGGTTGCCCCCAGTCCCGCCTCCATGACATCATTGTGTCTAGAATATCATCCCTCAAAGAGACAAACGATCAATATATTACGGTACAAAATCATATGCCAAATCTGCTTAGCCAGTAGTGCTTTCTTAAATTCTACAACAACATAATCCCATGCCTCCCCAACACTTAGGCAAACTAAGATGAACCAACAACACCCAATGCATATTATATTTTTCACAATTATCTCCACATATTAGATTTGCATTATATGGTCCAAGTTGCCAAAAAATAGATATCGACACCAAAAAAACAAGACCTAATGTAAGTAGGAGTAGCATGCATAACTATTTTAATAAGACCCTTAGTAAACAATTTAGCATTTTACGATTCAAGCTGTCACAATAGACATTTTTAGAGAGAAAAAAATGATTTTTTTTTTCAAATTGAGAAACTCGCACAATGGTGGTTGTGAGTAATGGCGAATTTTTTCGGTAGTCCCGAGTAGCTGGTGATAACTAATCAAAACTCAAATGTGTTACCCATAATGTTATAAGTGAAAAAATTAAATTCAATAAAAGCGTGTCTTCTCTTCCGTTTCATGTAAATGATTTTAGTAAAGTTGAAAAAAAAAACAGTTATTTAACAAAACTACATTTGATAAGCTTTTAGAGGAAAAAATAAAGATAATCTTTCTATATACTAACATACGCCCATCTGCAAGTGAAAACATTAAAAATTTTCAGCCCAAAAAACCATATAAAAATAGATTATGGCTTAGTTTAGTATTTTAGATCATATTAATGTTAATATTTGACATAAATATGACAATTATACGACGCTCGATTAGTTTCCTCACAATCTAAAATCATTCAAGATAATATGTCCGTTATTAATCATCTCTTTTGATTACCATTTTTAATCCTCTCTTTGGATTACCATTTTTCATTCTAGATTTTTTGTATCTATTAAGAAATTGTGTTTGTCCCTTCGGATAAAAAAATGTGATCGACTTTAAAGAAAATTGAGAAATTAATTTTTATATTTTTACAAATATAAGCCTATTAAAAGTATTTTTCATATTATTCTTCTATATTGATCAGCTTTTCTAGATTATTTACACAAATTGAAGGTTAATTACTTAACAGACTTAAAAAATACTACTAAATGTGATATTTATTGCATTAGCCATTAAGAATTTCACAATTCAATTTATTACATCATATTTACAGTGCTTGATGAATAATTCAAAATTATATGTTGACAATCAACTTTTTGTTTAAAAAATTCATGAATGTTAGAAATTAATATAATATATATATATATATATATATATATATGTAGATTATAATTGTCCAAAAAATACTAATTGATACTTCCTATGTCGCCTAATGAAAGGGTTTTAATAGATTTCATTAACAACTACATAATTGACTTAATTTTTGTTTTATTCATATATATTATTTGTTAAGATGCGTATATCTTAAAGGAGAATCTCACTTTTATTCATCCAAGTAACACACATAATCAATTTTTAAGTTTTATTAAGAAAATCAAGACATACTAATTAAATTTGCTCAAATATGTAGTTTTATAGTTAGAGCGATATACATCAATTTCATACATATCCAAAAAAATAATAGTCCCTTAGAAAATTGCAACATATTTTTTTACCAACATTTTGAAGACTAAGACAACTTATCAAAGAATGAAAAGATTAGCAACTTCTCTGCATATTTATATCTATACCTCTATAAAATAGGAACCACCTATAAGCAACAAAATCCTGAGATTCTTTAATTTCTAAATCCAGAAATTATATTGGAAATCCTCTTAAGAAAAAAAGAAAGAACAAAACAAAAATCTTACTATATAGTAAAGGAAAATTGCAACAAATATAAAGTGAAAGATATTTCTCACCCGTGAATCATTCTATTATTGCAAATATTGAGGAAATAAATTGTACGGCGTGCACAAAACACCCTTCTTATGAATTAGATATGCATTGCACAAGCGCTAGATGAAGCATAGAATAGATTCAGGAAAAGATGATAACCGTAATTTGTCATCAGTTTATAATTAGCAACATTTTATTTCTTTTTTTAATTTATTTTTTAAGTGGATAACTTTCTCATTTTTAATGCGATTCTCATGTATAATAAAAATGAGTGTTTATTGTTGGTTGAACAATTTATAAAATAATTTGTACTTCAAATAAAAACGAACTTCATAGTTGGGATGAATTCTTAATAAAATTGAAATTTGGTGTTATTGGTACCTACTCAAATGTTTAGAAGACTTTTTTTCTTTTTCAGGGAATGTTTAGAAGACTTCTTTTTTTAGGGAAATGTTTAAAAGACTTCTTGAACATTATTATCACAAAAATATAAGTTATTTCATACTTATACACAACCTTAAAAAATATGAATCGCATAAGATTATCATCATGACCTCCGCGTCACAATGTTAGAGATATTCATACTTTAAAAAAAAAATATAAACATTTCATAATTTACTATTGTTTATAGATTTTAATAATTTTCATTACCATGTTCTTTTATTAATAAAAAGATAAATTTTCATCATTTATTATACATTAACTGTAACACTTTAATATATTGTAACTATATAAATACACAAGTTATTATTATATATTCATGTTATATTACGTTTATGAGTCGTGCATTGCACCGGTAGTTAAAAAAAAAAAATAGATGAACAGTAATTTATTTTTTATTTTTAAAAAGAAACGCTAATATTTATCATGACTAGCAAATGGGGTTTCACTTATTTCAAGCTTCCTCTTTTCTCATGTTTGCATTCCTTTTTGTCTACATTTGGTATCCAATAACAATAATAATAATAATTATTATTATTATTATTAAAGTAATAATTGGTAAATGTCCACAGATGTATATCGTAATAATTATTTGCTTTTTTTAAAGAGAGTGATGGTTGTCTTCATGCCTTGGCAACCTAATTTCACTTTTCCCAACCACAATTACTTTTTTTTTTATTTTTCTAAAAAGAAAATCATTTTCCAACCGGACTCCAACCATTTCATTAACCATAATACATGATTTCTTCCATTCAAATAATTAACAATTAATGATCGATAGTTAATATTTTTCTACTATTATTTAATAATTTTTAAATTACAATTCGGACAATCTGACAAAAGTTAGGGAACCTAATTACCATTTTTTTATCTCCCTAAACCTCATTTTCCCATTTTTTCCTCATCACCACCATTTCCAAAAAATTCACTCTTTTTCTTTCCAAATCTCAATTTTTCTTTTTCATTTTTTCTCTAAAAATTCAATTCTCCTTCCCGAAATTCTTGCTCATCCGTAACAATTTTCATTCCTGTTGTTTGCTCTCCTGTCTGATATCTATTATTTTTTTTTTTTCTTTTTTCAAAGAAATTAGTAGAGAAAGCTGGTTAAGCGACAACGTTGAATCATCTAACTTGCTGCAAATTGTTTTTTTTTTTTCTTTTTCTTTTTCATGTGGTCTAACTAAGTCAATCTTGATACCTGAAACAATGGAGTTTTGAAGAAAAAGTTGTTACCAGCTTATATTTATTGGAGTTTGAAGTATGGAAGTCAGTAATACTTTGAGCAGCAGTGGAGTAACAGTGGTGGGATCTGATGCTCCGTCGGACTACCATATGGCCCCTAGGACCGCCGCAGAAGTCCTCACCGGATCAGCGGCACCGGCGGTGACTCCGACGCCGGCACCACCCGTCACTCATCCGCCGGCCGCCGTCGTGGTCAGTGGAGGTGGTACCCCCACCACCTTGAAGAAAAAAAGGGGCAGACCTAGGAAGTACGGGCCGGACGGGCCCGTGTCTAGGGCTCTCTCACCTAAGCCGATTTCGTCCGCCGCTCCGCCGCCGGTCATCGATTTCTCCGCCGTGGGGAAGCGTGGGAAAATCCGGTCAATCTCTTCAGCTGCTAAGATTCAACCACCCGGAGTGGAGACCACAGCCATGGAATCTGGTAAGACAATTCTACTGCATGCATGTTAATGGAGGTTTCCTTTGTTCTACAATCTGTGTTGCATATGTATTATTGTTTTTGTTTGAATCCGACTATGGAAATGCTTCTTTGAGGAGATATGATCACATGGTTTTCTTGATTGAAGTAGTGGGGCCAATGAAAAGATGCACCAACTATGTTGTTGCAAATGTGTAGTTCTTAAGTCAAGTGGGTCTTTTGTGTTGGTATGTACAAGAAAGAATCTTGTTTGAAATAATTGAAGTTAGTAGAAACTTTTTTCCTTTAGGAGTGAAGGGTGTTCGCGACGAGGATGTATGACACGTAACACATTGTGAATAGATTAAGGAAGACTGGCGATTGATTTTTACATGTTGTGTTAAAGAAAGAATCTTGTTTGAAATAATGGAAGTTAATAGAAACTTTTTTCCTTTAGGAGTGAAGGGTGTCCGTGATTAGGATGTATGACACGTGACACACCATGACTAGATTACTGAAGATTGTCGATTGAATTTTCCACGTGTCACATTTCTTGTGGAATGCAAACACTAGCACGTGAGTAATTGCTTCTTTTTACCATATGTTGCCTTATTTGGGATATGGCATTTCATTTGAAGCATAATCTTGTATCTACTTGATACTTTTAATGATTAAATTGGGTAACCCTGCATTCTTTTGAGTTAGTGATGTGTTTCTATATAATTATAGCTTCAATATTTGCCACCGTATTTATTTCTTGTTACACGCCGTGGTGTGGTAGTTAAGCTGTTGTGAGTGAATTGATTGCTAATCGTTGCTATTACTGTTTTTGTAGGTGAATGGGTTTCGTGTTCTGGTGGTGCTAATTTTACGCCTCATATTATCAATGTCAATGCTGGAGAGGTAAAATAAGTGTTCTTCAAAGAACCTTTTGTTAATAGATAAATAGTCTATCTTCCTGTTTTTCATTTCACTTAAAGTAGATCTGATTGAATTCTCACATATCATGGAAATATCCATAAGCTCCACTACATTATTATACTTGGATGCCTATCATCCATTCCAATCCTGTTTATGTACACCTTCCGCAAATACTAATCTTCTTAAATCAAATTATGTATATTTCGTTATGCCAAGTTTCATTTCTCGTATTTTTTTCAAAGTTCTGAAGGCCAATCATTGTTCAACTATCGTTGTAGGATGTCATGATGAAGGTCATATCTTTCTCACAAAAAGGTCCTCGGGCAATATGCATCCTCTCAGCTACCGGTGTAATTTCAAGTGTAACACTTCGTCAACCTGATTCTTCTGGTGGTACATTGACTTATGAGGTGCTCAAATCAATTATTTTTCTTCATTTTATTCTACTATTTATAATATCTATATGGGATGATAAAGTTTTCGTCTAAGATGTCTTGAGGTGCTTTCATTTAACTTCATTGATTTTGTATATTGAAAATTGATTGGGTTGATTATTGACAGTCAGGTTAATGCTTATAGAATTCATTTGCACAGCCTTGGCACATTTGTTTGTGGTGGTTGAGTGGATACTTAAAAGTTTTTGTGGACCGGATTCAGATATTCTTTTTTTGGCTTTTTCTATTTTGATATTCTGTAGCTAGCTTTATCTACTGATTTCATGTCTTTTGCTTGATTTCCTAATTTTTTCTTCTTACTGTTTCCTGTTTCTGATGTGCAATATTTCTTTGGTAACCTCATGTATATGGAATTTAATTTACTAGTTTTTATCTAGTATCCCATGGACTTGACTCTTAATACTTTGCTTGAAGTGTGAACTCATTAAGGTCTTCCGTTTGTCGGGATTTAGAGTGCTGAGACTATAATGCATTGGCCAACATAAGACACCTATAATTGCTTTAGGGCTACGAAAATGTAAGGCGAAAGCATTTAAATGCTGTTGCCAAAAGATACTAATTATGATAGGCTTTTCTATCTAATCACAAGTTGATATATTCCATATAAATGTAATTATCAGTTATATATAACTCAATTGCTAAATATTGTTTCCATCTTAGATATCACCTTTAGTGCTTGAATAATATTTGCAGTAAATTGTGTATCTATTTATGGATAACCATGAG
Source organism: Ajuga chamaepitys (assembly GCA_958295605.1). NCBI lineage: Eukaryota > Viridiplantae > Streptophyta > Magnoliopsida > Lamiales > Lamiaceae > Ajuga > Ajuga chamaepitys. The sequence continues at coordinate 19,353,064 of OY282498.1, read as the reverse complement.
TAGAAGAATCTTCCGTTAACTCCTGGGTTTGCACTAATACAATGTTTTTGGTAGTAGTTGTATTAAACCTTGAAAAAAGTTTCTGTTAATTACACTATGTAGTTGTTGACGGTGTCATAGGATGTATTTTTTTACTTTCTTTTTCCAAGGCATTCCTTGTTCTATGTGTAGTTAATATCTGAACTGGATGAATTTTTCGCTGGGTTCCTCTCTTGCAATTCTTTTAATTCGTCAAGGTATTAATTGTTTGTTGTTATTCATACATATATATTATCTTGTTCAGGGTCGCTTTGAGATACTTTCATTGACTGGCTCATTCATGCCGTCTGAAACTGGAGGAATAAGAAACAGATCTGGTGGTATGAGTGTTTCGTTGGCTAGTCCAGATGGCCGTGTTGTTGGTGGTGGAGTTGCGGGATTATTAGTAGCTGCCAGTCCTGTGCAGGTATACAGTTTCTCTCTTTGAAGCACTTTTAACATTGTATTGTTTTTTTTTTAACCCCTGAACATTTCACTAAAACTCCGGATATGTGAAATTTTGATTAGTACTTCCAAGGTGTTTGATTGTAGGATTAAGTAAACCAAAATTTGAAAATTCAGTGCATAATAGAGTAAATTAAAATCTCAATAGTAGAATGGTTGGGTAAAATGAAATTTGAAAGTTGAAGGCCTTTAGTAGAACAAAGTTGACTCACATGGCCCTTAACAACACAAAAAATGGAAGTTTAGGGCTTAATAATAGGTTTCACCATTCGGTTTCTGTGATAATATCAGCGGCATTGTTTTGTAATTGAAGTCATTTGGGGTTGTCTATATAAGCTGTTTTTTGTGTAGATTGTGGTGGGAAGTTTTCTTGCGGGTGAGCACCTTGAGCAGAAGACAAAGAAGCAGAAACCCGAGTCATTATCTATCATTCCTACTGCTGCCATACCCATCTCAAGTGCTGGGATGGACGACATATATCATACGTCCCCTTCTTTTCGTGGGGATAGCTGGTCTTCGATGCCCCAGGAATCGAGGAATAAGCCTACCGACATCAATGTAACTTTGGCCGGGTAGGACCTTACTTCAGGCTGACCACATTTAGCATAAGATTCCCCATTCGTGGAATCTTGTGTTTTGAAGAGTTTTGCTTGAAAATGCACCCCAATTTGAGTGAGGCTTCTCTAGTAATTTAGTGCAATAGATGACCTTTTCTTTTTCTTATTCCTGCGTTGATTCGTAGACGATGTACTGGGCAAGTTGAACTTGTTTATGGTTGCTTATATTTTGGTGTTGCTCTAGAATCTGTCCCTTTTATTTTTATGATTGTTAAGAGGGAAAAAAAGGATGTTTATTAGTGAAAAAAGTGCAAACGATGTGCAAAAAAGTGCAAACAATGTGCAAAAAAAGTGCAAACAATGTGCAAAAGAAGTCAAACAATGTAAGCTTTTCTTCACACTGTTTGCATTTCTTTTGCTACATGGATGTTAATTGACTTCAAATTATGTTTTACTCCATCCTCTCATATAGTCCCATCTTTCCTTTCTTTGCATGTTCCAAAATTATAATGCTTTTCCTATAAGGTCTGTTAAATACTCTCCCGTTCTGGTCTAATTTGCCTATTTTTCTTTTTGGTTTGTCCCAACTTAACTTGTCAGTCCATAAATGACAAATTTATCTCACATTCTCCATTCTCAAAATTTCCACCCTCAATCTCCACCTTTAGAAAAATCAAAGATTTCACAAATTTTATTTTTTCTTAACCTCCGTGCCCGGTCAAGATAGGTAAGTTAGGCCGGGACAGAGGTAGTATTATTTTTCGTAATGTACAACTCTCACTTAGTGTTTCTTTAGCTAACCATTTATATATTCCGTCTTATTAATAAATATAATAGGAATCTCCATGCATATTAAATTCATTTCTCAATTTATAAGAATTTTGAATTGCACTATTATTGTGGGAGGGATGTGTAGATTTATAAATTTTGTGTTCATCAGAAGTCGCAATAGAACTTGGAGATTTCATGAGCAATGATGAAATTTTCTCAGCACCCAAGATGTCTTTCTAAGGTATTCTAATATGTTCTTCGTAGAAGTTCTTTAGCAGTGACGTCCAATTTGAAAGAACAAGCTACTAAACCCATCCGACTGACGTTTTCCAAGAATAAATACATCAACAATCAACAAGCACTCATGATCAAATATTTGAAAGTGCTCATCCCGAAGAAACCAGAATAATGTTTAATTAGATTCCAACTTATTGAAGTCAAATCTAAGCGTGGAGAAAGTCTATCGTCAACTCCTCTATGAAGTCCCAAAGTCAATAGAAAAATCAACTCGGAGAAGAACTACAGGATCTTGTAGAAATTGAAGTATTTGATTTCACTGAAGAAATTTTATTTAGTGCGATTTTCTCGTTTGTTTATTGTTTTTGCAGATACAAATTTTATTACTTCCCCCGTCACGAATGAACTTGCACATTTTTTGAATTCGAGTGTCCCAAGCAAATTTACACACTTACTAAAAAGAAAGAAAGCTCACATTTTCTACCCCAACAATTCTATCTATTTACTGAAGTACCATCCTTAAACTAACTTAACCCATTAATTAAAATCCATAATTTTAACATCCACTAATTAAAACCCCTACTATTAACCCAACCCATTTTTCTTGCAAATTGTAAACTGCTGATTCTGGATCATTCTCGATCCACTTTCTGTCTCACTCTCACCCCTCCTCACAAACCCTAATCGTCTCCCATCTTCTTCACAGTTCCAAAACTGATTACAGCCCTTTCATTTCTGTAACCCCCACAAACCCTTCTCGTCTCTCATCTTCTTCGCCTTTCCCCTCCCTTTCTGCTACCAGATCTTTGAGATCCCTATTCTGTGATGTCTTTTCTTACTGATTCCATGGAAGATTCACCTACTATTGGTCTTTACTGTTCCGATTCTAAGGAAACTTTTGTTTCGGAGACGCCATTTTTCGCGGATCTGAGCAAGACTTCGGAGTCGAAGGGACCTAATCCAGATTTGGATCTGCGTCTCTCTTCTAGAGTCCCCGAAGGTGGCTGGCGTTGGGATGTTGTCTAATGGTTCGTGGGTGGATACGAAGGAAAAACGGGCTCATTTCATGCACCACTTGACCTTATGGTTTTCGATCTGCGCAAAGGTTAATCTGTAACTGCTAGATCTGAGATCTGTTTATTTTTTCTCTCGAGTTTTCTTAGTGTGTTGGTTCTTTTGCTGATACTACTGCTGCATGTGGTCGTTATTTGGGTATTTTTTGTGACCCGTGCTTTTTTTTTTTTGGTGTTTCGACTCATTTTTGTGCCCAAGATTTGGGGCTTTTCGAAGATGTGTTGTTTTGTGATCTTTGATCTGATTTGATTGCGTAATCCCTGTGGGTTATTTAGATCTGTGCTCGCATATGATGTTTTATCCTGATGATTCCGCCTAATATGTGGGGCTTTGTTGAGCTGTGCTCATTTTGGTTGTTAAAATTGATATGTGTGACAGAAAATATTGTTAATCTTTTATGTGATCTGTATTTGTTGGTTCAGTTTGACCCTGAATTTAATTTGTCACTATTGTGTCCGATAAAACATGTTAATCGTTGTTGGAATATAGTCTGGAGGCAATGAACCTTGTTTAGGCTGTGGGAATTTTGGGGGTTACCTACTTTTAGTCTTTCCTTTTGAACTGTGTGATGTGCCGTTCACAGATGGTTCAAACAGCCCATAATGTCCATGTACATGTTGGGTTCAGTTTTTGTTAAGGTTAAGCTTGTTTATTCAGCTGCTTTAATGAAAGTTGATCTCGGTTTAGTCTAAGTGATGTGTAATACGCTGATAGTTAAACCACTAATCTCTCTAACTGTCCTGAATGAACTTGCACACTTAAATAGGCTCTATGTTTTCATTGGGTGATGTTGTTCTGTGCTGACAGTGGGAACATTTTCAGAAATTGTTGGTTTGGTTAATCTTAGGTTGAGTCATATTGTGTACACTTGGTGGCTTTTGATAATTGCTGCTAGTTAACACAATTGCTCCCTAATTGTAGTACCCGATGAAGAATCATGCATGCTTGCAAACTTAAAAAGACAGTTCAGTTTGGTTACCTCGAAGTCTGCATAAGACTGCAACACATTATTCACCAAATGTTCAACAGTTTTAGATGGCTTTTCCACCTGCAGTGACTGAATAGCCCTGAAATACCCTAAATCCAATACATTTGTACCTGGGGAATTAGGTGGCTAACACATGAGGGTAATTTGAAATCCATCTGATGTTGCAGCAGCCCTAAATTCTTGATCCAAATTGCTGATATGTGGTTTCGCGTTATCTTGCTGTATTATGATTCTTTTGCTTATGTTTGCTGGCCACTTGGCTTTGAAAGCTGGTATAATCCGTGAAATGCTGAAACAGTTGATAGTAATGTCATCGAATGTTGTTAGAATCCATTATGGAGGCTTACTGTAGTTATAAGCTAAATGATGAGGGTAAATTTTGATAGCAAAATCATTACCTGTTACAAAATGCAATCCTTGATAACCTCTTTGGTTATTGACTCTATAGGTTTAGTCACCAAAGTACCTCTAATTATGTTCCGGCTATTCCTTTGAGCTGGTGCTTGGGTTGTGAAGGGAACAATGCCAATTTTTCCATCAAACTCAAGTTCACCTTAGCTTGAATATCTTGGCCGTGCAACAACACACATAAACATAATTTTTGGTATAAAGCTCTTGCTTTTACACGATCTATAAGATTCTGGCTCTTCTTGCAACGTATATGTCCTCTCGGTTATCCTTTGCATGTAGAACCATTTTTCATCTATGTTAATGACATTGTGCATAGTTTCGTACCTTATTTTCTGTGTTTGGCTATCAAAATGCAATGCGGAAAAAAGGCTGTACTTTAGCCTTTGCAGCTTGTTGGCTTCAGTTAGGGCAGATTTTATGGCGTTGGTGTGCGGTTTTATCTTGCCAGATTTAACCTATCTCCCTACCTTACTTTTGTTGGCCTTTAATTCATTGGCAAGTCTCTTTATTGAGCCCCTGTTGCAGAATGGTATGCTTTTCATCAATTCTATGTCTAGTTCTTTACTAACTACTCCAATGCCGATCTTCTTTATCTCGAAACTGACCGGAACATTTGCTGTCATTTTCTCTTTTGCAGCCTTCCATATGTAATGAATGGTTCGATGACTGACTCCAAATAATGTAGCTGCCTCTTTGATCTTGCCATGATATACAACTCGGTTCGTACTATTCTCCGTCAAGAACTGAGCAATCAGTAGGCGGTCTGATGGAGTCAAATTCTCCCGACCTTTTTTGTTGCAAACCATTGTGTATTTATGGGTTTCTGTTGTTTTTTAAAAATAAGCATTGAATGTGGTTAGTGTACATTCAATGCTCATTATATAGGGCTTTTAGAAGTAGATTACATTTATGTGGGCAAGTGAAATTTGTAAATTTTGGTGATTGGAGGTGTAAAAATGTTTAAGGCAGGTAAAAACTGTTGGAGGGAAATTTTAATCCCAGATTTGCTTATGTATGGAAATTTAAAAATTTCGTCATTGTTCATTTCCAGCCTTTGTAGCATAAATTTTTCAGATTTGTTGTGTTGAAAACTGCTAGTGGTATTGTTTAGGACCCTTGGCCACTAATCTCCCCCTTATTTTTCAGCTAATAAAGTAAAAATAAGAGTTGAAAAGTCAACAAAATTTGAAAAACAACTTTTCTTAATTTATGTGCCCGAGCCCCTGTGCAATTTCATTGGGGATGGAGGGAGTATTATATTTGACACGTACATTTGGACAATCTCTACCTCTCATCTCGTCTCTTCGAAACAAAGTTCAAAATCTCTATGAATAAGAAGGAAGATACTTTCCAACTTCAAGCAATGACGATGTTTCAACGATCTATGAAGTTGTGTTGGGGATTTTCCATAGTATAATTCAGAAGCGAACCATTATTCCTCTTTGTGATTTTAAGATTGACAAAACAGATGAAATAAAATATAAGTAAAGCAGACAAACATAATTTTAGGTGGAAACCCTTAATGAGGAAATACCACGGGACCATAGGTCTAGATAACTTCCACTATGATAGATGAGATTACAATGATACTCTCTAACATTTTTGTTATGATAAGACCGGTGATCAAACTGATATTACTACCCATCAGAGGTCTAGCCGGTCGAATCAATTTAATTGGTAAATAAAATAATTATTTTTACCATATTTTCTTATAATTATATTATGTAATATATGCATATATATATATATATATATATTATTCTTTAAGAAATATCTACAATAAGAACAAAATAGACATTTAATAAAGATCACAATGAGAAAAGATCTAACATATTAATTAAAAAACAATATATTATCCTACGAAGAATAATTAACAAATTGATGATTAAATATGGCACCAAGATTTAACGTCATTTAAGATTTTTGGTTAAAGAAAGAAAATAAGAAGTCAAAGAGAATCACCTTTTTCTCTTCCCAGTTACGCTACGTCTAGAGTTTCAGTTTGTTCTTTTATCTCTATCAGTGAACAAAAAAAGATTTTTACAAAACTATCCCTCTTTCTCAACGGCGCCACAAGCTCAAAAACGAATTTTAGACTTATTTTCCTATTCCAATTAGGTTTTATCCCTCTTTATCCTAGAGATGTACTCCTATAAATATCTCAAGGCTCTAGACATCAAGGAGAACTTTTAGATTGGTTCGAGAGCGTGGACTTGGAAACTCGGAAGAACACGAAGACTCAAGATTCAGCACTCGGGTTTTATAGTTTTAGAGTTTTAATGTTTTTCTTTCATAGTTTATTCTTAGCGATCGCTATGATCGGCTAAGCTTTATTTTCCCGTCTTTGACCATGTTGAACCCTAGACTGTTATTTATGTAATTGATTCGGTAATTGCTTAATTTAACTATGTTCTGAGATTACATTGTGTTATTGGATTACTCTATCTTTTATATGTTTGTTATGTGGACTGATCACCCTAGTAATAGGCATATAGCTGTCGCTAGGTCATAAATTCATAATCCGTAATTGTTATGCGTTTGTGCCCAAAAGTAGCAAAAAGTGGTTACTCGCTAGGATAACACAAAGTCACGGTCACTTGTACCACGTTCGTGAGTACAACACCGTACCTACTCCTTTGCCTTAATTCCCTATGCGTCTAATTACGATAGTTCTAGCGAGCTTCTCCTAGGACTACTTAATTGGATAAGATTAATTACTAAGTTTTTAGGATTAATTATACTTAAGGGGTAACAAGGGTTAGCTAAGCGTACCTGTTAATTCTTGGAGTAGGGGTCTCAGAACTAATTAGTTAAGTAGTTGCATTAGTTACATGAATATTCAGGCTAGGGGGATACTGGGTTAAAGGCGGGATACTTTTTATTCATTAGTTAATTCGTTTTTAGTTATTTGCGTTAGTTAATTAAATCAAATCAAAACTTCCCCCCTTATTATAGTTATATTATTAGTATTTATATAGAATTGGTTAGTACGATTATTTAGTTAATTCCTGTTCTCTGTGGGATCGACCCTGACTTGCTCTAGCTACTGTTAGGAATAGTTAGGAAATAAAACATCTTATTTGACTGCACCCGACAGTGCGGCCAAATTTTGGTATATATATATATATATATATATATATATATATATATATATATATATATATATATATATATATATCTACAATTGATAAAAAGAATCAATTTCTCATTCTCACCGATTTTTCTTTTCCTTCACATATCTTGTATGGGACAACCACTTTCAGATCTGCTACTTTTTCCCTTAAAAAGTAAAAGATTGTTTATCTCTTCCTCAGAAATACATAAAAGTCAAAAGATCCAAATCTTATTTCTTCACACTTAGGGCGCCTAAAAGCAAAGAACAATCCTAGGTTTTGATGAATTTTCACAAATTGTTTCCTTTTTTTTTTTCTCACAACCAGTTGTACCGTTCTTTCTGGTTTGCTATAAAAAAGGAAAAAAACTCATCGGTGGGCTTTTTTTGCCCAATGGCCCGAGGTCTGCCAAGTCGGGCCTAGCATTTCTATGCCCGAAATAAATCGGGCCCGGCCCAGCCCAACCCGAAATACCCCTTGGCCCGACTGGGCTCGGCCCGGCCCGGCCGAGCCGCCCGAATTGCCAGCTCTAATAACACTCCTCTCTGGTACAAACTATATGATAACTCTCAACATCTCTCAAAGATGATCAATTACAATAAAATCACTCTTACTATTTTGTAGTGAAACACCTTAACCAATTGGTGGACCACCGATGACTTTCCTTCTCTCTAACTCTCTTAGATGAACTCTCTATTTCTCTCTCTTGTATGTGATAGAATGAATAAGTCATGCCCACAATGAGAGGTTCTGGATCTCTTCCATCGATACTCCTAAAAATGGGCTTAAATTTAATAACAACGTGGGCTTCCCAATATGGAGGAATAGTCCAACAAGTCTCCCCCTTGCAATTTAATTGCAGAGAGCCACCATACCGGCACCTTCGCAACAATCTTCAATTTTTTTTGTTTGAAACTACTTTTTTCATCATGCCGGACCAATTCTCATCAATGTATACTTTGTCAAGTTGTAGTAGTTTGTTTTCAAATACATCGAACGTCAATGTGTTTTGGACAAGAGTGAAATGTACAGTTTTTTCTCCAAGTATATTGCACTTCGATTATCGGAACACAAGACATAATTTTCTTGCCTCCGGCCTAGTTCAAGAAAGAGGTTCTTCATGAGCAACATCTCTTTACATGGTTTAGTGGTTGCGATATACTCAGGTTTGGTTGAATGCTTTGTAGTCCCCCCTACAAAAGTAGTCAGGTATCTTAATGTTGACTTCCTTGAATCAAGATCCTTGGCCAAATCAGCATTTGTGTAATCTTCCAAAATAGTGGTTCCCTTCCGAAACATAGGCATTCCTTGGTTGTTCCTTAGAGATATTAAAATACCCACTTAACGACTCCCTATTTTCCTTTGGGATTGGACAAGAAGCGGCTCACCGCACCAACTACATAGGCAACCATTGCATACATAAAGGCTTCCGATTGTTGATGGATATAATATAATCTTCACTTCTGCCTTATCTGTCTCATTTGTTGGACTTTGTTTACTTGCTTAATTTGAAATGCCCAACAAGTGGCACATTAATTGGCTTGGCCTTGTCCATGTTGAATCTTCCAAGAGCTTTTTCATTGTGATGTTCTTGAGAAAGCCACAATAACTTCTTGGAGCGATCTTGTGTGATCTTCACTCCAAGGATTTGCCTGGAAGGCCCCAATCTTTCATGGCGAATGATGTATTTGATCCCTTCTTCAAAGCATCAGTTTGTTTAGATCCTGACATACAATCGACATATCGTCGAAATAAACAAAGCATTTAATAAAATTATCATTGTCATACCTCTTCAAAAACACACAATGATCAATGAGAATTTTCTTAAACCCATACTCTGAATGAGTTAAATTCTTGTTTGAAAAATTGCCCTTTTCGGCAGCCCGATTAGGGTCAAATTTAAAGGGGGTGATGCATTATTTTCTAACCTAGCAAACCACAAGGGTACAATGCTATTGTAGCTAATGGCAACAAGGTCGATCCCACAAGGACTGTGCCCTATATCCAAATTTATACCCTAATCTTAATAACCAAACACTATCTAGACTCTCGGATTATGATTGTTTTTTATTAAACTAAACCCTAAATAGCAGAAAATAATAACTAAAATAAATGAATACTTGAATAAGAAGAAACAATTAATAAGGAAAGATGCAAATAGATAAGAAGACGCATCCTAGGGCTACGATTTTAATTACTATCTCCTAAGTTTGATTGTCCTGAGATTCTAAACTTTTAAACCGATTAAATCGTTTATTAGATGGTGCGACTATTCAATAGCCATTCTCTTGGATGATGCTAACATGTAGGTCAATTATGAACAATTACCCTCTTGGGCTAACTATCACATAAAGACTCCCAAACGACCCTAAACCAGTGTCTACGCAAATTTCTTACTCCTCTCGGTATCTACACTATATGTCGTAAGTCTATTAAGAAAACTCTCCTCTCAAACGTCAAATTGTTAAACTTGTAGACAAATATCAAGTGATCAAGTTGATATGGATAACACAAGCATATAGATAAACAATTTAAATAGAGTCTAAAATTAAAAGAACAAAATCAAAACATAGTTGATGAGTAATTTACTCTTTAACCCTAGAACTCAAAAGATTTAGCTACTCATGTTCATAGAATAAACCCAACAAAATTCATAGATAAACATTGTCGAAGTATATAAAAATAAATGAAAGTAAACAAAACCTGAAATCTTGTTCTCGATCTTCACCTCTTGCGTTCGTTGCTCTTCAATCCAAGCCCTCTAGGTTTCTCCAATGATAAAAAGTATTTAATCTCGGATTTGGGATGGATTGAGGTTGAAATGGGCCGCGAATAGGCCGAAATGCGTCCAAAACGCGTGAGTTGCCTTTGACAACTCGACCGAGCCACTTTAAATGATTCGACCAAGTCGCACAACTCGCTCAAACAATGGACAATTTGAAACATGGACTCGACCAAGTGCAAAAGCTGCCTCGACCGAGTTGAGGAGAAAATCTTTGTAACTTGACCGAGTGGAGCTCGATCGAGTTATCTTCCTCGAGCCAAAACCTCTTTTTTTTTTCAAACCATTGACTTAACCAAGTCCAAATATGGACTTGACCGAGTTGGACTTTCAAGTCATTTTGCTCTTTTCTTTGTTTCTTCCCACTATCTTCACTCGTTTCTTCTGTAAACTTCGTCCAAACATACTTTTTGGCATAAATTACTTAAATAATCATAAAACAAGCACAAACACTTCATCCGAGTAATGAATATAAGCGCAAATCAACCAATTACACATGCAAATGATATAAAATCCTCTTCTAAATCGACCTAAAATACATGCATACACGACATGTATCAAAATCTCCCAAACTTAAGTTGTTGTTCGTCCCCGAACAACAAGAAAAAATACAGAACAAGAATTCAAGTGTTTAGGGCGATTGTACGACAAATCTAGCCTCAGTCAAAATTTTCAGAAAATAGACAATATAGAAACTCGAGCATATACGACATGACTATAAATCAAATACTTTCAAGACAAGATACTTTCAAATGAATGATCCTCACTGGTTAAATGTATCATTCATCTCTCAAATGTATGAAAACAAGACGTGTTTACTCTCAATTGAACCATATGCACTATCTACAATAAGTTTACCTATCGTCTAACTTAGACTTTGCACTTGACACTCGTGAACAAAGAATCATGAAGGTCTTTTATTTGGTTGTAATATAGGTTTAAGGTAAGGTGGGACAAAATTTGGACAAAAGTGACCTATTCTTGGACTAATCAAGTTATTCCTAACCCAACTACCCCTCAAACAATGTTCACTCAATCTCACTCTCAGAAAACCACATATTATGGTTCTTCACCCTACCAAAGCACTTTTAACACACTTCATCAACCAATTGCTTTCAATGCCTAACACATGTGAGTACCACTTTGGGACTACTCACTTTTTCAGTCACTTGAGCATATTAAGATTTTTTTCTTATTTAACCCCTCCTAACAACATAATTAATATAAAACAACAAACTTTTTTCTGGTATTTTTAAACGGATATGAAAATAACACTAAATAATAACAGGAGGGGCCAATTTTTCTCATCTTTTGGCTATAGCAATTTAGTCCTTTCACCAAAGCATCCCAATTATCCATTCCACTTCTAATCTTATGCTTTTCAATTCTACTTTCCAATTCGCCTCCATCTTACTCAATTGGTCCAATTCAACGTCCAAAGGCTAAAAATGAATGGTATAAGGCTTGTAACATTTTGGCTATGAGAAACAAGCTCAAGGCTCAAAGTGACGAACTAAGGATATTTTATATAACTTGGCAAAAAGGTCAATTTTAGGCTAAAAGAAAAGAATTCGTACAATCACTTTGTAAGTTCACTTTATGTACTTGAAACTATTTTTAAGAATACTCAATGCAAGTTATAGAGACTAAATATATTATGACCAATTATCACACCGAAAGAAAAGTAAATTACTCCGATAATAAGAGTACAATTACAACTCAAGTTCTTAGGGGCTAAGTCGATCATCATTTAAAGTCAAGCTCAATTTCATCTCTATATGCCTATCATGCTCTTCTACGTGCCATAAGAATTTCATTTTAAATTTGACTCGTCATCGACACATCATCATCCATCAACCCTCTTTTTAGCTTTTCAAAAAAATTTCAAGAACACAAAATTCCGGGTTGGCTCACTAACTCAACAAACTAAACCTAACAAAAAATAAATAAATAAATAAAACTAAACTAAGATGACTTACCAAGGCTAATTGGGCTCACAAACCATTCCACAATTTTACTCAAACCACAATAAACAAGCAAATAGCAAGCAAATAACACAGCAACATAAAACCCAGAGCATAAAAATAAAGGTGGTAAGTCGTCCCACTTATACCTCCCCAAAATTTGGTCTAAGACCAATGTTTGTGTGAAAGAAGTGATACGGCTTAGTGGTACTGAGGTGGAGACGGAAGGGGTGGCGCATAACCCCATCGGCTCCAAAATTGAGCCATCTAATCCCATTGCTGCCCTTACCGTCTCTTCCACGTATTTTCCTGCTCCCAGCGTTCCTCTTGTTGTTTTCATGTATCTTCTTGCTCCCATTGCAGTTCTTGCCTTTGTCTCCAAGCATTTTCTTGTTCTACCCTCTGATTAGGGTTGCCATGAGTTGCTGCTGAGTCTGGGTAATGGACAGCTGATTGTCCATCACCTTTCAGAGTTTATCTATATACAAATTCATCGTATCTCTAAACGATGTCATCAACGAAGTAATGTCCTCAGGACCCCCGAGGATGGAGCATCTGTCCTAGGATCCCTACGTGCTGCTCTTCTCCGAGCTCCTTGCCTCTATCCCTCTGGCTCACCCTCAACCCTTTCGGCTCTTCCTTCAGCATGACCGGCTTGATAACTCATATATTTGTTAACTTCGGGCTGACTAGTGAACTCAAGATGGGCTTGGAATATGTGTTTCCAATTAGTTAGAACTTCAAACCCATCTATATCAGTGAGAGCTGGATGATCAAGGGCGAAGAATCCTCCTATGTTTTGCATGAGCTCATATGCCTTGGACTTGTCATTCCATATTGCATACATATTGGGGAGATAAGACCCCCTGTCGATATTTAGCCCAAATGTTGAGGTACAACGTTCTCGAACCACTCTATCAGATCGACCCAATGACAATCTTATGCCCTACTACTACTCACCAAAAGAAGAAAATCTCTGGCTGACTACAAGTACCCGTCTCAGGCCGAGCAAACACCGTCAATGTAATCAATCTGTGCAAATATCAGAGAATTGGGCTTCGTATCTATGAAGCCTTGTTGCGGGAAGAATTATTGACCATGTGCTCAACTAACCCGGGAACCTCCACTATTTGGTTCCATAAAATCTACTCATCATACGCAGATACTCCTCAGGGTGGGAGCAATCACCGGTGTTGGGGAGATCATAAATGGGCATTCAGCTCTGCTCTCGTAAGTGTACAAGTCTTGTTGTGTAACCTGAATGTTATACTCCTGGACCTGTTGTCAAGGGATGAGGTAGGATGAAGCTCCAATGTGCTTAGGAACTTCAAAGTGATTGTCCTATAAGTAGGCCATTTGCTGCCCAATAACTTTCTGTAACGACCCGATTTTCAAAATTAATATTTTAAAGCATTTTTAAATAAAAATAAGTAACTATTTTTTTTTAATACATATCTATAAAAGACAATAACTAGACAGGTCATTAAAAGAACAAAATAAAAATGCATATGAATTTATTTACCAAGTAGTATTAAATTACAAATTAAATCTCTATGATAAACTATACTAAATGGGAACCCTAAAAATTTGTATCACATATAGACACAGAAAATAACCATCTCATAAACATATTCCGTAAGTTATCAGCAAATAAATGATCATGAAAAATTATATAAAAGAAAATCAACTAAACAAAATTTATTCAAGGCATACTCCTAACAACTAACTTCACAAAATCATGATTTTCCTTAAGTCACATTCCATAATATTATTTATTTAAGAATAACGAAATCATCATTAATAACATACTCCCTCCGTCCCGACCTAATTGGCCTACCTTGACCGGGCACGGAGACTAAGAAAAATCAGATTTTATGGAATCTTTGACTTTTTCAAAGGTGGAGATTAAGGGTGTAGATTTTGAGGGTGGAGATTGTGAGAGAAATTTTCCATTTATGGACTAAGACAATTAAGTTGGGACAAACAAAAAGGGAAAGTAGGCTAATTAGGCGAGGACAGAGGGAGTATATGACACGTGAAAGCAGATTAATCAGTCAAAACTGAACATCTAGATGATATTTTATCAAATGCATCAATTCTAAAATCAGTGAGCACATTGGATAACTCAAATAACACAATTAAATATAAGTTCACTTAACACGACACTAAATAAATATTGCAAATAAGCTTGTATTAATCTTAAACATACCTTTGATAAAATAATTCAACAATTATACACATACATACTTAAATCAAATTAATTTGAGAATATAATTAACGTATATCAAAATTTTCTATTATTTATAACTTGAATAAATTCAATATAAATTATGCGTAACAACAAAACACAAGTCATAAGTAGTCAAACAGGTAGCAACCTAACCTTATTAATTCTAGAAAGAGCAAATCATTTGTGATAGAGAAAGTGCAAGTAGAATCTCTAAATAAGACATCGGAAATCCTCAACTAAATCAATATGAATAATCTTTTTTATTAGTTTATTCATTAAAAACATAATATAGCTAAACATGTTACTGACAAATAATTCAGCAAATATACCTAAACAAGCCTCTAATATTATTTGAGAAAATCCTACATGAATAACAATTTTCCTTAATATCTATAAAATATAAAGTATTTCCTAATCGAACAATTACACCACTATTCACAATTAAAGTAATTACACAAAGAAATATTTATAGTAGTTTCAACCTAATATATATATATATAGATATATATTACAAAGCGACTATTGTAATTGAGCTGAGACATACAATAACACTTATCACTTCAAGCTAGTCAAATAAAATAATCAAGTAATATTATTTCAACAATTAAATATCCCCTTAGAATTACGACTGATTTCTATATTATCATATGCTTTCAGCCTGCCTCGTACTTTTTCGCTCGCTCCAAGCTAACATGAAAGGCTCAATAATTGGTTGGTGTGAGCTTCCTTCAGCTCGCGGAGAGTTATAATTTATCACAATAATTACAAATACTAGAGGCATACAATGTAACAATTATCATAATGCTCTTGTATTGACAAGACACATAGAGCTAACTTGTATTGACAAGTAGCATACTGGTAATGGGCTAAACTTGTATTGGCAAGTAGCATAATGGCAATGAGCTAAACTTGTATTGGCAAGTAGCATATTGAATAGTCACTTGTATTGGCAAGTAACAACTTGAAAATAAAAGCACACATATACAACCAAGTAAATACAATTAAAGCAATAATCGTAAAACCCCCACCTGGTATCTTGAGTAAAATTGAGAAAATTGTGATGCAAATACAGTTTCCGCTTTGCAACCTACAATTATCAAGACGTGTGTATTATTATTGCTAAGTTTAATTAAAGGAATTGAATACTAAGATATAAGTCAATAATGAAAAGGAATGAGCTAAATTGTATAGACTCAGGACTGAATGTCATTAACTCATAAGCTTGGAAAAAGATTGAGTGGTTCCTAGAATTCCTAAGAGTTGCAGAATGAATCAGAATCATTATTATTCTAATTAAGGCAGAATTGAAGTCTCCATTAGTGCATTCCCCACTTGTAAAAGAAAATTATATAAATCCTTCTCCTCCATCTTTATTACACGTCATATACCTCCCATTCATAATATATATATCACCTTGCACACACCATCACTCACGTTGTACCTATACACACATTAACTAAATTAAAACTGAAACACACACTGACCCCTCCTCTTCATGCTGACACACACAAACATATATTAATCACACATTAACAACACCCACACCACCCCACACACATACATACCAACAGATCCACACACAGAGACCCCCTCATTACTCATACGCCGCTGCTGAAAAATTGGATTTAAGGAATTGCAAGTAGATTGCATATATAAACTTAAAAAGAATGGGCTTCGTCGACTACAATACATAGGTAAACAAATAGGCGGGGTGACGGGAATAACTGCGGGGTGTTTGGCTGGTAAAGGTGAGACAGTGGCTTACCGACTTGGTGATGATTGGAGTTGATCAGGAATGCAATTTGCGGCGGTTTCCTGGATGGGTGAGATATTGGCCGCGAAGTAGTCGGAACTGTGAAGGAGTTATTCTGATATGGGTGTTGGGAATTTTATATGAGAAATGTCGATGGTGTATAACTATTGTATTAGATTAATATCACACTGCGATAAGGAATCCTCGTAGATAGAGTTTGTTGAGGTTTATCCCTATCTTTAGTATTTTAGATATCTGTTGGTTGCAAATGACATAGATTTTGAATTCGCTCATGACATGGGCCCTAGGTATTTCTTGTTCACTGGGCTTGAATCTTGGGCTCAAAGAAATGTACTTAATAATGAACAGAATAATTAAAATGAAATGAATTACCTTTTACTATTTAAACTTTCGTCTTAATAGTAAATCAATTTATGAATGTAATATTCTAAAATATGATGAATGACCTTCCTACTGAGACATCGAACTTAAAATTAATAATTAATAAATAAGTAAAATCGCAACCATATAGGCCTGCAAATAATTAAATAATGATTCACAATATATTTGGGCTTGGAAATATTGATCCACCAAATTGACTTGGGGTTAGACCGTATGTCTAACTTTGAATTGAAATTATAATGGATTAGCCTAATTTAATTAATCAGTAAATGAATAAATATTTTAGAAAATGTAATATTGGATTAAATAATAATTTATAAAAGTATTGGGTGTTACACGTTTCTTGTGCATTGAGCTTGAAATAAAAGCACTTAAACTAACTTGAACTTGAGATTTCGTAAAAGTAGATTTTTGGCAAGTAGTTGGACTTGAAATAAATATCAGAGCTTCTTTACTTGAATTTGAGGTAAGAATAAATAAATATTAATAGCTAGCAGACCGACTATACTGTCCTAAAATTTCCACTAGTTTGGACCCAAATATCTATAACTAAGATTTTTTTAGCTTAATTTAAATAATAATATTTTTATTCCACTTTAGTGGTAAAAATGAATATCAAGGCACAACTTTAGAAAGACGTAATAAGTTATATAATATCTAATTATTTATACGAGCACGTAAAATAATATTTTAAAATTAAATAATAAACTAAAATTTTGGGACATTACACTTTCCCCAACCTACACTCTTGATGAGCTTCCACAATCTATCTTAAATCCCCATAAGACCCTTGGTACACGTGTTTCGTGCACGCACTTTAGGGCACTTTTAGTGTTATTTTAGTGTCAATAATGTGCATAATCACGTGTATTTAGTGCTTTCATACTCTCATGGGCAAAATAATGCGTTTGTACCGTTTTTATGTTAAGACAGGTGAAAAAGGATCGAAAAAGAACATCAAACGACCGCGGAGTTGAGGGATCGATCGAGGCAACAAAAGGAAGGGCTAACTGAAGATCTCGGCCGAGACAGGATGCAAATCTCGGCCGAGATGAGTCTCCAAGGTAATCATGAAGAATTGCAAAATTGAAAATCTAGGCCGAGACAGATGTTGCATCTAGGCCGAGATGAGTCTCCAGGGAATTTCAGAAATTCAAGAGATGAAGATCTCGGCCGAGATGCAATCCAATCTCGGCCGAGATGAGTCAAATCCTAAAAAGTCCTAATTTCCTCTTTTCACGTCTCGGTCGAGATGCAACCCAATCTCGGCCGAGATCAGCCTTCGACCCACTAGCTGAAAATCTCTTTTTCACGTCTCGGCCGAGATTCCTTACCCTGTTTTAAAATCTTGAATGCGATTTTGTCTATTTTTGACTAGCACTTTTTCCCCTTATATATATCTCCTCCCATTCGAATTTAATCTAACCTAGAACCCATCCCCCACACATAATCAGCCACTTTTCTCCATTGGAAGCAAAGGAATGGAAGGGGGTTGAAGATCTTGATCTTCAACCCTAACTTTTGGTTCTTTCTATCCTATTTTCATGTTTTCTTTAATTTTCTGTTATTTTATCTTTGTAATAGTTGTAATGGATGACTAGCACCCTTGAATTCATCCTTGATCATTGTGGAACCTTGAGTCGAGACATTGATGTGCTTATTGCGGTTAATGTCACCGAAAATATTGTGTATTCAAGTGTTTTGTGTTATTTGCTGTTATTGAGTCACATTTATGAATTGATTATTGGATTGATCACCCTTTAAGGGATTTGTGAATGTGTTGCTAGAATAGGATATTACTATCCGTAATTGTAGGATTTTCGATTCCCGTGTAGCAAACAATAGATTTATTTATTGGTGATAACACAAACTTCAACCACTAAAACCGAGCTTGCGAGTTTTATGTTGAATTTATCTCGTTGTCCTAGTGTTTAATGCATTTGGTTATTGAATCTAAGAGAACTTGTTCGAGGATTCGATTAAATTGAATAGGGTTAGTCGAAGAGCTTATTTTGATTAACTAAGATTAAGGGACAACAAGGCTATTAGAGCTTGTTAATAGCCTTGGGATAAGGGCTAGAGTCACAATTTAATAGGGCATTAACAATAGTTGCATAAATCGTCCAAGACCAAGGTGAAACATGATCGAGGGTGAATCGTTTTGTTATTTAAAAACCAAAAACCAAAAAAATCTCTTTATTTGTCTTTGTTTATTTAGGTGTTAGTTGTTATTTCATTAAAATCCCCCCCCCCCCCCCCACTTCTTTACTGTTTTCTAGCTTATTTACTTTGTGTTTCTTGATCATAATAGCTTAATATAATGAAGCAATGTTCGACCGTTCCTCGTGGGATCGACCCTTACTTGCCACTCTACTAGTTAGAGTAGTAGGATAAGGTTAAGTGTATATTTTTATACATTAATTTGGTAGTAAGAAACGATGCTACCAACCCTCCGTGAGGTGATTGGAGTATCGAATGGCCTTTAGGTTCCTCTTGCTCCAATTCTTCCATTGATCCTTATGCTCTTGGTTAATTAGCCGGACTCCATAGTACTGTGAATTAGTAATATCCTACTCTTGTTGGGCTAAGGACCCTTCTCCAGCCGTCTTTGCTTCGTTTTAGGAGCCATGTAGTATCCTACAAAAACTTATCCCAAGTATGTATCAAACACAAAAGCAACAACTTCAACAACTAATTTATTAACTTTTGCTTAACCCATATAATATGTTAATCATCAAATTATAGCAATGCAACACATATGAGAGAAAGTCGACTAGTATCAACATTATTAATATCAATATTTAGTATTTTCCCCTCAATTTCCATTAATTAACATAAAAATGAGATTAAACCCAAGCAATAACTAGTCTACACCAAAATAATTAAGAGCACATAACATGTTCGATAAAATTCCTCAATGACAATTTCATGTTATTTGAACTATATTGCTTCACACATGTTCCCAAAAACGTTAATTACTCAATTATACAACAAAAATTTGCAAAAAAAAAAAAAAAAAAAAAAACCGAAATCAAGAGACAACATCCCAACCTATTTTATCAACAAAATGCACTACAAGTGCACAATGAAGTCCAAAAGCAAAAATCATCTACTTCGTCCAATCTTCTATCAGATTGACACAAGAACTACAAATTAAAAGTAATAAGAGTTCGAGTTAAGCCATTCTTACCAGAGAATTTTAGTTGAGGATGATTTCGAGTTTGCGTGGGAGTATTCGACCCTAAATTCGCCTATTTTGCAATAATTAATCAGATGAATCCGAGTTATATGATGTGGGTGTGTGATTTAGTTGCTTTGTAGGTGGTTATGAAAGAATTGGAAGGTGGAAAGTAGTAGGGTTCGGATGTGTATGAGAAGAAGTGGGGAAGTGAGGAATTGGGGTTTTAATTTTGAGTTTTAAACTGGCCTGGACTGCGACTCAACCGAGTCGATGTTGGCACTCGATCGAGCTGAACTATCGAGTTTCTTTTGGATTCCCCGTTGAAAAATGACTCGACCGAGTTGAAGTATTCACTCGGTCGAGCTCAACTTTCGAAGTGGCTCCTCATTCTTGCGGTCAACGGCGACTCAACCGAGTCCAATAGTTGACTCGGTCGAGCTAGACGTTTGTTGTTTATGCTCGATTCTCCCTGGCCTTCAACTCGACCGAGTTGCACATTGCACTCGGTCGAGCTTATACTTTAATTTTTTTCCAAATTCGTGGTATTTCAACAACTAGATCGAGTCGCATATTGCACTCATCCGAGCTCATACTTCGAAATTTTGCCATTTTTTCCTCTTTTCTACTTTTTTGACCCGTTTATTTGCGCGTCTTCCTCGTGTTATATTAATATCCTAAAACTCAAAAATAAAACACATAAAAAATCAAACTAACACAAAATAAATAAATACGAAAATGTAATGAAAACTATAAACGCTGGGTTACCTTCCAACAAGCGCTAAGTTTTACGTCTCTAGCCAGACGACCTTTTTGAGTTGTAATTGACCTCGTTCAACTGCACTTCGTGTACGATCTTCATTTTATCTAGCCTGTGGTATATACATTGTCCATTCACTTGGAACGAGCTTCCATCTTCATTCAATAGCTCCACTACGTTGGACGGT
This sequence comes from Ajuga chamaepitys, assembly GCA_958295605.1. Classification (NCBI taxonomy): domain Eukaryota; kingdom Viridiplantae; phylum Streptophyta; class Magnoliopsida; order Lamiales; family Lamiaceae; genus Ajuga; species Ajuga chamaepitys. The sequence goes on along the minus strand of OY282498.1, from coordinate 19,332,174 downwards.
AGGACACTATTGATAATGAAAGGCCCCGACCACTTTAATTTAGTTTGCCCGAAAAAAGTCTCAAATGAGAGTTGAATAGTAGAACTTGGTCACCAGATTCAAATGGTCAAGTCTTGAGCAGTCTATCATGAAATCTTTTCGTTCGCTTCTTGTATAAGCTTGACTTTTCGAATGCTCAACTCTAGAACTCATCTAGCTCGTTGAGTTTGAGGATGTGTGCTAGTTTTGCTAATTGGAATTCAAAATTCAACTTTTTTATAGCCCAGTACGCTCTATACTCCAAATCGGCAAATGGCAAGATTTGCCAAAACAGAGCTGATATGGCGGCAACCCCAATGAAGTCTCGTATGTCTTCTGATATGCCCATAAGGAATCATCCAAATTTATCGACCAAATCCTTCCTACTTCCATTCACCCCGGTTTCTCAAGAATTTGCTTAATCTCCCGATTGGCCATCTCCGCTTGATCGTTGGCTTGAGGATGGTATGGTGTGGTGACTCGGTGCTTAACCCCATATTTGGCCAATAAGTCCGCTAGCCACTAGTTACAAAAGTGAGTACTTCCATCGCTAATTAAGGCTCTTGGAGCCAAAATCTCGTGATGATGTTCTTTTGGACAAACTTCAGTACTACTTTAGAATCATTTGTTTGGGTCGGAACAACTTTTGTCCATCTTGAGACGTAATCTACCGCCAATAGTATGTACTGAAACCCTTGGGAAGAAGAAAATAGCCCCATGAAATCAATGCCCCACACCTCGAGTAATTCCACCTCGATGATATTTGTAAGAGGGATCTCATGTTTCTTGGAGATTCCTCCTGTTCTTTGACACTGATTGCACTGCAATATAGAGTCATAATAATCCTTGAAGATCGATGGCCAGTAAAATCCACTTTGTAACACTTTTGCAGTTGTTCTAGCTAATGCAAAATAGTCTCATTGGGAGAACAATGACACTGCCTAATGATGTCCCACACTTCAGAATGGGGAACACATCTCCAGATGATAGTATTGGCACACCTCCTATAAAGATATGGGTCATCCTATAAGTAAAACTTTACATCATGGAAGAACTTCTTCTTTTGATGTGACGTCAAATTGGGAGGTGGAACACCACATGCCAAGAAATTTACTATGTCACAATACCATGGAACATCCTCTATTGTCAAAATATATTCGTCCGGGAATATCTTCTTGATTGCCTCACGTTGCCCTTCCTGGTCAACTTCATTGACAATTCTAGATAGGTGGTCGAAAACCACATTCTCACACTCCTTTCGGTTTCGAATCTCCGTACAAACTCTTGCAATAAGAGTATCCATCTGATCAACCTCGGCTTCAAGTCCTTCTTATCAAACAAGTAGTGAATAACAACATGGTCCGTGTAGACAATAGTCTTAGCCCCGATCAAGTAAGACCAGAACTTGTCGAACGCGTAGATAACGACTATTATCTCTTTCTCAGTGGTGGTGTAATTAGCTTGATCCGGGTTGAGGGTCTTGCTGGCATAATAAATAACTTTAAATAACTTGTCCCTCTTTTGGCCCAAGGCTGCCTCTACAACTATGTCACTCCCATCACACATCAGCTCGAACGGTTATGGCCAATCCGGTGTGATCAGTATTGGAGCAGACACCAACACCTTCTTCAAAGTTTCAAAGGCATGCACACTTTCATAATAAAAAGAAAAAGTGGTATCCTTTTCCAAAAGACGAGATAAATGTTTAGAAATTTAAGAAAAATCGCAAATGAACCTTTTATAAAATCCCACATGTCCAAGGAAGCCCCGTACCACATTTTCATTTGATGGAGGAGGTAGTTTTTCTATGAAGACTACCTTGGCTCTGTCAACCTCCAAAACTACAGCAGAAATTCTATGGCCAAGACCTATGCCATCCCTTACCATGAAGTGGCATTTTTTTCAGTTTAGAACTAAATTGGTGCCTTCACACCACTGCAAAACTAGAGCAAGGTTATGTAAAAAGTGGTCAAAAGATGACCCAAATACTGAAAAGTCGTCCATGAAAACTTCCATCACATTTTCAATCAACCCACTAAATATAGCCATCATACAACATTGAAAAGTTGCAAGAGCATTACATAATCCAAATGGCGTTCTACGAAATGCAAAATACCATAAGAGCAAACAAACACTGTCTTTTCTTGGTCTTCCGGGGCAATCACAATTTGATTGTACCCTGAATAAACATCAAGAAAACAGTAGTACTGATACCCCGCTAACCTATCAAGCTTTTGATCTGCGAAGGGGAAGGAAAAATGGTCTTTATGAGTGGTTGCATTCAGTTTTCTATAGTCAATACAAACCCGCTAACTCGTGACTAACCTAATAGCTATGACCTCATCATTATCACTCTTTACTATCGTCATCCCCTCTTTCTTAGGGACCACTGGGTTAGACTTACCCATTTACTATCAGATATCAAAAAAATAATACCCGTGTCTAACCACTTAAGTACTTCTTTCCTAACAACTTCACGATCATGGGATTTAGTTGACGTTGATTATAAACACTTAGCTTATGCTCATCCTCCATTAATTTTTTGTGCATGCAAACAATTGAGCTAATCCCTATTAAATCAGATATAGACCATCCTATGCAAGACTTAAATTTCCTCAATACCCTCAGCAGTTTGTCACTCTCAGTAGTAGGCGAAAATTATTACCGGATTTTTCTTTTCAACATCAAGAAACTCATACAGTAGATGACCCAGTAATGACTTTAGTTAGGGTATGGGTGCGCCTTCTTTAATGCAGTCTCTTTGCTTATATCATCGCTCGTAGAACTATCTTTCGGTGCCTCCTATAGAGAATTCATGGCACTAACATTTTCCACAAGATAAAGATTAGTAGAGTCGAGGTCATGAGTGGAAAAAATTGAATCGTACAAGCAAACTTCTAAAGGGTCTTCATCTATAGGACAAATTAGCTCTTAGCATCTAAACATTGAGTAGAATTGCATACTTCAATTTAGTTGATTTCCTCTCTATGATGGTATCTCAAGCTTTATATTCGAAAAGGTTAGCATCTCATCGTTTACCCTTAGAGTTAATCGCCGTTTTGTACATCAATTAATTCCCTACCCGTTGCTAGAAACTGGCGACCTAATACTAAAGGATCCTCCTTATCATCTAACATATCAAAGACTATGAGATATGCCGGAATTATAAAATTACCAAACTTCAATAAAACATCCTCTACAATACCCCGTGTGTAGATCAAAGACCTATCGGCCATTGTAGGACGATTGTAGTGGGTTTTATTGTGCATATTCCTAATTTTTCATAAATACATAACGGCATAAGGTTAATACTAGCTCCTAGATCACACAATGCTCTCTCAAGTGCCGCATTACATATCATACAAGTTTTAGTGAAACTACCTGGATCTTTTCGCTTTTGAGGCAACTTCCTTTAGATCACAGCACTGCATTCTTCCGTCAGATTGACTGTTTCATAGTCTTTTAATCTGTGCTTCCTCACTATTACCTCTTTCAAGAACTTTGCGTAGTTCAACATCTGTTGTATTGCATCAACAAAAAGAATGTTGATTTGGATCTTCTTAAATATCTCCAAGAACTTCGAAAACAGTTCATCTACTTTCTTCCTTCGAAATGCTTGAGGAAAGTTACTAGTCCCAGGCAATGGAGCCAAAAACTTGATGCACTATCTTCTAACTAGTAAATTGCAAGTAGATGGTGCTAGTGTAGTTGATGACAACAAAGTCGATCCCACAAGGACTATGCCTTATATCAAAATTTATACCCTAATCTTAATAACCCAAAACTATCTAGACTCTCGGATTATAATTGATTTTTTATTAAACTAAACCCTAAATAGCATAATATAATAACTAAAATAAATGAATACTTGAATAAGAAAAATAATTAATAATGAAAGATTCAGACAGATAAGAAGACGTATCCTAGGGCTTTTGATTTCAATTACTATCTTCTAAGTTTGATTATCCTAAGATTCTAAACTTTTAAACAGATTATATCATTTATTAGGTGCGACTATTGATTAGCCTTTCTCTCGAACGATGATAACGTGTAGGTCAATTATGAACAATTACCCTCTCGTGCTAACTAACACATAAAGACTCCCAAAAGACTATAAACTAGTGCCTACGCAAATATCTCACTCCTCTCGTACGATTATCGGTATCTATGCTATATGTCATAAGTATATTAATAAAACTCTCCTCTCGGACACTGAATCATTAAACTTGTAGAAAAATATTAAGTGATCAAGTAGATATAATCATATGAATAACACAAGCATCTAAATAAACGATTTAAACGAAGTCTACAAATAAAAGAACAAAATCAAAACATAGTTGATGAGTAATTTACTCTCTAACGCTAGAACAAAAAATATTTAGCTACTCATGTTCATAGAATAAACCTAACAAAATTCATAGACAAACATTTTCGAAGTATATAAAAATAAAGAAAGTAAACAAAACCCGAAATCTTGTTCTCACTCTTCGCCTCTTGCATTGCTTGCTCTTCGATCCAAGCCCTCTAGGCTTCTTTAATGATAAAAAGTGTTTAATCTCGGATTCGGGACCTTGTATTTATAGTTTGGGATGGATTGGGGTTGAAACGGGCAGCAAATACGCCAAAATGCATGAACAACTCCCTCTGGCAACTCAACTGAGCTGCTTTAAATAACTCGACCAAGTTGCACAACTCATTCAAAAACTAGACTATTCGAAACATGGACTAGACCGAGTCCAAAAGCTGCCTCAATCGAGTCGACGGGAAAGTCTTCGTAACTCGACTGAGTTACACATGCAACTCGACCGAGATGCTCTTCAGGGAATAACTCATTCAAAATATGAAACTTTGACTCGACCAAGTCTAAAATAGAGCTCGACCGAGTCATCTTCCTCGTGCCAACACTTTCTTTTCTTCGAACCATTGACTCGACTGAATCTAAATATAGACTCGACCGACTTAGACCTTCGAGTCATTTTTACTCTTTTCTTCGTTTCTTCCCACTATCTTCGCTCGTTTCTTCTCCAAACGGACTTTTGGCATAAATCACCTAAATAAGCTTAAAACAAGTACAAACACGTCATCCTGCACAATATAATGAATATAAGCATAAATCAACCAATTACACATGCAAATAATATAAAATCCTCTTTTAAATCGACCTAAATGCATGCATACACGACATGTATCATGAGACCCGATAATAAAAAGTGAAATCTTAAAGTGGCATAGTCCTCTCCTCCGAAAGAAGATCGAGATGATATATCATTTATCCAAAACGTCTAATGGGTGAATGAGAATTGAAACTCAAAATGGAGCACTTGAAATTAGTTTTGGGACTTTATTTCACATTCGAAAATTGGACAAAATTGACTAGTATGTGTAATTCTCCTTCTAAGAAGTATATGTAACATAGAGACTCTCTCTCGTGCACCCAGGCGCAGGGGTGGTGCAAATCAAGGGCCGATTCGAGCCTTAGACCAAGTGACTTGTGTGTGAGCGCGACTTGCATACATGAATGTTGGTCCGGTCGAGGGGTGGCGCCGAGAGCCATTTTTTGTCATTTTATTCTCCAATCTGTATGGCCTTTCAACTTCTTGCTCTGAAGAATTCTCCACGTTTTTACCTTAAGTGGTCTTAATTTTTGTAACTTATGAATTTAATTTTGAATATTAATTCTGATGTACTGAAGCATTAAGATGGCTCAACCAACAGTCAATTCGAGCCTATTTATAACGGCTCTTTCCAGTTTACTTGACACAGTTTTGAATACACATTCTGCAGTTGCTATTCCTCTCTTCCAGTTTATCTTTGGCTCTCTTTTTCTTAGTGATACAGTTCAGGCACTTTTCGAGTCCGTTGTATAGTAGAAACTGTGTGCTACAGTTTCTGCTGAACCTATTGTATCCTTATAAACTAACGCCCGATAATTCTCTTAGCTCTAGTGAATAGAGGATGAATTATTTTTAAGGACACTGTGTTATACACAGGCCTCGGTTTATTATATCTCAAAGTTATTGACATCATTTTTCCTACAAGCTTAAAACTAATCAAACGATGGCTTCGAACAACACTCCCAATGATGGTACCAACACTGCCCTCGCTGCCAGCAAACTGCCTCCTCCAACAATCACCCCTCCCACTGGCCCTCCTATCCACATGCCTCCTACGGTGAATGTTCCAATTAATCATACAGATAAGCCAAAGAAGTTTAGTGGTTTGAACTTCAAGAGGTGGCAGCAAAGGATGTTGTTTTACCTCACCACTTTAAGCCTTGTGAGGTTCCTAACTGAAGATCCACCCAATTTGGGTGAGGATGCCAATGTTCATGTTGTCAACGTATTTGATGCTTTGAGGCATTCCAACTTCTTTTGTCAGAATTACGTGATGAATGGCTTATCCATTTTGTTATACAATGTGTATAGCTCTATGAAATTGGAAAAAAAAAAAAATTGGACCCTCTTGATAAGAAATAGAAGACAGGGGATGCCGGGGACAAAAAGCTCATTGTTGGTCGATTTAAGAATGCACTGAAGAAGCAAGAGGCGAATATGGTGAATGGGATCACATGTGATGACATGAATCTTGCAGTGGTGGTCACGGAGGTTAACTTAGTGGGTTCAAACTCATGGGAATGGTTGATCGACACGGGTGCAAACTGTCATGTTTGCTTAAACAAGGAACTGTTCAGCTTCCTTCATGAAAGTGTGAATAATGAAAAGCTCTACATGGGTAATTCTGCCACTTTAGATGTGAAAGGCCAAGGCAAGGTGGTCTTCAAGATGACTTCGGGGAAAAAGTTTACTCTTAACATCGTGCTCTACGTGCCAGAGATTCGCACGAATTTGGTGTTCGGCTCATTTTTTAACATGCATTGCTTTTGCATTGTTTTTTAGTATGATAAGGTTATTTTGTCTAAGAATGGGATGTTTGTAGGAAAAGGGTTATGTAAGTGATGGCTTGTTTAAGCTAAATGTAATGGTCATTCAGCCAAAAATGAATGAAAAAGTTAACTCTTCCGTTTATTTGCTTGAGTCTTCCATTGCGTGGCATGGTGGACTAGCACATGTCAATTTTGATAGCCTCCACAGGTCGATGAACTTAAAAAGCATACCTATATTCCATATTAATACGAAATACAAGTGTGAAACTTGTGTTGAGGCAATGTTAACACTATCATCTTTCCAAACTATTGAAAAGAAATCGTGAACCACTTGGCATAATTCATATCGATGTGTTTGATTTGAAAGTCGTGCAAATATGTGGTGGAAATAAATATTTATTACTTTTGTAGATAATTACACTAATTATTGTTATGTGTATGGACTAAAAATTAAAGATGAAGCAGTAGAAAAGTTTATTCTCAACAAGAGTGAAGTTGAGAATCAACATAATAAAAAGATTAAGGTGCTACAAAGTGATAGGGGAGGAGAGTATGAATCTCCATTTGCTGATTTTTCTGCTCAACATGGAATCAAGCATGAAACCACTGCACTTTATTCGCCTCAACAAAATGGGATTGTTGAAGGAAAGAATCGGACTTTAAAAGAAATGATGAATGCATTGTTGTTGAGTTCTGGGTTGCCCCAAAACATGTGGGGAGAAGCTGTGCTGTCAGCTAACTACCTTTTAAATAAGGTCCCTCATAAAAAAAGACAGACAAAAGCCCATATGAGCTATGGCATAGGAGACCACCATCCTACAAATAGTTCAAAGTGTGGGGATGTCTTGCTAAGGTGGCCATACCTTTACCGAAGAAGGTAAAGGTTGGACCAAAAACTATTGATTGTGTATTCATTAGATATGCACGTAACAATAATGCTTATCGATTTCTAGTGCATGAACCTAAGACTGATAACATACACAAGAACATGATAACGGAGTCTCAAAATGCACCATTATTTGGACATGTTTTTTCTTATAAAACTCAAGTGAAAGTAGCCTCCACTAGTAAGACAGTGGAAGCAATAGACGAAGAGCAATGCGAAGAGATTGAGGTTGAGACTAAACGAAGCAAAAATGCAAGTGTTGAAAAGACCTTTGGTCCAGATTCCCTTACTTATATGCTTCAAAGCGAACCTCAAAGTTTCTTGAAAGCCATAAATTCATCAGAAGCACCTCTTTTAGAAAGAGGCAATTCAAAGTGAGATTGAATCTATTCTTCAAAATCATACTTGGGAGCTAGTGGATCTTTCTCCGGGAAGTAAACCACTGGGATACAAATGTATTTTCAAAAGAAAAATGAAAGTGGATAGGTCAATCAATAAGTACAAGGCGAGACTTGTGATCAAAGGTTAAAATCAAAGAGAACGCCTTGATTACTTTGCCACTTATTCTCCTGTGACGAGAATAACCTCCATAAGAATGGTTCTAGCCATTTCAGCCTTGAGAAATCATGAAGTGCATCAAATGGATGTCAAGACTACTTTCCTCAATGGAGATTTGGAATAAGAAATATATATAGAACAACCTGAGGGTTTCTCTACTCCAAACAAGAGAAAAAAGTTAGTATGCTGGTGAAGTCATTTAATGGCTTGAAACAAGCACCAAAACATTAGCATGAAAAGTTCGAATTGCCATGATGAGTTGTGGGTTTAAGATTAATGAGTGTGATAAATGTGTCTACCTGAAAATCACAGAAAATGGGTATGTTATATTATGTCTTTACGTAGACAACATGCTAATCATTGGTAGCAATCCCAAGATGATCAAATCCACGAAAGATTTGTTGAATACAAGATTCGACATGAATGATATGTGTCTAGCCGATGTGATTCTTGGAATCAAAATCCATAGATCAACCAAAGGACTTGTTTTGAGTCAATCTCATTACATTGATAAAATCCTTGAGAAGTTCAACAAGGATGATACTTCCTATGCTGGAATCCCGATAGATACAAGTCAACATCTATCGGAAAATATAGGAGAAAGTGTTTCTTAAGTCGATTAGTCAAGAATAATTGGGAGTCTAATGTAGCTAATGAGTTATAAGAGACCAAACATAACATTCATTGTGAGCAAGTTGAGTAGATACAAAGGCAATCCAAGAGACGATCACTGGAAAACAATTGTGAGAGTGCTTAGATACTTGAGATATACTCATGAGTATGGATTGCACTACACTAGATATTTGGCTGTAGTTGAAGGCTGTAATGATGCAAATTGGATATCAGATATGAAGGACTCAAAGTCAACAAGTGGATACGTCTTTACTTTAGGTGGTGCAGCAGTATAATGGAAGTCTTCTAAGCAAACGGTAATTGCAAGGTCCACAATGGAATCGTAGTTTATTGCTCTAGACAAATGTGGAGAAGAAGCCGGATGGCTTTAACAGTTCTTAGAAGATATTCCAATGTGGCCTAAGCATATGCCCGCAATCTATATACATTGTGATAGCCAATAGGCTATTTGAAGAGCACGAAGAAACATGTATAATGGTAAGTCTAGGCGTAGACATAATATCGTTAGACAACTACTTTGGACCGGTGTAATCTGGATTGATTACGTAAAGTCTAAGATAATATAGTGGATCCATTAACCAAAAGGTTAAATGGCGAGTTAATTGTGAAATAATCAAGGAGAATGGGGCTAAAGTCTTTGAAAGAAAGACTCGAGGCAATGGAAACCCAACCTAGTTGACTGGAGATCCTAAGATCTAGGTTTAATGGGATAACCAAATTGTTAAAACTCTGAGATCACTGTGGGGGTCAGTTCCAAGCCCATTCCTAGGATGAGCAGTGATGCTTGTGCTTATAAGGATAAGCTTGAGGCTTGATTCTTTTGCGTCGGTAAGAGGGGGGTAATACGGGTTACTCTTCATGAAGAATCACCTACGTGAGAGAGAAGTGGGGCCGCTTCAAAGTGAATTGTGAAAGGCTCAATTCTTATAAACTCTTGCAGAACCAGGAAGATGTTCATGGCTAAACGAACATAAACAATGAGAACTAAAATGTATTAGGGAGAATCTTGTGTGAAGCACATCATCATTTACATAAATGGCAGATCAGTTCAAGGACATCATGTCCACTGTTAGAAAGTAAAGTAAATGTGTTTTCACAAAGGAAGGTTTAGAGGGTAACACCTACCTGTCCTATGCAAGATTCAACTGTTGATCTATATCACCGACTAATTTAAGTTTATGTCAATTTCCATTCATGTGGACGATTGTTGGAAAAATTGCTTGGGTAGCCCAATTTGTGTTAAATTTAAAGTGGGACCCAGTAATGAAACATGGAATATTAAGGTAGCATCATACTCTCCTCCGGAAGAGGTTTGAGATGATATATAATTTGTCCAAAACGACTAATGGGTGAATGGAAAATTGAAGCTCAAAATGGAGTAGTGGAAGTTGGTTTTGTTACTTTTTCCCACATTGGAAAAAATTGGACAAAAATTGACTAACATATATATATATATAATATTCTCCTCTAAGGAGTATATGAATGTGTAGCATAGAGGCTCTCTCTCGCACACCCAGGCGGAAGGGGGTGCAAATCAAGGGCCGATTTGAGCCTCGAACGAAGGGACTTGGGTGCGAATGCGACCTGCGTAAACGAATGTCGGTCTGGTCGAGGGGCGGCCCCACGAGCCATTTTCTGCTATTTTATTTTTCCAATCTGCATGGCCTTTTAACTTCTTGCTCTTTAGAATTCTCCATGTTTTTACCTTAAGTGATCTTAATCTTTGTAACTTATGAAGTTCATTTTGAATATTAATTCTGAAGTAGTGGAGCTTTAAGATGGCTCAACCAACAGTCAGTTCGAGCCTATTTGTAGTGGCTTTTTCCAGTGTACTACATAGTTTTGCAAACATATTGTGCAATTGATATTCCTGTCTTAAATTTTATCCTTGTTCCTCTTTTGCTTGGTGATACAGTTCAGGCACTTTTTCAGTTCCTTGTAGAGCCGAAACTGTGTGCTACAGTTTCTGCTAAAGTTGTTTCATCCTAGGAAACTAACATCCGATAATTCTCTGAGCACCAGTAAAGAGAGCACGGAGTAGTTTTAAGGATACTGCGTTAAAACACAGGCCTCGGTTTATTATATTTCAAAGTCATCGATTTCATCTTTCCCAACAATTTCATGTACTATTGTTTCAGTGCTTGCTTAAGACCGTAACAACTATTCTTGATTCTACATACCATTTGTTCTTTACCTAGAACCATAAAACCTTTGGCTGCTCCATATAGATCTTTTTTATCAGGTCACCATAAAGAAAGTTATTTTAATATCAAGTTGTTCAATCTCTAGTCTAAGCTACGGGTAGACCTAGAACAACCCGTATAAATGATTGTAACAATAAATTTCGAGTATTATATTTAATGAGCACGAAAAAGAAGTACAAATATAATTTATTGATTGAATCAACAACTTACATAATACAATCTGTAGTACGTATCCTCTGATTCTTCTCTTCAGTTGGCTTTAGGATTTGATGGAGGACTTGTTATCTGGATCTTCCGCGCACTTGGATTAACTTCTATAATGTTAATCTGGAGGCTTGATAGCCTAATTTTGAATTGAACGTTGCACTTTGGAGACCTATGCAATGAACGCCTTTGATATGGAAGAATAGCGTTGAGACCGCAAAAAAAAAAAAAAAAAGTGATATTTGATGGATTTGTGACTTGAAAAATGCAGATCGGAGGGGCATAGCACCTTGATCTCGAATCAAACATCAATTTATGGTGAACTTCTACAAAGAGAAGGACATCTTGAATGCTGGAGAGGATTTAGCTTTGCTTTGGATTCTCCAACTTCAGTTGTAGGATGGGATCTTTTATCATAAAATAACGTAATTTGATTGGTCATGCTTGATATGGTGACACCTCCTTCTTGAAATAGGCATATATGATTTGATTTGATGTTGTTAACAAAGTATTGATAATTCTCTTCCATATTGGTAAGATTTTATATTAATTTCCAAGAAATAAAGATTTGGACACTTGGCAATATCCGATTGACTATTTAATTGGGCATAAACTTTATGTGCTGACAGTGACTTCACAACTGGTGAGAAGGTCTCATCAAATTCAATTCCGTCTTTTGGTTGCAATAGTTTACGACTATTCGGGCTTTGTGCTAGAATTAAGAGTTATTTTCTTCAACCTTGATCCAGTACACCAGTTTGTTTTTGGGTGCTCTTTTTCCCTTTGGCAGCTCCATTTGCTCATACATGTGGTTCTTATACAAAGATTTTATCTCGTCTTGCATGGCTTCATCCTTTCTTCTTTGTGATCATTGAGCATAGCGTCCTCATTACTTTGAGGCTCCCCTCATCAGTAAGTATCAAATATTCTACTAGTTTAGAAGGAGAGCACCTATTCCTCTAGGTTGGCCCTCTTGAGGTTGCATTGGAGCTTCTGCCTGGATATTCTCTAGCTTAATTAGCTGAGGTTTCCCGTTTATAGATGACTCCTCCTTAGGTGATTCGGCGTTATTAGTACTGCTTTCAATGTCTTCTCCTTGGATTTCTCCTTTTGTATTACCATGTAGTATAGGAGTTTGAAACCAATGACTACACATCGTGGCTTTTGAACTTTCTGGCATTTTGCAGTCTTCAATATTTTGGTCTCCAGAGAACACCACATCATGACTTCTTAAAATATTCTTGTCTTTTGGATCTCATAGGCGATAATCAAATTCATTCTTAGGTGATCCAAGGTAGATGCACTGCTTTGGTTTTTAGTCCAGTTTGGCTCTTTTATCCTTGGGGATATGGAAAATTGCACTAAACCCACACATGCACTTTTAAATAACTGTATGATACCTTCTTGGATGACCAAACTTCGTCTAGGATATCTCCATCTAAAGGATCTGATGGTGAGATCAAATAAAATAAAGCAAACTAGACGCACATAATTTTAGGTGAAAACCCCAAATTGAGAAAAACCACGAGACCGTATGTGTAGATAATTTCCAATATGATAATGTGATTAGAATGATACTCTCCAGTACAAACTAGTTAATAACTCTCAACATCTCCTAAAGATGATGGATTACAATGTAATTGATAAACATTAAAATAATCATTTTTCACTTGCATTTCACGTTTATATTTGATTGTGAATTGCGTTCATTTGATATGTTTTGGTGCATTATCACGTTAAAGTATAATTTGGGTTGATTTTCCTTGTTTGTATGATTTGATGCACTTTGGTGTTTTTAAGTCGTAGTCTGAAGGTTAGCAAAATTCGGAGATTCAAAGAAGCTGATTTCATAAACCTATCCATTTCGGCACCCTTTCTATGCTCAAACAGTCCTAACTGGGTTGGGGCCTAGGTGAAATCGAATTTCTTCAAGTCATAAATAAACGTTATGAAGGGATCGGGAAGAAAAATAAGTAGATGAGGTCCAAAAAGATGATGGAAGACGAATTTGCACGAAAAAGGAGGGTGACCACCGGCGCACGAAATTGCAGCAGGTACCATGGCCGATGTCATCACCATTATGAAATTCGGCCATATTCTGATCCGACATACTTATCGTGATACCGCATCAGTATGTGCATAAATACAACCCCGCACTTATCCCTGTTCAATCTCCGACCCTTTGCGGTTTCGTTCTTCAAACATATCTCCCTCATCAGATGTTGGATTTAGGTGATTCAAAATTCTACGGGAAGTTAATATCAGGATCCTCAACTTTGTTGAAGGAGTCGAGAGCTAATTCTCAGCCAATTGTTCCCAAAATTACTGAGAAGTCTGACCAAATTACGTCTCAACACTTCGACTAGACTAAACTTAAAATCGAGCATTCTCTTTTGTTCTTTTACATTTTCGCCCTCACTTAAGGGTTACTGCAAAAAAAATTATGTTTTTTAATTAGCTTACTGCTTGGGATCTATGAATACGCTCTCCCCCTCATTCGTAAACAATATTTTCTCTTTAGTCTTTGGCTACTATTTTAATTTCATTTTCTTTCTTTAGCTTTAGAACTAGGATTTTCTTCCCTCTTCAAGGGAGAAGCCTATCTTGGAGCCGAAACTTGGTGGATACCCGAAGCTTTATAACGCGTATCAAGATTATCAAAGTCATTCAAGGTTTTAACCTTTATTAAGCATTCTTTTTCCTATCTTATCTTTATTTCAATTTATGTCTTGCTCTTGCTTAATGATGTTAGTTCTTGTTTGTTCTTTGATGATTAGTGAGTAATCCCCTTATTTCCCGGGATTAGGAAGTAGTCTGAATCTCGAGGTTGATGTATTGTTGATTTATTGCTCGACTTATGTGGAAATTAATAAACATAGGTTTTGGTTTTAACTAATGTGTACTACTTCTTCATATCTTTGAATTGACCGTTCTTTGGTATGTTTAGATGTTAGATTTACGGGTCATTGATTAGGGTTTAGGGTTTGGATTGTTTGGAGTTGTTATAATTTTTAGAAAAAATATATTTATGTAATTTTGAATATATATATATATAGATATATATATATATATATCATTTTGCAACTTGTACTATGCACACTTTTTCCATTGCTTACCTAAACTATATTTTTTTCCGATCACAACCTATAAACTATGAGTTTGTTAGCACTTGACAACCTCCGACAACAATTTCCGGAGAGAAAAATAAAAGAATGTCAAAAAATTGTTTAAAACTTAAGAAAATGTTTTGTTTAAATATTACAATTTATTTAATATATAAAAAAATTAACTGAAATGTTAGAATTATTTAACAAATTAATTTTCATGAGAAAGTTAAACGAATTATTTAAGAAAATATTTAATTTTTTTAATAAGTTAAATATAATTTATAGATAATATAAAAGTTATTTAAAGGTTGTAATTTCTTGAAATAATGCGATTTTTTTAAATAAAAAAATTATAATTTGAAAATAATAATTCCTAAAATCCTTAAATTATTTTTCTGACTTTCAAATTATTTCAAATATTTTCAAGGAAATTGGATAGTCGTATAATTATTTAACTTTAATATATATATATATATATAGATATATATCTGTAAATTATTTAAAATCTCTAAAATTCATTAGGATATGTGAAAGCATCTTTGAAATGTTCAAATTATTTTTGAAAAAATATTTTGAAGAAGAAAACATCACTGAAATCTTTAAAGTCATTAAGATATTACTTCGCCGCAATGATGATGATCTCTAATTATACAAGGTGGATAATAGTTCTATGAAGTAGTTCCAGTTTTTGTTTTAAAGACATCAGTAGATCTAGAAGATATTTTTTAACAAATAATAATTTTGAAAATATTAGAGAATTTAAATTTTATCTAAATAATTGTTTATAAAATTTTGAAATATTCTAAAAAAAATTAAAACTTATTTGGAAATTTCATTTTTAGACTTTTGAATAATTTTTATACTTTTTATGAATTATTTTAAAGTTATTTTAAAAATTGAATGTTTTAAAAAATAATTATAATATTCTCTAGATAATTTTCAAATAATTTAAATTGATGTTTTATAGTTTAAAATAGCTTTTAGATTTTTTTAATAATTTTATTAATTTCAAAAAAAATTAGTATCCTTTTTACTTTTCTCTTATTTTATATTTTTCAATTTTTTACACAAAATTTAATTTTTTAAATAGTTACCAATATTTAGTTAATATTTTTTCCCTTTATTAAATATTTTTTTAGAATTTAAAAATAATTTTCTAATTTTTAAACAATTTTTTAATTTTTATTTTTATTTTTCTTGTCGGAAATTGATGCCGGGGGTTGCAAAGTGAAAAAGAAAAAACTCATAGTTCAGATTGTGATTGAAAAAAAATAAAGTTAAGGTACAAAATGGAAATAGAATGCGCATAGTACAAGTTGCAAATGATATTATATGTATGTGTGTGTGTGTTTGTATGTGTAAGTTATTGTTCACTTAAATAATTGCAATAACACACACATGTGCGCACACACACACACACACATATATATATATAATAATAATAATAATAATAATAATAATAATGATAATAATAATAATAATAATAATAATAATAATAATAATAATAATAATAATAATAATAATAATAATAATAATAATAATAATAATAATAATAATAATAATAATAATAATAATAATAATAATAATAATAATAATTTAAATGAGAGTAGCATCTAGTGGTATTATTTTGATGTATTTGTATTATTTTGAACTATAGCTTTCATTAATTAATGATATATTGTTATGCATTTGTTAATTGTAGATGATATTATGTTGTAATAATATTCATGAATTAATATTTTGTTATTTCATGAATTTAGTGTTATATGGCAGTAATATTTATATTTGATGACATGCTCTTTTTAATTCTACACATTTATATGTTTGTAAACATATATTTCTTACATCAACTATGAATTTTCAATGTTTTGTTAATAACATTGATGTTTTGGAGGCTTTGAAATCTAAATCTCCTAGCCTTAGACGTGTTTATATTCTTAATAATAAGGTGTATCATGATCTTATTATGAATCATAAAATGAGCATGAATGTCAAAATCAATTAAATTTTGGATTGAAATATAGGTTTTAAAATTTATGAAGTTATAGCCCGATAGTAGCCCAACTAGCCCAAAAATCGATATGCTTATGTTCACAATATTAACGTCCCGATTAAAATGGTCCGACTAAACCGAGGCTTAATTAACTCAGAAACTACTAGATTTAGCTCGAAACTGGTGGGATTGGTTCGACTAACATCCCTAGTCCGTATGCAGATTTTGGGTGGTTGTGTGGGCTTAGTGCAGTTAAACAACAAATTCTTCGTCCATCCCACAAAGATAGGCTTAGTTTTCACCTTTGTCTGTCCCACAAAGATAGACTTATTACTATATAGAACATCATTAATTTGTTATTTTCATACTTGCTCATATTTAATGCATCTTGTTACTAAATAAAGTAAAACGTTAATGTCACAACTATAATAACTTTTTTAGTTTTTAGTCTGTGCAAGAAAATTTGTAGACCTATCGGGAGTTATTAACAAAAGTATGACCAAATTTTATTTCCATTTATGTGAGAATTGGCTGGTGGATGATTTCTGTGAGAAGTATTTTGGTCACCACAATCGGGTGAGAGATATCTTTCCACTATATATAAGGATTACAAGATATGTACAAATAAGAAGAAGAGATTTACAAAATATTTACTCCTAAAATACAGCGATTAGGCAATATCTTTAATACCCCCCCCCCCCCCCCCCCCCCCCGCAAACTCAGCGTGGGATTTGGGCCGACGCGAAGTTTGGATCTAAAGAACTCAAACAGAGGCTTAGGTAGACCCTTGGTAAAGACGTCCACTATTGCAAGTTGGCAGGAACAAAATCAGTGGAAAGAACACCCTTGGAAACGAGTTCACGCACAAAATGATAGTCGATGTCTATATGTTTGGCGCATTTGTGAGCAACCGGATTTTGAGTGAGGAAGATTGCGCTCTTGTTGTCGGAGAGTAGATGGGGCCGACTGCGAGAAGGAAAACCAAGTTCAGTGAGTAAGGTGGCCGTCCGAGATCCTTAATCGCAAATTCGGAGCGAAGACGAGAAATGAAGCATCGAATGGCAGCAGAGTCATTTCCTGTAAGAATAATGTCGTCCACATAGACAAGTAAAAATAGAGGAGATGTGCCACGCCGTAAAAAGAACAAAGAAGTATCACTCTTGCTACAATGAAAGCCAATACTCAATAAAAATGTACTGAACCTTTGAAACCATGCTAAAGGGGCCTGTTTTAGGCCATAAAGAGCACGTTTGAGTTTGCAAACGCGATGAGGAAAACGCGGATCAACATAACCGGGCGGCTGAGCCATGAAAACAGGTTTAGACAAATGACCATTAAGAAATGCGTTCTTAACGTCAAGCTGATGAAGCGGCCATGAATGAGTAGTAGCAAGAGCAAGAATAATGCGAACGATCGAGGCCTTGACAACCGAACTAAAAGTATGAGTGAAATCCATACCTGGGACCTGAGTGAACCCCTGAGCGACCAGCCGAGCCTTGAGACGCTCGATTGAGCCATCGGAACGATATTTGGTTCGGAAAACCCACTTTGAACCGACTATATTGGTATCCGGTGGACAAGGGACCAAGTCCCACGTCCAATTATCACGCAAGGCATCCATCTCCTCGTCCATCGCAGCTATCCATTCAGGATGTTTTGCAGCAGATTTGAAACCTTTAGGTTCAGTGTGGCTGAGGAGAGAAGAAACTAAACCAGTTGGGGGCAAGAAGGCGAGATCAGTAATATGGCACGGCTTAAATATCCCAGCCCGACCCCGTGTAATCATAGGATGCTTAGTAGGCGGAGCAGGCGGCGCGGGCGGAGACACTGGTTGCGCTGGAGCAGGTACGATTAGTGCAGCTGGTGGGTCCGGAGGAATAGGAGTAGACGGCGGACAGATGTTGCATGGAGCAGAGGGTACGGAAGTAGGGCTTGAACGTGAAGAAGCGGATACCGCAGACGGAAGCTGAACAGCATATGGTTCGAAGAACACAGACAAATCCGAAGAAACAGCATGAGGGGGAGAGGACGTGCTGAAAGGATAATATGATTCATTGAACCGGGCATGGCGAATGATATATACTCGCGATGTAGTACGATCAAGACACCTGAAACCCTTGTGATTCGAGCTATAGCCAAGAAAGACACATGAAGCACTGCGGGGGGGGGGGGGGGGGGGGGGGGGGGGAATTTGTGTGAAGCATAATCCCGAAGACATGGAAATACCTGACATCCAAAAGGATGAAAATTGGCATAATTAGGTGGAAGGCCATATAGAAGCTCGAAGGGAGAGCACCAGTGAAGCACTGAAGAAGGCAGACGGTTAATGGTGTAGACCGCAGTTGCAAAAGCTTCCACCCAAAGAGATAATGGCACGGAGGCGTGAAAGAGAAGAGCAAGACTAGTTTCCGTGATGTGACGGTGCTTACGTTCGGCACGCCCGTTTTGCGCAGGTGTGTATGGGCATGAAATAGCATGATGAATGCCATGAGTGCGAAAAATAGTCTGCAATTTATTGGTAGAGAACTCGGTTCCACCATCAGATTGAAACACCTTAATTTTGCGATCAAATTGATTTTCCACATAAGTTTGAAATTGACAAAACACATCAACAAAATCAGATTTGTGCTTAAGTGGATAAAACCAAGTGAAGCGAGAATAGTCATCTACAAAGATAACATAATAAATAAAACCAGAAGTAGAACGCACGGGAGCAGGACCCCATAAGTCACAGTGAACGAGATCGAGAACATGAGAGGCACGTTTAGTGTTCAATACATATGAGGAGCGAGAATGTTTCGCCAACTGACAAGGGGAACATAAATTGGGGTGGGAATCAGAAATTGCAGATAAAAATCCAAGTTTATGTAATCTAGCAATAATGGAAAAAGGGGCATACCCAAGCCGAGCATGCCAAAGAGACGCAGAAGCACGCAAGATCCGAGCGCGCAAGGCAGTAAAAAGCATAGGCTGGCAGCTCTCCAACACATATAAGCCATGCTCACGCCGACCTTTGGCTAGAATGATCTTGGTATGGCGATTCTGAATAACGAAGGAAGCATTAGTAAACACAACTTCAACAGGATTATCAGTAGTTAACTGGCTAATTGATAAAAGATTCTTGGTAAGATGTGGCACAACCAAGACATTCAATAAGTTAAGAGATGGAGATAATTTGCGAGAGCCGATATGCGATATAGAAATAGAATCTCCATTACCGACAACCACACGATCATTACCAGTGTAAGATTGAGAGGAGTCCAGATTAGAAGAGCTGGATGTCATGTGGGTGGACGCACCCGAGTCCAAGAACCAGTCAGAAGTAGACGGCTGAATCTGGCAAGAGGCGTTGAAGGCGGCAGCGAGAGAGGAAGAATCCGAGGATGCAGAAGGTGCATACCGCTGAGGACAGCGATCGGCATAATGGCTGTCGTCCCTGCAGATTTGGCAGCGTCCTCTATTGCCAGAAAATGAGGAACCACGGCCCCTATTTCCAGAAGAGGGTGGGCCACGTCCCCGATTGTGACGGCCGCGGGAAGAAGATGGCGCCGCACCGAGAATACCACGACCGTTGATGCTGCGATTCGGACGCGATGAACCACGACCGGACGTGGCCGAAAAAGCAGCCTGGGTGGGAGCAGATTGATCAAGAGATTGCTGAAACAAGTCGAAACTCTCAGCATGAGATAGAAGATCACGGAATGACGGCACAGGGGTGAGAGAAAGTTGAGCAGCAGAAAAACTTGAGAAAGCGGGTCCGAGGCCCCGGAGAAACCAGTGCGATTTATCTGTGTCATCAACCGGACGCCCGATCGCGGCTAACTGATCGCAAAGAAGCTTAAAGTTTCATCTATATTCAGCGACGGAGCGAGTGCCCTTCTTCATCAATTGCAATTCGTCCTTGAGACGAATCTCCTGGGATTTAGAATTGCTGCAAAAAGCGGTCTCGAGAGCAACCCAAACTGCACGAGAAGTGGAGCAGCCGAGAACTTCCGGCATGGCCTCTTCGGTGAGGGAAGAAAGAAGTAGACTAAGAAGACGTTGATCAGTGTGCAGCCATTCAACGTACTCTGGATTGGGAGAGGAAATACCAGCGGCAGTGGAAACTGTTTGAGGGGGTGCCAGTTTGGAACCATCAACGTAACCAAAAAGATTTTGGCCAGTGAGAAGAGGGACAAGTTGAGCCCTCCAGAGCAAGTAATTAGAAGAGGACAGTTTGATGGAGATCATATGTATGAGCGTAGTGAAAGGTAAGCTGGGAAGAGAAGACTCGGATGCCATGAGGAAGAAGAAGCAGGCCGCTGGTGGAGTTGGAGAGAAAGACGATAGGGTAGGATTTGGAGAGGATCGAAATTAAGTTGATACCATGTGAGAAGTATTTTGATCACCACAATCGGGTGAGAGATATCTTTCCACTATATATAAGGATTACAAGATATGTACAAATAAGAAGAAGAGATTTACAAAATATTTACTCCTAAAATACAGCGATTAGGCAATATCTTTAATAATTTCAATGAAAAGAACGCATAATTCTTTTTCTGTCTTCAAGGGAATTGTCGACTTTTTTAAGGTGTCATCAAAATTTAGCACTTCCTACTTCAACCTGCATGCATTGCACTAACTAATTTAACAGACATAATTTAATTTGCTGTTTGCAGATGCTATAAGTTGAGAAAAAAAAAAGTAATTCTCTCGTAAGTCAGTCTGAATTTTACATTTGTGCCACTCTGATCGCGGGTGGATCCGCTGATTATGAACAATTCTTTGTAAAAATGTATTTCCTACGCCCCGTCCTAATTTACACACTTTTCTTTTTCGATCGTCTCATCCTATTTTGCACACTCTTAAAATGGAAAGAAGTCTTACAGTCTTCATCCTTAAAATCTCCACTCTCAATCTCTATCTTTAAAAAAGTCAAAGATTCTACAAAATCTATTTTTTCTTAATATACGCGCCGGAGCAGGTGTGCAAATTAAGCCTGGACGGAGGAGTATTAGTTTTATGTCAAAAGTATTATTCATTTCCTTAAAATGTATCATGCTGAAGAGGTATTAATGTTCATGCTAGAAATGTATTTTTTGTTATGAAGAATAATATTATCCTTAAAATTAATATATTTCTTCTAAACAAGTCATACATTAAAATATTAATAATGATAGTTTTTCATGAAACAATTTTACATATTCGTGATTCATATCCGTACGACTAGTGCAAAGGATAAGAATTCTAGTAACTTGAAAATGGAAAACCAGCGAATAAATCTAGAGTCTAAATTTAATAATTAGTAATTTAAGAGAATAGTCTGTTTACCTCGTTTTTGTTATGGGAGTAATCGAACATTCGATACGACAGGATCTTTCAGATTAACCAAAGAGATAACCTTGCCGAAGAGTTCCATTTTCATATTTATTAGAAATCTACCTTTTCATGTCTCATTTGTGCAAACGCTTGCACTGAATTATACCCTCTTCGCTTCATAATAATTGATATTTTAAATATATATTTTTTCAATTAATTAACATTTTAGATACTTATTATAAATTATACTAATTTTTTTCTAGACTCAATCTTAAAATATCGCCACTTTTTAACCCATCACAAATTTTATCAAATCTTTATCCTCTAAGATCATCCCAATACTAGTTGGAAGAGGTGAGATTATAATCTCGAATGAGAAGACCAGCGAGATTTTAGGAATTAGTGAGAGAGAGACATATATTAACGGGGAAAAAGTTGATTTGGTTCCGTAACTTTTTAACCTTTTTTTATTTGGTCTCATATTTAACTATTTGTTCAATTTAATCTCGTACATCTATCATTTGCTCAATTTTAACCTAATTTTGACCAACTCACCGAAAAAAGTCATGTGCCTGCTACGTGTCGGCGCCGATCAGGGAGTTCCGGCGAATTATGCCACCTGGAGGGGAAAAAAAGTTGATTTGGTCTCATATTTAACTATTTTTTCAATTTAGTCTCGTACCTCTATCAATTGCAATATTTTAGACCAATTTTTATAAAAAATGACACGCGTCTCTCACGTGCCGGCGCCGATCTAAGAGTTCCGACAACTTATGTCACGTGGCACCGCATTTGTGAGATGACTTTTGTTTTTTTCTTTTGCTTTTATACATCAATTTACACCTTAGTTATAAAATTTTCACCTTAACAAATTATTTAATAAAATAAACAACAAAAACTCAAAGTCTTTTGGTCTGCATCAATTAGTGAAACCCGGCACCCACTGCATCAACACGTCTCGTCATCAAAATTTCTTTTTTCCTTTTGGTCTGTTGCTGCTATGCATCTCTTGCGTGTGGGAGTGTGTGTGATTCTTATCAAAGAGGGATTAGAATAGCGGTGTTGTAGGCGTCGAAGAGAAATAATTTTTTATTCCTTTAGGATTTATTTGATTTAATTTTTCATTTATTTTGTAATGCAGATTTTAGTTTCTGTTGTTTATTTTATTAGATGATTTGTTGAGGTGAAAACTTTCTAACCAGAGTTGTAAATTGATGTATAAAAGGAAGAAAAAAAAAGTACCCTCACAAATGCGGTACCATGTGGCATAAGTGACCGGAACTCCCTGATCGGGCCCGACACGTGGCTTTCTCCTGTGAGTTGGTCAAAATTGAATTAAAATTTGTCCAATATTAAGCAATTGATAGAGTTACGAACTAAATTAAAAAGATAGTTAAAATAAGGGACCAAATCAGAAAAATTAAAAAGTTACGGGACCAAATAAATTTTTTTCCCCGCCACGTGGTAATTTTCGCCGGAACTCCCTGATTGGCGTCGTCACGTGGCATTTTCCAGTGAGTTGGTCAAAATTGGTTCAAAATTAAGTAATTGATAGAGATACATGACTAAATTGAAAAAAATAGTTAAATATGAGACCAAATCATAAAAGTTAAAAAGTTATGGGACCAAATCAACTTTTTTACCGATATTAACTGAGGCTGATGGTATATTTTTTAAATTATTTAATTCTTAATTCTTCCCCTTCATACTATTGATATTTTAAAAGGAATAAGCTATCTTCGTCCTAAATATGTAGAACTTTTTTTTTTCCATATTTAGTAGAACAAATTGACGATAATGACCATACTCCTCCTGTTCATACATAAGTGTCATTTTAGATTTTCAGGTGCAATTTCAGAAATTATAGAATTAACAATACACCTCTTTTTATATCTCCATCAATTTTTTTATTACCATAAATTCTCCATCTTTTCTCGACACCTTTTTTATATAATATTATAAGATTTGTATGGATATTTCTTTAGTTTCAGCTAAGAATAATATTGAAAGAAACAAGCAATAAAAGCTAGAATGACATTCTTTTATGAAAAAATAATTTTTTCCTATAATAACATTTATTTGTGAATGCATTATGCAGGGAGCATTAATTAACAGGATATTAGTAAAAGAATATATATACATACATATATATATATATATTATATTGCATTCAACTGAAAACAACCGATCATGGGAAGGCACAGATTTACGATCTTGTTTCAGCAGAGATAATTTAGATCAAGAACAGGAAAAAAATATAAAAATATAAAATTAAAATTTCAGAAAATTCAAATGAAACGAAAATCTTAAATAAAATTCCATATATATTAAGAAAAAAACAAAATTCCCAAAAGGTCCACATATTTTTTTTATCATAAAGGAAAAAATTACAAAAAGAAATTAAGAAAGAGATTTATAAATTAATCAAGATTTTAAAAACTCCAAAGTGTTGTCGTATTTTTATTAATAATAAAATAACAATATATTTAGTAAAATATATAATGATTACATAAGAATAAGATATTAAATAAATTGAAAGTTGTGTCCTTCATTAGCATTGCTTATGCATATCAAATCTTATTATTTCTCTCATTCTCGAAACGACGGCATCAGCGGCTTCGCTTCTCTTCAACAAATCAGGCGTTTCGCTTCTCTTTAATTCAGGTAATCTATTTCAATTGTAGAGTTGCATATTTTCATACAAGTAGGTTAATTGCGTCTATTCGGATTGATTCTTCTATATCTATAAATAGGGATTGAATTGATTGGAACAATAGATACACAAGAATAACTCAGTAATCTCAAATTCAATTATTGATTTTGGTTACCCAATTCAATTGAGTTCGTCTCGCTTTTAGAACGCAGTCTAAAAGTGAGAAGATTAGAGTCTAGGCATTGTATCCTGGGGACAGATTTTCCGTGTTGCCGCCTGCGATTGAGTTACGACTCCAGCGGGGAAAACACCGTCTTTAAGACAATATCTTTGATACGCCTTGCCCATTTAATTTTATTTTATTTTTTACTTCCAAATTTCCTACAACAATTTAAAGACAGTGTTATTACATGGCTTCTGCAATGATAAAAACTCCTACTGATATAGAGAAACTTGAAAGAATTGAAGGCCCGTCATTCCAAAGGTGGCTATTGAAGATTCATTACTATCTTGCCATCAATTGTGTTGCCTATGTTCTTCAAGTTCCATATCCTAGTGGCAACATAATTGATGGTGAAGGGAGCAATGTGGCGGAAAACAACAATTCACAATCTTCACTTGGTGGGACACCCTCTATGGGCTTCAATGGTCAATCCAATCACCAACCGGATTACACCCCTAGTCAAATAAAATGGATGGAAGATGACTACATATGTTCGTGGAATGATTCTGAATGCAATGAGCCATTCAATCTTTGACATTTTTTTCCATCATCCTACTGCCTTGGATTTATGGAATGCTTTACAAACAAGGTATGTGACCAATGATGCTGGAAATCGCTCATTTTTAATGAATAAGTATGTTGAACTTCGTATGGTAGATTCCAAATCCATTATTGATCAAGTGCATGAGATGCAAAGAATTGCTCAAGATATTGCAGCAATTGGTGAACCCATTACTGAGAACTTTCACGTTTCAACAATTATTGGTAAATTACCTCTTTCATGGAAAGATTACAGTACATTGTTGAAACATAAGAAAGAAGCTTATAGTATGGAAGAATTGCTGCAACATATCCAAATAGAAGAAGAAGCAAGAAAGCGTGATCAATAAGAGGAAAATGAATCAAAAGAGAAAGTACATCTTATTGAGGATAAAAAGCCAAATGAAAGCCAAGGAAAATCTAGTAAAAGAAAGTGGCAAAAGAATGGACCAAATAATAATAAAAATTACAACAATCAATCTAAGAATAATTTTAAGAAATATGACAAAAAATGACAACAAGCAATTCAAAAAGAAAAAGGGTCCTTGTTTTGTTTGTGGAAAACTTGGTCATAAAGCTTTTCAATATTGTCATAAAAAATGTCAGAATGGTGTAAATATGCAACAAACTAATATGGTTGAGAATGATCTTCATATTGCTATTCTCTTAACTTGTAGGATTGACATTGATGATGGTTGGTGGCTTGATTCTGGAGCCACATGTCATGTTACCCCTCACAGGAATGTTTTCTCCTCCTATAAGGAAGCAAAAGATGAAATCAATGTTTATATGGGAAATTCTGCACCAAGTGTTGTTGCTGGAATAGGGACCATGGACTTACTTTTATCGTCTGGGAAGACATTATCTCTTTAAAATGTGTATCATGTTCCCGGTTTGAAGAAAAGTCTTGTGGAAATATTTACTAGGTTTTCATGGCTTTCGTGTAATGTTTGAGTCTGATAAAGTGGTCCTTACTTAAAAAGGATCCTTTATTGGAAAGGACTATGCCAAAGATAAGATGTACTTGCCCAGCTTGATGAATAATAATATAAATAGTTCTACTTACTTTCCTGGTGTTGAAATTATTTCTCATTTTGACATGCATAATATTTGGCATTATAGATTACGCCATATTGGGAAAAGAACAATGAATAGAATGATTCAATATGACTTTGTGCCTAAACTTGATAAGTTTATTTTAGATAAAAAGTGTGAAAATTGTGTACAAGCGAAATTAACTAGGCACCCAGTGAAAAGTATAAAGATGTAGTTCCATATTAGAATTAATTCATAGTGATATTTGTGATAATAATAATAATTTGAATAGAGGAGAAAAAAGGTATTTTATAACTTTTATAGATGATTTTTCTAAATATTGTTATGTGTACTTGTTGAATAGTAAAAATGAAGCTTTTAGTAAATTTAGAATATTTAAGGCTGAAGTAGAAAATCAGATTGGAAAAAATATTAAAAGAATAAGAACGGATAGGGGAGGTGAATATTTCTATAATGAATTTGATATTTTTTGTGAAAACAATGGTATAATACATGAGAGGACTTCACTCTATAGTTCTTACAAAAATGGTGTAGCTGAAAGGAAAAATAGAACCCTTATGGAAATGGTCAGTGATATGTTATTAAGCTCTAACTTGCCTTTAGATTTTTTGGGTGAAGCCTTATATATAGCTTGTCATATCAGTAATAGAATTTTACATAGAGATATGGATAAAACACCATACGAATTATGGAAAATTAGGAAGCCTAATATTAGTTATTTTAGAGTTTGGGGTTGTCTAGCATATGTTTTAGATGTTTCACAGAAAAGGCCTAAATTATGTTCCAAAGGAATTAAATCTATTTTTCTTGGATATGCTAAAAATAGCAAAGCATGTAGGTTTTTGAATTTACAAACTGATTCATTGTTTGAAGCTATTGACGCTGAATACTTTGAACATCTTACTATTAAAGATGCAAATTCTTTGAACTTAGAGAAAGATGTTGATTCTGCTTAAAGTTATATGAATATGCCTGTTGATATTTCTGATAATTTTCATTCTCCTGAAAATGATAGTCATGATTTGCATACTCATAATAATGAACTTGAACTTGGTAGAGGTAAAAGGAAAAGAATAGAGAAAAATTTTGGTCCTGATATGTTTACTTATACTTTAGAAAATGAACCTAGAACCTATAGTCAAGCCATGTCACTACCTGATGCTCTTATGGGGAAAAAGGCTATGGATGACGAAATTAAATCTATTAAAGAAAATGACACATGGATGTTAAGTAGTCTTCCCCCTAATACTAAATCATTAGGTTGTAAATGGATTTTAAGGAAAAAAGATAAAACTAATGGAACAATTGGTAAATACAAAGCTAGATTAGTTGCTAAAGGTTATAATCAAAATGAAGGTTTAGATTATTTTGATGTATATTCACCTGTTACAAGACATACTTCTATTAGAATTATGATTGATATTGCTTATATATATAACTTAGAAATACATCAAATGGATGGTAAAACAGCTTTCTTGAATGGAGAACTTGATGAAGAAATTTATATAAATCAACCAGAAGGCTATGTTGAGATAGGACAAGAAGATAAAGTTTATAAGTTAAATAAATCCTTATATGGTGTGAAACAAGCACCTAAGCAATGGTATACTAAGTTTAAAAAGGAGATTAAAAAAATTAGTTTTAAGAGTAATAAGGTAGAAAATTGTGTTTTTTCTAAAGTCACTAATAATGAGTTGTTATTACTCTTTATGTGGATGATTTATTAATTTTTGGTTCTAACTTAGAAATTATTGAAGAAACCAAGTATCTCCTTAAACAAGCCTTTGATATAAAAGATATGGGACCTGCTGATGTTATTTTGGTTATAAAAATTATTAGAAAAGATAATAAAATATTTTTGAGCCAATCACATTATATTGAAAAAATGTTAAGGAGATTTGATTACTTAGATTGTAGACCTAGTAGCATACCTTTAAGTAATCTTGCTTTGAAGAAAAATGAAGGTGATCCTATTGATCAAGAGAAATATGCTAAACTTATAGGATGTCTTATGTATGTAATGATTTGGACACGACCTGATATTGCATATGCAATCAGTAAATTAAGTCGATTTACTTCTAGTCCTAATCATGATCATTGGAAAGAAATGAA
Source organism: Ajuga chamaepitys (assembly GCA_958295605.1). Taxonomy (NCBI): domain Eukaryota; kingdom Viridiplantae; phylum Streptophyta; class Magnoliopsida; order Lamiales; family Lamiaceae; genus Ajuga; species Ajuga chamaepitys. The sequence goes on along the minus strand of OY282498.1, from coordinate 19,303,803 downwards.
AAGATTATTGAGTTATTTAAAAGGCACCATGAATTATGGATTGTGTTTTGATGGTTCATCACCAATACTAGAGTGTTATTTTGATGCTGATTGGGCATCAAGAAAATCTGATTCTAAATCTACCAGCGGGTGGATTTTTACTTTAGGCGGTGGTGCTATTTCTTAGTCGTCCAAGAAACAAACTTGCATTGCATTATCATCCATGGAATCCGAGTATATCTCGATGTCTCTAGCCGGAAAAGAGATAATATGGGTAAGGAGATTTTTTAGGCAAATTCCTTTTATTACTTCTCCAATTCAGCCCATTACATTATATTGTGATAATAAAGCAGCTATTTATATAGCTAAGCATAACAAAATTTCGGAAAATACTAAACACATTGCAATGAAGTATCACCATATTCGTAAGATGGTGAAAAAAGGTAAGATAATTGTTGAATATCTACCAACTGAATTAATGTTGGTAGATCCGTTGACAAAGCCTCTACCTCATAGTAAACTGTTAAAATCAGTGAGGGAGATGGGATTGTTACCAATTGCTTGAGATCGGCTGATTGTAGCCTACTCCTTCTATGTCTAGTTAGAGATCGGCTAATTTGTAGGCGACTCCCTCTGTGTCTAGTTGGAGTTCAAAGGAAATTTAATCAGTCAAGATCCATTGAAATGTTAGCTTTGAGATTACATTTCTAGTACACGAAATTTTGGAACTAGTGGGTTGAGTAGTTTCAAATTAATATCCCATTCTCCGGTGTACTGTTTGATTCACAACCAAAATAAGGTTGAACTTGAAGTTCTTAACAATCTCATAGCTTTTTGTGGAACGGGAAAGGGTTGTGAACGTTCTTGATGAGATTGCCTTTGCTAGTGTGGAAGTCAGGGTCGCTTCCTATGAATTCTGGTAAAATTCTAAAGCACTAGATAAGCCTGGGATAAGCGCATGACCTATAACGCACGGTCTTAAACGAACTCATGAATTATGTATAATGTGAGCAAGACTCGATTTGTAAGGTCAAGGTTTCGTCCTCTTAACTTCGAGTTTTGTTCAACCATAAGTTCAAGAAAATCCACTTATGGATTTGCATTATGCAGTAGCCAAACATAATTATTATTAATAAAACTAGTGGGGGAATGTTGTAATATTTTTATTAATAATAAAATAACAATATATTTAGTATAATATGTAATGATTACATAAGAATTGAAAGTTGTGTCCTTCATTAGCATTACTTATGCATATCAATTCTTATTATTTCTCTCATTCCCGAAACAACGGCATTAGCTTCTTCGCTTCTCTTCAACAAATCAAGCGCTTCACTTCCACAAATCAAGCGCTTCACTTCCCTTTAATTCAGGTCATCTATTTCAATTGTAGAGTTGCATATTTTCATACAATTAGGCTATTTGAACAATTGCGTCTATTCGGATTGATTCTTCTATATCTATAAATAGGATTGAATTGATTGGAATAATAGATACACGGGAATAACTCAGTAATCTCAAATTCAATTATTGATTTTGGCTATCCGATTCAATTGAGTTGAGACTTCCGCCTCATACGGCTCCGTCCCGACATCTTGCTTATAGAATGCAGTCTAAAAGTGAGAAGATTAGAGCTTGGGCATTGTATCCTGGGGACATATTTTTCGTGTTGCCGCCTGCGGTTGAGTTACGACTCCAGCGGGGAAAACACTGTGTTTAAGACAGTATCTTTGATACGTCTTGCCCATTTAATTTTATTTTATTTTTTACTTCCAAATTTCCTACAACACAAAGCACAATATCTGATTCCTAAAGTCCGCCGTAAAAACCTGAAATCTAAAATTTAAACATTTTTTTTAAATTATGGAAAACAAAAAAAATTCTAGAAAATTAGGAAAATTAAAGAAAACTTCCATAATATAAACTTTAAATATAAAATTAACATTCCAAAAGAAATTAACATTAAAAAAGATCTCTAGAAACTTAAAAACAAATTTAGAGAAAAAAATACAGAAGAAAATGGAATAGTTTTGTCATTAGATGATTCTTTATATGTTCTCAAATCTCTAGAAAATGGAATAATTAACATTTTTTGCTTTATATGTTCTCAAATTGACTTTGAATTTTACCTGTATATATACATATAAATATGTGTGCATGTGTATATTAGCTCAAGTTGTATCCCTTTTTAGACAAAAAAATTTCCTCGTGTATTTATCATGAGTGTAAAAGAATTCTTGTAAAATGTATGAACACTAATACATAAAATAATTCCCCACCCAAAAATATGTCAAAATATTTTATATGTATTTTTATGTAAATATACGTACACATATATATTGATATATATGTCAAATTGCCAAAATTTTCAAAATTTATGGGGTTCTTGATTTTTTATTATTCATTATTTTCTATTTTTCTTTAATTTTTATTTTATTTTTTTATTATTTGGAATTTTCTTTTCATTTTCATTTTAATTTTTTTGGGACTTCTATTTTTTTCATACTTCCAGATTTTTTTATATCCTTTTGGATTTTTTCTTATTCTTTTGGAATTTTATTTTTTTTTTAGAAATTCTGAAAGTAAGTTTCAAATATCCAAGTCAAAAAAATTGACCTGAAAAATGACCTTTAAAATTTTGGATTATAAAAAAAAAAAAAAAAAGTTCACACATTTATTGGACACCTTTTAAAAAAAGGATAATAAATAAAAGAAAGTATCAAAAGTTTGATCTTATATAGTCAAGGTGTTTAAGGGGTATTTTTAGGGGTTGTTCAAGGCTGGGGACAATCTCAATATGGACAAGGCTCTAGCTGTTGTGGAACCAAAAGTGACGACAGACATGCAGGATATGATGGCTAATGGTTTTACAAAAGAAGAGGTGATTGCAGCTATTTCACAGATGCACCCTACAAAGGCCCTTGGGGCTGAACAATATGCCCGTAATTTTTTATTAGAAATTTTGGCCTACTGTTCATTCTAATATTACTATTGTGATCCTTGATATTCTTAATGGGCATGCTAATTCTCATGCCTCAAATCATACTTTTATTGTTCTCATTCCAAAGAAAAAAAACACCTATAACTTGTCACTGATTTTCGCCCTATTAGTCTGTGTAATGTTATTTTCAAGATAGTCACAAAAATGATTGCTAATAGGTTGAATTGAATCCTTCCTGATCTCATCTCTATCAATCAGTCGGATTTTGTCCCTGGACATCTCATTACTGACAATGCTTTAGCTGCTTTCGAAATTTTCCATTATATGAGTCATAATAGTGCTAAGAAGAGAGGAACCTTTGCATTTAATATTAGATATGAGCAAAGCATATGATAGGATTGAGTGGAGTTCTTTAGGAGGGGTCATGCTTCACTGGGGCTTAAATTGGGAGTTTGTAAATCTTCTCATGAGGAAAAACTTTCAACCACTTGTATCATAGTCCAACATAGCTTCTGTTATGAAAACTTTTTTTTCTTAATGTTTTTATTATTAGTTAGTATAACTTCTTTTAGTATATTTTACTTATTGATTTCGATTGTTTATTTCAATTCGCTTAATTATTTCTTCAATTCTACATTGAAGTTTGAAAACTATGTGTAAAATGAAAATCCTACTATAGTATATTTATAAGATATATAATGTTTTTTTATGGAGGGTTGACTATGTACATAGTATCTCATAATCTTCAATCGAGATATATAATGTTTTTTATGGAGGGTTGACTATATACATGTACTTATCATTCTGATTTTCTTTCTCCCATTTATTTTTTTCTTTGGACTATACCACACTTTATTCCAGTGTAGTTATTATTTATTTTTATCTTATTTATGCTTGTAAGATAATATTAACATTCACATTTTACTATCTTTATTTTTCTGCATTTTTTAATTTAATCATCTGATACTAATTTACATGATACAATTTTTTTAACCATTCACATAGTACAACTTAGTTTATTATTTCTTTATAGTTCTCTTTTGTTTCTTTTTTGTACCTTATATTTTTATGCTCACCACCTGATCACTCTTTAGTACATTTTTCTTAATGGGCCCCGTTTCCTCATCAATTTGGCAAGCAGTTAAAATTTATGAAACTATCTTCCTATTCTGACAGCATCTACGCGACTTGTAGTTTCAAGAGATTTTGCTCATATATGACTTAAATATAATATAATACTTTATTTTTCTGTAATCCGGTTTTAACGAAATAAAATTGTCTTCTTCGATGTCTGTACATACTCACGATTATTGCTTGCAACAACAACCCAGATCTTGCAAGATTTTCGGGAAGGTAATTCCTTTCCTCAAACGACTAAACCTCACCATTTTATCCATTGCTTGTTCTTTCCCGAATGCTATTGTTCATATATACTTTGATGGGGGTACATATATGCTCATAATTTAATGAAAGATGTTATGGGCTTGTATTTTTTATAGAAAATTGGCATATTATTTGCAAAGATGTTATTAATTTTATTTTGCACATGCTTACTCATAATTTCTTTGAGTCCTTGTGTTAGTAACACTTGAAGTGTGCTTATTTAGAAATTAGAAAATTAGAGCTTATTACCCAATTCCACACGATTAGTTTGTGGAATATCATTTATAAGTTAGCTTCTAAAATTAGAGCCCTATTTTTTAGCCTTTAAAAATAATCTTTTGTACCCAAAAAAGTGAAAAAATCCCTAGTCAGCCATTTTGAGCTTTAAAGCCTTTGTTTTTCAAAGCCATATATTACAAGTTTATACCTTTCTTTTATCTTTGGCCCGAGTAATTGGACTAATTGAGTAAAGGGAGGTGTATTGGAAGGTAGAGGGGTAAGAGTATCAAGGTGGAGTGGATGTTTGGGATGATGTGGTAAAGAGATTCGGGAAGGCAAAAGAGAAAGAAGAGAAAAATTCCCTCCTAGTTAAAAAAAAAAAAAAAAAAAAGGAAAAAGAAAAAAACTTGGAAAAGAGAAAGTTGGAGGAGGGGTTAATGAAGAGAATATACATATGCCTAAGTGTGCTTGAGCTGAAAGAAGAACGAGTAGTCCCAAATGTGGTACTCGATCGGGTAGTCCCAAAGTGGTACCTAAGTGAAAGTGGCATAAATAATCTTGGTTGATGCATGAATGCTTTGGTAAGGTGAAGAAGCCATAGTAAATGGTTTTTCTGAGAATTGAAGATTGAGATTGAGTGAACAAAGTCGAGGCGTAGTCGGGGTAAGAATAGCTTGATTAGTCCAATGCATAGTCACTTATATCTAAATGTATCCCACCTAACCATAAGCCAACATTACAGCCAAAAATAAAGACCTATTGATTCTTTGTCACACATGTCAAGTATGAGGTCTAATTTAGACCATAGGCAAGCATATGGTAGACGATGCATGTGATTCAATGTGAGCGCAATTACTTTCCATATCATACACTTGAGAGATGAGCGATACACTTATCCGGTGAGGATTGTTGTTTTAAGTTTAATGTCTCGAAAGTAGTTGAAACCTGCCATGTCACTAATGCTCCAATGTTATGTTGTTGGTTTCGAAAGGAAAAAAAAAAAAAAAAAAAAAAAAGATTTATGAGACTAGAAGTGTCATTTAATTGCCCTAAAATTTTGTGGTCATTGTGATGTTATGCTTTGTGTTTATTGTTCGGGACGAACAATTGTTAAGTTTGGGGGTTTTGATACATGCTAATTTTACATGTATATTAGGTCAATTAAAGGTCGTAATATGGGACATATGCATGTGTATTTGGGCGAAAAGTGATTAAAATCCATCTTTTGAGCTAGATGACGTGTTTCTGCTTGTTTTAGTGTTGTTCGGGTATAAAAAGGCCAAAAAGTCCGTTTGGGCAAGGTTCGGATGAAAAACGAGCAAGAAAAGTCGAAAATAGCAAAGAGGTGTTGAAGCATGGTCAGAAAGTCTGACTCGGTCGAGTGAGAAATGAAGAGCAAAACGTGAAATTGGTCAGAGACGACAACTCGGTCGAGGGGGATTCTGCCTCGGTCGAGTTGACCCAACTCGGTCGAGGGATATTCTGACTCGGTCGAGGCAGCTTTCCGAGTCCAAAACTGAATATCCGCGTTTTATGATTTTGAGCCCATCTTGAGCCCAATTTAGCCTTAACTATATAAGAAGGTTCCCAAACTCGAAAAAGAGAGTTAGAGATCATTACAAGACATATTGAAGAGGAAAGCAACATCAAAAGATCAAGATCAAGACATCGATTAGGGTTCTTATTCACTTTCCCATTTTTGTTATTTCACATAATGTTTGTCTATGAACATATTTGTGTTATGAATATGAATATGAGTGAGTAGTTCTTTATTATTCTAGGGTTTTGAAAGTAGGTTTTAACGATGTTTGATTAATTGAAGTTTTCTATTCTAGTTAATGATTGTTATTCGTTATATATATGTTGTGATTTATTTTCATGAATTGTTAAATTGATCACTTAACTATTTCTACATAATTCATAAGTTCGCTTTGAAAGGAGGAATTTGTGAATGGAAAGACAACATATAGCGTAGTTGTTGAGCGCTCTGAAAGGAGGTGAGATAAGTACGTAGGCATTGGTCTAAGATCGATTGGGAGTTCGTTAGGTCTAGTCGACTTGAAAGGGTGGCTAGGGATAATGAATCTACAAGTTAATTGCTTCGAAAGGAGAGTTAATATATATAAGTGCCGTCTAATAACGATAATAATCATTGCTAGTTTTGAATAATTAGATTGTCATACTTAGTTAATTCTGAAATCAATTCTCTAGAATTTGTCTTCCAATCTTGAGTATTTGATAAATTGTTTTCTTATTCTTAAATTTAAGTGTTAAGTAATAGTTTAGTGAAATTAGTTTAATACTAAAATCAATCCAATTGAGAGCCTAGTTAGGAGTGTTTTAGGATATTTGGAGTATCAAACTAGTCATTAAGTCAGTCCTTGTGGGATCGACATTGCTTGCCGTTATATACACTTGCACCCGTACACTTGCGGATCGTTAGGTTATAAAATAGGCGAACAGTCGTCATCTTCATTATGAGCCCCCGTTGTTCTTTATGCTCACCACTTGATCACTCTTTAGTACATCTCTTCTTTACGTGCCTCGCTTCCTCATTAATTTGGCAAGCAACTGAAATTTATGAAATGATCTTCCGATTTTAACAGCATCTACGTGACTTGTAGTTTCAAGAGATTGTGTTCCCCGATGACTTAAATATAGTAGAATATTTTGTTGTCCTTGCCCAATCTGGTTTCAACGAAATAAATTGTCTTCTCCAATATTCGTACATACTCACAAGTATTTTGCAACAACAACCTAGACCTTACAAGATTTTTGAAATGTTAAATCCTTCCTTTAAACATCACAGCCGCACACTTGATTCGTTACTTGTTCTTCCCCCAAATGTCATTGTTCATATGTACTTTGATGAGGTACATCATCTGCTCGTAACTCCTCATTTAATGGTATTTATGCTTGCTCCAAGGATGACCAATTTATAAATATCAACGATTTGAAGTATGTTAAAGTTCTTGCTCTTCGTGAGGAGGTTTTACTTACCACTGATATTGGAGTACCCAAGTTTGTATTCTTGGGGATTCTAACACTACTATATTCACGTCGATAGGTGATACAGACTATCCGTATGCATGTATGCCTTTGCTATCTGATATTAGACATCTACTCTTTTCCTTCCATGGATCCATGGAAGGAAAAGAGTAGATGTCTAATATCAGATAGCAAAGGCATACATGCATAGAGCGTCAAAAAATTGTTTGTCCCACCACCCTTTTTATGTCAATCAGTGTTGGTCGATTCAAGCAACCATTAATGAAATTATTTTATGTGTTATAAAAGTTTTAAGATTATTTCATAAAATTTATTTATTGGAAAAAAATGACAATGTGAATAGTAAAAATATGATAGTTATAGATAAGATTGAAAAAAAGTTAATAAATTCAATTTTTTCCTTATCCCGTACCTTAAATAATAATAATAATAATATTTAGTACAATTATTTTAAATATATGCCAATAGCATATCATTGGAAGGTTCTTTAAATTTACTTTAATACGAAATTGATTTCATTTCAAAATTTAAAGTATTGAAAGTTAGAAGAAGGATAATTTAAGCATGGAGTTTTTTAGGAGGAATTTTAAATATAAAAGGACTCTTACTTTTTATAATCAAGTAAAGGAAAATATAAATTATTTTAAAATTACTTAAGTACCCTTAGATTTAGTTCTTAATAAGGATATTTTACTATTTATAATCAAGTAAAGAAAACATAAATTATTTTAAATTACTTAACTATCCCTAAATTTAATACTTAGTAAGAATAGTATAGACATCACAAGAAAAGACGAAACAAAAAATAGAGCGAAGCAATTCATACTTTTATATTAGTAATAGATAATAGAGTGAGTTGTATTAAGAAATGAACTATATTAAGAAATCGAATGCACTGCGAATAATCGTAGCATCAGTTAGTTTCATTATTTGCCAATAAAATTCCTTTTTTTTCCTCTTTCCTTTTTTCTTTTAACTTTTTTTGTCTTTGCTATATAATTTGCCGGACAAACTAGTCTCTTACATGCACAAGTAATTTAATAACGTACAGAACTTGATTGCATCTAAATGCCAAGAGAACAGCTGCAAACAAGATGGTGTTCACATATAAGAAATCAAATAAATTCCTCAGCTTAAAATTACGAATTTACAAATTTAACTCTGTTTATAGAATGATGTCCGTGACAGCTAACCCATCTTCCTATGTACAACTTCTAAGACCAACGAATGAAGAAGAAGAAATAAAAATTGAATTAGATACATAACTTGCTGAAGCCAGAGTTTCCTCACATAACCATCATAATTTACATTCAATCCAATCTTGTAACCTAAGTTATTAAGCTTTAACCCAACATTCTTTACATTAAAAAATTACCATATTCATTCTGCAAACTTCACCCATAATCAATGCGTAGCCTCTTCAGTTCAGCTTGGAAACTAAAATTGGACTTCAGAGTTCGCAGTGCGAGCGCTTTTGTATCTCCCTGCAGACAATCGCGTGATATACGAACAAGCTCCCACAATGCACCTTCGCTGATCATATCTCTCGTGTTCACCTCTGCAGCGAAGAAATTCAACCATTTTCAGGTACCACAAATCCAATAATCTCGTCTTCATTCAATTAAAATTAAATAAGTTTTACCATGTTGAGCTAATTGGCAAAGCGCTAGCTCAATGTGGCGCCTGATTGGCAAGGCTTCGTTGTTAGCATTCTGCACGATCCAGGGAAGGGCGCCGTCTTCAATTAGGACTGACCTCCCACTCTTTGTCCCTGTACCAACAAGCAAAGAGCTTAACAGCGTTAGAGATAGCAGAAATGTGTTTCAGTACAGAATATAGAGGAGAGCAAAATGGTCAAACAGAAAAGAGTAATAAAGACATTCCCCAAGCCCAAGGCGCTATAATCTGGACGAGTTCAAGATTACGATACAATATAGGAGTACATTATAATTTCACCTAAGGCACATTCAAGATTTAGCTAAAATGAGCAAGCAATGATTGAGAGGACCCTTGGACCAGAATTTCAGTTGGGTAGCATGACCATTTCGAGTTCATCCTCTAGGGATTTGAACCATCAATTCCTGTCGTGGTTAATCTTGGTTACCACAAAAGATAGTATAGCTTGTAAGCTACGCTAGGATACTCTTGTACTCACTGAGTTTCATTATTTTATTATCAATTATTTGAAGAAATGAAAATGAAAGAATTGAACTAAACATAGGGGGGTGTCTTCCCTTGCATTTTTCCAAGTGTTTTTAGCTTTTGGCTTGAAAAAAACTGTTTCAAACTGCAACTTCTACTTTAGGAAACAACAATTTCAAGCCAAAAGCAAAATGTAGTTTGAGGGTTTCTTGTTTGTGTCTTTTGGTATTTTGATAAATAAATAGAAGTTCGTTACTCACCCTTAGTCAAAAAGGTACTTAAATGTCTAAACTCTAAACTAAAATTAAACTAAACCCTAAACTCTCAAACACTACCTATTTTTAATTAATAAGTGTTCTTACTACAATCTCTAATTTTAATCACTTCTTCAAACGTTGAAGCAAGGGAAAACACGCCCATAAACAACGAGACTGGTAAATGTGTAGAATGAGCTACTACATAATTACTCCCTCATCCCGCTCAGTTTTGCACGTAGGGACGGACACGTATATTAATAGAAAACTGTTTTTTGCTTTTTGGTTGACTTTTTTTAAAGTGGAGATTTGAGGATGGAGATTGTAAAAGAAATTTCTTTTTTAAAAGTGTGCAAAACTGGATGGGACAGACCCGAAATGGAAAGTGTGCCAAACTTAGCGGGAGGGAGTATAATTTAGTGCATAGCAGTAAGAAGACAGAGCAGTTCACCTGGAGTTGAAGCCCTTGACTCGCATTTCGCAAAGTTTGCAATTCCACGAGCCACTTGAGCAAGAACTTCGGGATGTGTGCATCTCACCATTCCCAACAAAGCTCTAATACCACCTTCTGCTCTTAGCTTAGTTTGCAACTTATCTTTTGTAATAATAGCAGATGTTAGCAACAACCAAGAAAATGTAAAAGAATAGATAATTGATTCCCTCAAACACAAAACAAAAAAAAAAAAAAGAGAATAGATAACTGATTGACTCCAATCCATCAAATTCCTTCATATGGGCAGATACCGATGCTCATGGCCAACACACACACACACCCCACCCCCCACCCCCAAACAAAAAAAAGGAAACAGAGAGAGAGGCAGAAGAGAGAGAGATACGGGGACATGGTTACTGACCGTTGCCACAAAGATTAGCGATGGCTCCAGCCACCATGCGTAGGGTCTGAGGATACTCTGCCTTAACAGCTGTCAGAGATAACAAGCTTATGCCCCCTTGAGACATTATGAGCTCCTGGTTGGTTTCTGCCCATCACCAGGTGCATCAAACGTGTAAGTGAGTGCTAAGTAAAGTTAAAAAGAAAGAATCTTCCTCTGTAAATGTGAAGCAAGGTAGAACAATTTGAAATTAACCATTCATTGCAAGATTTGCTAAAGCGCCAGCTGCAACTCTGTGTATTGTCTCATCATTGGAATTTCCCAGTAGCGTAAGCAAGGATGTAAGACCACCAGCCTCGACTATCCTTTCTTGATTTGACTCTGAATATTAACGGAAGATGTCAATGAGTATCAGTATAAAAAAATCTCATTTCCTTAAAAAATAGTAGTTAGAAAAATCAAAAGCAATGTGTGTTCAGCTATAGGTATATAAATAAGAGGTTGGGAGCGAAAGAAATAATGGAAGAAACATACGGGTTTTAAAAGAGAACATGGCAATGACTTAATCATACCTTCCGCTGCCAGATTGGCAACTACTTTTACAGCATGAATACGTACATCAGCGTCTTCTGATTCAAGTAATGACAGTATTTTGTGCAGTCCCACTGTTAAAGTATAGTAGATTTTAGCAATGAAAAAGATTTTTAAAGAGCAAAGAATTGCTAAAGGAATTGAGTAGGAAAAACAAAAACAAAAAACTTTTTGACCACCTTGTTCAAAGAGCTTCACCATTGATGCTTTCTCTCCACAATCAGACTCACTCTGACCCTTGACCTGAGGGATGAAAGAGTCCAGTGCTCTAGGTACTTCTCCACTCAAACCTTGGTCAAGGTTTCTTCTTGACTGCAAAGTCAAGGAAGACGATGATATGATAATTCATTGTGCACAAAATAAATATCACATGCTCTGTTTTGCAAACCAACCTCCAGACATATAGCCCAAGGCAAATGCAGCTATATTCCACAGTGCTAGAGACTAATGACACTCGAAGTAGAAAGCAAAAAGAACATATGAATTTCGAAATGTAGCCCCTTCCTAATTCAGCTAAATCCACCATTTTTTGCTACAAGATATCCTGCATCCAGCTTATTATGACTAGGAGAGAGGGAGAAGATGTACGAAAAGCCTTAAAGTAATAAGTTACTATCAACTAGTATGAATTTCTCAAATCTACTAGTTCAAATGTAGCTAATGTAAAGTATGAAATATAATTCATTGGTGAGCAGTTGCACAAAATAGTTCAAACAAAAAATGGTCACACTCCATAATTTGTTATAAGTGCAGTTGTAATCATCCAAATATGTAGAACTGTCATATAAGGTGTCCCGTTGGACCACAAACCTCTCCACGAACCCCCACCCTCCACAATGCGAAAAAAGTGGGTTTCAGTTAGACTTTTAGCAACTTATATGGGAGCGGGCTAGAAAGGGGCTAGCCCATTTGGTTATGGGTTGAATTGGATTGGGAGGGTTGATCCACAATACAAACATGCAAGCACACACACACACACATTACTCCGGAATCTGAATTTGACAACTGGGTGAATGTAAAAACTAAAAGCTAAAAACTGAAATAAAAGAATATCAAAGCCAAGGAAAAGGATTTCAAATTTAAGACCTTCTCTAATCTTCTTCAGAGTTTATGGACTCTTAACTCTCATGGTCTTGTCATAAGAAACAAGTAAACTCTCATGCTAATACAATTGATTGCTGAACTATTATTTTCAAATTAGAGGACAATATACGAATTTTTTTTAGGGTAGATAATATGCGAATTATGAAATATGATAATGTTGTCATTTTCTTTTTGTTTCCCTATGGTTTTTTCTTTTTGTCGATTTCTAATATGGGTATTGAATTTATGTTCTCCAACCAGCCTAAATGGCACTGGTTGTGGGGAGTTGACCAGCTGGTACAGGCCAACTGGGTTTGAAATCTACACAAGAAGGTTACTATAATCTAATCTCTCAACCTCGGACCCAAAAAGAGCATTAAAAAGGAAAGGATCCAGGTAAATGATGATAAAGGAAAACAGAGATTGACAAGAGAAACAATGAAAATGCTAGAAAAATTAGCAAAGCTGGACGAAGAACAATTTGTATTTGATTTACTGGACAAATAAGACCACCAATCCAGATTTTCTCATACTGGTTACCTGGTCTGCTTTAAAACTTATTTGCAGTAGCTCACTCTGTAGCATTTCAATTTCTTCTTCAAGTTTCCTCTTGTCATTTTCTTCATCTTTCAGCATCTTACGAAGCTTCAAGAGTTCATCATTTCTGTCAGTCTAATGGCACAACGGATAAAATTAGAAGGTTACAAATTTAACAAGTAAGAATAATTAGGATGATAAAAGAATAAAACTAATCTATACAACGAACACCTCACTGCTTCTCCACTGATTCAATCGAGTATTAAGATGATCAATTTCAGCCTCTGCAGCTTCACGCAAAAGAATTTCATGTTGAAGCTTTTGTTTCATCTCTGCAACTTCACGGGCAGCAAACAGCACCGGAGTCTGTAGCTTAACAGAATTAAAAATAGTAAATCAAATAACAATAACCAAATAAGAGTAAACCCGATGTTGGTTTCTTATGAAGCCAGCTTCAACATAAAGTACTAGTATGTTGCTTTCATTTTTTCTAGTAATTTGCATTCAATTTTTTTTACATGCAAAGTACTAGTACTTTACGTTGAAGTTGCTCCAAGAAACCAAAAACTGGGTTCGTATAAAGTCTAATCCAAATAATTAGTGACATTTTAAGTAAACTGCTTAAACTTTTAATAAAAGCGCTGCGACTTGTGCAGTTCACCATTTCATATAACACCAAAGATTTCAATAATATGAAACACAAAAATTGGATGTTGCAAGTAATATGCTTATAATAGCTTCTGGGAGCAAATTTATGGAAACAATAAACAAAGAACCAATTGTCACTTCCTCAAAATGAAACCTCAAGTCGAAAACCATCAGCTAGAAATCTTATTAGAGGGACTCCAAGACTTTGATTGAAAGAAAGATAAGAATAATAAATTGGCTTAATCAACATAATGGATAGAAGGGAGTAGGGCTGTGCACGAAGCTTGGAGATTACCGAAATCGGACCGAAACTCGGACCGAATAAGTCCTAAACCGAAAAAATTCGTTTACCATTTGACTTTTTCTGAACCGATTATTTTTGTGGTACTCATTTGGATATTTCTTAATTTTCCGAACCAAAACCCGTATTGAACCGTACCGAAGCATACTGAACCGTATTGAACCGAATAAAATAACAAATTATAAATTTTAAAAAATATTATCTCTAAAGGATTAATTTAAATAAGAATTAAAAATTAAATTAAATTATTCATAATTTTGTAGTTAATTTTTTTTTTTTTTTTGTAGTTAGTTATATGTAACATAAATGATTAAAAAATATGATATTTAATTATTATATCATTTTCAAAACACAAGTTAGTAAGTTAGAAACAAATTTGATGTAATAAAATTATTTATATTAGTTAGACGTCAATATATTATGTTCAAAGTGAATCTATTATTCAAAAGATAAAACAATCTCCAATTATCCGAACTGAACCGAATCGAATTGAACCGTTCCGTTAGATCAGAAATTTTGAACCAAACTATCCCCAAAAAAATAAATAACCGCACTGTACCGTCTCGATTTTTGGATCGGTAATGGATACTCATTTTTTAATAATCGAAGTTTGGTATGGATCTGGATATTTTCAAACATCTGATCCACACCGTACCATGCACACCCCTAGAAGGAGGACTGCAATATAAGTGAAAGACAAGCTTATTGCGTGATTTCCTCAAACCAACTATTTGAATTATTTGGGTCTTCAACCTTAATACTTACAACTAACAGCAGCACATTAACGCTCCTTTCTTGCTATATAAACAAGTGATTATGCAATACCTCTGAGTTTGATTTTTTATCAATGCCATCATCAGATGGCCCAACTTTTTGGTGTACATGTTTCTCCTGCTTTTCAGCAGATTGTTCGTCAAGCCTCGTTACTGACTCTGTACAAACTTTCTGACATTTCAGTTTCTCCTTCTGAAAACAAACAAAAATGCTTAATAGATACCAGGTGCAATCCTACAAAGACCTAAACAGATATGAGTATAAAGACCTATACAATATCAGCCTTATAAAAGGATAGCCACAATTATGATTAACGTTATGCATGGGGTGATTCCAGATTTCACAGGAAGGGAGCTAGTCTCCACATCCTCAAGTACAATAAGAAAGTAAAAGTAAATTTAATTCAACAAATATTTTAGTTTAGACGAGGAACGATAAAATCAGAGACTTTGATAATTCATCCAATATATTAATAAACAGTAAATGTTTGTCCATCACTTCTGAATTTCTATTATTGTTTACTGCCAAGTTTTGTGAAAAATGTTCAAGATTGGCCGTAGTACAGGTCAATGCAATGTGCCCAAGCAGGGTGGACGAGCATCGATTTCAGCCACCCCTCAAACAGCATTGATTCATCAGGATCTTCAAAAGTATTTCACCATGACTGTTTCATCCCAATAAGAACCCGATATTTCCAGGAGCCACTTCTGTATTTAACTATATTTATCTTTCGGAAATCTCCCGTTCTCACAAACATGCCATAAATCCATATTCAAGTATGAAGAAAGTATCTCATGCTCTCAGAAATCTTAACCTTCTTTCCTCGGAAGGCATAACTCCCATTTACTGTTCGATTACAAATCACTAAAATTAGAAATAATTACATTTTCATGCATAAACACACATTCATATTGTCTTCATATGTTAATATAAGCTGCTAATGACAAATCTGTCTGTGGGAAGGTTATCAGGTTACCACAAAATCTACCAAGCCATTCTTTGCCATGGAACCTTAATTTGTAGGTCAACACAGACTGAGAACGCCTAATCGAACTATCTTCGGGTCCAGGAATACTGCTTTTTTTCTAAAACTCCTTTAAGAAACCGACAGTCAGCATCAATGGTATGAGAAAATATAATCTGTCCATGAAAGACTACTACCAAGAGAGGTACAGAGTAGCAGCTGCTAACATAGTATTAATCAGTCTTAAACAACTTTCATTCAAACAAGGGCATTAAACAGGTACAAATTAGCTGACATGTAAACTTAGCTGACTAGACTCGGAGCAGCATATGTCAGTTTAATATTGTGTACACAAATGTTTAATATTGTGTACGCGGAAGCCCACGTCATTCCATCCAGAAAAGTGATCCCGTATCCAAAACTTTATGTTGTCCCAAAAAGATTCATATTAGTTGAAGTTTCAATAATACCTTATGACAATGGGATGTTTTTATGTCAAATGTGGTGGAAATAGTCGAACTCACAACTAAATGAAGGGGCATAACGAAAACTAAAGGCTTAAAATAAATTGTACTTTCATCTGGTTGACCAAAAATAAAAAGTTGTATATACGAAAATCTCTTTTTCTACGGCCGGGGGGAGGGGGGTGGGGGTGCTAGGGTTATTACAATGATCACACATCAAAACTAAACGGATCTCATTTTGTCAGATTAAGATGGAACGGAAAAATAAAAATGGTATCTAATTGCACCAAAAGATCATATGCGTCTAGTACATTGACATACCTCCAGTGCATCAGCATAGTTCTGTTCAACCTCAGCAACACGCTTCTGGGCTTCAAAAGCTATCCTCTCAATCGCATCTTGAAGTGCTTTTTGTTGCCGTTCATGTTCTGCAATTACTTTGTCCAATTGTATTTCGAGCCTCCTTGATAAACTTTTGTAATCAAATTCCTCTTTAATTTTTACCATATTCTCAACCTTCATAGCCTGCGAAATAATAATAACAATAATAATGAATATTAATGACTGTTAATACTCACCTTGCACCCAGTAATCAGTTCGTCATCTATATTTTCAGAAGAATGCCTTTTAAAAGTTCCATAATTCATCTTAAACTATGAAAATATTGACTACAAACAGTTAAGTTTTTCTTTTTCTTTTTTCTTTCTTTTCTTTTTTTGAGATAACAGACAGTTGGATCCACCACCAAGAGTAACCTCAATTGTAAAAGGCTGAATAACTATTTACAAATACTCATTTTCTAAAGAAATGAAGCAAAGAAATACTATTTACCCGTTGTCCAAACATTACAGTGCTAGATGTCTCTCCTCGGTGGCGTGGGGATGGCCCAATAGTAATAACTAATGAGGTTCTAGCTGTACCTGAGCATTAGATATTAGGCGACCTGTATCGTAAAATCCTGGGAGTGGATCTCAAAAGAGAACAAATAAATAAATAACATGGTTCCCAATTAATTACATGTAAGAAAAATCTGGTATGGGTTGGACTATCTGAAGGCTCCCGAACCACAATATTGATGCGCATAATGTTGCAAGCAACTTCTTGGTACTAATAAGTAATAAACTCACTCATATATAAGATATCTTTTGTATCCACATGATGTATTCAAGACTGGAAGACTCTTATTGGAATAGAATTGCATTTAGATGACCTGTCTAACCTTTATCATGCAAGCCTTCCATAATTAAATATTCAAGCAAGCTTATCCAGCCTCTACTTGATCTGGTATAGATTTAATGACACATAAGAATCCTGAAGTGCGTATTAAGAGGCATATTATAGCCAATCTACGCGCTTACGTGATGTATGCATTGTATAAAATTGAGCACTCTTCACTGGTCGGTTGCAAGTAGTCATTTCAGTATGTTCAAGTGATAGAAATTGGGATAATTACAGAACTGTCTGAGGTTGTCTTCCCCCCACCCCAACCCCCAAAAAAATAAACGAAAAAACAGCCAAGAAAAAGATAATAAAAATTGTAAATTACAAATAATTCCCTCAACTTTTGCTTACTTTTGCTTATTGCACCTGTTGAGGAGAGCTCAAGAAATTACAAACCTCAAGGAGGTGTTAGTAGTCCCTTAAGGGTTGTAATTTTAGAACATAATGGGGTTTTTTGTAGATATATCAAATCTCAAGGGTTGTTTTTGTAAGATATACTACTTATAAAATTATTAATCTCTTCCAGGTGAAAGAGTGACTTAACTATGGTTCTCAACAAGAAAACTATAGGAAGACATAAAAGGAAGTAGGGAAAAAAAAATTCATTAGAATTCATCCTCTTGCAAACTATCATATCATTTAGTCCCAAATATATGATTAGTTGATACATGAGAAAAGATATACAAAGAAAAGAAACATATTTATCAAAGCAGGAAAGATATAAATATCAACATCAAGCTTGTAGAAACCAGCACCAAGTGATCCTTAAACCTTGAAAGCATCTGTTAAACTAATCAATCTTGACTCGACAATAGAAGCACATATTCTCCATCATGTACTCAAATTTGAAGAATACAGGGACAGAGGAATGAAGAGAACTTGATTATAGGAAGATCTTATAACTATTATATTATTTCCTGATAAAATGTTTTGCACTTTGCAATATGATTTGACGATAGTAGATTTATATTACGCAAAAAAATATACCTCCAAAAGAATCTCGCAGCAATCTTGTAAGTTTTGAGTCACGGACAGGAACATGAGAACTGTTCTCTGCCAATGCATTGATGCACTTTCCTAGAGCACTTAAAGAGAGATTGACAGACTTAGCTTCCTCCAATGTATGACCCTCACTCCCTGCCAGATGGAGATAAATGGTTGTCAGAAGAAGATACCAAGAGACATAATGTTATTCTCTAGGATGGATTTCGAATAAGTAGAACTGAAGCAAACACAAAACAAAGCTTCCTTTGAAGAACGTGCAAACTCACAGTAGGTCGAAATTCATCACCGTGATCTCCAAAAGATCAGCTAAGATAGGTCAAAACAGAACGCCAAATTATTTGAATGATTTCCAACACTGTGTAACTGAACGTAAATTCTGAACGATATCAGAGCAATACCTGATTTGTTGATGCGCTCAGAACCAGCAAGGTCCACAATAACAAGCTTGCTTTTTCGTATAATGGGAGGCTTCAATGTTTTTCCCACAGGGGTCAAGTTACCATTTTCGACAGAGAATGTAGAATTCTTTCCTTTCGCCGACCTCTTTACCTGTACCTACAAAGGAAAAAATTCCCAAATACAATAGTCGTAAAATGTGTAATCAATACAATGTGTGTCACAAAGTTTGCAAAACAATTATCATAATGTAAAACTGCACTTTGTTCACCATTAGGATGGCATGACTACGTGAGGATTCTGTATTTAATTTCGTATTTGCAGCAAAGCGATGAGCTTCCCCTAATTGCAATAATTCAACAAAACTCTTATGATCTCTAATTTCTACCAAAGTCGCCCCAGGTAGAGAAACATCTCCACTCTTTGAATCTTCCACAATAGCGATGTCGTCATTAGATGGATTAAGAAGATCTTGTATTGTTTCCATGTAAAGCTGCATTTTTACACAAATAGAAAGAAAAGTTCAGCCCATCCTCATGGCAATCATAGAACTGTTGAAGCAAAACAAAACTCATGGGAACCTAGTAAATTCAATGTATTGTCAATTAAAAAGTGGGAAAGATGCATAGAAAACGTAACCTGCAAATAAGAAACAGAGACTAAATCATTTGCAAGTGATACGTCTGCAAATATATCCTCCATCGCACGCAACATTATTCCACGGTTAGCAGCATCTTCTTCTCCAAGTCGTCCAAGAGTGTAGGTTTTCCCCGTACCAGTCTGCCCATATGCCATCACTGTTCCATTATAACCATCTAATACACTCTGCAGGAAACAATATGAATATCTTATACATCTTCAATCAGAAGGCTCTCCATACATTTTAAATCATCGGATACAAAATAAAATGTTAATCAACAAAAAGAAAATTCAGGAGCTAACTATATGAAATGTACATAAATGATATCTAAAAGTTCATCAGAGAGCAGCAACATGCACAAGGAAATATTTTTGTTACAAGAATAATAAAGGAATACATATTACGCACGAGTCCAAAAAATATTTTCCATAACTAAGGTTACTAAGAAATAAGAAAAATGCTAATTGCATAACCAGGCTAAGAAGGACCAATATATTAGATCAGGCACTTAAGGCATCATTTAACAATAGTGTTCAGGTAGTTGAGTGAAAATTAGCAGAAACCAAGTTACTATGTAACTAGAAGCAAACTAGTAAACTAGTACACTGATTTGATCAACATAATAACTTTACAAAGTCAATCAATGCCAAATTAATGATTACATTCGCACATCTAGGGAAATACCATATAGGGTACTGTCAACAACTAACTAATATAGAAATGAAATATTGTAACAAGTTCTAGATTCAACATTTTATCTACGATAAAGCTTATTACGACAGAAAGACTCTTTCCACACAACAGGACTGTATCTGTGATATGAAAGTAAAATGCGAATAAAGAAAGCCCGTGTTTACCTCAACTACAGGTTTTGCCACAACTTCATATACACGTTTTTGCGATGCAAACTCCGTCAAAACTTCATCAAACTCATAAGTATCCGAATCCCAATTGTTTTTCTGAAGTTTCAACCGTTTGACCTGAATAAAGCCAAGAAGAATCTCATTTGAGATACAGACAAAAAAAAGTTCCGACCTCAACTAAATATAAATATGAAAATGGTCCCTTAATGAAGTCGGATGAAGATTTGAAATATAATGATCTTATTATATGGTTGTACCTCTGGTTGCAATTCTACACAATCAGCAAAATCAGCATCCGCCACCATCTCTTCTGAATTTCGTGGCCTTAATCTGACAGCAACACGCACTCTCGCATAGACTATATAACAAATTGCAATATTTGGGGTTGAAATAAGTGTTCAACCTTTGCAGAAAGGTCTTACAACCTCAAAAGATGCATAAATCACAAATGCTCATCCTTGATGGTAACACAGTTCATCAAGGAAAAGAATGCTGCACACTGAACGTTCCCTCATATTTATCTGTATCAGAATATACACAGAGTGCTTTGTATCCTAAATACTGCTCGGAGAAAAGGAATAGGGAAGCAAACATGAAATAACAAAAGTATGACCTCGACATGTTGCAAATAATCCGAAAAAGTAAGAGCAACTTCCATGGCTTAATTAATTTGGTGTCAGCATTGTAGCACCTTCGAAACACATTAGAGAGAGAGAATTTGAATTATGCGGAATGTGAGAATTCCAAGATCAAATTCGTTAAATTATTCACCACATACACAAATCCAGACAACTTAAACAACAACTACCATGACAATCACGCAAAAAAAAAAAGGCAGAAACAATCACGCATTACACAAGAAACAACAAAAATCAATGCATTTAAGAGATTACTTGTGGAATGATCTCGAGGCGGCCCTGGGACACTTCGGCGGAGACCTGAAGAAGGCGCCGTTGACTGCACCTTCGACTTAACAGAGGAAGTTGAAGAGTACTTGGAGCTGTAATTCTCAAACTTGACAGCTCCTCCTCGTGATACGCTGCTGCCATTTTTGTAGCTATTAGTAGACATTTACGTTTCGTTTTTCTACGGTTTTTGTTCACATTATTCGCTATAATTGGAGGGAAGTGATCAGGAAAATTCGAAAATGGAGTTTGTTGAATGAGAAGTGAATTGAAAATACGACTGATGAGTGGTGGGTGATGGAGAAGTGGAGAGAGTGGGTCTCTCAATTATTATCTACCGAAAGTCACTTTAGTAAATTAATTTAATTTAACTATTAATAAAGGAAAAAGAGAAAATACGAGAAAAGTTCAAATTTCAAAATATAAGTTATAATACTAGTAAATACTTTCACTTTAAATTTGATAAGTAAAATTCTGGACATATACAGTTTACAGGCATAATCAATTTACGGATTTCTAAACTACGAGTATATACGCATATTGAATCATTGATAGATTATTCGGGAGTAAAATTGCGCTTATATTAGTAAGGGCATCTCCAGCAGTTTGCATTACTTTCCAGCAGCTTTTGTTCTACTTTACAGCAAAAGTTGCACCCCTTCTCCAGCAGTTTGCACTACTTTTAGCACTAAAAAAGAATATTCCTTAAAATTCATTTTTTCACAATTAATTATATTACTTTACTTATAAATTATATTATGCATGCAATATTATTACATATAAAATGTTATATTTATATTTTTACTTTTAGAGTTTCTTGGACGATCAATGTTAATTGAACATTCAAAATAAATTAAAATTCATAACAATATTACGACCAAACAAACATTACACTGCTTAAATCAAAGAACTACCTAGTCGAGCCCATAAATGATCAACTAATGCATTTCGAAGTTTATAATGAGCTTCTGCATTTCTAATTTCTCTAAAATGACCAAGAAAACTCTGAAAATGTGCATGATCATTTTCAGCAAATTCAATGTCCGGAGTTGGCACTTCTCTTGTTTCGTCAATCGGAGCATTGAGTTCTCTTTCATTATCTATTATCATGTTATGCATTATTATGCACGCAGTCATAATATCTTTCAAATCATTCTTGCTCCAAAAACGAGCTGGATTTGCTACAATCGCAAATCGGCTTTGGAGGACTCCAAACGCGCGTTCCACATCTTTTCTGCACGCTTCCTGTCTTTTTGCAAAATATTCTTTTTTTGGACCAGTTGGTTCACGTATAGTTTGCACAATAGTTGCCCATTTCGGATATATCCCATCTGCCAAGTAGTAGCCCATGTTGAACTCTTGTCCCTGGATGACATAATTGGCAGGAGGAGCAATACCTCTTGCAAGGTTTGGGAAAATATGGGACGTTTCAATCACGTTAATGTCATTGTTGGATCCTGGCATTCTGAAATGAGCATGCCATATCCATAGATCATAATCTGCAACTGCCTCAAGGATGATTGTTGGATGTCCACTACGGCCAGAATATCGTCCTGCCCATGCTGTTGGGCATTTTTTTCACCTCCAATGCATGCAATCCAGACTTCCCAACATTCCTGGGAAGCCACGTTGCTCACCGACATAGAGTAATCTAGCAACATCATTAGCAGTGGGCGATCTTAAATATTGGTCCCCAAATATTTCCACAATAGCATGACAAAATTTTTTCACACATTCAATTGCAGTAGATTCTCCAATTTTGATATATTCATCAGTTGCATCTGCTGGAATTGCATACGCTAGGATTCGAAATGCAGCTGTTATCTTTTGGAGAGTAGACAGACCAAGCGTTCCTGCTGCATTCCTTCGCTGTATAAAATAGTTATCATGATTTTTAACAGCGTCAACAATATAGAGGAATAAACTCCGGGACATCCGAAAACGCCGGCGAAACTGCTCTTCGTTATATGTTGGATTTTCAGAGAAGTAGTCTCTGAAAAGGTTCCTGGCCGCTTCTTCTCGATTACGCCATATTGTTCTACGACCCGGAACTGAGCCTCCATGAGTGGGTTGAGCGTTCCGCCGCCGCCTAAGATATTCAGCTAGCATGCGATTGTTGTTGTTTATTTGCTGAACAATAACTTATTCTTCTACATCCAAAGCCTCCTGACGCTCATCATCCGATGAATTGAAAGAGGAAGAAGAAGATATGGTGGAATTGCCTCCAAAATGAAAATTCATTTTCTTTCTTCCAGACAAACAATGTGGTGTTTGAAAAAAGGAAAAGGTAAAGTAAAAAGCAAAAGCTATAAAGCTAAAGGTGATATGATAAAATTTTGAAAGTGAGGAAAGCTTTCAACAAAGTGGTGTGGAACAAATAGTTGATTTATGCTCAATATATAGAAGATTTAAATCCCGGTCCTGTAGTTAAAGTAGAAAGCACAATCCGTGTGCTTTCATCACGAGCCGTTGATAAATCTCCAATCGAAAAATCTTAACCCCACGATTAAAGTAGAAAGCACAATCCGTGTACTTTCACCACGAGCCGTTGATAAATCTCTAAAACTTTAGATCTCAGCCCTACAATTAAAGTAGAAAGCACAATCCGTGTACTTTCACCACGAGCCGTTGATAAATCTCTAAAACTTTAGATCTCAGCCCTACAATTAAAGTAGAAAGCACAATCCGTGTGCTTTCACCACGAGTCGTTGATAACTCTCCGACTTTAAATCTCAGCCCTACAATTAAAGTAGAAAGCACAATCGATCTTTCTATAAATGTGACCCATATCATAACAAGATGCCATACCATTTTCTTCTCCCACATTATATCTATTGCACAATCTGAATTAAAATGCCTCCTAAGCCGGCACGCACTTCTAATTATACTGATAATGAAGATAAGCTTCTCGTTAGAATGTATCTTGACATCTCTCAAGATCCAATCACAGGTATAAACCAATCAAAAAATGTATTCTAGGGTCGCGTTTCACGGCAGTATCATGCTGAAAAATCACCCAGGATGCAAGATCGTACCTAAAGATCATTGCAATGCCGCATGCTAACCATGCTCAAAGATTGTTGAAAATTCAATGGATGTATACGTCAGGTTGAACTACGAAATCCAAGCGGTGCAAATGAGCAAACTATAGTAAGTCTATTATTTTTATGTTTCTTTTGTAGTTCTATTTTGTCAAATAATACATCCTAACTCACATTATTTTCTAACATTTTATAGTTAGATAGTGCGCATGATGTGATGAAGCAACATCCAGATTATCCACAGGGTTTCAAATTTGAGCACGTGTGGCCAATTATGAAAGTGTTTGTGCAGTCTGAAGATTTAACTGGGGAAAATAGTATCGACACTCCCTCTTTTCAACTAATCCATCGTTATCTTCATTTTCTATAAATTTGAGTGATGACAATTGCAGTGGTGATGGTGGTGGTTCGTCATCGCAACGACCCGAAGGTGTGAAAAAATCTAAATTAAAGAGGAAACAAGATGAAAGTGACGATGAGTTTGTGCAAACACTTAAAGAAGAAAATGTTGCACTTAGAGAAATATTAATAGCAGGTCAAAATAAAAGGGCAGAAGCAGATAATATAAAAGAAGAAAACAAAACTTTGAGGATGAAGTTGGAGAACATTGATGATCTCGTGGTTCGTGAGTACTTCCGATTGGAGCAACAACGAATTTTACAGAAGTGGAGAGCAGCACAAGCCGCAAAACAACATGACAATCAATTTAATATGTTTGGAGATTATTTCCCTGATATTGGAGGAGGGTCTGGGGGTGGAATCGGAAATTGCTAGAAAAAATAGTGTGTTTCTTATTTTTGTAATTTGTATGTGTTTAAGTTTAGCATTTTGATTTATTTTTTCTTATTGTTGTAATTTTATGGTGTTTAATTTTATTTGATGTGTTTCAATGCATATATTTTATTTATTGGAATTGTATATATATATATATATATATATTTATATAATTAGAAACAATCTTAAATTAATTTTATTAGATAAATTATTAATAGGAAAATAAAACAAAAATATACATCATATTAAAATAACCATAAAAAATTAAAAAAAAAAAAAAGAAAATGGAAGAAGTGGCGCAGCGCAGCGCAAAGCTTGCGCCACTAGTGCAGCAAAAAATTTGTTCCTTCAAAGTACAGCAATAATATCCAGCACTGCTGGATAACAAAAGTGATGCTCCATCTTTATTTTAAAGCATTTGCTGGAGTTGCTCTAAGTATACAATGTGTTACAATTATTTAGTTTCAATTTAAAATTATTAGATAGTAATTAAATTGGTTAATTTCCAAAAACAATTTGTACTTTGCGGTTTTTACACTTTGCAATCTAGAAAAAATATTTTTTCCAATTGGAACCTGTATTACAACGTTTTTTTAACTTTGCAACCTCCAATTATATTTCCGGCTTGTATAGGTCATGTGTCCAACACATGCCGAAAAAGACCAATAAGGTGTCGTGGCCACCAATAAAATTTAAAAATCATAATAATAACATATAAATATATTTCTAAAAATTCAGAAAATTCATTTAAAATCTAAAAATTAAAAGAGTTTAATTCTGAAAATTTTAATTATTTCTCTCTCTAATCACTCACTCATTCTCTCTCTAATCACTCACTCATTCTCTCTCTCTCCAGTATCACTTGATGAAGAACGTGACTTCCCAGTGGCACCGATCCCCTCCTCCTCCAATCCCTTTTCCCCACCCAATTGTCGTAAAATGAACCAGATTTAAGAAGAAGCGCGGCCACGTCTCCGCAGATCACAGTCGTACTGAAAAGCACCGGAAGCATCCCCGTGATCGCGGTAACACCGATAGTCTTCTGTTCTATCTTTTTTATTCTTCATTGTTCTTCCGTTTCATGGAATTGCGACTGGATTTTCACTCAATTTTCTAGATGTAGCGTGGGGGTTTTCCCCAATTTACCAACCTCTCTCTCTCTATCTAATCTGAAGATGGGGTTTTCCCCAATTTCTCTCTTTCTCTCTCTGTAATCTCTGGCTGAGCACGTTAGGACGCAAATCTCTCATTGAAGAACAGGGGGCTTCGCTAGATTGCTTTTCTAGAAATTTGTGTTGTCTCTAGATTTGCATGAATTCACATCATTAATCTGAAATTAATCGGATGGTGTTGAAGAAACTAGGTTAAGCTGTGAAATTTGTGTAGATGGAGGGAAAAACCCTACGTTTCAAGAGAAATTTGTGGAACAACAATACTCAGCTTCGACGATTTAATTAGCCAGGAAAATAATATATTGATCTCTTTACACATATGTATATGTATATTCATATTCCAAGTTTTGGAACTCATGTATTTTCTGGAGTTCTATTTTTATATGTTATTTTAGAATTTTATAAATAATTCTAGGAAATAACTTTTCAAATTTTAAAGATTTTAAACGATTTTTTGGGATTTTTATAATAACTTTTGGATTTGTACTTTTTCTATTTTGTAAATTTCAAAGAAATTTTAGAATATTTAAAATAAGGCACCGGCTATTGCCACCACAAATAATTCTTTAGACACCACATTTTCTATGCACACCACACCTATAATATTTAAATTCTTATAATTTCTTTGTACACCACAAAAATATTCAATCCTACCCTTCTTATGAAATTTTAAAAAGAAAAAAGATAAGATTTGAAACAGAGCACAACAGTTTGGTCACTGCTGCCGAAGGTGCTCGGAAAATGGGGCATAATTCGGAGAAAGCAGTCACGTGTGCTCCGAAGAAGTATGTTTCTTCCATGAAATCTGCAGTCAAGACAATTTACTCAACTCCAAGACGGTTCATCAAATGTAGGTTTAGATTTGGGAATTTCACTTTCCATCTTGTTGTTGTAGAAATCTGAGTAGAGATGGAAGATTTTATGCGATTTAGGATTCATGATTGCCGTGTAATAATGTTTTGCCAATGGGTAAGATTTGTAGAGATCAATTGTAAGTCTTGTAAAGAGAAGAAAGAAAAGCTTAGATTTATAAAGAGAAAACTTACTGATCAATGGTTTTTTTTTTTCTTTTTTTCCTTTTTTTATTTTTTCCGGTGAAGATTAAAACGAGGAGAGGTTAATTTTATATTTATTTTATAAAGTTTATGAAAAAAGGATAAATCTGTCAATTAACGTAGAGTTATTTTTATCTAAAAAGTAAATGTGGTGTATAGAGAATTTTTAGTGGTGGCGATAGTCGCCGCCTTAAAATAATCTTTAGAATTTTACTCTTTAAATTTTCTGAATATTTAGAATTTTTAACATAATTTTGAAATTTTTAAGATATTTTTCAGAAATAAATTTCTGAATTTTAAAAATATATGTCATGTTATATTTGGATTTTTAACGAATTTTCAGAATTTTTAGAAATATATATTTATATGTTATTATTATTTTTTTAATTTTTATTGGTGGACACGTGTCGCCGCCTTATTGGTCTTTTTGGCATGTGCTGAGCACATGGCCTATACAAGCCGGAAAATATAGTCGGAGGTTGCAAAGTAACGTGTAATACAGGTTCCAATCGGAAAAAATATTTTCTTTAGATTGCAAAGTGTAAAAATCCGTAAAGTACAAATTATTTTTTAAAATTAACCCAAATTAAATTATCAAATTTAATTGTAGTCCAGTTAATTGAACATCTTACAATTTTAGCAATTCATCAAGATCAATTTTGAAAAAACGAGCATTGTAGTATCAATATCGGAAAGAAGTCCAGTTGCTTCGCCACATTGATATTTAGTTGGTCGTGAAATTGTTGTAGCTAACGGTCAAGAACTTTTGTTTCTATCCGGACAATATTGTTAATAAATGTTTCAATTATTAATTGCAAAATAGAGAAAAAGAAATCGAGAATAGAAAAATAGATTTATGAAATGGCGGGTCAAAATATAAAATATAGAAAAAAAATATGGTGTTAAAAAATATAAAGCACAAAATATATCACTTATTAATAAAATTGTGGATAAAATATGAAGTATAAATAATGTGGGGATGGAATTAAGGAAATTAATTAAATGAAGGTGGGTCCCCTTGATTACATGGCTCGTCACATAAGTGGTAGACATATAAATTCATGCCCCGATGGCATATAATCATTTCCGTCATTTTCATTATAACTTAGATTCTGGCAATTGTTAGTTTCATTTCAATTGTAATAGTAATAAATAAAATTATTTCCATTGTTTTTTTATGTATCAACATTTAATACTAAAATAAAGTTGCATAAAAATAGGGAAAAAAAAATGTCGCTCTCATAATTTTTCGCCATTTTTTTGTTTTATTTTAATTTTTTAAAACTGCTCTTAAATATGTGAAGAGCCCCTAAAAACGGGGAGACATGTGTCTCATCCACCTTCTTTTGTGGGTTCTCCTCCTATTAATTTTTTTTATCTTTTGCCTTCGAAATTTCAAGGCCTTATAATTTTTTCGTCTCAACTCGATTTTTCATAAGAACTGTATCAAATTATACCACTTTTGACGACTTTCGATTTAACATTCATAATGCATATATTATAATTAAAATATTAATTTAAGCGTAAAATACATTTTTAGGATGTTAATGATATATTTTGATTTAAAAAATTTGTAAATAAAATCAAAATATGATATAATTCCAAAAATGATATATATTTATTTGAACGGATTGAATTTTTTTTGAAGATTAAAATTATTTATCTTAAATTTTTTTTGATAATTTAAATTATTTGGTTTAAGAAAATTCATAAAAAATACAAATTTATTAGGTTTACACTTTACAATACAAAAGAGCATAGATATATCTGCTAAAGTGATTTGTTTATTTAATTATTTTGCTTATTATTTTTTTCTATTTTGTGAAATGAAAAATTAAGTTACCTACAAAAATAATACGTGAATTATTTTTATTTGAATATGACATGATAATATAGTTTACCACTCATATACTTAAGTAACTAATATGTTTGTGGTTTTCATATACTAATATTATATTATTTAATATATACAGTTTTCAAACGATAATTATGCAAAATATTTGACATTATTTATCCTTATATGAATATGTAATTATTACAACCTGTGTAATGCATACTGAAATAATAGGGAGAGAAATGAACTAAATTTTAAGTTTGCATTTAA
Organism: Ajuga chamaepitys; assembly: GCA_958295605.1. Classification (NCBI taxonomy): domain Eukaryota; kingdom Viridiplantae; phylum Streptophyta; class Magnoliopsida; order Lamiales; family Lamiaceae; genus Ajuga; species Ajuga chamaepitys. Next base: position 19,274,505 of record OY282498.1, on the reverse strand, counting down.
AATTTTACTTAAAATATTCAACATCATCGGGTCATGCATTCAAACAATTGAATTAATAAAACTTATGAAAATATAATTGATCATTTATATTTGTGATAATGAAAGGTATTAAAAGTTATAAAAAAAAAATTGAATAGTCAAAATTTATGAAAATCTAACTGATGGTTTCAATTTGTGATAATGGAATATATTGAATGTAAAAACTCATATAAGGAGGAAGAAATATGATTGAACAAAAAAAATATCAACTCCCGATTTTATATTCTCAAATAATATATAGACTGATTATTATTATTATTATTATTATTATTATTATTATTATTATTATTATTATTATTATTATTATTATTATTAAAAAAATACTCATCCCATGCATCACTCGGGAGGACATCTTGTTCTTTAGTGTTGCTGTTGAGATAGTAAGGAAATGCCTCATCCCGAACCATTGACTCATTTATGAGTTTTAGGACATTATGTGGCATGTGTATTAGTTTGGCTTGTTGGTTTCTTGGAAGGTTATTAGGGATTTTTGTTTTTTCTGAGAAAATATTAGTGATTTCTAATTTACATAAAATATTGGACATCTTATACAGGGCCTCTCTAAACCACACAAATCTTCAATAAAGAACAGTTCAACGCAGATCTAAACCCACTTAAACCTCAACTATTTCCTTATTTAATGTGTATTCCAAAAGGTATGGGAAACGAAGAAGAAAAATCTGATGACTTGGTGAAATGAGAAGAAAAAATGAATAAACTCAGTGATCATGATAATCTTCTTCATCATACGATGCGAAACGAAAATAGAAATTCATCTGTTGCTAAGATCAAAGGTAGTGGAAAGAAATCAGGCATCAAAAAATTTATTTCAAGCTTGGCTTATCCTATAAAGTGAAAATAGTATTATTTATGATAGCAATATATTTGTATATTTATGTACATATATTTTGCGTAAACTAATTCCCTGGAATAGTGGATAGAGATTACATAGAATACTTTAGTTACCTAAACTAGTGGTCTACTGACTCTATTTAATAGATTGTAGTTATTGATTCATTAATCAAGGAAACCATTTCCTACATGGTATCACCCTCACCCCAGAATATTACCTCTGCTCTCTTATTTTCCGCCATCCCCACCTTCTGGCCTCATCATTGACGCTGCCATGACGAAAAATAACAAATCTTTCGACTTCAAATTTAATCCCGCCTTTGCCGTATTGAATATCAAGAACGCGATACCCATCCTTCTTGACACGAAAAAGGGGCAATATTCTACCTCCGAGTTTCTCAAAATCCACTATCGTGTTCATCAAGTTGAAGATCACCTCACTGCGTTGACAGACGAAGCTAAGAAAAAACAAATCGCCGACGAAGCCATAGAATGGAACCGCATCGACGCGGCTATCCTACAGTGGATTCATGGTACGATTTCCATCGATTTACTACATCCAATCATGGAGAAAAATACCACCACTGCTAAACAATGGACCAATCAATAAGAACGTATGGGCTGCCTCTCTTGAAATGCAACTTTCGAATACAAAGTTGGATGATTTTTCCAACATCTCTGACTATTGCCAAGAGCTTAAGGTAATAGGGGATCAACTTGCCAGCGTTGGTGAACCCGTCGCCAACCACCGTCTTGTTCTTCAACTCATTACTGGACTCGATGAGAATTACGATAACGTGGCCACATTTATCAATCAACAAGAACGGATGCCTCAGTTTTATCAAGCCCGATCATGACTCGTACTTGAAGAAGCACGTAAGGCAAAGAAAGCAAGTAACGTTGCCAACACCGCAAACTCGCTCTTCTCTCACAGTCGACGATTTTTGATGACCCACGCGTCCCACACCCAAACTTTGGAAGGGATGCCGGATGAGGCACCACCACGTCGAATCGCAATAGACAAAACAACAGTGGTCGCAACAATACTGGCCACAACCTGGGTAACACAGTTAAAGGAACCGGACGTGGAGGCCGAGTGGAAGCCTGGCCGAGGCAGCCCACTGCCCCGTGCACCAGCCCCACCATATGCGTTCTGACCAACCCTCACCTGCATCATATGGTGCTTGTCCCTGCTACCAAGGCTGGACGTACCTGTCACACCCACCCTTGTAAAAACTTATTTTATACTAGTTTTTAGTCTTACAAAATCTGTATATTCTTTTTTTTTTTTTTCCAAAATTAGAAATTTAGAATACTACTTCAACACCAAAATCCCACATATATATATTTACATAGATCTAGATCGAGTAAAAATGTGTCACACTCCATTCAACACCATATTTACAGAAATATACATATTAAAGTTCCTTAATTTGAACGTGTCCAAAAAGATTATTAGAACACTAGCAAAAACATAGTGAGTCCAAGGTTTAGCCCCACAGATCTTCATTCATATACACGAGGCTTCAAAACTTGCATCAGCTCCAACAGCATGCCAGATCAGTCCACGAGCTCATGCATAGTCAAACTCACCTACAATGCAAGAACTACGTGAGCTAAAACTCAGTAAGCAGAAATCATGCATGACCAATGCGTGAATGATGAGATGCATTTCACAAAGCCATTGTTTTCAACTCTTTCTCAAAAGAAATCATATTTGGTGGGAATTGGCTCTCGTCACTGACACAAACCTCCAAAAATAACACTCATTGGCCATACTCGTGACTACCAAGGGTCCCTCCTCCCCCCTTATAGTCCACTCAAGATATCAGTGATGGTTGGTACGACCAAGCGGCTATCCTCCCGAGACTACCAGGGGTCCGCCTCCTGCCTGCCCCCGCAGTCCACCGGGAAGTCTACCTCTTCCCGTACCCCTCATCATAAAGGTGCTGAAGTGGGAACCTCTTCCGCGTGCACGCCTGTCACCGGAAGCATCCCGAGAGACACCATGTATAATATATATAACACTCAATGTGCCAGTGGTGACCAACCCCAAAACATTATCAATTTAAGAAATTATACTATTTTGACTTCTTACATGTACACATGTAATTCTTGCATATGCTAATGCTCATGATTGATGCACATCAGTTCTTTTTTTTTTTTTTTTTTTTAAGAAACGGAACAAAACAATTAATACAAAGGTATACAATAACACATATAACAATCAATTATCACAAATAATAAACATAAATACTATGTTCAAGCATTGTAGTTGTAGATGGATTTCTACTTACCTCGTCTCCAAAAGAAATTATCTGAAACTCTCTACTTCTTGTATTCCAGTTAATCTAAAATAATAGTATAAATATAGTAAAACTACCAAGAATAAAGTTTAATAAAGTTAGACTCACAAAATGAAGCATCCATTTACGTGCTACTGATACATGATCAACCAATACACCAATTTATGGGTATTCACATCGTATTAAAGATTATCTCAATTAACTAAACAACAAAATGTATTACCACTTCCTTTCTATCCCTTTGTACGTTTATTAGTGAGATATTACTTAGATTTAAACATCTATTAGAAACAAAATCTTAAAATGTTTAAATAGTATTATGCCCAGTGTGCTTAAAAAATTTTGGAATGACATACCTTATTTCTCAAATTATAATGGGAACATGTTATCAAATATCTTATTTATCTTTCTCCAAGTTTCATGCCAACATGATGAGTTTAGAATCAATATTATTATTTTTTTCTTAATTAAAGTATTGATTAGAGATATATCACGTAACATGAATACATATAAATTTCCATGATTTTTTTTTATACTACTATCAACTAAATATATGAAGGTTGTCATAATTACCATGAAATAATAATAATAAAGTATGCGTTTTATTTCAAATTAAAATTGCAAAATCATATCATAAACCACAAATTATTAATATATATTCTAAACATCTCATCATAATTTAATCTCTAATAAAGAGTTTGCATCTTAATATCAACCATATGTAATTTTGACACTTCAACTTTTGATCTGATGAAAAAAAATCACTTATGACAAATAGAACTTTGATATAAACCCCATTAGTATCATTACTTGCATGAATAAAATGAAGAACAAACTTGTTACCAAGTGGTTAGGTTCCTCTTGAATTTTCAGGCTTCACAAGAGCACTGTCCAATTCCTTGTAATGAATAGAAGATAGGAGATAAACTTTTATTTATCTTAGTTATTTAAATGGATAACAAGCCACCGCCTTTATTTTACTTAATCCGGTCACTTACCTCTTTCTTTTATTATTATTATTATTATTATTATTATTATTATTGTTGTTGTTGTTGTTGTTGTTGTTGTTGTTGTTGTTGTTGTTGTTGTTGTTGTTGTTGTTGTTGTTCCGACAATAAAACCCTTTACATATCTAACACTTCCACGTACTACATAATGTTCTATATTTTAAACTTGTCACGCGTAGTCTTAAATTTTGTAGCATGTCCCAATATTTTAGACTAGGGGTTCTTGACTACCAAATTAAACATTTCCAAATTAGTCACAAAATATAAAATAACGTAATAAATATAATAAATTAATTACTATAAAACTATCACCAAATAGCACATTAAAATATGGAATGCATGAAATGCGAAAATTATATTGGCCAGTGAGTTGTGAGAGGCGCGGGTATTACAGTACCCGTCGTGCCCCTATCCCACGGCCAACTGACCCCGACAACCTGCACCATCCAATACGAAATCCCAACCTAGACTTCCCGGACCGGCTCCACAATAACAACAGGTTTACCATACTCAAGCACCATAGGTTCCCGAGTATGAACCTACAGATGTTGAAGCTGCTATCCATACCATGACGCTCAATCAGCCGAGCCCATAGTGGTATATGGACAAGGGTGCCACGTCTCACATGATCGTGAACGAAGGTACTCTTTCATCCTATTTTAATTTGCGCAGTAATCGTAGCATTGTAGTCGGTAGTGGTCAGCATATTCTTATTCACGGCTATGGACATAAATACTTACCACCACCAAACCCTCCCCTAAGACTAAATAATATGTTACACGCACCTCACCTTATCAAAAATTTAATTTATGTTCGTTGTTTTGCGACTGATAACAATGTCATTATTGAGTTTGATCTGTTTGGGTTTTCCGTGAAGGATATTCAGACGGGGACGGTTATTATGAGATGTGATAGTTCTGGCGACTTGTACCCTCTCACAAGCGTTTTATCTTCTGCTCAAGCCAAATATTCCAATCCTTCAACATTTGCAGCGATCTCCTCAAACTTATGGCACAATCATTTAGGACACCCAGGAGTTTCAGTTTTAAATTCTCTTCGTAGAGATAATCTTATTCAATGTAATAAGACATCAAGCCTATGTTTTGGGCAAACATGTGAAATTACCTTTTTCTGATTCTATTACTTCTACTCATTTACCGTTTGATATAATTCACAGTGATTTATGGATCTCCCCTATTCCTAGTTCTGTAGGTCATAAATATTATGTATAATTTTTAGACGATTTCTCCAATTTTTTGTGGACTTTTTCTTTGAGTTCTAAATCTCAAGTCTTCTGTATTTTTCATATCTTTAGCACCTATATTAAAACCCAATTTTCAGCTACCATTAAAACGTTTCAATGTGATAATGGAAAAAAAAAAATCGAACAACTCGTTTAATATTGCGCTCAAAATGGAATGACATTTCCCTTCTCATGTCCACATATATATTCACAAAATGGTAAAGCTGAAAGAAATATCCGAACCACAAACAACCACATTTGAACTATTCTCCATCACTCTTCTACACCACCAAAATTCTGGCATCACGCACTCGAAATGGCCACATACTTACTAAACATCTCTCCTAGTAAATTACTCTCTCAAAAATCTCCAACCCAAATTCTATATAATCAAACTCCCTCTTACAATCATCTTCGCACCTTTGGGTGTCTCGCTATCCTCTCTTTCCATCCACTCAAATTCACAAACTACAATCATGCTCTACACTGTGTGTCTTTCTTGGCTATCCAAAAAATCGTCGTGGTTATAAATGTTATAATCTTTCTACTGGTGAAATTCTAATCTCACGACATGTAAAATTCAACGAGTCAATTTTCCCTTCTCTCGCCTTCAAACACTCCCTGCTTCGTCTTATAAATTTCTTGCTCCTAACATTTCATCCATTGTATCTCACGTCTCTTCACAATCCAAAAATCAATCGGCCCCACCACAACACCAATCGCATCACCACACCCCACAAACTAATTCCACTGCCAACACTCCATCCATCTAGCCCACTTCAAATGCCACTTAAATACCCCATCCCACCTCAAAATCTACAAAGCCCAACACCACCTCCACAATCCTCAACCAATCTGCCCGACTCGTCACCAAGCTAAACCCCAACATCCAGGCCACCTGTACAACCAAACAAACCTATTTTACCCATCCAAAATCACCCCATGCAAACACGTGCCAAATCAGGCATTGTCAAACCAAAGAAACTCTTCAACCTCTCATCTCTCGTCCAACCCTCATCTCTTCCAAAAAATAGCCCTCTCTAACCCTCATCAGAAAGCCGCAATGCATGATGAATTTATTGTGCTTATTAAAAACGAGACATGGGAGTTAGTCCCGCATCCATTAGATATTAATGTTATTCGATCAATGTGGATATTTCACCATAAATTTAAATCTGATGGTACTTTTAAGCGCAATAAGGCTCGACTTGTTGGTGATGGCAGGTCTCAGCAGGTTGGAATTGACTGTGAAGAGACTTTTTGTCCCGTGGTAAAACCGACAACAATAAGTTATGTTCTTAGCATTGCAATATCAAAACCTTGGGCTATAAACCAACTCAATGTAAAGAACGCATTTTTGCACGGAAAGTTGATTGAAACAGTCTACATGCATCAACCTATGGGTTTTTGAGATGCTCGTTTTCCAGATTATGTCTGTTTACTAAAGAAATCATTATACGATCTGAAATAGGCACCTCGTGCATGGTACCAACGCTTTGCTGGTTATGTCCACACGCTTGGTTTCTCACATAGTAAGTCTGATCACTCCTTGTATATCTATCATCGAGGTAACAACATTGCCTACTTACTACTCTACGTGGACGACATCATCCTTGTTACTTCATCCGGCCTACTGCACTCGACTACTATGCTCTCTTGGCTCTGAATTTTCTATGAAAGATCTCTGACCTCTAAGTTACTTCTTAGGAATTGTGGTCTCACGAACCAAGGAAGGTATACTTTTATCTCAGCGCAAGTACGCGAAAGAAAACATAGACCGAGCTGGTATGTCATCATGTTCACCTAGGGTCACTCCGGTAGACACAAAATGCCAAAGTTAGCGCCGCTTCTGGTTCCCCTTTCGACGATCCCACTCGCTATCGTAGCCTTGCAGGTGCCTTAGAATACCTTACCTTCACCCGACCTGACATTTCATATGCAATTCAACAGATATGTCTTCACATGTATAATCCTAGAGATGAACATGTGCGTGCTCTCAAAAGCATAATACATTATTTACAAGGAACTCTTGACATGGGCTTACATTTATATAAATCGTCACTTGATTCCATGGTTTCCTAGACGTAGACTGGGATGGATGTCCTGACACTCGTTGATCTACTTCTGGTTACTGTGTTTTTCTCGGTGATAATCTCATCTCATGGTCGTCTAAACGGCAAGACACATTATCTCGCTCGAGTGCTGAAGCTGAATATAGAGGCGTTGCAAATGTGGTCTCCGAGTCTTGCTGGATTTGCAATCTCTGTTGGAACTACATTGTCATGTTCACAAAGCCACTATCGTATATTGTGACAATGTAAGTGTCATATACTTAGCTGGCAATCCAGTACAACATCAACGGACAAAATATATTGAGATGGACATTCACTTTGTGCTTGGGCAAGTTTCCGAAGGTGAAATACGTGTTTTACACGTTCCTTCACGATATCAGATTGCTGGCATTTTACGAAAGGACTTCCAGGCATATTATTTGAAGATTTTCAAAGTAGTCTCAGCGTACGCGAACTTCCTGCTTCGGGGGGGGGGGGGGGGGGGTGATAGCAATATATTTGTATATATTTTGTGTAAACTAATTCCCTAGAATAGTGGATAATGATTACGTAGAATACTTTAGTTACCTAAACTAGTGGTCTACTGACTCTATTTAACAAATTGTAATAATTGATTCATTAATCAAAGAAACCATTTCGTATAATTTATTAAGGTTAATATTATTGTACCTTAAATTTTGGGTTTTTTTTTTCCCATTTTTAACCTAAACTACGTTTTGTATCAATTAGCAACATATACTCCACTCTGCCGAAGAATTATGGCAAGAAAAATAAAAAAAATATTAAAAAATCATAATATTAGTTTAAAATTTTGATTTTTCTTTATAAATCTGGAAAATATTTCTAAATTCTATAATTTATTTATAATATAGAAATATTAATCGAAAATGTGGGATTTATAAATAGATATTTTCATAAATATTGAAATTATTTAAAAAATTCAATGTTTTTAATAACTTTAAAATAATTTGTAAAAAATATAAAAATGCTTTAAAATTTAGAAAATAATTTTTTTAAAGTCTAATTCTATGAAATAATCAGGATTTCTTTTAAATTAAAAATAATTGAAAAATTAAAATGTATTATTTTGAATTGAATTATTTAAAAAATAAATTGAAAAAATATATAAATTACTCAAATAAAATTTTCAAAAATTATTTAAGGATTTTCAAAATGGTATATACTAAAAATTATTTTCTAACTCCTAAACTTATTTTGAGGGAAATTTCAAATTATTTGGATTGTTGTATAATATTTACGTGTATAATTATTTTGAAATCTAAAGAAAAAAAAAATAACTTAAGATATATATAAGTATCTATGAAATGTTGTAAGTATTTCCAAGAAAAGGTCAAATATATATAAATTATATAAGATTCAGAAAATATTTTTTTAACAAAATATAATTTTATAAAATAAGTAGATTCTTTATTTCAGAAAACTAAAACTTTTAAAATACTTTTAAAAAAATTAAAAATATGGCCCAAAATTTTTAGTAATGTTATTTATTGCAAATAATTTTAGTGGCTCACCGATCTTCTATTTGGTAATTAGTTCGCCTATCAATTTTTTATTTACTCATTTGTAGGCACATAAAACACCTAAATCCAGTAAAATCAGATAAATAAAAATAAAAAGGTAAAGAGAAAGTCAGAACCCAAAAGATGAATTATGAATTCATAAATGGTAAAAGATAAAATAGAAGGAGAAGCAAACTCAATGAGGAGCGAAGAAGCATATCTACTGCTCCTTTCCTCAAAATTCTTAGTTTCTTACTATTCGTTCCTCAAAAATCTTATTTTTATCTTTAGAACCACAAAAATCAATATTTTTTCTTTCAACATTTTCTCTTTCTTTTTTCTTACTCTAAAATTTTGACTAAGAAGCTTTCAGCCGCTAAAGAGCTTTGGAGGAAGAACTCTTTTTTTTTCCTTGACAAATTTTGCTGCTTTGCTACAGGATTAAAGAAGGAAAATATAGGTTGATCCATGTTGCATTGCTAAAAAAAAATTCCTTGATAAAATTTGTTTCAGTGCTATAAATTTTATAGATAACTTCGCTTCAAAATACTAAAAGATCTAGCCGAAACTTGGGAGCCCTTAACTCTCTCTCTTAAACTCACAGAAGACAAGTTCCAGATCTGATGTTTGGTTCTTGGCAACTTACGACAACGCTTTATTATTAGTGTAAGGATAAGGATATAATAGAATGTTTATGTGGTGTCTAAAGAAAATAAAAGTGTTTATTATTCATATGTGGTGTTTTTAGTATTTGTGGTGTACTTAGAGGGTGTTTGGCTGAGCTTATAAGCTCCTAAAACATCTTATAAGCTGTTTAGGAGCTTATAAGCTCTTGCAAAGTGTTTGGCAAAATAAGATGTTTAGGAGCTTATAAGATCAAAAAATAAGCTCTAAGAGCTTATAAGATCTAAAAAAAAAATAAGTTGCTTTACCCCAACTTATTTCCATCTTATTTTTTAAGATCTTAACTATTACACTCAAATTTCACACACTTACGCACACTACACACTCTACACACATTACACACATTTCACACACTACACACACTTCACACACTACACACACAACACACATTTCACACACTACACACATTTCACACATTACACACACTTCACACACTACACACACTTTTTGCACTTTACACACTACATAAATTTCACACACTAATCAAAATGTGCGTTTAATATTAATTTTTAAATTAGACCCAAAATTTATAGCTAAATCACTATATTCAATTGCAAAGCTCTTTTATCCAAACACTTTGTTAACTTATAAGCTCCCTAAAAATGACATCTTATAAGCTCTTGAAACAACTTATAAGATGTTTAAAATAAACTTAGCCAAACACCCTCTTATTAGTATAAGAGAATAATAGGGAGTTAATGTGGTGTCTAAAAAAGATCATTTAAGTTACTTATATGTGGTATTTTTAATAATTGTGATATACTTAAAAATATTTGTGGTGACATTAGCCACCGTCTTTATTTAATCAAGTTCATGATAAGTAGCAAACAGAAGCATAATCAAACATATACTACCAGAATTTTCATTTCTTTTCACGCAAATTCTCATGTATAATAGGCGTATGAATTTTTATTCCGAACATCGGTCCAAGTTGCGAGAAATTTTTCATTAAAAAATATAATTGTCTATACTGAAAGATAATTATTTTGAAGAAAATATATTACGTTTAAGCATAATATCTTTTTTCGAACTTGTAATACCTTCAAAATGCTAATAATTTTTCAGCATAATAACTTTCTTCATAACAACTAACAACTTTCAACAAAAATACAATTTCATATTCATGAAAAACTGTTCATAACCCAACGAATCCATATGCAAGCCGGATTGCATAGACATATAATCATTGCAATTGGTGTACAAGAGAACTACTCTTCTGTTCATATTTTAGCATCCAATTAGGTTAGATATAATGCAAAATTGACAAAACAAACACTCGTATTAAGAAAGCAACGAAAACATTCTAAAGAAACCTCTGTAACAAAGATTGCAAATCAACTCCACATATATATACAACCTCACATTTACCACATCTAATTTATTTACTTAACCCAAAAATAACATTTTGGCTATACACAAATCTGCTAAAGCATCAAAAGGGCAACAACTTCATTAGCTGTTACGGTCCATACCTGCAGACAAGTCTCAAAGGAAAACATGAAAGGGGGAGTGAGAGAAATCACTTCAGGAGAAGCAACTCTTCCATCTGAAGTTCCTTCAACCGCCTTTTCGCGTATATAGTGACAATCACAGTGGTTGCCGCTGTGATGCAAAAGCCAGCGATGTTGAACAGAATCTGAGGTGCTGATAGAGTGTGCTGATTATGTGAGGCATCAGCTATTGTTTGTATGATAATGCCACTGCATTCAGAATAATATCACATCAGTCCATACTATATGTTTGTACCAAGAGAAAAGAGTATACAGAAGAAAAAAACAACACGAGACTTTATCCCACTACGTGTGCCGTCTGTGGTCGACTCATCTCTACTCTCTGTATGTTGTATTTAGGGCCTTCTAAAGTGCTCTTAAACACATCTCTCTAAATACCTCCACTTTAATTGTAATAATGCATATACGACACATGCATAACCATTAACCAACAACCCCCCACCCCCCAACCCCAACAAAAAAAAAAGCAAAAAGGAAAAACAAAGAGAGAATCTCACAAACATAATACAAAGCTTCATTAGAACATCATACACGAAAACTAAACAGCACAGAAGTCGTAGAGGCACGAACATGTTAAGGAGGAAAAAAAGTTCATACTCTTTGCAAACTTAAATAATACTCCCTCCCTCCCACAAAGATACGCTTGGTTTCTATTTTAGTCTGTTCCAAAAAGATATGCCACTCACCATGTTTAGCACATTCTAAAATTTTCATTCCATGATTGCCGCTATTATGTGTCTTGGTATTCTCCACATCAACCAAACATGTTCAAATAATAAAATAAGATATAAATGACAGAAATTTAAAAATTAGTGTTTTAAGTATATTAACCATCATTTCTTCACTGTGTAAAATATCTATATGTCCATCAATGTGAGACGGAGAGAATATATATTATTGTCTTTGTTAGAACTGAGTTCCAACACACCAACCATGAGTATACCAGACTTAAGGTGGATGCCACAATGCCAAAGTATAAAATCTCACACAATATACATTGTCATTAACAGCATACAGACAATAAAATTATGTTCATCACAAAGCTACCAACACCTAGTACACACATGAACAATAAAGTCCAACATTTTCACATATAGTTTTTGTTTGTTCATTAAGGCGAGAGAGAGAGAGAGAGAGAGAGAGCGCTCACGTGTAAAGGGTAAGAAATATTTCTGGCACCATTCCAACCAGCGTCCCTAACAAGTAAGGACCGTACTTGACATCCGTAGCCACCGCACAGTAGTTATATATAATGTAAGGAAAAGGAGAAATCCTGATGAATGCTACAGCTCTAAACTGATCAAACAAACTTCCCTCGCCAGCTAGTCTTATTACCGAAGCTTTCTTCGGATATCTATCTAACCACGCCTGCAAGTGCAACAATGCAAAGTATATGTTCAATAAAAATAATAATAATAATAAAAGGAAAGGCATATAATATTATGAGAAACCTGGATTTTATGATAAAAAAGTGAGCCAATGAAATAAGGAAGAGAGACGCCAATTGTAACCCCTGCGATGACCAGCAAAAATCCATAACCGTATCCAAAAGTGATTCCAGCAACCCACATGGATGGTGAAGAAGGTAAAAGGAGGGTCGGAAATATTGTTAGAGAACCGAAGATTATAAGTCCTAGCTCCAGTTTGCTGAATGTTGCCATCTCCCAATTTATTATGGGGATCATTTCCTGAAAAAAATATACATCAGAATTCGCTCGAAAAAACACCAGACAGATTAAATAGTGGACAGATGATAAGTGAGAAGACGTTCAAGAAGAACCCAGAAGACATTGCAGATATCAAGGCAATATGAATAACATATTTTCAAGATTATGAGAAAAGAGAAGAAAATACAGTTACAGAAAGAAGGGGGAAAAAAGCACACAACTAGAAACAACAAGGTAATCATATTGATACTACTTTTGACTGATTATAACCCAAATGGGCAAACAATATGCAGGATACAGCGTCATATATCAAGAGATATCGAAATTCAACCGAGATTATAGGCAAAACACAAGCAGTCATAAACTGACCGAACTACAGCTGGCATATATGCCTGCGTTAAAAAAAGGTTTAAAACAGAAAACAGAGTCAAGTATAGTTGCTGCTTTTTCAAGATAACAGATTCACAACTTCAAGTAAAAACTTTAGAAGTGAATGGATAGTTATTGACACAAGCCTGAAACACCAAACACAAACACCTGCACATTGTCAAAAACTAATTTGTAGTTTACAGGTTGTTCAACTTTACACTGATCAATTATTCCATCATCATCACCACCAAATAAAAACTTAATGTACAGACCCACATTTGGACAGAAGGCACAATTCATCTTACGCGTATCTATTTCTGCAGGCCATAAGTCAAGCATACTTATACGTAACACATATTTTAAGCAAGAGCAAGGGAAAAAATAGCTATATACCGCAACATTCAAAAATAAGAAGCTAAACAAGTCTTATAAACCCTTCAGCCCCCAAAGAAATGATCGAACATTTTAAGAAACAATGGAAATTAAGTTTGCAATAGGTCACTCGCTCAATTATACAAGACACACCACGTCTATCGAATATCTATTTTTGCAAGCCATAAGGGCATGCATGGTTTCAGCTTAGCAAAGACGGACTTCGGATGTCAATATACTATGTCCATGTTTGTTTTAGGATGTGGAATTTGGATTTCCTAATCCAATAAACCCATACTTGTATACCTACCTGAACTTATTATTCTCAAACCTTTTCATTTTTCAATAATCTTACACCCTCTACTTTTTCATTTCCAGTAACCCTAATAAATCATTTCACAGTCATTCAATCATCGTCAACACATCTATCTACAATATAATATTACAACCATCTGTCTTTTCTAGCATTGATGTGACATCTACACTACAATCCTACCCAATACAATCTCAAAATAAACATACAACTTCACTATCTAACTTTAGTTCTAAATTCTAGGATTTGAAAGACAGGTTTTCCCCGACCCAGGTAATCTAAGCATACCCTAAGTCAAGCATGTTAATATAAGTGCATATTAAGCTAGAAAGAACAGAATAAAAACCGCTCAATACCACAACCATTCAGAAAACAAGGATTCAGATAATAAAAAAATTAAATAAAAAGAGGTCAAAGAAATTTGATAAACCCTTGAGTTATCCACCCCCAAAAGAGCGTTCAAGGAAACAATGTTTGTAGTAGGTCACTTACACAAATGCACCTACACAATCCACAATGTTTTCTTTTGCATTTGTCTCAAACAAACTGTTCATAATATAGAACAAGGTTATCAACGCATTAGCCACATAATTAAGGGAGGAAACACATAAATGCATTTATATGCAATCGAATTCCTCCTGTACTTTTATTAGGGATTTGTGAAATTGGGGAGAAAATTAACCTTATCCATGAGAAAGGGTCCGACCCATTTGAGGAAAACCGCACCCAACAACCCAACGAATAACACGACGAGCCCCAGCTTCACCCACCACCATACAGGCCAACACAATTGGCCATCGCCGCCGCTGCCGCTGCCGCCGCCGCCGATTTCCTTCTGACAGTGGACGACACCATCACCACCAGCCTCCAATTTCACGTAATCCCCCTCCAGCCCAAGATCCTCACGCCCAGCATTGTAAGTCATCACAAACGCGAATCAGAACACACTTGTATTTTCGATCAATAAATCGAATCAAAATTATTCAACGGACAGTTTTGGGGCCCCCACTAATTGAGGGGGCTATAGAGTATAGGTTTTCGTAGTAACAGCCAAAATATAGCCGTTTTAATACATTTATTTATTCTCTTTTTCCTTATGGTAAAGCGCAGAGACGATAGATACCAATGTGCGGCAATGGAGGAAGGGAAGGAGAGAGAACCGGAGATTACGTGGACGACACTGGTGTGTGTATGTATACGTGCAAGTAATATTTCATTTGTTACTTTTAATCAAGACGAGCCATGGTTGATAGCAGAACCTTTCACTCTAATTTTGTGCGTTCCTACGACCACGCCTAAAATGGCTGTTGGCAGAAAAAAGGCATTAATATTTACTTCATCTCTTCTTATATACTACTACTACTTCCTCAGTTCCCAATGAACCTGCACAAGTAAGTAGACATACATATTAGGAAAAAATATTTTTTAAAATTTTATTAACTTTTTAAAGGTGGATTGAGGATGGAGATTTTAAAGGAGAGAGTAATCATTTAAAAATTTACTTTGTTATCTAAAAGAATTACTTTATTAAAAAGTAAGTTATTTTACCAAAAAAAAAAGAGATTATTTTTCTAATATTATTCTCGATATGTCCCTTATTTTAAAAAGAAATAGATAGATGCCTTACATCGTTTGCTACAATGCTAAAAATAGAAGATGACACATTTTCTATCCAAAACACTTCGACACGACATTACAAAACGAACAAAAACAAACTCTAATATATTAGTCTCTCTCGGGGAATGTCGAAAGTTTGAACATGAGAAAGCTCAGCAAAGTTCAACAATATCCTCGACTACATTTCTGCAATCGGGTCCATGTCTTTTGTGCCACATAATCCAGCAATCAAACTCGAACAATCACTTTCAATGCTAAAGTATGTAATGCCGCTTTCCACTGTACTTTGAATGGCAAAGAGCAAAGCCAATCCTTCAAGAGCAACAATGCTGCCACAAGCTTTAGTACATTTTGATCCCGCCAACAAGACATCGCCTTCCGAGCTTCTAACCACAAAGTCGTACTCGACATAGCCATCTTTGAAACACGCCACGTCGCTGTTCACTTACAAGCTCTGGTAGGTGGTTCACCCAACATTCTGACTGCATGTCACGAGCCCGAGTTTCCAAGATAGATGATGTACCATGATCCATTTCAGACGTGATTCTTTGTGATGTCCTAACGATCTTCTCCCAGTCGAAAATCTGACCTTCGAAATAGAATTTGTAATGTGTACACCATATACCCCATGCAAGAAAACCAACCATAATTATCCTCTCAACTTACATTGTCAACATACACATCCAGAAAAAGTTTTTGAAGGTGCCATATTGTATTTGTTCCACGTCGAACCATAGAGGGCTTCGCTTCCATATATGTTTTGCACTACAACACTCCAACAATAAATGCTCTAATGTTTCTATCCCAACCCTACAAAGACGGCACACATCATCACCCTTCCATCCCCTACGGCGTAAGTTACATTTGGTTGGCAATGAAAGATTCGTATCTGACAGGCCTAATTTCTAACCCTAAATACCGCAAGTATACGAGTGTAGATGTGTATAGGATAAGTCAAGGTCGATCCTCAGAGAACAGGTTAATGCAGTTCGATACCCCAATTTTATAGGATTACCCTAACTAGACACTCGAATTGCAAAGTTGATTTTAAGAAACTAAATTACTTATACTAATTAACTTAACTTGTCAAAGGAATAAATTCCAATTAACGAGAGTGTATCCTAGGACTTTGATTTCGTAAATTACTTCAACATTGATTAAGTTTAACCTATAGACTTTTAAACCAAGTTTTAGTATTTATTAGGCGTCACTTAAGTAACTTAGTCCTTCTCTGGAAGCGACTAAGTCGTGGATTAATTAGGACAACTATCTTCTCGAGTCAATTAATTCAAACAACTCCTAAAAGACACTTAGCCCATGCCTACACAATCATAGACAACTACGCTATATGTTGTACGTCTATTAACAATTTCCTCCTCTCGACGCGGAATTATTAAACGGGTAAACTAAGCCTAAGTGATCAAATTATGCTCAGTTATGGAAGAAAACAAACATATAGATAAATACTTAAAACCGGAGTCTATAAATCAAAACCTTAAATAAAAACATTGTCATATCACTACTCTCTAACACTAGGACACAAGTAGTTTAACTGCTCCTGCCTAGCATCAAATCCATACAATAATTCCTAGAATACATCGTAAAGAAATAAAAGCTAGATAAGAAATAATTAAACCCGGTGCAGTCGACTCGTCAATCTTCGTATGCTCGTTCTTCAAATCGCTCTCTAAATACTCTTCAATGCGTATATGATGTAATGTAGATGATCTCTGAAAAACGAGCAACACTTGTCTTTTTATAGACTTCAGAATAATCTTGGGGAGCTTAGGAATCAATTCCTACTTGGGACAGGAAAGTCCTCAAAATCGAAGCATTTGACGCGGCCGCGTTGTGCTTCTGACGCGGCCGCGTTACTTTGAACTCGGAATCTCTTTAAAAAAAATAGCAATTTGATGTGGCTGCGTTACGTGTTGAATGCGGCCGCGTTGCAACAACAGTGTGGATTTGTATTGCACGCTTGTTTTGGCGCGGCCGTGTTGCATCTCTGACGCAGTTGCACCGGTTCTTGTCTGGCTTGACTTCTGGACCAGTTCAGGCCGGTCTGAGCCGGTCTAGGCTGGTTCGGATCGGTTTTTGCCGATTTTTACTTCCCTTCGACTGTTCTTTCGTTCGTTAATCGTAAATCACGACTTTTAGTCCTGAAATTACTAAAAAATACCTTAAAACAAGTGAAACACGTTTAATTATCCAATTTATATAAATTTATCCAACTCTTGACCAAATATGCACATAATTGCTACAAAATACTATCCTAAATCGACCTAATTACATGAATAATTAACGTGTATCAGTACCTTGGGGGGAGGGGAGTTAGCCTGAGGTGCCAATTTTTTTTCAAATAAGGTCGATTATGCTAGTAATTGGTCTGTCCCTGTGCAAAGTAGAATTTTATCCACGACCAATCTAAATACTGACCGAACAGTAAAACGAACATTCTTTTTATAGTTCCATATGTGCTTATCTTTCGGCCGTCGATAGCTCAACGGTATCTTGAGCACTTTTTTTGCTTCTACAACAGTGAAAACCTCCCTCACTCTTTCTTGATTCCAACCCCTAGTCTCATGAATTAATATGTCTTCCTTGGCTTCTGCCGGAATCGAATGTTGCACATACTGAGGCTATCGTCAGAGACATGTTCTAATCCACTTATCATGTCGTATGAGGATGTGTTCTCTTATACCAACTCTCCATCCCCACACTGCTAATTCCCTTGAAGCTAACAGGCTACGCCAAACAAAACTCGATTGATAGCCCCACCCAGTCGTTTCTATGTCACCATGAGAAAGTACTTAGCCCGGAAAATTTGCATCGCCAATGAATTGGGGTTCGTTTGCAAATGTTGAAATTGCTTTGCAAGCATTGGTAAGTTAAACATGCCCAACTCCCGAAAGCTCATTCTCCCATATCCTTCGGTATAGCCATCGTCACCCAACTTACCCAATGATACTTCCGCTGCTCTCCCGATCCATAGCCCTGCCAAAATCTCATCATGGCTTTCTCTATCTCCTGACAGCAATTTGAAGGCAATAAGAAGAAATTCATAGTGTAGGTAGTAATGGCTTGTATTATAGCCTCTAACAACACCTCCTTACCTCCTTGTGAAAGCATCTTATCCTTCCAACCCTTCAATCTACTTATTATCTTATCGATTATCACCCCGAACACCTCTTTCTTTCTTCGACCAACCAAGTTAGGTAGACCCAATTTACCATACTTTTCAGCGTGTTGGGCCATTAACCTACCACAGAGTTCTTTTCGTCAATCCACGATAACATTTCGGCTCGATGTCAATTTCTATTTCTCAAGGTTTATTTTCTGACTCGAGACTTCCTCGTGTAACTGTAGTATCTCAGATATCTTATTCACCTCCCTTTCATTAGCTCGAAAGAATAATATGCGGTCATCTGTGAACAGAAGATGCGATATAATGTTCATTTGCCTCCGCCCTTCTCAGTAGAGATGAAAAGCCTTCTGCGCAATACATAAAGATGTATGGTGAAAGGGAGTCCCCTTGTCGGAGACCTCTTCCTGCGATAAACACATCAGATAGTGTGTCATTTAGCAAAGTAAATATGAAACAGTTGTCATGCACCGCATTATCAACGAGATAAATGCACCTCCCAAACCTATTTTCATTACTAAAAAAAATAAAACCCCCCATTTTGAAAATAATAGCCCTTTAAAGATCCCACTCAACACTATCATAAGCCTTCCTCGAATCTAGCTTAAGTACAAGGTATCCATGACGACCTAATTTTTTCTTTTTTAATTGATTGAAATGTTTCAAAAGCTACCATTGCGTTATCCAAAATCAATTTATCTGGTAAAAATGTACTCTGAGAATTGGAAATGACACAATAGAGTATTGATTTCATCCTGTTGGATATAGATTTTGTTAGGACTCAAAACATGACATTACAAAAAATAATCGAACGAAAATCCTTAAGAGACTAGGGTAGTTTGACTTTTCGTATGAGCACGATGAAAGTTTAATTTAAGTATGTAGGATCAGTGTTGTAGTTTAAGATACTGATGACACGTCGGTTTTCTAACCTAATGTTTCGCAAGTGTACGGTTGTAGGTGTAGTAGCGGCAGTCAAGGTCGATCCCACAAGGAATAGATTTTAGGTAGTTCGATACCTTGATACTCTAGGATTCCTAACTAGATACTAAGTTGCAAAAGATTGATTTTAACAAAAACTAAGGAATTTAACTAATTAACTATAGGGAAAATTGGTAAAAATGTCCCGTAAATTTGCTGGCGGCGCTTCCTCGGAGATCTGAGCGTTCTTCTTCATTTCTGAATTCAGGGCAGCCTTCTGAGTCCACCGCCTCTGCTGTCTCACTGATACCCATCTCAGTTCCCCGCCATGGCAATAATTTGGCTCGGTCTGGTTCACGAGTCATTTGCCCTAATTAAGAAAATATCCTTTAAGTTTGGCGCTTTTTAAAAATGCCTTCTAACTTACAAAAAATAGATGAAAATGCCCCGCGACCGGCTACTGCAGGTTACCCATCAGGTCATCCATGAGTTGACTATTTTTTGCTTATGTGACACTTAATTTTTTTACTTTTCTTTTGTGTTTTTCCTGCTTAGTCACTTATTAGGATGGTAAAGAAATTAAAATATTTATATATAAATTAATATAATATTAAAATTTAGATATAAATGATAATTAAATTTATATATTATTTAAAAATTCATAGTTTTAAATTCTATCTGAGAAATTATTTTAATAAATCTTTAATATATTATTTTGAATTAATCTAGATTGTAAAATATATAAAATATTCAAAATAAATTATAGAATGATTTAAAAACAAAAATATATATAGATATATGATTGCTAAAATCTTTAATATTAGATTAAATTTTTAAATTTTATCTATAAAATCAATAAAATTATTTTAGTAAATCTTAAAGTAACTTGAAATTTTTTTAAATTAATTTATAAAAGTAAAAATAATTTTTAGTAGAGTCTAAAATCTTAAATTATTTTATTATATAACAATTATCTTTAGATTTTTATAATTTAAGATAATTTTTAGATTTTTATATTTTAAGAAAAAATTTAGATGTATAATTTTACTGATTTTATAAATCATTCTATAATTTATATTTCGATATATAAAATAATATAAGATTTAAGACTCTTGTAAAAATTAATTTTACTTTGATAAATTTATTTTAAAAAATTTCACGTTACTTTAAGATTTACTAAAATAATTTTGCTGATTTTATAGATAAAATTTAAAAAATTAATTTAATATTAAAGATTTTAGTAATCATATATCTATATATATATACATATATATATATATTTTTAAATCATTCTATAATTTATTTTGAATATTTTATATATTTTATATATTTTACCATCTAGGTTAATTCAAAATAATATATTAAAGATTTATTAAATAATTTCTCAGATTATAATTTAAAACTATGAATTTTTTAATGTTATATAAATTTAATTATAATTTATATCTAAATTTTAATATTATATTAATTTATATATATATATATATATTTTAATTTCTTTACCGTCCTAATAAGTGACTAAGCAGGAAAAACACAAAAAAATCAAAAAATTAAGTGCCACATACACAAAATACAGCCAGCTCATGGATGACCTGATGGGTAACCTGCAGTAGCCGGTCATAGGGCATTTTTATCAATTTTTTGTAAGTTAGAAGACATTTTAAAAAAGTGCCAAACTTTTTTCCTTAACTAAATTATCCAATTAACTATGACTTAACACTTGGCAGACAAAAATGAATAAAAATCAGTGAGAAAAGGTATCCTAGGGTTTCGATTTCAGGATATTACTTCAATGTTGAATATGATTAACCTATAGATTTACCAATTCTAGTGTTTATTAGGCGGCACGAAAATAATCTAACCCTTCTCTCGAAGCGATTAAATAATTGATTAATTAAGCTAATTACCCTCTCGAGTTAATTAAACCTAATAACTCCCAAACGATCCTAAGTCATGGCCTACATAGTCATAGACAACTGCGCTCTATGTCATAAGTCTGATAACGATTCCCTCCTCTCGAAGCGGAATTGCTAAACTAAATTACTAAATCTAGGTTATCAAGCTAAATTTGGTTATAAGCACAAACATAGAGATAAACACATAAAGAACAGACTTAATAAATTAAATTATAATCAAAGCATTGTCATAATAATCCCTACTCTCTAACCCTAGGATACAAATAGCTTAGCTACTCATGCCTAGCAATAATCCAATACAAGATTCTACGGAAAATATTGTAAAAGATTAAACTAGAAAAGAATGACTAAACCCGGATGAATCCGTCTCGATGATCTTCGTCTTCTTCGTCCTCCAATCTCCTATATCTCTTCTTCTAAGTGTATGTGAAACTATGGAGTGTCTCCCTCTAATTCGCGAGCTTGAGCACATATTTATAGTTGTGGGTTGAAATCCTTGAGAGATTAGGACCAAAAGCCCAACTCAACCCCATTTTTACTTTCTAGACGGAAATTAACGCGGCCTTGAATGCTTTCGACGCGGCCGCATCGAGCTGCACTGTATTCACTCTTAGGAGCACATTTTGACGCGGCCTTGAACGACAATGACGCGGCCGCGTAAGTTCTTACTTCAAAACACGATTTTTTGTCTTTTGGGCCCAACTTGGCCCATTTCGCCTATTCTTGATCCGTTCCGTTTCTAGTCCGCCACATACTCGATATTTTGGCCTAAAATAATCAAAACTCCACAAAGCACGTCAATTAGTCCAATATAGCCAATATAAGCAATTCTTAACTGTATATGTATGCAAATGCAATAAATATACACCTAAAATCGACCTAAATGCATGCATATATGACGTGTATCAAAATCCCCCAAACTTAAACTGTTGTTTGGGACAAAGACACATGTATTTAGGGCGATTAGATGATGAATCAGTTTCAGACAGATTTTTCAAAAGCCAGACATCATAGTGTAAGTGAGCATGTGTGATAGAGCAAAAATTAACTACTTTCGAGACTTAAACTTTCGAAGTATTTGATCCTCACCAGGTAAGTGTTTCTATCATCTCTCAAGTGTTTAGGCTAAAAGTATCATTTCACTCAAATTAGATTATATGCACAGTTTACCATAAGCTTGCCAATCATCTAAGCTAAAATCAGAACTCGGCTTAAGTGACAAAGAATCAAGTAGGACTTTCATTGGTTGTAATGTTAGCTTAAGATAAGGCAGGATAAATTGGGACAAAAGTGACTATCTTTTGGACTAATCAAGTTATTCCTAACCCGACTACCCCTCAATACAATCACTAGATCTCACTCTCCCAATCTCAGCAACTCACCTCTCAAGGTGACTTCTTCACCTTCCCAAAAGTGCTCTTCAACCAAGTGCTTTTCATACTAAGTATTCGGGTACCACATCATGGGACTACTCATTTTTTTTTTTCAAATCAACTAAGCACTTATTCTTCTAACCTCTCCTTATCACATTAAAACAGTAATTCAGCTATTTACAACTGACTCTTTCTTTTGATTTTCACAATTTTTTTTTTTTTTAAAACTCAACACAAATAACAAAGTAGGAGAGGTTATACTTGCTTTGAATTTGCACCTATCACTTCAAATTCCTTCCACCCTTCGGCTTATCCCTTATTTCGCCCATTTTGTTCCCAAATATCCAATCTACCTTCCAATCCACCTCCCTCTTTACTCAATTAGTCCAATATAGGGCCAAAGGCTAAAATTAAAAGGTATTTGGCTTGTAATACGAGGCTATGAAACAAAAAGGCTTAAAAGCTCAAGTGGGCTAACTAGGGACAATTTTTCTCAAACTTTTTGGTAAAAAGGATAACTTAAAAAAAAAAAAAAAAAAACTCAAAATAGGCTACAAATAAAAAACTGCCTATATCACTTTTTAAGTCACATTATGCACTTGACATATTTTCATAGCAAAGTATCAAGGCAAGTTCTAGAAACTACTACACATATCCAATCAAAATCACACCGAAAGAAAATATATTGCTCCAAAAATAGGAGTCACATTAGGCTCAACTCCTCACAAGGGTCATTTTGATCAAATATTCTAGGCTTAAGTTCAATTTCATCTCAAATTACCTATCATGCTCTACTATTGTCAATTTTTCAAATTTAAGCATAAAATTTTCTCATCATTAACACATCATCATCAATCGACTCCCTAAATTTTAACAATTACAACTCGTTTTTTTTTTCTTTTCTTCTAGACTCTAATAAAACAAATACTAACTATAACAAATTCAATAGAATAAAACTACTATGACCAACAAAATTGGGTTCACAGACCCGACACCTTCAACAAATACCAAACCAAAACCCACAACACATCATTGACTCACATGAAACAAATGGAAAACATATAGACCCACCTACATCAATACATAAAAGTAAATAAGCGGCCCAAGTCGTCCCACTATCACCCCCTCCCCCAAACTTGGTCTAAGGCCAAGTTTGTGGGAAAAGAATGAGACGACTGGGTGCTTGTACTTACAAAAGACTATTGTGGTGGTGGAGGTGGTGGTGGAAACCCGTGTTGAGTCCACACATTACCCTAATGCTCTCTCCATTCACGGTCGATTAGCACCCTTTCCGGAGGATCCTGTTTTTGCCCTTTCCTTTGCTTTTGCTGGTACCTGCCTTAGGCATCTTAATGAACCTGAACAACACAACACACAATCTCTTCTTCAAAAATCACCAATCTTCACCACTTTGAGCAACACTTCCAACTTTTACCTCAACCTTGGACCCTCTAAACCATGCTCAAGACACAAGCTAATGCAACCGAAACATAGGAATGCACGAATGGAATCATTTAAATTATTAAGCACATAATATGGTAACAAGTTATCATCCTATCATGCATTCGAGGTCTAGAAGCATCAAAATCCCAAGTAAAGCTAGATATCATGAACGCACATAACATGTTCGACAAAATGTGTTAATGAAAATAACATGTTAGCATCGATTTTGTTGCTTCCCACCTACTCCCAACAATCTCAAACACACAATTTCACAACAATTATGCACCAATTGGCTCTAAATTTAACACATGTGGCACAAAGTTCATCAACATTGCATACTGGAAGTGGCTAAACTAGAACTTAAAACAAAAACTCATCATAACCCATATTCAACAAATTTGCACCAATAAGTTGCATAACAATCAAAGATATAAGCGTAAAAGATGGAGTTAGCTTCTCTTACCGGAGAAATTTAGTCGAAGAGGGAAGGAGGAGCTTGTCCCGTTTTCGTGCCAAGTGGGTCGTAAAACCCAAATTCAATCGGTGGAAGTGTGTGAATTTGATGTAGGATTGTGTTTATGAGTGAGAGTGTGTGAAGATTTGGTGTTTTGAATGAAGAAATTTAGTGAGTGTGTGAAGAGGAGAGAAATCGCGAGTTGGGGAAGAGAGGGAATGAAATGAACCCTAAATTTTAAGTTAGAGGTCGAAAACGAACCTGGGCTTGGCATTCGACGTGGCCTCATCACGCTTGCGATGCGGCCTTGAATGCTCTCGACGCGGCCGTGTCAGTGGATACTGGAATGTGGTTTTGCTGGCCGTTTTTTACGCGGCCTTGACATTCCATGCTGCCTAAACATTCATTTTTCCTTGAGTTTCACCCGTTTCTTCCCCGTCTTTCATTTTTCCTCTGTAGAGCTGTTGGTTTGATACTTTAAACACTATAAACTAAAAAAAAACTCAAAGTTAACACTAATTGAAAACTAAATAAAAAACTTAAAACAATAAAAAGGTCGGGTTGCCTCCCGATAAGCGCTTATTTTTACATCATCAAACAGACGTCCTTTTCCTATCAACCATTTTCTAGCCACCTCGAGTTAGGTACTTTATGAGAAATTACCGAGCTATTTGAGGTGTGTGGATTCCTTACAGCAGCTTGGGCAGTATAAACAATGCTACAATTATGCCTAACCCTTAGACCCGACCTATGTATTGGGAGGGTGATGGTTTCGTTTTGAACACGAAAAATCAACTCCCCCTTGGGCACATCTATAAGGGCTTGACTAGTCGCCAAGAAAGGTCATCCTAAAATAAAAGGAAATTCATCATTCCTTTCATGTCGACAACTAAGAAATCACTAGAGAATTCAAAATTCAACACTCTCACCAATACATCCTCCGTTACTCCCAATGGCGTTAATGAAGATCCATCAGCCAATTGGATAGTAGTAAAGAATCGTTTAATCTCCCTTAATCCTAATTGTCTATACAGCTTAAGAGACATCAAATATGCTAGACCCCAAATCGCACATGACATTGTGAAAATCATGACTACCAATTGAGCAAGAAATAGTAAAACTCCATGGATCTTTTGCTTTTGTTGCTCTTTTTGGTTTCATGCTTGTGTTTGCGCTCTTTTTGGGACTGCTCGGTTTCTTCTTCGTTGTCTCTTTTCCATCCTTTCTCTTCTTGGTTTCCTCTTGGGTGGGTTGAAGCTCTTCCTTCTTTGTTACCCCCCTATCTTGGTCTCTCTCCTGTAATAGTTCCTGTTTCACAACAATGGTGCTAGAGCGCTCTAAAGGCTTAAGGTTAGCAAAGAATGAATTTTTAAAACAAAAATCAAAAGACTCATCAAGAATAGGAGATGAGATTTTCTTATCTATGATGGTATTGACTTCCTCCTTCTTCTCAATGTTTTTTACTTTCTCAATTGATTTCTTCGCTTCATGGTCCTTCGTGCTCATAGTACCATTGTCGCCACTAGATGCTATCTTCCTTCTATTCAGTGCTTGAGGAAATGGGAGCGGAGGTACATATGCCGATGGAGGCACATATGCTGGTTTGTCTTCGGTTTCTTGAACCTTACTTGAGTTCACAACATCTTTTTGCTCCTCTAGCTGATTCTTTTTCACCAAGCGGTCCCTCGGATTAACCATTGTGTTACTCAGATACTTGCCCTGCTTGTGTTGAGCCCCTATAATCTTTATCAATTGGCTCATGTTTGATGACAATTCACCAATGCTTGCTTAAGTCTGAACCAAAATGTTCTCGAGCCTTTTGATGTCAGCTCCCTGTCCAGTTATGTGCTTGTTTAGCTCAATAAACTTTCCATCTACTTTCTTTTCCAATTGAGCTAGTTTCTCATCGTATTTAGCAAACGGAGACTGCACAATCTCCTCTTGTGTGGGCTTCGTGCCATCATGAATCATCCCATTTGTAACAGTAAATCTGGGTGGCGGATCAAGTCTATTTTGAAAGTTACCATACGAAAAGTTATGATGGTTCCGATTCTGGGAGTACTGATTATATCTGGGCTGATTATTCTGGAAGTTGTTGCAGTTTCGTTGATTTACAAAGTTTACGTCTTCAACTTCTCCCTGACCCCCCTGGCTGCTGTGCTAACATTAGACTAGTTAGCAGATTAACCTGGCTTGTCAATGCTGTCAGCTGTGATGTGAGTTTTTCAAGCGGCTCATTGCTGACTGTCTCCACTTCCATTATATTCACCACTTTCCTTGGAAGGTTCCTCTCATTCAACCATTGTTAGCTTGTTCTGGCCATAGCGTCCAAGATTGAGAATGCCATCTCACTGACTTCTCCATCAAACTACCACTTGTAGCTGCATCTACCTTGTTTTTGGTCGGAGCAAGCAGCCCATTGTAGAACTTGCACACTTGCTGCTTCTTGGTAAACCCATGTTGAGAGCAACTCCGGATAAGATCCCGAAATCGTTCCCAAGCTTCTCCGAATGGTTCTTGGTCTAACTGCTTGAATTGATTGATCTGATTCTGAAGGTCGAGCATCTTTTTCTCGGTGGAAAGTACTTCAATATAAAAGAAGTACTCAAGTCTTCCCAATCTCTGATATCTTCCAGCGAATCAAACAACTGTAGTGCTCTGTCCTTCAGTGAGAAAGGGAACAATCTCATTTTGACCTGCTCGTGTAGCACATGATTTATCTTGATTGTGTCCACCAGTCTGCGAAACTTGATCAGATGCACATTCGGATCCTCCAAAGCACCTCCCCCAAACTGGTTTTGCTGCACTATGTTGATTAGTGCAGGCTTCAGCTCAAAGCTGTTGGCATTAAGTGGTGGGGGTTGTACTCCTCCTGCCTGCTGATTTGGATTAGGCTTCAGGCAGTCACTGATGGGAGTATCATCTTCATCTATTTCCCGTAGCTCTTCGTGAACCTATGGCTGCTGCTATTGCGGTGGTGGATGTTGTAGCGGTAACTGCTGAAAAGTAACAGTGACTCTGTCATCCAGGCGCGCCAGAGCTTTCAGTACTCTGTTCATTGCTTCATCTTGATTCGGTTGTGGTTGCTGTAGGTTTTCCATCTCAAAAACTGGATTCTTTCTCGTTCGGTATCTACGGACTGTTGCTTCAATTTCAGGATCAAAAGGAAAAAGATTTTCTTACCCTTTCGATCTGGTTTGCATGCAAAGCCTGGAAACACAAAAAACAAGAACTACCACATAACACAAAAATTAAACAAAAATAAAAACGAAAATTAAAGTTAAATTACGAAAAATAAAATCTAGTTTAGTTTCCTCCTATTTTTCAAGATAAAAATTAAGCGCTAAATCCTATTCCCCGGCAACGGCCCCAAAAGCTTGAAACGTCGATTTTCTAACCTAGTGTTCTGCAAGTGTACGGTTGTAGGTGTAGTAGCGGCAGTCAAGGTCGATCCCACAAAGAATAGATTTTAGGTAGTTCGATACCTCGATACTCTAGGATTGTCCTAACTAGATACTAAGTTGCAAAAGGTTGATTTTAACAAAAACTAAGGAATTTAACTAATTAACTAAATTACCCAATTAACTATGACTTAACACTTGGCAGACAAAAGGAATAAAAATCAGTGAGAAAAGGTATCCTAGGGCTTCGATTTCAGAATATTACTTCAATGTTGAATATGATTAACCTATAGATATCCCAATTCTAGTGTTTATTAGGTGACATGACAATAATCTAACCCTTCTCTCGAAGTGATTAAATCGTTGATTAATTAAGCTAATTACCCTCTCGAGTCAATTAAACCTAATAACTCCCAAACGATCCTAAGCCACGGCCTACACAGTCATAGGCAACTGCGCTCTATGTCATAAGTCTGATAACAATTCCCTCCTCTCAAAGTGGAATTGCTAAACTAAATTACTAAATCTAGGTGATCAAGCTGAATTTAGTTATAAGCACAAACATAGAGATAAACACTAAAGAACGGAATTAATAAATTAAATCATAATCAAAGCATTGTCATAATAATCTCTGTTCTCTAACCCTAGGACACAAATAGCTTAGCTACTCATGCCTAGCGTCTCGATGATCTTCGTCTTCTTCGTCCTCCAATCTCCTATATATCTTCTTCTAAGTGTATGTGAAACTATGGAGTGTCTCCCTCTAATTCGCGAGCTTGAGGACATATTTATAGTTGTGGGTTGAAATCCTTGAGAGATTAGGACCAAAAGCCCAACTCAACTCGATTTTTACTTTCTAGACGGAAACTGACGCGACCTTGAATGCTTCCAACGCGGCCGCGTCGAGCTGCACTGTATTCACTCATAGGAGCACATTTTGACGCGGCCTTGAACGACAATGACGCTGCCGTGTGATTTTCTGTCTTTTGGGCCCAACTTGGCCCATTTCGCCTATTCTTGGTCCCTTTCATTTCTAGTCCGTCATATACTCGATATTTTGGTCTAAAATTAACAAAACTTCACAAAACACGTCAACTAGTCCAATATAGCCAATATAAGCAATTCTCGACTGTGTATGTATGCAAATGCAACAAATACACACTTAAAATCGACCTAAATGCATGCATATATGACGTGTATCAATTGAGCACACATTTGACAAAGCCATCTTCAACAAGATGCCAAATTATTTGGAAGAAATACGGGGACATACCATTTAACCCCGGGGCTTGGTCGGATGTATCTTCTTTAAAGCCATGTGTACTTTCGATTCTGTAAAAGGGGTGGTCAATTTTGAATTCATTTAAGTCACCTTTCCTTCCACAGATTTAAGGACCTTGTCAATGTTCGATGGCAGTACAAATCTGAATAACCCTTCATAATAATTCTTACAAACTTTACCAACTCCGACCTCCTTCTCCACCCAACGTCCCTCTTCATCCATACTCCGATCAACACTATTTTGCTTAACTGCTGACTCGCATTTTGATGAAAGAATGTAGTGTTACAATCACCTTTCCAAATCCATAAGGCTCTTAAGTACTTCCTCCAATTTCATAAGTGTATCCAGTTCCTCATCGATTCTCCGACGTTCACTCACAACCTTCTCAGACTGAGTTGTGATATGCAATTTGGCAAGTTTACTAGTAAGCACTATAATTTTCTCTTTGACATTTCTGAGAACCTCTTTATCTCGTGTTGACAATGGAGCTCCACACCTCGCTATTTTATCGGCAAGATTGCCCCCAGGATGCATATTCTCCCAACTTTGCGTAACAACATCTTCTAGTTATTTATTGTGTCTCTATATATGCTCAAAACAAAACAACTTCTGTCGTGGCCTTTTCTTTTAGTCCAACACATCAGTTTGTTATCAAAAAGTGTTAGGATGGGATGGTGATCCGACTTAAATCAGTTCTAGTATGCGACCCACTGAAGAGGAAATAATGTACGCCATTCCATATTGCCTATAGCTTGATTTAGTCGCTCTTGTCTTTGGACAATATTGGCCATTTTGTCCATGTAAACTTGTGCCCATATGAAAATCCAAGTCATGTAATTCATAATCTTCCACCGCTATTCGAAATCATGACATCAATTCCCTATTCTAGAAAACGCCACCTTCCTTCTTAGTCGACCACGGTATTTCATCAAAATCCCCTATACAAACCCACAATCCATCAACAGTTGTTTTAATATCTCACGTCATTGTCCAAGTTCTCACTTTCAGACTTAATTCTAACCACCCATATAAACAATTTAACATCCATCCTCGATTTTTAACATTCCTATCAACTTGAAACACCCAAACTTATAATGTTGTTCATCCTCAAACATCAAAAGTAGAAAGAACAATAACATAAGTGTTAAGGCAATTAAATGATGAATTTAGTCTCTGACATGATTTTCTCAAATAAACAACGTAGACAATGAGCATATAGGAATCATCAATATATCAACTGCTCTTGAGACTTAGCACTCTAAATGAATGATCCTCACCGTATTAGTGTGTCGCACATATCACAAGTATTTAAATAGGATGTGTTTACATTCAGGCTAGTTCATATGCTCAGTCTACCATATGATTTCTTATTGGCTAACCTCTTTATCATACTTTACATGAGTTGAACTAAGAATCATAAATGTTTTTATTTTTTGTTGTAATGTAGACTTAAGGACAAGGTGGGATAAATATGGACAAAAGTGACTCAAACTTAGACTAATTGAGTTAGATACTCTCAACTACCCCTCAGCACGAGATCACAATCTCTCACTCTTCGTATCTCTAAGCTAGGTTGTTAGCTTCTTCACCTCATGATACAATCAAACCGTACTACACCACCCAATTGCTTTCAATGACAACTCCAATTAAGTACCACTTTGGGACTACTTAACTATCACAATTAATGACGTATTTAAGCATTTTTTCAATTGATCCCTTTCTATATAAGCAAACTAAAGAAAAAACAACGAATAAAAGCAGCTTTTTTTTATTTCCCCATTTTTTGACAACTAAATACGAAAATACATATAAAAAACTAGAAGGGGTCAATATTACTCGAGATTTTGGCATAAATACATATTCTCTTTACCAAACTATCCTAACCATCCTTTCTACTTAATGTTTTCTTCCGACTTTA
This sequence comes from Ajuga chamaepitys, assembly GCA_958295605.1. Classification (NCBI taxonomy): domain Eukaryota; kingdom Viridiplantae; phylum Streptophyta; class Magnoliopsida; order Lamiales; family Lamiaceae; genus Ajuga; species Ajuga chamaepitys. Next base: position 19,243,083 of record OY282498.1, on the reverse strand, counting down.
CCTTTCAATCCACCTCCCTCACTAGTATAAGTTAAGAGAAAAAGGCCAAAGGAACGGATAAAGTCTTGTAACATAAGCCTATGAAAAACAAAGCTATAAGGATCAAAGTGGCTAACTAGCGATTTTGTAATAATATTTGGTGAAAAGGGTCAATTTTCGGATCAAATAATAGGCTAAAAGAAGAAAAGCCTGAAATCATTTTCTAAGCTCACAACACGTACTTGACGACTTCAAGTAGACTCAAGGCAAGTCCTAGAGACACACTTGGAAGATGACCAACAATTCATACAGAAAGAATAAAGCAATATATACTAAAAAAATGGGAGTTTCAAGGCTGAATTTCCTCACTACCTATTGTGATAATCGTTTCAGAAATTCATGTTCAATTTGGTCGCTATATGCCTATCATGCTCCACTAAGTGTCTTAAAGTTTCTAAAATTCAGCTCATCATCGACAAATCATTGTCAATCAACTATTTTTTAGCTTTTAAGTTACCAACTTTTTCAGTACAACTTTCGAGTTTGACTCTAACACAACTGGCTCAACAAAAAAAAAAAAACTCAAATAAAACAACTAAACATAATGCAATAAAAAAAAAAAAAAAACTAACTAACTAACTAACCTACCCAACCAGATGCAAATAACTAGCAATCTAACAAGTTCATGAACAACAAAACGTCCCACTCTACTCCCTCCCCCAAACTTGGTCGAAGGTCAAGGTTTGTGGGAAGGAAGTGGTACGCCTTGGTAGTACTCACAGAAAGATGAAATTGAAATATCAAACCTGAAATTTGGGGTTGTTCGCGTTTATCAAGTGGGCTGGCTTTCAGCCCGGCCGGGCCAACCTTATAAGCCTAATTTTCACTTTCTATGCACTTTTTCGCCCCTTCAGGCCATCTTTCCAAGGGTAAATCGAATTTTTTGTTTTTCATCACTCGACCAGGTTCTTCACATAGACCTGGTCAAACCTCACCCTTTTGACCTCGGATTTCCTATTCCGCGCCTTTATGACCTGTTTAACTACATATCACTCTTATCAAGTTAGTTTCCTATCAAAAATAAAAATAAACAATGAAACAACACAATGAACAAAAATACGATAAAAGAATAACCGTCGAGTTGCTTCCCAATAAGCGTTAAGCTTTACCTCTTCAGTCAGGCAACATCTTCCACATCAACCTACGTCTAAACAATTAAAGTTAGGAAAATTACCCTTCTTCACAGACTTAGACCCCTTTTCCTCATTTTTCACCACAACTTTAGCATCGGTTTTCACCGTATAGACGATACACCATTTATTTATACTACACTACAAGAAATATGCTAAACGACAATGCCTCTAAAATAACATTTTTTTCTAAAACCGTTGTCTATTAGAAAAATTCCGTTGTTATAACTTTTTCCGTTGTGGTTTAGCGTATGGATACGTTGAACAAAAACGGTTATATTATTGTGTTGTTGTATATCGTTATTGTTTTGCGCCAGAATTTTTTTTTATTAGAATTATTTATTTCTTAAAATCGTTTAAGGATTACCTGTTATTTTTATTTCCTCAAATCCTTATTTAAATTTACCATATTACCTTTTACACCAAAATCATAATCATAATTAATCACAAAAAATCCAAATCCCGTATAAGAAACCCTCACGACCCAACCTCGTGGTCGCAGCTCAGCTGATGTCGTCGCCGGTTAGCTGATGCATCACCTCGCCGCGCAACCATCACCAATTGTGCAGCCGTCGCTCTCCCGGCGCAACTGAGGTATTATCATTCATCTTTTTACTTTACAACTTCTCAAATTTAACTCGTTTTAATCGCCACCGTCCTCTTCCCCCCTCCCCCTCCTCCCAACACCTTCTTCTTCTTCTTCTTCTTCTCCCCCGCCATCGCCATCTCCTTCGCCCTCCGCCATCGCTACAGTTGTTGTCCCTCTTCCAAGAAGAAATGCCAAACGACATCACTTAGTCGCCGTCTCTCTCACCCTTTTGCCACTACTAGTTGCTGACTCTCCTTTACTTCTCATTTCAAATTTTAGGTAAGAATTAGCTTTAATTGGATGGTCCTAGAAGTAACCGGATATGATTAATTAGGGCAATAATTAAAAAAATTGATGTAGAATCAGAACTAATGTGTTAAAATAAAGTGATATATATCAAATATGGCCCTATAACCCGATTTATAATAAAAAATGGCCTTCCTTCTATTTGACTTAATTTAAAATAAAAAAAAATTAAATATTTTCAGATTTTAAAAGTTCAAATTTGAAATAAACTTGATTTCCCCTCTTTCTTCCTCATATGTGTTCTCTTTTGTCTTTCTCTTATTACTTTCTCTCCATCTTTTTTCTCCCAACTCTCTCAATTCTCCATTTCTTCTTCTTTTCTTTCATCACTCTATCATTATGTTCGGCTAATTTTTACAGGTGTGTGTTTGTTCTTATAAACATTATGTTTTTTGAAGATTTGAGGTTGTTATTATATACATATATGATATTTTTCGTTCCCATTGTTCAAGTTGTGCGAATAATATGGTAGATTGTATTAAAAACGACTGAGTTGTTTAAAACAACAAGGTTGTTTTGTGCTTAAACAACCGGGTTGTTTAAAATACTGGTGTTGTTTTTTAATCAAATAACCTAGTTGTTTAAACAACCGTTAAACAACTCGGTAGTTGTTTAAACAACTCGATAAACAACTCGGCAGTTGTTTAAACAACTAGGTAGTTGTTTAAACAACTGGGTTGTTTAATATGTTAAAAAATGAGTTGTTTAAACAAGAGACCATTTTTGATTATTTAGAATAAGTAAGGCCATTCTTGATAAGTCATACTTTGACTAGGCTATTTCTGAAAATTCCCCTAAAATAAAATCTGTGTCATTCATTCATTAATTTATTTATTTTGGCATTTCGCAAACTCCGCTTGTTTTTCCTATAAAAGCATGAAAATGACAAAGTATGAAAATGTGTCGATTTCTTATTTTAGATGACTGTCTATTGAGGATATGGTGATAATAAATGAGAGAATACAATGTGGGTGTTTGCAGGATAAGAACAAGAGCATAAGAACTGGGACATTTTACATTATGAAAAAGATATTCATGGTCTTGTTTATGCTTCCGTATTAGTATTACAGATATGAATTTGAGGTTTCCTTAAATCAGTGTTAAGTGCTGAAGATTTATGTATAAGAATGATATTTGAATTGTAGGTTGTCTACCATCATAGTATTTAACTAGCGTTCCAGAAAGACAGCAATTGCAAATATTTCGCTAATGTCTGCACTTGTCTAAGATTTCTCTAATTGATTTTTCCTCCACAATAACATTGTTTATTGCTTAATTTTAAATTCTCTTTACATTTAATTAGTTATTAGATGTGAGTTGTTCTTGCAGCCAGCAGTTGTTGCACACTCTCTGTTCTGCACGTGCCATAAATTCAATATGCAAGTTAAAAATGCAACAGTTCTTCTGTTGCTTGCAGAGATACACAAGGTATTTAGAACTGGATGACACATCAACACTTTGTTAACTTGCTCCTCTCTGTACAGGGACAAATGTTTACTTCTGTTGAAATGTGATTTATGTTTCTATATTGATTTTTATTGTGATGCTTTGGTATGAGAATTTTGTTTAGTGTTTCATCTTTAACTAGTGATGCCTTATGGTTATTTCGTATTTGATCCAATTCAGAAGTCGGGCAACGCTATTTTAGGAGTTCCATATGCTTTGGCCAGCCTTTCCTATTGTCAGTCGTGCAACTTGGATCTTCTTAAAGCCTCTGCGACTTTATTTTAGATGAGTTATGGCTCTCTCTTGGATCACATAATGCCAAAAAGGCTTTGGCCCTTCTGCATAGTTGTTTCTTAATGCTTCTTGGTCATGGTGGTTTAGAGCTTCGTTCTTGAGCATTTATTGCAAAAGCAAAATGCTATTTAGCAAACCCGAACTTTTCAGGTACTTCATTGCTATTTGGTTCCATTATTAAATACCAGGATTACATTTTCTTCCCCTAAGAATAGAAGAGAAATATTTAATGCAACAAGTAATACGATGAAATTACTTTATTTATATTCTTTCAATAGTTTCAGACAATCCAAAGATGGTGTTGGAGCCTCTAATACAAGGTTCAGAAGAACTTCTACTCTTGGAGGTTGGTATATCTCTTAACTTTTTTTATGCTTACTTTATGCAAATTGGTCGGTGAGTCCTAGTGTACGTTAGCTTGGAAAAATTAATCACAATCCATTCAAACATGAAACAAGTTATTATATTCCCGGCCATATTTTTGTTGAAGAAACTGGTAAATTGATAGATTTTGAACTCAAAACAAAAGCTCTAAATATGTATTGAATACACATAGTTGAACCATCAGCTGGAGTTGATAGTGAGGCGTTTGAGGTTGCAAATGAATGTTTAGCGGAGGTTTTTAAGATCGATCAGTCTTCACTCAATAATCAGTTGAATTGTCTCATTAATTGATATGTTCAGCTTTGATTTGCGATTGTGTTGCCATGTATTTGAAGCACCAACTTCATTGCTGGGAAATTATGCTGAAGTTTTTGAGGTATCACAATTATTGGTCTTCTTCTCATTTTGTTTTTGCAGTGTTTTCAGTAATTTTATGGTTGGTTTGGTTTTCCAAATCCTTAAATTATGGAAGCATGAAAGACAACCTGTTATGTAGAAATGCCTATGTTTGGTATATTCTAGGTTTCTGTTAATGTATTAGGAGAATATATGGATTATCACTTATATTCCATTGTCAAATTGGAAACTTATGTGGCTTCTTTTTGCTGTATTCTAAGTTAAGAAATTATAGTTTCCTTTTTAAATTTTCTGGATGCAGGATAAGTTGGTGTAAATTTGGCAACTTCCATATAAAATAAATTATTTTAGTTATTATGTTGAATAGGTGATATCATGTCCAGTTTCAATGTACACTTGAAACAGGTTAATCATATTTCTTCTTTCTTTCTTTCTTTCTTTCTCCATAATGGTTGTTAGTTTTCTTTGTTAGATCAGGTTTTCTGTTTTGATTCTACATAATGAGAAAGAAATTAACACTAGATTATATGTTGGTTTCACTTTTGGTCTTTTTGCACTAGATTAACCTAATACATCAATGTTGATGCCCGACCATTTATTTGTGGACTCTGTAAAGGTATTATAACATTTGCAACATATTTAAATTGCTTTGTACTCCTACAATTATCATTTTTATTTTAAGAAATTGATGCAGCCAAAGAGACAATACTGTATGGATTTCATTACCTCCACCTCTTGATACTATGGTGATATGGCCTGAGACTCATAAGATCTCTCTTCCTGTCAGTATTAAGGTGAGTTACATAAAGTGAGGTTTTTGCACTTAATAACTGAATTTGATCTTAAAAATCTTGTTCTGTTTGTGGTTGCAAAATCGACATGTTCTATTTTTGGTTGCAAAATCTACATGTTCTTTTTTACTTGGTGAATATTTTGTAGTTTTATCTTCTCATGTTCCTCATTTTCAGGAATGGGTAATACTATTTGAATGAAGGATCTCAGATCAATATAGTATGGCCTCCACGGGTTCATCTTCTCTTGTCCTTGTGATTGCAAAAGGTAATCTTCAGTTTCATAGGAGAAAATATGGAATTCTCAACATTTTATAAAGAAAAGAATAATAATTTTTTTTAGGCAAAATGAACAGATGCTTTTGTCTAGGAGGGACATGTAAATTGGTTATATGCTGTACAAAAATTCCAATCAGTTACACTTTAGAATTTTTAGTTTGTATATAAACTTCAATCTTTAAGTGATATATAGAAACAAGAAAGAATATTTAGTAAAAGGTCTTGATTTGGGCGTTACTGTAGATTTTGAATGATTTTTAATTTGCATTGGAAGTCTGGTGTTATAAAAATATATCCTGGAGGTAGATTCTTATGTAGCTCAAGAATTAGGAGTTAACAACATTCTCTTGAAAACATATAATAAGAATTACTACTTGGATGGTTGATGTCCGTGTAGCATGATTGACGCTTCCACATACATTTACCCTAAACCAAAGCTCTAAAGGCATTAGAACCCACAAACACTTTTTCAGGAAATAATAAAAATCAACTCTGGAAAATGAAATATTCTTAAATTAGGGAAAATTTAATTATGTGCAAGAACTTCAACTCCTATATGTGTGCATCAATTGAGATCTCGCCCTAAACAACATTCAAACAAACTTTCAAACGATGATTAAGCTACATATTATCAATATAGAGATGATATAGGGGTTTCCACCATTTTTCTTTCTTCACATTATTATTCATGTCATGGAGACGTGCAACCAATTTTTGCTGTTGTTATGCAGGTTTCTGCGAGTTCAAGGACAATGCTTGCTATTGCCATGTTTTATCCCTCATTATATGTGCTTGCTTATGTCCGCTCTTCCTTAATAATACCAAACATGCATCAATATCCCAACTTGACCATGAAAACTTGTTGTGAATGGTTATAAGAACTCCAAAGCTCTGGTGAATTGGGGGCGGCCAATCTTCTTCGCAATTTGTGAATGGTATAATTGCTTTGTGTGTGTGGGGGAAAGTAGCTATAGTTTAATATCATTACATGAAGTTTGTTTGATAGATTAATCTACAGTGTACTTATGGTAATAGGGTAGATATGCACTCATGTGAGGGGTATACTGTAGGAAATAGCTGGAGAACCAGTTGCACTATTGCGGATAATTGGGAAGGTAAGTAGAACTATTGCGTATCTTCATCTTGTGAATGATGGGCGTAAACAAACTTATTTGTTTTTGGTTTAATATTATCATTGTGATTGGTAAACAGAATGGTGTGGTGTCTCGAGTAGATATGAATAATTTCTGGATTTGGGATTTTCAAGTCATTCCCATTTGTTATTTCAATGGTGATTTATATGAACATTGGACTTATAACAACACTCACTTGTAGTTTATTTTATTGATTAATAAGGTATAGTTTTAGGAGTGTCTTTGTAGGAGCCTCTTTCTGCTATGGCAGTTGAATACAAGTCAGAAAACCAAATTTTGCTGGAGAAGATCAAGGTCTAATCTGTAAAACCGTCTCTTGTTGTGATACTCCTCAGTGCTAATAACTGTTGCAACATTTTCAGGTTCTATCCGAACAATATGCTGCTATAAGGAGAAAACGGGGTGACCGGAATTGCTTCTTTCGATGTTTCATGTTTGCTTACGTTGTATGCCTCAATTATTTGCATTGCTACAAGTTACAACCTTCCTTTTGTATCTAGATATTTATACTTTAGCCACTGATATATAGCAATCTAATTTTTTAACCGTCTCTTTGCTAGTTGTGATGTTCTTAGATTTATTACCTCTGGCAAAATAAGGAAGTGTTCAGAATTCTACGAACCATTTATTCAAGGATTGACTAATACCTCGGTGGAGCATGTTGGCTTTCTGGAACTTTCACCATATTGTACATCTTTGTTGTATATTGACTTACACTGCAGCACATCCATACCCCTTTTTAAATGTCTACAATTTGAATTATACTTCTCCAAAAGATGTCAGGCAAAATCACAGAGGGCTTTCCTCCATCACATAGTTTCACATGGTTCACACACAAGATCAAATGCACGTACTCTAATCACGTGCGCGGAGATCTTTTAGTGATTCCCATTTGAACATGATTTAACAAAATAGACAATTAGAAAGATGACCTGAGGTTCAACCTAATTACAAAATATAATCGCATGTTATTCAAAACTTGCAAATACCACATTTACATTTGTTTTCCTAAAAAGTAACACATGTATAATGATCTTTGTAAGAAAAGTACAGACCTCATAGTGATTGTAATATCACAAGAAGGTGTTTTTCATTTTATAACATAATAAGGGTTCTTGTGAATAGGCAAAACTTCATAAGCATCTACAATTAGCTTACATTACTTCTTTTCGATGCAGTTTTGCAAGTCATCGGTTGACACTACCATGCCTGCATCACTGCTTTGTCAAATGCATTAGGCGTACTAATCTGCATAGTCTATCAGGATCGAAGTCACAGTGATAACGGCAGTGTCTCTCCGAACTATCACGATATAGTGCCTATTACGAGTGATAATTTTCCAAACAATGTACTAGATATTGGATCTTTTGCAAGATAATTGTACTAGATATAGCTATGTTTGATATTTTGACAATTAAGATAATTTTTATGTTAATTAGTTTGTTGTCCTTTTATGTGATGTATTTTCTTCTCCTAGAATTATTTGTTATTTATTTATTTTTAAAATTAAAATAGAATAAACAATGGCTAACAAAAGGTGACACCAACTGTTGTCATAAACACTACAAAGACAACGGTGAATAATTATTGTGGACACTATTGTTAAATATGTCAAAGACAACGGACGAAAAACGTTGTTATAATTGTTGTAGTAAGGGCAAAAAAAAGACAACGGTTAATATATGTTATTACCTACCATTGTAGTAGAAGGTCAATGACAACAGTTAATACGGGTTGTAAAGGCGTTGTGGTTATATGTACCACAACAGTGGAAAAGCGTTGTAGTAGTTGGGGGTCTACCACAACGCCATGTACAACAATGGTACATCATATTAAACAACAACTATTTTTTACCATTGTTGTTTAGCGAAATTGTTATAGTGCTACTTAGCCTTGACCTATTTTATATAAAAAAATTACCTTTTTAGTCGTAAAGATAAAGATTTAGCTCCCTTTTCTGCGCGTCTATCAATGCTTGGCTAGTTGCCAAAAAAGGTCGGCCTAAGATGAAAGGGACACCAATATTCCTTTGCATATCGATAGCTAAGAAATCACTTAGGAATTCAAAATTAGATACCCTTACTAACATGTCCTCTCTACTCCATAATGCCTCAATAAGGATCCATCGGCCAACTGAATAGTAGTAAAGTCTTATTTTATAGTCCCTAGTCCTAATTGCCGATACGTTCTCAGAGGAATCAAGTTTATGCTTGATCCTAAATCACACAAAACATTGTCGAAAATTTTTGAGAGAAAGGGAGAGAGGGAATGTATTTATGTGGAGAAATGTATATAAGAGAGTGTAACACCCCATATTTTTCTGCATATTATTTATTATTTATATAGTTAATTTATTTGTGTCAATTAGGAAATTTAGTCTCAATTCAGCTAGTAGGGGCGTAAGGCCCGACTAGTAGTCAAGTAAGTCCATTAGAATATTTTCAAGCCCAAGTGCATGCATTCATCATAAATCATTCATTTTATCAAGCCAAAACATAGTATTATATTTTTGTTTAACAATTATTTTTTATTTTTTATTTTCGTGTTACATATCCGTAAAGTGTCATAGACTACAACGCTCTTTGATTAGATTGTCGATATATAAAAGAATTAGCAATTCTAATCTTTTAAGATATACACTTAGATGTCAAATCCATAATCCTAATCTAATTAGTATATGAACTTATCTACCAAGAATTCCAAGCCTAATAGGAGACAATTATTCTCCAACTATAAATAGATCATTACATCCATGCCTAGCACACACCATCTTTATATGCCAAGAAGAAAGAAAAACGAAGTCAACAATTCCTTATTATTTTTTCCAACAACAACTGGAAAATAAACCATTCCTAATTTATTTTATTTTACTTCTTGTAATTACTATTGCACCATCAACAACATCTCCCTCTCTATTTTTGACTAGATTCCTATAAGGCCACACCTCATGTGTTTCCGAAGAAAAAGAGAAAGAAGGCAAATTAAAACTTCAAATTATCTCTAGTTTTTCAAATCTCAAGTTTGGGTTAATTACCAAACTACCATCCCCTTATTCCAAATTTCTAAGTTGTCCCACTTTAATTCCCAGTTTGATCAACGTCAATTGCCTATTACGCTTCTTGATTCCAATTATTTACTTAATAATTGGATAACTAAGTTACTCCCAATTTTTATTTATTTATTTATTTTTTAATATTGGATTCTCAAATCAAGAACACGGTGGTTAGGCCTTTGCGTATAATTTTCAAGATTTTATTGAAATTACTTTTCTAAGGTGGGGGTTCTTCTGACTTGTTGTCATTATTAATTATGTATGTATGATATGTGTACATGTTTAATTGTTATTATATGATTTGTGCCTTGCACCTCGAAGTATGATTGGCTAGTTCAATCCCTCAAGTTTTGCATGCTACTTTGCTACATGTCCTCCAAGTTATAAGCAATGTGGGTACTTGTTACCACCCTCAAGCTAGCTATGCGCAATTATAAGCAATGTGGGTACTTGTTAGTCACCCTCAACTTAATAGTTTTGTGAGTATTTGTTACTTGCTCTCAAGTTTCATGTCATGTTTATAATTGTTATTACATCTTATGCTATCAAGGTTGTAATTAGTTTTGACAAGTACAAGCTGGATGTAGTTCAGCACCACTACTTTTAATATTTCAAGTCAAGGGGCTGGACGTTGAGGAGAGGGCGGTGCAGTGAAAGCATATGGTTCAAATATAAATTTTCTTAAGTCTGGTATTTTATTTGCAAGTTATTCTAAGACTTTATTTTCTTAAAGTTAAGGTTTTCTAATTGCTATTAGTTAGACAAACTATATTTTTATTCCAATGAATTCAAGTTCTTTCTTCCGTTGTGGTATAATTGATATTTAATTTAAAGTTTGTAAAGTTGCTTTTGGTGGGTATATAATTAGAATTTAATCAAGTAATAAACTTTCTTCCTTTGCCAGTGAAATTTGTGTTTACAAGTTTAGATTAGTTTATACGTCTTGCATATGGAAAAATAACTAATATTTATATTTATTTTGGAACTTATGTTCAAGTAGTTCTTTTAGCGGCCTGATATAGGAATAGGTTTTGTATAAAAAAAATTATTATTGCTTCTTAATTAGATTAAATTATTTTATAAAAATCGGGTCGTTATAGAGAGTCAGAGCTAGAATAAGATTTTGCCTCTCAGCCCCTGTTTTCACACTCGTGATCATCCTCCTTGACATTGTTCTTCTTCTCTACTTACTTCTTTTCCACCACCGGATCCTTGTCCAATAGCAGCTTCCGGCTATCACTCTTGGCATCCTTCATAGAGTAGACGACATTGCACTGTTCCTTCGGGTTGACCAAAGTATCACTCGGAAATTGCCCCTTTTGGTGTAGGGACCCCTATGGCTTGTGCAATTTGACTCATTTGATCCTTGAGTTCCTCATCTCCACCCCATAACTAATAACTATTTCGTTTATCTCTATTTTCATTTCACAAACGTTCTTATTAATTTGAACAACCTTCTCATCAGTTTTCACCATGTAGGACTTGAGTCCGCTTCCTTCCATCACATACCATGTGAAACAGAGAAGCCTGATGGTAATTGAAGCGCACTATTCTGATTCCTCATACCCGGCTGATACTGATTATGTTGCTGCTGATTACCACCGAAGTTTTTGACGTTCCTTAAATTCATATAACTCACATCTTCAACTACTTCTTGGATGACTAGTTGTTGTGAACTTTGCTTAGCATGGTGGGATGAGCTAGTGCCAGTTAACAAACTCAATTGCTTGGATGGTGCCACTATTTAAGCCGAAAGTAACTCCGTCGGCTCTATGTCAGTGATGTTAGCAACCCTTCTGGCCTGGTTTCTCTCATTTGATCATTAGCAGCTAGTAGTAGTCATCTCATCTAGAATAGTAAATGCACCCCGTGCATATCCCATCATTGAAGTAGCAAGTTTGCTCCTTCTCAGTAAAACCATGCTGAGGGCACTTTCAAAGAAGATTTCAGAAACGCTCCCAAGCTTCACCTAATGACTCGGTGTCGAACTGCTTAAACTGAGTGATCTCACTCTTCGGTTTGAGCATGTCGGTGGAAAATACTTCATATAAAACTTTGTGCTCTATTCTTCCCATGTAGTGATGTTGTCAGATGATAACGAATTATACGAAGCCCTCACCTTGTTACTGAGAGAAAAAAAATGAATAACTTCAGCTTACTTGATCGTGTGAACACCAGTCACCTCGAGAGTTTTTGGCACTGCTATAAAAGTGGATAAGTGCACGTTAGGGTCTTCTGGTGGCCCCTCACCAAACTGATTATGTTGTATAATAGAGATCAATATTAGCTTGAGTTCAAAATTGTTGGCATTTATCGGTGGCAATACAACTCCTCCATAATTCCTATTTTCCATGGGATGAAGATGGTCCCGTATAGGCATCTGATCCTCTTCAGGGCCAATCTGTAGATGTGGTTGTTGTGGCATCTGTTGAACTGACTGATTTCATACCTGTTGTACTTCATTCTGCAAAACGATAATGTAGTCTTGATTGTGCTTTACTTGATCAAACCGTTCTCTAATCATCTCCCCCGAGTCACATCTTAAGGTAATTAGCCATTTCAGTGTGTAAATTTCTCCTAGTTCTGCGTCTGCAGGCAATAGTTTTAATATCCGGATCAAAAGGAACAATATTGCTCTTTCCCTGAAACTGTGTGCATAAAAATTACCTGAGATCACCAACGAGAAAGAGATAAAACAAAAATAAAATAAAATATGGAAAATAAATATCTAGCTTAATGTTGAACTATTTATCATAATATATATTAACACAATCACCAGTCTCCGTCAACGGCGCCAAAAACTTGACATACTATTTCTACATCCTAGTATGACCACAAGTGCATGGTGTAACTATAGCGAGTAGTGAACAAGGTTGATCCCACAAGGACTGTATTCCTATACCAATTTAATACCCTAATCTCAATAGCCCAACTTTATATAGACTCTCAAATAAAGTGGTTTGGTTTTGTAAACTAAAATTGCAAAGCAACAATATAAACACTTAAGGCAATGTGAATAGAAAACAATAACTTGGGAAAGTTGATCAGGTTAAAACTGTATTCTAAGGTTCTATTTTAGTTACGACTTCCCTATGCTAGATTATCCTAATATTCTATACCTTTAAACCGAATTCAACTTTTCATTAAAAGATCACAATTATTGTTAACCCTCCTTTAGGACAATGCTAACGTGTAGATTACGTATAAATAGTTACCGTCTCCGACTAACTATTATATACATACCTCCTAAGGGATCACAAGATCAGTGTCTACACAGATACCTCACTCCTCTCAAACAGTATTGATAACCATGTCACATGTCGTAAGTCTATTAATAATTTCTCCCTCTCGGGCCATGAACTATCAAACTAGTAGAATCTAACAATTCATCGGATTGATAAATTCATAAGAACAAGCAGAAACATATAGATAAAATCATAGGACAGTGTCTAGAATAAAACAAACAATCAAAACATGGTTCATCGAAACCTACTTTGTAGCCCTACAATATAAAAGGAAATTAGCTACTCATGTTCAAAAAGATCCATCAAACATTCACAAAACAAACTCCAAAATTCGATCTTCTTCTCCACATGTTCCTTCCTCTCTACTCAAAAGTTCCAAACCTGTAATATGATGTAAAGTCTAATTTTTGGACTTGAGAACTCCTATTTTATAAGTGGGGATGATCTAGGGTGAAAACGGGCCAAATCCGGCCCAAAGAGGCCTAAAAACATGTAAATCGACATTCCTCCCATGTCATGCCAAAATACTGCCCGGTCGGGCTAAATATACAACGAGAAATCACACTTCTGGCTCTCATTTTCGCTCGACCAGGCAGCCTCTCTAGCCCGATTTCTAAGCCATTTTTTAAGGTCTTCTGATCAGGAATATGGCAGTGGTTATTTCTGGAAAAGTTGCTGCTCTTTGAGTTAGCTTTCCAATGCTACTAATTTTACCTCATCTGGGCATGTAAATCTGAAGATATGAGCAAAATATTAGAGGTGTGTCAAACTGAATTTCTTGCATTTTTGCCTCTTTTCACTGTTTTACCTCGTTTCTTCTCTAAAATTTGTCCGAATGGATTTTGACCTAAACTAAGACATTTTCACCATAGAAACAACAAGCAAACACGTCATTCGGCTCAAGACGATGAATTTAAACATAAAACAGCCGAAAATTGTATGCAAATACTACCAAAATGATCGTTTAAATAGGCATAAAAGCATGCATACATAACGTGTATCAGAAAGAAATATGGTTATTGATAAAGGACAATAAATTTAAAGTAATAATATTCCTCCATGGGACACAGAGACCGCCACTACGCATTTTCCCCTGTCTTATGCAGTCAACAGTAAAGCAACCCTCGAAACCCCACACTCTTGCATTCAGTCTCTCCATCTGTACCTAAGTCGATTTTGTTTCTATCAGAAAAATAAATTTGGTTGCTCCGCGTTCAGATCTTTTTTAGAGTACAAACTGTCGCCCGGTTCCAAGCGCGTGATACTTCCAGCTTAAGGCGATCATTGCTCGTGGCGGTGCTGGATTCTGGACAGCGCCTTATCACTTACGAGCACACAATAAATATCCATTATCATCTTCGTCAGTGGTTCCTCGTTTTCAACAAAAAAACTTTACATTCCTTTTGCCCCCTATCACATGCAATTGTAGTGCATGGCTTCTTGGAACATGTTAATTCTTTGACAATGATACAAGTTTTATGTTTTGTCAATTAGGTCAATATATAACCTTCTAAAAGTAGGAAATTTCACGTACAACTTTCTTTATTTTCTGTACGACTTATTTAACCACATTTATCTTATTCGTAAAATTAAAATGTTATCTTTGTTTATGTTGACTGATAAAACAAGGCACCAACATTTGAAACTTGAATATTATTTTGAATAAAAAGTATTTCTTATGGAATGGAAAAAGTGTAAATTTTCTGGATTTATGATATCCACTAAAAAGGGTATATTAGTCAAAATATTTTTTCTTTTTATCTTGGATCAATTCAAAATAATTTTTTAATCTAATCATTTTATTTCTTTATGTTTTATTTAAAATAATAATCTAGGCACAAAAATTACAATCCCAATGAGATTTTTTAACAATTTTTATTTTTCTAAATGAGTTGTCTGCCATTTTATCCTCTGAAGGGCTGGCCAATAAGAGAGAACTAGCAAGTATGATGATTGATGAGGCGATGGATAAACAAATACTCCCTCGTCCCGATTAACTTATTACAGTTGATCGGACACGAATGTTAAAAAAAAAAATAGATTTTGTGAAATCTTTGACTTTTTTAAAGGTGAAAATTGAATGTAGATATTTTGAGAGTGGAGATTGTTGCCTTTAATTGTCATTTATGAGTATGACAAGTTAAGTGGGACGAACTGTTAACTCAGAACAACAACTCAACAACTTAACACAAACTAAACTCAAAGAATTCACTCAAGCAATAAGACTAACACCTTTAGTTCACAAAGTATGATTATGAAACTAAAACTGAGAAATAGAATCAACACAAGCGGTTTACGTGGTTCGGTTGTGAAACCTACATCCACGGGTGATAATGCCTTCACCAAATCACTAATACTCAACTGTTACAAGAGAATCATACAAGCAAGCTTTCACCAAGAGATATAATCCAAACTCTCTAAAGTTCTATCTCTCTCTAGCGCTTCTTTGAACTCTCTACAATTGAGACTATCTTGGAATAATTTTCAAGTGTGTAGAGATCACGTAAATAGTCTAATTATGACTAACTACATCCATTGAATTCAAAAACAGAATAACAGAAGAAAACAGATTTTGAAAACTATTGAACCAGCTCGCAACGGTTTCTTCTCCCTTTGACAACGGTTTTGGCCTCTTTGACAACGGTTGAAGACTTGTAACTGTTTTTCCCACCAAAAAGGGTTTCAACTTCTTTTGAGCTATTTTTAGCTTCTTTCTTCTTCATGATGACTTCTAAAAATCCAATATGCAGTAGTTGGGAAGCCATAATGGATTCTTAACTCACAATCTCCACCTTGGCTTCTCAACTAACAAAAAAAACATCTAACACACTTAACCCTCCATACCATGAATTGAATACTTCAGACATCTCCACCTGCCCTTGTCACTTAAGGGCCCCTTTCACATCTTACTTAAATCAGCTTAATGCCCACTAACTGGAGACAATATTGAAATTTGTCTCTAGGTAGTGCCTTGGTTAACATGTCTGCAACATTTTCTTCTGTCCTTATTTTAACTAAACTCACAGACCCCTTGTCAACAATATCTCTGACAAAATGTAGTTTAACATCTATGTGTTTACACCTCTCATGAAACACATGATGTTTAGCTAAGTGCAAAGCACTTTGTGAATCACAATATACATTCACAGACTCCTGTTTTATGCCAAATTCTGCAAGTATTCCTCTGATCCAAACAGCTTCCTTCACTGCTTCTGTTAGAGCAATAAATTCAGCTTCAGTTGTTGATAATGCTACTACAGGCTGTAACATTGATTTCCAGCTAACTGCTGACCCATACAATGTAAAAATGTATCTAGTCTGTGATCTTCTTGAATCAATGTTAGCAGCAAAATCTGAATCTACAAACCCTTGCACTGCATCTTTATCACTGTCTTCCAGTTTCTGAAACACAATTCCATAATTCCCTGCTCCTTTAAGATACCTCATCGCCCATTTTAAAGCTTCCCAATGACTCTTTCCAGGATTAGACATATATCTGCTTACTACACTGATAGCATGAGATACATCTGGTCTTGTACATATCATGATATACATGATACTTCCTACAGCATCTGAATATGGAATCCTACTCATCTCTATGACTTGTTCTTCATTCCTGGGCTTCTGTTGTTCAGATAACTTGAACTGCTGACCAAGAGGAACTGATACTGTTCTACACTCATGCATATTAAACTTCCTGAGCACCTTATTTACATAGTCTGTTTGACAAAGATACAGAAAACCTCTGGATCTATCTCTTAGAATATCCATCCCAAGAATTCTCTTAGCTTGTCCCAACTCCTTCATCTCAAATTCTGCTTTCAATTGCTCTTTGACTTTATAGATCTCTGATATGCTTTTGCTTGCTACTAGCATATCATCTACATACAAGAGTAGAAACACCACTACTTCTTTCCCAGTAAATTTGAGATAGACACAACTATCATACCTTGATTTCTCAGAACCAATAACCTTCATATGACTGTCAAATCTCAAATACCATTGCCTAGGACTTTGTTTAAGTCCATAGAGTGATTTCTGAAGCAAACATCATTTATGTTCATTTCCAGGTAGCAAGTATCCTTCAGGTTGAAACATGTAAATCTTCTCTTTTAACTCACCATGTAGGAAAGCTGTTTTTACATCCAGCTGTTCCAACTCCAAATCAAATTGAGCTACCAATGCCAGTAGAATTCTGATAGATGTATGATTTAGTACGGGAGAGAATATTTCATTGAAATCTACTCCTTTTCTTTGAGTAAAACCTCTTGCAACTAATCTGGCTTTGAACCTAACACTTTCTATCTCAGTCACTTCAATTTTCCTTTTAAAAATCCATTTACAGCTGATCAACCTCTGATTCTTAGGTCTCTGAACCAATACCCAGGTTTGATTCTTTTCCAATGATTCAAGTTCTTCTTGTATTGCAAAGATCCATTTCTCTTTGTCAGGACCTTTAATTGCTTCTGCATAATTCTTAGGCTCAACAAACTCTACTTCTTCTTCCGCAGTTACTAAAGCATATGCTGTGAGATAATCCTCAGCATATTTTGTTGATGGTTTAATAACTCACCTTTCCCTATCCCTGATGAGTTGATAACTTTGAGGTTCTGGTCCATTGCTTGATTATCCTCTTCACCTGAGTCCTCTGTATCAGATTCAGCTGCTGAGCTAGGTGACTCCTCCTTAATTGGAACATTAAAAGGATTGTCCATGACCACTTTTTTTCCATCTTGCAATTTCTTAAATGGTAAGACTTCTTCACAGAATACTACATCTCTGCTCACAATGATCTTTTTATAGTTTGGCTCTATGCACCACAGCCTGTATCCTTTTACTCCATTAGGATATCCTATCATAATACACTTTAATGCTCTGGCTTCCAGCTTGTCATTCTTAACATGAGAGTAAGCTCTACAGCCAAACACTCTCAAATGTGAGTAATTTGGTGGCTTTCCAGTCCAGAATTCTTCTGGAGTTTTATGATTCAAGGCAGCTAGGCTGCTGTAGCAGCTGCTTCACCCAAGAATCTCTTTTCCAGACCAGAGCTTAGTAACATACACCTGACTCTTTCCAATATTGTTCTGTTCATTCTTTTAATAACCCCATTCTGTTGAGGATTTCCCGGGACAGTGTTATGCCTTTTAATTCCCTTGTTTTTGCAGAAAATTTTAAACTCTTCTGACATAAATTCCAGTCCATTATCTATTCTAAGGCACTTGAGTTTAACATCCTTTTCTGTTTCAACAGCAGCACACCACTCCTTGAACTGAGCAAAACACTCTGATTTTGCTTTTAACACATACAACCATAGTTTCCTACTGTAATCATCCATAATACTGAGGAAAAACCTCCCTCCACCTAGAGTTGGTGTTCTAGATGGCCCCCACAGATCAGCATAAACATAGTCTAACACTCCTTGAGAAGTGTGATTTCCAGTGGGATATGGTAACTTCTTGGATTTACCTAATATTCATTCCTCGCAAGGTTTTTCAGATTTCAGATGTCCTGAGGCATTTATTAGACCTTGCTTAGCTAACTGTTGAATGTTAGATTCTCCTGCATGAGCCAATCTAGCATGCCACAGATCATAGTCTGTCTTCGAGACCATAGCACATTCTCCTACCACTATTGCTCCATCAAGGTAATATAAACTGTTTCTCTTGATACCCTTCATCACCACTTGATTTCCTTTATAAACCACCAAATATCCTTTTTCTGACTTAAAACTGCATCCTCTGGTTTCTAAAGTACCAAGATTAATTAAATTTCTCTTCAGATTAGGAATATACCTGACATTCTTCAGTATTTTTACTGAACCATCATGAATCCTCAGCTTGATGTCTCCTGTGCCTTTTACTGGACAAAGTTCATTGTTCCCCAGCATTACTGTTCCAGATTCTATTTCTTTGAAATCTTCAAACCAAGACAGCTTGGGACACATATGGAAAGAACATCCTGAATCAAGAATCCATTGAGATTCTGGATTTGACTCAGTTATATTCAAAACTTGTGGATCTTCATTTATGGCTTCAACAGTGTCAGCATTGTTGTTGGTTGAGATGTTTGCTTTCATGGATTGCTTCTTCTTCTTGAATTCATACCAATTTTTCTTCAGGTGGCCAGGTTTCTTGTAGTGAAAGCACTTCCTGGTTTCCTTCCCTTCATTTGGTTTTTGGTTTGAACTTTGTATCTTCTTGTTGTCAGCAGAATTTGCCCCTTTCTTGCCTTTCTGAAATTTCCCTTTCTTCACAAACAAGCCCTCTCCAACAGAATCTTTTCCTTCTAGAGTTAGTCTTTGCATTTCCTTTGACCTTAATGCAGATTGTACAGCAGCAAATGTAACTGTAGTGGTTCTGCCATAGAGCATGGCATCTTTTAGATGATCAAATGATGCTGGTAATGAATTCAGAAGTAATATGGCTTTATCTTCATCTCCCATGGTCACCTCAACAGATTCAAGATCATCAAGTGTTTTGTTGAACTCCTCCAATTGGTCTTCAACTGATTTTTCTTCTGAAAGCCTAAATGCATACAGTTTCTGTTTTAAGAAAAGTCTATTTGTCATTGACTTTTCCATGTATAATTGATCCAGTTTCTTCATTACTCCAACAACAGTTGTCTCTTTTGCCACCTCCCTCAAAACCTTGTCTGAAAGACAAAGAATAATGATGCTGTGAGCCCTTTCTTGCATTTCTAGATTCTTAGCATCAATTTCAGCTTTCTTGGCATCATCATCTGCTTCCTTTCCAGGATCACTACTACTGGAACCATGTTTGGACTCCTTTAAAGCTGCTGAGAGTCCTTGTTGTACCAGAAGTGCCTTTATTTTCAGCTTCCATAGTCCATAACCATTTTTTCCTGTGAATTTTTCTGTCTCAAGCTTTGGAATCGACATTCTGAATATCCTTCAACACCTGGGATCGTCTTCTTCCCACAGACGGCGCCACTTGTTAACTCAGAACAGCAACTTAACCCAAACTAAACTCAAAGAATTCACTCAAGCAATAAGACTAACACGTACCTTTAGTTCACAAAGTATGATTATGAAACCAAAACTGAGAAATAGAATCAACACAAGCGGTTTACGTGGTTCGGTTGTGAAACCTACATCCAAGGGTGATAATGCCTTCACCAATTCACTAATACTCAACTGTTACAAGAGAATCATACAAGCAAGCTTTCACCAAGAGAAATAATCCAAACCCTCTAAAGTTCTATCTCTCTCTAACTCTTCTTTGAACTCTCTACAATTGAGACTATCTTGGAATAATTTTCAAGTGTGTAGAGATCACGTAAATAGTCTAATTCTGACTAACTACATCCATGGAATTCAAAAACAGAATAACAAAAGAAAACAGATTCTGAAAACTGTTGAACCAGCTCGCAACGGTTTCTTCTCCCTTTGTCAACGGTTTTGGCCTCTTTGACAACGGTTGAAGACTTGTAACTGTTTTTCCCACCAAAAACGGTTTCAACTTCTTTTGAGCTATTTTCAGCTTCTTTCTTTTTCATGATCACTTCTGAAAATCCAATATGCAGTAGTTGGGAAGCCATAACGGATTCTTAACTCACACGAACAGAAATGAAAAGTAGGACAAGTTAACTGGGACGGAGGGAGTACCATTTGAAAGAGCGATACATGCCTTACTGAGGAGAGTAGAGTTATACGCAGACAACACCCCACTAAACCTTTATAGAATTTCTTTTTCCTTTTTTTGTCTTTTCACCTAAAATTTCAAATGAATATAATATTTACACTTCAAGTTTATATATAAAAAGATATATAAGTTAATCCACTTTTCTCATATACAATCTGAGATATATTTATATTAAATGTATGGAGTTAAGATATTTAATATAACA
Organism: Ajuga chamaepitys; assembly: GCA_958295605.1. NCBI lineage: Eukaryota > Viridiplantae > Streptophyta > Magnoliopsida > Lamiales > Lamiaceae > Ajuga > Ajuga chamaepitys. Next base: position 19,222,151 of record OY282498.1, on the reverse strand, counting down.
TAAATATTTATTGTTATGTTTTTTGTAATGTATTTTGATGCATAAAAATACAAACAAAACTATGAGATTATTCAATAAGAATATATATTGAAAATAATGATCATTTAGTTTACTTTCATTATATCTTAGTAATGTATGGATCTTTTGAATAGCTTTGTTGTAAATAGAAACTAACTAAAATGGCCGATCAAAAAAAAATCATTTTTGTCAAATGTACAATTTTTATTTTTTTGTCAATTAGGTTAATGTACAACCTTCTAAAATAGTAAAATTTCACTTGCAAAACTTTTTTTTTTTGACTTATTAAACTACAATATTTTATTCGTAAAATTAAAATATTATTTATTTTTATTTTAACTAATAAAACAAGACAATTACTTCTGAAGTTGTTTGGTCAATCTTTTTTAAATGTGACAACGTTAACAGGACGTAACATGTCTAAATTGGTTAGGTTTAGACTATCCATGCTAGTCATAATAATATATATTTTTGGATAGATTCAAAGTAATTTATGAATCTAATTAGTTTGTTTCTTACTATTCTATGAAAACGCATAATTTTTGGACAAAATTTACAAGCCCACGCTACAAATTTTTTTTTTTGGAAATAACAAAAGACGATCTCAAATAATAAGTATTTGTCATAACTTATGAGTATATATTAATATTAGAGATAACATGTCGTCACTAATTAGTCATCTCAATAACTCAGACGCAAATATATATTTTTGACGATAAAAGTGGTCTCAAATGCACCTTAAATATTTTTTGAAACAACTAGTTGTATCTAAAAGTAGTCTTAAACTGGTCTTAAATAATTGGTAGAGAGGTTTGAACGTAGTCACAAATAACTTATTATTAGTGACCACAATTGTGATCTCAAAAAATATTATACATTAGGCCTCTTTTGTTGTAGTGCCATGAGATTTGTTTTCCACATTTGTTATTTTTCTAAATGACTTCATTAAATAAATGGATGTATTAATGAAAATATTATAACTATATTGCATTGATATAATATATTAATTAAAAGATCAGTTTTAATTAAAAGATTAGTTAATATAACTTACTTTTTTATAAATAAATTATTTTATAGATTAACATTAAAATATTGAATTTGAAAAATACATTTCTGTATAACTATTTTTCAGAATGACTATCTCTTAATATTAAAGCTCCAACGTATAAATATTTAAAGTGTCTGTATGCATTGTGAACTATGTGAACACAACAGATAGCTTAATTGATAATGAATTTATTAATACCTAAATTTCACACAACCCATCAAAATATATTAAATAAAATGAATTGAATAATGTAATAAAAAAAGTCATGTTTTTCTTCATTCCACTAGAATCACCCCATCGTGCAATGCATGATTTAAAATATATTTATTTAAAAAAATATTAAAATTAAATAATTGAATGAAATAAATTGAATAATTTATTTATTTTTAACTAAAGAATGTTAAATTATCTAAATAACGTTTTACTTCATCAAGAAAATAATATAATTTAATTTTATATGCAACATAAATCCAATACATATATATTAAAAGTTCTAACCCATAATAAATATTCAAATCTAAACCTAATAAGCAACTATCAAACAATTAATTATTTCAAATTTAAAATTTTATATCAATATATTCAATATAAGTATCATACTAAATACCAAGGAAAGAGGTTCCATTTTTATCCATTGTATGTAAAAAACAAATTTAGAAATAAAGAACTTTTATACCTTTAGGATATTGAAAAAATGCTTTAAAATTTTATAAAAGATGAAAAACATGATAGAGAGGAAGAAAGCTACAAATAGTGAAACTAGATTTGCAAGTCTCTTATGTTGGTGTATGTGTTTATGCACTATTTTCTTGTTCTTTATAACAATGAAAATTATCTTTGAATTGAAAACTAAAAAATGGTTGGTCTTTTTGGTCTGCAACGGAATTGTAATATTATTATTATTAATAATAACAAAAGTAGATGCATGAATTTATTTATCGAATAAAATTAAGATTTTAATAAATAAATAAATAAAATTGACTATTTAAAGATTTGCCAATAAGCATTTTACATAAAAATTTAGAAAGAATAGAGATTGTGAAAAAAAAAATTCTATTTAAGGGTGTACAAATTAATGTGGTACATGCCAATAAGGAAAGTGCATATTCGGGTGTAACGAAGGTAGTATTAGTTATTAATTATTAAGATTTGAGCTTACCTTTTTTAAGCAGGAAAAACTGGCACCGAATTTTTCTTAGTTTTCTCTTATAGAGGGTTGCATTTCATTATATAGTAAAATTTCAAATATTTAATTTATAAAAACAATTTTCCAACAGACAAGAATTCTACAATAAACAATATTTTCCCATTTTATACAAAGACTTAGTTTTTTTATACAAATTAAGGAAAAAGTTTACAGTACTTGGAAATTATATTAAACCCACAAATTTGTTTTCACACACTTAGTGTTTTCTAAGTATTTGAAATTAATAATTAATTGTAGCAAACATTAAATAGTGTAAAATTTATCATTATAATATAAAAGTAAGTTTAATTTGAGATGGATAAAATTGAAAGACGGGAGTAGTTTTACGGAAATGAGGAGCAATAAATTAAATTCTGTGTCTGGAAGAAGCGAATGGGGTGGCCAGATCAGTTTAATTTAATTTAGAGTCGGACACGTGGCACTAGGGTAGACAGTTGTTCGGATTTTAGTGGAAGCCTGCGCATACCAACGTCACCATCTCACTTCGAAGCGCCTCATCAATTTGACAGTTTTTACATACAGGTAGCACTTTGTGAAACAAATATAACTCGTCTCATAACTATTTATTTTTTTTTAATTTAATCTGATAAATTTTGAAAATTAGTTAATTTAAAGCTACATTTAACTTAAAAATACTTAATTCGTCGAAAATTACCACGTGAGCAGCATTGCCACTCTAATTTGAAGGAATCCCACAACTGTCTTGTGTGAATTTTTTCATTATTTTTTATTTAAAAAATTACACATAAGCAATTAAAAAAAGGAAAAAAACACATTAACATATATAAGTAAATAATTCTCACATTTTCGCGCGAATCAAAGAAAAGAATAGATGAGTCAAGAACCCTAATTTTTAAGCTTCCAAATCTCAATCGCGATGTCTTCTTCAAGTGTCTATTCGTAGTCAGGGTTGGAATGTCATTGTTGTTTGAGTTCGCCAGTGGTGAGGTACTGAAAGGAAGAAACCACTGGTCGACGATTTTATGATTGTGCTAATTATCCTGTATGTTCATCATCCATATTGCTAATAAATTCTTTAATTCAAACTCCATAACACACAAAGAAATCTTACCGTATTTCGGGAGGTCTTAGTCCATTGCCCCCTTTTTCGAACAAACACCATCGTCGAGCCCTTCGGACTTCCACTCCATAGAAAGAATGCCGACGAAACTCTTGGGATCCTCATCTCAATCTGGGTATTTTGTGAAAGATATGGACTAAATTAGGATATGTGTCTTTATTAATTAATAAGTTAGACTAATTAATTAATTAAGAAGACATGAATATTAGGCCCATAAACCTAGTGTTATATGGTACAATATATACATATTCTCTATAGTAGAGAATTAAGGGTTTTTATCAGATAAAAATTTGAGGCACTGTAGAATTTGATAAGTGATTTCCTAGCGATCACTTATCGAATAATTGTACCGGGAATTGTTCCTGCGGCGAGCGACATACGCATGGATACCTGAAGTGGTGAATCAATCGCTCAATTCTGTCAAGTTAATTACGCACAAGTAAGTTATTCTAACTTTAGCGTAATCATTGCTCAATGTTCAATTTGATTATAAATCACGATTGTTATTCTCGATAATTATTCCGTTGCGTACATTAGATGTTGTCGACAATAACTAACATTTTGCTGAGGTGGGATTTGGTGAGGTTTACTATGTTGAATTTGCAAATTCTTTGGACTCTTAGATTCTAGGGTTTTCTCATTTTCTTTGAGTTAATTTGGGATAAATCTTAGAAAGGCGCGATAATGTGGTTAGTTACCTCCCATTCTTATCTGATGTGGCTCTTTGTTAATGGGGTGTCTTTTTTATAATGGTTAGGAAGGATGGCCACGTTAAAGAAAAACAGACCACATAATAAGTTTCACTAGTTTGCCCTAAAAAAAAATTGGCGTGTGATTGTCACACGCATTTTTCAGTCAAATTTAGTCCTAAATTAAACAATTTTTGGATTTACGGGACTAAATTGAAAGAAACTAATTTAGTGGGACCAATTTTGTTAAAATAAATAGTTGTGAGACGAGTTATGATTTTTTCCCACCAGATTCTATATATGTGAGCCTGAAAAATTTGCTGAACTGTATTTTATACCTACTCTTAGGTTGTGTTTATTTTAGACAAGAATTGGGCCAATGAATCTGTGTTTGGCACGTTGATTCTAGCAATAAATTGGCAGCAATAAGTTCCCGGACCCACATGTGAACCGTTTATACGGTCATGGTCGGATGATATGTACCTTGCTGTTGCTAGTTTAAATCCACCGTTCTACTATTTATATATATTCAATTATTTTATTGTTAAAAAATTAATTAATTATTAATTAGTAAATAAATATTACCTCCGTCCCGATTATTCTTGCACTGGGAGAGTTGGCACAAGTATTAAGAAAAGTCACTTTTTGGGATTTTGTTGACTTTTCAAAGGTGAATTAAAGGTGGAGATTGAGGGTGGAGATTTTGAGGGTGTAGATTGTATTATAATTTTCCTTTTTAAGGGGTGTGCAAGTTTAGTTGGGACGGACGAAAATGGAAAGTGTGCAAGTTTAGCTGGGACGGAGGGAGTACTAATTAATTCAATATGAAATAAACTAATAATTAATTATAGTTTTTATTATTTATCATCAACTTTTTTTCTATGTTTTGATTTTTCATTTAAATTTTTTTAATTTATTATGTTACTTCTTCTTATGGCGGATTCAATGTAGTATGACTTGTTTAACTAAAAATATTATTTGTTTACTTGAACAATATTATTTGTGTTTTTTTCTTCTTGTTGTGTTGCATCCGATATAGTATAACATCTTTAACCAAAAAGTATTATTAATTTATTTATCATAACAGTTTTATTTGTAATTTTTTAATTTTATTTTGTTGTGGAGGATTGTTTTAGGGTGATGACGGATTTGATATTATATAACTCGTTAAACCAAAACATGTTATTTGTTAACTTAAAAAATATTATTTTTAGTTCTTTTAATTTTTTCGGCACATGATATAATATAATTAAACCAAAAATATTATTTGTTTACATTAACAATATTATTTTTTATTTCTTTGAATTTTTATCTTTTTTTTCTTAATTGTCGTGAATCTGATATATTATAAGTTGTATAACCAAAAGAATACTATTTATAAACCTAAAAAGTATAACTCATAAATTAAAAAAAAATAATAATAAAAAAAGTTAAACATATATATGAAGCAAAAACCAAAAAATCCAAAATTAAAAGTTAATTAGTATTCATATATAATAAATTAATACCTAAATAAGATAAATAAGAAAATGTAAATAAACTAAGACATTAATTCACAGAGTGCGATGTATAATCTCACGACCTTGTATTTTTAAAACACGCCATTAAGCCGTCACCCCTAATGATTTTAAATCGCGCCTTATTATATATTTACAAATGGACAACATAAAAAAAAAATTAATTATCAAGATTCACGAGCAGTTCATGAGTCGAGACGCAGGACAGATCGAAGGGAAAAGTGCACATAACAACTTCTATATACTAAGGGCCGCTTGATTGGAGGGGTTAGAGATAGAGTATGAGAATGAATGAGACTCATTCCTATTTATTGTGCTTGTTAAAGTTAATCAATACATCACATTATTAACAACTCCTTCCACATTATTTCATAGTATGATTGACCCCTTATTTAAATCCATTATCATTGTCATTAATAATTTGCAACCAAATGGGTCCTAAATTACACAAATTTGCCTTATATGTTATGACCAGTTTAATTAATCAGTTCGGTATTTTTTATTGAAGTAAAATATATAGTAATCAAAGTAATGTACTATCCCGGTGTGTACGTTGCTTTGGATTTTCTACATGTAACAATACCCTAGTTAAAATTACCTTCTTTTGGAAAATTAGAACACCTGAAAATAATTCCATTCAAAAAACAAATCTAAAAATAATTCAAGATATAATCTTCAAATTGCTCATCATACTTTTATTATTATTATTATATTATTATTATTGTTATTATTGTTTTTGCTCGTCATACTCGAACTATAAGAATACAAAAAAGAGAAAAAAAAAAATCGAAAATACTCTATATCACAATTTTGAGTTTGTGTGAATGTGAGAATTAAGGGAAAAATTCATATTTAGTACAGTATGTTAGGCCTTGTCCAGTAAAAGTTCGGTATGTTAGAAAATTTCAATTTTAGTCCTGTATGTTTCAAAAGTTGTCCAATTGAAGGACACTAACCATCACCCACGACCAATTTAGCCGGAATTGGACTAATAAATTTAGGGCTTTTGAGTGCTAATGCTTATGTATTAAGTATTTGTCCAGATAACATGTCAAATCATTAAATTACTTTAGTAGCTCTTCTAAAAAAGAAAAGAAAAAGGTAACCATAATTTTCGTATGAGGTGCATTTCATTTTATTTTTTATTTTATTTTTATTTCTTTCTTCATCTTTCTCAAATTTATTGGTCACGTGCGTCACACGTGATTAATTGTGGTCAAATTGGTCATTTCTGATGGCCAGTGTCCTTAAATTGGACAACTTTTGAAACATACAGGACTAAAATTGAAATTTTCTAACATACAGAATTTTACTGGATAAGACCTAATATACAGGACTAAAAATGAATTTTTCCCTGAGAATTAAATAGTCATGTGAGAGCAAAAAAGTAAGTGTTTTTTTAATATTCTCAAACCTTTGTCAGGAAGTAACGAATTAATCCCACTACAAAAAAAACAGTGTCCAACGACGTTATTTTTTGTTGCTTTGTGATGCTAATTAACGTTACGGCAAAAGTACCTACGCTTGTAAAAGCGTAGCTAGTTACGTCGCTAAACTTGAATTCACGATTTTTTTTACAACACAAAGCTATGCGTGGGTAAACTTAATTTAGTGATGCTTTTGTCAATGTGTTGGTAATATTCAAATATGGTAACACTAGTTTCTGTCATAATTATAAAGACTCATAGTAAATTGTGTAGTACATTGCCGATGCTAATCATTGATTGCATCGTTAAATTAACGATGCTTTCAATAATTAGTGTCGTTAAATAAATGACCCAAGTAAAATTACATGTCACCAAATTAACGACATTTATTACAATTAGCGTAATTAGATTCGCAACAAATCTTAGAATTATTGTCATTAGATTCGCAACACAATTTGAAGTTAGTGTCATAAAATTAGTGACACATCAAAGTCAATGTCTCCATATTAGTGATATATATATATATATATATATATATATATATATATATATATATTTTGTCTCTAAATTAGTGACACTTTCTACAATGGTTGTACCCAGGGTCGGTTCAATACTTTGAGAGGCCTTGTGCAAAAATAAAAATTGGGCAGTTGGATTTTTTTTTTATTTTTTATGTAGATCAAACCTAAAATATATTTTTGTCTTTCAGTTTTACAATTTTATAAATAACTAAAGAATAAGGAAAATAAATTGGTGATAACAATAAGAGAATAATTTTTTTTTGCAGGAGAATGATAGAAGTTTTAGGATTATCGTTTATAATGCATTGTGATTATAAGTAGAAGTCAAATAAGAAAACTTAAGTAAAGGCAAAAGAAACTAAAGGAGTTTTAGTGAGAAGAAAAAGAATAAATAAAATAAATATTAACTTAATATTACCATTGATATGAAATAAGACTGAACTAAAATTCAAGAATTTAATTAGGTAAATAGAGTATTTATGTGGATAAAAGAAGTCTTTTTCCTGAAAAAACAAAAAGAAAAAAAGAAAAAAGAAAGGAAAATGTAGTTTTGGTTAGCTAAAACAGACATTTAATGTAAAAGAATTGTTAAAACCAAAAATTATAGTTGCTATTGAGCTAGCTAAGAATTAAACACATGATCTATTGCATACAAAGATGATCCCATCCACTTAACCACTAACATCTATTGTTTTTATTACCGAAACTTTGTGTGTGTGTATATATATATATAACATATTGTAATCACTTTCATATTTAATAAAAAGAAAAGAAAAATGAGGCCCCTTCCCGACCAGGGGCCCGGGACTGCGGCACCGGATTGACCTCCCCGGACCGCACCTGCTTGTACCTAAATTAAAATAACTAAAAACAATAAAATAATATTTAATCAAAGGAATATATGAAAATCAAAACAAAATATTTCAGTATATATGAAACTGTTTGAACATAAATCCCAAATTGAATTACACATTATAATTGAAATTTATCTCAATAACTAAGATATTCTACATAACATGCACAAAAAAACTTCATTGATCTAAATATCTAATATTCATAAAAAATAAGTACTGAACTTTAAATGGACTTGTACCACTATTTAAATAAATGAACTTTAAAGCTATGACTTGTACCATTATCTTGTTTTTTGTTTGATTTCCTTTATTCAGGTTTGTCTTTATGAGATTTTTCCCTGCCTTTGTGCTTTTTTTCACGCCTTGTACTGTTAGGATTGTCCAACAAAGTCCCACATCGAATATATATGGAAAGATCATGGGGTTTAATAGGATTGGAGTATCTCAATTGGTATGAGGCCTTTTGGGAGTTAGCCCAAGAACAAAACCGTGCGGGCTTGGCCCAAAAAGGACAATATCATACCAATGTGGAGATGGGGCCAAGTTAGGGCCCAACAAGTGGTATCAGAGCCATGGTCCCAGACTGAACCGATGTAGTGGAGATCCTCGGAGTGCCAAACAAAGCCACAGAGATCACGACAAGGCTCTACGGACTAGGTGGACTAGGTGAGGTGCACCTGGGTAGAGCTCCTCAACAGAGACGAAAGGTCCGACTCTACGAACCAGGTGCTGAAACCAGGCTAGGTGCACCTGGGTAGAGGCTGGCTCTCCAGGGGCGGTAAACCATGGACTCCACGTAAGACGTGTGCCTAGATGCAGTGGAGTTGACTAGTCGACTAGATGGAGCAGACATGGCGCGGTGATTCGTTTGAGGGGAGGTTCGGTGGTACTTTTGTTTGAAGGGGATGATTGTCAGAATTGTCCACCAAAGTCCCACATCGGATATACAATGGAAGATCATGGGGTTTAATAGAATTGGAGTATCTCAATTGGTATGAGGCCTTTTGGGAGTTCGCCCAAGAACAAATCCGTGCGGGCTTGGCCCAAAGCGGACAATATCATACCAATGTGGAGATGGAGCTGAGTCAGGGCCCAGCATGTGCGGCATCCAATCTCTGTTTTTAGATGATTTTCCAAGCGGCTTCCGATTTCCTCTGGATTTTTTGGCTATGAAGGTATGCGGCTTTACGGATTCCTTGCTTGTTGTACATGCAGTCACAAAACAAGTGGATTCTTTGAAGTATTATAGAGTCATTTTGGTTTAGATTAAGAGGCTCGTGTATGAGCATAAATTTTATACAATTTCTCATATGCCTAGAGATTGTAACGGTATTGTGCATTGTTTGGCGCATTTTTCTTTTACTTCTGTCAATCCGTCTGTTTGTGTTGAGCCAAATTTTTGTTGTTGAGTTGTGAATATTGTACGTCAAGAATTTTGAGTAATAAGATTCTCTTATTAAAAAAAAAATCAATGAATCCTAATCTCATTCCAACAACAATAAGCATTGTACTGCGCTTTCTTATTCACAACAAATTCTTTAAATATTTTCCCCGACCCAGATTCTCGCCGAAATTGCAATACGAGTATTTCCAACTGAAATCAAAAGCAATATGATGATACAAGTTCAAACTATCTGACATTAGACAAGTTCACAAAAAAAATTTATCTCCGCATAAATAAAACTCTCGATAGAATAAGTTCGAACAACCTAACAGAGATAATTACAGAAATTCGATTACCTGATGATTGAACTGAAGACTGCAGTGTACAAATCATAAGAAAGATCAGATTTTGGTACAATAGATGAGCGTTAGATCCCAAAACAAAATACAAGGACTGAATAAAAGAGATAAAAATGAAAATTTAGGCCAGAACCTGTTGATTGCACAAGGAACGACAGTGGGTAAAAAATTAGGGTTCAGTGATCTTCCGTTTTCTAGAGCAAGGATGGGGGGAGAGAAAAACTCTTTCTATTCTTTCTTTTGCAGCTGAGATTCAATCTATGGAACATATCTTTTCTAAACTTTTAACAAAAAGTATTCTATTTGGGTGGGAAATCTGCCGCCATTGTTTCATTTTTGAGTTTCAACTTCCAAGCCACAATAAGGGAGGTTTGATTAGGGCGAATGTGCTGCCAATAATTGCCACTAGATATTGTTCAACTGAATCTAAAATTTAATCAAAATATTTAAATTACTGTATTTTCTACAAGAAAGAAAATGATTTCAATAATGTCATAAATTGAACGGATATACTTTTTCTAATGAATCCTTAGTGAATATACCCCTAAAAAAATCCTAGGTGAATATGCAGTCCTTTTATATATACTAATTACTAGGTATTTTTATAGTTAATACAGAACAATAATATTAACATATTCTAGTTAATAAAACATGATAATATAAATGTAAATCGTAGTTGCAGCGTTTATGAGAGTAACTAAATTTACGGTGTAACTAAAGTTGTGGCGTTTATTAACCTGAACAATAATATTAACATATTCTAATTAATAAAACATGATAAAACACAGGACCTAAAGTGTCCAAAAGTTTATGACACAAAATTTAAAGTGTAACTAAAGTTGTGGCGTTTTATGAGAGTATCACTAAATTGTCAAAATATTGACAATTTTTTGTAAGCGTAGTTATTTTTCAAAAAATTAATACACTTTTTAAAATTCCGTTATTAAGTTATACTTTCTCAAGATGCTAATAAAATAGTGTCACTAGATTTTATGACGCAAAATGTAGAGCGTCAATAATTTCATGACACAAAATATAAATTATCATATGTCTTATGATGCAAATTATAAAGCGTCATTGAGTTTATGACACAAAATACATAAAGCAATGGACCTTCCAACACAAAATGTAAAAGCATCACTAATTATATGACTAAAAAAAAAAGAGTCGACAATATTATGACGCACATATAAAATGTCTATGATTTTTACTAGGGGTGTGCACGGGACAATATATGACTAAAAAATCCACAACCATCCCAAAATTTGGTACTCCTAAATTTTAAGTCCGGAACCGATCCATAATATATGAAGATCTGTACCAAACCGTCCCAAATTCAGGACAATTCAGTTCAAATTTTTGAATCTAACAGGTCTAGTTGGAAAGTTTGATTCAGTACGAGATACTCGGTTATTCAGAGTTTTTTTAAGATTTTCAATATCAAAGATAAAATAAAACAAAATAAACCAATATGATGATCAAAATTGCAACTGATATTTAAATTAATGATGGCATAAACATTAATCCATAAGTAAACCTTGGCAAAATTTGTTATTCAACTAAGAACGAAAAAGTAGAAAGTTATACTTTTTCTAGAAAATTTTGAAACTAAAAGATATATGCATAGCTAGCTATAAAAATTACAACCCTTAAATCAATATTCCAAGGAAATCCTTGGCAAGATGCTCTCTCTGATGTTGGGATCTTGAGTTAACTCTGTGAAAAATATATAGAAAAATAAGTTGCATGATTTATATAAAATATATAAGAATGCGAATTTTATATACACGAAAAAATTTATGCCTGATTCCCATTTTTCAAGATCTTCTAGTAATTCTTCAACTATGAGGGGGGTTTTTAGAACTTCTCAACCAATCTTGGCAACAAATAAGCAATTCAACTATAGTAGGAGTTAAAGAACTCCTAAAGCAATCCAAAGTTCGACCACCTGTGCTAAATGCTGATTCAGAAGCTACGGTTGATGACTGAATGACTAAAACATCCCTAGCAACATAACTTAATTTTGGATATCGAGCAACATGACGTTTCCACCAATCCAACACATAAATTTGTAACATACGTTTCCATTGGCTCCCACAAATACAAATCAAGTTCACCTTTGGCACCTAAGTTATGTAGGTTCTCCTCTTCCAAGAAATCATCAACATCTTCATCCACCTCCATTACAGTAACCGACCCAATACTTTGTGACATACTCAGAGAATTAGTCACCTCGTTCGTATTTTTATACTCTTCAATCGAAGCATTCAAAGATGTAGTCACCCTATCCACTAAATCACTTGCATCCTTTTCACTATAGTTAAGTTTGTATTTAGCTGACATATACTTCATCTTACATCTCGAGTCCAACACCACAGCAATGAAAAGCATCACATTCATTTTGTTCACCGAACCTCGATATTTGTCAAATTTTGCTCTCATTTGTTTCCCCATATCCATCAAATAAATTTCCTCACTTTTCTCAAAAGCTGTTAAATCCTTCAAAATACGCATTATCTCAGGAAAATACATATTAGAAGTAGCATACAAAGAACCAGCTTGCAAGTAACATCATAAAACCGTTTAAAAAACTTAGTGAAGTGGGCTGCATAAGTCCAATCACTCTCACATGGCAAATCATCACCTAGTTCAGTTAAAAACTTCTCATTCACATCCTCAAACTTATCAAAAAGCCTTTTGAAAAACCAATGCAGTATCAAGCATCAAATATGTTGAATTCCACCTAGTTGGATAATCTAATTGCGACAATACTTTAGATTTGATGTTTGCTTTTTCACAACATTTCCTAAATAAGTCCAACCTTTGTGGACTACTCCTAACCTATCGAACGACATCTCGAATTCTTTTAACTGAACTATGAGAAATTTCAAGACCATCTCTAACAATCAATTGTAAAATATGAGCAAAACACCTCATGTGAAAGGCCTCCCCACCCAAAACAAAAGCACCTTTTTTTGACAACCTTTTTTTAGTTGCTGAATTGCAGTGTCATTTGAAGATGCATTATCAACAGTAATACACATAACCTTTTTCAAACCTCACTCCTCCATGGAACAATCAATAACATTACCAATATTAACCCCTTTATGACTCTTTATGGCACAAAAGTTCAGGATATTTTTATGCATCACCCAATTTGAATCAATAAAGTGGGCCGTTAAACACAAGTAACTAACATTCTGAATGCTTGTCCAAGTATCTGTGGTCAAAGACACCCTCTGGCATTGAGATTGGAGGAAGGTTTTCAACTTTTTCTTTTCTTTCACAAACAAAGAAAAACAATCCCTAGTAATAGTATATCTTGAAGGAATATTAAATGAAGGAATGCCAGCTTCAATGAAATCCTTAAAACCTTCCCCCTCAACAAAGCTAAAAGGAAGTTCATCTTTTATGACCATTCTAATTAAAGCATCTCGCACAACATCTTGATCAAATTTCCAAGTGGATAATTTACAATCCCCGCTATCATTTGCACTTTTAAAATTCAACAATTTTTTAGTCTTGTCATTGCTCTTATGTGTTTCATTTACTTCTTTTTTAAGTGGCAATGGACATTTTCTACAAGTTGTTCTTAAATGTTTCCATAAACCTTAGGTGCCTTGCACACCCGTACCTGCATAACTTTTACCGCACCATATACATTCAGCTCTCCAGTCTCCTTCCCATCAAAATCTTTCATTTTCACAAAATGATTCCATACTTTAGACCTAGCACCAGTGGCTAAAGTAGGAGAATCTTCACCTTCCTTTGGAGTTGGAATTGTATTTGAATCAACCAATTTGGGTAATTTGGCAGAACGAGCATCATCCAAGTCGGCATGAGTGTGAGCACTTGATGCCTGTGTCAATTCGCTTCCGCTAGTATTTAATAATTTTCTCTTTTATCCCTGCGAAATTATATCAGTTATATACATCACTATTAGAAAGGTCAAATTAAGCTAACATTTTTTTTTTTTTAAAAAGAGCAACTTATCTTACCACTTTTACCAGAAGCAGATGTGACAAAACCAGGCTTGGAGGCCATGTGTTCCAAATAAATCAGAAAAGTTCAGCTGATAATAAAAACAACAACATTAAAAATATTTTCAAGACATCAACTATTAATATGGACTATGAGGACAAGTGAAAACTAAACATCATAAATGTTCGTTCAAATTTACCAAACAAAAAAAGGCACAAATATATCAACATCATAATATTTCGTATAAACAATAACATAATACAAAGAAACAAAAATATTTTTGAACCACAAAACTTAAAAAAATAATATAAGTAAAAAAAGAGAAACAACTAAGGCAAAAGAAAATAAGAACATGAAAATTAACGGTCATTGAGTGATACAATTACAAAAATTTCATGCACATGACATGCAATTATGTAAAGATACGTAGGTTACTAGCAGTGGCGTATTCAGAACATTTAAAATAGGGGTGCAGATATTACTAAAAAAATATTATATAAATATATTTTTAATAGTTTTATATATATTTATATCTCAAAATTTATAAATAAAAAAAGGGGTAAAAGATTTAGTTCTTGTTGTTTTTATCTTTTTTAGTTTTATTGTAGCTATTTGCACTTAAAAAAAGTTTTATTGTAGAAAATCTATTATCCAATGATAGAAAAGAATTACTTAAATGAATTATTTTGTAAATACCAACAAAAAAGATTGGTCTCAATCTTAAACACACAAAGCAAAGAAGAACACTTCACAAGACAAATTTTATAATTTATCAAAAAAGAAATAAATATTATTATTTTGGAACTCAAATTTATAGGCTAAAAAATATAATTTAAGTACAATAATTATAACATAAAGTAAGCAGTTTGATAAAATACTTCACCTGAGTTGCTAGCCTAGTATCGATAAAAGACAACATTTTTATGAACAAATCTGATTTTGAGAAATAAAACCAAGTAAAATCAGTAATTTAAGCGACCAATGAGAGCTTAATGCCTAGACGGAAATTAGTCGGAGTTAGTCGAAATTTTTATAACAAAGCCTTTTTTTTTTTTTTTTTTAGGTTGAGCATCATATGACCAATATAAAATATGTCGCAGGGGGTTGATGAGCAACAATTTACTGTTTTAAAATTATGTTAGTGAATTTTTTTTTTTTTTTTTACCAATATAAATTTTGTTTGTTTACGTCAAATTAAATAGCGTCAAATTGAATTTACGTCAAATTCAAATTAAGCTGTTATTTACGTCAAATTGAATATCAAATAAGTTAAACCTTGGGTACATGTTATTTAATCACTTGAAATATTGTTGTTACATTCATTGTTTGCAGTATTGTAACCCACTAACTCCACTTGACTCACATATCATTATCCCAATTTATTAGTCCATACAAATTGAATGCTGTAATATGAGCAATCGGAAACAATTTATTAAATTGCATATAATTGATCAACACTTAAATAAAAGCAAGAAAAATTGTGCAAAACAAGAAAAAAGAAAGATAAAAAGAATAAGAAGAAGAAAAGGTTACCGTGATCTGAATGTATGGAGATTGGAGAATTGGAGAAGCGGCAATCATGGCTTGGTGAGTTGGTGAAAGGAGTATGAGCCTATGTGGGCCTGGTAAGGACTAATTTATAAATTAGGCCACTAGGGTATATCTTACTTTTCCTAATTATAACTTAGATTAAATATGTTAATTGGTAAATTGTCATATATGTATGAAATTATAATAAATATATGTATTTTTGTAATTTCGGTCTATATGTATTAAATTATTAACAAATTTATGTTTTTTTATAATTTCGGTTTCGGTACGGGACAGTTCAGGACAGTTCGGTGCAGTTAGGTACCATTTCGGTACGGATATTTAAAAAATATCCAGAACCATACCATATTTTTTTCGGTACAGTTCGGTTTGGAAAAAGTCAAAAGTCAATAGTTCTTTTTTGGTATAGTGTGCTTTCGATTCGGTCTTTACAATTCGATAAATCCCGAGTTCCATACATACCCTTAATTTTTACGATGCAAAATGTAAAGAGTCATCTACCTCCTGGCTCAAGATGTTAAATGTCACTAATTTTATAACAAAAAATATAATCGTGACCAATACCGTGACGCAAGACTAATAGTGTCATTGATTTTATGACACAAAATTTAAAGTTAAAAAAATTGTGAGACACTATATAAAATCTCACTAAATTATTAGATATATTAACATTTTTTATGGATACTTGATTCCGGTGCTTCACACCATATCATGCCGGATTGAATAACTTATCTCTTCATGTTCCGTACGAGATAGGCGAAAATATTGTCATTAGTGATGGTAAAAGTTTGGGCATCACTCATATTGGTTCCTTGGTTTTTCCTAGATATAATTCCCTTAAATTTCATGATGTGTTGCATGTTTCCAAATTGGCAAAGAATTTTATATCAGTATCCAACTTGTGCCTGTGAATAGTGTTAATGTTATTTTTTCTTACTCTGGATCCCAGGTGAAGGACAGTCATATGTGGGGTACTCTACATTGTGGACCTCACGTTAATGGACTCTATATTTGGCCAGCCAGTGTGTGTGTTCAACTACAACCATCTTCCTTAATTTCAGTTAGGCAACCCTTAACTGTCTGACATGCCCATCTTGGTCATCCTTCAACAAAAATATTAGATTATACCTTGTCTAGTCACAAATTACCATTCAATAGACTTTCAAACTTTGCTTGTGATTCTTGTAAATGTGTCAAGTCTCACAAATTACCTTTTCACTGAGTCAAGTATTACTTCTAGTGCTCCATTTGAATTAATTTATTCGGATGTTTAGACGTCTCCTATTATATTTATTGATGGGTATAAATATTATGTTGTTTTTCTTGATCATTTTAGCAAATATGTTTGGATGTATTCCCTTTGATATAACTCTGATGCCCTTGAAACATTTACTGCATTCAAAGTATTAGTTGAGAATTTCTTCAAAACAAAGATCATCACACTATATACTGATAAGAGGGAAAATATGTTACTTTTTTTCCACTTCTAACTACTCATGGCATAACACATCTTACCACTCCTCCACATACACCCGAACATAATGAAGCTTCTAAATGTAGGCATCGCCGCATTGTTGACACTGGCCTTACCTTACTTCATCAAGCATCCATGCCTCTTTTATATTGGTATTATGCCATGCTTGCCACTTATCTCATAAACCGCCTTCCTAAGGCCGAATTATCCATGATGTCATCCTTTGAGAAAATCCTAACCATCCTACAAACATACTCAAACTTCTTGTCTTAGCTACCGGTGCTATCCCTGGCTCCGACCATACTCAACTCACAAACTTCACAATCGCTCCAGTCTTTGTGTCTTTGTCGGGTACTCCCTCACACCGAGTTCCATGTGTCTTGATCCATCCTCCAACAAGCTCTACACCTCTAGGTATGTTGAGTTTATTGAGGATGTCTTTTACTTTGCCACTTTGCCAAACACACACCCTTCCCCCACCCCTGATCCACTCAACACTGAACCTCTCCCAGTACCACCCTCATTGAGCACATGCCACCTGCTTCGCCGCTGTTATCCCCCAACTACCTCCTTCACCATCACCTGCTCTACCGTCTACTCCATCTCAATATTCGATGACCATGAGGTCAAAGAAAAACATTCATAAGCCCATCTTGACGTATTGCCTTACCTCTACTATTAACAATGATGTTGAGCAAACTGTTGTGTCTCAAGCTCTCTCTGACAGTTGATAGCGCTAAGCTATGTCTGCAGTGTTTAAAGCTTTGCAACTAAATGCAACTTAGGACTTGGTACCCCCAGATGCATCTCACAATGTTGTTGGGTGCAAATGGGTCTTTCACATCAAACAGAGGCCCGATGGCTCAATTGACAAGTACAAGGCGTGCATAGTAGCCAAAGGTTTCCATTAGCATTGCTATATCTCGTGGCTAGACTCTACACTAGTTTGATGTAAACAATCCGTTTTTATATGGTACCTTGAATGATGAAGTACATATGTCACAGCCCCCTGGATTATGTGACAAGGATTTCTCGTCCTATTTGTGCAAACTACAAAAGTCAATCTATACCCTAAAATAGTCACCTTGTACATGGCATAATGCCTTGCATACCTTTTTGTCCTCGATTGGCTTTATGAACACGAAATTAGATGAGTCACTCTTTGTGTACAATTCCAAGGGCGTTGTTACTTATTTTCTAATTTATGTTGATGATCTGATTCTCACGAGAATTGACTCTACTTTCCTTGTGCGTGTGGTTCATAATGTAAGCACTAAATTCTCTATCAAAGACCTTGGATCACTCTCCTGTTTCTTGGGCATAGAAGTTCTCTACGCCTTGTCCACTTGCTTCTTATCGCAATGCAAGTACATCACTGATCTTCTTGCTCGCCATAACATGCTTTACACCAAGCCTATTAAGACGCCGCTTGCTTCACACACGACTCTCACACTGTGTGATGGTACTGACCTGGCTAATGTCTCCCTATACCGACAACTTCTTGGCAGCCTATAGTATCTCCAATTTACTCGCTCAAACATTCTCTTCGTTGTTAATAAATTGGCTTAGTTCATGCATGCACCTACTTCCACACATCGGGGTGCTGTAAAACACTTGTTACACTATCTAAATAGGACTCGGGACCTTGGCATTTCTCTTCGCTCCAACTCTCCCCTCTTTCTGCACTGTTTCACTGACGTAGACTAGGCCGGCAACATAGACGATGGAACATCTGCTAGTGCTTATGTTGTATTTCTTGGTGCCAATCCTATCTCTTGGTTATCCCTTGAACAACACTCAGTTGCCCGCTCTTCAACCAAAGTCGAGTATCGTTCCATCGCTTCTACTGCTGCTAAGCTTCAATGCACTCGCTCTCTTCTTATGGAACTTGGAGTTCCTCTTTCGTCCTCACCAGTCATCTATTTTGATAATGTTGGA
This sequence comes from Ajuga chamaepitys, assembly GCA_958295605.1. Classification (NCBI taxonomy): domain Eukaryota; kingdom Viridiplantae; phylum Streptophyta; class Magnoliopsida; order Lamiales; family Lamiaceae; genus Ajuga; species Ajuga chamaepitys. Next base: position 19,203,102 of record OY282498.1, on the reverse strand, counting down.
GCAATATATTTGTGCGCTAATGCTGTTTTTCACTCTCGAATGAAGCACATTGCCCTAGATTTTCATTTTGGTCGTGATCTAGTCTTGAGTTTCACATGTATTCTCTACTGATCAACTTGCGGATGCTCTAACCAAGCCTCTAATGGACAAGATTGTTGTCGCTAATGGTGCTCCATCTTGAGGGGGCATATTAGAATGTTGAATATATCTGCTGTAAATTTGTATAGCTCTTGTTGTCCCACATCGGGTGCTACTCATTTATTTCATTCTAATTCGTTTGTATTTGTACCTTGAGTATTATGAGAATAATATAAACATTTCCCTATACCGTACTCTTCAAAATAATTTGCGCTTTGTCCAAGATTGTATAATTCATAAGCATTGTAAGTTTAATAATAATTTACTCGTGGGATATTATACGTACTCTTAAATATAACCCCGACTTGTTTAGAGGAAATGATTCTATTAGTATATATAAGCATTAATTACTTTCAATGCTGAATTGTTTCGTAATCTACCATATGTTTTATTTCTGTTATGAAATCAGAAATACGAGACAACTTGATAAATGAAACAATAAAATAGCTACCATGTTAGAGTTTGAAGGGGAAAGATAGAAGAAATTAATAACCTCAACGTCAAGAAGTAAAATAGTATAGCTTTAATTTATTTAGTGGAATTTTTTCATCTGCTTCGTAGGTAGTAAATTATGTGTTGAATTGTTTTACAAAATTATCGTAATGAAGTACAATGCATTAAAACAGATAATTTTTTTTTTTTGCGTTCCATAATCTTGAAAAAATATATATATACATATATACCATAATTTATTCATTGTTTATCCCCGTGAATATCCTTGTCATCTGAATTTTGGTTCCGTACCAATGACAAAGGTGAGTGTTTTGTCCAACGCCTAATGTCATAGGCCTTTTTGATGGGCTTCTTGTCTTTGGCTTGTCTTCTCTTAGTTATGGCAATGGCAAGATCATTAGGGAACAATGTTTGCCATACGAAAGCATGGACAAGTGTGGAAACAAATAATATGGAAACCATTGTTGAAGACATGAATGAGAGTGACAAAGCCAGGCCTTTGCTTATCACAGAAGGAGCCTCTTCAGCGTATTTGATTGTTGCAATTGAAGCTGTTGTCATTGGGAAAGTATAAGACCACCATGCCACCGAAAACCTATATCAAAATTAATTCTTTATCATCCAACTCCAAACGCACTTTGACATATATTAGACCATGGAAGATGATCCAATCATGTTTGCTTCAAATATTGGAATTTATTGAACCCATTTCTTAAGAAATGTATCAAATGCTCAATCCGATATTAAAAGAAAAAAAAAAAAAATTTGAGATAACAAAAAATAATCTCAAAAAATTTATTTGTCACAACTTTATTATAAGAGGCAAAATATCATCAATAATTAGTCGTCTCAATAACTCGAACACAAATAATTATGACAACAAAGTGGTCTCAAATATTTTTCGCAACAACTAGTTGTCTCTAAAAAATAGTTTTAAAATGGTCTCAAATAACTTGTAAAGAGATTTATAATAACAAATGGTATAAATAACTCATTATTAATGATCATAATTGTAGTATAAAATTTTTTTACACAAAAGATCTCTTTTATTGTATTGATCCTAATAATCCTAAGAGGTTCAGGGGGAAATATGGAACAAATGAACGTGTTTAAACTCAAATTTTCCAGTTAAGTCTAGGCACAAAAAATAGAAAATAAAAGAAAAACTATGGCACAAATGGAAGTGTTTAAACTTAAAAAGAAAACCCTTATAAACTAGGATAATTTTGCATCCATCATAATTTTAGGCTACCAAGTGGGTCCACCAAACACTTGGTATGTTCATGAAGTTAAGAGGAAAAAAAAAAAAAAAAAAAAAAGAAACGAATCGGATCATTTGATAGATGCCTGCTAATAATTAGCCAAGTAGGTAATACCGGAATAGTGAATTTGCGACCTAGCTACATGAGTATAAAATCTTCCTTTTTCAATGTATTTGTTCTAATATTGAACATTGATGTTGAAATTGGGAAAACTTCGTTTTTGATCCGCTAATTTAGGACGAGTTTAAAATTGGTCCACTAACTACGATATTATTAATTTTAGTCCAGTAATTTAGGATCGAGTCCAATTTGAGGACAAATTTCGCCGGAATTGACTAAGTTGGCCGGAATTACTCACGTACAAGGCACGTAGTCGTTCAATTTGGGGTTTTCCAGCGATTTGTCCTCATATTGGACTCGGTCTTAAGTTACTGGACTAAAATTGATAATATTGTAGTTAGTGGACCAATTTTGAACTCGCCCTAAGTTAGCGGACCAAAAACGAAAATTTTCCTTGTTTTGTCCCATAATCTAAATTTAACAGAATACATTGGTTCTTTTTCATTTTTTTTTACCTAGATTCAAATGGTTCTTTCCTTGATTCAAATTGTTGGAGATTTTGTAAGATACTTATATCAAGATCCAACAGTTGCAATCTTTTTTGTTACTCCAACACAAAATAGTGAGGATCCACTATTCAATTCTTTAATATAAAGTTGGAGAATCAGTCAAACCATACATCTTCTTGGTTTTGCGTGGTTCGATCTTCTTCCAAATCAGCCTCATCGGAATTTTTCATCAAACACTTCCTTGATTTTGCGTTGTGACCCACACCACCATATTTTCTACACTACTCAACACCTGAATCGGAAAGCCCCAAATTGAATGACCACGTATCTTGCACGTGAATAAGTGCAGAAAACGTGTTGGTGTGGATCACAATACAAAATCGAGAAAGTGTCCGATGAACAATTCTGATGAGGCTGATTTGGAAGAAGATCAAACCACGCAAAACCAAGAAGAGGTATGGTTCGAATGAATCTCCAACTTTATATCAAAGAATCGAACAGTGGATCCTCACTATTTTGTGTTGGAGTAACAAAAAAGATTGTCATTGTTGGGTTTTGATATAAATATATTAAAAAATCTCCAACGATTTGAATCAAGGCAAGAACCATTTGAATTTAGGTAAAAAAGAAAAATGATAAAGAACCAATGTATTATGCGAAATTTGGATTGTGGGATCAAACAAGAAAAAAATTCGTTTTTGGTCCGCTAACTTAGGATGAGTCCAAAACTGGTCCACTAACTACAATATTATTAATTTTAGTCCAATAACTTAGGGCTGAGTCCAATATGAGGATAAATCGCCAGAAAGCCCCAAATTGAACGACCACGTGTAAGGCACGTGAGTAATTCCGGCCAACTTAGTCAATTCTGGCGAAATTTGTCCTCAAATTAAACGCAACCCTAAATTATTGGACCAAAATTGATAATATTATAATTAGTGGACCAATTTTAAACTCACTTTAAATTAGTGGAACAAAAACGAATTTTCCCTGTTGAAATAACTCAAACACAAATCTAAGTATATTGTTAAAGATTTAAGGCCGGCGTGACGTGAGGCTTATAATTCTTCGTTTCAGTGATCTTTATTGTTAAAGATGCATGTACCACATCAACATCACCCTAACCTTCTTAGACCCTTTCAAAGATATTTTGATTTTCCCATAAATAAATAACAACTGAAAATGAGTAATCACAATTGCCAACTTATACTATACTGAGTAATCTTCTTTTAAGCACTCTATACCAATTTGATTATTTGCAAGGTCAAGTAATTTTTCCAGCTACTTTTTTGAGAGAAAAAAAAATTGAATAAAATCATAATATAATTAAATAAATAAATTCTTAAAATTTTAAAATCTGAATTTCACACAAAGAAAAACCAACGATTTTTTTTTTTTCAAAATTAAGAATATATTTTGAAAATTAAAAATAAAATTTTAAAGGTAAACATTTACTTAGAAATTACAAATAATTTTAGAAAATAACAAATAAATCCAAAAACTACAAAATAGAAAATAAAAAATGAACTATGAAAAACAGCGAAGAAAACTGAAACAAATTTCAGGTTCAAAAGAAATAACAATAGGATAACAAAAATGAAAGTAAAAAAAAAAAAAAAATCCATCTCGAACTTGAACTCGAAGTAAAGAAAAAAAATGTAATGCATGTAAACTAAAAGTATAGTACCTGAATCCCCTGAAAAAATTGATGCGCACAATGAGCGAGCAATAGAGGAACAATGCAATGAAGAAGCAGGTCCTAGCCAAGCCATCAAATTCGCCATAGATAGCCCCCCAAGCTATGCTAGCCGCCGCTGGAGTGGCGATAAACATGGAGTACACAGGGTGGAGTTCCTTTGGCAACGCTTCACTCGTGGGCAATCTCTGATACAGCGTCACAAACACCACCAGATAATGCGCGAATCCCACCGCCCACAGGAACTTCCCCGCCTCGTTCCACCCCACTTTCGCTGCCAGAATGGCGCCCACGAAATTTCCGACCACAGAGAGGTGGGACGAAGGGTTTGCTACTTTGCAGAGACGGCGTTTGCCGCCGGACAGCCACTGCCCGTAAATCTTGAGGTCGAGGATAATGATAGGGCCCATGAAGGCGCACCAGACAGCTGGGTGGAGCGTGTCTGGTGCGATGCATGGTGGGACGCCGATGGCTAGGAACATGCCGACAACCCAGGGGGCGAAGAAGAAGTTGACTCGCACGGGGTGGAAGTATTCTCTCTTGACAGCTTCGAAATAGAATAGGGCTTTTAGTGTATAGGTGATGAAGACTGCGATGAGGACGGATAAGGCTAGTAACCAGATGGCGAGGTTGATTATGGGGGTGACGTGGAGGAATTTGGTGGCGTGGCTTGTGGCCAGGGATCGCCACAGGATGGCTTGGCTGCTGAGGCCGAGGCAGATACCGAAGCAGCCTATGGGGAAACGGAGAAGGAAGGGCCACTTTTCATCCTTTGGGAGGAGGATATCCTCTGAATCCTGTAAGGAAATACCGGCAAGATGAAACAGTAATTGAAACAAAAGATATATTCATCGTTGGGTTTAGTTTACCTTGACTTGGTCTAGTTCAGGACCAGTGAGAGCAGCAAAGTATCTTCCAGCAGGGACACTTTGGTTGACATTCTGATCATCACCCTCTCCAAACCTATCATTATTGGTTTCACCATTCTTCTCGTCGAAAGGCAGCTTCGAGTTCTGCCGCCCAAGGCTTGATTTTGTCCTGAATTTATTGAAGTCCCCTTTCCTTGCTTCCGTTGAACTGAATCCGCTGAAGCTTTTTCCACTCCTTGGCAATGTCTTTCTCTCCCCAATATTCAGCACCGAAAACCCAGTTTCCAGGGAAACTTGCTTCCTAAAACTAGGGTTACCACGACCTTTCACTGTTTTGTTGAACCGTCTTTCTTGTTTAGTCAATTCTGCGGGTTCCTTATCTTCCTCGCCTTCTCCTTCTTCTTCAGGTACTTCATGGATATCCAGAAAACGTGTCCTGACCGGAGATCTTCTAGAACCTTCTGTCATCTCCATTTTTCTTGTATAGATTACGTACGCCCAAAAACTTAGGACGATGTATGTATGTTTTTGACTTATGTAAAGGAGCTAACTATATCACGGGAATGCAGATATATTTAGTATTCTATTTTTGTGGTAGCTCTGTTTTCTTAACCGAAACGAATGCTTTTCTTTTCTTGAAAAGATGGCATCTTTATGGTTTTTTTCTTGTGAGAGATGATGAGCAGTCTGTGATTTAAAAAGAAGAAAGACATTTGTGAATTTCACGGGTCTAGCCACCCAAGCTCAAAAGTCGTCAGTTTTGTGAAGGAATTACCGTTTAAATGTTGTAACTCTGACGGTCAAAACATCAACCTACTTGCTTATGCTTGTCTACATATATGTTGTACTTGAGGGTATTCCTTTTTGGTGAAAACCCTTGAAACTAACACATTTTGTAGTGAACATGTTATTTTTGTTACTTTTGCAAAAACATATTAATTTTAACAACTTTTGTCTTTTTGTACACCCTTCCCTCCCCCCTCTGCAATTCACAATTCCCCATTATTTTTTTTTTTCTCTCTTCTATAAATTCACAGTTCTCCACCCAACTTTATACTTCTCTCTCTCTTTTATATAGACTGTCATTTCCACTTTCAAGATTTCCTTAATATCTCTTTCTTTGGCACACTTGAGACTAAGTTATGGCACGAAGTAGTGTCACGATATTTTTATCATGGCACGATCGTCACGATGTCAGAATATTATATTACTAGATATTAGTGGGCACGCGTAGAAATGTTATTGTGTACTCGTGCCATAACAAATATACCTCAGGTCATGATAAATATACCTTCAACTGACGATCTGTTATTGAGAATATTCGGCACGAAGAAAGAATATTATACTACTAGATATTAGGGGGAATACATAGAATTTTCTTTTTTGTGTACTTGTGCCATGATAAACATAACTCGTGCCACAAAAAATATACACCGTACCATAATAACTATAACTCGTGCCCACTAAGATACAAAATATTACTTCTTCTTCTTCTTCTTCTTCTTCTTCTTCTTCTTCTTCTTCTTCTTCTTCTTCTTCGTTGAGCTTTGTATCCATTGAAGTTGCAGCGACGAATATATGGTTTTTTCCATTATACACCGATGTCGATGTCGTGTCATATCGTAAACTCCACCGACACTCTCTTCCGTCTCTTTAGGATCCGAGCCGCCGCCTGTTAGGTAGACTCATCTACAGGTGTCAAAACGGGTTGGCGGGGCGGGCTTTTTATATGGCGGGCCTTCAAATCCCAACCCAACCCAACCCAACCCACCGGTGGGTTGTGGGTTGGGCGGGCCAACCCACCTTTTTTTGACTTTTTTTTTTAATCATTTGTCCATTATATAATAACTATTATTTAATGTAAAGTGTTCACAAACATTCATCACATCAATCATAGGTGATAGGTTCATAATCAATAACCCAAAGTCCAACATAAAAATAAATAGTTCACAAAATGAAAGTGTTAAGTGTATGACAAACAAAACACAAATCTCTATAATGCTTGAGTTCATCAACCATTACATCATCAAAATCATCTTCATTTTCTTCTTCTCCATCTCCATCAATATTCTCTATGATATTGGATGTTTCACTTGAAAAAGTTGTCTTAATACCTTGATTTTCACCATCTACAAACAAAATAAACAAAGATATAGTGAAAAACATAATAACAAAATATATTAAAACATATAAAAAGAACATATTTAAAATATCTCTAATATATCATCATTTACCACTACTAGATGTGAAACCATGCAACCAATTACTAGTGCAAATAAGAGTTTGAAACTTTTCCGAAAGCAAGCAACTTCTATACTTTGTAAGCACACAAGCATCAATAGAAAAGGCAGACTCTGATGCAACAATAATTATTGGAATAGCTAAAACATCACATGCCATCAATGCAAGATCAGGATATCGATTCCTCTTAACCTTCTAATATTCCAAGACATCCAACTCTTCAAAATAGAAAAATTCAAGTTTTGACTCCTCCAAATACATATCCAATTGAGATGTTCCAGCACTCGTAATAGTTTGGCTCTCAAAAGCCATAATCTCCTACATTAATTGAATATATTATTACAAATTATCACAAATTAATAAACAAATCATCATAACCAAATCAACTAACTAAATTAAAATATTACTTACATCATAAAGCCGTTTGCCCTTGGTTTTAGCTCTTCCACTTTGATTTGGTGTGGAGGACGAAGAAGCCAAGGATTGTGATAAAGAACTTGAGTTTCTATGCCTCGCATATTCCTCAAACAATTTATACAATTTGCCTTTTATATGCGTTATCTTCTCTCGGCATTTAGTGGAATCACTCTCAACTCTAGAATAAAAATACTTCAACATTTGAAGTTTTATCCGAGGGTCAAGAATAGCCCCAAATGCAAGCACTCTACTATATTCACTCCAATACTTGTCAAACTTTTGAAGCATAATTCCACACATATTACTTATCATCACATCCTCATTGGCCAAGTTGTCCTTCAAAAAAGTTTCAATCTTCCAAACTTGCATAAAATACAAATTTGATGTAGGATAAGAAGAACCAGAAATCAAGTTGGTTGTTTTATAAAATGGCTCAAGAAACTCACATAATTTTTCACCTCTTTTCCATTCTTCATTTGAAGGACACCACTTATAATTTCTATCATACAAAGGAAGGGAAGCAAAAGCCTTTTTGTACTTAAGTGCACTCTCTAACATTAAATATGTTAAATTCCATCGAGTGCAAACATCCAACCTCAAGCCAACACTAGTATCAATGTCACCAATTGATGCCACACATTCTTCAAAAAATTTCATCCTACCCTCTGAACCCTTCACATACTTCACTGACTCTCTAATCTTTTCCAAAGCAGAAGCACACAATTTTAAACCATCATGAACAATGAGATTCAATATATGAGCCGAACAATGGACATGAAAAAATTCACCACCGCACAACAAAACTATCACTCAAAGAGAGTTGGTCTTTCAAAATAGATTGCATACTGTCATTGTTGGTTGCATTATCCAATGTTAAAGAGAAAATCTTTTTCTCAATCCCCCATTCTTGCAAAAAGCCAATTATTTTTGCATCCAATTCAACTCCGGAGTGTAGAGGAGGCATATGATCAAAATTAAGGATTTTGCAATTCAACTTCCAATCTTCATCAACAAAATGAGCAGTCAAACAAATATAACCCTCACTTGTACATGCAGTCCACACATCTGTAGTTAAACACACTCTATGACGAATATTAGCCAATGTTTTCTTTAGTTTTGCTTTCTCCTTCAAATTTACTTTGTTAATATCGTTAACAAGAGTGTTTCTTGAAATGGTTTGAAGAGTTGGATTTACATACCTCTGTCAAGCTCTAATACCATCATACTCAAAAAAAGAAAATGGAAGATCATGTTGAACAACTGCAGATGCTAGTAACTCACGTGCAACTCTTGGATTTATCTTTCTGTTCTTCAATTTTCCATCATGATCAACAAGCATCTGTCCTACATCATGAAAATTCAACTTCTTGCAACCTTCCATGCATGTGTTGTCTCAATGTAGAAGTCCCATATTTCTTACCCCCACTACTTTTATATGTTTTATTGCATCCCTTGCAAATACTAAGTACATATGTACCAACCACTTTCTTGATAAAATATTTCCAAACCTCGGAATACTCTCTAGATTTCTCGAGCACTTTATCATCTGGATTAACATTTCCAATTTGATCTTCACTATCATCCAAGTTGATACTTTGATTCATTGTACTAGATTCCATGTTATTTTTAGTTATCATCAAAAGAACAACTTTATTTCAACAAAGAAATTTATATAAAATTAAAAACCATTGACATTACAACTTATTTACAATTAAAAATCGTTAATTCAGAAAAATATTTAGTGGCCAAGACATATATCGGAATCCAATTTTCCGTTTCTTAACAATTTTCCAATTTTCTAATTTTCCAACAAAATATTTAGTAGCCAAGACATATATCAAAACCATTGACACATATCAGAATCCAATTTTCCATTTCTTGACAAACTTATATACACAATTTAATATCTATTTTGTTTTTATATAAGTGTTACAATTTTATTGGAAAATCGATTTCATATTGGATTACGGAAAATATAATTCAAGAAGCAATTTGTGTATTCTTTAATATAAACCTAATTGACTTTCATGCCTAACTCAAGCACTCTATCAACAAATTGCGGAGTTGGTTTCTCAGATTGTAATTTGTAATGAAAAATATAGAACCATAAACTGAAAATTTAAGAAGAAAAAATGTTTTACCTTTCCTGCGCCGTCGAAGAGTGACGCCGGAGCGTTCGCTGTTCGGGGTGGCGGCGATGCCGATAGTGAGACGGAGACGGGGCGGCGGCGGCGGCATGTGGTGGTGGTGGCCGGCGAAAGTGGATGTGGTGAGAAGGAGAGAGTTGGACACTTTTTTTAACCCTAGCAGTAGCAGACAAAGAAGTGAGAGACACGAGTTGTGTTACTGTTCTTCAAATCTGATTATTTCTTTATTTTTTTTAGGCGGGTTAGCCCGCCCCAGCCCCGTCCCAGCCCCGCCCTAGCCCGCGGCCCAAATGGGCCAGTTCTTTTGGGCTCCTTTTTTTACGGGCTATTAAATATCCGGCCCAACCCACCTATATAAGTTTAGCGGGGCGGGCTGGCCCAACGGGCTCGACCCGTTTTGACAGTTCTAGACTCATCTCTGTTTGAGCAGATCCATTCCTGTTCTGACCACCAACTGATTTCTCCGTCTTTCCAAAAAAATACCGTGAAGGAAGCTCTAAAATAATGGAATATAGATCTGTAAATTTTTTGAAGGAGTTTCTCCATTGCAAAATTGAGAGAGGAAGAGAGATTAGTGATGTTCTCTATTCGAAGATAGAGAGAGAAATTCGAGGTTTTTTAAAATGGAGAAAGAATAGGGAGGAGGGAGAGAAAAAAGTCTGAGGAGAGAGACAAAATTTGACAGAGGCTGCGTAGGAGAAATAGTGCTAATGTGCTCTTTTAATATTTATTAGAATTGATGACAAATCTATATATATGTTATATAAAGTGTTAGACATAATTTTTCCATTCTTTTTTTATTATTATTGTTTGTGATGTGGATAGGATCTCATTTCGAGGTGAGGTATGACAACCCTGAAGTAGGAGAGGTATTATTATTCATATTTAATGTATACTTTGATTTTTTTACATGTGAAATTCATGTAATTGAGCTTAGCAACTAACATAATTTAAGTTCTTATACTTGCATATAATGTGATTACATATTAAAATTACTTTTAATAGAATAAGAAGAGGAAAAAGTTGTATAAATAGACAAATAAAAATATTGTCTTTTACTAACACTATTAATTTAAATTATAAGGTCATATATAGAAGAATGCAACGTCTAGAATATTTGAATAAAAAAGAAAAAGAAATAGTGAGCAAATTTGTTGTGATAAATGTTATCATGCATAAACATTAAATATAATTAAAAAATCTATATCTGAATACTCATGCTACTTCACTATAATTTGTAAATATAAAGTCATTGTAGTTTTCTTAAACACAAAGTAATTTCATTAAAGGTTGCTTGAATCGGTCAACACTAATTGGCATAAAAAGGATGGTGACTCAAATAATTCTTTTGGTGCCATACATTTTATTTTACGTCCTATACAAAATAATTTCTGTCCATGGAAGGAAGAAAGTAGATGTCTAATATCAGACAGTAAAGACATACATGTATAGGCACAATCCGAGATCACCTATCGACGCGAATATAGTAGTGTTAGAATCCCTAAAAAATAAAAAAATGGGAAATCCAATATCAGGAGTAAGTCGAACTGCCTCACGAAGAGCAAGACTTTAGCATACATCAGATCATTGATATTTACAAATTGGGCATCCTTGGAGCAAGCATAAATGAGGAGTTACGAGCAAATTTTGTACCCCCATGAAAGTATATATGAATAATGACATTAGGGGAAGAACAAACAATGAATCAAGGGTGCGGTTGTGATGTTTAAGGGAAAGAATTAGCATCCCAAAAATCTTGGAAGGTCTGGGTTGTTGTTGCAAGCAATACTTGTGAGTATATACGAACATCGGAGAAGAAAATTTTATTTTGTTGAAACCAAATCAAGTGGGCAAGGACAACAAAGTATTTTGCTATATTTAAGTCATCGAGGAGCAATATCTCTTGAAATTACAAGTTGCGTAGATGTTGTTAGAATCGGAAGATAATTTCATAAATTTCAGTTGCTTGCCAAATTAATGAGGAAACGAGGCATGTGAAGAAGAGATGCATTAAATAGTGATCAAGTGGTGAACATAAAGAACAACAGGGCTCATAATGAAGATGATGACGAGTTAAGTTATTGGACGGTGGCAAGAGCAGCATCTCCAAGGAAAATGCAAGACACGGGCAGATAAGCTTTCAAATTCTCCTCCAAATGAGATTCGGGACATAGCTACTAACCGGGAAGGAGTGGGTGCCAGTAAGTTCTTCGGAAGAACCATAATAAAATGATATATGGATCGGAGGAAAAAGTTACTACAATGAAAATAATCAAACATCCAACGGTCCAGAGAATGGTGATTTTTCAGAGAATTAGGGAGAACCACATCAGTCTTCAACAGGTCAAAATTGGCCCAAACTAACAGCTCATTCTAGAGTCCAAAATTCGAAACAATGATGGAGCTGACTCGGGCATCTTGCAGTAGGTCTGAGATAGCTGATCTGATGGTAAAACGGGGAGGCAAAGAAACTCATTTGTCATAGAAGAGGGTTGTTGTCTCGCCATTGCCCATGAGCCTGCGACAACCAAGAAGAATAACACGATGATTTCCATAATATTGTGTCATGTAAAGCTGGGCTGAGAACCAAGAGCAGCATGTAACACAAATGTTATACTAGGACTGCATGATTCGGGAAAAGAGGATGGATGTAGAAACTAAAGGGCGTTGTGCTAGCTTAGGCAACATTGCAAGGTTACATATTTGTAAATTGCAAAAGCCTAGACCACCTTGAGATTTCGTTGCTTGAGGACGTCCTAAGACTTCCACCGAATTTTCCTCGTGGACGAGTTATTCCCCCCCACACCCCATTAATAAGATTTTGCCGAATTCTCTAGATTATTAAGAACATGGTTCGACAACTAGAAACAATACATTGTGTGCGTGAATATTGCTTGTATACACTACAACAATTCTGTCAAACGACAACGGTGAAAAACCGTTGTCGTTTGCTATAAATGAGCGTTGTCGTAGCTGGCGTTGTAGTAGACACCTACCTACCACAACGGTTTTTGACCCGACCGTTGTCGAAGACCTATACCACAACGGTTTTTAACCGTTGTGATTGAGATTTACAACAACGCCCTTTACAATGCAGCTTAACCGTTGTCGTTTATATCACAACACTTATTTTTAACAACAGTTATTAATCGTTGTCGTTTGAGCCTTTACAACAACAGTGATTACAAGGGTTTTTAACCGTTGTGGTTTTATTTTTTACAACGTAAAGACAACGGTTTTTTACCGTTGTCGTTTAACCTTTTTAATAAGGGTTTATGGTACCTGTTATTAGGTATTATTTTTCTATTTTAATTTTTTTAATATTTTTAAATAATAAATAATTCAATAAAATACATCACATAAAAGGAGAAAAACTTAAATAAACCAATAATTATTTTTATAGTAAAAAACATTCAAATTAACTAAAATTAAAATTAACTACACGGCCAAAATTTGAGTAACATCAAGCTTGCTAATCGTCTCTTCATCATACTAAAATCCCATCATTTTTCACATACAAAAACTTCAAAATCAGAGTATAGCAGCAACAGTCGCACAGTATAGTAGGCATATCACGAATGCTACCATGACACCACACTAAGCCACCTGTCAATGCATCAGCAACATCAAAGATGAAGTCAATGAAGAAGGTAAATTTTCAGATGACATCATTCCTTCATCCATAAACTACTTTCATGATTGAAAATAACTGACTATACATGAACATGATTTTTTTCCATATTTTTATAATGCCAACGACAAAATAAAAAATAGCAACACAAACACACACACACTTTGTGTAGGGATGGTGATGTCAAAGACATTAAAGTATCAACATCAATATATACACACCATCATTCCCTGAGCACAATAGTGACAACATTAAAACACATTAAAACTCAGCCAAGTTGAAACATACATAAAATTGAACCAAAATTGAGGAAATTAATTTAGTTTCATTCTCAAATTAATCATTCTATTATGATATGCATTATAGTTTCAATATCTCAGACTTACAATTGTTGCTACAAAATAATAATCAAGCTAATGTTTGTTCAGGCATCCAATCCTATGTAACAAGCTTATTAACAAAATTCATCCTTCAGCAAAATGTTTGCCAAGACTAGTATCTAGCTTATACTCATAACAAAGAAATTTTATATTTGAAATGTTAATCATGAAAAGCATCATGAAGTTAGCAAGTCTGAAGAAGAATATGGGTGCTGTCTCTAGTTGTTCACTCGAGAAAGTCAAATACAAACACAAAGGTTTTTTTTTTTGTTTTAGGGAGGGAGATGTTGGGATTTGAGAAACCACATGGTAAAACCTAAATAATATGTTTTGTTTTGACAAATGACACGGTAAATGCAAATAATATGTTCTTTTCGCAAATGATATGTTTGCCTTCATATTTGTCATGAGAGAAACATGGAAGAAACAACATCTAAGTTACCTAATCAAAGCCTTGCACCCAATGCAAGTTAGTTGTTTTTTAGCGAACTTCATAATGCCACTGTTTGAAGGGGTAGAGATTGAAATGGATCTCGTATGACTTCCTTGAAGAAGCTCTTTACTTGCATTCTTCAATATGGGTTCGAAGATCCTCAATAGTGGCTGCAAGCAAATATTTTTAGAAATTCACAAGTAACAGCAAACTGAAAATCATTCAATTGGCTTACTGACCTTGCTAATTTGATTTCAAGATAGTAATGAGAATCTATGGGAATGTTGTTTTCTAACACATAGATAGGGTCCTCTGATCTTTCATAAGCTTGTGTACAATAAGCATGTCAGGTTTTGTCCATCACCTTAGTAAGTTAACAGGTAAAGGCCAATGACAAACTTACATTGGCACCTTTTGCTGCTTTAATAATGACATAAGGCACTCGATCCCCAACATTTGGAGCTGTAGCAGCATCTCTCTGTTAGAAAGTAAATAAAAAAGCTATCATGTTCTAAATGCTAATGGAAAAGGCAAAAAGTTCAGTAACAACAACTTACTTGAAATAAAGAGATGTTCAATAATAAGACCCAGAGAATTTGACCCATGAATACTGAAGAAACTAACTCAAAAGACAAGATGCCTACCCCAAGAACATTGACATTAATAGATAAAACAAAATATGCTATTAATGAAAATTAAGGTCAATAATGAGATCGGGCTTATGCCAATGGTTGGAATGGATCATTTCTTTTATCAACCTCAGAATGATGTAATAATGTGCTGAAACAAAGACATAAAGATAAAAATGTCTTGTAGGTAGGTGGCCAATAGAGAATTGAATCAACTGCCATGGGACAGATATCCCTAGATATCTCGAGGAAACCAAATTAGTTCACTCGAATTACTGAAAAAAATATTAGCAATATGATGAGATGGTATAAACATGTAAAAGAAAAAAGAAATAAAACAAAATGAGCAGGCTCAACTCACCTTTTGTGTTAATCTTTTGTCAAATTTATTTGGGTTTGTCCAATAAAGCCCTGCATACCTTTTCTTACTAATCAACAGATATGGATAGTAAACCTTCTCAAACTCCAGCTTTATGGGCTGCTAGCAAGAAAAACACCATCATAGTAACACAGAAAAAAATAGAAGAATGGTGCAGAGAAAAGCAAGGGGTCTAGAAGAAAGACATAAGAGGAATATTGAAATAACAAACAACTAAGACTTTATGTCAGTATGTCAGGTCGTCATAAGGATCATATTTCATCATCTTACAAATAAGACACATGTTCTTATTTACATTTAACATTTTTTCTCAGTAGTTATGCCAATGCTCCTAAGAATTTCAATCACTCCTAAATTTTTGGGTTAGGGACAATAGAATGTGAATGATTATACGATTTTATTAATAACATAAAAATGTCTAGTTTTGAACAATTTTTTTGACAAAATTTCCTGGGCCAATAGGTTTATTCTTCATATCAATTTAGTATGAGACTACAAACTCAGAGCATAAAGTATCAAATGCAAAATATAAATAGCTAATAAAAAGAGTGTTCCTTGAATGGTTTTTTGAGTTGTTAGATGCATTCTCATACTTTTTGTATCAATCTTTTGCCTTTTCTCATAGTTTAAAGCATCGCTGATATCCAATGATATCAGTTTGTGTCCAATCCATGGAAGTATGAGTTACACCATTTTGATTACTACAGAATGTCATAAACATAACAGGAGGCAACTCACATAGAAATATAAACTACGGGATTAAGATTTACCAATCATCACTTGATCCATATGGTGTTCCATAGAGGACACCTTGGTCCATCCACTCCTCAATCAGCTCTCTTTTAGAAGCATCCTCAAGAATCGAGGGCAGAATTTGATGAATTGTGCCTAATTCAAGACTGAATGGATAAGGGCAAGTGCCTTATCTGTATTCTCCTTGAATTTTTTATTTTTTTCTGTAAAAAAGAAAAAAATTCACCCTCAAAAGATAACAAACTTCTGTTACATTCTGAAAACAATCATTCGTAAACGTACCAACACACATACAGTACACATCCGACCCTAGTCCGATGCAAATTTGCTCATCCTTGTCAAACATAAGGGATGAGAGATATACACTTGCTAACAAAATTAAGTAACAATAGACGTACGTTAATTTATTACAGTTTCTAGTTGGTCTAAAAACTTTCCATTTTACTCTACTTAGTGTGCAAACTCTGTTAGAAATACCAAATTGAATATATGAACCTGAATTATATTTCTCATAAAGTTTGAAAATCACATTCTCATTCAAAATTTTAAACAGTTTAGACTTCAGACATCCATTTCAAACCAACAGTTCCATATCATGTACAGATTTGACCGATAAATTAAACTCAATCTCAATCACCTCAATAGAAAATTAAAGTTATCACCTAAAAAATTTCGAAACTCATTCATTACCTTGCCTCCCCCCCCCCCCTCCCCCCCCCCCCCCCCAAAAAAAAAAAAGCACCCTGAGAAACCACATAATTAACCCCTCAAATACTACTAATTATGAACCAAAACTTCTGTTCCACATCAGATCTTGGAAGAGCACTTGGAATTGCCCCAGGAAGTCACTCTATTTTCTATTACCGAAAAATCCTTATCAACAAGATTTTCAAGTTCACCTCTTGTATTTACTCATGATTTTACAAGGTAAATCATGAACAGAAGCAAACACTAGAAAAATTTGCTCACTTTTCCCACCTGATAATATTGTTAAATTATTATTCTTCTGATTCATTCTTTTAAGCTTATTTTGATATTAAAAGTCAATGAAGCATTATCTTATCATAAAAGCATATTTAAAAGAAAAAGAATAATCAAAATAACAATGAAAAAATAGAATATTCAAAATGTGAAAAACTTCAATGAAGAGCTAATATTTTTAGAATGTTAAGTTGACAGGGGATCAAACAGAAACTACTTATACACATTGTTCTCAAGTCAATTTTATTATCACTCAATATATTCCAGCTACCCTTGCAAGTTTCCCAAACTTTGTAGTGGAAAAAGACTAACCTGCCCCCATGTTTGTCTCTTTGCATAAGTTTGAATATCTTTGTTTGCCTAAGAAATCTGATTAAATAGAAATGAAGATACAAGAAAATATATGGGATTGAATATCTGATAAAGGGATTGTATTGCACGCACTGGGAAGCAATTGCAGTCATCTATTTTTAGCAAAAAAATAGCAATAATGAACCAATCAATCAATCATAATCATGAAGCAGGTGCATAGCAGTATCCGGTTGCTAGCTCGATGTGTCCCAAAAAAAATTCTCATAAATGGAACTAAACAAGATAGGATAATATAATCCATTCAGAGGTTATATCCAGAAACAATTCGGTAAATTGTTAATTGATTAAGTTACATTAATAGATTATAGATTCAGGTAACGGAGCGCTTTATTTTGTTTCCACTTATGAAAGGACGTGCATTTTAAGATATAAGCACTAACTATCAAATATAATTCCCTTAACGTAAAGAGTGGGTAGAGTAATACTTAATGAGTAATGTAACCTCAAACTAACCTGATAAAATCTAATTGTAATTTTTTTACATGTTTCAACCAAAATGTAAGAATGGAAAGTCCAGACACCATATTGCTCGATTTGAACATGTTAGAAACTGGCCATATTCCTAAATATCTACACTTGAAAACCGCAATGGAACCCATCTAATAAATTGTCCGTCTCAACGAATCTAACTAAGGGACAAACCAAATATACAAGTATTTTTGTGTTTTAAATCAGATGAATCAAGTAACTTTTTTTCTCTCTCATTTTTCCTCATGACGACCACTAATAGTCTTCCTTCAGGTCTATTCTTTCCAATGGAGATACCATGTGAAGATTGTTCTTCAGCAAGCTAGAACAAGATAATTTCATCTAATTTTTGCTCTAGGTAAGAAGATTTCACAGGTTACATCTTCCCACAGGAAATGAATCATCCAGGAGAGACTCGAGAACTTTTACCACATGATTCATGTTTAGACGAAATTCAGCTTCGTATTGCACACACAAGGTAGCAATTGCAGCTATCTGATCTCAAGGGGAAAAAAATCATAATCAGGATTCACAAAGCAAACTCAAACAGCACCCGTGCTGTTTGGTTCGTCTCAGAAGACAAAGTAAACTATATGGGACAAACACGATTTCAGTCTACATAAGAGGATAATCAGCTGGCAGAACTGAATTACCTTTGCAGCTGCTTTAGCAGGATAGTCTCCGTTCAGTCTAATATCCACACACTGATGTACCTGCTCTTCTGACAGCATTGGTGTTGCCTGTTGTTATTCATCTAAGAATCAGTCAATTGGTGTAGATATGTATGTACATGGAAACAATAGGGAATACCCCTCATTCACACATGAACAAACAAACACACACACATGTATTTCTTTTACAAAGCAGGATAGGCAAAATAATTACTAGGAAAAATGCATACCCGTGTCACAAGAGGACACTGTCCCCTTGGCCGTGTATGATCGAATACTTTACAGCGAGTCAAGAGCTCTAGGAGTACTACACCGAAGTTGCATACATCACTCTTCTGGCTAAATACACAATATCTTGTGTATCTACCACCAAAAATGAAGTAAGGTGACTGACAAGTAACTCAATCATTTATGTGTTCTGAAGCAAAGTTGTGCATTCCTATGGGGATAGTGGACCTCAGTACATGCACCATCTGCTAAGACACAATACTATAAATCAATAGCTATGACGATAGAGTCAATTCAATCACAATAAGGGCCCCAATGTAGGTTGCCACTCTTCTGGTTGTCATAGTCATCTTTTAAACTTCACACACTTATCTTTATTCTCCTGATTTAGTTGTTTAAGTGGGCTTATTTCAAGACAAATGGACAACCTTTTATACTTTTCACATTGTCAAGTTCATGAATTGTGTAGAAGCTGGATCTACTTATACATAAGCATTTACATTTGAAAGTAAATTCAGGAACTTCAATCAGATCAATGAAACCATTTTCTCTTCTTTACCATCAGTTTGTGCAGCAAGTTCTGCAAATCTCAGAAGTACATATTACCAAAAGATAAGAAATTCACTAAAATTGTAAAATGTAAGTATCAAAATGGAATCTCTTCACCATATGGGAAAGGCCATTACACTTAATTCTTATATTGTAATTTCAGCTCTGTGAGGAAGAAGCTACAAACATTTGAAAACCTCTAGAGGGGTGTGAATATTCAAATAGTAACCAGAAGCTTCATATGCTCAGAAGCTTAAAGAATGTGGCGAAGAAAGTAGAAAGGAAGAATGATATCACAATTTCATAATGTAACGGGTTATCTGCCATGGGTATGTGTCCTTTTATTATTAAGCTTATTTAATAAATCCAAAATTAAGATTTAGAAAGACTTACACAGAAAACACTGTGATGATGAAATCTGCTAGCTGAGGGACATGCACTATATTTGCTGCTGTTAATCCCATAAACAAAAATAATCCAAGTAAGTGTCTGCAAGAATTAATATTAAAAAAATCTCTAGTTAATTAATTAGTACAGACTAGCTAATTGTACCGTAAAGACATAAGAACTGGAAACGAAGACGTGATTAAATTAGCTAGTACTTACATCCACACATTAAGTGTCTCATTATGCAACCGAAACAAGCTGAGAAAAGTTAGTTTGAGAGGCCAATCAGACCTATAATAATTCAATATGTGCTCATTATCTTTCATATAATCCGGCAATTCATGAAACGACACAAGAGGATATGCACTAATCTGCTTCTCTTTCTTCTCCTTTTCTTGATCCATCCAGCTTCTGTTTTTTTCTTCTCCAAACAAGCCCTGATTCACAAGCTTTAATCATACTGATATCTTGAACTAAACAAGATAGCGGAAACCCTTTCCACATACATGGTGAAAAAATGAAGTGGTGAGGGTTGTGAGTAGTTAAGATAATTAGTGCAAAACAGGGAAGTTCGATTTTACAGGAGAACTTAACAATATTCGATTTTCATGCCAGAAATCTACAAATATCACTCTTGAAGATAGATTCATACATTAAATACATCACGGCTCAAAATTGATCGGATAGAAAAAGAATTAAAAAAGAAGAAGAATATGTGTTGCATACCTTTTTGCTGACGTCGACATTCCAAAGATTCACAGAAGTTCGAGCACTGATATATTTCTGCAACAAGTTCAAGGGGGATTAATTTCACGTTCTATGATAGGAGTGTAAATAGAAGAAGAATAACGTGAATAATTAGCCACAAGCACGAGCGACGAGAAATTGAGTATTAACCCTAAGAATGGCCAACAAGAGGCACGAACGAGCGCAGGATTGGAAAATAGCGGACAAAGGCACCGGCTATCGTGCGACGGCAGGCGGCGATGGAGCGACGACGGGCGGCGATGGAGCGACGACGGCGGCGCGCGGCGTTTCTCCTTTCAAGGTTTCAATTTTATGGTGTAGTTTTTCTTCCTCTTTATTAGCAAAAGCGTGTGAATATTAGAGGTAAAGAAAAAAAGAATAACAACTTTAATTAAGAGTTACAATAGAGGAAAAACATTAATTTAAGGAATCACATCACAACGCTCATAACAACTGGAGAGTAAATCGGTTGTTGCTGTGCGAATTTTTAAGTCAAGCACAACGGAAATACTTAAAACTATGGTATTATGCTATTTTTAAATCGGTTGTTGTTGTCTTAAAGGCGTTGTTGTTGTGCACTTTTCTTGTAGTGATAATAGATATAATCTGCACTTCTTTACCCGCTTTACTTAATTACTTCTCTTACCAATCATTTATTCGCTTACTAATCTATTCTTTAATGCCTCCAAAACTCTCCGCTTTATTTTGGCCAGCAATAGAAAGGAGTTGAGATATCTACCATGTGAAGTCACTTCAGCAATTCCAAATAATTGGCAGATTGAGTGACGCATATGAGCTTGTGTATTAGGCCTTTATCTCAAAATTAATACATTGCCCCGAAACACTCTTGTAGAAATTGATAGCGAACTTAGTAAAATACAAGAAAAAAATTTAGTACAAATAGGGGAGAGGCGATCCCCCTGAAGAATTCCCCGATGTAGTGTAAGTGAGCCAAAATTAATACCTTAATGAAGGAAGCTAAAGTGCACAAATAACAAGTAAGGCAAAACAATGTCATAAAACTCTTAGGAAAGCCTCAAGCAAGAAGCATACGGTAGACGGAAGACCACTCAACCTAATGAAAGGCTTTACTCTTATCCAACTTAATAGAAATAAGTCCCTCTTTCCCGGATTTCCTAAGCTTCATACAATGGTGTAATTCATAAGCAATAAGAATCTTATTCGTAATTAACCAACCCGGGATAAAGGCTGATTGAGATTCAAAGATTATAAAAGGGATGCTGGGCCGTACACTAGAGAGCACTTTAGAAGCTAACTTATAAATGACATTCCACACGCTAATCGGGGTGAAATTGGGTAATAAGCTTTGGTTTTCTAATTTTCGACATAAGCACAATGTAAGTGTTACTAACAGAAGGGCTCAAAGAATTATGAGTAAGCATGAGCAAAACAAAATTAATACATCTTTGCCAATAATATGCCAATTTTTTTAAAAAAAATTACACTGCTAAAAACATCTTTCATCGAATTACGAGCAGATGATGTAACCTCATCAAAGCATATATGAACAATGGTATTTGGGGAAAGAACAAGCAAGGGATAAAAGGGTGGGGTTGTGATGTTTGAGGGAAGAAAGTCGCATCCCGAAAATCTTGCAAGGTCTGGGTTGTTGTTGCAAGCAATACTCATGAGTATGTACGGACATCAGAGAAGAAAATTTTATTTTGTTGAAACCAGATTAAGTCGGCAAGGAAAACAAAGCATTATGTTATATTTAAGTCATCGAGGAGTAAAATCTCTTGAAACTACAAGTCGCGTATATGTTGTCAGAATCGGAAGATAATTTCATAAATTCGAGCTGCTTGCCAAATTGATGAGGAAAGGGGCCCCGTGAAGAAGAGATGCACTAAAGAGTGATCAGGTGGTGAGTATAAAGAACAACGGGGTCATGAAGAAGATGACGGCGAGCTAAGTCATTGGACGATGGCAAGAATTAGAGCAACATCTCCAAAGAAAATGCAAGATACGACCTGATTATTTGAGCTTCCAAATTCTCCTCCAAATAAGGTTCGGGTCATAACTACTAATTGGGAAGGAGTAGGTGCCAATAAAATCTTCAGAAGAGCCCATAATAAAATGATATATGATCGCACCGAAAAGTACCAGATTGGAAATAATATTACATTCAACGCTCTGAAGAATGGTGATTTTTTAGAGGAACAACGAGAACACATCCGCATTTAATAGGTCAAAATTGGCCCGAATTAACAGCTTATTGCAGAGTCCAAGATCTGAATCAATGTTGGAGTTGACTCAAGTGTCTTGTGGGAGGCCTAATGTATCTGATTTGATGGAAAAATGGGGAGGCAAAGGAACCCATCTATCATGGAAGAAGGTTGTTGTCTGGCCATTTCTCATAAACTTTCGACAACCAAGAAGAATAACACGATGACCAGCCATAATACGATGCCATGTAAACTTGGGACGAGGACCAAGAGTAGCATGTAACACAGACGTGGAAGGGTAGTACTTGGACTGCATGATTCGGGCAAAGAGGCTGGATGGAGAAACTAAAGGGTCCTATGCTTGCTTAGACATCATGGCAAGGTTAAATGCTTTCAAATTGCAAAAGCCTAGGCCACCTTGAGATGTTCGTTGCTTGAGGACGTCCCAAGACTTCCACCGAATTTTCCTCGTGGACGAGCTATCCCCCCAACCCCCACCAATAAGATTTTACCAAATTCTCCAGATTAATAAGAACATGGTTCGACAACTGGAAGCAAGACATTGTGTACGTGGATATTGCTTATATAATAGATTTATTGAGCACTTCTTTACCCGCTTTGCTTAATTGCTTTTCTTGCCAACGTTGATGCGCTTACTAACTTGTTCTTTAATGCCTACAAAAATCTCTTTTTTATTCCGACCAACAATAGAAAGGAGTCCGAGATATTTACCATGCGAAGCTACTTCAGCATCTCTAAACAATTAGGACATTGAATGAGGTATCTGAGCTTGTGTATTAGGCCTAATAAGGACCCCCGATTTCTCAAAATTAATACATTGCCCCGAATATATTTAAGAATATTCTAAGATGAAATTTATTTTATGTTAAAGTTTTATTGAAATAATAATAATAATATAAGTAGTTAAAGGGCAAACGTGAAAATTAATGAACATGAATAATTGCACCTAATTATTTTAAATATTTAAAATCTAACATTTAAGAAAATTATTAAATAGAAGTATCATTTTTATATTTTAAGCATATATAATAACTGGTGAAATGCATTTATTACGCTACGTAGAATTATAAGGTACAATAAAGAAAGAAACAAAAAAAAAAAGAAAAGAAATATTAAACGATGTTGTACTATGTGAATGGTAAAACAGTTGTGCTATGTGAATCAGTATCAGACGATTAAATTAAGCATGTAGAAAAATAAAGATAGTAAAATGTGAATGCTAATATTAGCTTACGAGCATAGATTATATAAAAATAAATAATAGCTATATTGGAATAAAGTATGGTATAGTCCAAATAAAAAATAAAATGGGAGAAACAAAATCAAAATAATTTAAATATATGCATATATAAGATTTTTAAATGAATGTGCAATGTGTGAAAAATTGGGAGTATTTCACTAAAACTAAACATGGAACTAAATTCATAAAAATAGTTGAAATGTTGAAAAAAATATATTATATTAGCACATAGATCGAAGCATGTATCTCGATTGAAGTTTATGAGACACTATGTATATAGTCAACCCTCCATAAAAATATTATTTATCTTATAAATATACTATAGTAGGATTTTCATTTTAAATCACACATAAGTTTCAAGCTTCAATGTAGAATTGAAAAAATAATTAAGCGAAATTGAAATAAGCAATCGTAAATCAATAAGCAAATTATATTGAAAGAAGATATATATATATATATATATATATATATATGTACTTTCTAATAATAAAAAAATTAAAAAAAAAGTTTCATAACAGAAGTTGGATGTTGGACTATGATACAAGTTGTTGGAAGTTTTTCCTCACATTAAAATATGTAAATGATTTTAGTTGCAAATGTATGTTCAGATCGGATTTAAAGTTTTTCCTAATATTCGTGTGTGTATCTAACAAATTCTGAACTTATGGATGTCAGTTGATGATGTAATAAGACAAATGACTTTGTATTTTTTTTTCAATGAAAATCTATATCTTCATAATTGTACAGATTTTCAGTAATCGTATAACTTTATATATAATATATTAACGATGCATGAGTCTATCTATATTCAGAAGTAAACAATAATTAGAATATATCAAACTTTATATATATATATTTTGTAAGAATAATATATTATATCATGATATTTCGTTTTTATAAATCTTTTAACATTATTATAATGTGTTTTGCTAAACTAAGATTGTGTAACCTCTTTTCCTCTTTTATGATTATTTTTAATTTTTATTTGATTGTGGATTAATTGTGTTTGCTCAATTGATTAAATCTTTCATATTTTTTTTCTGGCACCGAACACTCTAAGAAATTATGTATATATATTACCATGATTAATAACTACATTGAGTTTTATTAGAATGATCAGTCAATATCACCACATAAAATACAATTATTTTATGTTCACATTAATTTTTTTGATTAGATAATAATAGAAAAATAGTGATCACGTGCAACGCAC
This sequence comes from Ajuga chamaepitys, assembly GCA_958295605.1. Taxonomy (NCBI): domain Eukaryota; kingdom Viridiplantae; phylum Streptophyta; class Magnoliopsida; order Lamiales; family Lamiaceae; genus Ajuga; species Ajuga chamaepitys. The sequence continues at coordinate 19,178,042 of OY282498.1, read as the reverse complement.
GTGTATTTTGCTAGTATATATTTAGGTATGAATTCACAAATTGGAGTGAATTAGTAGAAACAGAAAAAAGAACAACTTACAATATCTACCTCCGTACAAGATCTTAGATTTGAGAAATCTTTATATTTGTATTGCTGAATATGCTCATTTTGTGTGAGAAGCAAGTGGGTTGAGGAGCTTAATTATAATTGAATTTGTGTTAGTGAGAGATGATTACGATGAAAGTATGTAAAATTTGTTGCACGTAATATATTTGATGGACGGTTAATGGGACATATATAATATATGAATAGACGAATTAGTATATGTCTGTATGAGTGAATAGTAGAATAAAGAAAACGTTACAGAAGATTAAGCAATATAAAGAATGAAATAAAGAAGTTGTTTACAAGTCATTCTGCAGCAGGTGAGGATAATAACAAGTTGAGTAGGAAACCGACGCAGATTCCGATAAGTCCCACAATAAGTGCAAATTTGAAGGAGAATGCCCCATTATTGCTATTCTTTCTTCGCTTTTTAAACATTTCCTACAATGGTTAAAGTAAGCCATCAAATATATGTCATTCGAGGAGAGAAATCTAATGGTGTACACTAACCAATTGTTGTTGTAGTTGTTGTGTCTGCTTCACAGCTGCGTCTCTTTCATCTCTAAGACGCTGCAAACCATCATTCTGCACAAAACTTGAAAATTAGTAGAATATTTTTGCAACTGCACCCCCACTCTCCACCTAGACTACCACTCCTTCCCACTCACGTCTTCTACCTTATTTGTAATCAAATTTTATCCTACCATATTTGTCTTTTTTAGAGTACAATTTCCTAAACATTATAAACTTGTTTATGTACTGAATAGATATATTCAATTATTATTGTTCATCAACTTTCACTCATATATTTAAGATGATAAACGAGACATTAAATATTAAAACAACTTTCTGATTTCAATGCAAATTTTTTTTCCTTAGGAATAGAGAGAGTAATAAGAAAATTATTAACATGATTAATATGAAAAAATAATTAAGGTAAGAAAAGAATAACTACTCCCAGCTCTATTTCAATTCTAATGAATGGAGTATAATTTTGTGTTAGTAATAAGGAAAAAAATCATTTTAGTTCAGTATATTAGACATTGTTTAGGAAAAATCCTGTATATTTTAAAATTTCAATTTTCAGTCATATATGTTCTAAAAGTTGTCTAATTTAAGAACATCGATCATTGCTGACGATCAATTTGACCGGAATTAGTCACATGTGACGCACGAGACTAATTAATTTGGGAAAGATGACGAAAGAAAGAAAAATAAAACAAAATACACCTCATACGGAAATTAGGGTTTAACGTTTTCCTTTGTTTTTTTTTTTTTTTTTTTTTGACTAACTACTAAAGTAATTTAATGATGTGGCATGTCATCTAGACAATACTTGACACATAAACAACAACACTGAAAAGCCCCAAATTATTAGTCTAATTCCGGCGAAATTAGTTGTCGCGATGATCAATATCCTTAAATTGGATAACTTTAGGAATATACAACACTAAAATTGTAATTTTCTAACATACATGAATTTTTTTCTAGAGAAGGCCAAACATACAAACTAAAAATGAATTTTCCCCCTCAGTAATAATCATTACATGGAGAATTAGTACTCTCATATCTATAGGATTAAACGATCCTTCAAATCCCTACTATATTAACCTTTTCAAACAACGAGATGAGCATGCTATTTTTGTTGTAGTTGTTGTTTAAATCATTATTAATGTTTGTACTGTTATTAATAGTTAATAATAATATTTACAAATTATTTTAGACTGTGCTAATTAATCATTATTAATCTTTGTTGTAAAAATTCTCAACTAAATCTAAATTAATCCTCGTCTTGGCGCTAAGCTCCTATTGACCACCTACGTTTATTTCCCAATTTCTCCTCGCCAAACCACGTCTATGTCCCGATCAAACGCCCTACGCTCTGATTAGATGTTAGGTCCCCGTACATCTCCTAAGCCGGCCTAACTAGTGCCTATATTTATAGTTATTAATTACTGTTGTAATTTTTATTATTTTTATTATTAATACTTATTAATTATATATCAATTATGTAATAATATAATTAACTATTAATTAAAAAAATTAACTTATTCGTCATTAATTTTAAAATTATAATTAATAATTACTAATGATTAATTATGTATTATCTCCATTCATTATAGTTATTTTCTATTAACTAATAAAAAATTCTAAGAGTTAATTAAATAATTATTGTAGTTATAGGTACAGGTGATTGATGATAATAATAACAATTACAATTACAATAACAACAACAATAATAATACTAATGAGAACGACGACTATAACAACACACTAGAGCGAAAAAGATCTTTTATGGTACATTTTTAAAGATCACAATTGTGATCACTAATAATAAGTTGTCTACAATTATTTGATATCATTTTCACATTACTTTTAAAGAATACTAGCTATTTGTTGAGCTAAAAACTTTTTTGGTCCCGTAACTTTTGACTTGTGCTATTTTGGTCCCAGAAAAAGTTATGAATTCAATTTAGTCCCACAACTCTTGAATTGGATCCCTTTTGGTCCTAATTTGGTCGGCGGTGACTAATTTCGCCGGAAAAGAGCGATCGGAATTTTTTGACACGTGACCCACACGTGCTGTTTTCCGGCAAAATTAGTCACCGACAGCCAAATTAGGACCAAAAGGGATCCAATTCAAGAGTTGTGGGACTAAATTGAATTCATAACTTTTTCTGGGACCAAAATAGCACAAGCCAAAAGTTACGGGATCAAAAAAGTTTTTAGCCCGCTATTTGTTACAAAAAATATTTGAGACGACTCAAAGTTATTATTTGTTGCGGGATTATTGAGACAACTAATAAGTTATAACATGTTGGCTCTACTAATATAGTCATGATAAATTTTTATTATTTTATGATTTTCTTTTATCATCTCAAATGACCATTTTTTTGTAATGACGACGACGACAACAATAATAATATTATATTATTAATATTTCATTATAATTATTATAGATATTTTATGTAGATATTTAGTTTTCATTTCTTAAGACAAACAAATCATTAGAATAATAATATTTCCCGTTACATGGTACAATTGTCTCATACTAATTTCACTTTTCATTATTGGTATTATTTTATGGAGTGAATTACAATTTTTAAAGAAATCACTGCTCTCGTAATCCCATATCTATGTAATTAGTCATTAATTCCAACCTCATGATATTCACAATACATAGAAATTTTAATATCTAATTGTAAAGTGACAAAATTGGTCTGATCCGAAGAATTAGCCCAACCCGCCTGATACTATAGGTGGTCGGGGCATAAGAATCTTAATTTAAAATATCATCGGACTCAATGGATCTGTTGGGCCCGATGTGATGGTCAGAGGGTCAATGCCCCGACAAGTGATGTGTCGACTAAAAAATCTAAGCGTATTTAAGTGAGATAGGCTGGGGCGGGGTCACCTATTATTTTATCCATGTTCAACCCAACAGTAATGCTAGTTATATGGAAAGATGTTAGAGCACAACTTACCGAAGTGGCATCAATATCTTGGTTATTTCCATCTTCAAAATTAGTACGAGCTGAGTGCGGACTCATATACACAACCCTGAGTTTACTCTCTTGTAATGTGTTTCCGCTTTCCTTGTTGAACTGCGCGCACCCTACATCATTAATACTTTTCCTTCGTCTCTAATGGAACGAAGGAAGTATATAATTAGGAGAAGTTTGAAGCCAAAATATTCTTACAGTGTCTTGAGGAAGCTCATCCACATTTGTATCTTGAGGTACAATTGTGCTTTGCAAAAGAAACTTATCTTTGCACTGCATATTTGGAGGGTACTCTCGTTGAGCTTGAAGGGTCACTAAACAAACATGAGCATTAGTAAAAATAATTATATAGCCGTGGATGAATTATAATATAGCACCTCTTATGATACAAGAGTCCCATGGTTGCATCACACCAGTGTTTGGGCGCACAAAATACTTCTTCGGGGAGGTAGTTTTCACCTGCAAACAAATACTCCTATAATGAAATTGAATATAGCTAGTGTGGGAAAATATTTGATGCATGCATGTTACCTTGAAAGCAACATGATGCTCTGTGTTGTTTGTAACTTTAAGATCACAATAACTCTGTTTCTCCACCTCAACTAATCAAAATTCCACCAAATACAATTACTTTCGTCAAAATAAATAATATACCATGCAACGTCCGTCTAGGATATCAAATTAGCAGGCAAAGCCATTACATAAACAACATTGGTATATCTATCTTAATGTCTCTGTATATAAATAAATATTTAAGTTGCCCGCCTATATCCAACTTCGGTCTATATTAATGCTAAATCCCATGCTACTGGGTAGTACCTAAATACGATATTATACCATGAACAATCACCTACTCACATAAACATATATTACTATGCTTATGCCGTTGAGGTTCCAAAATTACAATATTATATTTTGAATAACAAAATTAATAATTAATATTGGCATCTCATCAATTGCCGTATATAGATATTAGTCATTCCCGTATATAACAGAATTCTTGCATGTAACTAGACAACAACCCTAATTGATAATGGAGATGCTTTAACTATGATGTTCCAATCATATTCTGTACATAATTTTTTTCCAAGAGACGGCTGAAACATCGTAGTTGGGACGGAAGATCCGAACTGCCCTCATTGATGTTCAAACTCAAAGTATTGTTAGAATTCCCAAAACTCTAACAAATTAATGCAAAAGAACAATAAAAACAAAACATATAATGAAGACGTACATTGAAACTTGAGGTCCTCTGGTTGTACAGAAATCAAGTGTTGAGCAGCAATACTCATGGTTGTTGCAGTCACACCAAATCACTGCTCAATCGATCCAAAACAATTCCAATTTTTTTACTTTTCAATCAGATCCTCAATATATTTGGAAGAAATAATATTTCTAATGATCAAAACTCCAAAAAAAAATGAAACCCCTGAAACAAATGCAAAACATAATAAGAAAGACAGAGATGTGTAGAGTTGTACGAAAAATGAGGATCACAGGGAATTAGTTAAACAAATTCACTTTATATGTTTTATATTTTGGGTGGTGAAAACTAAATGCCTCCTAAAAAATTGCTCAACTTCTCCACTTAGTGGTATGTATTCTATTTACTAGAATACCCTACCTTCAAAGTCTTACACATTTTATGTTTCTGGGTGGTCTCAAAATCAATATTTATCTTTTTAAATGCTCAAATTTAGTCATTTACGCACCTCGTATTTGCTTCAACGTGGTTGTTCTTAAATGGGAATTTAAAATTCTCGCTGGATAATTGCATGTACACCACATATGACCGCATCAAATTATATATATTTTTTTTCAGTATTTCAAATGACGTGGACTTCTTACCCTAATAAACAATGTAACACAAAAAATATGCCAAAATGGAAACTCAAAATTCATTGGAATAATGAAAAATCTTCAATTTAAAGCGGTTATGTATGGTCAGTGACGGAGCCAGAAATTATATTCAGGGGGCCCAATTAATAACAATATAAAAATTTTAAGAAACAAACTATATACAATAAACACAATTAATTAGACCAATAAAACTCTTTTTATTTTTTAATTGAGCACCCACAAATATAAAAGAGCTGCTAATACGTAATATCTCAAGTTGACAATTTACTTAATTTGTTGAATGATGTGAAACTGTAAATTTTTTTTACTTAATTTGTTGAATGAATACGTAAAAATGTAAAACATATTCAAAGAAAAAGGAACCATTTGCTATTGTGGGGATTTGATCCCTAAACATTTGGCTTTGACGCCAAGTGCCTATCCACTAAACTACAGGGAAATCTATATCAAAGTTTTGCATATACATTATATAATAATTGTTCTGAAAATTCCAGGGGGGCCCACTGCCCCCCTTGGCCATGCATTGGCTCCGTCCTTGTGTATGGTGCACGTGAAAATTCTATTTCCAACCAAAAAAAAACCGGATTCGAGAAATTAATAGATAATCGACTTGTTTTAGTACTACCAATAAGTTATAGGACCAACTTTATAATTTTTCCATTTATATCCTCATCGATCCCCTCTCCTCTATTTAAGTTGTTTGAAATCTCAATTTAAATCAATGAATTGACTCGAAATTCTTTAAATTTGATATTCATCCATTTAACATTTGTTTGGATTTGGTGCAGATTTACCAGAATAATTTCAATTCACTACAAAAAAAAAAAAATTATATTAGAGACGAAAATTAATAACAGATAATATCGGTCATAAAATAAAAATAGAATAGAAATTGAATAGTGACGGAAAGTGGCAAAAAAATATTAGTATCTGATTATTGATCAATTAGCAACCGAATATTAAAGACGGTATAATCCTTCTCCATTTTGTAGGTAATTTGGTCTCTAATTTCATAATAGAGAGGGAAATTTCGTTATTAAATTTAGAGACGAAATAAAATCAGTCACTAAATTTTAGAGATCAACATTTTAGAGACCAATTATTTCGTCTCTAATTCGTCACTATTTTAGTTTAGAAACTGATATCATGTAACTAGAGACGGATTTTTCCGTCTCCAATTTGACTTTTTCTTGTAGTGATATTCAAGAGTCAACAAGTTTAGAACAATTATTTTAATTTTTTTATGTTTATCTAGGTTTTCATTTAATGGAGATGTGTGTATGAATGTATCAGTGTCTGTTTTTGCATTTTGTGTCGGTACATAAGTTGTTTATATGTCTAAATGTGTGTAGTGTGGTACACGTGTTCGTGCACACACTTTAGGACGCTTTAGGTGTCATTTAAGTGTTGTTTTTGCGCAATTTCACGTGTACTTTGTGCATATTATTCTCATTAGGAAAAATAATGCGTTTAGTTCATGTTTATGTTAAAACAGGTGCAAAGGGATCGAAAAAGAGCATCAAACAATCGCGGAGTCGGTGGATCAATCGAGGCAACAAAGGACATGGCTAAAGTTTTATCTCAGTCGAGATAGGATACAAATCTTGGCCGAGATACCTCCCCAGGGAAATCCTGGAATTTTGAGAAGCTGAAGTTCTCGGCCGAGACAGGCATTGCATCTCGGCCGAGATGACCTTCCAGGGAAAGTCCAGAATTTCAAGAGATCAAGATCTCGGCCGAGATGAAACCCAATCTTGGCCTAGATAATCTGAACCCTAAAAAGCCCTAAATTCCCCTTTTCACGTCTTGGCCGAGATGCAATGCCTGTCTCAGCCGAGATGCAATGCCTGTCTCGGCCGAGATCATCCCTCGATGCACAAGTTGAAAAAACCCTTTTTCACATCTCGGGCGAGATGCAACCCAATCTCGGCCGAGATTCCTTGTCCTGTTTTAAATTCCTGAACGCGATTTTGCCTTAAACTGAAGTAACAACTCTTCCCCTATATATATATCCTCCCTTTTGAAGTTAACCTATCTTGGGACATTGAATAACATATTTCCAGCCTCCATCATCCTTAAGAGCTACATTGGGAAGAAGATTGAAGGCTTTTCATCCCTTCTACCCAAGTTCTTGGTTTCTTGTACAATTTTATCATGTTTTATTGTATTTCCTTCGATTTACTGATTGTATTAGGTGTAATGGGTGGCTAGCACCCTAGAATTCACTCTTGATCAATGTGGAACCTTCAGCCTAAGACATTTATGTGATTATTGCAGTTAATATTACCGACTGGGTTATGCTTTGTGAATGTTCTATGTTATTTGAGATTGTTGATTCACACTTATGAATTGAATTGTGGTTTGATCACCCATTTGGATATTTGTTTGTGTGTTGCTAGAATAGGAAATTACTATCCGTAATTGTAAGATTTCTGATTCCCATGTAGCAAACAATAGATTTATTTTATTGGGGATAACATAGAGTTCGACCACTAGAACCGAACTTACGAGTATTACGTCGAATCTACTCCGTTGTCTTAATTCTTAATGCACTCAACTATTGATTCTTAAAGAGCTTGTTTTAGGAATTGATAAGTTGAGTAGGATTAATTGAAGAGTTTGTTTTGATTAATTATACTTAAGAGACAACAAGATTGATAGAGCTTGTTATTAGTCTTGGAGTAGGAGTTCTAAGGCTAACTAATTGGGTATTAACAATAGTTGCATAAATCGTCCAAGACCAAGGGGAAACATGATCGAGGGTGAATCGTTTTATTATTTGAAAACCAAAAACCGAAAAAATCATTCTATTTGTCTTTGTTTATTTGAATTGTTAAATTGCTTAGGTGTTAGTTGTTATTTCATTAAAATCCCCCCCCCCCCCAAACTTCTTTATTGTTTTTCTAGCTTACTTACATTATATTTCTTTATCATAATAGTTTAATACATAAAGCAAAATTGTTCGACTTTTCCTCGTGGGATCGACCCTTACTTCCCACTCTACTAGTTGGAGTTGTAAGCTAAGGTTAAGTGTATATTTCTATACATTAATTTGGTGGTAAGAAACGACCCTACCAAATTTTGGCGTTGTTGTCGGGGAACGGTGTTAGAACGATTTTGTTTTTAGTGTTAAGCATTGTTTTTATTATTTTAGTTAAGCATTTTTGTTACGTATGTTGCTTTGATAATCATAGTAAATAAACACAAAATGTCTTTGGAGGATATGATAAAAATCTTGGCTTCTAACACTCTGCAATTTCAGGAAGATACATGGTCGAGAATCACAAATCTTGAGACTCAAATTAGTCATTTGGTTGCCGTGATAAGCAGGTTAGAAGGACAAGAACGCTTGAGTAGGGATGATGAATCTCTCCCCAAAGATGAGCTCCGAGAAATGTGCAAAGCACTCACCAATGAGGACTCAAACCTTCAAGTGGTAGAACTCGAATCTCAAAAACTGTTTGAAGTGATTGATGAATTTGAGAGTGAGGTTAACGTCGTCGAAAGTGGCCTTAGTGAATGTTTTGACATAGCTTACGATGTGGAATATGTTTGCTTTGATGACTTCTTGGTGAATGATTTTTCTTGCAAGCATCTTCCAAATCAATTTTTTTACCTTGATGCATTCATTGATTTAGGTAACCCTTCGCTTGTACTCTGGAAAAGGATGACATCTTATTTTGAGAGGATTTTCAAACTAAGGACATTCGTGATGAATTGAGCATTGATTTGAGTGAATCCTTCGGGTTCACTTTAGAAAATGATGATGTCATCTTTTGTGAAAATTTTCAAATCTCGAGCATTCCTCATTTCCAAAAAGTCTTTAATGAAACACCCTCCACCCATGTTGGTTTTCAGGTTTGTGGGGAACCACCCCTATTTGAGAGCGATAAATGTTTTTCAAGAAAATGAAGAACCCCTAGACTTGGCAACTTGTCTTCGAGGCATTTGAATTGCATCCCCGTCCCTTCATATTTACCACAAGATGTCATGGAAGGGTTTTTAGAAATTGCCAAGCATGATTTTGTTGGGACGAAAATTTACTCCTCACCAACTAACTTGACTTTCTTCAAAATTGGCATTGTTGTAAAAATTCTTTCAAATTGGGAAGGAAATCTTGTGGTAAAAATTGAAACACCCTCATTTGCGAAAGGGTATCATGAGAGCTTAATCATATTGGCTAGAATTGTCATATATTCATTGTCTATGCTTAAACACTTTGTTCTTGTTGAGAAACCTTTTTACAAGAAGGGAAGGAAGCCAAAGGAAAGACGGAAGGTGGAGAACATATGGGAACTGATGGAATGGAAATTCCAAGGATCAAGAAAAGCAACTCGCTGGAGATTCGCTAAAGGGAAAGCTATAAAGCCTCAGAGGAGAACTTTTACTTCGAGCCCCCTTGATAAGCAAGAGAATGATAGGGTCAAGCTAATGACCTTAAAGAAGCGCTTGTCGGGAGGCACCCCGACGGTATCTTTAAAATTTTTGCATTTTCAAATTCATAGTTTAGTAGCTTAATAAATCCCTTGTGGCATATTTGATGTTTTTGTTGAGAAATGTGCAGGTATTGATCAGAATAATCGAGAGATAGCGTGAAATGGGGGTGAAGGGGACAAAAATGAAAGAAAAGTGCAGGGGAGTCCATCTCGGCCCAGACACACAAGGAATCTCGGCCGAGACGTCATGCAGGTGAAACAGGGCAATTCCCTGGAAGCACATCTCGGCCGAGAAACATAAAGCATCTCGGCCGAGATTCAGAAGAGCCCAAACTGGCCAAAAATTGCTGGAAGCCTATCTCGGCCGAGACACCAAAGCATCTCGACCGAGATCCACTGTGCAAAGGGATCGAAAAAGAGCATCAAACGATCGTGGAGTCGGTGGATCGATCAAGGCAACAAAGAAAAAGGCTAAAGTTTGATCTCGGCCGAGACAGGATGCAAATCTCGACCGAGATACCTCCCCAGGAAAATCCTGGAATTTTGAGAAGATGAAGTTCTCGGCCGAGATGACCCTCCAGGGAAAGTCCAGAAATTCAAGAGATCAAGATCTCGGCCAAGAAGAAACCCAATCTCGGCCGAGATAATCCAAACCCTAACAAGCCCTAAATTCCCCTTTTCACGTCTCGGCCGAGATGCAATGCCTATCTCGGCCGAGATCATCCCTCGATGCACAAGTTGAAAAAACCCTGTTTTACGTCTCGGTCGATATGCAACCCAATCTCGGCCGAGATTCCTTGTCCTGTTTAAAATTCCTGAACGCGATTTTGCCTTAAACTGAAGTAACAACTCTTCCCCTATATATATATCCTCCCTTTCGAAGTTAACCTATCTTGGGACATTGAATAACATATTTCCAGCCTCCATCATCCTCAAGAGCTACATTGGGAAGAAGATTGAAGGCTTTTCATCCCTTCTACCCAAGTTTTTGGTTTCTTTTACAATTTTATCATGTTTTATTGTATTTCTTTCGATTTACTGATTGTATTAGGTGTAATGGGTGGCTAGCACCCTAGAATTCACTCTTGATCAATGTGGAACCTTGAGCCTAAGACATTTATGTGATTATTGCGGTTAATATTACCGATTGGATTATGCTTTGTGAATGTTCTATGTTATTTGGGTGTTGATTCACACTTATGAATTGAATTGTGGTTTGATCACCCATTTGGATATTTGTTTGGGTGTTGCTAAAATAGGAAATTACTATCCGTAATTGTAGGATTTCCAATTCCCGTGTAGCAAACAATAGATTTATTTTATTGGGGATAACATAGAGTTCGACCACTAGAACCGAACTTACGAGTTTTACGTCGAATCTACTCCGTTGTCTTAATTCTTAATGCACTCAACTATTGATTCTTAAAGAGCTTGTTTTAGGAATTGATAAGTTGAGTAGGAATAATTGAAGAGCTTGTTTTGATTAATTATACTTAAGAGACAACAAGATTAATAGAGCTTGTTATTAGTCTTGGAGTAGGAGTTCTAAGGCTAACTAATTGGGTATTAACAATAGTTGCATAAATCGTCAATACCAAGGGGAAACATGATCAAGGGTGAACCATTTTATTATTTGAAAACCAAAAACCGAAAAAATTATTCTATTTGTCTTTGTTTAATTAAATTGTTAAATTGCTTAGGTGTTAGTTGTTATTTCATTAAAATCTCCCCCCCCCCCCCTTCTTTATTGTTTTTCTAGCTTACTTACATTATATTTCTTGATCATAGTAGTTTAATACATAAAGCAAAATTGTTCGACCGTTCCTCGTGGGATCGACCCTTACTTGCCACTCTACTAGTTAGAGTTGTAAGTTAAGGTTAAGTGTATATTTCTATACATTAATTTGGTGGTAAGAAACGACCCTACCATAGTGTATGAGTTTGACGTGGATCCTCTTTATTTTGGTAATTTTTTTGTGAAGTTAGAGAGAGAAATGTTATGAAATATGGGGAAATTATAGAGAATTTAATAGGAACAAGAAAAATAGAAGACATAAATTTGTTAACCTATTTCGTCAAGAATGACTAAGTATTGGGGCACTACCAAACCAGGAGATAACTAATAATTTCCGTGGTAACAAATACAATGAATCAGAGGGTTTTATAACCCAAGCTGGGCTGTAGCCCTAAAAGCCCATTCATCTCAAAGCCCGTGAAGCAGTCGCCCGGGCTCCATAACCCAACAATCTTCCACCTGGAGACTAACTTCAAGTGTAACTTGTCTCCTCCATCTCATCGATAACCCTCACTACTAGTAGTGCCATGCCTTCATCTTAATTTCCAAGGCCAACTAAAGTCATGCATAGCTTCAACTTCTCTAAGGTCACAACCTTAGTCAACATATCATCAGGGTTCTTATCAATTCCTCATTAGCTGCAAGATCTTATTCTGCACGAGATATCAAATGTAATGATACCCCAACTCAATGTGCCTTGTTTTCGAATGAAAAACTAGATTTTTGGCAATGGGAAGAGCACCCTGACTATCATTATAGAGAATACTATCCTTCAGTTCCTTCCCCCAATTCGCACAAGATATTCTGCAACCATACCATCTCTTTACAAGCCTTGGTCACTACTACATACTATGCTTCTGCAGTGGACCGTACTATGACCTTCTAAAACTTAGAAGCCCCATAAATATCTGCACCACCAAGATTAAACACATACCCGACTGTTTCTCCTTTGGTCAAGATCACTTGATGCTAAATTTGCATCAACATACCACGCCAATTCAACATTTTTGCCCTCAAAACATAAAACTCTCTCTATAGTACCTCTTAAGTACTTGAGGATCCACTTTACTGCCTCCCAATGTTGCTTACCTGGATTACCCATAAACTGACTGACTACTCCCAGCGCATGTGCAATGTCAGGTCTTGTACACACCATAACATCATTAGGCTGCTAATTGTTGAAGCATATGGAGTTTTCTGCATATGGGCTCACTCCTCTTCACTATTAGGTGAATCATTGTTAGATAGCTTAGACTGGCCACCTAAAGGGACAATAACTGGTTTTGCATCTTCCATTCTGAACCTCTTCAAGACCTTCTTGATATACCCAGCCTGCGAAAGCTACAACTTTATTGTCACCTTATCGCGCTCAATAGACATACCAGTAATTCCCTTGGCCTCTCCAAGGTCCTTCATAGCAAACCGCTTAGACAACTGCTTCTTCAACTTGCTCACTTCCCGAGCATTTGGACCTGCTAACATGTCATCAACAATAGTAACAAAATGATATAGTCATTGCCATACCTCTTGAAATAGCAGCAATGGCCAGCCTTGCATCTATTGAACTCAATCTCATGCATAAATCCATCAAACTTTTTGTACCACTGTAATGGAGCTTATTTCAGACCATACAAGGACTTCTTCAATTTGCAAACAAGCTCACAGTTCCCTTCTGACAAGTATCCCTCTAGTTCTTACATGTAAATAGTCTCTACTAAATCACCATGAAGAAATGTTGCTTTGACATCCATCTGCTCTAACATCAAGTTCTCTGCAACCACCATACTCAAAACTAACCGAATGGTGGTTAATTTCACAACAGGGGTAAAATATCGGCATAGTCAATACCATATTTCTGCTCAAACCCTTTCGCAACCAGTCTTGCCTTGTATCGCTTGCTTCGATTTGCCTCCTTTTTAATTTTGTAAACCTATTTGTTATGCGGTACCTTTTTCCCTTTTGGAAGCTCATCTAGTTCCTAAGTTTCGATAGCCTTCAAAGAATTCATCTCATCATCCATTGCAAGTTTCCACTTGCTCACTTGTTCACTATGTGTAGCCTCTGCATAACATTCAAGCTCACCACCATCAATCAACAATAAGTAATAAAGGGAGGGAGAATACTTATTAGGTGATCCACGTATTCTGGTGGACCTCCGCAGCAGAATTGTTAGTTGTGGTATATGTGGTTCTTCGTCAACAACCACTTGGTCATCATGATCCACCTTGCTCCTACCTGAGTTCGAAATGTCTAACTCGACAACTTGACTCTCATAACCAATAGATTTAGATGTACCCAACCTGTCTTTATACAAATTTTACTAATTAAATATGACATCTCGACTATGAATTACCTTACGATTCTGATCATCCCTAAATGGTTAGCCAAATTCATCACCACCATATTCAATAAACGTACAATTAACATATTTAGCATCCAACTTTCTTCTAACAACATCATCAATATGAACATACGAACCATAACCAAATACTTGTAGAAAAGACTGATTTACCTCCTTACCGGTCCAGGCCTCCTCTGGTATGCAAATATCAAAGGGATTTGAGGGTCCTCTATGTATCAAGTAAGCTGCAGTGTTGACTACATCTGACCAAAACATCTTCGGTAACCTACACTTTAGTCTCATGCTTCTAGAACTTTCCCACAAGATTTTGTTCATACCTTCTGCAACACCGTTCTACTTAGGGGCTCCTCTCACATTTTTCTCCATGTGAATTCCATTTGTTGCACTAAATTCTTTGAACTCATGAAGCTCATACTCTCTACCATTATATGATCTCAAACACTTCAATTTGAGACCCGTCTCAGTTTCTTCAAGAGACTTCCACTTCCTGAAAGCATGAAAGGCATCATACTTATTTTTTAGAAAATAAACATGTACCTTTCTCGTAGAGTCGTCAAAGAAAGTCATGTAATATGAGGCTCTACCAAGAGATGTCACCGGGGCTGGACCCCATAAGCGTGTGGACCAACGCCAACTTCTGCTTCTTCAAGGTTTTACCTCCTGTAAAAAACTCACCCCTTTCTATTTGTCGAATACACAATCCTCATATACCTTGATTTCAACTATCTTGAGGCCTGACAGATTACCCTTTGAACAAAGTACTTTCATTCCCTTCTCACTCATGTGGCCAAGATAACAATGCCACAAATCTGCATTGTTCTTTGCACCTGCAAGAGCAATGTTGTCCTGGGTGTTGCTTGTCATATACAATGTTTCCTCATTATTGCCTCTAGCCACACCATGGCTTCTTTGGATATATTCCACGTATTACAAATAAAAGCCACAATGTATTCGTCTTCATCAAGTTGTCCTACAAAAAGTAAGTTCCTCTTTATTTAGCAATATACCTTACATCTCTTAACCGCAAAATAGTTCCATTCGGCATCTTGATCCGAATATCCCCCTTCCCCATGATTTCAAAAGGCTCATCATCAGCAAGATAAAGCTCCCGAAAATCTCCAGAGGTGTAACATTCAATTACGTCAGCCCTGCTGCATGAATGAAATGATGCTCCCAAATCTAACGCCCAAGATTCAAATGGACTACCTAGGCTCAAGATTAATGAATCCACAATTTCTTCAGTGGTTGCATTTGCTAATTTTTTATCCTTTGTTGGTGCCTTTCACTGGTTTCTATAATGACCAAGTTCATGGCAATTGTATATCGTGTGTGGCAGTAAATATGTGGTGTTCATAAATGTATATCGTGTGTGCATATATGAGTGCATATTGTGCGAATGCTTGTATGTGTGCGCAGATGTGTATATAAGGTGTGTATGTATATACAAGTATGTGTGTGTGAACACATGTATATTTAGGTGCATGGTGCATGAATGTGTGTGGGCATGTTTATGTGTTGATGTGTGTAATATAGGGGGGATGTGTGTGTACAAACGTGCATATATATGCATGTGGGTTTGAGAGATAATGTGCGTTAATGCTTGTAAAAGATGAAGAAAGAAGGTTGTATATATACATGGGTCTGTTAAATAGTTGCTTCTATAAATAAAATGAAAGTAAAGAGAATACAAAAAATAGTAGCAAACCCAAAACGCTCTTTCAGAAGACTAATACAATAGCCATAAAACGCGGCGCAGCGCGTATATCTAAATCCAATGTCAAAACTACCACAAGCCGGTAGTAGACTAATAAGTCTAATAGATCAAAGGCGCTAAAAGTAAGGGAACAACCACTCAAAAGAACCAAGCGTCGTGAGTGCGAGGCCAAACACTCATAGAAGGGAGTGAGATCTGTGGTCCGGGAACAGCATCCAGAACGCGAACGACACATAGAGCAGGGTATGCTCTGATGGAACAAGCAAAACCAGCTGAAGGCGGCAGAGCAACGATTGCCGTGGAGGTTCCGTCTAGGGGCGATAGAACTGCCGGGCGTGCAACACCAGTGAAACGCTTAGGAACCTGAGTTCCAAATGTTGTGAAGCATGTATGAATCTTCCCAGAGTGGGAAAGACTCTGCTGGCCTATTTAAAACCCATTATTGGAAAAACCCTGTGGGAAAAAGCCAATAGTGGGAAAAAGTGTACCAGCATAGGCCAAAAACACCAATGTCCGTCAAATCCTTAATCCGTCAATACATAATAAATCCAAAGCAGGTGACTGCACAAGAAGACGGGGGAGGGAGGGTAAAAATAAAGAGCCGAGAGTCCCTCCAAAGCATCCAAAAGATCTACAAAAACACTGGGGAGGGGAACATCAGAAGGCTCAATGTACACGATAATACGTAGTATAGAAGTCACGAAAAGAAATATCTGAAACGTGTGGAGGAAGGGGGTTCCACCAAGTAAAAGGCATCCTGAGATTAGAGAGAGCATTAGCAGCCTGATTGCCTTCTCTGTATATATGCGAAACCTTAAATGTGATATCTCCTAAAATATGCAAGGCTCGAATCCATCTTGCACGAAATTGCCAGGGTACATCATGAGAGCGGGACTGAAACGCTTGTACTACGTACATGGAATCAGACTCAAGCCAAATCTTATGCCAACCACGATCCATGGCCAGCTCAATCGCGTTGATAGCCGCCTAGAGCTCCACTTCAAAAGCAAAACCACGGTCGAATGAGACAGAGAACCCTCCCAAAGTGAAACCTCTACAATTCCTAAAGATGCCTCCCCCAAAAGTAAGGCCAGGTGCCCCTTCGACACTACCATCCGTGTTAACCTTGATCCACCCAGGGAAGGGAGGAGTCCAATTGACAAGCCTCACCAAAAGAGGTTTAGCCAGAACACCACGCACACCTAACCGAGTCAAAATGGTGAGCTCCCGAACCGAGTTGTGCATGTGTCTTGAGATCAGGGAGGCAGATTCCTGAATGCAAGATAGAATAACCGAGACAGCCTGTGTAGGGTTAGCCTCCTTATCATAAAAGATGGACCTGTTCCTGGTAGCCCAAATGGCCCAAATAACAGTGACAAAAGCAACTCGCCAAAGCGCTTTGACTTGGGAGCTGAACTGTACCTGCATAGCCTGTAAAAGCAATCTATGGAAACCTTCATGAAAAACAAGAGATATATCAAAAGCCCAACTGAGTTTAGAAAGAATGGCAAGCGAGAAAGAGCAACTAGAGAAAATATGATCAGCAGACACCCCTGATGTATGGCATAGGGCACATATAGAAGGACCCTAAATATGGTGTGACTGAATAATCTCCCAAGAAGGAAGTCTATGATGGATCGCACGTCAAACCGTATAGATCGACAAGGAGGGATAAAGGAAGCCCAGATCCATTTCCCCCAAGAAGTGGCCGGAAAGGAAGTCCGAAAGTACTTATAAGCCAGAGTCGACGTCACAGTGCCCGTCGGAGAGTGAGTCCAAACTCTATGATCCGGTATAGAGGGAGAGATGGCCATAGCAACTATGTCCTTTGAAATAAGAGGATAATTTTGAACAAAAAGCCCGTCCAATTGCCAGACCCCATCAATGCGATAATCCGAAATCAAATGTTGAAAATGTAAACGTGCCTTAGGAGGCATGCCAATCCTATCGGCGATGGAGTAACCGAGCCAATTATCAAGCCAAAATCTAACCGAAGTGTTTGGTCCGACAATCCACTGAGATTCCGAGAGGAGCTGTCTGATGAAAGGTCTAGTGGAACCAAAAAGAGAAGAGCGAATGTAGGAGGTCTTAAGAGCACCAGAGGCAGAGAACCAACGAGAACGAAGAAGATCCATGCCAGTGTCAGAAGAAGTCAAGAAATCCCAGGCAAATTTGAGCAGATAAGCCGCATTAGCCTTGCGAATTGAGCGAATACCCAAACCTCCTTACCGCTTTGAGTCGTGCTGCCCGTCCAGATAAAATTGCGCATGGATTTCTCAACGTCAGCAAGGAGGGACAAAGGCTAACTGTACACCATCATCGAGTGAACGAAGGAGGTAGATATCACCGAATTCACCAGACAAGCCCGGCCCGCCATCGAAAGTGAAGAGCCCACCCAGTTTGAAAACTTAGCGCGAATAGAGTCCGCCAAGGGCTAGAAGTAAGCAAGCCTTGGTGCTCCAACAAAGATAGGAACACCAAGATATTGCATCGGCAAAGAACCTTCACCCATCTTCGAGCCACGGCGAATCCGCCGCTTTATGTTAGTGGCAGCCTCCGTACCAAAGAAAACTCTAGACTTCTCTGTGCTAACGATTTGACCCGAGAGCCTACCATAAAGCTTAAAAATCTGACGAAGCTGCCTCACATTAGACAAGTCTGCATTGCAGAAGATGAGGATGACATCTGCATAGAACAAAAATGGAGGACAGGGAACCCCCCATCATAGCCATAGCCGGGCGGATAGACTGCTTATTATGGCAATCAACAATGAGCCTACCCAAAAACTCTTCAGCAAGACAAAATAGGAGGGAGGAAAGCGGGTCCCCCTGCCTAACACCACGTGAACATGCAAAGTATCCAATAGGAGAACCATTGATCAGAATGAAAAGCCTGGCAGAGAGTAGAATCGAGGAGACACGATCCACAAACCAATCTGAAAAGCCCAAACATCTCAAAAAATGCAGAAGAAAATCCCAACAAACAGTATCAAAAGCTTTATGGATATCAATTTTGAAGGCCACATTACCACCCTCATTTTGCCTATCCAAACAATTAAAACACTCTAAAGCATAGGCAATACAGTGATGGATGCGCCTACCTGGCACAAAGCCAAACTGATAGGGAGAAATATGGGAGCCCACGAAGCTGCCCAGCCTAGAACAAAAAAAGAACAATATATGTATGTGTTAATATGCGTTGGAGTGTGGTAATGGGTGTTATAATATGTGTGAGTATGTGGGTTCGTTAAAATGGAGAAGGAGATGATTATATATATGAATGTATGTATTTGTTAAAAATGAAGAAGACAGAGGAGTGATCATATATCTGGGCGTGTATTTATATCTGTGTTAAATTGATTTGTTATAATAACGAAGTGAGCATGTAGGTGTAAATAAGTTTTGAGATGACTCCCCAGGGAAACCCTGAAGTTTTGAGAATATGAAGATCTTGGCCGAGACATGCATTGCATCTCGGCCAAGATGACCCTTCAGGGAAAGTCCAAAAATTCAAGAGAGCAAGATCTCGGCCGAGATGAAACCCAATCTCAGCCGAGATAATCAAAACCCTAAAATCTCTTTTCTCACGTCTCGGACGAGACACATTTGCATCTCGGCCGAGATCAGCCTTCGATTCACAAACTGAAAAACCCCTTTTTCACATCTCGGCCGAGACGCACTTGCATCTCGGCCGAGATTCTTTACCATTTTTTAAATTTCTGAACTCAGTTTTGCCTTAAACTGAAGTAACAACTCTTCCCCTATATATATATCCTCCCTTTCGAATTTAACCTATCTTTGGACATTGAATAACATATGTTCCAGCCTCCATCATCCTAAAGGACTCCATTGAGAAGAAGATTGAAGGCTTTTCATTCCTCAACCCAAGTTCTTGGTTTCTTCTACAATTTTGTCATGTCTTATTGTATTTCCTTTGATTTACTGATTGTATTAGGAGTAATGGGTGGCTAGCACCCTTATTTCAGCCCTTGATCATTAGTTGAACCTTGGATTGAGAATGTTTATGTAATTTCTACGGTTGTTAATCGATTGGATTATGTTTTTGGAATTTTCTATGTTATTTGGGATTGTTGATTAACACTTATAAATTGAATTGTGGTTTGATTGCCCATTTTGATATTTGTTAGTGTGTTGTTGTTATAAATCCGATTCCTAGGTAGCAAACAATAGATTCATTTTATTGGGGATAACATAGATTTCGATCACTAGAATCGAATTTACGAGTTTTATGTCGAATCTACTCCATTGTCTTAATTCGTAATGCACTCGACTATTGATTCTTAAAGAGCTTGTTTTAGGATTTGATAAGTTGAGTAGGATTAATTGAAGAACTTATTTTGATTAATCATACTTAAGAGGCAACAAGATTGATAGAGCTTGTTATCAATCTTGGAGTAGGAGTTTCAAAGCTAACCAATTGAGTAATGACATTAATTACAGAGATTGTTTGAAACAAGGGGATACTTGATCAAGGGTTGAATACTTTAATCATACTTTAAAAACTCAAAAAATCAATCTACTTATCTTGTCCTCTTTGTTAATTGAATACTAAGTTTAGTTGATCATAGTTAAATAGTTGTTCTTGGTAGTTATTGGTAGTTCATAGTTTGACAAACAAAACCCCCCACCTTTATTGCTTTTATTATTTGTTTTTCTTCTTATTTGAATTTTACAATTGTTTGACATATCGAAACAACATTAGATTGTCGTTCCTCGTGGGATCTACCCTTACTTATCGCTCTACTAGTTAGAGTTATAGGTTAAGGTTTAATATATATATTCATCTATATATATACTATTTAATTTGGCATGTCCGACGAAACATGACCAAATTTTGGCACCATTGTCAGGGGTAGTGTTGTTTTTATTGTTCAAAGCATTATGTTTAGTTTATTAGTTGTTTATCTATTTTCTGTTTATCTAGTAATTTGATATTCTCTAGTTTTTCTTGTTTTTGGATAGGTAGTTAATGTTCTTGCGTTCACAAGGGGAGAAATGACTTCTATTTGAGCTGGAGATAGTTGAAAGGGAACGGTTCTTGAGGAGAAGGGCAAGGTTACTTGAAGAGGTCCGAGGATCATTTGAAACCTTGAATATAGAGAGTGAGGAGATTGAATTGGAAGAGATGGCTGGTGAGCAGAATCAGGAAAGAACCATGACGGAACTTGCCAACACAAGGGTTGCACACGAACCCTTGTGTATTACATTCCCGGAGATAGGGTATGATACCACCTTTGAGCTCAAATCGGGGCTCATTCACCTCTTGCCATCATTCCATGGGCTATCCGGGGAAGACCCGCTCAAGCACTTGAAGGAATTTCATGTGTTCTGGTCGAGCATGAAGCCGGCAAGGGTGACTGAAGAACAAATTAAGCTCAAAGCATTCCCCTTCTCATTGAAAGATCTTGCAAGAGACTGGTTGTACTACTTGCCACCGGGTTCCATTACTACTTGGGATTAGATGAAAACACAGTTTCTTGAAAAGTATTTTCCTGCATCTCGGGCCACCAACATCCGAAAAGAAATTAGTGGGGTGAGGCAAATGCAAGGGGAAACATTGTATGAATATTGGGAAAGATTCAAGAAGCTTGTAGGGAGCTGCCCACCACATCAAATCACTCCACAGTTGTTAATCCAGTATTGGTACGAGGGGTTGTGTCTACCCGGACGGAACATGATTGATTCAGCTAGTGGAGGGGCTCTGGTCGATAAGACCCCAACCGAGGCCCGAGCATTGATCTCCAAGATGGCCGCCAACACTCAACAGTTCGGTTGTAGAGAGCCTGTGAGGCGAGTCAAAGATGTTATCGATTCAAGTGTTGAAGAAAGATTGGATCAGCTCACCGACCTGGTGAAGAAAGTGATTTCGGGGAGCACTCCTACCCCAAGACCTTGCAGAATCTGTCAGACAATCGACCACTCCACTGATACCTGTCCTATTCTTGGAGAAGAAATGGAGGCTCATGCCAATGCAGTTCACAATTTCAATCCTAACCCTGCTGGCAGGAAGTATGATCCCTATTCGTAGTCGTACAATCCAGGGTGGAGAGACCATCCCAACTTCAAGTATGGGAATCAGGGTCCAAATATGCATCAACGGGGTGATCAAGGTGGGCACAATCGACCCCCCTACCCTAGGGGGATGTTCCAGCAAAGGCAACCCGCCGAGCCAGTACCCTCTGATCCATCCCTTTCCGACATAGTCAAGAGCCTGGAAACCAGTACGCTTCAACTGCAAAAGGAATCAAGTTCGAGGTTCCAGAGTATTGAAAATCAAGTCAGTCAAATAGCATCAGCAGTATCTCGTCTCGAGAGTGCTCAAAGTGGAAAGCTACCTGCACAACCCAAAATAAACCCCTAAAATGTCGGTGCAATCAGCCTAAGGAGTGGGGTGGTCCTTGGAGAGCCTAAAAAGCCCGAGCATCACTCTAACGGGGAGAGGAGAATCGAACGTGAAGAGAAAAATGCTGAGAAAGAAATCTCGGCCGAGATACATCAAGATCTCGACCGAGATGGCCCACTTCGTCCAGAGAAGGAAATTCCCTGTCCAGAAATCTCGGCCGAGAAGGAAGTGTATCTCGGCCGAGATCAGGCAACCCTGCATGAAGGAGGAAAGCGCTGCACACTTGTCTTGGCCGAGACATAAAAAAATCTCGGCCGAGATTCTCAGGAACCACAGATCAATTCTTCAACTCCACCACTGCCATTTCCTAGCCAAATCAAAAAGGTCCCTGATAAAAACAAGGATAAAGAAATGCTAGAAATGTTCAGAAAAGTGGAGATAAATATTCCGCTGAGAGATGCAGCGAAGCAAATTCCCAGATATGCGAAATTTTTGAAAGACCTCTGCACCAACATGAGGAAGCTCAAGGGGAATGAAAAAGTGATCATGGGAGAGAACGTATCCGCAGTTTTCCAAAAGAGACTCCCACCAAAGTGTAAAGACCCTGGAATGTTCGTGATTCCGTGCAAAATAGGTAACTATAGAATTGAACGTGCAATGCTCGACTTAGGAGCTTCGGTTAATGTTATGCCACGTTCAATTTTTCATTCTTTAAATTTGGGTCCACTCAAGGAAACAAGGGTCATCATTCAACTAGCCTACCGAAGTACTTCGTATCCCGATGGGGGTAATCGAGGACGTGCTAGTTGAAATTGATGAACTCGTGTTCCTCGCTGATTTCTATGTGATGGACATGCAAGGCAATCCATCAATGTCCAAACCGATCTTGTTGGGAAGACCATTTCTAAATACTTCCCAAACCAAGATCGATGTCCGTGAGGGCACCCTCACGATGGAATTTGATGGTCGAATTGTCAATTTCAATATCTTTGATGCAATGCGGTTTCTGGAGGATGTTCATTCTGTATTTTCTATTGATGTTATTGACCCTCTCGTGGAAGAGTTGTTTGAGTTGTCATGTAGGGACCCAATGGAAGTTGCGCTTACCCTCAGTTAGAGAAGGGAAAAGAAGTTGAAACAGTGGCACAAATGCATGCACCGAAGTCATTTCTGCCAAAATATGCGCAGAAGTTCATCCCCCTCTGGGAATCACAAGAAAAAGCTCTACCTTCTAAAATCAAGGCACCTGTTCTTGAGCTTAAGGCCCTTCCTTCTCACCTCTAGTATGCATACCTTGGGGGGGACAAGACATTACCGGTTATCATCTCATCCAAGTTGTCCCCAATTCAAGAAACATCTTTGATAGCGGTCCTTAGAGAACACAAGGGAGCAATTGGTTGGACTATTGCCTACATTCAAGGCATTATTCCATCTCTTTGTATGCACCGCATCCTACTTGAGGAGGATTCAAAACCAAGTCGGGAACCCCAAAGGAGACTTAACTCACCTATGATGGAGGTGGTGAAGAAGAAAGTCCTCAAGCTACTTGATGTTGGGATTATTTACCCGATATCAGATAGCAAGTATGTGAGCCCAACACAAGTCGTGCCCAAGAAGTCGGGAGTGACATTAGTGGAGAATAAAGATGGTGAATTGGTTCCTACCCGTTTGCAAACCGGATGGAGGGTGTGCATAGGTTACCGCAGGTTGAACGCCATGACCCGAAAAGATCATTTGCCCTTGCCATTCATCGAGCAAATGCTGGAAAGGTTGGCCGGACAATCATTTTTCTATTTCTTGGATGGATACTCCGGGTATTTCCAAATAGCTATTGCACCCGAAGATCAAGAGAAGACCACCTTTACATGTCCCTTCGGCACTTTTGCATGGAGAAGAATGCCATTCGGGCTATGCAATGCCCCGGCCACCTTTCAAAGGTGCATGGGGAGTATCTTTTCTGAATATGTTGGGCATATTATTGAGGTTTTTATGGATGATTTTAGCGTGTATGGTGAGTCTTTTGAAAAGTTTCTTGATAACCTTGCTAAAAGTCTGAAAAGGTGCACGGAAACAAATCTTGTGTTGAATTGGAAAAAATGCCATTTTATGGTCGAGCAAGACATCGTTCTTGTGCACATAATTTCATCAAAAGGAATTGAAGTTAATAAATCTAAAGTTGATCTTATTACTGCCTTGCCTTACCCCGCAACTGTGCGGGAAGTGCGATCGATTCTTGGTCGTGCAGGTTTCTACAAGCGTTTCATTTAGGATTTCTCAAAGATCTCGGCCCCTATTTTTTGGCTATTGCAAAAGGATATCGAATTCGAGATGTCGACTGATTGCAAGATCGCCTTTCATCAGCTTAAGGAGGCCCTTACATCACCTCCCATTATCCAACCACCAGATTGGACACTACCGTTCGAGATAATGTGTGACGCTAGTGACTATGCAGTAGGGGCTGTCTTGAGGCAACAAAAAGGGAAAGCAGCTCATGTGATCTACTATGCCTCAAGAACCCTGAATCCGGCACAAGCCAATTACACCACCACAGAAAAAGAACTCTTGGCTATAGTTTTTGCTCTAGAAAAGTTTAGATCGTATTTACTTGGTACTAAGATTATCATTTTTTCTGATCATGCAGCCCTTCGTTTTCTATTATCGAAGAAGGAAGCTAAACCAAGACTCATACGGTGGATACTACTACTCCATGAATTTGATTTAGAAATAAAAGATAAGAAAGGGCAGGAAAACTCAGTGGCTAATCATTTGAGCAGATTGACACAAGAGGAGGACGAGATACCCTTGAGGGAAAGTTTCCCAGATGAGCAGTTATTCACGGCATCAGGTTCAAGTGTCTCGTGGAATGCCAACTTGGCAAATTACTTGGCGAGAGGAGTATACCCCGACAGCATGAACGAGGCCCAAAGAGATAGATTGAAAAGTGAAGCGAAACACTACTTTTGGGATGATTCGTATTTATGGAAACATGGTTCGGACCAAGTCATACGAAGGTGCATTACCGAAACAGAAGTCCCATCGATACTTGCTTTTTATCACTCCTATGCATGTGGGGGATACTTTGGTCCCAAGAGGACAGCGCATAAAGTTCTCGAGAGCGGGTTCTTCTGGCCAACCTTGTTTAAGGACGCTTACATTTTTTGCAAGTCATGTGACAACTGTGAAAGGACGGGGAACATCTCACAAAGGAATCAAATGCCCCAACAGCCAATAATGGTGTGTGAAATTTTCGACGTTTGGGGCATGGATTTCATGGGCCCGTTTCCATCTTCTTATGGGAATCTGTATTTCTTGTTGGCTGTGGACTATGTGTCCAAATGGGTGGAAGCAAAGGCTACTCGTACAAATGATTCAAAGATTGTTGCGGACTTCGTCAAGTCTAACATATTTGCAAGATCTGGGATCCCGAGAGCCATCACAAGTGATAGGGGCACGCATTTTTGCAACCGAACCATTGAAGCACTCTTCAAGAAATATTCAGTTTTACATAAAGTGTCTACTCCATATCATCCACAAACAAATGGGTGAGCCGAGACCTCAAATCGAGAGATCAAATCGGTGCTAGAGAAAACCATCCAACCAAACCGGAAAAATTGGAGTTTGAGGCTTGATGATGTCTTATGGGCATACAGGACCGCCTACAAAACACCTATAGGCATGTCCCCATATCGCCTTGTTTATGGCAAATCGTGCCATCTTCCGATTGAACTCGAACACAAAGCCTATTGGGCCATCCATAGATGTAACATGAGTTTTGATGAGGTGGGTGTGCGCCGAAAACTTCAACTTCAAGAGCTAGAAGAAATTCGGAATGAGGCCTTCGAAAACGCGTTGATATATACGGAAAAGACCAAGGCCTTCCATGATGCAAAGATATCCCGAAAAAATTTTGTGGTTTGAGAGAAGGTACTTATGTACCATTCGCGGTTGAAATTGTTTCCCGGAAAACTTCGATCAAGGTGGATTGGACCGTTCATTATCAAGAAGGTATATCCACATGGGGCCATTGAGATAGAAAGTTGTAAAACGGGTAAAAATTTTAAAGTGAATGGACAATTGCTCAAGCCGTATTTCGAAGGCTGTCAAGATAGCCCGCTTGAAGAGGAACAAGTAGAAGACCCACCATTGAGCTGAGTGAACATCCGTCGAGCCAACAACGTTAAACAAAGGCACTTGTCGGGAGGCACCCGTACGGTATCTTTAAATTTTTGCATTGCCAAATTCATAGTTTAGTAGCTTAATAAATGCCTTGTGGCATATTTGATGTTTTTGTTTAGAAATGTGCAGGTACAAATCAAAATAATCGAAAGATAACATGAAATGGGGGTGAAGGGAACCAAAATGAAGGAAAAAGTACAGGGGAGACCATCTCGCCCTAGACACACAAGGAATCTCGGCCGAGACGTCACAAAGGTGAAAACAAGGAAATTCGCTGGAAAGAAATCTCGGCCGAGACACACACGCATCTCGGCCGAGATTTAAGAGAGCTCAAATACGGATAAAATTGCTGCAGGACTATCTCGGCCGAGACATCAAGGCATCTCGGCCGAGATCAACTTGTCCAGAATGAGGGCAAAATTGCTAGAAATAAATCTCGGCCGAGACACACACGCATCTCGATCGAGATCCGCTGTTGAACCAAACAAGCCTGCACTAAAGAAAAGATCTCGGCCGAGACATGAAGCTCGGAATTGCATCTCGGCCGAGATTTCGCGTAGGTATAAATACCCCTGCGAGCAACAGCAGGTCGTTCATTCCCACCCCCCCCCCCCCCCCAAAACGCGATTTGCGCATACACACACTCAAAATTACCATTTTCACTCAATTTCTTCCTCTCAAATTCATACCACACCTCACTGACATCACCACACACACTTCTATCCGAAAAATTTTGGATTTGGAGCAAATTTGGATTCGGATCGAAAAGGGCTCGAAAAAGCTAACTTCAAACTTTTTCGATTAAATCCGACCGGTAAGTATGGCTATCCCTTTCCCTTAGTCTTTTATTGTTTATTATGAACTTTATTGTTAGATTGGGGACGAATTTTGTATTAGAATAGCTACTACATTGATATTAGCTTGTTGTTCTGATTCTTTTGCCAATGTTGACTTATTTCTAAGACTTAATTTGTTGTGGTAGCTCTTTGTATTTGAATGATTGGTTGATGTGGGATGAGGATTAGGTTGAGAAGTTCTAAATTTGGAGTTGAAATTAATTGTGGCATATCACCGAACACATGGCATGCATCCCTTATTGTTATCCTTTTGCGGTTTGATTTGATTGCCATGCCCGATTATTAGGTCAATTAGTTGAAATTGTGGTGAAGACTAGGCAATTTTAGACTCTTATTTTGTAATGAAAGGATTTGACCTATTTTTGTTGAGCATTGATCGATTTTAGTTGCAATAGGGTAATAATTGAAAATGTTTGCCATATGTGTAAATTGTATCAAGTCAATTGAATCATCCAATTTGTAAGTGCACTTGTGATGTTCTATGTTGATTGAATATGAGTGATTGATGTAGTGAACTTGACCTTCTATTGGATTCTCTTTCGATTGAACTTGATGTGTAAATTGGTGATGAAGTTGTTCAATTTGGGAATTTTGATGTGTGTATTGTTGATTGTTTACAGGTAAACAATGGCACCACCTAAAAACCCGAAGAACACCATTCAAGAGGGCACTTCCGGTAGGTGGGTAACACAGAAAATCCGCAAAAGTCAAGCCAAAGGCAAAGAGAAAGCCGTTGAGCCCACTCCAGAGGCTCCCATGCCGGACATTCCAACAACCACCACTGATAAAACCACAAAGCCAATCGATTTTGATATATTTCTGAGCACAGAAGAACAGAGGAAGAGGTTTGACAAACTGATTAGGAGAGGGGTATCAGCAACCCATTATGGTGATCCAAAGATTCTGGATGCCATGGGAATACATGAGAGTGTTAATGATCTTTTAGACAAAGCAGGTCTCGCACAATGCCTAGCACCCCGATCTACATTCCTCAAGTTCGTACTAGAGTTCTTCAGCACTCTCGAAATTGAGGAGGAGTCTCTTTCCTGCTCGACAAAGATCAACAACATCAAGTTCCAACTTCTGAATGAGGCAAAGACACTAAGCCACGACAATCTGAGAAATATATACGGCTTTAAAAGGTCAACTGTTGGCAATGAAAATGATTTGGAAGAGTTTGACGTGCAACAATTCTGGGGACAAATCACTGCCGCCCCTGGAATAGTTGCACCCCGGAATAGTTGCACCCCAGGCTTACGACCCAAGGAGCTCTAGATTGACTTCCATAAGGAGCCCGGTCGTAAAATATTTGGAGAAGTTGTTGAGCTCGACCATCTGTGGCAGGAAAGAGATTAGTTCTCCTCGATTATATGAGATGGAGATTTTGGCTATGTGGACAGAAGGTTGATGGATTTTCAGTGCGACATTATATTGAGCTTTCAGAAGATAGTCAAGGAATTGAGGACAGAACGGAAGAGAGAGACAAAGGTTCCAGACCCGATTTACTGTGGGGCTCTGATTACCCCCATCCTCGAGCATTACATATACCCCTCCCAGAGTACACGCCCATCAGCACTGAATATTATTTAGATTGGGAGGAGATGGAAAATATGAGAATTTCCATGCTCGGTTATCAAGTGGGAACCTCGGGTCCGGCTGTCCCCTATGTCCTCCAGAATGTGGGACCGTACATTCGTCTCCCAAACCCCAGTCTGACCTACATCGAGCGCCTAGAGAACAGCACGCCAAAATTGGCGTTGAGCTCAGAAGATCATTTAAGAGAATCACAGGATCCGACCAGCATCGAGTTAACACGTTATCAGAGGGGCAAGAAGCCACGGACTGTGGCAAGGGAGATGAGTACGGGGAATGCAGAGGGGAGCAGTCAGCCAAGCAAAAAGAGACCAGCATCTGCCGTGCGGTCTCGGGCCGAGATTCGGGAAGAGCACAGTGACCAGTTGAGCAGTTTAGAGTCGGGCATGCAGGACATCAAAGCTGATATCAGTGCAATGAGGGGAGATGTCCATCAAATGAGGGAGGACATGAAGGAAATCAAAGAGATTCAGAACAAGTTACTAGCCTTGTTCAAAAGCATCCAAGGATGTTTTACTGGCTCGAGCCCTCGAGACGTCAGGCCTTCCAAGTCGCTGTGAGTAGAGCACCGAGAATGCCTTGCCCGTTTCTTCACAAACTTAGTTGCAAACTAAGTTTGGGGAAAGAATAGGGGGTGAGACACTCTCGGCCGCCTGAATTCTCGAACCCCCCTTCTGCCTCTTTTCTGAGTTCTTATGATTATTGGTTGTTCTGGATTGTATTATTGGCCCGTGTGCCTCTTTTCTGAAACTTGCTCATTTTGGTTTGACGGCCTGTGTGCTGAATAGATATGAATGATTGCCTATGGTAGCTATCTTGGATGATTCTGTTTAATTTTAGATGACTTTGGTGGGCCTGTGAGCCTTTGCTTATCTTTTGTTGGTTTATGAGCATTAGTGTTGGTATTTTGATTTGGTATTTTGCACACTTAGGAATAATAATTTTGTTAAATTTTTTTTTTAGAATTGGGTTGGATAATATTGAATAATTGGTTGATTTCGACAGGCACCAACTCGTACTCCTCTTTTCCACAAAATTTGGTCTTTGACCAAGTTTGGAGAGGGGATGGTAGGCGTACAAGTGGGCAGCCCAAGAGAAAAGTGATTGGACCGTGTAGGAAGAAAATGTGGCAGTGGTTAATGATGAAAAATTTTTGAACAAAATTTTTGAAAAATGGCATATGATAAGAGCATGGTAGTCTATTGAAACAAAATCGAGCTTGCATTCAAGATTTGTGATCAAAATTTTGCCAAAGTGAGTTTTTGAACCTAAATAGATACTCCCATCTTTGGAGTACTTTAAATCCTTCTTTCGGTGTGAAATTCATTGAATGCATGCATTTTCCTCTAGAACTTGCCCGAAGTCTCTTTTTTTGAATAAGTCGATACATGTTGTGGCATTGAAAATGATATTAGGCAATTCTTGATCAAAACATATTGCAAAAGATTGAAAATATTTCCTTTTTACCAAATTTAACATTGTCTTTAGTTAAGCCCCTTGAGCTTAAAGCCTTTTTGTTTGATAGCCAGCTTTACAAGTCAATCCCCTTTCATTTAGCCTTTGAAACCAAATGGACTATAAGAGTATGAGGGAGGCGGTTGGAAGGTAGTTGGGTTTTGGGATATTGGGATCAAATTGGGGTAGACTAGTGGAAATTGTCGAAAAGTGAAAAGGAAACACATAAGATAGCAAAGAATTAAGAACACGAGCCACTCCATAAAAAAAACCGAGAAAAAATCGAAAAAATCATAAAATAAAAGAAAGAGTTCATTGTATATACTTTGTAGTGTTAAAACTGGAGAGGTTGGTGAAAATCACAACATCTTGTGATTATCATTCTCAAGGTTGAAAAAGTTTTAAGAAACACATCTCATGTGAGAATTGATAAACATGGGAGATGAAGGCAGAAATAAGGTGAAGAAGTCGAGTCCTAGAACCGATTCGAATTGGAAGTGAATAAATGAGGTAGAGCGATTGTTCTTTGAAGGGTAGACGGGTAGGGCCCTCTCGTTTAATCCATTTTTATAGTCACTCTTACCTAAAATCATCCCACCTTACCCCAAGCCAACATTACAACCCATTAAAGACCTATTTGAATCTTTGCCACACATGTCAAGTACATTTTCGAGTTTAGATGATTGGCAAGCCTATGGTAGGCATTTCATGCACTTCAATGCAAGCGTTTACATATTCCATTTAATACACCCGAGAGTTGAGAGATACACTCACTGGTGAGGATCTCAAGTCGAGAACATCGAGTCTTGAGAGTAGTAGATTTAGCCTATCACATATGCTCATTACTTTCACGTTTGCCTTGTTTTTAGAAAATAATCCGAAACCAATTGCCACTTAAATATGTCCTAAACACGTGTTCTTTCGTCATTTTCTTTATTTGTTCGGGACGAACAAAAGTTCAAGTTTGGGGGGATTTGGTACACGTGTTCGTGCACACACTTTAGGACGCTTTAAGTGTCATTTTAGTGTTATTTTTGTGTAATTTCATGTGTATTTCGTGCATATTATTCTCATTGGGCAAAATAATGTGTTTTGTTCATGTTTGTGTTAAAACAGGTGAAAAGGATCGAAAAAGACCATCAAACGATCGCGGAGTCGGTGGATCGATCGAGGCAACAAAGAACAGGGTTAAAAGTTTGATCTCGGCCAAGACAAGATGCAAATCTCGGCCGAGATGACTCCCCAGGGAAATCCTTAAGTTTTGAGAAGATGAAGATCTCGGCTGAGACAGGCATTGCATCTCAGCCGAGATGACCCTCTAGGGGAAGCCCAGAAATTCAAGAGAGCAAGATCTCGACCGAGATGAAACCCAATATCGGCCGAGATAATCAAAATCCTAAAATCTCTTTTCTCACGTCTCGGCCGAGACACATTTGCATCTCGGCCGAGATCAGCCCTCGATTCACAAGCTGAAAAACCCCTTTTCACGTCTCGTCCGAGACACACTTGCATCTCGGCCAAGATCCTTTACCCTATTTTAAATTTCTGAACGCGATTTTGCCTTAAACTAAAGTAATAACTCTTCCCCTATATATATATCCTCCCTTTCGAATTTAACCTATCTGTGGACATTGAATAACATATTTTCCAGCCTCCATCATCCTAAAGGACTCCATTGGGAAGAAGACTGAAAGTTTTTCATTCCTAAACCCAAGTTCTTGGTTTCTTCTACAATTTTATCATGTCTTATTGTATTTCCTTTGATTTACTAATTGTATTAGGACTAATGGGTGGCTAGCACCCTTATTGTAGTAATATATTCTAACGACTACGGTTCACAACCGTAGTTGTAATTTAAAATCTACCACTACGATATGTATGACCACGGTGCAAAATTTAATTTCACTACGGTCGGAACCGTAGTGATTTATATTAACCACTACGATTCAAAGTTGAAATAACAACCGTAGTTATTGAAATTGATAACCGTAGTCGTATATTGAAATAACTATGTTTTTTTGTTGTTATTGATTACGGTTTGGAATGTAGTAAAAATAAAGAAAGACCACTATTTATTACTATTCATTAACTACGGTTTTGAACCGTTGTTGTAGATTTTTAGCAATTTAAAAAAAAAAATAGTTGTTGATGCTATTTGAAAATTATAAATTATAATTTTTTATTATATTAATGAAATTAATATACAATTAAACATACGATCAACAATTTGCGTAATAAAAAAAGATAAGTAAATAGACAATGAATTATAACTCATTCTCTCAAACATGTCAAGTCATTTACAATCAACAATTACTAAAATAATTTAATGTTGGGTTCAAATCAAGCAATCAACAATGGGCTAGCCCAACTCCCACTCGAATTGCAATCAACATTGGGTTCAAATCTAGCAGCCTATGTATCAGACCAAAAACTAAAGCTATTGACAAAAGCAAGCATGTTGAATCTAAAACTAGTCACACAGCTCTCATATTTTGAACTTCTCACCAATCTCTCACCCTGCAGTTCCTTGAATATATTTCGGATAAATAATCTTACTTTCCAATTGCAGCACCAGTCCAATTCTTTCTACTGGCGGACTCATCCATATGTGTGTACTGTCTACGCATAGCAATTTTTTGAAATGAGAGAATCTTGGGAGGTTGTAGTTGCTTAGAACCAGAAGCATCATAAGCCTGCAGTATAATGAGAAAGTGAGAGTGGCAGACACAACAAAAGGAAAGCTAATGAACTCAGCCGATTTTGGAATAGAGATTTTGGTTGTACTATGTTAACACCAGCTATCCATTTTTGGTAGAAAATAAATTCAGAATTGATGAAATGTGTGAAAGAAGAACATGGGGAGTCCATTTCTGCTTGTACTATGACCTGCATATTATATATAGTTGTTATAATTTGCAAGAAACAAAAGATTTCAAAGACAAATTTTGTACCCAACAATTTTTATACTTCATTTTATTTTTCTAGTTGTGTCACAGCCTTCAGCCTTCAGGTTCAATCAAGCACAGATTAAAAACTTGTCCGAACAAATGAATCATCTACTGAAAGTTTCACATAAAACTATGTTCAAACTCCCATCTAAAACGAGACACAGTAAAAGGTATGTGCCTGAATGAGCAGCTCAGTTGAACTTGCAAAAGACAGTAACAAATTGATAATGAACGACAACGAAGATATAGCTCTAAACGGCTGCAATACCTTGCCTACTTTATTATTTTTTATTTTCAATATTTTGACCTTTACATAATTCTGAGATTTTTTTTTTCCTTCTTAACCTTTGACTCTTAAATTATCGTACTAAACTAGTTAGCAGTTTGATTCATGGTGTCTCAGTGTCAGATTAGAAGTGCAATTTGTTTAACATTTTATGAGTAGGATCTTTTTTAACATTTAACAAACTAAAGCTGGATACAGAAAAACATTATCAAACAGGCAATACAATACACAGCAAAAGGAGCTTTTTTTAAAAAGTAGAAAAATAGACAAGAATCATTCAAATTGAACAAAACAAACAAAAGATTCACATGGCAAATTGAATAAAAGGCCAAAATCTATTAGTACTTGCAAGTTGTAAATCTCCTCAAAAAACATTATCATGTTTCTTCTTTCATTGTTGACCATATGATCATCAAGATACATAACCTTTATTAGCCAATGAACATGACCTGATAAAATCTCATTTATTTTGCTGTAATTTACAGATTTCTATTAAATCCCTAATTCGGGTTTTTGCTTTTACTTAAATTCAAAGATAAACAAAAAATTCTGAAATTTTATTAAAGATGGGAATTGGGTTGACTAAGAAATCAATCGATTACCACTAGAAGTTTGTCATTGAAAAATAAAAAATTCATCAACCAATAAGAAAAGAACAAAAAAATAGACGCCTATATCCCCACTTCATATTATATTTCTACATCCACTAAAGAACAGAAGGTGGAATTAAGCAACGAAGAAAAGCATGTGTTAGTGACAGTAGAGAGAGAAGGTACCTTGGAATTAAGCAACGAAGAAAAGCATGTAAAATGGGATAGGGTGGATTCTTGCCTACATGATGAGTAGTATGCACTTGGTGCATTTCACGCCAAGTATCTGAAACATACCCACATGAATATGTATGTGATTGTGGGTGAACGTGTGGTAAAAAAACACATCAGGTGCATTTACCTAAGCACAGTAAAATACAGCAAAGCAAGAGCTAGGCCTGGGAGGACAACATCTTGCTTGGGATACACTTTCCAGGCACTAATGTACAGAAAATTCAGAAACCGATCAATCATTGCGTCCCTTGAGCTGCTTGAGGGCTGTTTAGGATTGTTTCTATCAGAAGAAATCAAGATTTCTTGTTCGTGATGACTAGACGTGCTTTCATCTATTGTCCTTGCCGAAGATATTGAAGCCCTTCTTTGGCTTGCTTCTCTTAATCTAGGAATCCCATTATACACAGATATTAAAAGCTAATACTGCAAGCACATTGATACCCGATTCCAGAGTGCTAGAAAAATGGCAGATGCAGTGAGTGAAATAAAACTGATAATGAAGCCAGAAACTACGGGTGCAAACAACTTGCAGGTTAGATCAATTCTTCGGATTATCGAGTTCATCTTTGTTAAAACTCCTGGAGATTGGCCCTCCGATATGACCACTACCCTGCAAGTTGATTTTAGTTAGTGTTTCGAAATGTAATGGGAATTTCCTAGAAATAAGTCTTACCATTCTCGTTCGAACAATATAGTTCCCGCTAGAGTGGAAAGAACACCAACAGCTCCAGAAATGTTAATTATTTGGAGAAGAGAGATGAATGCTGCATAATTTAAAGGCAGATACGTAAGTATTGCAATTACTGCGCCTCCGGCAACCATAAATGAGAGATTCTGGCTCAATAGCCAAACTTGGAGAACGAGAGAGAGAGAGAGAGAGAGAGAGAGAGAGAGCCATACATTATAAAAGCATGAAAGATTGCAACAAACAAATGCAAGAACTGGGCAACCGTATTACAATATATGGTTTAGATCAAATTTATTCAAGAAACAGGGCTGAGCCTCTCTCAATAGGCAAGCCCCTTTAGAAGGTTGCTAGGGGTAACACCTGTAAAGCCTAAGAGAGGGCCAAAGCACACCTGTTTAACTCACTGTTTCCTAGCTCTCTTTCGCAAACTCTCTCTAACAAAGTCATTTCGAGCTTGGAGCCGAGCTTGTTGAGGAGCAACATTTAAATAAGACAAATGCAAACCATATGCGAACAATGAGGCACCAAAAAGAAAGACCGCTGCTGTAGCTGCTATCTTCTTAGGTGTAGCCTCAAAGAAAACTATCATCTCAAGAAGATTTTTCCTCTAAATAATGATGAACTTATTCGCCAATACTGAAGAAAGAAAAAGGAGGCGTTTCCATCAAAACTAGTGAAACGAACTAATGACCATTTCATCTTATTGATAGAAGAAAGAAGATAGATAAGGTGTATAAAGATTGCTTAATTGATTTAATGATAATGCCCCTTCTAGCTGACTTCTAATTTCTTCATCTGACTTTACTTGCTTGGTTGAATTTGTCCAATCCATGCATATACAAGTACAATTATTTCACAGTATTTATATGTATCATTTTGCAGGCTATCAACATAGTTTTAGCTTCCTCAATTCGATAAATAATGCAATGACTTCCACTTTTAAGCGTGATTCTAGTGGTTTCTTGTAATCCATTATGCGGATAGCAAATGGTAACGGGCCATGCCGCAATTGGATTTACCAAAACCGCAACCTGCCACGCGATTTTACCTCCTCCCAACCTTAAACGAGATTCTGAAGCCCACCTAATCCAACCAGCTACAGCTCGGGCTTATTCACTATATTTCTCCAAAGCATTGCCTTTGTCTTATACAAATCATGAATCACGAATCACAAAAAAGAAAAGGTCCATGGTAATATGCTGATTCAGGTATCTAATTTTTTTTACACTATTGGCCTTTAAGCTAAAAATACTAACTGAATGCAAGCAATTAATTTTTATAAAAATAAATAGATTACTATGGACAGAGGCATCAAACTACACTTATCTGACAGAATCCAACAAGCACAAACAAATCATTTAGATACTAAAGCTTAATATGATGCCTAGATTTTACGTCATAATTTACAGTATGAAATGATAATCTCAAATGAAAGAAAAATTAATAAAAATAAACAAATTCCAAAGTATTCACCATAACAAAAGCACGATTGAAGCTTCATAAACTTACCAGACTGTAAATCAAGGCCGCAAGAACTCAGATTGGGGTGCCAACGGAAATGAAATTGCAGGTTAAGAAATGAATATAACATGAAAGGGTAGTTCTATTAACAACCTACTAATGTCTCTATAAAACCATTATATAATTGAGTTCCCTATTCTTATAGGCGCACAAAAGACTATTCTTATTATCCTGGATTGAAGATCAAAACATGGAAGCTGATAAAAGTTTATGCTAATACTAAACATGAAGTCACAATTTCTTTTCAAAACCAACTCAGCAGAACGAGTTTAATGGATAATAAATGCCATTAGAGATGATTTGAAATTAATTTATCATCATCTTAGAAAAGTGGAACGAAGCAAACCTGAATGTAGGATAACTTATCCACCCAGTGACCGATTAAAGGACCAAATAATGATCCTGTTTTCCTGACCTAAATCGGCTTCATTTGAGAATTTGAAATACTAATTACTTCAATTTCTCACATATCATTCAAAAAGATAAGAACGATGCAATTGATCAGAGAAGCAAGCTTGTGAATAGATGGTCTAACACCCAAATTGAACTTAACCAACCTTTACCAAGAAACAAAACCAGGTTTTAATTCAGAGAAATAGTAAACCGGCCTTTGCCAATTAGAAATAAAACTAGGAATTATTCGTTGAACTAATAGAGAGGGAAGATCATTACCTGTTAATAGTACTAATGACAGCAGCGAAGGGGCATTGGTGGTGGATGACGGAGATGGAGCAAATTCTGATGGAATTTGTAGAAGAGGAGGAGAGCGGGGAAGGGAAGACGGGGCCGTAGAGAAAAAAAGAATGAGATAATTTTCTTATTTGTTGTTTAATAACTTTCAAAAATATTTGGAGGCTTTTTGGGTGGCAAATGTTCCGCCAAAAGTTTTCACATTTTTAATGGCAGATTTTTTTTTTTTTTAATAACTATATCTAAAAGTACTTTCAAAATATTCTACTTTTATATATATATATATAAAAATTCTAAAACGTTTAATTAATGCACCTAAATATTTAATTACTTAGACGGAATTGGGGAAAGGAAACTGCTATACAAATTAAACTCAATTAAACTGTAACTTGTGTAATCTGCTGTATAAAGTGAAGATTAGAGATGGATTAATTTGGTTACTAAAAAAAGTAACAAATTTGGAAATAGAGACATTGCGTAATCTGATATACAAAGTGAAAGATTATAGATCGATTAATTCGGTTGCAAAAAAGTAACAAATTTGGAAATAGAGACAGGATAAAATTAAGTTGTTATTCTCTTGCTATAAAAATCAATAAATTAGAAAATAGAGATGGAAAAATTTCGGTTGCTATTTGATTGCTACTAAAAGGGCATTATAGGGAATATGAATGGCTCTCGCTTTTAGTCAGTAATTCGGTTGCTATTCGATCACTATTCTATCACTAATGTCAAACTATGATTTACGGTCTCTATTTCGTTACTATTCTATCACAAATTATTTTCGTTGCTATTTTGCAAATTTCTAGCAGTGATATATAAATATATTTATATATACAATAAATAAAATATATTGCTAATAATGAACAATAATCTATTAATATTGTACACAGAAAAAAAATTATACAACTAAATTCAAAATACTAGACAGGTCAATAGTAGACATCGAGGAATGAACAATTTAAAAAAATTAATAATAAATATTTTTTAATTGTAAAACATTAAAAAATATTTTTTGATAAGCCCCTTATTAATTGGATGCAGTAGT
Organism: Ajuga chamaepitys; assembly: GCA_958295605.1. Taxonomy (NCBI): domain Eukaryota; kingdom Viridiplantae; phylum Streptophyta; class Magnoliopsida; order Lamiales; family Lamiaceae; genus Ajuga; species Ajuga chamaepitys. The sequence continues at coordinate 19,139,837 of OY282498.1, read as the reverse complement.
TATAAGAAGTGTTTCTAGAACCAGATTTGTGATCGAACCGATCATGCTGTGGAACACGATTAGAGCTGTAAAAATGTATCTGGTTCGATAGGCTAGCCCGTCTAACTCGATATAAAGACTGAGTTGTCCCGATATTATGTTGGCCCAAAAAATATTGTGCCCAACTTAACCCGAGTAGTCTAACTGGCCAAATGGGCTGAACCTGATTTGGCCGTACAACCTAATTTGGTCCGAAACTGGCACAACTTTATTTTTCTATTATTTTTTTAATTTTTTTATTGTTTAAATAGAGGGCTCAACACCCTCATTAGTACTATATAATAATTACATAATTTATTTGAGATGACAAAATATTTTTTGCTCCAATTAATTTTTAGGGGGAAAAATCCCTTTATATTTTTTGAAAATTTAATATATATATATATATATATATATATATATATATAAATAAATAAAAGTGAATTTTAAAAGTTCGAATATATAAGTCCCATTTTATTTCGTTATTTTATAAGCATATTTTCTTATAAGTTTGAAGTTTTAATAGTTTTAATTTGTGTTTGTATGAAATTTGGTATTGAGCAAACTTATTTATAAAAAAAGAAAATTAGATATTTTCTTGACCTTAATATAAATCTTCTTCCCTAGAAATCGACGAGAAAAGAAAATGAAAGAGGGAAATCGTGCTGAGAAAATTGAAGCCAAATATAATGTAATAGGTATTCGACTACGGCTAAACCACAACGGTTTTGCGAAGCGTAGTCGTTTAGCGAAAATAGGTATTCGACTACGGTTAAATCACAACGGTTTTGCGAACCGTAGTCTTTTAGCCAAAATAGGTATTCGAATACGGTTAAACCACAACGGTTTTGCGAACCGTAGTCTTTTAGCAAAAAATAGGTATTCGACTACGGTTAAATCACAACGGTTTTGCAAAACCGTAGTCTTTTAGCGAGAAAAAAATATAAAACACTACAGTTTGTACAATGACCACGGTTGAGCGCTAAAAGACTGCGGTTATTGAGTAAAACCGTTGTCTTTTGGGCGTAGTGATTAACAGTTTTTGTTGTAGTGTGTTATGAATTCGATTCCCTGGTAGCAACCAATAGATTCATTTTATTGGGGATAACATAGATTTCGACCACTAGAACCGAATTTACGAGTTTTATGTCGAATCTACTACGTTGTCTTAATTCGTAATGCACTCGACTATTGATTCTTAAAGAGCTTGTTTTAGGATTTGATAAGTTGAGTAGGATTAATTGAAGAGCTTATTTTGATTAATCATACTTAAGAGGCAACAAGATTGATAGAGCTTGTTATCAATCTTGGAGTAGGAGTTTCAAAGCTAACCAATTGAGTAATGACATTGATTACATAGATTGTTTGAAACAAGGGGATACTTGATCAAGGGTTGAATACTTTAATCATACTTTAAAAACTCAAAAAATTAATCTACTTATCTTGTCCTCTTTGTTAATTGAATACTAAGTTTAGTTGATCATAGTTAAATAGTTGTTCTTGGTAGTTATTGGTAGTTCATAGTTTGACAAACAAAACCCCCCACCTTTATTGCTTTTGTTATTTGTTTTTTTACTTATTTGAATTTTACAATTGCTTGACATATCGAAACAACATTAGACTTTCGTTCCTCGTGGGATCGACCCTTACTTATCGCTCTACTAGTTAGAGTTATAGGTTAAGGTTTAGCATATATATTCATCTAAATATATAATATCTAATTTGGCATGTCCGACGAAATGTGACTGGTAAACGTGTTTATGCATGCATAATAGGTCGAGTCAAGTGTCTATTTAGTGGCATTTGCATGCGTAATTGACCGTGTATTGCTCGTATTTGTATTATTGGGCAATTGATGTTTGTGACTTGTTTTGAAGTTATTTGGGTGAATTTAAACCAAAAAGTCGAACTCGACTAATAATGGATGTTGAGAACAAGTCCCACAAGTTAAAAACCAAGAAAAATGGCCCCAAAAGCTGCAAGAAACTGAGCTCGGCCGAGCTAGTAAGTCTCGGCCGAGCTAGAAGGTCAGAGAATTCGGATTTCAGGCTATAGAAGAGTCTCGGCCGAGACAGTCATTCTCGGCCGAGACAGATTGACAAATCTCTAGTATTTTGGTCATATCTTGAGATCTACAACTCCGATTTAGGCGCAATTGGTGGCGTTGGAAAGCTGATTTGAAGAGCTATAACTTTGCGTGAAAGAAGAAAAATCCAAAAATGATCATAAGACCCTCAAAAATAGCTTTGAAGTTGGAAAAGGAATGCAGTGTCGGCCCATTACTTGGCCCACAAACTCAAAAACGAATTTTAGACTTATTTTCCTATTCCAATTAGGTTTTATCCCTCTTTATCCTAGAGATGTACTCCTATAAGTATCTCAAGGCTCTAGACATCAAGGGAGAACTTTTACATTGATTCAAGAGCTCGATTTGGGAATTCTGAAGAACACGAAGACTCAAGATTCGGCGACTCGGGTTTTATAGTTTTATAGTTTGATGTTTTCTTTTTATAGTTTGTTCTTAGCGATCGCTATGATCGGCTAAGCTTTTACTTTTCCGTCTTTGACTATGTTGAACCCTAGACTGTTATTTATGTAAGTAATTCAGTAATTGTTTAATTTTTATTATGTTCTGAGATTACTTGTGTTATTGGATTACTCTATCTTTTATATGTTTGTTATGTGGACTGATCACCCTAATAATAGGCATATAGCTGTCGCTAGGTCATGAATTCATAATCCGTAATTGTTATGCGTTTGTGCCCAAAAGTAGCAAAAAGTGCTTACTCGCTAGGATAACACAAAGTCGCGGTCACTTGTACCGCGTTCGTGAGTACAACACCGTACCTACTCCGTTGCCTTAGTTCCCTATGCGTCTGATTAATATTGTTCTAGCGAGCGTCTCCTAGGACTACTTAATTGGATACGATTAATTACTAAGTTCTATGCGTCTGATTAATATTGTTCTAGCGAGCGTCTCCTAGGACTACTTAATTGGATAAGATTAATTACTAAGTTCTTAGGATTAATTATACTTAAGGGGTAACAAGGGTTAGCTAAGGGTACCTGTTAATTCTTGGAGTAGGGGTCTCAGAACTAATTAGTTAAGTAGTTGTATTAGTTACATGGATATTTAGGCTAGGGGGATACTGGGTTAAAGGCGGGATACTTTTTATTCACTAGTTAATTCATCTTTAGTTATTTGCATTAGTTAATTAAATCTAATCAAAACTCCCCCTTATTATATTTATATTATTAGTACTTATAATATTGGTTAGTATAATTATTTGATTAATTCATGTTCTATGTGGGATCGACCCTGACTTGCTCGAACTACTGTTAGGAATAGTTAGATTAATAAACATCTTATTTAACTGCACCCGACAATGCGGTCAGTGACCAGATTCTCTGAAAAAGTATGGATCATCAGTAGACCCCAACAAATTGACCAAACTTACATAAATGCAGAACATAAAGATGGTTGAAATGGTCAGATGTCATTAACCCTCTTCGGGGCCAACAAAAAAGGCCCTCGAACAAGTAATTTCATCTATGGATGTCAAATAACTAGTGCAGAGAAAAGAAAGTTAACGACGTGGAGGACAAATGAGAGAGAGGGGTTTAGTGAGTAGAACGACAATGGAATAAAGGCAAGAGAGAGAATTGAATTAATATGTGATTTGCAGAAGAGAGGGCGAGAGCTATTTGATGATGTAATATAAAAAAATGAAAATACAAAGAGAGAGAAAAGAAACCAAGCAGAAGAGAGGGGGACAGAGAGAGGGGGGTGTCGTAGATTTCAAGTCTCCCCAACCCTAGAATTCAATGGGTTAGGAAAATCTTATAACCAGGCACCGATTTAGGTTGAACCCTTTTTTAATGGGTTGAGGCCAACCATAAACAAACACCCCTTAGATATACAATATGAAACTATTCTATACTATCATACTTTACTATTGCAAAAAATACATGAACATCTATAATTTTACAATTCGAAGACTAAATTGATTTTTCAAATGGGAGTTTGATCACATGGTAATTGAAGCTAAGGTGACGCTATCACGTTGGACATCAGAATTTTGTTTCTTTCTTAAAATTTGATACTTGGTATAAATATTGGAGTTTTTTTATAGAACATGATCAATAATTTTTGGACGATAAAAATTCAAAGGATAAGGAATTTTGTCCCATGTGGCAATACCAACTGAGCTATGACGGCCACATCATCATACTCTCACGAGAAAAGTGTATCATGCATTGAATTACAAAGTCTAAAAAGTTTATGGATTTTTAATGTTTTTATAAGTTAAAAAAATTATGATTAAATTTCAAAAGTGGATCAAAGTCATGCATCTTTTAGCACTTTACCCTATATATTATAGCTTGCTACTATATTCTATACCACCATATATTTATTTCACTATAAGAAAAAGAAATTTATACCGCTAGTCTTTTAAAATTACAAGAGTGGTTACTAAAAGTAACCCCTTTTGTAACTATTAGTAGTTACATAAAATATTTCGTACAATTTTAACCAAATTTACTACAGTATGCCAAGCTCTTTTGCAACTACTTGTAGTTACAAATACATTGGTAACTACAAAGTGGTTGCAAAGAATAGTTACAAATACATTAGTAACTACAAAGTAGTTACAAAAAAACTTTTTACATCTTATTAGATTTATGGTAACTACTTTTAGATTTATGATTACTAAATATATTTTGTGACTACTCTTCCTTTTTTGTAACTATATTTTGTAGTAGCAAAAAACCTTATTTCTAGTAGTGTTTATTGTATACTATAGCACTCTACTATATAATATACTAAGTATGATATATTTATATTAGCATATGTATGTACTGTTTTATTTTAGGTATGATATAGTACTACAGTATACTTTATACTAAGCTATAGTATATAATGACGGATCCATGAAATTTATCAAGGTGACCTATATAATTAAGAACGACTCCAGTTGAGTTCGTCTTGAGAGAATTACTCATCCGTCCCAGTTAATTTATTCTACTTTTCATTTCGATTCATTCCACTTAACTTATCACATTCATAAATGGCAATTAAAAGCAACAATCTTTACCCTTAAAATATCCACATTCAATATCCATCTTTAAAAAAGTCAAAGATTCCACAAAAATTTTTTTTATAACATCCGTGCTTCATCAACTATGACAAGTTAATCGAGACGGAATGAGTACTTTTTATTATGCTATAGTACTATAAGGGGAATTCTTTATATTCCTTAGATCATAGTGATCAGACACTATCAATTATTATTGTTTACCTTATATAGAATTCCATATGTGCCATAAAAGAGTAGTTTTTTGTAAATGTAAATCTTTTTATTTTTTTTATCAATTAGGTGAAGATTTTCCAAAACCTATGAATTTCTAATTATACGTTTTTATATTGATGACTTATTTAACAACATTGAATACCCGTGAAATTAAAATTTTAAACTTTTAATTTTAATTTATAAAAGGAGAAATTAACTTTTGAACTAAGAATTTTTTGGAACAAAAAGTATTTTTGAGTAAAGGTGAAAAATGGGGTATAATTCTTAGTTGTACTAAAATAATATGATATTTTGGTTGGTTCTAAAAAATACTGATATTTAAGTTAACAAATTTATTAAGGAAAAAAAATGCACGCTATCATATGTAGAACAAATCTTACTTACACCAAGAATTTTTTTGGAGGTACGGTGTTTTAGGGTTTAGATATATTTAGGTTTTTTTTTTTTTACGCGTTGCGTGTAGGATTTTTTAGGGTATAGGATTTTAGGGGATTTTCGGGGGTTTCGGGGTTTTTAGGAGTTTTTCGGGTTTTTTAGGGTTTATGGTTTTTTATGTTTTCAGGGTTTAGGATTTTAGAGGTTTTTAAAGGTTTATAGGATTTTAAGATTTAGCATGTATAATAATACTATTGTGCATATGATGCACACAAGTCCCACACATTTATTAAACTTATTAAGTACCGAGAAGTTCTCTAAGAAATTCAATTAGTTATTATAATATTGTAATTTGGATTTAAATAAGAGTAGATGTGCAACAGTGAGTAGTTGATTTTAAAGATTTGTGCAATTCCATATAAGCCAAAAGTACATCGTTTGGACATTTGTATCTTAGTATTCATCAATTGGAGCATTAATTTAGCAATGCCATTTTACATTGTTGGCGTAATTTAGTTGGCGCATATAAAATAATAGGCCGCTATTAGCCGGCACCAGATGTTCTCTCTCTCTCATCAATCACAGTACTATAAATACCTATATGCATCAACATCCCTAATCACCTTCATCTTCATCTTCATCATCAACATAAAAAGAAAAGTATAACCAAATTAAGAAAGCTAACTCTCTTTCAAAGTCCCATAATGGCCGCCAGAGGTTTGTTGTTCGCGATGATCGTTGTAGCTGTTGCTGCTCCTGCTTTGGCTACCGATTACATGGTTGGAGATAATGCGGGTTGGAAACTAAATTATAATTACACTGCGTGGGCAGAGGGAAAAGATTTTCGTGTTGGTGATAATCTCAGTAAGTAAAATGGTCTTTTTAGTGAGTATTTGTCACATGCATGCATATGTAAGTTGTTGTAATGAAGCATCGAAATGGTTGCAGTGTTCATGTATACAGCAGGAGTTCACAATGTTCTTAAGGTGAATGGAGCTGACTTCAAAAGTTGTGCCTCTTCAAACGCATCAGCAGTCCCTTTAACGAGTGGAAAAGACACGATTACCCTTTCCAGCCCAGGAAGGAAATGGTACATTTGTGATATTGGTGACCATTGCTCACAAGGGATGAAACTAGTCATCACTGTGTCCGCAGTTGAAGGCCCCATTCCACCTCCCTTCCCGGGTACATCGGACGCTGCTGGACTCTCTCCTTTCAAATCATGTGCTTCGATCCTTGCTGTTTTCGCAGCGTACAGGATCATCTCTGCTTAACTAATTCAGATGCATGGCTATATGTTTTTATTACCAAATTCATTCTTATTGTTTTCAGGTTTTGTAGGAAGCGTTACCTTGTCCGTTGCATTATAAACCAACTTATTATTTCCCCATTGTATTTGGAATCACCTGATTTGACTATGATCAGGAAATAAATCATGAGATTATTTGTTTGTTTATTTCTTCTCCTCAAATCTTTCTCGGTTTTCTCTCTCTCAGTGAGCGCAAAATACACGTAGGGTGGGTAAAAATATCAAAACCTCACTATACGCTACTTATCAACCAAAATATACTGAAAATATGGAAGATCTTGATATTTCGAGATTTTCGATACAATATGGTACCATAACGGTATAAAAATTCTAATTTTTTTGTATTTCCATATATACCCAAAAACAATATATAAATTTCTCAGTATTTTGATATACATACCATACTGAAACAATTAATTAATAAAAATAAAACTAGTTTCCCCAATCCAAGGCCCTAAGGTAAAATTTTAAACAGATTCCAAGTGGAAAATTACGAACCATACATTTCTCCCCCGTCTAAGCCTTTTCTACATCAAATCTTAGTTTCCGCCACGGTTGCTCGCCGCTGCAGCACAATTATTTGATAGTTTTAATTGTATGAATGATGGATATTAGAAATGTTTGTATAAACAAATAGCTTGAAATGATGACGAGGACGATGATGATGAGGACGACGAGGACGACGATGGAAATCTAAAGTGACGATAGAAGCTTTAAGTAGAAGGGATAACTGTATATTAGAACTTGTGCTCGTGTGTAATGTTCTTAAACAGTACGACTTGATAAAAAAACAAGAAGTAATTAATAATATTAAGTAAGGCAGTAAGTTCTTGTAAAGTAAGAACGTTAACGTATATATATGAGACACTAGTAACAAAAGTATAACTAAATTTTCAAGGAAGAATCTCTCTTCCTCTCAGCCTCTTTCATTAGTGAAGTGTTGTGCTTAATTAAGTACAGTTTGGACTTACAAAACTTCAGGACTCCCTCCTAAATAGCCAATCATATACGCACTCTCCCTAACTACTTGTAGTCAATCATATACGCACTCTCCCTAACTACTTGATGGCCTCCTGGTCCCCAAGTCAAACTTTGTGCAGAGAATTCCTTTTATTGCATTACGAGATCTCCCAACCTCGTTTGATAAAATTCTCCCAAATATGTCCTATAACCTAGATGGTGTTCCTAGACAGGACGAAGACCAACTAACAGATTACAGCTCTCTAACTTTTCTATAATCAAATAATGTGAGAGTGTCTAGCTACAATACATCTCTTCAGACTAAGGGCAACCACAATGGTGTGGTACATTTAATAAAAGCTACCCAATTGATGGTAGCAATCCCATTGTGAGCTGCTGAGTTGGAGGAGAGAAGGAAATTTTGGTACATTTAAATGTACCCACAAAAAGGTGGAGCAGTGGGAAGAGGAAAAGGCGCTCGTGTTGCTCAAAAAAAGGGAAACAGGCAATGATTTCAGGCGCGTGGCCCGCACGCGCGCGTGGGCGCGTCGCGGCGTGGGGCCCGCGCCTGAAAAGTGACAGGGGGGGTGTGTGTTTGTCGGCCACTCATGCAAATTTTGTCTTTTTTCTTTTTTTCTTTTTCTTTGCTTTAATTATGAATATATTGATAAAATGTTTGGATAGGGTGTTCTCAATTACAATTTGTCCGTTGGAGCAACGGATAGTCGTCTTTGCTACTGTGCAACGGGCATATTTAATTAATATTTAAAAAAAAAAATTATTTAAATTTTTTTTAAAAAAAAATTGCCTATATATACATACACATCCCTCCAACTATTTTATCATCTTCCAAAAATTTCCCTAAAAATTTTGTACTATCATTCTTACGATGGACGGAAATTCTTGGATGAATTTGTTCGGTAATTCGTCTAATTCGGACAAAAATTTCAATTCTCGTCCTCAAATTTCTACCCCCGGTTCCCAAAATTCCACCATGCGACCCAATATGATACAACCTCAAAATTTTCCAATTCATCCGAATCCTCAGATGAATCCGATGGCTACCTCCGGTGCACCATATTTTATGTATCCTCCTCAAAATTTTCAGTATCCTTATATGTCGGCCCTTCCTTACGGATTTCCTCCTCAAGGTGCAACAACAAACCGTTCAAACTCGTCTAGAAGGACTAGTATAGACGGATCGAGCACTGACAGGGAGTGCAATACTCCGTCATCCGGGCCAGCTTCTCCATTTCCACCACATTCGTCCCCTCCAGGGCTCGAGAATATTAATCTCGATGCAGAGGCGTTTTCCGACGGGGTTGGCAATGTTCCATAAGGAAGGAAAACGTCATATTCTCCAAGATGGAAGGGGGCCAGAAAATGAGTTGCTTGCACAGTGCTGGGTGAACATCAGTAAAGATTCGGTGGTCGGCAACGATCAAAAGTTAGACCAGATGTGGAAAAGAATTGCAGCAGAATACAACAAGAATCGACCAGCTAACCACCCGGAGCGCGATTGGGCCCCAATGAAGACACATTTTTATACTGCTCAAAGATTTGTGTCTGCATTTAATGCAAATTACATATCTCTGAAGCAGAATTGGGGTAGCGGGCATAGTGATGCAGATGTCCTGATGGAGACGTTGCAGCAGTGGGAAAATACTAACCCAGGCGTCGAGTTCAATAAACTTCTTCGCATGTGGAAAGTTCTTAGTGTTTGTCCTAAATGGGTTAACCAACAAGATCGTGATCATCAAGGTAAAAAAAAAAGTCACGAACTTCTGAAGCCGGGGCATACACGTCATCTTCCAACAACGAAGACGATGAACCGGAACGCTCTCGTCCATTCGGGCAGAAAGCAGCGAAGAGGAAAGGCAAGGCAAAAACTGACGTTTACAAAGAGATAAAGGCAACTATCGACAACAATATGGAAGAGTACCGGACAATTTCACAGCAAAAAATCGCCGAGCTGAAATCCCTCAATCTGGCGAAAGATTACGACATCTTCATGCGAGACACCACAATGATGACTTCCGGAGCAACTTCGCGTACACTGTCTAGTTTGTGAGGAAATTAAGAAGAAGTGGGGCTGGGGTGTGTAGTTGTTATTTCTATTTATGTTGTGTGTTATGTATTTTGTTTCCAATTAACTCTGTAGTGTGCTATGTTATGTATTTTATTTCCATCCAACTATGTAGTTTGAAATGTTATGTATTTTTTTTCGAATTATTTATGTAGTGTGATATGAGACGACATTTTGTTTTGTTTGTTTGTTTGTTTTTTTTTTTTTTTTTTTTATCTTTTATCCAAAACTAGCCGTTACAAACTAGCCGTTATAAAATAGCCGTTACAAACTAGCCGTTACAAACTAGCCGTTACAGACTAGCCGTTATTATTTGATCTATAAAAGGAATGACAAACGTCATTTGCCATACTAAAATCAACCTCGGACATCTCACTCTACAAACTACCTCTACCCTCATTACGAGTATAAAATGTCTTCAAATCCAAGCAACAGTAGCAATGCTCCAAATGATGAGGCATATTACGAACATTTTGTTGAAGACGAAGACGACATAATGTTTTTGCAAATTCTTAATCATCAGAAGATGTTGCTCGATGCTGCTGAAGGCTCATCCGGCCCACCACAAAGAAGAAGATACGTGCAGCGAGATCATGAGGGTGCTCACACACGCCTCGTGCAGGATTACTTTTGTGACAACCCAACATATAATAGTGATGTTTTCCGGCGACATTTTCGGATGAGGAGAGAGTTGTTTACTCGAATAGTCGAGTCCCTGGAATCACATGATCCATACTTTCAGCTTAGGGTTGATGCATTGGGAAGAAAAGGTTTCTCACCACTACAAAAATGCACAAGCGCAATCCGGCAATTGGCATATGGTGGTCCGGCCGACCTATTCGATGAGTACCTCCGAGTTGCCGAAACTACAGGTATCGAATGTTTGTTCAACTTTTGTCGATGCGTAATCGACGTATTTGGTGAAAGATACTTAAGAAAAGCTACTGCTGCGGATTGTCAACGTTTGATCCATATACATGAGAAGAGACACGGGTTCCCCGGAATGTTAGGTAGTCTCGATTGCATGCATTGGGAATGGAAGAATTGCCAGTTGCTTGGAAAGGTCAATTCACCAGAGGTGATCATGGAGTTCCAACACTTATGCTTGAAGCAATTGCATCTGCTGACTTGTGGATATGGCATGCCTTTTTCGGAGTTGCAGGTTCGAATAATGACATCAATGTGCTCAATCAATCACCTCTATTCAACGACGTTTTGCGAGGAGAAGCCCCGGAGGTGAATTTCATAGCAAACGGTACGCCCCACAATAAAGGGTATTATCTAACTGATGGAATATATCCCGAATGGGCATCTTTCGTCAAGAGTTTTCAATGTCCAACTGATCCGAAAAGAAGTCATTCCAAGCAAATGCAAGAAGCCGCAAGGAAGGATGTCGAGCGAGCGTTTGGGGTATTGTAAGCTCGTTGGGCAATAATTAAAGGTCCGGCACGTTTTTTGTACAAGACAAATTTGAAAGATTTAATGTATACTTGCATTATCCTACATAACATGATCGTTGAAGACGAGGGGGAATCAGCGGCCAATGGGAATCGGCGGCCAATTGGATGGACGAACCTAACATAGACAACAACACAAGTACTCAATTCTTCCAAGGTTTCGTCGGAGGTTTCAGTGACTACATACGAAGAAGTGCCGATTTACGGGATAAGGAAAAACATCATCAACTTCGAGCCGATTTGATTGAGCACATATGGGCACGATGTAACATTAACTAGTTATATTCTAGAATTTCTTTTTGTGTACGTTTATTATTTATAATTCCGATTTCGAGTTGCATTGATCGTTCCCTTTTTTTTTAAAAAAAATCCCCAGTTTTAATAATAGTATATTAAAAAAAATGGATACAATTTTTTTATTGTTGTTACAATTACGAGAAAAATCAAATTAATTAAGGGTGCCATTTTTTAAAAAATTCCAAAATTTTAATTTAATTAAAAAAATTAATTATGAATATTAATTAAATTAAATGTATGTGTAAAAATTGTAAATAAGATTTTAATAAATTGTAGATATGAAAATAATATGACAGTTTGCATGTGGGACCCATAAATAGTGTCAATTGTACTTAGGAGGATTGGGGAGGAATAGGTACAATTTGAGTGGAAATTAACTTTTGAGGTGACAGTGATGTGGCAGGTACAATTTGGTGTGTCATTGTGGATGCTCTAACACTAAATAGAACACAATCCTGCATCACTCTTGATCATGATCCTCTTTCCTCTCTTGATCATGATCCTCTTTCCTTTTTGCCCCTTGGTGAATCATGTTTGAAGTTGGTAAGTTGGACATCTTTCCTTGATCTTTGGAATATTTTATTGCAAGATCTTTATTAATGATTTTCCTTGTCAACCTTGTCATAAACTCATAACAAAACACACTCTGAAAGAAGTATTTAAAACACACTCTGAAAGAAGTATTTTTCGATTAATGCCACAAGTTTAGGGAATTTTCCAGTTTAACAATCTCCCCCTTAGGTATTCAAGTGAAAAAATACTCATGTCTGTACCTGCAACAATACTTAGGAACAAAGTTCCTGCAGAGGAAGAACCTAAACAATATAAACTAATAGAACATGAAATTTCAAACACCATTGTTCTAACTGTTCAGAAACGAAACAGAAACTTCCACTTGCATTCCTAAACAGAAACTCCCTCATACTTCTACGCATTAGCCTCTTCCTCAACTTCTATGGCCGTTGCATCATCCGAGACAGTAGAAGTTGCACCTTCCTCAGCATTTTCCTCGGCGTCCTTCTCCCCTTTTTTCGACCTTAAATGCGAAGGGCGGGTGAAAGCTTTCAAGGCTTTTTGGCTTTTTGGTAGTAGGCCTTCTAAGAGAGAGCAGCGTTGGCTATTTTGTCAAAGTATCGGATCATTCTCCGGATCGACTGAAGAAGATACCTTATGTTATATTTTTTTGGAGGATATTTGAACCCCTTAACGATTTAAGGCCGAAGCCACAAAGTCCTTATCATCTTCAAGAAATTTCGAAGGACACTTTGAGGGTCCAGAAATCACAACCCCATATTTGGTCTCTAGGGGAATGAACTGGGCACGATTTTTAGCTTTCCCTCTGGTACGAACAAAAGAGGGGGCGAAAATGGGCGTGGAATCAGAGGAAGATTCGACGGCAACTATAAAGGGGACCTCTGTTTTGTGGAGGTGGACAGATCGATCTTCCTTGATGACCCATCACTTGTGGATTTTGTTGAGGGAGATCCAGCCGAGGACGAAGTTGTCGAATCTCATAGCCCCTTTATCAAAGGCGAACCGATTACTGGAATGGAGCGAAGTGGAAGAGCAAGAGTCACCAGATTGAGCCTGCTTCGTTGAGGTTGCACAATAGCTGGGTGTTTCCTCTTCGTGGCCTCCTTTGTTCTTCCTATTGAGTGACTTTCCCTAGAGAGAGAAACTATAATTTGAAAACCGTCAAAGTACTATTTAGAAAATGGTTTAGTAGAGGTGAACAGAAGAAGCCAAGAAGGTCGTATAAATAAGACACAGAAAAAATTATAAGCGAGAAAAAAAAATCTGCAATCGACAAAATCTTGGAGAAAATATGGGAAATCAGTTTATTTTGGGATATGGATTAGCCACCATAAACAAGGGATTTAAAACTAATTTGCACTTTTTAAGCCCTTGGATATTTTTTTTAAATAAAGAAAGATATGCATATGCCTAAAAACAAGTTTTTTTTAAAAAAACGTAACACAATCCTAAGACTCAGGGCATGTACTTCACCCTACGAAATTGATTGATGTATGTGAAGGAGCAGGAGACACTTATTCTTCATGTTGTGTGTAAAAAGATAAAGAAAAAGAGGAAATACTCTCGCAGGTCGTGTCAGACCTTGTCAACCCACTTTTTTACTTACTTAACTTTTTTCCTGATGAAATGTCCTCACAATCCAAATCTCGTGTACCATATATTGCTGTATCTCGTGTAACACTCATGTACAAATAAATCTCGTGTAAGTTGTAATCTCGTGTAACCTCGTGTAACACGTTCGTGTAATCTCGTGTAAAACTCATGTACAAAAAAATCTCGTGTAAGTTGTAATCTCGTGTAATCTCGTGTAACCTCGTGTAATCTCGTGTAACACGTTCGTGTAATCTCGTGTAACACTCATGTACAAAAAAATCTCGTGTAAGTTGTAATCTCGTGTAACCTCGTGTAACACTCATGTACAGAAAAATCTCGTGTAATCTCGTGTAAGACTCATGTACAGAAAAATCTCGTGTAAGTTGTAATCTCGTGTAACTCATAGAAATCTCGTGTAAGCTGTAATCTCGTGTAAGTCAGGGGTGAGTAATCTCGTGAAAGGGTATATTGTAAGTAAAAAAGTGAGATAAGTAAAAAAGTGGGTTGACAAGGTCTGACAGGGGTACAGTAACTTTTCTCCCAAACTAAAGAAAAAACAGGGAAAGAACAGTGAAGGACACACCTTAAATTCCCCACCCCTTCTTTTTTTTCTTATACTAGAAGCCACATTTCACTTAAGAGACGACATAAATTTCTCATACGAAGTCTACTCCACTACTCTGTTGATTCCTTATGAGCGCGCATATCATTTTTCACTTGGAACTATCGGAATTTTTGTCTGAAAGCTACCCGATTATTTCATGATAGCAATTTGCTCTAGAATCACTTTTCACTTAGAGCTATCGAAACTCTCGTCCGAAAACTACCCCACTACTCCATGATGATGTAAGGTATCATTTTTTCATAGACCTATCGAAATTTTCACCCGGAAGCTACCCCACTATGTCATGATACATAGTGCACGAAAGAAACGAAACCAGACAGACATAAGACCTTATGACACTGGAAAACGACACCACACAGGGTATGATGTCTGTCAGTAGCTTTCACTCACTCGGTAATTTTCTATGTATGAGACCCTTGTTTCTTTTGGACGATTACTTACTACATCATTTCCCGAAGGTAGCTCTTTCTAACAGTAAAAGATTACATAAGGTACAAAATAATTAGAAATATTAAGTCTCAACCACCACTTTTAATGGTCTTAAACTTGTGGGTATTCAAACCACAAACTTGAGATGACATGCATGGAAAGAAAAACATGTGTGCCTAGTGCATAGTCTTATATGCTATGCATGTTTTTTTTTTTAATATATCACATATCTGAACTTGTTCAAGAACGCTTTGCGGCTGCTTTAAGTTGAAGAAACTTTCAACCACTTAACTCTTTGAGTGGTAAGTCTTCTATTAAATCAAGAATTCAAATTAGATTAGAATATTCCAAGGAACTTGTACAATTAGAGGTGTAACCTTCTGAGAATAGGCGAAAACTACTGCAGGTACCAAGTTGAGACTTGAGCATTTTGTAACTAAGTTTGTTCTGTGAACAATTCAGTGATTTTTTCCTGTGTAAGGGAATAGTGAACGCAGAAGGATTACTCCCATCTTCGAACCACTATAATTGTTGCGTGTTTATTTTCATATCTCTACTTGTTTTTCAATCACTACTGACACTTACTACATATTATTTGCATTATTTTGGAAATTATTTTAACATATTTCATTGTGTAAAATTCATAAGGCATCATTCTAAGTTTCGAAAAGAAAATTTCATTAAAAGCAAACTGTTCTATAAGAACTTATAGTTGTAAGCTCTACTATAAGATTAAGTTTCTTACACCTTATAGCAACTTATTACCTACTATTCAAAAAGCAAAGAGGCTAGAGATTTTTCAAACCCCCCTCCACCTTCCTCTAAACCTCTACCACTTTGAACCAACAAATGGCATCAGAATGGTTGGTTTCACACCCCGATCATTTTGGTAACCTAACCAGATCCATCAAAGCTTTCAAAGTCATCTTTGCATAAAATTCCATTCTTTTCGAAAACAGTTATAACAATTGAAACTTCTTCAAAAAATCCAATATTTTCTTTCGACGATTATGAGGATTTGTCTATTAGGATGTAGACACACCTTTCATTCATGCATGATGAGATATGGACAATCATCACCGAAGGTCCACCAGTAATCATAAAGGTGAATACAACTGTGTTGATCACAAGTGGTAGACGATTAGAGGGGGTGAATAAACCTCTAGCCCTTAACAAATTTTCTTTTTAAAACGTAGACAGTAAGTCGTTGTCAGTTGTAAGATATTAATTCATACAGCAATAAGTTCCTACAGAATAGTTAGTCTATAGAAAGTTTTTTTTTTTTCGAAACTTACAGTGAACAATGCCTAAAGTTTAATGCATAGTGAAATATGATAAGTCGGTTTACAAGATAATACCGTAGCTAATTATTGCAAGACCTAATTTGTTTTCGGCAATTAAGCCTTTAGAAAATTATAATTAGAGTAATAGAAGCACGACTTCCGAATCATCCTATTAGCTTGGCTTATAAATGAAATAGTATTTTACTAAAATGCAAAACATATTCTGGTCATATATATATCTGACCAAATCAGGTGGCGTTAATATTTTTTCCTTTTTCTTTTTTTTCCTATTCCAATTAAATCAGGTAGAGCCTTTCGACTCTAGCAAGCTCCGTCATTTAACAGTTAAATGAGAAACATGCTCTAATTAATGATTAACTTGGATGTACTAGGAACAACTTTATATAAATGATTAAACAATGTAAACATTGTAACCTGCTATTTACAGCCAAGAAGATGATAATAATAAATCTGAGTAAACGACTAACAATATGTGTTGGCAAATAACAATGACATTTTACATTGTTTTCATTATATTCTGCCGCTGGTTGCCAGCATATGTTTTTGTATTTTCCCATGTGATTAACAATCAGCTACGCATGAATTAATTTGTGTTACCATTATGGTGCTCAGAGCTTTCTTAATCACGATGATCTTGGCCACCCCAGCTTTGGCCGTGGATTATGTGGTTGGAGGAAATTTAGGGTGGAACAGAGACGTTGATTACACTTCATGGGCGCAGGGAAAACATTTTCGTGTCGGCGACTCCCTTAGTACGTTTTCTTTCTTTTTGCAGCCACCTTTCTCAACTATGTCTCTTCTAATTCATTACCTGTACTAGCATTCAGACTTTCGACGTTTTGGGGAAATATAAAAAATGATATGTATAGTGTTTTAGGAAATGATATATGGATATCTTAAACAGTTATACTGATATGTAACTTTGGTGGTATTTGTAGCGTTCATGTATACACCTGGACTTCACAATATCATAAATGTGAACAACCGCGAATTCCAAACTTGTACGAAACCAAACACAACAGAAAAGGATTACAGAAGCGGAAATGACGTACTAGCCCTTGCTGCCCCCGGGAAGAAGTGGTATATTAGCAGCATTATTGAAGATTGTCCCAACGGAATGAAGCTCGCCATCACTGTATCTACAGCTGAAGGACGAGCTCCGTCCCCCATTCCCGGAGCTTCGGTTCCACCATCGGGTACACTAGCCACCAGTGGAACATCTGAATTCAGATTTTCTCTTTGGATGCTTGCGCTTGTGGCCGTCATGGCTAGCTTAGTTTGTAACTACCGAGTATGTATGTAGTATTTATTATTAATTTGGTGACGACTTTTTTCTTCTTCATTTTGGTTCTGGTGTAAGCAAAAAATATGTTGCTTGTACATCATGAACAAAAGATTAAGTATTAACCTATTGTATTCCTGGACTAAATGATTGTTGGTCCAGATGAGTCAATTCGACACTTTACTTAGTTTTCTACAGAAAATTAGTCTGTTGAAAGGTCAACTGAATATTGACGAATCTACTTAATTTCTTCATCTGAGTGTGAATGATATCTAGAGTAAGTATTGATGTTTCAAGTAGTAGAGGTTTAGGCGAGGAGGTTGAATAAACCTCTAACTTATCTTAAACTTCTTTTGAAATAATATGGTATATTTGTTGTCACGTATATGATCTCTTTGTTACCGCAGAGCCGTACATTAAGTTTATATTCAACAGTAGGCTTGTAACTAACAACTCGTTGTTGATTCAAAAATTTATTGTAAGCTGAACCTCAAATTCTTGGAGTTGATAAATTAACTAGTGAAAACAATGCAATCTAAACCATTTTTATGTCGTGTGCGTATGTGAGATATAAAAACAAGTATAGTTTATAGCAAGTCAAATGTGGGGTAATCATTTTACATCCATGATGCTCTTCACTGAGAAGAAATATACTAAATTTTGGGTTACGCAATGTTACAAACACAAGTCTCCTCTTGTTGATAACATCTACAGTTTAACCTATCTTCAGAAGGCTAACATAAGCTACATTCTTCTTCAGAACTCAAGTTATTTTGAATTCTTGGGTTCACACAAGACACACCTATACCTCACTTAGAGTGAGTTCGGTAAAAAAAAATCTTCAACAGAAGACAACCACTAAACGTTGGGTTCTGAATATGAGAAAGTAAACTTTGACGCTCGTGGAATCAATCTACTGTCCGTTGAGAATTGACAGAATTCCATGCATTTGATTCTCCTGTGCGGCTATTAATGGCTAGTTGTCATATAACTTCAAGTTTTCAATGGCTACATCGCAGGTTAACTGTGGTTTTCAGTTTTATTAATCTTCATGGCCTTGTGCCATTTTTAGCAGGCCCTAGGTAGGTCCTTGTCTTTACTAGCTTTTTTTATTTAAAAGCAAAGCGTGGTACGACATTAAAAGCACGGGTAACATTTTTTTAAGAATAAAGAAAAATAGCTCCCCTTCGCCAAAGAGCACTGGTCAAGTAGTGAATTGTTTTTTCAACATGAGCTAGTCCATTGCAAGTATACAATTGCTATTGGCCATATTTTTATGTTTCGTCATAGAAAAAACAAATATGAGTTTGGACAAATTTGTGATCACATAAATGTCCTCAACTTTATGTTACACTCCAAGATTTTATTCCCAACAAGAGAAAATATTATCTCAAGATGTAAAATTCTTGAAATGCAACAATGTTAATCATGTGATCTCTAAATTAACCATGATTTAGAACCAAGTATGAAAATGTGGAAAAGTCCAAGACTGCGCAACTCAACCACCTCATAAATTTAGAAGCAAGTTGCTTTTCTTTTTCCCATGTGATAATGGTCCCACTCCTACAAAAGGATAACATTAAACCAAAAGTAGGCCACCAATCCTAAAGTAATAAAGCTCCCAAAACCAAACCTAATCTTGCAACTGTTTCTTGGAGTGGAATGCAACTGTTACACTTTTATCCTTAATTATATTAGACGTAGGTAAAGTTACCAACTCATCAAGCTGTAGCTGATGCTACATCCCAACTCTCCAAATGCCTACTCTGTTCTATATAGAATGTTTAATATGTGGGTTTAAGGTAGGTATCATCGATTTGCCAATGATCTCACACAACGAGAATTGAATAATGGAGTTGGATATTATCCCAACTCCATATTTCAGTGATCAAGTAGGATAGAGTACGAATATAAGATACTATTGATTACTAAATTTTACATATTATAGACAAGCATTTAGCAATATATCTAATGTAACATTTCATATTATATATACTATACATATGATTTAGGTAAAATAAAACTCTTCCAAAATAGAGCACATTTGCCATTTTGTTGTATCATTTTTCAGTATTTGTAATTTATCATATGATGTACACATGTCGTAAATTGCTACTTGGAGCACATCTCAGTTGTTCACAATTAGACACGGGCATAAAAGTCAATGTAAATTGCTATCTAAAGCACATCTCAGTTGTCCACGACTAGATATGGATATAAAAATCAATGTAAATTGCTATCTGGAGCACATCTTAGCTGTCCACAACTAGACACGTGTATAAAAATCAATGAAGGGAATGTACTACATATGACAGTTTCAAACAACAGACATAATTCATATGGTAAAATGCAAACTGTAGAAAATGATATAACAAATTATCAAATGTGTTATACATGCGAGGAGTTTTTGTTTTTAATCCTAAGATTTATTACGATATGATATATTTATGTACATACAGTATATTATTCATTATTTTAAAAATATTACTTGAGTTATTGGATTCCTTGCAATGTGACGTGATTGCCCGATGCATATTACTTAAAACTCTACCTGGCTCTAATAGAGTAGGGTATTGAATAGCATACCCATACTATATCCGACCATCGCTACAAATAAGCAACAAACCTAAGTTCAGACATTGCTGATTTGAAAGAAAAGGAAACAAGGAATACTGAGTTTGCAAATCTCCACTATGAAAGGCACAAATGCCATTGCTTTAGAATTATAGACTGATCTCAAAATCCAGGTAATATAACACCGGAAGAATATAATAAAATTGGCAAACGCACAAATATAGAGTGAGTTTACAGATGACAATCAAAAAGAGAAGAACAGATTCACAATTATATCAATCCATGTAACAGAAGACATAATTTTTTTGAAAATGGTTAAAATTATATCAAAAGAATCAAATCTTTATCCATTGTCAATTTTGCCAAAGAAATATATAAAATGAAAGGGAGGGGGAAAGTAAAAGAGACACCTTTATTCTCTTAACCTTCCCCCAATTTCACAACAACAATTATACAAAAGCAAAGCAAAAAGATAAAGGAGATTTTTTTCTCCCCTGCCCCATCTTCCTATACAATAGAATCATCAAATATTTTAACCTTTTTTATCTCCCAATTAAAATTCTCAATGCAAGCCACATGAAAAGGGGATCATACCCGTATAATCAGCTGTCAATGAGCTGTACCTTTGGATCTCTTCCTGGCCTCACCGTAAAGAATCACTCCCATTACCGTAATGGCGAATCCCGTTATCCCCATCACCGTAACAGGGTTCTTAAATATCAACACAGACACAACTGCAGCAACTGCAGCCTTGGCATTTCCAAGCACTTGCAATGTCAATGCGCTTGTATGCTTTGTCACCAAAAAATTAGTCAAATTAACCAAATATGCAATCGTGGCATTGCCGATCAATAGAAACACCATGAATACGTCTCCCCTGCCCTTCTCTACAGTGACGGAGAGTACATTTCCTTCAATGTACAAAGTAAACGGAAGCAAAATCATGGCTGCCATGGGGGCCATGTACAACAAAAGATTCATAGAGTGCAACTTCTCAGCTTCAGAAGTTAGCAACAACCCCTGAACAACAGATTTCAATGCTCTACCAGCAGTTGATCCAACGCACATCAAGAATCCGAATAGATGGAATAGGGGCTCACTGTTACTAGCTAAAACGATGCCCAAAACAACAGGAACAAGTGCTAGATAAACCTCAGCGGACTCCTTTTTACAAGTGATTACAAACGCGAAAATGGCAGTGAAGAATGGCGTCGTAGCGCCAATAGCCTGGTTGAAGGAGACCGGAAGATATCTCAGTGAGGTATTTCCACAAACAACTGAGAAGCAGAAAATGACGCTCAAAGCAAGAATCTTTAACAACTGTTTGCGGCTGTGGATTTGCTGGAAGGGTACGATTTCGAGCCATTTAATGGCGAATAAGCTATAAGCCGCACAAGATAACATGTGGAGCATGGTTAGGAAAATGGGGTAGCGGTAGCCATAAAAGCTAAGGAGATACTTGTTGAGCAATAGAACGCCAATGTTGGAGAGATACCATGAGGCGATAATGGCGGCGGTGAGAATGCTGGGAGAGATCGGAGAAGTGTAGTGCTGCTGGCGGACCTCGGCGGTTGGGGTGACCGGAATATCCAAAACTTGCTCATTGTTGGGTTCCAAACGAGGGTTGCTGCCCCTTCTAGTTGTCCAGGATTGTACTTCAACCATCACACTGTAATACCAAAATTAAATTTAAAAAAATGCAGTATTTGGGCAAATAAATCTGGGGAGGGATAAGATAGTATGAGATTTGGGGCTGGTTGTGCTTTAGGGAAGAGATCGGGCAATCAGGGATGGAGGGGGGTTGGATCTGAGTGAACGGACCAGATTTAGATTTGCAAGGTTGATTTAATTATGGCTGTTGGATGGAGAATGTGGGAACTGATATAGTAGTAAAACATGTGGATGGGTCCCAGTGAGTGTCGGTATATTTGATCAAAAGGGTTTTCGTACTAAATTACTAGGACGACTGTCCCTATCATGCTGCTGTATAATTAAAAACTAGTTCACCTTATTTTGCCAAATAATTAAAAAATCAGCAGGTGTACCGTGTATGTTATACACTAAATAAATGTTTCTTTTATAGGAGCACATTTTGAATAAACTACAACTAAGTCCTGCGGTTTTATAAAAATACTCAATTTCCAAGTTTTTATTTAAAACATATTAAATATATATAAGTATTTAAATATAATAGAAAAAGGAAATATAATACTCCCTCGTAAGAATAAATAATTAAATAATTTTGACCAATATATCATTCAACTAATCTTATTTCTCTTATTAATCATAGGGTCCGTTTGCTTTAAATTGAGGAGTGTTAGGTTAAATCTAACTGAAAGAGTTAATGGGTGTGCTTTATTAGGATTCGGTCTTCTAAATTTACTGAGTCCAATTTTAAGCAAACGGACCATAAATTCACCTTCCAATAATTATACTATTATACTCTCTCCGTTGGGCGGATCTCTCTCTGATACTATAATATTTTCCTATTTTCCCTTTTTTTTTTGTGACAAATACCAGGGATGCAAAAGGCGGCGCCTAGGCACTAGCCGATCCTAATCGATCCGATTTTTAGAAAATTGGCAACCTCGGGATTTTTTTCATAAGGCGCCGCCTTTGAGGTTTAGTTTTTTATTTTATTTTATTTTGCAAAATCGGCATCGTTTAACTAATTTATAATCATAAATAATAGATTTAAACTTTGAATGTGATCAAAACCCTCCCTCTTTTATTTTAATTTTGATGTGAATGTGGACTACGAGGTAAGTTCTACTTCTAAAAGTGTCGCAGTTACTGATTTTGCGATTTTTCTGTATGATACACAACATGGAGTTTGTGGAACCGGATCGGACCGGCCGGTTCAACCGGGAACCGGTCCGGTAGAGTTAAAAAACCGAAAATTATATCAAACCGTTGAAAACCGGTGAGAACCGGTTCGACCGCCGAACCGGTAGAACCGGATTATATTCAATTTGTTTTTTTTAAATAAAGTTGTGTTTTGGCCTGTTTTAAGTATAAAAAAAAAAAAAAAGATTTTCACCATTATCTTCATTTGCCCTTATTATTCCCATCTTATTTTAAATTTGGCACTAGGATGTTATTAAAAAACTTAGAGTTAGAAGTATCTTTGGATTAATTCATATTGAAATATGTTGAATTTTTTTTTACAAGTTAAACTCTAGTATCAAATTAGATTGTATTACACATAAGGAACTATTGAAATCCAAAAGTCAACAAGTTGCCTTTGACAGGTGGAACCGGTGGTCGAACCGGTCGAACCTTGAACCGGTGGCTTGTCCGGTTCGATCACCGGTCCGGTCCCACAAACATTGATACACAGGATTGAGCCAATGTTATGATCTTAATACATGTGATGATGTGAGCAATATATCTATTTTTATAATTTATCTAAATTTTTTAATTGCCAAAAAATAAAAATAAAATAAATAAAAATAAACATAAAAATTTTGCATCAGCTTGGGTGGCCCGTAGACGGCCTAGGCTCCGAGTTCCATTTCTGCAACCATGCAAATACCAGATATGCTACTACGATTACGATAGTACACTTTAGCTCATCCTTAAATTTTAATTCTTCTCTAATTCTCCCTCCCTTATGTAATTTTTATCTCTCTTCCAAAATTCAAATTCTCAATTCGTCCTTGACGGAAAGAAAAGGGAAGAAAAGTGATTTTAATAAGAAAGAATAATGAGGGAAAAGAATTGATGAAATGGAAGATGAAGAAATAAGACGGAGTTCCAAATAGAGAATGAAACACCGGGAATATTTTAGTTGATAAAAATTTGATAAAATCAAATACTAGTAGGTTAGGAAATACTATGAGATTTTTTAGGATGGTGATATGGACAAAATTGGAAGAAATCGTTAAAAATGTCTAAAATGTCACTTAATATGAAAAATCATTAACAAACTCAAACATTACGTATTTTGAAATTGGGGGGAGGGGGGGGAGTATATTCTAATAGAGATAGGGATGGTAGTGGGAGGATTTTAGCGGGTGCTCCCACCCAAACCCGTTTGGGGAGGGTTTGGGGAAGCTTAAATACATATTGGGGAAAAAAAAATATATACCATTACTATTTTGTTAGGTTTGAATTTTACTGTCAGGGTACTCGTACTACTGAAACTTGTTTAATTTTATAAAAAATATCAATAAAAATTATATATATAATGTAAAAGTCAAACCCTACATCTTTCATTCTAAATAAAAATCTTAATGAAAAATATAGACGCTAATATATTTTTCATTTTCGATTGGTAGACATGTTGTGATTTATTTTTTTTATCTCTCTTTTGTATCTTATGTTTAATTTATGTTGATTGTTAGGGCACCAATTCAATATATATTTAGAGAATCGGTGAAAATAATATATTTTTTTATATTTAAATGCGTACCTAATAGATATCATTAAATGGATTTAGGTGGTTTGTGTATGGTAAGTATCATTTTAAATGGATTTGAAATAGGAGATATATTGTGCAGTGCAATTGGGGGTCATGGGTAAAAAGGTATTAGTACGGAAAAAATGGTTAAAATTCTCTGGATGTTTTCAATATTTTTATCAAAATACTATTGCAGGTAGATCAACACATATAATGATGTGGTGTCCATGTGGCTTTCTGATATGTCATTAATATATATTTTTTATAATATGATTTGAATTATATAAATGAAAAATTAAAAAGTACTTTTAACATTTGTGGTTATTATTATTAAAACTAGAAAAATTACTGAAAAAAAATCTATACAGCTAATAATAAGTTAGGAAAAAATCTAAAAAGTTCAAAACCTAAAAATTATTAAGAAAAATTGAAACCTAAAAAGTAATTTAAGTTCCCCCAACCCTTGTAAATTAATGAGTAGATAGGCGCGTGGGGATTGATAAGACGGCCTCGGATTACATGACATCCCAACTCGGAAAACTGAAAAGGGAAAAAAAAAGAAAGTTGTGCATTTATAGTAATTAAAAAGAAAAGGGTTTATAAATGAGATGGAAACTGAAATACCTTTTCAGTAATTCCACAACAATCTCTCTCATTTTTAACCGAATTCACTTCACAACCTACTCTTTTCATTATTAAAAAATCAATCTTTCAGCTTTTTATTTTTTAGATTTGCCTTAACTTATTACTAACATAAATCATTTTAAATAACATTTTGTTTGTAACACTTTCAAAATTTTAACTTTTATATAATACTTTGTTAACAATTATGAATAAGTAACACATTTACATAAACACTTTTGAATACGTAATACTTTAACACTTTCAATTAATAAAATTATATATTTCGTTTATTCTAAACTAGTAAAATATCTTTGGATTTTTTTTTTTCATGTGAATTTTGAAGTTCAATCGCTTATATTTTACTAATTACTTTTTGAGGCAAAGATTTATAGACGTGTTATACATCTTAACTAGCACAATAGAATATTCATAACATGAGATGGTGAAAATAATCGATTAATAACAATTTATTAGAGCACCTCACGATTTACTTATTAGTTACTCCCTCCGTCTCGGCCTAATTTACATACCTGCTCCGACGCGTATATTAAGAAAAAAAACTATTTTTTACTTATTAGTTGACTTTTTCAATGGTGGAGATTGAGAGTAGATATTGTAAGAGAAATTTACTTTCTAAGTATGTGCAAATTAGTGCAGGACAGACCAAAAATAAAAGTGTGCAAATTAGGGTGGGACGGGAGAGTATATAACATAAACTTATTAGTGTGTGTGTTTTTTTTTTTGTGTGTGTGTATAGATATATACACATTATATTTTACTAACAACAAGAAAGGAGTTTTGTAACTTAAAAGTTTGAAATACATTTTTTAAGTATAAAATATTGGACTTGAAATATTTTATCTTGCCTTTCATGTTCATAAGTTTATTTTTATTTAATTTTATATTCTAGAAAACACAAACAAAAATAAGTAATCAATTACTTAATTTTTCAAGATGCCTTAGAATTATCTACTTATTGCAATTGAAATTAATGTTGTCTTAATGTTTGTATAAAATAATTTGATGTAACAGATTAGTGTGATATTGAATAAATTATAACTGTGGCGTGCATGTGTGTGAGTTGACAAAACTGAAAAGAAGATTAATTAATAAAT
Source organism: Ajuga chamaepitys (assembly GCA_958295605.1). NCBI lineage: Eukaryota > Viridiplantae > Streptophyta > Magnoliopsida > Lamiales > Lamiaceae > Ajuga > Ajuga chamaepitys. The sequence goes on along the minus strand of OY282498.1, from coordinate 19,113,541 downwards.
ATTTTATATCAAATTAGATAATTGAATATACTAAATAAAGTTAAAGTTAGGTTGTAGTTTGGTAAGAATTTAATCATGAGAATAGTTTATTGATGTTACAACAAAAAAATCGTGTATATATACTTGTCGTGTAAAACAAGACAATAGTACTATTATAGCCTACACTACTAAAAATAAAAAAAATTGTCACTACAAAATTGAGTTACAATAAAGGAAGAGTAGTCATAAAAATATTTTTAGTAACTAAATATCTAAAAGTAGTTACTATAAGGTAGTCACTTATAATAAGATGAAACTACTTTGTAGCTACTAATGTATTTGAAAATATTTTTTGCAACTACTTTGTAGTTACTAATATATTTGTAACTACAAGTAGTTGCAAAAGAGCTTGTTATATGGTAGCAAATTTGATTAAAATTATATGAAATAGTTTATGTAACTACTTATAGTTACAAAAGAAGTTATTTTTAGTAATCACTCTTGTAGTTGCAAAACACTAACGACAAATACCATTTTTTCTTGTAGTGCTAGTGGTTTGGCATTTACGGTTAAAAATCTTGCAGGCTTGCAACCTGGGCTCGAAACTCAACAAGGGGTTACAATTTAAAATCTAATGTAACACTTATGAAAAATGTTACTAAAGATCATCCAAGTGTTACTTTAGGCTTTAGGTAGCACCGACAAATGTAACACCAATAAAGTGTTATGTAACATTTTTTTATATATATGAAACATTTTTTAGGTGTTACATAAGCTTATTTATGTTTAGTGCAATTTTATAGAATTTTTTTCCAATAATTTTTCAAGCTTTAATTTTTTTATAGTTTTAGTAATATTTTTCACAACTATTAAAATTACTTTTTAATTTTATTTTTGAAATTTTCTTTCTATAATACAAATCATAATGTTAAAAATATATAATAATGACCCGTCAGAAAAATAAAGTCACAGGGATGCCATATCAACCACTTATAGCCACATCATTACATGACTTGTTAGTCTACCTGCAATAGCAGTTAACAGGACATTTTCACCAATGTTTTGCAATATACAGAGCATTAACAAACACTAAAACTTGAAGGGTATTTGATAAATATTGGAAATATGCAACGCATTTCCACCAATTTTTCCATTAATATTTATGTCTAAAAGGTATTACATGTTTTGTGTAAAGGTATCATGATGAAAATATATTAATATATATGATTGTATCACTTATTCTGGGTAAATGTATTATAATATTTTTACCCAGAACAAGTGACACGTTTAAGCATAAATCATGATACTCTTCCTGAATTACACCGTGTAACTGGTGCGCATGAGATTCACCCTTGAAATAGATATGGATAATATCAATTTTGAAGGGAAAAAAAAAAACCATTTTTTAGTCCCGCGTGTTAGGGTTTGTCTAGAAAAAAACCTGTATGTTTTGAAATTTCAATTTTAGTCCATTGTGTTTCGAAAATGTTCAATTTAAGGATACTAAACGCCAAGGGTCAGTAATGGTGCCGTATGTGACTCAATAAATTGGGAATTTTCGGTTAAATATCTAATGTGCCAGTTATTAATTCAGATGTACATGTGATCAATTAAATCATTAAAACGACGACTTATTTCCCTCCAGGAAATCTAACGGTGATGTAGATTTAGATTTGTACTTTTTAATTGGTTTATTAATTTAATTGTTTTGGCATGTCGACTTCATAACGTCACGTAGCTTTTTGACGTGAAAATCCTAATTTATTGGGTCACGCACAATTAGTGATCGGAGGCGTCTGGTGTCCTAAAATTGAACATTATCTGAAAATATAGAGAATTAAAATTAAAATTTTGAAACATATATGATTTTTTTTTTGTTTTGACAAAATTAAAAATATATATATATATTTTTAATTTTAAATAATTAAAGTTTGAGTGATCTTAATTTTTGAGGCACAGACCTTAAGTATCATCCTTTAAATAAAGACGTGCAAAAAGAGATAATGCGGCTATTTTGGTAACATAGGATAGTAAGAATAAGTAAGCGATAATGTTTTTTGATTTTGTATTAAATTGAAGAAAGAGGGGCGCCATCCCATCGCCATGCCGCTCACTTCTGCTCCATGCCTTCCACTTCGGCTTCTTTCAACTCAACGCTTCCAAAAATTACTACTCCTTCCGTTCCCAATAATTTTGCGGGTTCATCGTATACAAATTAAAAAGATTAATTTTGCTTTTTAATTAATTTTATCAAAGGTGTATATTGAGGATAAAAATTGTTAGAAAAATTGATTTTCCTTGTTTTTAGATATCATCTATAAATACTTTATTCATCCCATTTAAATTTGTACACTTTTTTTTCGATATAATAACAAAATCCACCCAAAATAGTAACTTAAGAATTTTTCCGCCCAAATTCCTATTGCTATTTCTGGAAAATATTATTTTTGGTATAAAATATTTTATTTGGAGATAAATCTACGTACATTTAAAGATATATTTAGGCACAATCATCACAAATCAATAGCAAGGAGGGTGTTTGCAATTACTTTTCTCAAGTGTTTTTAAGCTTATATAGCTTGGAAAAGTTATTTTGGAGTGTTTGGAAAAACTGTTTCAGCTTTAATAAAAGTTATTTTAGGCCAAAAGATAAAAGTAAAAAAAGTTGTTTTTTTCAACTTGTTGGTATTTTGGTAAATAAATTGATGTTTTTTTCTCTCACTAATAATCTACAAGTTGCTTAATCATCAAACACTCCACCTTTTTATTTGAGCAAAATTATTTTTATTCTCAAACACTATCTACTTTTGATTTTAAGTAATTTTACCTCAATGTCTATTTTTAATCACTTCTTCAAAAGTTAAGCAAAGGAAAACACTACCTAAGTCCCCCACAATCAATTTAATTTGTCCAAGTCTATAAAAGGAGACATCCGCGCAACCTCCCAAAAAAAAAGAAAAAAAAAAAAAAACGCACACTTATCTCACAGAATATGTGCCGCATAATCAATTTATTTTTTCATTGAAATCGACATAAATCAAACCGTTGATTCAGCCAAATTTTGTGTCCACTTCCAAATTTTATTTGCTGTGAAGATTAAGAGATCCAAAGTAACTCAGGCAGAAGAGATGCGACATCACCACCCACCAGAGTAACACAGAGAGGCCGACATTGTGAGAGAGAGTCTGACCGAAATTGTATAAGCGAAATCAATTATCTAGAATCTAAAATGGGGGGAGGGAGTGGGATGGGAGTAACTTTGTCGGCAAAAGCAAAATTACTATTTTTTTTTTTTCTAAAATTCTATGTATTATGTTTGGAGTACCAATTCTTCTTCAATTTAATTTTATGTCACTTAATATGTCCTATAATTTTTATAGTATCAATTATGCATACAAAAATTTATGGTCAAATATATTCATATCCAGAAAGAGAAAATAAATAAATAAAGAAAAGAAATTGAAACAAAAAACTAGATTTAGTACGATTTTATCAAATAAACCTCTAATAGTCTTTTTTATATTTAATGTTACTTTGAATTTTGCTTCATTTTTTTTATTAATTATTTTTCTTATTAATTTTTATAATCATATAAAAATAAAAAAATTGAATTATTTAGTAAAAAATTTATAATTTCAACATGTTATTTTTTATCAAAAAAATTATCTAATTTTTTTGAATTTTTTTTTCCATTCATAATGTTATTTTCCTGTATAATAAATTAAATTAGTCATCTATTATCGATCTATAGTTTGACACCATATTGCATAAACAAATTAAATTAAATTAAAGACAAATATTTTTTTTGTTGGTTGATTATGTGAGTTAATTATTAGTGTGTTGTGCTACAAATAAAAATTCATAAAATCAGAATGTAGTGTTATTGGTACTCATTAAAAGCTTTTGAAAATTTATTGAACATTATATTTGAAAAAAAAAATATAGATATTTTGGATAAATATAAACGTTTATCATAAAATTATAAATATATATATACACTCATCCTTTATACAAGATGATCAACATTACCACCTCCATACAAGGATGATAGAGATATTCATACATTAAGAAAAATAAATATGAATATTCTATAACTTACTCAAATTTATATATTTTTAATCTTTAATACTTTTCATTGACTATTTTTTCATTAACATATACTTTTTCCTCTCTTATTATATATTGATTATAATATTTTATTATATTAAAAATATATAAACATATAAAATTCTTATTGTTTATTCATTTACATTTACAAACCGTGCATCGCACGGGAATACTACTAGTAATAATAATAATAACAACAACAACTACTACTAAACATTTATCAAATACTCTTTTATTAAAGAAAATTTGTGAAATCAAGAAATTCTCTCATGTTCCCTAATATAGTACTCTGTTCGGAAAAAAATACTCCCTCCGTCCCACTCTAATTTGCTTACTTTCATTTTCGGTTTGTCTCAATCTAATTTGGTAGCCCATAAATGATAAATTTCTCTCACAACCTCCACCCTCAAAATCTCCACATTCAATCTCCAACTTTGAAAAAGTCAAAGATTCCACAAAATCTATTTTTTTTTTCTTAATTTCTGTGCCCAGCCAAGGCAGACAAATTGGGCCGGGACGAAGGGAATATTATTTTAGCAAAATAATTTTTTTCACAATAGTTGTTCAGCAGTTTCAAGAAAACATTTTGCTAGCTATTTCAATTTAACCCTAGTATTGTAACACAAAGTAGAAAGAGCAAGAAACTTCAGGAAAAAAGTGTTGGAAATTGGTTTTAAGATAGTTGATAAATTCCGACTTTGACCAATTTGGAAGTGGCGGTATAGTATGTTAATTTTCTCAAAATCGAATTTCGGTGAGTGAGAAATTAATGCAAGTTGGCCACTTGCTAAGACATTCGTTTGTGAAAGATGAGAGACGTCATAAAGTTTATCCTACTTCGAAAAGACAGCAATATGATCTAAGTTCGTTGTAATCGAAAGGAGTAGTAACTCCTATGTTGTAAATACACATTATGGTGGTAACTCCCACATTAAAAATATATAATGGTGGTATCATGACTGCAGTTAAGGTGTTGTAACACTTGAGTTATGGTGTTGTAACTGCTGAGTTATGATGTTGTAACACTTCATGAAACACCTGCAGTAAGGAGGTGTAACAGCTGAGTTACTACCTGGTTTTGAATGTCTTAATGACCTTTTATGAATGTAATTAAATTCCCTAATTGAATGGAGGATGCATATATAAATAAGTCAAGTTTTCTTGCAAAGGACACATGAAAAATCACACAATTCATTCCAAACTTGCATCTCATAGCATCTATTCGAAATCCTTGCATCCAAAATCTCTTTTGGCATATAGTATATAACCCGGTTCTTACCACATTTCTAGTTTGCCGGAGCTTTTGTATTTGTGGTGCTATTATCCACAAGACGAAATTTGTTTTATCTTTGGGAACGTTACATCAAACCGTGAGCACTAGACGAGATGTATTCGTTTTGAAGATAGAGGTCTAACCTCGACTCGACTTTACCATTGTCATCATTCTGCTATTTTTCTTAAGTGTTGCATAAAGTGTTTAAACACCTTGTCCAGAATCTGTCCAGTTTCAGTATTGCAGAAAGTGCTGAAACACCTAGTCCAGATTCCAGTGTTGCAGTCCAGGCGTTTCTAGAAGTGTAGCAGCACCTCCAGATGTTCCAGAATGTAATTGGTGTTCTTCCTTTGATTGATAAAAGATTTACATAACCTTTCGTGTCGTTTCAACGTCGATTTCCAGAAGTGTTCTTGGAGCTTTTCACGGTGTTATAGTTTGATCCTAAAAATAATTGTTTTATTTTTGTGACATTGTAAGTCATAGTTGGGTGTATTTATAAATCCAACAATATATATATATATATATATATATATATATATATATATATATATTCCCTCCAACTGTCTTGTGTTATTTTATAGTTTTATGAATATTTGGCAATATTTTATTTGTTTGTTCTCTTTTTCCTTTTTTTTCTTCTTATACATTTTCCTATTTTCTAAACGCAAATAACATTTATGTATTTTAAACATTATTGACATATAATATATCAAATTAATTATCTTTTCATAATATTTAATTTGAGATATATAACACATATGGAATTATGCAAATAAGTAAAAAAACCTAAGGTTCTTATAGAATTGTTCGATTTGTTTTGTCGTATTTTTTAATGAGTTTTGTGCTATTATATTTGTGTTGTTTTAAATTTTATAAAATGTGGTTGTTCACATAGGTTAAGAAGGATACAGATAGACTAAAATATGTTTGAGTTTCAAGCAGTGAGAATAAAATTTAGAAATAGATCTTTTTCATTTTTTATTAGATATTTATCTCAATGTTATTATAATTATTTTATAAGTAATAAGTATATATTTAATCCATAAATTGCAGGAGAGAAACAAATATTTACACTTCAGATAATTTTAGAATGTATAATTTAAAATTTTGAAATTTTCATTTCATTAAGTATGTAACTATTTTATCTTTAAATAATTAAACTATATAATATTTAATTTAATTAGAATATTACTTCGTATATACACTTTGGTGCAAAGCACTAGAATAATACTAGTCTTTATAAGATAATATAACTACTTAGCATCAATCATTAATTCTTATGCACAAAGCTAAAATAGCATCTATTTCGAAACGGGCTAAGAAGTCAAATATGTCCTGTGCCAACTAATTTGAATCCAAGGAGTCTAGTAGCTAATTCAAATCTATTATGTCCCATCATTCATATATATTTGAGTGGAACTTAAGAATTTATGTATAATTTATGATTATGGGTCATAAATTACTCTTTACTGGGTTTATGCTTGAAAAAAATTGAGCTCTGTTTTGTTTTGTTTTGCCGCCAGTTAAACTAGAGTTGGAGCCAATCAGGGGAAGGGTCATTCCTGGTAACTCAGATTTAGGAAGATAAAAAATAGCGAAAAAAGGGGTCTGCATGTGCAGATTCTGCCTATTTAGGAATGTCCTAAAAACGAAAAAGCTAATTGGACAAAATCTGCATGTGCAGATTGTCCTTAAATGTAATGTGAAAAAGAATTTTATGTGGCTAATGTCTTGCATACCCCTACCCTTTACTGTTTGTTTTCAAATAATTTTGAAAATCCCAATTCATCGACGCCGCTGCCTACTTCATCGTCGAACTCGCCACAGGAAATTACTTCGTCGTGACCGGATCTGAATAGCTATTCCATCAGAGTTTCTCTGTAGTCCATTATTTTTTCCAGAATAAGTACCCAGAAGTAGTTGATGCAGAGCTGCTGAATGGATTGTGGTGAAAAAAACTGAGCTCTATTTTGTGTTCATGTTACATGGTTCATCCTTTATTTATAGTCAAGGCCCCAAAATTACTCTTTACTGGGTTTATGCTTGAAAAAAATTGAGCTCTATTTTGTTTACTTTTTCCGCCAATAAAACTAGAGTTGGAGCCAATCAGAGGGAGGGCCATTCCTGGTAATTCAGCTTTAGGAAGATAAAAAAAAGGGGGTCTGCATGTGCAGATTCTGCCTATTTAGGAATGTCCTAATAAAACCACTACCTAATGCCACATCATAGGAAATATAGTGTCTTAGTCATCATAAATGTTCGTGGAAATAGATTCTTAAAATTAGACCTGAGCTCTCACCATCACAAATAACACTTTATATAAGTTACAAAATTACCTACGAAGAAGTTGGGTTATTCTCATTTTGAGTTTCTATAATCAGAGTGTTGACAATTGGGAGCTTCCGCTTATATTAATCAGCTATAATAATAAATAAATTAACAAGAAAGATGATGCTTTTATCTGATTCGGATTTACAATAAGCTAACAACTTTAGTCATCAAAACTTCCCAGGCCACCTTACCAAATGTTGCATAACTAATATAAACCATCTAACAATTTCAATTCCAAGACGGGAAGTAAAAAGAATAAAAGGGGTAAAGGCTAAAGGCTAAAGGCAAAATAAATGTGAGAAATGGATTTTTAGAAAGAAAAATACAAGAGAGAGGAAGATGCATCATATTTTCTTGTATTGTTGGCTTTATCAAAATATTTTACTTTGTGTTGTGGCATATTGGGTGTATAGGATTATGACGTATTAAAATGAGGGATTGAGAGAATATGTATTATCCTATCCAGTGTTTACTAGGGGTGATTATATTCTATTATTTATAGATGAATATTGCTATCTTATCTTATCCAGTGTCTGCTAGACATGATTATGTTGAACTCCAATCTAAGTTTTTGAACAAGTTATGTTTAAGAAGACTAACCATATCCTGTGTTTACATGGACTTGTTGATTTCTTGACATGTTATTAGGGATTTCCAAATTACATAAAACTATCGGAAACCTTGTACTGGGATTCTCTAAGCCAAATAACTCTTCAACGAAGAACAGTTCAACACAGATCAATTTACCTAGTTTCTTTACAATACTTCCGGAAGAAAAGGCGATAGGGTGGCTGGTTTTGACATATTGCACTTATGGAAAAAGCGATTCCAAAGGGTAAAAGCCAGCCAGCCAGCCAGCCAGCCAGTGCCCCCAAAATTCAAAGGTTTCCAACGGGTTAAATGGTGGAAAATAACAAATTTCCTACAACTGATTTCTTAGAGTCAGGTGCATTGTTTGCTCATAAAATTTCAAAACATTCCACACCCTTGCCACCTTTTGTTGATATATGCATTGCTTGAGGGTTTTTGATTTATTATTATTTTTTTTTCTTGGGACACCATGTTAGGAATTACTGTGTATGTATAACATTATATGTATAACTTGAATCATTTAATACAAAAGTAGTCGGGCATTCATTTGGGATTGGTTACAGATGACTTCAATTTTACAAATAATGATTAATTAAACATATACTAATTTGAATGTATTTGTATTGCTTGTATATTACAATTAACATTGCAGATTTGTTTTGAGTTATTGCTCTATGTTGTATTGATTAGTAGCTATTGTTTGTGAATAAGGCGTTGGTGGGAATTATAAGCAAATTTAGCATTTGATATTCATGTTTGATTCACTTTTTAACGGGAGCTTGTTTCCCGTTTGTTCAGACCACGGTGTCAGTTTCATCTCAAATGAATCCTCTGCTACAATCGGGCAATAGATGTTACTGATATTTTGAAGGAGCTTAAGCAAGAAACCACCGCCCGGACCCCTAAATGTTTGGCCAAATATGTATGGAGGGAGTTAATTTTGGTTTACAAATTGTCTACTCTTAAGTATTTTATGTAATCGTATAATGTTGTAACTTGTAAATATGTATATGTATTTGATGAAGGGAAACAACAACAACCTTCTGAGGCGGTTTGACAGTCTAACATGCGCCGGATGTTAGGTTATTCCACAATTACGAGGGAAATTACGGGAATAAGAAATCGCCATAGAGGTTCCCAATAGTGGGAGGTAATTCTAAATGAAGTAACTGATGAGTTAAATGATAGAGAGACACAATTGCAAGCAAACACAGTCCGCTTGCAGAATGTGGTCCTAAATATGATATAGATTGTTGATGGATTACGAAGCAGCTGACGTAGAATGGTTGTAGGTATATCGGTTTTATTTATCTGCATTTTCTTTTTACTTATATGCTTCTACTCACGAATTGTACGTGTTGGAGGTAGTCCTTATCGACGTTACAACCTTGACAAGTAGGACATTGACATCTTTTAATGTGATTTTTTTTTTTTTTTTTTATAGTAGTATTGTCTAAATTATTGAAAACAATATTAGATCGAGTTAGACCCAATTGATTGTTGTGTGGGTTATATAGATTAGCATCATTATATATTGGGTCATTTCCAGCTCGGGGGTATGTTGGATATTTCATGATGTTCACTTGCAATGATGTATTATCCTTTTGCTTTTCAAGAATAGGTGTAATGTATATCTAAGGACCCGCTTGGTTGCAAATCATCAATGACAATGGCAATTGGTATGAATGAGGGGTTAATCATATTAAGGAATGAAATGGGGGAATTGTTAATAAAAGGGGGTAATGATTAACTTATTTAGTATGTACCAAGCACCATAAATGGGAATAAGTCATCATTCATTCACATTCCTTATTCCTAAACCCCCAACCAAGCGGGCCCTAAATGCTACTACAGTCTCACCTCAATTATTACCTTAGCCCCATAAATATCTATAAAGGAAGCCCCTTTATTTGTTGTTCTCTACACCTCTAACTCTGTATATTTGGTTGTTGAAGATAGTTGAGCATATTATGAACCTTGAACCACTCTGAACCTCGTGAACTCCCAAGCCAAATTCAGCCAAATGTGCATCTCAAGATAAGCTCTTTTCAGTAGTGAGTGCACTAGGGAGGTTGAAAACACATTTCTTCATAACCTTATAGAGCAAGTTCAGTCTCAAAATTGGCGGGTAGGCTAGCCCAACCACCATGCCATTTTAACTGCCATGGGTGGTGTACATCTCCAATTTGGCACTTCTTTCAACTACGAGTTTGTTTGCAGCCATGTGAGTAAGATGTTTGTTATAACATTTTCAATTGGCTTATAAGTATTAATGGTGTTACCTACAACTCTATAATGCATCGAGTCTCTGCAGCAGAACCTCTGTGGAAAGCAATATGTAATGTGAGTTTTTTGTATAACATATTTTACGTATTTCATACTATATGAGTATAGACGCGTTTCATGTGGTATTTTATATTTATTAATCTTACTAGGAAGAGCAACTGGCAAGAGCATACAAGAGGGAGGTCGAGTGGCCTTATGATGCCTTGAAGTTATTGTTTAAAGAGGACTGTCAAGTTCCTACATGACAAGTGCTTCGCCAAGAGTTAATGCAGATTTCAAGCGATTCAGAACCATGCTCGGTTGGTGGTTTGTCCGTTGTTTAGATATCAGACCCTTGATCACTTAGACCAATGGGGTTCTCTCTATTCCTCAGACTATGGTTCCATTAATTCCCAAAATCCATTATGGCCCGACTTCGCATGGATTAATCATGAAACTGAGATTGATACCTCGGATTACCAGAGCCAGGAAAAGCCTATTAGCTCCACTGCTCGGCCACCAGCTCATATCTCAAAAGGGAAAAACAAAAGCTCAAGCAAGTCTAGCCGGCGTAACAAGGATACGGATAGGCGTAGCTCTTGCGCCTCTTAATCTCCATTCAAGAAAGGTTAATATGTACTAGTTGGAATGAAAGCTAGTTGCTTTTCAAGAATAAATTTTGTTGATTTCCCACAAATTCTCTGTACTGTAAACTATGTATTTAGGGTTGTATCGAAGCGTTTGTAATATGTTGATGTTCGTTATATGTTACCTTGTTGTGTGAACTATCTTTGTTGTATGTTTGGAAACGGGGAGTTGAATGCATTTGGTTTTGGGCTTATTTTGGCCAACCCTATGTTTAAGGATTTGTTTTCGGTTTGTTTACTTTGCCCGAACTGATGAACAATAGAAAAAAAAATTAGTATCAGCAAAAAAATTCGTATGTCACATTTTCTGTATTATAGCAAGTATTCAAGAGGAATATGTAGAGGTTAAAGTAGTTAACATAAAATTTGAAGTATTCTATTACTGTAAAGCAGGGTCGTCGCTATAGCTCCTTAGTAAAGTTATGCGAAATTATAAAAAGCCTCATATATTGCGTCAATGAGTGAAAGAGTTCTGCATCAACTTGACCAACACCAAAAAACAAAGCCATATGAATCATGTGAAAGCATTATTTTATTAGCCCCATGTTAGCTAATACAAATTCTCTTTAATTACTCATAAATTTCATTTAATATTCTAACCCTCGTAAACGCTTCGGCTTCTTATGATATTAGAGATTGTTCGCTCCGGATCTCTTTGTTGGAGATGGTCCATTCCCAACCCCTTCTATTCCACTCCACGAAGGAAACCTTTCACTCCTGTCTTAGCTCTATCAAGGAAGTCGAAAACGGCCGCCAGTAGCCAACTTCGGACCTTCAAACGACTACCTTTCCCCCAAGACCTCCAGTCTATCCTCAGATGGGTCTCACGTGGCTGATCATGCAAGTCCAGTTGCGCCCTGCTAACAAGCCGGCCTGCGTTGCTCTCTCCGCTCGCTCCTGCAATCAATCTATCTTTTGCATGAAGTCAGCTCAAAGCAAAGGTAGCTGATCAATAGCAAGTTCTATAAAGAGAAGCGACGAACTGATTCGGTAAGCTACGTGTCCGGTGCACGGAGAACTGCCTATAGATCGCCTGGTGTTATATCTATTTACCATTCTAGATGAAAGTCATGATGCTATAAGACCCTTCAAAATACAATATGCGACATAGCTATAGGTGGCAATTCGGTCCATGGGAACATCCTCGTGCCGTGTTTCAATTCGATTCAGTGTTTCATTCAAAGTAGATGTGAATCATATAATTATTATATTAATTTACGAGGAATTACTTTTTTTGGTTTCATCTTTGGTCGAAGCTGGGTTGATTAGTCAACTCTTGATTGGTATTACTAAGTAACTTGGAGAGCTAGATCTACCCACTAGATTGGTCACATTAATTAATATCGCGTTTAATAACACAATTTGATCACTTTGCATGATTTAACAATATTTTGTTAATTTTACTATATCGTAATTTAAACAAGAATTATATTTACATTTTGCATCCTAAAAAAAAAATGGCCACCTTCAATGATTTCTGGTACACGTGATCATGCATGCATTTTAGGTTGACATTTGCATGCATATTCGATCATGTATTGTTCATATTTGTAATATTGGATCATTTAATGTATTTGAGCTTGTTTTAGGACAATAGAGGCAATATAAGACCAAGATCATGTCTCGAAGAAGTCTGAAACGAAGAACCGAGCCAAGGGTGAAAAAGGGTGAACATGCTTCGTGCCAATTATCGCGACCGCAAATTAAAGACACAGCCACAAGCAATCCACCGAAACACAAAAGCTAAAAGCTTCAACAGAAGTTTGCGGCTGCGACCTTCGTTCACGGCCGCGACCAAGTCCACGAACTGAATCACTGCCCTAGCTGAAGAAACGGTTTGCGGCCGCGACTCAGGTTCACGGCTGCGACCCGATACCCTGTTTTTAATTCTAAAACACGTTTTGGCCATTTTTCAGCCCAGCACTTTCTCCTCTGTATATATAAGGTCAATTTTGAATTTGACCTAGCCAAGCACCCATTTCTCACACATATTCAACCATCATTCATCATTGGAAACAAGTAATTAGAAGAGGGTTGAAGATCAAGATCATCAACTCAATCTTTTGGTTCATTATCTTATTTTCATGTCTTCTTTGATTTTCACATATTTTATCTTTGTAATAGTTGATATGAGTGGCTGGCACTTTAATTTCAGTCATTGATCATTAGTTGAACCTTAGATTTAGGATGTTTATGTAATTTTTATGGTTATTAACCGATTGGATTATGTTTTGGAATGTTCTTATGTTATTTGGAATTGTTGATTCAAACTTATAAATTGAATTGTGGTTTGATCATCCATTTGGATATTTGTTTGTGTGTTGCTAGAATTGGGTCTGTAATCCGTAATTGTTATAAATCCGATTTCGATGTAGCAAACAATGGATTTGTTCTATTGGGGATAACATAGTGTTCGACCATTAAAAATGAGCTTGTGAGTTTTATGTCGTATCTACTCCGTTGTCTTGATTCTTAATGCATTTTACTATTGATTCTTAGAGAGCTTGTTCCAGGAATTGATAAGTTGAGTAGGATTAATTGAAGAACTTGTTTTGATTAATTATACTTAAGAGACAACAAGGTTAATAGAGCTTGTTATTAATCTTGGAGTAGAGGTTGTTCTAAGGCTAAATCAATTGGATAGTAACATCAATTATATAGATTATCCGGGCCAAGGGGATACTCGATCAAGGGTTGAATCTTTTATCATTTATAAAATCAAAAATCATTTTCTTATCTTTGTTTACTTGAATTGTTAATTTCCTAAGTACTTTTAGAGTAATTGTTATTTGAGTTGTTTAATATAAATTTAGGTGTAAGTTGTGATTCCATCAAAACTCCCCCCCCCCCCCCCCCCACTTCTTTATTGTTTATAGCTTATTTATATTATATTGCTTGATCATAATAGTTTAATACTTAAAGCAAAATTGTTCGATCATTCCTCATGGGATCAACCCTTATTTACCACTCTACTAGTTAGAGTAGTAGATCAAAGATAAGTGTGTATATATATATATATATATACATATATATATATATATATATATATATATACATATATATATATATATATATATATATATATATATATATATATATATATATATATTAATTTGGTGGTAAGGCGAACGACGCACCTCCATGCCAAATTTTGGCGTCGTTGCTGGTGAACGGTGTTAGAACGGTTTTGTTTTTAGTGTTAAGCACTATTTTTATCATTCTAGTTAATTGTTGTTGTTACTTTTGTTATTTTGATAATCATTTGCTATTGTTTTTTCCTTGATACAGTGGATGTTCACACGTGCTCAAGGGCACAAGGACCTATTGTATGAACCCGATATTGTTCTTCGAGAATGAGTTTTGAGGAGGCAAGCAAAAGCAATAGAGCAATTTCGAGGAGAATTTGAAGGTCTACACCTTGATACCGAATAGACCATCCTATAACCGAGGGAAGAAATAGAGGATGAAAGGGTACCCGAGAGGACCATGAAGGAGTTGGCAAATACCGGGGTTGCACACCAACCATTATGCATCACATTTCCCGACTTGGGAGATTACACTATTTTGAATTAAGGTCTGGACTCATCCATCTATTGCATTCCTTTCACGGTCTTTCCGGTGAAGACCCACAAAAGCATCTCAAGGGGTTTCATATTGTGTGTTCAAGTATGAAGCCTACAAAGGTAACGGAGGAGCGAATAAAGTTAAGGGCATTCCCCTTTTCTTTGAAAGATCTAGCCAAAGATTGGCTATACTACCTTCCACCGGCTTCTATTACAACGTGGGAACAAATGGAGAGATAAGTCCTTGAAAAGTACTTTCCGGCCTCTCGGGCCACAAATATTCGGAAGCAAATCAGTGGTGTTTGACAATGCCAAGGAGAGACACTATACGAATATTGGGAAAGGTTTAATAAGTTAGTTGCTAGTTGCCCACATCACTAGATCACTGATCAACTTCTTATACAGTAGTTCTATGAAAGCCTGTCCTTGACCGACCGACACATGATCGACTCGGCAAGTGAAGGAGCATTGGTTGACAAGACTCCAACAGTCGCTCGTTCGTTAATCTCCAAGATGGCTGTAAATACCCAACAATTTGGTTGTCGTGAGCCAACAAGGATAGTTAGGGAGGTACATGATTCGGCCATTGATGACAAATTGGAGCACCTTACTAACTTGGTAAAAAAGGTGGCCTCAGGTAACACTCAAGCCCCTAGGCTGTTTAGGATTTGCCAAACCACCGACCATAATACTGACACATGCCCAATCTTGGGTGAAGAGATCGAAGCTCACGCAAACGCCGTTGCCAACTTCAACGGGGGAAGGAGGTATGACCCATATTCTCAAAGTTACAATCCCGGGTGGAGAGATCATCCAAACTTTCGGTATGCCAACCAAGGTGGCCAACAAAGTGACCAAAGCCAAGCTCGAGTTCCTCAACCGCGAGGGATGTACCAACAATAGAAATCGACTGAATCGTCATCTGGTCCATCATTAGAAGACATTGTGAAGAGCCTAACAACTAGTCCAGTTTCAGAAGGAAACTCAATCGAGCATCAAGAACCTTGAAACACAAGTGAGCCAACTTGCAACAGTCGTGAGCTGACTTGAAAGTGCAAACAGTGGAAAACTGCCGGCTCAGCCGGAAATCAACCTTAAAAATGTCAGTGCCATCACCCTCAGAAGCAGAGTGATGCTTGGAGAGCTTAATAAGGTCGGGCATCCTCTGGAGGATGAAATTCAAGGGGAAGTTGAAGGAAAAATTGAAATGAAGGGTTGTCTCAGGGAGAAGGTCGCACCCGCAAATGCAAGTCGCGGTCGCGACCATGTCAGTGACAGTCTACCTCCAGCTACTGTTGACTCGTCGCGACAACGACCTCCAATAGCAGCCGCGACCCCTACTGCCCAGAAATTTGAAGTTTCATCTCCTATCCCGACTAAACCACTCCCGATTCCAAGCTAAGTCGCAAGAGTAGTGGATAAGAACAAAAATAAAGAGTTGTTGAAAGTGTTCCGAAAAGTGGAGATCAATATCCCTTTGATTGATGCCGTAAAGCAAATCCCGAGGTATGTTAAGTTCCTCAAGGAATTATGCACCAACAAAAGAAGGCTAAAGGGAGATGAAAAGGTGATCATGGGAGAAAAATGTCTCTGCAATCTTCCAAAAGAAGCTTCAACCGAAATGCAAGGATCCCGGTATGTTTGTCATCCCTTGCAAAATAAATAACTGAAAAATTGAACATGCTATGCTAGATTTAGGAGCATCAATCAATGTTATGCCTCATCCTATTTTTCGAACCTTGAACTTAGGGCAACTGAAAGAAACACGAGTCATCATTCAACTAGCCGACCGAAGCACTTCATACCTCGATGGAGTGATTGAAGACATGCTAGTTGAAGTTGATAACTTAGTGTTTCCGGCTGATTTTTATATTTTGGACATGCAAGGCGATTCATCAATCTCCACGCCTATCTTATTGGGGAGGCCGTTTCTAAACACCTCCCGAACTAAGATAGACGTTCGTGAAGGCACACTCACAATGGAGTTTGATGGAAGAACCATGTAATTCAATATTTTTTATGCCAAGCAGTTTTCCGAAGATTTCCATTTTATTTTTCCTCATGATGTTATTAACCCTCCTATTGAGAAAGAATTTGAGATGAGGTGCAGGAGTAAGTTGAATATTTCCACATCTTTGAGGCATTATAAAGAGGAAGGTGAGAAGTTAAAGGAAGTAAAGTGCTTGAATTGGTCTGGGCCAATATGGAAACCACCTTGGAATAAACGCTGAGGGAAAGAGCTTCCGTCGAGCCAACAACGTCAAACAAAGACGCTTTTCGGGAGGCAACCCGACGCTTATTGCTTTTTGTGTATTCAATTTCGTAGTTTTAGATTATTTACTTATATATTTAGATATTGTCTTATTGTCTTCTTTTAGTGTGCAGGGACTATGATGATGAGAAACCGACCAAGCCGTGAAATTCAAAGAGATAGCACCAAATGGGGATGACGAAGCCCAAAAGCCACTATGAGTTGGAGCACCACCCTTTCTTTCCCACAAACTTTGGTTTTCAACCAAGTTTGGGGAGGTTGTGGTAGGTGTACGTATTGGCCGTCCGCGAGCTTAATCTTCGTATGCTAGTCTATTGCCTTTGGGATTGATTAGACTTGGATTGGATTTGGTATCCTTGTATGAATTAGTCTTTTGCATTGTTAATTTGAGTCAATAAGAACCAATCGATAATGTTGATTGATTGATTGCCTTTTGTAGAGCACCAATTCGTACCTCTTTCTTTCCCACAAACTTTGGTTTTTCAACCATGTTTAGGGAAGGGGGTGGTAGGTGTACGTATTGGCCGCTCTTGATCTTGCCTTGACTGTGGATAGTGACGATGATTGATAATTGGCGAATAGTTAATGATGGGATTTTTTTTTTTTTTGAAAAAATTTGACAAATGTCAAATGATAGAGCATGATAGGCAATTGAGGTGAAATTGAGCTTGTACTCAAAACTTTTGATCAAGAAAATTTGTCTTGTGAGTTTTTGAGCTTCAATTGTACTCCTAACTTTGGAGTTACTTATACCTTCTATCGGTGTGTATTTCATTGATTGCATGTGATTGTCTCTAGAACTTGCCCTGATTCTCTATTTTGAATAAGTCGATACATTGTGTGACTTAGAAAATGATCTTAGACAATTCTTGACTTTTAGCCTATTTGTAAACTTGAAAATGTTACACCTTTTCATCAAAAATTGGAAAATTGCCCCTAGTTAGCCCCTTGAGCTTTTAGCTTTTCGTTTGGTAGCCCAACTATACAAGCCGAGTACCTTTCGATTTAACCTTTGACCCTAATTGGACTATTTGAGTATGAGGGAGGCGGTTGGAAGGTAGTCGGGTAAAATTTGGGATTAAAAGGGTAAAACTATTGGGAATATTGGAGGGTGAAGAGAATTGAAACAATAGGCAAAGGATTGGGAAAACTAGTCTCCTCTAGTTTGTAAATAGTTGAAAGAAAAAAAAACCGAAAAATTCGAAAATCAGGAAAGGGAAAAAAAATCGGATGTGTATATTTAGTTTATTGCTTTTGATTGGGAGAGACTAGTAACATAAATGCTTTTTGACCAATGTTCTCAAAGTTAGAAAAATTCAAAAGAGAACACATCCAAGGGAGAAGTGAAAAAGAAGCATTTAGGTTGTGAGTTTGTAGTAGGGTGAAGAAATCAATTAGGGATTGGTTTACTAAGGAAGTGAGAGAATGAGGAAGAGTGAATGTTGTTTGAGGGGTGATTGATAGTAGCTAACTCAATTAGTCTAATAATTAGTCACTTGTACCCATATCTATCCACCTTACCTCAAACCAACATTACAAAAAAAAAAGTCATTTTTTATTCTTCATCACACGTGTCGAGTACAAATTCGATTTTAGAAATTTGGCAAGCATATGGTAGTCATTGCATGCATTTCAATATGAGAGAAGCACTACCTACTTGATACACTTGAAAGTCGATAGATACACTCACCCGGTGAGGATTTCTAGTTGAGGGTTTTCAAGTCTCAAAAGTAGTTGAAGTTGTTATATCATATATGCTCATCTTATCATGATTGCTTTGCTTTTGAAAACTTCATCTGAAACCGAATTCGCCACTTAAATCTCCCTAACACATGCCCTTTTCTTCTTTTTCGTTGCTTCAATCTGTTCGGACTCCATATATGTCGCTTACCTCCCTTCGAAGTTGGTACACGGCTTGAAGCTCCACTATAGCTCATATTTTCCATAACCCAAGAACACAAAGGGCAATGTTAGAAAAATTAGCCCCTTCAACTTAAAAAAAATTAACAGACCAAACACTAATACTAAGAAAGCCAACAAAAGATAAGACAACGGAGTAGGCGAGTGAGAAACTCATTCGATATGGTCAAGCAAACAGAATATGCAACAACATACGTGCCACAAGCTACATAATTGGAAGGCCAAATCAGGTCATAAAGATAACAAACTAACACCAAAATCTAATCTAAACAAAGCTAATACAATAGAACATAAAGTGATAATAGGCAGCTTGACACCTAATAGAGTCAATCACAATAGAAATGTGAATAAGGCATGCGGAAGTCAAAATTATCTAGAACTAGTTGGCGACGCCAACACGAATACATAACTAGGGTCAATAGGTACACCTAAGCTAAACAAACAACTCACAAACCAACCGACTGATCTAATTCAACCATTCGTTATACATAGTGGTAGCCAAGTTATTGCGCCATTCAGTCCACTCAGGGCTACTCTCAACCACTTCAATATGATTATCATCTTCCCCCTCATCATGCCCTACCAGTTAGGGAATCTCGGCCTCCATCGGATCAATCACCAGTCTTCCAAATGAAGTCGTGGAGCAAGCAACAAGACATGATGATACGGTTTTATACTTTGATAGGGTAGAAGGAGGCACTCCTAAGAATGGGCCATCTTTTCTTCAAAACCCCAAACGACCTCTCAATGATGTTGCACGCCTTACAATGCTTCATGTTAAAATGCTTCTCTTTGTTACGAGGAACCGAAGTCCCATTGCCCACTCATCAACATGGTATCGTATTCCACTATAGGGTTTTAAGAAGCCCTCCCCGTTGGTATAGCTGCTATCACACAAGTAACAATTGCCTCATAAAGTCAAGAATTTATGTCTGATAAGTACATAAGTTTTAACAACCACTTAAATAAAGATATCACTTGTAATAATGATGCAGTGGACTTTGAGTAATATGTACCTTGAGGTATACGTAGCACATTGTTCCTGGTGACTGCATCTCGCAAAACTCTCAAATCGGCTGCAGTCCCTTCTTAGCCCCTCAACACATAAATGTAGTTCAAGTTAATATCACATACAACCAATACATTGACTGCAATTTCGCCGTTCCTGTTGCGATAACGCCGCGACGTGCCTTTGGGACAGTAGCAGGTACATACATCCCATCTAGTGCCCCAAGGCACCCCTGCAAAAAGCATCATTACAATTTTTAGTTGTTGAAAATGAAATATGAAGCTACAACAAATCCATCAGGCCGTTAATTTGAAGTTATCTGAAAGCATCTCGATCGGTCGTTCGTGCATTTTTTGTCTATCGGCTCAAGGGTTATCAAAAGCAAAGAGTGCAGCCTAATGACGGCGTTCAGAACACGATGGAAATGTTTGTTAACAGTTCTTCCAGACCTCTTGTAATGTCCTTTGACTACTTGCTCAGCTGAAGTGCTACTATGACTTCAAGGAGGTGACACAACCGAGAGAAGGCACCTCTACTCATTCTTAAATGATTAAGACAATCTTGATAACGAACGCCTAAAACCTCTCTCAACTGTCTTGTCTGACTACGGACTCTACTTATAAGAATGTAACGTTGACAGAGTCTCACAGCGATGTCTCTCGAGATTAGGTTTCGGTTATACATAAAAAAATATACATACAATATGGAGGAAAGTCACGATGGTATTCATTGTAACATACAACAGAAAAAGGTAACTCTATAAATTCACTATAGCACAAGGCTGAAATAAAAGTCATATAATATCACAATTTAGGAACGCGCATTCATAGGCGTTGCAAGCTTATATTTCAGCACAGAATAAAATATATATTTATATATGTTGCGTAATTGCCATTATCTTGGTTTCTAATGTAGTTACTGATGGTACAACTTTGGTATTCTCTGGTTTCCACTGTAGCTACTGTTGGTACAACTTAGGTTTTGTTTTGGTTTCAAATTGGGCAATGATGGTAGAGACGAGGGATGCTAAACAAGTCATTTCTAACTGGTTAACTAGGGATTACACGTCAAAGATCAATAACCTCTCGTTTTCTATTTTTTGGCCACATACTCACAAATAATCAGTAACGATAAAAAAACATTATTCATAATACCATAGTCGCAGATTTGATATTCCTCGTTGGACGAAAAAGATCCCCAAAAATGATTTCAAAAGACAGATTGGAAAGGTCCACTGGAGAAACCACTAATAGAGTATATAAACTAGCAAATCGTGTATTTCACGGAATCGTTATCGTAATAGGTGTATTATAAACCAAAACTCATTTTTGGTGAAAAAGAAATGGGAGAAAATCAACAAATAACAACTAAGTCGGACAAAGGGCTCACTGACGTTCGCGAGTAAGCGATCTCTTCAGCACGAGTATGCAAGATCCTCGTTCCAGAACTACCATCAAAGAATGGCGACAATTCTAGGATCATGCTTTCTAGTATTCGCAACAGCTTCTTCAAGGGCCTCCTTTCTTTCAAAGACGTGTTTACGGTTTGATAAGATAGATATGTATTCATTTTTGAAAATATTATTTCGAGGATGGACGAGTAATTTAATACAATCCTTAATTTGGGATAAACTAAACCCACCTCAGGAGGTGGGATTTTTAAGGTGGCAAATTTGTCTAGAAACTTGTGTTATCCCGAGTATCAGAAATTATTTCGCTTTACATTCCAACCAAGTAAACGTTGGATTACCAAGAATAATTTATCCTTATACAGATTTATCCGATAAAGTGAACGGACCCTCAAGCTTCTGTTATCTTCTTCCGTTTTTTGGAAAAATTGTAACTTTGCCGAACTATAAACATATTTGGACTGAAGCATACAAAGTATCAACTTTTATTAGTTGGTCGTCCAACTGCACTTTGCTGGGTATCGTCCAAATTTCCAGCAAAATTGAAGTGGCTTGCTCTTTAAGGGAGTACAATTGCCATTTCAGCTTAAGCAGATTAAAATTTAAACAAATACATAAAGAAAATAAGTCCTAATAAGTGCACCCAAATCCATGTATATCACCAAACTCCACTCGTGGACAGGCCAATTCGACCCTACACCCGGAGTTGGCTCACTCCTAATGCAACGTGTGTCATCATTTTTTAGCAATGCTTTTTCGAGTTCCCATTTTCTCTTATTTGTATTCCTTTAGTTTAGTTTATTTTTAGTTTCTGTTATTATTATTTATTTTAAAAAAATTGATTTTCTTTTCAGTTTTTTATTTTTAATTTTTAATAGTTATTATTTGATTAAAAGTAGGGTAAGAAAAATACTGAAATATTAGAATACGGATCGTACCAAAAAATTAAAATATCAAAATATTTAGTATACCAAATTATCGGTACGATAACGATATGCAAATAGGAAAAAGTTTAATATTTCGGCACATACCAAAATATTGAAAAAAGTTTGGCATTTTGTTAGTTCGATATTTTTTTATATTCTAGTAGTCGATATTTTCGTATACCAAATTTGTAATGTATAACAAAAAAATTGGTATGCCAATATTTCATATACCAAAATCAATGATACATACTGATATCGATATAAAATTCATATGATGAAATATCGACTACTAAAATATAGAAAGTTATCGAACTACCAAAATACCCATTTTTTTTCGATATTTTGGTATGTAACTTTCTTCACTATTTTGGTAGGTACCGGAATATCATTTTTTCTTGTTAAATTCTCGTATCATTATCATACCAATAATTTAGTATACTAAATACTTTGATATTTTAATTTTTTTGTACGATACGTCTGATATTTCAGTATTTTTCTTATCCTATTTTTAATCAAATAATAACTATTAAAAATAAAATAAAAGAAACTCAAAAGAAAATCAGATTTTTTAAATAAATATACCCTCCGTCCCACCCTATTTTGTACATAAGAAGGGGCACATATATTAAGAAAAAAAACTGTTTTTTTCTTTTTAGTTGACTTTTTCAAAGGTGGAGATTGAGAATGAAGATTTTAAAGGTGGAGATTTTAAAGATGAAGATTGTGAGAGAAATTACCTCTCTAAGGGTGTGCAAATTAGTGTGGGACAGACCGAAAAAGAAAGTGTACAAATTAAGGTGGGACATAGCAAAAAAAAAAAAGTGTACAAATTAAGATGAGACGGAGGGTGCGTTAAGTACATAAAATAAAAGTAAACTAAAAGAATTCAAATCAGAGGAAAAACGAAACTTTAAAACATTGCTAAAAGTAAGGACACGTGTCACACCAAGCCGGAGCACTACTCCTGGTGCAGGGTCGAATTGACCCGTAGACACCGACTCCCCAATTGGGAACATAAAAGGATTTGAATTCATAGCACGACGTTTAGAGGGTGTTTGGCTAAGATTATTTTAAACATCTTATAAGCTCCAACATCTTATAAGTTGTTTTAAGAGCTTATAAGATGTAACTTTTAAGGAGCTTATAAGTTAACAAAGTGTTTGGATAAAAGAGCTTATAAGCTTACAATTGAATATAGTGATTTAGCTATAAATTTCCAGTCTAATTTAAAGTTAAACACACATTTTGATTAGTGTGTGAAATGTGTGTAGTGTGTTAAAGTGTGAATTATGTGTGAAATTTGAATGTAATAATTAAGATCTAAAAAATAAGATGGAAATAAGTTGGGGTATAGCAACTTATTTTTTTTAGATCTTATAAGCTCTTAGAGCTTATTTTTTTTATCTTATAAGCTCTTAAACATCTTATTTTGCCAAACACTTTGGAAGAGCTTATAAGCTCCTAAACATCTTATAAGATGTTTTTAGGAGCTTATAAGCTCAGCCAAACACCCTCTTAGTCGTTTTGCGCACAAAACAAAACAAAACGAACAAAAAAAACATCGTTTTAACTGAAATTCAGAACATCATTTTGAAGTACAAAGTATTTTGTATCCCCCAAGCATGAAATAGAAACAACCTAAGCTGACTACAGGTTCAAACGATTGCATTCAAATATTATACAACACTGCTGTTTGGAATATTTAACAAGCATCAAGAAGCAGACCCGATCTTGAATCAATTTCCACGGATGAATTAATGCAATAGCAGTAAATCGTTGTATCAGAGAACACAGCTGATGAAAATTTGAAGAAACAGAAAGGGTTGCATTCAAATACCTTCTCCCCAGAGATTATTTCCCTCCAATTTCGCTAAGAGCAGGCCTCGTTTTGCATCATTTCCATCATACTAGGAAATGATTAAGGGAAAAAAAACAAGAGGAAATTTAATGTTAGAAATTCTAGAAAGAACAATTGAAGAGAACACCTGGAACAAGCCAAAAATATCAAATCCTATATGAAACTCTATCACGCAAATCAAATGTTAGTCCGTACAGATTGGCATTAGATCATAGATTTTTGTAACAAAATGTATTAGTACATTACCTGGCACAGACATGTTGTGAGTGGTCAAATAAAACAAATGAATTTCACCAAGAGCCCAATTATACGAAATGTGCATCTCGGCAACTGTGGATACTAACAATATTCTAAACAGAAAAACCTGTAAACCAAGTAAGATGCTTGTGCACATGCAAAAACAACTTTGTGTCAATACATAAAAGACAAGATGGATCATGTCTCACAATTCTCAAACCAGAATAACCTATGGCATATGATAAACTGGAAAGTGGAAACAGTATCCCAGCTGATGCAAACAGAGCAAGAATTAAACCAAAGCCATGTTAATTTACACCATGTAGGTGCATTTCTTGGAAAAACCATATTTTCGGGGTCAGCAGGAAAGGGACTTGAGAAAAACGGGTATTGAGCCTAAAACTCTAAACTGGATGCAGTAACTTCTCAATGTTTTGTATAATATGCTCAAAAAATTTACCAAAATTGGGGGGAGAAAAAAAAAGATGATTCTATCATGGAACTAAAGGGAACCAGATCTGGGTATCATGGCTTGAGAGCTTTAAGATTCAAAATTCATATAATCACACAGTTGAACAGTAATCATAGATTCCCATGGAAATAAACTTTCAGCTGAATAACTCAACCAAATCCAGGAGGCACATCAGGATCTTCATCACTAGCATCTCCTGAATTCTTATGCTCGACTACAGAAGAAAAGCCAGGTGGTGGCAGATCATCTGACTCCAGGTTCTCTGCCCTGTTTTCTTCTATGGTTTTATCTTTAGAATGGTTTGGACTAGCAATTTTGTTCGGTTTGTTCGTTTGGCTGTGCTTGTTTTTCCTCTGTAGACCAGCCAAGCCAAATCCTGGTGGCTCATTTGGGTCTCCATCCGACAGTGCGCCACTGGTTTCAACAGCCCCAGTACCATCACATCTCTCTAATTTATTCTGAACTGGAGGTGAACCCTTACCGGAAGATGACTCGCCATTGTCCTTTCCTTGAGGATTTGATAATCTCTCATAAACTGATTGTACAGTGTCTATTATTTCTGTTTTCATGCCATCAGCGGATCTAATTATATTCCACACACCATCAGAAATTTGACCCATGAGTCTGTCCCTGAAACACACAGGAATCAAATGACTTCAGGAATTGAATAATTTAAAGTACCTCCGACAAAATATAACATTGTCCTGCAACTTTTTTTCTTTCAATGTCACAATAATATGCAATTATGTTAGCTACATCAAGAGCAAACATCCTACCCGATTTCTTGGTGTATTGCATCAGAGAGCTGTCGTGGTTTCATATTTTCAGCACCAGGACGATAAAGCACAGAAGACTGTTTAACCATTGATATAATATTGCTTCGCAAATCTTCCTGTGGAAATTTATAGAAATTAATGATAAGGCAGACTCAATTAAAGTGGAGGAAGGAGGAAACAAGAAGTCAGAGTACTAAAATGCATCCTTATATCATAACAGGAACTTTAAATTTATTGTAAAGGTAAAAGCATGAATAATTTTAATATGCAACTGATGACACTGCAATATCTAATTCATTATCAAATCCATCCTCTATTACTTAGTCTTCCATTAAAATCATGAAAACACCTGTCGAAACCAAAAAAAAAAAAAAAAAAAAAAATTCAGAAAAGCTCCTAAAAATTGCGGTTATTTCATGCAGACCAAAAGAATAAGTAATGTACTAAATTAAGTGTCTAATGGAAAAACCAACCAAATAAGTCTTTTCCATTCCAAACTATACCTTACCAATCCCCACGGGCAAGGCATAATGAACCGATTTTACCTTCATGTATCACTTTAAATTTCTCCTTCTTTAATGAACCAACATTTCCTCTAATAATATAGCAATCACGTGACAGATGCTATATTTAATACTTAACACAACATTAATGCAATAACATAATTCCTGTATAGAGAATTGCAAAATGCCCAAAAACAGCTTAGAAGTTGATAGTACCACAGTTTTATGGGAATCTTTTACCATATCATCAGCATCATGAAAGAACATATATGTTCCCAGGTAGATGATCACATAGAGGTCCAATGTTAAATGAGAACTCAAATATAGAATTGCATGACATTTTCGTCGACAGATAATAAGTTTTCTTCAATCAATGCAGGTGCAGAAACTAAATTTGGTCATTTGTTTCCAAAAGACAGCTCATGAAAAGGGTAAATTCACAATTTGAGTGACCCAATTTTTTTGGCAATAAAAGCATGTATACATGTTTACTCACATGCAAGAAACTCGCTCTCCTAAGGTTGCATCTTGCAACTAAATATTCTGGCTTGCATCAGATGTCTCGTTCTTTTCATTATAATTCATCTTTTGATTTTCAATGTCCCCAAAAGAATCCTGTCATAACAGGCACCTTTTCCTACTTGCATCGTTATCTATATTTGGTTGTCTCTTGTGATTCTCAAGAGTCATGTGGATGCAACAAAAATAATTTCTTGTACAAATGGCAGCACTGGAGATCATCATAAATGTAGCATCGAGATAACTCTACTTAGATCTAATCAGAACATTATGTATAGTACAAGACAATTTAAAAACAAATCTCTTTCTATTCCTATACGAGTTCTTTGAAGGCTGCAATATCAACCAGATTTTATTCTATAGTCGACTGCACTAGATCATGTTATCCCCATAACTCAATGTAGTGATATGTAAAATTTTATTCCAATTTAAAATATAGTTCTCCCCCAAAAAAGTACGTGCAATAAATAAATAATCCATAAGTGGCGGTTTTAGAATGTTGGCATAGAGTAGAATTTAGAGTGTCACTACAGATCCAGAAGCATAAGAGCTCAGTCTGTTTATATCTGATATTGTCAGAAATTGGAGTTTTTAACTTATGCAGCCACCAGGATACAACAAAGAAAAATAGTAGCAAATTGGGGTAGCAACCACGATAAGCGTAATTGCTTAACACATCGCACCACAAGAGAATAGAGGGGGAAAACATATAAACAAATGATATCTTCACCGAACCATGAAAATTAACCACTAGAGTAGATAAAAGTACCTTTTTATACCAGTATTCAAATACAACTACATTTTCCCATCACAAGATGATGGCATTGAATCAAATATGATTGTCATAATTGTGTTCTTTTACCCAGTTCTAAAGTTTTTCTTTTTTGTGGATAAAATAAACAGTTTTACCTTTCAATTAGCACTTGTATCAAAATCTAGGTTGTGAAATGTAGAGCAGGAACAACTGTGATCCTAAAACAAAAAACTTAAATATTTTTAAGAGAAGTAACTAAGATTATCAACAGAATATTAACATTATTAATACAAATCAATTTTCTGAATAAATCTTTTCATTGCGAATCTGATAGCAAATCACCTGTTCTTTATTACCCGATATACCATGTCTGAACACAACCTCCACTCCTAAAACTATTTCACGTTAGTTTCAAATCAGAGAACGTTAATCTAGCACTCTTGTGCCATTGTCCTTCAAGAAATCATAGGTATTCGTGCTCAGCATTCTTGTTAAACAAATCATAGATATTCTACAGAACATTTAATAATTATTAAACACCCTAAGGCAGCTCTCTAATGCCGATGTCACAAAAGAGCTCAGACGTTGTCGCATAATGAAGGTGGTCACAGATTAAGAGGGTGTTTGGCTAAACTTATAAACTCTTGTAATGTGTTTGGCAAAATAAAATGTTAGACAACTTATAAGATGTAAAAATAAGCTCTTAAAGCTTATAAGTTCCAAAAAAAATAAGTTCCTCTAATTCATCTTATTTTTCAAAAATCTTGTAGTTACACTCAAATTTTACATACTACACACGTCTCGCACACTACACGCACTACACACATTTCACACACTACACACACCACACATTTCACATACTATATACATTTCACACACTATACAAACACTACACACATTTCACACACTTCACACACTACACACATTTCACACACTACACACACTTCACACACTAGACACACTTTACACACTACACACATTTCACACACTACACACACTTCGCACACTAGACACACTTTACACACTACACATTTCACACATTTCACATGCTATACACACACTACACACGCTTCATACACTATACACACACTACACACATTTCACACGCTTCACATACTACACACATTTCACACACTATACAAACACTACACACACTTCACACACTAGACACACTTCACACACTTCACACATTTCACATGTTATACACACATTTAACACACTATACACACACTTCACACATTTCACACTACACACACTTCACACATTTCACACACTACGCACACTTCACACATTTCACACACTTCACATACTACACACACTTCACACTCTTCACACACTTCACACTTTTCACAAACCACACATTTGACACGCTACACACACTACACACACTTCATAGCTAAATCACTTTATTCAATTGCAAGCTTATAAGCTACTTTATCTAAACACTTTATTAATTTATAAGCTCTTAAGAAACTACATCTTATAAGCTCTTTGAACAACTTATAAAATATTGGAGCTTATAAGATGTTTGACATAAGCTTAGCCAAACACCCTCTAAGTCTCTTGAGAGCAAAATTACCAAGAACATAGGTTCTAATGTCATAACACTTGCAAAAGGAAAACATAAATTATGGGATTATTCATACAATTAAAGTTGTCCTGCTCCTCCTCAGGACAGATTTCATGACCCCCCTTTGCACCTAAATGTTTGCCTTTTTGGCATAACTGATACAATATAACTATGTCTAATATAATTTCTGAGAAAGTTGAACACTGGTAACAAATATAAGGTGGTGCGTGTTGTTAAACGAAAAAACGGAAAAGAGAGATGTTCCAAGATGGTAAAAGAACCATACATAACAATTAATATTGTGGTGGAATTAGAGACAGACCAAGCAGTTCTCAGAGCAAAAATGAGGTATTCAAATTTCAGTCATGAGACACTGGATTTATCATCCATATAAATAATGATAAACATAACATGCAAGTTTTTCCTAATAACTAATACTGCAAGCAATTGCAACTAGTTGTGAGATTTTTTTTCAACTAAAAGTAAAATCAGCAACGCAATTTCAAAAGATTGTTCTTGCAGTTAATTTGGAGAGATTTCTTAAGTGCCATTTTAATTAGTCATAATGTTATATTCGTGATTGTAATTTGAAAGTTTAATTCCATTTCGTGAAACAAAAGAATTTCTCATAAATTCATGATATTTTTTATAAGAAGAAATTCATGATATGTTCACAAAAGATATGTGCACCCCACGATCCTTGAGCATGCTCCAGTGAACTGTGGATAGCTACCATAAATGAAGAATTTGTTTGAATAACACAAACGTATGTACTATTTGTTTCCTTATTGGATAGCTATAAAATGTGATGTAGAGTGAACTCGAGAGGAAGGGAGACTAGCTCCCCTCAAACCATGAGTAAGAAGGAGGATTGCTTTGGCCCCTTTATCCAAGAATAAAATGTATCATAACCCAAGGCTTACCAGCCACCAGGCCTCCTCAGGCTTATCAGCCACCAAAGAGTCCTCTCTCGCTTCCCAGAAACTAGATCGATGCCCCCTGTATCATCTGCTCACCCTTAGAGGTCCTGGGTGCCCAAGAGCTAAATTAATGCCCTTACTTCGTCCTCCCACCCTTGGAGACTCCCCACACCCTGACTCTGATATCAATTTGATGCATCATGGACTCAAGGGAAAACGAGCTCAACTTCACCTCAAGACCATGATCAAGATTGGAGGTTTACTTTGACCCCTTCACAAGGACAACATTGCATTTGCATCATAAGTCGATGTGGGACGCCTTCTCCTTAGGCTCACCAGCCACAAGAGATTCCTCCTTTCTAGCTTCCATAGGGGATAGATCCCCCTACATCATCCACCCTCCCTTGGAGGCTCCTGACTTCCCAGGGGCTCGATTGATGCCCCTACATCAAAATGGCTTAATGACTACAACGAGATGCTTCTTTATACCCTAAGTAAGAAGTGATGTCACAAGGACAACCTCTATATTGCTTAATTTAAAAAATGATATGGCACCACTAGTTATACCACACCACTTTATCTGCAAACAATGTCGGAGGACTCACAATTAATAACTTATTGATACAAATGGGTAAAATCTCAAAATCTTCACTTTTTCAACTTCATCTAAGTCTGCAAATTCATAGTGTGAAATTTGTATCATAGGGAATCATCACAATGATAACTTATTCATAAATGGATGTAAAACTAGTATTATGATCAGTTTTACCTCTATAGCAAATTCGAGTAAGCTCAAAACAGAATCCTCCTATCAATCAAGTGATCAACACTTAAATTCTCTAATCAACCTTAAATACACATACGCTTGGTGCTAAACCTCTTCACTGAAGTTGAAGAAAAACTTAATATTGCTTTACAGGGTGCATAAAGTTGCACATAACGGTTGCAATAGAATAAGAATTTCGGACAAATAGATACTCTCAGAAGTATGGTTTCTCAAATTCATGTCATTCCATTTCCAACCTGTATCTCTCTACCTATTTTTTGTTTCTTTTAACACTTCATATTTCAGCTTCATTTGCAATAAAGAATTCATGAATTGTTTTCTCCAAGTTACATACTTTCTTGTGGTCCACGTGATTTTATTATTAATTTTTTTCCTTTTGTATCATTCAAGATTTGAAACATTAATCGACAAGTAATGGGGTACTTGTATTTTGCCTCATCAATGGCAAGTTAGTGCCGTGAGAACGGAACATAGCTAAAACGCTTTTTGGATGTCCAAGAGATGGTGAAGGAGCTATGTTGAACACTTGTATAACATGGGGTTATCGATCCCTTTTTTCATTTAAATTCAATTTGAATTAGAATTCCAAGAGCTGACATCTGAATGATTGAAGTGGGTCGGCACGTTATATGTGTATTTATATTGTGTATATCAGTGTGCTGAAAGCATAGAACAACCACATGTCATGTGATGATATTCCTTCCATGTGTAATTCTAAAGAATACACACATGAGTGCCATGTGTCCGTGTTGCCAATATATATGTCTACTTTACATAAGCCTCAGTGAGGGGAACCATTGTTTACATGCACTTCAAGTAACTATGGATGCTCAATGCTAAGATAGCAAGTCATATACAAAAGAAGTTTTCTAGATAGTGTAACACGTGATCAGCAGTAGATGAAACAAGAATGAGGAACGAAACTTGGATATGTATGGCACAAGATCACGTCAATGGTCAATTTATGACGATGCACATCCTTGTTCAGTCTTTCAGGTTATATTATATTTGTCTTATTTCATCTACAAACAGATAGTCTTAATTTCTAGACTCATGCAGCAATGCCAGATTCCTTGAAGACCCTATTTATCAACTGGTACATGTCCTAACTTGAAATAATGTAAAAGAAGATAAAAGGGTTAAAAAAGCAATAGATAAGAAAGCTTACCCAATAGTATCCTTTACCTTGATCCTAAACATTTCAAAGCCTAAACTATTTTAACCAATTTAGGCATACATAATCGATAATTTCAAAATAGGATTAATTGTTAACCAGTTCATTTCACTATGACTACTATGCATAGAATACAGCTCAATTAACAATAACAGCAAGATTCGTTCAGAATGCTGAAAAATAGATGAGCATAAAAAAAAGTAATGAAAGCGATAAAGCCACAAGAAAACATACAGAATGTGTGTGCGCAACGACAAACTCACATTCTCCTTAAGTTTACGGATGATTTTGAGACGGAGCCGATCGAAATCACCATCGTCTTTCAGCTTCGAGATGACATCTTCGACTCCAACACGGCCGCCACTATTTTGCATCAGCGTTTGTAGATAAAATATGCGTCTAAACACCTAGATATATCCCGTCTGATTTGATGATTTTCTTCTTGAAAGAGAACAAGAGAGGAAGAAAACAACAGACGGTGAAAAGGATTTGAAATTTTTGGACAAAATTTTTTACAGGGACAAAACACGTACATCCGTGATTTTTGAGTTGAATAAAGGATTTATTGCACCTATACGGCTATACCCTAATTATGGGTAGAAAATCGTGAGTTAATCTAAGCCCACCCAACAACTTCATGGGTTAAAACTTAAAACCATTCATAAGCCACTGTTTACTTCGTGGATAAGACAATTTTATCCTAGCTTATCTCACGTTTACTTTGACAAATGTTTTATCTGCGATTATCCACTTTATTCGAGATAATTCGGGAAAATCAGGATAAAACATAGGATAGTTATCCCTCCATCCAATCTGGGATAATCTATCATCATCCTTGGATAAGCAATTTTCATTACTTTTTTCTTTTTTTTTGAGATCCACTTTTTATTACTTTTCATTATTTCAACACTTTTCAAACAACTCTAATTTTAATTTTAATATATGAAAAATGTTGGAATTATTTTTAAAAATTTCAGTTTTAATAAGAAGCATTCAAAAATCATAAAATTATTTTAAAAATCTAAGAATATTTCTAAAACTCTAAAAATGCATTAAAAATATCAGGAAAATGTTGAAATTATTTTTCAAAATTACAATTTTATTTAAAAATTGTACCACTATTTTAAAAATATGAAATTTATAAACTTGTCATGCTATAGACTGTATGCCTTGTCATTTTATAGTGCATCAATGCATTCTTCAAAATTGCATTTGGTGCTTTATAAAGCAAATGAATTTGAACCATAAAAATAAGATTTCCATCATCTCAAAATAAAGTCATGTTTGGTAAGATGAAAGCTTTTTCCTCTTCTTTTAAATAATTTTATTATTTTTTATTTTTTAATATAACTATTTTTTTTAAATAATTCGAATATTTTTTTGATATTTGAAATGAATGTTTAGAGTTTTACAAATAATTTTATGGTTTTTAAAATAAAATTATGATTTTTAAAGATTTTAATAAAACTTATAGTTTTAAAAATAATTCCAACATTGTTTTGGATTTTTTTTTATTAAGACAGTAATATTTAAAAATAATCTAGGGTTTAAAAATAATTATAGCATTTTTAGGTATTTTAAATATTTTTTAGAATTTTAGAAATAATTTTTAGATTTTTTAAATAAATTTATAATTTTTAAATATTTTATTAATAAAATATTTATTTTAAATGATTCCAATATTTTTAAAGTATTTTGAATAATTTTTTAGAATTTTAAAAATAATTTTCAAATTTTTAAAAATAATTTAATATTTTTTAATTATTTTAAAATTCCCCTTTTATTTTATCTTTAATATTTAGTTAATTATAAATATACCCCCTTTATCATAATTGACATGTACTAAGGTAAACATAGGAAATAGATAAAAGATATCTTTATCCAGACTTTATTTGAAGAAGTAAACGTTAAATTAATTCTCCAGCTTATCCATATCTCACCAAATTATCTAAAGACAAGGGATAAAGTGTTATCATTATACCCCGAAGTAAACGAGGCCTAATCAATTAATAATTTTCTAATCGGGTCCCAATAAGCCCATTAATACGTGTATTTATATCATGTTTAGGTCCACTAAATTTTTCATAGTTAATCTATGCTAACATAATAGATAAACAAAAAAATAGAAAAAAACGAATGAAACGGAATGTCATAATAAAAGTATTGAACATAAGTAAATGCTTTACTTACTAATGCATCGAATGATACGGAAAATTGGCTAATGATTGAGTGGTCACACATGTATGTGTCCAGAGATAGAAACTCCAAAGAAACCATTCCTAGGTTCTGATAATTATGTGGTCAAAGGAAGAAAGAAAAGAAGGTGGAGGAAAGTTCGAAGAAAAGACAACATCCCAAAGAGCTGATATTAGAAGATGGGGTCCGACATTGTCTCTTTTGGAGATCATGGCAAAAGCATAGTTGTGGACGTAAAATATAGTGTTGAGCGGGAGGTAATCCACCAATTTTCAATTTTGAATTATTTATCTTTATTTCATCTTTAATATTTTTCACTAGTTTTGTAGTTTTTGTTTTATTTGAAATAAGAACAAGGAAGATGATAGCAACCCAAACACAAGGGTCTAAGAATGGACAACAACGGAGCAAAAATGAGCAAAAACGAACAAAACGAGCGCACAGTAAAAATGAGAAATCCGAGGGAGCAAATGCACGACCGGGCAAGATTTTGCCCGACCGAGCAAGTGCTCCTCTAGAAGGACAGGCTGTAAAAGAACGATCCTTATCTCGCCATTAAATTTCATAAATTCTGGAACACCCGCTGGTTCCCAAGCCCTCGCGCGTTCCACCCTAAGTAATTTGCAATAGGCGGTGTTGGTCATCGCCAGCCACCGCCTCTAGTTCATGAACATCATCCTCCAACAGGCTCCTGCTCTGCGCTCATTCGGCTTGGCATGATTCCCATCGATGACAACATCATCAGACTCGACTGCCGATAAAAGCAAGGAGTTCCATAGCGTCGTCAAAGAAGCAACCTCATCTGACACCATTGAATTTTCTCACAAAAAGAGCCCTGGCCCAGTACACAGCTAGTGGAATAATAAGGGAAACCAGCAAAATCTAGTGGAGTAACAGACCATAGGTAGAACCGGCAACACCTATACGAAAATGTTTTTATATAAAAACTGTTGTCCATTAACAAAACATTGTTGTTTTGGATATTTCCGTTGTCGTTTAGCGTGTAAATGCGTTGAAGAAAAATGGTTTTACTATACCGTTGTGTTTTGGCGTTGTCATTTAGCACCTTTTTTTTTCTTTATAATTTTAAATCGTAATCCTAACTAAAATTGTTACTATTTTAACCTATAACATTTTTCCCATCTTACCTTGAGAAAAATATCAAACCCTTTCCCCGTTTCTCCCCCAAATCGCCGCTCATCACCGCTGCCTGCTATCGCGGTCTTCCTCGCCGCCCCATCGTCGCCGTCTCTATCACTGCCCACCCATCCCTCTTCTAGAAGGAATGGTGAAGAACATCATTTAGTCGCTTTCTGACGTCACCCCTTGACACTATTAGTCGTTACTCCCTCTTTTACTTCTTATTTCGAATTTCAGGTAAAAATGAGTTATTGTGGAAATAATTTAAATTGAGATTAGCTTTAAGTAGACTTTCTATTTTTATCTTTATATTTAGTTTGAGGTTGAGATTAGTGGTAAGTGTAAAGGTGTGTTTTCTATGTGGTGATTTGCATATTTCAGTAATATTGTAACGACCCGAATTTCATAAAATATTTTAAAGCATTTAAAATAGGCAATAATCAATATCATGAGGTTTTTTTTTCCTATACGAAAGAAAATTATTATTCAGATCGTTAAAAGAATCGAATGGACATGCCCCTAAAGTTATTTCAGGTAATATTGAATTCAAAATTTAAATCCCGATCAATATCCCATATCAACTAATTGCATTATGCACTTGAAAATTATATAACTTCGTAACACAGGTAACAAAAAAATATATAAACAAACAATTACTCTTCAATCCCATATTATTTATTAGCAATAAGTGATTATGAAAAATTAATTCACACTAAAATAATAACATGGAATTATTCCTAAACATTTCCCTGACAAATCAACTACACATAAGAATCATGCTTTTATGTAAGACAAACTTCATAATATTAACTATTCAAAGATTTTTGAATAGTTACTAGCAACATCTAGAACGTATTACGTCATCACAATTGGTAAAAAATTAACAACTAAACAATATTCTAGTCAATACTTTAATACTAAAATCTATTGCACATTGAATAATCCAAAAAACACAATTAAACATAATTTTACTTAACACGGCACTAAGAAAATAATCCAAATAAACTTGTATTATCCCTAAAAGAAAATACCCTCTTTAAAAATATTTCACTAGTTATACACATGCTAGCTGTATCAAATTTATTTGAGAACACAATTATCTTCAATAAGGGATTATTTAGTATCATACATTGACATGCTTATAAAAATTAGTTTAAAACATATATAAACTTGTATCACAATTTTCTATTATTTATTACCTAATTAAATACAAATATAAATCATGTGTAACAACGGAGACACAAGTCATAATAAGTACCTACACAACCTAGATTGCAGCGAAAGTGAAAACAACCGTAACAACATAGATACAAGTAAAGTTTATGATTAAAGCATGCTCGGGATTTTGCAAATCAGCAACTAAGTTATCATGAAATAATTTATTTATTAGTTAAATTATAGGAACATAATATTAATAAACATGTCATGAATAAAATTATTAAAATAAACTTATCGCACCTCCAACAAAATTATAATTTAATCATCACATCTAATCATGCTTATAATATAATTAATTAACAACACATAATATAACATTGACCGTATGGAAGGAGACCCACATAATATAACATTGACCGTATGGAAGGAGACCCACATAATATAACATTAACCGTATGGAAGGAGACCCACATAATATAACATTAACCGTATGGAAGGAGACCCATACGAGTGTACTTTAATTTATCCTATTAAGTATAAGTGTTTGTGTGTGTGAATGTACAAGCATACCTGATGTACAAGCCTATATAAAATGCAAATCAAATCAAGGTACAATCAATTCATAGTACAAGCACATAAGCATATTACTTATTTTATTTCAGTAAGAGATCATATAATAATTCACTCATGCATGGTCACATAATATTTGAAACCTAAATAGACATTCAAGCAAGTAATTTATTCAAATATCACATATTTCAAAGATAATTAAGTAAATAGCCATGTATGTAACTTTATTAATAAGTTACCTATTAATCTAGGCCATTTCAATACCTCCACATAAATCTTAAGTAGCTACATATAAATGGTAAATTATTTACTAAAAATTTTAGTGACTATCATATGCTCCGAGCCCCACCTCAACTCCACCGACCCACACCAAGGCAACCTGAAAGGATCAATATTGGGTTGGGGTGAGTTTCCTTTAACTCGTGGAGGATTACAACTTATCACAATAATTACAAATACAAGAGGCATACAATGTAACAATTATCATAATGATGTGCTTGTATTGGCAAGACACATAAATCTAACTTGTATTGGCAAGTAGCATACTGGTAATGGGCTAAACTTGTATTGGCAAGTAGCATAATGGCAATAAGCTAAACTTGTATTGGCAAGTAGCAAATTGAATAATTACTTGTATTGGCAAGTAACAACTTGAAAATAAAAGCACACGTATGCAGTCAAGTAAATATAATTAAAGCGATAAACAATAAACCCCCCACCTGAATTGTCTGGAATAAACTTGATGAAAAGTCATGCAAATGCTAAGCCCGTGATAATTATTCCGTATAACCTATAAATACGAGGCACGTGTTTTATTATTACCGTTATTAAGGTTAATTATTGGAATAAGAGTGAAAGCTTAAAGCAATATGAACATAAGGTTAGGGTAACAAAGTGGGATGAGAGGGATGTGGGTCTAATCGGTAATATCTCGGAATTTGGTAGGAATAGTTTAGTTAATAATTGGGAATTAAGAGTTCAATTCTCATTTTTTGACTCCTGTAAAAAATCTTCCATCAACTCTATTTTCTTTCTCTTCCTATAATTATTTTATGGTGGTCTCCTACCACTTTTTCCCAACGCACACTCATATACATACATCAACATACATATACACACAAACACACAAAAGAAACACACCTTCACACCTCACTTGATACACACACATCATACAGAACAACACACACTCACACACACAACTATTCATGCATACCATGGACACACACACACTGTCTCACACCTACACTTTCACATATACACACACGTAGACCAATTCACACACACTAAAACATGCACACACTCATGCACTACAACACACAAACACACATACTAACTTTATACACACACCTGCACACACATCAACTCACGCACACACACACTAAAACATACACACACTCATGCCCTACAACACACACAACACTCATTATCCTCTCCAAAATTTATTAGGTTTGACTAAACAGAGAAAAACGGTTTCATTATTGGCCGATTGAGATAATAGAATTGGAGTGGGAAGAAATTCATTTTCGTTTACAGAATTATGGTACAGTTGAACAAGGCTGAGAAATTGGTGTTGGTACAGTAAAATTGCCGGAAATAAAGCTGTTTGTTTTGAGAGAGAATGAATAGTTGTACCTCTTCAACCTTCTCTTGATTCGGTGTTCCAGCCCAGGCGCGAGACCGATTGCCGATCTGGGTATAAATCTGATCCTCGGGTCTTGGGCTTGGATTCTTTGTTTGGTTTGTAGGGTTGGAAGGATGCTTGAGGGTGGTGGTGTGATGGTGGTGGTTTTCATGAATTAGCCCGCGACCAAGGTTGGTATGAGGGAAAAATATCCTATTGTTTAGCTGCGGAATATATAGTGTATTCCTACTAGGTTTAGGAATATTTGGATAGGGATTATCAGATTTCAAAAAATCTTCCTCACTAGTAATTAGTGTAATTCAGTTGTTGGAATTCTGAATGCTTTTGGGCTCAAGACATGGACCCTTGCACATTAGTGAACTGGGTTTGAGTCTTGGGCTCAAAGCGATGGACTTTTTATGACATGTATGAATAAATGAATGCAATAAAATAATTCCTATTGAGACGTTGGACTTAAGTAAATTAATAAATAAACGATCCCGATATAAATTATGCTTAGAAATATTAAATGGCCAAATTGAATTGGCGTTGGGCCTAAACCCAACATTGGATAAAAAATGATTTGCCAACTTAATAAATCAACAAATAATAATAATGATAATGATAATAATAATAATAATAATAATAATAATAATAATAATAATAATAATAATAATAATAATAATAATAATAATAATAATAATAATAATAATAATAATAATAAGTGGGAGATATTTAATCAAGATGAGGGCCGAATATGTTATTTTAAAGTTTATAACTGGCCTGGAATCAAAATAGTATAAATAAGATTTTTGGCTAAATTTACATATTAATATTTTTGTTTCACTTTTTGTGTTACAAATAAATATCAATGGACAACTTTGGAAAGACGCAATAAATTATATAATATCTAATTATTTATACAAGCGCGTAAAATAATATTTTAGAATTAAATAATAGACTAAAATTTTGAGATATTACAAATATATATTGAAATATATGGATATTTTGTGCTTCTGAATCCATTTCATGTTAGTTTTATATTTATATTCTCTGGCATCTACTCTTGTCGAGACATACTAGAAATACTTTCCCTATCTCTTCTTTTACTGTATTCTCATTTATGCACCTGCTTAAATATAGTTTTGCTTAAGTTTTTTATCTGGATTGGTGAAATGATAAGCTAGTATTCAGAATTTATGACTTGAAATTTACTTAAATCTGTGAAAAAGTATTAGGAAATGAGAGTTGTGGATTTCAAATCCAAGTCATATCCTAATCTACCACCATTGATTTAATATCATGGATTTTAAATCCATTGTCCAAATTCTCAACCACAACCTGAGATTTTTTTTAGGTTGGACGACTAGTGTATGCACGCTCTTCTAACTTTCATTTATTTATTTATTATGATCCATCTTTGATGACTCTGATTTTATTAGATTAAAGTCTTTCTAATTTTGTTCTAGTTTGTTTTGTCTTTCTTC
Organism: Ajuga chamaepitys; assembly: GCA_958295605.1. Lineage (NCBI taxonomy): Eukaryota > Viridiplantae > Streptophyta > Magnoliopsida > Lamiales > Lamiaceae > Ajuga > Ajuga chamaepitys. The sequence continues at coordinate 19,073,505 of OY282498.1, read as the reverse complement.
AACACTGAACATCACAAGGTTTCATGATTGAAGTCTTATTATATTAGCCTTATTCTATATTGTTTACTAAATGATGATTGCTATATGCCTAACTTGTGATACAAATGAACTACACTTGTCTAATATATCAATTTATGTTTGTTATAGGAGCTTGAGAAGAGAAAAGAAAGATCTCAGGCCCAAGATCACACTTGATCATATTATTTATTCAGTTTGTTTTAGTGATTTAAGTCCATCAATCTTGGTGCATTTGCTAAGAGAAATAAAGGAACGGCTGCTGTCGCCCGAGTATTGCATGTATAATTCATTAAGCACAACAATCCTTCTTGATACATAAATATAGACCTTGCAAAGTTTTAGTGTTGTTTATAGTTTAACTGAGAGTTTTCTTAGAGATTATATGTCAATTCAACTCTTAACTGGTTCGTTGCCTCTTGGATTTTCTATAATCGGATAAAATATACTGGCCAGATTGCGGGTTGGTGAATCTGTTAATCCGAAATCTAAAGTTGTGTTGCAAGAATTAAAGAAATTATTTGGTACAAAACTAAGGATAAAACATATTTACCCATACTTATCTTGCACATTTTTGTTGCTTTTAAACGTGTATATATGTATGTATGTATGCTTATACTTTTGGTTTGCATTAGATATCAACTTCCATTACTAGTTTATTTTTCTAGTGACTCTTCAATAACATGATAAGAACTGTAAACACCATGCATTTTGCAGGAATTAAATAGGCAAGTGCCACTTATGGAAAATATCAATACTAAGTTGAGATTATCTGGTTTGACTTATTGATTTTATTAATTAATAAGGTATAATTTTAGAAGTGTCTTTGCAGGAGACTCTCTCTGCTTTAGCAGTTGATATAAATTAGAAAATCTAATTTTGTCGGAGAAAATCAAGTTCTGCAAAACCGTTTAACTTTTCTTCTTGTGGTACTCCTCAGTACTAGTATGTTGCTTTAAGGAGAACACATGGTGCTGGCAATTACAATATTAAGATATGCTTTCTGATTCATTCAGAGTCGAATGGAAAGAGCGACCTCAGTTTGTTATTATCTTTCAGCCTGTGGTGATCCTTAAGGTTCCTTTTCACTTGCTCTTTTTGATCAGCCCTTTTCTCTACTTGTCGTAGAAAAGAGTAGATTTGCTAAGCAGTTGTTTGAAAATCTCGAATTCTTTGTCAGGGTGGAATGAGCTCTGGTTATAAGGACTATTTGCTGACAAAGGTTCAACTATGAGTCTTTGAAGAAGATGGGAATAATTAATTAGTCCATCAGATCTCTGAGGTGTAGAATATGAGTCCTTGATCGAACTCCTTGGTTCTTTGCCCTCTTCTTTGATATTCATGGTGTCTTTTCCCTAGCTAGCTGCTAATTTATGATCTTCTATTTTTAAATGTAGGAGAGATAAAGACATACGAGAGAGAGAGAGAGAGAGAGAGAGAGAGAGAGAGAGAGAGAGAGAGAGAGAGAGAGAGAGAGAGAGAGAGAGAGAGAGAGAGAGAGAGAGAGAGAGAGAGAGAGAGAGAGAGAGAGAGAGAGAGAGAGAGAGAGAGATGATGATGTTTACAAGTTGGTGATTATAGTGAAACATGAAAATGTATTGCCCTGTGAAAGTGTACCCAAAATCATTTGATGAACCGAAGCAAAATGGATTACCATATAAATAATACAAAGATTGGCGTGTACATTTTTACATAAGTTATTAAGGGATATCTAATAAATTATTTTCGCTTTTATTTGAACATGAATTACTATATATTCAACATTATATTGTCTCTCAGGAATTTATTTGGAACTTGGAGTCCTCAATGCAATGATGAAGCTACATAGAATTATGATTTTCAAGGCTTGAAGCAAGATAATGGACTATCTTCAAGTATTGAAGATCAGCTTAGATTATGAAAGTTATAGCTATGCTGCTAAAATCATTTTGAGTGGCAGTTCACACAATGTAAGTGGAGATTTTCTCTTAACCTTGTCATACTTTTATTAGTATAAGAAAGTTGTTTATATGTTAATTTATGCGTCTTATGGTCTTTGCTAAATACAGAAAAAAATGGGGATTAACTAACAAAGATTCTTTTATGTGATCTAGAGATCCACTTTATAGTATATGTTTTTGTTTCTGTGAAGTATTTCTGGTTTCCATGTTTGAAAGATAAGGCCTCATTTGACTCAACATTCAGATATTAGAATATAAGGCTTGGTTAGTCTAAAAAGTTTGGGCAAAGAAAATTAGAAGTTTGAATGTTCTGGTGTTGCAGACTATTTTGACATTTAGATGAATGTACTATCATAGAATGTTTGAAAATGTTCAAAGTGAAAACTATTGTAATGTTAGTTAGTGTTTTAAAGTAACTATTGAAGAAGGGAAACGGAAACGGATCATTGATTGTGGAACATATTATGGTGATTTGAGTTTCTATAAAAAAGACTGCACTGTCTGGAATTGTTTTTGTGTTTCATGGATATGTAGTGCAACTTTATGGGGGAAATAACTAAACTAATACTAGCCGAAACATAAATGCTATTTCTAGCATGGAAATGCTGACTCCTGCCCTTTTTGTGATTCTACTGCAAAGAAAGATTGCACTTATACAAAATAAAATAAAATTTAGATTATTTATATGGATTTTCATTCAATTTTCTTTTATTGGCAAAACAGGAGAAACAAACAAGGCCCTATGCAAAGAGAGGTGAAATTTTGGACATGAATATTAAATTATCTGAGTCACATATATGTTTATCTTTTGTGTGTAATATTTCGGGACTCATGCTACTACTGGTGAATCAACTTTTGTGTTTTATTGTGACACCTGAATTGTCTCAATATGCAACCTTTGCAGGGAGTTGATGGTATTGAATCATGTGATATCAATAAATTGATGGAAATAAGTGCATCCCAACTTAGTGACTAGCTTCCCGAGTAGAGGGATGTAGCTCGTGCTCTTTGTTGTAGTTGCAGTCTGCATAAGAAAAATATTTTATTGGTAATATGTTTTCGTGTCCATCTGATTTGGAAGTCTATGCTTGTATTTACTATGAAAGTTTAAGGAGTTTGGTGAGGCACTTAATGCACATATTCTGCTCTAGTTCTGATGATGATATTGGATAGTACATGACCATATTTGCTTCTAGATTTAGCACTTTAATTGTAAAACTGAGGCCTCTTTTAGTTAGTTTCTTATTTTATTTGGTTCTCGAAATTGTAATTTATTTCTAATTTTATTGTTAGTTGAAATGAAAATTCAATTGGATTTTTTCCAAGTGTAAATTTGTGAATGATATAAACTTGTAGTTGCTATAAATAGAAGTAATGATAATGTGGGATTCTGCATACAGTTGCTTTGGCCTCATGTTACCTACTCTGCATTTTAATAATGAGAATTGTCCGACAATGATAAATTTTTTGGAAAAGGATAGAAAACATGTTGTAAATAAAAGTAAATTAGAGGCCTGGTTTGTATGCTAGTCATTGTATACACCACAACTGGATCGGGAAAATGAAAGGCAAAAGCAACATCGAAAACGGTGGTGGCACTGCCGAGCCGGTTGAAGGAGGAAAGTCTATGGATAGAGTCATGAGTTTCACCAATAGACAAAAGGTGCTCTTCTTATCTAAATTAATACTTCGAGTTGTGTTTTTTTTATCCCCATGGAGGAAACTGACTTGGATTTTAAAGAATCTTTTTTGGAGTTACTTTTGTACTTCCTAACACACTTACACTTCTCATGCTTATCCATCAGATAACCTTATGGAGTTGTGGGTCATGGTGGCCATTATCATTCACTGTCCCCGAAAGCATTTTTAGTCATGTTCTTGGTTTAAAGGTATTCAATATATTTAGTTTGAAGCTTTGAAGTCGTCGTGATTCAATGAGCATTCACCATTGCAGGTAACCCTTGCTTTTGTCAAATTGTTTCATTCCGGTTATTTTCCTGGAGTTCTATGGTCGGTTTTCTATAATTAATCTTCTTTATTAGCAAACTGCTGGTATGGATTTGCTTTCTTTGGTAGGAAATGGTAGACTTCCTGAGGTACTAGCAGTCAATTCATGTAATGTAAGCATCATTATGTCGTGGAACCCATGTATCATTAAACTTTACATACTTTATAATTCTATAGTGTGAAGCATGTGTCTCTACTGTAATCATGAATTACTTTTGTATGAACAATTTGGACCAAACATTGTGCTCTTATTATTAATGTACAAATGCATAAATGCAGAGAATATAATGTAAGAATTATGATGCGAGCGACAATTATTGATCAGACCACAAAGAGGTCGGAGACGATGACATCTGAAGAGAGAGAGAAGGCATGATGCATGAAGAGTGAGAGAAGGCAGAGTATGATGGCGGCTGTATGACAAGCAATTTTTCTTTTGTTGTAGTTCTTTTTCCAGCTATGCCATTTAATCGTCTGCCTAAATTTATTGTTTAAGAGTTTGTGAGGTAGACATGTAAGTTGAACTTTAGCATACACAAAACCTGTCCAACTTTATTTCTAAAATCAATGAATTGTTTGTAAGAGTCCATAATAGTAGTACATAATTATGATATCACCCAACAACCTATCTGTCAAGCCGATTGTAGATCATTAGATCATGTTATGTCAATGTCTAAAATTCATTAGACTATGTTTATGGAGTTGCCTGCCCGGATGAGGACGGGCCGATCCAATTCTGGGATGCACTTTATTATTCTAAAGTATCAAAATTTGCCAACAAAAGTTTTATGAGACCACATGTATTCTAGAATCAAGGATGCATTAATAAAATGCAACACATTAACACATTATGAAGCATAATTTTATTTTCCGCCCATATCCCTGCCTTCTTCACTGACTCTTCATTTCACCTTACTATGTTGTTACTTATGATAAATTAAATAATTTGATTGTAGTTCTCATTTATGGCTTGATCTTTAGTTTATGATTTGGATGACGTTCTCCAGATATGCGTAATTGCATACTTAAAATCTTTTAATTTTGTTTCCAAGTTCCATAAATTCTGTTTGTTTATGTTATCACATGCTTACATAGAGTCATTTCTTGTTTGTATCATCATTATTTTCTGCAGGGAGGGCATGTTGTTGCTAATACAGTTATCGGACATGGGAATACTAAAGTTTGGAAGATGCGTAGCCTTGACAAAAGTACTTGAAAGTTTTTTAAATTTTCCCTTGAGATTTTCTGGAATGCTGTAATTCATTCCTTATTCTATGTGTACTTGCAAGATTTAGTTCAAGGATTTGATCAAGAAGTTGTTGTAGTAAAGGCTAGACTAGCCTCTTATTAAATGGAGATGAAGGTAATTTGTAGTAGAAATATGATGAATTGTTTAAGACTTATCTCCTTTTATTGCATTTTATATTTACACTCAGATAAACTAAGGACTGACTTACAAATTGGAAAATTGATAAGCTGCCAAAGAGCTTACATGACTAATCTTCATTTGATGTAGTTATGTTGATTCAACATTTTCCTCTTTCTAAATAGGGTAATATATTGTACATCACATGGAAAATATATATTGGGCCACTGATATTCTTGATTTACCATTTCTTGTAGGATTGGGGCTTTTCTGTGCCATACTTGGTTGGGAGCATTCTTGCAATTGGGAGTGTCGATACAGGGTAAGTAGTTAAACATCAATCTACTAAAAATCATCTTTATAAGTGAAGGATCTTTATATGCAATGATGAGGGCAATCTGAAATTAAAGTGGTAATCTAATAATATCATGTGGAGTTGGATCCTATTTGAATTGACAAATTTCCACTTTCATGGATCTATTCTAAATTTCTTGATACATTGAGGTAAGCAACTGAGGGGACTTATGTTTCTTTTATACTTGTTATTGGAGTAATGTGTTTCTTTTTTACATGTTATTGGAGTAAAAAAGAACGTTCTTAGTTGGGTTCTTTTCATTTTATGTTGATTTAAGGTAATACTACTCATATATTATTTGTTTATTTTGACAACTCTTATTGTTGAAAGTCATGACTTATTCATGCCCCATTCATTGCTCTTTGCTCAATGTTTGCTCGAAGGTACGGTGAAGAGAAAAAAAGTTAGATGATTGGGGTTTTTCCCTTTTTTGGGATCTTATTTGAGACTTGAGATAGTATGATTTTCTATTTTTATTACATCGTAATATTTTGTATGACATTACTTTGTTGAAGTTGAGTTGTCAATAAATTATATTCTTTTATATTTGTTATAAAATTTTAGATTTTTATATATTAGATCAATCATATTTCATATTATTAAATAAAAAAAATTAATAACAAATGTATATTATTTATTCATTTTCCCCTTTTAAAAAGACAACGGTTAGCAAACATTGTCTTTCTGGGGAAGAAAATCTATTGTCGTAGACGGCGTTGTGGTATACCTTCTACGACAACGGGTATATACTGTTGTTGGAAATGTAAAAGACAATGTATAAAAACCGTTGTGTCAACTGTTATGAATTATGATACACCTGAACAACCACGGGCATTGACCATCGTCATAGAGAGGATCTACTACAAGGCCAGACAAAGTTTATTTTCTTAAAAGACAACAGTTAATGACTGACTGTTGTCGTTTCACGAATTTCTTGTAGTGATTTTTATTTGTTAGAGAAAATATTGTATATATGATAATACATGGAGAAAGTTTACAACACATGGTTTAAGTTTAATAATACTAAAAAAAACGATGTCATACTAAGATTAAGTGGTGACGATAAAGAAAAAAAATATAGAAGTATAAAAAAATTTGAACAAGAACCTTAATGATTGAAAAGTAGTTGACAATTTAAAATCAAAACGGAGAATTTTATGTATAATGTAAAAATATGAAATTGTTTAACAAATAGAGAAAAATTGTATAAACACATTTGTATAGAAAATAATGCAAATTATAGAATGTTAAGCTATGATTCATACTATAAAAGCGGAAAAGAAAATCTTTTATAACTAGGCATACATTTAATATTGTTGTTCAAATTTTAATTAAACTAGCAATATGTACTTTTATATAGTAAATTTCTTTATATGAGCTTTAATAAGTAAATATAAATCAAATTATTATGCTTGTAGGATATGATATTGTATATTATATTTATTTTTAGTGAATTTAGATGAACTATATAACTACAAGAATTTTTGAAATAGACAACAGATTTTATTTGTTGTCCAGTTATAAATAAGTCTGTTGTTAATAGTGCTGTTGTTAAAAGTATCATTTTAACTACAAGTAAAAACCGTTGTCTGTTCTACGAAAAACAACACTTTATATAACAGATATAATATGTTGTCTTTGTTAATTTTAACTACAGTTTGTATCTGTTGTTTAATCTTAAAACCGTTGTTTTTGTTAGTTTTAGCAACAATTTTTCCCCGTTGTTCTACAATTTAAATCGTTGTCTATATAGTGTTAATTTTCGAATTTAGCAGCTCTTTTTAGCTGTTGTCTTTTACCCATTGTTCTTCATTTTAAATCGTGTCTATTTAACAGGAAATTTATTAAAAATAATTAAAAATTGAAAATAATTGCCCGTCTCTCAAAGATGCATTCATAGATCAAAATAATTCTCTCCAATCCAAGACAAAACATCATTGTGTAATATCTAAAATGTGCAATTCATAAAAAAAGATAACATGTGTACTCCTTGCCACTTTACGCCACAAAATATTAACTAATTTGAATCTAAGACTTCAAAAAATGTTTGAAACTTCACAGCAACTTCTTCAAAAGATATGTACCTTCTTTGCCTTCCTGCCAATAAAAACATTATAAACGGGTATGTTAACAAAAGAATGAAGCCGAAGTATCAAGACAAAACATTAAAAAAAAAATATTTAAGACAATTATATGTGATTTTATTCATTTTGAAACCACATTAATCATAAACACATAAATAATTCCTAAGAATCCACATTAACTGCCAACCTGCTATGAATAAAAGAAAAAAAGAAAAAAAAAACATGTGAATGATCCTACCAGCCTTCTCATACACGACAATAAAATTTTCCATGTTGATAAAGTAGACAACATAAATTATCACATATTGCAGACTGAAGCAGTGGAGAACAGAATTGCTTACTTGGTGTGTAGAAAGGCAAAATATATCAGGGTCATCGTAGAAGGCATCATTGGTTCCATTACCATGGTGTACATCAAAATCAATGATAAACACATGTGAACGCTGAGCATAGCGAGCAATTATAGCTACATTTCCAAACACACAGAATCCCATGGGTCCAGTTGGGACAGCATGATAAAAAAAAAAAAAAAGAATACAACTAATTCATTTCGCACGTATACACCAAGAAGTCAAAAAATTTATAAGCACAAAGTCAACATAGCATTCAAGAATTACACAAGATATTCGTCATTGGATGACGCTCGAGTCTCTCACTATAAAACAGAGCATGTTGCATACTAATGATGAACATAAGCATAAAACATAGGCGGCGACTATTCGCAATCCACAAAATTTCTTAATGCAACCCACTAATTTTATTAATTAAAATATTATTATAAATTAACTATATTATCCTTAATGATAACAAAATATAAATAATTTAAAACATTATATATATTTAATTTATAAAATTAAAAAAAAAAATCTCCTTCCCTGTCATCTTCACCAGATGTTCAAGATTTCTTTAATTGAGGATCCAATTAACAATGATAAAATCAGTTAATACGGACAAAGTAAACGAACTTATTGTGGTCATCGTTCGATTACACGGGGCTAAATACAGTGTATTGTGAAGTGGGATGCGTTAAGAAATTTTGTGGGTTGCGAATAGCCGCCGCCTAAAACATATTGATATACTATACTAACTCTATTTTTCAAGTTTCCTTAATAAGTCATTTTTTTTTTTATTAGAAACAACTTTATTAATTATCAGAAAATTGCAGCGGGAAGAAACTATTTATTTCATGACATGATTCAGAATTTTGTAGCTAAGGCTGAACCAATCTAAAGCAATATGATGAATTGCTTGAACAATATAACTCACTGCCACTCTGGATCAATTAGTTAAAGAGGTCTCCAAAGAAGTAAACATAATCACTTACCAAGTTTAAAACATATTGGAGGCTTCGTGTTCATTTCACATCCCCATTGTCAGTCTGTCTATTTTTGTATAGCCTGCATAAAAGTAAAATAAAGGACGAATCTTGAGCCATTGTAAATTAGATTCCACTGCAAAAATAGTAATTGAGGCATAAAAAGACAGATTACTCATTGCATAGTCACATAATTTCCCAATCTTTCTATCATTCACTTCTCCTTTCTACTTCTTCCTACAAAGCAAAGAAACAAAAGGCTCTTGGTAAGCCATTACAGAAGAGATTATGCATTCATCATAATACCAATACTATACAAAATGATGCACATCATCAGATAATTTTCAAGCCTATACCAATTTATTCCATCCCTGAATGTTCTTTTTTTTCAAACATAGACAACATAATTGATTGATGAGTTCACCTGAGACAGAGGGAAAATATCCGATATCAACTTCTTGAACTTCTTCACCGGCTGCCAAGACCTTGTTGAGAAACTTATTTGCTAGAAGCAGCAGGCCTATCACCAGCTAGAAGTTTATCCGTCACCTGTTACATAGTTTACAGAAGATCCCGAACATGTTTGTAAGAAAAAGAAATATAAATATGGAGAAGCTACTAAAAATGAACCTAAAGTCCGTTGATAAAGATGAAAGACAAAACTAAATACACACAGAAGATCCTTTCAAAGGAAGAAGTACCTTTCATCAGCTTTTTCAGGAAAGATTCGGGGTATTCTCATTGATATTGTTGATTCCATCGGACCTAAAACACATCCGAGTTTCCATCCATTAAATCAATGTAATAAAAAACATCTTACAAGATGGCTGTGCCAAAAGTCGTGTAGTTCCAGTGCTAGAGAGGCCATCCTACAGACCTATCAATTTTCCAACTTCATTTCCTTTCCCAAGCCTACACCAGGGAAGAATACACAATAAAACAACCAAAAAATGGATATATGCAATTAAGGAACAAGAATTTCCATCAGCAAACTCCACTATATCATGCATAGGTAACGATGATATGGAATTCTCTTGGAAAATACACAAAAGTCACAAACCAATGGAATAACAAGAAATCTAGATTTGATACCAATATATCCCGTGACAATCATGTAGATTAAATTAATGACATGAGATGTTAATCAGTGATATTATCACATATTACTAATATAATTATAAATTCTCAAGAAATTTACCTATTTTGTCACCACCGACAGAAGCAACTAATAACTATTTTTTTTACAGCTAAATAAAGTACCTCTATTTTGAGACCATGCTTTCAGAGAGCTACAGTGATACTTCTTGCCACAACTATTACAGGAAAGCATCTTCCTTGCCCTTTCACTTCCTTCATATTCACCAGAAAAGCATAGCCGGCAGTTGACTGACCTTGCTATTCTCCAGCACCATCCTGTAGGAGTCAGCTAGAAAAACTAATTTTATCAAGGCTCAAGAGAACGTAGATGAATAGATCGATACTTTTAAATATTCAACATAACATCATGGAGAATGTATATCACAAGTTCAAAGTGTATATACTTCCACTTCTCCATATAAAAACGAATTCATTCTCAGGTTCACCAAATGGATAAATGCTAAAACTAGTTCATCAGTAAAATCTAAATACTAAATAGGCAACAAAATACATCAGCTCTACGGTATCGCTCTTTCAATTTATTGGTTAATAAAATTATGAGTAACCTGCATAGAGTAATAAAATCGAAGATCTTTCATCTATTCTTCAACTAATTGTAGGACCAATTTCACTTGAACCTATGAATTCTAGGTGGAATCCAAGAGATGAAGTGAAATTTTCGAGTTTAAATGAAAATTGGAGATATTAAAGAGAATCAAGTAGAAGAAGAAAGAGAATACATAATTATAACAATTGTGAATGCTGAAGAATTCGTATGCACTTAATTCTGCTCATGAATCCATATTTTTTCGTAGATAATCATAATTGGGGCCAAATTGAGATAACCATAATTCCAGGCCAGATACCCTGCCATAATCTGCTCACAATCATGTCATTTCTGTAATTAACTTCAATCCAGTAAAAGCATCTCATATAAGATTAAATAAGAACCGACTAATTCTGAAACTTAATTTGCAGAAGGCTTACCGAAGGAGCGTGATACGAAACATCAGACCTCTTCTATTTCTTTCATTTGATTAACTACACGAAAGATCAGACCTCTTTCGTTTCTTTTATTCGATTAACTTCACTTGATGAAGATCTAGACGATTGTAGATCTACATAATTCTTAATATACAAACGGAGAGAGGATACCGATGATAATTTCCTGAAATCGGAATGAGTGTTTGTGTGCTGTGCGTAAGAGAGAGAACCAGGAGGTGTATGTGTGTGATGAGATCTGGATATCTGAATAATCTCAACATACAAATTGAAAGAGAATACTGATGGAAAATTCTGAGATTTATGGAAAAAAATTGAGATTGTTTAGATATTTTCAGCACTCTGAGTGTTCGTGTGCTTGCGCGGGAAAGAGAGAAGGTGATTGTGGGCGAAGGAGAGAGAGGGAAAAGGGGTGTGTGTGCGCGCGTGGACTGGAGACGAGTTGAAAAGGGTGTGACACTTACATTTTGTGATATGAATATTAATAATATTTTTAATCATATTTTATAATAAGGCCTGTTGAGGTATTAGTAATGTGATTGATAAGTGTCTCAATCTATTTTTTGAGACACTTAAAAAATTTCTTAAAACTAAGTGTCTCATAATCTATTTCTTGTTGTAGTGATGGGTTAAAAGCCCGACAATTTACGGGTCAATCCGATAATTTTTGTACATTATAATGGGATAGTTTGGGCCGGACTGATAAACTTTAGGCCCAATTACATTTTGGACAGGAATTGGGCCAGAATTTAACGAAGCCCAAAATAGGGAGGCCCATGTGAAGGCGGTTTAAGCAAGGCCTATGGACCGAATTATTTATAGGTGATTGATGATGGAGCCTCAAGCCCATCTGCTGACCAAATTGGAGAGGGGGGAGCAGGGCATCTCATAAAAATAAAATGACTATTGAAAATACTAAAAATGAAAAATGAATTTAAAAACATAATCTGACCATAGAGGTGGAATTTCGAACGGCCTGGCCCGGTAGGGACGGGCCCGTTGGGCTAACGCCATATTTCAGGCTGGAGTGGACCGAGGCAAAATTAATCGGGAAAAAAATTAGTAGGTCCGACCTGACTTATTACCCTATATTACATTATGATTATCGGGTCGTCCTGATAATTCCAATGAAGAGTTTATTAAAATAAAATGCAATATATAAAATAAAATCATAATTATTATTTTGGTTCAAATATATTAATAATTATTAAAATTACAATGAAGAGTTTATTAAAATATCTAGAACTTAATTTTACTGAATTTCAAATAACATAACATATTTTTACAATATAATAAAAGTATTGTAAATTAAAATATCTTTTTTACAACAATTTTGCAAAAATGTTGACACTAGTGTTGTCTATTGGAGCAATGTATTGCCAATAAACAACATATTTGGGCAACTGTCGTTAAAAATGTTGTCTATCTGTGGAAAAATGCATTAATAGACGACAAATGTTGAAAACAGTTGTAAATTTGTTGTTTATTAGCATGTCTGTCGCTAATAGACAACAGATAGGGGTAAAACTGTTGTTAATTGATGAATAGACAACACTGCTGGGAAAAACTGTTGTCTTTTAACTGTTGTCTCTTTATGAAATTGTTGTAGTGACTCCTTTTTTTGGAATAGGGAAGAACGAAATTGATATACATAATAAGTAACATTTATAAATATTACAACTAGAGAAAATAATAATTGATATATGAATTTAATGACTTCAAGAAATATACAATAAAGTCATTTATTATACATAAAAAGTTTCCGTGATTAAAAAAAGATGTTAGGAAGCTGATAAAAGTAGCTTATATAATGATGTTGTATCACTAAGAATAAGACAATAACCTTACTAAAGTAGGATTCTAGAGTTTTTTTTTACTGCTGAGAGATATATTGGTATCACACTTTCACAACACCCCTCGTATAATTGGTGTGTTTCTTGCACATGCACCCGTGGGGAGAATGATCTTAGTGCATTTCCAGGGTTTAGGGGTGGGGAAAAATACCGAAATACCGAAATACCGCACATACCGTATCGAAAAATTACCGAAAATACCGAAATTTTCGGTATACCGAATTTTCGGTACGGTATGATACCATACCGAAAATTTTCGGTACGGTAACGGTATGATAATTTAAAATTTTCGGTATTTCGGTATATACCGAAATACCGAAAAAAGTTCGGTATTTTCGGTATTTATCGGTATACCGAATTTTTTTCGGTATTTTGGTAGTTCGGTATTTCGGTATACCAAATTCCTAACGGGATACCGTAAATTTTCGGTATACCGAAATTTCGGTATACCAAAATCAACGGTATGGATCGGTATACCGATACCGTACCGAAAATTCGGTATACAAAATTCGGTATACCGAATTTTCGGTACGGTATCGGTATTTACCGATATCATACCGAATTTTCGGTATGCCGAATTTCGGTATACCGAAATTTTCGGTACGGTAACGGAATGGATTTTCGGCGTACCGAAAATTTCGGTACGGTAACGGTATGGGCAATTCGGTACGGTATACCGTACCGAACCACCCCTACCAGGGTTCTCTTAATCATATTTTTAATTATTTTTTCTTGCTTTCTCATTTAAATTTTAGCTACAACTTTTTTTTTTTTTAACTCTATTTCTTATCCAAATAACATATCAAATTAATCATTTATAAATTATTAATTCATAATTATAAAATACGTTTTTGCTAATTTGTTTATGATATATATTTTGATATTGGTGCACGTGGTAGTGCACACACTTTTAGGTCAATTTAAGTGTCTTTTTACGGACTTTTGTGTGCATTTTCATGTGTGTTTTGTGCGTTTATTTCTCATTGGGCAATTTGACGTGTCTGTTTCATTTTCATGTCAAGACAGGTGAATTAAGGTCGAAAAATAGGTTTGAAGATCTCAAATTGACAAATCGAGCTCAAAGAAAGAAGAAAACAAGGAAAAACAGGGGATCATGCCCGAGGTGGTGAGGCCACGCCCGTGGCTCAAGCCACGGCCGAGGTAGTCCAAGGCCACGGCCGTGGCCATTCCTCCAGAGAAGGCCACATTTCAGCATCATTTGCCACGACCGAGGCAAACATACACCACGACCGTGGCGATCCAAACCCCACGACCGCGGTATGAATAAGCCGCGGCCGTGGCCAGTCCTCCAGAAGTAAAGGCAAATTCAGTCCAAGAAAGACCACGGCCGAGGCAGGAGATATAACACGGCCGTGGCCCCAAACTGGGCCCAAAACCCTTGTTTTCACCATGCCCGCGGCCAACTTTATGCCACGGCCGCGGCGGGGTTCCCTGTTTTAAAAACCCAAACACGTTTTTGCCTAAATTCGAGCTAACACTTTCTCCCCTATATATATATCCTCTAATTCGATTTTGACATAACTTAGAACAACCTAGAACCCATCCCCCACACATAATCAGCCACTTTTCTCCATTGGAAGCAAGGAAATGGAAGGGGGTTGAAGATCTTGATCTTCAACCCCTAACGTTTGGTTCTTTCTATCCTATGTTCATGTTTTTCTTTAATTTTCTGTTAGTTTATCTTTGTATTAGGTAAAATGGGTGGCTAGCACCCTTAGTTCACTCTTGATTATTGTGGAACCTTGAGTCCAAGACATTTATGTGATTATTACGGTTAATGTTACCGAAAATATTGTGTATTCAAGTGTTTTGTGTTATTTGCTGTTATTGACTCACATTTATGAATTTATTATTGGATTGATCACCCTTTAAGGGATTTGTGAATGTGTTGCTAGAATAGGAGGTCACTATCCATAATTGTAGGATTTCCGATTCCCGAGTAGCAAACAATAATTATTTATTGGTGATAACACAAAGTTTAACCTCTAAAACCGAGCTTGCGAGTTTTATGTTGAATTTATCTCGTTGTCCTAGTGTTTAATGCATTTGGTGATTGAATCTAAGAGAGCTTGTTCGAGGATTCGGTTAAACTGAATAGGGTTAGTCGAAGAGCTTGTTTTGATTAACTAAGATTAAGGGATAACAAGGCTATTAGAGCTTGTTAATAGCCTTGAGATAAGGGCTAGAATCACAATTGAATAGGGCATTGACAATAGTTACATAAATCGTCCAAGACCTCGGTGAAACATGATCAAGGGTGAATCGTTTTGTTATTTAAAAACAAAAAACCTATAAAAATCTCTTTATTTGTCTTTGTTTATTTAGGTGTAGTTGTTATTTCATTGACCCCCCACTTCTTTATTGTTTTCTAGCTTATATACATTATATTTCTCGATAATAATAGCTTAATACATAAAAGCAAAATTTGTTCGACCGTTCCTCGTGGGATCGACCCTTGCTTGCCACTCTACTAGTTAGAGTAGTCGGTAAGGTTTAAGTGTATCTTCATACACGATTTAATTTGGTAGTCGGAAACGACGCTACCAAATTTTGGCGCCGTTGCCGGGGAATGGTTTAGAACGATTTTGTTTTATGTGTTAAGTGTTTGTTTTAGTTACATAGCTAGTTGTTTGTTTTGTTTATTTAAAGAGCATCCGTCGAGCCAACGACGTTAAACAAAGGCGCTTGTCGGGAGGCAACCCGACGTTTATTGCTTTTCGTATTTTAAATTCATAGTTTAGTTGCTTTACTAATATTTTAGTGTTTTAAATTGTCTTGTTTAAATGTGTATAGGTGCCCAACAATCCACTCAAAGAGATAGTGTGAAATGGGGGTGAAGGAGCCCAAAATGGAGGAATTACCCAGGAAAAATAACCACGGCCGTGGCACACAATCCACCTCGGCCGTGGCCTCCAACAAAGAAAAATTCAAGCCATTCTGGACAACTCACCTCGGCCATGGCCTTTCAATAGCCACGACCGTGGCCAAATAAAGCCGCGACCGAGGTCAAGTGTTGCCGCGCCCGAGGTCAAGCTCGTGAAGAATTTGAATCCATTCTGGACAAAAGGCCACGGCCGTGGTTGCTATAGGCCACGCCCGCGGTGAAGCAACGCCTCGGCCGTGTTATTTCTTGACCGCGCCCGAGGTCATTCACTCTAAAAAAATCCGGAATCACACTGGAAGAATTGCCACGGCCGCGTCAATAAATTGCCACGCCCGCGGTTAAACTTCTCATCCGCCACGGCCGCGGCATATGTTATGCCTCGGCCGCGGCATACTCCCAGGTATAAAAAGACAGACGCGGGCGAGGTAGGGCATTTCACCCTCCTCCTCGCGAAAATTGGCGAAAACACACTCACACACACACGAAATCCGCCATTGTTACTCAATTTCTTCCCCTCAAATTCACACCACACCTCACCCACATCATCATAAACATTTCTATCCAAAAAATTCGGATTTGGAGCAAAGTCGGAGTCGGGTCGAAAAGGGCGCGAAAAATCAAACTTCAAATTTTTCGATTAAACTCGACCGGTAAGTATGGCTATCCTTTCCCCTCAATCTTTATTTGTTATTATGAACTTTGTTGTTAAGATTTGGGGCAAATTTGTTGTTGGATTAGTTGATATATTGATATTGGTTGTGCACACGTATTTTGTGAATTTTTGCCAATGTTGAATGTTTTTAAGTAATCTAACACTAAATTTGTAGTGATAGCCTTTGTTTTTGCATGATTTGTTGATGATGGATGATGATTAGTTTGGGAATCATTGAAAATTGAGGATTGAAGTTGATTTTTGCTATATCACCAACCACTTGACATGCATTCCCTTTTGTTACCCTTTTTGCTATTTGATTCTATTATTATGTTCGATTGTTAGGTTGATTAGTGAATTTGTGTGAATAGTAGACACTTTTAGACTCTTGATAATAATGAAACAAAATCAACCTATTTTTGTTGAGCATTAATAGAATTTCCTTGCAATAGGATAATAATTAGACATGTTTGCCATTTATGCACATTTAATCAAGTCAACTAAGTCATCTAGATTGCGAATTCACTTGTGATTTTCTGTGATTGGTTGAACATGAGTGATTGAAACATGGGTGATTGGCATTCTATTTGATTAGAGTTAATGTTTCAATTGGTGATAAGTGTTAAAACTCGGAATTTAAGTGTGTGTTTGTCTTGTAGGACAAATGGGACCATCAAAAAAGACATCAAAGAAAAGTGTTGGCACAAGTAAAGGCACACCAAGTATAGGAAAGGGAAAGGGCAAGTTGGTGATCCGGGAGCCCCTCCCAGAGGAACCGGAGATCGAAACCCCGGAGGTCCCAACGTCCACAGGGCCAGACAGTCGGCTTTTCGACATCATTTTGGACGACCCGGTTCACCAACAAAGATTTGCCCGATTAATGAAGCGTCAGATTGTTGCCACCCGTTATTTCAAAACCGAGTGTTTGACTGATATGGGAATCAAGGATAATATCGATGAGTTTTTGAGAGCATCGGGCCTCATTGAATTGTTCACTCCAAGGCCCACCTACCAACGATTCGTCCTTGAGTTCTTCAGCACACTGACTGTCCGATCCAACTCTGAAAAATGTGGAAACAGAATCCACAGCATTTCATTCCACCTGCTGAACAAAAAGATGACACTCACAGCAGCGGAGTTGAGGAAGATTTACGGTTTCAAAGAAAATCCCTCCACCACAGACTTGGAAAGCATCGATGAGTTCAATGTCGGGCAGTTCTGGGGGCAAATAACTGTTGCTCCCGGCTTGGTTGAACCGCAAGCCTTCGATTCTAAGAGCTCCAAAACTAGCTGGATCAGAAATCCAGTCGTAAAGGTTTTACAAAGGCTCCTGGCATTGACACTTTTTGGGAGGAAGGAGACGGGGGCAGCAAGGATGGCCGAGCTCAGTATCCTATGGTCCATTCTCAAACGGACCGATAGGAGATATGAAGAGGTGCTGATTGAGTCTTTTGAGAGGACAGTGAAGGAACTAACGGCGACCAGAAAGAAAGAGCCTAAGCAATATGACTCAATATTCAGCGGAGCTCTTATCACACCAATTCTAGAGCATTGTGGAGTTCCGTTGATTGACTTCAAGGCTGTTTCAGATTCGTTCCTTCTGGGTTGGGAAGATTTAGCCAACATGAGGATTGCTGCTTTGGGACTAGAAGATGGAGTCTCCGTTCCCTACGTGATCCAAAATGTAGGGCCAATGCTACGCCTTCCTAACCCAGACCTCACCCGCATCCGAGACCTCAAATCCACAGCCAACTTGGCCTTGAGCTCAGCTGCACACCGGGCAGCCTCGAGGGAACCCAGTGACCTCGAGTTCCGGAAATATCAGAGAGGCCAAGTATCGGAACCTGCTGCAGAAGGGATAGACCTCACAGGCGAGGGTGTGAGCAGCCGTCATTCACGAAAGAGACCCGTATCCGCTGTTCAGTCCCAGACCGAGTTTCAACAACAAGTGGATGAAAGATTAAGCACGATGGAGGGGGACATCCGAGAGATGAAGTCGGACATTAGGGAGATCAAAGGAAACCAGAGCAAGATCCTCGAGGCACTCAACAGCCTTCGAGCATGTTTTGGTGGCCAAAGCTCCCGATCTTCACGACCGTCCAAATCTTTGTGAGTAGGAGTACCAAGAATATCCTTCTTCTTTTTCAAAAACTTAGTTTTCAACTAAGTTTGGGGGAGAAAAGTAAGAAGTAGGATGTTCTTGGCCACCCCGGTGTTACAATCTCTCATATTTCATTTCCATATCTTACTGCTTGTTGACTATTTAGGCCTGTGTGCCCCTTCTGTTTTGCCTATACTTGGGATTCACGGCGTGTGGGCCGTTTGATTGTTATTTTTGCCTTTGTAAACTTGCTTGCACTATTTCATTGAATGATGTATCGGATTTTCTTGTAGGATGTTTTGTCTTGATTGGCCTGTGTGCCATTTTCTACTATCATCTTTGTTTGGTTAAGATAAATTGAGTTTTGTTATTTATATGATGAAGTTTTGGGCACTTACATGCATAGTCGTAATAAGTTGGTATTTTTTTTTTAGTCGATTGGGATGGGTGTTTTGAATAAATGGTTGAGTTAGTTAAGCACCAATCCGTACCCTTTCTTTCCACAAACTTTGATTTTCAATCAAGTTTGGGGAGGGGGTGGTAGGTGTACGGATTTTGGCCGCTTGGAAAAGTTGATTGGACCAAATTTGAGTGAAAATGTGGCAAACGGTTAATGATGAATAAATTTTCCATAAAAATTGAAAACTTGGCTAATGATAGAGCATGATAGGCTATGAGACGAAATTGAGCTTACATTCAAAACTTTTAATCAAATTGCAACCGAGTGAGTTTTTGAGCTTTAGAAGATACTCCCATCTTTGGAGTAACATAAACTTTCTTTCGGTGTGAAATTCATTGAGTGCATTTAGTTGTCTCTAGAACTTGCCTTGATTCTCTATTTTGCATGAGTCGGTACATTTTGTGACATTGAAAATGATCTTAGGCAATCCTTGATTTGAGCCTACTTTCAAGCTTGAAAACACATCCTTTTTACCTAATTTGATATTGTCTCTAGTTGAGCCCCTTGAGCTTTTAGCCTTTTGTTTGACAGCCCAATTCTACAAGCCGAAACCCTTTCGATTAGCCTTTGAACCTAATTGGACTATTTGAGTATGAGGGAGGTGGTTGGAAGGTAGTCGGATAGTTTGGGATTGAAAAGGGTGAACTATTGGGAGTATTGAAAGGTGAAAGGAATTGAAACAATAGGAAAAGAATCGAGAATACTAGTCCTCTCCAATTTTTGTTTGTGTTAAAAAAAAAAAAAAAAAAAAAAGTCGAAAATCGAAAAAAAGTCGAAAAATCAGAAAAACAAAAGAAAAAGTTAGTTGTATATACTCATTGTTGCTTTTGATTTGGAGAGGCTAGTAATATAAATGCCTTTTAATAGATGTTCTCAAAGTTGTAAGAATTCAAAAGAAAATACACTCCAAAGGAGAATTGAGAAAACATTTAGGTTGTGGACTTTGTGGTAAGGAGAAGAAATCAATTTTTGGGATTGGTTTACTAAGGAAGTAAAGAGTGAGGTTGAGTGACCATTGTTTGAGGGGTAGATGGGTAGTGCACGACTCATTTAGTCCGTTTTATAGTCACTTATACCCAAAATTATCCCACCTTACCCCAAACCAACATTACAACCCGTTAAAGACCTTTTTGATTCTTTGTCACACATGTCGGGTACACATCGAAGTTTAGATGATTGGCAAGCCTATGGTAGATACTATTTGCATTTCAATGTGAGCGTATATACTACCTATTCAATACACTTGAGAGTCGAGGGATACACTCATCCGGTAAGGATTTCAAGTTGAGAGTGTCAAGTCTTGAAAGTAGTTGATATGCTCTATCTCTTATGCTCAATGTTATCATGATTGCCTAACTTTTGAAAATTTCTTCTGAAATTGATTTTGCCACTTAAATCTGCCCTAAAAAGTGTCCTTTCTTCTTTTTCTTTATTTGTTCGGGACGAACAAAGGTTTAAGTTTGGGGAGATTTGGTGCACGTGGTAGTGCACACACTTTTAGGTCAATTTAAGTGTCTTTTTACGGACTTTTGTGTGCATTTTCATGTGTGTTTTGTGCGTTTATTTCTCATTGGGCAATTTGACGTGTCTGTTTCATTTTCATGTCAAGACAGGTGAATTAAGGTCGAAAAACAGGTTTGAAGATCTCAAATTGACAAATCGAGCTCAAAGAAAGAAGAAAACAAGGAAAAACAATGGATCATGCCCGAGGTGGTGAGGCCACGCCCGTGGCTCAAGCCACGGCCGAGGTAGTCCAAGGCCACGGCCGTGGCCATTCCTCCAGAGAAGGCCACATTTCAGCATCATTTGCCACGACCGAGGCAAACATACACCACGACCGTGGCGATCCAAACCCCACGACCGCGGTATGAATAAGCCGCGGCCGTGGCCAGTCCTCCAGAAGTAAAGGCAAATTCAGTCCAAGAAAGACCACGGCCGAGGCAGGAGATATAACACGGCCGCGGCCCCAAACTGGGCCCAAAACCCTTGTTTTCACCATGCCCGCGGCCAACTTTATGCCACGGCCGCGGCGGGGTTCCCTGTTTTAAAAACCCAAACACGTTTTTGACTAAATTCGAGCTAACACTTTCTCCCCTATATATATATCCTCTAATTCGATTTTGACATAACTTAGAACAACCTAGAACCCATCCCCCACACATAATCAACCACTTTTCTCCATTGGAAGCAAGGAAATGGAAGGGGGTTGAAGATCTTGATCTTCAACCCCTAACCTTTGGTTCTTTCTATCCTATGTTCATGTTTTTCTTTAATTTTCTGTTAGTTTATCTTTGTATTAGGTAAAATGGGTGGCTAGCACCCTTAGTTCACTCTTGATTATTGTGGAACCTTGAGTCCAAGACATTTATGTGATTATTACGGTTAATGTTACCGAAAATATTGTGTATTCAAGTGTTTTGTGTTATTTGCTGTTATTGACTCACATTTATGAATTTATTATTGGATTGATCACCCTTTAAGGGATTTGTGAATGTGTTGCTAGAATAGGAGGTCACTATCCGTAATTGTAGGATTTCCGATTCCCGAGTAGCAAACAATAATTATTTATTGGTGATAACACAAAGTTTAACCTCTAAAACCGAGCTTGCGAGTTTTATGTTGAATTTATCTCGTTGTCCTAGTGTTTAATGCATTTGGTGATTGAATCTAAGAGAGCTTGTTCGAGGATTCGGTTAAACTGAATAGGGTTAGTCGAAGAGCTTGTTTTGATTAACTAAGATTAAGGGATAACAAGGCTATTAGAGCTTGTTAATAGCCTTGAGATAAGGGCTAGAATCACAATTGAATAGGGCATTGACAATAGTTACATAAATCGTCCAAGACCTCGGTGAAACATGATCAAGGGTGAATCGTTTTGTTATTTAAAAACCAAAAACCTATAAAAATCTCTTTATTTGTCTTTGTTTATTTAGGTGTAGTTGTTATTTCATTGACCCCCCACTTCTTTATTGTTTTCTAGCTTATATACATTATATTTCTCGATAATAATAGCTTAATACATAAAAACAAAATTTGTTCGACCGTTCCTCGTGGGATCGACCCTTGCTTGCCACTCTACTAGTTAGAGTAGTCGGTAAGGTTTAAGTGTATCTTCATACACGATTTAATTTGGTAGTCGGAAACGACGCTACCAGATATTTAAAATATGTTTCATCTAAGAGCTGCAGTTTATTTGAGAAAACCAATTGTACTTGGAAAAAATAAGATTATTTACTTTTACTTTTATATATTGATATCTTAATGTACTTTTTTCGGAAAAATCTAACTATTATTTCTATAGTGAGATGTTGTAATGAAAACTATAATTTGTTAATGGTTGCTTACATGAGTGAGATTTGAGACTTTTACTGTGGAGTGGACTATTAGAAAAAATATTAAAATAATTAATTCTTTAAATTAACTTTTAAACTAAAATATTCAAATTCAGTCTAAATATGCAAATACGTTCTATTATTATAAACAAAGTGAAAATACCATAAAGTTTAATTAAAATTATTATAAGAAAGCTGTAAACGATAGAAGGTCTAATTCTAACATAGATGTTAGACTATTATAATCAACTTTGAATATAATAGATTTTGAGTAATATAATATCAATTAATAATGTAAAAATCTTATTGCATAATCAATTAAGACGTCTATATATAGAAAAATAACGCATTTTTTTCAATTTTCAGATAAGGATAATAGTGTAAAATCTTACAGAATAGCCAACCAACCTGAGTTGTCACTTGTCTATAAAGTGTACAATCACATATTTTTCTATTTCCAAAATATAATTTTTTCCTCTGGCTTCTTTTTTCCTAAGATTCATGGATATTTAAAAAAAGAAACAAATATTCTTGTGCCTGTACAATCACGGGTGGATTTTGGCATATTTTGCACATATATAATAGTTGTTAATTGGTCTATTTTGTTTTCTTTATTTTATTGAAAAAAATATTTCCAATGAAAGTATTTTTTATGGACTGGACATTTTGTATTTTGTTTGGGATGAAAATAAAATTAATGAAGAATTAGTAATCAAATGCATATCAGTTTGATGATAATTTACTAAAATATTAGCAATGCGAATAATCAATTGCTTATTTTTTGTATGTACTTAGATCGATTTCTACGTATTATGCTTAACCAAAACATATTATATTTAGCTAGAACTTTAATTAAATTTTGTACCCACGAAGAAACATCCACCTGAAGTACTTTTGCGATCATCTATGCTTCGAGCCCAATCGACATCACTATACCCTGCAATACTTGAAGACACTACAACAAAAAACGCTTAAGACTACAGTAAAAAACCGTAGGTAAAGGCATTCGGCGACCGTGGTAGTAGATACCGTAGTGGTAGACCTACCACCAATAACTATGGTTAATGAACCGTACGGTTGATAACAGTTGTCGTAATAGTAACATCTAAGACTACAATATGTATGACCACGGTTGGTGATTTTCTTCAACTACGGTCTGAACTGTAGTAATTAACGATAAAAACTACGGTCAAAGACCGTTGTCTTTTCTTTTTCATAAACTGTTGTTATGGATGATGCTCTTTTATAGTTCTTTTTACATATTTTGATTTTCTTTTGTAATTTATATATATATATATATATATATATATATATATATAACATAAATTAATATTTATGTGTGTTGTAACATATCACATAAGAAAGAGTAAATATTAGATTAAAAAAATTCATTTATTTCTAAATACCAAAGTTACATTACGTCTCAAAGCTAGAAAAGAAAAAAATTACAAATTAATTTCTCTATACCTAAATCCATTACAAATGTGCATCTTTTCTTTTGAATCATCTTTCATTATCCTGCAAAAAAAACCCTAAACCCTAAACCCAAAAAAAAAAAAAAAAAGATAGAATTAAGCACAAAAAAATATTTGTTAATCCAGATATCTACAACACAAAATAGTAAAAACATTAAGTATAAGGTCATAGTCAGATATATCTAAAGTATAAAATACAATTAAAAAATTTAATAAAAAACCAACTTTTGATGTTCTCTAACTTCTCACTAAGGCAAATAATATGTGAGTTAAATCGATTTGGACATGCATAGATTTAGCTACATTTCTAGAAAAGGGTTTGAAACATTCTTGGACAGGCTAAATTTGTGTTCCTGGATTTTGTATTAACAATTCAGGCAAGTATAACGGTTAACAGTTAGAAACTTTAATTTTGCTCTACATACTCTAACTTCTCTTTTCCTTAGTTCTTCTCGACATGCTATAATTGTTAATACATGCTTTGTTCAATTTATTGCCAGGGTAACAAAGCTTAAGAGAAGCTAGAGCAGATATGTGTTGTATACAGTTAAACGAAATTGATTATTTGAACTATCAACAACTTGGGGTTTTTTTTTTAAATGAACCTTGAATATGTACACCAGATGTGTAATCATCATATATAATATGAAACAATACAACATATACAGAAAAAATTTATTCACACACTTTTGTGTCCATTGCTAGGAAAAGATAACACAATCAGATAAACAATACCTGAATATAATTTATAACAGATGTGCTATTGACTTCCATGAGAATGGACATATGATGCAGATCTTGCTGACATAGATGCTGACGGGCTATTGTTATCACGATCAGTGTTGTCAAATTGGGCATGGCCCAATATCATTTTCATCGCGATCTGAGCAACATCAGCAAACCATTCATCTTCTAGCAATACACTAGACACAAAAATAAAAATAAAAGTCAGTTCTAAGTTATAACAGAGAATTGACGAAAATAATTCAATACCTTTTTAGACAAGATTTGAAGTAGTTACCTGTATGGATCAATGTTTCTTTCTTGAACTGCTTCAATGGCTCTAGCAATGACGTTCTTCATCACTTGGTGCAGATTCTGGGATAAGTACCACCCTTGTGATGCATACAGTATCACAAACTCCATATCTAAATAGAACTGCATAACAATAGACACTTTTCTGATAATCTTGGCAATAAATTAATATAATTCTTGAAACTCGGTAAAAAAAGGAACCTGTTGAAGCACAAGTGGGTCAAGTCCCCTCTCGGGGGACTCGATCTAGTCCCAAAAGTTTTGATCTTCAGAAAACCAAAAGCTAATAGTCTCTCTTAGCCTCATCAACAGAATAGTTGCCAATCTCTCTCTCCCGACAAAGGTATCAGATGCAATGCTGCTTAGGTTTGCCAGCTTTGCAAATAGTTGCTGAGTGGGTATTCAAATGTAAATTAGTCTTCGAAGAAGTGATTAATATTTAAATTATTGTATAACTAATTATAATTTTACCTGAAAAATAGTAGAGGGAAACCATTCAGGTTCTTCTTTGCTTTCTTTAAATATAAGCTCAAGAGCATGTTGTCTGCAGAAGCTATCTCTCAACTGATCAACGATTTTCTGAAGCCTTCGTTTCAGTTCTCTTTGCTCAAGAGGACGATTAGGCATGTCTGAGCTTCTCTGAGACTGGTCATCACTTTTGTTGATTGAACGTAACTTGATTGTTGCACGTAGAAGAAGCTCGTCTGCTAGAAAAACTCCATTGGCAAACAAAGCTATCTGTTGAGTCTCGGTCTCTGCAATTTTCACAATTCTTCTTCCAGCACCTTCCAAGTTTTCGGTCTCCCCAGAGCTAGGAAATTCACTTATCAGCGTGGTAACATACAAATTGAATGATTTTAGGACACCTTCTAGCGCTTGCTCAGATAAATACATGATAAGTGAGCCAATGTCTTTTCCAAGTTCCTAGATAAAGATATGATGCAATCATCACTTAAATTTGCATCTTAAGAAGGTTAACTTCATTTTGGTATGTATGTCCATTTTTGCACTTCAGTAGGTGCCTTTATCTTATTGCAGTTTGCAACTTAAAGAACATGAATTTTGTTGTTGCAACCTAATAGCCGGTAAGAATTAGATCGCATGTATTGCATGCTGAACTTCAAGGATTTTCCTTTTCGAATTATGTCAACGGATCTTTATGGCCAAATTAGTACACAAATGAAGAAAATCTCCAGACCAGTAAATTCTTGGTTGGTTTTTCCTCAACTCTTGCAAAGAAAGACTATAAAGCCGCTTAGAAGTGATGCACATGATTGGATTATCACAACAAAAGTGTCTTAGAAACTTGCTATGGAGTTATTGCTGCATAGTCATGTACTTTTGGTTACAAAAATCTAAGTTAAATACTGAAAAAGCAAAAATAGCAATAGTACTAGTGAAAAAATGTAGGTAACTCTTGTAACTATCAAGAAGGAAACAATAAATATATAAATAAATAAATAAGGAATTCCATATAATAGCCACCTGAATCATGGTATTGAATTTGTCTCCACTGCTTGAAAGCTATGATTGGGATACAACAGTGCGACTAACAGAAGCAGTGCCTTAAGAACGGTTAGAAATCGGAGAATAAGAAAAGGACCAATCATCAGAAGCAGCAGTAGCAGTTGTACATAGATCAACCCTACTCAAAGCTTGTTCAAGGAAAAGCCTAAAGAATTTCAACAGCGTGGGACAAAGGGCCAGCCCACGATCTTCTAGCAACGAACAATGGCCCAAACATATATGAGCACACTCTGCAACAATCCTCAAGCACCCTGATGCTGCTGGTGCGGCTATAATTAAAATTTTCGGTCACCAGCTAAGAAAAACAAAATCTAATACATTGAAGATCAATATCCTATCTATCAATAGATGAAATTATCAATACAGAAACCAAAAACTCCAGAATCAAATAAACAATCGGATAATCTAATCTATAAACCCTATAGAAGCTATTACTAATTCATATACACATGAAGAAGCAAGCAAAAACAAAAAAATATCCATGGAAAAGAAATTAAGGATTTAAAATTAAAAAATGAGACAATACCTGATCCTGATCTATGCTAGGGCAAAATCAACGAATAACGAGCATCGATTTCTTCAATATCTCTGCACCGGTGGCGAATCCCACAGTCGAAAAAGGTTGCTGCCTTAAAATCGATTGTGGAAATCTCTTCCAGATGTGAGAGAAAGAGGGTAAGGGGAAAGAGAGAGGAGCTCGAAGAAGAGAAATTGACCGTGGAGTATAGCAGAGCGCGAGGATTTTTTAGGCCGTGAATTGTGGCTTCATGTGAGAGAGATGTGAGAGAGGTGGAGAGAGATCGAAGAAGCATAGCCATGAACGGAAGAGGAACATACGTGATTGAGGAGAAATGAAGGGGCTGGCTCCATTTCTATTTGACCGCATAAAAGTAAAAAGAATAAAATTAATAAAAAGCATATAGACAACGGTGATTCAACAACGGAATTATTAGCCGTTGTCTTTCAGCGAGAAAATAAACATCCACTACAGGAAAATGACAACGGTTTCCAAAACCGTTGTCTTTTAGCAAAAATATCACAAAGACCACGGTTGCCACTACGACAACGGTTTTTAGAAAAACCGTGGTCTTTCTGGTGTAGTTAATGAGCATTTTTGTAGTAGTGAGAAGTATCAAACGAGTACCAAAGCCCGTAATCGCATTTTCCAACAAGATAGCGAATTATTCGTTTGACAAATTTCAAGTGGGACTCTTTCGGTTGAGCCTAATAACGAGCACACAACCCAACAATATAGCAATATCAGGCCTACTTGCTGTCAGATACAACAGACTACCAATCATGCTTCGATATAGATTGGAGTCCACTGATACTCCATCATCATCACGTGACAGCTTATCGGTGGACCCAATGGGAGTTTTCATTGCTTTGGAGTTTTCTAGCCCAAATATTTTGATGAGATTACGTGCATACTTAATTTGTGAAAGAAAGATGCCATCAGACATTTGTTTAACTTGAAGACCCAAAAAGCAAGTAAGTTCATCAACCATACTCATCTCAAATTCTGTTGACATGATATGGACAAACTCATCGACCAAACTCTTTGAAGAGGACCCAAACACAATATCGTCAACATAAATATGAGCGACGATAATGTCTTTGCCTGAGTATTTCACAAAGAGTGTCTTGTCAGACCCTCCTCGAGAATAACCCTTTTCAAGTAGATAGGTTGTGAGTCAATCATACCAAGCTCGAGGAGCTTGTTTGAGTCCATATAATGCCTTTTTAAGTTTAAAAACATGATTAGGAAGCTCTGAATCAATGAAACCCTTGGGTTGTTTGACATAAGCAGTTTCTTTTAAAAACTCATTCAAAAACGCACTTTTGTCGTCCATTTGGTACAATTTAAAACATTTCAGACAAGCAAAGGCAAGAAGTAAACGAACAGACTCAAGCCGAGCAACAGGAGCAAATGTCTCATCAAAATCAACACCTTCTACCTGTGTATATCCCTGTGCAACCAATCTAGGCTTATTTCTTGTTATGTTACCAGATTCATCAGTTTTATTTTTGAATATCCACTTGGTACTGATAACATTACAATCAGATGGATGTGGAACAAGTTCCCATACATTATTTTGACTAAATTGTTCAAGTTCTTCTTGCATAGCCATTATCCAACATTCATCAGTGAGAGCCTCTTTGATGTTTTTTGGTTCAATTTTAGAGGTGTAACATGCATACAATGTAAGTCCAACTAATTCACGATAATTACGCTTAGGAATATGTCGAGTTTGCATATCTCTACTGCTGTCACCAATTACCTGTTCCTGGGGATGATATTTCTAGATCCTCAAAGAAGGGTCTCTAGTTTTGGATTCTGGAACACATGTTGCAACATCATCAACATCCTTGTCATCTTGATTCTCTGGACATACTGCAGTAGTTGACTCAGCATGGTCAGTTCCTGTTTGTTCACTTCCGCTGTTTTGTTCTGTAGATACAGGAACAGTGTCTGAAGTCTCAGTCTATGTTGGAACATCTGTACTCTTCGAGCTATCATAAAAAACAAAACTAATGGATTCCATGATAAAATTAGTACGAGAATTAAAAACTCGATAAGCTCTGCTGTTTTCAGAGTATCCAAGAAAAATACCAGGGTCACTTCTTGCATCAAACTTCCCTAACTAATCTTGGTCATTAAAAATGTAACACTTACATCCAAACACATGAAAGTAACTTACATTTGGTGACCTTCCTTTCCATATCTCATAGGGTGTAATGCCAATACCTGGTCTAATATACACTCGATTTATGATGTAACATGCGGTGCTTACAACTTCTCCCCACCATCGCCGTGAGAGGTTTTTGAAATGTAGCATCACTTGCCATCTCCTGAAGAGTGCTATTTTTCCTCTCAACTACTCCGTTTTGCTAAGGTGTCTTTGGAGTTGAGAATTCGTGCAAGATTCCATGAGACTCGCAAAACTTCGTGGATTGAGAGTTTTCAAACTCTCTGCCATGATCGCTTCTGATTCTGGTAAATTTGCAGTTCTTCTCATTCTCTAATCTCAAACACAACTTAGCAAACATATTAAATGTATCAGACTTATCTCTTAACAAATCAATCCATGTATACCTACATAAGTCATCAACACAGACAAAAATATACTTCTTACCCCCTACACTTTTAGTTTTCATTGGACTCATTAGATCCATATGAAGAAGTTCTAGAAATTGGTTACTATGTACTGCAGATTTTACAGAATGTGAATTACATTTTTGCTTTCCGAATTGAGAGGGAGCACAAACCTCTTCCACTTTGCAAGAAAATTTGGGTATTCCTCGAATAGTGCCAGAGGCGGACAACTTAACAAGTTGGGAGTAGTTAATGTGCCCTAATTTCTAATGCCAAATTTCAGATTCACTCATAGTGGTAAAGTGACACATATGTTCATTCACCAAAATGTACAAAAATTTAGCAGATCTATTCCTGACTAGGACACACTTATTGTTCTGATCATAGACACGACACTGTTCTTTAGTAAACCTAACATGCAACCCTTTATCACACAAATAACTTATGCTTATTAAGTTAGCTTTTAGATTTTCAACCAAAAACGCATCTGTTAATTTTGGAAAGCCAGTAAGTGTTCCCTTCCTAATGACCCTACTTCTAGCCCCCATCACCGAATGTAACAAATTTATTATTTACTGTTTCAGTGTTAGTTATATATTCACGAACTCCAGTCATATGGCGTGAGCAACTGCTCTCAAAATACCAGGCACTAGACACAACATAGTTTAATGCAAAATTGACATTAAAACATGCATTAGTTTTAGGTACCCAAATCTGACGCATCTTGGTTGATCGTGAAGTTCCTATATCTACTTACTGGTTAGGAGTTCTCCGGGGTCTTCCTTGATATCTCCAGTTAGAGAAAGAGTTCATATAATCTGCATGCATCCTAAAACAATTTGGACAAAGATGTCCAACAATTCCACAATAATGACATATAGGAATAAACTGAAGATTATTTCCAAAGTTACATCTATCATGTTGTGACATACAATATTGAGATTTCCTGTTTCTCCTCACTTTATTTTGAATCTGATTCTATCCAGAAACATGAGAATTCACAAGAATATTTCCAGATTTTGCTGGAAACATATTATCAGTTCCGTGTGTTGCAACATGTGTCTCAGTTTGTGAGGTATTGTTCTTATTAGCATTAGATGACTCTTCATTGTACCCTAAACCGGTGACATCACCATGAATCTGTCCCATATTCATAATTTCAGTTAAAAAATCCTTACCAGAATTGAGGCGCTTGAACAATTGTTTGGATTCCTCCAACTGGACAGATAGCCTCTCGATGGATTGATTTTTGCTTTCTACATTACTTCTGCATATACTAAGATCATTCATGGCTTTCTGGAGGTCGCACTTCAATGACTCCATTTCCTTTTCTTTCTTGTTCAGTTCAAGATGCAACACGGCTTCTGCTTGTTGACTTTTTTCTTCCATTGTATCCTTTAGTTTAGCCTTGCTTCCACGAATGCATTCGACAGATAGTTTTTTATACATTCTTTGCATTTCCTCTTTAAAGTGGGACCTGGCTCTTCATCAGAATCATCAATATTACAAAAAATTGGTAATTCATGTTGCAACATACCTGGTGAAACACAAGAATTTTCTTCTTCAGTGTGAACTTGCCCTATGGGACACACATATGATGCAGACAAGGCTTCCAGATTGCTTGACAAGTCACAATCCTGATCTTTCGCTTCTTCTTCATCTTCTGAGTCATCACTCCATGTTGCAATGAGTGCCTTGTTCTTTCTTCTTAGGAATGTTGGACATTCTTTCTGAAAATGTCCCCAACCTTCACACACTCTCCACCTGACTTTATCAATATGTCCACCTGCAGGACTAGTCAAAGCATTAGAGTCAGAATTATTGATGGGTCCAGATTTCTTACCTTTTATAGGAGGTTTTATATACTTCTTGCTAAAACACTTCATCATATTTCCAAATTTCTTTGTAAATAAGATCATGTTTTCAGCGAGTTCTGACATCTCTGGTTAATGATTGCTCTATACTTCTCCTTTGCTTTGAGTTTCAGCTTTGAGTGCTATACCTCGACTCGCCTCCTTTCTCTCGAACCCTTTGTTTAGTTCGAAGGTCAAGAGATTTCCCACCAATTGATCCATCTTCATGCTCTCGACATCCTTTGACGTATCTATAGCAGTGACTTTCTTAGAGAATTGTTCAGGTAGAGTCCTTAAAAATTTATCCACTAACAATGACTCAGAGACCGATTCCCCTAAAGTAAGCCTTTTGTTCACAATTCCCATGAATCGCGAATAGTATTCTTCAACCGATTCTCGTTCCTCCATTCTGAGATTGTTAAATTGATTACGAAGATTTCTCAACTTAGATTCTTAACTTCCTTGGTGCCTTCAAAATAATTTTCAAGCACCTCCCATGCTTCTTTAGCTGTTTTGCAATTACAGATTTTCATGTATTGATTCTGATCGACAGCCGTTCGTATAAAAAATATAGCTTTATGATTCACCTTGTAAGTTTCCTTCTCAGCAGTTGACCATTCTGATCTGGGTTTTCCTGTATTCGAACCAGCATCAGTCGGTGGCAACTATCCAGAGACGACAGTCTCCCAGTATTCATCACCCATTGCCTCCAAATGAGCCATTGTAAGAGATTTCTAGTAGTCATAGTTTGTGCCATCCAGTAATGATAGTCGCATAGTATTACCACGAAGATCTATCATTGTGCAGTAATATAGGACCGACCGTATTAGAATACAGACCCGCTCTTGATACCACTTGAAATTCCTGAACTGCACAATTTATGTTCCAACACAGAAAACAAGAATAGAAAAATAAACTACGCTACTCATAAAAAACATGAGGACTGAATCCCTCAGGCCCCTCGGATTTACATTATTGATAATCTGTATATAATTAGGATTTACACAAAGATCTTGACTCCTTATCACTGAACCTATACTATATCAATAACTTCCGGCGACTCCCGTCGACTTCTTCGACACTGACTCAGCAATCCACGGAAGGTCGAACGAATCCTCCTGAACCCGTCTCGAAGCTCCTTCTCCCCAAGGCTCTTCTTCTAGTCTATCTCGACTAACAGTTATTCTGCAACACTCTCAACTAATAATCACGCAGCCTTTTTCAAACCACTATGAAAAATATGAAACAAAGACTCGATATAATTCTATTTTCCACACAACACTTTTACATTGTTGCTCCCCTTAAATATCCATCTCTTTGATATGACCTAGATGCAGCCGCCAACTCACATGAACATGACTCAAATCTTTCTCCAAATCTATCTTTATTCTTTAAGTCCATCCATATCTTTTTCATATCAGCTTCAAGATATCACCTGCTTAAATTCTTATAAAGAGAAAATATAACATTAATAATAAATATGACCAATATATTAAATATTACAAAAATCCCAAAACTACACGATTTAACAAAATTGTATCTCAATTCACAATCAGTATGGAAGTCTAATTAGACTCCATCTGTAATTAGAATTCTCTCTAAATTTGAAGAATCATTATATAACGTACTTTCTCTCTAACAGCATTACATATCACAGTAAATTAAAAATCTGATAATTGCAAGTAAGCAAATATACAATAACAAGTTAAACGTTCGTGATCAGTATAATTATTTCTGAGTACATAAGGAAAAAAAGAACAAGATGCTTTCTTAAGAAATATTATTAATTTATTGCAGCATTAACATTGTACTCTCGGTGGTTTCATTAATTCAAGTTCAATTTTTCTTTAATAATTTCCAGATAATTTGAAATAGCTTATTTGTTAAATTAGAAGTTTTAGATTATTTAAATGTATTTTGAGTATTATTATTTTTAGTTTAATTTAGTATTTTAATGTTTTACAGATAAATATATTTTAGTTTTTACAAATGCATTTAATTTTTTCGTAAAAGAGTTTGGATTTCTTTATATAATTTTTAAACTTATAAATATTATTATAATTTTTTAGTATATATTAATTTTTATAAATATATTATTTTTGTTGGGGATAAAATTAAATATATGTACGTTTAAATTTTTTTATATAATTTTCTGATATATTTGATGATCTTTGGACTCATTTAAAGAATATAACTTTATACTGATGGATATCGAAAATAATTTTAATTTATTTGAAAATTACTTCTTAAAAAATATTAATAATCTTACAAACTCTTATGGTTTTCAATATAATTTTCTTTTCCTTTTCATTTTTGTATCACATGTAGGATCATACCATTCATCAAATTAACAATATTGATTCTAAACGCAAATTATGTCATTCATGCGCAATCCATATTTCAATTAACATCACTGACACATAGATTTCAGCACCATTACTGCACCTATAACCGAATGTTTGAAGAGCGAAAATTTAAAGTGGATGGATAAAGCACAAAAAAACTTTGAGCTTCTTAAGAAGAAGGTGACGGGGGCTCCAATATTACAACTACCCGACTTTCATAAAGTCTTTGAAGTTGATTGTGATGCTTCAAATGTTGGAATTGGTGGTGTTCTAAGTCAAGAAGGTAAACCAATTGCTTTTTTTAGTGAGAAGTTGAATCAATCGAGGCGAAACTATTCTAACTATGACAAGAAGTTCTATGCCATTGTCCACGCATTGGATCATTGACAACATTATACCCTACACCGAGTTTGTCATTTTCTTGGATCATGGAGCTTTGAAGTACTAGAGCACTCAACAAAAGTTGAGTTTTTTCAAGCCTTTAATTTTGTTATCAAGCACAAATCGGGAGTTCTTAATCGAGTGGCGGATGCTCTTAGCAGTCGACATTCATTGTTGTCCACCTTGCAATCAAAGGTCATTGGATTTGAAGTTACAAAAGATCAATACAAGGCTGATCCATATTTTGGTCCAATCTGGGAAGAATGTTTAAAGTCTCCTTTCAAGCTCTTCTTGATTCAAGATGGATTTTCCTACAAGGATAAGCTTTTGTGCATTCCCGATTGTTCTTTAAGGCAAGCAATCATTAATGAAGCTCATGGTGGAGGTCTTGCTGGACATTTTGGAAGAGATAAGACTCTTGAACTGGTTCAAGAAAATTTTTGTTGGCTACAAATAGACCAAGATATCAAGAGATGTGTCGAAAGGTGTCGGACTTGTCATATTGCCAAAACTCATGGGCAAAATACCGGTTTATACAATCCATTACCAGTACCAGAGGACCATGGGAGGATGTTAGTATGGACTTGTGGTTGGATGACTTGCACCCAAAGGAACAAAGATTTGATCATGGTGGTTGTTGATCGATTCTCTAAAATGCCATATTTTGTTCCTTGCACCAAAACAATGGATGCGACTCACACAACTGATCATTATGTTAAGGACATTGTGAGACTTCATGGCATTCTAAAGACTATCACTTTTGATCGAGACTCTAAATTTATGAGTCATTTTTGGCGAACACTTTGGAGAAAGCTTGGAACTAAACTTCAATTTAGTTCATCTCATCATCCTCAAACTGATGATCAAACGGAAGTAGTAAATAGGAGCTTGGGAAATCTTTTGAGGAGTTCGGTGGGCAAAAATCCTCGCCAATTGGACGGAGGTTTGGCTCAAGTGGAGTTCGCCTACAATCGTTCTTTTGAGGAGTTTGGTGGGCGAAAATTCTCGCCAATGGGACGTAGTTTTGGCTCAAGCGAAGTTCTCCTACAATCGTTCTTCAAATGAAAATACCGGAAGAAGTCCTTTTGAAGTTGTCTATTGCAGCAATCTAATTGCTCCAATAGATTTAGCTCCCATTCCGGTCACTCATAGCTTTAGTGGAGATGGATAAGAACATCCAAAATACATTAAGAAGTTGCATGAACAAGTTCGACAAGAAACTATTAAACAAAATGAGAAATATCAACGAAGTGCCAATAAGCATAGGAAGAAATCTTTTTACAAAGAAAGAGATTTGGTTTGGATTCACTTGAAGAAGGAATATTTTCCTTATGGTCGTCATGGAAAGCTACAGCCTAGAGCTGATGGTCCTTTTCGAATCTTGAAAAAGATTGGTGATAATGCTTATAAAGTGGAGTTGCTTGGTGATTATGGTGTTTCAGCAACCTTCAATGTTGCTGATCTTTCTCCTTTTATTAACGATAAAGAACCTGGTCCGAATTCGAGGATGAATCTTTCCAACCGAGGGACAATATCACACAAATTTCAGGTTCTGTTGTGAACGTTACGAATTATTCTGTTTTAATAAAAACATAATTACTGTTCAAGCCTTATATCACTGGAAAGCCCTCTTAGTCTAGTTTCCAACAAATAAATGGGGCATAAAAATTCCATTCCTACAGGTGGTAATTTTCATAAACCCGCGTAGAATAGTTCGTACCTACGGGAATTTGGATAGTTGAAGTGATTCTTGGAATTTCTTTGGTCATATGACTTTCAAATACCTTAGTAAATGATAGTCAATTGATTCATAGTATTTGATCTTCAAACTTCTAGTAGATTCATTGTTTTAATACCAGATAATTATGAAAACTCTTTAATACATTTGACTCATCTCGGAGGTTGTTCCAAGCATTGCCTATAAAAGTCCATCCTTGTATACTTTTTGAAATAATCAAATTCTCAGAATATTAATCATATATTGAGATTTTGAGTTATCAAGAAGATTATATCTTCTTCTATCTTTCTCTAAACTCTTGGTGGATTCCAAGAGTGATGAGTGTGCCTTGTGGTTCATCCTACTTCTCCTACGTTATCTGGTGTCAATCATGCATGAGAATCATCTGAATTGTCGAAAAGAACAGTGGACCAAAAATACAGTTTAAATTTTTTAAACTTTAATAATTTCCAATATCATTTAAATATCTAATACATTAAGGATGACTGTATTATTCCACATAGTGTTAACATTACTTTACATGTTGATTGTTTAAGCGATTGTATTCATGTCACTTAGTTTTACAATATACTATACATAATTATTTTAAAATCTATAATTTAATAACTCAAATTTATTTAATCTACTGATAGTATTCAAACCGTGCATCGCACGGGTATAATACTAGTCATAATAATTCCGCAGGAAAGTATTATGTTATTATCTTGCGTAGGAATCTATGAATCTGATTATTTTTTGGGGGATATTCGCTAGTTGGCCGTTAGCCGCCGCAATTTTACTTTGATCGGATAAATTAGGCGTTGCTCCTTTAAATTGGGTTTAGTCGTCAACTAATCGGACTACGCGGGTGTTTTGTTGAGCTTATAAGCTCCAAAAAAAAAAAATCTTATAAGATGTGTAGGATCTTATAAGCTCTTGCAAAGTGTTTGACAAAAATATATTTGGGAACTTATAAGATAAAAAAAATAAGGTCTAAGAGCTTATAAGATCTAAAAAATAACTTGATGTATCCTATCTTATTTTTTAAGATCTTATTTATTACAATCAAATTTTACATGTTATACATACATACGCATGTTACACACACTTCACGCACTACACATACTACACGCACTACACACACTACACAATACACACACTTCACAGACGACACCCACTACACACACAATTCACACAATACAGATACTACACACAATACACACATTAAACACACTACACACACATCACACACTGCATACACTTCACACACAATACAAGCACTATACACACTTCACACACAATACATACACCACACACTAGTCAATGTGTGTTTGATAATATTTTTCAAATTAGTCCCCTAAATTCATAGTTAAATCACTCTATATAATTGCTAGCTTATAAGTTATTTTATCCAAACACTTTATTAACTTATAAGCTCTTGGGAAATTACATCTTATAAGCTCTTGAAACAACTTATAAGATGTTTAAAATAAGCTTAGCCAAACATCCTCTAAGTCGGCCTAGTCGGTATTCTTCCTTCCAAAACATTATTGCTTGAAATGGGTCAAACTTTTTTCATTCTCTTCCCGGATCACAGTAGAGGGTGTTGACATACCAGTGGACATGGCAACAAGTTACAGATAAAAAAGAGAGGGCCGGGGGGGGGGGGGGTAAGACTAGTTGTAGATAAAAAACTAGAAGGAAATAGAGAAGATCTTTCAGATATCACCTCGTTAGTTGACCGTCGATGACCCCTATTGTCGTTGACTTGTCATTGCCTTGTGAGGATCTGTATTAATATATTGATCGATCTCTTTGAGCGTCGCTACTCAGATGGGATGAACATCACAGTTACCCTAATTTAATTGTAGTTTTTTAGATTATAAATTTCTGGGCCACAAATAATGGATTATTGTTTTGGGCCAGACTATTTAATTAATTAGAATGGGCTAGTATACTTCTAAATATAAGCATGGCCCGCTGCATATTCACTGAGAATGGTAGATACAACACTAGAAATGATTTAAATTATTTGAAAGCAAGTCGACACCTAGTTGATACGTAGTGTGTGTATGTATGAATTTGGGCCGATATATAGTCATTTTGATAGTGCTTGCATACAAATTCAGTGATTTTGTATTATATTTGATTATGTTGAGCCGAATGACGTGTTTGCTTACTTTGTAGTGAAATTCTTATGTTTTAGGACCAAATTTCACTGGAATGAGGTTTGGGAGAAAGAACAAGGTTATTAGGGGTAAAAACGAGCAAGAAAATAGGTGAAACAATGAAAAGAGTGGAATGCAGCGCCAAATCCTAACCTGAAACATCTTCCATATTTTGCCCATATCTTGAGATATACAAGTCCAAATGAGGTGAAATGTGTGGCGTTGGAAAGGTAATTTAAAGGGTTACAACTTTTCTAGAAATAGTCAAACCATAGTTCGGACCGGAAGACCTCCAAAAATGGCTTTTAAGTTGGACAAGCAGTGTAGTTTTGACCCATTACTTGGCCCACAAGTCAATTACTTGGTCCCTAAGTCCATAGAAGCGTTTTGAGCAAGATTTTCCTATCCCACATCATATTTTCTCCCTCTTTAGCCTAATTATATATTCCTATAAATATCCCAAAGCTCTAACCATCAATTCATCATCATGCATCATTGGAAGCACCTTGGAGGCTTGGATTGAAGAGTAAGGAACATAAAGCTACGAAGATCAAGATCCAAGATTCCGGGTTTTATCGCTTTATTTATTTTTATTGTTCAAGAATGTTTGTCTATGGATGATTTTGGATTTTCTTGATAAACATGAGTAGCTAAATACCCTTGTGTTCTAGGGTTAGAGAATAGGTTATAATCAACTATATTTTGATTTTTTTATTAATTCTAGACTCCGTTATTATTGTTTATCTATATGTTTGTTCTTATTTTATGAATTTATCAACTTGATTGATTGGTTTTATTCTACATGCTTAATAACTCGACGTCCGAGAGGAGAGTGTTGTTAATAGGCATACAAACATATAGTATAGGTATCGATAATCGTCCGAGAGAAGTGAGACATCTGTGGAGGCACTGGTTTTAGGATCCTTTTGGAGTTAATATGTGATATTTAGCCCGAGAGGGTAATTGTTCATACGTAATTTACAAGTTGGCATCGTCCGAGAGGAGGGCTAATTAAGAGTAGTGCCACCTAATAAACATTAGAATTTGGTTTAAGGGTCTAGTTAAGATAATCATACATAAAAGATTATAATTGAACCGAAACCCGAGAATACATCTTTTATCTGATTAAATCATTCATGATTAATTGC
This sequence comes from Ajuga chamaepitys, assembly GCA_958295605.1. Classification (NCBI taxonomy): domain Eukaryota; kingdom Viridiplantae; phylum Streptophyta; class Magnoliopsida; order Lamiales; family Lamiaceae; genus Ajuga; species Ajuga chamaepitys. The sequence goes on along the minus strand of OY282498.1, from coordinate 19,034,235 downwards.
TTATTTCCTTCTATGTATTTATTTATTTTCTGCAATTTACTTTAATAATTCAACAACCACCTTTCATTATATTCAAGAGTTTAGATAAGGTTGACCTATTATAGTCGGGATATTGAATTAAACATAGGAAATAGTTTATGTGGGATCGACATTGCTCACTACTAGCTGTAGTAGCACCGTATCCTTACCGTAACACTTAGGTTAGAAAAATTATTGTCACTAGTTGGCCTAGGCGCTAGGCAGCTACTGTCTGCCAGCATATCAACTTCCGACTTCTACAATCTTGGGTATAAATAGTGGGATCACCACCAGCTAATAACCCATAATCTTCCTACTTATCCTTATCCTATTCTATTAAGGAATTTGGGCTAATGGACTCTAACATGGTAATACTAGACGTACTTGGCATATTTTAACAAAAGTGGGTACATTTCAAAGACCAAGCCCGAAATTGGGTATATGCATCATATAATAAAAGTAAAAAAGGATATGTATGAAGATGTAACAATAATTATAAATGCATATCACATAAATTTTAAATGTTATTGTTCTATACAATGAATAAATTATAATTAGATATATTTATGCATTGAACCTTATGTTAAATCACATATTTTACAAAACCACAAAAAACTATTCGCTAATGTAATATTTTTAATAAGTGATGAAATTAGAGAGAGGGAGATAAAGATCACACGGTTTACGATAATTGGAGTTTAGATTGAGATGAAATTTTATTGTATTATAATAGAAGTAGTAAAGATAAAAATGAAAATTAGTAGACATATAGTCGCACCTTATTTGTTAAATTACTCGAAATCTAACATTAAAGAAAATTATAAAATCGATAAAAATATTTTACATATACTTTAAGTATATGTAATAATTGAAGAAATGTATTTACTATGCCATATGAAATTATAAGGTACAATAACGGTAAAAAAAAGAACTATAATGAAATAAAAAATTGAGATTTCTGTCTGAATGGTTACAAAAAACTGTACTATGTGAGTCGGTATTAGATAATCAAATTAAAACATGCAGAAAAAAATGAAGATAATGACATGTGAACGATAATATTAGCTTAAGAACATAGATTAGATAAAAATAAATAATAATTACATTGGAATTAAGTACGGTATAGCCTAAATAAAAAATAAAATAGGAGAAACCAAATTAGAATGATCTAAACATGGTTGCAAAAAGCGAAAAGAGGAGGTGGAATGGTTTGGGGCTGCCTAGATAATCTCCCCTTTTTGTAAATTTAATTTCTACATGTCTAAGTTAAAAGTTTATACTTATAGTGGACCAAACTTCACTGAAAAAGTTCATATAGTTAATTAGCTATGCAAGATGGAATGAAAATAGGGGGGACGGAGGAAATTGAATTGTTGACGAAGAGAGTTTTAACTTTTGTTTCATTTTCTATCGTTAGAATGAGGAGAATGAGGATTTTAACTTTTGAGTTTTATCTTTTTAATTTAATCAATTGCTTCAAGTTCAAAAATCGATGACGTTTTAATAAAAAAATAAGAAAAATAGGATTGCCTAGGAGCCGCCTAATACCGAAAACACCTAGGGGCTTGATTTGGGCATAATCATAGGCGAGTTGAAGGCGCTTGGCGCCTAGGCCGCCTTTCGCATCGTTGCCTTTAAATGAATATGCAATGTGCAACATTGAGAGTATTTCACTAAAACTAAGTAGGAAATTAAAGAGATAAGAAAAAAAGTTATTGAAATTACATATATATTGGAGCATGTATCTCGATTGAAGATCATGAGACATTGTTCATATAAAGAAACATAATTTATTTCATAATTATGTATTATTTTAGATCACACATAATTTTCGAATTTCGACCTAGAATTGAAGCAATGATTAAGGAGAATTAAAATAAGCAATCTTATACCAACAAATAAATAATACTAAAGAGTATACTTTCTAATAGTAAAATAATTAAAAAATATATTTTCTTAAGAAAAGCTGGATGTTAGATCATGAAAATTGCTAGAAGTTTTTTCTTACATTAAATATGCAAATTAATACTTTTATGTGCAAATGTATGTTGAGATAAGAATTATTAGTTAAAGGACATTATAGAGAAAATACATTAAACCTAATATTTTGTGTGTATCTAATAAATAATGAATTTATGGATGTTAGTTGATGATGTAATGAGGCGAGTCAACATGTATCTTTTGTTCAAATACCAGTGATTAAAACATGAAATTTATATCTTTAGAATAACAAAGTCTATTCAATCATCATATAATTTTATTCTTAATATATTAATGGTCGAGTCTATGTATATTGAGAAGTAAATAATAATTAGAATATATCAAACTTTATATGTACAATAGAAAATTTTGTAAGACTAAATATTTCTACATTATATCATGTTATTTCGTTTTTATGAATCTTTTAACATTATTATAACTTGTTTTGTCAAAGAGATAGGAAATTGAGTAGTGCTTGTTCAACCGATCAAATCCTTTATTTTTTTCTCACACTCAATAATCTAAGAAGTTTTGTGTGTGTGTGCGTATTTCAATGATAAATACATTAGATTTTATTAGAACGAATGCGTAATACCACCAAACTAATATACAATTATTTTATGTTTGAATTAATTTTTTTATTAGATAACACTCATAATAGTAAAATATAGTGATCACGTGCAACGCACGTGCATTTTAGTAGTGTGTATATATATATATATATGTATGTATATGTACACATAATCATTAAGTTGATATAATAAAAAAATTAGCGGTCCAATTCATTAATCTTAAATTTCATGCCACAAGCAAAACCCGCTCTAAAGAAAAGGAAAGAGAATTTAAAATAAAAGGTCAACCCATAGCCAAGGGTAATCCTTAATACACCCGACGTATTTAATGCACTTGCTCTTTTGACCTACTATAGTAAGTAAGAAAAGTAATCATTTATTTGCTCATTGAACAAAGTAGGTTCCGACTCTTTATTAATTTCACTATGCATGCGTAGCATCCACGTTTTATTTACTTACAATAACAATTTATTGTGGATGATACACAAGGTGCACTCCTCCATTCAGTGCATCAACACTCCCCTAAGGCTCACATGAAATGTCAATTCCCGATAGTTATTTGTCATGTCAAATGTTGTTTCTTTTGTACAAACATCGGTAACTTTTCAATACATTACACCATCTAAATTCCCAGTTCTAAATCAATTTCCCACTTCTAAATCAATGATATGTATTTGAAATTCTGAAAATACTTTTCCAATTCAACGTCGATCCTTTCTTATTCTGAATTTTAAAAATATAATGAAAATTAGATAATAAAAAAATCGTAAATTTAATGAAAATTAATACATTTAATAACATTCTTTCTTTGGTTTCAATTTGAAAAAAAAAAGTATGGTACAGAGAAACATTTTTGTATGGTAAATGGCTGAGCAGGTAACATATTACACATTGGTAATTGATCAGACAACTGAAATTCAATGGAATTGGATCCAATGGTCTAGACTTAGGTGTATTATTAGGGTTGCAAACGATCCGAGCGAAGCTGAGCTTGTTATGTTCATGTTCATTTATTTTTAATCGAACTCGTGCAGAGCCGAGTTATATTGAGAGTGTTTGATTATGTTCACGATCGTGTTCGTGTAAGTATTCGACCATGTGGTGAACATTTATGCTCATGATCAACTAATTAATTTATTCATGAACATCAAATTAACACATATTTCCTAAATCTCCATACAAATAAATGGATTTAGCAAAATGTTCCTTATAACAAAAGGTAATGTAAAAATATTATATTATATGTAGTATAAATACTATTGTTTTTGTTGTAACTTTTCTTATTGTTACTGTTAGTATCGATCGAGTTTCAAACAAACTTGTTTGCAAGCTTTTAATGAATGAGTTATTCATGTTCAAGATTTGTTCATTTATAAAAACGAGCCAACAAGTTTTGTTTGTTTGCAACCCTATTTATTATAGAAGAACCTCATAATAAATTACAACCCATTAAATAATACCTAGCTAACATGAAAGTTGTGGTTGTAGATACTTTCTGCGCCCCTTTTTCTCTCTATATCTCTCACACAACAGTGAAATTTATCATAAGTAAAAGAAAAAAAACTCTATGTCTTCTTCTTTATCTAAGCATCTCTTTTATAAATTTGCAATTATCGGAGAAACAAAGAGAATAACTTTTTATATTATTTACAAATTTGTATGTTGATTCAAATAATTTATTTTCTAACTTGAAGTGACTTTACCAATAAAGAGAGAGAGAGAGAGAGAGAGGACAACACTTGATATATTAGAATTGATAAATGCTCCATGGAATGTAATTTATAAATGATCTATGGGTTGTTATCCTACTTTTTTGATTGCTTATAGAATATTATTGACTATATCCATTTTTTTATCTACGGAAAGAATTGTGCTTACGCTCGATGATGTCACAAGAAATGCTAAATGGGTTATCGAAATAGTATGTTGGAATATTTTGATTATGAAGATATTATCAATGAATTATATAGCAAAATGCTAAAATATGTTATTTCAAATTATTTCTCTATACTTCAGTTCAGTTTACTTTTATATGTTATGCAGTCGCTTTTATGGATGGCGCCTATCTTCCTCTTTTGCCCCAGGTCTTAAAAAATGTCAGGACCGACTTTATAGAAGTACAATAACATTTCAAATAACTTTTATTAACAATATATTTGGCTCTCTTGACCTATGGACCTAGTTTTAAAGCTGGCATCTAACTTAAGATGGAATCAAGAATCTCCTATCCCCCACCCTTTACAATTTATACTAATCTACTACTATCATAAAAGCGTGATAGTTTCTTACAAATTTTAATTTGCCTATTATATCCTTGATACGCTATATTTTTAAGGTTAAGTTAGTAATCTTATTTTTTAAGTTATATTTGTGTGGTAAGGGTCCTTTAATAGTTTAAATCCATCTACTATTTCGTAGAAGTTTCTATCCTATTTTATAAGATATTTAATTCACCTAATAACATAACTTAAACCTAGATATCCGCAAGACATTATATTTTTCTTCTTTTTTTAGTAAAATACACTATATTTCTCTTTTTATTCTGATTTTTTTTATTATATCTCATATATGTCTTCTCTCTTTATGATGGAATAAAATTATAATTGTAGAAAACGGAGAAAGATTGACCTGTTATTATATTTTTCTTTTATTATTTTTTATGATAAAACATACATTTCTTTTCCCTTTTATTGTTTAGGTATGAAATGTTAGAAAAACAATTAAGTCAGGTGTTTCTAGGGTGCATAAAAAAGATTAATTTTTTAGTATTAGTAAAATAAAACATATAATTAAAAATTGAACAACGTATATTAAAGTTCATATCCTTACTAATTTTATATCTCCCTATTCTCGAGAAACACAAAAAACAAATTTTATTTTTGTTTACAAAAAAATTATTAAGAAGACGGCTATAGTTTATCATATATGAGACTTTGCATACCACTTTATGTAAACCTTTTATAAAAAACTTAAAATTGTAGTACTGAAGTTATCAAAAGATAATTAAAAAATACAACAAAGTTGTTTATGTACGTAATATCTGAAAATCAATTATACCAGTGAATGAAAAGTATTGTTTCTAACTCTTATAAAAAAAAAAAATGAAAATTGTAGTACTGAAGTTATTAAAAGATAATTAAAAAAATACAAGAAAGTTGTTTAGGTGCGTAATGTCTGAAAACAATTATATCAGTGAATGAAAAGTATGGTTTCTTTTAGGACTTATAAACCAAAACATATAATTAAAAATTGAAACAATGTATGTTAAAGTTCAGAGGCTTTACTGATTTCTCATCTCATTCTCGAGGAAAAAAAAACGATTTGTTTGTTTTTGCAACTATAATATCTATATATCTATATATATATATATTCATTTTAGTAAATATATATAATTAAAAAATATTGATAGTTATAGTCCATCATATATGAGATTTAATTCACCATTTTATATAAAGTCTTATAATATATGAACGACTAACATTTATAATAAATGTGTTAGCAAATATTTTTGTAAATTTCCATGAACGTTGTTGTAATGCTCCGTTTTTCTGAAATACAATTTGACAAATTGTTGCCAAAATATCTTAAACTTAAGGTGTAATAATTTTTTTTTTTTTTTTTGTTTTTTTTCCGAATATATAGATATAAATTGACCTATGATTTAACTCATCACTTATGATAAAAAGATACATAGATAAAATAATGTGATACAGACTGACCAAAAACACCATTAACACAACGAAAGCGATCAACTTTGAATAATCAAGTCAAATCATTTTGAGATACATATTAATAAACAGACCTAGAGTTACGACAATAATATAATTTCCACTCACAAAAGAGTTTGGTAATAAAAGTAAAGTAACTATCTAAAATTATTAATAAGACCTTGAGACTAAGTAATATAGACTAAACCCATAACGGATTAGGGCCCACACATCCCTCATCGCTTTTCCATGTGAAACTCCAAATCTTTGCGTAAGTCATTTGACCTACAAAATAATCTGAAAATGGTGGGGAATGAGTGCTTGAAAAGCACCTCGTGGGGTAACCTCATTAATGTTTAAGTTAAAAGGTTTCATGTAACTCATCATAGCATGACAAATAACACATAGAATCTAATTCATAGCATCAAACATGTGTGGTACCCCCCAGAATAAACTCAACGTGAACATCATATATTTGGGTAATCTTGACCATATCCATAGCAGCGTGATACCCCGTGGATAATATCAACATGGGCATCGTATATTCGAGTGAACCTCACAATAGGGCGAAGCATATCCACTATAGGGCAAGACAAACCTAACATAGGAAGGTGTTATAACTATATGGTAAGTTTGGCCAGACTCATAATAAAGTATTCCCGTCAATATAGGGCGGTGTATGTCCATAGATCATACCCATCATGATAGGACAGTGCGTACATCTGGCCTAAGGCAGAATAAATCTAACACAATTGGGCCATTACAACTTGCAGATCTATTCCTGGCCGAGGACAGAGCACCCGTCATGATAGGGCGGTGTATATCCGAAGATTATACCCATCATGATAGGGTGGTGTATATCCGAAGATTATACCCATCATGATAGGGCAGTGCACGTATCTGAGCTGGAGTAGGGTAAACCCATCACGAGTGAGCGAACCCACAACGGGAGGGTTGTCTCGATACAGAGTAGAACATGCCCGTCATGATAGAGCACAAGTTGTCTGCATATCTGTAGCATACCATGGAATATATCATAGCGCATGTAAATCACATAAACACATCTTAACCATAGCAATCATAACACATGAGAATGTTTAAACACATAAGAGAGAGTGGAAGTTAATCCACCTTTATGTAGACTTTCTTTGATTGATATGGACGTTCTTTAATTGGATGCTCTAGAGAATCTCTAAGGTTGTCCGATTCAACTCGTACTGCACTCGCCAACTAGGAATCCTTAATCTTATGACTTTCTTTATAAGTCTTCTTATTATCATAAATTATTATCTCTATCATAGTCTTAGCATGTATGTATAACTAGTGCACGTGTACACTTATACTTACACTTACACATGTAATCACATTTAGGATGAATTAACATAGTAATATGTAAAACATAACATGTTGTAAAGGTTAATAACGATAACATAGTAACATATGTGTAGCTTAGCTAACTTATTACTATACCCATATCCATAAAAAGTTACATTCATATAGGGTAAGTTCATTCTTTATGAAAATATAACTTCTAAAGTTGGACAAAATGACAGATTGTAAGTAATCAAACAATTATACACAAATAAATCCACATAATTTATCTAATCATCTAGAAGTTGTGAAAATTTATATAAATATACTTCATATGCTTTATTTGTAATATACCGAGTGTATTATTTTATAAAAATCTTATATTAAAGTTGAAAATTGATAATTTTAGGTCTCTGACTAACCCGTCCTGTAAAATTCACTATAAATCATACATTTCATAAAAGCCTCTAAATATTTAACTATAAACTACTTCTTATATTAATAGAATAAAATAGGTTGGAAAAATTCAAAGTGAATAAATTTATAAAAATATTTTCTAAAATCAGAATTGACACACTTTTACCTAAAATCAACTTATCTTGTAAAATTCATAAAACATCACAGGATTAAAGAGACGTCCTAAAATTTTAACCAAAGACTCCTAACACTATATAGTACATCATACTAAAACATGTTTGAGGAATTCATACTAGATAAGTTTATATAATTTTCCGAAGCCGCATGTAAAACATGAATTTTGGCAAACAACGTATTTAAGTAAAATTCACACATTTCGATAATATTATCTTTACTTGTATAACACCTATAACATATAAAATAAAAATATCTAAAAGTATAAAATACATTTAATGAACATGCTTGTATCGATTTTGCATCACGCAACAAAATTGGTAGATTAACGATCAACCATATAAGACTCTTGAAACATGTATACTACCAACAAAAACCCAAACTAAAGAAATGACTCTTGATTAATCAATATTAGTGGTATGATTAAAGAAATTGTATTAGCTGACCTAACCAATATTCAATTTAATAAATTATTTATGTTTAGACTAATATCTTAATCTACGCAACCTACTAATTAGACTAAACACATATTCTTTCTCTTATCCCCTCATTCATTTGTCTACAAGTCATCAGAATACAAATACATACATATAAGGCGATACGGAAAGGGCACGACTGAAGTGGTACAGCGGGGCAGCCTGGAATATGTTAAAAAAGAATTTAACGGAAGTGGGAATTTCAGTGATCTGGTGCCGAGAGACAAGAATTTTGAGAAGGTGAATCATCATACTTTCAGGAGTAGCTTCAGAAACAAGATGAGTTGAATTCAAACAAAATGAGTGCCTGCATGGATCTATCTTATGCATTTCTTTTTGGCATTATACATCTTAAGGTCCTTAAAGTATTAATGTTTGTTTTAAATGGTCCTTAAAGTATCATTTTGTTTTAATTGGTCCTTGAAGTTATAAATTTTTAAATCAATTAGTCCCTGAAGTATTTTTTGTTTCAATTGGTCCCTTATGTTTTACAATTATTTCAATTGATCCTTAAACTATTACAAAATTCTATCTTAAGGCCCCCTAAAAGAAAAAAAGATACATAAAATATGTGAAATCGTCGATTTAATTCAAAATAATATTATAACATATCTTTTATTAAATAAATATTGTGTTATTTGTTTATGATACATTTACCATCAAACGAGGTGAATTATACTATAATAGGATTTGAACAAAAGTTCGAGATTATAATTTCTCAATAATTTTATCCAAACTTTGAGAAATACTTTGTGGTACTTTAATTTTAGTGATAATTTAGTTGAGATATTGTGAACTCTATCTATCTTGAATTTAATGTAAAACTGAACATTATTAACGAAAGGACTTTGAAATTTTATGTTTGAAGGTCTTTACAATATTTAAAAAAATTAAAGTTATTTCGTTGATAATGTTCAATTTTACTTTAAATTCAATATAATTAGAGTTCAAAATATCTGGATCAAATTAGCACGTTTCTAACTAAAATAAAGTAGCACAAAGTATTTTCTCAAAGTTTAGATGAAATTCTTGAAAAAATATAATCTGGAGTTTTATTCAAATCGATATTTTAGTATAATTCACCTTCGTTTCAGGGGGAAAGCATCATAATGATAAATTACAAAACATTTATTTAATAAAAGATATGCTATAATATCATTTTGAATTAAATCGGTGATTTCACATATTTTATGTATTTTTTTCTTCTAGGGACCTTAAATATATTTTTGTAATAGTTTAAGGACTAATTGAAATAATTCCAAAACATAAGGGACTAATTAAAATAAAAAATACTTCAGGGGACCAATTGAATGAAAAAACTAGAACTTTAAGGACCAATTAAAACAAAATGATACTTTAAGGACTATTTAAAACAAACATCAATACTTTAAGGACTTCAAGATGTATATTGCCGTAAATTTTTAAACATCACAAACAAATTTTAGATTATTTTCAGCGTAAACATAAAAGTTTCACTTTTCAACAAATAATTACTATTGAAATAACATGACAAATTTCGAATATTTTCAACCTAAACAACAAAGTCATACTTTTGAGAAAACTAGAAACAAGCACGTATGGCGCATGTGGTCGGTTTTTTTTTATTATTTTAATTATTATAAAAAATAAATTATAACGAAACTAGTGGGTTTCTACTGAAAGTACATGTACTCACTTATTTATATTTATTTATGGTTATTTACATTTATATTTATGGGGTTTAATTATTTTGTTGAGTACAGATAACAAACAAATTTAGTTGGAAATAAGGAGAAGAAAAGGTAGCATCAGATCTTGAAGATATGGTAAAGCTGAATATCTCATAAAGATTTTGTGGGAATACAACATGCATTTTTTAAATCGTTGCTTGTATAAATAAAAATGAAAATAAAGTGTGTACAAAAAAGAAGTAGCAAATCCCAAGACGCTCTATGAGTAGGCTAAAACAATAGCCGAGAAACGCCGCGCAGTGCGTATATCTAAGTCCAATATCGAATCTACCATAAGCCGGTAGTAGACTAAAAAGTCTAACAGATCTAAGACGCTAAAAGTGGGGGAGCAACCACTGAAATGACACCAAGCGCCGTGAGTGCGAGGCCAAACACTCATAGTAGGGAGTGAGATCTGTGGTCCGGGAACAGCTTCCGGAACGCAAACGACATGTAGAGCAGGGAATGCTATGCTGGAACAAGCAACACCAGCTGAGGCGGCAGAGCAATGAGTGCCGTGGAGGTTCCGTCCAGGGGCGATAGAACTGCCGGGCGTGCAACAATGGTGAGACGCCTAGGAACCAGAGTTCCAAATGCTGTGAAGCATGTAAGAATCTTCCCAGAGTGGGAGAGACTCTGCTGGCCTCGTTAAAACCCACTACTGAAAAAACCCTGTGGGAAAAAGTCAATAGTGGGAAAAAGAGTACCAGCATCGGCCTAAAAGACCAATGTCCGTCAAATCCATAATCCGTCCATACATAATTAATCCAAAGCAGGAGCCTGCACAAAAAGACGGGGGAGGGAGGGGGTAAAAATAAAGAGCCGAGAATTCCTCCAAAGCATCCACAAGATCTGCAAAAACACTGGGGAGGGGAACATCAGAAGGCTCAATGTACACGAAAATACTGAGTGTAGAAGTCACGAGAAGAAATATCAGAGACGTGTGGAGGGAGGGGATTCCACCATGTGAAAGGCGTACGGAGAGCAGAGAGGGCATCAGCAGCCTGGTTGCCTTCTCTGTATATGTGCGAAACCTTAAAAGTGAGATCCCCTAGAAAGTGCAAGGCTCGAATCCAACGTGCACAGAGTCGCCATGGTACATCAAGAGAAGGGGACTGAAACGCTTGAACGACGTACATGGAATCTGACTCAAGCCAAATCTTATGCCAACCACGATCCCTAGCCAGCTCAATCGCGTAGATGGCCGCCTGGAGTTCCACTTCAAAAGCAAAACCACTACCGAATGAGACAGAGAACCCTCCCAAGGTAAAACCTCTGCAATTCCGAAAAATGCCTCCTCCAAAAGTGAGGCCAGGTGCGCCTTCGGCACTACCATCCGTGTTAACCTTGATCCATCCAGGGGAGGGGGGAATCCAAGTGACAGACCTCACCAAAAGAGGTTTAGACGGAACACCACGCACACCTAGCCGTGTCAAAATGCCGAGCTCCCGTACCGAGTTGTGCATGTGTCCTGAGATCAAGGAGGCAGATTCCTGAATGCAAGAAAGGATAACTGAGACAGCCTGTGTGGAATTAGCCTCCTTATCATAAAAAATGGACGTATTCCTGGTAGCCCAAATAACCCAAATAGCAGTGACAAAAGCAACTCGCCAAAGCGCTGTGACTTGGGAGCTGAATTGTACCTGCATAGCCAGTAAAAGCAATCTATGGAAACCCTCATGAAAAACAAGAGATATATCAAAAGCCCAATAGAGTTTAGAAAAAATGACAAGAGAGAAAGAACAACTAGAAAAAATATGGTCGGCAGACTCCCCTGATGTATGGCAAAAAGCGCAAATGGAAGGACCCTGAATACGGTGTGACTGAATAATCTCCCAAGAAGGAAGTCTATGATGTATCGCACGCCAAACCGTATAAGATCGACAGGGAGGGATAAAGGAAGCCCAGATCCATTTCCCCCAAGAAGTGGCCGGAAAGGAGGTACGAAAGTAATTGTAAGCAAGAGCGGACGTCACAGTGCCCGTCGGAGAGTGAGTCCAAACTCTATGATCCGAGATAGAAGGAGAGATGGCCGTAGCAACAATGTCCTTTGCAATAATAGGAAAATTCTGAACAAAGAGCCCGTCTAACTGCCAGACCCCATCAATGTGATAATCCGAAATCAAATGCTGAAAATGTAAACGTGCCTCAAAAGGCATGCCAATCCTGTCAGCAATGGAGTAGCCGAGCCAATTATCAAGCCAAAATCTAACTGAAGTGTTCGGTCCGACAATCCACTGAGAATCCGAGAGGAGTTGTCTGATGTAAGGCCTAGTGGAACCAAAGAGTGAGGAGCGAATGTAGGAGGTCTTCAGATCACCAGAGGCAGAGAACCAACGAGAACGAAGAAGATCCATGCCAGTGTCAGTAGAAGTAAAAAAAATCCCAGGCAAATTTGAGCAGAAAAGCTGCATTAGCCTTGCGAATCGACCGAAGACCCAAACCTCCTTCAGCTTTCGGCGCACAAACGCGTTTCCAGGAGATGTTAAATTTACCGCTATGGGCCGTGTTACCCGTCCAGATAAAAATTCGCATGGCCTTCTCAACGTCAGCAATGAGGGACAAAGGCCAATGGTACACCATCATCGAGTGGACGAAGGAGCTAGTTATCACAGAATTCACAAGGCAAGCCCGACCCGCCATCGAGAGTGAAGAGCCCACCCAGTTGGAAAACTTTGCGCAAATAGAATCCGCCAAGGGTTGAAAGTAAGCAAGCCTTGGCGCTCCAACAAAGATAGGAACTCCAAGGTATTGCATCGGCAAAGAGCCTTCAACCATCTTCGAGACACGGAGGATCCGCCGTTTGATGTTAGTGGTTGCCTTCGCGCCAAAGAAAACTCTAGACTTATCTGTGCTAACGATTTGGCCCGAAAGCCTACCATAAAGCTTAAGAATATGACGCAGCTTCCTCACATTAGACAAGTCCGCATTGCAGAAGATGAGGATGTCATCTGCATAGAACAGAAAAGGAGGACAGGGAACCCCCATCATAGCCATAGCCGGGTGGATAGACTGCTTATTATGGCAATCGACAATGAGCCTACCCAAAAACTCTTCAGCAAGACAAAAGAGGAGAGGGGAAAGCGGATCCCCCTGCCTAACACCACGTGAACATGCAAAGTAACCAACAGGAGAACCATTTATCAGAATGGAAAGCCTGGCAGAGAGTAGAATAGAGGAGACCCGATCCACAAACCAATCCGAAAAGCCCAAACATCTCAGAAAATGCAGAAGAAAATCCCAACGGACAGTATCAAAAGCTTTACGTATATCAATTTTGAAGGCCACATTACCACCCTCATTTTGCCTGTCCATACAATTAAAACACTCAGAAGCATAGGCAATACAATGATGGATGCGCCTACCTGGCACAAAGCCGAACTGATAGGGAGAATTGTGGGAGCCCAAGAAGCTGCCCAGCCTAGAAGCAAGGATCTTAGTGAAATATGACATGCATTATTAAGGAAAAAAATTCCTCCTTGATATGCTAGTATGAAGAGTGTGTGATTTGCGAAGAGAAAAATAGAGAAAGAAGCGTGAAGAGAAAAAAAGAGAGAGTAGAAGATTGGCGAAGCAAATCTTGAAGATTATGTTCGCATTAGGGTAGCCTTATCACACATGGAAAAGGCCTTGGGCTTTCTTGTTTACCCAATCAACTGTATATAAATATGAGGTGGAGTATTCATTGAGAGGATCGAGTATTTTGAGAAAAAATAACAGAAATATTCTATATACTCGAGAAGATTACTTTGGTGAGATTCCCATCCAGAAATGTTACAATATAGTTTAGGTGTCGAGTATTCTGAGCGAAATTGTAGTGAAGAATTGAGTTGCATACTCGAATGAGTCAATAAGTTTGATATAGCTGCTGGTTAGGGTCGATCATTTAGTTGGTCATAAGTTAGGGTTTTTTAGCGTCAGTGTTACAACACACAGTTACAGCAGAAGGTTCTTCGAGAGAAGAAGTTTCGAGGCGAGTTTGGAATAGCTCATTCGACCTTCGGTGGTTTGCTATGTCAGTGTCGGCCAAGTCAACGGGAGCCACCGGGCGTTATTGACAATAGAATATGTTAGGTATCAAAGAGTGGAGTCTCTATGTATAATATAGCCTATTCGGAAATGTATCAATATAAAGTCCGAGGGGTCTGAGGGATTCGGTCCCATGTATATTTTGGTGTTCGTGTTCATGTTTGATTCATAATTGTTTAGTTTTTTTTATTTATACCTCAATCTGAATCCGAAGTTAGTGTTATAACACATAAGAGGTGCAGACTATAAAATTATAATTGGTAAAAGAGTGGATCTGTATCCTAGTACGACTTATTCTGGGTCTCACACTATCATAGAATTCTGTGGAAGCACAATGAAAGAGTTCCGGAAGAAACAAACACTGAAGAAGGACTAAGTATGCTTTTTGGGGCAAACCGAAACTGCATAAATAAATTCCGAGGAAGGCCCAAGTATGGTACAAGATGAGTTACCTAATTTTTTAGAATTTGATGCTTCTAATAAAGAAACATGACCCACTATTAAGGAGATGCAAAAGATGTATAAGAAACTTTCGTTTGCATGTGTTCAAGGAAGCAAGGCCATCAAACAGTTGAAGAGTAAACTCCAAGAGTCACAAACAACGATTGAAAAACTTAAAGCGGAATCCTGTGAGAAAGATCAAGTGATAAACAATCTGAAAAGTGAACTTGAAAAGTACCAGAAAAACATAGATGATGAGGAGGCAAATAAAGTCCTTGAAGCAGAAGTTTTGTTACAACATACGTTGGGTGAAAAAGAGAAAGAGGTAAAAACCCTTCAAACTGAAATTTAGAATGCTCAAATTGATCTTATCTCATGTAAGAACAACTCTGAAATAAAAGAGTGAATTAATGCTTGAGAAGCTGTCTGCGGAATTGGAACATTCCAAATAGGTTATCGAACGACTGAACTCTAGTAAGGCTACTCTAACCAAACCTATCAACTTAGATAAGAATCATGGTAATGTTAATGGGCTTGGATACCATGTTGAGACGTCTAATGTTGCTCAGCGGTTTTTAATACAAATATAACCTAATGTTATAACGCAGGGCAATGACAAAAGAATTCCAAAACATTCTGGAAACGCTTTCATGCACACTCACTCTTCTGGACAGAACAAACCTACCCAAAAGAATCTAAGGCGGAATAATTAACCATGGTACCGTGTGTTACAACATTCTAGGCGTGACTTTAGAAAAAAATCCCTCGTTCGTACCCATCTGTCACTATTGTGGTATTATTGGACATATTCGTCCAAACGGCTATAAGATGAAAGCTGACTATTTGCATACCTTTTCAGGTTGGAACTACGGAGGCCGTGCTTGAAGTACATCACAAAGAAATGTGGATGTGAGACCATAACAGACAAAGACACATTAAGTTTGTGTTCCTAAGAATTCTAATTATTTTAATGTTCATCTTACTTTAGATTCTATTACTTCGAGTGGTTGGTTTTTCTACAGTCAGTGTTCTCGTCATATGACTAGGAACAAATCACACTTAGTTAACATAGAACCGATTGTCAATAAGTTTGCTACTTTTGGTGATGGGGTTAAAATTAGAGTAATTAGGAAGGGTACACTTAATTTATGCGGATTCCTTAATTTGAATGATGCTCTATTGATTAAAAACTTGAAAGCTAACCTCATTAGCATTAGTGAATTGTGTGATCAATGTTTGCATGTTAAATTTACCAAAGACCAATACTTAGTTTACACTAAAGAGGACAAATGTGTGTTAACCAGCGATAGATCTAATCTACTTTATATGTTGAAACATGAACATAAGAGCCACAAAGAGGCAGAGTTTATAGCCACTGAAAGCTGTTGCGTGTAACCTGTAAGGATGAATTAAAGGTTTTTAGTCTATGGTGTTGAGGTACATTTTCCCAATCTTCTTTGTGACAATACCAGTGCCAATATATTTTCCAAAAGCCCGGTCCTACACTCTCGAATAAAGCACATAGATATTAAACACCATTATTCTTAGGAACTAGTAAAATAAGGAACCGCTATCATGAATCATGTTCCAACCGAAGATCAATTAGCAGATATTTATGTTAAGCCCCTAGATTTCAGTGATTTGTCATACTAAAAAATTCACTAGGTCCTTACTTTCTGTAGAAAAAAAGGAAACAATGTATGTTATAACATGCATCAAGAATCTGAATTAGACATATTTTTCCATCCTCGTGTTAATTCACATGTCACGTATGAAGGGGCAAGTTCAAAGGGTTGTTTGGCTTAAAACTTAACACTCTTTTTTGTCTGACTAGCACACTCATTCCCCACTTGTCGGAAAGGGCTACGGTCATGAAATGATGTTGAGAGCAACTATCGATCACAAGTTCGAAAATAGCTACTGGCACAAAAAGTGATTGATATGTGTAAGCCGCCAACCACAAAACTAAAATGTTTAATTTCTTAATGATTTTATTTGTTCTAAAGGGCCGGATTATAAGGATCAACATGAGCTAGTTGCACCGGGTTTTCCTAGTGCGGTCTTGACTTGTGGATCTGCGAGCTACTCCATGAGAGGGTAAAAATAGTTGGAGATATAATAAATCCTTATGTTTTTATAGCCTTGTTTGAATATATGTGCCAGTTCGAAAATTGATGTGGAATTTTGTCTAGTTCTTTACCAAATGTTCTGCTTGACTACGAATTATGGGGAACTTATTACAAGAGCCTATTTATAATATTGCATTATGCATGTTTTGCATGACTTGATGGGTGTGCAAATTTTTATTTTTATATCTGTGGTGCCTATTTTTATCCATGAAATTAGATCATGGACATGTGTTTTCTTTATATTTTTCGGTTTCATTTTTCTAATTCCTGGATCAGGTGAAAAATATCTTGTGGGCTAAAGGAAAGAGTAGTCTAGACTTAAACCCATATCCCCTCCAAAAATCGAGGCCAATTACACTGGTTCATTTC
Source organism: Ajuga chamaepitys (assembly GCA_958295605.1). Lineage (NCBI taxonomy): Eukaryota > Viridiplantae > Streptophyta > Magnoliopsida > Lamiales > Lamiaceae > Ajuga > Ajuga chamaepitys. Next base: position 19,016,903 of record OY282498.1, on the reverse strand, counting down.
TCTCTACACTCTCACATATCTCTCATATAAACCCTAGTAGTGATAATCACATGCCTTCTCGCACCATGGCTAACTTTAAATCCACGTCGAGCGTACAGTCTCTCCCGTGATCGGCACCAAGCTCTGTCTCTGTCACTGTCATCTAAGAACGTCATCCCGGTCACATAATGGTGTTCCATTATTTGTTTCCATGTTTGCCATTATTTTTTAATTACTTGCGCCATGTCTCTGTTTCATGTTCAAATTCACATTTTATGTCAAAAAGGGGGAGAATAAAATTGAGTAATCATGCATGTGTCTAGGGGGAGTTGTCGAGACTTAGATATTTAGGGGAGATTATTATCTTCTTTGTCTATTTGTTTTGCTTGTTTCGAGTATTTATGCTTTTATTTAGGAGGAGTTTATCTTTTTTTTTTTTTTTTTTTTTTTTGTGTGTCTGTAATGAGTTTTTGACAAAAATTCCCAAAAAGGGAGAGAATGTTATGATTTGTGATTTCGGGATTTTTGTGATTGATATTTATATTAATATTGTGTGTTTTGGGTTCTTGGCAAATAAATACCCAAAAAGAAGGAGAATGTTAGGATTTATGGTTTTGAGATTTTTGCTATTAATATTTATATTTATTTATGATTACTTACATTTATATTTGTGAAGTTTAATTATTTTTTTGAGTACATATAACAAGTAAATTTTGTTGAAACAAGGAGAAGATAAGGTAGCATTCGATCTTGAAGATATGGTAAAGTTGGATATCTCATGAAGTTTTTGTGGAAATACAACATGCATTATTAAGGAAATAAAATCCTCCTTGATATGCTAGTATGAAGAGCATGTGATTTGCGAAGAGAAAAAGAGAGAAAGAAACGTGAAGAGAAAAAGAGAGAGTAGAAGATTGGCGAAGGAAATCTTGAAGATTATGTTCGCATTGGGGTAGCCTTATCACACATGGAAAAGGCCTTGAGCTTTCTTGGTTAACCAGTCAAGTGGTAGATAAATATGAAGAGGATTATTCATTGCAAGAATTAATATTTTGAGACAAAACAACAGAAATGTTCTATATACTCGAGAAGATTATTTTGGTGAGATTCCCGTCCCGCAATGTTATAACATAGTTTAGGCGTCGAGTATTCTGAGTGAAATTGTAGTGAGGAATTGAGTTTATACCCGAATGAGTTAATAAGTTTGATATAGCTGCTAGTTAGGGTCGATTATTCAGTTGGTCATATGTTAGTCTTTTTTAGCGTCACTGTTATAACTTACAGTTACAGTAGAAGGTTCTTCGGGAAAATAAGCTTCGAGGTGAGTCCGGGAGAGCTAGTTCACTTCTAGCCAAGTCGACAGGAGTCGCTGGGCACTATTGGTAATAGAATAGGTTAGGTATTATGTGAGTTTTGTGTGTCAAAAATGTGAATCAGATTAAGCTACAAGCTGTTAAGAAGCTGAAAAGAAGGGATAAGCTGGAAAAGCTGGAAAAGAACAGAGAAGAGAAACAGAATCAGAAAACGGTTTTTCTGTTTGGCTAAAAGACAACGGTTTGTAACAGAATAACTGTCACAAAACCGTTGTCTATCAAGGTTTCCAGAATCAGTTTCAGGTTTTGTTTCTTGAGCTCGTTTGGCGGTTTTGCAGCGGTTTTTTTCATTCAGAGATACATATATACACATTGGAGATTGACTAAAACAGTATGTAACAAGTCATAGAGATTAGAACAAGAAATGAGAGCTTGAGAGGAAGATTAATCTCAAGTTAAAAAGAGATTAATACTTGAGTGATTTTCTTGTAACTTTGTGATTCATTCTTAGTGATTCTTCTTCTGGTTTTGCCCGTGGATGTAGACTTTCAAAAGCTGAACCACGTAAATCGTTTGTGATTGAGTTTCTGTTCTTATTCTTTTATTTTCAGTTTTCATACGTAAGCTGAGAGTTTGTGAGGTTTGAGTTGATTATTTTGAGTGTTTCTTGGCTGGGATTTACAACAATGGCGCCGTCTGTGGGAAGAACACGAAGTGAAGAAGTTAATACTCGCTCATTATATCAATCTCAAAGTTTGAAGCAGAGAAATTCAACGGGAAGAACGATTACGGCCTCTGGAAATTGAAGATCAAGGCATTGCTGATTCAACAAGGGCTGGGAGCTGCTCTTAAAGGGGAAAAGGGATTTTCTGCCTCTGTTACCCCTGATCAGAGGTTGGAAATCCAAGAAAAGGCTCATAGCCTAGTGATTCTTTGTCTGTCTGACAAAGTCTTGCGGGAAGTTTCCAAAGAAATAAGTGTTGAAGGAGTAATGGAGAAACTAGACCAGATCTATCTCATCAAATCTATGGCTAATAGGTTATACTTGAAACAGAAGCTGTTCCCTTTCAAGTTTATGGCAGAAAAGGGTGTGGAGGATCAGTTGGATGATTTTAACAAAACTCTGGATGATCTTGAGGCCATAGAAGTAAAGATGGAGGATGAAGACAAGGCAGTACTACTCCTGAATTCCTTGCCTCAGTCATTTGACCACCTCAGGGATGCTATGCTCTATGGAAGAGATTCAAAGATTACATTGGCCGAGGTTCAATCAGCATTGAAGGGGAAAGAACTGCAGAAAATGAAACAAGGAAAGCAAGAAAGTACTCCTGAAGGACTAAACATCAAGAAAGGCAGATTTCAGAAGCCATTCCAATCTGGTGAAAGTTTCAAGAAGAATCAAAATCCAAAGCAGAAACAAACTGATCAAAAGGAGTCCAGGAAGTGTTTCTTCTGCAAGAAACCAGGACATTTAAAGAAAAACTGTTTTGAATGGAAGAAGAAACAAAACCAGAAAGGACCATCTACCTCAAATGCTGCAGAAATTGCTGAAGCCTCAAGTGATGATCCTCAGGTACTAAATATTGCAGACTCTAAATCTATGAATGAATGGATATTAGATTCAGGCTGCAGTTTTCATATAACACCCCATCTAGATTGATTTGAAAACTTCAAAGAACAGAATGTTGGAACTGTTTTATTAGGAAATGATCAAGTATGCTGTGTTAAGGGAATAGGTGATCTGAAATTAAGGACACATGAAAATAAGATCATCATCTTGACAGATGTTAGATATATTCCCCAATTAAAAAGGAATCTAATAAGCCTTGGCACTTTGGAAAAGAAGGGCTGCTGGTTTAAATCTGAAAATGGATGTTTAGATGTTATCAAGAATCAATCAGTTGTCCTAAGGGGTGTAAGAAGGTCAAGTTTATACTACCTAATGGGATCAGTGATACTTGGAGAAGCTGATGTTGTTGAAAAGAACAGCCTAGATTTATGGCATGCCAGACTTGGGCATGTGAGTGAGTCTGGACTAAGGCAACTGTTAAAGCAGAAACTAATCAAATCAAAGGAGGAAAGTCAGAAGAAACTCTGTGAAGACTGTGTTCTGAGTAAGAGCAAGAAGCTTCCTTATCCTGAAGGCAAGAAATGCTCAAATGCCCCTCTAGAATACATCCATGCTGATCTTTGGGGCCCATCAAGAACACCAACTCTTGGAGGAGGCAGGTATTTTCTAAGCATCATGGATGATTTTTCCAGGAAATTATGGTTATATGTTCTGAAACAAAAGTCAGAAGCTCTGGATAGATTTAAAGTATGGTGCAAGCAGGTGGAAAATGAAAAAGATGCATGTGTGAAGTGTTTGAGGACAGACAATGGCCTTGAGTTTGTATCTGAAGACTTTAACATTTTCTGCAACATCAAGGGAATAAAAAGGCATAAGACAGTCCCAGCAAATCCTCAACAAAATGGCATTATTGAAAGGATGAATAGAACCATACTAGAAAGGGTTAGAAGCATGTTATCAAGCTCAGGATTAGATAAGAGATTCTGGGGAGAAGCAGCTTCTACTGCTGCTTATTTGATTAACAGGTGTCCTTCTAGTGCTATTGATAATCTGACTCCTGAAGAAAAATGGTTAGGAAAGTCTCCCAGATATGAACACTTAAGAGTTTTTGGATGTAGAGCTTATGCTCATACAAAACAAGACAAGTTGGAAGCTAGAGCTATCAAATGCTTGATGCTTGGATACCCTGATGGAACAAAGGGATATAGACTTTGGAATACAGAACCTGGAGCAGGGAAGATTGTCATCAGTAGAGATGTGGTATTCTCAGAAGAAGACATGCCATTGAAAGAAGCTCAGAAGGTCAGAATTCAAGCTGATAACATCAATAAGAAGTTATCAGTTAAGGTGGAGTCAGAAGATGAAGCAGATGAAGATCCTGAAGAAGAATCGGATTCAGAATATCATGATCAACCACACTTACAGGATTATCAGCTTGTGAGGGATAGGGAAAGAAGGATACCAAGACCTTCCACCAGATATGCTGATGAATACCTTACAGCATATGCACTGGTTACTGCAGAAGATGTTGACAGTTTTGAACCTAGAAACTATAAGGAAGCTATTGAAAGCAATGAAAGGGTTCAGTGGATGCTTGCAATGAGAGAAGAGTTAGACTCTTTGGAGAAGAATCAAACATGGATTCTGGTAGAAAGACCAAGAAATCAAAGATTGGTCAGTTGCAAGTGGATCTTCAAGAAGAAACTGGAAGTAGCTCAAACAGAAACTATCAGATTTAAAGCCAGATTGGTTGCCAGGGGATTCACTCAAAAGGAAGGTATTGACTTCAATGAGATATTCTCCCCAGTAGTAAAACATTCCTCAATAAGAATTTTGCTGGCCATTGTTACTCAATATGATCTGGAGCTGGAACAATTAGATGTAAAGACAGCTTTCTTGCATGGTGATTTGAATGAAAAGATATACATGGCACAACCAGAGGGTTTCATTGTTCCTGGAACTGAAAGCAAAGTATGTCTGTTACAAAAATCTCTGTATGGTCTGAAACAAAGTCCTAGGCAGTGGTATTTGAAGTTTAACAGTCATATGCAAAGTATTGGGTTTCAGAGATCAAAATATGACAGCTGTGTGTATCTGAAGTTCAGAGGAAAAGAAGTTGTTGTATTTCTACTATTGTATGTGGATGACATGTTAGTAGCTAGCAGGAGCAGAGAAGAGATCAACAATCTTAAAAGAGAGCTTCAGTCGGCGTTTGACATGAAGGTGTTGGGGAATGCAAGAAGAATATTGGGAATGGACATCATTAGGAACAAAGCAGCTGGAGTGCTTTGGCTAAATCAGCAGAGCTATATTCAAAAGGTATTGTCCAGATTTAATATGCAAGAGTCCAAACCAGTATCAGTTCCACTAGGGTTACATTTTAAGCTAAGTGAAGAGCAGAAGCCACAGACAAGAGAAGAAGAAAATGAGATGAAGAGGATCCCTTATGCAAATGCAGTAGGGAGTGTAATGTACACTATGATTTGTACAAGGCTTGATGTTGCTCATGCTATATCAGTGGTTAGCAAGTACATGTCTGATCCAGGTGGAGCTCATTGGAATGCGTTAAAATGGCTGCTCAGATATCTGAAAGGAACCAGTGGTTTCGGAATATTGTTCAAGAAAGATGACATAGATTCTGGAAATGTGTTATGTGGTTACTGTGACTCGGATTTTGCTGCAAACCTAGATTCCAGAAAGTCTCAATCAGGTTATATCTTTACTTTGTTTGGTGCTGCAGTAAGCTGGAAGTCAATGCTACTATCTGTAGTTGCCTTATCAACCACAGAAGCAGAGTTTATGGCTATTACTAAAGCAGCCAAGGAAGCTTGCTGGTTGAAAGGTATCCTGGAGGAGTTTGGGTTTAAGCAGAAGGCAGTCAAGTTGTTTAGTGACTCACAAAGTGCTTTGCACTTATCTAAACATCAGATGTTCCATGATCGTAGTAAGCACATAGATGTAAAGTTCCATTTTGTCAGGGACATTACTGAAAAAGGGACAGTGATATTAGAGAAGATCAAGTCGGAAGATAATCCATCTGATATGCTTACGAAGGCTCTAACTACAGAGAAGTTCTACCTTTGTCTGCAGTCAGTGCAAATATCTAATTTAGAGAAGAATTAGCTCCAGGACAGGAGCAAAGCTGGTGAGATCAGAAGAGATCCAATATGATCGAGTTATAAGGTGTGATTTGATTTCTATGACATTGTTTGACAAGGTGGAGAATGTGAGTTTTGTGTGTCAAAAATGTGAATCAGATTAAGCTAGAAGTTGTTAAGAAGCTGAAAAGAAGGGATAAGCTGGAAAAGCTGGAAAAAAACAGAGAAGAGAAACAGAATCAGAAAACGGTTTTTCTGTTTGGCTAAAAGACAACGGTTTGTAACAGAATAACTGTCACAAAACCGTTGTCTATCAAGGTTTCCAGAATCAGTTTCAGGTTTTGTTTCTTGAGCTCGTTTGGCGGTTTTGCAGCGGTTTTTTGCATTCAGAGATACATATATACACATTGGAGATTGACTAAAACAGTATGTAACAAGTCATAGAGATTAGAACAAGAAATGAGAGCTTGAGAGGAAGATTAATCTCAAGTTAAAAAGAGATTAATACTTGAGTGATTTTCTTGTAACTTTGTGGTTCATTCTTAGTGATTCTTCTTCTGGTTTTGCCCGTGGATGTAGGCTTTCAAAAGCTGAACCACGTAAATCGTTTGTGCTTGAGTTTCTGTTCTTATTCTTTTATTTTCAGTTTTCATACGTAAGCTGAGAGTTTGTGAGGTTTGAGTTGATTATTTTGAGTGTTTCTTGGCTGGGATTTACAACATATTAGATAGTGGGGTCTCTATTTAAAACATAGCCTATTCGGAAAATTTATCGATAACATAAAGTTCGAGGGGTCTGAGGGATTCGGCCCCGTGTATATTTTGGTGTTCGTGTTTATGTTTGATTCATAATTATTTAGATTTTAATTTATACCTCAGTCTGAATTCGGATTTAGTGCTATAACACATAGGAGGTGCAGACTATAAAATTTCAGACTTAATAACTATTATAACTTATGATCTCTTTACTTTTTCCCACTTTTACTAACTCTAATATTACTTATTGAGAACTGAAGTATCAGGGACAGAGTCAGAATTTCATAATGATAGGGGGGACTTTTTTCAGATATTTATATAAAAAAAAAATTAGAATTCGAGAGGGCAAAACCCATTATTTAACTACAATTACATTGTGTGTGTGTGTGTATATATATATATGCACAATAGTTTCACTAGAAAATTTGAGGGGGGTCGCCACCGCCCCCAGCCCCTTGCTGGCTCCGTCTCTGTGAAGCATGATATAATGTAACAATAGTGGGTAGTATAAAATATCGATACATATATAACCCATATCAATCAAGTAAACGATATATTTGTGATATGTTGGAATAAATCAAACTTATATTTTATCATTTTTTTTATGTATTTTAAGTATTATATATTATTTGGTCTCGCACCGATTGCGAATAAAGTAGTAAAAAAATAGAAACATTCAATTGTTGCATCTTATTTTCCCACTTAGAGTTTATGTATGATACATTTGTTGCACTATGTTCGTGTTATAGTATTGTTGTCTATAATAAAAGTTAACAACTAATAATCTTACTTATTCTATTTCTAAAGTTTGAAGTTAAAAAATTTAGGTATAGAACTGAATTTAAATTTCAAGTATTTATAACTTTTTTCGTAGGACAAAATGAAAATTAGTATTTGCTAGATGATCTTATAAACATAAGCTATACTAATACTATCTGAAAGTTGCTCTAACTATTAAGTATTTTATTTCTATTTTGAATTATATTATTTATTTTTACATGAAGATAAATTATAATCATCATAGAAGTTTATATATTAGTTTTTTATGCAATTTAACAAACTAATCATTTAAAATAGTTTCAGTAATATACATGTCATGATTAATATATTGTATTTAAGCAATTGATGTAACTTGATAATATTATTTGAGATAATATTATAGTTATTTCTTTAGTAAAATTAATAATTAAATGATGATGAAAAAAGTAACCAAACCAAAACGCTTACAGATGATTTTGATGAGTTATGTCAAAATATAACATGATACACATGTTAAAGGTGTAATAAATCACAAAGGTTTGTTTTTAGAGAAATAAGTCACATATCGTTAATAAAATATGTCTCGAACTACCCTAAATTGTTGGGTCATTCTGTTGTGCAATGGGTGCACAAATGCAACCGTAGGCTAGTTTCGTCATTTTACAATTATCTAGTGGAGTAGGGTTATTTTTAAATTCTTTTCTTGACTTCTGTGCTCTTTTAGTCAATGAGTAAAATTTTTGTTATTTTGTTCTTGAAATTGAACAGTTCCTCTTCTCTTTCACTTATTCTAGTTGGAATCGAAGATCTAGAAAGAGGTTCAAGGGAGGTGGAAAACTAAAGGTCAAGGAGGGCTTATGGCGACAGAACACTAGATCTTTTGTGTTTGCAATTCCGTCGATTTACAACATGAAGTGATGGTGGAGATGTATGCAATTGTGTTGGTTTGGGCTGTGACTCCTATTGGTTGGTCGTAATTTCAACGAGGGATGAAGAAGAAGACGCAAACTCGTGTCTTCGTGCTCCGATAATTATATCCCAGCACCCTAGTGGTGGTCTGAATCTTATTTAGTTAGTATTGGTGTACTTCTATTATCGATCCCCATACTCTGTTACCCTCTCCTAGTGTATTCTTATGTAGTATTCAATTAAGGTAGCGAATTTTGGAGTTAAGGTGAAGAAAGAAACATTATCAAGTCTAATTCTGAAATATAGCTGTCACTTGATTTCTGGAGAAATTGTAATGTAGGTATTGAGATTTTGATTATGAGTAGCATGAATAGGTTTATAATATACAAGATCCAGGTGGCGAGAAAGTCGTCGTGGGAGGCCGCTGCGGTGGTCCAGATGGAGAAGTTCGTGCTTCCATTACTCATGACAACAAAAATTAGCAAACAGTAAAAGGTTGGCGGGGATTTGATGAATCTTGAGCAAAAATCGAGATGTACGTGGTGGGTTCTGAAGAATGAGTGAGAAAGAGTGATGAAATAGAAATTTAAAAAAAAAAATATTGGAACTTGTGATTTGTGTGAGACAAAATAAGAGTGCAATGACTCTATCACCCTTTACATTTTTTTAAAAAGAAAAAAAAAATGATTCAATGGTAAGGATGACATTTTAGATGATCCTAAGACTGAAATTGATTAATTGCACCTATGCAACAACTGCATAGAAGTGAGGCTCTTAAATTGTTACACCGTCAAAACAAAATACAATATTATGATATTATTTACAATTACTTTCTATTATATGCAAAAGTATTTAATTAATATTATTGACTTCTTACTATTCTTAACACATATTTACATTTAACCAAAATGAAATTATGATATAGAACACTTATAAAATACAGTGGCGATTTACAACATTCTTCTTCCCGAGTATTAAATTTGAAGATATTATTGTAATTTTTAATACAATAATTTTGTCTTTTATGTTACTATTTTGAATCATTTTTTTTTTTTAATTTAGATCTAATGATAAGAGTTTGGAATACTATACACCGATAGAAAATATTATTATAATAAATAAGTGGTTTTTGACATAATAATATATATACGGATAATATAATATTATGAATTTTTAAATCATGTATAATTTATGGGTCATTTTGTTGTGCAAGAGTTGACAGATACAATCATGGGGTAATTTAGTCCTTTTACACAATTATAGTCAACCATCATTATTTTTTAATGTTTTTCTTTACTGATTGCCTTTACTTTTCTTAGAATTGAGAGTCAGTGGGCGAGCACGAAGCCTGAGAATTGGGCATTGGTGGCCTAGCTTGAGGAGAAGGTGGTGGTTTTCTGGAAGCTTTTGTCGGTGAAGTAAGATTAATTTTTATTCTAATTTTGATTCATATTCCTAGTGTATTTGAAAGGAAAGAATTCTCCATGATAATGATGAGGTGGAAGATTTTGTCCATTGAATAACTAAAGGCGGAGATTATTCAAAATTTACGAAATTGACGAACATGGAACGAGAGAGGAGCCGGGTCCGTAGTTAATGTATAGCTTGTAGCAGAAAATGTCACTGTTATCTTCTAGGTTTTGGTTTGGTTTTTCTTGATTTTTGAAGAAGCTTAACATCTCAGTAATTGTTATTGTGCCTCATCTCCTCCAATTCTTCTTCATTGTCAGTTTTTGGACCTCGAAAAATTAGCAGATTTGGGTGTCGGGGGTTGCATCATTGGTCCACCGCTACGGTTGTCCTGTCGGAGGAGACCGGGGTACAGTTACTCATGACAACTATAAGTTTAGCAAAGAGAAGAAGCTAATGAAGAATGACTAATAGTTGGAGCAGAAGTGGAGATGTAGTGGTGTGGAAATAAGATGTAAGAGAGTGAGACATAATTTTTTTAAAAGAAATATCTTGGAACTTGTGATTTTTTTGGAATAGATAAAAGTGTAATGTCACTTTCACCCTTTTTAGTTTTTTAAAATATAAAGAGGGATTGAATGGTTGGGATGAATTAATTTTTAGAGGATCTAAGGGTTGATATAGGTTGGTTGCACCAAAGCAACAATTGCATAGAAGTAGGACTCATAATTTATATCCAATAATAAATAAGCTTATTACTTCTTCCCTCCCAAAATAAGAGTCTTGTACATGATTATAATAAAGAAGTCAAACTTTAGAATACCTAAATTATGTTAAACTATTATTGCATGTTTGATTTACTATAAATTTTGATGAAATATTTACTTTCATGTAGAGTCATTTGTATATTATAAGAATTTTACAGTGGTCAACTAAACAATCTTATATATGACACTCTTGCTTTCTATCAGTATTTTTTTGTTGTAGTTTGTGAAATGCGTATATAGATATTATATTTGCTAAATAAATTTTAAAAAAATATATTTTTACTTTCTCAAGAATGAGACGAGAAAAAACTTGATAAGGTCTTTGAACACTAATATACATTATTTTGATTAATTATATGTTTATTTTGCTAATCCGATTTTTATTCACCACCTAGAAAATCTAAACTTAATATTTTTTCAAACATAAATAACTCTCTTGTCAATGAAAATTAGGCGTAGTGATAAGATTTACAATATTGTATAGATAAAGTACATTATTCTAACAAGTAACACAACCTTCAAGCAAGAATATAATTTTGAAAATATAAAAGTATAAATTTGAAAATCAGACTATAACATGTATATCCAGTTATAATTGTAGTATCTCCATTTTAAAATATGAGTTGTGTATCCACTATTATACCAACGAAGTTAAATTTAGAATGCCAAAATCCTACTAAACGATTATAGGTTTAATTTACTATAATATATATATATGTGTGTGTGTGTATATATATATATAATATTTAGTACATTGTGGAATTAGAGGTGGGGAATGAGGCTAGAACCATTGACCTCTTGGTTACATTACCAAGAGTTATGCCACTGAACTACAATTGTCACACCTCAAAACCAAAAGCAGCAGACTTCTCTACTTGCAATTTTAATTAAATTTCTAACAAAAAGAATTCTTTGAAGTTTACTTTATTTTAAAGATTTTCAAGTCAAATTCTTTATCCAAATATTGAGACTAACAAAGTTTCTGGGAACAAAGTATTTTTACTTAATTTTACAGGAGGAGTTATCAAGGGGACCGAGCTCATTCGTATCACTTGTCTGACCAGGAAGAAAGGTACATAAGATAAGAGATATTAAAAAATATTTTAATTTTGTTTAGTATAAAGTAGAATTTAGTTTAGGTATTATGACTAGAATTTTAATTTAATTATTATATGAACTTATGTGAATTCTTGTAGGGAAAAATTCATTTTTAGTCCAGTATGTTAGGCCTTGTCCAGTAAAAGTCCTGTATGTTAGAATATTTCAATTTTAGTCCTGTATGTTTTCAAAGTTGTCCAATTTAAGGACATTGACCATCAGAAATGGCCAATTTGGCATCAATTAATCACGTGCGATGCACGTCACTAATAAATTTGAGAAAGATGAAGAAAGAAAGAAAAATAAAATAAAAAATATAACGAAATGCACCTCATATGAAAATTAGAGGTTGCCTTTTTCTTTTCTTTTTTGGTCGAGCTACTAAAGTAATTTAATGATTTGACATGTTATCTAGACAAATACTTGATACATAAGCATTAGCACTCAAAAGCCCTAAATTTATTAGTCTAATTCCGGCTAAATTGGTCGTTGGTGATGGTTAGTGTCCTTAAATTGGACAACTTTTGGAACATAAAGGACTAAAATTGAAATTTTCTAACATACAGGACTTTTACTGGACAAGGCCTAACATACTGGACTAAAAATGATTTTTTTCCCAATTCTTGTACATGTATAATGTAGTCAAAATATTTCTAAATTTCTTTCCCCTAATTTCTAGCGAAATTTTCGGAACATATGTGGAGTTGCACTAACTAGCATCATCCTAGTTGAGTTTTTAGTAAATTTTATTATCTAATTAAATGTGATAACACTTAAATATTATCTCCTAGAAAAAAACTAATTGTAATGCAACATTCTTGATTATTACCTTTCAATAACATTTTATTTTCACCTAAACTAATATTAATTTTTAGGGCCTAAACTAGAGTCACATACACATGCAGGAGTCCACATGCAATTACATATAAAAATAAAAAGAAAGGCAATATACATCTTGAAGTCCTTAAAGTATTGATGTTTGTTTTAAATAGTCCTTAAAGTATTATTTTGTTTTAATTGGTCCTTAAAGTTCTAGTTTTTTCATTCAATTGGTCCCCTGAAGTATTTTTTATTTTAATTAGTCCCTTATGTTTTGGAATTATTTCAATTAGTCCTTAAACTATTACAAAAATATATTTAAGGTCCCTAGAAGAAAAAAATACATAAAATATGTGAAATCACCGATTTAATTCAAAATGATATTGTAGCATATCTTTTATTAAATAAATGTTTTGTAATTTATCATTATGATGCTTTCCCCCTGAAACGAAGGTGAATTATACTAAAATATCGATTTGAATAAAACTCCAGATTATATTTTTTCAAGAATTTCATCTAAACTTTGAGAAAATACTTTGTGCTACTTTATTTTAGTTAGAAACGTGCTAATTTGATCCAGATATTTTGAACTCTAATTATATTGAATTTAAAGTAAAATTGAACATTATCAACGAAATAACTTTAATTTTTTTAAATATTGTAAAGACCTTCAAACATAAAATTTCAAAGTCCTTTCGTTAATAATGTTCAGTTTTACATTAAATTCAAGATAGATAGAGTTCACAATATCTCAACTAAATTATCACTAAAATTAAAGTACCACAAAGTATTTCTCAAAGTTTGGATAAAATTATTGAGAAATTATAATCTCGAACTTTTGTTCAAATCCTATTATAGTATAATTCACCTCGTTTGATGGTAAATGTATCATAAACAAATAACACAATATTTATTTAATAAAAGATATGTTATAATATTATTTTGAATTAAATCGACGATTTCACATATTTTATGTATCTTTTTTTCTTTTAGGGGGCCTTAAGATAGAATTTTGTAATAGTTTAAGGATCAATTGAAATAATTGTAAAACATAAGGGACCAATTGAAACAAAAAATACTTCAGGGACTAATTGATTTAAAAATTTATAACTTCAAGGACCAATTAAAACAAAATGATACTTTAAGGACCATTTAAAACAAACATTAATACTTTAAGGACCTTAAGATGTATAATGCCAAAATTTACCATATTCTTATCTCGAAGAAAGGCATTTTCATTCAAAAGTAGAACTATTTTGATGCCAATTCGACCCTGCACCAGGAGTGGTGCTTCAGCGCGCTCCTGTCACATCACTCCTGGTGCGACATGTGTCCCCACTTTATTAATATTATTATAAGTTTCGCTTTTTTTTTATATGCATTCTTTTAGTTGACTTTTTATTTTTTTACTTGTTATTTAATTAAAATAATATAGATTTTCTTATTAATTTTTTTATTGTATTTTTATAGTTATTATTTGATTAAGAGTATGGGTACAAAAAATACCGTATGTATCGTACCAAAAATTTAATATATTAAAATTTTTGGCATATCAAATTATCAATACGATAACGGTAAGAGAATTGAAAAGAATTCGGTATTTCAGTACATACCAAAATACCGAAAACAGTTATATACCAAAATATTGAGAAAAAATCGGTGCTTTGATAGTTCGATATTTTTCTGTATTTTAGTAGATGGTATTTCTATATACCAAATTTGTAACGTGTAACGAAAACTTTTGGTATATCAAAATTAATGGTACATGTTGATATCGATATAAAATTTTGCAATGTATAACAAAAAAATTTGGTATGCCAAAATCAATGGTACATACTGATATCAATACAAAATTCGGTAATTGGAAATACCGACTCCTAAAATAAAGAAAAATACTGAACTGACAAAATACCAATTTTTTTTTGGATATTTTGGTATGTAACTTTTTTTTAGTATTTTGGTATGCACTGAAATACCGATTATTTTTTAAATTATACCATTTGTATCGGTAATTTGATATAAAAAAAAAAACAAAAAAGAAATTGATATCTTAATTTTTTGGTGCGGTACGTAGTTCAATATTTTGGTATTTTTTTACCCTTACTTGTAATCAAATAATGATTGCTAAAAATTAAATTAAAAAACAAGACAAAAACTCAAAAGAGAATATGTATTCTTTTAATTTAATAATGAGTACAAAAAATAAAATAAAAAAAGTTATTGCTAAAGAAGGACACATGTCGCACCTGGAGTGGACTGGAGCACCACTCCTAGTGCAGGGTTGAATTGACCCTATTTTTGGGCCGCTTCAACCCTACACCCGGAGCACAGCTCTGAGTGTTTAATTTCACGCCACTTGACCATTCTTCCCCCATCCCCACGAGTTCCCATCCCCACTTCTTCTCTCACTATTCTTTTTATAACTTATAATTATAAAAATAATAATCATATCTAATGATTGTTCTTACTCTTTATGTTATATTTTTTAATGTATGTTTAAATCAATTTAATTTTAACATATTTAAATAAATAATAATATTAAATAACTTTTAAAAAAATTAAATTTATCAAATATGGAGTAAATAAAACAAAAAATATTTTTGTACTATCTAATTTAAAGGGGTTTTTTCTACCCAACCCCCATGAGTAATACCCGCATACATCATTGGATTGGTGTATTGATATAAATCAAAATAATATTAACCTTTAATTTTATATCTACACATCAATACAATGGTATATGGTGTATACGGGTATTACCCACGGGGATAGGGTAGAATTAACTAACTTAATAACAAATACTACCTCCCTCTGTCCTACTCGAGTTTGCACACATTCCTTATTAGTACGTCCCCTATCAATATGCACACCCCCTAAAAAGGAAATTTCTCTCACAATCTCCACCCTCAAAATCTCCACCTTTGAAACAGTCAAGCAAAAAGGAAAGAAATATTTTTTTCTTAATATTTGTACAACCTTATATGTACAAACTCCCGTGTGACGAAGAGCGTACTTGTTTGCATTAATATATTTAGATAAATAGAAATGTAAAAAAGTATTTATTTTTAAAAAGTTTAAATTTATCAAATATGGAGTGCATAAAACATATTCAATTTAATAGTAATCATTTTAAAATAAAATATAAATTTCAAGTATTGTTTATATATTTGTACAAAAATATAGTATATACATGTATAACGGCTAAGTTAGGCGGACATAACACTAAACCATACTCTACCTTTAGCCTAATATAATTAGGTGCTTGATGTCGGTGCCTTACCCAATTACTCTAAACTTCGAATAATGTCCTATACGTTTACCAATTTATCGATAGGTAGCCCCACCCTACAAGAGTGACTCCCATAGCAACAAAAATATGCCCAAGGCTTCTGCAATTTCAATCTCCATTTGCTCTTTTATTAGGACAGAACCAGAGTCTATCGCCACACCTTTCTCATTCCTCAAGACAAAACCAAGCTCTGTTCCTTGTCCTGTAATCACGCTCGCATCAGAGTTCAAATTTACGAAATTCGCTGCGGGGGGACATTTTTTGTTTACACTGAAAAGAATGTTCAAGTCATCGTTATTTCCCTCGAGACTAACTTTGTGTCCTAATCACTACAATTAGGACTGCAAACTAGTAGAGTCGAGTCGAGCTTCTTGTGTTCCTAACTTGTTCATTAATTCATTTATCTTTAATTGAATTCGAACCAAGTCAAGTTATATTTGAAAGTGTTCAATTATGTTCAAGAACGTGTTTGACCATGTTCATGCACATTTGTGATTGTAATCTACTAATTATTTCATTCACGAACATCAAATAAACACACATTTCCTAAATTTCCATACAAATAAATGAATTCAACAAAATGTTTATTATAACAAAGAGGTAATGTAATAATATTATATCATATATAGTTCGAACACTACCTTTTGTTGTATTTTTATTATCACTGTTATTATTAATTAATTGAGTTCTAAATAAGTTTGTACGCGAGCTTTTAAATGAACAAGTAACTCATATTCAAGTTCTGATCGTTTATAAAACGAGCTCAAAATTCTCTTGTTCAAATAAATGAACTCGTCAACGAACTGTTGAATGAAAACCCCGTTTATTTCCAGGCCTAGTTACAATTATTCTATTAGCACTGAAAATGTCAAAGTTTGGTTTCGAAGAATAGCAAAGACATTTTTGCATCTTTAATTTTCACCTCGATAAATGACGTTTGAGCCAAGTTTTAATTACTTAATCCTTAGTTTTTGAAATTCTGAGAACTACAGTGAATGTTATAACATTCACAAACGAAACAATAAACAGAACAAATCACACCACAATATAAACGCGGGGTTGAATCCCTCAGACCCCTCGGACTTTATGTTATTGATAATATTGCCAAATAGGCTATGTTTTACAAGAAGACCTCACTCTTCTATACCTAACCTATTGTATCATCAACAACACCCGGCGACTCCCGTCGACTTCTTCAACACTGACACGGCACACCACCGAAGGTCGGACGAACTCTCCCGAGCCCGCCTTGAAGTAACTTCTCCCGAAGATACTTCTACTTGACACACTAAGACTAACAAAATATTATAACTCGAAGACTATGTTATAACACACTGAAAATCAACTCTTGACTCAATAAAAATAACGCTGTCGAATATTAAGATACTGATCTGTTTCTCTGAACTATAGTCACGTATTCGATGCACCCTACACTGAATGACTTTCATTAATAAATAGCGGGGTTCACAGCTTTCTCTCCAAGTAACATATCTCTGGATAAGATTGTAATCTTCTTCCAAATCTTCCATATCTTCCCATATCTTTTGCAATCCTTATCCATAATTTCTATTTTCTGCACATAAAATAAATAATTAAATAATAATATATTTTTGACAAAACTCCCAAAATTAAATTCTTTTACAATCTCCCCCTTTTTGGGCATTTTTGTCAAAAACCAACATAATCAGAAATAGTGCAGAAATAAAATCAGGACACTTCCCTTTTCAAAAGCCACTCCCCGTTAGCTGTATAATCTCCCCCTCAACTGCACAACTCAAACACAAAAGCCAACAAACAATATATCTATGCAGAATAATCATCCTAAATCAATCAAGAAGATACACTCCCCCTACACAAATGATTGTCTGACACAAATCTCCCTCTGTACAAAAGCATAGAAACTCGAAATAAATACCCTGAAGGATAAAAGAAAGAACCTCTGAATGATATCTCGAAAGTGAATGTTATAACGTTTTCAGAATGATATCTCGGAAGTAAATGTTATAACATTTTCGGACGAGCCATAGAAGTGCAATCCCACTTCCAGAATTCAGAAATAATCAACTCCCAACAATTTATTCTCCCCCTTTTTTGACATAAAATGCTAACCAAAACATAAAATGCTAACCAAAACATATATTGGAACACCATTATGTGACCGGGATGACATTATTAAATGACAGAGACAGAGCTTTGTGCCGATCACGGGAGAGACTGTATGCTTGCACTTCCTCGATGTGGATTCATCGTTAGCCATGGTGCGAGATAAGTGGATGGTTCTGACTACTAGGGTTTATAGAGAGATGTGAGATAATGTAGTGAGATATGACCCAGTGCAATGGTCCTCGATTTTTGAAGGAGATATGGGTTTAAGTCCAAACCACTCTTTACTTTAGCCCACAAGATATTTTCCACCTGATCTAGGGATTAGAATAATGGAACCAAAAAATAAAAATTAAACACATGTCCACGATCTAATTTTACGGATTAAACATAGGCACCATGGATATAAAAATGAGAATTTGCACACACCTATCAAGTCATGCAAAATATGCCTAATGCAATAATATAAATTGACTCGTGTAATTAGTGCCCCACAATCTGTGGCAAGCAGAGCATTTGGCAAAGAACTAGACAAAATTTCACATCAAGACATTACTGGCACAATTTGAGAAGACGGGCTAATAAATATTAAAATAAAGGTTCCTTATTCCTCCGACTTCTTTTACCCTCTCGTGGAGTAGCTCGCAAACCCCACGAGCCAAAATCGCACTAGGAAAACCCGGTGCGACGAGCTCTTGGTTTCTTCTTATAACCCCTTGATCAACAATTAAGAAAGCAAGCATTAAGAAATCAAACATTTTATTTTTATGGTCGGCGGCTTTCCCAGATCAATCACTTTCTGTGTTAGTAACTCTTTTTGATCTTTGTGATCGATAGCTGCTCTCAACATCATTTCATGACCGTAGCCCTTTCCGACAAGAGGGGAATGAGTGTGCCAGTTAGTCGAAAAGAAATGTTAAGTTTTAAGCCAAACAACCCTTTAAACTTGCTCCTTCATATGTGACGTATGACACGAGGATGTATAAAAAGAAAAATGTCTAGTGCAGATCCTAGATGCATGTTATAACATAGATTTTATTTATTTATTTATTTATTTTTTAAAGTAAAGACCTATTGACTTTTTTAGTGTGACAAATCTCTGAAATCCAGGGCATTAAAATAAATATCCGCTAATTGATCTCCAGTTGGACTAAGATTCATGATAGTGGTTCCTTCTTCTATTAGTTCCCGAAAATGACGGTGTCTAATATCCAAGTGCTTTATTCGAGAGTGTAGGACCAGAATTTTGGTAAAGGTATTAGCACTAGTATTGTCACAGAATATATTGTGAACACTTACCTCAACACCATAGACTGACAACTTTTGATTCATCCTTACGGGTTGCGCGCAACAGCTCCCGGTGGCTATACACTCTGCCTCTTTATAGCTCTTATGTTCATGTTTTAACATGTAAAGAAGATTAGCAGATCTATCACCGGTTAAGACACATTTATCCTCATCATCATAAACTAAGCACTGGTCTTTGGTGAATTTAACATGCAGACCTTGATCACATAAATGACTAATGCTAATGAGATTAGTTTTCAAGTTTTCAACTAACAAAACATCATGCAATCTAGGGAATCCGCTTAAATTAAGTGTACCCTTCCTAATTACTCTACTTCTAACCCCATCACCAAAAGTAACAAATTCATTGACTATCGGTTCTATGTTAACCAAGTGTGACCTATTTCCAGTCATGTGCCTAGAGAACCCACTATCAAAGTACCAAGCCCCCATAATAGCAATATTCAAAGAAAACATGGTATTGAAACAACCGTGAGTTTTGGGAACCCAAACTTGGCGTGTCTTCGAATGTTGTGGTGGTCTCACATCCACCTTTCTTCGTCGTGTGCTTCGAGGACGACCTCTGTAGTTCCAACCTGAAAAGGTATACAAATAGTCAATTTACATTTTATAACAATTAGGACGAAGATGTCCAAGTATACCACAATAATGACAAATGGGAATGAATGGGGGATTATTTTCGAAACCCTGCTCAAAATGTTGTAACATTCTATTTGGTCGACGACCTTTTCTTCTTGCAGTATGTTGATAATTTTTATACTGTCCAGTAGGACGTGGATATCTAAGATTATTTCCAGATTTCTCTGCAAATATTCCGTGATCAACATGTGTTATAACATTTTCATCAGACTGCAAAAAAACAGACTGATCAGCATTAGATGACTCCCCTGCATATCCAAGACCTGTTACATCCCCATGATTCTTTCCTAGACTTATGAGTTCAGTTAGAGAAGCCTTAACAGAGTATAAACATTTAAAAACCTGCTTCGATTGTTCTAACTCTGAGTTCAATCTTTCGATGGTCTGGTTCTTTGTCATTAAGCACTCCCTGCATTTTTTCAGGTCATCCTGACTCTTCTGAAGTTCTACCCGTAAGGAAGATACTTCCTTTTCTTTGTCGGCTAGTGTGTGTTGTAACACTACCTCAGCTTTCCGAATCTTTTCAGTCTCCGCTTGCGTGTCACGAAGTTGTCCTTCGAGTTTTTTAATTGCTTTGCTCCCGCGAATGCACTTGACTGACAACTTTTTGTACATTTGTTGCATCTCTTCTATGGTTGGTCCTGTCTCTTCATCAGATTCATCAGATTCACAGAAATTTGGTAAATCATGTTGTAACATACCTGGTGCATCAGTTAGGCTTGAGTTTTCTATGTGAACGCTGCCTATCAGGCATGCATGTGATGTGGTAAATACGGCAAGGTTGCTGGAGCAATCGTTGTCTCCGTCAGAAATTTCTTCCTCATCAGATTCATCACTCCATGTGGCAATAAACGACTTCTTCTGTCTTTTCAAGAAGGTGGCGCATTCCTTTTGAACATGTCCCCAACCGTTGCATTCTCTACACTGTATTCTATCGATTTTTGTACCTGGAAGGTTAGATGAAGAAATAGTATTTGAATTTGCAATATTAGATTTACCTGGCTTCCTTCCCGAAGTAGATGGCTTTCCGTCACTTTTCTGAAACTGCTTCATCATGTTACCAAATTTTTTGGTGAAAAGGATCATGTTCTCAGCAAGTTCTGCCAACTCTGGTTCACGGGAACTTCTATCTTCTTTTTGAACTTCTGTCTTCAGTGCAATTCCTCTACTTGCCTCCTTCTTCTCAAAGCCTTTGTTCATCTCAAATGTGAGGAGATCCCCTACAAGCTGGTCGATCTTCATACTTTCTACGTCCTTTGAGGTATCAATGGCAGTCACCTTTTCCGAGAATCGATCAGGTAGAGATCTTAGAAATTTGTCCACCATGAGTGCTTCCGGAACCGTTTCTCCTAGCGATAGACGCTTATTTACGATTTTCATGTACCGTGTATGGTATTCTTCAATATACTCACTTTCTTCCATCCTCAGATTGTCAAACTGATTTTGCAGGTTTCTGAGCTTTGACTTCTTTACTTCCTTGGTACCTTCAAAATAACTCTCAAGGAGATCCCAAGCGTGCTTATCAGATTTGCAGTTGTAAATTTTTGTGTACTGAATTTGATCCACCGCTGTTCTGATAAACACGAGTGCCTTGTGATTCACCTTGTATTTCTCATTTTCAAGGGCAGACCATTGAGTCTTTGGCTTTGGAGTGGTAGAATCTTCAAGCTTAGGTGCAGACCACCCATTTTCAACAACATCCCAATACTCATCGCCCATGGCTTCGAGATGTGCCATGGTCAAAGATTTCCAGTAGTCATAATTCGTTCCATCAAACAATGGAAGACGTGTGGTGTTTCGCCGAAAATCCACGCCGATGTAGTTCTCGCAGGATCAGCCGTATGAGAATACGGACCCGCTCTTGATACCAATTGAAATTCTGAGAACTACAGTGAATGTTATAACATTCACAGACGAAACAATAAACAGAACAAATCACACCACAATATAAACGCGGGGTTGAATCCCTCAGACCCCTCGGACTTTATGTTATTGATAATATTACCAAATAGGCTATGTTTTACAAGAAGACCTCACTCTTCTATACCTAACCTATTGTATCATCAACAACGCCCGGCGACTCCCGTCGACTTCTTCGACACTGACACGGCACACCACCGAAGGTCAGACGAACTCTCCGAGCCCGCCTTGAAGTAACTTCTCCCGAAGATACTTCTACTTGACACACTAAGACTAACAAAATATTACAACTCGAAGACTATGTTATAACACACTGAAAATCAACTCTTGACTCAATAAAAATAATGCTATCGAATACTAAGATACTGATCTGTTTCTCTGAACTATAGTCACGTATTCGATGCACCCTACACTGAATGACTTTCGTTGATAAATAGCGGGGTTCACAGCTTTCTCTCCAAGTAACATATCTCTGGATAAGATTGTAATCTTCTTCCAAATCTTCCATATCTTCCCATATCTTTTACAATCCTTATCCATAATTTCTATTTTCTATTTTTGACAAAACTCCCAAAATTAAATTCTTTTACAGTTTTGGAGTAAAAAAATTGGAGAAGGATTCAGGGAATGATTGGATTGAGATGTAGTGGCATGTACCATGTTCGATGAGGCACATTCACGGACGAGACATCCAAAAATATATTTTAGTTTAACGGTATAGTAGAGTAGGATATGTATTGAAAATTCTAAAAAGAGTATTGGAATTTGTAAAAGGTGTGTTGGAAATTGTAAAAGATGATGTAGGTAATAGGGTGTGGATGTGGAGGGATGAACCATCCGGTTCGAATAGAAATATCCCAATCCAATTATCCCCTCAGAGGCTGCAAAATTAAAAAAAGGTTGAATACTGGAGCGATTCTCTTAGAACATTATAGTCTTGTTCAAAGAATTGTTGCATCCCCTGACTTTGTTATCACAACAGGAGCATTAGAGTAAATCAATTTCAAACTTAAATGAAAAACAAAATGGAAAAAAAGTTTATTTCATCAATCACCAAGACATGAGACGATTTGCAGTAATTTTCAAATGCTAGTACTAATTCTTGCATGAATTATTAAAGCACCCAACAATATTTTCCCTTTAAAAGAAACTTAAAAAACAAATATCAATGTCAACACTTAAATGTTGCTTGTTGGTGCCCAAATTATCGAATATTTTTGGGTTGAGTCGCGTACTAGGTCGCTCTTTTTAAGACGATTCGCGGCTCTACCCAAATTGTACAAGCAGTATCCAGCCCCGTCGTCCCTAGGATAAAATAGCCCAGAAAACTCTCTGTCTCGGAACCCTTCTGCACTGGAAAGGCTCCGGAATACTAACTCCCTCTACTGCTTGGTATACTACTAAAATATAGAATAGGGAAAGAATTTTGATTTATCTGTATCCTTTCTTCTCTATCTCATTACCTCTTAAATAATGGAAGAAATAGGTTTTATTAACGTTAGTGAGTGCGAGAAGAAGAGGGGAAGACTGGCCTATCAGTTAATGGGTCTGACTCAGTCTTTAATTATTTAAAAATAGATGTTTTAAAATAAAAGTTAAACTAAAAGATTTTTTTAATAAAAATTCATAACTCTAACAATCTCCCACTTGAATTTTTGCAAAACATTTTCATCAAGCAGTATTATAAAGTTGTGCATAAGTAAAGGTGTTGATCAACTTGAACCTTTACATAGTGTGGATGATTTAGATTTTACTAGAGTAACTCGTAGCTTTGAACTCTATCTCTAACAACATCCCACACACAACTCTACCAGGGAGTAGTCCAAAAGCCCGTGCTTTTACGGCCATGCACGTGTATCCCGGTATAGTCTAGAGATTTTACCCACAATTTCATAGGAAGCGGCCTCACTTCCACATTCACATATGTGGGTCTATCGCAATGGATCAATATAGCTGGAATCGGTCTTTCCCATAAGGGAGTATTACATAGCATATTTCTTAATCATCCTGCTTCTTCACTAGCTGTAGCCAATGCTATCATCTCAGACTCCATAGTAGACTGAGCCAAAATAGTCTGTTTCTTTGACTTCCAAGAGACAGCCCCACCAGCTATATTAAATATATAGCCACTGGTTGCCTTGGATTCATCTGAAAGAGTATTCCAGTCGGCATCGCTATATCCTTCTAGGACAGCGGGAAACTTCTCATATTGTAAACCAAAGTTCATAGTTCTTTTCAAATATCTCATAACTCTCTCAATAGCATGTCAATGTTCAATACTCGGTCTACTTGTAAATCTACATAACAGTCTCACAACATATGCAATATCTGGTCTAGTGCAATCAGTTACATAGCGTAAGCTATCAATTATGCTCGCATACTCAGATTGTTTTACACTATCACAAGTATTTTTAAATAATTTTACACTAGGATCATATTGTGTGCATGCAGGTTTACAATCAAAATAATTATACTTTTTCAAATCTTTCTTAATATAATGTGAATGATCTAAGCAAATTCCTTTTACAGACCTAGTTAACCTAATTTCAAGAATAACGTTTACTTCACCAAGATCTTTCATATCAAAATTTGCACATAAGAAGGAATTCACGTTATTAACCACATGAATATTTGAACCAAATATAAGCAAATCATCCACATAAAGACATATAATAGTGCAAAGCCCATTCTCTGATTTATAATAAATGCACTTAGCACTCTCATTCACTTTAAAACCATGTGAGATAACAAGATTATCAAATTTTTCATACCACTGCATTGGAGCATGCTTTAATCTATAAAGGGATCTATTCAATTTACACACTTTATTTGCTTGCTCAGAAATTACAAAGCCCTCAGGCTGATCCATATAAATTTCTTCAATCAAGTCACCATTTAAAAATGCAGTTTTCACATCCATTTGATGAACAATAAGATCATGAATGGAAGCAAGTGCAAATAAAATACGAATTGATGTAATTCGACTAACAGGCGAAAAAGTATCAAAGAAATCAATATTCTCTTTTTGTTTAAATCCTTCAGCAACTAGGCGAGCTTTGTATTTATCAATTGTACCATCAGGTTTCAATTTCCTTTTCAATATCCATTTACATCCTATAGTTTTGCAGCCAGGAGGTAAAACAACTAAATACCAAGTCCTGTTAAAAACAAGTGGTTCCATTTCATCATTTATAGAAGTCGAGCCCCCACTATTCCTTGATATGAAAAATGAATTTATCTTCATAAAAATCAGCATCATTCGATTCAATAATAACATGAGAATTCAAATAAAAAAATCTATATGCTTTACTGTTCACAGCATAGCCAATAAACACATATTCATAAGTTCTACTAGCAAATTTTTTCCTTTTTGGATAAGGAATTCTTACATAAGCCAAACAACCCCAAATTTTAAAATAAGACAAATTTGGCTTTCTGCCTTTGACAATTTCATATGGAGAAACATTGTTTTTCGATTTGGGAACACGATTCAACACATAACATGCAATCAATAAAATCTCTCCCCACCAATAAGAAACATCACCAAAATTTAACAAAATAGCAACAACAGACTCGGTCAAAGTCCTATTTTTTCTTTCAGTTTTTCCATTCATTTCAGGAGAATAAGGTGTCGTTTTTTCATGAATAATGTCATGTAATTTAAAAAACTCAATAAACATATTATAATCATACTCAGTGTCTCTATCACTACGCAGTCTTTTCAGTTTCCTATTGCATTGCTTTTCAATTTCAGTGACAAATAATTTAAACATATCAAATGCTTCACTCTTATGTTTCATGAGATAAACATAAGTATAATCAGAGCAATCATCAATAAATATAATAAAATATCATTTTTCATTTCTAGTCATCACACCATCTGTTGGATTTGTTTACTAAAAGCAAAACTTTTTATATACAATGTTTCCAGTTATTCACTGTTTATCTCCTATCTGATTATATTTGCATTTTCACTATGTATGTGTCCCCATATCTCTTGCAAATAAGTAGATCTTATGGTGTGCTGAAGATCACAGAAGATCATATGATTGGTTAAACTTAAAGAGATATAAAATGTAAATCACAGCTTAGACAACTTGAGGACGAGTTGTTGGTTTAGGCTGCAGTATTAAGTAGAAATAGTTTATGTTGACTATTTACTTATACTGGTACATATTTACGTACTGATAGGATCACAGTGAGATATGTTCTTCTGCCTGACCTTAGTGAAGAACTAGAGATCTCGGTGACTTATAATAATCTAAAGCTTAAATAAGATTACAGTTATGAATGCTTGTTTGTGTGTCACTTTGATTTACTATGGGCAAGAGTTAAGATATAACTTTTATACTATGTATTTTGGGTGACAACAACTTGCATATAATAATTGGTAATTTGTATTTAAGTAACCGTATCCGTTTAGGATGATGATATCCCCTTAAGGAGCTCAAAAGGTTTATTGTACTAAACCCTACAGGTTGATTAAGTTCAGGTACAATAATAAGGTTGAGTGGTACTACTTAAGGAATAAATAAGAAATTAATTGATTTAAGATGTCAGATGCTTTAATTAATTAATGGATATTCGATATCTTAAATACGGGGATTAATTAAGTCTAATTCAAGCCCCGACTCAACTCGGGAATAAAGGGGTAAGTCAGTATTAATTCTCTAGTGGAATGAATTAATATTTATGAATTAATTATGTTCTGGGCTGAACAAGGAAGAATTAATTCATAGTTAGACCCATCTTTATTTCTTGTATTTGATCTCTGGACTGACCCATATAGACTCCTAGTCCAAGTAGGAATAGAGAATTAAATTCCTAATAGGAATTAAATTCCTAATCCTAGAAGGAATTAAACTACCAGGCTTGGCCCACACTCAACCATGAATTATAAATACATGGTCTCTCATTCTGTGAAAAAGAAGAGTTAACATTCAAAAGGATCACTGAATAGAGAGAAAGAGAGAGTAGGCGGCGGCGGTTTAAGGTGTTCCTTCCCACTTGGAATTCTTCAAGGTTCGTCGTCCATCCGGCGTTGATGATTGAGTAGGGGATACAATCCAGAAGGTTAAGATGGGAGTCAGAAATCATTCAATCAGAAATCGTCAGAAATCATTCAATCAGAAATCGACCTCTTGTGTAAACAATTATCAGGTCGAATCCTTAACTCTTGTGTGTTATAGGCGCATGTTAGGGTTAATATAAATTTATAGATCCATCTCTAGGGTTAATTAATAAAGATACAAATTATGACAACCAAGAAGGGTCCTAGGGAAAGGAATTAATTATATTACTTTTTACCAGAATATTATAATAGATATAATTCCAACACCATCAAACTCACATACATCAGAATGAATTAAATCAAGTGGCTCAATTTCCTTTTTTATTACTGATTTATGAGGAGTTTTAGTAATTTTTGCTTGACTGCAAAATTCACATTTTTCAAAATTATTTACAGACAATCCCGGAATAAGGCCTAAATTACACATATTTTTAATAATACGTTTGTTGACATGAAATAATCTAGAATGTCAAGTATTAAAAGAACATATATAAACAGAAGGAGAAATTTTATTCACGTCAACATTCAATTTAAACATCTCATCAGTAGCATAACCCCTACCAATAAAAACATTTTTTTCCGCTAAAGTATAAACATCAGCCCCTATAGTCTGAGTAAACCCAGCCTTGTTGAGAAGGTAGCCGAAAACAAGATTCTTCCTCAGAGGTAAGCTTGAACTCCACCTCACCAGTCCGGCAACAATAGTAGTGTGAGAATCATCCAAAAATACATTTTTATCCTCGGTTTCAGAATAACATTTGAACATAGTTCAATCAAAGCAGACATGACGAGAAGCACCCGTGTCTACCCACCACCCTTCGAATCCTCCAAT
This sequence comes from Ajuga chamaepitys, assembly GCA_958295605.1. Classification (NCBI taxonomy): domain Eukaryota; kingdom Viridiplantae; phylum Streptophyta; class Magnoliopsida; order Lamiales; family Lamiaceae; genus Ajuga; species Ajuga chamaepitys. The sequence goes on along the minus strand of OY282498.1, from coordinate 18,989,264 downwards.
TAAATGGATTTCAGTAATCATGACAATAAATGACTCTTCAATAAGATTAGCCTGTGGTGCCACACGTTGAGTCCCATTACGACAATTCCTAGCCATATGGCCAGGTCTGTCACAATTCCAACTTTTGAATTCTCTCAATGGGACTTCCGTATGGACCACATCATTTATTACTGGGGGTCCATTTCTTGAAGGGGTGCTTTGATTGTTCCTATTCTGAAATTGAGGAGCATTTCGATTCTGAAAATTACGGCGGTTTTGATTTTGATTTTGATTCTTCATAGTTTTGGGTTTTGGTTTTAGAATAGCGGAGGTGGAGTGTTTCTAAATATTTTTGTTGTTAGACATAACAAGAATTTCTTCCTTCTGATCTTGTTTCCGGCTTCTTCCTCAATACGAAGGCGGATTATCAGACTTTTCAGTGAAAATTCTTTGTTTTTGTGCCTAAGAACATTTTTGAAATCTTTCCAACTAGGGGGTGATATATCAATTAAAACAACAACTTGAAATTGTTCATCTAAAGACATATCTTCTAAGATAATCTCATGGGTATTTTTAGTAGTTCATGAGATTGTACCTCCGCGGATTTGTCATTAGTCATTTGGTACTTGAGATATCGGCTCACCGCGTATTTCTTTGTTCCAGCCTCCTCAGTGTCATATTTCTTCTGGAGTACATCCCAAACATCTTTGACAAACTCTTTGGAGGAATAGTAATCATATAAATCGTCTGCCAAACCATTCAGAATAAAATTCTTGCACAAGAAATCAGTTTCCACCCATGCTGCTTGTTGCTTAATTCGCTCATCTTGTTGCTTAATTTGTTCATCAGAAGGCTTATCCGGTAAAATGGGTAAAGTGGGTTTTTCAGAGGTGAGAACGGATGAGACTTTTCTGGTGGTGAGAAAAAATAACATTTTCTGTCTCCATCTTTTGAAATGGAGACCCTCAAAACGAAAGGGTTTGTTGAGATCAACGGTGACAGAATCAATTTCGGTGGTCATGGCAGAAAGTGTCGTCTTAAAATTGTTGGTGCACAATGAAATCAATAACAAAATTACCGGATATTTTGGGGTTTAGTCGCGTACTAGGTCACTCTCTTTAAGACGATTCGCGACTCTGCCCAAATTATGTAAGCAGTATCCAACCCCGTTGTCCACAAGATAAAAACAACTCAGAAAACTTTCTGTCTCGGAACCCTTCTGCACTGGAAAGGCACCGGAATACTGACTCTCTCTACTACTTGATATACTAATAAAATATAGAATACGGAAAAAATTTTGATTCTCTGAATTCTTTCTTCTCTATCTCATTACCTGTTTAAGGGTCTTTCGTCTGATTTCCTCTCTCGTTTCATCATCGTTTGGCATCTTGAAAGGCTGTCGAAACTCGTGGTTGAGTCTCTTAGTTCTTTTAAGAGTCCGTTCACATCTTCGGATAAATTCTCCAAAGAAATCATGTTTCTGTCTTTCCAAAATTTGGAAATATTCTTGATTACTTGAGTCCTCACTCAAGTATTCCTGTGGAGTATTTTCTCTCGAACTTTCGTTCGGATTCATATTTACTCGTATGTCTCCTCCGTTAGGATAATACGTAACATAATAAATAAAATTCATGATTTCTTTAAATAAACCTAGGGCTCTGATACCATTTTACCGTCGGATCGGATCTTGCATGATATTTTAATTTAGAGGGTCAATTTATTAAATTGTGACAATTAATTAGGACTAAAATTTGATTTCAAAATTTTGTTTGGACTCAACTAAAATTTTAATTATAAAATCTGAATTGAAATGATTTTTTTTTTTTTTTACCCAAGGGCAAAATAGATAGTTTGCTTGATAAAAGGGCATTCTATCAAGTTTAAAGTTAAATAAGTAAAATAGAGATTTTTTATTATGACATGGGTACTAGAACTTATTTCCTCTATATTATTAATACAAACTAATTTGGTTAGAATTTTATGTATAATCAACACCATGCTGCAAAAGTTCAATAAATATTAAGAACGTAGGTAACAGAGCAAGAGACAAGTGCAAAACTAGTAATTTTAAATACAAGGACTAATTAACCAGACTTCCACAGCTCGACAAGCTTTTCCAGCGCTGCAACGGATGAACCTCCTTCCGCCATTGCAGCCTTAGCTTCCACACTCCTCTCTTCCACCACCTTCCTTATTTCTCTCCCCTTCTCCGATTCTCTATCCATCAGCTCCCTCACTCGCTCCTCCACCTCCCCCGCCACAACTAACCCGTCCTCCGCCACCTCCACCCTCAACGCCAACTTCATGTCCTCCACCAGAAATACTCTATTAAGATGCTGCTCCGCATAGAGAGGCCACGCCACCATCGGCACACCGGCGCACACCGCTTCCAAAACCGAGTTCCACCCGCAGTGAGTCACGAACCCACCAACTGATTTGTGGTTGAGCACCGCCACCTGAGGGGCCCACGACTTCAAGACGAGACCCCGGTCCTTGGTCCGGTCCAAGAAGCCGGGCGGCAGGAGCAAATCCAAGTCCGGTTCGGGTGGCCTCAGAAACCGTTTGCTCTTGTCGTCAGACGGTGGCGACCGGACTACCCATAGGAACCGCTGCCCGGCTCTTTCTAACCCCTGAGCTAGTTCCTTCAACTGGCCAGCGGACAGCAAACCTAAACTGCCAAAACATACGTAAACAACGCTTTTACTAGGTTGTGTGTCTAGCCACTTAAGGCAATCATGCTTGTCACCGCCCCCGCCTCTGTCTTCGGTTGTTAAGAGTGGTCCAACGCAGAAAACCGGCGGCGTAGGGGCGTCGGGGTTGCATTTTCCTTCTCGTATGGCTTTGAGCGGTCCAATTTCCAAACTTGCAAAAGTGTTGATAAGTATTCCGGACGAATTAGGCAGTTTCACCGAAAAATCTAAAAAATCTTGATAATCAGTGGTCGTCCGATCGAGCATGGGTCGGATCATGTCGGAAGATGGGATGGGAGGAATGCCCGGAACATGAAGAAGCGTGTTCATGTCTTTGAAGCTTTGATTGGTGGTTCTGTGAATCAAAGGGAAGTAAAAGAAAAACGCGAGAACTGAAGCACCAGAAGTGATGAAGTAGTAAGTGGAGATATTGAGTTCGGCGGCGATTGGTAGAGCTGTGGTGCAGAAGAAGTCGATGATGAAGGCGGAGACGGTGGTGGAGCGGCAGATGGTCTCGAGTGCAAGGCGGACGTGGGGGTTGCTGCGGCGGAGGACTTGGAAAATGACGGCTTCCATTGAGGGCAGAAGGTCGAGGTCTAGAGAAATGGGTGGCAAGTGGTGGAAGGTGATGGAAGGTACGGTGGCGGAGATGTGGCGGATGTAGTCAGCGGTGGAGCCGGTGTTGAAGGACGGCGGCGCTGTCAAGATAGTGATGGCGAAGGATGGGTGGTGGTGGAGGATAAATTTTCCAAGTTCCACCATGGAAATCAGGTGCCCCATTCCCGGAGATGGATATAGTACTATAGTCTCCATTGCTGTCTGCTCAATAGTCTCTGCTCTCACAATCTAAGTCTCCCTCATTAGTTATAGACTAATAGGTGTTTTGAGCAAAATGTACGATTTTGGGCTTCATCGTGTGTTTCCAATTACACCTTCACATGCATACATAAAATGTGTATAAATATATTGGTCCACAAGGAGTTATTTGAAAATTTCAACCATTGAAAAAAAATTTCCGAGCGGATGATTGGATTGGAATGTAGTGACATATACCACGTTCGATGGAGCACATTTACGAACGGGACATTCATAAATGTATTTTAGATAAAGGATAGTAGGGTATAATGTGTATTGAAAATTGTAAAAGGTGTATTGAAAATTGTAAAATATGTTTTGAAAATTATAAAAGGTGATGTGGATTAGGGTATGGATGTGGAGGGATGGGTCATCCGGTGTAAAATGAAATACATTGAGATGACGCATGCCACATCCGGATGGTGACATCCCAATCCAATCATCTCCTGAGAAATTCAATGGCACCGGCTCGATTTGACATGATCAATCTCCCATGTATTTTATTTTTTGTTGTCCGAAATTGAGGATTGACACATACCTCCATATTCACATCTGACTATTTACATGATTTTCTACAATTTTCAATACATATATTACAATTTTCAATACATATCGAGTGTGTTTATTTAGGGCTGGATGGGGCTGGAGTACTCTAAGCAGAGGTAAATCCTCCTACCTATAAAAGTATGAGTGTTTCTTACAAAATAATGTATGGACAAGAATACCATTACATTTATAACTATAATTTAAGGTCATACAAGTAAATTGTCATATAATCCTCCAACGTATAAAAGTATGAGTGTTTCTTACAAAATAATGTATGGACAAGAATACCCTTACATTTATAACTATAATTTAAGGTCATACAAGTAAATTGTCATATAATTAAGTTGCACTAATTCATTCCAAGACAATAATTATGGAAAAATAACCTATACCTATGACCATAATAGAACTCCCAATCAATTAAGACATAAAAAAAAAAAAAATATATATATATATATATATATATATATATATATATATATATACCTATTCATATTTAAGTTTTTTATCTGCCGTTATATGATATATTTATATTTATTATTTATTTAATTTGTAATTGAGATTCTAAGTGGATGAAATTTTATGGTACACATACACTGTGATAATAAATCACACAAAAAACTCATGATGGAAAGATAGTGGTACCAAAATTATATATTTAATCATCTAATTAATTCGTTAGTCATATAACACTAAGAATTTTTCTAGCCTTATTTAATTAAAGCATTAAAAAAATATAAATTTTGAAATTCATATATACAAAGTACAAGGCAATGAATATAGAGTACAAGAGTCTAACTAAAAAAACAAAAGAGAACAAAATATAATAATTCACGCATACACAAAAATAAGATCACGATTTACACAACATGGTCATAAATTAAGCAAAGTAATTATTAATGATGTTTTTTAAAGAAAGTGGTCCTAACTTTAAATAAATGTAAACTAAAGAAAAAAATATATACATACATACATACATACATATATATAGTTATGAAAAGAAATTAAAGGAGCTTCATGTAACATTTAGTATAATTTATTTTAAAATAAAGTTATATAGGAAACATAAAATGTTTATAATTATAATTATAGTTTTTAGAATATATCTTTAGGATGAAAAATTTACTTCAAAAATAATTTTCAAATTTGCAAAGAAAGAGGAAGAAGAAACAATAAAAATAATTTTGTTATTACTATAAAGAAAAGTGAAAAGATTCACAATATAAATAAGTAGGTATATAAGTAAGACTCCAAGAACCACTCAAAGATTTCAGAAGATCCTTAGTTTAAGTAAAGAGAAATTAATACTTAGGAGTTATTATATAAATATGTATTGTTGTGGCTTATTAGCTTTGACATCTAAAAAATTTAGTCCTCTGACTATAAAGCTCACAACCTTTTGTGGTTATGTGTCTTTGATCATTTTTACTAGAAATCATTGACAACATCCACCTACAATGGGATTTATCCAAAAACAATGAATATCCAAGATAACATAAATTAAATAAGAGCTTACACATATGTGATAATAGATCAAACAAAACCTTTTTTGTATTGATAGGAAAAAAATAATACTGAAAGTATTCTAAGTCTATTTAATCATATATATGATTAGTCATTGAACACCAATAATGTGTCTAGCCTATTTAATCAAAATGTTAAAAATATAATTACGAAAATTCATATATCTCATATGTGACACAATGAACTTTAAGAACTAGAAGTCTAAATTAAAAAAAAAAAAAATAGTAATTCATACATACACAATAATAAAGACCATTTACCCAGCACGGTCATAAATCAAGCAAAAACCTTTTAAGTGTTTATGTTTTCTTTCTTTTTTTTTTTTCTAAAAAATATTCTTATTCTAAGTTTATTTAAACATCTAATTGTTTTCTTTTTCATGGCGCACCTTAATTTTGTTATCTAATTTAATTTAATTAGTTTATGATATATTTACTTTTATAAATTCATGTATACCACGTGCAACACACGTGAGATTTTACTAGTAAAGTAAAAAGTGTAGGTTGGGTTGAATATAGAAAAGTTTATTTTAGTTGGATGGAGATTGAGTTGGGGATTGCTTATTATTATAAAATGGGAGAAAATATGATGTGATGTGTGTAAGAGTTAATTATTGAATGATTAATGATTGATTAAAGTGAGTGTTGAGAATTGTGTTGATTGATGGTGTGTGTAAGAGAATTATTAAAAAAGAAAATTAGCCAACCCAAAACTACTGAATCTAACATTTATTTTTGTTACAATTATTTAATTATTGCCGATTATCTTTTTTGTATAAAAGTTTTTTGGGCCCTTCTATAAATTAGATGGGCTCCAATTTTTTTTTTAGTATCTATTTCGATGATTACGGTTTACGATAATCTACAATAAGAATATCACAATGTTGTTATTGTTATATGTGTTTTCAGTTTCTTCAGGGGTACTATAACAGGATTAAAATTTAAAATGTACGTTGGCCTTTTCCTCATTTATTTAATTTAAACCACATTAATTTCTAAGTGTACCAAAATACGGGGCAATAATCAACCACTGAAGTCTTAAAAAAGATTTATACTAAAAATATTACAATAAGGTGCACATAACACTTCATAATAAAAACGTCACACTCGACGGGCTACATCCAACTTATTTTTGAAATTGCAATTGGATAAATGTTTGGTTGCAAAAGCATACTACGAATAGATGGCAACTGTTAGGCGAAGGACATGACCCATGCTTCCTTCTCATGTGGTGTCAGTCCCATGAATCACTGGGTGACTAATGGGCTGTGTAGCTTAACTATTGCCTCTACAATGTTTCCAACGGGGACGCCTTCCATCTCGCAAATGATGGTCAAGCTCTGACGGTAAGCCGGGTCTATCTCATTGTTGCTCACTCCCGAAAACAAGTCTGTGCAAAGGTCGAAGAATGACTGTCCTCGGGCAATAATAGACTGGGCATCCGAATTTTGCTGGAAAGTAATGAGTTATTTAATACTACATTGATACAGGGCACAAATTAATACAGAGATGATAAATAATTATACCTGGGCAATCCATATCATGGAATGATCGCAACCGACCACCGTCTCCAACTCACTGTCCTAGAAAACTCCACTATGCCAACGAAGCTCGTACACAAACGCCATGCGCGTCCAATACACTTGAGCTTATTCCTCAGATGGGCCAGCTGACAGCCGGGATTGACATTAGCCAATGCATTTAGCCTCCCCCTATCTCCAGTAGCGTTGCGTCAGTGATGTACAAGGGTTATAGTATGTTCCCGTCTACGTACTCGCAGTAGCACAGGTACAAGAAGATCTTCTCATTCTCCCTCAACCAATTTGCACACCCTACCATTCTTGGCCTGTTCATCTGTTAATATGTGTATGTCTCAATATAAAGTTACGATAAGTAGTTTTTTTTTTATTCAGAATGGTGCACGCAGAAATAATATACTGTTAGTAGTTGTAGTAAATTTGCAAGTGGCAAATATTTCGGATACACATCGTTTGATTCGGTTATGTAAAGCATTTGAGAATGTGGCTATCATGTATACCGCAATTGTGGACAATCTTGAACAATGTGCTCCTACTATGTTGCACACGAATTACCCATTAGGTGGATTTAGAGAAAAGAAGCACAAATATCCTAACGACCATACATCAGCTAATATTTTTTTGAATCTCATTACATAGGTTTAACATAGGGCTTAGAAACATCATTAAGCTTATTGAAATTGATGTTGTTGGAGGTGTTTGGTCCTTATTTCTAAAGCAATTTCGTCCCTTCTATCATTTTGAATCTGAATACGTTCAGCTGTTGGGAACTCGGGGCCGGAAAATATCAGCTCATCCAGATGATAATGTTGAGCATCTAACTCCAAAATAGGATCTCGTAGTCTTGTTGCATTGATGAAATTATGTAGAACACTACAGGCAATGACAATCCTATATTGGTTTCTAATACGATAAGACGACATGCCCGATGCAAGAACGGGGAGCCGACTCTTTAGACACCCAAAGGCACACTCAACAACGTTCCTCAACTACGAGTGTCTATGGTTGAATAATTCCTTCTCGTCTTGAGGGAGGGGGCCAACATTGAATTCAGATAGATTGTACCGAGTTTGTCTATACGGTGCCAAAAATGCATCGTAGTTTGTGTATACAACATCGGCCAAATAGTACCTACCTGACATTATTTAAAATTTTATTCTATTTAGATTTATCTAATTTAACGACCTAAGAGCGTAATGAACCTTTTGACAAAATATGCGAGTTATATATGTACCATGTAGTGACCAGTGGAATGTGTTATCTAGTTCAAGGGCTTTCATCAATACTCTGGCATCATGTGCACTTCCCTCTCGTCCAGCATATACATAAGTGAAATACATGTCGAAGTCTACGATGGCATACAAGTTTTTGCATTTTGTCCCCTTGCGCGTAATCCATGCAGTACTATGCTTTGCAGGACCCTGGCAGGAATCAGGGTGCCATCAATTGCACCGAATGCACCCTATGATATAAAATCACACAATAGTAGCAATCGAATAAGATGCTGAGTAAAGAAATTGAGTGTGTTAAAATATGTTGTTATATTAAGCTTTCTAGAGTACCTCAAAGAATGGGAAAAACTACCTACCGGGTGCAATTTTATGAGGGACGTGTGTATAATCCGGCTCCTTTATCTAGTCTTGTCCTAGAATAAGCATGGCTTTCAAGACCTTGTGGAAGTGCTTGTTAATGGTCCGTGTCGAGTGCTGGATGCGCACTTCTTCATCTCGATGATGGTGGTGCATGCAAACCATCCGAACAAATATCATAACAGATTCGATCGGGGAGACATGAAAATGGGGTGATGTTTTTTAAAAAACCACGGCTTACAAAAGTATTTACCAAAGCATAGGAGCAATCCTTCCTCATACGTGCTTGATCATAAAATCGAATTGGATGGCCAAACAATAGTTTCGCTACCCAATCAGCTCCTTGAAGGATGGAAGTATTTTTAGGATGACGTACGGGAACAGGATTGGTTATTGGGACATTTAAGGCAAAATGCGCCACTCGCTCATCCTCGAAATTATCGAAGTTTGAGTTTGGGGACTCCGAATGTGAGTCAAGTAATTAGATTCGAAGTTTAACATGCTGCATGTGATCTTTTTACTCATTGGTGTTTGTATCACTGAGCAACCATTTTGTAAACAACAGATATAAAGTAAAGTAGAACACACACAAGAAGTTAGAGTTAAAGTGAAAAACAAATTAGACTAAAAATGGAATAGTACACTAATATAAATGCTTGTTCCTAATAAACATACATCAAAATACGAATAAATAGCTGGTTTGCAGTATGACATCACAATAATTTTTAAAAACGAGAAAGATAGGGGAAATAAGACAGGGTTAACTACAAAGTTACGAGGAAGTACATCTTGTCCTCGTCCATGGTCATCCATAAGTGGCGGTTGGCCTCCTCCTTCATCGCTTTGTACCCTTCCATACGCATTCCCTGAGTAGGGGCTATCTACTTGATTTCTGCGCAACAAGCGCGTATGTCCTCGTTCTGATCGGAAGACCCACCCTTGTCGGAGGACCAGGATGAGAAGCTCTGACACGCTTCTCCTTGTACGACCGGGGCATCAATTGTGGTAGGTATGCGACCAACACCTTGTGAAGGACCCGCCCCATCAATGGGGCCTTGGGCACCCATGAAATTGAAAGCTTTGTAAGGCTCACCCTCATTAGGCCCACCATTCTACATTCCCACCCCGACAGACACTGCCTCCTCGCTTAGAGCAGTACTATTATGCCACATGTCTTCACATTTATCCCAATTAGGACAACCATTCAGGATGAACTCGTGGTAGTTATTAGCTTTCTGCACGAATGAAGTGAAGGAGATTTAGGACGATAAGGTTTAAGTGTAGAAGTATGGAATTTTGTTATAGCTAGTAATATGTATAGTTACGTGGTTAATTTCTTTGGCAATGTCATCTAGGTACTCCTTCTCGGCTACAACTGTCTCCCGCACAAGGTCCCACGTCACGCCCGATTTGAACCGATACTCCCTCATCATTCGCCATCACCTCTTGTAGTTCTTCAACTTAATTTTAGTTGCAGTTAACGTGTATGTTAACCCCTTAAATCGACCATTGAGTCGGTTTTGGTTGCGTTCCAAAACAATCTGGGAGAACCGGCCCTACATCAGACCTCTTGCCGCCCATTCAACAGGACAAAGGATTATCAACTCTTTCTCAGTTCCCCTAGTCTAATCGACCCGATCTTGGGTCGGGGGTACCCCTAATCCTAGCACCTTAATTTCTACCCCTGCCTCGCGGCATCTACGCTCAACAAATTATAAATGTAAGTATCATATAATATGGATTAAGGATAAGTGAAAGCAGTTTATTCTTGTAAAAGGACTACACAGAGGCAATGATTTTTTTTTTTTTTTTTTATCTAATTTAGTAAACATTCAAGGCTAAACTAGTGGATTTTTAATTATGTTAGTTTTAATTTCTTTATCAAAAAATTTAACGAAGAAAAAACGTGGTCTTAAATTTTCTGTTTTCTAAAATAATTCAAAACAAAGTTTGTACCGACTAATTGCTGGGGTATACACATTTTTCAGGTTTTGAACTAAACTTACGTTAATTAAACGAAATCTTGTGATATTCAAACTTAATACGAATCAAGAGTTAGTTAGGTGTTGTGATGTTTGACTAATGAGTAAAGATCAAATAAAAAAATCTGCGTCGAGATTAATAATTTTGTACTTTGAAAGAGTCTGCCCTATTAATTATGGGTGGAGTTTGAAGGTTGCCATGATTTACCTGAAACTATTTCAAAATTACAACTTCCCAACTTCAAATAGTACCCGTGTATTGAGTTCTTTTTTTCGGCTTTAAAAGTTATTTCGGTCGTCTAAAATAATACTCAGAATTGTTGTAAAAAAAGTCATAATTTTTAACAAATTTTTCGTAAGATATTTACCTCTCTACCATCTGAAGAGTAGTTTTTTTAGACTTTTTTACACTCAAGAGGTTCTTTATTTGTTGTAATGTTTGAAAGGGTAAAGATTAAATAAAAAAAAAAACCTTAAAAAAATAATAGTTTGTTACTTTTCTAGAGTGTATAAAATTAATTACGGATCGAGTTTGAAACCTTGTCATGTTTAACCCCTCAATCTCTTTCAAAAGTAATTCCAACTTATCAACGCAAAATCCATTAGTTGAATAAAATTATTTATCATTTACTTTCTTGTTCTGCTGGAAGAGGCTTTAATCGAAGGCAAAAAAGTGAAAAAAAAAAGGACAAATCTACCAAACACAACTATACTTTCCTTAATGAATTTATTATACAATAATTTCAATTACAATTATTGAAAGGAAACAAAAAAATAAAAGACTACAAATCCAAACTAGCATACAAATTTCAGGTATGGCACAAGACCCGAAATTGGATATTTGAAAAAAATGTAGTTACGTTCGTGGTCTATATAACAATCAGTAATGCTATGTAGTTAATAACCGAACGTTACATTAATCTGGGACAACACACTAAACAACCCCTGTATAAATCCTAAACATATACTAAACATAAACAATCACAAAACCTCACTGAAACAGTAAAGTCACAAAGACAAACAAATCAATGTAACTTGCAACATTCACAGGTGCAGTTTCAACATATACCAGCAACAAACTCAAATATTGACACACAACAGGGGTTGTATACTCATATGTTGTCATCTTAGCATGCCCCTACAACTCCGATTACACAATCAAACAAAAAACACATAAAAAAATAAAATCTAAGCATCAGGGGGGAGTGACTTACGCCTCCACTCGAAAGGTGAAGGCACCCTGTCAAGATGCGGTCCCTAAAAAGGCAAGCCCAGTACATTACACATCAACACAATCCAAGAATTAAGTTCTAATAAATGTCCATAACAAAAGACAGTGCAGAAAACTGCAAAAAAATTGATGCTTAGATTACAAGCACTTCAACAATAATTAATCAGAAAATTCATCAAAAAGGGAAGAAAAAGTTTAACATAAATTCATCAAAAAAGGAAGAAAAAGTCTAACATAAATTCATCAAAACTGAGCAAGAATCACCTATTTTTATGATCCAATTCTAACTATCCGAGGAATTTACGATACAGTTCATACAAAGTGAAAAATAATAACCTTTTTTTTGCAAAATAGTTCACAAGTTTCTTTAAGGAATTAATGCAATATAGTACATACATTATCCTAGATTAATGACTACTAATTCTACTAAACAAAAAACAGAGCATGGAAAAATGCAAAAAAATAGAAACATAAAACAAGCACTTCAACAATAATTCATTAGAAATGATATAAAAAGGGCCCAAACATTTCAACATAAATTCAACAAAACAGAAAAAGAATCTGCTTTTTGTTTGCGAAAAATACGAAGGTTGACTGCTTTCGACGGATTATGTCCGAGAACACAATTTGCAACAACAATTTTGTTGCTCCCTTCTAGAACACAGAAAATAGCTAACCCGCTTACGACTAGTGCACTGTGTGCTGTGTGGGGACAAAATAAATAGCCTTCTTCACAGAGCGAAGAGAGGCCTTTTTAGAGGTGTGCGTGTGTGAAGTGTGAGAGAGGAGGGACTCCATGAAAGTAGTAAGAGCACTTATAAATAGACATGCAATAATTTAAATAAAACAACAAGCAAATAAGTATACCCAACTACAAAATTTAAAGCAAATAGTATAACATTCGTGGGTCCAGATCTTCAACAAGACAACAGAATCTAAAAAATCCTAGGGCATAATCGCTTTCCAGAATTTAAAAACATAGAATCTTTGTCAAAACATTGAAATCGCATAGCAACAGGGCTTGACCACCATTAAAGTGGAAGCTCAGTGGTGGATGGTGACTGATAGGGGCAGTTTAACCGCCTGCCAACCTAAAGCTCGAAGAGCTTTCAACACCCAACAACAAGAGGCAGTAAACAACCCATAATTTCACCCTTACACTAAACGAAAATAAAAAAAAAAAATATATTCAAGGAGCTATAGAAATGGGATGAGTTGCAAAAGAGAGAAAGATAGAGAGTCAGTAGAGAGAGAAATTTGAGGGGATGTTTCAGTGTAATGGAGGTGAGAAGAGAGAGATTGCGTTTTTAATGCATTAGGCGCCGCCTTACCACCCAACCCTAGATTTGGCTCAACTTATTGCCAGCAACCCACAGGTAAATACGGGCTGATTGGCCAAATCCTCAATGTATTGGATCAATCCTTATGTAAACACACCCATCATATCCTACGATACCCTTAAACTAACATACATTTTTACTATTTAAATGAATGTACCAGCCGTAGATGTGTCCCAGCAAATGTGACACATGCCACTACATACCAAATATAGTATCACTTAAAGTCGGAGGTTGCATACATACAAGTATGTCAATTTCAAACTTGATATGTAGTATTAAGAGTAGTTCTCTTGTAAAATCTATATAATTTAGGTTGCGGAAGGATCCACAAGTTGTATGCAGTTTTTTATGAAAATTATATAATATTTATGATGAAAAATATTTACTTATATGAATAAAGGCACTATGTATGCTGAGAATGAGGACTTCTATGGCACACCATGTTGGGCACTTACTAGGCCTGCATCTCCACATTGATATGATATTGTCTGCTTTGGATCAAGTCCGTACGGTTTTGTTCTTGGGTTAACTCCCAAAAGGCCTCAAACCAATGGAGATACTTCAATCCTATTAAACCCCATGATCTTCCTATGTATATTCGATGTGGGATATTATTTGATTATCCCAACATGCCAGAGAACCAGTACCCCACTATATTCAACCATCTGATTTTAAATTATTAAAGAGGACCAATAAATTTAACAATCTGCTACTTAAACAAATATGTTATTGATTATTAAAAAAAAAAGCATTAAATAAAGTAGAGTGATACTTGCGCTCATCACGTGCACAATAACCCTTAATATAATACATGGATCTAAAAAATTCACTTAATCTAACTCTGAAATTTTTGGTGTCCGTTCCAGTTGCCCCGCGCACACCCCGTGGGCTACAATAATTTTTTTTCTTCTTTCGCTTAACATGTATACACATGAGCACACGTTTGAAGCAAAAAGGCACTACTTGCTTGACGGTTGCGCCTTGTTTGTGAAACCACGTGGGGGGATTTGAAACATGCAATCTACAATGTATATTTCATATTATTAATTATTGTCTTTATATACTAAACGCTGCATTTCTTGAACAACTGTTGCAACTTAATTCGTATGCGCGTGCCATTGATTTTGGGAGGTCGGAGTTAACCCATGGCGACCCCCACTTTTATTAATTATTTCTTAAATATATTTCATTAATACTTTAATTCATTATTAATTAATATTAACTAAAACATTAAACATTAATTAATTCAATAATAAAAAATAAATTAATAATTAATAATTAATAATAGTTTTTATTTTTATATTGTTGAGTGTTTGTTATTTATTATTTTTTAGATTAACAAGTTATTCTAATTAGGTAAAGAAATAATACTTTTTGGTTAAACAAATTATACTATATCAGATCCATAAAGAAAAACAAGCAAAAATTTAAAGAATTACTCCTTCCGTCCCGGATGAACTTGAACACTTTCCGTTTTCGTCCGTTCCAAGCAAACTTACACACCCTTAAAAGGAAAAGTTATAACACAATCTTCACCCTCAAAATCTACACCCTCAATCTCCACCCTCCATCAACCTTTGAAAAGTCAACAAAGTCCCCAAAAACAACTTTTTCTTAATATGTGTAAGACCCCCCTGTGCAAGTTCATTTGGGACGGGGGAGTACAAATTATGGTGTTTAGATAAACAAATTATATTTTTTGGTTAAATAAATTATACTATATGAGATCGGCAAAAATAAAAATTAAAAGAACTACAAAATAATATTATTCAGGTAAACAAATAAATACTTTTTTGTTAAACTAGTTATATCATATCGGATCCGTCACAATTAGAAAAAAAAAAACAAAATTTAAAGAAATACAAATTATACTATTCATGTAAATGAATTATACCTTTTGATCAAACAA
The DNA here is from genome assembly GCA_958295605.1 of Ajuga chamaepitys. NCBI lineage: Eukaryota > Viridiplantae > Streptophyta > Magnoliopsida > Lamiales > Lamiaceae > Ajuga > Ajuga chamaepitys. The sequence continues at coordinate 18,974,082 of OY282498.1, read as the reverse complement.
TTTATACTATATCAGATACGCCATAACAGGAAGAAAAAAATGAAAAAATAAATAATTACAAATAGTACTATTGAGGTAAACAAATAATACTTTTTGGCTAAACAAGTTATATTATATTGGATTCACAACAACAAAAAGAATATGAAGATTACAAATTTGAAACAATATTGCTCGATAAACAAATTATACGTGTTTGTTAAACAGGTTATACTATCCCGGATCCACAACAGTAAGAATAAAAGAAATAAATACAAATAATAAATGAAATTAAAAAAATTAAAAAAAAAATTAATAATAAAAAGAAAAAATTATAATTAATTACTAATGTATTTTTTATTATTGAATTAATTAATATTTTTTTTCTAGTTAATAATTAATTAAATTATTACTAAAATATATTTAGAAAATAGTTAATATAAATTAGAGGTTAGCAAGGCTCAAACCTGCTACCAACTAGGCTGCAATAATTATTGTTAAAAATTGAACAATTCATTATATAAAGTAAAAACAATTGCTAAGAGTTCCTTCTCAGTTGTGGTGTAGTTTGCTTGGGTCGGGTTCAAGGTTCTCGATGCAAAGTATATAACATGTGTTACTTTCCCTTTTTGTTGACCCAACACAGCCCCCACCGCATAATCACCTGTGTCGCACATAATCTCGAAGGATAAGTTCCAATCCGGTGGCTGAATGATGGGTGGTGTTGTGAGTCTTTCCTTGAGTGTGTCAAAGGCAGCTTTGCACTCGGCGGTCATCTCAAAATCCACATCCTTAGGCAAAAGTTTACACAAAGGGGTTGAAATCTTGGAAAAATCCTTGATGAATCTCCGGTAAAAACCTACATGACCAAGAAAAGAACGAACTTCCTGCACACTTACGGGGTAAGGCAAAGCAGTAATGATGTCAACTTTCGATTTATCAACCTCTATCCCTTTAGATGAATAATATGTCCTAAAACTATTCCCTGGTCAACCATAAAATGACATTTTTTTCCAATTAAGCACAAGGTTAGTTTCAGCACATCTTTTTAGAATTAAGACTAGATTGTCTAGGCATTTTTCAAAACATTCTCCATATACTCTAAAATCATCCATAAAGATCTCTATGATATGACCGACGTATTCAGAGAAAATGCTTATCATACACCTTTGAAAAGTTGCTGGGGCATTACAAAGTCCAAACGGCATCCTTCGCTAGGCGAATGTCCTAAAGGGACAAGTGAATGTCGTCTTCTCTTGGTCCTCTGGTTCTATGACAATCTAAAAATAGCCTGAAAAACCATCTAGAAAGCAATAAAAAGAATGTCCTGCTAAACGCTCAAGCATTTGATCAATAAAGGTAAAGGAAATGGTCCTTGCGAGTTTTGCATTTAACTTGTGGTAGTCCATGCAAACTCGCCACCTAGTTTGAAGGCGGGTGGGCACCAACTCACCTACTTGGTTCTCCATGACTGTGACCCCCGATTTCTTTGGAACGATTTGCGTGGGGCTAACATACTTACTATCCGAGATGGGGTAGATGATGCCGACATCAAGCAATTTAATTACCTCCTTTTTCACTACCTCCATCATTGGTGGGTTCAGTCACCTTTGAGGCTCTCTACTAGGTTTGGCGTCCTCTTCAAGGTGGATCCGATGCATGCAGAGTGAGGGACTGATTCCTTCGATGTCGGTGATGGTCCACCCAATTGCCTTCTTGTGCTCCTTGAGCACAACTATCAATGAACGTTCTTGATGTGGAGACAACTTTGATGAAATGATGACTGGCAGTGTCTCACTTGTCCCCAATTAAACATACTTTACGTGCTCCGGAAGTGATTTAAGCTCGAGAGAGGGAGCTTGGACCGTGGATGGGAGCATTTCTGTATTAGAGTCGGGTAGTGGAATGATTTTTTTATCATGCCTTGGCTTTGCAAACTGTGGCGTTTTAAGGGTTGCCACTAACTCAACCAAGTCTTTGCTAGTCTCCCAAATCTCGTTTGGTCCATTTTCCAATCGTGTGAGGAATATCTCTATGGGTCCCTGCACAACTGAAAAACTTCCTCGACAAGAGGGTCAACGACACTAATGGAGATAATAGAGTGAACATCCTCGGGAAATTTCATAGCATCATAGATATTACAGTTCGACCATCAAACTCCATTGTAATGGTTCCCTCACGAACATCGATCTTGGTTTGGGAAGTGTTTAGAAATGGTCAATAAGATCAGTGTGGATATTGATGAATCGACTTGCATGTCCAATACATAAAAATCAACCGGGAACACGAGTTCGTCTACTTCAACTAGCACGTCCTCGATCACCCCATCGGGATACGAAGTGCTTCGGTCGGCTAGTTGAATAACGACTCTTGTTTCCTTGAGTGGCATAACATTAATTGAAGCTCCTATGTCGAGCATTGAACGTTCAATCTTACAGTTACCTATCTTGCATGGGGTTACGAACATTCCGGAATGTTTACACTTCGGTGGAAGTTTCTTTTGAAAGATTGCGAATACACTCTCTCCCATGATCACTTTTTCATTCCCATTTAGCTTCCTCTTGTCAGGGCACAAGTCCTTGAGGAATTTAGCATACCTCGGGATTTGCTTTACTACATCAATCAAAGGGATGTTTATCTCCACCTTCCGAAACACTTCTAGCATTTCCTTATCTTTGTTCTTATCCACTTTTTTTGCAACTTGGCTCGAAAACGGGAGTGGTTGAGTCGGGATAGAAGGTGAAACTTCAATTTTTTGGGCAGCAGGAGACGAGTCAACAGTAGCTGGAGGTGGGCTTTCACTGACATGGTCGCGGGCGCGAGTGGATGTCGCGGGCGCGACTGGCTCTTCGAAACAACCATCCGTTTCAATTTTTCCTTCAACTTCCCCTTGAATTCCATCCTCCAAAGGATGTCTGGGCTTGTTAGGCTCTCAGAGCATCACTCTACTTCTGAGGGTGATGGCACTGACGTTTTTATGGTTGATTTTCGGTTGAGTCAGCAGTTTCCCACTGTTTGCACTTTCAAGTCGAGACATTGAGGTTGTAAGTTGGCTAACTTGCATTTCAAGGTTCTTGAAGCTCGATTGGGTGTCCTTCTGAAACAGGACTATGCTAGTTGCTAGGCTCTTCACAATGTATTACCAAATTAATACATTGTGCTAGTTCCCCGACAACGACGCTAAAATTTGGTAGGAGGCGCGTCGTTCGCCTTACCAAATTAAAATATATATATATACTTATCCTTGATCTACTGCTCTAACTAGTAGAGTGGTAAATAAGGGTTGATCCCATGAGGAACGATCGAACAATTTGCTTTATGTATTAAACTATTATGATCAAACAATATAATATAAATAAGCTAGTAAACAAGAAAGAAGTTGGGGGGGGGGGGGGAGGGAGTTTTGATGGAATCACAATTAACACATCAATTTATATTAAGCAACTCAAATAATAATTACTCTAAAAGTACTTAGCAAATTGACAATTCAAGTAAATAAAGATAAGAGGATGGTTTTTTATTTTATAAATGATAAAAAGAATTCAACCCTTGATCGAGTATCTCCTTGGCCCGGATAATCTATATAATTGATGTTACTACCCGATTGATTTAGCCTTAGAATCCCCTCTCCAAGATTAATAACAAGCTCTATTAACCTCGGTGTCTCTTAAGTATAATTAATCAAAACAAGCTCTTCAATTAATCCTACTTAACTTATCAATTCCTAGAAAAAAAAAGCTCCCTAAGAATCAATAGTCAAATGCATTAAGAATCAAGACAACGGAGTAGATATGATATAAAACTCACAAGCTCGGTTTTAGTGGTCGAACTCTATGTTATTCCCAATAGAATAAATCCGTTGTTCACTACATGGGAATCGAATTCATAACAATTACGGATTACAAACCCAATTCTAGCAACACACAAACAAATATCAAAGTGGGTGATCAAACCACAATTCAATTCATAAGTGTGAATCAACAATCCCAAATAACATAGAACATTCGAAAACATAATCCAATCGGTTAATAACCGTAAAAATTACATAAACATCCTAAATCCAATGTTCAACTAATGATCAATGGCTGAAATTAAGAGTGCTAGTCACTCATATCAACTATTACAAAGATAAAATAAGTGAAAATCAAATAAGACATGAAAATAAGATAAAATGAACCAAAAGATTAAGTTGACGATCTTGATCTTCAATCCTATTCCAATTCCTTGCTTCCAATGGTGAATGGTGGCTGAATATGTGTGAAATATGGGTGCTTGTTTAGGTCAACTTCGAAATTGGCCTTATATATATAGCGGAGAAAGTGTTGGGCTGAAAAATGGCCAAAAATGTGTTTCAGGATAAAAAATAGGGTATCAAATCACGGCCGCGACTGGTTTTGGTTCGCTGGACTGGTCGCGGGCCCGACATCTCGTTTGAACCGCTTTCCTCCTGTTTCATTCTTGGCTTGTTCTTCGTTCCGGACTTCTTGGAGACTTGTTTTTTGTCCTATATTGTCTGTATTGTCCTGAAATAAGCTCAAACACATTAGATGGTCCAATAATACATATATGAACAATACACGATCAAATATACATGCAAATGTCAATAAAACGACACTTAATTCGACCTAAAATGCATGCATGATCACGTGTACCACTTAAGCTCTTGAAATGATTTTATTTGTGGGTAAAAATCACAAGAAGATCAATTTTTTTAAGAATGATTTTTTTAATTATAATAATGGTGATGGTTTTTTCTTTTTTTTAAACAAAAATAAGTTTGTACATTTTTAAGTTGATTTCTCATTTCTAGAGCTATATTAATTTAATTGATTTATTTATTTATTTTAATTAAGGGGAATGAATGTTATATACATTTATTTTATTCTACTACATTCTTGAACTTTAAGATATGTTATTAATTTCAGCCAATTTCTAAATATAAAGTAAATATTACTAAACTACTTCAAGTTTCAACTATTTAAGTAATTCAATAGATGAGCTAAAATAATTTTTCATTTCAAGTTAAAAATATTTTAGCCCACAATCTTAAATATTAAAAGCCCTACTTATTCAAGTTATTGCCAGTTATAGTAGGTAAATTAGACAGGTGTACCGGTACCACATGTGCGCCCCTAGAATTCCTCCTTGAAAAGATATTTGGATTTATGCTAAAATATATTACGTGTTCTGAAGAAATGTATTATGTTGAAAGGTAATAATTTTCTTCAAAAGAAGTAATATTTTCCTGTATTTACAAAAAGTGATACATTTTCATAAAAAAATCAACACAGTTGGCGGGTCTGCCAGCGATCTGAATCGTACTGATATAAAATATGTGCATATAATGTACATGAGAATTTATGTAGGATTAATATTCTAAAAGACTAACAACTTTTAAATATATGTAATTTTCACTAACTCAGATTTTAATCACTTTTCTTTAAAAGTTGAAGTACTCGAAGACACTCATTTAATAAGTAGCTAAAACATCCAAAGTTCAATAGTTGGTCACATAGAGATGCTTTTAGGTGAATCTTCAGTAAAATACCCATTAAGTTAGAAAGTTCCTCTCGCGGAAGAGGCTAAGTTAGGGTTTCCCTTTCTCGTTCTCTTTCAGCGTTGATGTTCGATCATTCTGATCGTCAACTAGTTCCCAAACGACATGTCTGATCTAAACACGAGTGATACCAATACCCATTATATATCCAGATTTTTTACAATCGAGTCACCACCATCTTGCCGCAGGGCGGCCGCCGACCAAGGGAGACATAGTCTGGACATTTAAGTTTGAGTCTGTTTTCTGCTTTAATTCTTTTGGTTTTTCAAGTAAGGACTGCAAATCAGCACCTATGTTCGGGGTGTGGCGGGATTTGCTTTATTATCGTACTATTCGGGAGGGTAGAAATTGGGGTATGGCAGAGGAGACATATTTGAAGGAATCTAAAACTAGGGTTGTGGATCTAGATGATGAGGGTGAGGACCAAGAGACATTAGTAGTGTCCCGAAACTATTGCATTGTGAGAAACCTTTGCAAGGATCAGCCGTATAACAAGTATTACCTTCTGGAGGTCATGAACAAGGCATGGAGGCATAAAAATAGATTACCGATAAGAGAATGGGGAAATGAGTTGTTCTTGTTTTCCTTTGAGGATTAGGAGGAGAAAGATAATGTCATTAAAAATCAGCCCTGGCATTTCGATGGATTCTTATTTGCTATTAAGAAATTAAATGGGCTTGAGCAGCCATCTTTGGTTGTTATATCTCATAGATCGTTTTGGGTGCGAGCGTATGATGTCCCGGTGGCAGGCCTCAATGAAAAATTCCTGAAGGCTATTGCATGTCAGATTAGTATGCTGGAGGAATGGAACCTTGATAAGGATGCGACCATTGAGCGTTTCCTCCGATTCAAAGTGAGCCTTGATATCAGAAAGCCTTTTCTAAGAAGCATTACTATTCATTTTCAGAAGCAAACCATGTTGCTAACGATAAAGTACGAGAATCTCCCGGTGTACTGTTATTGCTGCGGGATTGTGGGACACTGGTATAAATCTTGTACTTCATATAACAGAAAAGAATGCCCAGAGCCTGGAGAAAACACGGTATGGTCCCTTTCTAAAAGCTTCTCCATTAAAATGTATGAAGAACCTATCCCCTAATCCTACCTCTACATCCACTAATGTTCGCAAATCCCTGTTCCACCAAAATTCAGCCGAAAATGAAGTCGACTACCTCACTGATAACACCATCGAAAATCTGATCCCACTACATTACCCTACTATGATCACTCAACCATCTGATTCTTCACAAACCAGAAAAACCCTTGAAACCACTACCACCACTGATGTAACCGAGATTATCGCAACCCTAGAATGAGAAATACTCCACGACTCCAACATGCAACATCAAAGAAACAAACCATCGTTATCCATCCTACATCATACAATATATCCGGGGACCACTTCCCCAACTCCTCATCCTGGAGAAGCCCCCATATCCCATGTACAATGCATGAAAGACGTACCAGAACCGAATACTTCATGCACCTAGCCCCCAAACCCTGAAACCATGAAAGATAAACCCGGTCATCTCAAAGCACTATGCAGGACCAGTACAACCTAATCCCAACATCCACCCTCATTGCCACCATGAAGGCGAAAACTCACCCCTTAGCCATACCCCTAAAAAACCATCCTCCAAAACCCTATAAATTGGCTAACTGCACCTTCTCACTTGACTCATCCTCACCATACCCGCAACCCTACTATGATAGTACACAACCTTGGTGGAGAAAACTCTAAAAAACCTGACCCCCAACCTGAAACCCATGACACCCAATATTCAACACATATTGTATCCAACTTCCCTCCCAGATACAACATACCCCTACCTCCGCATGACATCAGTCCTAACCTCCTACCTGCTCCCAAAACTAAACTAGTCAACTAAAGGAAAAAAATCTTGGAAGAGGTGTGATCAGGAAAAAAGAAATAAGCCAACAATGGAGGCCCAACCGATGCCACATAAACGATTGCTTGATGATACTGATGACATGATGATAGATCCCATTGATGGACCCACTACATCTTGGGAACAACAAAAAGAAAGTAGCAAGGAAGAAAAGCCATCCGATAACGATTATACAACGGCGGAGGTTGCTAATAGGCAACCTTGCCGATACCAATGGGTTGCTTTAGATGGAACTGTTGGGGGCTTGGGAACCCCCAGACAGTTCGAGTGTTGAAACGAGAAACCTGAGAGAAAGATCCCACGATTGTTTTTCTCTCAGAAATGCGGTTGTTAGGTTTTGAGGTGGAAATGGTCGGTACAGAGTGCGGTTTCGACAATATTATTGGTGTAGATTGTGACATGAGCGAAGATGGAAGAATTGGTGGATTGTGCCTTATATGGAAGGAGGACGTTGATATTGCTTTGAGCTTGAAATTAGAACATCACATTGACGTGATAATAGGAACCAACATGCCACCGAACAGTGGAGACTTACGGGTATTTACGGTTGGCCAAAAGATGAGTTGAAGCATTTTACTTGGGAGCATATTATGGAACTAAAACAACTCGACAGGAAACCATGGCTCAGGTTGGGCGACTTTAATGAAATTATGTTCGGGTTCGAAAACGTTGGTGGGAGAAGCTAGGAGCTGTAAAAAATAGAGTACTTTTGTGATACCCTTGCTCATTGTGATCTTGATGATTAAGGGTATAGGGGGTATAGCTTTACTTGGACTAATCGCCAAACGGGAGATCAGAATATCCAAGAAAGGCTCGATCGATGCATCGGTAACATTGAGTGGATTTTGAAATTCCTATCATATGTGTTGAGCATGGGGTTTGTCAGGAGTCAGACCACTGTCCACTATTTATCAGCTGGAATATGTGCAATGATCCTAGGACGTTGGTTGGAGAAACTCGAAAGTGGGTCAAACTATTTAGGTTCAAAACTTTGTGGCTCCATGACACATCTTGCCAAGAGGTTATTAAGAGTGCGTTGGATGAGGAAGAAGCCTACTGGGCTGTGATGGTAGCTCGAAAAATTGAGCACTGTGGCAGTGCCCTGAGTGCGTGGGAGTTATCCCACTTCGAGAATGTCTCAGCCGAAATTAAAACATGCCTTTGATAAGATACATCAGCTCGAAATCTCTTTGCAGAATAAGGCAGCCCAATTAGAACTAGAGGATAAGATTGCTAATTTAATGAAGAAAAGAAGAATGTGGCATCAGAGGGCTCGGGTTAACTAGATGATGGACAGGGATACCACATTTTTCTCATCGGGTCTAGTGAGCGGAGGAAGCGAAATTAGATTGAGTACATTGTCGATGAGAATGGAGTGACATGGAGGAAATATTCGGACGTAGCTCGGATTGTTTAGCAGTATTATAAGGAGTTGTTTAAGGATGGTGATAATCTAGAGATGGACAGTGTGTTGAATGCGGCCGATCCCGTAGTCACCGACGAGATGAGGATTCCGTTCTCTGGGCCATTCACCAAAGATGAAATAGTGAAAGCTCTCTCTCAAATGCTCCCGACGAAGGCCCCCGGTCCAGACGCTATGTCTGTTATTTTTAACCATAAGTTCTGGTTTATTGTTAGTGTTGATATTATTCCCTATTTCCTCCGTATTCTTAATGATAATGCTGAACCGGGTATCATTAATCATACCCATATTATGATTATTGCTAAAAAACAGAAGCCTATGAATACTAAAGATTACATGCCCATTAGTTTATGCAATGTAGTTTTTAAAGTTGTTACAAAAACTTTTGCTAATCGTTTGAAATGTTGTCTGGCCTCCATTATTGATCCCTGCCAATCTGCCTTTGTCCCCAACATACTTATCACTGATTATGCTGTCTTAGCTTTTGAGCTTTTTCATGCTATGAAGTGCAATAAGGCTAGGAAAAGAGGATATTTCGCCTTTAAGCTAGGTATAAGTAAGGCCCATGATAGAGTTGAGTGACCTTTTTTAGAAAGAGTTATGCTTAGGCTGGGCATGGGAAATAAGATTTTCAAGCTTATAATGAATTGTGTGTCCTCTGTTTCTTACTCTATACTCATTAATGGAAATCCAGGTAATCGTTTCGTCCCATCTCAAGGCCTCTGTCAAGGGGACCCCCTATTGCCTTATCTTTTTTATATGTGTGTAGAGGCTTTCTCTTCTCTACTAGGAAGCAGGAGATTGCCCGAAAATTGAGTGGGGTTCGAGTGGGTAGAGATGCCCCGACCATAACCCACCTTTTTTTTGCTGAGTATAGCATCATATTCGGGAGAGTGAACTCGAATGAATTGGGAGTGGTTAGGGAGGTGATAAACAGATAGAGAGAGCCTCTGGGCAAGTGATTAGTTTGGAGAAATCTGAGATAGTTTTTAGTGGATGGGTAGATGGTGGAGTAGCTGAGGATCTCGAAGGGCAGTTAGGAGTTAGCTTGGTGGATAAACATCAAATTTATTTGGGGCTGCCGACCTTAGTAGGGAGGTCCAAAATGAATATTTTCCAGTCTGTGGTGAATACGATTGGGAAAATATTGAAGGATTAGAAGAGTAGGACTTTATCGCATGCGGGTAGAACGGTGCTGGTCAAGTCGGTCGCTCAGGCTCCCACTTATGTAATGACTTGCTTTCTATTGCCTAAGCGGACCTGTCATAATATCAACTCAATGACGGCGAGGTTCTAGTGGGGGCAAAAGGAGGAGGAGAGAAAGATACATTGGGGGTCTTGGCGTAGACTATGTAGATCAAAGTTAGAGGGTGGGTTTCCCAAATTGTTCCTTTATGGAGGCACTGTTGGATATAACCAGAGCTATACGTGGCGTAGTATTCTGTTGGGGGGGGGGGGAGGGGGGGGAAGTATTGAATAAAGGGATAGTTGGACGGTGGGAGATGGGAGAAGGATCAATGTTTAGGACGACCCGTGGATACCGCTTAGTTTCCCTTTTCGTCCAAGATCACTGAGGGGAGGGTGGCAAGGGAGCATGATGGTGCGTGATTTGATGAACGATGATCTTGATGCATGGGATGTAGTGCTGGTGAGGGAGGTGTTTATTGAAGAAGAAGCTGATAGAATTTTGACGATGCCGATCACCCAAATTCCAAGGGAGCATAAGATCGGTTGGTTTAATACGAAGGATGGTATCTTCTCTGTCAAGACGGGATAGCATGTTGCTAGAGATAGGGATGAGGAAGAAGGGAGTGCTTTGGGGTCATCGGTGGATTCGAGACTTTGAAAGTAGATTTGGGACTTAGATGTGCCACAAAAAATCCAACATTCTTATGAAAATGTGCATGAATGGGTTCCACATTCTGCTAACTTAGTTAAGAAAATGGTTGATCTAGATAATGTTTGTATTCGGTGTGGTGGAGGGGATAGAAACTTCGATTCACGCGCTTAGAGATTGTGAATGGGCCCAATATTATTGGAAGCAAAGTCCGTTGAGGTTAGATGTTGAATGTGCTAGAAAGAGGATCGACTGCGGATTGGATGTGGAGAATTTCACGCATGCCAAGGAAGGAGTTCCATGCGATGTTTGATGTCATCTTTGGTTTGCTTGATATGTGCGTAACAATCATTATTTTCAGGATAAGAGAATTGATCAGGTCGGGGCATCGGCAACACATATTTCCAATTTATGGGCAACAAAATTACCCCGAGTGTAGAGGACACATCAGCATGCGGTAGAAGAATGGGTTCGACCACTGGAACATTACTTCAAGATTAACATGGATGCTTCCATTCAGCCGGAAGTAGGTACATCTTTTGGAGGTGTAATCAGGGATTGTCATAGCAATGTGTTAATGCACAGATGGAGATGACCTCGAGCTGCATGGATGTTGATACATCAGAAGCTATTGCTTGTGTGCTCACAGTTTCGTTGGAGAAAGAAATGGCATTGCCAAATGTTATTATTGAGATGGACTCTATCCATCTACAATGGGTGCTGCAAAAACGTAAATTCGAGTTTTCTTATTTTGGTAATATTGTTGGTGATATTCTTTGCTTATGTAATTCTTTTCAGTCTTTCTCATTTAGTTGGGTTAAGCGGTCGGCAAATAAACTAGCCCATATTTTAGACTATTTTACTTTAGGTTTGAGTCTTGATGGGGGCTATGTTGGCTTTGTCTCGTCTACTTTGCGTTATGTGCTGTTGGAAGACGGCGGGTTTGGCAATTCTTAATACTCCTTCCGTCTCGAGTGAAGTTGCAAACTTTTCTTTTCGGTACGTCCCAATAAAATTTGCATACTCTTAAAAAGGAAAGTTATAACACAACCTTCATCCTCAATCCACCTTTAAAAAGTTAACATAAAAATAAAGAAAATAGATTTTCTTAATATGTGTACACCCTAAGAGGTGCAACGTCATTTGAAACGGAGGTAGTATATGTTTTGCTAAAAAGAGATGCTTTTAGGTCATTTTGGCAACTAAGCAAACATCTTTGACTATTTATTTTTAACCACTTTGACTACTCTACAACCTTTACCATTATCTCATTTATTTTCAATGTATTTTATAAATCTTTCAACGGTAATTAAATGAGACAAACTTGTTTTCTGAGGGGCCAGATAAACTTCTTTAGATGTATCATGCATGGTTTTTGGAACCGGACCGGACCGGCCGGTTCGACCGGTTCAACCGGGAACTGAGCCCGGAACCGGTCCGGTAGAGTTAAAAAATCGAATTATCTTTTTTTTTTTTTTTTTAAATAAAGTTGTTTTTGGCCTATTTTAAGTTAAAAAAAAAAAAGAATTTTCACCTTTATCTTCATTTGCCCTTATTATTCCCATCTTATTTTAAATTTGGCACTAGGATGTTATTAAAAAAATTAGAGTTAAAAATATTTTTGGATTAATTGATATTGAAATATGTTGAATTTTTTTTTACAAGTTAAACTCTAGTATCAAATTAGATTGTATTACAAATAAAAGCTATTGAAATTCAAAAGTCAACAAATTGCCTTTGACCGGTTGAACTGGTGATTGAACCGGTCGAACCGGTCGAACCTTAAACTGGTGGTTTGTTCGGTTCGATCACCAGTCCGATCCCACAAACACTGGTATCATGTATACCATTTTACCCAACAATGGGACAGCACATTAATATTAAATTACTATATGCATACGGTATTGATTTGTGGTGGAAGGAAATTTGAAATTTTGAAACAGAACACATGGATCTAGATACTAGAAACGTATGATTGATGGTATGATTGATGGTAAAGTAGAAAGATGTGGATGATAAGAGCGGTTGTCGTCCCATCACTTTCATTTGTTAGGCCCACCATTACACCATACAAAAACAAAACTTGCAAGGAATGCTGGGATAAATTTCAAATGCTACAAAATTAATTATATCTAACTTATATACGAAAATTCTGGTCAGTTTAAGTTGAGTAACGCTAGTGTGTGTGTGTGTGTTTTCCTTGAAACTAGAGTCACGCTATTGTTGATGCATATACGTAATTATAAGAAAATGACATTTTGGAAACAACAAAAGCTATGATGTAGGCTAGCTAGAAGGAATGTAAACAAGCTCAAAAGGAACATAGACGGGGTAAATTCTACCCTACCCAAGTGGATAATGCTCCACTTGGATGATCCACCACACACCAAAAAGATGTATGGGAATCAAAATAAAATTAATCATTAGATCTCCATACACTCACCTACTTAGATAGCTACCCAAGTGGGTAGAATAGAATAAGCCCATAGACGAAGGAAAACAGTTTACAGAAGAAATGAGTACCCAAAACAGGACCCCTGTCCCCTCTTTATTTATAGACCTGATGGGTTACAAAAGAAGCACAATCCTTGTCAAACCATACTCACCACTCACAACTTTACACGTCTTTAGTCACTCATTAAAACTAGTCGCTATTCAATTCGGATTCCGTAATAATTTTTAATACACGCCATTTATTAATTAATGACATCACTTAATATACGTATTGTGGGTAAATGAAATACAACTACGATAATATATAAGATGAAACACATAAATAAAACAGGTGATTCCATGCACTCACGTGACCTTATTTGCTTCCTGATGTGCATATATTATTCCATATTTTATATCCATATTCCCTTATTTTTTGTTGATTATTATTCTTTATTGATCTTAATTAATTATCTTTTCATGTAGGATAATAATAATTGGACTTGGAGAAAAACTGGGCTTAAATTAATGTTTTGGGCTGAAAAGTGAAGAAGCGGGCCGAGATAAAGAGAAGATGGGCTTGGATTTGTTAAAGCCTTCAATTTTATAGGGAAGCCCATCAAGAGCGTTATTTAATTAGGCTTATTATTTCTTTTATGTAATTATCTCGATATTATTTATATATTTCCTTTTTAGAGATAAGATTGAATATTACTAAGATTGGATTAAGAGTAGGAATAAAAAAATTTAATTCCTAGCGTGATTTTAAGAGGAGGAAAACGCGCACAATCCAGTACAAGAATTCCAATACGCACTCTCTCTCTCCTCTTCCCAAAAAATTCACGCCACTTTTTTCCTTTCCTTCTAGTTTTCATCTTTTGTTCAAGACCTTGGATTCCACCGCCATTAATTAAGGTTATTTTCTGGTTCAAGGGTTGATTTCAATTATATTATTGTGAAGCTATTTGATTTAACTGTTCTTGTTAATTTTAAGTATTTGTAGATTCAAGCTTAGTTATATAGGAATTATTTATTTGATTTCTCAGTTAATTATTCAATTTCTTACTGCTATTTATGAATTCATAATCCATAATTGTCATGAAGGATTGAACCCTAGTAGCAATAGGTTGAATTAATCGTGCTATCATAATTAATTTAACCTAATTGAATCTACAAGCTAATTATTGGTAGTTGCAGCTATCTCGACTATTAGTAATTAGGTTTAGCTGTTTTCATAAATCGTAATGCTATCATCAACGTGGTATGGAACGCTATCGTGCCCAACTCGTTAATGATAAGTATTGACCGGTTGCTGGGATTGATCAATTAATTTAGGAAAACGCAAGATTTATTATGGCTATCCTAATTAATCTTTGGTTAAACTATTTAAATTGCAAGAAAATATATTTGTGAGCCTATGATCAATAATGTAATTGAATATTAATATCCTTGAATTAGAGCCAGGTAATATTTGATTCGTCTATATATTTTAATTATTCTATTTGCATGTTTTAGTCAATTATTAGATTCTTAGTTTAGCTTAGACAAACAAATCAAAACCCCCCGTTATTTTTTGTTTTCACTCAAAAGAAAGTAATCCCCGTTCCCCGTGGATTCGACCCTACTTGTCATTATACTCGTTATTTTGAAAGTAGGTTATTTGATTTGGCGATTTGACACCCATCAAATTTTGGCGCCGTTGCAGGGGAATGGTGCAAAGTGATTTATTTCTTTTGAGTTGATTTTAGTATTTATTTTAGTTAGTTATTCTTTCTGCCCCCATTTTTCGTCGTTTCTTGTTTCTGCCTTGTTCATATTAAAAATGGATGCATATGCACAATATTTTGGAACTAGGCATGATGACATTCCACGTGAGAGTTCTTTAGATAGAAGGATAAATAAAGTAATCTCTCTTGCGGAAAAGTTGGTTTTATTTCAGGTACTACATGTCAAGATTTGTGGAATATGCTCGATTCCTGGACATCCTACAGAAATTTGTCCCTACAATGCTTGATGCAATCCGGGATGGATGAATTCCAATTATCAAAATCCAAGAGCAGAACAAGGATTTTCTCAGTATAGTTACGAGAGACAGCCAACTCCCAATCAACAATCCCATTCTAGCCTGTCATTGAGGAAATAGTGAAAACTCTAGCAATGAATACACAACAGTTTCAAGTGAGTGTCCAAGAGTTTCAACGGGAAGCAATAGCCAGCATCCAGGACCTCAAAAATCAGATTAGTCAGCTAACTACTTCTATTGGTGAATTGGAGGCTAAGAGCTCAAAGAGGCTAGCATCACAAATTGAAGTTAGTCCGAGGGAGAATGTCAGTGCACCTGTGCTCCAGAATGAAGTGAAAGAAAACTCACCTGATTCACAAAAGATAAAATCTTCACACTCTTTTCCGTGTATTACTAATTTGGTTGTTCCTCCGTTTCCTAGCAGACTAGAGAAATCCACCAAGAATGAGAGCAAAGAAGAAGTATTTGGAATCGTTCAAGAGGTGGAAGTCATGATCCCGCCTTTAGAAGAGACCGAGGAAATTCATGGGTATCCGGAGATTTCGAAGGAACTACAAACGATAGTGAGGAACATGAAAAGTGAAGAACAAAGTGAAAATTCGAAGGTTCCAACTAGCTTTTATATTCGGAAGATAGAGGATGGTGTCCTCATTGACACATATTTTGTGGAAGTTCTTGACAACTATGAAGCATATGCCTGTTTTGACCTGAATAAGATACTAACGGATACTCGTGGAATTGGCTAACCACAATGATGGAGGAAGAACGTCGAGCATAACGACGCAAAAAATTACGTTGTTGGGAGGCAACCCAAATTTTATTTTGCTTTGTTTCGTCTTTTATGTTATTTTTAATTTTTTTTTAAGTTTATTAGTTGTTCATTCGTGTTTAGTAGAATAATAGGTTTGGGGGCAACTTTCTTTTTTGGCGTGATCACGACAAATAAAAAAGTTAAATTCCCTTTAAATAGCCTAATTTTCGTAGGGGGCAGAAGACTAGTCGCGTTTTGGCGTGATCACGCCAAAAACAGACTAGTCTAATTTTGAGTCAGAATTAAATTGGGTGTGATCACGCCCAGTTTGAAACAGTCTTCTACCTAAAAATGTCTTACAATATTTATTTTAAGGTTTTTATTATTAAAAAAAAAATCTAAAAATTGAAAAAAGCCTAATTCTGATCTTCTTCTTCGCAGTAATTTTGCAGCCCCACTGTGTCTTCTATATGACGCGCGAACCACCTTGCATGAATTGGCATCTAACTCCGCCATACATATACACACTGGTCTCGACAAGCTACCTAGATGCTGATGTTCTAAGTCCACCAGCCGCCATTGATTACCTCTGTCATTTTCAGGGAAGTCCTCTTACTTTATATGTGCTCATATTATTTTATTTGTCTTCCCTATATACGAGATTATTTTGGTTCCACTAATGCTATATTTCACTCGATCTCACACTGTTTATTTTTCCGCAATTTATTGTAGTACTTTATCTAACCTTTTTTGAGTCCTTGCTTTGAAGTGCGTTGACTACATTGGGGACAATGTAGAATTTAGGTGTGGGGGGAGTGCATACTAGGAACCTATAGAGGAACTTGTTTCTTTAAAAAAATAAAAAAATGAAATTCTTGTCGATTGGGAGTATTCTTGTGCATATATGCTAAAATCTGTGGACTTAGTTGCTATGTCTTTGTTGGGTTGAGTATGACTGGCATAATAAAAGAGTTGAGTGTGATTGATTATTTTTCTTGGTACTTAAAAAATGACGTGTCTCGTTGATCTTGATAGTGGATAGAGCGAAAGTGTGCAAGATTCAATACACTAGCCTTTTCCGTGAGCTTTTGAGCCTAAGAGCAATACATACGATTGTGCTCTAATTTCTTCGTTGTGTGTTGATCAAGCATATCATGTACATTCTAGAACTTGCTTTGTTATGCATTTCGAGACCACATTCATGAATTGTGCATTAAAATGATAAGGGCACTTAGGAATAACCCTTTGATGGCCTTTCTTTCTAAATAACCTACCCGAACATTTTTCCCTAGTTGAACAGGTTGAGCTTATAGCCTATTCTTTGATTTTACCGTGTTTATACATAGCCTATATTCTTTTTTTCTTGTTTATGATCGTCTACCTTAATTTTTGGACCTTCTTGTCAAGAAGTGTGGAATTGCAATTTCAAAAGGTGGAATTTTGTTCTGAACACAAAATGGGTGGGGAAAGAAGTACAAAGGACGTTGTGGCAATGAAAAAAAAAAGAAAAAAAAAAGGAAGAATGAGAAAAAAAAAGAAAAAAAAAAAAGCAAGGACGAAAAAAAATAAAAAAAGTGAAAAATAGACATTGCCACAATGAAGAACGAGTAGAGAAATTGTGAGGTTGTCAACATCTTTGTGTTACTCTTTTCATATCAAAAATAAAAAGTTTGACATATGCTACTTGAGAGTTGGCACCTCTAGATTATTACTTGGTTATTTCTTGGTTTTGTTTTGATGATCTCTTACGATCTTGTGAGATTACCAAGTGTGGTTGGTAAGAATGGTCTCTTGATCTTGTTGAAAATGAAGGTGTGTTTGTCATTAGAGACAATGTGCATATGAATTTCCATAACGTCTTGACTTGCTAGCCTTCTCCCTTTTATACTACCTTTAACCAATGGCCCGTTACAACCAATGAAACGACCCTTTGATTAATGCATATTTCATACTTCAGTGGTGGAGATTTGATATATTAGCAAGCATATGGTAATGGCATGTATGTTTTGATATTGAGTGATTACATATATATACCATTATCATACACTTTAAAGAGCGGAATGAGCGATATCTTTGGTGAGGTGTTGTTTATTGTCACACTGGAGCTTATTGAAGCTGTTAAGTATTGATTGGGCATATGGATTTCATTGAACGAAATCGAAATCATGATCACTTACTCTTGAAAAAAGTCGTCTGCTTGATTTCTTCATTGCATAGTAGCTTAAGTTGTCATGGAAAATATTTGAGTGAGGAGATAGTGATGATATAAGAGAGATTGACAATTGTTACCTTATGCTTATCTGTTCTAATGCATGCTTGAGGACAAGCATGGTTTAGGTGTGGGGGAATTTGATGTGCATATATTATTCCATATTTTATATCCATATTCCATTATTTTTGGTTGATTATTATTCTTTATTGATCTTAATTAATTATCTTTTCATGTAGGAGAATAATAATTGGACTTGGAGAAAAATTGGGCTTAAATTAATGTTTTGGGCTGAAAAGTGAAGAAGCGGACCGAGATAAAGAGGAGATGGGCTTGAATTTGTTAAAGCCTTCAATTTTATGGGGAAGCCCATCAAGAGCTTTATTTAATTAGGCTTATTATTTCTTTTATGTAATTATATAAATATTACTTAGATATTTCCTTTTTAGAGATAATATTGGATACTACTAAGATTTGATTAGGAGTAGGAATAAGAATTTTTAATTCCTAGCGTGATTTTAAGAGGAGGAAAACGCGCTTAGTCCACTACAAGAATTCCAATACGCGCTCTCTCTCTCCTCTTCCCAAAAAATTCACGCCACTTTTTCCCTTTCCTTCTAGTTTTCATCTTTTGTTCATGACCTTGGATTCCACCGCCATTAATTAAGGTTATTTTCTGGTTCAAGGGTTGATTTCAATTATATTATTGTGAGGCTATTTGATTTAATTGTTCTTGTTAATCTTAAGTATTTGTAGATTCAAGCTTATTTATATAGGAATTGCTTATTTGATTGAATTGACAACTCAGTTGATTATTCAATTTCTTACTGCTATTCATGAATTCATAATCCGTAGTTGTCATGAAGGATTGAACCCTAGTAGCAATAAGTTGAATTAATCGTGCTATCATAATTAATTTAACCTAATTGAATCTACAAGCTAATTATTGATAGTTGCAGCTATCTCGACTATTAGTAATTAGGTTTAGCTATTTTCATAAATCGTAATGCTATCATTAACGTGGTATGGAACGCTATCGTGCCCAACTCGTTAATGATAAGTATTGACTGATTGTTGGGATTGGTCAATTAATTTAGGAAAACGCAAGATTTATTATGGCTATTCTAATAAATCTTTGGTTAAACTATTTAAATTGCAAGAAAATATATTTGTGAGCCTATGATCAATAATGTAATTGAATATCAATACCCTTGAATCAGAGCCAGGTAATATTTGATTTCGTCTATATATTTTAATTATTCTATTTGCATGTTTTAGTTAATTATTAGATTCTTAGTTTAGTTTAGACAACCAAATCAAAACCCCTCTGTTATTTCTTATTTTCACTTAAAAGAAAGTAGTCCCCATTTCCTGTGGATTCGATCCTATTATACTCGTTATTTTAAAAGTAGGTTATTTAATTTGGCGATTTGATACCCATCACTTCCTTCTTTGATCACCTGCTTCCAGAAGCCTTCTTATCTCATCAGTATGGTCTCGAATGCTTTTATAAATCATCACAAACATAATATTCGAAATCACAAATGTCCTATCTACGTTTTTTTCCTTTTACAATAATTAGTTGCTTTTAAATGTAGAAATAACATTTTTTCTTTCAACGAATATGTTTCCACAGACCTTATTATCTAGTAGGAAAAATTAGTATAAATGCCCAGTATGTTTTCACTATATAGAAATTAGGACACTAAGTATACCACTTTTTAAAAATATCTTCTAACTTACGAAAACTTGGTGAAAATGCCCTGTGACCGGCTATAGGCTGTTATCCAACCGGTCACCTGTGAGCTGTCTTTTTACTTTCGGGATAATTTGTATAAATGACCAGTATGTTTCCTTTATTTAAAAACTAGGACATTAAGTATACCACTTTTTAAAAATACCTTCTCACTTACCAAAAAATGGTGAAAATGCCACGTGACGGTCTATAGACTGTGATGCAACCGGTCATTAATGAGGTGAAACTCTTTTTCTGACGTGACATTAATTTTTTATTTTTTATTTTTTCTGTTGACTCATTTGTTAGCGTGGAAAAAAATATGTCGTCGACTTTGACGGTGGCAGATTCAACATGGAGGAGGCGAATAGGCGAAGAATCGGGTGATTGATCAGGTTCCGAACAGTTAGTGGATGGATGGGCTGGGCGAAGCATTGTTGACTTCTTCTTCGTCTTCCATGTTGATGTCTTTGTAAGATTGCATGACATCCATAATTATTAGGGTTTAGTATGTTGTAATTAGGTAAGAATAATGGAACAATTCAGTTTTTAATGTTTAAAAAATATTAATCTAAAATTTATTTATTAATATTTCATAATTATCCTAATTCATAATTTAAAATAAAATAATAATAACATGAGAAAAGTAAAAAAGAAATTTGAAAATATTAATGAATTTTTAGAATTTTTTTTAAAAAAATCATAATATTTTTATTATTCTA
The DNA here is from genome assembly GCA_958295605.1 of Ajuga chamaepitys. NCBI lineage: Eukaryota > Viridiplantae > Streptophyta > Magnoliopsida > Lamiales > Lamiaceae > Ajuga > Ajuga chamaepitys. Next base: position 18,953,506 of record OY282498.1, on the reverse strand, counting down.
ATTTTTAAATAAATTTTAGAATTTTTAAAAAAATATCAGAAATAATTTTTTTAAAATTTTGAATTTTAAATCAATTTATAATTTTAAAATAAATTTTAGAAATAATTATTTTATTTTTGAATTTAAAATGAATTTTATAATTTTTGAAATAAATATCATAAATAAATTTTTAAATCTTAGAATTTTATAATTTTTAAAATAAATTTCACAAATAAAATTTTTATTTTTCTAAATTTTAAACAATTTTTTGGGGATTATAATTTTTTATAAATTCAAACTAATATTTTATTTTATTTTATTTTTCCATCCTAACAAAGAGTCAACAGAAAAAATAAAAAGAAAAATGAAAAATCAATGTCACTTCAGAAAAAGAGGTTCACCTCATTAATGACCGGTTGTGTCACAGTTTATAGACGGTTACGGGGCATTTTCACTATTTTTTGGTAATTTCGAATGTATTTTTAAAAAGTGGTATACTTAATGTCCTAGTTTTTAAATAAGGAAAACATACTGGCTATTTATACCAATTTTTCCGAAAGTAAAGAGATAGCTCACAGGTGATCGGCTAGTTAACAACCTATAGCCGGTCACAGGGCATTTTCACCAATTTCTCGTAAGTGAGAAGATATTTTAAAAAAAAAACCGGTCACAGGGCATTTTCACCAATTTCACCTAGGCGTTTATACCAATTTTTCCTAATCTAGTAAATACATTAGCCCCGCATCCCATTAATTGATGTTCTAACATATGGGTTGCAAGACCAAAATCTACTATATATGTTTATTTTTTTATTCTAGTCAATGTGTATATATTAATGATATGAAACTCACCGGTAAGTTTTCTTATAGAGCCACCTGTTCATATATTTCGCTACCTCACATTCACACCACTAACAAAAACACGCTATATATATTATTCCTTATTCGCCTCTTACTTCGAAAAATTTAAAAAAAAAATCACTTTTCACACTGATAATGTCGAAACCTGGATATCAAACGGATCACGATCGTAGTAATAATCCAAAACAATCAAGACATGCAAGAACTTAGATGACACAAAGATTTACGTGGTTCGATCCGGAGATCTACGTCCACGGGAGAAGGCAATAACCTTCCGAGGTGTTTCACTATTCTTCCTTGGATACCGGAGTACAATTTTACAAGTAATAATTCTAGAATTCAAAATCGGAACCCTAAACTAAACAAAATGCCACAAATGGGCTTGGCTGTTGGAAAAGATCATGGGAATCTTTTCCCAACTTCCAAAGATGCCACGAATGGGCTTGGTTGCATTGGGCTTGCGCTACAAATGGGCTTGGCTGCGTTGGGCTTGCGCTCTTGGTCCCAATTGACCCGCCTGGCGGGCTAGACCGACCCGGGGAGATCGGGCCATACCTATCAGATGCTCCCCCACCAGCCGGAGCGAGGTAGGAGCTTCGGTTAAAATGGTTTATTGTGGGTCTATGTGTATATGCTATAGCCGAAGCTGAGCCAGAATAACATCTGAGTCTTTTTGTGAAAGAGTCGAACTGAGTTACCCCCGGGGTGAAGGAGTCAACCGGAGTCGAATTGAATGACCCCCGGGGAGAAGGAGTCAACCGGAGTCGAACTGAATGACCCCGGGGAGAAGGAGTCCACCGGAGTCGAACTGAATGACCCTCGGGGAGAAGGAGTCAACCGGAGTCGAACTGAATGACCCCCCGGGAGAAGGAGTCAACCGGAGTCGAAAGGAGGTACCCCCGAGGTGAGGGTGTCCACCGGAGTTGAGCTGAGTTGCCCCCGGGGCGAAGGAGTCAATCGCAGTCGAGCTAAATTACCCCCAGGGTGAAATAATACACCGAGTTGAAGCACAAAGCTTCCTGGGGAAGGAATTGGCTTGATGTGATTGGTCAAGTGCTCATTGCGTGCGTGGCGCGTGTGAGGCATGCTGGTGCGCAACCCAAGGGCGCGTGTAATACACGCGTTAATGTGAGCCACTGAATTTGAACAGGCGCAATCTGGCCGTTGAATCTTTGTATTAGAGGGAAAGGGAAGTGACAATTTCACTTTACTCTTCATTTGCAATTTGCGATAAAAAAAACAGCGGTAAGACGAGAAAGAAACTAACAGATTTCTGGAAATCGCTCCAACTTTGTGCCTTCATCTTTGAAAAATCAAGTAAGTATGTCTTCATCCTCAGAATCTTCTAGTGTGAGGGTAGTGGGAACAGATGAGAGCCCCTGTGATGCCAGACTGCTGCGAGCTATTTTCGCAGAGAGGAGGGAGAGTAGGAAAGTGTATAGGGCTGACCTGAGGGAAATATGGACCCGGGAAGTGCGCTTTCCCACCTGCTTAGAGGAGGAGGCGAATCTGGAGGTGGCTTCAAGGATGCCCCGGGTTATCGAAGCGTGAATCGAGGTGATGGTGTCGGGTTTTTATTTGCCAATAGATTTAGAGTATATAATACTCGGACCCAATGATAGGGCTTGTTGTCCACCAAAAGGGTTTATAACCGTATATATAGATTAGCTTATGGTAGGTTTAAGATTCCCACTGTGGGATTTTTTGGTGTAGTTGCTAGGATACTATGGTATTGTGCTAGGGCAGTTAGTGCCGAATGCCATAAGGCAGATAGTAGGATTTATGTTAGTGTGTAAGACCTTGGGGGTAGAGCCCTCTGTAGAGTTATTTAGGTATTTCTTCCAGTTGAAATCGATTGGGAAGGAGAAGGGTTGGTGCTCGCTGAACCCGAGGCCGCAAAGAGGATTTAGGGTGCAGAACCCGAGTAAAGTAGAAAACTGGAAGGTAAAGTTCCTGTATATAAAAGAGTCGAAACCGATCCCGGGGTGGAGAAGGGAGGAGGTTGGGGACGAGGTACCAAAAGGTGTACCGGAGTCGGTTGAGGTGTTCGAGCAGGCGGGGACACTGAAACAAGTGTTCACTGAGGAAGAGTTGGAGGAGGCCGGGTTGTCCCTGTATTATACGAAGGGACCAGAGGCGAGGACGTCGCCACCCCAGAGTGAGGGCTCTTTAGCCGGGGCTGAAGTGGAGGGTAGGAATTCTTTATTACAATTGTTTGTAGCTGCTGATAATATTGGTTGCTAATGTGTTGACCGTTTCTTGTAGTGGGACGCTTTAAAGCCAGTCTAAAAAAGAAAACCGCGGGGAGTGCGCAACAGACTCCTGATCTAGAGAGAGCGGCCACCCTAAAAAGCACGACCCCCGAGGTGGAGAAGGCCTCGGGGAGGAGACACGGCGAGGGGATTGAAGAGGTTGATGCGCGGTCGGACACAACCCTAAGGGCGAAGAAGAGGCCGGGGCCTATGCCGATGCCGCCCTCTGTCTCAAAGAGAATGCGGATGGATCCCACCTCGGAGGTATGGTGGTACACGTGTTTCGTGCACGCACTTTAGGGCATTTTTAGTGTCATTTTAGTGTCAATAATGTGCATAATCACGTGTATTTAGTGCTTTTATACTGTCATGGGCAAAATAATGCGTTTGTGCTATTTTTGTGTTAAGACAGGTGAAAAAGGGTCGAAAAAGAACATCAGACGACCGCGGAGTCGAGGGATCGATCGAGGCAACAAAAGGAAGGGCTAATTGAAGATCTCGGCCGAGACAGGATGCAAATCTCGGCCGAGATGAGTCTCCAGGGGATTTCATGAAGAATTACAAAATTAAAAATCTAGGCCGAGACAGATAATGCGTCTAGGCCGAGATGGAAAATCTAGGCCGAGACAGATAATGCGTCTAGGCCGAGATGAGTCTGCAGGGGATTTCAAAAATTCAAGGGATGAAGATCTCGGCCGAGATACAATCCAATCTCGGCCGAGATGAGTCAAATCCTGAAAAACCCTAATTTCCTCTTTTCACGTCTCGGCCGAGATGCAACCCACGACCGAGATCAGCCTTCGACCCACCAGCTGAAAATCTCTTTTTCACGTCTCGGCCGAGACACACTTGCATCTCGGCCGAGATTCCTTACCCTGTTTTAAAATCCTGAATGCGATTTTGCCTATTTTTGGACTAGCACTTTCTCTCCTTATATATATATATCATCCCATTCGAATTTAACCGAGAAAAAAAACCTAGAACCCATCCCCCACACATAATCAGCCACTTTTCTCCATTGGAAGCAAAGGAATGGAAGGGGGTTGAAGATCTTGATCTTCAACCCTAACCTTTGGTTCTTTCTATCCTATTTTCATGTTTTCTTTAATTTTCTGTTATTTTATCTTTGTATTAGGTAAAATGGGTGACTAGCACCCTTTTGTTCACCCTTGATTATTGTGGAACCTTGAGTTTAAGATATTTATGTGATTATTACGGTTAATGTTACCGAAAATATTGTGTATTCAAGTATTTTGTGTTATTTGCTCTTATTGACTCACATTTATCAATTAATTATTGGATTGATCACCCTTTAAGGGATTTGTGAATGTGTTGCTAGAATAGGAAATTACTATCCGTAATTGTAGGATTCCGATTCCCGTGTAGCAAACAATAGATTTATTTATTGGTGATAACACAAAGTTCAACCACTAAAACCGAACTTGCGAGTTTTATGTTGAATTTATCTCGTTGTCCTAGTGTTTAATGCATTTGGTGATTGAATCTAAGAGAGCTTGTTCGAGGATTTGGTTAAACTGAATAGGGTTAGTCGAAGAGCTTGTTTTGATTAACTAAGATTAAGGGATAACAAGGTTATTAGAGCTTGTTAATAGCCTTGAGATAAGGGCTAGAATCACAATTGAATAGGGCATTAACAATAGTTGCATAAATCGTCCAAGACCTTGGTGAAACATGATCAAGGGTGAATCGTTTTGTTATTTAAAAAAACCAAAAACCTATAAAAATCTCTTTAATTGTCTTTGTTTATTTAGGTGTTAGTTGTTATTTCATTAACCCCCCCTCCCCCACTTCTTTATTGTTTTCTAGCTTATTTACTTTATGTTTCTTGATAATAATAGCTTAATACATAAAAGCAAAATTATTCGACCGTTCCTCGTGGAATCTACCCTTGCTTGCCACTCTACTAGTTAGAGTAGTAGGATAAGGTTAAGTGTATCTTTATACACATTAATTTGGTAGTGGGAAACGACGCTACCAAATTTTGGCGCCGTTGCCGGGGAATGGTTTAGAACGATTTTGTTTTATGTGTTAAGCGTTAGTTTTATTACATAGCTAGTTTTTTTGTTTTGTTTATTTAAAGAGCATCCGTCGAGCCAACGACGTTAAACAAAGGCGCTTGTCGGGAGGCAACCCGACGTTTATTGCTTTTCGTATATTCAATTTCGTAGTTTAGGTTGCTTACTTATATTTAGATATTGTCTTATTATCTTCTTTTAGAGTGCAGAGACTATGATGATGAGGAACCGACCAATCCGTGAAATTCAAGGAGATAGCACCAAATGGGATTGAAGAAGCCCAAAAATCACTGTGAGTTAGGACACCAATTCGTACCCTTTCTTCCTCACAAACTTTGGTTTTTAACCAAGTTTGGGGAAGTCTTGGTAGGTGTACGTATTGGCAGCCCAAGAGTTTAACTTTTCATATGCTACTCTATTGTCTTTTGGACTTATTTGACTTGAAATGGTTTGGTATCTTTGTATGGATTAGTCTGTTGCATTTTTAATAAATTGTAAAGTGGTGAATAATATGGTTAAATTCGGTGAGCACCAAATTGTACTCCTCTTTTCCACAAACTTAGTTTGCAACTAAGTTTGGGGAGGGGGTGGATTCGTACAAATTGGTAGCTCGAGAAAGCAATTGGATGAGTTTAGGAAAGAAAAATGTGGCATTGATTAATGATGAAAAATTTTGACAAATATTTTTGAAAGAAGCACATGGTAGAGTATGATAGACTTGTTGAAACAAAATTGAACATACACTCAAAACTTTTGATCAAAATTGCAGTCGAGTGAGTTTTTGAGCCTTAGAAGATAATTCCATCTTTGGAGTAATTTAAACTTTCTTTCGGTGTGAAATTCATTGAGTGCATTTAGTTGTCTCTAGAACTTGCCATAATTCTCTATTTTGCATGTGTCGGTGCATTGTGTGACATTGAAAATGATCTTAGGTAATTCTTGACTTGAGCCTATTTTCAAGCTTGAAAATACTTCCTTTGTACCAAATTTGATATTATCTCTAGTTGAGCCCCTTGAGCTTTTAGCCTCTTGTTTGACAGCCCAACTCTACAAGCCAAGTACCTTTCGATTTAGCCTTTGACCTTAATTGGACTATTTGAGTATGAGGTAGGCGGTTGGAAGGTAGTCGGGTAAATTTGGGATTGAAAGGGGTGAACTATTGGGAATATTGAAGGGTGGAAGGAATTGAAACAATAGGCAAAGAATCAATAATACTAGTCCTCTCCAATTTTTGTTCACAAAAAAAAAAAAAAAAAAAAAAAAAAAGCGAAAAAGAGTTGAAAAATCAGAAAAACAAAAGAAAAAGCTAGTTGTATATACTCAATTGTTGCTTTTGATTTGGAGAGGCTAGTAATATAAATGCCTTTTGATAGATGTTCTCAAAGTTGTAAAAATTCAAAAGAAAATACACTCCAAGGGAGAATTGAGAAAGCAATTAGGTTGTGGACTTTGTGGTAAGGGGAAGAAACCAATTTTTGGGATTGGTTTACTAAGGAAGTAAAGAGTGAGGTAGAGTGATTGTTGTTTGAGGGGTAGATGAGATTAGCTAACTCATTTAGTCCGTTTTATAGTCACTTATACCAGAAATTTTCCCACCTTACCCCAAGCCAACATTACAACCTATTAAAGACCTTTTTGATTCTTTGTCACACACGTCGGTATACATCGAAGTTTAGATGATTGGCAAGCTTATGGTAGGCATTTTATGCATTTCAATGTGAGCGTATACACTTCCCTTTTGATACACTTGAGAGCCGAGAGATACACTCACCATGTGAGGATCTTAAGTTGAGAGTGTTATGTCTCGAGAGTAGTGGATCTAGTCTATCACATATGCTCGCTTTTATCATGATCGCTTACACTTTCTTATGAAAATTCTGAAATCAAATGCCACTAAACTTTGCCCTAAACACGTGTCCTTTTGTCTCTCTTTATTGTTCGGGACGAACAAGTTTTAAGTTTGGGGAGATTTGGTACACGTGTTTCGTGCACGCACTTTAGGGCATTTTTAGTGTCATTTTAGTGTCAATAATGTGCATAATCACGTGTATTTAGTGCTTTTATACTCTCATGGGCAAAATAATGCGTTTGTGCTATTTTTGTGTTAAGACAGGTGAAAAAGGGTCGAAAAAGAACATCAGACGACCGCAGAGTCGAGGGATCGATCGAGGCAACAAAAGGAAGGGCTAATTGAAGATCTCGGCCGAAATAGGATGCAAATCTCGGCCGAGATGAGTCTCCAGGGGATTTCATGAAGAATTACAAAATTGAAAATCTAGGCCGAGACATATAATGCGTCTAGGCCGAGATGGAAAATCTAGGCCGAGACAGATAATGCGTCTAGGCCGAGATGGAAAATCTAGGCCGAGACAGATAATGCGTCTAGGCCGAGATGAGTCTGCAGGGGATTTCAGAAATTCAAGGGATGAAGATCTCGGCCGAGATACAATCCAATCTCGGCCGAGATGAGTCAAATCCTGAAAAACCCTAATTTCCTCTTTTCACGTCTCGGCCGAGATGCAACCCACGACCGAGATCAGCCTTCGATCCACCTGCTGAAAATCTCTTTTTCACGTCTCGGCCGAGACACACTTGCATCTCGGCCGAGATTCCTTACCCTGTTTTAAAATCCTGAATGCGATTTTGCCTATTTTTGGACTAACACTTTCTCTCCTTATATACATATATCATCCCATTTGAATTTAACCGAGAAAAAATACCTAGAACGCATCCCCCACACATAATCAACCACTTTTCTCCATTGGAAGCAAAGGAATGGAAGGGGGTTGAAGATCTTGATCTTCAACCCTAACCTTTGGTTCTTTCTATCCTATTTTCATGTTTTCTTTAATTTTCTGTTATTTTATCTTTGTATTAGGTAAAAAATGGGTGACTAGCACCCTTTTGTTCACCCTTGATTATTGTGGAACCTTGAGTTTAAGACATTTATGTGATTATTACGGTTAATGTTACCGAAAATATTGTGTATTCAAGTGTTTTGTGTTATTTGCTCTTATTGACTCACATTTATCAATTAATTATTGGATTGATCACCCTTTAAGGGATTTGTGAATGTGTTGCTAGAATAGGAAATTACTATCCGTAATTGTAGGATTTCCGATTCCCGTGTAGCAAACAATAGATTTATTTATTGGTGATAACACAAAGTTCAACCACTAAAACCGAGCTTGCGAGTTTTATGTTGAATTTATCTCGTTGTCCTAGTGTTTAATGCATTTGGTGATTGAATCTAAGAGAGCTTGTTCGAGGATTCGGTTAAACTGAATAGGGTTAGTCGAAGAGCTTGTTTTGATTAACTAAGATTAAGGGATAACAAGGCTATTAGAGCTTGTTAATAGCCTTGAGATAAGGGCTAGAATCACAATTGAATAGGGCATTAACAATAGTTGCATAAATCGTCCAAGACCTTGGTGAAACATGATCAAGGGTGAATCGTTTTCTTATTTAAAAAAACCAAAAACCTATAAAAATCTCTTTAATTGTCTTTGTTTATTTAGGTGTTAGTTGTTATTTCATTAATCCCCCCCCCCCCACTTCTTTATTGTTTTCTAGCTTATTTACTTTATGTTTCTTGATAATAATAGCTTAATACATAAAAGCAAAATTATTCGACCGTTCCTCGTGGGATCGACCCTTTCTTGCCACTCTACTAGTTAGAGTAGTAGGATAAGGTTAAGTGTATCTTTATACACATTAATTTGGTAGTGGGAAACGACGCTACCATATGGTTATCATGCGTTAAGTTTTTCGTTGATGTGCTTCTTATCAAATTTTCTGTAGGGCCAGACAAGAGTGGCGGGTCACGAAGTGTCCGAGATGGAAGAGGTGTGGACCCAGAGCCAAGGGCTAATTGGGTTCGGGCATCGCCTGCAAAAGGAGGAGACCGAGGAGCTGGGCGAAGAGTTGAGGATGCTGCGTGGGGAGTGCGATAAGCTCCGCGCAGTGGCGGCTGAGGCCAAGAGTGGCCAGGTGACGGCGCTGGGTAGAGCGCTCGAGGCCGAGAAGGAAGCTGCCCGCCTTTGAGGCGAAGTTGCGAAGATGGCCCTTCTCCGGGGAGAGTTGGCCGCAGCTCGGGAGGAGCTGAAGAAGAAGGCCGAGGGCCAGGGGGCGATGCTGAGGGTGTTTGTTGAGAAGTTGTCACATATGGAAACGTTTGTGAACTTCTTGACAAACTTCGTGGCAGTGGGCGACGTAGGCGACGTAGCTACGCGCTCCGAGGTGCTGGAGGTGGTGAATGAGGTGTACCTAGAGGTGGATGTCTACAAAAAGGAGTTCAGGTACGACTATGCTTCCGTAGGCAACGTTGACGCCGCCTACTACAGCACCCTGTCGCGGCTCCCGGAGGGGCCGCTGGTGGAGGTATTGGCCCAGAACGGGACCATTCTGTCGGTGCAAGATTTGGCAAGCTGTTCAGTAGACCAGGACGAGGAGTTCCTGGGATATCGAATGGGCATGCACGTGCCAGAGCCACGGCAGAGGGCCCCTCCACCGAGAATTGAGCCCGAGGCTCCGGAACTAGCTCCCGAGGAGAGCGGTGCTCTTCAGCTTGCAGCGAACCCTATCGTGGACCCGACTGCCACCACCTCGGCTGCAGCGGAGGCCAGTGCTCCTCCTAACTCAGGCGGAGACGCAGTATAGGAGCCCATTTTTTGAACATGTATTTGTAAAAAACACTTGATCTGTAGTCATGGTTTTGTCAATGTATAAATGATGATTTGTCGATGCCTGTGCTATTGAATTTTGAATATATGCCGTGAGCTTGAACTTTAATATGTGTTGTGTACTGATGGTATCATAATTGTGTTCTCTATATCACATGTGCAGCAGGAGGACACCGAGGACCTTCACGAGGTCATTCAAAAACTGATGCAGTCAATGAATTGGCTGCAAAGGGAGAGAGATGACTTGAGGATGCCGGTGGTCCCTAAGCTGGAAAAAAGACTTGCCGCTGCAGAGAAGAGGGCAACCGAGGCCGAAAAGGAAAGAACCGCGGCTGCAGAGAAAGCCTTGGATCACCAGCTTAAGTATTTGTCTAAATATGCCGAGGTGGAGCGACTATTTGTCCATCAAAGAGAGTACGAGCGGATATTGTCGGAGTTCGGCCTACTAACCTTCGAGGAGGTCGAAGAGCGAACTGCTGAAATTCAGAAGGAAATAGCCGTACTGATAGAGGCCGGACACACTGACTTCGCCGAGCTGGTTAGGAAGCGGGGAGTGTTAGAGATACTCCTTAGCATGTACGAGGACGTAAAAGGCCAAAGAAGGTGGCGTCGTCCTGCGGAGGAGAATATTGCCAGCTCTAGCCGGGGGAACTCCTCGAAAGCTCCTCGGAGGGGAAAAAAGGGTCGGCGAAAAAACTGACCGGAGTGGTAATCCGAGAACCGAGCCCGGAAGTGGTCGCAGAGGAGGAAGTCCAAAAGCTTGCCGAGGAGATCGAAGTGATGGCCCCTGCAGAGTGGGACCCTGTGGGATGGGCTAACACTCAAGGACCAGCTCGGCAACCGAGTCCCCGCCGGCGAGGAGATCATAGTAGGGGGAGGACCGGAGCCCAATCTCAGGGCACTTCCAGATCCCGGAGGACGCGGAGGAGCTCCCGGGGCGGGTCTCAGCGCCAAAGTGCTGAGTATTTGTTGGGGAGTAATAGATAGATAGACAAGTGGTTTTGTAAAGCATTTTTTAATGTAAAGTATTTTTGTAAATAAAACTGCAGTGAAGATCAATCATGTATATAACAAGTTCTTTTTGCAAATAATAGATTAGTGATGCATTTGAGCATGATGCAATTTTCTTTTAATTGTGTGACTACGGTGTGATGCAAATAATGTAGTAGTTAGTACCTGCGAGTACTGGATGTAGATAAGCCCTTGTCCGGAAACAAGGCATAAAATCTCCCCCGCGGATCAGGCGAGGGGTCAACATTTGCACAATGATAAAGTTGTTAACCTCTCCGGATAAATCAGGCGAGAGGGAATTCATGTCCGGGGACAAAGTTTATGGTCCCTCCGGACGGATCAGGCGAGAGACCAATGTGTCCGGAGACAAGTAATGATTTGCCGCAATAAATATGTGCGTATTCTAGGCCAGGGCGTCCCCGCGGCGCAGAAGAGAAGCAGTGTATGTATTGAAAGTAAAAACTTTTATTCATAGCGATTGTTGGAACAATTGAAGAATACAAAAGTAAATTTGAAACGTAAAGTACCGCGGTACGTAAGTAAAAATATGTACAGAAAATGTAAAGGAAGAAGAAGTACTTGAAAAGGGAAACTATAGATAGAAACGCCGCAGATTGCTAACGTGCCAAGGGCGAGGCATCGGTGTGCCATCCAAATGCTCTAACTGATAGCAATCCTTTGGGCCGTGTTTGTTGAGATCAGAAAAATCAACACACATCCTCCAAGCCCTACTGGACTTTGTCACCATTACTGGATTAGAAAGCCAGGATGGATAAAGGACTTCAAATAGGATGTCGGCATCCACGAGTTGTTGAACCTCAGTTCGGATGGCTGCATTCCTCTCCGGAGCAAATTGTCGTTGCTTTTGTTGTATTGGCTTCACATTAGGGTCAATGTTCAGCTTATGAGTGATAAGGTCGGGAGAGACTCCTGGCATATCTAGGGGAGACCAAGCAAAAACTTCGGAATACTCCCTGAGCGTCTGGATGATGGCATTGTGCAACAAAGGTATGTTCACGGCGCCTACTTTAACAGTTTGCTCTGGCTTAGCAGTATCGAGTGGCACTTCGAAAGTATCATTTCCAAGGGGCCCGAAGATACCCAGGGCAGGCGCCGGAGTGACTATTTGAAATTGAGGCTTAGGAGGAGCCTTGGTTGTCTTCTTGCGTGCGACATACATGCACTCCTTGGAAATTCTTTGATTGCCACGGATGGCGACCTCTCCGTGGGGTCTAGGAAACTTCAATGCTAAGTGATATGTGGAACAAATGGCCTTGGCTGGGGTGAGCCAATCTCGGCCAAGAATCATGTTGTATGGAGATGAGGAAGACACCACATAAAAATCTACAAAAATAGTTTTTATCGCTGGATACGTACCAAGTGATGCGGGAAGGTTGAGAATTCCCTCAGGTTGGACCTCTCCCTGTGTAAAAGTCTGTAGAGGCCCAGGAGCAGGCCGGAGCTGCTCGCGGGGTATACCCATCTTCTGGAAACAGTTAGTGAATATGACACTGACGGCGGCGCCGTTGTCCAAAAAAACTCGCTTAATAGTGACATTAGCCACGGTCATGTCAATGACGATGGCATCAGTGTGAGGGGTGAGTTCGGGAACAGGGTCGTCTTCGGTGAAGCTCACTGTTTCAGATTTGTGGAAACGCTTGTGACGTGGCTCCTCGGGAGGAGGCCTTCGCGCTTCGGCTTTAAGGGCACTTCGGGAAGTCCCCGTTGGCGTGGTGCCATAGATTACATTTATAATCCCGTGGACAACATGATTCGGTGGGTTGTCCCCGGGACCGCCGTGTGGTGGCGGCGGTGGCAACAGTTGGGGTTGTTGCGATTGATTTTGTTGTCGACTACCCTGGTCTGGCCTTGGTTAATTGCTGTACCCCGGCCTATTGCTTTGCCATTGGGGTCTGCTCTGTCTTGGGCCTCAGCCATTGTAACTTCCCCGACCTTGTTGTGAACCTCTGTTTTGGTTCGGCTGAGATCTGTCCTCGGCCCGAGCTATGTATTGTCGGAGAAAACCTCGCTTCAAACAGTCCTCAATTTCTTTACAAAGTTCGTGACACTCCTCGGTGTCATGTCCATGATCGTGATGATATGCACACCGTTCTCGCGATTACGCTTCTCTGCCGGAGCAGTCATCCGTGGGCACGGTCGCAAATCATTCTTGTGAACAGAAAATATTTCTGTCCTTGATCGCGTAAGGGGTGTGAGTTGAGGGATATCACTGCGAGGTTCCAACCTGCCCCTGCCCAAACGACTAAAGGCACTGGGCCGGGAACTAGTCCCGGCTTGCGTTTTGTCCAGCTGTTTCTTGGTAGTATGTTTTTCCCGCTTGCGCCGAGTTTGCTCTTCAGCTTTGGCAAACCTGCTCACGATGCCAAACAGAGCCCGGGTAGTGGTTGGAGGATGTCGTGCAAGATCGGTGTAAAGCGGTCCGGCTCGGAGGCCGTTCATGAAGGCCGTGATGATAACATCATCGGATCGGCTACCTACTTTTAGGCTTTCTGCAGTGAAGCGTTCAAGAAACTGAGAGACGGTCTCCCCGTCTCGTTGCTCCAGGTTCATGAGATCGGCCAAAGTGGCCATAGGCTTGGCTCGTGTATGGAAAGAGCCCAGAATTGCTCGGTAAGATCCCGAAAAGAAGTAACGCTGCTGCGTGGCAAAGAATCAAACCAAATTCTAGCCTCATCTTGGAGATACTCGGGGAACACTTTGCACAAGTGATGCGGCGTGCAGCTCCGATTGAACATGGCATACTTGAACGCGCTCAAGAAGTTACCTGGATCCCCGGTGCCGTTGTATACGGGGACTAGTGGAAGTTTAAACCCTTCGGGGAGTGGAGTGGAAAGAATCTCAGAACGGAGTGATTATTTCTCCATCAGCATCAAGGCCCAATACCTTGTCGAGCTCGGCATCAAATTGAGCCTGCTCTTGTTCTAGAGGATCGAGTAAATGGGACCTCTCCAAGCGAGCCCGCTTCGCCGCATCTACAGGTCGGCGTCGGCCTGCGTCATCGTGATCAGCATAGTGGGGCCTTGAACCATTAGGACTTCGATTCTCCCCGGGTGACACTGACCGATGGCGATGGCGATCATGCCTGGCTGTGTGGGGTGGATCTTCATTGAGTGCGCGAGATCGATCCTGGCGAGAATGTCCCGCCATCTGATTAGCGCCATTGTCGGCACGCATGCCGGAGTCGGCGCGCAGATGATTCCATTCTTGGAATAGAGCGGCGTGTTCCCGAAGGAACGCTTGTTTTGCCTGCAGTAATTCAGGGGTTAGTTGTGGATCAACCTGCGCTGGCGCATTAGCGGGTGCGGGGTGCTGCGCATCTGCTTGCCCCGCCGGCGGATCCTAGATCTGCTGATGTGGCAACGGAGGGTTTTGATCTACGGGGGGATTCCGACGAGATCGGGTTGGATTAGCAGACTGGCGAGTATTCAACATGACTGACGTAAATCAACTTTGGATGACGCTAGGGTTTGATTTTCTTCTCGTTTCCCACAGACGGCGCCAATTGATAATGTCGAAACCCGGATATCAAATGGATCACGATCGCAGTAATAATCCAAAACAATCAAGACATGCAAGAACTTAGATGACACAAAGATTTACGTGGTTCGATCCAGAGATCTACGTCCACGGGAGAAGGCAATAACCTTCCGAGGTGTTTCATTATTCTTCCTTGAATACTGGAGTACAATTTTACAAGTAATAATTCTAGAATTCAAAATCGGAACCCTAAACTAAACAACAATTCTCCTATTTATACTATATAATAGAAACCCTAAAAAAATCCCTATAAATCCGCCAATCCAATCTGCATGGCTGTTGGAAAAGATCATGGGGATCTTTTCACAACTTCCAAAGATGCCACGAATGGGCTTGGCTGCATTGGGCTTGCGCTACAAATGGGCTTGGTTGCGTTTGCCTTGCGCTCTTGGGCCCAATTGATCCGCCTGGCGGGCTAGACCGACCCGTAGAGATCGGACCATACCTATCACACACCATTAATAAAAAATCGCTATATTTTTTATTCCTTTCTCGCCTCTTACTCAAAAAAATTTAAAAAAACAAAAAAATCACTTGTTTCCACTATACAAGATTTTTTTCTTCCCAAAATTATTTTATCCGTTTTATTTTTTCTCTCTAGAAAAGCAAAATTCTTCACTAAACCAAATTCTTTTCTTCTCAAAATAATTTTTCATCAATTTTTTTCCGTTCTATCATCTGTATCCCAAAATCTTAATAGTAAATTATAATAAATTTTGAAATAGATCATACCGATTGATAATTAAAAATATTGATCAACTAAACTAATAAAATATTTTATATAAGAATAATTCTTAAGAAAATAAAATATTTATTTTCTCAATCTTATTAAATTATATTAGAATTTGGATTGTGTATCTTCTCTTTATCTATTATTATTATCAATCAATATGATCTATTCCAAAATTTATTATAATTTACTATTAAGATTTTGCGAGAGATATGAGAGAAGCAAAAGAAATAGATGAAAATCATTTGTATATTATTATGAATCAGTATGATCTATTCCAAAATTTATTATAATTTACTATTAAGATTTTATGACAAAGATGAGAGAAAAATTATTTTGGGAAGAAAAGAATTGGTATAGTGGAAATTTTTTATTTTCTAGAGAGAATAAATAAAACGGATAAAAAAATCTTGCTTAGTGGGAAAAAGTGACTTTTAATTTTCCGGAGTAAGAGGCGAGAAAGGAATAAAAAATATAGCGAATTTTTGTTAGTGGTGTGAAAATTGATTTTTTTAATTTTCCGGAGAAAGAGGCGAGGAAGGAATAATATATATAGCGTGTTTTTGTTAGTGGTGTGAGTGTGAGGTAGCAAAATATATGAACAAATGAGTTCTATAAGAAAATCCATCGGTGCGTTACATCTCATTATATATATATATATATATATATATATATATATATATATATATATATATATATATATATATAAATTAGATTACAAAAAAAGTTGTCATCATTTTTTAAGACGACAATATTGGTTCAATAATAATTATATGTTACGATTTTTCATCACAAAATATTGTACGCATAACTTAAGGTTATCTTTAGCTTTTTTTAAAGATAATTAGTTTTTCAAAAAATACATTTACGCATTTGAGATAAACTTTTATCATCTCGAATCACATTCATTGCCAATGAGTTGTTGAGACAACTAATTAGTAACAACATATCTTCCTTATTCTTAGAAGGAAGATCGTTGAATTTTCCATTACGATAATGTGTCTTTTTCTAGTGTTTTTTTAGTTTGTTTTAAATAATAAATTATGCATATTTTCTTCAAGTTTTTGGCGATAACTCATGCATATTTCCTTAATATTTAAAAATCGTATAATTTCTTTGACTTAACTCCATTTTTTACGAAAAATATACTGAATTAATCTTCTTTTCACGATCTTCGATTTGACATCCATTATGCATATATTAAATATTAAATGATTATTATGGTATATTTCGATTTAATTTTTTTGTGTATAAAATAAAAAATGTTAGATATTATTAAAATAATATTTTATTTGCAAAAAATGATCTACTATTTTTTAGAAGATTATTTTCTTTTATTTTAGTTGTGCCCTTTTCATTTCTTTTACCTTAGTTGTGTCTTTTTATAATAATTTTGGATTCGTTGAATCGTTTTGCTTTAAAGAAATTTGAATATAAAAATGACCAATTTGTTAGAATTACAATTTACAATAGAAAGCTTAGATATAATAGTTAAAATGATTCCTTGATTGAATTAGTGTCTTTTTCAAAGAAAAATTATGTTAACTACAAAAATATTAAGTTGATTATCTTTTATATTTAAATACGTCACAATAATATATTTTAGTACCCTTGCTTAATAAACTAATATCATTGCAACATCTCATGCTAACATTACTAAATACTAAATATAATATATGTGATCTCTAACATTATTTCACCCTTATACAAATATGTAATGTATTTGTATATTATTCAAATACCTATTATAGTACAACATTTCATACAAGTCATTCTATATATTTTATATCAATTTTTTACCTATTATAGTACATCATTTCATACAAATCATCATTTATAATATATCTTATTCATTACTTATTTTGATTTTCAATATTATACATATTTACCTTTATATTTTAAGGCAAAAACTCGTATGTGACCGTCACACGGCCGTCACACGGTGTGACGGGAAAAAGTATCACTTTTTGTGGTAAAAGTATCACGTTTATCTGTAAAAGTATCACTTTTTTTGAACAAAAAAAAGTATCACTTTTTGTAGCAAAAGTATCATCTTTATCTGTAAAAGTATCAATGTAGTAAAAGTATCATTTTTTTCTGTAAAAGTGTCACTTTTTCCTGTAAAAGTATCAATGTTTTCTGTAAAAGTGCATTCCGTCACACGTGTGACCGTTCACACACAAGACTCACTCATATTTTAACAATAGTTTAATAAAAAATTCTACCCATGCTCGTGCGAAAAACTAGTTTTGTCTAATAACAAAGTTGTGACAAACTTATATCGATATAAATATAAAAGCAATACGTTGATCGAGTGTATTGATGTTAGTTGGGCAGTCTTATGATTATTTTGTATGGGGAGAGATTATACGCTCTCTCATGCAATAGTTCCTAAACCTCATTATATATATGACTTATGGTAAAGTAATACAAAGCAAGAAAAATATGGCATATGATTTTCACTTAATGTTGTATAATACACATAGGGTGTGTGTATTTATTAATTGCCCCAGTTCATTGGGGACTGGGCCAGCCGAAACGTGTTTCCTTTGGAGTTGCTGACAATATATTTACACATATCACAACACTTTTTTTTTTTTTTTTTTTTTTTTATTACCTTTTACACTAAAAATAAACCTCAATCGAATCTCCAACCAACAAAATCAAACACTCATTTATTTAACTCATCCTTCTCTTTCCACTTTATTTCTTCCAGCCTACAGTACTCTGATACACGTTAATTATGCATGCATTTAGGTCGATTTAGAATCATATTTTATATCATTTACGTGCATATTTGACCGGCATTTATTTATATTAATAATATTTGGGCCATTTGAAGTGTTTCGACTTGTTTTGAAGTTAATTAGGTATTTTTATTCCATTTGGATGAAGTTCGAAGAGGAAACAAGTCAAATATGGTTAAAACAGATGAAAAGGGAGTTAAAGGAGTGAAAGGGCCAACACGGCCGCGTCAAATATGGACACGGCCGTGTCAAAAGTGGCCTAGAACATGTAAAAATGCACTGCCAACCAACACGGCCGCGTCAATAAACAACACGGCCGCGTCAGAATGTGTCCCGAAAGTGAAGTTTTCTGTCAGCTTGACACACCTCTAGTATTTTGGCCATAGCTTGAGATTTACAACTCCGATTGAGGTGCAATTGGTGGCTTTAGAAAGTGGATTCAAAGATATACAACTTTTGTTGAAATAGAAAAATCCCAAAAACGACCGAAAGACCCTAAAAAATGGCTTGGAAGTCAGACCTTAAAATCTGCCCGGGAATAGCGGACGCGGCCGCGTCGCAAGGCCAACACGGCCGTGTCAGAAAGGCTTTTCTGCGAGAATTTCCTAATTTTAATAGGATTTTGATCCTATCTTCCCCAAGATTCGTCCCCAACTCTATAAAAAGGACCCCAAGCTCTAGGAATCAAGGAAAAAACATCAAAGAACATCAATTCTATCATTATTCTACTTAGAAGGAGTCTTGGAGGACAAAGAAGACGAAGATCATCGAGACGGATTTATCCGGGTTTAGTCGTTCTTTCCTAGTTTAATCTTTTACAATGTTTTTCGTAGAATTTTGTATTGAATTATTGCTAGGCATGAGTAGCTAAGCTATTCGTGTCCTAGGGATAGAAAGTAGGGATTATTATGACAATGTTTTGATTTATGTTTTAATCTATTAAATCCGTTCTTTACGTGTTTATCTCTATGTTTGTGCTTATAACTGAATTTAGCTTGTTCACCTAGATTTAGTAATTTAGTTTAGCAATTCCGCTTCGAAAGGAGGGAATCATTATCAGACTTAGAACATAGAGCGCAGTTGTCTATGACTGTGTAGGCCGTGGCTTAGGATCGTTTGGGGGTTATTAGGTTTAATTGACTCGAGAGGGTAATTAGCTTAATTAATCAACGGTTTAATCGCTTCGAGAGAAGGGTTAGATTATTGTCGTGCCACCTAGTAAACATTAGAATTGGTAAATCTATAGGTTAATCATATTCAACATTGAAGTAATATCCTGAAATCGAAGCCCTAGGATACCTATTCTCCTTGATTGTTAGTTCTTTGTGTTTCCTAAGTTTGAAGTCATATTTAATTGAGTACTTTAGTTAGTAAAATCAACCTTTTACAACTTAGTATCTAGTTAGGACATTCCTAGAGTATTGAGGTATCAAACTACCTAAAACTATTCCTTGTGGGATCGACCTTGATAATCGTTACTACACCTACATCTGTACACTTGCGGAACACTAGGTTAGAAACCGACGTGTCAAGTTTTTGGCGCCGTTGCCGGGGAATAGGATTTAGCGCTTAATTTTTATCTTGAAAAATAGGAGGAAACTAGACTAGATTTTATTTTTTCATAATTTTAATTTTAATTTTCGTTTTTATTTTTGTTTAAATTTTGTGTTACGTGGTAGTTCTTGTTTTTGGTGTTTTTCATGCGTCGCATGCACACCAGATCAAAAGGGAAAGAAACTCTTCTTCCTTTCGATCCAGAAATTGAAGCGACAGCTCGTAGACACCGAACTAGAAGGAATTTTGCGTTTGAGATGGAGAACCCACCACAGCATCCGAATCCGGATGACGCTCTTAACAGAGTACTGACAGCTCTGGCACGCTTGGATGATCGAGTCACTAATATACAGCAGCAACTACCTCCACAAGGGCCATAGTTGCAACAACAACACGACCCAATTCAGATAGGACCAGCTGCAGGCGATGAAGATGATACTGCCATCAGTGATTGCCTGAAGCCTAATCCAAATCAGCAGGCAGGAGGAGTACAACCTCCACCACTCAATGCCAACAACTTCGAGCTAAAGCCTGCACTAATCAACATAGTGCAACAAAATCAGTATGGGGGAAGTGCTTTGGAGGATCCGAATGTGCATCTGATCAAGTTTCGCAGACTGGCCAACACAATCAAGATCAATCATGTGCCGCACGAGCAGGTCAAGATGAGACTGTTCCCTTTCTCACTGAAGGACAGAGCACTACAGTGGTTTAATTCGCTGGAAGATATTAGAGATTGGGAAGACTTGAGTACTTCTTTTCTGTTGAAGTATTTTCCACCAAGCAAGATGCTCGACCTGCAGAATCAGATCAACCAGTTTCAAGCAATTGGACCAAGAGCCATTCGGAGAGGCTTGGGAGCGATTCTGGGATCTTATCCGGAGTTGCCCTCAACATGGGTTTACCAAGAAGCAGCAAGTGTGCAAATTCTACAATGGTCTACTTGCTCAAACTAGAAATCAGATAGATGCAGCTGCAGGTGGAAGTTTGATAGAGAAGTCAGTGAGGATGGCATTTTCAATCCTGGACGCTATGGCCAGAACGAGCTACCAATGGTCGAATGAGAGAAACATGCCAAAGAGGATAGCAAGTGTCCAAAAAGTCGAGCCGTCAATAATGAGCCAATTGAAAAGCTCACATCACAAGTAACAACATTGACGAGCCAGGTGAATTTGCTAACTAATCTTACGTTAGCACAACAGCCAGGGGGTCAGGAAGAAGTTGAAGATGTAAAATTTGTGAATCAACGAAACTTCAACAATTTCCAGAACAATCAGCCTAGGTACAATCAGTACCCTCAGAAACAGAATCATCAGAACTTCTCATATGGTAACTCGCAAAATACACTTAATCCGCCACCCGGATTTGCTGTTACAAATGGCATGATCCATGACGGTAAGAAACCATCATAAGAAGAGATTGCGCAGTCACAATTTGAAAAGTATGATGATAAGTTGGCTCAGTTGGAGAAGAAAGTAGACGGGAAATTTATGGAGCTAAACAAGCATATCACTGGGCAAGGGGCAGCCATCAAGAGGCTCGAGAATATATTGGTTCAGACTCAAGCTAGCACTGGTGAATTGTCATCAAACATGAGCCAATTGATAAAGATAGTAGGGGCTCAACACAAGCAGGGCCAATATCCGAGTGATACAGTAGTTATTCTGAGGGAGCACTGCAATGTTGTGAAGCTAGAGGAGCATGAAGAAAGCATGAAGGACCATGAAGCGAAGAAATCAGGCGAGAAAGTAAAAAACATTGAGAAGGAGGAAGTCAATACAATCATAGATAAGAAAATTTCATCTGCTATTCTTGATGAGTCTTTTGATTTTTGTTTTAAAAATTCATTATTTGCTAACCTTGATCCTTTAGAGCGATCTAGAGCTGTTGTTGTGAAACAGGAACCACTAAAGGAGAGAATCCAAGATAAAGAGGAAACCAAGAAGAGAAAGGATGGAAAAGAGACGACGAAGAAGAAACCGAGCAGTCCCAAAAAGAACGCAACCACAAGCATGAAATCGAAAAGAGCAACAAAGGCAAAAGGTCCAGGGAGTTTTACTATTTCTTGCTCAATTGGTAGTCATGATTTTAACAATGTCATGTGTGATTTGGGGTCTAGCATAAATTTGATGTCTCTTAAGCAGTATAGACAATTAGGATTAAGGGAGATTAAACGATCCTTTACTACTATCCAATTAGCGGATGGATCTTCATTAACGCCGTTGGGAGTAGCACAGGATGTAGTGGTAAGAGTGCTGAATTTTGAATTCCCTAGTGATTTCTTAGTTGTCGACATGAAAGGGAATGATGAATTTCCTTTTATCTTAGGACGACCTTTCTTGGAAACTAGCCAAGCACTTATAGATGTACCAAAAGGGGAGTTGATTTTTTGTGTTCAAAACGAAACCATCACACTCAAAATACATAAGTCGGGTCTAAGGGGTAGGCATAATTGTAGCATTGTTTACACTACCCAAGCTGTTGTAGGAAATCCTCATGTCCCAAAGAGCTCTTTAATTGTTCAGAAAACATCCGACTCGGGGTGGCTAGAAAATGGTTGATAAGAGGAGGGCGTCTGGCTGACGACGTAAAACAAAGCGCTTGTCGGGAGGCAACCCAACGTTTACCGTTTTTTTTTTTTTTATTTATGTCTTTAATTTTTGTGTGTGTGTGTTTTTTTTTGTGTGTTAGTGTTTTTTAGGTTTTTTTTTAGGAATCAACATGGACGAGTGTTGCAAGAAACGGGGGTCGAAGAGACGGAAAACTCGCATTAACATAAGAAGAAAATACAACACGGTCGTGTAAAAAAGCGCCTCAAAAGCATGATGAAAACTGGGATCCAACACGGCCGCATCAAAAGCTGGACGCGGCCGCGTCAACTTTGGCTCAAATGCAACACAGTCGTGTCACACAAATGACACGGCCGCGTCAAAAGTCTTCTCTAAGACATGAATCAGCACTGGAAAGCAACACGGCCGCGTCACATGCTAGACGCGGCCGCGTAAAAAATCGGCCCAGAAACACACTTTTGGCTCAGATGTGACACGGCCGTGTCAAACCTTCAACACGGCCGCGTCAGTACCTCAGCAGCTTAAAAAAATGCGAAACTCAGGGCTTGATGCAGAGCCGGTAGAATCTGATTCAGTAGGAGCCGATGGCAAAATTTTGGAGTCAGTATGAGTTTCAAACTCCGCCGCCGCCACAATGATTTGTAAGTTAGCACCAAGGCGTACCACGTTTTTCCTCCAAACATTGGTTTTCAGCCAAGTTTGGGGGAAGGGGGTGTACCGTGGGACGTCTTGGCAGCTATATTTATAGTTTTGCTAATATTTCTTCTTTTAGTTGGTCGGTCGGGTGATTTGCTTGCTGTTTGATAATAGTGGTTAATTGTGGGTCCGTGTGCCCATTGTGCTGATATTTCTTCTTTTAGTTGGTCGGTCGGGTGATTTGCTTGCTGTTGGTTGTGGGTCCGTGAGCCCATTATGCTTATTTTTATTGTGTCGATTGGTGTTATCGGGTCTGCGAGCCCATTTATCTGCTTTATTGGTGCCCAAGTGTGATTACATTTCGTTTCCATGTTGAGTTTTAGGAGTTTAGAGTTTAGAGTCTTATTAGTGTTTTTAGTTTTTAGAGTCATAAGAAGGATAAAACCCGGAAAAAGGTAACAAGTGAAAAGGATAATAAAAAAGAGAACAATAGGGAAAGATGGATGATGAATAGTTAATGATGAGATGATTTTGAGAAGTAGATGAAAAAATGGCACATAATAGAGCATGAGAGGTGTTTTGAGACGAAATTGAGCTTGGACTTAGAATATTCAATCAAAAATTAACCTTGTAAGAATTTAAGCCTAATTATACTCCAATTTTCGAAGTAATATACTTTATTTCGGTGTGAATTTGATTGAATATGTGTACTAGTCTCTAGAACTTGCCTTGAGTCTTTACTGTGAATGTGTCAAGTATATGTTGTGATTTAGGAAATGATCTTAGGCGTTGTTGTTTAAACCTATTTTGAGCCGTAAAAATTACCCTTTGTACCAAAAGTTCACGTTTTGTCCCTAGTTAGCCCACTTGAGCCGTATAGCTTTATTTATTCATAACCTAACAATGTCAGCCGAAACCTTTTGATTTAACTCTTTTGGCCCTAATTGGATTAATCAAGTTAGAGGGAGGAGAATTGGAAGGAATTTTGGGTGAACAACTTGTGGGAAGGAATGGGAAGTAGGGATATTCCAAAGATGAAGGAAAAAAAAAGGGATAGGTGAAAAACAAGGAAGGATAGCCTCTTTTAATCGGGAAAAGAAAAAAAAAAAAAAGAAGAAAAGAAAAAGAAGAAAAAAAAAATGTGGAAAAAGAAAAAAAAAGTTTGTGTTTGTTTAGTACTTTTGAGAAGTGGCCATAAAATAAAGTGCTTAAAATTGTGAATTTGATTAGAACAGCCGGGTAGTCCCAAAGATGTGGTACCCACAGAAATGAAAAACACTTAAGTTGTACGGACTTTTGAAGGTGAAGAAGTCACTTTGCGGGGTGATTTGCTGAGATTTGAAGAGTGAGGCTGAGTGATTATATTGAGGGGTAGTCGGGTTAGACGTAACTTGATTAGTCCAATGAATAGTCATTTATATCCAAATGTATCCCACCTTACCTTAAACCCACATTACAACCAAAAGAAAGACCTTTTTGATCCTTTTCACACACATCAAGTACGAGGTCTAGTTTAGACGATTGGCAAGCATATGGTAGGCTTTGCATATAATTCAATATGAGTGAAAATTATTTTAGCCTAAACACTTGAGAGATGAGTGAAACACTTACCCGGTGAGGGTTGAATAATTCGAAAGTTCAAAGTCTCGAGATTAGTTGATTTTCGCGTTATCACATATGCTCAAGTGAATTGTGTTGCCTAGTTGTTTTAAGAAAAATCAGACTGCAACTGAATTCATCGTATAATTGCCCTAAACAAATGCATAATCACTTGTATTCTTTGTGTCTTTTATTATGTTGTTCGGGACGAACAACAGTTTAAGTTTGGGGGATTTTGATACACGTCAATTATGGATGTATTTAGGTCGATTTTGGATCATATTTTATATCATTTACGTGCATATTTGACCGGCATTTATTTATATTAGTAATATTTGGGTCATTTGACGTGTTTCGACTTGTTTTGAAGTTAATTAGGTATTTTTATTCCATTTGGATGAATTTCGAAGAGGAAACAAGTCAAATAGGGTTAAAACGGATGAAAAGGGAGTTAAAGGAGTGAAAGGGCCAACACGGCCGCGTCAAATATGGACACGGCCGTGTCAAAAGTGGCCTAGAACATGTAAAAACGCACGGCCAACCAACACAGCCGCGTCAATAAACAACACGGCCGCGTCAGAATGTGTCCTGAAAGTGAAGTTTTCTGTCAGCTTGACACACCTCTAGTATTTTGGCCATATCTTGAGATTTACAACTCTGATTGAGGTGAAATTGGTGGCTTTAGAAAGTGGATTCAAAGAGCTACAACTTTGGTTGAAATAGACAAATCCCAAAAACGAACGGAAGACCCTAAAAAATGGCTTGGAAGTCAGACCTAAAAATCTGCCCAGGAAAAGAGGACGCGGCTGCGTCGCAAGGACAACACGGCCGTGTCAGAAAGGCTTTTCTACGAGAATTTCCTAATTTTAATAGGATTTTGATCCTATCTTCCCCAAGATTCGTCCCGAACTCTATAAAAAGGACCCCAAGCTCTAGGAATCAAGGAAAAAACTTCAAAGAACATCAATTCTATCATTATTCTACTTAGAAGGAGTCTTGGAGGACAAGGAAGACGAAGATCATCGAGACGGATTTATCCGGGTTTAGTCGTTCTTTCCTAGTTTAATCTTTTACAATGTTTTTCGTAGAATTTTGTATTGGATTATTGCTAGGCATGAGTAGCTAAGCTATTCGTGTCCTAGGGATAGAAAGTAGGGATTATTATGACAATGTTTTGATTTATGTTTTAATCTATTGAATCCGTTCTTTACGTGTTTATCTCTATGTTTGTGCTTATAACTGAATTTAGCTTGTTCACCTAGATTTAGTAATTTAGTTTAGCAATTCCGCTTCTAAAGGAGGGAATCGTTATCAGACTTAGAACATAGAGCGCAGTTGTCTATGACTGTGTAGGCCGTGGCTTAGGATCGTTTGGGAGTTATTAGGTTTAATTGACTCGAGAGGGTAATTAGCTTAATTAATCAACGGTTTAATCGCTTCGAGAGAAGGGTTAGATTATTGTCGTGCCGCCTAATAAACATTAGAATTGGTAAATCTATAGGTTAACCATATTCAACATTGAAGTAATATCCTGAAATCGAAGCCCTAGGATACCTATTCTCCTTGATTGTTAGTTCTTTGTGTTTCCTAAGTTTGAAGTCATATTTAATTGAGTACTTTAATTAGTAAAATCAACCTTTTACAACTTAGTATCTAGTTAGGACATTCCTAGAGTATTGAGGTATCAAACTACCTAAAACTATTCCTTGTGGGATCGACCTTGATAATCGTTACTACACCTACATCCGTACACTTGCGGAACACTAGGTTAGAAACCGACGTGTCAAGTTTTTGGCGCCGTTGCCGGGGAATAGGATTTAGCGCTTAATTTTTATCTTGAAAAATAGGAGGAAACTAGACTAGATTTTATTTTTTCGTAATTTTAATTTTAATTTTCGTTTTTATTTTTGTTTAAATTTTGTGTTACGTGGTAGTTCTTGTTTTTGGTGTTTTTTCATGCGTCGCATGCACACCAGATCAAAAGGGAAAGAAACTCTTCTTCCTTTCGATCCAGAAATTGAAGCGACAGCTCGTAGACACCGAACTAGAAGGAATTTCGCGTCTGAGATGGAGAACCCACCACAGCATCCGAATCCGGATGACGCTCTTAACAGAGTACTGACAGCTCTGGCACGCTTGGATGATCGAGTCACTAATATACAGCAGCAGCTACCTCCACAAGGGCCACAGTTGCAACAACAACACGACCCAATTCAGATAGTACCAGCTGCAGGCGGTGAAGATGATACTCCCATCAGTGACTGCCTGAAGCCTAATCCAAATCAGCAGGCAGGAGGAGTACAACCTCCACCACTCAATGCCAACAACTTCGAGCTAAAGCCTGCACTAATCAACATAGTGCAACAAAATAAGTATGGGGGAAGTGCTTTGGAGGATCCGAATGTGCATCTGATCAAGTTTCGCAGACTGACCAACACAATCAAGATCAATCATGTGCCGCACGAGCAGGTCAAGATGAGACTGTTCCCTTTCTCACTGAAGGACAGAGCACTACAGTGGTTTAATTTGCTGGAAGATATCAGAGATTGGGAAGACTTGAGTACTTCTTTCTGTTGAAGTATTTTCCACCAAGCAAGATGCTCGACCTGCAGAATCAGATCAACCAGTTTCAAGCAATTGGACCAAGAGCCATTCGGAGAGGCTTGGGAGCTGGGATCTTATCCGGAGTTGCCCTCAACATGGGTTTACCAAGAAGCAGCAAGTGTGCAAATTCTACAATGGTCTACTTGCTCCAACTAGAAATCAGGTAGATGCAGCTGCAGGTGGAAGTTTGATGGAGAAGTCAGTGAGGATGGCATTTTCAATCCTGGACGCTATGGCCAGAACGAGCTACCAATGGTCGAATGAGAGAAACATGCCAAAAAGGATAGCAAGTGTCCAAAAAGTCGAGCCCGTCAATAATGAGCCAATTGAAAAGCTCACATCACAAGTAACAGCATTGACGAGCCGGGTGAATTTGCTAACTAATCTTACGTTAGCACAACAGCCAGGGGGTCAGGAAGAAGTTGAAGATGTAAAATTTGTGAATCAACGAAACTTCAACAATTTCCAGAACAATCAGTCTAGGTACAATCAGTACCCTCAGAATCAGAATCATCAGAACTTCTCATATGGTAACTCGCAAAATACACTTAATCCGCCACCCGGATTTGCTGTTACAAATGGCATGATCCATGACAGTAAGAAGCCATCACAAGAATAGATTGCGCAGTCACAATTTGAAAAGTATGATGATAAGTTGGCTCAGTTGGAGAAGAAAGTAGACGGGAAATTTATGGAGCTAAACAAGCATATCACTGGGCAAGGGGCAGACATCAAGAGGCTCGAGAAAGACATCAAGAGGCTCGAGAATACATTGGTTCAGACTCAAGCTAGCATTGGTGAATTGTCATCAAACATGAGCCAATTGATAAAGATAGTAGGGGCTCAACACAAGCAGGGCCAATATCCGAGTGATGCAGTAGTTAATCCGAGGGAGCACTGCAATGTTGTGAAGCTAGAGGAGCATGAAGAAAGCATGAAGGACCATGAAGCGAAGAAATCAGGCGAGAAAGTAAAAAACATTGAGAAGGAGGAATTCAATACAATCATAGATAAGAACATTTCATCTCCTATTCTTGATGAGTCTTTTGATTTTTGTTTTAAAAATTCATTATTTGCTAACCTTGATCCTTTAGAGCGATCTAGAGCTGTTGTTGTGAAACAGGAACCACTAAAGGAGAGAATCCAAGATAAAGAGGAAACCAAGAAGAGGAAGGATGGAAAAGAGACGACGAAGAAGAAACCGAGCAGTCCCAAAAAGAACGCAACCACAAGCATGAAATCGAAAAGAGCAACAAAGGCAAAAGGTCCAGGGAGTTTTACTATTTCTTGCTCAATTGGTAGTCATGATTTTAACAATGTCATGTGTGATTTGGGGTCTAGCATAAATTTGATGTCTCTTAAGCAGTATAGACAATTAGGATTAAGGGAGATTAAACGATCCTTTACTACTATCCAATTAGCGGATGGATCTTCATTAACGCCGTTGGGAGTAGCACAGGATGTAGTGGTAAGAGTGCTGAATTTTGAATTCCCTAGTGATTTCTTAGTTGTCGACATGAAAGGGAATGATGAATTTCCTTTTATCTTAGGACGACCTTTCTTGGCAACTAGCCAAGCACTTATAGATGTACCAAAAGGGGAGTTGATTTTTCGTGTTCAAAACGAAACCATCACACTCAAAATATATAAGTCGGGTCTAAGGGGTAGGCATAATTGTAGCATTGTTTACACTACCCAAGCTGTTGTAGGAAATCCTCATGTCCCAAAGAGCTCTTTAATTGTTCAGAAAACATCCGACTCGGGGTGGCTAGAAAATGGTTGATAAGAGGAGGATGTCTGGCTGACGACGTAAAACAAAGCGCTTGTCGGGAGGCAACCCGACGTTTACCCTTTTTTTTATTTATTTATGTCTTTAATTTTTGTGTTTTTTTTTTTTTTTTTTTTTTGTGTGTTAGTGTTTTATGTTTTTTTTTAGGAATCAACATGGACGAGTGTTGCAAGAAATGGGGGTCGAAGAGACGGAAAACTCGCATTAACAAAAGAAGAAAATACAACACGGTCGTGTAAAAAAGCGCCTCAAAAGCATGATGAAAACTGGGATGCAACACGGCCGCATCAAAAGATGGACGCGGCCGCGTCAACTTTGGCTCAAATGCAACACGGTCGTGTCACACAAATGACACGGCCGCGTCAAAAGTCTTCTCTAAGACATGAATCAGCACTGGAAAGCAACACGGCCGCGTCACATGCTAGACGCGGCCGCGTAAAAAATCGGCCCAGAGACACACTTTTGGCTCAAATGTGACACGGCCGTGTCAAACCTTCAACACGGCCGCGTCAGTACCTCAGCAGCTTAAAAAAATGCGAAACTCAGGGCTTGATGCAGAGCCGGTAGAATCTGATTCAGTAGGAGCCGATGGCAAAATTTTGGAGTCAGTATGAGTTTCAAACTCCGCCGCCGCCACAATGATTTGTAAGTTAGCACCAAGGCGTACCACGTTTTTCCTCCAAACATTGGTTTTCAGCCAAGTTTGGGGGAAGGGGGTGTACCGTGGGACGTCTTGGCAGCTATATTTATAGTTTTGCTAATATTTCTTCTTTTAGTTGGTCGGTCGGGTGATTTGCTTGCTGTTTGATAATAGTGGTTAATTGTGGGTCCGTGTGCCCATTGTGCTGATATTTTTTCTTTTAGTTGGTCGGTCGGGTGATTTGCTTGCTGTTGGTTGTGGGTCCGTGAGCCCATTATGCTTATTTTTATTGTGTCGATTGGTGTTATCGGGTCTGCGAGCCCATTTATCTGCTTTATTGGTGCCCAAGTGTGATTACATTTTGTTTCCATGTTGAGTTTTAGGAGTTTAGAGTTTAGAGTCTTATTAGTGTTTTTAGTTTTTAGAGTCATAAGAAGGATAAAACCCGGAAAAAGGTAACAAGTGAAAAGGATAATAAAAAAGAGAACAATAGGGAAAGATGGATGATGAATAGTTAATGATGAGATGATTTTGAGAAGTAGATGAAAAAATGGCACATAATAGAGCATGAGAGGTGTTTTGAGACGAAATTGAGCTTGAACTTAGAATATTCAATCAAAAATTAACCTTGTAAGAATTTAAGCCTAATTATACTCCAATTTTCGGAGTAATATACTTTATTTCGGTGTGAATTTGATTGAATATGTGTACTAGTCTCTAGAACTTGCCTTGAGTCTTTACTGTGAATGTGTCAAGTGTATGTTGTGATTTAGGAAATGATCTTAGGCGTTGTTGTTTAAACCTATTTTGAGCCGTAAAAATTACCCTTTGTACCAAAAGTTCACGTTTTGTCCCTAGTTAGCCCACTTGAGCCGTATAGCTTTATTTATTCATAACCTAACAATGTCAGCCGAAACCTTTTGATTTAACTCTTTTGGCCCTAATTGGATTAATCAAGTTAGAGGGAGGAGAATTGGAAGGAATTTTGGGTGAACAACTTGTGGGAATGAATGGGAAGTAGGGATATTCCAAAGATGAAGGAAAAAAAAAAGGGATAGGTGAAAAACAAGGAAGGATAGCCTCTTTTAATCGGGAAAAGAAAAAAAAAACGAAGAAAAGAAAAAGAAGAAAAAAAAATGTGGAAAAAGAAAAAAAAAGTTTGTGTTTGTTTAGTACTTTTGAGAAGTGGCTATAAAATAAAGTGCTTAAAATTGTGAATTTGATTAGAACAGCCGGGTAGTCCCAAAGATGTGGTACCCACAGAAATGAAAAACACTTAAGTTGTACGGACTTTTGAAGGTGAAGAAGTCACTTTGCGGGGTGATTTGCTGAGATTTGAAGAGTGAGGCTGAGTGATTATATTGAGGGGTAGTCGGGTTAGACGTAACTTGATTAGTCCAATGAATGGTCATTTATATCCAAATGTATCCCACCTTACCTTAAACCCACATTACAACCAAAAGAAAGACCTTTTTCATCCTTTTCACACATATCAAGTACGAGGTCTAGTTTAGACGATTGGCAAGCATATGGTAGGCTTTGCATATAATTCAATATGAGTGAAAATTATTTTAGCCTAAACACTTGAGAGATGAGTGAAACACTTACCCGGTGAGGGTTGAATAATTCGAAAGTTCAAAGTCTCGAGATTAGTTGATTTTCGTGTTATCACATATGCTCAAGTGAATTGTGTTGCCTAGTTGTTTTAAGAAAAATCAGACTGCAACTGAATTCATCGTCTAATTGCCCTAAACAAATGCATAATCACTTGTATTCTTTGTGTCTTTTGTTATGTTGTTCGGGACGAACTACAGTTTAAGTTTGGGGGATTTTGATACACGTTAATTATGCATGTATTTAGGTCGATTTAGGATCATATTTTATATCATTTACGTGCATATTTGACCGGCATTTATTTATATTAGTAATATTTGGGTCATTTGACGTGTTTCGACTTGTTTTGAAGTTAATTAGGTATTTTTATTCCATTTGGATGAATTTTGAAGAGGAAACAAGTCAAATAGGGTTAAAACGGATGAAAAGGGAGTTAAAGGAGTGAAAGGGCCAACACGGCCACGTCAAATATGGACACGGCCATGTCAAAAGTGGCCTAGAACATGTAAAAATGCATTGCCAACCAACACGGCCGCGTCAGAATGTGTCCTGAAAGTGAAGTTTTCTGTCAGCTTGACACACCTCTAGTATTTTGGCCATATCTTGAGATTTACAACTCCGATTGAGGTGCAATTGGTGGCTTTAGAAAGTGGATTCAAAGCGCTACAACTTTGGTTGAAATAGAAAAATCCCAAAAACGACCGGAAGACCCTAAAAAATGGCTTGAAAGTCAGACCTAAAAATCTGCCCGGGAAAAGCGGACGCGGCCGCGTCGCAAGGCCAACACGGCCGTGTCAGAAAGGCTTTTCTGCGAGAATTTCCTAATTTTAATAGGATTTTGATTCTATCTTCCCCAAGATTCGTCCCCAACTCTATAAAAAGGACCCCAAGCTCTAGGAATCATGGAAAAAACATCAAAGAACATCAATTCTATCATTATTCTACTTAGAAGGAGTCTTGGAGGACAAGGAAGACGAAGATCATCGAGACGGATTTATCCGGGTTTAGTCGTTCTTTCCTAGTTTAATCTTTTACAATGTTTTTCGTAGAATTTTGTATTGGATTATTGCTAGGCATGAGTAGCTAAGCTATTCGTGTCCTAGGGATAGAAAGTAGGGATTATTATGACAATGTTTTGATTTATGTTTTAATCTATTAAATCCGTTCTTTACGTGTTTATCTCTATGTTTGTGCTTATAACTGAATTTAGCTTGTTCACCTAGATTTAGTAATTTAGTTTAGCAATTCTGCTTCGAAAGGAGGGAATCGTTATCAGACTTAGAACATAGAGCGCAGTTGTCTATGACTGTGTAGGCCGTGGCTTAGGATCGTTTGGGAGTTATTAGGTTTTGATTGACTCGAGAGGGTAATTAGCTTAATTAATCAACGATTTAATCGCGTCGAGAGAAGGGTTAGATTATTGTCGTGCTGCCTAATAAACATTAGAATTGGTAAATCTATAGGTTAATCATATTCAACATAATATCCTGAAATCGAAGCCCTAGGATACCTATTCTCCTTGATTGTTAGTTCTTTGTGTTTCCTAAGTTTGAAGTCATATTTAATTGAGTACTTTAATTAGTAAAATCAACCTTTTACAACTTAGTATCTAGTTAGGACATTCCTAGAGTATTGAGGTATCAAACTACCTAAAATTATTCCTTGTGGGATCGACCTTGATAATCATTACTACATCTACATCCGTACACTTGCGGAACACTAGGTTAGAAATCGACGTGTCATACTCCAACCTCCTCCAGCCATAAATAAACACAGCCATACAATGGGTGAAGGGACTAGCTCATGAGTTAGCATAGAATTCTGAATTTCTCATAATGTTATTACTACCATATACAAATAATTTTTCATATTATTATTACGAGCCCAACTATGGCTGAGGTGCTGGAGGTAGATGAAAACCATGTTGGCTCCAAAACTGCTCCATCGCATTCCATCGGTTTATCTTGCTGTTGTTGTCATGCAATGTTTTGTACACTTCGATCAAGGTGTATTTGAAACATGTGGTGTTAAGTCTCATGTGATATCCAAAGTTCATCGCGATATGAGTGCACTTTGCCACGATATAAATTCACATAATCCCTATACAAGTGAACGTCTTCTCGATACAAGTGCACCTCATCGTGTAGAGAGGTTATTAACCCCTCCATATCCTCCTGCAGCTCCGATGATGACCCAACTACTCGTGCGGGCCTCTTCCTTTGAGGTCTCGAGGGCTTGCTGCTCTCTTCATCTTGGTCAACCATTCTCGCTACTTGATATTTCTGAATTTCCTCTCTATCGGGCACTCGGGACAACGCTAGATGGGCTGAAGTGGCCAAGGAAAGGATGTCCATGTCGCAAAGGCTAGTGACACGGGTCTACTGAGGTTAGGGCAACCAAAGAAAAGGCCCTACATTTTGAATAACATTGGGAACCGTCTTGTTCGCAGGTGTACGCGGTTCCCCTTCTTTATAGCCCAAGGTGACTACTCTCATGCTTTCCAAATCATCCTATGTAAGCCTCATTAGTCATTTTTCCTACACTATATAAACAAGCGGTATTCCCAAATAAGAGGTAATCGACGTAATCAATCCTCTAATACAAATGTTGTGCTTCTGTCTGGTGACAACACTCTCGAAATGTGCCACTAAGATGTGGGCTACATCCACCTTTCTCCATCTGAGAATATTCCAAAGCATATGCATCTTATTAAGCCTAACTGCTTCCGTCTCCTTACAAGCGAATAAAGTAAGAGCCAAATTTTCTGCAGATAACGAACGATCGGGCTCCGAATCCAAGAACTTTTTGGAGACTTGGCATTATAACTTTGTGGTTCAATGAGCCTCGTAGCAACTGTCATTATTCTCCAAAAATCTTGTATATCGAACATCTCCTGTGAGGTGTCATCCGAAGGTTTGGTTCGCCCGTAAATCTCCTCTAGATCACTAAGAGTCAACTCATGTTGTTCATTCATGAGCTCAAATGTTATGTTTGCGAGGCGCCTGCTGAAATGAGAACTTGAGGCAGTGATCCCTAGAGTGCTCAAAAACTCTAGAGTAAGTCTCTTGAATGTCAATGGAGGCTGTAGCAGTTTGAGCAACCCCGCTCTATTCAAAAGTTCATGGAGATTGTCATGAATCCCCATAGTCTGAGTTAGTAGATCTCAGTTGTACCGCGTAGGTACAACTGCCCGATGAACTAGCTTCTGAAATCTCTTTCTGTGCTCCTCCTTTTCTGACACTATCCCGTAGAGATTCGGCAATCATACAGATTGATTGGCCTACACCTCCCCTAGGATTCGGAGGAGGTGTCTCTTGAACTACCTTTTGTTTTCCCTTTCCTTTACTCATTTTTCTCGGAGGCATGATTAAGACCTACACACAATTCATAAATTTAAACTTTAAATCATCAATCAACTAAGTTTCAACAATCCAAGTAACTATTCCCAACTTATTTAATCAAGTGTAATTGAGCAACTATCCCTATATATAAATTTAACCAAGATTACCTATATTATATGTTTACATACTAGTATGAAGCAATACATGGTTACTAATATCCATCATGTTACTCAACAACTCAATCAAAAAATCAAAATTAGCTACTTCAGGTCCTCTAAACACCTTGCATACAAGGTGTTCGATATAATGCCTCAATGAACCTATGACTTGAAACTTAAAATTGATGCATGGATCAGCATACCCAATAATTTAGCACAACAAATCCACAATTTACTCTGTCAATTCTACAAAATAATGCATACATATAAGCAAAATCACAAGAAAATTTAAACTTCAAGTGTTCATAAACAAAACAAGCTTACACTACCATTATTTGTACAAATTGGTCCTTATAACTTCAAAAATAAGCATAATAAATCAAGAGGAAGGGTTAGCTTCACTTACCGGATAAATTTAGTCGGTTAAATTTGAACAAGATTTTCGCGCCCTTTTTTTATTTGCAGCGAAATTGCTCTCGAATCCAAAAGTGTGTGCGAATTTGTGTATGTAGGTGTGTGGGTATGTGAATTACTGTATTTTTTTGTGTGATTTTAGGAGAGTTTTGGAAGAGTTTTGATGAGAATGAGGTTTTTAGAGGTGAAAATCATGAGAAAGACGATAGGGTTTGAATTAGAAAACTGACCTGATTCGCGTCTGGTTATACTAACCTGACTAAACGGACGCGTCTGCATAGATTTGTCACGACCGCGATGGATCTATGTGTCGTGACCGCGATGGATATATGTGTTGCGACCGCGTCTTTCTTAAGCTGTCACATTAGCCAGTCAGTGTTGAACTTCCTATTCCAGGCCACTTTTAACGCGGCTGCTACTCTTCTTGGACGCGGCCACGATGGTTCCTTTGTCCCAACGCTCAAGTTTCTCTTGTGTCATGTCAGTTCCTAAAACAATAAAAATAACTAAAAACAAACACTAAAACATAAAAATAAATACTGAAAATTAAAAAAAAAAAAAAAAAGAAGAAGAGAAAACATTGGGTTGCCTCCCAACAAGCGCTTTGTTTTACGTCTTTAGCCACATGACCTTTTCGGTTCTATTTGAGCTCGTCCAACCGCACTTTGTGTACTGTCTTCATTTGGTTTGGTTTGGAATATTTCTTGATTCTTTTGACATTCACTAAGAACGAACTTCCATCTTCATATAACAACTCAACTAACCCGGATGGTCGAAGACTCTTAATGGTAAAGGGTCCTGACCACTTTGACCTCAATTTAACTGAAAAAAGCCTCAAACGAGAATTAAAAAGAAGCACATGATCTCCAGCTTCAAACCTTCGAGCCTTGAGCATCTTGTCGTGAAAGCGCTTTGTACGCTCCTTGTAGAGACTCAAATTTTCAAAAGCTTGACTCCGAAATTCATCTAACTCATTGAGCTTGAGGCTGCGTGCTAAACCTGCTGCTTCAAAGTTGATGTTTAAATTTTTCACTGCCCAATAAGCTCGGTGCTCTAACTCAACCGGTAAATGGCAAGATTTGCCAAAAACAAGCTGATAAGGTGATATTCCCAATGGAGTCTTGTACGCTATTCTATATGCCCATAAGACATCATCTAACTTCAATGCCTAATCTTTTATTTTCCCATTCACCGACTTCTCGAGTATTTGCTTTATCTCTCGGTTGGCTAACTCCTCTTGACCATTTTCTTGAGGATGATATGCCGTAGTCACTCGATGCTTCACTTCATAATTGTCTAATAAAGCTGTTAGCCACTTGTTACAAAAGTGAGAACCCCCATCGCTAACTAAGGCTCTTGGAGCCCCATATTTTATGATGATGTTCTTGTGAAGGAATCTCATTACTACCTTTGGATCATTTGGTTGAGTCGGAATTGCTTCCACCCCCCTTGAGACATAATCGACCGTAAGTAGTATTTAGATGAAGGAAACGACCCCATGAAGTCCATACCCTACACATCAAATAACACAACTTCAATGATACTCGTGAGAGGCATCTCATGCTTCCTCAAAATTCCCCTTATTCATTAGCAATGATCATACTGAATAATAAAATCATGACAATCTTTGTAGATCATCGGCCAATAAAACCCACTTTGTAACACCTTCGTTGTTGTCCTAGCTGAATCAAAATGTCCCCCACTTGGAGACGAGTGACACTGACTAATTACGTCCCTCACTTCAGTATGAGGAACACAACTTGGAATGATTGTGTGGCACATCTTCTATACAAGTAAGGATCATCCTATATGTAGAATTTAACATCATGAAAGAACTTCTTCTTTTGGTGAGATTTCAACTCGAGCGGCTGTATTCCACATGCCAAGAAATTTACTATATCGCCATACCATGTAATATCATCCATGGTCAAAATATACTCGTCCCGGAATGTCTTTTTGATTGCCTCCTTCCGCCCTCTCTCGTCAGTTTCATTTGTGGTTCTTGATAGGTGGTCGGAAACCATATTTTCACATCCCTTTTGGTCTTGAATCTCCGCATCAAACTCTTGTAATAAGAGAATCTATCTAATCAACCTCGGCTTCAAGTCTTTCTTATCAAACAAGTATCGAATAGCAGCATGGTTTGTGTAAACTATTGCCTTTGCTTGAATTAGATATGGCCAAAAAATTTCAAAAGCATAAACAAATGCCAACAACTCTTTCTCGGTAGTAGTCTAATTGGCTTGAGCTGAGTTGAGGGTCTTGCTAGCATAGTAGAGACTTGGAAGATTTAATCTCGCTTTTGGCCTAAGGTTGCCCCTGCTGCCATGTCGCTCGTATCACACATTAACTTGAATGGTTGGGCCCAATCCAGTGTGATCAGAATCGGAGCAGACACCAATGCTTTCTTCAAAGTCTCAAAAGCCTGCAAACATGCATCATTAAAAAAAAAGTAGTATCCTTTTCTAACAAACGAGATAAAAGTTTAGAGATTTTAGAAAAGTCACGAATGAACCTTCTATAGAATCCCGCGCATGTCCTAAGAAACTTCTTACTCCTTTTTCATTTAATGGAGGCGGTATTTTTTCTATGGCGACCACCTTTGCTCTATCTACTTCCAAACCTACAGAAGAAATTCTATGCCTGAGAACTATGCCATCCTTTACCATAAATGACATTTTTCCCTGTTCAGAATTAAATTGGTGTCTTTACACCGCTGCAAAACTTGAGCAAGGTTATCCAAACAATGGTCGAAAGATGACCCAAACATAGAAAAATCGCCCATAAAGACTGATAATGTTTTCAATCAACCCACTAAAGATGTCCATCATACAATGCTGAAAAGTAGTAGGGCATTACACAACCTAAATGAAATTTTGCGAAAAGAAAAAATACCATAAGGGCATACAAAAGTTGTCTTCTCTTGGTCCTTCGGGGCAAATATAATTTGATTGTATCCCGAATAACCATCAAGAAAACAGTAATACTCATAACCCGCTAGCATATCAAGCATTTGATCTAAGAAGGGAAGGGGAAAATGGTCTTTACAGGCAGCTGCATTCAATTTCCTATAGTCAATACAAACTCGCCATCCCGTGATTACCCTAGTAGCTATCACTTCATCAGTATCACTTTTTACTATCGTCATCCCCCTTTTCTTAGGAACCACCTGGGTCGGACTAACCCATTTACTATTAGATATATGAAAAACAATGCCCACATTTAACCACTTAAGTACTTCTTTCCTAACCACTTCTTGCATCATGGGATTTAGTCTACGTTAATTTTGAACACTAGGCTTATACTCATCTTCCATAAGAAACTTATGCATGCAAAGAGTCGGGCTAATCCCTTTCAAATCATCTATAGACCATCCTATCACCGACTTATATCTCCTCAACACTCTCAATAATTTTCAGAATTAGACAAAAATGAAGAGATTATTACCCGATATTTCTTCTCATTATCAAGAAAATCATACCGCAGATGGTCCGGTAAAGGCTTTAACTCGGGACAATAGTCGCCTCCTTTCGATTCCTCCTGAATAGCTTTCTTCGTTATATCCTCCTTAGTAGAGCTATTCTTTGGTGCCTCATGCAAAGAATTCATGGCACTAACATTCTCCACACAATCAATATTAGTAGCATTATATTCATTAACAGTAAAGAGGGAATCAAACAAAACATACTTCTAAAGAATCACTATCAACAAGTAGCCTCTAAACATTGACTAGAACTACACATCTGAAGTTGTTTCACTTCCTCACCATTATGATGTTCCAAATCTTTATATATGGAAAAAGTTAGCTTCTCATTATTGACTCTCAAAGTTAGTTCTCCCTTTGGCACATCTATCATAGCTCCTCATGTTGCTAAATACGGGCGACCTAAAATCAAGGGGACCTCCTTATCCTCTAACATGTCTAAAACCACAAAATCTGTTAGGATTATAAATCTACCAACCTTTAATAAAATTTCCTCTACAATACCCCGTGGATAAGTTAACGATCAATCGGCCATTTGTAAGGCAATTGTAGCGGATTTTATTGTGTCTATTCCTAATTTGTTAAATATAGATAAAGGCATAGGATTAATACTAGCTCCTAAATCACACAATGCTTTTTCAAATGTCTCATTACCTATTGTGCAAGTAATAGTAAAACTACCTGGATCTTTGCGTTTTTTAGGTAACTTCTTTTGAATCACAACACTACATTCCTCCATCAAATTGATTGTCTTGTATTCTTCCAATTTCCTCTTCCTTTCTATCACTTCCTTCAAGAATTTTGCGTAGTTCGGCATTTGATGTAATGCATTAGCAAAAGGATATTGATTTGAATCTTCTTAAAGATATCCAAGAACTTCGCAAATTGTTCATCGACTTTCTTTCTTCGTAAGGCTTGTGGGAATAGAATTGGAGGGATAGATTTTGGCCCTTGCTCTATAATGATTCCCTTTTCTCTTAGCTTAAGAGCCTCTTCCTCTTTTTCTTGTGGCATTCTCTTTTCTTTCAAGTTGTCTTTCTCGATACCTTTATTTTGGTCAACTGGCAGCTTTGGGCCTTCATACTCGGTACCACTTCTCAAACGTATAGCTTGGCAATGTTCTGTTGTATTTACCACTATATCACTCAGAAATTGCCCTTGCTTGTGTTGTGCCATACAATTTGTATAAGTTGACTCATGTGAGCTGACATATCCTTCATATGTGCTCCTTGTTGGGTCACAGTCTTAGTCAATTTTTTCACATCCGCCCCTTGACTCGCCATATTCTTGTTCAACTCTATGATTTTACTATCGAGCTCCTTCTTGAATTGAACTAACTTGTCATCATACTTAGCATATTGTGATAGTGCTAACTCCTCTTGAGTTGGGTTTTATCCATCATGAATCATGCCATTTGTGACGACAAAACTCAATGGTGGTTGGAGTGAATTCTTTGGGTTGTTGTATGAGTAGTTAGTGTTATAACCAATTCCTCAAGATCACCAAACAATGCACGCACAAGTTTTGGAAACAAAACCAAGAAAACAATGAAGAATAAAACTGAAAACAGAAAAATGAAGAACACAAATCACACAAGATTTTACGTGGTTCGGTTTTGCAACCTACATCCACGGATAGAGATGATTCCTCTATCAATTCACTATACTTGAATCAGATTTACACCTTCTTAGAACACTCAAGAACTCATGTAGAAAATACAAGAAAAACACTCATTTTCTCTCCTTCTACAAATCCTCTCTCTAAGAACAAATCTGAAACTTGATAACTGGAAATACAATCCTTTAAATGTGATCTAACGAGTATAAAAGACAAATTCTAGTAGCAGCAGAAGAAACCGATCAAAAACGGTTGAAACAGATTAAATGAACTTGTTCCAGAAGATGTGCAACGGTTTTGATAGCAAACGACAACGCTTTTGATCAAATGACAACGGTTATAACAGAATAACCGTTTTCTTGACAGCAACTCTTCCAGCTCCGTTTTTAACTGCTTTCTTTTGCTTCCAAGCTGATTTTCCTGCTTCCACACTTGATGTAACTGTATTGTGAAGCCACATACACACTCTTATACTCACAATCTCCACCTTGGCTTCTCAATAAAACCAGATCATACTCCTTGACATGAATTGACATCAGAAATCACTCCACCTTTTCCCATACACCTTTCAAATAGTTTGAATCCTCACTAACTAAAGACAATACTGGAATTTGTCTCTAGTTAGTGATTTTGTCAACATATCAGCTGCATTCTCCTCTGTTCTGACCTTCTCCAAACATACTGAACCTTTATCAACAATATCTCTCACAAAATGTAACTTAACATCTATGTGTTTACATCTTTCATGAAACACATGATGTTTGGCTAGGTGTAGAGCACTTTGTGAATCACATTTTGCCTTGATTGACTCTTGCTTGACACCAAACTCAGACAATATACCTCTAATCCATACTGCCTCTTTCACTGCTTCTGTAAGTGCAATAAATTCTGCTTCAGTAGTTGATAAAGCCACTACAGATTGAAGCATAGACTTCCAACTCACTGCTGAACCATACAATGTAAAAATGTAACCAGTTTGAGACTTCCTAGAATCAAGATTTGCTGCAAAATCTGAATCTACAAATCCAACCACAGCATCTCTATCTCTATCCTCTTCTTTTCTGAACAAGATTCCATCATTTCCAGCTCCTTTCAGATACCTCATGACATACTTCAATGCCTCCCAATGAGCTTTCCCAGGATTGGCCATGTATCTGCAAACTACACTGATAGCATGAGATACATCTGGTCTTGTACAGACCATAATATACATAATGCTTCCAACAGCACTTGAATATGGAACTATGCTCATTTCTGATTCTTCATCCTCATTCCTTGGCTTTTGATGTTCAGAAAGTTTGAATTGTTGTCCTAAAGGAACTGTAACAGGCCTACACTCATGCATATTAAATTTCTTTAATACTTTCTGCACATAATCAGTTTGATGCA
This sequence comes from Ajuga chamaepitys, assembly GCA_958295605.1. NCBI lineage: Eukaryota > Viridiplantae > Streptophyta > Magnoliopsida > Lamiales > Lamiaceae > Ajuga > Ajuga chamaepitys. The sequence goes on along the minus strand of OY282498.1, from coordinate 18,912,242 downwards.
GCAACAAATACCCTTGAGACCTATCTCTCAGTATATCCATTCCCAGAATTCTTCTAGCCTGTCCAAGCTCCTTCATTTCAAACTCAGCTTTCAACTGTTCTTTTACCATTGTAATTTCTGCTTTGCTTTTACTTGCAACTAACATGTCATCTACATATAAGAGGAGAAATACACTGACTCCATTCTCACAGAACTTCAGATATACACAACTGTCATACCTTGATCTTTCAAAACCAATGACTCTCATGTAGCTGTCAAACTTCAAATACCACTGCCTTGGACTTTGTTTAAGCCCATATAATGATTTTTGTAGCAAACAGCACTTATCTTCATTTCCTGGGACTATGAAACCATCAGGCTGAGTCATATATATCTTTTCCTTAAGCTCTCCATGAAGGAATGCAGTTTTGACATCTAGCTGCTCCAATTCAAAATCAAACTGAGCTACTAAGGCTAATAGAATCCTAATGGATGTATGTTTTACTACTGGGGAGAAGATCTCATTAAAATCTACTCCTTCTCTTTGAGTAAAGCCTCTGGCAACCAACCTAGCTTTGAACCTGATTTTCTCCACTTCTGTGACCTCGGTTTTCCTCTTGAAAATCCACTTGCAGCCTACTAGCTTCTGGTTTTTAGGTTTCTGAACAAGTACCCAGGTTTGATTCTTTTCAAGTGACTCAATCTCCTCTTGCATTGCCATAAGCCATTTTTCTTTTTCTGATCCCTGAATTGCCTCTGAATAAGTTCTTGGTTCTGGGAATTCAATCTCTTCTTCAGCTGTCATAAGTGCATATGCTGTTAGATAATCCTCAGCATATCTTGTAGAGGGTTTCCTTATTCTTCTTTCTCTATCCCTGACTAACTGATAACTCTGGATGTTTGTTTCTACTTCTTGGGTTTGCTCTTCATCAGCTGAATCTTCTGATTCTGAGTCACTTTTCCCTTTAGATTTGTTCACCTCAGTCATGGTCTCATTTCCATTGTGCAATATTACCTCTCTTTCATTTTGCACTGTCTTGTAAGGCAATATTTCTTCACAAAACACCACATCCCTGCTGATAACAATTTTCTTCTGTCCTTCTTCTGTGCACCAAAGCCTGTATCCTTTTACTCCATTTGGGTATCCAACCATGATGCATTTTACTGCTCTTGCATCAAGTTTGTCTTGCTTGATATGAGCATACGCCCTGCATCCAAATACCCTTAAGTGATTATAACTGGGTGGCTTTCCAGTCCATATCTCCTCTGGTGTCTTATTTTCCAAGGCAACTGAAGGACTTCTGTTGATTAGATAAGCTGCTGTAGAGGCAGCTTCCCCCCAGAATCTTTTCCCAAGCCCTGAACTTAGCAACATGCACCTCACTCTTTCTAACACAGTCCTGTTCATCCTCTCAATGACTCCATTCTGTTGGGGATTTCCTGGGACAGTGTTGTGCCTTTTTATTCCTTTTGTCTTACAGAACCTGTTAAACTCATCAGACATGAATTCCAACCCATTATCTGTTCTAAGACACTTGAGTTTACTCCCTTTTTCTGTCTCCACCTCAGCACACCAGTCTTTGAACTTTTCAAAACATTCTGACTTAGCTTTCAGGACATACAACCATAGCTTTCTACTGAAATCATCCATAATGCTCAAGAAAAACCTTCCTCCACCTAGAGTTTGAGTTCTAGATGGTCCCCAAAGATCAGCATACACATATTCCAGAACATGTTTGGAGGAATGTTTTCCAACAGGGTAGGGCAGTTTCTTTGTTTTCCCTAGTATACATTCTTCGCATGTTCTATGTGCTTTTAAACTTCCAGTATGATTTATCAGTCCTTGCTTTGCTAGTTGAGTTATGCTAGATTCTCCCACATGCCCCAGTCTTGAATGCCACAGGTCAAAATCAGTGTGAGAGACATTAGCAGATTCACCATGTATCACCTTTCCATCAAGATAGTACAAGCTATTTCTTTTGATGCCTTTCATGACTATCTTGTTTTCTTTTAAGACATACAGACATCCCTTTTCTGATTTGAAATTACACCCTCTGGATTCTAATGTCCCCAGACTAATTAAATTTCTTCTCAGGTTTGGAATATACCTGACTTCCTTTAGAACTTTGATTGTGCCATCATGAATCTTCAGCTTTATGTCTCCTATTCCTTTAACTGGACACACTTCATCATTCCCCAGCATGACATTTCCTGAGTCTTGTTCTTTGAGATTCTCAAACCAAGATAAAATTGGACACATGTGAAAAGAGCACCCAGAATCAAGAATCCACTGCTTTTCTGGACTAGATTCTGTTATGTTTAGAACTTCTGGATCTTCAGATAGAGCTTCAACAGCATCTGCATTATTAGTTGAAAGAGTACCTGACTTTTGAGATTGTTTCTTCTTGTACTCAAAACAATTCTTCTTGAGATGGCCAGGCTTCTTGCAAAAGAAACATTTCCTTGTTTCTTTTCCTTCAGTGTTCTTTGGCTTTGAATCAGGGACTTTCTTTGGCTGCTCTGAATTTGGACCCTTCTTTGCTTGCTGAAACCTTCCCTTTTTCACAAATAGTCCTTCTCCTGCAGTTTCCTTTGAGTCCTGATTTAGTCTTTGCATCTCCTTAGATCTTAGAGCTGATTGAACTGCAGCAAAAGAAACCGTGGTAGTTCCACCATACATCATTGCATCCTTCAATTGATTATAAGAAGGAGGCAATGAATTTAGAAGTAGGATTGCCTTATCTTCATCTCCCATGGTTACTTCTACAGACTCTAGATCATCTAGAGTTTTGTTGAACTCTTCCAGTTGATCTTCTACTGACCTTTCTTCTGAGAATTTGAATGAGTACAGCTTCTGCTTCAGGAAGAGCCTATTGGTCATGGATTTCTCCATGTACAATTCATCCAGCTTCTTAATTACCCCTGCCGCGGTGTTCTCCTTTGAAACCAGTCTCAGAACTTTGTCAGACAAACACAGAATAATCAGACTGTGTGCCTTCTCCTGGATTTCCATCTTCTTGTCATGAATTTCACGTTTCTTCTCCGGATCACTTATCTCAGGATCATCTCTCACATCCTTCAGAGCTGCAGATAAGCCTTGTTGAACAAGTAATGCCTTTAGCTTCAGTTTCCAGAGCCCATAATCATTCTTTCCTGTGAATTTCTCTGTTTCCAACTTGGAGAGTGACATTTTTTCAGATCTTAATCGCGTGTGGTCTTGTGATTCCCGCAGACGGCGCCAATTGTTATAACCAATTCCTCAAGATCACCAAACAATGCACACACAAGTTTTGGAAACAAAACCAAGAAAACAATGAAGAATAAAACTGAAAACAGAAAAATGAAGAACACAAATCACACAAGATTTTACGTGGTTCGGTTTTGCAACCTACATCCACGGATAGAGATGATTCCTCTATCAATTCACTATACTTGAATCAGATTTACACCTTCTTAGAACACTCAAGAACTCATGTAGAAAATACAAGAAAAACACTCCTTTTCTCTCCTTCTACAAATCCTCTCTCTAAGAACAAATCTGAAACTTGATAACTGGAAATACAATCCTTTAAATGTTATCTAACGAGTGTAAAAGACAAATTCTGGTAGCAGCAGAAGAAACCGATCAGAAACGGTTGAAACAGATTAAATGAACTTGTTCCAGAAGATGTGCAACGGTTTTGATAGCAAACGACAACGCTTTTGATCAAATGACAACGGTTATAACAGAATAACCGTTTTCTTGACAGCAACTCTTCCAGCTCCGTTTTTAACTGCTTTCTTTTGCTTCCAAGCTGATTTTCCTGCTTCCACACTTGATGTAACTGTATTGTGAAGCCACATACACACTCTTATACTCACAGTTAGGATGATTTGGATTACCTTACTGGTACTGATTGTACTGTTGGTTTACTTGGAAGTCGTTGAAGTTTCTTTGATTGACAAAATTTACAACTTCAACTTCTTCTTGCATGAGTGACTACTGTGAATTGGGTTCGATATGCTAGGCCAAACTTAAACTAGTTAACAAACTCACTTGTTTTGTCAAAGCTGCCAATTAACAGTAAGTGTCTCATTCGGCTCAGAGTCGGCTAATGGTAGCCACTCTCCTTGGTTGATTCCTTTGGTTGGCCATTGATAGCTAGTTGTGGCCTTCTCATCCAGCATAGAAACGTAACCTTTATATTCTTTGCCAATAAACTACCCCCTGTTGCTGCGTCCACATGGTCTCTTGCAGGTGCAAGCAACCCTTTGTAGAACTTGCAAATTTACTGCTTCTGAGTGAACCCATGTTGAGGGCAACTCCGGATTAGATCCTCGAATCGCTCTAATGCCTCGCCAAACGACTCCCAATATAACTACTTAAAATGATTGATTTCGTTCTGAAGTTCAAGCATCTTGCTTGGTAGAAATATTTCAAAAAAAACCTCATGCTAAATTCATCCCACGTAGTGACATCCTATAGCGAATTATACCATTGAAGTGCTTTGTCTTTCAACGAGAACGGAAATAGCCTCAACTTAACTCGGTTGTGCGGCACGTGATTTACCTTTAACATTTCATACACTCTCCTGAACTTGTTCAGATGAACATTGGGGTCTTCTTGTACCCCCTCCCCCCCTCCCCTACACCAAACTAATTATGCTGGACTATGTTAAAGATGACTTGAGCTCGAAGCTATTAGCCTAAATCGGTTATGGTTGGACTCCTCTAGTGTGCTGATTCAGTATAGGCAGAAGATAATCACCAATCGGTGTCATATCTTCATTTGGATCATTCGGTAACGGTAACCGTGGCTGTTGTTGTTGATGCTCTTGTAAGGTAGTCATTCGGGTATCCCAACTAGTTATGGCCCTAAAAAGTCGTATGATCATTTCCTCTTGTGTCAAATTCTGTGGAATGTCAGCCATCTCATAAGTTAGCTTTTTCTTTGTCTTCCTCTAGAATATGCTTCAATTTCAGGATCAAATGGGATAATATGAGTTTTGACTTTCGATCTAGTGTGCATACAATTCCGGAGAAAATAGACAAAGAACTACCATATTGTTGGATGTGGAGCCTAAAGTGGCGCAGGAGATGTCATGGCCACGACAAGGAGTTGCGGCCGCGACCAAAGGTGCGCAAAGGAGGTTCAATGGACGCGAGCAGAGCTTGTGGCCGCTACCAAGGGACCGAGAAGCAGGGGCCTTGGTCGAACTAAGAGTCACGAGCGTGAACATTAAGTTTGACGATACGCCTCGCAGGCGCGAAGGTTAAGTTTGACGATACTCCTCGTGGGCGCGAGTCGGGGTCGCGACCACGACCCGTAGCGACTGCTGAAACTTGGGGGACAAGTTTTAGATTTATTTTGACTATTATAAATAGTGGTATTCTTCTCCACTCATTATATTCTGAAAATCATCATATTTAGTGCATATCCTGGCTTGGTATCGCCCCCAGACGTAGTTACGCTTTGTAACGAACTGGGTTACCAAATTTGTGTGTTCTTGTGTGATCAATTATTCTTTTCTCCTTTAGTTAATCTTATTATTTTGTGGTTGTGAGTGAGTCCAATTCTCAACAACTGGTATCAGAGCATCGGGTTCGATTCCTGGGAGAATTTACGTTGAACGACGAAAAGATTTTAGTGGAGAGGTTTGATGGAACTAATTATGACTTTTGGAGGATGCAAATTGAAGATTACCTTAATGGTAAGGATTTGCACTAGCCCCTCAAGGAGAAGCCTGAGAAGATGTCTGCGGAGGGGTGAGAGTTATTGGACAGGAAAGCGATGAGCGTGTTGCGTTTGTCGTTGTCCAAGGAAGTGGCTTACCATACCACAGGTGCAAATTCTACACGGGAGATGCTGAAAACCTTGGAGGAGATGTATAAAAAATCATCAACGAAAAACAAAGTCCATCTGATTAGACGATTGTTTAATCTGAGGATGGCGGAGGGAACACCGTACAGCAGCACCTGAATGAGTTCAACATGCTAACCTCATAGTTGGACTTGGTGGAGATTAAATTTGAAGATGAGATTGGGGCCCTAATTATGCTATTGTCTCTACCAGACAGTTATGTCGGTATAGTACAGCCGCTAGCGCTACAGACGCTAAGCTGAAGTTTGACAAGGTGAGGGATCTGATGATCGGGGAAGAGATTTGTAAGAATGAATCAGGATAAAGATTGTCCTCAGGGTCAGCACTGAACACCGTGAACAGAGGCAGACCGAAGGGAAGGCAGTTTAGGGGGAGGTCAAAATCCAGAGGGAAGAGTTAGACAAAGAAGGACGTGAGTTCTGTGAAGTGCTAGAACTGTGATGAGTTTGGTCACTTTAAACACCAGTGAAAGGCGCCGAAGAAGAACAAGAGGGAAGAGGCAGACAGCGACCACAACCATGGACGAAGATGATGGTGATGTGTTGGTCTTGAGTGTGTGCAGTCCCATGGAATCTTGAGTCTTGGATTCCGGCGCATCATTCCATTCTTGCGGTAATATTGGTATTTTGCAAGATTACATTTCTGGCAATTTCGGATAGGTACATTTGGTGGATGATGAACCCCTGAAAATCATGGGAAAGGGAAACGTTAAGGTTGAGACATCAAACGGATCAAAGTTGATGTTGAATGGAGTGAGACATATCCCTGGATTGAAGAGAAACTTACTTTCAGTTGGACAGCTTGACAAGGAAGGTTATGTGGTAACGTTCAGCTGTAGCAATTAGAAAATTACCAAGGGAGCTATGGTAGTAGCTCAGGGTAAGAAGGGAGGAACGCTATACATGACTAGTAATTCGCAAGATTCCCTAGACCTTGCGAATGGTAATAGTGATGTGGATTTGTGGCATTGTCGACTGTGCCACCTGAGCAAGAAAGGGATGAAACTGATGTGTTCGAAAGGTCGATTGTCTAGCCAGCAAATTGTGGAAGTTGGCCTGTGTGAAGACTGTGTATTTGGGAAACAAAGGCGCATGAGTTTCTCGAGGAGTGACAAGGCCCTGAAGAAACAGAAGTTAGAGTTGGTCCACAGCGATCTATGGGGACCAGAGCAGGCAGCATCTCTTGGAGGATCGTTGTACTACATGACATTCCTCGATGATTCCACTGAAAGGTATGGATTTATTTCTTGAAGAGTAAATCTAATGCATTTGATGCTTCTAGAAAGTAGAAAGCCTTGGTTGAGAATGAGACGGGGTTGAAGGTGAAGTGTTTATGATCCGACAATGGAGGTGAGCATGAACTCAAGGAGTTCAAGGATTATTATGCTGAGCATGGGATTCGTATGGAGAGGACTGTACGTGGAACGCCCCAGCAGAATGGTGTGGCCGAGAGAATGAACAGAACACTGAATGAGCGAGCAAGGTGTATTAGACTGAAGAGCGGCTTACCTAAGTCGTTTTGGCGGATGCAGTGAGCACAATTTTTTTTTTATCAACCGAGGTCCATCAGTTCCCTTGGACAATCGGATACCTGAGGAGGAATGGACTGGAAAGGAGGTAAACTTATCTTATCTATGTATTTTCGGTTGTGTTGCTTACGCTCTTGTGGATTCTATTGACAGAAGTAAGTCAGATGCAAAATCCATCAAATGTACATTCGCTGGGTATGAAGGTGATGAGATATGCTATAGGCTATGGGATGAGCAAAGCCGAAAGGTAATTTGCAGCCAGACTGTAGTATTCAATGAACAGGTAATGTACAAGGATAGGTTGAAGGATTTGGGCACTAATGCTACAAAGCCCCGCACGTCGAGTTAGATGATCTAGACTCGAGTGGGATTAAGGGGAGTCCGTTCGATGAGGAGATTCTTGATGATGAACCAAGAACACCACCACCACCTCAAAGACTAGTTAGAGATCGAAGGCCACCTGATAAGTATTCGCCCTCTAACTACTACTTATTGCTGACTGATGGTGGTGAACCTAAGAGCTTTGTAGAGGCAGAGCAAGTTGGCAATAGACGAAGATGGAAGGCTACCATGGAAGATGAAATGGCGTCTCTTCGTGTGTATGGTACTTGGGAATTGACTGAGCTTCCCAAGGGCATGAAGGCATTGCATAATAAGTGGGTCTACCGAATAAAAAATGAGGCTGATGGTGGCAAGTGCTACAAGGCGAGGTTAGTACTGAAAGGGTTCGAGCAATGGTATGGTATTGATTATACGGACGTATTTACTCCAGTTGTGAAGTTGACAACAGTTCGCATGGTGTTGAGTATGGTGGTTGCAGAGAACCTGTTACTACATCAAATGGATGTGAAGATGGCATTCCTTCATGGTGATCTAGTGGAGGAGTTGTACATGGTACAACCGAAGGAATTCGTGGTAGATGGAAGGAAAAATCTTGTGTGCAAGTTGAAGAAGATCTTGTATGGATTGATGCAAGCTCTGAAGCAGTGGTACATGAAGTTCGACAATTTCATGATGGATATTGGTTACCATAGATGCCACGCCGACCATTGTTGCTATGATAAGAGGTTTGACAGAAGCTATCTTATCCTACTTTTGTACGTTCATGACATGTTGATTATAGGAGTCGATCTGAGGGAGTTGGAGAGGTTGAAGAAGCAATTTTCTGAGTGATTCTCCATGAAGGATCTTGGAGAAGTGAAGTAAATTTTGGGTATGAGAATCGAAAGGAATAGAGCGGCAAATTTGTTATTTCTTTCTTAGGTAGATTATGTCCAGAAGGTCCTAGAAAGGTTTAACATGGAGTATTCGAAGCCGGTTAATGTACCCTTGGGGGTTCACTTTAAGCTGTCGAAGAAGGATTCACCGAGTACTAAAGAGAAATATACCTAAATGAGGAATGTTCTATATGCATCGGCAATTGGCAGTATGATGTATGTCATGGTTTGTACTCATCCGGATATTGCACATGCAGTGGGAGTAGTGAGCTGATTCATGGGTGATCAGGGGAAACAACATTGGGAGGCGGTGAAATGGATTCTAAGGTACTTGTGAGGTAACACAAATAAAGCATTTTGCTTTGACGGAAGTAATTCCGAGTTGGTTGGTTACGTTGATGCGGACCTAGCATCGAACGATCTTGATGGGAGAAAGAGTACGACTAGGTATGTCTTTACTTATGGTGGTGCGGCGATTTCTTGGACATCGAAGTTGCAAAATGTGGTTGCACTGTCCAACACGGAGGCGGAGTACGTAGCTGACGGAGGCGAGCAAAGAGATGGTGTGGTTGCAAAGTTTCTTGGGTGAACTTGGGAAGGAGCATTAAAATAGTGTACTCTACAGCGATAGTCAGAGTGTAATTTTCTTGACTAGTAATCATGCTTTTCATTGGAGAACGAAGCACATTAAATTGAAGTATTATTTCATACGACACCTGATGGAAAAGAAAGCCATGCGACTTGTGAAAATTCTTGGGAGTGAGAATCCAGCTGACATGTTTACTAAGGTGGTGAACTTAGAAAAATTGAAGTTATGCATAACTTGAATTGGCCTTGGAACTTGAAGAAGAAGAGGAGATGGTAATACCAAGCGGAAACGGGAAGACGAGCTCAAGAGGAGTTGAATGGAGAGGATGTTTTAGTCTCCAAGTGGGAGATTGTTGGTTGTGGCGCCTAAAGTGGCGCAGGGGATGTCACGGCCGCAACGGGGAGTTGCGGCCGCGACCAAAGGTGCACAAAGGATGTTCAATGGATGCGAGTAGAGCTCGCGTCCGTGAGCAAGAAGCAGGGGCCTTGGTCGAACTAAGAGTCGCAGGCGCGAAGGGTTGTCGCGGGCGCGAACGTCAAGTTTGACGATACGCCTCGTGGGCGAGAGTCAGGGTCGCGACCGCGACCCATAGCGGCCGCTGAAACTTGGGGGACAAGTTTTAGAGTTATTTTGACTATTATAAATAGTGGTATCCTTCTCCACTCATTATATTCCGAAAATCATCATATTTAGTGCATATCCTGGCTTGGTATCGCCCCTAGACGTAGTTACGCTTCGTAACGAACTGGTTTACCAAATTTGTGTGTTCTTGTGTGATTAATTATTCTTTTCTCCTTTAGTTTATCTTGTCGTTTCGCGGTTGTGAGTGGGTCCAATTCTCAACACACAACAAAAAAGTAACAAATTTTAATTACAAAAAATAAATGTCTAGTCTAGTATCATTCCATTTATCAGAATATAAACTAAACGTAGTTATTAGTCCCCTACAACGGCGCCAAAAACTTGATGTACTAAATTCTAACCTAGTAATCTGCAAGTATACGGTGCTAGTGTAGATAATGGCAGCCCAGGTCGATCCTACAAAGACTAAGTTTTGTGCCTAGTTAACAACTCTAATCGTAATAAAACTATCCTAACTAGACTCTCGATTAATGAAAGTTGGTGTGTTTATCTAATACCTAATTGCTAGAAATAATGAATAAAAACTAAATTACTCATAAAGAAGGAATTGTTGGTAAGGAAGGACTCAAATAGGATTAAGACGTATTCTAGGGATTCGATTTCAGTTCTTATCTCCTATGTTTGATCATTCTAAAATCCTAGACTTTTATATCAATTCTATCATTATTAGGCGGCACTACTATAGTTAACTTTCCTCTCAAACAATGTTAACGTGTAGATTACGTATGAATAATTACACTCTCGGGCTAATTATCGCATACGTAACTCCCAAGGGCACCTAAACCAGTGCCTTGCATAAGACCTCACTCCTTTAGGAAAAATATTGGTACCTATGCTATATGTTTTCTATGCCTATTAACTACCCTCTCCTCTCGGACGACGAGTTGTTAAGCAAGTAGAACTAATTAATCAGCCAAATCAACTAATTCATAAATTAAGATCAAAGCATATAAATAGTGATATAACGGAGTCTCGAATTAAACAAATAAATGTAAACATATTCAGCAATCACTTACTCTCTAACCCTAGAACACAATGTGTTTAGCTACTCATGTCTAATAATAAAAACTCACAATATTCATAGACAAACACTGTTCACAAATAAAAACTTAGATAAAAGAAGAATAAACCCGAATATCGAATCTCGATCTTCGTTCTAAGTCTTCAAGCATTTTTTCAAGTGTAAGAATATGATCTCGTGTCTTATTTTTGGACTTAGAGTTCTCTTTTTATAAGTGGGAACAAGTTGGGGTGAATATGGGCAAAAAACAAAGCCTTCTCAGATAAAGATTCCTTAAACCGCCATAGTTGTCGTGACCGCTACTCTTGGGTGTCGTCGCCTTCGTGTCTCAGTATTGTTTTATACTATGGAGATCACTTCTGTTCCGGCCACTACAAAGGCCTGTCGCGGTCACGTCGAACGGTTGACGTGGCCATTACTCTCTTCTCACGTGGTCGCGTTGGTTGGTCAGAGACGTATTTTTTTCATGTTCTAGCCCCTTGTTGTCGTGACCATAACATAAATTGTAGCGGTCGTTACCGGTTCAAAATCGGTCCAACTTAGTTCAACTCGGTTCCTTCCATTTTTGTCTGTTATCTTGTTTCTTCATCCAAACTTCGTCTAGATAGACTTTTTACTTTAAAAACACTTGAATAACATCAAAACAAGCATATACACGTCAAATGGCACAAAGTACTGAATAAAAGCAATTTCCGACCAAATACACATGCAAATAATATAAAACAGACAGCTAAATGACCTAAATGCATACACAACGTGTATCACCTTTATGATGAATTACAGTCTATTTTGCTGGACAAAGATGCCCCTCGGGTTGAAAAATGCCTGGGTGACCGACCAGAGGTTGGTGAACAAGATGTTTGCCAAGTAAATAGGTAAGACAATAGAGATCTATGTTGACAACATGCTCGTCAAAAGTGAGCAATGGAAGATCACATAGATCATTTAGAAGAAGCCTTCAACGTACTCCAAGAGTTCCAGATGAAATTAAACCCTAAAAAGTGTGCATTCGAAGTCAAATCTGATAAATTCTTAGGTTTCATGGTTAGCGAATGAGGGATAGGGGCCAATCTACAGAATATACAGAAGATCCTCGAGCTATGGCCCCCTCGGAAAGTCAAGGGCGTATAATCTTTAACCAGCAAAGTAGCAGTATTATGCTGATTTATTTCGAGATTGTGTAATCGGTGTAAACCCTTCTTTGAGGTCATCAAGAAGGGTAAGAACTTTGAATGGAACAATCACCTTTGTTGTGCGTTCGACAAACTAAATGATTTCCTTGCCTCTCCACTCTTGCTATCTGAACTGATTGTAGATGAGAAGTTATATTTGTACCTTACGGTTTCAAATGAAGCAATGAGCGTTGTACTCATCTGGGAAAATCAAGGATCCCAGAATCCTGTGTACTACATCAGCCAGACCTTCTACCAGCATACAATCGAAGTCCACACTAACCACCCACTATGCCAGGTGTTACAATGAGCTGACGCTGCCAGATGACTATTGAAGTGGGCGGCCGAACTGGGGTAATTCGATATTACTTATGCCCCGAGGACCGTGATCAAAGCTCAAGCCCTGATGGATTTCATTCTTGAATTCATGGCACAAATCAAACTCCAAACTAAGCAACTTCACCATGAGAAATGTTCGTAGATGGATCATCCACCGCCTCCCGTGCAGGGGCTGGAATTATGTTGTTAAGTCCAGAGAAGCAGTACATGAGTTCTATAGTGCACTTTAATTTTTTTACGACCAACAACGAGGCAGAATATGAAGCAATCCTATTGGGAATGACAATGGCCCGATCATTGGGCGTTTAACATATCATCATTCATAATGACTATTGGTTCGTCATTAGCAAAAATTATTGGAGCTATATAGTGAAAGAAGAAAAAATTATCAAATACCATAAACTGGTTCTGAAGGTAGCTAGGGAATTTACCAACATCGAATTTGTACAAATACCAAAATCTAGGAATACACAAGCAGATGCTTTCGCCATGATTGTGACCTCAGAAGGAGCATAAAACTTTACATATATCAATCGGGTACGAGCAACACATAAATACATGCAAGTGGAACCCATTGAAGAAGTAAATTGGATGATGTCCATCGAACTCTACTTAAAGGACAAGGATCTCCCTCAAAGCACAATTGACGCTCACAAGTTACGAATGCAATAATCACATTATACCTTAATTGACGATGTCCTTTATAAAAGAGGTTTCTCGATCCATTCGATGAAATGTGGGAAGGAAGACAAGCATAGGTATGTCATGGTGGAGGTCCACAAAGTGTGTAGGAACCACACGGGGGGCAGGCCTTGGCCCAAAAGATCCTGAGTTAAGGTACTTTAGGCCTACTTTAAAGAAAGATGTGATCCAGTATGTAAGATCTTGCAAAGAATGCCAAAAGCACACCCTTTCATCCGAATACGACGGGAAAAAATAACCTGTGTTTGCTGTCCATGGCCCTTTCTAAGTGAGATATCAATCTAACATGCCCATTCCATAAACCGAATGGAGGATTTACATAAGCGGTCGTTGTTATCGACTACTTTCCGAATTGGGATGATGTTGGGTCATTGACAAAAATCACACAGAAGAAGATTGTTGATTCTGCGTGGAAGAGCATAAAATGTTAGTTCTGAGTACCTAGATCTTTCGTCACAAATCAAAAGACAGTTCGATAATCAAAATTTCAGAGAGTTCTATGACGGACTCAAAATCAAAGCTCGCTTCACTACCCTGTATCACTCGTAATCAAACAGACAAGTTTAGACGGTCAATAAGTTACTAAAGCATACGCTCAAGACTCGTCTCACTAAGTTAAAATGTTACTGGGCTAAAGAGTTACCGAGAGTTCTCTGGACGTATCAAACAACCTAAAGGACCCCCACTAGACAGACCCCCTTATCTTTAATGTATTGAACGAAGTCGTGATCACTATTGAGATTGGGGCTCTTACATTGCAAATAACCTAATACAGTGAAAAAGCTAATGAGAATTCATTATGAAGCGAACTCTAACTACTAGAAGAATGATACTTACACGCAACAGTCAGAATTGTTTCACAACAAACAAATGAAAAGAGTTTTCAGGTGAGCAACCTAGTGATGAAGAAGGTCCTTCCGCCCGTGCAAACAAGCGTATGTTGCCCAAATTAGGATTGGCCTTACAGAGTGACTAGGTGTTTAATAAATGGAGCATACGAACTAGAAGGCCCTTATGGGAAAAATCTTGCACACCCGTGGAACGCTCAAGATGTCATGAAGTACTACAAATAGTTTCTATTTTTTAGCCTAAGTGATGAAAGGCGAACATTGTAACAAAATTTAAATACTTGTAAATAAAACGTTGTTTATAGACGATGTTTTTAGCAATCAAATTATATAAAGTCTCGCCCATCGGGCGAGCATGAAAAGTTTTGCTCATCGAGCGAGCAAGAAAATTCTCGTTCATCGAGCGAGCCTCACAAGTTTTACTCATTGATCGAGCATGAAAAGACTTGTTCCTTTAGACGAGCAAGGCAAACGAGCACTGAACAAGCAAGAAAATACTTGTTAAATGCACATGAATACAAAGATAAATGATTATAAAAAAGATGATCCAATGACAAGTAAGGTAAAATAAGAACTTGTAAAACTTAAGAAAATTCCATTGACGAAAGGCAAAAGGTCAAATTCATCACAACCTACGATCAAAAGATCACGAACAAAAAGTTACAAATTTAAATTAAACTAAGGCTGGGGCTCGTTGCTCATAGCCACATCCTCACTAGTCGATTCTTCCGCTTCCTCCATCCTTTCTTTATCTCCTACTTCCTCGTCTTCTTCCCCCTCAAGAGCGATCGGTAATCCTTCAAGCTCTTCATCAATCGGCGGACCCCCCAATATAGCATAATCCTCCGCAGTCAATTTGGCTAGGTTAGGGTTCCGGTGATCATAACAAGCCAAGTTCCGCCTCATTAGAGTAAAGTTGGTCCCAGAAGCCTAGGCTTTCGCAACTTCATCAAGGTATGCGTAGAAATAGCGCATGCTCGCTAGCTTGAGACCCAGCCCTTCATGATAAGTCTTCAATGTAGCATCAATTTCTTTAGGGTCCTCATTCGCTTTGAGCTGAGCCTTCATCTCAGCATTCTCCATCGCAAGGCGCTCCTTATCGGTCTTAGATTGGGACCATTTGACTTTGGTGATTTCAACTATGCCTCATGGCGAATGAGAGCCGCCTTTATCTATGCAGTCTTCCTTTTCTCCTTCTCAACAATCTCTTGGGCTTCTCTGATCACAGGATTGATGAACAAGTCGTGGGTTGTTTCAGCACTCACTGATGTAAAAAGTTTGAAGCGTGCCTCAATTGAACAACCCTTGCTATGATCTTGGCATTCAAAGGTAGCTTGCTCTCAGTCTCGAGCAAGGTAGTGTCCCATGTCCTGATAAACGTCATTTATGCATGTATTTAGGTCGATTTATGCATATTAGGCCAAGAATTGTTTATATTTGTTATATTGGGCCAAGAAATTGAAGAAGTGAATTTTGTAAATCAAATAAACTTTAACAACTTCCAAGGCAATCAACAGCGATACAATCAGTATCCACAAGGTAATTGGAACCATCCAAACTTCTCTTATGCCAATCCCAATAGTTCTCTTCAACCACCACTGGGATTTGCCGTCACTAATGGCATGATTCATGATGGAGAAAACCCAACATAAGAGGAGTTAATACAGTCACATCTTGCCAAATATGATGACAAGTTAGTTCAATTAGAGAGAAAGATGGAAAGCAAAATCATTGAGTTGAACAAACAGGAGACTAGTCAATGTGCGGATATCAAGGAGATTGTAGTCAATGTGAGTCAATTGATACAACTCATAGGGGCACAACATAAGCAGGGGCAATTTTCGAATGACACTATGTCAATCCAGGAAGAAGTGCAATGCTATCTATTCGACGGATAAGACTGAACATGAGAGCCAAAAGCCACTGGAATCTGAAGACGGTATTGGCAAAACCAAGAATAGGAAATCATCTTTGAGTTTGCATCGCCAAAAAGGATCATAATCGAGGATGGCCCCAAATACATACCTCCTATCCCATTTCCTATAACACTCTGTAGAAGAAGGAATGAGCAAATTCGTATCGAACATGCTAAGTTTGTGTTGGAACGTGAAGCAAAGAAAAAGTTAGCGAAAGAGAAAGTCAGAAAGCAAAAGGAGGAAGTCAGTGCTATAATAGATAAGAAAATTTTACCTTTTTTTTTTTTTATGAATCATCTGAATTATGCTCACATGATACATTCTTTGCTAACCTTGATCCTTTAGAATGCACTAGTGCACTATCTATGATGCAGGAAAAACCCAAGGGGAACATTGAGGATGAGGGGGTGATGAAGAAGGCTCCAGACCGACTTGTAGAGAAAGCTGACTGTGCACAAAAGGAAAAGCAGATGACACACAAAGGGAAAGAGGAAAGGAAGAAGAAAGACACCAGTCCCAAAAAGAGCACCAACACAAGTACCCACCCAAAAAGAGCAACGAAAGAAAATGTCCAAGGAAGTTTTTATATTTCTTGTTCTATTGGTAGTAATAAGTTCTGAAATGTGTTTGTGATTTAGGGTAGAGTTCTAATCTGATGCCTCTTAAAATATATAAGTAATTAGGGATAGGGGTAGTGAAGCAATCCTTTACTACTATTCAATTGGCGGATGGATCATTACTAGCACCACTTGGAGTAGTAGAGGACGTGCTGGAAAGAGTTGCAAATTTTGAATTCCCTAGGATTTTCTAGTTGTTGATATGCAAGGAAATACTGATGTCCCTTTCATCTTAGGTTGCCATTTCTTGGCGATTAGTCAAGCTGTAATCGATATGCCAAAGGGAGAGTTGACTTTTCATATTTAAAATGATACATTCACGTTCCCAATATACAATAGGTCGAGTCTAAGAGAAAACGTAAATGTTGTGTCGCATATATTGTCTGCCAAAAAGCCCAAACTTCTATAGGGAACACGAAGCCGCCAAATAGAACTTTAATAAATCAAAATGCATGTAAATCTGGTTGGTTGGAATTCGGCTGATAAAACACCAAAGAGGTTGTCTGGCTGAAGACGTAAAACTTAGCGTTTGTCGGGAAGCAATTCGATGTTTATTGTTTCTCTTTAAATTCTAATTTTATTTTAAGTATTATGCTTTTGTTTTGTTTTTAGTGCACTTATCATTTTAGGGACCAACATGAAATGAGTAACATGAAGCAATGGAACATGTTCGAGATACCAAGAAACAGGGGTCGAGAGGACGAAAAGTAACATTAGGGACGATATTAGCACATCGCGACCACGACATACCATGTCGCGGTCGTGATAAAATCGTCCCAGAATCACAATTAGTATTGAAGGTTCATCGCGACCGTGACACTACTCGTCACGACCGCGATAAAATGGACGTCTAACATGCAGGGGTGAACATGAGATTAGATGAAGCCAACAACAACACATCCGATGGGGCGCGATAGCCTAATATTGGAACCAACATGGCTTCCAACCATCGCCTGAGCTATAGTCTGTAAGTAAGCACCAAGGCGAACCACTCTTTTCCTCGAAACATTGGTCTTCGACCAAGTTTGGGGGAGGGGGTGCAAAATGGGACGTCTTGGCTGCTATTTACGTTTTATGTCTTTCATTTTATGCTTTGTGCTCGTTGTACCTTTACTTTCTTGATTAGTTATATTAGGTTTGTGTGCCCACTTGCTTGTTTAGTTCGTTGTCATGTTAGTCTTAGTTTGTTTTTATTTATTGCATTTATGTTTTATTTTATTTTGTTGGAGTCCAGGAAGAAAAAGCCGAATATTGATCTTTGTTTGTTGAATTGAAAAGAAATATTAGGGAAATGATAGATGATGATGAGTTGATCTTTTAGTAGATTATTTTTATAAAATTGGCACATAGTCGAGCGTGATAAGTAGCTTGAGTCGAAATTGAGCTTGTACTTAGAACATTTGATCAAGACGAGCCTTGTGAGATTTTGAGCCTCAATGCTCCCATTTTTGGAGTATTATATTTCTTTCGGTGTGAAGTGATTGGTCATGTGTATTTGTCTCTAGAACTTGCATTGAGTCTTTATTATGAATGTGTCAAGTACATGTTGTGACTTAGGAAATGATCTTAGGCATTCTTGATTTTTAGCCTACTTTTGAGTCTTAAAAGCAATAAACATCCTTTTTACCAACAAATTCAAAAATTGTTCCTAGTTAGCCTACTTGAGTTGTTTAAGCCTTATTATTTCATAGCCCTACATTACAAGCCGATTACCTTTCGATTTAAGCCTTTGGCCTTATTTGGACTAATTAGCAAGAGGGAGGTGGATTGGAAGGTAGATTTCTGGAAAATATTGGGAATGAAGTGAATAAATTAGGGGATTTTTGAAAAGGTGAAGGGAATGAGTATTGATAGGCGAAAAGTCAAGAAAATTATCATCTCGTAGTTTTTTAGTTGTAATTTTCAAAGTTGTTTAAAAAAATAAAAAAATCAGAAAGAAAAGAAAGAGTTCGTTGTATGTATGTGTTTTAGTTGTTCTTGTTAAGGAGTGGTTAGGAATTGATAAGTGCTTAATTGCTTAAGTTACTTAGAAAAATCGGATAGTCCCAAAAATGTGGTACTCGAATAATAACACGAAAAAAGCACTTAGTTGTAAGTACTTTTGTGGGGGTGAAGATGTCATTTATTTTGGGATGATTTGCTGAAAATTGAAGAGTGAGGATTGAGTGATCCAATTGAGGGGTAGTTGAGAGTAGCTAACTTGATTAGTCCAAGATTAGTCACTTTTATCCAAATTTACCCCACCTCACCTTAAGCCTACGTTACAACCAAAAATAAAAACATTTTTTATTCTTTGTCATACATGTCAAGTACGAGATGTAATTTATAAGATTGATAAGCATATGGTAGACTGTATATGTAATCTAATTTGAGCGAAAATATGTCCTAAATTTATACACTTGAGAGATGAGTGAGACACATACCTGGTGAGGATCATATTGTTCGAATGTTTCAAGTCTCGAAAGTAGTTGATTATACCTAGTCACAAATGCTCAATTCTACTATGTTGCCTAGATTTGAGAAAAATCAGTCTGAATCTAGATTCGTCATCTAATTTCCCTAATCGCATGCCTAATCACGTGTGTTCATATTTATTTCTGTTTTTGTTGTTCGGGATGAATAGTGTAAGTTTGGGGAATTTTGATACACGTTATTTATGCATGTATTTAGGTCGATTTAGGTATATATTTTATGACATTAACATGCATATTAGACCAAGAATTGTTTATATTTGTTATATTGGGCCATTTGACATGTTGACTTGTTTTAGAGTTAATTAGGTGATTTTATTCTATTTGGATGAAGTTTGGAGAAGAAACGAGTCATATAGGTTAAAAAATGAATGAAAAGGGAGTCAAAAGAGCAAAAGGACCGATCATGACCGCGTCCGCGTCAAAAGTGACTTAGAAAGTGAAAAATACGCTGCCTAACTAATGCGGTCGCGTCAATAGGGTCTCGGTCGTGTCTAAAAGCTTCCCGAAAGTGAAGTTTTTTATCAGCTTGACACCTCTAATATTTTGGCCATATATTAAGATCTACAACTCTGATTAAGGTAAAATTAGCGGCACTAAAAAGCTGATTCAAAGGGCTACAACTTTGCTAGAAAGAAAAGAAAACCCAAAAATGACCAAAAGACCCTAAAAAATGGAGATTATCTCATACCTTAACATACATAAATGCTTGGAGAAGAGGATGGAGAGCATGGACGTGACAAGACGACGATTGGAGAAAAGAATCTGGTTTTGTTGTTCCTTTTCTTTAGTTAATTATCCCAAATGTGTCTGTCTATGGATGTATTTGGTTCTTGACATTGATTATGAGTAGCTAATCACATATTGTGTTCTAGGGTTAGAAAGTAGATTGTGAATACCTATGTTTTGATTTTATCTTTAATTCAAGACTCCAAGTTTGTGTTTGTTTATCTATGTGCTTTGTGCTTATTTTATGAACTGTTTAATCTACCCAATTTAGTAATTCTACTTGCGTAATAAATCCGCTCCGAGAGGAGGGAGGTGTTAATAGGCGTATAATTATATACGCAATTATCTATGATTGGGTAGACATTGGCTTAGGGGACCCTTGGGAGACTTTTAGGTTTGGTCGACTCGAGAGGGTGGCTATTCTTAATTGATCTATGAGTTAGCCACTTCGAGAGGAGGGTTAATTTAGAGTAGTTCGGCCTAATAAACAACATAATTGGTTTAAATGTCTAGAGTTTTAGGTTAATCTTGCATAGGAGTTCATTGTTGAAATCTACGACATAGAATACATATTTATCGATTGAAATCTACCTTGTTTACTTGATTATCTGCTTTCCAATTGATTCTTCAATTTATTAGTTCTTTTATGCGTTTTAGTTTTAGTTTTAGGTTTACCAAAATCTTCACTAACCTAGAGTCTTGTTAGGATAGTCTTAACATAATTGGAGTCCTGAACTAAGTGTTACAATTAGTCTCTGTGGGATCGACCTTGACTGTTATCACTAGCTACAGTAGCACCGTACACTTGTGATAACACTAGGTTAGAATTAGTGTATCATGCCCTCACCGGAACTCCATCGCCGACTGGAAATAGGGTTGAAGAAAAGGCGCAGTGATGCAACTTGGAGTAGATGTAGTTCGCCAAAAAGGCCTGGGCTGGTCCCTTTTCACGCTCAAGCGTATCCAGTAGAGCGACTCTCTCAAGGTCCCACCCGAATAAAGTTATGTCCCTGTCCAAACTACCCCCCTCCCTCACTCCTTTTAGTACAAAAAACTTCAACCACTTTGGGAGAAATGGAGCCGATCGCGGTACATTTTGGCGAGGGGCCTCGGTTGGCCTAGTCGGCGGGCGTTTCTGCTACTATTGCGGTAGTGGAATACTGCGAACGGGTGGAGGAATTTGACTTTGCTGCTGATTCTGAATTGTTGTAGATGAACCACCAGTGGTAGCCAAAGCTTACAGGTAGGCCACTCACTCTGCTATATTCATCTCCGAAATGGGAACCATTGGAGGAATGCTCTGGTCCTTTTTGCTCCGTAATCGATTAGAACGAGAAGTTTGGCCACATGGGGCGAACATTTGCAAAGGGACCACATGCAAAGGAGTCATGCCGGTCCCAGGGGCATCTTGATCTTGTTGAGCCATTGGAGAAGGAACATAATAAAAAATATGAAGAAGAGATTATTATGAAAATACAAAATAAGGAACTAGGATCAAGACGATCACTAAAGAGTTTTTACATGGAGGCGGAGGAAGAGTATGGTGAGGAGCAATTTGGAGACCAAAATCTCTTAGGGCCTCTGACGTAATCAACCATTCTGGTTATAAAGCTTTTCATTGTGTGCATTGTAGAGAACAGCCAAGTTATCAAGAAAGGTTTGGGGAACGTCGAAGTTTCGCCCACGATTTGTAAGAATAAAGGATCAACAAAATTTAAAACTCTTACCACACAAAATTGCAAAGTTGGTAAGGATACTAATTCGATCTAAATGATTGCCCCTAGTTTCTAGTGTTGGCGACATCCAATTGCCTCCCCCCATAAACCCACTTTGTCTTCTATTCAGTGACTAATTGCTTCAAGCCGTTGATTAGCTTCGCCTTCGCTCTCTTACGGGCTGAGACATAATACCAACCCTCATTGTACGCATCGTGCACGGTGAGGGTGTACATGAAGGATACTTCTTCTGAAGTTAGAATGGGAAGACTGTTTGACCTAAAAACAATAAAATTTGCGATAATAATATTCCAGCTGCTCGCCGAAGTTGGGTAGGAACGATCCCCCAATATCGCAAGAAGGCGCTCAGAATGATCGGCAGGGGGAAACGAATGCCAGCCTTTAACATCCCCCAACTGGTCGCCACACATCCGATTGAGGGATTGACTTGTTTCTCCTTCGAACTTCATCCAAATGGAATAAAAATACCTAATTAACTTCAAAACAAGTCGAAACACGTCAAATGACCCAAATATTATAAATATCAATAAATGCTGGTCAAATATACACGTATATGCTATAAAATATGATCCTAAATCGACCTAAATACATGCATAAGTAACGTGTTATCAAACTCCCCCAAACTTAAACTGTTGTTCGTCCCGAACATCATACAAAAAGACACAAAGAATACAAGTGATTATGCATCTGTTTAGGGCGACTAGATGATGAATTCAGTTTCAGTCTGATTTTTCTTAAAACAACTAGGCAACACAATTCACTTGAGCATATGTGATAACGCGTAAATCAACTAATCTCGAGATTTTGAACTTTCGAATTATTCAACCCTCACCGAGTAAGTGTTTCACTCATCTCTCAAGTGTTTAGGCTAAAATAATTTCCACTCATATTGAATTACATGCAAAGTCTACCATATGCTTGCCAATCGTCTAAACTAGACCTCGTACTTGATATGTGCGACAAAGGATAAAAAAGGTCTTTATTTCGGTTGTAATGTGGGCTTAATGTAAGGTGGGATACATTTGGATATAAGTGACTATTCATTGGACTAATCAAGTTACGTCTAACCCGACTACCCCTCAATACAATCACTCAACCTCACTCTTCAAATTTCGGCAAATCACCCCTCAAAGTGACTTCTTCACCTTTAAAAGTCCGTACAACTTAAGTGCTTTTTATTTCTGTGGGTACCACATTTTTGGGACTACCCGACTGTTCTAATCAAATTCACAATTTAAGCACTTTATTTCCTAGCCTCTCCTCTATAATACAACTTTTCTTCTTTTCTTTTTTTTTTTTTTCTTTCTTCTTTTTTTTTTTTTCATAGGAGAGGCCATTCTTCGTTTTTCACCTATCACTTTTCTCTTATTTCCTTCATCTTTTGAAAATATCCCTATTTCCCATTCCTTCCCACAATTTGTTCACCCAAAAATTCCTTCAAATTCTCCTCCCTCTAACTTGATTAATCCAATTAGGGCCAAAAGAGATAAATCAAAAGGTTTTGGCTGATATTGTTAGGTTATGAATAAATAAGGCTATAAGGCTCAATTGGGCTAACTAGGGACAATTTTTTCCATTATGGTTCAAAGGCAATTTTCATGGTTCGAACAAATAGGCTTAAACAAAAAGTTGCCTAAGATCATTTCCTAAATCACAACACATACTTGACACATTCTTAGTAAAAACTCAAGGCAAGTTCTAGAGACTAGTATATATATTCAATCAAATTCACACTGAAAGAAAGTATATGACTCCAAAAATTGGAGTATAATTAGGCTCAAATTCTCACAAGGTTACTTTTGATTGAATATTCTAAGTTCAAGCTCAATTTCGTCTCAAAACACCTCTCATGCTCTATTATGTGCCATTTTTTCATCTAAATCATCTCATCATTAACTATTCATCATCCATCTTTCCCAATTATTCTCTTTTTATTTTTTTTTTCACTTGTTACCTATTTCCGGGTTTATTATTCTTATGACTCAAAAAACTAAAAACACTAATAAGACTCTAAACTCTAAACTCAACATGAAAACAATATGCAATCAAACTCGGGCTCACAGACCCAACAACACCGATAAATCAGATAACTGGGCTCACAGACCCGCTAACATCAATCAAAGCAATAAAAATCAGCGCAATGGGCGCACGGACCCACAATCAGCAAAACTCGAACGATCAACTAAAATGTAAATCAAAACTAGACATATAGCTGCCAAGACGTCCCACGGTCTACCCCCTCCCCCAAACTTGGCTAAAAGCCAATGTTTGGAGGAAAAAAAACGTGGTACGCCTTGGTGCTAACTTACAAATCGTTGTGCCGACGGCGGCGTTTGGAAACCCCTACGAGCTCCGAAATCGTGCCCCTTTTTCTCCTACTGAATCTTGGTTCGGCCGTCTCCGCATCGCGCTCTGAATTTTTGCATCTTTCTGCTGAGGTACTGACACGGCCGTGTTTGAAGGTTGTGACACGGCCGTGTTACAATTGAGCCAAAGTTGATGTTTCTGGGCCGATTTTGACACGGCCGTGTTATAATGCTGACGCGACCGTGTTCTAATTGAATAAAAAAAACCGGTTTCTGTGGCGTTTTTCACACGGCCGTGTTAAGTAATGTGACACGGCCGTGTTGCATTCCAGTGCATTTTACCTTTTGGAGCGATCTTTTGACACGGCCGTGTCATGTGTGAGACGCGGCCGTGTTACTTTGAGCTGACGTTGACGCGGCCGTGTCATTTTGTGACGCGGCCGTGTTGCATTCCAGAAGATTTCTCCCTTTGATGCCAATTTTGACACGGCCGTGTTGAAAGGTGACACGGCCGTGTTACTCTGATTTCCATCTTCATGCGATTTTTCGTCTTTTCGACCCCCGTTTCTTGCAACACTCGTCCATGTTGATTCCTAACAACATAAAACACTAAAACACAAGTAAAACATAAAACTTAACGAAATAATAAAAATAGAAATAAAAATAAAACGATAAACATCGGGTTGCCTCCCGACAAGCGCTTTGTTTTACGTCATCAGCCGGACGTCCTTTTTCTATCAACCATTTTCTAGCCACCCCGAGTCGGATGTTTTCTGACCAATTAAAGAGCTATTTGGGACATGAGGATTTTCTACAGCAGCTAGGGTAGTGTAAATAATGCTACAATTGTGCCTACCCCTTAGACCCGACTTATGTATTTTGAGTGTGATTATTTCGTTTTGAACCCAAAAAACCAACTCCCCTTTAAGTACATCTATTAGTGCTTGGCTAGTTGCCAAGAAGGGTCTTCCTAAGATAAAAGGGAATTCATCATTCCCTTTCATGTCAACAACTAAGAAATCACTAGGGAATTCAAAATTTAGCACTTTTACCACTACATCCTCTGCTACTCCCAACGGCGTTAATGAAGATCCATCCGCCAATTTGATAGTAGTAAAGGACCGTTTAATTTCCCTTAATCCTAATTGTCTATACTGCTTAAGAGACATTAAATTTATACTAGACCCCAAGTCACACATGACATTATGAAACTCATGACTACCAATTAAGCAAGAAATAGTAAAACTCCCTGGATCTTTTGCTTTTGTTGCTCTTCTCGGTTTCATGCTTGTGGTTGCGTTCTTCTTGGGCCCACTCGGTGTCTTCTTCGTCGTCTCTTTTTCATCCTTCCTCTTCTTGATTTCCTCTTTATCTTGGATTCTCTCCTTTAGTGGTTCCTGTTTCACAACAACAATTCTAGATTGCTCTAAAGGGTCAAGGTTAGCAAAGAACGAATTTTTAAAACAAAAATCAACAGACTCATCAAGAATAGGATATGGAATTTTCTTATCTATGATTGTATTGACCTCCTCCTTCTTGATGTTTTTTACTTCCTCGCTTGATTCCTTCGCTTCTTGGTCCTTCATGCTCTCTTCATGCTCCTCTAGCTCCACAATATTGCAGTGCTCCTTAGGATTAACCACTGTATCACTCGGATATTGGCCTTGCTTGTGTTGAGCTCCTACTATCTTTATTAGTTGGCTCATGTTTGATGTCAATTCTCCAATGCTAGCTTGGTTCTGCACCAGTGTGTTCTCGAGCCTCTTGATGTCTGCCCCTTGCCCAGTGATATGCTTGTTTAGCTCCATAAATTTCCCATCTACTTTCTTCTCCAACTGAGCTAACTTTTCATCATACTTTTCAAATTGTGACTGCGCTATCTCTTCTTGTGATGGCTTCTTACCGTCATGGATCATGCCATTTGTAACAGCAAATCCGGGTGGCGGATTAAGTGTATTTTGCGCGTTCCCATATGAAAAGTTCTGATGATTCTGAGGGTACTGATTGTACCGAGGCTGATTGTTCTGGAAGTTGTTGAAGTTTCGTTGATTCACAAATTTTACTTCTTCAACTTCTTCCGGACCCCCTGGCTGTTGTGCTAACGTTAGATTAGTTAGCAAATTCACCTGGCTCGTCAATGTTGTTACTTGTGCTGTGAGCTTTTCAATTGGCTCATTATTGACGGGCTCGACTTTTTGGACACTGGCTATCCTCTTTGGTATGTTCCTCTCATTCGACCATTGGTAGCTCGTTCTGGCCATCGCGTCCAGGATTGAGAATGCCATCCTCACTGACTTCTCCATCAAACTTCCACCCGCAGCTGCATCCACTTGGTTTCTAGTCGGAGCAAGTAGACCATTGTAGAACTTGCATACTTGCTGCTTCTTGGTGAACCCATGTTGAGGGCAACTCCGGATAAGATCCCGGAATCGCTCCCAAGCCTCTCCGAATGGCTCTTGGTCCAATTGCTTGAACTGATTGATCTGGTTCTGCAGGTCGAGCATCTTGCTTGGTGGAAAGTACTTCAACAGGAAAGAAGTACTCAAGTCTTCCCAATCTCTGATGTCTTCTAGTGAATTGAACCACTGTAAGGCTCTGTCCTTCAGTGAGAAAGGGAACAGTCTCATCTTGACTTGCTCGTGCGGCACATGATTGATCTTGATTGTGTCGGCCAGTCTGCGAAACTTGATCAGATGCGCATTCGGATCCTCCAACGCACTTCCCCCATACTGGTTTTGCTGCACTATATTGATTAGTGCAGGCTTCAGCTCGAAATTGTTGGCATTGAGTGGTGGAGGTTGTACTCCTCCTGCCTGCTGATTTGGACTGGGCTTCAAGCAGTCGCTAATAGGCGTGTCATCTTCATCGCCTGCAGCTGGGTCTATCTGAATTGGGTCGTACTGCTGTTGTAGCTGTGGCCCTTGTGGAGGTAGCTGCTGCTGTATGTTCGTGACTCGATCATCCAACCGTGCCAGAGCTGTCAGTACTCTGTTAAGTGCGTCATCCTGATTCGGATGCTGTGGTGGGTTCTCCATCTCAGATGCGGAGTTTCTTCTAGTTCGGTGTCTGCGAGCTGTCGCTTCAATTTCCGGATCGAAAGGAAGAAGGGTTTCTTTCCCTTTTGATCTGGTGAGCATACGAAGCCTGCAAACACCAAAAACAAGAACTACCGCGTAATACTAAAATTAACCCAAAAATAAAAAACGAAAATTAAAATTAAAATTACGAAAAAATAAAATCTAGTCTAGTTTCCTCCTATTTTTCAAGATAAAAACTAAGCGCTAAATCCTATTCCCCGGCAACGGCGCCAAAAACTTGACACGTCGGTTTCTAACCTAGTGTTCTGCAAGTGTACGGATGTAGGTGTAGTACTATTGTCAAGGTCGATCCCACAAGGAATAGTTTTAGGTAGTTTGATACCTCAATACTCTAGGAATGTCCTAACTAGATACTAAGTTGTAAAAGATTAATTTCAATAAAAACTGAGGAATTTAACTAATAACTGGCAAACAAAGAGAATTAACAATCACTGAGAAAAGGTATCCTAGGGCTTCGATTTCAGGATATTAATTCAATGTTGAATATAATTAACCTATAAATTTACCAATTCTAATGTTTATTAGGCGGCACGACAATAATCTAATCCTTCTCTCGAAGCAATTAAACCGTTGATTAATTAAGCTAATTACCCTCTCGAGTCAATTAAACCTAATAACTCCGAAACGATCCTAAGCCACGGCCTACACAGTCATAGACAACTGCGCTCTATGTTCTAAGTTTGATAACGATTCCCTCCTCTCGAAGCGGAATTGTTAAACTAAATTACTAAATCTAGGTGATTAAGCTAAATTCAGTTTTAAGCACAAACATAGAGATAAACACATAAAGAACGAAATTAATAAATTAAACCATAAATCAAAACATTGTCATAAAAATCCCTACTTTCTAACCCTAGGACACGAATAGCTTAGCTACTCATGCCTAGCAATAATCCAATACAAAATCTTAATAAAAACATTGTAAAGAATTAAACTAGAAAATAATAAATAAACCCGGATGACTCCGTCTCGATGATCTTCGTCTTCTTTGTCCTCCAAGATGTCTTCCAGGTAAATAATGTAATTGGTGTTCTTCCGTGATTGATCCCCCTTTTCCTAAAGCTTGGAGTCCTTTTTATAGAGTTGGGGACGAATTTTGGGGAAGATAGGATCAAAATCCTATAAAAAATACGAAATCTTCGCATAAAACCCTTCTGACACGGCCGTGTTGCTTAAGTGACACGGCCGTGTTGCTTTGTGAATTTCCCTTTTCCAGCAACAATTTGACACGGCCGTGTTGCTTTGTGACACGGCCGTGTTCTGTTCCAGAACTAACAGTGCTTTGTAGACCACTTTTGACACGGCCGTGTTGCTTTGTGACGCGGCCGTGTCGGTTCTTGCCCCGTTTTGCTCCTGGACCGGTTCAAGCCGGCTCGGACCGGTTTGGACCGGTTTTTGGACGGTTTTCACTCCTTTGGGCCGGTTTTCACTCTATTTGACTTGTTTCTCCTTCGAACTTCATCCAAACGGAATAAAAATACCTAATTAACTTCAAAACAAGTCGAAACACGTCAAATGACCCAAATATTATAAATATCAATAAATGCTGGTCAAATAAACACGTATATGCTATAAAATATGATCCTAAATCGACCTAAATACATGCATAAGTAACGTGTTATCAGGGATAGTCTGCTTGGTCATCAGGATGAGGAACATGAAAGCGAATGTTCCCTGGAATATTAAACTCGTACCTCGTGTTGTTACTATGCTCACGTAGGTCATCTGATGAGTCTGTCGTGGAGGCCGCCTCGATGAGTCCATCTCAAAGTTTTGGTGCGATGTAGAAACTTCTTCCTAGATTGCAAGATCCTCAGGATATCTCCATAATGGGGGGTCTGCGATGCCCTCGCTTAGGTTGGCATATCTATGTCCTCTAACTCCTCATTTAATGGAGCGACGACCTTGTCCACCGCTGCTTCATCGAACGGAATTTTTTCAGGATCCTCCATTAGTTGGCTTGCTCTCCTTAAGACCACCGCATTTTCCCCAGCATAAGATATTGCACTATCCTTCAATATATCCCCCCTCCCTTAGTGATTGTTCAATCTTCTGTCTCTCTTTCTCTGTCCTCTCGCGACCCTCGGAAGGACTCTCAGAAGAAGAGGTTGAGACCAACACTGAAGGCGAAGACATGATAAAAGATATATATATATACCTGGAACACAAGGGCGATCGACAATAAAAGCAATTCGAAGTCTGAGAAATTCTTTCCGCACGGTGAAAAAAGTAAAAAAATGAATGAATAAATGTCCTATATATAAGAGGTGAAATACAAAGGAAGCTGAACTGTTGAGATTAAATGCCATTAAAGGTCACGATGTCGCCACCCAAAGAACAAAGAACGAATTACAACACGACATGTGCCAGTGCGTGTGGAACACATGGGATGACCAAACGTCACTGACTGTGGTGGTGACACATGTCCCAACACGTGTGTGACACATACACAGGAGGGTTGTCACGTGTTCACCATGTAAGAAATTCTCCCCACAAAAGCGAAGATTGAAAATTCAAATTTCGATTTCCTGACCAAGCTAAGTGTGAGTTCAAGGATTGCCCAGACTTCAAGGAACCCCCAACTCAAGGAGGAAATTATGGATGCTTACCTAAAAAATAACAAATTAGAGATCTATAATAACGATGGGAACGAGATTCCCAATGTTTAAAAAGATAGTAGAGACCAAGGTTGTCGATCGTCAATCAAGTTCACCATTGCACTTCGAGAATCCCTATGCTAGATCATCCCAGCTCAACTCTCGAACATGATCACAAGAAGTACGTAAGGAAAATGGAGGGTTAGAAACTTGATGCACTAATTTATACCCTAGTATTCCGCAAGTGTAAGATTCTAAAATAGCTAACGGCAGCAAGGTCGATCCCACAAGGACTGTGTTAAGAAAACTTAGTACCCTAATCTTAATACCTCTACTCTTTCTAGAACTTCTACTTGGATGAATTTTATATTATTTAAACTAATCGCATATAATTAACTAACAAAGAATTTCTTGGAAGACATGTAATCAAAGATAAGGTAAACTCGGATGGATAAAGCTGTATTCTAGGGCATATATTTTAATTATGAACTCTTATGTAAGATTAACCTAAAACTATAGACTTTTAAACTAATTATGTTGTTTATTAGGCGACTCTACTCTATATCAACCCTTCTTCTGAAGCGGCTAACATGTAGATCAATTAAGAATAGTCACTCTCCTGAGTCGACCAAACCTTAAAGCCTCCCAAGGTTCCCTAAGCCAATGCCTACACAAACCCTCACTCCTCTCGGACAATATTGGTACCTATGCTATATGCTCGTGTGCTTATTAAAAATTCCCTTCTCCCGAAGCAAAATTGTTAAGCAAATAGAATTACTAAATTGGCCTTATTAAGCAACTCATAAAATAAGAACAAATCATATAGATAAAACAAACATAACTTGGAGTCTAGAATTAAAGATAAAATCAAAACAGAATTGTTCATAATCTCCTTTCTAACCCTAGAACAATATATGTTTAGCTACTCATAATCAGAGCAAAAAACCAAATACATCCATAAACATACATGTTTGAATAATTAACTAAAGAAAAGGAATAGAAAAACCCGAATCTTGTCTTCAATCTTCGTCTTGTCACTTTCTTGATCTTCGATCTCGTCTCCAAATTCTTCTACGATGAATATTGTGTCTTGTTTTTGGACCTAGAGGCTTGTATTGATAAGTTGGGAAGGATTGGGGTTGAAACGGACCTAAAATAGGCCAAGATGCATGCAAAACTCGTAAGAACCGCCATCGGACGCTGCCGTGTTTGCTCTAGAACAAACTATACATACCTTTTCAATGGAGCAATTTTAATGGACATCGATGGGAAGAGTGAGATGAAAAAAAATGTGAAATCTGAAACGACATGTTTTAAGTTTCGCAATCGAACATATGTAATTATATCTCTACCAAGAGAGCCACAAACCACAACCTCTTTCCTAAGGAACCTTTTCAACATCAAGGCTAAGAAGATCGTAATTAGGTTAAAAACTTGGAAGTTAGGGTTTTACAAAATTAAAATCTTGTCTCGTACCTTTACAATGACGGTCTGAGAAAGCAGCCCTTTCCTGATCCATCTGTGGTGTTGTAGCTTGGCTAGCTTTGTGGAGAATTCATGAGATTGTTCTAGATTTCAGGTCGTGGGCAAAGAAGGGTTTCTCTCAATTTTTGGAGTTTCTCATCCGTTGTGATTGGTGGGAAAATGCTACCGCCAAAATAGATTAACAATAACGACGGTAATTTAATAGTTAGAAATAACGATGGTCTCGTGTATCAATACCTAGGAATTTAGGTATTACTTAATAAAAATCCAAGCTTTTAGATAGGTCTGAATTTTCCCATCATTAAAAATCAAGATGTATATTTTTATTGGCCATTATTCCTCCCATCATTATTTTTTCCTCATTATTACTTGCTCTTTCTTGTAGTGGGAGTTTATATAGAGATAATTTGTGCACAAGATTTGAAGGACACCACACTTAAGCCCCACCTTTACTCACTAAGCATGCCACGCCTCATTACACTCTTCACCTACGGTCTAAGACTAAATTTTCATGCATAATATTCTTGAAAGGGTTTAAACCCTTGGTTGTTCATGTGTAAGAGGTAGATTTCCATAAGCTCGTATATAATTATAATTTGAGCAATACACACGCACACATACACATACACACACACATGTCTTGCATGTAGGGTTTTACATGAAAAAATAAGTGATTAGATTAACATTTTATTTCGAACTTGGTATAATGAAATGTAGCAAAAAAAAAATGTAAGCTTGTGTGGAGGATGCTTTGCATAAATAAATTCAACGTTGCAAATTCTTGGAAGAAAGGATTTGTGTGTGATTGAAATGTTAGGTTAGAGTAATTTGTATGTGACACGCTTATATGAGACATGCAAGGTATGGACATGTGAACTTGTCGTGAAAATCGCTCCAAATCGATGTGATTAGAACGACCTTCTCAAACCGCAAGCGTACGGTTTGTGACAGAGGTAGTATAAAAGATATCGAATCCACGAGGAGGATTTTCTGTGAGATCCGGCTTTAGCACTTTCGAATTAGTTAGGTCAAATGGAAAGAGAGTGAGTTTACTTATCTAAACAACATAAACAAATAAATAAATAAAGGAGGGAACCGATCGATGGGGAGATATTCCCGAAGTCGGTTTCACACAAGCAAAATGGAATTAACAATTTGAAGACGATTAAAGGACACAAGTATGGGCTCTATGTGATTGAATTATCGACCCAATCGATATCCTAATTGGGGGATAATTCTGGAATAGGGTTGAGGTGTCGTATTCCCCTAGGATAGGTGAGTAATCGGGGTTCGATGTAGACTACCTACACAAATGAGATGTACAAACTCAACCCCGGGCCCGGCTTACCAACTATGGGAGACTAGAAGAGGATAACCCGACTTCTCCTACGCAAAGACCGGCGTAGGGGTGTAGTTCCTACACATGCGACTAAACCTAATTTCGTCCATCCTAGCCAAGACCCCCTAGACTCTACTTCCCCGTTTGGTAGGGTTCTTCTTCATAGGTCTCCCTCCTACCAATTGGGTTTTGATTGATTTAGATTCCGGATTGAATTTCCTTCCTGACTAATCTAAGACATAGAAATCCAATCCTAAACTCATTTAAGATCAAATCGAATCTCCTCGAAAGGTTGGCAAACCCTAGCCTAGGTTTCGATTATCCCATCTCAAATGCACAATCATACAAAATAGGACTAAATTATCGAAAGCCCGAGCTACCAAAGCAAACCTATAATCAAGCCCTAATTTCATATGAAAATCATAATAAATCAACCAAATCCTAACCTAGGTTACCACAACCCACAATAATCCAACAATCAATCAACTAATCATCAATCCCGAAGCTTGGGCTACTCCCGGGCTTTGGGAAACATGAAAACTACTCACAACTCATCAAAGAGATAACAAGCATCATCAACAATCAAGCAATAAAAGCAATAAAAACTGAAAATAAAGAGAAGGGATAAGAAAATGCTCAATCGATTGAAGAATCCTCGAAATCTTTTGATCAATTTGTCGGGTGTCACAAGCTCGCGAATAATCCCCGAGTTCTCCTCCAAAGACGGCTTCCTCCTTGAAGAGGAGGAAGATAAATCCTAGTTTCTAGGCTAAAAACTGAAAATTGAAAGAGAAGAGGAGAAAAGTGTGTTGGAAAATTAAAAGGAGGCAAATGTTAGATAATGGGTAGAATGAATTATAGATTCTTACAAATGAGAGGGGAAGGGGTATATATAGGTCTCCCAACCCTCAAAATCTGCAGAAAATAAGCCCTATCAAGGGCAAAAGTGTAAATATACAAAAGAGAGTGCTTGGTCCTTTGAGTTGTTGAGTCGAGCCCCTTGTGCGCGTTCGACTCGTCCTTCTCATGATTTCTGGGAAACATCCGTCTTGAATCAGCCTTCGACTTCAACTACAAAGTTGTACATCTTCATCTCGGCTACGTGTGGCAACCTGAATCACTTCAATCGGAGCTCAGACGAAGACGTTACAGCCGAAAAACAAACACAGCGCGAAATAGAGGACCGGCTCGCGAACCGGCCGCGAACTACCGGTCCAACTGCCGGTCCGGCAGCCGGGATGGTCGGAGGTCTGGAAGGTAGTCCTGGGTCAGCTCTAGACCAACTAACGGTGGTCCAGCCAGTCTGGTAGTCCCCTTTTCTCCTGTTTTACACTTTCGTCTTCCATCGCCGTTTCGGACTTCTTCCTCTCGTCTTCTCGACTTGGCCCCTTCATGGCTTTTGTTCATGACTCGCCGAAATTCGATTTGATCTCTTGTTGGGCTAGATTCGGGTTTGTTTGGGCCTCAATTTGTGGGCTAGAACGTGGCATATTGGTAGCGTCGTTTCCGACTACCAAATTAAATCGTGTATGAAGATACACTTAAACCTTACCGACTACTCTAACTAGTAGAGTGGCAAGCAAGGGTCGATCCCACAGGGAACGGCCGAACAGTTTTGATTATGATGTCAAGTGGTTTATGATTAAGAATGCAAGAAATAAATACTTAAGAAAGCAATAAGGGGGTTGATGGGAAACTAACAATCTATTAGTGACAATTAAAAGGAAATAGATACAATTAAAGAAACAAGTAACTCAAAAACACTAGAAGAGATCTTTTTCAGTTTTAGTTTTCAAATAGTAAAACAAATCACCCTTGATCATGCTTCCCCTTGGTCTTGAACAATTGATGCAACTATTGTTAATGCCCGATTGAATTGTGATTTAAGCCCTTATCTCAAGACTATTAACAAGCTCTAATAGCCTTGTTGTCCCTTAATTTTAGTTAATCAAAATAAGCTCTTCGACTAACCCTATTCAGTTTAACCGAATCCTCGAACAAGCTCTCTTAGATTCAATCACCAAAAGCATTAAACACTAGGACAACGAGATAAATTCAACATAAAACTCGAAAGCTCGGTTTTAGTGGTTAAACTTTGTGTTATCCCCAACAAATAATTATTGTTTGCTACTCGGGAATCGGAAATCCTACAATTACGGATAGTAATCTCCTATTCTAGCAACACATTCACAAATCCCTTAAAGGGTGATCAAACCAATAATTAATTCATAAATGTGAATCAACAAGAGCAAATAACACAAAACACTTAAATACACAATAATCTCGGTAACATTAACCGTAATAATCACATCAATGTCTCGACTCAAGGTTCCACAATGATCAAGGATGAACTAAGGGTGCTAGCCACCCATATTAACTAATACAATCAGAAAATAAATGGAAAAATGAAGAAACATGATACTGATTTGGATAAATCCAAAGATGTCTATTGGAGAAGATGATCCTTCAATCCCTTGTCCAATCTCCTTCTTTGGTGGCTGAAATGTGCTCTCCAAGTATCAAAAGCTCTCCAAAAGTTGTCTAAAAGTTAGGTTAAATTCGAATGGGATGATATATATATAAAGGGAGAAAGTGCTAGACAAAAATAGGCAAAAACGTATTCAGGATTTTAAAATAGGGTAGTGAATCTCGGCCGAGACGGGAGTGTGTCTCGGCCGAGACGTGAAAGAGGGTTTTCAGGAATTTTGGGTCGAAGGTCAATCTCGGCCGAGATTTGGTGGAATCTCGGCCGAGACGTGAAACAGGGAAAATTAGGGCTTTTTGGGATTTGACTCATCTCGGCCGAGATTTGATTGTATCTCGGCCGAGATCTTCATCTTTGATACTCTTCAAGAATTCCCTGGAGACTTATCTCGGCCGAGATTGGATTGAATCTCGGCCGAGATCTTCAATCTTGCAAAACTCTAGAAATTCCCTGGAGGCCCATCTCGGCCGAGATTGACATCCTGTCTCGGCTGAGATCTTCATGTGGCTCTTCCTTTCTTGCCTCGATCGATCCCTTGACTCCTCGGTCGTTTAATCTTCGATTTTTACCCTTTTTACACCTGTCTTAATACAAAAATAGCTCAAACGCATTATTTTGCCCATTAGAATATAAAAGCACTAAATACACATAATTATGCACGTTATTGACACTAAAATGACACTAGAAGTGCCCTAAAGTGCGTGCACGGAACACGTGTACCACATATGTGCAATCGGCCTCTTCTTCGTTCTTTCTCCAACTTTGAAGCCTTTTCATCCATTTTCTCGGCCTGACTCCTTCACGACTTTTACTCATGACTTGATGGTCTTCAGTCGGGCCTAACCCCGACCCTTTTTGGGCCCGTTTGGGCCTCGAGATGCGGGCCGGAGTATGAAAATGGATGTGAACGATCTTCTAAATTCTTCCGAGTTTCCTAACCTTCAAAATATGACTCAAAAACACTCAAAAGCACATCAAATCATATTAAAAAGGAAAATCAACTGGAAAATACAATAAAGCATGAAATCGCACATAAACACAACAATTACGCATAATTCTCCACAGAATATGAACGTGAAACGTGCAAGAAAAACGGTAATTTTTGCATTCATCAACATGCAAATTGGTGATTATGAACATAGAAATATAATCTAGCTAACTTTTGGTCTCATTGGTAGTATAGAGGCTAAGCTGTTTGAGTAATATGTGCATATGCATGGGGTGTTGGTACGGTGTTAGTTGGAAGAAGAAAATAAGAGAGAGAGAGAGAGAGGAGGAGGAGGAGGAGGAGGAGGAGGAGGAGGAGGAGGAGAAGGAGGAGGAGGAAGAATTTAGGGGAAAAAGGAAAGAAAAAAATGATAAGCAAAGGGTACAACTTTAGGGTTAATCAAGATCAAAGGGTTTAGAAACGGATGGCGATTTGGTTGTGGGGGATTTACTCGCGATACGCTCGGGATTTGACAATATTACTTTTGAGTATGTTCCCCGTCTAGAAAATAAAGTGGCTCATCACTCAGCACACTTTGATTTATTCTGTAATTCAGAGTTGTTTTGGGTCGAGGAAGTTCCTCAGTTTGTTTTACCCTTTGTTTTGAACGATGTAAACCACGTTGGTTAAACTATAAAAGTACTTGATTCTGTAAAAAAAGATTAGGTTTGAAAAAGAAAAAAATGTTGATCAGTAATTTAGAGAAGTTTTGAACTTATAGAGTCAAATAATGACTTAAGTTTGGTCTCGGTACAAAATGAAATAAGTACTTATTAGGCTAAATGGGAGAAGGAAGTTAAGGAGCGCAAGAAATAAAAAGAAGGAATTAGGTGGCTAAAATAAAATTACAAAAAAAAAAAAACCCTTTCAATAACAATCTTGCTTAAAAAACACGTGTTCTCTCAATTTTATTTGTCTTTTTAAAAAGATTAGAAAGAAAAGGAAAAAGAAAAAATATGGACGTGTGAGTTGGGAGTTATTCCATCATATACTCTCATCTACCAACAAAAACTCCATCTTTCTTCATTCTTTTTATTTTTAACCTAAAACCTTAAATGATAATTTATCCCTATCAATTTTAGTTTTGATGAAAAATATATCAAATTAATCCTTATTTTACGGTCTTCAACTAGACATCCATATAACATATATAAATAAAATAATTTAAGTATAAAATACTTTTGTAAGGTTAATTGTGACTTACTTAGATAATTAAATATTTGCATATAAGAAATGTGAGAATATTGAAGAAAAATATATATTTTTTAGTTTATTTTCACGGTTTTGCAATTTAGTATTTGTGTTTCCAGAATTATTTTGTTTGATGAAAAATAGTAAAATGACATGAATTTGTTGGACTACATTAATGGCCAATCACATGAAAAAAAATATATCAATAAAAATATGGGTTACATGTTTATAATGAAAGTTGATGAATAATAAAAATAATTGAATTCAGTTTTTATGAAATTAGATTTAAGGCCCATATTGTCCCTACATAAAAAATGCAGATA
This sequence comes from Ajuga chamaepitys, assembly GCA_958295605.1. Classification (NCBI taxonomy): domain Eukaryota; kingdom Viridiplantae; phylum Streptophyta; class Magnoliopsida; order Lamiales; family Lamiaceae; genus Ajuga; species Ajuga chamaepitys. The sequence continues at coordinate 18,875,064 of OY282498.1, read as the reverse complement.
CGTACTTAATTAAAATACATCAAATAATAATGTGTATACATATATTAACTTATGTATGTTTTATAATGTTTTTATAGTAATATTAAAATTTAATCACATTAATATGTTATCATGTGCATCGCATGGAAGCACATCTAGTTAGGAAAGAAGAGGGGAGAAGAGAAGGACCGGGGTACGGTATTGATGAAAACTTGGGATTAGAATTTGAATATAGTAGAATTGTTTAATTAATGGATAGGAGAAAATGGGGAAGGGAGAAAAAATGGTATTAGCCTCGGTATTGAGTAATAAATGGAGGAAAGGAAGGAAACAAAAAAAATAATAAATATATTAAGAATAAGGTTGCAAGTTAAAAAAAGAGGAATAAAAAGGGGGACACAGGTGGAAAACAGATAGCTAAAGAAAAAAACTAAGGATTTGAAGATTTACAGTGAGAAAATGAAATAGGAAAAATGGGATAAAAAGGTTTAGCATAAATAAGAAAATAAGTGAGAAGGTAGGAAAAAGAGAAAGGAAAATTGGATTATTGAATTTGATTCGCAATTTGAATATGTTTTGACATTCTTCTAAGTATGATTTCAAATGTACAACTTGTGCTTGTATAATTATAACCTTGATTGATGTATCTAACTATGATCTTGAATGTGTATAACTATGATCATGATTAGTTGCTAATAACAGATAGCACGTGACACTCATAAATAGTATATAAGGAAATGGTAGTAGAAGTAATATCCGAAAAAATGACATATAGCAGTAGAAAAGGAAAGAGTAGTCCTATGACCCACTTCAATTGAAAAACAAATTGGGGGGAGGGGAACACTTAGGCAAAACAAATGCATAGATAAGGATACTTTAGAAATTACAAGACATCGGTGAAGTTGTAAAAGAAAGTTAAAAGACCAAAATAGTAAGACTGCATAAAACTGGACATAAGCAACGATATTAAGTAATCTAACAAAAAAGAATAACAGTTTAAACTAAATAGTTATAAAACAGTGTTGACAAGGATTGGACCCGTATTGTCTCCACCAATTCAGAAGTCAACTTAAGCTAAGAAAGTGAGTGACACTGCATACTATCTTTTATTTATAATATATGCTTGTGAAATGAGCGAGCCGATACGGACAGTGAATAAAATGTATCGGCTATTAACCAATATGCATTAATATTGAGTGGGGGAAGACGTGTTGAAAGTTCGACCGTAATGGGTAAGCACAATGCAGCATGCATATACGATTAAATTTCTTGATATTGAATACTTTTATCCACTGAGTCTAAAATTTATGTTTTTCCAAAAACCATTTTTTAGGTAATAGATGTTGAGGGCTTTGAGGTTGTCACTGTAACGAAATGCCTCATAGGGATCCTATTTTTACTGATTGTAATTTGGTTGTGTAAGGGGTTTTAATAAGTACTTTCTGGGGTAGATTGGATAATGGTCGTTGATAATATCTGACTCGTATGTTTAAAACTTGAACTCTTTAGTATCATTTATGTTTGGTTAAGCTTCGACTACGAGTTCTTCCGTGCACGCTCGAGTAGCGTTGGGTAGATTTTAGTGATTTCAACAATTCTTTTCGTTTCATGACGCGATAAAATATAAAAAGGGTTAGGTTTTTAGATAACTTTCTATCAATAATACCTGAGTTGTCTTACGGGAATTAGGGCACTACAGTGGGTTGTATTAGAGGGTGGTTCTCGGACCCTCGTAATCAAAGTCAAACTAAGCGAAGTGAAGCAAGTGCAGTGCAGTTTCGAACCCCCGGCCATGTATGACTCTAAAAAAATGTTAATGGAAAAACATGAGAAGTCTTTTACAAAATGGTATGAACAACGAGCTCATTCTAAATTTCAATCTCTCTTTTCATTATTTCTTTATATCACTTATTATAAAAAAAAAAATAGATCAACAGATTATGTCAGCAATTTCAAAAGGAAATCAACTTGTTAAAGAGGATCTCATGCATCTAGAATATGTTCCTGGCAAACGACTAACCTACTATGAAGGATGTATCATGAATGGGTTGTGGTTCCATACCAAGAAACAAGAGATGAATAAAAAATCTCAAAATCCTGGTATGGTTGTAAAAGTTGAGGAGGCATCAGGTTTTCAAGATTATTTTGTTGTGTTAAAAGATATCATTCAATTGGATTATTTTGGTAACCATTAAGTGACATTATTAAAGTGTGATTGGTTTGAAGGGAAGTCAATGCAAAAAGACGAATATTACATAAGCATTAATATTTCGAAACCTTGGAAAACTACTAAACCATTTTGTTGATAACTCAAGAACAACAAGTATTCAATGTTAATGATATTAAATCGAGCAATGACTAAAACTTGTTATTTGTTCACAAGCTCGAATTTTGTGGAATGTAGTTGAAAAAAAAGTTGATGACATTATAGTAATTGATGAATTCGACCAGGAAAATGAGTCACAACGTACACTTAATAGACTTGACTATTTGAATGACTTTATCGAGTGGCATAGAATAATATCCCAGTATCAACAATTGAGGTAGATAGAATAAGATCTCTTGAAGGGCATGTTGACAAAAGTAAAGAAGAAGAAGAAGAAGAAGAAGAAGAAGAAGAAGAAGAAGAAGAAGAAGAAGAAGAAGAAGACCATGATGACGATAACGACAACAATGGTGATGGTGATGGACAAGGATGTATGAAGGAAAATGAAGAAGATTTTGAGATTTACTAAAAATCAAATTGTATATATGATATTGCTTAGTTTGTTTTAGATTGCTAAGAACGTGTGTTGAATATATTCTTGTTAGTCTATGAAAATGGTCTTATAAAGTTATTTAGTTAGGTGTAATTGGCGCACTCGCAATTGACGGACTAATTCTCATAATTTTATCATGATACTGATTCCAGGTCTATATTATTTATATAGGGTATTTCATTTTTTTAGATTTTGGGGTATTATTTGCAACATCATGTTTCTATCCTCTTAGTTTTCATCACGTAAATATAAATTCAATATTAGGTAGTAAATAATTATATTGGGGAATTCCAGGTGTTTGGTGGATGTTGTGTTTGCTGAAGTGCACTAGAGTACACAACTGATTTTGTTTTTCTTATGTGGCTCACTAATGTTGTATATATTTGTTGAAGGAAGGTGTTTGTTAGCTTTTGTTCTGGATAAATGGAGAATTTGGCTCAACAACCAATTTCTCATTTTGCAGGAAGTTGGAAAATCATTGCTCGCTTGGCTACAGATATTAGCTCCCCCATGCTAGTACATGTCCCTATGCCAGTACTTGTCCCTCGATTTTTCATCAGACGAGTTGCTCTAGCAGCTTCTAGTTGAGTTATTGATGATAATATCATGGGAGAGGACAATCTTGATATTAATTATTGGACTCTAATTTCCACTACCTTTTTTGTATTAGTTGATATATATACATTTTAGATTAAATACTTGTGAATTATGAAAATATCGATGCATTAGATACTTGAGTAGAATTTACCAATATTTTGGGGGAAATGCAGGATACATAAACAACTTTATGATTTCTTTTTTCCTCTCCCTTTCTTTTATTATTTGCTAAAGAAAAAGAAGTTTTTGTAATAGTTGCAAAAAATAGCCTTAAACAAAATTTCCAAATAATATTGTGGCAAGTGATATCATAATTGCAAGTTACCCCCTCATAGAGTTGGCAAGTTAGGTGGCCCTACCCAACCCGTCAGACCAGCATCATATCTCGGATCAGGCTGGACTAGCCTAAAATTTCATCGGATCAATAATTAGTGAATAATGTTCGGCCTATAACCTTAAAGTATACTATAATTCTGGTTTGCGGTCTGTAGCACTTTTGGCCCATCGAGTCGAGCATGTTGCGTCCTTGAGTACTTTGGGCCAAGATTTTTAGGGCCCAACAAATTTAAAATGTCTGGCGGGCTGGGTTGGGCCAAGTTTATCACTTCTTCCCCCTCAAATCCAAATTTAGTGGTTATGTGATATATATTCATTATTTTTACTAGGTATAGTGACAACTTATAGTTTATCACCTAATTAAAAGATAGTATTAAAATCTAGTGACAAACCATTCCAAGAATTAGTGACATTGTAAATTTTGGTTTCTAGAATATTCTTTAATCAGTGACAACTTTAGTCGTTATCACTGTTGGAAAATAGCAATTGCGACAACTTTTAATTCCCAGTCATAAATAATTTGTTTCTTTAATTAGTGACAACTTTTGTCTTTATCATCGTTCGAAAACAACAATTATGGCAAAACTTTTAATTCCCACCATCATAAATAATTTGCACCACAAAAAATAGTGACACAACTTCATTGTCACTGATAATCAAGCTTTCAAATAATTAGTGACAACAACATAAATAATTAACATTTTGTGATAATATTTGAGAATTTTACATTTTTTGTCCCACTGGACACACGTTTGTTGCTATTTTGTCCTAATACTCACACTTTTGACCCATTAGACTGAAAAATTGCAACTTCAGTCCCAAAACGTTTTTTTTTTTTTTTTTGTACTTTTTTTTGTGCAAAAATAGTCCCCAAAAATTTGCAAAAGTGATCTCAAACCGTTTGGCCCGAACGTCACTGGTCATGTGCAATGCACGTGCCTGCTAGTTGACGCAATAAGTCGCATTCAATTAAAACATACAATGCAATAAGTCCTTTTTTCTTGAAACAAATCCTAATAATTTATAATCAACAGCTAATTTATAAGAAAAACGCGCCTAAATTTTCATCCACAATTCCAAACCCTAACTCCTCATCCCAATTTCCAATTTCTTGCGGATTTCGCGATTTACCACTGCGTTTCACCAAATTTGTTGTTGAACCAGCCACAAGTAGGAGAAATCTCCGATGGTAATGCAACGGAAATGGATGGTGCATTACCCAATACTCAATTACGAAGAACGTAAGTTCTCTTCCCTTTAATGTCCTATGATTTTTTTTGTTTGTTTGTGTTCCTACGTTTATTTTGCTGGATTTTAGAAGGGTTTAGGGTTTAGCACAGTAAAAACACTAAATAGGCTTGAATTTGAGGTGTTTAAAAATCATTTTTCATGGGGATACATGAAATAAATTTGTTTCTATTTCCATTTGTTGGTGTGTGGTCCACTCATGTGCCATAACTTTCTTTTATGTACAGTTTGTCCCCCATATTTTATTATTTAGTTTTTGTTTGGATGTTTTCACATTTTTTTATTTGGTTTAGTTATTGTATTCATTGAGTGGGGTCTAAAAAGCGTGTATTGATTGTCTGGTTGGTGGAAGACATTATTATTATACGCTGAGGTTAAACATGGGGACTAGTGGTAAATGATGTGGCTGGATTAGGCTGGATTGAAGGTACTAGCTCAGCCTTTGAAAGTGTTGACACAAAGAAAATTGGGATAAAGTACCTGGAGGGATTGGCTGAGCAATTAGGATACATGGAGAGTAAGAAGTTTTATGGGATGGTAGAAGGCAGTAGGTTGAAGATGGTTGAGAGTGAGTATGACTTGTGAATGGTTATACAGAGTTCAAAAGGCAGGATGTTCCCCTTTTTCTTGGAAGGAACTAAGACTGTAGTTATTGAAGAGGAAGAACAGGTTGAAGGTGAGATAGTTTGGGTTGATGAGAAGGACACAATTGAAGGGTTAGTGAACAATCTGAAGGTTAGCATGTTGAGTAAGGCTGCTGGAAAATCTTAACATCAGCCTGAGCAGATGGAACAATATATGGATGTCAGTCAAGAACATGTTGAAGTTGAAAAATGTCTAGGAGATGATGAAATGATGGTAAGTCCTCAAAATGTTGATGAGGAACAGATGTAATATCCTAAATTTTTAAGTAAAAACCTAATTCCAAACTATTATTTTACATGCTCGTGTAACTAATTTAGACATTTGTACTTTATTGCGTTTTTTTAAGTTGTGTCTCGTTGTTTGTTGTAAACGCTAAAAGTGAATATAAATATATATATATATATATATATATATATATATATATATATATATATATATATTTAAAAAATTTGGGTCCAAACTAGTTAGAAATCTTAAGACATTGTATTTGGGCTGACTAGTTACTAATGTTTATCTATTCTTAGCCCAAATTCAAGTAAAGAAGCCCTAGAATTTATTTCAAATTCTTACGTGCTGAAAATCCATGTGATATTAAGTTTAAGTCAGTCTAACTGCATTTATTTCCAAAGAAAAATATTTATTTTTTTAACAGTTATAATTGAAAGGATTATGTTTTGAATTTATATTATGATTATTTCATGTAACACCCGGTCATTTTACTATTTAATTCATCATATATTCCATTTCTCAATATATTTATTTATTTATTAATTTATTTATTAAATTGGACCAATCTATTATATTTTCCATTCAAAGTTGGGCCTCAGGCCTATGCACAAGTCAATTCGGTCCATTTAATATTTCCAAGCCCTTTTACTGGGAATCCTTATTTATTTGCAAGCTCATTCGTTTGCGAATTTATTTGTAAATGTTAAGTTCGATGTCTCAGTAGGAAGATCATTCATTATAATTTATTTAATCATCATTTATTGTTCATGTCATTATTAAGCGTAAACTCTGGGTCCAAAACTCAAGCATGATGCACAAAAGAAAGCAAAGGGCCCATGCCTTGATCCCAAAACAATTGAAAGTTCTACTGCTTGTGAGATACGGAAAATAAGTTCTTTGCAGTTTCACAATACTTTCAAACAACTAGAAGATCGGATTAACATCAATAAATCATATCGTGAAGATCTCCAAAATCTTGTTAAAATCTAACTTAGTCCTAAGTATATAAGCCAAAACAGAGGTGATAGGGGAGAAATATACTTCACCCTTGCACGGGACTTTAGCCACTGAGGATAAGGGTCAAAGACACCGCCCTTGACTTAAGGACATGAGACCCCTCCAGATCTGGTGCCTTGAGAGCACGGCAGATCTGTTGACACCCCTGCAGGGATGAGTCCTCGTACCGGCCAAGGTTGACTCGGCCCTACAGGGTTGAGATGTCATGGCATGACTACCTTTGGTACCAGCTCTGGTGAAGGGATCTAGCTCTGATGACCCCGTAGTTGGGTTATTGGCCCTGAACGGAAAGGTTCGATGTAATCCTCCAGGTGCACCAGTGAGCAGCACTGGAGCAGGACCTGAGCTCTAGAGAAGGAGATGCCTGCATCGGTTACATAGGGACCAAGATATGTGCTCCCCAAATTCCGACAGCAAGTACAGACAACTGGAGTTAAAGGTACAAACAACTGTGAGTTGTCCTGGAAAAAGTACTGTACCCTCTGACACCGCCGCCGAGTACAGAGGGACAGCTGGCGCGATCTTATTGGGCGACCCAAAATGACATTTTGGCCCTTTGCCCTAGTAAACAGTAAGTATAAATAGGGAGTTCATTCATCTTCAAAAATGTTACACACTCTTAATTCACTATTTTTCTTGCTTGAATATTACTCTTTGAGAAGGGCACTGACTTGAGCGTCGGAGGGTTTACGCCGGGGCACCCCCCGGCTCTGTTTTGTAGGCACGTGGAAGAAGCAGCAAAGGAGAGGGGGTTGGCACCTGTTTCACGGATCTTTTTCGGAGATTATTCATAGGTATTCTTCTGAACATTCAAACCTTCAAACACTATTGAGGGGTGGATTACAAACCGCCTCTATCAAGAGGAAAACTTCTATTGTTATTTTTCCTAGTCCCTATCCTAGATAATGGCCCCCGACCATCAATTGGCTGCTCCACCCTCAACACCATTAAACCTGACCAAGTTACTAAATAGAACCACCATTATCAAGTTTCATTACCAGCTGACAGGATAACCAGAACACAAGTTGGAGGTAAAAAACTAATCTTTTCATGTTTCCTAATTCCTTCCTGAATTGCCTAGTCGCCACCAGATAACAAATTCTGAAGTCGGCGTCCAGCAAACAGTCTCACTAGACCACATTCACAATCACCATGAAACCACTCAACCGAAACACATTTATTTTACCATGTTGTATTAAAAAAAAAAGGTTAATTTCCAAAAGCAACCTGTACTTTGCGGGTTTTTACACTTTGCAACCTAAAGAATTTATTTTTTCCGATTGGAACCTGTATTATGCATTTTTCTTCACTTTGCAACTTCCGACTATATTTTCCGGCATGTATAGGCCATGTGCCCAGCACATGCCATAGACACCAACAAGGTGCTGACATGTGGCCACCAATAAAAATAAAAAAATAAAAAAGCAACATATATATATATATATATATTTTTTTTTTTCTAAAAATTCGAAAAATAAAAAATCCAAAAAATAGCATGACGTATATTTTTAAAAATTCATAAAATTTATTTTAAATTAAAAAAATGATTTCAGAAAAATAATTTTAAAATTCTAAAAATGTATTTGAAATTTCAAAAATTATGTTAAAAATTCTAAATATTCAGAAAATATAAAGAGTAAAATTCTGAAAATTATTATAAAAATTCTAATATAAATATATATTTCTAAAAATTCAAAAAATAAAAAATTCAAGAAATAGCATGACATATAATTTAAAAATTTCAGAAAAATTATTTGAAATTAAAAAATTTATTTCAGAAAAAAAAAATTAATTTTTTTATTTATGAAATAAATTTTTTAATTTCAAATAATTTTTCTGAATTTTAAAAAATATATGTCATGCTATTTCTTGGATTTTTAATTTTTCGAATTTTTAGAAATATATATTTATATTAGAATTTTTACAATAATTTTCAGAATTTTACTCTTTAAATTTTCTGAATATTTAGAATTTTTAACATAATTTTTAAAATTTTAAATACATTTTTAGAATTTTAAAATTATTTTTCTGAAATAACTTTTTTAATTTAAAATAAATTTTATGAATTTTTAAAAATATATGTCATGCTATTTTTCGGATTTTTTTTTCCAATTTTTAGAAAGAAAGAAAAATATGTATATATGTTATTTTCTTTTTTATTTTTAATTTTAATTGGCGGCCACATGTCAGCACCTTGTTGGTCTCTTTGGCATGTGCTGGTCACATGGCCTATACGTGCCGGAAAATATAGTCAGAGGTTGCAAAGTGAAGAAAAACGCATAATACAGGTTCCAATCGGAAAAAATAAATTCTTTAGGTTGCAAAGTGTAAAAACCCGCAAAGTACAGGTTGTTTTTGGAAATTAACCCAAAAAAAAAAATCAGCTTACCATAGACAAATAGATGTTATTCTGGTCGATTCCCACACCACCCAAATCCGACGGCGAAACTTGCCATAACCATCGCCGTTAACCATTCCCAGTTCCACGTGCGTAGCCACACTACTGGTGTGTTTGGGGATCATGTTGTGTGCATCTATGTACGGGACCTGAGAGTTTGCGTGGGTGCATGTTGGTGTGTGAGTATCTATGTATCTTGGTCTACGTGTGTGTGATTGTGTGTGCTGGGTTATTGTGTTTTTTTTTGTGTGTGTGAATGTGTTGACATATGCTATAATACGGATGCATGCAAGATGGAGTAGCATGCATAATTGTTAGTTAGTTAAATAGCAGAGTTGATGTATGAAATAAAAGAACTGTATTAGGGGTATTTTAGATATTTCACTTGTTAGCTTCTTCTTTAAATGAGCTATTAACGGATTCAATTGCATTATTGAATATAACCGCCTCTTAGCTCAACTTGAGCTGAGGCATTTTCCATAATTACATTTCCATGCTTTAACATGGTATCAGATTTAGGTTTCAATTTGTGAAATTCACCGATTGAATGCTGTGATTTGTTCATCATCAACACGCGTTGGTGTTACACGTTGTTTGATCCATAAATCAGCAGGTTTGCCCCAAATCGGAGCTTCGATCTGCCTATGGCGCCTCCACGACAAAACTTCAATTCCGGCAAGGAACAATGGCCTGCGCTAAACACCAGTGGATCGTCCATCAATGCTCATAACTCTCCAGTACCTGATTCACCATCTCCAGCACATTCTACCGCTGGTTCTGATTCAGGCCATTTTCATCCAGCTCCGCATGATAATGATCCTCTCACGCTCACAAGCTCAGATCATCCAGGTATGAGCCTGGTTTCTACCCTCCTTAATGGTTCGAACTACTTACCATGGAGCACATCCATTCAAATTGCACTGCTTGCGAAAAATAAGTTAGGATTTGTTACTGGAAGTGTGGCTATTCCTACTGATCCGGATTTGTTAGCACAATGGTTGCGTGTTGATGGAATGGTCCATTCCTGGTTAATAAATTCCATCTCTAAGGATATTAATGAATCATTTCTCTATGCAAAAGATGCTAAAACTCTATGGGCAACAATCACACGTAGATTCGGACAACATAATGGCCCTCACATATACCAACTTCAACGTGATCTTAGTACAATCACTCAAGGATCCCAATCGCTTGTAATTTATTTTAATCGTTTGAATAAGCTGTGGGAAGAATATAATCTTGTTAGACCCACACCTCGCTGTACATGTGGTGCTGCGAAAGAATGGGACGATTTTGAAATGAACACAAAACTGATACAGTTTCTCATGGGCCTTCATGATAGTTATGATGATGTGCGAAGTAACATTTTGGTTATGGATCCATTGCCGCACATAGATAAAGCATATTCACTGGTACTGAGGGTGGAGCGGCAAAGATCTGTTCAGGTGTCTCAATTTGATTCTGCTGATAATTCAGCCATGTTTACCAAACCCACTCACGGAAGAGGCCAACAAACAAAGTTTCAAAACAATTCCAACTGTTTTGGTAAGGCAAAAGGATTTGTTAAAAAGACCAAGGAAGAAAAGGCCAAACTCATCTGTGAACACTGTCAACTCCCTGGTCATGAAATCCAGGACTGTTTCAAAATCAAGGGCTATCCTAACTGGTACTACAAGCCCAAGGATCAACGCCATGTCAACTTAGTTGAAACTCAACCAACAGAGGACTCTCTTCCTTCTTCTACTGCTGCCTCTACTGTTCCATTGGATATTACTGCTATAATCCAAAAAGAAATTGCCAAGGCTTTACAGAATAAAAATATCTCTGCTCCTGCTGATCAGAATTCATCTTCGCATGCCAATATAGCAGATTTTACATCTCTTGACAGTTCATACTTTGCCTTCACTACTCTTGAGGATCTCAATGATGATTCTTGGATTATAGACACAGGTTGCAGCAAACATATATGCAAAAATGATGCATTAATGACTAACCTCACCCCTCTTACACATCCAGCATTTGTCACATTACCAGATGGTTCACATCAGAGAGTTACACACATGGGGCAAGTAATAGTTACAGATCACCTATTACTTACAGAAGTGTTTCTTGTCCCTACATTTAAGTTCAATTTACTATCTATATTCCAGCTGGCCCTACAAATGGACATAAGAGCTTTGTTTACTTCAACTGGATGTGAGATATAGTCTGTTCAATCTCAAAATACTCTTGCTACAGGAACTTTGTTAGGCAGATTATACATTCTTCAGTTCTCTCCTGCCATCAATAGTATATTGACATTTGGATTGAGTGCTTCCAATTATTTGAAAGTCTTTGACACATGGCACAGAAGATTTGGTCATGCGGCTCCATCCACCTTGAAACATTTGGAGTTCACAAAGCATTTGTGTACTCCTCCAGTTATAGCAGCTCATAAATCCTGTGATATTTGTCATTTTTCAAAACAGACTAGGTTAGCCTTTCCACAAAGTTCAATTAAGACTACAAAGGTTCTAGAGTTACTTCATGTGGATATATGGGACCTTACAATAAACCAAGCATCACCAACACTCCCTACTTTCTTACAGTGGTGGATGATTATAGTAGACATACTTGGATTTGTCTATTGCATACCAAGAAACAGGCAGTTTCATCATTGTCCACTTTCCTGAGGATGATCAGTGTCAAACTTGCCACATCTGTGAAATCCATTAGAACAGATAATGGTACAGAATTCACTAGTCTAGACTGTCAACAATTATTCTCTGATTTGGGAATTTTTCATCAGAAGTCCTGCACTTACACACCCCAACAAAATGGGGTAGTTGAAAGGAAACATAGGCATCTCCTGGAAATTGCCAGAGCTGTCATGACAGAATCCAAAGCTCCTCATTATCTTTGGCCATATTCCATCCTTACAGCAGCCTATCTCATCAACAGGTTACCTTCCTCAATCCTTAACTGGAAAACCCCATATGAGCTTTTGTTTGGTCATACACCTCCATATGAGTTGTTAAAACCATTTGGATGTTTGTGTTATGTTACCAATGTTTCTCCAGACAAGACCAAGTTCACCAATAGAGCACAAAAATGTATACTAGTGGGTTACCCCCCTGGTAAAAAGGCCTATAGATTGTTTGACATGGAAACACACAAGATTTTGGTTTCCAGAGATGTAGTGTCTCTGGAAGATATTTTTCCATATGTAACATCTCTTCCAGCAACATCAGTTCCTGATCCACTGCCAACCCCTCCGCTCAATCCTGATGATACTTCACCAGATCCTCACCTCAGAAGAAGCACTAGACAAATTCACAAGCCCACCTATCTCAATGATCTTATCACCACTAATGCTGCTGCAGATTCTGACTTCACTACCATTTTCAATCCTGATCCTTATTATACTTCTTTCATGACCTGCAATGATGTCATTCAAGATCCCACAACTTACTCACAGGCCAAGCTTCATCCACACTGGCTAAAAGCTATGGATGCAGAAATCAAAGCTCTTGAAGACAATGAAACATGGATTCTTACTGATTTACCCCCTAACAAAAAGGCTATTGGTTGCAAATGGGTTTTTAAGACAAAACTACACTCTGATGGATCTATAGAAAGACATAAAGCAAGACTGGTTGCCAAAGGATATAATCAAATTGCTGGGGAAGATTATTTAGACAGTTTTGCACCTGTGGCCAAGACTGTTACTGTCAGGATTCTTATAGCTATTGCTGCTGTCAAACAATGGTGTATTCATCAACTGGACATCAACAATGCTTTCTTACATGGCTATATTGATAAAGAAGTTTACATGCTTCCCCCACAAGGTTACACTAAAGCCAAACCTGGACAGGTTTGTAAGCTAATCAGAAGTCTATATGGTCTTAAACAGGCCTCTAGACAATGGAACAATCAGTTTTGTGCTACTCTCTTCCAATATGGTTTTACTCAGTCTTCTAATGATCACTACCTTTTCACTTGGCAGCAACAATCTGACTATATGGCTCTAGTTGTTTATGTTGATGATGTCCTCATCATTGGAAACTCAGATTCTAGGCAGCCTTCAAAACTTACTTACACAACACATTCACCATCAAAGATCTTGGTCTGGCTACATATTTCTTAGGCATGGAAATCAAGAGGGCATCTTCAGGTTTTCACCTCAACCAGAGAAAGTATATCCTTGATATTGTTAAAGATGCTGGCATCACTAATTGCAAACCCACATCTACACCTTTGCCTCAAGGTCTTAAGCTCACTGCCACCTCTGGCACTCCCCTCTCCAGTCCAAACTCTTATAGAAGACTTGTTGGATGGTTGCTTTATTTGAATTTCACCAGACCAGATGTCACATACGATGTGCAACAGCTTAGTCAGTATGTTCAAAATCCACACACTGACCACTGTCATGCTGTTGTTCATCTTCTGAAATATGTCCAAGGCACTCCTACTCTTGGTTTGTTTTACAGCTCCACCAGCTCCCTCAAACTCACAGGTTTCAGTGATTCAGATTGGGGTTCGTGTTGTGATTCTCGAAAGTCATTAACCGGTTTTTGTATTTTCCTAGGATCATCTCTCATCTCCTGGAAAACAAAGAAGCAGTCCACTATCTCTCGCAGTTCTGCTGAAGCCGAATATCGCGCATTGGCAAGTACTACTTGTGAACTCACCTGGATTGACTACGTTTTACAGGACCTTCGAATTCACATTACTAAACCGGTTCAGCTTTTTTATGATAACCAGGCAGCTACACATATTGCACAGAATCCAGTGTTTCATGAACGAACTAAGCATATTGAAATCGATTGCCATATTGTTCGAAACAAGTTCAAAGATGGTTTTCTACAGCTTGTGCATGTTCCAACCAAATCTCAACTTGCAGACATTTTTACCAAGTCCCTTGGCTTCTCACCCTTCCGGTTTCTTTTGTCCAAGCTTGGATTACAATCCTAGCTTGAGGGGGGGATGTTGACATATGCTATAATACGGATGCATGCAAGATGGAGTAGCATGCATAATTGTTAGTTAGTCAAATAGCAGAGTTGATGTATGAAATAAAAGAACTGTATTAGGGGTATTTTAGACATTTCACTAGTTAGCTTCTTCTTTAAATGAGCTGTTAACGGATTCAGTTGCATTATTGAATATAACCGCCTCTTAGCTCAACTTGAGCTGAGGCATTTTCCATAATTGCATTTCCATGCTTTAACAGAATGCATGTACAGTGTGTACGTGAGTTTCGGTGTGTTTGTGCGTGTACGTGGGTGCAGCTGCATGTGTTTGTGTGTGTATAACTTATGTGAATGTGGTTGTTATATTATTCATACATGTGTGTGAATATATATATATATATATATATATATATATATATATATATATATATAAGTGTTTGTTTGCATCATCATATGGTGTGTGTTCATGTGTCTGCACATTGTAGTAATAGGAGAGATAAATAGAAATTAAAAGGTGTGGGTCTGCTGATTTTGGTCTTTTGGGAATGAGTTATAAGTTGGGGGTCTGTTGGGAATGAGTTATTAGTTGGGGGTCATTTAATTATTAATCTTATTTCTTTTGGGGAGTAAGGCTGATTCGAACAACTAAGAAGAGGAAAATTGTATTTTGATTTCAAATTCTCTAATTTTCCCTTAGTTACTCTTTAACCCCAACATTTTCCGAAATGGCCTAGTTCTTTAACTAAAACTCCATACTTGAACGTCTATACCTCCATCTAACACAAAACCGGTCCACTGCCTTCTGTTATTTCTTTAATTTACAATAATCTCAATCCTTTCCCATAAATAGCAATAATATTAAAACGCGTATCTCGTATGTGTAGGTTATTAACAACAATGATTTCGAGCTCAACATTTTCATATCATTCTTTCAAATTTCATTCAAGACACTCGAAGTGGGGGTTTTACTATTTATTACTTTGATTATATTTACTTGACTGTATACTTGTGCTTTTATTTTCATTATTACTTGCCAATACAAATTTAGCTAATCGACATTATGTACTTATCCAATACAAGTTTAGCCCATATCAGTATGCTACTTGCCAGTACAAGTTTAGCTCATTACCAGTATGCTACTTGCCAATACAAGTTAGCTCTATTTGTCTTGCCAATACAAGCACATCATTATAATAACTGTACATTATATGTTTCTTTGTATTTATAATTGTTGTGATAGATTGTGACTCCGACGAGCTGAAGGAAGCTCACCCCAACCCAATCCTTTCAGGTTACCTTGTGCGGGCCGGTGGAGTTGAGGCGGAGCCAAGAGCATATGATCGTCAATAAAATTTAAATAGATTACCTATCATTTATGCCTATTAATTTATTTGATTATATGTTGACATATTGATGTAGTTTGTCATGAACATTTTAATAAATTATACTTATGTGAGTTTCTTTCATATTGCTACTTTTATCGTTAATTGACTAATATTTATTTTATAAATTGGATAATAGAACTTCTCGATGCTTGTGATATTTAAATTTATGTGTTGTTAATTAGATTCATTAGCATGTTAGGAGTAATAATAGAATTATGTTTGGAGGTGGTGTGTATAATATAAGTTTATTTTTGTTATTTTTTTGTGACATGCTTATTGACTAATAATTTAAATAATTAATAAAATTATGTGTGTTAACTTAGTTGCTAATTGTGAAATTTTGAGCACACTTTATATACAAATTTTACTTGTATTCCTGTTGTTACATATGTTTCCACTTTTGCCACAGCCTAGATTGTGTAGGTGCTTACTAATTATTCATGACTTGTGATTTTACCATTACTCATGATTTATAGTTGAATTTAGTTAAGTTAAAAATAATAGAAAATTGTGATATAAGTTTATTTATGTCCTAAATTAATTTGTTATAAGCATGTCCATGTATAATTACTAAATAATACTTATTGAAGATAGACTTAAGGATACTTTAAGTTTCCTGAATTGTTTTATTGGTAGCCTTTTATGTGCAATTGTGCTTGGTTGTATAATTTGAATTATCTAAATTTCAAACTGATTTTAGTATTAAAATGTTGACTAGAATATTGTTTAGTTGTTGATTGTGTGACCAATTATCCTGATGTAATACGTCCTAGATGTTACTAGTAATTATTCGAATATTCTTGAATAATTAATATTATGAAATGTGTCTTAAATAAAATCATGATTATTATGTGAAGTTGATTTGTTAGGAACATATTTAGGAAAAAATCTATTTTATTATTTTAGTTTCAATTAATTTTCCATGACCACTTATTTGCTAATAAATAATATGGGTTTGACTAGTAATTTTTATTTATTTTGTTTTTACTTGTTTTATGAAGTTTTATAATTTTCAAGGACATAATGATGTTAGTTGACATAGCTTATTAATCGAGATTTAAATTTTGAATTTAATATTACTTAAAAAAAATTCAAATGCATTATCATTTGGTTTTCTAACGAATTTATTAGTGATTGTATTTTGCATAAAAAAATCACAAAATAAACTATCCTTGTTTTAAATTGCTTTAAGATATTTTATGAAAATCGGGTCATTACAACACCAGTCTAGGGAAATTGTTCTGGTGGATGTAAATGAAGTTGATGAAACCAGTGATGAGGACTTTACTGAGAAGAAGGGTAGTTGTGATGAACTATTAGATGACATAATATATGATGAGAATGTAGATTTATATGTTGAGTGGGTGGGTCCAAAGTTGTCTAGACAGATGAAGGATGCAGAACGTACCGAGAGTGAAGGGGATGGAGATAATATACACAGGGATAGAGATTATATATATATATATATATATATATATATATATATATATATATATTAATGAGTTTGATTTGAATCTATTGCCTTTGATGAAGAAGCTGAAGAAAGGCAAGATATGATTGTGTTTAGGGCATCCACAGCTCTAAATCCAAAATTCAGGCCGTAACAAATTTTCTGCAAGAAACAGTTGTCCAAGCAGACTGTTAACAACTACTCAGTAAAGGTTGGACATGCCACTAGGTTTACAAAGAATGATGACAGGATAATATATGCTAGGTGTAAGACAGAAGGTTGTGGGTGGCACATAAACTCAGTTAAGGTAAAGATGAGGAATCCTTTCAGATAAGGGAGATAGAGCTTACTCATACTTGCCCAAAGAAGTACACAGTTGATAATGCAAGTTCCAGGTGGCTAGCAAAAAGGTATGGAAAATCTTATAGAGCTGATCCAAAGAGGAGTGTCAGGGGATGGAAAAATGAGGCAATTGAATAACTTGGGGTGTCCATTTCACCATTTCAGGCTTACAAGGCAAAGCAGAAAGCATTGAAACTCCTTGATGGGGGCAACACAGATCAATACTCTAAAATGTGGATTACGCTGATGCTTTAATGGAAAAGAACCTAGGATCTACACTTATTTTACAACACCACAATGAAATAAATCAAATGACTATATGTTTGTTTACATGCTCTGAAGTTTGGTTTTAAGTCTAAATGCAGGCAATGGATTGATGTAGATGGCTGTGAAATAAGAGGTCCAACTCCTGGAGTGTTGCTAACAGCTGTCTGTATGAATTCAAACAATGATCCATACCCACTTGCTTATGCAGTTGTAGGGATTGAGAATAGAGAAGGTTGGGAGTGGTTTCTGAGCTTATTAAAGGAATATTTGATGGGGGAAAGAGAAGATATTTATGCTTTCATGTCAGACAAGCAAAAGAGATTAATTTCAGCTTTCGAAAAGATCATTCCAAAGGTGGAGAACAGGTTCTGTGTAAGGCACTTACATGGGAATACGAAGAGAGTTGGCTATAGGGGAAATGGCTTCAAAAGATTATTATGGAAGGCAGCTAAGACTACAACTGTTCCAGGCTTCAATAGGGCAAACTGGGTGAACTTGATGAAAGATGTGTGAATTGGTTGAAGGATAAGCATCCTACTTAGTGGTCAAGATCACACTTTAATACTTTTGGTAAGTGTGATACACTAGTGAAGAACGTGTGAGCGCAGTGGAATGTTGCTTTACTGGATGCTAGAGAGAAATCAATATTGGCAATGCTTGAGTGGATTGAGGAGTATTGTATGTCTAGACTACAGAAGAATAGGGATATGTATGAGAGGAGGTGAGAAGGGAGGCTAGTTTGTCCTAGGATTAGGAAAAATTTGACTAAAATAATGGAGGACTCTGCAGACTGTATCCCCTTAAAGTCCAATGAATTCAGTTTTGAAGTTTCTAGCTCTGATGGCAACAGATATGCAGTAGACTTATTGGGAAATACATGTGACTGTAGAAAATTAGATGTGTGTGGCGTTCAGTGCAAACATGTTGCATGTGCAATAAATGCAGTTGGCTGAGATCTTGAAGGTTTTGTCCACAACTGTTATTTAATTAAGACATATTCTATAGTTTATGCACATGCAGCTGCCCCATTGAATGGTGAGGAGCTATGGAATAAAAGGGGGTACATTCCACCTCTACCTGCAGACTTTGGATAAAAGAAGAAAGGAAGGCCACAAAATCTAGAAGGTTTGATGCTACAATTGAGGATCCAAAAAGGAAAAAGAAGATGAAAGGAAGCCTCCAAAAGATGCCAAATCAGAACTTCAAGGTGATATGTGAGCGTTATGGAGAAGTTGGGCACAATAAACTTGGATGTGCCTTGAGAAAGTTACAAAAGACAGCATGTGGATGTGGCTATCTAGGTTCTACTTGTGCCTCTGCATCAAATCCTGAAGAGCAAGTACAGCTGCAAGCATTCTTGAGATTTTCTCTGTTTTATTTTTTAATTATTAGTATTGAACTTGTTTAGATTATTGTACTGTACTTTTGTGGTTTCGTTAATGTTCCTACACAGGAAAATGATGAGGATCCACAAGATGGGGCTGTTGGTCAAGAGGAGATGAATATCCAAGCAGAGTATCCACCCCTAACACAAGAATAAGGGAATCTGGTGATGGAGATTGAAATGTTAAGCATTATGTTCTCACATGACTGATTGGTCTTACTAAGAAAGTCCGTGCAAGCTTGTAACTGTTAATTTACATTAAATATAGGCAGCAGAGGCAGAGGCAAACATGGTGAAACCAACAACAAGGGCAGGAAAGAAAAGATTTGTAAGTATCTTGTATTTCCTTCTAAAGGGTGTTCTTTAACATTTCTGGTTTCTACTGTACTCATAACTCACTTTAGGCCAGGAAAAGAGTTGAGTTGGGTAGAAGTGAGACCAATCAGTCACAAGAAGAAGGGAGTTCTAGCAGAAAGTTATCATACTCAGTGGCTACCTCAGTAAATGCCCCACCACCAGCACAAAAGGGTGTGAATATCAGAGCTCCACACCAATGTCATTTTTGCCAAATTCTTTTGCTGGAAACCCAATCCAGCAATGGTTAGTGAGAAGGGGCAGGATAAAATGAAAGTCATAAATAAGGGAAGTAAGAAATATGTGCCCCTTTTAAGTCTTCATTCTTTGGTTGATAAAGCTGCAAAGGGCAAGGGCAAGTGCTAAGTAACTTTAGTTGTTAGTTCGGTAATATGCTTTGGTTCTAGGATATTCTAGTTAAAGCCAAATAAACATTTATCATCATTAATTGTGTGCCATTCCAGACTGTTTGAAGTGTCAGGTTCATCTTTTTGTGAGTTTTTTGTGATGTTAGGGTTTTTTCTTGTACATCATCACATTTATTTATTTTTTGATTTATTCCGAATTGTTGCTAGTAGAAACTAAAATGCAAATCTCACACATCACAAAAGGGAATCTTCTGCATTTTTTTATTCACATAGGAAAATCATTCTGCATTCATTAGATTAAGATACATAATTCTTAGACATTACATTTGACAACATAATATTAATAAGTTAGGGTAGTTCACATCTAGCTTATTGATCCCATTCTAGCAACGTAAACCATAGCTACAAACAAAATGACAAATAGGGTCAACTTCAACAGCCTTTTCAGTGCAGTAACCTGAGCGGCCATCCTTCTCATTTCTTCACTCATTTCACCAACCATGCTTTCTCATTTTCCACCACACGATTTGTTCCCCTATCCCCCTGAGTCAGAATACGCTCTAGCTCGACTAGGCCTTCAATCCTTCGCATAACACGACCGGACCTCCCTCTCGGTGCTTGTGGTACATTTTCAAGCTCATCTTCCCAAACAAAATAATCACAACCACCGGAGGGCCAGTCGGGGTAGCCGTAGTACAAACGACCTCGGCTAATAGGCCTAGATGACACAAATGTATGCGTACCTTTGCCACGGTGGCAAACTACATCGGGTTGGGGGTGAGGGTGGGGCCTTTGCCTAGGTTATGATGATGACATTGTGATGGAGATTGCTTTCTTGTTTTTTTCCTCTATTTGTTAAATGAATATTGTAGGGTGTCGAGAAGAGTTTTTAAGTACCTGTAAGATAGGTTTTTGGATCCAAAAAGGAGTTTTTTCCCTCCAAAAAGATAGGTTTCTTCCAATAGCCTGCAACCAAAATGGGACCAAGAGTGCTAAATAATCTGGGACTAGAACTGCAAAAACGGTTGGAACAAAAAATGATTTTTTTTAACAGCTAACATAACAAAAGGACTGAAGTTGCCACTTTTCAGTCTAGTGGGTCAAAAGTGCGAGTATTGGGACCAAATCGCAACAAACGCGTGTTCAGTGGGACCAAATCCGTAAATCTCAAAATATTTTCACTATCACTAAGAGTTGCACAAGAAATCATTTGTTGTAGTGATGAATGATGTATTAGAGACTAGAGAATCCTGACAACCTTAACCATCACACGCTACATATAAAGTAACACAAGACCAAATTCATGAAACAAAAAATGAAATAGAGCATCCAAACCAACAAACATATCATCTTAATAATTTCTTTGTAAAAATGCGAGTGCAACTGATTCACTCCCCGGATATTAATTTAAAATCAATTTGGAGTAATATTATAACAAATACATCAAAGAGAGATAAAAGCGGTGTATTATAAAACTAACTTGCAAAAACACTGCAACGAATGAAAACACAGTTAACCGGACTCATGATCAATATTATCATCATCAGTCTTCCTGAAGAGCTTGTGCTTAATATGCTGAGCAAAAGTGCGCGGCGGGAATAGCGGCGGCACAACCTCAGAGACAGTCTCCGGCAGTGGTTGAAGGACGATTTTGTCCTTGGGTGGCTCACAGAAAACCGCCCAAGAAATCCTAACCTTCTCCTTGTTCACTAGTCCCCTATGGAGGATGCTCTTGTACTTTCCGTTGCTGAGGATCTCGACGGTGTCTCCCACGTGCATGATGATGGAATTGGGCACACATTTTGCTGTGACCCATTTGCCCTCGTACAAGAGCTGGAGACCGGGGACCATGTTGTGGAGGATGAAGGTGAGGGCGCTGACGTCTGTGTGAGCTTCAACTCCGAGGGCGAGCTCCGGCTGAGGGCATTTTGGGTAATAGTTTATTTTCAGTTGGAGGATGAAATCCTCTATGCCTCCAACTTCTTTTTCTAGTCTGCCTTCTTCCAATCCTAGCCCTATTGACAGCACTGATAGTATCTTCGTTGCTAGCCCTCTAAGCTGCTTCGCATACTCGCTTGTAGCTGGTCTGAAAAAGTAAAATATATGTATCAAACCTTGTAAAAGTCTTAAGTGTTAGTTGGTCCATAGATAAAGATCTAGCGACCAGTGGAGGCTAACTATCTGAAATATAAACTTGATTAGACGGAAAAAATTTAGAAGAAATACAATCGATTAATGTCTAGTGGGGAATTAGTCGAATTTTTTCACCTTAAACATACATATATATACACACATACACATTCCAAGCCACTCATTATTTTATTCAAGATTTGAAGATGTACATAAAGTTGATTAAATTATTGACTATTGAAAAACTGGATCAAGCCATAATTATGACTATTTTTCCAGATCATGATTAGATGATAATTAGAAACAACAAAAATCAAGAAATTTGCAACTACTCTAGCTAATGATATTTTGTATCACTTTTCTTGTTATATCTTATTTTCACTATGCAAATGCATATCGTGCAGCCATTTGGTGGAACACAAAAAATCCAATTAGTAAAATTGAACAGAAAATCTGTAGGCCATTTTAATTAATTTTTTCAGTTTTTGGACCAGCAACCACTATTTCGCCGACTTTGACGATATAACGTTGCCCCATAGATAGCTATTTATTTTTTCCTACTAACAGTTGCCAATAACTTTGCTCCTTGCCTACAAAGCTAAAAATTGTGCATTCCCCACTCCACATCCCCTATTACAAGTACCATGTTTTATCCTGTCCTACACATAATCTACTCTAAAAAACTTATTATTCTAATCTACTCATCAAGATGATTTAATTTTATTTAGGAATATGATTGAGAAACTGTAAGTAGGAATAAGCTCCAAAATTGAATTGTGACGGCCCAAAATATCATCGCCTAAAATTAATTAGCCCAATCCAATTGATCCCGTTATAATATAATACTAATATTTTCGGACAAATTTGCGGCCCGTTGAATTTTTGACCATCAAATCGGCCTGTTGGGCTAGTAGTACGTCGGGTAATATGGTCTACACTGTCTAAAAGGTCGGGCGAGCTAGGCCGGCCTATTGGACTGGGCAGATTTTGCAAATTCTAGTGTTGGCGTATAAGTCATTTTAAAAAAGGAAATATTAGTACGTAGTAGCTAGTGACTTACATATAATCCTCTGGATTGTTGGGCCAAATGGACAAGTCGGTTTTGTCCTTGGGGAAAACACAGTGAAAAAAATAGTCCTCCCACTCGAGCTGGCCGCTGGCATTGTTGGCCAGCTTGCTGCCGTATCCCTGCACGTTTCCAGCAGCCTGGTCGTTGGCGTACTTCTCCTTCTCCTCCACCGGCCGCTCGAAAAAAGCCTGCCCAGCTGCCTTGACCCGGTTAATAAGCTCTTCGGGTATTCCATGGTTGATGAGGTGCATCACCCCCCAATCCATGGCTGCCTTCTTGAGCTCCTCGTGACACTTGTTGCGCGTTTCTTCGTCCTCTGAGTTGATCGCTTCCAGGTCGATGGTGGGCACCTGCGGGCCCTCCATGCTCTTTTCTTCTTCGAAAATATTGCCAATGCTCTTTAGCTCTTCTTCGGGCCTTACGTAGTCTTTTGGGATCGTTTCCAGTCCACTCCGGGCCAGAACTTCTACCCGCTGGCTTGGAGTTGGGGCCACAGTAGCAACCATTCTTGTTTTCGGAGGCGGTTGTGCGATTAATTGCATGCATGGTTGGATGGGAGAGAAGGATCTATATAGCGGTGGGGATTTCAAAAATATTGGTAAGAAAGGGACAAGGAAAATGGCAAGTAGTGTTGACTGGAGGGTAGAGCGCACGAGACATGACACTTGCTGTTTGTTATAGTTTTCTTTTCACAAGTAACACCCGTTGGTCGTTAAATTTATGGGTATTTCTAGTATAAATCGGAAAATGGGTATACGTTTTTTATGCTGAATAATATTACTTGTTTTAAGAAAATTTGTTATTTTTTAGCATAATATATTTATTCATAATTAGTAATATATTTCAATGTAATTACTAATACTTTTTCAGATAACTAGTAAGGTGCATGTGCTCCGCACAGGAAACATATAATTTTACGAAATATTATCTTATACTCCCTCTATTTCAATTTAATTGACGTTTTAGAATGAGATGAAAGAATTAAGAATGAATTTTTTTTACAAATATACCCTCACTTAATTATTTATCTCTTTCATATGAATCCGAAAATTTAGCTCAAGACTATAAAACTGTTAACGATGTTGGGTTTTCTTTGCGTGTGGACGGCAAAACGTCAAAACTGACCGGCAGAGCTACCTACCCCATCACGTTTGGCATATCACTTTTCTGCCCTCTTTATAACAATCACTTTCTGAATTTCTGGGTTGGTATGGATCTCTCCTTCATCAATGTAGAATTTGTTCAAATCAAATTCATAATCATTATGTAGATTGAGTATATATTTGTTTGGTTCTCCTCCATCTTCACAACACATGTCTTTGGATCTCTATCTTCTGTCTTCTCAAATGCACATTTGGTCTGCACAACTATGTCTGTCTTTGAATTTTTATCTTCTGTCTTCATATTTGCATCCATGATGCTTTGGAGTATCACCATTATCCTCGTATATAATTTAAAATATACGTAAAAGAAAATGGAGGGAAATACTTTTAGAAAAAAGAGAAAAAAAATTTGATGCAATTTAAAATGTGGAATAAAGGAGGGAGAGGGAAAGAAAGCGCGAGAATGAAAAAAAAAAAAGAATTTTTTTTTATTCAATTTAAATTATGGAATGAAGAAAAAAGAGGGAAGAAAGCGTGGAATAAGGAGGGAGAGAGAAGAAGGCGCTATAATAAGTATGAATATTTTAGGGGATAAAGATTTGATCAAATAAAAATATATCTGATAGATTTAAAAGTAGAGATATTTAAGGATTGAGTGCAGGAAGAATACTGGGAGAATTAGTGAAAAATATGTAAAACGTCAATTAATAAAAAAAGAAGAAAACATCATAAAACGTCAATTAAAATGAAACGGAGGGAGTAATAAATAAAGTACAAATTACTGATTATGCATATTAATTATTTTTTTTAAAAAAAAAAATTAATAAATTTAGAGTTAAAATATAGTTATGTATTTTAGTAGTTTCATTTTGATTTTGTAAACTACTTTTTATTACAATAGTTTTATTTTGACTTTATATGAATTAAAATGTAGAGTTAAAATATACTTATGCATTTTGATAGTTTCATTTTGACTTTACATGAATTAATAAACTATTGTTTATTAAAATAATTTCCTTCTCGAAGACTTAATAATATAGTCTCCATACGAAGAGAAACTAACATTTGATAAAATTGTGGATATGTATTTATGTTCATAATTGGTATCATTATTTTCTTACGAAATAAAGTAAATAAAATAAAAATTACTGATTGTAAATATTAATTTTTTTTTTGTTAAAAATAAATTAATTTAGAGTTAAAATATAGTTATTTATTTTAGTAGTTTCATTTTGACTTTATATGAATTAATAAACTATTGTTTATTACAATAGTTTTATTTTAACTTTATATGAATTAAAATTTAGAGTTAAAATATAGTTATGTATTTTGGTAGTTTCATTTTGACTTTATATGAATTGATAAATTTTATTACAATAATTTTCTTCTCGTATGGAAACTTATTGTCTTACGAAATAAAGTAAAAATTACTGATTGTGCATATTAAGTTTTTTTTTTTTTTTTTTGTTAAAAATAAATAAATGTAGAGTTAAAATATAGTTATGTATTTTAGTAGTTTCATTTTGACTTTATATGAATTAATAACTATTGTTTATTACAATAGTTTCATTTTAACTTTGAATTAAAATTTAGAGTTAAAATATAGTTATGTATTTTGGTAGTTTCATTTTGACTTTAAATGAATTAATAAACTATTGTTTATTACAATAATTTCCTTCTCGTATGGAGACTTAATAATATAGTCTCCATATGAGGAGAAACTAAGGGTCCGTTTGCTTAAGACTGGGGAGTGTTTGGCCAAACCTGACTGAGGGAGTTAATGAGTGTGCTTTATCGGGATTCGCTCCTCTAAATCTACTGATCACAATCTTAAGTAAACGAACCCTAACATTTGATAAAATTATGGACATTTTTTTATGTTCACAATTTAGTATCACTATTGTTGTTATTATTATTGTTGTTATTATTATTATTATTTTGGTCTTATATGAAAACTTTTTAAAAAAATTCATCCTATTATAAATTCAAGTAATTAGAAAGTGTCTAGGAAAAAAATATAAGGGGAATTTAGTCACTACATTAAATTATAAAAAACAACTCATACTTTTATAGTTAGGGAGATATATCCTGAACAAGTAAAACTTTTCAACATCAACATTAATATCTTTTCATAATTTGTGCAATTGTTGTATAAGATAACTACTCCAAACTAATTGTACTTCCTTTTTTAGTAGTGAGAAATTACATTTTTAGCCCCACAAGTTAAAAAAGTCCGCAAATTAAGTATCTTTGTCCGTATGTGGCTGAGATGAAACGATCTAAAACAATATATTGCTCACTAGGCTTATTTACTGTTGGTGGCATCCAAATTCGATGGATCGCGATATCATTGGCATACGTAGCTGATAAAGAGATTTGTTTGTTAAATAAATCTTATGATATATATTAATAAAGGATGAAGATCTTATCTCAACATAAACATATCTCTCATATACGCAGTATTGATACTGCATATACCTAGCATGAATTAAAAGACGCGCCACTCAATATAAATTACAGATACAATTTCTCATTTTCTCTCGTCTCGTCCTAGGAGTTTCACCAATATTTCTCCTATGGTTTAAGGTGTGCCAAAGATAGTTGTTTTTCTTTAGTTCCATTGAAGCGAGAAGGATATTCGAAGGTTAGTAGAGCGAGTCACTGATCCGGGAGACTGATTATTCCGTTGCATCAATAAGGTATACGTCTTTCCTTATTATATTGTGGCTTATGTGCAAATATCTGACTAATTTTCTAATAGTGGTAGCAGAGTCACTAGGGCTCGTTCTCGCCTAATTTAATTGATTATATGTTAAATTTGGTTATACGTAATTTGTGTTTATGCATTATAGTCTATTATGCATTAGAGAAGTTAAAGAAGGTGTTGGACTTTTTGAGTTGCAAGATACTCAAAATGGCGCTACTATCTTTAGCGAGGGTGAGACTTCAAAGTCTTATCCATTAATCGACGAAGATAACGTCAACGATCTAAGAGACAATGGGAGTTTCCCATTAGATCAAGACTCTCATATACGAAGAAGTAATCATGGATTGGTACCACGACGACATTTTAAAATTGAGGGAAAATCTTTCACGTGTGCATCTTTGGATATTGATGAGCTAGCTAATTATAAAGAAGTTGTGACTTCTCAAAAGCTAAAGAGTGGACAACTGTTATGGAGGAAGAAATAAGTCCGATGACTGCATTTTATGGAGAACTAGATCAAGAGATCTATATGGATCAACCAGAAAGGTTTTGGGAGAACGGACAAGAGCACAAGGTTTGCCGCTTAAAGTGAAGACTCTAGTTTTAGTCATCTTCATTCATTTTTCAATTTCTTCTTATGTTTGTCTATGCACATATGTTTGACTTTGTTATGGATATGAGTAGCTAAACATGTTTGTGTTCTAGGGCTAAAAAGTAGTTTTATTGTTTGACTATATTTTAATTATTATTTTATTTTAGCCTCCGTTCAATATTCTTATCTTATGTTTTAGTTTTATTTTATGAGTTTTATGAATTGATCACTTGTTTAACTCTACATGCTTAATATCTCGATACTCGAGAGGGGGGTTGTTAATAGGCACAAAACAAATAGCATAGGTATCAATAATCGTCCGAGATGAGTGAGATACTTATGTAGGCATTAGTTTTAGGAGCTCTTTGGAATTATATACGTGATCGTTAGCCTGATAAGGTAATTATTTGTACGTTATCAAGACGTTAAAATCGTCGATTAGTGTTGCCAAATAAGAATTTGAATTATGTCTAAAAGTCTAGAAATTTACTATAATTGAACATAGGAGAACATAACTCTTTCTTCATCTGATTATTCCTTTGAGATTGCTTGTTTGCTTCTTTTGAGTGTTCTCTTTACTTTATTTATCGTTTTAGGCACTTTAGTTTTAAGATAATTATCACAATCACTTTATTCGAGAGTCTAGATAGGGCTGACCTATTATAGTCAGGGTTGTTAAATTGACATAAGTGAACAGTCTCCGTGGGATCGACCTTGTTCACTACTAGCTACAGTTACATCATATACATGTGATAATAATAGGGTTAGAAAAAGTGTTGTCACTCCTCATGATGATCTCTTGCGGTTTCAAAATGGACCTCTACTTCACCAGTATATGGGTAGCGTGAAATGTTGTGTATCCTTGCACACGCTCACCAAGTCTGTGAAACAGTGGTTCTGCTAGCTCTAGCCCAACTCCATTACTTCATTTTCGGAATTCAGAACCTTGTTCTTGCACCAATTTGCTAATGCCAGTTGTCAACAGAGGTCCGCCTTGTCTTTGATGAGCTTTAAGCAAAGGTAATAGGAAATTTAGAGGAAATACATGAGTAGATTCAACACTGCTGCGTTGGAGGTGCCTCCTCTATAATTGAGGTAAAAATTAGCGCCATAGCTCAAGGACTGTTGGATGGAGATTTTTTTAGGTCATTAGCAAACGGTCCCCTAGACATTCGATGATTTAATGGAGAGAGATGAGAAGTACATTAATTTAAGGAGGGCCAGGAGTGGTAGAAAGGAGGAAGAACATGCTCATGGCAAGAAGAATGAGTCCTCTGAACAGAATGTCAGGGAGAGAGAAACATTATCACTAGAGTTATACTCTTTGACTGTGAAACCGTCAGAACTGCTAGAGATCGATGTGGATCATCCGGATTTTAGGTACCCCTTCTCTATGAGTCGGGGTCCCAAGAGACCCCAAGTCAGATATCCTCTGTTAGTATCACAATGATTACGGACATGACACAAACAAATACAGTCACTTGAATGATATGCTAGAACAACATATTAGAGATGGACATCTGTTGGAGTATGTAAAGAAGGAAAGGATAAGTACAACAATTGCAAAGATTGGGAGGATGAGGGAAAGGAACTAGAAATAGAGCCCCACAGGAGAGAGGGGGCAAAGCAGAAGAATGCTAATATTCAAATGATTGTTAAAGGATAGGAAGATAGTGACTCTTATAGATCTCGAAAGGCCTCAATGTACTCTATTGTGGCAATCCCAAGGGGAAAGCGGTAGAGGTGAGGCCTTCATGAAGTACCACACCACAAATATAGTTCGGACCGAGGGACATGGGATTGATTTATCACCCGCATAATGATGCTCCTGTGATCATGGTAGATTTCGGAGGGTGCACCGTAGCTCATGTCTTTATTGATTCAAGCAACTTTGTAGACATCCTATTCTAAAGCTGCTTCCAGAAAATGGGGTAATGTGGAAATAACACCGGCTGATACAAACCTTGTACAACTTTTACGGGTGGAGTGGTGCAGCCCTTGGGCAGGTCGCATTGCAAATAGAATTATGAGAACCTCCCATGGGGAGGGTAAGGATAGTAAAATTTTCTGGTAGTGGATGCCCATTCGACACACAACGTGATCTTTCAAGGACCTAATCATCATTTATTTTCAAGCTGTGTTGTCCACCTATCACATGAAGCTAAAGTTCTCGATGGCGGTGGAAGTAGGCGAGGTCGTGGGTGACCAACTCATGACAATGAAGAGTTACATTGACACGGTAAGAAAGTCAAGTCGTGTGGTCCACCACGTGTTAGAGAGAGGATACTTTAGAGTTGATGGAAGAAGAATCTCAGCTACGTATGTGGTTGGAGGAGGATCACTATGTCGACACCTCTTAGCTTTGTTTTGTAAATACTATGCACATCATCGGAGCAGAAGTCATATTGTTCATGTTCATGTTGTTGAAGACTGCTCTGATATCGCTATATTAGAACTTGTTTGGTTACTAATCGAATCAAGTTTGTACTAGCTTTGATTAAGAAGCACATGAGTTGAGCTACAATAGTTTAACCTATTAAGTTTGCGCTTAAGTCGGTTTTAAATTTTTTTCAAATGTGATGGGGATGGGACATACCACTCTGGGATGAATCAGGCGGCATATGGCTAGAATGAGAATTGAAGGATGGGACAACTCTTAAGCAAGTCCTTTTCTACACAATAGGAGGAAGAGAGTGAGACGCAGAGCGGATAGGTCGCACGCTGTGGTCTATAGGACTCCAAAGTATAGGCATTGTATAGGGTTGAGCTCGAGCTCTGAACTTATGCAATGATAAGGGGAGAAAGCCCTGTTAGGAGGCCCAAGAAGGCTACAGAAAATCAGGAAGACCAGCCCAGTTGGGATGGGCCTACGGAGGCCCAAAGGAGCTCTATGGGCCGTATGAAAAAGAAGTATAGGGGATAGGGTTTTAGGAGGAGGACGAAATTATCCTTTTACCCTCAAGGTTAAAACAAGTATAAATAAACCCCTTTTAAAACAAAGGATGGATTCTCTCATCCGATTTTTTACTATTCTATTGCTTTCAAATATTTTTGTTCTCTTTTCTCTTGCAAATCACTAATTTAAGCTTTGAAGGTTCTTCAAACAAAATCCAATGGGTTTTCAAGTAATCAACAAGATAAAAGATTGAAGCTAGATCGAGACATGAGGCTATCGTTATCTTTTTCTGATTTTTTACTTCTTCTGCATATTTTAGTCCATAGTATGCATATTTTTATTCTTACAATACGTAATATAAGATGTAATGAACAAAATCATACATATTACAAACGTCAAAACGTAAAAATATGTTCACTTATATCTTCAACAGAGTAATCTCCAGTAATTAATGCTACAACTACAAGTTGTTGAATAATTAAACCAAGATTCATTTGTTTCTAGATAAGTTTTGGAGGATACATGAATGACCTTTGAAATCTTGGTCATTACTTGTATAGAATTAATTATGGTTCATGTATTAGAAAAGATTCATCTTGGGTATCACCTATAAATACCCCATGCATTTTGTCATTTGTATCAAGTCAAGTTGATAAGAAAAATAATTTCCTCCACTCTTGAATTTGATATATTGTAGTGTTTTAAGCTCTCCAATTAAGGGTGGGAAACTCTTCAAGCTTCATTAAGGGTGTTGATAAAGTGAGGAAGGTACATCTCCAAACATTAAGAGGGGAGTTTGAATCTCTACACATGAAGGATTCCGAATCTATTTCGGATTACATTTCAAGAGTTTTAGCTATCACGAATCAAATAAAAAGATATGGAGAAGATATGAAAGATGATCGCATTGTTGCAAAAAAATTGAGATCCTTGGATCCAAAATTTAATTATATCGTGGTCACCATCGAAGAGTCTAAAGATTTAGACACCATAACTGTTGATGAACTTGCTGGATCGTTGCAAGCTCATGAAGAAAGATTGTTGAAACCGATTCAAGAATCGGTTGAACAAGCCTTGAAGGCAAAGTTATCTTTGAAGGAAGACACATCCCAAAGAGGTCGAGGGCGTGGAGGATCTCGAGAACAAGGTCGGGGCCGTATTTATGGAAGAGGAGGACGAGGTTACAAAAACACCTCAAATAATAATGAGACGAATCAAAATTCCAATCAAGGAATGAGCCGTGGAAGAGGAAGAGGCCGTGGAGGAAATATACCAAACCAATCAAGGTATGCCAAATCTGAAGTTGAGTGTTATTCTTGTCATTGTCTTGGCCATTATTCTTGGGAATGTAGAAGTAAAGTGGAGGAGACAAATAATTTTGCGGAGAGCAATGATACAAAAGAAGATGATGGTCCTACTTTGCTTCTAGCATGCAAAAACAATCAAAACGAGAATGAGAATCAATGGTACCTTGACTCCGGTGCAAGTAGTCACATTTGCGGAAGGATAGATTTGTTCGCGGAGCTTGATGAATCAACTGGTGGAGATATAACTTATGGAGACTCTTCAAAAGTGCAAGTAGAGGGAAAAGGTATGATTTTGATTCATTCAAAAGATGGGAGTCATCAATTAATTTCCAATGTGTTTTATGTGCAGGCCATGAAAAGTAACATTTTGAGTTTGGGACAATTATTGGAGAAAAATTATGAAATTCATTTGAAAGATAAAAAGCTTGATAATGAAAGATGAAAATGGAAGATTGATTGCTAAGGTGGCTACGACAAAGAATCGAATGTTTTTGCTTAACATTCAAAGTAGTGCTCCTATGTGCTTGAAATCTTATTTCAAAGATTTATCTTGGCTATGCCATATAAGATTTGGGCATTTGAACTTCGATGGGCTGAAAATGATGAGCAAAGGAAGAATGGTGAAAGGTTTGCCTTCCATAGACCATCCTAATCAACTTTGTGAAGGATGTCTTTTTGGCAAACAAGCAAGAAAGAGTTCTCCAAAGGAGTTTTTGACAAGGGCTCAACATCCATTGGAATTGATACATTCGGATGTGTGCGGACCAATCAATTCATCATCACTTGGTGCGAATAAATATTTTGTAACTTTCATTGATGATTATTCTCGAAAACTTGGGTGTATTTTTTGAAGGCAAAATCAGAGGTGTTTGGAACCTTCAAAAGGTTCAAATTGATGGTGGAAAATAAAGTGGCTATCAAATCAAGGCTCTTCGGTTTGATAGAGGAGGAGAATTCGCATCTAATGAGTTCAAAGTTTTTTGTGAGCAACATGGCATTCGTCGCCCCATGACAACTCCATACTTACCACAACAAAATGGAGTGGCGGAGAGGAAGAACCGGACCATTCTCAACATGGTGAGGAGCATGTTGAAGAGCAAGAACATGACAAATAAGTATTGGGCTGAAGCTGTCTCTTGTGCAGTCTATTTGATGAATCGTAGTCACATCAAAAGTGTTCGTGGTATGATGCCTCAAGAAGCTTGGAGTAGATACAAGCCAAGTAGTTTCACACTTGAGGGTGTTTGGAAGCATCGCCTATACGCATGTTCCCGATGAGAAAAGAACCAAACTTGATGATAAAAGTGTAAAGTATCTCTTCATCGGCTATGAACAAAGCTCTAAAGGCTACAAGTTGTATAATCCAAGCAATGGGAAGATTGTTGTAAGTAGAGATGTGGAGTTCGATGAAGAAGGTGTTTGGGAATGGAATACTACAAAGAAAAGGAGTGATTGTAGTCCTCTCTTTGACGACGATGATGATGAAGGCGTGGTATCAACTAATACCCCACCGCCAACTGCACCACCACAAAAATACACAAATTGATAAAATAAAGTTTGAGTGAAGGCCCCTGGAAATTTAGAAGTTTAAATAACATTTATGATGCCACCGAAGAGGTAAACTTGAGTGATTTTACTCAATTTTGCTTACTTGCAGAAACCGAACTCGTAAGCTATGGAGATGCTACTCATGATGGAAGGTGGAGAAAGGTCATGGATGAAGAAATTAAAGAAATTGAAAAGAATGATACATGGGAGCTTGTATCATTACCAAAAGACAAAAACACCATTGGTGTGAAGTGGGTGTACAAAATAAAGAGAAATGCACAAGGCGAGGTTAAGAAATACAAAGCAAGATTAGTTGCAAAGGGGTACAAGCAAAAGGCTGGAATTGACTATGATGAAGTGTTTGCGCTCATTGCCCCTCTTGAGACAATTCGGTTGATCATTTCTCTTACAGCTCAAAATCATTAGAATATCCATCAAATGGATGTAAAATCTGCATTTTTGAATGGATATTTGGAGAAAGAAGTCTATATTGATCAACCTTTGCGATATGTTGTTCCTAACGAAGAAAAGAAAGTGTTGAAGTTGAAGAAGGCTCTGTACGGCTTGAAACAAGCCCCTCGTGCTTGGAATAGTAGAATCGATAGATATTTCCAAGCAAATGGTTTTATCAAATGTCCACATGAACACGCTCTCTATGTAAAATTTGATAAAAGTGGTGATATGTTACTTGTATGCTTGTATGTGGATGACTTGATTTTTACAAGAAATAATCCGAAGATGTTTGAAGATTTCAAAAGAGCTATGATAAAGGAGTTTGAGATGACGGACATTGGCATGATGTCCTACTATCTTGGGATTGAAGTGAAGCAACAAGATGATGACATATTTATTTCTCAAGAAGGATATGCCAAAGAAGTTCTCAAGAAGTTTGAGATGGAAAAAGCAAACCTATTGGCACACCCGTGGAGTGCGGAATCAAGTTGCACATAAATCAAGATGGTGAGAAAGTTGATCCAACATTTTTCAAGAGCCTCGTTGGAAGCTTGAGATATCTAACTTGTACAAGGCCGAATATTCTTTTTAGCGTTGGACTTGTAAGCCGCTACATGTAAGCCCCTACCACATCACATTTGAAAGCAGCCAAAAGAATACTTCGATACATCAAAGGTACTATTGATTACAGGTATCTTGTACGTTTTTTCTGATGATTTTAAGTTGGTTGGCTATTGTAATAGCGATTGGGCTGGTGATATTGATAGTCGAAAGAGTACAATCAGATTTGTTCTATTTATGGGAAATTCGGCTTTTACTTGGAATTCAGAATCAACCTATAGTGACCCTTTCTACTTGTGAGGCGAAATATATTGCTGCAACCTCTTGCGTTTGCCATGCTGAATGGCTAAGGAGTTTGTTGAAGGAATTGAATTTGACACAAGAAGATCCGACGGAGATTTATGTTGATAATAAATCTGCAATTGCTTTGGCCAAGAATCCAGTGTTTCATGAAAGGAGCAAGCATATTGATACTAGATATCATTTTATTCGAGAATGCATATCAAAGGAAGAAGTGAAGCTCGAATACGTGAGGTCACAAGATCAAAATTGTCGACATCTTCTCGAAACAATTGAAGTTTGATGTCTTCAAGAAGTTGCGTTTCTCACTTGGAGTAATGGATCTAGTTTAAGAGGGAATGTTGAATAATTAAACTAAGATTCATTTGTTTCTGGATAAGTTTTGGAAGATACATGAATGACCTTTGAACTCTTGGTTAATACATGTATAGAATTAATTATGGTTCTATGTATTAGATAAAATTCATATTGGGTATCACCTATAAATACCCCATGCATTTTGTCATTTAAATCAAGTCAAGTTGATAAGAAAAATAATTTCTTCCACTCTTAAATTTGATATATTGTAATTGTAATGTTTTAAGCTCTCCAATTTCTACCACAAGCACCCTAATGTCCAGGTGATCATTTTCATATCAAAGTAGTCGAGGACAAACAACCTGAAACCTTGTATTCAGATATTTATGATTTGCAAAATCCGAGGAAGAAAGAATCAACTGCCAAAGCAACAAAGATTTTCATTGGAATAGAGTAAGATTCTGATTTTCATCCACACATTCTTTACTCGCCTTATCCTTCATCTCCAACATAGCCAAATGTTTACAAAATTCCCAGTGGGGGAAGTCGCATTGCCCCTACAATCTCCAGTCCGTCGCAAATGGCCACCATAATTGGTTTCACAACTGCCCAGTTTAGAAACCCCTTATTTTCTGCTTCTTCTTCACCAGCTTCTTCCTCTGCGCTTCACCCTTTCACAACTTCGACGTCGTTTAGGCGCAGTTTGGTCGTCAAGGCTACCACCGATCAGCCAGGTTTTGTAAAGATTTAAGTGTATCGATTTGTCAATTACTACTTACCAACAATTTCTTTTGCACATAGGATCCTCTATTTTGTGTCCCACCCCAAAAATTGATAAATCATCATTATTTTTTGTAGATTTGTGAGTTTAAAAGAGTTGTAACTTAGGTTTAGGATTCATTATCAGGTTAAATGTTTAGGGTCTAGGGTAAGGACTAAGATTCATGATTTCACGATTCAAGGTTTATAATTTAGCAGTTCATAGTTTAGAATTCATATTCATATGTTCGGGGTTCACGATTCATTATCAGAGGTTTGCTTTGGAGTGAGACACTGTAAAAGTAGGATTGAACATCCGAACTGGCTATTTCCGTTGCTTAAATGGAAAATTGTGATTTGGAATAAGTGACTCGGAAAGGAATTCAAGTTAGACATTATTGTGTAATTCAGATCAGATCAAAGAAGATGAGGTTGTTGATGGCAATGTGTTGCCGTATTGCAGCTTAGATAAAAAACAAAAGAAGTCTTTGGGGGAGATGGAACAAGAATTTCTTCAAGCACTTCAGGTAATAACACATACTCTTCTTTCAACATTTTGATGTTATTTTCATTTCCTCGTATTAGTCTTACTCTGCTGTTATTTTTTACAGGCATTCTACTACGAAGGGAAATCTATCATGTCGAATGAAGAATTTGACAATCTCAAGGAAGAGCTAATGTGGGAGGGAAGCAGTGTTGTAATGCTAAGTAATACTTGTTTGTATGTTATGATATTTTATTGATTAGTTTCTACCCTGAAGTTTGGCCTCAACTGATGAGATTCACTTTTATTTATTATATATTTTCCATTGTGATGTAGGTGCTGATGAACAGAAGTTTCTAGAAGCTTCAATGGCTTTTGTTTCCGGGAAGCCAATCTTGTCCGACCAAGAATTTGATGAACTGAAACAGAAACTTAAGGTTATATCTTTTAAAATAAGTTGTTGTACGACTTCTAAATTGTTGGATTTAAGTAAGCCGATTATCATCTTATCAGTGCTGACTTTTTTATAATTTTATTACAAATCTATCTCATTAGATTCATGGACTCCATTTATTAATTTTTGATCCATGGCATGTTGTAGATGGATGGGAGTGAAATTGTGGTTGAGGGTCCTAGATGCAGTCTTCGCAGTCGAAAGGTTAGTTGTATTCCAGTTATCTGTTCATGTACCAAAAATGAGAGCAAATATTCGTTGTATAGGAAGGAGCAGAGAGCAAGAAACATATCCTAGGGATGTACATCTTGTACTTTACCTTAATATCCGTATGAAGAACAAAGGAAAGTTCGCCGGAATATCCTTTGCCAATAAACAGACTTATTTTTCTTCGAACATGAAACATATCGTGTTTCATTATGTTAAAAACAGAGCTAAAATATTCTGCTGTCTATTTTGGGGCATGTCAGATTATGGAGTAGTTTCCTAGAACAATAAGTTGAAGTGGGAACTGTGTGCACAGAAGTTTTTGTGCTTATTACAGATTCAATGTAGTAACCAGTTTTGTATTACATTGTTGGAGCATGAGACAGCTGACAAATTCATTTAAATGCAGGTTTATAGCGACCTTTCTGTTGACTACCTAAAGGTTTTTCTTCTGAACGTTCCGGCTGTACTTGTTGCAGTAGGATTGTAAGTCATCCTTATTTTACTTCTCTAATCATGAATATCTTTCTGCTATATTATAGATATAGGGCATTATAGTATGCTGGAGCTCACACATTTTCTATACAGGTTTTTCTTTCTTGATGATTTGACTGGATTCGAAATCACCTATCTCTTAGAGGTAAACATTTTTCATTTCTTATTATCCGATAAATATTCAATTCTACAATTTGAGGCATCCAACCAAGTTGTGGGCTCCAGTTCATTAATATGGAGCTAGAAATTAGGATTTTGGTAAGTCCAGCTGCAGATATGTATTTATACAATGTTTGTAAATGAATCTACAATGTTGAATAATTATATTTAACAAAAAATAATATCGTTTTCATTTAATTAGGAGTTAAAAAAATTCGTAAAATTACATGTTTGCAGATGGGCGAGTCAATAGTCCAATTTCGAGCCTCTCATCAATAATTAGAACCCAATTTGGTCTGCCTTACATTGAGATGAAAAAAAATTATATTATAGTTGAAAGGTCATGTTGATTGACCCGAAAGTCGTGAACTTTTACGTAATTTATCTTTTTATTAATGTGACTGAAATGGTGTTGTCATTTCCAGCTTCCAGAGCCATTCAGTTTCATTTTCACATGGTTTGCTGCTTTGCCCTTCATTGTCTGGTTATCATTCACGATTACAAATGCCGTTGTGAAAGATTCTCTCATCTTAGTGGTAAGATTCGTCTTTCAAGTTTGGATCTGGCCAGATAGAAAAGTGCACTTATATTCTTGTAAGAGAATATTACAAATACTATCCAAATTTGCGTGTTTTTGCAGTTTGCTATGCAAACTTACTTTTTGTTGCAATTTAGCATTTCAATTTATAATTTGTCGCAAATTTCAATCTGAGAGAAATCTCAGCCGTCAATAGCTCGACATGTGTACATCAATCAATGATTGAAATTTATTTAAGATGACAATTTGCAATAAGTTGTAAGTTAGATGGCAAATTACAACACAAAGAAAAAGGAAAAGTTAATATGACTGAACTGCTAAAACATACAAAGTTAAAGTAGTACATTGTAATATTATCTTCTTTTAAATTCTGTTTGTAGATAACAAGTTTATGCTAAACTATAAATTTTAATATTGTAGGGTCCCTGTCCAAACTGTGGCACCGAAAACACTTCTTTTTTCGGTACCATACTGTCAATATCTAGTGGGGGTTCGACCAATAATGTGAAATGTTCCAAGTAAGTTCAGCAGTATCAGGAAAAATAATATTTCTTTTTCTCTTGCATTTTTTTCGTTTTCGTAATTGTTATGATTAGCTTGTTATTGGAAACAGTTGTGCAACTGAAATGGTGTACGATTCTAAGATGCGCCTGATTACATTGCCAGAAGGAAGTGAAGCGTGAGTTCAGGTACTAACCTACCTCGTTGCTCTTTCTATCAACTTCCTTGTTTTGAACTTTCTCAAAATTTGTTAATTTTGCAAAATAGATCATTTTTTAGGAATGCAAAATAAATCATTAATTTGACTTTGTTTTGCAATTTCAGTCAGGGTTTACTAACTTTTTCAGCTTGGGTCTCGTATTGTCTCAAAATTTAAAACATAGTTCAATATTAGAGGCTCATCATTGGAAACAGGAAAAATAATATGACTATTATTGTCTGGAGTGTTATTAATTACTTAGTAATTCTCTTGTACACGCAGTTCGGGTCATTAACTGTTTATCATGAAACTATATTAGTGGTTATACGAATATTAATTATTCTGAAGAAAGGTATTATACCCTAATGCAATACATTTTTTTCGAAACAAGTACTCCCTCTGTCCCAAATGAACTTGCACACTTTTCGTTTTCGTCCGTCCTAAGCAAACTTGCGCAAGTTATAACACAATCTTCACCCTCTATTTTACCTTTGAAAAGTCAACAAAATCCCAAAAAACAACTTTTCTTAATATGTGTGTTGAACCCCCCCTGTACAAGTTCATTTGGGATAGAGGGAGTAATAACTTTCAGTACAAACATAATACATTTTTATGGATTCGCTTTCTAACTTGGATTGCATAAATCTAAAATTCATGGACTCGGTGTACATGAGAATTAATATAATTATTTTTATTCTATTAATTTTGGGAGAACATGGAATATAGTATACCTTGGTCTTATGTAGGCTCTCTGTAGCCCAAAATATTCACTTATTCTTACAGCAAAATTATGATTAGTTTGTGATTTATTTTGCTAAATTAAATAAATCGCGTTTACATGAAATATTCATGATTTATTTTGCAACTAAATGTTTTTTAAGGACCAAGATAGATCAGTGAGAATGTGAGATGTATAAAAAGCTGCTTCTGCCGTATGTAATTACGAGAGAAAATTGCGGTTTGGTCCCACTTGACACTTGTTTGTTTTATTTTGGTCTCAATACTCTTTTTTTTTTAAGCCACTTTTGGTCCCTCTTAGAGTTGAGCCTATTTGGAAGAAAAAAAATCTGATTTTTGGAGCGAAATATCTGTCTTGTTGTACAAAAAGCCCCTTCTTCACGTAATACACCATATATCCAACAATTAACGAAATAAAAACAAGACCCCAAGCCACTTTTGTTCTTCCAATAAGTATCATTCTGAACTCAAGTTAAAAGTTTAAAGAAGGCAATCTATTTTCTTGAAAAAGTAGGCTTCAATATCTCTTGTCAATTGTGATTGTTGTACGTGGTTGATCATGATTAGCAGTTGCACACTAGAGGAAATGCAAAAAAAAACATTTATGTATGTCTCTTAACTGCTGTTCGGCCCCAATCAATTCATGCTTGCATCTACCGTTCCCCTATACATAAAACCACAAGGAAAATCAAACTCAGATTTAAAAAAGATTCATATCGATATTAAGATTTCTGAAAGAGAATTATATATTTCTGTTTCACGTAGCCTGAAAATCTACGTCGCCTCCCTGTGATTCCAACAAAAGAGTTGAGCTAAAAAGTAGGAATGTTAATCACTTAAAAAGTTATCAACTAGATATGGTCAGTCATATATTCATGCATATTTAGAAAAATCTAGTGTATAATCAACCATACACT
Organism: Ajuga chamaepitys; assembly: GCA_958295605.1. NCBI lineage: Eukaryota > Viridiplantae > Streptophyta > Magnoliopsida > Lamiales > Lamiaceae > Ajuga > Ajuga chamaepitys. The sequence continues at coordinate 18,834,941 of OY282498.1, read as the reverse complement.
ATACAGTAAAATAACTTAATGGCCTGTGATCACTTTGTAGAGCTTCTCTACACTGCCCAGTTCAACATCTATCGAAGAAAAGTTACTAATTATATATCTTTTCAATCATATTTAAAAAATCTATATTGTATAATCAACCGGAAACTATACTGTAACATAACTTAATGGCCTGTGATCACTCTATAGAGCTTCTGCACTGCCCATTTGAATATCTATCGAAGATAGTGAAACATTTTAATAGAGATATACCTCTGGCCCCAAGTGATGAAAAGTAGGACGATTTTCAGTCTCGGTGAGCAAGTTTGTATAACTAAGACTTTCCTAATGAATTTTTTCTAAGATACTTAACACAATTCGTGTGTCTGTTTAGGCATATGATTGAGTGCCTGATGTTAATGTTATCTGTCAAATCCAGTAAATTTTTTAATTATTTATTGCTCAACACATTAGGCGATTCCTTCATGCAACAATCATCGGAGAGTAGTCAAAGAATCCAAAGCCCTTAACAAGTGAAGTCAAAATAAACAAACTAAATTATCAAGAAATGTGAATTCACAAATCGCAAAACTCAAGCCGGTCAAGATATATATCTTATCTACTTGATTTTCAAAATCCGACCACCGAAACAAAGAAATTGAGACAAGGACATGACTAAATCCGAAAGAAATTGAAAAATAAATCTAGAAACGAAAAATGAGGTCGTAAAGTAAGGGGCCGGATGTATTACCTGGAACTAGTTAAATGAATAGACGCATGTCTCCTCACAAGAAATAATCATAACTGTGGCATCAGCACTGAATTTATGAGCGACTTCGCCAGCCTTTGTGAACAATTCCGTCTTCTTACTCTCAAAATCCATTTTCTCTCTCTCTCTTTCCGTTAGTTATGTATTGCGATTTTCCTCGAAACTGCCTCCAAGATGCAGTAAAAGCACCAATCAATTGCTTGGCTTGAGATTGTGAATCGCGAAATTGGGGAAGTATGTTTTTAGGGAAAATAGTTAGGGTTTGAGAATTTGGGACTCATTTGATTTAAAAAACCGTTAAATTTTTTGGAAAATGAGTTATTACATCATCCAATAGACATGTGTGAGGAACATGAACAAACGGTGTGGGACCAAAGGTACAAGTTTTGGGACTATTTGTGCAACAAAAAAAGATTTGGGAATAAAAGTGCAATGTTTCAGTCTAATGGGTTAAAAAATAGAGTATTGGGACCAAAATGAAACCAAAAATGAAATTTTCTCTAGTTATGATGTTTATTTGAACCGAACATTTGCTAGACTTGGTTGTATATTTTGCAGCACGGCGAACACCAACATAAAACAAGATACAGAAGATCAAAAGACGATAACTAGTGTAATGCAAAGAACGTAATGGAGTTCCACTGCAAAAACAGATGTTTGTATTCATTTACATGTCTTTAAACTGTTTGGGATAACTAGCAGATTTTGGATGACTTTGTCACATCATATTACAAAATAATAAAACTACGCGACTACCTCTTTATAACTAAAATAATCATTAATTATTATCCTCTACACAGGGTACGTTTGTTTAAGATTGAGGAGTGCTGAGCCAAACTTAACTGTGAGAGTTAATAAATGTGCTTTATTAAGATTTGATTCCCTAATTCTACTAGTCTAAAACCATAGCTAGTGTAAAAATCACATGGTAAAAGTAGGTAGTGTTTGATGTAAACCATAGTAACAAAATACGGACGAGTATTATTCGGCACTATTATTAATTTGTGATTCGGGTTTTATTTGGGAATAGAATGGATAAAATCGGAAAAAGTCCGCTGCCTCAACCAAATTTGAAATATTATTCGCGAATAAATCAGATTTAATACGTTCGATTGCAAAACTTTGAATTTTATTTATTCTCCTTATTTTTTTTTTGTCTTATGTTTAACGTTATCGATTACACTTAATTTTGTCAATTTGATTTTACATTTTAATTAGTTACTCTAAATTTATAATTTCTCATTTTGTTATCCTTTTATAAAATATCTCAAATTTAATGAGCATTAAGATTTTTTTTTTAATATTATAATTGTTGGTTATAATCTAACGATTTAAGAATGGAATATTCCTCTTTGTGTTAATTTAGTGTTTGCATATTGAACTTTTATTTTTAGATGTTTTAAAGAAATTATTAAGTGTGTTAAGTAAATCAACTATTCAAAATTAAAAGAGTTTCTTGATATAATTGTTGTAGGAATTATGTTATAATTTTAACTATAAATATGCAGCATGCCATAGTACATGATATTCATATTAATTTTTATTAGACAAAAACTTGTGTGCACCCAACACACAATAGATTTATAGTGCACTCTCCTATATAATTTGAAATTAAGAATATATATAAGGGCTTTATTTGGATAAATTCACAATAGCACCATGTGGTGCAATGGATTTGGTCCGCGTCTAGAAGGTTTGACGTGCGCGGAGGTCTTGGCTTCAAACACTGCTTTCGTGCTGCGGAGGTCTTGGCTTCAAACACTGCTTTCGTGCTGTTTTTACCTCTTTTTATGTTGTCCAATAATATATGTTATATAGCGTAATAATGTACGTTATATTACATAATAGTATATATTATAATTATATGTTTTTAACTTTTTTTATGTTGTTTGATAGTATATGTTATATTGCATAATAGATATGTAATATTGCGTAATAGTATATGTTATGTTACAGGTATACACATTATATATATATATATATATATATATATATATTATTAATTCGTATACAAAAAAAAAAAAAAAAAAAAATTAAAGCGCACTGGCTGAGGCTCGAACTCGAGAACTCAATGCGCGCGCATGATAGTTCAACCGTTGGGCCACCAACATTTTTGGATATCCAAACGCAGCCCTTAATATATATCTAATTCACAAATTAAATTGGAGAGTGCACAATAAGCTTATTGTGTGTTGGGTGCACCCAAGACCTACTCTTTTTATTAAAGGACAAATGATTCAGATCTTGTAAAATGAAGCCGGTGGCCTAGTTTCAAATCTAGACGTAACCAATTTTTCGCGCATTTTTTCGTTTGACTCGCGATAAATTGGATAATCTTGCGAAAAAAATTAATCATGCCTATTTATCGGATTTGTTACTTTCAGTTAAAAAATAAAGATAATTTCGCGATATTTTCAAAAAATCAACGATATTTGTTACTATGATATAAACTTACTTTCTATAAAATATTAGATGTCAGAATAGTTGGGTGAATTAAATTTCATATAGAAAATTATTTCTATATTTACAAAAAATAGAAGCAGGTAAAAACATTTATTTTCTACTTCAAGCTTTTAGTGTGAAAGCATTTAACTTAAAGCAAAAACTAACTTTTACTAATATTCATCTTTCCTTCTATAAAGCTAAAGCTTAAAAGTGCTTTAAATAAGCAAAGAGAAACAACCATTAACCCACTTACTGTTCGTGTGCTACAGAGTTTGCTAAAAAAAATTCTAGTTTGGTTTTTATTATCGAAACTAAGTTACTGAAGGATGAGATGCGAAAGGTGTTTGAATTCGACATTTATAGCTGTTTTGCTAAAGATTTTGATCAATTTAGGGGTTGGTAGAAATGGTGGTCTATGTATAGTATGGAAATCTGATATCTCTATTTGTGTTACCTCATCGTCGATTCATCATATTGACTCTTTGGTTTCTATGGGAAGAGGGATGGAATGTTGATTCGCAGGGATGTATAGGTGGGCGGATGAGGCAAATAAAGAGAGAACTTGGCAATTGCTTAAGGATCTTAGGGATGCAACGCAAAGCCCGTGGTTGCGCGCTGGGGATTTTAATGAGGTACTATACAATTTTGAGAAATGTGTTGGCAATAGGAAAAACCCCGGCCAATTACAGGCTTTTCGTAAAGCACTAGCTTTTTGTGAATTAGTGGAAAAAGAAGTTGTTCAGTTTTGAAGCAATTTGCTATAGGTGGATGCTTGTGATGGTATTGTGAAAGAGTCGTGACTTCTGTTGAGCCACCCTAACGCCCCGACAGATATGTCGAAATATTCAAAACTGTGGAAAAAATCGCTAAAGTAGTGGAAGTATGAGCACTTTGGAAATGTTACGAAGAATATAAAGAAGCGTGAGGAGTTTTCACTTCAACAACTCCCTCGACTAGATGCGAATGAGATGAAATGAATTGAGAAGTCTTGTGGGATTAAGGAGAAAACAGTGGCAACAAAGATCTAGAATGAATTGGCTTCTTGATGGGGGATAAGAACACATCATTCTTTCACCAGAAGGAGAATGGTAGGAGACATAGGCACACAATTGAAAAAATAAAAGATGATGCGGGGAATTGGGTGGAGGAGGACGGGCATATTACATAAGTGTTTATGAAATACTACCGAGATCTTTTTACCTCTAAATCTGACTTGCATATAGACAAGGCTTCAAAGGCGGTTGAAGGCCGGATAACTGATGATAAGAAGGATTATATTTGCGGGCCTTATACTGGAGAAGAGATCAGAGTTACCATCTCCCAGATGCATTGCATGAAAGCACCAGGTCTTGACGGTATGCCCGCTATTTTATTCAATTCTTTTGGAAATCTTTGCATGCTAGATTATCCCGATTATTCTGGGTATTCTTAAAAAATTTGTTAGTCTTGTTCCTTTATATGATACTCATATTATCCTTATTCTGAACCTAGCTTTAAGTCTTTCTATGGAACTATCAGGGAGCTGTTTGGTTTTGAATTGCCATTTGCAGGTTATAAGGTTCATATGGTTAAAATAGGGTACCAAGGTCCTAGTACTATTGTTGATAAGGGCAAAGTATTCAATATCCATAGCTAGTTTCTAGTCAGGATCAACAAGGGCTTGAGAGACAGAAAATGGTACAATTTTGGATGAGTGTATAGTGTAAGCTTTAGGTTTGATGATTCGAGATTTCCTTCTGGTGGTCATAGGATGTTGATTTACTGTGGAGAAGAAGTGGAATTGATCATGGAAAAGTTAAGAGTGACAGAGTTTGACTAAGAAAAGGCAAACTAAGCTGATGAGGAGCTATTTGAAGTAGTTTGGGCAGAGTCTGGAGTTGATGGTTCAGGAAAGACAGGAAGCTGTGAAAGAACAAGGGATGAGGAAGTATCATTTTTTGTATCAGGAAATATCAGGATATGGAAAATCTGTTTCATTGAACTTCCTTGTTCTAGCTATATAGATCCTGCCTTCTTTAGTGAGGCAATCATACCTTTTGTGAGTGGAGCTATATCCCAAGAAAGATGTTTTTTCAGTCCTGTATTGGAGTTTAGAGTGATTGTATGGTCCGAGAAAAGGGAAGCAAACACATCCAAAGACTTTCTGAACTTATAGTCAGGTATTTGTTGTGTAAGTTTGGTAAGAGGAGGGAGAAAACCAAGAGAGGAGCTAGGCAGTCGATTTATGAGATATACAACAGTAGAGGAGGCACACCACAAGAATTTTGATGGAACTTTGGAATGAGCAAGAAGTGTTAGCCCCTGTTTCTAGTATATACTGGTGATTTCTCTCAACACTTCCATTTTGAGCATGTGTGTAAGGGCAAGGGTGTCTGGATAAGATCCCAAAACTATTACATAGTGGGTTCTAGGGCCTGTACTCACCCTCCGTTGAACACTTAAGATTTTTGTTTGAAATTGGCTTTCCACCATTGAGATAAATTGTTGGAAGAGTGCCGTGACTTGAGAATTCTGAGAGAGAGGGTATATCCAAGTAAACTTGGTGTACTCATCTAGGAAGTGAACATAGTATTTATACCCTTCTAAAGATTCCATAGAGGAAGGTCCCAGACATCTGAGTAAATGATGTCAAACAGTGTGGAATTGGAATGAGAAATGCATTTGATGTTGTTTGCCCAATTTGCATGATTCACATAAAGGCATCTTATTGATAGAATTATGTACATCCAGTGTCCTCGGTATAGGAAGAATCATGTTTTGGCATGGATGCCCAACCTAGCATGACATAGACCTATTACAGATTGAGAGTTACAATTGGAAAACAAAGAAACAAATGTTAATTGTGGACTGATGGTTTTTGGTTTTGAGCAGAGTGAGGCAGATGTGCTAGAAGGTTGAGAAATTAGTGAATGAGGTAGTTGGAGTTGATATAGACCTTCTTTAAGTATTCCTCTCAGAAGAAGCTTATGAGACTGGATGTCCTTAACAACACAACGAAGAGGAAAGATCGAATGTAAGCATTATTGTCATGGAGCAGTTTTGCTATACTGATAAGATATTTAGTGACACTAGGAACATATATAACATGATTGAGTTGTATATGTAAGAGATGTTAAGTAAGGATCCATTTCCAACAAGTAATGAGTCCTTACCAGAATAAGGCTTATGAAGAGTGAGATTGTTGAAGTCATGAGTCATATAATGTGTTGCTCCATTGTACAGATATCAGTCTGGTTCATCAGAAAGTCATAGAGTATATAGAGGGAGTACTTAGACCTACACCAAGAGTAGGATTACTGTAGCTAGAAACAAAGAAATCAGAGTAGGAATTGCTAGGCTAAGACGGGTGAGTAATTGAATTAGCAGTGTTTGATGGAACCATATGAGAGCCATTGTCAAGTTCAAACTTTTGGAGAACAACAATGTAAGCTTGAATCAATTGAGGCTCCAGACCAGGATAACCTTCATCAAAAGCCAGTAACATTTTGGAGCAACATGATTTTTCCTGCCACATATTTGACAAAACATTTTCCACTTCTTCCACCATTTCTGCCTCGTCCAACAAAACCTCTTCTATTTCTACCCCCAAATCCATGTCTAGGAGCTCTTTATCAGCTACAACTACTACTCATGGTCTAGGCATCCTACTCCTTGGTCATGATCCAGAACCAAGGCAGTTCATTTCAGATGTAATGTTTAGCACAAAAATTGTTCCAAATCCGTTGTTCCTTGCATTGCTCAGAAAGGACCAGTCTTGTATAGTTGGCTAATTAATTGAGTATGCTTGGGCACATTCAGCGGTGTAACACTTCAGCTGAAATTATTTTTGGAAACAATGTTCCATTATTCGTCTAAAGCCAAGGCATTGCATCTGAAATCATTGTTACAAACAACAAAAAAGCTGATCAGAGTATAAAAGCTTATATTCTGAAAATGAGAGGCATAGATAATGACATTCAACCGACAAGATTGACTATAGAAGATGAAGATATGGTTCTATATGTGTTAAATGGTCTTGGACCGGAGTATGAGTCAATCATTGTCTCTATCACCACTCAAACTGGTACACTTGATCTGCAGAAGTTTAATTCCTTCTTCAAACACATGAGATGGGGCTCAAGCGGTTTCGTGGACATAGTGTTCAACCAAGTGTCAATGTTTCTAACAAAAGGTTCAATAAGTTTTCTGATAATAGAGCTCCTAGAGGTGGATTTGGGGGTAGAAACAGAGGAGGTTTTGGTGGACAAGGTAGAAATGGTGGAAGAGGTGGATAAATGGTTTTTCAAATATGTGGCAGGAATAATGATTTTGCTCCAAAATGTTACTCGCATTTTGATGAAGATAATCTTGGTTTGGAGCCTCAAGTGATTCAAGCTCTGATACCATGTTGAATGCAAGTAAGAATTGAATAGAGAGAGATATATTTTTATTAATCCAAATCTAGTTTACAATGAGGAATAAATATGATATTTATCGACACATCAAAGATTATTCTAGAAGTAGTATGCTTAATATAAAACAATTACAATCTTAACAGCTAAGGTGACGCGCATCATGCACATTAACATACATGCATGCATATGCTTTATGACATCAATTGGCTGCTATGGTGGCAAACGGGGTTTTCAATCATGAAAACATGCTAAGAATAGATGTTTTATCGTGTATTTATTACATTCTAAGCTCTCGCCTGTCATAAAATTCGTATTTTCTTTCTCTTGTTGGAAAAAACTTTATTTTTGAGCATTTTGTAGGTAAAACAGGTGTACAAAGAACCAACGAGTAGAAGAGAGTCGAAGAAATCAAGAAAAAATCCGAAGAATGAAGAAACATGCCAAAACTGGGCCTTGCACGGTCGCAATCGTGCAAGCCTTCAGGACCGTGCACGGCCCGTGCGCGCTGAAGGAAGAAGTGCCCAGAGCTGGGCGCACGGTCCTGCACGGACCGTGCACGCCTCCAGAAAGTTTGGATTTTTTGGGGTTGTGCAGGTCACGACTGTGCAAGAGTTGCACAGACCGTGCACGAATGCCGAAAAAGTGGCCTTTTCAGCTCCAAAACTTTAATTTTTGGCCCAAGACCCTAAAAAGGCCCCAATTGGGTGTATAGATGCCCTAATTTCAGTTTTTCATATAACATACATTCAACAACCACTTTTTTAGAGAGAGAGAATCTTGAGAGCATTTTTTGGGATTGTACATGAAGATCAATAATTATCAACATTAAATTAGGTTTTATCTTTCCATTTTCATTTAATATTTGTATGAACATGATTATGTCTATATATTTGTGTTTATCTTTTATTATGATTATGGTTGGCTAATTTCCTTAATCTAGGTTTAGAGAGTAAATTATGGGTGTTTAGTTATTATTAGCCGATTAATTCAACTCCGTGTTATGCTCTTGATTGATTAATTGTTTATAAATGTTTCTTGAATGAACTGATTACTTATTTAACATTATTGAGGATTAAATTGGAACCGAGAGAGGAGATTTGATGCAAGATCACATTAATTAACATGATTAAGCAATAAAACCGTTTGCGCTAGTTGTGGGAACTTTGGTCTTAGAATCGATTAGGAGTTGTATTTGATTAATCAACCGGAGACGGTGATTAATCTTATACAATCAACAAGTAATTCGCTCCGAGAGGGGGTTTTACATATGTTTGTGATCGTTCCTTAATACATAGTGGTAGCGTCGTTTCCGACTACCAAATTAAATCGTGTATGAAGATACACTTAAACCTTACCGACTACTCTAACTAGTAGAGTGGCAAGCAAGGGTCGATCCCACGAGGAACGGTCGAACAAATTTTGCTTTTATGTGTTAAGCTATTATTATGAAGAAACATAAAGTAAATAAGCTAGAAAACAATAAAGAAGTGGGGGGTTAATGAAATAACAACTACACCTAAATAAACAAAGACAAATAAAGAGATTTTTATAGGTTTTTGGTTTTTAAATAACAAAACGATTCACCCTTGATCATGTTTCACCGAGGTTTTGGACGATTTATGTAACTATTGTCAATGCCCTATTCAATTGTGATTCTAGCCCTTATCTCAAGACTATTAACAAGCTCTAATAGCCTTGTTATCCCTTAATCTTAGTTAATCAAAACAAGCTCTTCGACTAACCCTATTCAGTTTAACCGAATCCTCGAAAAAGCTCTCTTAGATTCAATCACCAAATGCATTAAACACTAGGACAACGAGATAAATTCAACATAAAACTCGCAAGCTCGGTTTTAGAGGTTAAACTTTGTGTTATCACCAATAAATAATTATTGTTTGCTACTCGGGAATCGGAAATCCTACAATTACGGATAGTGACCTCCTATTCTAGCAACACATTCACAAATCCCTTAAAGGGTGATCAATCCAATAATAAATTCATAAATGTGAGTCAATAACAGCAAATAACACAAAACACTTGAATACACAATATTTTCGGTAACATTAACCGTAATAATCACATAAATGTCTTGGACTCAAGGTTCCACAATAATCAAGAGTGAACTAAGGGTGCTAGCCACCCATTTTACCTAATACAAAGATAAACTAACAGAAAATTAAAGAAAAACATGAACAAAGGATAGAAAGAACCAAAGGTTAGGGGTTGAAGATCAAGATCTTCAACCCCCTTCCATTTCCTTGCTTCCAATGGAGAAAAGTGGCTGATTATGTGTGGGGGATGGGTTCTAGGTTGTTCTAAGTTATTAGGGTTAGGTTAAATTCGAATGGGATGATATATATATAAGGAGAGAAAGTGCTAGTCGAAAATAGGCAAAATCGCATTCAGGATTTTAAAACAGGGTACTTAATCTCGGCCGAGACGGGAGTGTGTCTCGGCCGAGACGTGAAAAGGGGTTTTCAAGGGTTTATGGGTCGAAAGGCTATCTCGGCCGAGATTAAGTATCATCTCGGCCGAGATCTGGGTCATTGAAAAACTTTGAAATTCTCTGGCAACATTTCTCGGCCGAGATCTGTTGTGTGTCTCGGCCGAGATCTTCTTTCTGCCCAACTCTTCATAAATGCCCTGGAGACTCATCTCGGCCGAGATTTGAGTCCTGTCTCGGCCGAGATCTTCAATTAACCCTTCTTTTTGTTGCCTCGATCGATCCCTCGACTCCGCGGTCGTTTGAGGTTCTTTTTCGACCCGTTTTCACCTGTTTTAACACAAAAATCGCACAAACGCATTATTTTGCCCATGAGAGTATAAAAGCACTAAATACACGTGATTATGCACATTATTGATACTAAAATGACACTAAAAGTGCCCTAAAGTGCGTGCACGAAACACGTGTACCACATAGCATTGGGTTAAAAGTTGAATTGAATTGAATTAGTAGTGATTAGATGTCCTTAATTGAAATCTAAGCCTAGATCACCTTTATTAATTGTTTAATCCCTATAATTGTTCTCTAGTTCATCATATTAGTTTTAATTTATTGTTTAGTTAGATTAGTTCTTAAAATACCAAAAACTACTCATTTGATCGTCTAGTTAGCCATTTAAATGTTTATGTCACTTCACTTTTCCGATATCGATACCAATCCTCGTGGGATCGACCTTGTACTCGCTTAGTACTACTATTGACGTCGTGCACTTGCGGTTGCTAAAAAAAGTTGCAAAAACTAAGTTGTGTGTCAAGTTTTTGGCGCCGTTGCCGGGGATTCGGTAACGATAGCTGGAAAGTGTTGTTCTAGGCATTTAGTGATACTCTAGACACTTTCTTTTTGTTCTTAGTTTAGTTTATTTTATTTATTTATTAGTCATTAATTGAGCTTACGGGATCTCTTTTTGATTGTTGTGCAAGGTGTTGATGCACTTGAGGTTGCAAGGATTGGAAGGCTTGTTACCTATTGATCCGGAAATTGAAGCAACTTGTAGACACAATCAAGGGAGAAGGAATAGAGAAAGAAGCATGGAAGCTGGAGATAACGACCTAAGAGTCGTCAATCAAGTTGAGAGGAATGCACCTCTAATTCCGCCCGATCAAGCTAACATCTATCATAAAATGATAGAGATGATGCGGAAACAGCAAGAAGAGGTGAATGCTCTCCAGAATTGGAGAGAGCAAGTGCTTAACCCTCCACCCCAAGACACTATTCAAGACTTTCTAAGACCAGTAGCAAACCGGAATTTTGGTGGGATGGGTAGAGCACCCGTGAATGCAGTGAATTTCGAGTTAAAGCCGGCGCTCATTAACATCATCCAACATAACCAGTTTGGTGGCCATGCTAGTGAAGACCCGAATTTGCATTTGTCAACGTTCTTGGAAGTATGTGGGATTATTTAAATCAACCAAGTCCCGCATGATCAAATTAAGCTCCGCCTTTTCTCGTTTTCATTAAGCGATAGGGCAAAGTTGTGGTACAACTCCCTTGCCAACGAAGATATCCGAACATGGGATGATCTCTATCAGAGATTCCTTCAGAAGTACTTCCCGGCGAGTAAGACCATTAGATTGAGAGGAGAAATCACACAATTCAGTCAGTTCGATGCTGAACCATTATGGGAGGCATGGGGGCGTTTCAAAGACTTACTTCGGAAGTGCCCCCAACATGGGTTGCAAGATAAGGAGCAAATTTGTTACTTCTATAACGGATTATTCAGGCCTACAAGAGAAATCATAGATGCAGCCGCTGGTGGTTCATTGTTGGTAAGAACGGCGAGAGATTCAACATCAATTATTGAGGACATGACCACAAATTCATATCAATGGCCAAACGAAAGGAATAAACCAAGGATGGTTGTAAGTGTAGTGGAAAAAGAGGCAAGCTCTTCATTATCAACTCTAATAGCGGCTTTGTCAAAACAATTGGAGTCACTAACCAAAGCCGCCTCTTCGGTCCAAGTGGAGCAAAGTGCAAAGACCGTTGTTGCACAAGAAGACCCCGAGGATTGTAACTTCATTCATCAAAGGGGTTATGGAAACCAAAAAGGGGACACCAATATCCACATCCGGGGCAAGGCCAATATTAGAACTACAATCACAACCAAAACCAATCGGGTCACTACCAATCGGGATCAAAGGGTCATCAAAATCTTTCCTATGGCAACCCTAACAATTCGATCCAACCACCACCTGAATTCTCCGTTACCAATGGGGTAATAAACGAAGGAAGGGAGCCAAGCTTAAAGGAACTTTTAACATCATTCATTTAAGGACGGATGAAAGAATGTCACAAATGGACAATTCTTTCGCAAAGTTTCAAGTTGATGTCAACAAGAGCATTGTCACGAATGGGGCCGACAATAAAAGCTTGCAATTGCAAATGAACCAGTTAGCCCAAGCCATTAGCCCCCAACACCAAAAGGGGTAGTTTTCGAGTGACACAATGAAGAATCCAAAGGAACAATGCCAAGCAATTCGGCTAAGAAGCGGAACCGAGTATAAAGGACCAAAGCTACCGGTGGATGGTGACCGAGTGATTGAGAAAGAGCATCTAGAAGAGCAAACCAAACCCAAGGATCGTAGAGGAATCAAGTGAAAAAGGGGCCGTGAAGCCAAACTCCAATCCTAACTCTATTCCTCTTACTTATGTTCCTCCCCTCCCATTTCCACAAACTTATCAAAAGAAAAAGTTGGATAACCAATTTGCTAAGTTTTTGGAAATCTTCATAAAATTGCATATTAACATTCCTTTTATTGATGCTTTGCAACAAATGCCTAATTATGCTAAATTTTTTATGGAGGTGATATTAAAGAAGAGGAGGTTGGAGGCATATGAGACGGTTAACTTAACCGAGGAGTGTAGTGCCGTGATTCAAAGAAGAATCCCTCAAAAGAGGAAGGCTCCAGGTAGCTTTACAATTTCTTGTACTATTGGGGATAAAAAATTTGAAAAAGTATTATGTGATCTTGGGGCAAGCATTAATCTCATGCCACTATCTATATTCAATAAATTGGAAATTGGAACTATCAAACCTACCACTATAGCCTTGCAAATGGCGGATATGTCTTTGACCTATCCGAAGGGGATAGTGGAGGATGTGTTGATCAAAGTAGGTGAGTTCATAATCCCGGTGGATTTTGTAGTTTTGGACATGAATGAGGACAAGGAAGTCCCCTTGATTTTGGCCGTCCATTTCTAGCAGCGGGTGGAGCCCTAATTGATGTTAAAAAAGGAGAACTCACCTTACGAGTGAATGATGAAAAGGTTACTTTTTCAATTTATAAGGCAATGAGGTTTCACAACGTGGATGAGGTTAATGTTTTAGAGGAACGTAATGCTTTAGACTTGCTAGATATCAATGGTACAAGAAATTTCCTAGCTTCTAGTGATATTGACTCTTTAGAGATTTGCTTGCACGATTCTATATTTGCATGTACTAACAATGAAGCTAACAATGTTGATATTGTGGATATTGTTAGTGCATTGAATTCTTTGCAGGAGGTTCCTAAAGAGGAAGTTTCTTGGTGAAAATTGGAGGATGAGGGGTCAACTGGGCTAAAGGAGTCTAAGGGCAAAGAAGAAGAAGGACCCAACGGTGAATTGAAACCTCTTCCCGACCACTTGAGGTATGAGTACCTCGATGAAGGTAAGAAATTTCTGGTCATCATTTTTGCATATCTCAATGAGAGTGAATGTGAAAAATTGATTGAAATGTTGAAAAAGCACAAGAGTGCTATTGGATGGTCCATCTCGGATCTTAAGGGGATTAGCCATGCTATTTTCATGCATAAAATTTTAATGGAAGAGGACTATAAACCGAGTGTGCAAAGTCAGCGTAGGTTAAATCCAAATATGCAAGAGGTGGTGAGGAAAGAAGTTTTGAAATGACTTGATAATGACATAGTCTTTCCTATATCCGATAGCAAGTGGGTGAGTCCTACCCAAGTAGTGCCAAAGAAAGGAGGAATAACGGTAGTTAAAGTGAGTGATTTATAAGAAGTAGCCAGTAGGTTGATAACCGCTTGGAGGGTTTGTATTGACTACTGAAAATTGAATGCCGCTACTAGGAAAGATCATTTTTCCCTTCCATTTTTTGACCAAATGTTGGATATATTAGCCGGGTATGGCTACTATTGTTTTTTGGATGGGTACTCCGGGTACAATCAAATTATGATTGCCCCGGAGGATCAAGAAAAAACAGCTTTTGTATGCCCATATGGCATTTTTGCTTTTAGGATAATGCCCTTTGGCTTATGCAATGCACCGGCTACTTTCCAACAGTGCATGATGGCTATTTTTAGTGGTTTGATCGAGAATGTGATGGAAGTATTCATGGATGATTTTTCTATTTTCGATTCATCATTTGATCATTGCTTGTTTAACTTATCCCTAGTCTTGCAGAGTTGTGAAGACACTAACCTTGTATTAAATTGGGAAAAATGCCACTTCATGATAAGAGAAGGTATAGTGTTAGGGCATAAGGTTTCAACTGCGGGGTTGGAGGTAGACCGAGCCAAGGTGGTTTCCATTGAAAGACTACCACCACCAACCAATGAGAAGGGAATCTGAAGCTTTTTAGGCCATGCCGGTTTTTACCAAAGGTTTATTCGTGATTTTTCAAAAATTGCTAAGCCTTTGTTTCACCTTTTGGAAAAAGATGCTGCTTATGTTTTCGATGAGTCCTGTTTACAGGCCATCGAGGTGTTGAAGAAAACGTTAGTTTCAGCACCAGTCTTGATATCACCCGATTGGAACCAACCTTTTGAGCTCATGTGTGATGCGAGTGATACAGCAGTCGGGGCAGTCTTGGGACAGAAGAAGGATAAAATCTTCCGAGTGATATATTATGCGAGGAAAAGCCTTGACCCGACTCAATCGAATTACACAATAACCGAGAAGGAGATGTTAACGGTGGTATATGGATTCGACAAATTTTGTGCCTATCTTGCGGGCACGAAAACGATTGTGTACACCGACCACGCAGCCATCCGATACCTCTTCGACAAAAAGGATGCCAAGCCAAGACTCATCCGATGGATCCTGCTTCTACAAGAATTCGACTTGGAAATCAAGGATCGAAAAGGATGTGAGAATGTTGTAGCCGATCATCTTTCGAGGATTGAGAATGGGGTGGACAAAAAAGGGCAACAAGAGGTGATCAAGGAGACATTCCCCGATTGACACCTCATGATGACGATTGCTTGACTCTCGTGGTATACTAACATTGTGAACTACTTAGTTTGTGGAGCACCACCACCCGACCTCTCATCACATCAAAAGAAGAAGTTTTATCACGAAGCAAGGCTTTATATGTGGGATGATCCATACCTCTTTCGAAGATGTGCTGACTCGATTATCCAGAGGTGTGTGTCTGAGGAAGAGGGTCGAGAGATTATCGAGCAATGTCACTCTTCACCGAGTGGAGGACACTTTTCAGTTAACAGAACGGCAGCTAAGGTGTTTCAAAGTGGATTCTATTGGCCAACGATCTTTCAAGATTGCCACGACTTCATCAAGCAATGTGATCGGTGCCAACGAACCGGTGGGATCTCGAAAAGATGTGAAATGCCACTTGCCAATTCTATTGAAAATGAACTGTTTGACGTTTGGGGAATCGACTTCATGGGACCATTCCCATCATCTCAAGGCTATCAATACATTATGCTGGCGGTGGATTATGTTTCCCGATGGGTTGAAGCCATCCCTACATCGACCAATGACTCTAAGGTGGTACTAAGATTTCTTGGGAAGAATATCATCACTCGTTATGGAGCACCTAGAGCATTGCTTAGTGATGGAGGGTCGCATTTCTATAACAAATGACTCAATGATTTATTGGCCCGGTACGGTGTGAAGCATAGGGTGACTACACCATATCACCCTCAAGCGAATGGCCAAGCCGAATTAGCTAACCATGAAATCAAACAAGTCCTCGAGAAATCAGTAAGTGGAAACCAAAAGGACTGGGCTTTAAAGTTGGATGATGCATTGTGGGCATACAGAACGGCCTACAAAGCACCCCTTGGTATGTCTCCTTATCAACTGGTATTTGGAAAATCATGGCATTTGCCCGTGGAGCTTGAACATCGTGCATATTGAGCGATAAAGAAGTTGAATTTTGATTTTCAATCGGCTGGGGCAAACAGGGTGTTGCAATTGAACGAACTTGATAAGTTCCGAAATCAAGCATTTGAGAATTCAAGGGTGTACAAGGAACGAATCAAGAGGTTTCATGACAAATTGATCATCAAAAGAGAGTTTTGTCATGGAGACCAAGTCCTTTTGTTCAATTCTCGCCTTCAACTCTTTCCCAGGAAGCTAAAATCAAAATGGTCGGGACCCTTCACAGTCAAGAAAGTGCTACCAAGCGAAGTTGTCGAGCTACTTAATACCGACACGAGCACGTTTATGGTGAATGGCCAAAGAGTGAAGAGGTATTTTGGCCAAGAACAAGAAAGAGAAGTTCACCAACTGTCTTTGGTTGAACCAAGATAAACAGGTGTCCGGCTGAAGACGTTAAACTTAGCGCTTGTCGGGAGGCAATCCGGCGGTTCAATTTTGTATTTTGATTAGTTAGATAGTTTAATTAAAGTGTTTCTAAGATTTTAGTTGTTGAATAATGGCAGGGAAAATGCAAGGAATGACAAGAAAAGTGATTGGGATGCAAAATGGATGAGAAGGGCTGCAAAAAATGGTTAAAATAAGTTTCAGGTGTTGCACGACCTGTGCAACAAACAGTGAAAACCCCAAATTTGGGGTCGTGCATGGTTGGTTGCATGGACCGTGCACGGTTGCATAGACTGTGCAACGTCCCAGAAAGTTGCCTGTTATTGGGGTCGTGCATGGTCACGACCGTGTAAGGGTGCACGACCTGGATAGGGCCAGTAATAAACACGAAAAACACACTTTTTCTCATTCTCTCCCTCTTCTCCCATACGTGAAACACACAAAAACACACACACACACACACACACAAATTCGAAGCAAAACCTTGGAGAATCAATACATTCAAGTCCTAATCTCCCTAACATCACAAGGTATGTCCACTTAATTTCAATTAAATTCAAATTTTTTAGCCAATTTTCTCAAACTAGGGCTTAGTTGTATACCTTGCATATAATTTCGAATTTCTTGTTGTTTTGTGGGTAAATTGACTTGTTGAATATATATTGTTGATGATTGAGTTTAGGGAGTAGATAGAATTTGAAATTGTTTAATTCGGAGTTATAAATTCGTTGGAGCATTTTATCGCACACCTTATGTGCAATGGTTTTTGTGCTTGTTTTGCTGATTCAAGGCCAATTGGTGCCTATTCTTATGATTTGTTCTGATTATATGCTCCCAATAATTGTAGTAATGATTGAATTCGTGAACATTGAGGTTTATAGAATGTGTAGATGCAAGATATATTATTTTTCTTGATAAATTGATGATTTTTTTATCCTTTTTACACTTCATGAATATCATTCATTCCCATTAATAATTCATAGAATTGAACTCTCATACCTCAAGCTAGTCGGGATCGTAGTGCAATACAATTTGTCTTATCTCAAATGCACAACACCAAACTAGTTTGAGGGTATGTGTTACTTACTTGGAGTTGTTGAATGCAATTGAGTCAAACTAAACTGTAGTATGATATGTTGTACATGTTCTTAATCTCAACCACAAACTACAAATTAGTTTGAGGGAAGCACTAATGAAATGCATTTGATTGCTCAAGAATGGAAAGCTTTATTGTGGAAATTGTGTGTTATGTGTGTTATTTGTTGTTAATGTTGATTTGTGATCAAACTAGATATGAGGACATATGTAATTATTAACGCATTAATTTTTAACATATGCCTCAAGTCTAGTTTGAGGGGGTTGATGAGAAATTGTCTCACTTGTTTTGGGTGATTGTAGGTCACATCTTCTCATACCGAATATGGGTCCAAAAAGAAAAGCTGCAAGGATAGGAGAGTCGAGTTCACGGGGCACACAAGAACCCGTTGAGCAAAGTGAACCCGAGAAAATTAATTCGAATGAGTATGGCATCAATTTCGGCCGGATGTGGGAATCAGAGACGGTTCGGGAACGTTGGAGCAAGTTGGTCAAGAGAAGGATTATTCCAACTCTATATCCCGACCCACCAACTATGGATGAGTTGGGCATCCGGGACGACGTAGAAACTGAAATCCGACGAATGGATTGGAGTAACTTTCTCTATGGGTGTTGGCCAACTTATAAGGAGCTGGTCTTGGAGTTCTTCTCAACACTCAATGTTGTCATGCACCGTGAGGAAGCCTTGAGCATGACATTTCGGCTGGGGAACCAGCCCCGGGAGCTGCACTCGGGACGAGTGGGAGAGATCTTCCGGTTTTGGATCACTGGAAATTTTACACAGCATGAAGACTTCAATTCCCAAGAATTCTGGCCTCAAATCAGCTATCAGCCGGATGCTACACCATCTCACCCTACCTACAATGCTAGCAGATCAAAGCCGACCGAAATTCGAAATCCAACATTCAGATATTTGGCTAAGATTAAGCAGCACACCTTGTTCGCGAGGAATGAAGCAAGAGGCCTCCGGGGGGACGAGCTGTATATGTTGTGGTGCATGATGGCACCCCAAAAGGTTCGATCAGCACCCCACCTTATGGGCTAGTTCAATTTGATAGCACATGAAACAGGTGCTATACGAATTGGAGGCTTCATCACTGCCTTGGCAAGACACTTCAAGATCAACTTGTCAAGATATCAACCGATGACCGGTGACTCCAGGATAACAACAGAAATTCTTAAGCAATCTCATTACATCAAGTTATCCAAGGAGGGAGTGTGGATGTGGCAACAGCGAGAGGGTGGACCATTTCCCCTACCTAATGCCACTTTGACCACAGTAATGAGGCCTGAAAACTGGCTAATGATGACCCCGGCCCATGCAAAAATGATTCAGAAGGGGCCAGCCGAAGCTCAACTTCTGCCCAGACAAGTGCCTACAGAAGAACAGATAGAAGAGGATCGGGAGATCCGAAACATCGAGGAGGGGTTTCCTGGACAGCAAGGGGAGGAGTCTTCCTTCCGACAGCATGGGGAATCTCCAACAGTCATGGAACGGTTGAGAGTTGTGGAGGCGGCCATCAACGAGCTTAAAGAGCAACAACGACTGCTTATAGCCAACCAAGCCGACATGATGAGAACTCAGTAAAATTTGACAATGGGCCAGGCCACCATCATGGGCGCTTTATCGAAAATCTTGGCAGCCCAGAAGATCAGTTCTAAAGAAGAGAGGCGGATGGAAAAAATGTTGTAGAAGCTCGAGGATTTAAACGTGCAAGTTGGTCACTATGATCCAACGCCACCCTCCCCTTAGGGGGAGTTTGTAAGTTATTCGCAACATCTCTACTTTTTGAAACTATTTTAACGCATTTTGGAATTTAGTTTAAAATAATTTGAGGGGGATGTATGTTGCGAAATTCTGAGGGTGGTTGCTCGTCTTTCTTGTGTTTGTCCTGCCAAACTGCAATTATGTTTTTGTTTTGAACTGTTAATTTTTAGTTAATTTGTTAAGCTATGTTTGTCTTTAGTTGTTGATAGTTTGAATAAATTGTATGTTGATCTTTATGCCAAATTAAAAAAAAAAAAATAAATAAATAAAAGGGAAGAGAAGATATTAAGTTAATGAGGTATTGGAAATGTTGTCAATGATGATATATAAAATGATTTTTGAGCGAAAATGTGATACATGCACACATTTGTTTTGGAACAAATGATAAATCACAATATATAAGCCGGTGAGCTTTTGAGCCAAAATGAGGAACTCCTACTTTTGGAGTTCAATATTTTCCTTGATTTGTCTGGTGTTGATCATGTGCATAGCACCTCTAGAACTTGCCTTGCGTCTATTTGAAACCATGAGATATATTTATGAGCATCGAAAATTATTTTAGACGATCTTGGATTTCAACCCATTTTTGAGCCTAAAAATCCATTTCTACCCCTTTATACAAATTATCCCTAGTAAGTCAAGTTGAGCATGTAGCCTTGTTCT
This sequence comes from Ajuga chamaepitys, assembly GCA_958295605.1. Taxonomy (NCBI): domain Eukaryota; kingdom Viridiplantae; phylum Streptophyta; class Magnoliopsida; order Lamiales; family Lamiaceae; genus Ajuga; species Ajuga chamaepitys. The sequence continues at coordinate 18,814,818 of OY282498.1, read as the reverse complement.
TGATAGCAAAAAATTATAAGCCATATCTGTCTTTTAAGCCTTTTTCCCACACTTGGATCGAACGAGTTGAAAGAGGAAATTAGAAGGTAGATACGAGTGAGGACTACAAAGATGATGAGAATGTGATGATGAATATAAAGTGGGGAAGAAAAAGCAAAAAAAAATAAAAAAAAATAAAAAAATTACTTTGATTGAGTTAGAAGTCAAAATATTGCTAACTCACATTTTATGCACAAGAGTTGGTTGTGGTGATTTGGAGAAGGTGAAAGAAACATTGAAGTGTTGAAATGATGAAAAGGGAGTGGGAGTAAAACTTATGTGAGGAATAGTTGAGTGCAACTCAATCGATCAAATCAAGTCTCTACACTCAAACATATCTCACGTAGTCCAAAAAGCCCACATTACAACCAAGACAAAAGACCTTTCTGATTCTTTGCTCATAAGTTATCAAAAGTGACGAAGAGATTAGACAATAGGCAAGCATATAGTAGGGCATGTATATGTATACAACTTGAGCGATACACAACCCTGTTATATACACTTGAGTGCTTGAGTGATATACTTGTCTGTGAAGATATTGTGATGATTCAAAAAGTCCTTAACCTGTGATGTTGCATAGATAGAATGTGTTCTTAGTCTGAGACATACATTTCCAAGTAAAACCGATAATACCTATATGTTTTCTTCCAACCAAAAAAGAAAATCCTCATTCTTTTGATATTATTTGCTCAGGGACGAGCAAGGGTTTAGTTTGAGGGGGTTGACAAACGGGGTTTTCAATCATGAAAATACGCTTAGAATAGAGGTTTTATCGTGTATTTATTACATTCTAAGCTCTCGTTTGTCATAAAATTCGTATTTTCTTTCTCTCGTCGGAAAAACTTTGTTTTTGAGCATTTTGTAGGTAAAACAGATGTACAAAGAGTCGACGAGTAGAAGAGAGTCGAAGAAATCAAGAAAAAACCCAAAGAATGAAGAAACGGGCCAAAACTAGACCGTGCACGGTCACAACTGTGCAAGCCTTCAGGAGCGTGCAGGGTGAACTTGACCTCCAGAAAGTTTGGGTTTTTTGGGGGTGTGCACGGTCATGACCGTGTAAGGGTTGCACGGACCATACACGAACGCCGAAAAAGTGGGCTTTTCAGCCCCAAAACCTTATTTTTTGGTCCAAGACCCTAAAAAAAAGCCCCAATTGGGTGTATAGGTGCCCTAACTTCAGTTTTTCATAGAACATACATTCAATAGCCACTTTTTAGAGAGAGAATCTTGAGAGCATTTTTGGGGATTCTACATGGAGATCAATAATTATCAACATTAAAATAGGTTTTATCTTTCCATTTTCATTTAATATTTGTATGAACATGATTATATATTTGTGTTTATCTTTTATTATGATTATGGTTGGCTAATTTCCTTAATCTAGGATTAGAGAATAAATTATGGGTGTTTAGTTATTATTAGCCGATTAATTCAACTCCTTGTTATGCTATTGATTGATTAATTGTTGATAAATGTTTGTTGAATGAATTGATCACTTATTTAACATTAATTGAGGATTAAATTGGAACGGAGAGGGGAGATTTGATCCAAGATCACATTAATTAACATGATTAAGCAATAAAACCGAGAGGTTTGCGCTAGTTGTGGAAACTTTGGTCTTAGAATCTATTAGGAGTTGTATTTGATTAATCAACCGGAGACGGTGATTAATCTTATACAATCAACACATAATTCGCTCCGAGAGGGGGTTTTACATATGTTTGTGATCGTTCCTTAATACATAGTATTCGGATAAAAGTTAAATTGAATTGGATTAGTAGTGATTAGATGCCCGTAATTGAAATCTAAGCCTAGATCACCCTTATTAATTGTTTAATCCCTATAATTGTTCTCTAGTTCATCATATTAGTTTTAATTTCTTGTTTAATTAAATTAGTTCTTAATACCAAAAACTACTCATTTGATCGTGTAGTTAGCCATTTAAATGTTTATGTCACTTCACTTTTTCGATATCGATACCAATCCTCGTGGGATCGACCTTGTACTCGCTTAGTACTACTATTGACGCCGTGCACTTGCGGTTGCTAAAAAAAGTTGCAAAAACTAAGTTGTATGTCATATGGTTGATGACATTTAAGCCATGTTGTCATCCCTCTCCTTTAGTTGCCTTCTTCATATTCTCAACACAGATGTATAATAGCCTGGCTATCAACAAAATTATAGTTTGTTATTGCTTTCCTATTCTAGTCTTTTCCAAACTTGACTTGCACAATCGTTAACACCAGATACATATTAGACAGGGAGATGAATGGAAAAATGTGCTCAAGACAAGAGAAGAACTTTTTGAGTGGCTTTTTGCCGTTTGGTCTCTCTAATGCTCCTAGTATATTCATGCTCGTTATGAATTATTCTTTGCTGCCTCTCACCGGTTCATGCGTCATCTTCTACTTCAATGGTATGCTCAATCATAGAAAGAAGCTCATTTGGAGTACTACACATTGTATTCTTAATCCTCTGTGAGGGAAAGATTTTTATGGTCCATGGAACTGTGTGTATATTACTGATATTGTACTGTCTTTTGGCTATCTGCTGAAATTAGCATGGATATTGATAAGATTACATTGATTCAGAATTGGCCAACTCCTACCACTATCGCTGCAGCTCGTAGTTTTTATGGCATAACATTTTTTTATCATCGTTTTATCCTGCAACTCAGTTCCATTAAGGGGCCCTTGTTTATTTTTAGAGTTTGTTTATTTTTATTTGGAGTGAGACATTTCTTTTAAGACATTTAGTGTAAAAGGGTTTCTAGGAAGACACTTTGACGACGTTGAATTATTGAATATATAAAAGTAAACTTGTCCATTTCTTCCCAATTGAATATGCTTTGTGGTGCGTCACTTATTTTATTACTAGAAACAAGCATGCACATCGTATCTGGTTGTATTTTTTTTTATTATAATTATTACATTGAATTAGAACGAAATAATATTTTGTCATTCTATTAAAATCAACATGTAGTCATTTATCATGATGGTTTATTAATTTTAAATGATTTAATAACTATTCGTAACTTATGATCACCTTAATTTCCTCACTTTTACCAACTATAATATTACTTATTGAGAACTTAAACATGATATAATGCAAAAATTCTTTTAAGTTAAATGAAGTCTCTATCGTTCGGCTTAAAAAATCCAATATGAAACTTCATACACCTTCAAGTTCATAGGACGAAAAGAGATTTTTTTAGGGCCTTATACTTGCCTAGCATTGAATGAAATGGTATTCACCTTATCAATATCTCAAATCAATGATGGGGTCTGTTTGGTACCTACATGGGCATTCAAATCGGACCGAACCATTTGTCAGGCTATTGTTCACTTAAAATAGATTATGGAATAAGACATCAATTTCTCTATAAGATCCATCTTTTTTGGTGTATGAAGGACTCCCCTGAAAAGCATTTGCGATATGTTGAAATCAATCAAATTTTAATCATAAAAGAAAATAACAAATAGTCAAAATCAGAGTGATAATACGTTTCTGGAAAAAAATAGGAAAGATGATTTTATTTTTCTCTTTTTTGATATTCAATATATAATTTTTCTGTAACTCTTTGATGTGTTGAGAATATCATAATAAATTAACTAAAACCCGCAAAATTATTTTATCATTTTTTTTTTATGTATTTTCACTATTATATATTATCTGGTGTCTACTGCAAATAAAGAGTAGTATAAATAATGTTTAAAAAAAATAGAAACATTTAATTGTTGAATCTTATTTTTCCACTTAGAGTTTATGTATGATAGGTTTGTTGCAATATGTTTGTGTTTTATTAGTGTTCTCTACAATAAAATTTAACAACTAATAATCCTACTTATTCTATTTATAGATATTTGAGTTGCAATATTAATTATGTATATAACTGAATTTAAATTTTTATAACTTTTTTGTAGGAAAAAATGAAGATTAGCTTTTTCTTTTTCCAAATGATCTTATAAATATGAGCTACACTAATATCATACAAAAAATGCTTTAAATGTTAAGTATTCAATTTTTGTTTTAAATTATATATTTATTTTTACACGAAGAAAAGTAGATCATAAAAATTTATGTATTAGTTTTTCTGGAATTTAACAACTAATCATTTAAAATACCTTAGGTAATATGCATGTCCTGATTAATATATTTTAGTAAAACAATTATGTAAAATGATAATATTATTAGATATAATATTAAGGGTATTTTCATTGTGCTTTATTGGGATTTGGTCCCCTAAATCTACTGAAGGAAACCATAAGCAAAAACACCCTTATACTTTTTTTGTTTTGTGAAGTTAATAATTAAATTATTATGAAAAAGTTATCTAACCAAAATATTTATCAATTTTTTTTTTTTTAGTTATATCGAAACATAACATGATACACCTGCTAAAAATGTAATAAATTACAAATGTCTATATTTGAGAGAAATAAGTCACATATCGCTAATAAACATGTCTTGAACAACTCTAAATTATACACCGACAAAATAAAACATAACATTATGATATTATTTATAGTTACTTTCTACAATATACAAAAGTATTCAGTCAATATTATTGATTGCTTACTATTCTTAACACATATTTAACTTTAACTAAAATAAAATTGTGATGTAGCACATTTATGAAAAATACTGATAATTTACAACATTCTTCTTCTCAAGTATTTAATTTGAAGATATGATTATAATTGTAGTTAAATATTCTTTTCTTTTTATCTTTCTATTTTGAGTCATTTCTTTCCTTCTAAAGTAAGAGTCTTGTATAAGAAGTCAAACTCCAGAATACCTAAATTTTTTTAAACTATTATTGCATGTTTGATTTACTATATATTTTGATCAATTATTTACCTTAAAGCGTATATAGATATTATAGTTTCAAAACTTAAATGAAAAAGATACAATTTTACTTTCTCAAGAATGAGATGAGAAATAACCTTGATAATGGCTTTGAGTACCAATATACATTATTTTGATTAATTAATTATATATTTTATTTTGCTAATCCTAAAACAAAATGTTTCATGTTTATTCACGACCAGAATATCTAACCTTAATATTTTTTAAACATATTTTATACATATTTTATTCCAACAAGGAACACAACCTTCAAACATGAATATAAATTCAGAAAATATAAACATATAAATTTTGAAATTATATTATAATATCCAGTTATAAATATGAACATCAAAATAAGAGTCTTGTATCCACATAATACGTACTAAATAAGTTAAACTTTAGAATACCAATGTCTTGTTAAATTATTATTGGTTAAATTTACTGTAAATTTTGGTTAAACATTTATTATTAATGTTAGTCTCGTTCATATATTATAAGAATTTGATAGATAGTGGTAAAATAAATCTCATATATGATGGACTATAGCTAACTTGACAATATTTTTTAATTATATATAGTTAGTGAAATAAGTATATAGATATTATAGTTGCAAAACTTAAAAAAAGAACAAATCTTTTTTGTTTCTTGAGAATGAGATGAAAAATAAAACAACAAGGGCTTTGAAATTGAATATACATTGTTTCAATTTTTGATTACATGTTTTATTTTACAAATTCTAAAAGAAATCATACTTTTCTTTCACTGACATAATTGGTTTCAGACATTTCATACCTAAATAATTTTATTGTATTATTTAATTATCTTTTGATAATTTCAGTATTATAGTTTTAAGTTTATTTTATATAAGAATTTTACATAAAGTGATAACTAAATCTTATTTATGATAGACTATAGCCGTCTTCTTGATAATTTTTTTTATTAATTATAATTAGTGAAATAAGTATATTGATATTGTAGTTGCAAAACTTTAAAAAGCAAACAAAAAAAAAAAAATTTTCCGAGAATGAGGAGAAATAAAATTAGTAAGGATTTTGAACTTTAATATATATTGTTTTGATTTATAATTATATGTTTCATTTTACTAATACTAAAAAAATCATACTTTCTATTCACCCCAAGAACACCTTAGTTGATTGGTTTTCTAACATTTCATACCTAAACAATAAAAGAGAAAAGAAATATTTGATACATCATATAAATGGAACATAATAAAAGGTAAATACAATATCTGGTCAATCTTTCTCCGTTTCCTAAAATTATAAAGTAATTTGATCATAAAAGAGAGAAAAGATATATGAGATATGATAAAATAAAGAAAGAAAAATATAATGTATTTTATTAGGAGAAGAGAAAAATATAATGTCTTAGGCTTAAGTTATATTATTAGGTAAATTAAATATCTTATAAAATGAAATAGAAACTTTAGATTAGGTGAATTAAGTATCTTATAAAATGGAACTTTTAAACTTCCCTGAAATAGTAGATATTGATTTAAACTATTAAAGAATTCTTACCAAACAAATATAACTTAAAAAATAAAATTAGTAAATTAACCTTAAAAATAAAAGTAACGAAGAATATAATAGGCAAATTAAAATTTATATGAAAGTACTTACATTTTCATTTTTATAGTAGTAGTAGATAGATAGTAAATATATACGTTGTTCATAAAATAAAAATGATGAAATGTCGTAAGTTTGAATAATATAATGAGGGATTGACATTTATTGCAACTTTAATTTTACATTACTACTAATAATATTCCGTCCGCTTCATATCTCATCCACGAGTATATCCGAAAAACAAAACACAAGACCTGCGCGCACGTTTCAACATACATTTTAGGAGTACGTGATGGTCACGAAGCTGGTTAACATACCTCATAGAAAGTGTGTATATATATATATATAAGCATCCTACATTCCAAGTCAGCAAGAGGAATTCCATGGCGGGTTCATGGTGCCTAGCTTTCTTATTGGTGTCGGCAATGGCGACCTGCAAAGCTATGGCGGCCGGATACCATCGACCAGCTGGATTTCAAGCTAGTCCATGGCAACAAGCCCATGCCACATTTTATGGAGACGAAACAGCTTCTGCCACAATTGGTGATCCATCTTATAATCATTAATCTGAGAAATAAAGTAGCTAGCTTCTTTCATTTGATTTCCATCAACTTACATATTATGATGCCAGGTGGGGCATGTGGGTACGGAAACGTGTTTAGCACCGGTTACGGGACAGATACAGCAGCGTTGAGCTCACTACTTTACTGAATAGGTAGTATTATAAATAAAGGAAAAAAGAAAACAAAGGAACATGTGAATGATGTGGAGACCACAGGACGGTCACTCACAAGAGATAAAATAAAAACTTTTTCATGTCACAAGCCGGCAGATAAAGGTATCCAGAATAAATCTAAAATTGGCTACTGAAAATCGAAGCAAATACAAAACAAAGCCAATATATTGCATTGAAAACTGAAACTGGGCATTTCGGCTGTAGAGATTAACCGATTTAGAACTGTCTTCGAACATACTACGGAAGTCGAGCTTCCAATCAAGATGCCCTATGTCACGAAACCCGAGCGTGGGGGATAACCAACGCTCCTCACATCGGCCCGAGTCCAAATATCCCTGGGAAGATTTCAATGCCTAAGCTCATAGCAGACAAAACCATAAATATGTTCCGACGACAAGTTTCAAAACGTGTACAAACTCGACAGAGAATATAACTCAAAATCAGTTTCCAGAAAAGCTGCCATGTACCACTTAGCAACTGAAAGTAAATAAAAATCAGCAGGATCGCAAAGTCACAATAATTCGAGCTCAGCTCCAAATCAGGGCTGAAGGAATAAAACTGCAGAAATTAAAGCACATAGCCATGTCCTTCATACTTGTACCAATATCAATATCTGATGTGAGTGTAAAGTGCTTGCTCAAAAGCACTTATAAATAATTGCTCTTCTAGAAAGCAAAATGGGAGAAGCTCTAGGCATCAGAAAATCAGAATTGTGAACAAAAAAAGAAAAAAAGAACCCGTAAACAATGGTGTTGAATGTCTCCCAATAGCATAAGGCAGACTCAGTGAGTCGGCTCAGTGTATAGTGAGTCGCAGACTCAGTCGCAGCAAGACTCGTGACTCAGACCGAGCCAAAATAATGCCGTGGCGGAGAACCTGTAGCACCAGAAGAAGAATGCCAAAAATGGACTCTCCCATTGATCCGATAGTAGACTTCACTGAGATGGGTATCAGTGAGACAGCAGAGGCGGTGGACTCGGAAGGCTGCCCTGAATTCCGAAATGAAGAAGAGCGCTCAGATCTCCTAGGAAGAAACGCGATCTGCAACTCTGAACAGAATCACGCGCCGCCATCAAAGCATACATCTGAAAACGTGACCGTCCATGGTGGCTCTCCGAAATGACCATCGCGACGGGCGTCAAGATGAATGAGGAAGAAGACTCGCAGCAAAAAGGGGATCCTCGAGTATGAGCTTGGCAGAATGGGATACCCAAAAGTTGTTCGATCTTCGAAGGACCATTGGCCGGTGACTGAAATAACTCTCTCCTGGATTGAGACACTGATATGGGCCTCTTCAAATAGAAGGTCGCAAATCGGCGACACCTTCAAATCTTCGACCGACCTTAGAATAGTGAATCGAGATCCAAAAGCCCTAATCCTTATATCTGAGTTGAAATGCTGTAGATCTTAGAATAGTGAATCTATCGCAGCAGTCCACAACCTTCAATGATACCCAGCCGCTGCGTGTTACAAGAGTCTGCAAAAAGAACTAGATCCAAATCGCAAACAGATCCGGACAAAAGGACAAGAACAGTTCTTCCTTAATGAAATGACAAATGAAAAAGGAGAACTGGGTAAAAATAAAATAAAACCATACGGGAACAAGCGAAAGAAGATAAGAAAATAAAATAAGAAAATAAAATAAACAGAAGTTGGCCGGCAGCGAAGGAGGAGGAAGACAAAGTTTGTGCTTTTGTTTTTAGAGAGAGGAGAGAGTGTTTTTTAGAGAGACGACGGAGGGATGAGCTCACTACTTTACAACAACGGGTATGCTTGCGGGCAGTGTTTCCAGGTCAAATGCGTAAACTCACCGTCGTGCTATAAGGGGTCGGCTATTACTACAGTGACGGCCACGAATCTGTGCCCGCCGAACTGGGGGCAGGACTCTAACAACGGGGGGTGGTGCAACCCTCCACGCGCCCACTTCGACATGGCTAAGCCAGCTTTCATGAAGATAGCCCAGTGGACTGCTGGCATTGTACCCGTCGTGTTTCGCAGGTATTACAAACACAATCCTCAACAACATGCATGCCTTCACTTCGAACCTAATTAACAAGTGGATATATATGCAGAGTAGCATGCGTAAGAAAAGGCGGGATAAGGTTCAACTTACAGGGGAATGGTTACTGGCTGTTAGTTTACGTGATGAACGTGGGAGGCGGAGGAGACGTAGCCAACATGTGGGTGAAAGGGAGCAAGACAGGATGGATAAGTATGAGCCATAACTGGGGGGCTTCATATCAGGCATTTGCTACTCTTTCTGGATAGACCCTTTCATTTAAAATAACATCCTACACTTCCCATCAGACTATTATTGCATACAATGTCGCCCCTGCCTATTGGCAACCAGGATTGACTTATACAGCTAATCTCAACTTCCATTAATACCCTTTTCTCTCTTAATGTAGTTCACTCTAGTTTATTTTTTCCCTTTTTTTTTTTTTTTTTTCATTTATCTTGATTTTCCATATGAGAAGATAATTTTGTATCTCAATATAAAAGCAAATTTTTTTATTCTTTCTATTAGATATAATACATTTCTGTTTTGTAAATTCCTCACATGCATGTTAGTTACTCTCACATGTGAGACAATTACAACCGTCATCGTCTAATTATTGTATTCCTCATTTCATTCCTCACCTATATAAAGTGAAATTGTAATGATTCTCATCATGAATGAAATATAAGTTCACATTTAAATCTCTCTCAACATGGTATCTTCTGTCAAACTCTTACGGTTGATTCTTCCTTCTTCTACAAATTCTGCTCCGATTATCATTTTCTCCTTCAATTTCTCTTCATTTTAATCTGTTTAGTTGGTTATTTCTCTGCTCTGATGGCATCTCTTCCTACGCTAGCGACTCACGCTTCAATTAGATAAAAATAACTACACATTCTGGCGATGACAAATTCTATCTACTGTGATTGCACATGAATTTGAGGATTTTATGTTATGTACAACAAATAACCTTTCGGCTAAGATTACTATTAATTAATCCGGCACACGATCGCGAATTGTGAATCCTGCATATACTGCTGGCTCAGGTAGGATTAGTTCATTGTTTGCTGGTGATGATTTCTGTTGTTGAGTCCATGCTTGGACATGTTAACCGATGCACACATGCTTTCTGAAAACCAACATGCTGAATTGATGAAGAACCAGAAGAGGTTAATGCAAAGCCATAGTCAATGGAACAGTGACAACAACTCAAGAAACAACCAAGCATAACAACTAGAAGAATTAATTAAAGTTGTACGTGTACTTTTGTTTCCTAGTAAGATTACCTTACATTGTATTTAATGCAACCTATCACAACTAGATAGATGTAGTATTCTAGGAGCTTCTCTTTGATGTATATATATGGCTAACAGCCTAAGACATTGTATTCGAATATCAAGGAATATCAACAATACAACTCACTGTTCCCTTCATTCTTATTCATGTTTCAGTTCAGTTTTCAACATGGTATCAGAGCTGGGTAAAACCAGTCTCTGATACTCTTTCACACCCTTCTTTATCTCTTCCAAATTGTTAATATATGGTGCAGCAAGCTGCACCTGCAGCTGCACCAGCTCAACCAACTGCAACATCCACAATCCAATCTCTCCAGCCCTTGAACCAACTCATAACTGTAAAACTGAATGACACCAATATTTTGGTATGGAAGCAACAGATCCTAGCTACTGTGACAGGCTACGGGCTAGAGGGCAATCTTGATGGAACCAAAGTGCAACCGAGTGAGCACATGCCAGCAGCTGCACCTGACCAACTCCCTGTTCTCAACCCAGAGCATGCTGCCTGGATGAGACAAGACCAAATGCTTGTTTCATGGCTATTGTCCTCACTGATTGAGAGTGTGCTTGTCCAAACAGTTGGTCTGAGCTCCTCTAAAGAGATATGGGAAACACTAGAAAACACCTTTGCCACCCAATCAAGAGCCAAGATAATGTAGTACACGTTTCTCAACAGGGTGAAGTCCAGCTGTGATCTTTTGAGATCAGCAGGTCAAACTATGAATGATGATGATGAAGTGTTGCACATCATTTCAGGCCTTGGATCTAAATATAACCCAGTCATGGTGTCAATCAACTCAAGGATTGAACCATACACCATAAAAGAAGTACATTCTCTTCTTCTCAGCTTTGAAAATAGGTTAGAAGGATCTGAGAATGAGGGATCTGTTCCAAGTGCAAATATTACAACCCAAGGAAGAGGAAGAAGTTACAATTATGGAAGAGAAAGAGGTAGAGCTCCTGGTCAAAATTTCAACACTAACCAGACATTAAGCAACAAGGGTAGAAGGAGTCCTTTAGAGGTGGCGCAAGCAATAGAGAAAGAGACAGAAACAACAATAACAAGGTCCCATGTTACTGGTGTAGTTACACCAACCACACTAGTAACAAATGCTACTATAGAGATGAGGCTTGCTATCCACAAAAGGATCAACAAGGAGGACCATCTGCTAATGTAACAAGCTTTGGACAAAGAGAAAAATATCAAGAAGCAACTTGGTTTCCTGATTCAGGGGCCACAAATCATCTGACCTATGAGTTTGGAAATCCCAACACTGCCTCAAACTATCAAGGAGAAGAAAAGGTTCAGATTGGAAATGGATCAGGTTTGTGCATGTCTCACTTTGGTAATTCTGATGTTAAGTCATTAAACCCTTTCCACACACACACACACACACAGTTCTTCTTATAAACCTCCTGCATGTACCACAAATTACCAGAAACATAATCAGTGTTTCACAATTTTGCAAAGATAACTCTGTCTTCTTTGAATTTTATGATGACTCTTGCCTTGTGAAGGATCTCACCACAAAGGAAACTCTTCTACAAGGGAGTATTAAAAGTGGGCTCTACAAGTTTCAGTTAACAAGAACCAGAGGTGTTACAAGCCAACCCAACCCTACTCTATCAAATCAGATTTCTAATTACAAATCTGCCTTTTTTGCTGTTTTAGGAAATAAAGAAGACTTAGATGTTTGGCACTGTAGACTAGGTCATCGTTCATTTGATGTAGTTGAAAACGTACTCAATTCCAACAATATTCCCTTTTGTGCTGGAAAAGGAGAGTCAATTTGTACACCTTGTTTACAAGGAAAGAGTCACAAGATGTCATTCAATGAATCCGTTTCTTCTTATAATCTGTTTGATTTGATTGACACTGATCTTTGGGGTTTATCTCCTATAAATTCTTTTAATGGATATCAATACTATGTCTGTTTCATTGATAATTACTCCAGATATACTTAGTTTTACCTCCTTAAAATCCAAATCTGACACTTACCGAGCTTTCCTACACTTTCATTCTCTAGTTCAAAACCAATACCACCACCAAATAAAATAAGTACAGAGTGATGATGAGACTGAGTTTAAAGCCTTGACCAAATACTTCAATGACCATGGCATTCATCATAGGATTTCTTGCCCCTATACACCAGAACAAAATGTTCTGGCAGAAAGAAAGTACAGACACATAGCTGAAACAGGTCTCACTCTCCTTTCTAAGTTTCATGTCCCTACCAAGCACTGGGTGATGCCTTCATCACCAGTGTTTACCTCATTAACAGGCTGTCAACCAAAATCCTCAATCATAAGACACCTTTGGAGATGCTAACTGCAACTAAGCCCAACTACAACACTCTCAGAACCTTTGGCTGCCTTTGTTTTCCTCATTTAAGACCTTATAATAAGCATAAATTTGAATTCAGATCTGAGAAGGGAGTGTTTCTTGGTTATAGTCCTCACTATAAAGGCTATAAGGTCTTGCTTCCAAACAACAAGGTTGTCATTACCAGAAACATTGTATTTGATGAAACTCAATTTCCTTTTCAAACCAAAAACACACCGACACCGACACCCACAAACTGCCCCTCCTGCTCTTCACGAACATATGTTCCTCAAAACTCTTAGAATAGGAGATATTAATATCCAACTCCCTACACACTCGGATAATTCTGGTCCTTCTCATAATCAAACCCTCTCCCCCTGATTCACCTGTCACACTCATCACATCAGTCCAACACTCTCACACACAATGCTGCACCAGAATTACCAAGTGAGGGGGCATCAACTGAGAGTCACAAACTAAAAATAATCAAGATGTGGGAAATGTTCAGAATGGGGATGAAACTGGTGGTCAGGAAAGAGTTCATCATATGGTGACTAGATCAAGATCAGGCATTTTTAAACCCAAAATGTATCAGGCAATTAGCATCATAGGTACTGAGAAAGAGCCTCAAAATCATATTGAAGATCACAAGCACCAACTATTTGACTCCGTTCGACTTCTTAGATCATTAAGTCTTCTATTTGACCCCAATTGACTTCTCGGATCAACAAGTCTTCCGTTTGACCGAATTCGGCTTCACGGATCAACAAGTACCCGCAACTTGATCCGTTTGGTTTATCAAGTCACTAACTACGCACAATGTGACTCAATTCGGCTTCTGGGATCAACAAGCACCAACTACTTGACTCCGTTCGACTTCTCGGATCATTAAGTCTTCTATTTGACCCCAATTGACTTCTCGGATCAACAAGTCTTTCGTTTGACCGAATTCGGCTTCACGGATCAACAAGTACCCCCAACTTGATCTGTTTGATTTATCAAGTCACTAACTACACATAATGTGACTCAATTCGCCTTCTGGGATCAACAAGCACCAACTATTTGACTATGTTCGACTTCTCGGATCATTAAGTCTTCTCTTAGACCAAAATTGACTTCTCGGATCAACAAGTCTTCCGGTTGACCGAATTCGGCTTCACGGAACAACAAGTACCCCCAACTTGATCCGTTTGGTTTATCAAGTCACTAACTACGCACAATGTGACTCAATTCGGCTTCTGGGATCAACAAGCACCAACTATTTGACTCCGTTCGACTTCTCGGATCATTAAGTCTTCTGTTGTACCCCAATTGATTTCTCGGATCAACAAGTCTTCCGTTTGACCGAATTCGGCTTCACGGATCAACAAGTACCCCCAACTTGATCTGTTTGATTTATCAAGTCACTAACTACGCACAATGTGACTCAATTCGACTTCTGGGATCAACAAACACCAACTATTTGACTCGGTTCGACTTCTCAGATCATTAAGTCTTCTATTTGACCCAAATTGACTTCTCAGATCAACAAGTCTTTCGTTTGACTGAAGTCGGCTTCATGGATCAACAAGTAAACCCAACTTGATCCGTTTGGTTTCTCAAGTCACTAACTACGCACAATGTGACTCAATTCGACTTCTGGGATCAACAAGCACCAACTATTTGACTCCGTTCGACTTCTCGGATCAGTATGTCTTCTCTTTGACCAAAATTGACTTCTCGGATAACCAAGTCTTCCGTTTGACCGAATTCGGCTTCACGGATCAACAAGTACCCCCAACTTGATCCGTTTGGTTTATCAAGTCACTAACTACGCACAATGTGACTCGATTCGGCTTCTGGGATCAACAAACACCAACTATTTGACTCCGTTCGACTTCTCGGATCATTAAGTCTTCTATTTGACCCCAATTGACTTCTCGGATCAACAAGACTTCCGTCTGACCAAATTCGGCTTCACTGATCAACAAGTACCCGCAAGTTGATTCGTTTGGTTTATCAAGTCACTAACTACGCACAATTTGACTCAATTCGACTTCTGGGATCAACAAGCACCAACTATTTGACTCTGTTCGACTTCACGGATCATTAAGTCTTCTATTGTACCCCATTTGCCTTCTTGGATCAACAAGTCTTTCGTTTGACCGAATTCAGCTTCACGGATCAACAAGTACCCCCAACTTGATCTGTTTGGTTTATCAAGTCACTAACTACGCACAATGTGACTCAATTCGGCTTCTGGGATCAACAAGCACCAACTATTTGACTCCGTTCGACTTCTCGGATCATTAAGTCTTCTATTTGACCCCAATTGACTTCCCGGATCAACAAGTCTTTCGTTTGACCGAATTCGGCTTCACGGATCAACAAATACCCCAAACTTGATCCGTTTGGTTTATCAAGTCACTAACTACGCACAATGTGACTCAATTCGACTTCTGGGATCAACAAGCACCAACTATTTGACTCCGTTCGACTTCACGGATCTTTAAGCCTTCTATTGTACCCCCAATTGACTTCTCGGATAAACCAGTCTTCCGTTTGACCGAATTCGGCTTCACGGATCAACAAGTACCCCCAACTTGATCCGTTTGGTTTATCAAGTTACTAACTACGCACAATGTGACTCAATTCGGCTTCTGGGATCAACAAGCACCAACTATTTGACTCCGTTCGGCTTCTCGGATCATTAAGTCTTCTATTTGACCCCAATTGACTTCTCGGATCAACAAGTCTTCCGTTTGACCGAATTCTGCTTCACGGATCAACAAGTACCCCCAACTTGATCCGTTTGGTTTTTCAAGTCACTAACTACGCACAATGTGACTCAATTCAACTTCTAGGATCAACAAGCACCAACTATTTGACTCCGTTCGACTTCACTGATCATTAAGTCTTCTATTGTACCCCAATTGACTTCTCGGATCAACAAGTCTTTCGTTTGACCAAATTCGGCTTCACGGATCAACAAGTACCCCCAACTTGATCGTTTGGTTTATCAAGTCACTAACTACGCACAATGTGACTCAATTCGACTTCTGGGTCCAACAAGCACCAACTATTTGACTCCGTTCGACTTCACGGATCATTAAGTCTTCTATTGTACCCCAATTGACTTCTCGGATAAACAAGTCTTCCGTTTGACCGAATTCGGCTTCACGGATCAACAAGTACCCCCAACTTGATCCGTTCGATTTATCAAGTCACTAACTACGCACAATGTGACTCAATTCGGCTTCTGGGATCAACAACCACCAACTATTTGACTCCGTTCGACTTCTCGGATCATTAAGTCTTCTATTTGACCCCAATTGACTTCCCGGATCAACAAGTCTTTCGTTTGACCGAATTCGGCTTCACGGATCAACAAGTACCCCCAACTTGATCCGTTTGGTTTATCAAGTCACTAACTACGCACAATGTGACTCAATTCGACTTCTGGGAACAACAAGCACCAACTATTTGACTCCGTTCGACTTCACGGATCTTTAAGTCTTCAATTGTACCCCAATTGACTTCTCGGATCAACCAGTCTTCCGTTTGACCGAATTCGGCTTCACGGATCAACAAGTACCCCCAACTTGATCCGTTTGGTTTATCAAGTCACTAACTACGCACAATGTGACTCAATTCGGCTTCTGGGATCAACAAGCACCAACTATTTGACTCCGTTTGGCTTCTCGGATCATTAAGTCTTCTATTTGACCCCAATTGACTTCTTGGATCAACAAGTCTTTCGTTTGACCGAATTCGGCTTCACGGATCAATACCCCCAACTTGATCCGTTTGGTTTATCAAGTCACTAACTACGCACAATGTGACTCAATTCGACTTCTAGGATCAACAAGCACCAACTATTTGACTCCGTTCGACTTCACTGATCATTAAGTCTTCTATTGTACCCCAATTGACTTCTCGGATCAACAAGTCTTCCGTTTGACCGAATTCGGCTTCACGGATCAACAAGTACCCCCAACTTGATCCGTTTGGTTTATCAAGTTACTAACTACGCACAATGTGACTCAATTCGGCTTCTGGGATCAACAAGCACCAACTATTTGACTCCGTTCGGCTTCTCGGATCATTAAGTCTTCTATTTGACCCCAATTGACTTCTCGGATCAACAAGTCTTCCGTTTGACCGAATTCTGCTTCACGGATCAACAAGTACCCCCAACTTGATCCGTTTGGTTTATCAAGTCACTAACTACGCACAATGTGACTCAATTCGACTTCTAGGATCAACAAGCACCAACTATTTGACTCCGTTCGACTTCACTGATCATTAAGTCTTCTATTGTACCCCAATTGACTTCTCGGATCAACAAGTCTTTCGTTTGACCAAATTCGGCTTCACGGATCAACAAGTACCCCCAACTTGATCGTTTGGTTTATCAAGTCACTAACTACGCACAATGTGACTCAATTCGACTTCTGGGTCCAACAAGCACCAACTATTTGACTTCGTTCGACTTCACGGATCATTAAGTCTTCTATTGTACCCCAATTGACTTCTCGGATAAACAAGTCTTCCGTTTGACCGAATTCGGCTTCACGGATCAACAAGTACCCCCAACTTGATCCGTTCGATTTATCAAGTCACTAACTACGCACAATGTGACTCAATTCGGCTTCTGGGATCAACAACCACCAACTATTTGACTCCGTTCGACTTCTCGGATCATTAAGTCTTCTATTTGACCCCAATTGACTTCCCGGATCAACAAGTCTTTCGTTTGACCGAATTCGGCTTCACGGATCAACAAGTACCCCCAACTTGATCCGTTTGGTTTATCAAGTCACTAACTACGCACAATGTGACTCAATTCGACTTCTGGGATCAACAAGCACCAACTATTTGACTCCGTTCGACTTCACGGATCTTTAAGTCTTCAATTGTACCCCAATTGACTTCTCGGATCAACCAGTCTTCCGTTTGACCGAATTCGGCTTCACGGATCAACAAGTACCCCCAACTTGATCCGTTTGGTTTATCAAGTCACTAACTACGCACAATGTGACTCAATTCGGCTTCTGGGATCAACAAGCACCAACTATTTGACTCCGTTCGGCTTCTCGGATCATTAAGTCTTCTATTTGACCCCAATTGACTTCTCGGATCAACAAGTCTTCCGTTTGACCGAATTCTGCTTCACGGATCAACAAGTACCCCCAACTTGATCCGTTTGGTTTATCAAGTCACTAACTACGCACAATGTGACTCAATTCGACTTCTAGGATCAACAAGCACCAACTATTTGACTCCGTTCGACTTCACTGATCATTAAGTCTTCTATTGTACCCCAATTGACTTCTCGGATCAACAAGTCTTTCGTTTGACCAAATTCGGCTTCACGGATCAACAAGTACCCCCAACTTGATCGTTTGGTTTATCAAGTCACTAACTACGCACAATGTGACTCAATTCGACTTCTGGGTCCAACAAGCACCAACTATTTGACTTCGTTCGACTTCACGGATCATTAAGTCTTCTATTGTACCCCAATTGACTTCTCGGATAAACAAGTCTTCCGTTTGACCGAATTCGGCTTCACGGATCAACAAGTACCCCCAACTTGATCCGTTCGATTTATCAAGTCACTAACTACGCACAATGTGACTCAATTCGACTTCTAGGATCAACAAGCACCAACTATTTGACTCCGTTCGACTTCACTGATCATTAAGTCTTCTATTGTACCCCAATTGACTTCTCGGATCAACAAGTCTTTCGTTTGACCAAATTCGGCTTCACGGATCAACAAGTACCCCCAACTTGATCGTTTGGTTTATCAAGTCACTAACTACGCACAATGTGACTCAATTCGACTTCTGGGTCCAACAAGCACCAACTATTTGACTCCGTTCGACTTCACGGATCATTAAGTCTTCTATTGTACCCCAATTGACTTCTCGGATAAACAAGTCTTCCGTTTGACCGAATTCGGCTTCACGGATCAACAAGTACCCCCAACTTGATCCGTTCGATTTATCAAGTCACTAACTACGCACAATGTGACTCAATTCGGCTTCTGGGATCAACAACCACCAACTATTTGACTCCGTTCGACTTCTCGGATCATTAAGTCTTCTATTTGACCCCAATTGACTTCCCGGATCAACAAGTCTTTCGTTTGACCGAATTCGGCTTCACGGATCAACAAGTACCCCCAACTTGATCCGTTTGGTTTATCAAGTCACTAACTACGCACAATGTGACTCAATTCGACTTCTGGGATCAACAAGCACCAACTATTTGACTCCGTTCGACTTCACGGATCTTTAAGTCTTCAATTGTACCCCAATTGACTTCTCGGATCAACCAGTCTTCCGTTTGACCGAATTCGGCTTCACGGATCAACAAGTACCCCCAACTTGATCCGTTTGGTTTATCAAGTCACTAACTACGCACAATGTGACTCAATTCGGCTTCTGGGATCAACAAGCACCAACTATTTGACTCCGTTTGGCTTCTCGGATCATTAAGTCTTCTATTTGACCCCAATTGACTTCTTGGATCAACAAGTCTTCCGTTTGACCGAATTTGGCTTCACGGATCAATACCCCCAACTTGATCCGTTTGGTTTATCAAGTCACTAACTACGCACAATGTGACTCAATTCGACTTCTAGGATCAACAAGCACCAACTATTTGACTCCGTTCGACTTCACTGATCATTAAGTCTTCTATTGTACCCCAATTGACTTCTCGGATCAACAAGTCTTTCGTTTGACCGAATTCGGCTTCACGGATCAATACCCCCAACTTGATCCGTTTGGTTTATCAAGTCACTAACTACGCACAATGTGACTCAATTCGACTTCTAGGATCAACAAGCACCAACTATTTGACTCCGTTCGACT
The DNA here is from genome assembly GCA_958295605.1 of Ajuga chamaepitys. Taxonomy (NCBI): domain Eukaryota; kingdom Viridiplantae; phylum Streptophyta; class Magnoliopsida; order Lamiales; family Lamiaceae; genus Ajuga; species Ajuga chamaepitys. The sequence goes on along the minus strand of OY282498.1, from coordinate 18,795,129 downwards.
TCACTGATCATTAAGTCTTCTATTGTACCCCAATTGACTTCTCGGATCAACAAGTCTTCCGTTTGACCGAATTCGGCTTCACGGATCAACAAGTACCCCCAACTTGATCCGTTTGGTTTATCAAGTTACTAACTACGCACAATGTGACTCAATTCGGCTTCTGGGATCAACAAGCACCAACTATTTGACTCCGTTCGGCTTCTCGGATCATTAAGTCTTCTATTTGACCCCAATTGACTTCTCGGATCAACAAGTCTTCCGTTTGACCGAATTCTGCTTCACGGATCAACAAGTACCCCCAACTTGATCCGTTTGGTTTATCAAGTCACTAACTACGCACAATGTGACTCAATTCGACTTCTAGGATCAACAAGCACCAACTATTTGACTCCGTTCGACTTCACTGATCATTAAGTCTTCTATTGTACCCCAATTGACTTCTCGGATCAACAAGTCTTTCGTTTGACCAAATTCGGCTTCACGGATCAACAAGTACCCCCAACTTGATCGTTTGGTTTATCAAGTCACTAACTACGCACAATGTGACTCAATTCGACTTCTGGGTCCAACAAGCACCAACTATTTGACTCCGTTCGACTTCACGGATCATTAAGTCTTCTATTGTACCCCAATTGACTTCTCGGATAAACAAGTCTTCCGTTTGACCGAATTCGGCTTCACGGATCAACAAGTACCCCCAACTTGATCCGTTCGATTTATCAAGTCACTAACTACGCACAATGTGACTCAATTCGGCTTCTGGGATCAACAACCACCAACTATTTGACTCCGTTCGACTTCTCGGATCATTAAGTCTTCTATTTGACCCCAATTGACTTCCCGGATCAACAAGTCTTTCGTTTGACCGAATTCGGCTTCACGGATCAACAAGTACCCCCAACTTGATCCGTTTGGTTTATCAAGTCACTAACTACGCACAATGTGACTCAATTCGACTTCTGGGATCAACAAGCACCAACTATTTGACTCCGTTCGACTTCACGGATCTTTAAGTCTTCAATTGTACCCCAATTGACTTCTCGAATCAACCAGTCTTCCGTTTGACCGAATTCGGCTTCACGGATCAACAAGTACCCCCAACTTGATCCGTTTGGTTTATCAAGTCACTAACTACGCACAATGTGACTCAATTCGGCTTCTGGGATCAACAAGCACCAACTATTTGACTCCGTTTGGCTTCTCGGATCATTAAGTCTTCTATTTGACCCCAATTGACTTCTTGGATCAACAAGTCTTCCGTTTGACCGAATTTGGCTTCACGGATCAATACCCCCAACTTGATCCGTTTGGTTTATCAAGTCACTAACTACGCACAATGTGACTCAATTCGACTTCTAGGATCAACAAGCACCAACTATTTGACTCCGTTCGACTTCACTGATCATTAAGTCTTCTATTGTACCCCAATTGACTTCTCGGATCAACAAGTCTTCCGTTTGACCGAATTCGGCTTCACGGATCAACAAGTACCCCCAACTTGATCCGTTTGGTTTATCAAGTTACTAACTACGCACAATGTGACTCAATTCGGCTTCTGGGATCAACAAGCACCAACTATTTGACTCCGTTCGGCTTCTCGGATCATTAAGTCTTCTATTTGACCCCAATTGACTTCTCGGATCAACAAGTCTTCCGTTTGACCGAATTCTGCTTCACGGATCAACAAGTACCCCCAACTTGATCCGTTTGGTTTATCAAGTCACTAACTACGCACAATGTGACTCAATTCGACTTCTAGGATCAACAAGCACCAACTATTTGACTCCGTTCGACTTCACTGATCATTAAGTCTTCTATTGTACCCCAATTGACTTCTCGGATCAACAAGTCTTTCGTTTGACCAAATTCGGCTTCACGGATCAACAAGTACCCCCAACTTGATCGTTTGGTTTATCAAGTCACTAACTACGCACAATGTGACTCAATTCGACTTCTGGGTCCAACAAGCACCAACTATTTGACTCCGTTCGACTTCACGGATCATTAAGTCTTCTATTGTACCCCAATTGACTTCTCGGATAAACAAGTCTTCCGTTTGACCGAATTCGGCTTCACGGATCAACAAGTACCCCCAACTTGATCCGTTCGATTTATCAAGTCACTAACTACGCACAATGTGACTCAATTCGGCTTCTGGGATCAACAACCACCAACTATTTGACTCCGTTCGACTTCTCGGATCATTAAGTCTTCTATTTGACCCCAATTGACTTCCCGGATCAACAAGTCTTTCGTTTGACCGAATTCGGCTTCACGGATCAACAAGTACCCCCAACTTGATCCGTTTGGTTTATCAAGTCACTAACTACGCACAATGTGACTCAATTCGACTTCTGGGATCAACAAGCACCAACTATTTGACTCCGTTCGACTTCACGGATCTTTAAGTCTTCAATTGTACCCCAATTGACTTCTCGGATCAACCAGTCTTCCGTTTGACCGAATTCGGCTTCACAGATCAACAAGTACCCCCAACTTGATCCGTTTGGTTTATCAAGTCACTAACTACGCACAATGTGACTCAATTCGGCTTCTGGGATCAACAAGCACCAACTATTTGACTCCGTTTGGCTTCTCGGATCATTAAGTCTTCTATTTGACCCCAATTGACTTCTTGGATCAACAAGTCTTCCGTTTGACCGAATTCGGCTTCACGGATCAATACCCCCAACTTGATCCGTTTGGTTTATCAAGTCACTAACTACGCACAATGTGACTCAATTCGACTTCTAGGATCAACAAGCACCAACTATTTGACTCCGTTCGACTTCACTGATCATTAAGTTTTCTATTGTACCCCAATTGACTTCTCGGATCAATAAGTCTTCCGTTTGACCGAATTCGGCTTCACGGATCAACAAGTACCCCCAACTTGATCCGTTTGGTTTATCAAGTTACTAACTACGCACAATGTTACTCAATTCGGCTTCTGGGATCAACAAGCACCAACTATTTGACTCCGTTCGGCTTCTCGGATCATTAAGTCTTCTATTTGACCCCAATTGACTTCTCGGATCAACAAGTCTTCCGTTTGACCGAATTCTGCTTCACGGATCAACAAGTACCCCCAACTTGATCCGTTTGGTTTATCAAGTCACTAACTACGCACAATGTGACTCAATTCGACTTCTAGGATCAACAAGCACCAACTATTTGACTCCGTTCGACTTCACTGATCATTAAGTCTTCTATTGTACCCCAATTGACTTCTCGGATCAACAAGTCTTTCGTTTGACCAAATTCGGCTTCACGGATCAACAAGTACCCCCAACTTGATCGTTTGGTTTATCAAGTCACTAACTACGCACAATGTGACTCAATTCGACTTCTGGGTCCAACAAGCACCAACTATTTGACTCCGTTCGACTTCACGGATCATTAAGTCTTCTATTGTACCCCAATTGACTTCTCGGATAAACAAGTCTTCCGTTTGACCGAATTCGGCTTCACGGATCAACAAGTACCCCCAACTTGATCCGTTCGATTTATCAAGTCACTAACTACGCACAATGTGACTCAATTCGGCTTCTGGGATCAACAACCACCAACTATTTGACTCCGTTCGACTTCTCGGATCATTAAGTCTTCTATTTGACCCCAATTGACTTCCCGGATCAACAAGTCTTTCGTTTGACCGAATTCGGCTTCACGGATCAACAAGTACCCCCAACTTGATCCGTTTGGTTTATCAAGTCACTAACTACGCACAATGTGACTCAATTCGACTTCTGGGATCAACAAGCACCAACTATTTGACTCCGTTCGACTTCACGGATCTTTAAGTCTTCAATTGTACCCCAATTGACTTCTCGGATCAACCAGTCTTCCGTTTGACCGAATTCGGCTTCACAGATCAACAAGTACCCCCAACTTGATCCGTTTGGTTTATCAAGTCACTAACTACGCACAATGTGACTCAATTCGGCTTCTGGGATCAACAAGCACCAACTATTTGACTCCGTTTGGCTTCTCGGATCATTAAGTCTTCTATTTGACCCCAATTGACTTCTTGGATCAACAAGTCTTCCGTTTGACCGAATTCGGCTTCACGGATCAATACCCCCAACTTGATCCGTTTGGTTTATCAAGTCACTAACTACGCACAATGTGACTCAATTCGACTTCTAGGATCAACAAGCACCAACTATTTGACTCCGTTCGACTTCACTGATCATTAAGTTTTCTATTGTACCCCAATTGACTTCTCGGATCAATAAGTCTTCCGTTTGACCGAATTCGGCTTCACGGATCAACAAGTACCCCCAACTTGATCCGTTTGGTTTATCAAGTTACTAACTACGCACAATGTTACTCAATTCGGCTTCTGGGATCAACAAGCACCAACTATTTGACTCCGTTCGGCTTCTCGGATCATTAAGTCTTCTATTTGACCCCAATTGACTTCTCGGATCAACAAGTCTTCCGTTTGACCGAATTCTGCTTCACGGATCAACAAGTACCCCCAACTTGATCCGTTTGGTTTATCAAGTCACTAACTACGCACAATGTGACTCAATTCGACTTCTAGGATCAACAAGCACCAACTATTTGACTCCGTTCGACTTCACTGATCATTAAGTCTTCTATTGTACCCCAATTGACTTCTCGGATCAACAAGTCTTTCGTTTGACCAAATTCGGCTTCACGGATCAACAAGTACCCCCAACTTGATCGTTTGGTTTATCAAGTCACTAACTACGCACAATGTGACTCAATTCGACTTCTGGGTCCAACAAGCACCAACTATTTGACTCCGTTCGACTTCACGGATCATTAAGTCTTCTATTGTACCCCAATTGACTTCTCGGATAAACAAGTCTTCCGTTTGACCGAATTCGGCTTCACGGATCAACAAGTACCCCCAACTTGATCCGTTCGATTTATCAAGTCACTAACTACGCACAATGTGACTCAATTCGGCTTCTGGGATCAACAACCACCAACTATTTGACTCCGTTCGACTTCTCGGATCATTAAGTCTTCTATTTGACCCCAATTGACTTCCCGGATCAACAAGTCTTTTGTTTGACCGAATTCGGCTTCACGGAACAACAAGTACCCCCAACTTGATCCGTTTGGTTTATCAAGTCACTAACTACGCACAATGTGACTCAATTCGACTTCTGGGATCAACAAGCACCAACTATTTGACTCCGTTCGACTTCACGGATCTTTAAGTCTTCAATTGTACCCCAATTGACTTCTCGGATCAACCAGTCTTCCGTTTGACCGAATTCGGCTTCACGGATCAACAAGTACCCCCAACTTGATCCGTTTGGTTTATCAAGTCACTAACTACGCACAATGTGACTCAATTCGGCTTCTGGGATCAACAAGCACCAACTATTTGACTCCGTTTGGCTTCTCGGATCATTAAGTCTTCTATTTGACCCCAATTGACTTCTTGGATCAACAAGTCTTCCGTTTGACCGAATTCGGCTTCACGGATCAATACCCCCAACTTGATCCGTTTGGTTTATCAAGTCACTAACTACGCACAATGTGACTCAATTCGACTTCTAGGATCAACAAGCACCAACTATTTGACTCCGTTCGACTTCACTGATCATTAAGTCTTCTATTGTACCCCAATTGACTTCTCGGATCAACAAGTCTTCCGTTTGACCGAATTCGGCTTCACGGATCAACAAGTACCCCCAACTTGATCCGTTTGGTTTATCAAGTTACTAACTACGCACAATGTGACTCAATTCGGCTTCTGGGATCAACAAGCACCAACTATTTGACTCCGTTCGGCTTCTCGGATCATTAAGTCTTCTATTTGACCCCAATTGACTTCTCGGATCAACAAGTCTTCCGTTTGACCGAATTCTGCTTCACGGATCAACAAGTACCCCCAACTTGATCCGTTTGGTTTATCAAGTCACTAACTACGCACAATGTGACTCAATTCGACTTCTAGGATCAACAAGCACCAACTATTTGACTCCGTTCGACTTCACTGATCATTAAGTCTTCTATTGTACCCCAATTGACATCTCGGATCAACAAGTCTTTCGTTTGACCAAATTCGGCTTCACGGATCAACAAGTACCCCCAACTTGATCGTTTGGTTTATCAAGTCACTAACTACGCACAATGTGAATCAATTCGACTTCTGGGTCCAACAAGCACCAACTATTTGACTCCGTTCGACTTCACGGATCATTAAGTCTTCTATTGTACCCCAATTGACTTCTCGGATAAACAAGTCTTCCGTTTGACCGAATTCGGCTTCACGGATCAACGAGTACCCCCAACTTGATCCGTTCGATTTATCAAGTCACTAACTACGCACAATGTGACTCAATTCGGCTTCTGGGATCAACAACCACCAACTATTTGACTCCGTTTGACTTCTCGGATCATTAAGTCTTCTATTTGACCCCAATTGACTTCCCGGATCAACAAGTCTTTCGTTTGACCGAATTCGGCTTCACGGATCAACAAGTACCCCCAACTTGATCCGTTTGGTTTATCAAGTCACTAACTACGCACAATGTGACTCAATTCGACTTCTGGGATCAACAAGCACCAACTATTTGACTCCGTTCGACTTCACGGATCTTTAAGTCATCAATTGTACCCCAATTGACTTCTCGGATCAACCAGTCTTCCGTTTGACCGAATTCGGCTTCACGGATCAACAAGTACCCCCAACTTGATCCGTTTGGTTTATCAAGTCACTAACTACGCACAATGTGACTCAATTCGGCTTCTGGGATCAACAAGCACCAACTATTTGACTCCGTTTGGCTTCTCGGATCATTAAGTCTTCTATTTGACCCCAATTGACTTCTTGGATCAACAAGTCTTCCGTTTGACCGAATTCGGCTTCACGGATCAATACCCCCAACTTGATCCGTTTGGTTTATCAAGTCACTAACTACGCACAATGTGACTCAATTCGACTTCTAGGATCAACAAGCACCAACTATTTGACTCCGTTCGACTTCACTGATCATTAAGTCTTCTATTGTACCCCAATTGACTTCTCGGATCAACAAGTCTTCCGTTTGACCGAATTCGGCTTCACGGATCAACAAGTACCCCCAACTTGATCGTTTGGTTTATCAAGTCACTAACTACGCACAATGTGACTCAATTCGACTTCTGGGTCTAACAAGCACCAACTATTTGACTCCGTTCGACTTCACGGATCATTAAGTCTTCTATTGTACCCCAATTGACTTCTCGGATCAACAAGTCTTCCGTTTGACCGAATTCGGCTTCACGGATCAACAAGTACCCCCAACTTGATCCGTTCGATTTATCAAGTCACTAACTACGCACAATGTGACTCAATTCGACTTCTGGGATCAACAAGCACCAACTATTTGACTCCGTTCGACTTCTCATATCATTAAGTCTTCTATTTGACCCCAGTTGACTTTCACGGATCAACAAGTACCCCCAACTTGATCCGTTTGGTTAATCAAGTCACTAACTACGCACAATGTTACTCAATTCGACTTCTGGGATCAACAAGCACCAACAATTTGACTCCGTTCGACTTCTCGGATCATTAAGTCTTCTCTTTGACCAAAATTGACTTCTCGGATCAACAAGTCTTCCGTTTGACCAAATTCGGCTTCACGGATCAACAAGTACCCCCAACTTGATCCGTTTGGTTTATCAAGTCACTAACTACGCACAATGTGACTCAATTCGGCTTCTGGGATCAACAAGCAGCAACTATTTGACTCCGTTCGGCTTCTCGGATCATTAAGTCTTCTATTTGACCCCAATTGACTTCTCGGATGAACAAGTCTTCCGTTTGACCGAATTCGGCTTCACGGATCAACAAGTATCCCCAACTTGATCGTTTGGTTTATCAAGTCACTAACTAAGCACAATGTGACTCAATTCGACTTATGGGATCAACAAGCACCAACTATTTGACTCCGTTCGACTTCACTGATCATTAAGTCTTCTATTGTACCCCAATTGACTTCTCGGATCAACAAGTCTTCCGTTTGACCGAATCCGGCTTCACGGATCAACAAGTATCCCCAACTTGATCGTTTGGTTTATCAAGTCACTAACTACGCACAATGTGACTCAATTCGACTTCTGGGTCCAACAAGCACCAACTATTTGACTCCGTTCGACTTCACGGATCATTTAGTCTTCTATTGTACCCCAATTGACTTCTCGGATCAACAAGTCTTCCGTTTGACCGAATTCGGCTTCACGGATCAACAAGTACCCCCAACTTGATCCGTTCGATTTATCAAGTCACTAACTAATCACAATGTGACTCAATTCGACTTCTGGGATCAACAAGCACCAACTATTTGACTCCGTTCGACTTCTCATATCATTAAATCTTCTATTTGACCCCAATGGACTTTCACGGATCAACAAGTACACCCAACTTGATCCGTTTGACTTATCAAGTCACTAACTACGCACAATGTGACTCAATTCGACTTCTGGGATCAACAAGCACCAACTATTTGACTCCGTTCGACTTCTCGGATCATTAAGTCTTCTCTTTGACCAAAATTGACTTCTCGGATCAACAAGTCTTCCGTTTGACCGAATTCGGCTTCACGGATCAACAAGTACCCCCAACTTGATCCGTTTGCTTTATCAAGTCACTAACTACGAACAATGTGACTCCATTCGGCTTCTGGGATCAACAAGCACCAACTATTTGACTCCGTTCGACTTCTCAGATCATTAAGTCTTCTATTTGACCCCAATTGACTTCTCGGATGAACAAGTCTTCCGTTTGACCGAATTCGGCTTCACGGATCAACAAGTACCCCCAACTTGATCGTTTGGTTTATCAAGTCACTAACTAAGAACAATGTGACTCAATTCGACTTCTGGGTCCAACAAGCACCAACTATTTGACTCTGTTCGACTTCACAGATCATTAAGTCTTCTATTGTACCCTAATTGACTTCTCGGATCAACAAGTCTTCCATTTGACTGAATTCGGCTTCACGGATCAACAAGTACCCCCAACTTGATCCGTTCGATTTATCAAGTCACTAACTACGCACAATGTGACTAAATTCGACTTCTGGGATCAACAAGCACCAACTATTTGACTCCGTTCGACTTCTCATATCATTAAGTCTTCTATTTGACCCCAATTGACTTCTCAGATCAACAAGTCTTCCGTTTGACCGAATTCGGCTTCACGGATCAACAAGTACACCCAACTTGATCCGTTTCGTTTATCAAGTCACTAACTACGCACAATGTGACTCAATTCGGCTTCTGGGATCAACAAGCACCAACTATTTGACTCCGTTCGACTTCTCGGATCATAAAGTCTTCTATTTGACCCCAATTGACTTCTCGGATCAACAAGTCTTTCGTTTGACTGAAGTCGGCTTCATGGATCAACAAGTAAAGCCAACTTGATCCGTTTGGTTTCTCAAGTCATTAACTACGGACAATGTGACTAAATTCGACTTCTGGGTCCAACAAGCACCAACTATTTGACTCCGTTCGACTTCACGGATCATTTAGTCTTCTATTGTACCCCAATTGACTTCTCGGATCAACAAGTCTTCCATTTGACCGAATTCGGCTTCACGGATCAACAAGTACCCCCAACTTGATCCGTTCGATTTATCAAGTCACTAACTACGCACAATGTGACTCAATTCGACTTCTGGGATCAACAAGCACCAACTATTTGACTCCGTTCGACTTCTCATATCATTAAATCTTCTATTTGACCCCAATTGACTTTCACGGATCAACAAGTACACCTAACTTGATCCGTTTGGTTTATCAAGTCACTAACTACGCACAATGTGACTCAATTCGACTTCTGGGATCAACAAGCACCAACTATTTGACTCCGTTCGACTTCTCGGATCATTAAGTCTTCTCTTTTGTCCAAAATTGACTTCTCGGATCAACAAGTCTTCCGTTTGACCGAATTCGGCTTCACGGATCAACAAGTACCCCCAACTTGATCCGTTTGGTTTATCAAGTCACTAACTACGCACAATGTGACTCCATTCGGCTTCTGGGATCAACAAGCACCAACTATTTGACTCCGTTCGACTTCTCGGATCATTAAGTCTTCTATTTGACCCCAATTGACTTCTCGGATCAACAAGTCTTTCGTTTGACTGAAGTCGGCTTCATGGATCAACAAGTAAACCCAACTTGATCCGTTTGGTTTCTCAAGTCACTAACTACGCACAATGTGACTCAATTCGACTTCTGGGATCAACAAGCACCAACTATTTGACTCCGTTAGACTTCTCGGATCATTATGTCTTCTCTTTGACCAAAATTGACTTCTCAGATAACCAAGTCTTCCGTTTGACCGAATTCGGCCTCACGGATCAACAAGTACCCCCAACTGGATCCGTTTGGTTTATCAAGTCACTAACTACGCACAATGTGACTCGTTTCGGCTTCTGGGATCAACAAACACCAACTATTTGACTCCGTTCGACTTCTCGGATCATTAAGTCTTCTATTTGACCCCAATTGACTTCTCGGATCAACAAGACTTCCGTCTGACCAAATTCGGCTTCACTGATCAACAAGTACCCGCAAGTTGATTCGTTTGGTTTATCAAGTCACTTACTACGCACAATTTGACTTAATTCGACTTCTGGGATCAACAAGCACCAACTATTTGACTCTGTTCGACTTCACGGATCATTAAGTCTTCTATTGTACCCCATTTGACTTCTCGGATCAACAAGTCTTTCGTTTGACCGAATTCGGCTACACGGATCAACAAGTACCCCCAACTTGATCCGTTTGGTTTATCAAGTCACTAACTACGCACAATGTGACTCAATTCGACTTCTGGGATCACAAGCACCAACTATTTGACTCCGTTCGACTTCACGGATCTTTAAGTCTTCTATTGTACCCCAATTGACTTCTCGGATCAACCAGTCTTCCGTTTGACCGAATTCGGCTTCACGGATCAACAAGTACCCCCAACTTGATCCGTTTGGTTTATCAAGTCACTAACTACGCACAATGTGACTCAATTCGGCTTCTGGGATCAACAAGCACCAACTATTTGACTCCGTTCGGCTTCTCGGATCATTAAGTCTTCTATTTGACCCCAGTTGACTTCTCGGATCAACAAGTCTTCCGTTTGACCGAATTCGGCTTCACGGATCAACAAGTACCCCCAACTTGATCCGTTTGGTTTATCAAGTCACTAACTACGCACAATGTGACTCAATTCAACTTCTGGGATCAACAAGCACCAACTATTTGACTCCGTTCGACTTCACTGATCATTAAGTCTTCTATTGTACCCCAATTGACTTCTCGGATCAACAAGTCTTCCGTTTGACCGAATTCGGCTTCACGGATCAACAAGTACCCCCAACTTGATCGTTTGGTTTATCAAGTCACTAACTACGCACAATGTGACTCAATTCGACTTCTGGGTCCAATAAGCACCAACTATTTGACTCCGTTCGACTTCACGGATCATTTAGTCTTCTATTGTACCCCAATTGACTTCTCGGATCAACAAGTCTTCCGTTTGACCGAATTCGGCTTCACGGATCAACAAGTACCCCCAACTTGATCCGTTCGATTTATCAAGTCACTAACTACGCACAATGTGACTCAATTCGACTTCTGGGATCAACAAGCACCAACTATTTGACTCCGTTCGACTTCTCATATCAATAAGTCTTCTATTTGACCCCAATTGACTTTCACGGATCAACAAGTACACCCAACTTGATCCGTTTGGTTAATCAAGTCACTAACTACGCACAATGTGACTCAATTCGACTTCTGGGATCAACAAGCACCAACTATTTGACTCCGTTCGACTTCTCGGATCATTAAGTCTTCTCTTTGACCAAAATTGACTTCTCGGATCAACAAGTCTTCCGTTTGACCGAATTCGGCTTCACGGATCAACAATTACCCCCAACTTGATCCGTTTGGTTTATCAAGTCACTAACTACGCACAATGTGACCCAATTCGGCTTCTAGGATCAACAAGCACCAACTATTTGACTCCGTTCGGCTTCTCGGATCATTAAGTCTTCTATTTGACCCCAATTGACTTCTCGGATGAACAAGTCTTCCGTTTGATCGAATTCGGCTTCACGGATCAACAAGTACCCCCAACTTGATCGTTTGGTTTATCAAGTCACTAACTAAGCACAATGTGACTCAATTCGACTTCTGGGATCAACAAGCACCAACTATTTGACTCCGTTCGACTTCACTGATCATTAAGTCTTCTATTGTACCCCAATTGACTTCTCGGATAAACAAGTCTTCCGTTTGACCGAATTCGGCTTCACGGATCAACAAGTAACCCCAACTTGATCGTTTGGTTTATCAAGTCACTAACTATGCACAATGTGACTCAATTCGACTTCTGGGTCCAACAAGCACCAACTATTTGACTCCGTTCGACTTCACGGATCATTAAGTCTTCTATTGTACCCCAATTGACTTCTTGGATCAACAAGTCTTCCGTTTGACCGAATTCGGCTTCACGGATCAACAAGTACCCCCAACTTGATCCGTTCGATTTATCAAGTCACTAACGACGCACAATGTGACTCAATTCGACTTCTGGGATCAACAAGCACCAACTATTTGACTCCGTTCGACTTCTCATATAATTAAATCTTCTATTTGACCCCAATTGACTTTCACGGATCAACAAGTACACCCAACTTGATCCGTTTGGTTTATCAAGTCACTAACTACGCACAATGTGACTCAATGTGACTCAATTCGACTTCTGGGATCAACAAGCACCAACTATTTGACTCCGTTCGACTTCTCGGATCATTAAGTCTTCTCTTTGACCAAAATTGACTTCTCGGATCAACAAGTCTTCCGTTTGACCGAATTCGGCTTCACGGATCAACAAGTACTCCCAACTTGATCCGTTTGGTTTATCAAGTCACTAACTACGCACAATGTGACTCCATTCGGCTTCTGGGATCAACAAGCACCAACTATTTGACTCCGTTCGACTTCTCGGATCATTAAGTCTTCTATTTGACCCCAATTGACTTCTCGGATGAACAAGTCTTCCGTTTGACCGAATTCGGCTTCACGGATCAACAAGTACCCCCAACTTGATCGTTTGGTTTATCAAGTCACTAACTAAGAACAATGTGACTCAATTCGACTTCTGGGTCCAACAAGCACCATCTATTTGACTCCGTTCGACTTCACGGATCATTAAGTCTTCTATTGTACCCTAATTGACTTCTCGGATCAACAAGTCTTCCGTTTGACTGAATTCGGCTTCACGGATCAACAAGTACCCCCAACTTGATCCGTTCGATTTATCAAGTCACTAACTACGCACAATGTGACTCAATTCGACTTCTGGGATCAACAAGCACCAACTATTTGACTCCGTTCGACTTCTCATATCATTAAGTCTTCTATTTGACCCCAATTGACTTCTCGGATGAACAAGTCTTCTGTTTGACCGAATTCGGCTTCACGGATCAACAAGTACCCCCAACTTGATCCGTTTCGTTTATCAAGTCACGAACTACGCACAATGTGACTCAATTCGGCTTCTGGGATCAACAAGCACCAACTATTTGACTCCATTCGACTTCTCGGATCATAAAGTCTTCTATTTGACCCCAATTGACTTCTCGGATCAACAAGTCTTTCGTTTGACTGAAGTCGGCTTCATGGATCAACAAGTATAACCAACTTGATCCGTTTGGTTTCTCAAGTCACTAACTACGCACAATGTGACTCAATTCGACTTCTGGGATCAACAAGCACCAACTATTAGACTCCGTTCGACTTCTCGGATCATTATGTCTTCTCTTTGACCAAAATTGACTTCTCGGATAACCAAGTCTTCCGTTTGACCGAATTCGGCTTCACGGATCAACAAGTACCCCCAACTTGATCCGTTTGGTTTATCAAGTCACTAACTACGCACAATGTGACTCGATTCGGCTTCTGGGATCAACAAACACCAACTATTTGACTCCGTTCGACTTCTCGGATCATTAAGTCTTCTATTTGACCCCAATTGACTTCTCGGATCAACAAGACTTCCGTCGGACCAAATTCGGCTTCACTGATCAACAAGTACCCGCAAGTTGATTCGTTTGGTTTATCAAGTCACTTTTTACGCACAATTTGACTCAATTCGACTTCTGGGATCAACAAGCACCAACTATTTGACTCTGTTCGACTTCACGGATCATTAAGTCTTCTATTGTACCCCATTTGACTTCTCGGATCAACAAGTCTTTCGTTTGACCGAATTCAGCTTCACGGATCAACAAGTACCCCCAACTTGATCCGTTTGGTTTATCAAGTCACTAACTACGCACAATGTGACTCAATTCGGCTTCTGGGATCAACAACCACCAACTATTTGACTCCGTTCGACTTCTCGGATCATTAAGTCTTCTATTTGACCCCAATTGACTTCCCGGATTAACAAGTCTTTCGTTTGACCGAATTCGGCTTCACGGATCAACAAGTACCCCCAACTTGATCCGTTTCGTTTATCAAGTCACTAACTACGCACAATGTGACTCAATTCGACTTCTGGGATCAACAAGCACCAACTATTTGACTCCGTTCGACTTCACGGATCTTTAAGTCTTCTATTGTACCCCAATTGACTTCTCGGATCAACCAGTCTTCCGTTTGACCGAATTCGGCTTCACGGATCAACAAGTACCCCCAACTTGATCCGTTTGGTTTATCAAGTCACTAACTACGCACAATGTGACTCAATTCGGCTTCTGGGATCAACAAGCACCAACTATTTGACTCCGTTCGGCTTCTCGGATCATTAAGTCTTCTATTTGACCCCAATTGACTTCTCTGATCAACAAGTCTTCCGTTTGACCGAATTCGGCTTCACGGACCAACAAGTACCCCCAACTTGATCCGTTTGGTTTATCAAGTCACTAAATACGCACAATGTGACTCAATTCGACTTCTGGGATCAACAAGCACCAACTATTTGACTCCGTTCGACTTCACGGATCATTAAGTCTTCTATTGTACCCCAATTGACTTCTCGGATCAACAAGTCTTCCGTTTGACCGAATTCGGCTTCACGGATCAACAAGTACCCCCAACTTGATCGTTTGGTTTATCAAGTCATTAACTACGCACAATGTGACTCAATTCGATTTCTCGGTCCAACAAGCACCAACTATTTGACCCCGTTCGACTTCACGGATCATTAAGTCTTCTATTGTACCCCAATTGACTTCTCGGATGAACAAGTCTTCCGTTTGACCGAATTCGGCTTCACGGATCAACAAGTACCCCCAACTTGATCCGTTCGATTTATCAAGTCACTAACTACGCACAATGTGACTCAATTCGACTTCTGGGATTAACAAGCACCAACTATTTGACTCCGTTCGACTTCTCATATCATTAAGTCTTCAATTTGACCCCAATTGACTTTCACGGATCAACAAGTACACCCAACTTGATCCGTTTGGGTTAATCAAGTCACTAACTACGCACAATGTGACTCAATTCGACTTCTGGGATCAACAAGCACCAACTATTTGACTCCGTTCGACTTCTCGGATCATTAAGTCTTCTCTGTGACCAAAATTGACTTCTCGGATCAACAAGTCTTCCGTTTGACCGAATTCGGCTTCACAGATCAACAAGTACCCCCAACTTGATCCGTTTGGTTTATCAAGTCACTAACTATGCACAATGTGACTCAATTCGGCTTCTGGGATCAACAAGCACCAACTATTTGACTACGTTCGGCTTCTCGGATCATTAAGTCTTCTATTTGACCCCAATTGACTTCTCGGATGAACAAGTCTTCCGTTTGACCGAATTCGGCTTCACGGATCAACAAGTACCCCCAACTTGATCCGTTCGATTTATAAAGTCACTAACTACGCACAATGTGACTCAATTCGACTTCTGGGATTAACAAGCACCAACTATTTGACTCCGTTCGACTTCTCATATCATTAAGTCTTCAATTTGACCCCAATTGACTTTCCCGGATCAACAAGTACACCCAACTTGATCCGTTTGGTTTAATCAAGTCACTAACTACGCACAATGTGACTCAATTCGACATCTGGGATCAACAAGCACCAACTATTTGACTCCGTTCGACTTCTCGGATCATTAAGTCTTCTCTGTGACCAAAATTGACTTCTCGGATCAACAAGTCTTCCGTTTGACCGAATTCGGCTTCACAGATCAACAAGTACCCCCAACTTGATCCGTTTGGTTTATCAAGTCACTAACTACGCACAATGTGACTCAATTCGGCTTCTGGGATCAACAAGCACCAACTATTTGACTCCGTTTGGCTTCTCGGATCATTAAGTCTTCTATTTGACCCCAATTGACTTCTTGGATCAACAAGTCTTCCGTTTGACCGAATTCGGCTTCACGGATCAATACCCCCAACTTGATCCGTTTGGTTTATCAAGTCACTAACTACGCACAATGTGACTCAATTCGACTTCTAGGATCAACAAGCACCAACTATTTGACTCCGTTCGACTTCACTGATCATTAAGTCTTCTATTGTACCCCAATTGACTTCTCGGATCAACAAGTCTTCCGTTTGACCGAATTCGGCTTCACGGATCAACAAGTACCCCCAACTTGATCGTTTGGTTTATCAAGTCACTAACTACGCACAATGTGACTCAATTCGACTTCTGGGTCTAACAAGCACCAACTATTTGACTCCGTTCGGCTTCACGGATCATTAAGTCTTCTATTGTACCCCAATTGACTTCTCGGATCAACAAGTCTTCCGTTTGACCGAATTCGGCTTCACGGATCAACAAGTACCCCCAACTTGATCCGTTCGATTTATCAAGTCACTAACTACGCACAATGTGACTCAATTCGACTTCTGGGATCAACAAGCACCAACTATTTGACTCCGTTCGACTTCTCATATCATTAAATCTTCTATTTGACCCCAATGGACTTTCACGGATCAACAAGTACACCCAACTTGATCCGTTTGACTTATCAAGTCACTAACTACGCACAATGTGACTCAATTCGACTTCTGGGATCAACAAGCACCAACTATTTGACTCCGTTCGACTTCTCGGATCATTAAGTCTTCTCTTTGACCAAAAATGACTTCTCGGATCAACAAGTCTTCCGTTTGACCGAATTCGGCTTCACGGATCAACAAGTACCCCCAACTTGATCCGTTTGCTTTATCAAGTCACTAACTACGAACAATGTGACTCCATTCGGCTTCTGGGATCAACAAGCACCAACTATTTGACTCCGTTCGACTTCTCGGATCATTAAGTCTTCTATTTGACCCCAATTGACTTCTCGGATGAACAAGTCTTCCGTTTGACCGAATTCGGCTTCACGGATCAACAAGTACCCCCAACTTGATCGTTTGGTTTATCAAGTCACTAACTAAGAACAATGTGACTCAATTCGACTTCTGGGTCCAACAAGCACCAACTATTTGACTCTGTTCGACTTCACAGATCATTAAGTCTTCTATTGTACCCTAATTGACTTCTCGGATCAACAAGTCTTCCATTTGACTGAATTCGGCTTCACGGATCAACAAGTACCCCCAACTTGATCCGTTCGATTTATCAAGTCACTAACTACGCACAATGTGACTAAATTCGACTTCTGGGATCAACAAGCACCAACTATTTGACTCCGTTCGACTTCTCATATCATTAAGTCTTCTATTTGACCCCAATTGACTTCTCAGATCAACAAGTCTTCCGTTTGACCGTATTCGGCTTCACGGATCAACAAGTACCCCCAACTTGATCCGTTCGATTTATCAAGTCACTAACTACGCACAATGTGACTCAATTCGACTTCTGGGATTAACAAGCACCAACTATTTGACTCCGTTCGACTTCTCATATCATTAAGTCTTCAATTTGACCCCAATTGACTTTCACGGATCAACAAGTACACCCAACTTGATCCGTTTGGGTTAATCAAGTCACTAACTACGCACAATGTGACTCAATTCGACTTCTGGGATCAACAAGCACCAACTATTTGACTCCGTTCGACTTCTCGGATCATTAAGTCTTCTCTGTGACCAAAATTGACTTCTCGGATCAACAAGTCTTCCGTTTGACCGAATTCGGCTTCACAGATCAACAAGTACCCCCAACTTGATCCGTTTGGTTTATCAAGTCACTAACTACGCACAATGTGACTCAATTCGGCTTCTGGGATCAACAAGCACCAACTATTTGACTCCGTTCGGCTTCTCGGATCATTAAGTCTTCTATTTGACCCCAATTGACTTCTCGGATGAACAAGTCTTCCGTTTGACCGAATTCGGCTTCACGGATCAACAAGTACCCCCAACTTGATCCGTTCGATTTATCAAGTCACTAACTACGCACAATGTGACTCAATTCGACTTCTGGGATTAACAAGCACCAACTATTTGACTCCGTTCGACTTCTCATATCATTAAGTCTTCAATTTGACCCCAATTGACTTTCACGGATCAACAAGTACACCCAACTTGATCCGTTTGGGTTAATCAAGTCACTAACTACGCACAATGTGACTCAATTCGACTTCTGGGATCAACAAGCACCAACTATTTGACTCCGTTCGACTTCTCGGATCATTAAGTCTTCTCTGTGACCAAAATTGACTTCTCGGATCAACAAGTCTTCCGTTTGACCGAATTCGGCTTCACAGATCAACAAGTACCCCCAACTTGATCCGTTTGGTTTATCAAGTCACTAACTATGCACAATGTGACTCAATTCGGCTTCTGGGATCAACAAGCACCAACTATTTGACTACGTTCGGCTTCTCGGATCATTAAGTCTTCTATTTGACCCCAATTGACTTCTCGGATGAACAAGTCTTCCGTTTGACCGAATTCGGCTTCACGGATCAACAAGTACCCCCAACTTGATCCGTTCGATTTATCAAGTCACTAACTACGCACAATGTGACTCAATTCGACTTCTGGGATTAACAAGCACCAACTATTTGACTCCGTTCGACTTCTCATATCATTAAGTCTTCAATTTGACCCCAATTGACTTTCCCGGATCAACAAGTACACCCAACTTGATCCGTTTGGTTTAATCAAGTCACTAACTACGCACAATGTGACTCAATTCGACATCTGGGATCAACAAGCACCAACTATTTGACTCCGTTCGACTTCTCGGATCATTAAGTCTTCTCTGTGACCAAAATTGACTTCTCGGATCAACAAGTCTTCCGTTTGACCGAATTCGGCTTCACAGATCAACAAGTACCCCCAACTTGATCCGTTTGGTTTATCAAGTCACTAACTACGCACAATGTGACTCAATTCGGCTTCTGGGATCAACAAGCACCAACTATTTGACTCCGTTTGGCTTCTCGGATCATTAAGTCTTCTATTTGACCCCAATTGACTTCTTGGATCAACAAGTCTTCCGTTTGACCGAATTCGGCTTCACGGATCAATACCCCCAACTTGATCCGTTTGGTTTATCAAGTCACTAACTACGCACAATGTGACTCAATTCGACTTCTAGGATCAACAAGCACCAACTATTTGACTCCGTTCGACTTCACTGATCATTAAGTCTTCTATTGTACCCCAATTGACTTCTCGGATCAACAAGTCTTCCGTTTGACCGAATTCGGCTTCACGGATCAACAAGTACCCCCAACTTGATCGTTTGGTTTATCAAGTCACTAACTACGCACAATGTGACTCAATTCGACTTCTGGGTCTAACAAGCACCAACTATTTGACTCCGTTCGACTTCACGGATCATTAAGTCTTCTATTGTACCCCAATTGACTTCTCGGATCAACAAGTCTTCCGTTTGACCGAATTCGGCTTCACGGATCAACAAGTACCCCCAACTTGATCCGTTCGATTTATCAAGTCACTAACTACGCACAATGTGACTTAATTCGACTTCTGGGATCAACAAGCACCAACTATTTGACTCCGTTCGACTTCTCATATCATTAAATCTTCTATTTGACCCCAATGGACTTTCACGGATCAACAAGTACACCCAACTTGATCCGTTTGACTTATCAAGTCACTAACTACGCACAATGTGACTCAATTCGACTTCTGGGATCAACAAGCACCAACTATTTGACTCCGTTCGACTTCTCGGATCATTAAGTCTTCTCTTTGACCAAAAATGACTTCTCGGATCAACAAGTCTTCCGTTTGACCGAATTCGGCTTCACGGATCAACAAGTACCCCCAACTTGATCCGTTTGCTTTATCAAGTCACTAACTACGAACAATGTGACTCCATTCGGCTTCTGGGATCAACAAGCACCAACTATTTGACTCCGTTCGACTTCTCGGATCATTAAGTCTTCTATTTGACCCCAATTGACTTCTCGGATGAACAAGTCTTCCGTTTGACCGAATTCGGCTTCACGGATCAACAAGTACCCCCAACTTGATCGTTTGGTTTATCAAGTCACTAACTAAGAACAATGTGACTCAATTCGACTTCTGGGTCCAACAAGCACCAACTATTTGACTCTGTTCGACTTCACAGATCATTAAGTCTTCTATTGTACCCTAATTGACTTCTCGGATCAACAAGTCTTCCATTTGACTGAATTCGGCTTCACGGATCAACAAGTACCCCCAACTTGATCCGTTCGATTTATCAAGTCACTAACTACGCACAATGTGACTAAATTCGACTTCTGGGATCAACAAGCACCAACTATTTGACTCCGTTCGACTTCTCATATCATTAAGTCTTCTATTTGACCCCAATTGACTTCTCAGATCAACAAGTCTTCCGTTTGACCGTATTCGGCTTCACGGATCAACAAGTACCCCCAACTTGATCCGTTCGATTTATCAAGTCACTAACTACGCACAATGTGACTCAATTCGACTTCTGGGATTAACAAGCACCAACTATTTGACTCCGTTCGACTTCTCATATCATTAAGTCTTCAATTTGACCCCAATTGACTTTCACGGATCAACAAGTACACCCAACTTGATCCGTTTGGGTTAATCAAGTCACTAACTACGCACAATGTGACTCAATTCGACTTCTGGGATCAACAAGCACCAACTATTTGACTCCGTTCGACTTCTCGGATCATTAAGTCTTCTCTGTGACCAAAATTGACTTCTCGGATCAACAAGTCTTCCGTTTGACCGAATTCGGCTTCACAGATCAACAAGTACCCCCAACTTGATCCGTTTGGTTTATCAAGTCACTAACTACGCACAATGTGACTCAATTCGGCTTCTGGGATCAACAAGCACCAACTATTTGACTCCGTTCGGCTTCTCGGATCATTAAGTCTTCTATTTGACCCCAATTGACTTCTCGGATGAACAAGTCTTCCGTTTGACCGAATTCGGCTTCACGGATCAACAAGTACCCCCAACTTGATCCGTTCGATTTATCAAGTCACTAACTACGCACAATGTGACTCAATTCGACTTCTGGGATTAACAAGCACCAACTATTTGACTCCGTTCGACTTCTCATATCATTAAGTCTTCAATTTGACCCCAATTGACTTTCACGGATCAACAAGTACACCCAACTTGATCCGTTTGGTTTAATCAAGTCACTAACTACGCACAATGTGACTCAATTCGACATCTGGGATCAACAAGCACCAACTATTTGACTCCGTTCGACTTCTCGGATCATTAAGTCTTCTCTGTGACCAAAATTGACTTCTCGGATCAACAAGTCTTCCGTTTGACCGAATTCGGCTTCACAGATCAACAAGTACCCCCAACTTGATCCGTTTGGTTTATCAAGTCACTAACTACGCACAATGTGACTCAATTCGGCTTCTGGGATCAACAAGCACCAACTATTTGACTCCGTTTGGCTTCTCGGATCATTAAGTCTTCTATTTGACCCCAATTGACTTCTTGGATCAACAAGTCTTCCGTTTGACCGAATTCGGCTTCACGGATCAATACCCCCAACTTGATCCGTTTGGTTTATCAAGTCACTAACTACGCACAATGTGACTCAATTCGACTTCTAGGATCAACAAGCACCAACTATTTGACTCCGTTCGACTTCACTGATCATTAAGTCTTCTATTGTACCCCAATTGACTTCTCGGATCAACAAGTCTTCCGTTTGACCGAATTCGGCTTCACGGATCAACAAGTACCCCCAACTTGATCGTTTGGTTTATCAAGTCACTAACTACGCACAATGTGACTCAATTCGACTTCTGGGTCTAACAAGCACCAACTATTTGACTCCGTTCGACTTCACGGATCATTAAGTCTTCTATTGTACCCCAATTGACTTCTCGGATCAACAAGTCTTCCGTTTGACCGAATTCGGCTTCACGGATCAACAAGTACCCCCAACTTGATCCGTTCGATTTATCAAGTCACTAACTACGCACAATGTGACTCAATTCGACTTCTGGGATCAACAAGCACCAACTATTTGACTCCGTTCGACTTCTCATATCATTAAGTCTTCTATTTGACCCCAGTTGACTTTCACGGATCAACAAGTACCCCCAACTTGATCCGTTTGGTTAATCAAGTCACTAACTACGCACAATGTTACTCAATTCGACTTCTGGGATCAACAAGCACCAACTATTTGACTCCGTTCGACTTCTCGGATCATTAAGTCTTCTCTTTGACCAAAATTGACTTCTCGGATCAACAAGTCTTCCGTTTGACCGAATTCGGCTTCACGGATCAACAAGTACCCCCAACTTGATCCGTTTGGTTTATCAAGTCACTAACTACGCACAATGTGACTCAATTCGGCTTCTGGGATCAACAAGCAGCAACTATTTGACTCCGTTCGGCTTCTCGGATCATTAAGTCTTCTATTTGACCCCAATTGACTTCTCGGATGAACAAGTCTTCCGTTTGACCGAATTCGGCTTCACGGATCAACAAGTATCCCCAACTTGATCGTTTGGTTTATCAAGTCACTAACTAAGCACAATGTGACTCAATTCGACTTATGGGATCAACAAGCACCAACTATTTGACTCCGTTCGACTTCACTGATCATTAAGTCTTCTATTGTACCCCAATTGACTTCTCGGATCAACAAGTCTTCCGTTTGACCGAATCCGGCTTCACGGATCAACAAGTACCCCCAACTTGATCGTTTGGTTTATCAAGTCACTAACTACGCACAATGTGACTCAATTCGACTTCTGGGTCCAACAAGCACCAACTATTTGACTCCGTTCGACTTCACGGATCATTTAGTCTTCTATTGTACCCCAATTGACTTCTCGGATCAACAAGTCTTCCGTTTGACCGAATTCGGCTTCACGGATCAACAAGTACCTCCAACTTGATCCGTTCGATTTATCAAGTCACTAACTACGCACAATGTGACTCAATTCGACTTCTGGGATCAACAAGCACCAACTATTTGACTCCGTTCGACTTCTCATATCATTAAATCTTCTATTTGACCCCAATGGACTTTCACGGATCAACAAGTACACCCAACTTGATCCGTTTGACTTATCAAGTCACTAACTACGCACAATGTGACTCAATTCAACTTCTGGGATCAACAAGCACCAACTATTTGACTCCGTTCGACTTCTCGGATCATTAAGTCTTCTCTTTGACCAAAAATGACTTCTCGGATCAACAAGTCTTCCGTTTGACCGAATTCGGCTTCACGGATCAACAAGTACCCCCAACTTGATCCGTTTGCTTTATCAAGTCACTAACTACGAACAATGTGACTCCATTCGGCTTCTGGGATCAACAAGCACCAACTATTTGACTCCGTTCAACTTCTCGGATCATTAAGTCTTCTATTTGACCCCAATTGACTTCTCGGATGAACAAGTCTTCCGTTTGACCGAATTCGGCTTCACGGATCAACAAGTACCCCCAACTTGATCGTTTGGTTTATCAAGTCACTAACTAAGAACAATGTGACTCAATTCGACTTCTGGGTCCAACAAGCACCAACTATTTGACTCTGTTCGACTTCACAGATCATTAAGTCTTCTATTGTACCCTAATTGACTTCTCGGATCAACAAGTCTTCCATTTGACTGAATTCGGCTTCACGGATCAACAAGTACCCCCAACTTGATCCGTTCGATTTATCAAGTCACTAACTACGCACAATGTGACTAAATTCGACTTCTGGGATCAACAAGCACCAACTATTTGACTCCGTTCGACTTCTCATATCATTAAGTCTTCTATTTGACCCCAATTGACTTCTCAGATCAACAAGTCTTCCGTTTGACCGAATTCGGCTTCACGGATCAACAAGTACACCCAACTTGATCCGTTTCGTTTATCAAGTCACTAACTACGCACAATGTGACTCAATTCGGCTTCTGGGATCAACAAGCACCAACTATTTGACTCCGTTCGACTTCTCGGATCAACAAGTCTTTCGTTTGACTGAAGTCGGCTTCATGGATCAACAAGTAAAGCCAACTTGATCCGTTTGGTTTCTCAAGTCATTAACTACGCACAATGTGACTCAATTCGACTTCTGGGTCCAACAAGCACCAACTATTTGACTCCGTTCGACTTCACGGATCATTTAGTCTTCTATTGTACCCCAATTGACTTCTCGGATCAACAAGTCTTCCATTTGACCGAATTCGGCTTCACGGATCAACAAGTACCCCCAACTTCATCCGTTCGATTTATCAAGTCACTAACTACGCACAATGTGACTCAATTCGACTTCTGGGATCAACAAGCACCAACTATTTGACTCCGTTCGACTTCTCATATCATTAAATCTTCTATTTGACCCCAATTGACTTTCACGGATCAACAAGTACACCTAACTTGATCCGTTTGGTTTATCAAGTCACTAACTACGCACAATGTGACTCAATTCGACTTCTGGGATCAACAAGCACCAACTATTTGACTCCATTCGACTTCTCGGATCATTAAGTCTTCTCTTTTGTCCAAAATTGACTTCTCGGATCAACAAGTCTTCCGTTTGACCGAATTCGGCTTCACGGATCAACAAGTACCCCCAACTTGATCCGTTTGGTTTATCAAGTCACTAACTACGCACAATGTGACTCCATTCGGCTTCTGGGATCAACAAGCACCAACTATTTGACTCCGTTCGACTTCTCGGATCATTAAGTCTTCTATTTGACCCCAATTGACTTCTCGGATCAACAAGTCTTTCGTTTGACTGAAGTCGGCTTCATGGATCAACAAGTAAACCCAACTTGATCCGTTTGGTTTCTCAAGTCACTAACTACGCACAATGTGACTCAATTCGACTTCTGGGATCAACAAGCACCAACTATTTGACTCCGTTAGACTTCTCGGATCATTATGTCTTCTCTTTGACCAAAATTGACTTCTCAGATAACCAAGTCTTCCGTTTGACCGAATTCGGCCTCACGGATCAACAAGTACCCCCAACTGGATCCGTTTGGTTTATCAAGTCACTAACTACGCACAATGTGACTCGTTTCGGCTTCTGGGATCAACAAACACCAACTATTTGACTCCGTTCGACTTCTCGGATCATTAAGTCTTCTATTTGACCCCAATTGACTTCTCGGATCAACAAGACTTCCGTCTGACTAAATTCGGCTTCACTGATCAACAAGTACCCGCAAGTTGATTCGTTTGGTTTATCAAGTCACTAACTACGCACAATTTGACTCAATTCGACTTCTGGGATCAACAAGCACCAACTATTTGACTCTGTTCGACTTCACGGATCATTAAGTCTTCTATTGTACCCCATTTGACTTCTCGGATCAACAAGTCTTTCGTTTGACCGAATTCGGCTACACGGATCAACAAGTACCCCCAACTTGATCCGTTTGGTTTATCAAGTCACTAACTACGCACAATGTGACTCAATTCGACTTCTGGGATCAACAAGCACCAACTATTTGACTCCGTTCGACTTCACGGATCTTTAAGTCTTCTATTGTACCCCAATTGACTTCTCGGATCAACCGGTCTTCCGTTTGACCGAATTCGGCTTCACGGATCAACAAGTACCCCCAACTTGATCCGTTTGGTTTATCAAGTCACTAACTACGCACAATGTGACTCAATTCGGCTTCTGGGATCAACAAGCACCAACTATTTGACTCCGTTCGGCTTCTCGGATCATTAAGTCTTCTATTTGACCCCAGTTGACTTCTCGGATCAACAAGTCTTCCGTTTGACCGAATTCGGCTTCACGGATCAACAAGTACCCCCAACTTGATCCGTTTGGTTTATCAAGTCACTAACTACGCACAATGTGACTCAATTCAACTTCTGGGATCAACAAGCACCAACTATTTGACTCCGTTCGACTTCACTGATCATTAAGTCTTCTATTGTACCCCAATTGACTTCTCGGATCAACAAGTCTTCCGTTTGACCGAATTCGGCTTCACGGATCAACAAGTACCCCCAACTTGATCGTTTGGTTTATCAAGTCACTAACTACGCACAATGTGACTCAATTCGACTTCTGGGTCCAACAAGCACCAACTATTTGACTCCGTTCGACTTCACGGATCATTTAGTCTTCTATTGTACCCCAATTGACTTCTCGGATCAACAAGTCTTCCGTTTGACCGAATTCGGCTTCACGGATCAACAAGTACCCCCAACTTGATCCGTTCGATTTATCAAGTCACTAACTACGCACAATGTGACTCAATTCGACTTCTGGGATCAACAAGCACCAACTATTTGACTCCGTTCGACTTCTCATATCAATAAGTCTTCTATTTGACCCCAATTGACTTTGACGGATCAACAAGTGCACCCAACTTGATCCGTTTGGTTAATCAAGTCACTAACTACGCACAATGTGACTCCATTCGACTTCTGGGATCAACAAGCACCAACTATTTGACTCCGTTCGACTTCTCGGATCATTAAGTCTTCTCTTTGACCAAAATTGACTTCTCGGATCAACAAGTCTTCCGTTTGACCGAATTCGGCTTCACGGATCAACAATTACCCCCAACTTGATCCGTTTGGTTTATCAAGTCACTAACTACGCACAATGTGACCCAATTCGGCTTCTGGGATCAACAAGCACCAACTATTTGACTCCGTTCGGCTTCTCGGATCGTTAAGTCTTCTATTTGATCCCAATTGACTTCTCGGATGAACAAGTCTTCCGTTTGACCGAATTCGGCTTCACGGATCAACAAGTACCCCCAACTTGATCGTTTGGTTTATCAAGTCACTAACTAAGCACAATGTGACTCAATTCGACTTCTGGGATCAACAAGCACCAACTATTTGACTCCGTTCGACTTCACTGATCATTAAGTCTTCTATTGTACCCCAATTGACTTCTCGGATCAACAAGTCTTCCGTTTGACCGAATTCGGCTTCACGGATCAACAAGTAACCCCAACTTGATCGTTTGGTTTATCAAGTCACTAACTACGCACAATGTGACTCAATTCGACTTCTGGGATCAACAAGCACCAACTATTTGACTCCGTTCGACTTCTCATATAATTAAATCTTCTATTTGACCCCAATTGACTTTCACGGATCAACAAGTACACCCAACTTGATCCGTTTGGTTTATCAAGTCACTAACTACGCACAATGTGACTCAATGTGACTCAATTCGACTTCTGGGATCAACAAGCACCAACTATTTGACTTCGTTCGACTTCTCGGATCATTAAGTCTTCTCTTTGACCAAAATTGACTTCTCGGATCAACAAGTCTTCCGTTGACCGAATTCGGCTTCACGGATCAACAAGTACCCCCAACTTGATCAGTTTGGTTTATCAAGTCACTAACTACGCACAATGTGACTCCATTCGGCTTCTGGGATCAACAAGCACCAACTATTTGACTCCGTTCGACTTCTCGGATCATTAAGTCTTCTATTTGACCCCAATTGACTTCTCCGATGAACAAGTCTTCCGTTTGACCGAATTCGGCTTCACGGATCAACAAGTACCCCCAACTTGATCGTTTGGTTTATCAAGTCACTAACTACGCACAATGTGACTCAATTCGACTTCTGGGTCCAACAAGCACCATCTATTTGACTCCGTTCGACTTCACGGATCATTAAGTCTTCTATTGTACCCTAATTGACTTCTCGGATCAACAAGTCTTCCGTTTGACTGAATTCGGCTTCACGGATCAACAAGTACCCCCAACTTGATCCGTTCGATTTATCAAGTCACTAACTACGCACAATGTGACTCAATTCGACTTCTGGGATCAACAAGCACCAACTATTTGACTCCGTTCGACTTCTCATATCATTAAGTCTTCTATTTGACCCCAATTGACTTCTCGGATCGACAAGTCTTCCGTTTGACCGAATTCGGCTTCACGGATAAACAAGTACCCCCAACTTGATCCGTTTCGTTTATCAAGTCACTAATTACGCACAATGTGACTCAATTCGGCTTCTGGGATCAACAAGCACCAACTATTTGACTTCTTTTGACTTCTCGGATCATAAAGTCTTCTATTTGACCCCAATTGACTTCTCGAATCAACAAGTCTTTCGTTTGACTGAAGTCGGCTTCATGGATCAACAAGTAAACCCAACTTGATCCGTTTGGTTTCTCAAGTCACTAACTCCGCACAATGTGACTCAATTCGACTTCTGGGATCAACAAGCACCAACTATTTGACTCCGTTCGACTTCTCGGATCATTATGTCTTCTCTTTGACCAAAATTGACTTCTCGGATAACCAAGTCTTCCGTTTGACCGAATTCGGCTTCACGGATCAACAAGTACCCCCAACTTGATCCGTTTGGTTTATCAAGTCACTAACTACGCACAATGTGACTCGATTCGGCTTCTGGGATCAACAAACACCAACTATTTGACTCCGTTCGACTTCTCGGATCATTAAGTCTTCTATTTGACCCCAATTGACTTCTCGGATCAACAAGACTTCCGTCTGACCAAATTCGGCTTCACTGATCAACAAGTACCCGCAAGTTGATTCGTTTGGTTTATCAAGTCACTAACTACGCACAATTTGACTCAATTCGACTTCTGGGATCAACAAGCACCAACTATTTGACTCTGTTCGACTTCACGGATCATTAAGTCTTCTATTGTACCCCATTTGACTTCTCGGATCAACAAGTCTTTCGTTTGACCGAATTCAGATTCACGGATCAACAAGTACCCCCAACTTGATCCGTTTGGTTTATCGAGTCACTAACTACGCACAATGTGACTCAATTCGGCTTCTGGGATCAACAACCACCAACTATTAGACTCCGTTCGACTTCTCGGATCATTAAGTCTTCTATTTGACCCCAATTGACTTCCCGAATCAACAAGTCTTTCGTTTGACCGAATTCGGCTTCACGGATCAACAAGTACCCCCAACTTGATCCGTTTGGTTTATCAAGTCACTAACTACGCACAATGTGACTCAATTCGACTTCTGGGATCAACAAGCACCAACTATTTAACTCCGTTCGACTTCACGGATCTTTAAGTCTTCTATTGTACCCCAATTGACTTCTCGGATCAACCAGTCTTCCGTTTGACCGAATTCGGCTTCACGGATCAACAAGTACCCCCAACTTGATCGTTTGGTTTATCAAGTCACTAACTACGCACAATGTGACTCAATTCGACTTCTGGGTCCAACAAGAACCAAATATTTGACTCCGTTCGACTTCACGGATCATTAAGTCTTCTATTGTACCCCAATTGACTTCTCGGATCAACAAGTCTTCCGTTTGACCGAATTCGGCTTCACGGATCAACAAGTACCCCCAACTTGATCCGTTCGATTTATCAAGTCACTAACTACGCACAATGTGACTCAATTCGACTTTTGGGATCAACAAGCACCAACTATTTGACTCCGTTCGACTTCTCATATCATTAAATCTTCTATTTGACCCCAATTGACTTTCACGGATCAACAAGTACACCCAACTTGATCCATTTGGTTTATCACTAACTACGCACAATGTGACTCAATTCGACTTCTGGGATCAACAAGCACCAACTATTTGACTCCGTTCGACTTCTCGGATCATTAAGTCTTCTCTTTGACCAAAATTGACTTCTCGGATCAACAAGTCTTCCGTTTGACCGAATTCGGCTTCACGGATCAACAAGTACCCCCAACTTGATCCGTTTGGTTTATAAAGTCACTAACTACGCACAATGTGACTCCATTCGGCTTCTGGGATCAACAAGCACCAACTATTTGACTCCGTTCGACTTCTCGGATCATTAAGTCTTCTATTTGACCCCAATTGATTTCTCGGATGAACAAGTCTTCCGTTTGACCGAATTCGGCTTCACGGATCAACAAGTACCCCCAACTTGATAATTTGGTTTATCAAGTCACTAACTAAGAACAATGTGACTCAATTCGACTTCTGGGTCCAACAAGCACCAACTATTTGACTCCGTTCGACTTCACGGATCATTAAGTCTTCTATTGTACCCTAATTGACTTCTCGGATCAACAAGTCTTCCGTTTGACTGAATTCGGCTTCACGGATCAACAAGTACCCCCAACTTAATCCGTTCGATTTATCAAGTCACTAACTACGCACAATGTGACTCAATTCGACTTCTGGGATCAACAAGCACCAACTATTTGACTCCGTTCGACTTCTCATATCATTAAGTCTTCTATTTGACCCCAATTGACTTCTCGGATCGACAAGTCTTCCGTTTGACCGAATTCGGCTTCACGGATCAACAAGTACCCCCAACTTGATCCGTTTCGTTTATCAAGTCACTAACTACGCACAATGTGACTCAATTCGGCTTCTGGGATCAACAAGCACCAACTATTTGACTTCGTTCGACTTCTCGGATCATAAAGTCTTCTATTTGACCCCAATTGACTTCTCGGATCAACAAGTCTTTCGTTTGACTGAAGTCGGCTTCATGGATCAACAAGTAAACCCAACTTGATCCGTTTGGTTTCTCAAGTCACTAACTCCGCACAATGTGACTCAATTCGACTTCTGGGATCAACAAGCACCAACTATTTGACTCCGTTCGACTTCTCGGATCATTATGTCTTCTCTTTGACCAAAATTAACTTCTCGGATAACCAAGTCTTCCGTTTGACCGAATTCGGCTTCACGGATCAACAAGTACCCCCAACTTGATCCGTTTGGTTTATCAAGTCACTAACTACGCACAATGTGACTCGATTCGGCTTCTGGGATCAACAAACACCAACTATTTGACTCCGTTCGACTTCTCGGATCATTAAGTCTTCTATTTGACCCCAATTGACTTCTCGGATCAACAAGACTTCCGTCTGACCAAATTCGGCTTCACTGATCAACAAGTACCCGCAAGTTGATTCGTTTGGTTTATCAAGTCACTAACTACGCACAATTTGACTCAATTCGACTTCTGGGATCAACAAGCACCAACTATTTGACTCTGTTCGACTTCACGGATCATTAAGTCTTCTATTGTACCCCATTTGACTTCTCGGATCAACAAGTCTTTCGTTTGACCGAATTCAGATTCACGGATCAACAAGTACCCCCAACTTGATCCGTTTGGTTTATCGAGTCACTAACTACGCACAATGTGACTCAATTCGGCTTCTGGGATCAACAACCACCAACTATTAGACTCCGTTCGACTTCTCGGATCATTAAGTCTTCTATTTGACCCCAATTGACTTCCCGGATCAACAAGTCTTTCGTTTGACCGAATTCGGCTTCACGGATCAACAAGTACCCCCAACTTGATCCGTTTGGTTTATCAAGTCACTAACTACGCACAATGTGACTCAATTCGACTTCTGGGATCAACAAGCACCAACTATTTGACTCCGTTCGACTTCACGGATCTTTAAGTCTTCTATTGTACCCCAATTGACTTCTCGGATCAACCAGTCTTCCGTTTGACCGAATTCGGCTTCCCGGATCAACAAGTACCCCCAACTTGATCGTTTGGTTTATCAAGTCACTAACTACGCACAATGTGACTCAATTCGATTTCTGGGTCCAACAAGAACCAAATATTTGACTCCGTTCGACTTCACGGATCATTAAGTCTTCTATTGTACCCCAATTGACTTCTCGGATCAACAAGTCTTCCGTTTGACCGAATTCGGCTTCACGGATCAACAAGTACCCCCAACTTGATCCGTTCGATTTATCAAGTCACTAACTACGCACAATGTGACTCAATTCGACTTCTGGGATCAACAAGCACCAACTATTTGACTCCGTTCGACTTCTCATATCATTAAATCTTCTATTTGACCCCAATTGACTTTCACGGATCAACAAGTACACCCAACTTGATCCGTTTGGTTTATCACTAACTACGCACAATGTGACTCAATTCGACTTCTGGGATCAACAAGCACCAACTATTTGACTCCGTTCGACTTCACGGATCTTTAAGTCTTCTATTGTACCCCAATTGACTTCTCGGATCAACCAGTCTTCCGTTTGACCGAATTCGGCTTCCCGGATCAACAAGTACCCCCAACTTGATCGTTTGGTTTATCAAGTCACTAACTACGCACAATGTGACTCAATTCGATTTCTGGGTCCAACAAGAACCAAATATTTGACTCCGTTCGACTTCACGGATCATTAAGTCTTCTATTGTACCCCAATTGACTTCTCGGATCAACAAGTCTTCCGTTTGACCGAATTCGGCTTCACGGATCAACAAGTACCCCCAACTTGATCCGTTCGATTTATCAAGTCACTAACTACGCACAATGTGACTCAATTCGACTTCTGGGATCAACAAGCACCAACTATTTGACTCCGTTCGACTTCTCATATCATTAAATCTTCTATTTGACCCCAATTGACTTTCACGGATCAACAAGTACACCCAACTTGATCCGTTTGGTTTATCACTAACTACGCACAATGTGACTCAATTCGACTTCTGGGATCAACAAGCACCAACTATTTGACTCCGTTCGACTTCTCGGATCATTAAGTCTTCTCTTTGACCAAAATTGACTTCTCGGATCAACAAGTCTTCCGTTTGACCGAATTCGGCTTCACGGATCAACAAGTACCCCCAACTTGATCCGTTTGGTTTATCAAGTCACTAACTACGCACAATGTGACTCCATTCGGCTTCTGGGATCAACAAGCACCAACTATTTGACTCCGTTCGACTTCTTGGATCATTAAGTCTTCTATTTGACCCCAATTGATTTCTCGGATGAACAAGTCTTCCGTTTGACCGAATTCGGCTTCACGGATCAACAAGTACCCCCAACTTGATCGTTTGGTTTATCAAGTCACTAACTAAGAACAATGTGACTCAATTCGACTTCTGGGTCCAACAAGCACCAACTATTTGACTCCGTTCGACTTCACGGATCATTAAGTCTTCTATTGTACCCTAATTGACTTCTCGGATCAACAAGTCTTCCGTTTGACTGAATTCGGCTTCACGGATCAACAAGTACCCCCAACTTAATCCGTTCGATTTATCAAGTCACTAACTACGCACAATGTGACTCAATTCGACTTCTGGGATCAACAAGCACCAACTATTTGACTCCGTTCGACTTCTCATATCATTAAGTCTTCTATTTGACCCCAATTGACTTCTCGGATCGACAAGTCTTCCGTTTGACCGAATTCGGCTTCACGGATCAACAAGTACCCCCAACTTGATCCGTTTCGTTTATCAAGTCACTAACTACGCACAATGTGACTCAATTCGGCTTCTGGGATCAACAAGCACCAACTATTTGACTTCGTTCGACTTCTCGGATCATAAAGTCTTCTATTTGACCCCAATTGACTTCTCGGATCAACAAGTCTTTCGTTTGACTGAAGTCGGCTTCATGGATCAACAAGTAAACCCAACTTGATCCGTTTGGTTTCTCAAGTCACTAACTACGCACAATGTGACTCAATTCGACTTCTGGGATCAACAAGCACCAACTATTTGACTCCGTTCGACTTCTCGGATCATTATGTCTTCTCTTTGACCAAAATTGACTTCTCGGATAACCAAGTCTTCCGTTTGACCGAATTCGGCTTCACGGATCAACAAGTACCCCCAACTTGATCCGTTTGGTTTATCAAGTCACTAACTACGCACAATGTGACTCGATTCGGCTTCTGGGATCAACAAACACCAACTATTTGACTCCGTTCGACTTCTCGGATCATTAAGTCTTATATTTGACCCCAATTGACTTCTCGGATCAACAAGACTTCCGTCTTACCAAATTCGGCTTCACTGATCAACAAGTACCCGCAAGTTGATTCGTTTGGTTTATCAAGTCACTAACTACGCACAATTTGACTCAATTCGACTTCTGGGATCAACAAGCACCAACTATTTGACTCTGTTCGACTTCACGGATCATTAAGTCTTCTATTGTACCCCATTTGACTTCTCGGATCAACAAGTCTTTCGTTTGACCGAATTCAGCTTCACGGATCAACAAGTACCCCCAACTTGATCCGTTTGGTTTATCGAGTCACTAACTACGCACAATGTGACTCAATTCGGCTTCTGGGATCAACAACCACCAACTATTTGACTCCGTTCGACTGCTCGGATCATTAAGTCTTCTATTTGACCCCAATTGACTTCCCAGATCAACAAGTCTTTCGTTTAACCGAATTCGGCTTCACGGATCAACAAGAACCCCCAACTTGATCCGTTTGGTTTATCAAGTCACTAACTACGCACAATGTGACTCAATTCGACTTCTGGGATCAACAAGCACCAACTATTTGACTCCGTTCGACTTCACGGATCTTTAAGTCTTCTATTGTACCCCAATTGACTTCTCGGATCAACCAGTCTTCCGTTTGACCGAATTCGGCTTCACGGATCAACAAGTACCCCCAACTTGATCTGTTTGGTTTATCAAGTCACTAACTACGCACAATGTGACTCAATTCGGCTTCTGGGATCAACAAGCTCCAACTATTTGACTCCGTTTGGCTTCTCGGATCATTAAGTCTTCTATTTGACCCCAATTGACTTCTCGGATCAACAAGTCTTCCGTTTGACCGAATTCTGCTTCACGGATCAACAAGTACCCCCAACTTGATCCGTTTGGTTTATCAAGTCACTAACTACGCACAATGTGACTCAATTCGACTTCTGAGATCAACAAGCACCAACTATTTGACTCCGTTCGACTTCACTGATCATTAAGTCTTCTGTTGTACCCCAATTGACTTCTCGGATCAACAAGTCTTCCGTTTGACCGAATTCGGCTTCACGGATCAACATGTACCCCCAACTTGATCGTTTGGTTTATCAAGTCACTAACTACGCACAATGTGACTCAATTCGACTTCTGGATCCAACAAGCACCAACTATTTGACTCCGTTCGACTTCACGGATCATTAAGTCTTCTATTGTACCCCAATTGACTTCTCGGATCAAGAAGTCTTCCGTTTGACCGAATTCGGCTTCACGGATCAACAAGTACCCCTAACTTGATCCATTCGATTTATCAAGTCACTAACTACGCACAATGTGACTCAATTCGACTTCTGGGATCAACAAGCACCAACTATTTGACTCCGTTCGACTTCTCATATCATTAAGTCTTCTATTTGACCCCAATTGACTTTCACGGATCAACAAGTACACCCAACTTGATCAGTTCGGTTAATCAAGTCACTAACTACGCACAATGTGACTCAATTCGACTTCTTGGATCAACAAGCACCAACTATTTGACTCCGTTCGACTTCTCGGATCATTAAGTCTTCTCTTTGACAAAAATTGACTTCTCGGATCAACAAGTCTTCCGTTTGACCGAATTCGGCTTCACGGATCAACAAATCCCCCCAACTTGATCCGTTTGGTTTATCAAGTGACTAACTACGCACAATGTGACTCCATTCGGCTTCTGGGATCAACAAGCACCAACTATTTGACTCCGTTCGACTTCTCGGATCATTAAGTCTTCTATTTGACCCCAATTGACTTCTCGGATCATTAAGTCTTCTATTTGACCCCAATTGACTTCTCGGATGAACAATTCTTCCGTTTGACCGAATTCGGCTTCACGGATCAACAAGTACCCCCAACTTGATCGTTTGGTTTATCAAGTCACTAACTAAGAACAATGTGACTCAATTCGACTTCTGGGTCCAACAAGCACCAACTATTTGACTCCGTTCGACTTCACGGATCATTAAGTCTTCTATTGTACCCTAATTGACTTCTCGGATCAACAAGTCTTCCGTTTGACTGAATTCGGCTTCACGGATCAACAAGTACCCCCAACTTGATCCGTTCGATTTATCAAGTCACTAACTACGCACAATGTGACACAATTCGACTTCTGGGATCAACAAGCACCAACTATTTGACTCCGTTCGACTTCTCATATCCTTAAGTCTTCTATTTGACCCCAATTGACTTCTCGGATCAACAAGTCTTCCGTTTGACCGAATTCGGCTTCACGGATCAACAAGTACCCCCAACTTGATCCATTCGATTTATCAAGTCACTAACTACGCACAATGTGACTCAATTCGACTTCTGGGATCAACAAGCACCAACTATTTGACTCCGTTCGACTTCTCATATAATTAAGTCTTCTATTTGACCCCAATTGACTCTCACGAATCAACAAGTACACCCAACTTGATCCGTTTGGTTTATCAAGTCACTAACTACACACAATGTGACGCAATTCGACTTCTGGGATCAACAAGCACCAACTATTTGACTCCGTTCGACTTCTCGGATCATTAAGTCTTCTCTTTGACCAAATTGACTTCTCGGATCAACAAGTCTTCCGTTTGACCGAATTCGGCTTCACGGATCAACAAGTACCCCCAACTTGATCCGTTTGGTTTATCAAGTCACTAACTGCGCACAATGTGACTCCATTCGGCTTCTGGGATCAACAAGCACCAACTATTTGACTCCGTTCGACTTCTCGGATCATTAAGTCTTCTATTTGACCCCAATTGACTTCTCGGATGAACAAGTCTTCCGTTTGACCGAATTCGGCTTCACGGATCAACAAGTACCCCCAACTTGATCGTTTGGTTTATCAAGTCACTAACTAAGAACAATGTGACTCAATTCGACTTCTGGGTCCAACAAGCACCAACTATTTGACTCCGTTCGACTTGACGGATCATTAAGTCTTCTATTGTATCCTAATTGACTTCTCGGATCAACAAGTCTTCCGTTTGACTGAATTCGGCTTCACAGATCAACAAGTACCCCCAACTTGATCCGTTCGATTTATCAAGTCACTAACTACGCACAATGTGACTCAATTCGACTGCTGGGTTCAACAAGCACCAACTATTTGACTCCGTTCGACTTCTCATATCATTAAGTCTTCTATTTGACCCCAATTGACTTCTCGGCTCAACAAGTCTTCCGTTTAACCGAATTCGGCTTCACGGATCAACAAGTACCCCCAACTTGATCCGTTTCGTTTATCAAGTCACTAACTACGCACAATGTGACTCAATTCGGCTTCTGGGATCAACAAGCACCAACTATTTGACTCCGTTCGACTTCTCGGATCATAAAGTCTTCTATTTGACCCCAATTGACTTCTCGGATCAACAAGTCTTCCGTTTGACCGAATTCGGCTTTACGGATCAACAAGTACCCCCAACTTGATCCGTTTGGTTTATCAAGGCACTAACTACGCACAATGTTACTCAATTCGACTTCTGGGACCAACAAGCACCAACTATTTGACTCTGTTCGACTTCACGGATCATTAAGTCTTCTATTGTACCCCAATTGACTTCTCGGATCAACAAGTCTTCCGTTTGACCGAATTCGGCTTCACGGATCAACAAGTACCCCCAACTTGATCCGTTTGATTTATCAAGTCACTAACTACGCACAATGTGACTCAATTCGACTTCTGGGATCAACAAGAACCAACTATTTGACTCCGTTCGACTTCTCGGATCATTATGTCTTCTCTTTGACCAAAATTGACTTCTCGGATCAACAAGTCTTCCGTTTTACCGAATTCGGCTTCACGGATCAACAAGTAACCCCAACATGATCCGTTTTGTTTATCAAATCACTAACTACGCACAATGTGACTCAATTCGACTTCTGGGATCAACAAGCACCAACTATTTGACTCCGTTCGACTTCTCGGATCATTAAGTCTTCTCTTTGACCAAAATTGACTTCTAGGATCTACAAGTCTTCCGTTTGACCGAATTCGGCTTCACGGATCAACAAGTAACCGCAACTTGATCCGTTTGGTTTATCAAGTCACTAACTACGCACAATGTGACTCAATTCGGCTTCTGGGATCAACAAGCACCAACTATTTGACTCCGTTCGACTTCTCGGATCGTTAAGTCTTCTATTTGACCCCAATTGACTTCTCGGATCAACAAGTCTTCCGTTTGACCAAATTCGGCTTCACGGATCAACAAGTACCCGCAACTTGATCCGTTTGGTTTATCAAGTCACTAACTACGCACAATGTGACTCAATTCGGCTTCTAGGATCAACAAGCACCAACTATTTGACTCCGTTCGACTTCTCGGATCATTAAGTCTTCTATTTGACCCCAATTGACTTCTCGGATGAACAAGTCTTTCGTTTGACCGAATTCGGCTTCACGGATCAACAAGTACCCCCAACTTGATCCGTTTGGTTTATCAAGTCACTAACTACGCACAATGTGACTCAATTCGACTTCTGGGATCAACAAGCACCAACTATATGACTCCGTTCGCCTTCACGGATCATTAAGTCTTCTATTGTACCCCAATTGACTTCTCAGATCAACAAGTCTTTCGTTTGACCGAATTCGGCTTCACGGATCAACAAGTACCCCCAACTTGATCTGTTTGACTTATCAAGTCACTAACTACACATAATGTGACTCAATTCGACTTCTGGGATCAACAAGCACCAACTATTTGACTCCGTTCGACTTCTCGGATCATTAAGTCTTCTCTTTGACCAAAATTGATTTCTCGGATCAACAAGTCTTCCGGTTGACCGAATTCGGCTTCACGGATCTACAAGTACCCCCAATTTGATCCGTTTGGTTTATCAAGTCTCTAACTACGCAGAATGTGACTCAATTCGGCTTCTGGGATCAACAAGCACCAACTATTTGACTCCGTTCGACTTCTCTTATCATTAAGTCTTCTATTTGACCCCAATTGACTTCTCGGATCAACAAGTCTTCCGTTTGACCAAATTCGGCTTCACGGATCAACAAGTACCCCCAACTTGATCCGTTTGATTTATCAAGTCACTAACTACGCACAATGTGACTCAATTCGACTTCTGGGATCAACAAGAACCAACTATTTGACTCCGTTCGACTTCTCGGATCATTATGTCTTCTCTTTGACCAAAATTGACTTCTCGGATCAACAAGTCTTCCGTTTGACCGAATTCGGCTTCACGGATCAACAAGTAACCCCAACATGAACCGTTTGGTTTATCAAATCACTAACTACGCACAATGTGACTCAATTCGACTTCTGGGATCAACAAGCACCAACTATTTGACTCCGTTCGACTTCTCGGATCATTAAGTCTTCTCTTTGACCAAAATTGACTTCTCGGATCAACAAGTCTTCCGTTTGACCGAATTCGGCTTCACGGATCAACAAGTAACCCCAACTTCATCCGTTTGGTTTATCAAGTCACTAACTACGCACAATGTGACTCAATTCGGCTTCTGGGATCAACAAGCACCAACTATTTGACTCCGTTCGACTTCTCGGATCGTTAAGTCTTCTATTTGACCCCAATTGACTTCTCGGATCAACAAGTCTTCCGTTTGACCGAATTCGGCTTCACGGATCAACAAGTACCCGCAACTTGATCCGTTTGGTTTATCAAGTCACTAACTACGCACAATGTGACTCAATTCGGCTTCTGGGATCAACAAGCACCAACTATTTGACTCCGTTCGGCTTCTCGGATCATTAAGTCTTCTATTTGACCCCAATTAACTTCTCGGATGAACAAGTCTTCCGTTTAACCGAATTCGGCTTCACGGATCAACAAGTACCCCCAACTTGATCGTTTGGTTTATCAAGTCACTAACTAAGCACAATGTGACTCAATTCGACTTCTGGGACCAACAAGCACCAACTATTTGACTCCGTTCGACTTCACTGATCATTAAGTCTTCTATTGTACCCCAATTGACTTCTCGAATCAACAAGTCTTCCGTTTGACCGAATTCGGCTTCACGGATCAACAAGTACCCCCAACTTGATCGTTTGGTTTATCAAGTCACTAACTACGCACAATGTGACTCAATTTGACTTCTGGGATCAACAAGCACCAACTATTTGACTCCGATCGATTTCTCGGATCATTAAGTCTTCTCTTTGACAAAAATTGACTTTTCGGATCAACAAGTCTTCCGTTTGACCGAATTCGGCTTCACGGATCAACAAGTACCCCCAACTTGATCCGTTTGGTTTATCAAGTCACTAACTACGCACAATGTGACTCAATTCGACTTCTGGGATCAACAAGAACCAACTATTTGACTCCGTTCGACTTCTCGGATCATTATGTCTTCTCTTTGACCAAAATTGACTTCTCGGATCAACAAGTCTTCCGTTTGACCGAATTCGGCTTCACGGATCAACAAGTAACCCCAACATGAACCGTTTGGTTTATCAAATCACTAACTACGCACAATGTGACTCAATTCGACTTCTGGGATCAACAAGCACCAACTATTTGACTCCGTTCGACTTCTCGGATCATTAAGTCTTCTCTTTGACCAAAATTGACTTCTCGGATCAACAAGTCTTCCGTTTGACCGAATTCGGCTTCACGGATCAACAAGTAACCCCAACTTCATCCGTTTGGTTTATCAAGTCACTAACTACGCACAATGTGACTCAATTCGGCTTCTGGGATCAACAAGCACCAACTATTTGACTCCGTTCGACTTCTCGGATCGTTAAGTCTTCTATTTGACCCCAATTGACTTCTCGGATCAACAAGTCTTCCGTTTGACCGAATTCGGCTTCACGGATCAACAAGTACCCGCAACTTGATCCGTTTGGTTTATCAAGTCACTAACTACGCACAATGTGACTCAATTCGGCTTCTGGGATCAACAAGCACCAACTATTTGACTCCGTTCGGCTTCTCGGATCATTAAGTCTTCTATTTGACCCCAATTAACTTCTCGGATGAACAAGTCTTCCGTTTGACCGAATTCGGCTTCACGGATCAACAAGTACCCCCAACTTGATCGTTTGGTTTATCAAGTCACTAACTAAGCACAATGTGACTCAATTCGACTTCTGGGACCAACAAGCACCAACTATTTGACTCCGTTCGACTTCACTGATCATTAAGTCTTCTATTGTACCCCAATTGACTTCTCGAATCAACAAGTCTTCCGTTTGACCGAATTCGGCTTCACGGATCAACAAGTACCCCCAACTTGATCGTTTGGTTTATCAAGTCACTAACTACGCACAATGTGACTCAATTTGACTTCTGGGATCAACAAGCACCAACTATTTGACTCCGATCGATTTCTCGGATCATTAAGTCTTCTCTTTGACAAAAATTGACTTTTCGGATCAACAAGTCTTCCGTTTGACCGAATTCGGCTTCACGGATCAACAAGTACCCCCAACTTGATCCGTTTGGTTTATCAAGTCACTAACTACGCACAATGTGACTCAATTCGGCTTCTGGGATCAACAAGCACCAACTATTTGACTCCGTTCGACTTCTCTTATCATTAAGTCTTCTATTTGACCCCAATTGACTTCTCGGATCAACAAGTCTTCCGTTTGACCAAATTCGGCTTCACGGATCAACAAGTACCCCCAACTTGATCCGTTTGATTTATCAAGTCACTAACTACGCACAATGTGACTCAATTCGACTTCTGGGATCAACAAGAACCAACTATTTGACTCCGTTCGACTTCTCGGATCATTATGTCTTCTCTTTGACCAAAATTGACTTCTCGGATCAACAAGTCTTCCGTTTGACCGAATTCGGCTTCACGGATCAACAAGTAACCCCAACATGAACCGTTTGGTTTATCAAATCACTAACTACGCACAATGTGACTCAATTCGACTTCTGGGATCAACAAGCACCAACTATTTGACTCCGTTCGACTTCTCGGATCATTAAGTCTTCTCTTTGACCAAAATTGACTTCTCGGATCAACAAGTCTTCCGTTTGACCGAATTCGGCTTCACGGATCAACAAGTAACCCCAACTTCATCCGTTTGGTTTATCAAGTCACTAACTACGCACAATGTGACTCAATTCGGCTTCTGGGATCAACAAGCACCAACTATTTGACTCCGTTCGACTTCTCGGATCGTTAAGTCTTCTATTTGACCCCAATTGACTTCTCGGATC
Organism: Ajuga chamaepitys; assembly: GCA_958295605.1. Lineage (NCBI taxonomy): Eukaryota > Viridiplantae > Streptophyta > Magnoliopsida > Lamiales > Lamiaceae > Ajuga > Ajuga chamaepitys. The sequence goes on along the minus strand of OY282498.1, from coordinate 18,752,852 downwards.
AACAAGTCTTCCGTTTGACCGAATTCGGCTTCACGGATCAACAAGTACCCGCAACTTGATCCGTTTGGTTTATCAAGTCACTAACTACGCACAATGTGACTCAATTCGGCTTCTGGGATAAACAAGCACCAACTATTTGACTCCGTTCGGATTCTCGGATCATTAAGTCTTCTATTTGACCCCAATTAACTTCTCGGATGAACAAGTCTTCCGTTTGACCGAATTCGGCTTCACGGATCAACAAGTACCCCCAACTTGATCGTTTGGTTTATCAAGTCACTAACTAAGCACAATGTGACTCAATTCGACTTCTGGGACCAACAAGCACCAACTATTTGACTCCGTTCGACTTCACTGATCATTAAGTCTTTTATTGTACCCCAATTGACTTCTCGAATCAACAAGTCTTCCGTTTGACCGAATTCGGCTTCACGGATCAACAAGTACCCCCAACTTGATCCGTTTGGTTTATCAAGTCACTAACTACGCACAATGTGACTCAATTCGGCTTCTGGGATCAACAAGCACCAACTATTTGACTCCGTTCGACTTCTCGGATCATTAAGTCTTCTATTTGAACCCAATTGACTTCTCGGATGAACAAGTCTTCCGTTTGACCGAATTCGGCTTCACGGATCAACAAGTACCCCCAACTTGATCGTTTGGTTTATCAAGTCACTAACTAAGCACAATGTGACTCAATTCGACTTCTGGGTCCAACAAGCACCAACTATTTGACTCCGTTCGACTTCACGGATCATTAAGTCTTCTATTGTACCCTAATTGACTTCTCGGATCAACAAGTCTTCCGTTTGACTGAATTCGGCTTCACGGATCAACAAGTACCCCCAACTTGATCCGTTCGATTTATCAAGTCACTAACTACGCACAATGTGACTCAATTCGACTTCTGGGATCAACAAGCACCAACTATTTGACTCCGTTCGACTTCTTATATCATTAAGTCTTCTATTTGACCCCAATTGACTTCTCGGATCAACAAGTCTTCCGTTTGACCGAATTCGGCTTCACGGATCAACAAGTACCCCCAACTTGATCGTTTGGTTTATCAAGTCACTAACTACGCACAATGTGACTCAATTCGACTTCTGGGTCCAACAAGCACCAACTATTTGACTCCGTTCGACTTCACGGATCATTAAGTCTTCTATTGTACCCCAATTGACTTCTCGGATCAACAAGTCTTCCGTTTGACCGAATACGGCTTCACGGATCAACAGGTACCCCCAACTTGATCCGTTCGATTTATCAAGTCACTAACTACGCACAATGTGACTCAATTCGACTTCTGGGATCAACAAGCACCAACTATTTGACTCCGTTCGACTTCTCATATCATTAAGTCTTCTATTTGACCCCAATTGACTTTCACGGATCAACAAGTACACCCAACTTGATCCGTTTGGTTAATCAAGTCACTAACTACGCACAATGTGACTCAATTCGACTTCTGGGATCAACAAGCACCAACTATTTGACTCCGTTCGACTTCTCGGATCATTATGTCTTCTCTTTGACCAAAATTGACTTCTCTGATCAACAAGTCTTCCGTTTAACCGTATTCGGCTTCACGGATCAACAAGTAACCCCAACATGATCCGTTTGGTTTATCAAATCACTAACTACGCACAATGTGACTCAATTCAACTTCTGGGATCAACAAGCACCAACTATTTGACTCCGTTCGACTTCTCGGATCATTAAGTCTTCTCTTTGACCAAAATTGACTTCTCGGATCAACAAGTCTTCCGTTTGACTGAATTCGGCTTCACGAATCAACAAGTAACCCCAACTTGATCCGTTTGGTTTATCAAGTCACTAACTACGCACAATGTGACTCAATTCGGCTTCTGGGATCAACAAGCACCAACTATTTGACTCCGTTCGACTTCTCGGATCGTTAAGTCTTCTATTTGATCCCAATTGACTTCTCGGATCAACAAGTCTTCCGTTTGACCGAATTCGGCTTCACGGATCAACAAGTACCCCCAACTTGATCCGTTTGGTTTATCAACTCACGAACTACGCACAATGTGACTCAATTCGGCTTCTGGGATCAACAAGCACCAACTATTTGACTCCGTTCGACTTCTCGGATCATTAAGTCTTCTATTTGACGCCTATTGACTTCTCGGATCAACAAGTCTTTCGTTTGACCGAATTCGGCTTCACGGATCAACAAGTACCCCCAACTTGATCCGTTTGGTTTATCAAGTCACTAACTACGCACAATGTGACTCAATTCGACTTCTGGGATCAACAAGCACCAACTATATGACTCCGTTCGACTTCACGGATCATTAAGTCTTCTATTGTACCCCAATTGACTTCTCAGATCAACAAGTCTTCCGTTTGACCGAATTCGGCTTCACGGATCAACAAGTACCCCCAACTTGATTTGTTTGACTTATCAAGTCACTAACTACACATAATGTGACTCAATTCGACTTCTGGGATCAACAAGCACCAACTATTTGACTCCGTTCGACTTCTCGGATCATTAAGTCTTCTCTTTGACCAAAATTGACTTCTCGGATCAACAAGTCTTCCGGTTGACCGAATTCGGCTTCACGGATCTACAAGTACCCCCAACTTGATCCGTTTGGTTTATCAAGTCACTAACTACGCACAATGTGACTCAATTCGGCTTCTGGGATGAACAAGCACCAACTATTTGACTCCGTTCGACTTCTCTTATCATTAAGTCTTCTATTTGACTCCAATTGACTTCTCGGATCAACAAGTCTTCCGTTTGACCGAATTCGGCTTCACGGATCAACAAGTACCCCCAACTTGATCCGTTTGGTTTATCAAGTCACTAACTACGCACAATGTGACTCAATTCGGCTTCTGGGATCAACAAGCACCAACTATTTGACTCCGTTCGGCTTCTCGGATCATTAAGTCTTCTATTTGACCCCAATTGACTTCTCAGATGAACAAGTCTTCCGTTTGACCGAATTCGGCTTCACGGATCAACAAGTACCCCCAACTTGATCGTTTGGTTTATCAAGTCACTAACTAAGCACAATGTGACTCAATTCGACTTCTGGGTCCAACAAGCACCAACTATTTGACTCCGTTCGACTTCACGGATCATTAAGTCTTCTATTGTACCCTAATTGACTTCTCGAATCAACAAGTCTTCCGTTTGACTGAATTTGGCTTCACGGATCAACAAGTACCCCCAACTTGATCCGTTCGATTTATCAAGTCACTAACTACGCACAATGTGACTCAATTCGACTTCTGGGATCAACAAGCACCAACTATTTGACTCCGTTCGACTTCTCATATCATTAAGTCTTCTATTTGACCCCAATTGACTTCTCGGATCAACAAGTCTTCCGTTTGACCGAATTCGGCTTCACGGATCAACAAGTACCCCCAACTTGATCGTTTGGTTTATCAAGTCACTAACTACGCACAATGTGACTCAATTCGACTTCTGGGTCCAACAAGCACCAACTATTTGACTCCGTTCGACTTCACGGATCATTATGTCTTCTCTTTGACCAAAATTGACTTCTCGGATCAACAAGTCTTCCGTTTGACCGAATTCGGCTTCACGGATCAACAAGTAACCCCAACATGATCCGTTTGGTTTATCAAATCACTAACTACACACAATGTGACTCAATTCGACTTCTGGGATCAACAAGCACCAACTATTTGACTCCGTTCGACTTCTCGGATCATTAAGTCTTCTCTTTGACCAAAATTGACTGCTTGGATCAACAAGTCTTCCGTTTGACCGAATTCGGCTTCACGGATCAACAAGTAACCCCAACTTGATCCGTTTGGTTTATCAAGTCACTAACTACGCACAATGTGACTCAATTCGGCTTCTGGGATCAACAAGCACCAACTATTTGACTCCGTTCGACTTCTCGGATCGTTAAGTCTTCTATTTGACCCCAATTGACTTCTCGGATCAACAAGTCTTCCGTTTGACCAAATTCGGCTTCACGGATCAACAAGTACCCGCAACTTGATCCGTTTGGTTTATCAAGTCACTAACTACGCACAATGTGACTCAATTCGGCTTCTGGGATCAACAAGCACCAACTATTTGACTCCGTTCGACTTCTCGGATCATTAAGTCTTCTATTTGACGCCAATTGACTTCTCGGATCAACAAGTCTTTCGTTTGACCGAATTCGGCTTCACGGATCAACAAGTACCCCCAACTTGATCCGTTTGGTTTATCAAGTCACTAACTACGCACAATGTGACTCAATTCGACTTCTGGGATCAACAAGCACCAACTATATGACTCCGTTCGACTTCACGGATCATTAAGTCTTCTATTGTACCCCAATTGACTTCTCAGATCAACAAGTCTTCCGTTTGACCGAATTCGGCTTCACGGATCAACAAGTACCCCCAACTTGATCTGTTTGACTTATCAAGTCACTAACTACACATAATGTGACTCAATTCGACTTCTGGGATCAACAAGCACCAACTATTTGACTCCGTTCGAATTCTCGGATCATTAAGTCTTCTCTTTGACCAAAATTGACTTCTCGGATCAACAAGTCTTCCGGTTGACCGAATTCGGCTTCACGGATCTACAAGTACCCCCAACTTGATCCGTTTGGTTTATCAAGTCACTAACTACGCACAATGTGACTCAATTCGGCTTCTGGGATCAACAAGCACCAACTATTTGACTCCGTTCGACTTCTCTTATCATTAAGTCTTCTATTTGACTCCAATTGACTTCTCGGATCAACAAGTCTTCCGTTTGACCGAATTCGGCTTCACGGATCAACAAGTAACCCCAACATGATCCGTTTGGTTTATCAAATCACTAACTACACACAATGTGACTCAATTCGACTTCTGGGATCAACAAGCACCAACTATTTGACTCCGTTCGACTTCTCGGATCATTAAGTCTTCTCTTTGACCAAAATTGACTGCTTGGATCAACAAGTCTTCCGTTTGACCGAATTCGGCTTCACGGATCAACAAGTAACCCCAACTTGATCCGTTTGGTTTATCAAGTCACTAACTACGCACAATGTGACTCAATTCGGCTTCTGGGATCAACAAGCACCAACTATTTGACTCCGTTCGACTTCTCGGATCGTTAAGTCTTCTATTTGACCCCAATTGACTTCTCGGATCAACAAGTCTTCCGTTTGACCAAATTCGGCTTCACGGATCAACAAGTACCCGCAACTTGATCCGTTTGGTTTATCAAGTCACTAACTACGCACAATGTGACTCAATTCGGCTTCTGGGATCAACAAGCACCAACTATTTGACTCCGTTCGACTTCTCGGATCATTGAGTCTTCTATTTGACGCCAATTGACGCCAATTGACTTCTCGGATCAACAAGTCTTTCGTTTGACCGAATTCGGCTTCACGGATCAACAAGTACCCCCAACTTGATCCGTTTGGTTTATCAAGTCACTAACTACGCACAATGTGACTCAATTCGACTTCTGGGATCAACAAGCACCAACTATATGACTCGGTTCGACTTCACGGATCATTAAGTCTTCTATTGTACCCCAATTGACTTCTCAGATCAACAAGTCTTCCGTTTGACCGAATTCGGCTTCACGGATCAACAAGTACCCCCAACTTGATCTGTTTGACTTATCAAGTCACTAACTACACATAATGTGACTCAATTCGACTTCTGGGATCAACAAGCACCAACTATTTGACTCCGTTCGAATTGTCGGATAATTAAGTCTTCTCTTTGACCAAAATTGACTTCTCGGATCAACAAGTCTTCCGGTTGACCGAATTCGGCTTCACGGATCTACAAGTACCCCCAACTTGATCCGTTTGGTTTATCAAGTCACTAACTACGCACAATGTGACTCAATTCGGCTTCTGGGATCAACAAGCACCAACTATTTGACTCCGTTCGACTTCTCTTATCATTAAGTCTTCTATTTGACTCCAATTGACTTCTCGGATCAACAAGTCTTCCGTTTGACCGAATTCGGCTTCACGGATCAACAAGTACCCCCAACTTGATCCGTTTGGTTTATCAAGTCACTAACTACGCACAATGTGACTCAATTCGGCTTCTGGGATCAACAAGCACCAACTATTTGACTCCGTTCGGCTTCTCGGATCATTAAGTCTTCTATTTGACCCCAATTGACTTCTCAGATGAACAAGTCTTCCGTTTGACTGAATTCGGCTTCACGGATCAACAAGTACCCCCAACTTGATCGTTTGGTTTATCAAGTCACTAACTAAGCACAATGTGACTCAATTCGACTTCTGGGTCCAACAAGCACCAACTATTTGACTCCGTTCGACTTCACGGATCATTAAGTCTTCTATTGTACCCTAATTGACTTCTCGAATCAACAAGTCTTCCGTTTGACTGAATTCGGCTTCACGGATCAACAAGTACCCCCAACTTGATCCGTTCGATTTATCAAGTCACTAACTACGCACAATGTGACTCAATTCGACTTCTGGGATCAACAAGCACCAACTATTTGACTCCGTTCGACTTCTCATATCATTAAGTCTTCTATTTGACCCCAATTGACTTCTCGAATCAACAAGTCTTCCGTTTGACCGAATTCGGCTTCACGGATCAACAAGTACCCCCAACTTGATCGTTTGGTTTATCAAGTCACTAACTACGCACAATGTGACTCAATTCGACTTCTGGGTCCAACAAGCACCAACTATTTGACTCCGTTCGACTTCACGGATCATTATGTCTTCTCTTTGACCAAAATTGACTTCTCGGATCAACAAGTCTTCCGTTTGACCGAATTCGGCTTCACGGATCAACAAGTAACCCCAACATGATCCGTTTGGTTTATCAAATCACTAACTACACACAATGTGACTCAATTCGACTTCTGGGATCAACAAGCACCAACTATTTGACTCCGTTCGACTTCTCGGATCATTAAGTCTTCTCTTTGACCAAAATTGACTGCTTGGATCAACAAGTCTCCCGTTTGACCGAATTCGGCTTCACGGATCAACAAGTAACCCCAACTTGATCCGTTTGGTTTATCAAGTCACTAACTACGCACAATGTGACTCAATTCGGCTTCTGGGATCAACAAGCACCAACTATTTGACTCCGTTCGACTTCTCGGATCGTTAAGTCTTCTATTTGACCCCAATTGACTTCTCGGATCAACAAGTCTTCCGTTTGACCAAATTCGGCTTCACGGATCAACAGGTACCCGCAACTTGATCCGTTTGGTTTATCAAGTCACTAACTACGCACAATGTGACTCAATTCGGCTTCTGGGATCAACAAGCACCAACTATTTGACTCCGTTCGACTTCTCGGATCATTAAGTCTTCTATTTGACGCCAATTGACGTCAATTGACTTCTCGGATCAACAAGTCTTTCGTTTGACCGAATTCGGCTTCACGGATCAACAAGTACCCCCAACTTGATCCGTTTGGTTTATCAAGTCACTAACTACGCACAATGTGACTCAATTCGACTTCTGGGATCAACAAGCACCAACTATATGACTCCGTTCGACTTCACGGATCATTAAGTCTTCTATTGTACCCCAATTGACTTCTCAGATCAACAAGTCTTCCGTTTGACCGAATTCGGCTTCACGGATCAACAGGTACCCCCAACTTGATCTGTTTGACTTATCAAGTCACTAACTACACATAATGTGACTCAATTCGACTTCTGGGATCAACAAGCACCAACTATTTGACTCCGTTCGACTTCTCGGATCATTAAGTCTTCTCTTTGACCAAAATTGACTTCTCAGATCAACAAGTCTTCCGGTAGACCGAATTCGGCTTCACGGATCTACAAGTACCCCCAACTTGATCCGTTTGGTTTATCAAGTCACTAACTACGCACAATGTGACTCAATTCGGCTTCTGGGATAAGCACCAACTATTTGACTCCGTTCGACTTCTCTTATCATTAAGTCTTCTATTTGACTCCAATTGACTTCTCGGATCAACAAGTCTTCCGTTTGAGCGAATTCGGCTTCACGGATCAACAAGTACCCCCAACTTGATCCGTTTGGTTTATCAAGTCACTAACTACGCACAATGTGACTCAATTCGGCTTCTGGGATCAACAAGCACCAACTATTTGACTCCGTTCGGCTTCTCGGATCATTAAGTCTTCTATTTGACCCCAATTGACTTCTCAGATGAACAAGTCTTCCGTTTGACCGAATTCGGCTTCACGGATCAACAATTACCCCCAACTTGATCGTTTGGTTTATCAAGTCACTAACTAAGCACAATGTGACTCAATTCGACTTCTGGGTCCAACAAGCACCAACTATTTGACTCCGTTCGACTTCACGGATCATTAAGTCTTCTATTGTACCCTAATTGACTTCTCGAATCAACAAGTCTTCCGTTTGACTGAATTCGGCTTCACGGATCAACAAGTACCCCCAACTTGATCCGTTCGATTTATCAAGTCACTAACTACGCACAATGTGACTCAATTCGACTTCTGGGATCAACAAGCACCAACTATTTGACTCCGTTCGACTTCTCATATCATTAAGTCTTCTATTTGACTCCAATTGACTTCTCGGATCAACAAGTCTTCCGTTTGACCGAATTCGGCTTCACGGATCAACAAGTACCCCCAACTTGATCGTTTGGTTTATCAAGTCACTAACTACGCACAATGTGACTCAATTCGACTTCTGGGTCCAACAAGCACAAACTATTTGACTCCGTTCGACTTCACGGATCATTATGTCTTCTCTTTGACCAAAATTGACTTCTCGGATCAACAAGTCTTCCGTTTGACCGAATTCGGCTTCACGGATCAACAAGTAACCCCAACATGATCCGTTTGGTTTATCAAATCACTAACTACACACAATGTGACTCAATTCGACTTCTGGGATCAACAAGCACCAACTATTTGACTCCGTTCGACTTCTCGAATCATTAAGTTTTCTCTTTGACCAAAATTGACTGCTTGGATCAACAAGTCTTCCGTTTGACCGAATTCGGCTTCACGGATCAACAAGTAACCCCAACTTGATCCGTTTGGTTTATCAAGTCACTAACTACGCACAATGTGACTCAATTCGGCTTCTGGGATCAACAAGCACCAACTATTTGACTCCGTTCGACTTCTCGGATCATTAAGTCTTCTATTTGACGCCAATTGACTTCTCGGATCAACAAGTCTTTCGTTTGACCGAATTCGGCTTCACGGATCAACAAGTACCCCCAACTTGATCCGTTTGGTTTATCAAGTCACTAACTACGCACAATGTGACTCAATTCGACTTCTGGGATCAACAAGCACCAACTATATGACTCCGTTCGACTTCACGGATCATTAAGTCTTCTATTGTACCCCAATTGACTTCTCAGATCAACAAGTCTTCCGTTTGACCGAATTCGGCTTCACGGATCAACAAGTACCCCCAACATGATCTGTTTGAATTATCAAGTCACTAACTACACATAATGTGACTCAATTCGACTTCTGGGATCAACAAGCACCAACTATTTGACTCCGTTCGACTTCTCGGATCATTAAGTCTTCTCTTTGACCAAAATTGACTGCTTGGATCAACAAGTCTTCCGTTTGACCGAATTCGGCTTCACGGATCAACAAGTAACCCCAACTTTATCCGTTTGGTTTATCAAGTCACTAACTACGCACAATATGACTCAATTCGGCTTCTGGGATCAACAAGCACCAACTATTTGACTCCGTTCGACTTCTCGGATCGTTAAGTCTTCTATTTGACCCCAATTGACTTCTCGGATAAACAAGTCTTCCGTTTGACCGAATTCGGCTTCACGGATCAACAAGTACCCGCAACTTGATCCGTTTGGTTTATCAAGTCACTAACTACGCACAATGTGACTCAATTCGGCTTCTGGGATCAACAAGCACCAACTATTTGACTCCGTTCGACTTCTCGGATCATTATGTCTTCTCTTTGACCAAAATTGACTTCTCGGATCAACAAGTCTTCCGTTTGACCGAATTCGGCTTCACGGATCAACAAGTAACCCCAACATGATCCGTTTGGTTTATCAAATCACTAACTACGCACAATGTGACTCAATTCAACTTCTGGGATCAACAAGCACCAACTATTTGACTCCGTTCGACTTCTCGGATCATTAAGTCTTCTCTTTGACCAAAATTGACTTCTCGGATCAACAAGTCTTCCGTTTGACCGAATTCGGCTTCACGGATCAACAAGTACCCCCAACTTGATCCGTTTGGTTTATCAAGTCACTAACTACGCACAATGTGACTCAATTCGGCTTCTGGGATCAACAAGCACCAACTATTTGACTCCGTTCGGCTTCTCGGATCATTAAGTCTTCTATTTGACCCCAATTGACTTCTCAGATGAACAAGTCTTCCGTTTGACTAAATTCGGCTTCACGGATCAACAAGTACCCCCAACTTGATCGTTTGGTTTATCAAGTCACTAACTAAGCACAATGTGACTCAATTCGACTTCTGGGTCCAACAAGCACCAACTATTTGACTCCGTTCGACTTCACGGATCATTAAGTCTTCTATTGTACCCTAATTGACTTCTCGAATCAACAAGTCTTCCGTTTGACTGAATTCGGCTTCACGGATCAACAAGTACCCCCAACTTGATCCGTTCGATTTATCAACTCACTAACTACGCACAATGTGACTCAATTCGACTTCTGGGATCAACAAGCACCAACTATTTGACTCCGTTCGACTTCTCATATCATTAAGTCTTCTATTTGACCCCAATTGACTTCTCGAATCAACAAGTCTTCCGTTTGACCGAATTCGGCTTCACGGATCAACAAGTACCCCCAACTTGATCGTTTGGTTTATCAAGTCACTAACTACGCACAATGTGACTCAATTCGACTTCTGGGTCCAACAAGCACCAACTATTTGACTCCGTTCGACTTCACGGATCATTATGTCTTCTCTTTGACCAAAATTGACTTCTCGGATCAACAAGTCTTCCGTTTGACCGAATTCGGCTTCACGGATCAACAAGTAACCCCAACATGATCCGTTTGGTTTATCAAATCACTAACTACACACAATGTGACTCAATTCGACTTCTGGGATCAACAAGCACCAACTATTTGACTCCGTTCGACTTCTCGGATCATTAAGTCTTCTCTTTGACCAAAATTGACTGCTTGGATCAACAAGTCTTCCGTTTGACCGAATTCGGCTTCACGGATCAACAAGTAACCCCAACTTGATCCGTTTGGTTTATCAAGTCACTAACTACGCACAATGTGACTCAATTCGGCTTCTGGGATCAACAAGCACCAACTATTTGACTCCGTTCGACTTCTCGGATCGTTAAGTCTTCTATTTGACCCCAATTGACTTCTCGGATCAACAAGTCTTCCGTTTGACCAAATTCGGCTTCACGGATCAACAGGTACCCGCAACTTGATCCGTTTGGTTTATCAAGTCACTAACTACGCACAATGTGACTCAATTCGGCTTCTGGGATCAACAAGCACCAACTATTTGACTCCGTTCGACTTCTCGGATCATTAAGTCTTCTATTTGACGCCAATTGACGCCAATTGACTTCTCGGATCAACAAGTCTTTCGTTTGACCGAATTCGGCTTCACGGATCAACAAGTACCCCCAACTTGATCCGTTTGGTTTATCAAGTCACTAACTACGCACAATGTGACTCAATTCGACTTCTGGGATCAACAAGCACCAACTATATGACTCCGTTCGACTTCACGGATCATTAAGTCTTCTATTGTACCCCAATTGACTTCTCAGATCAACAAGTCTTCCGTTTGACCGAATTCGGCTTCATGGATCAACAGGTACCCCCAACTTGATCTGTTTGACTTATCAAGTCACTAACTACACATAATGTGACTCAATTCGACTTCTGGGATCAACAAGCACCAACTATTTGACTCCGTTCGACTTCTCGGATCATTAAGTCTTCTCTTTGACCAAAATTGACTTCTCAGATCAACAAGTCTTCCGGTAGACCGAATTCGGCTTCACGGATCTACAAGTACCCCCAACTTGATCCGTTTGGTTTATCAAGTCACTAACTACGCACAATGTGACTCAATTCGGCTTGTGGGATCAATAAGCACCAACTATTTGACTCCGTTCGACTTCTCTTATCATTAAGTCTTCTATTTGACTCCAATTGACTTCTCGGATCAACAAGTCTTCCGTTTGACCGAATTCGGCTTCACGGATCAACAAGTACCCCCAACTTGATCCGTTTGGTTTATCAAGTCACTAACTACGCACAATGTGACTCAATTCGGCTTCTGGGATCAACAAGCACCAACTATTTGACTCCGTTCGGCTTCTCGGATCATTAAGTCTTCTATTTGACCCCAATTGACTTCTCAGATGAACAAGTCTTCCGTTTGACCGAATTCGGCTTCACGGATCAACAAGTACCCCCAACTTGATCGTTTGGTTTATCAAGTCACTAACTAAGCACAATGTGACTCAATTCGACTTCTGGGTCCAACAAGCACCAACTATTTGACTCCGTTCGACTTCACGGATCATTAAGTCTTCTATTGTACCCTAATTGACTTCTCGAATCAACAAGTCTTCCGTTTGACTGAATTCGGCTTCACGGATCAACAAGTACCCCCAACTTGATCCGTTCGATTTATCAAGTCACTAACTACGCACAATGTGACTCAATTCGACTTCTGGGATCAACAAGCACCAACTATTTGACTCCGTTCGACTTCTCATATCATTAAGTCTTCTATTTGACCCCAATTGACTTCTCGGATCAACAAGTCTTCCGTTTGACCGAATTCGGCTTCACGGATCAACAAGTACCCCCAACTTGATCGTTTGGTTTATCAAGTCACTAACTACGCACAATGTGACTCAATTCGACTTCTGGGTCGAACAAGCACCAACTATTTGACTCCGTTCGACTTCACGGATCATTATGTCTTCTCTTTGACCAAAATTGACTTCTCGGATCAACAAGTCTTCCGTTTGACCGAATTCGGCTTCACGGATCAACAAGTAACCCCAACATGATCCGTTTGGTTTATCAAATCACTAACTACACACAATGTGACTCAATTCGACTTCTGGGATCAACAAGCACCAACTATTTGACTCCGTTCGACTTCTCGAATCATTAAGTTTTCTCTTTGACCAAAATTGACAGCTTGGATCAACAAGTCTTCCGTTTGACCGAATTCGGCTTCACGGATCAACAAGTAACCCCAACTTGATCCGTTTGGTTTATCAAGTCACTAACTACGCACAATGTGACTCAATTCGGCTTCTGGGATCAACAAGCACCAACTATTAGTTCGACTTCTCGGATCCTTAAGTCTTCTATTTGACCCCAATTGACTTCTCGGATCAACAAGTCTTCTGTTTGACCAAATTCGGCTTCACGGATCAACAAGTACCCCCAACTTGATCCGTTTGGTTTATCAAGTCACTAACTACGCACAATGTGACTCAATTCGGCTTTTGGGATCAACAAGCACCAACTATTTGACTCCGTTCGACTTCTCGGATCATTAAGTCTTCTATTTGACGCCAATTGACTTCTCGGATCAACAAGTCTTTCGTTTGACCGAATTCGGCTTCACGGATCAACAAGTACCCCCAACTTGATCCGTTTGGTTTATCAAGTCACTAACTACGCACAATGTGACTCAATTCGACTTCTGGGATCAACAAGCACCAACTATATGACTCCGTTCGACTTCACGGATCATTAAGTCTTCTATTGTACCCCAATTGACTTCTCAGATCAACAAGTCTTCCGTTTGACCGAATTCGGCTTCACGGATCAACAAGTACCCCCAACATGATCTGTTTGAATTATCAAGTCACTAACTACACATAATGTGACTCAATTCGACTTCTGGGATCAACAAGCACCAACTATTTGACTCCGTTCGACTTCTCGGATCATTAAGTCTTCTCTTTGACCAAAATTGACTGCTTGGATCAACAAGTCTTCCGTTTGACCGAATTCGGCTTCACGGATCAACAAGTAACCCCAACTTTATCCGTTTGGTTTATCAAGTCACTAACTACGCACAATGTGACTCAATTCGGCTTCTGGGATCAACAAGCACCAACTATTTGACTCCGTTCGACTTCTCTTATCATTAAGTCTTCTATTTGACTCCAATTGACTTCTCGGATCAACAAGTCTTCCGTTTGACCGAATTCGGCTTCACGGATCAACAAGTACCCCCAACTTGATCCGTTTGGTTTATCAAGTCACTAACTACGCACAATGTGACTCAATTCGGCTTCTGGGATCAACAAGCACCAACTATTTGACTCCGTTCGGCTTCTCGGATCATTACGTCTTCTATTTGACCCCAATTGACTTCTCAGATGAACAAGTCTTCCGTTTGACCGAATTCGGCTTCACGGATCAACAAGTACCCCCAACTTGATCGTTTGGTTTATCAAGTCACTAACTAAGCACAATGTGACTCAATTCGACTTCTGGGTCCAACAAGCACCAACTATTTGACTCCGTTCGACTTCACGGATCATTAAGTCTTCTATTGTACCCTAATTGACTTCTCGAATCAACAAGTCTTCCGTTTGACTGAATTCGGCTTCACGGATCAACAAGTACCCCCAACTTGATTCGTTCGATTTATCAAGTCACTAACTACGCACAATGTGACTCAATTCGACTTCTGGGATCAACAAGCACCAACTATTTGACTCCGTTCGACTTCTCATATCATTAAGTCTTCTATTTGACCCCAATTGACTTCTCGGATCAACAAGTCTTCCGTTTGACCGAATTCGGCTTCACGGATCAACAAGTACCCCCAACTTGATTGTTTGGTTTATCAAGTCACTAACTACGCACAATGTGACTCAATTCGACTTCTGGGTCCAACAAGCACCAACTATTTGACTCCGTTCGACTTCACGGATCATTATGTCTTCTCTTTGACCAAAATTGACTTCTCGGATCAACAAGTCTTCCGTTTGACCTAATTCGGCTTCACGGATCAACAAGTAACCCCAACATGATCCGTTTGGTTTATCAAATCACTAACTACACACAATGTGACTCAATTCGACTTCTGGGATCAACAAGCACCAACTATTTGACTTCGTTCGACTTCTCGAATCATTAAGTTTTCTCTTTGACCAAAATTGACTGCTTGGATCAACAAGTCTTCCGTTTGACCGAATTCGGCTTCACGGATCAACAAGTAACCCCAACTTGATCCGTTTGGTTTATCAAGTCACTAACTACGCACAATGTGACTCAATTCGGCTTCTGGGATCAACAAGCACCAACTATTAGTTCGACTTCTCGGATCGTTAAGTCTTCTATTTGACCCCAATTGACTTCTCGGATCAACAAGTCTTCCGTTTGACCAAATTCGGCTTCACGGATCAACAAGTACCCGCAACTTGATCCGTTTGGTTTATCAAGTCACTAACTACGCACAATGTGACTCAATTCGGCTTTTAGGATCAACAAGCACCAACTATTTGACTCCGTTCGACTTCTCGGATTATTAAGTCTTCTATTTGACGCCAATTGACTTCTCGGATCAACAAGTCTTTCGTTTGACCGAATTCGGCTTCACGGATCAACAAGTACCCCCAACTTGATCCGTTTGGTTTATCAAGTCACTAACTACGCACAATGTGACTCAATTCGACTTCTGGGATCAACAAGCACCAACTATATGACTCCGTTCGACTTCACGGATCATTAAGTCTTCTATTGTACCCCAATTGACTTCTCAGATCAACAAGTCTTCCGTTTGACCGAATTCGGCTTCACGGATCAACAAGTACCCCCAACATGATCTGTTTGAATTATCAAGTCACTAACTACACATAATGTGACTCAATTCGACTTCTGGGATCAACAAGCACCAACTATTTGACTCCGTTCGACTTCTCGGATCATTAAGTCTTCTCTTTGACCAAAATTGACTGCTTGGATCAACAAGTCTTCCGTTTGACCGAATTCGGCTTCACGGATCAACAAGTAACCCCAACTTTATCCGTTTGGTTTATCAAGTCACTAACTACGCACAATGTGACTCAATTCGGCTTCTGGGATCAACAAGCACCAACTATTTGACTCCGTTCGACTTCTCGGATCGTTAAGTCTTCTATTTGACCCCAATTGACTTCTTGGATAAACAAGTCTTCCGTTTGACCGAATTCGGCTTCACGGATCAACAAGTACCCGCAACTTGATCCGTTTGGTTTATCAAGTCACTAACTACGCACAATGTGACTCAATTCGGCTTCTGGGATCAACAAGCACCAACTATTTGACTCCGTTCGACTTCTCGGATCATTATGTCTTCTCTTTGACCAAAATTGACTTCTCGGATCAACAAGTCTTCCGTTTGACCGAATTCGGCTTCACGGATCAACAAGTAACCCCAACATGATCCGTTTGGTTTATCAAATCACTAACTACGCACAATGTGACTCAATTCAACTTCTGGGATCAACAAGCACCAACTATTTGACTCCGTTCGACTTCTCGGATCATTAAGTCTTCTCTTTGACCAAAATTGACTTCTCGGATCAACAAGTCTTCCGTTTGACCGAATTCGGCTTCACGGATCAACAAGTAACCCCAACTTGATCCGTTTGGTTTATCAAGTCACTAACTACGCACAATGTGACTCAATTCGGCTTCTGGGATCAACAAGCACCAACTATTTGACTCCGTTCGACTTCTCGGATCGTTAAGTCTTCTATTTGACCCTAATTGACTTCTCGGATCAACAAGTCTTACGTTTGACCGAATTCGGCTTCACGGATCAACAAGTACCCGCAACTTGATCCGTTTGGTTTATCAACTCACGAACTACGCACAATGTGACTCAATTCGGCTTCTGGGATCAACAAGCACCAACTATTTGACTCCGTTCGACTTCTCGGATCATTAAGTCTTCTATTTGACGCCAATTGACTTCTCGGATCAACAAGTCTTTCGTTTGACCGAATTCGGCTTCACGGATCAACAAGTACCCCCAACTTGATCCGTTTGGTTTATCAAGTCACTAACTACGCACAATGTGACTCAATTCGACTTCTGGGATCAACAAGCACCAACTATTTGACTCCGTTCGACTTCTCGGATCATTAAGTCTTCTCTTTGACCAAAATTGACTTCTCGGATCAACAAGTCTTCCGGTTGACCGTATCGGCTTCACGGATCTACAAGAACCCCCAACATGATCCGTTTGGTTTATCAAGTCAATAACTACGCACAATGTGACTCAATTCGGCTTCTGGGATGAACAAGCACCAACTATTTGACTCCGTTCGACTTCTCTTATCATTAAGTCTTCTATTTGACTCCAATTGACTTCTCGGATCAACAAGTCTTCCGTTTGACCGAATTCGGCTTCACGGATCAACAAGTACCCCCAACTTGATCCGTTTGGTTTATCAAGTCACTAACTACGCACAATGTGACTCAATTCGGCTTCTGGGATCAACAAGCACCAACTATTTGACTCCGTTCGGCTTCTCGGATCATTAAGTCTTCTATTTGACCCCAATTGACTTCTCAGATGAACAAGTCTTCCGTTTGACCGAATTCGGCTTCACGGATCAACAAGTACCCCCAACTTGATCGTTTGGTTTATCAAGTCACTAACTAAGCACAATGTGACTCATATCGACTTCTGGGTCCAACAAGCACAAACTATTTGACTCCGTTCGACTTCACGGATCATTAAGTCTTCTATTGTACCCTAGTTGACTTCTCGAATCAACAAGTCTTCCGTTTGACTGAATTCGGCTTCACGGATCAACAAGTACCCCCAACTTGATCCGTTCGATTTATCAAGTCACTAACTATGCACAATGTGACTCAATTCGACTTCTGGGATCAACAAGCACCAACTATTTGACTCCGTTCGACTTCTCATATCATTAAGTCTTCTATTTGACCCCAATTGACTTCTCAGATCAACAAGTCTTCCGTTTGACCGAATTCGGCTTCACGGATCAACAAGTACCCCCAACTTGATCGTTTGGTTTATCAAGTCACTAACTACACACAATGTGACTCAATTCGACTTCTGGGTCCAACAAGCACCAACTATTTGACTCCGTTCGACTTCACGGATCATTATGTCTTCTCTTTGACCAAAATTGACTTCTCGGATCAACAAGTCTTCCGTTTGACCGAATTCGGCTTCACGGATCAACAAGTAACCCCAACATGATCCGTTTGGTTTATCAAATCACTAACTACACACAATGTGACTCAATTCGACTTCTGGGATCAACAAGCACCAACTATTTGACTCCGTTCGACTTCTCGGATCATTAAGTCTTCTCTTTGACCAAAATTGACTGCTTGGATCAACAAGTCTTCCGTTTGACCGAATTCGGCTTCACGGATCAACAAGTAACCCCAACTTGATCCGTTTGGTTTATCAAGTCACTAACTACGCACAATGTGACTCAATTCGGCTTCTGGGATCAACAAGCACCAACTATTTGACTCCGTTCGACTTCTCGGATCGTTAAGTCTTCTATTTGACCCCAATTGACTTCTCGGATCAACAAGTCTTCCGTTTGACCAAATTCGGCTTCACGGATCAACAAGTACCCGCAACTTGATCCGTTTGGTTTATCAAGTCACTAACTACGCACAATGTGACTCAATTCGGCTTCTGGGATCAACAAGCACCAACTATTTGACTCCGTTCGACTTCTCGGATCATTAAGTCTTCTATTTGACGCCAATTGACGCCAATTGACTTCTCGGATCAACAAGTCTTTCGTTTGACCGAATTCGGCTTCACGGATCAACAAGTACCCCCAACTTGATCCGTTTGGTTTATCAAGTCACTAACTACGCACAATGTGACTCAATTCGACTTCTGGGATCAACAAGCACCAACTATATGACTCCGTTCGACTTCACGGATCATTAAGTCTTCTATTGTACCCCAATTGACTTCTCAGATCAACAAGTCTTCCGTTTGACCGAATTCGGCTTCACGGATCAACAAGTACCCCCAACTTGATCTGTTTGACTTATCAAGTCACTAACTACACATAATGTGACTCAATTCGACTTCTGGGATCAACAAGCACCAACTATTTGACTCCGTTCGACTTCTCGGATCATTAAGTCTTCTCTTTGACTAAAATTGACTTCTCGGATCAACAAGTCTTCCGGTTGACCGAATTCGGCTTCACGGATCTACAAGTACCCCCAACTTGATCCGTTTGGTTTATCAAGTCACTAACTACGCACAATGTGACTCAATTCGGCTTCTGGGATCAACAAGCACCAACTATTTGACTCCGTTCGACTTCTGTTATCATTAAGTCTTCTATTTGACTCCAATTGACTTCTCGGATCAACAAGTCTTCCGTTTGACCGAATTCGGCTTCACGGATCAACAAGTACCCCCAACTTGATCCGTTTGGTTTATCAAGTCACTAACTACGCACAATGTGACTCAATTCGGCTTCTGGGATCAACAAGCACCAACTATTTGACTCCGTTCGGCTTCTCGGATCATTAAGTCTTCTATTTGACCCCAATTGACTTCTCAGATGAACAAGTCTTCCGTTTGACCGAATTCGGCTTCACGGATCAATAAGTACCCCCAACTTGATCGTTTGGTTTATCAAGTCACTAACTAAGCACAATGTGACTCATATCGACTTCTGGGTCCAACAAGCACCAACTATTTGACTCCGTTCGACTTCACGGATCATTAAGTCTTCTATTGTACCCTAATTGACTTCTCGAATCAACAAGTCTTCCGTTTGACTGAATTCGGCTTCACGGATCAACAAGTACCCCCAACTTGATCCGTTCGATTTATCAAGTCACTAACTATGCACAATGTGACTCAATTCGACTTCTGGGATCAACAAGCACCAACTATTTGACTCCGTTCGACTTCTCATATCATTAAGTCTTCTATTTGACCCCAATTGACTTCTCGGATCAACAAGTCTTCCGTTTGACCGAATTCGGCTTCACGGATCAACAAGTACCCCCAACTTGATCGTTTGGTTTATCAAGTCACTAACTACGCACAATGTGACTCAATTCGACTTCTGGGTCCAACAAGCACCAACTATTTGACTCCGTTCGACTTCACGGATCATTTTGTCTTCTCTTTGACCAAAATTGACTTCTCGGATCAACAAGTCTTCCGTTTGACCGAATTCGGCTTCACGGATCAACAAGTAACCCAACATGATCCGTTTGGTTTATCAAATCACTAACTACACACAATGTGACTCAATTCGACTTCTGGGATCAACAAGCACCAACTATTTGACTCCGTTCGACTTCTCGGATCATTAAGTCTTCTCTTTGACCAAAATTGACTGCTTGGATCAACAAGTCTTCCGTTTGACCGAATTCGGCTTCACGGATCAACAAGTAACCCCAACTTGATCCGTTTGGTTTATCAAGTCACTAACTACGCACAATGTGACTCAATTCGGCTTCTGGGATCAACAAGCACCAACTATTTGACTCCGTTCGACTTCTCGGATCGTTAAGTCTTCTATTTGACCCCAATTGACTTCTCGGATCAACAAGTCTTCCGTTTGACCAAATTCGGCTTCACGGATCAACAAGTACCCGCAACTTGATCCGTTTGGTTTATCAAGTCACTAACTACGCACAATGTGACTCAATTCGGCTTCTGGGATCAACAAGCACCAACTATTTGACTCCGTTCGACTTCTCGGATCATTAAGTCTTCTATTTGACGCCAATTGACGCCAATTGACTTCTCGGATCAACAAGTCTTTCGTTTGACCGAATTCGGCTTCACGGATCAACAAGTACCCCCAACTTGATCCGTTTGGTTTATCAAGTCACTAACTACGCACAATGTGACTCAATTCGACTTCTGGGATCAACAAGCACCAACTATATGACTCCGTTCGACTTCACGGATCATTAAGTCTTCTATTGTACCCCAATTGACTTCTCAGATCAACAAGTCTTCCGTTTGACCGAATTCGGCTTCACGGATCAACAAGTACCCCCAACTTGATCTGTTTGACTTATCAAGTCACTAACTACACATAATGTGACTCAATTCGACTTCTGGGATCAACAAGCACCAACTATTTGACTCCGTTCGACTTCTCGGATCATTAAGTCTTCTCTTTGACTAAAATTGACTTCTCGGATCAACAAGTCTTCCGGTTGACCGAATTCGGCTTCACGGATCTACAAGTACCCCCAACTTGATCCGTTTGGTTTATCAAGTCACTAACTACGCACAATGTGACTCAATTCGGCTTCTGGGATCAACAAGCACCAACTATTTGACTCCGTTCGACTTCTGTTATCATTAAGTCTTCTATTTGACTCCAATTGACTTCTCGGATCAACAAGTCTTCCGTTTGACCGAATTCGGCTTCACGGATCAACAAGTACCCCCAACTTGATCCGTTTGGTTTATCAAGTCACTAACTACGCACAATGTGACTCAATTCGGCTTCTGGGATCAACAAGCACCAACTATTTGACTCCGTTCGGCTTCTCGGATCATTAAGTCTTCTATTTGACCCCAATTGACTTCTCAGATGAACAAGTCTTCCGTTTGACCGAATTCGGCTTCACGGATCAACAAGTACCCCCAACTTGATCGTTTGGTTTATAGTGTCACTAACTAAGCACAATGTGACTCAATTCGACTTCTGGGTCCAACAAGCACCAACTATTTGACTCCGTTCGACTTCACGGATCATTAAGTCTTCTATTGTACCCTAATTGACTTCTCGAATCAACAAGTCTTCCGTTTGACTGAATTCGGCTTCACGGATCAACAAGTACCCCTAACTTGATCCGTTCGATTTATCAAGTCACTAACTACGCACAATGTGACTCAATTCGACTTCTGGGATCAACAAGCACCAACTATTTGACTCCGTTCGACTTCTCATATCATTAAGTCTTCTATTTGACCCCAATTGACTTCTCGGATCAACAAGTCTTCCGTTTGACCGAATTCGGCTTCACGGATCAACAAGTACCCCCAACTTGATCGTTTGGTTTATCAAGTCACTAACTACGCACAATGTGACTCAATTCGACTTCTGGGTCCAACAAGCACCAACTATTTGACTCCGTTCGACTTCACGGATCATTATGTCTTCTCTTTGACCAAAATTGACTTCTCGGATCAACAAGTCTTCCGTTTGACCGAATTCGGCTTCACGGATCAACAAGTAACCCCAACATGATCCGTTTGGTTTATCAAATCACTAACTACACACAATGTGACTCAATTCGACTTCTGGGATCAACAAGCACCAACTATTTGACTCCGTTCGACTTCTCGGATCATTAAGTCTTCTCTTTGACCAAAATTGACTGCTTGGATCAACAAGTCTTCCGTTTGACCGAATTCGGCTTCACGGATCAACAAGTAACCCCAACTTGATCCGTTTGGTTTATCAAGTCACTAACTACGCACAATGTGACTCAATTCGGCTTCTGGGATCAACAAGCACCAACTATTTGACTCCGTTCGACTTCTCGGATCGTTAAGTCTTCTATTTGACCCCAATTGACTTCTCGGATCAACAAGTCTTCCGTTTGACCAAATTCGGCTTCACGGATCAACAAGTACCCGCAACTTGATCCGTTTGGTTTATCAAGTCACTAACTACGCACAATGTGACTCAATTCGGCTTCTGGGATCAACAAGCACCAACTATTTGACTCCGTTCGACTTCTCGGATCATTAAGTCTTCTATTTGACGCCAATTGACGCCAATTGACTTCTCGGATCAACAAGTCTTTCGTTTGACCGAATTCGGCTTCACGGATCAACAAGTACCCCCAACTTGATCCGTTTGGTTTATCAAGTCACTAACTACGCACAATGTGACTCAATTCGACTTCTGGGATCAACAAGCACCAACTATATGACTCCGTTCGACTTCACGGATCATTAAGTCTTCTATTGTACCCCAATTGACTTCTCAGATCAACAAGTCTTCCGTTTGACCGAATTCGGCTTCACGGATCAACAAGTACCCCCAACTTGATCTGTTTGACTTATCAAGTCACTAACTACACATAATGTGACTCAATTCGACTTCTGGGATCAACAAGCACCAACTATTTGACTCCGTTCGACTTCTCGGATCATTAAGTCTTCTCTTTGACTAAAATTGACTTCTCGGATCAACAAGTCTTCCGGTTGACCGAATTCGGCTTCACGGATCTACAAGTACCCCCAACTTGATCCGTTTGGTTTATCAAGTCACTAACTACGCACAATGTGACTCAATTCGGCTTCTGGGATCAACAAGCACCAACTATTTGACTCCGTTCGACTTCTGTTATCATTAAGTCTTCTATTTGACTCCAATTGACTTCTCGGATCAACAAGTCTTCCGTTTGACCGAATTCGGCTTCACGGATCAACAAGTACCCCCAACTTGATCCGTTTGGTTTATCAAGTCACTAACTACGCACAATGTGACTCAATTCGGCTTCTGGGATCAACAAGCACCAACTATTTGACTCCGTTCGGCTTCTCGGATCATTAAGTCTTCTATTTGACCCCAATTGACTTCTCAGATGAACAAGTCTTCCGTTTGACCGAATTCGGGTTCACGGATCAATAAGTACCCCCAACTTGATCGTTTGGTTTATCAAGTCACTAACTAAGCACAATGTGACTCATATCGACTTCTGGGTCCAACAAGCACCAACTATTTGACTCCGTTCGACTTCACGGATCATTAAGTCTTCTATTGTACCCTAATTGACTTCTCGAATCAACAAGTCTTCCGTTTGACTGAATTCGGCTTCACGGATCAACAAGTACCCCCAACTTGATCCGTTCGATTTATCAAGTCACTAACTATGCACAATGTGACTCAATTCGACTTCTGGGATCAACAAGCACCAACTATTTGACTCCGTTCGACTTCTCATATCATTAAGTCTTCTATTTGACCCCAATTGACTTCTCGGATCAACAAGTCTTCCGTTTGACCGAATTCGGCTTCACGGATCAACAAGTACCCCCAACTTGATCGTTTGGTTTATCAAGTCACTAACTACGCACAATGTGACTCAATTCGACTTCTGGGTCCAACAAGCACCAACTATTTGACTCCGTTCGACTTCACGGATCATTTTGTCTTCTCTTTGACCAAAATTGACTTCTCGGATCAACAAGTCTTCCGTTTGACCGAATTCGGCTTCACGGATCAACAAGTAACCCCAACATGATCCGTTTGGTTTATCAAATCACTAACTACACACAATGTGACTCAATTCGACTTCTGGGATCAACAAGCACCAACTATTTGACTTCGTTCGACTTCTCGGATCATTAAGTCTTCTCTTTGACCAAAATTGACTGCTTGGATCAACAAGTCTTCCGTTTGACCGAATTCGGCTTCACGGATCAACAAGTAACCCCAACTTGATCCGTTTGGTTTATCAAGTCACTAACTACGCACAATGTGACTCAATTCGGCTTCTGGGATCAACAAGCACCAACTATTTGACTCCGTTCGACTTCTCGGATCGTTAAGTCTTCTATTTGACCCCAATTGACTTCTCGGATCAACAAGTCTTCCGTTTGACCAAATTCGGCTTCACGGATCAACAAGTACCCGCAACTTGATCCGTTTGGTTTATCAAGTCACTAACTACGCACAATGTGACTCAATTCGGCTTCTGGGATCAACAAGCACCAACTATTTGACTCCGTTCGACTTCTCGGATCATTAAGTCTTCTATTTGACGCCAATTGACGCCAATTGACTTCTCGGATCAACAAGTCTTTCGTTTGACCGAATTCGGCTTCACGGATCAACAAGTACCCCCAACTTGATCCGTTTGGTTTATCAAGTCACTAACTACGCACAATGTGACTCAATTCGACTTCTGGGATCAACAAGCACCAACTATATGACTCCGTTCGACTTCACGGATCATTAAGTCTTCTATTGTACCCCAATTGACTTCTCAGATCAACAAGTCTTCCGTTTGACCGAATTCGGCTTCACGGATCAACAAGTACCCCCAACTTGATCTGTTTGACTTATCAAGTCACTAACTACACATAATGTGACTCAATTCGACTTCTGGGATCAACAAGCACCAACTATTTGACTCCGTTCGACTTCTCGGATCATTAAGTCTTCTCTTTGACTAAAATTGACTTCTCGGATCAACAAGTCTTCCGGTTGACCGAATTCGGCTTCACGGATCAACAAGTACCCCCAACTTGATCCGTTTGGTTTATCAAGTCACTAACTACACACAATGTGACTCAATTCGGCTTCTGGGATCAACAAGCACCAACTATTTGACTCCGTTCGACTTCTGTTATCATTAAGTCTTCTATTTGACTCCAATTGACTTCTCGGATCAACAAGTCTTCCGTTTGACCGAATTCGGCTTCACGGATCAACAAGTACCCCCAACTTGATCCGTTTGGTTTATCAAGTCACTAACTACGCACAATGTGACTCAATTCGGCTTCTGGGATCAACAAGCACCAACTATTTGACTCCGTTCGGCTTCTCGGATCATTAAGTCTTCTATTTGACCCCAATTGACTTCTCAGATGAACAAGTCTTCCGTTTGACCGAATTCGGCTTCACGGATCAACAAGTACCCCCAACTTGATCGTTTGGTTTATAGTGTCACTAACTAAGCACAATGTGACTCAATTCGACTTCTGGGTCCAACAAGCACCAACTATTTGACTCCGTTCGACTTCACGGATCATTAAGTCTTCTATTGTACCCTAATTGACTTCTCGAATCAACAAGTCTTCCGTTTGACTGAATTCGGCTTCACGGATCAACAAGTACCCCCAACTTGATCCGTTCGATTTATCAAGTCACTAACTACGCACAATGTGACTCAATTCGACTTCTGGGATCAACAAGCACCAACTATTTGACTCCGTTCGACTTCTCATATCATTAAGTCTTCTATTTGACCCCAATTGACTTCTCGGATCAACAAGTCTTCCGTTTGACCGAATTCGGCTTCACGGATCAACAAGTACCCCCAACTTGATCGTTTGGTTTATCAAGTCACTAACTACGCACAATGTGACTCAATTCGACTTCTGGGTCCAACAAGCACCAACTATTTGACTCCGTTCGACTTCACGGATCATTATGTCTTCTCTTTGACCAAAATTGACTTCTCGGATCAACAAGTCTTCCGTTTGACCGAATTCGGCTTCACGGATCAACAAGTAACCCCAACATGATCCATTTGGTTTATCAAATCACTAACTACACACAATGTGACTCAATTCGACTTCTGGGATCAACAAGCACCAACTATTTGACTCCGTTCGACTTCTCGGATCATTAAGTCTTCTCTTTGACCAAAATTGATTGCTTGGATCAACAAGTCTTCCGTTTGACCGAATTCGGCTTCACGGATCAACAAGTAACCCGAACTTGATCCGTTTGGTTTATCAAGTCACTAACTACGCACAATGTGACTCAATTCGGCTTCTGGGATCAACAAGCACCAACTATTTGACTCCGTTCGACTTCTCGGATCGTTAAGTCTTCTATTTGACCCCAATTGACTTCTCGGATCAACAAGTCTTCCGTTTGACCAAATTCGGCTTCACGGATCAACAAGTACCCGCAACTTGATCCGTTTGGTTTATCAAGTCACTAACTACGCACAATGTGACTCAATTCGGCTTCTGGGATCAACAAGCACCAACTATTTGACTCCGTTCGACTTCTCGGATCATTAAGTCTTCTATTTGACGCCAATTGACTTCTCGGATCAACAAGTCTTTCGTTTGACAGAATTCGGCTTCACGGATCAACAAGTACCCCCAACTTGATCCGTTCG
Organism: Ajuga chamaepitys; assembly: GCA_958295605.1. Taxonomy (NCBI): domain Eukaryota; kingdom Viridiplantae; phylum Streptophyta; class Magnoliopsida; order Lamiales; family Lamiaceae; genus Ajuga; species Ajuga chamaepitys. The sequence continues at coordinate 18,725,996 of OY282498.1, read as the reverse complement.
ATTTATCAAGTCACTAACTACGCACAATGTGACTCAATTCGACTTCTGGGATCAACAAGCACCAACTATTTGACTCCGTTCGACTTCTCGGATCATTAAGTCTTCTCTTTGACCAAAATTGACTTCTCGGATCAACAAGTCTTCCGGTTGACCGAATTCGGCTTCACGGATCTACAAGTACCCCCAACTTGATCCGTTTGGTTTATCAAGTCACTAACTACGCACAATGTGACTCAATTCGGCTTCTGGGATCAACAAGCACCAACTATTTGACTCCGTTCGACTTCTCTTATCATTAAGTCTTCTATTTGACCCCAATTGACTTCTCGGATCAACAAGTCTTCCGTTTGACCGAATTCGGCTTCATGGATCAACAAGTACCCCCAACTTGATCCGTTTGGTTTATCAAGTCACTAACTACGCACAATGTGACTCAATTCGGCTTCTGGGATCAACAAGCACCAACTATTTGACTCCGTTCGGCTTCTCGGATCATTAAGTCTTCTATTTGACCCCAATTGACTTCTCAGATGAACAAGTCTTCCGTTTGACCGAATTCGGCTTCACGGATCAACAAGTACCCCCAACTTGATCGTTTGGTTTATCAAGTCACTAACTAAGCACAATGTGACTCAATTCGACTTCTGGGTCTAACAAGCACCAACTATTTGACTCCGTTCGACTTCACGGATCATTAAGTCTTCTATTGTACCCTAATTGACTTCTCGAATCAACAAGTCTTCCGTTTGACTGAATTCGGCTTCACGGATCAACAAGTACCCCCAACTTGATCCGTTCGATTTATCAAGTCACTAACTACGCACAATGTGACTCAATTCGACTTCTGGGATCAACAAGCACCAACTATTTGACTCCGTTCGACTTCTCATATCATTAAGTCTTCTATTTGACCCCAATTGACTTCTCGGATCAACAAGTCTTCCGTTTGACCGAATTCGGCTTCACGGATCAACAAGTACCCCCCAACTTGATCGTTTGGTTTATCAAGTCACTAACTACGCACAATGTGACTCAATTCGACTTCTGGGTCCAACAAGCACCAACTATTTGACTCCGTTCGACTTCACGGATCATTATGTCTTCTCTTTGACCAAAATTGACTTCTCGGATCAACAAGTCTTCCGTTTGACCGAATTCGGCTTCACGGATCAACAAGTAACCCCAACATGATCCGTTTGGTTTATCAAATCACTAACTACACACAATGTGACTCAATTCGACTTCTGGGATCAACAAGCACCAACTATTTGACTCCGTTCGACTTCTCGGATCATTAAGTCTTCTCTTTGACCAAAATTGACTTCTCGGATCAACAAGTCTTCCGTTTGACCGAATTCGGCTTCACGGATCAACAAGTAACCCCAACTTGATCCGTTTGGTTTATCAAGTCACTAACTACGCACAATGTGACTCAATTCGGCTTCTGGGATCAACAAGCACCAACTATTTGACTCCGTTCGACTTCTCGGATCGTTAAGTCTTCTATTTGACCCCAATTGACTTCTCGGATCAACAAGTCCTCCGTTTGACCGAATTCGGCTTCACGGATCAACAAGTACCCGCAACTTGATCCGTTTGGTTTATCAACTCACGAACTACGCACATTGTGACTCAATTCGGCTTCTGGGATCAACAAGCACCAACTATTTGACTCCGTTCGACTTCTCGGATCATTAAGTCTTCTATTTGACGCCAATTGACTTCTCGGATCAACAAGTCTTTCGTTTGACCGAATTCGGCTTCACGGATCAACAAGTACCCCCAACTTGATCGTTTGGTTTATCAAGTCACTAACTACGCACAATGTGACTCAATTCGACTTCTGGGTCCAACAAGCACCAACTATTTGACTCCGTTCGACTTCACGGATCATTATGTCTTCTCTTTGACCAAAATTGACTTCTCGGATCAACAAGTCTTCCGTTTGACCGAATTCGGCTTCACGGATCAACAAGTAACCCCAACATGATCCGTTTGGTTTATCAAATCACTAACTACACACAATGTGACTCAATTCGACTTCTGGGATCAACAAGCACCAACTATTTGACTCCGTTCGACTTCTCGGATCATTAAGTCTTCTCTTTGACCAAAATTGACTTCTCGGATCAACAAGTCTTCCGTTTGACCGAATTCGGCTTCACGGATCAACAAGTAACCCCAACTTGATCCGTTTGGTTTATCAAGTCACTAACTACGCACAATGTGACTCAATTCGACTTCTGGGATCAACAAGCACCAACTATATGACTCCGTTCGACTTCACGGATCAATAAGTCTTCTATTGTACCCCAATTGACTTCTCAGATCAACAAGTCTTCCGTTTGACCGAATTCGGGTTCACGGATCAACAAGTACCCCCAACTTGATCTGTTTGACTTATCAAGTCACTAACTACACATAATGTGACTCAATTCGACTTCTGGGATCAACAAGCACCAACTATTTGACTCCGTTCGACTTCTCGGATCATTAAGTCTTCTCTTTGACTAAAATTGACTTCTCGGATCAACAAGTCTTCCGGTTTACCGAATTCGGCTTCACGGATCTACAAGTACCTCCAACTTGATCCGTTTGGTTTATCAAGTCACTAACTACGCACAATGTGACTCAATTCGGCTTCTGGGATCAACAAGCACCAACTATTTGACTCCGTTCGACTTCTGTTATCATTAAGTCTTCTATTTGACTCCAATTGACTTCTCGGATCAACAAGTCTTCCGTTTGACCGAATTCGGCTTCACGGATCAACAAGTACCTCCAACTTGATCCGTTTGGTTTATCAAGTCACTAACTACGCACAATGTGACTCAATTCGGCTTCTGGGATCAACAAGCACCAACTATTTGACTCCGTTCGGCTTCTCGATTCATTAAGTCTTCTATTGTACCCCAATTGACTTCTCAGATCAACAAGTCTTCCGTTTGACCGAATTCGACTTCACGGATCAACAAGTACCCCCAACTTGATCTGTTTGACTTATCAAGTCACTAACTACACATAATGTGACTCAATTCGACTTCTGGGTTCAACAAGCACCAACTATTTGACTCCGTTCGACTTCTCGGATCATTAAGTCTTCTCTTTGACTAAAATTGACTTCTCGGATCAACAAGTCTTCCGGTTGACCGAATTCGGCTTCACGGATCTACAAGTACCCCCAACTTGATCCGTTTGGTTTATCAAGTCACTAACTACGCACAATGTGACTCAATTCGGCTTCTGGGATCAACAAGCACCAACTATTTGACTCCGTTCGACTTCTGTTATCATTAAGTCTTCTATTTGACTCCAATTGACTTCTCGGATCAACAAGTCTTCCGTTTGACCGAATTCGGCTTCACGGATCAACAAGTACCCCCAACTTGATCCGTTTGGTTTATCAAGTCACTAACTACGCACAATGTGACTCAATTCGGCTTCTGGGATCAACAAGCACCAACTATTTGACTCCGTTCGGCTTCTCGGATCATTAAGTCTTCTATTTGACCCCAATTGACTTCTCAGATGAACAAGTCTTCCGTTTGACCGAATTCGGCTTCACGGATCAACAAGTACCCCCAACTTGATCGTTTGGTTTATCAAGTCACTAACTAAGCACAATGTGACTCAATTCGACTTCTGGGTCCAACAAGCACCAACTATTTGACTCCGTTCGACTTCACGGATCATTATGTCTTCTCTTTGACTAAAATTGACTTCTCGGATCAACAAGTCTTCCGGTTGACCGAATTCGGCTTCACGGATCTACAAGTACCTCCAACTTGATCCGTTTGGTTTATCAAGTCACTAACTACGCACAATGTGACTCAATTCGGCTTCTGGGATCAACAAGCACCAACTATTTGACTCCGTTCGACTTCTGTTATCATTAAGTCTTCTATTTGACTCCAATTGACTTCTCGGATCAACAAGTCTTCCGTTTGACCGAATTCGGCTTCACGGATCAACAAGTACCTCCAACTTGATCCGTTTGGTTTATCAAGTCACTAACTACGCACAATGTGACTCAATTCGGCTTCTGGGATCAACAAGCACCAACTATTTGACTCCGTTCGGCTTCTCGGATCATTAAGTCTTCTATTGTACCCCAATTGACTTCTCAGATCAACAAGTCTTCCGTTTGACCGAATTCGACTTCACGGATCAACAAGTACCCCCAACTTGATCTGTTTGACTTATCAAGTCACTAACTACACATAATGTGACTCAATTCGACTTCTGGGTTCAACAAGCACCAACTATTTGACTCCGTTCGACTTCTCGGATCATTAAGTCTTCTCTTTGACTAAAATTGACTTCTCGGATCAACAAGTCTTCCGGTTGACCGAATTCGGCTTCACGGATCTACAAGTACCCCCAACTTGATCCGTTGGGTTTATCAAGTCACTAACTACGCACAATGTGACTCAATTCGGCTTCTGGGATCAACAAGCACCAACTATTTGACTCCGTTCGACTTCTGTTATCATTAAGTGTTCTATTTGACTCCAATTGACTTCTCGGATCAACAAGTCTTCCGTTTGGCCGAATTCGGCTTCACGGATCAACAAGTACCCCCAACTTGATCCGTTTGGTTTATCAAGTCACTAACTACGCACAATGTGACTCAATTCGGCTTCTGGGATCAACAAGCACCAACTATTTGACTCCGTTCGGCTTCTCGGATCATTAAGTCTTCTATTTGACCCCAATTGACTTCTCAGATGAACAAGTCTTCCGTTTGACCGAATTCGGCTTCACGGATCAACAAGTACCCCCAACTTGATCGTTTGGTTTATCAAGTCACTAACTAAGCACAATGTGACTCAATTCGACTTCTGGGTCCAACAAGCACCAACTATTTGACTCCGTTCGACTTCACGGATCATTAAGTCTTCTATTGTACACTAATTGACTTCTCGAATCAACAAGTCTTCCGTTTGACTGAATTCGGCTTCACGGATCAACAAGTACCCCCAACTTGATCCGTTCGATTTATCAAGTCACTAACTACGCACAATGTGACTCAATTCGACTTCTGGGATCAACAAGCACCAACTATTTGACTCCGTTCGACTTCTCATATCATTAAGTCTTCTATTTGACCCCAATTGACTTCTCGGATCAACAAGTCTTCCGTTTGACCGAATTCGGCTTCACGGATCAACAAGTACCCCCAACTTGATCGTTTGGTTTATCAAGTCACTAACTACGCACAATGTGACTCAATTCGACTTCTGGGTCCAACAAGCACCAACTATTTGACTCCGTTCGACTTCACGGATCATTATGTCTTCTCTTTGACCAAAATTGACTTCTCGGATCAACAAGTCTTCCGTTTGACCGAATTCGGCTTCACGGATCAACAAGTAACCCCAACATGATCCGTTTGGTTTATCAAATCACTAACTACACACAATGTGACTCAATTCGACTTCTGGGATCAACAAGCACCAACTATTTGACTCCGTTCGACTTCTCGGATCATTAAGTCTTCTCTTTGACCAAAATTGACTGCTTGGATCAACAAGTCTTCCGTTTGACCGAATTCGGCTTCACGGATCAACAAGTAACCACAACTTGATCCGTTTGGTTTATCAAGTCACTAACTACGCACAATGTGACTCAATTCGGCTTCTGGGATCAACAAGCACCAACTATTTCACTCCGTTCGACTTCTCGGATCGTTAAGTCTTCTATTTGACCCCAATTGACTTCTCGGATCAACAAGTCTTCCGTTTGACCAAATTCGGCTTCACGGATCAACAAGTACCCGCAACTTGATCCGTTTGGTTTATCAAGTCACTAACTACGCACAATGTGACTCAATTCGGCTTCTGGGATCAACAAGCACCAACTATTTGACTCCGTTCGACTTCTCGGATCATTAAGTCTTCTATTTGACGCCAATTGACTTCTCGGATCAACAAGTCTTTCGTTTGACTGAATTCGGCTTCACGGATCAACAAGTACCCCCAACTTGATCCGTTCGATTTATCAAGTCACTAACTACGCACAATGTGACTCAATTCGACTTCTGGGATCAACAAGCACCAACTATTTGACTCCGTTCGACTTCTCGGATCATTAAGTCTTCTCTTTGACCAAAATTGACTTCTCGGATCAACAAGTCTTCCGGTTGACCGAATTCGGCTTCACGGATCTACAAGTACCCCAACTTTATCCGTTTGGTTTATCAAGTCACTAACTACGCACAATGTGACTCAATTCGGCTTCTGGGATCAACAAGCACCAACTATTTGACTCCGTTCGACTTCTCTTATCATTAAGTCTTCTATTTGACCCCAATTGACTTCTCGGATCAACAAGTCTTCCGTTTGATCGAATTCGGCTTCATGGATCAACAAGTACCCCCAACTTGATCCGTTTGGTTTATCAAGTCACTAACTACGCACAATGTGACTCAATTCGGCTTCTGGGATCAACAAGCACCAACTATTTGACTCCGTTCGGCTTCTCGGATCATTAAGTCTTCTATTTGACCCCAATTGACTTCTCAGATGAACAAGTCTTCCGTTTGACCGAATTCGGCTTCACGGATCAACAAGTACCCCCAACTTGATCGTTTGGTTTATCAAGTCACTAACTAAGCACAATGTGACTCAATTCGACTTCTGGGTCCAACAAGCACCAACTATTTGACTCCGTTCGACTTCACGGATCATTAAGTCTTCTATTGTACCCTAATTGACTTCTCGAATCAACAAGTCTTCCGTTTGACTGAATTCGGCTTCACGGATCAACAAGTACCCCCAACTTGATCCGTTCGATTTATCAAGTCACTAACTACGCACAATGTGACTCAATTCGACTTCTGGGATCAACAAGCACCAACTATTTGACTCCGTTCGACTTCTCATATCATTAAGTCTTCTATTTGACCCCAATTGACTTCTCGGATCAACAAGTCTTCCGTTTGACCGAATTCGGCTTCACGGATCAACAAGTACCCCCAACTTGATCGTTTGGTTTATCAAGTCACTAACTACGCACAATGTGACTCAATTCGACTTCTGGGTCCAACAAGCACCAACTATTTGACTCCGTTCGACTTCACGGATCATTATGTCTTCTCTTTGACCAAAATTGACTTCTCGGATCAACAAGTCTTCCGTTTGACCGAATTCGGCTTCACGGATCAACAAGTAACCCCAACATGATCCGTTTGGTTTATCAAATCACTAACTACACACAATGTGACTCAATTCGACTTCTGGGATCAACAAGCACCAACTATTTGACTCCGTTCGACTTCTCGGATCATTAAGTCTTCTCTTTGACCAAAATTGACTTCTCGGATCAACAAGTCTTCCGTTTGACCGAATTCGGCTTCACGGATCAACAAGTAACCCCAACTTGATCCGTTTGGTTTATCAAGTCACTAACTACGCACAATGTGACTCAATTCGGCTTCTGGGATCAACAAGCACCAACTATTTGACTCCGTTCGACTTCTCGGATCGTTAAGTCTTCTATTTGACCCCAATTGACTTCTCGGATCAACAAGTCCTCCGTTTGACCGAATTCGGCTTCACGGATCAACAAGTACCCGCAACTTGATCCGTTTGGTTTATCAACTCACGAACTACGCACAATGTGACTCAATTCGGCTTCTGGGATCAACAAGCACCAACTATTTGACTCCGTTCGACTTCTCGGATCATTAAGTCTTCTATTTGACGCCAATTGACTTCTCGGATCAACAAGTCTTTCGTTTGACCGAATTCGGCTTCACGGATCAACAAGTACCCCCAACTTGATCGTTTGGTTTATCAAGTCACTAACTACGCACAATGTGACTCAATTCGACTTCTGGGTCCAACAAGCACCAACTATTTGACTCCGTTCGACTTCACGGATCATTATGTCTTCTCTTTGACCAAAATTGACTTCTCGGATCAACAAGTCTTCCGTTTGACCGAATTCGGCTTCACGGATCAACAAGTAACCCCAACATGATCCGTTTGGTTTATCAAATCACTAACTACACACAATGTGACTCAATTCGACTTCTGGGATCAACAAGCACCAACTATTTGACTCCGTTCGACTTCTCGGATCATTAAGTCTTCTCTTTGACCAAAATTGACTTCTCGGATCAACAAGTCTTCCGTTTGACCGAATTCGGCTTCACGGATCAACAAGTAACCCCAACTTGATCCGTTTGGTTTATCAAGTCACTAACTACGCACAATGTGACTCAATTCGACTTCTGGGATCAACAAGCACCAACTATATGACTACGTTCGACTTCACAGATCATTAAGTCTTCTATTGTACCCCAATTGACTTCTCAGATCAACAAGTCTTCCGTTTGACCGAATTCGGCTTCACGGATCAACAAGTACCCCCAACTTGATCTGTTTGACTTATCAAGTCACTAACTACACATAATGTGACTCAATTCGACTTCTGGGATCAACAAGCACCAACTATTTGACTCCGTTCGACTTCTCGGATCATTAAGTCTTCTCTTTGACCAAAATTGACTGCTTGGATCAACAAGTCTTCCGTTTGACCGAATTCGGCTTCACGGATCAACAAGTAACCCCAACTTGATCCGTTTGGTTTATCAAGTCACTAACTACGCACAATGTGACTCAATTCGGCTTCTGGGATCAACAAGCACCAACTATTTGACTCCGTTCGACTTCTCGGATCGTTAAGTCTTCTATTTGACCCCAATTGACTTCTCGGATCAACATGTCTTCCGTTTGACCGAATTCGGCTTCACGGATCAACAAGTACCCGCAACTTGATCCGTTTGGTTTATCAAGTCACTAACTACGCACAATGTGACTCAATTCGGCTTCTGGGATCAACAAGCACCAACTATTTGACTCCGTTCGACTTCTCGGATCATTATGTCTTCTCTTTGACCAAAATTGACTTCTCGGATCAACAAGTCTTCCGTTTACCCGAATTCGGCTTCACGGATCAACAAGTAACCCCAACATGATCCGTTTGGTTTATCAAATCACTAACTACGCACAATGTGACTCAATTCAACTTCTGGGATCAACAAGCACCAACTATTTGACTCCGTTCGACTTCTCGGATCATTAAGTCTTCTCTTTGACCAAAATTGACTTCTCGGATCAACAAGTCTTCCGTTTGACCGAATTCGTCTTCACGGATCAACAAGTAACCCCAACTTGATCCGTTTGGTTTATCAAGTCACTAACTGCGCACAATGTGACTCAATTCGGCTTCTGGGATCAACAAGCACCAACTATTTGACTCCGTTCGACTTCTCAGATCGTTAAGTCTTCTATTTGACCCCAATTGACTTCTCGGATCAACAAGTCTTCCGTTTGACCGAATTCGGCTTCACGGATCAACAAGTACCCGCAACTTGATCCGTTTGGTTAATCAACTCACGAACTACGCACAATGTGACTCAATTCGGCTTCTGGGATCAACAAGCACCAACTATTTGACTCCGTTCGACTTCTCGGATCATTAAGTCTTCTATTTGACGCCAATTGACTTCTCGGATCAACAAGTCTTTCGTTTGACCGAATTCGGCTTCACGGATCAACAAGTACCCCCAACTTGATCCGTTTGGTTTATCAAGTCACTAACTACGCACAATGTGACTCAATTCGACTTCTGGGATCAACAAGCACCAACTATATGACTCTGTTCGACTTCACGGATCATTAAGTCTTCTATTGTACCCCAATTGACTTCTCAGATCAACAAGTCTTCCGTTTGACCGAATTCGGCTTCACGGATCAACAAGTACCCCCAACTTGATCTGTTTGACTTATCAAGTCACTAACTACACATAATGTGACTCAATTCGACTTCTGGGATCAACAAGCACCAACTATTTGACTCCGTTCGACTTCTCGGATCATTAAGTCTTCTCTTTGACCAAAATTGACTTCTCGGATCAACAAGTCTTCCGGTTGACCGAATTCGGCTTCACGGATCTACAAGTACCCCCAACTTGATCCGTTTGATTTATCAAGTCACTAACTACGCACAATGTGACTCAATTCGGCTTCTGGGATCAACAAGCACCAACTATTTGACTCCGTTCCACTTCTCTTATCATTAAGTCTTCTATTTGACCCCAATTGACTTCTCGGATCAACAAGTCTTCCGTTTAACCGAATTCGGCTTCACGGATCAACAAGTACCCCCAACTTGATCCGTTTGGTTTATCAAGTCACTAACTACGCACAATGTGACTCAATTCGGCTTCTGGGATCAACAAGCACCAACTATTTGACTCCGTTCGGCTTCTCGGATCATTAAGTCTTCTATTTGACCCCAATTGACTTCTCAGATGAACAAGTCTTCCGTTTGACCGAATTCGGCTTCACGGATCAACAAGTACCCCCAACTTGATCGTTTGGTTTATCAAGTCACTAACTAAGCACAATGTGACTCAATTCGACTTCTGGGTCCAACAAGCACCAACTATTTGACTCCGTTCGACTTCACGGATCATTAAGTCTTCTATTGTACCCTAATTGACTTCTCGAATCAACAAGTCTTCCGTTTGACTGAATTCGGCTTCACGGATCAACAAGTACCCCCAACTTGATCCGTTCGATTTATCAAGTCACTAATTACGCACAATGTGACTCAATTCGACTTCTGGGATCAACAAGCACCAACTATTTGACTCCGTTCGACTTCTCATATCATTAAGTCTTCTATTTGACCCCAATTGACTTCTCGGATCAACAAGTCTTCCGTTTGACCGAATTCGGCTTCACGGATCAACAAGTACCCCCAACTTGATCGTTTGGTTTATCAAGTCACTAACTACGCACAATGTGACTCAATTCGACTTCTGGGTCCAACAAGCACCAACTATTTGACTCCGTTCGACTTCACGGATCATTATGTCTTCTCTTTGACCAAAATTGACTTCTCGGATCAACAAGTTTTCCGTTTGACCGAATTCGGCTTCACGGATCAACAAGTAACCCCAACATGATCCGTTTGGTTTATCAAATCACTAACTACGCACAATGTGACTCAATTCAACTTCTGGGATCAACAAGCACCAACTATTTGACTCCGTTCGACTTCTCGGATCATTAAGTCTTCTCTTTGACCAAAATTGACTTCTCGGATCAACAAGTCTTCCGTTTAACCGAATTCGGCTTCACGGATCAACAAGTAACCCCAACTTGATCCGTTTGGTTTATCAAGTCACTAACTACGCACAATGTGACTCAATTCGGCTTCTGGGATCAACAAGCACCAACTATTTGACTCCGTTCGACTTCTCGGATCGTTAAGTCTTCTATTTGACCCCAATTGACTTCTCGGATCAACAAGTCTTCCGTTTGACCGAATTCGGCTTCACGGATCAACAAGTACCCGCAACTTGATCCGTTTGGTTAATCAACTCACGAACTACGCACAATGTGACTCAATTCGGCTTCTGGGATCAACAAGCACCAACTATTTGACTCCGTTCGACTTCTCGGATCATTAAGTCTTCTATTTGACGCCAATTGACTTCTCGGATCAACACGTCTTTCGTTTGACCGAATTCGGCTTCACGGATCAACAAGTACCCCCAACTTGATCCGTTTGGTTTATCAAGTCACTAACTACGCACAATGTGACTCAATTCGACTTCTGGGATCAACAAGCACCAACTATATGACTCTGTTCGACTTCACGGATCATTAAGTCTTCTATTGTACCCCAATGGACTTCTCAGATCAACAAGTCTTCCGTTTGACCGAATTCGGCTTCACGGATCAACAAGTACCCCCAACTTGATCTGTTTGACTTATCAAGTCACTAACTACACATAATGTACTCAATTCGACTTCTGGGATCAACAAGCACCAATTATTTGACTCCGTTCGACTTCACGGATCATTATGTCTTCTCTTTGACCAAAATTGACTTCTCGGATCAACAAGTCTTCCGTTTGACCGAATTCGGCTTCACGGATCAACAAGTAACCCCAACATGATACGTTTGGTTTATCAAATCACTAACTACACACAATGTGACTCAATTCGACTTCTGGGATCAACAAGCACCAACTATTTGACTCCGTTCGACTTCTCGGATCATTAAGTCTTCTCTTTGACCAAAATTGACTGCTTGGATCAACAAGTCTTCCGTTTGACCGAATTCGGCTTCACGGATCAACAAGTAACCCCAACTTGATCCGTTTGGTTTATCAAGTCACTAACTACGCACAATGTGACTCAATTCGGCTTCTGGGATCAACAAGCACCAACTATTTGACTCCGTTCGACTTCTCGGATCGTTAAGTCTTCTATTTGACCCCAATTGACTTCTCGGATCAACAAGTCTTCCGTTTGACCAAATTCGGCTTCACGGATCAACAAGTACCCGCAACTTGATCCGTTTGGTTTATCAAGTCACTAACTACGCACAATGTGACTCAATTCGGCTTCTGGGATCAACAAGCACCAACTATTTGACTCCGTTCGACTTCTCGGATCATTAAGTCTTCTATTTGACGCCAATTGACTTCTCGGATCAACAAGTCTTTCGTTTGACTGAATTCGGCTTCACGGATCAACAAGTACCCCCAACTTGATCCGTTCGATTTATCAAGTCACTAACTACGCACAATGTGACTCAATTCGACTTCTGGGATCAACAAGCACCAACTATTTGACTCCGTTCGACTTCTCGGATCATTAAGTCTTCTCTTTGACCAAAATTGACTTCTCGGATCAACAAGTCTTCCGGTTGAACGAATTCGGCTTCACGGATCTACAAGTACCCCCAACTTGATCCGTTTGGTTTATCAAGTCACTAACTACGCACAATGTGACTCAATTCGGCTTCTGGGATCAACAAGCACCAACTATTTGACTCCGTTCGACTTCTCTTATCATTAAGTCTTCTATTTGACCCCAATTGACTTCTCGGATCAACAAGTCTTCCGTTTGACCGAATTCGGCTTCATGGATCAACAAGTACCCCCAACTTGATCCGTTTGGTTTATCAAGTCACTAACTACGCACAATGTGACTCAATTCGGCTTCTGGGATCAACAAGCACCAACTATTTGACTCCGTTCGGCTTCTCGGATCATTAAGTCTTCTATTTGACCCCAATTGACTTCTCAGATGAACAAGTCTTCCGTTTGACCGAATTCGGCTTCACGGATCAACAAGTACCCCCAACTTGATCGTTTGGTTTATCAAGTCACTAACTAAGCACAATGTGACTCAATTCGACTTCTGGGTCCAACAAGCACCAACTATTTGACTCCGTTCGACTTCACGGATCATTAAGTCTTCTATTGTACCCTAATTGACTTCTCGAATCAACAAGTCTTCCGTTTGACTGAATTCGGCTTCACGGATCAACAAGTACCCCCAACTTGATCCGTTCGATTTATCAAGTCACTAACTACGCACAATGTGACTCAATTCGACTTCTGGGATCAACAAGCACCAACTATTTGACTCCGTTCGACTTCTCATATCATTAAGTCTTCTATTTGACCCCAATTGACTTCTCGGATCAACAAGTCTTCCGTTTGACCGAATTCGGCTTCACGGATCAACAAGTACTCCCAACTTGATCGTTTGGTTTATCAAGTCACTAACTACGCACAATGTGACTCAATTCGACTTCTGGGTCCAACAAGCACCAACTATTTGACTCCGTTCGACTTCACGGATCATTATGTCTTCTCTTTGACCAAAATTGACTTCTCGGATCAACAAGTCTTCAGTTTGACCGAATTTGGCTTCACGGATCAACAAGTAACCCCAACATGATCCGTTTGGTTTATCAAATCACTAACTACACACAATGTGACTCAATTCGACTTCTGGGATCAACAAGCACCAACTATTTGACTCCGTTCGACTTCTCGGATCATTAAGTCTTCTCTTTGACCAAAATTGACTTCTCGGATCAACAAGTCTTCCGTTTGACCGAATTCGGCTTCACGGATCAACACGTAACCCCAACTTGATCCGTTTGGTTTATCAAGTCACTAACTACGCACAATGTGACTCAATTCGGCTTCTGGGATCAACAAGCACCAACTATTTGACTCCGTTCGACTTCTCGGATCGCTAAGTCTTCTATTTGACCCCAATTGACTTCTCGGATCAACAAGTCCTCCGTTTGACCGAATTCGGCTTCACGGATCAACAAGTACCCGCAACTTGATCCATTTGGTTTATCAACTCACGAACTACGCACAATGTGACTCAATTCGGCTTCTGGGATCAACAAGCACCAACTATTTGACTCCGTTCGACTTCTCGGATCATTAAGTCTTCTATTTGACGCCAATTGACTTCTCGGATCAACAAGTCTTTCGTTTGACCGAATTCGGCTTCACGGATCAACAAGTACCCCCAACTTGATCGTTTGGTTTATCAAGTCACTAACTACGCACAATGTGACTCAATTCGACTTCTGGGTCCAACAAGCACCAACTATTTGACTCCGTTCGACTTCACGGATCATTATGTCTTCTCTTTGACCAAAATTGACTTCTCGGATCAACAAGTCTTCCGTTTGACCGAATTCGGCTTCACGGATCAACAAGTAACCCCAACATGATCCGTTTGGTTTATCAAATCACTAACTACACACAATGTGCCTCAATTCGACTTCTGGGATCAACAAGCACCAACTATTTGACTCCGTTCGACTTCTCGGATCATTAAGTCTTCTCTTTGACCAAAATTGACTTCTCGGATCAACAAGTCTTCCGTTTGACCGAATTCGGCTTCACGGATCAACAAGTAACCCCAACTTGATCCGTTTGGTTTATCAAGTCACTAACTACGCACAATGTGACTCAATTCGACTTCTGGGATCAACAAGCACCAACTATATGACTACGTTCGACTTCACAGATCATTAAGTCTTCTATTGTACCCCAATTGACTTCTCAGATCAACAAGTCTTCCGTTTGACCGAATTCGGCTTCACGGATCAACAAGTACCCCCAACTTGATCTGTTTGACTTATCAAGTCACTAACTACACATAATGTGACTCAATTCGACTTCTGGGATCAACAAGCACCAACTATTTGACTCCGTTCGACTTCTCGGATCATTAAGTCTTCTCTTTGACCAAAATTGACTGCTTGGATCAACAAGTCTTCCGTTTGACCGAATTCGGCTTCACGGATCAACAAGTAACCCCAACTTGATCCGTTTGGTTTATCAAGTCACTAACTACGCACAATGTGACTCAATTCGGCTTCTGGGATCAACAAGCACCAACTATTTGACTCCGTTCGACTTCTCGGATCGTTAAGTCTTCTATTTGACCCCAATTGACTTCTCGGATCAACATGTCTTCCGTTTGACCGAATTCGGCTTTACGGATCAACAAGTACCCGCAACTTGATCCGTTTGGTTTATCAAGTCACTAACTACGCACAATGTGACTCAATTCGGCTTCTGGGATCAACAAGCACCAACTATTTGACTCCGTTCGACTTCTCGGATCGTTAAGTCTTCTATTTGACCCCAATTGACTTCTCGAATCAACAAGTCTTCCGTTTGACTGAATTCGGCTTCACGGATCAACAAGTACCCCCAACTTGATCCGTTCGATTTATCAAGTCACTAACTACGCACAATGTGACTCAATTCGACTTCTGGGATCAACAAGCACCAACTATTTGACTCCGTTCGACTTCTCATATCATTAAGTCTTCTATTTGACCCCAATTGACTTCTCGGATCAACAAGTTTTCCGTTTGACCGAATTCGGCTTCACGGATCAACAAGTACCCCCAACTTGATCGTTTGGTTTATCAAGTCACTAACTACGCACAATGTGACTCAATTCGACTTCTGGGTCCAACAAGCACCAACTATTTGACTCCGTTCGACTTCACGGATCATTATGTCTTCTCTTTGACCAAAATTGACTTCTCGGATCAACAAGTCTTCCGTTTGACCGAATTCGGCTTCACGGATCAACAAGTAACCCCAACATGATCCGTTTGGTTTATCAAATCACTAACTACACACAATGTGACTCAATTCGACTTCTGGGATCAACAAGCACCAACTATTTGACTCCGTTCGACTTCTCGGATCATTAAGTCTTCTCTTTGACCAAAATTGACTTCTCGGATCAACAAGTCTTCCGTTTGACCGAATTCGGCTTCACGGATCAACACGTAACCCCAACTTGATCCGTTTGGTTTATCAAGTCACTAACTACGCACAATGTGACTCAATTCGGCTTCTGGGATCAACAAGCACCAACTATTTGACTCCGTTCGACTTCTCGGATCGTTAAGTCTTCTATTTGACCCCAATTGACTTCTCGGATCAACAAGTCCTCCGTTTGACCGAATTCGGCTTCACGGATCAACAAGTACCCGCAACTTGATCCATTTGGTTTATCAACTCACGAACTACGCACAATGTGACTCAATTCGGCTTCTGGGATCAACAAGCACCAACTATTTGACTCCGTTCGACTTCTCGGATCATTAAGTCTTCTATTTGACGCCAATTGACTTCTCGGATCAACAAGTCTTTCGTTTGACCGAATTCGGCTTCACGGATCAACAAGTACCCCCAACTTGATCGTTTGGTTTATCAAGTCACTAACTACGCACAATGTGACTCAATTCGACTTCTGGGTCCAACAAGCACCAACTATTTGACTCCGTTCGACTTCACGGATCATTATGTCTTCTCTTTGACCAAAATTGACTTCTCGGATCAACAAGTCTTCCGTTTGACCGAATTCGGCTTCACGGATCAACAAGTAACCCCAACATGATCCGTTTGGTTTATCAAATCACTAACTACACACAATGTGCCTCAATTCGACTTCTGGGATCAACAAGCACCAACTATTTGACTCCGTTCGACTTCTCGGATCATTAAGTCTTCTCTTTGACCAAAATTGACTTCTCGGATCAACAAGTCTTCCGTTTGACCGAATTCGGCTTCACGGATCAACAAGTAACCCCAACTTGATCCGTTTGGTTTATCAAGTCACTAACTACGCACAATGTGACTCAATTCGACTTCTGGGATCAACAAGCACCAACTATATGACTACGTTCGACTTCACAGATCATTAAGTCTTCTATTGTACCCCAATTGACTTCTCAGATCAACAAGTCTTCCGTTTGACCGAATTCGGCTTCACGGATCAACAAGTACCCCCAACTTGATCTGTTTGACTTATCAAGTCACTAACTACACATAATGTGACTCAATTCGACTTCTGGGATCAACAAGCACCAACTATTTGACTCCGTTCGACTTCTCGGATCATTAAGTCTTCTCTTTGACCAAAATTGACTGCTTGGATCAACAAGTCTTCCGTTTGACCGAATTCGGCTTCACGGATCAACAAGTAACCCCAACTTGATCCGTTTGGTTTATCAAGTCACTAACTACGCACAATGTGACTCAATTCGGCTTCTGGGATCAACAAGCACCAACTATTTGACTCCGTTCGACTTCTCGGACGTTAAGTCTTCTATTTGACCCCAATTGACTTCTCGGATCAACATGTCTTCCGTTTGACCGAATTCGGCTTCACGGATCAACAAGTACCCGCAACTTGATCCGTTTGGTTTATCAAGTCACTAACTACGCACAATGTGACTCAATTCGGCTTCTGGGATCAACAAGCACCAACTATTTGACTCCGTTCGACTTCTCGGATCGTTAAGTCTTCTATTTGACCCCAATTGACTTCTCGAATCAACAAGTCTTCCGTTTGACTGAATTCGGCTTCACGGATCAACAAGTACCCCCAACTTGATCCGTTCGATTTATCAAGTCACTAACTACGCACAATGTGACTCAATTCGACTTCTGGGTCCAACAAGCACCAACTATTTGACTCCGTTCGACTTCACGGATCATTATGTCTTCTCTTTGACCAAAATTTACTTCTCGGATCAACAAGTCTTCCGTTTGACCGAATTCGGCTTCACGGATCAACAAGTAACCCCAACATGATCCGTTTGGTTTATCAAATCACTAACTACACACAATGTGCCTCAATTCGACTTCTGGGATCAACAAGCACCAACTATTTGACTCCGTTCGACTTCTCGGATCATTAAGTCTTCTCTTTGACCAAAATTGACTTCTCGGATCAACAAGTCTTCCGTTTGACCGAATTCGGCTTCACGGATCAACAAGTAACCTCAACTTGATCCGTTTGGTTTATCAAGTCACTAACTACGCACAATGTGACTCAATTCGACTTCTGGGATCAACAAGCACCAACTATATGACTACGTTCGACTTCACAGATCATTAAGTCTTCTATTGTACCCCAATTGACTTCTCAGATCAACAAGTCTTCCGTTTGACCGAATTCGGCTTCACGGATCAACAAGTACCCCCAACTTGATCTGTTTGACTTATCAAGTCACTAACTACACATAATGTGACTCAATTCGACTTCTGGGATCAACAAGCACCAACTATTTGACTCCGTTCGACTTCTCGGATCATTAAGTCTTCTCTTTGACCAAAATTGACTGCTTGGATCAACAAGTCTTCCGTTTGACCGAATTCGGCTTCACGGATCAACAAGTAACCCCAACTTGATCCGTTTGGTTTATCAAGTCACTAACTACGCACAATGTGACTCAATTCGGCTTCTGGGATCAACAAGCACCAACTATTTGACTCCGTTCGACTTCTCGGATCGTTAAGTCTTCTATTTGACCCCAATTGACTTCTCGGATCAACATGTCTTCCGTTTGACCGAATTCGGCTTCACGGATCAACAAGTACCCGCAACTTGATCCGTTTGGTTTATCAAGTCACTAACTACGCACAATGTGACTCAATTCGACTTCTGGGATCAACAAGCACCAACTATATGACTACGTTCGACTTCACAGATCATTAAGTCTTCTATTGTACCCCAATTGACTTCTCAGATCAACAAGTCTTCCGTTTGACCGAATTCGGCTTCACGGATCAACAAGTACCCCCAACTTGATCTGTTTGACTTATCAAGTCACTAACTACACATAATGTGACTCAATTCGACTTCTGGGATCAACAAGCACCAACTATTTGACTCCGTTCGACTTCTCGGATCATTAAGTCTTCTCTTTGACCAAAATTGACTGCTTGGATCAACAAGTCTTCCGTTTGACCGAATTTGGCTTCACGGATCAACAAGTAACCCCAACTTGATCCGTTTGGTTTATCAAGTCACTAACTACGCACAATGTGACTCAATTCGGCTTCTGGGATCAACAAGCACCAACTATTTGACTCCGTTCGACTTCTCGGATCGTTAAGTCTTCTATTTGACCCCCATTGACTTCTCGGATCAACATGTCTTCCGTTTGACCGAATTCGGCTTCACGGATCAACAAGTACCCGCAACTTGATCCGTTTGGTTTATCAAGTCACTAACTACGCACAATGTGACTCAATTCGGCTTCTGGGATCAACAAGCACCAACTATTTGACTCCGTTCGACTTCTCATATCATTAAGTCTTCTATTTGACCCCAATTGACTTCTCGGATCAACAAGTCTTCCGTTTGACCGAATTCGGCTTCACGGATCAACAAGTACCCCCAACTTGATCGTTTGGTTTATCAAGTCACTAACTACGCACAATGTGACTCAATTCGACTTCTGGGTCCAACAAGCACCAACTATTTGACTCCGTTCGACTTCACGGATCATTATGTCTTCTCTTTGACCAAAATTGACTGCTTGGATCAACAAGTCTTCCGTTTGACCGAATTTGGCTTCACGGATCAACAAGTAACCCCAACTTGATCCGTTTGGTTTATCAAGTCACTAACTACGCACAATGTGACTCAATTCGGCTTCTGGGATCAACAAGCACCAACTATTTGACTCCGTTCGACTTCTCGGATCGTTAAGTCTTCTATTTGACCCCAATTGACTTCTCGGATCAACATGTCTTCCGTTTGACCGAATTCGGCTTCACGGATCAACAAGTACCCGCAACTTGATCCGTTTGGTTTATCAAGTCACTAACTACGCACAATGTGACTCAATTCGGCTTCTGGGATCAACAAGCACCAACTATTTGACTCCGTTCGACTTCTCATATCATTAAGTCTTCTATTTGACCCCAATTGACTTCTCGGATCAACAAGTCTTCCGTTTGACCGAATTCGGCTTCACGGATCAACAAGTACCCCCAACTTGATCTGTTTGACTTATCAAGTCACTAACTACACATAATGTGACTCAATTCGACTTCTGGGATCAACAAGCACCAACTATTTGACTCCGTTCGACTTCTCGGATCATTAAGTCTTCTCTTTGACCAAAATTGACTGCTTGGATCAACAAGTCTTCCGTTTGACCGAATTCGGCTTCACGGATCAACAAGTAACCCCAACTTGATCCGTTTGGTTTATCAAGTCACTAACTACGCACAATGTGACTCAATTCGGCTTCTGGGATCAACAAGCACCAACTATTTGACTCCGTTCGACTTCTCGGATCGTTAAGTCTTCTATTTGACCCCAATTGACTTCTCGGATCAACATGTCTTCCGTTTGACCGAATTCGGCTTCACGGATCAACAAGTACCCGCAACTTGATCCGTTTGGTTTATCAAGTCACTAACTACGCACAATGTGACTCAATTCGACTTCTGGGATCAACAAGCACCAACTATATGACTACGTTCGACTTCACAGATCATTAAGTCTTCTATTGTACCCCAATTGACTTCTCAGATCAACAAGTCTTCCGTTTGACCGAATTCGGCTTCACGGATCAACAAGTACCCCCAACTTGATCTGTTTGACTTATCAAGTCACTAACTACACATAATGTGACTCAATTCGACTTCTGGGATCAACAAGCACCAACTATTTGACTCCGTTCGACTTCTCGGATCATTAAGTCTTCTCTTTGACCAAAATTGACTGCTTGGATCAACAAGTCTTCCGTTTGACCGAATTTGGCTTCACGGATCAACAAGTAACCCCAACTTGATCCGTTTGGTTTATCAAGTCACTAACTACGCACAATGTGACTCAATTCGGCTTCTGGAATCAACAAGCACCAACTATTTGACTCCGTTCGACTTCTCGGATCGTTAAGTCTTCTATTTGACCCCAATTGACTTCTCGGATCAACATGTCTTCCGTTTGACCGAATTCGGCTTCACGGATCAACAAGTACCCGCAACTTGATCCGTTTGGTTTATCAAGTCACTAACTACGCACAATGTGACTCAATTCGGCTTCTGGGATCAACAAGCACCAACTATTTGACTCCGTTCGACTTCTCATATCATTAAGTCTTCTATTTGACCCCAATTGACTTCTCGGATCAACAAGTCTTCCGTTTGACCGAATTCGGCTTCACGGATCAACAAGTACCCCCAACTTGATCGTTTGGTTTATCAAGTCACTAACTACGCACAATGTGACTCAATTCGACTTCTGGGTCCAACAAGCACCAACTATTTGACTCCGTTCGACTTCACGGATCATTATGTCTTCTCTTTGACCAAAATTGACTTCTCGGATCAACAAGTCTTCCGTTTGACCGAATTCGGCTTCACGGATCAACAAGTAACCCCAACATGATCCGTTTGGTTTATCAAATCACTAACTACACACAATGTGACTCAATTCGACTTCTGGGATCAACAAGCACCAACTATTTGACTCCGTTCGACTTCTCGGATCATTAAGTCTTCTCTTTGACCAAAATTGACTTCTCGGATCAACAAGTCTTCCGTTTGACCGAATTCGGCTTCACGGATCAACAAGTAACCCCAACTTGATCCGTTTGGTTTATCAAGTCACTAACTACGCACAATGTGACTCAATTCGGCTTCTGGGATCAACAAGCACCAACTATTTGACTCCGTTCGACTTCTCGGATCGTTAAGTCTTCTATTTGACCCCAATTGACTTCTCGGATCAACATGTCTTCCGTTTGACCGAATTCGGCTTCACGGATCAACAAGTACCCGCAACTTGATCCGTTTGGTTTATCAAGTCACTAACTACGCACAATGTGACTCAATTCGGCTTCTGGGATCAACAAGCACCAACTATTTGACTCCGTTCGACTTCTCGGATCGTTAAGTCTTCTATTTGACCCCAATTGACTTCTCGGATCGACATGTCTTCCGTTTGACCGAATTCGGCTTCACGGATCAACAAGTACCCGCAACTTGATCCGTTTGGTTTATCAAGTCACTAACTACGCACAATGTGACTCAATTCGGCTTCCGGGATCAACAAGCACCAACTATTTGACTCCGTTCGACTTCTCGGATCATTATGTCTTCTCTTTGACCAAAATTGACTTCTCGGATCAACAAGTCTTCCGTTTGACCGAATTCGGCTTCACGGATCAACAAGTAACCCCAACATGATCCGTTTGGTTTATCAAATCACTAACTACGCACAATGTGACTCAATTCAACTTCTGGGATCAACAAGCACCAACTATTTGACTCCGTTCGACTTCTCGGATCATTAAGTCTTCTCTTTGACCAAAATTGACTTCTCGGATCAACAAGTCTTCCGTTTGACCGAATTCGGCTTCACGGATCAACAAGTAACCCCAACTTGATCCGTTTGGTTTATCAAGTCACTAACTACGCACAATGTGACTCAATTCGGCTTCTGGGATCAACAAGCACCAACTATTTGACTCCGTTCGACTTCTCGGATCGTTAAGTCTTCTATTTGACCCCAATTGACTTCTCGGATCAACAAGTCTTCCGTTTGACCGAATTCGGCTTCACGGATCAACAAGTACCCCCAACTTGATCGTTTGGTTTATCAAGTCACTAACTAAGCACAATGTGACTAAATTCGACTTCTGGGTCCAACAAGCACCAACTATTTGACTCCGTTCGACTTCACGGATCATTAAGTCTTCTATTGTACCCTAATTGACTTCTCGAATCAACAAGTCTTCCGTTTGACTGAATTCGGCTTCACGGATCAACAAGTACCCCCAACTTGATCCGTTCGATTTATCAAGTCACTAACTACGCACAATGTGACTCAATTCGACTTCTGGGATCAACAAGCACCAACTATTTGACTCCGTTCGACTTCTCATATCATTAAGTCTTCTATTTGACCCCAATTGACTTCTCGGATCAACAAGTCTTCCGTTTGACCGAATTCGGCTTCACGGATCAACAAGTACCCCCAACTTGATCGTTTGGTTTATCAAGTCACTAACTACGCACAATGTGACTCAATTCGACTTCTGGGTCCAACAAGCACCAACTATTTGACTCCGTTCGACTTCACGGATCATTATGTCTTCTCTTTGACCAAAATTGACTTCTCGGATCAACAAGTCTTCCGTTTGACCGAATTCGGCTTCACGGATCAACAAGTAACCCCAACATGATCCGTTTGGTTTATCAAATCACTAACTACACACAATGTGACTCAATTCGACTTCTGGGATCAACAAGCACCAACTATTTGACTCCGTTCGACTTCTCGGATCATTAAGTCTTCTCTTTGACCAAAATTGACTTCTCGGATCAACAAGTCTTCCGTTTGACCGAATTCGGCTTCACGGATCAACAAGTAACCCCAACTTGATCCGTTTGGTTTATCAAGTCACTAACTACGCACAATGTGACTCAATTCGGCTTCTGGGATCAACAAGCACCAACTATTTGACTCCGTTCGACTTCTCGGATCGTTAAGTCTTCTATTTGACCCCAATTGACTTCTCGGATCAACATGTCTTCCGTTTGACCGAATTCGGCTTCACGGATCAACAAGTACCCGCAACTTGATCCGTTTGGTTTATCAAGTCACTAACTACGCACAATGTGACTCAATTCGGCTTCTGGGATCAACAAGCACCAACTATTTGACTCCGTTCGACTTCTCGGATCGTTAAGTCTTCTATTTGACCCCAATTGACTTCTCGGATCGACATGTCTTCCGTTTGACCGAATTCGGCTTCACGGATCAACAAGTACCCGCAACTTGATCCGTTTGGTTTATCAAGTCACTAACTACGCACAATGTGACTCAATTCGGCTTCCGGGATCAACAAGCACCAACTATTTGACTCCGTTCGACTTCTCGGATCATTATGTCTTCTCTTTGACCAAAATTGACTTCTCGGATCAACAAGTCTTCCGTTTGACCGAATTCGGCTTCACGGATCAACAAGTAACCCCAACATGATCCGTTTGGTTTATCAAATCACTAACTACGCACAATGTAACTCAATTCAACTTCTGGGATCAACAAGCACCAACTATTTGACTCCGTTCGACTTCTCGGATCATTAAGTCTTCTCTTTGACCAAAATTGACTTCTCGGATCAACAAGTCTTCCGTTTGACCGAATTCCGCTTCACGGATCAACAAGTAACCCCAACTTGATCCGTTTGGTTTATCAAGTCACTAACTACGCACAATGTGACTCAATTCGGCTTCTGGGATCAACAAGCACCAACTATTTGACTCCGTGCGACTTCTCGGATCGTTAAGTCTTCTATTTGACCCCAATTGACTTCTCGGATCAACAAGTCTTCCGTTTGACCGAATTCGGCTTCACGGATCAACAAGTACCCCCAACTTGATCGTTTGGTTTATCAAGTCACTAACTAAGCACAATGTGACTCAATTCGACTTCTGGGTCCAACAAGCACCAACTATTTGACTCCGTTCGACTTCACGGATCATTAAGTCTTCTATTGTACCCTAATTGACTTCTCGAATCAACAAGTCTTCCGTTTGACTGAATTCGGCTTCACGGATCAACAAGTACCCCCAACTTGATCCGTTCGATTTATCAAGTCACTAACTATGCACAATGTGACTCAATTCGACTTCTGGGATCAACAAGCACCAACTATTTGACTCCGTTCGACTTCTCATATCATTAAGTCTTCTATTTGACCCCAATTGACTTCTCGGATCAACAAGTCTTCCGTTTGACCGAATTCGGCTTCACGGATCAACAAGTACCCCCAACTTGATCGTTTGGTTTATCAAGTCACTAACTACGCACAATGTGACTCAATTCGACTTCTGGGTCCAACAAGCACCAACTATTTGACTCCGTTCGACTTCACGGATCATTATGTCTTCTCTTTGACCAAAATTGACTTCTCGGATCAACAAGTCTTCCGTTTGACCGAATTCGGCTTCACGGATCAACAAGTAACCCCAACATGATCCGTTTGGTTTATCAAATCACTAACTACACACAATGTGACTCAATTCGACTTCTGGGATCAACAAGCACCAACTATTTGACTCCGTTCGACTTCTCGGATCATTAAGTCTTCTCTTTGACCAAAATTGACTTCTCGGATCAACAAGTCTTCCGTTTGACCGAATTCGGCTTCACGGATCAACAAGTAACCCCAACTTGATCCGTTTGGTTTATCAAGTCACTAACTACGCACAATGTGACTCAATTCGGCTTCTGGGATCAACAAGCACCAACTATTTGACTCCGTTCGACTTCTCGGATCGTTAAGTCTTCTATTTGACCCCAATTGACTTCTCGGATCAACAAGTCCTCCGTTTGACCGAATTCGGCTTCACGGATCAACAAGTACCTGCAACTTGATCCGTTTGGTTTATCAACTCACGAACTACGCACAATGTGACTCAATTCGGCTTCTGGGATCAACAAGCACCAACTATTTGACTCCGTTCGACTTCTGGGATCATTAAGTCTTCTATTTGA
Source organism: Ajuga chamaepitys (assembly GCA_958295605.1). Classification (NCBI taxonomy): domain Eukaryota; kingdom Viridiplantae; phylum Streptophyta; class Magnoliopsida; order Lamiales; family Lamiaceae; genus Ajuga; species Ajuga chamaepitys. Next base: position 18,700,308 of record OY282498.1, on the reverse strand, counting down.
CGCCAATTGACTTCTCGGATCAACAAGTCTTTCGTTTGACCGAATTCGGCTTCACGGATCAACAAGTACCCCCAACTTGATCCGTTTGGTTTATCAAGTCACTAACTACGCACAATGTGACTCAATTCGACTTCTGGGATCAACAAGCACCAACTATATGACTCCGTTCGACTTTACGGATCATTAAGTCTTCTATTGTACCCCAATTGACTTCTCAGATCAACAAGTCTTCCGTTTGACCGAATTCGGCTTCACGGATCAACAAGTACCCCCAACTTGATCTGTTTGACTTATCAAGTCACTAACTACACATAATGTGACTCAATTCGACTTCTGGGATCAACAAGCACCAGCTATTTGACTCCGTTCGACTTCTCGGATCATTAAGTCTTCTCTTTGACCAAAATTGACTTCTCGGATCAACAAGTCTTCCGGTTGACCGAATTCGGCTTCACGGATCTACAAGTACCCCCAACTCGATCCGTTTGGTTTATCAAGTCACTAACTACGCACAATGTGACTCAATTCGGCTTCTGGGATCAACAAGCACCAACTATTTGACTCCGTTCGACTTCTCTTATCATTAAGTCTTCTATTTGACCCCAATTGACTTCTCGGATCAACAAGTCTTCCGTTTGACCGAATTCGGCTTCACGGATCAACAAGTACCCCCAACTTGATCCGTTTGGTTTATCAACTCACTAACTACGCACAATGTGACTCAATTCGGCTTCTGGGATCAACAAGCACCAACTATTTGACTTCGTTCGGCTTCTCGGATCATTAAGTCTTCTATTTGACCCCAATTGATTTCTCAGATGAACAAGTCTTCCGTTTGACCGAATTCGGCTTCACGGATCAACAAGTACCCCCAACTTGATCGTTTGGTTTATCAAGTCACTAACTAAGCACAATGTGACTCAATTCGACTTCTGGGTCCAACAAGCACCAACTATTTGACTCCGTTCGATTTCACGGATCATTAAGTCTTCTATTGTACCCTAATTGACTTCTCGAATCAACAAGTCTTCCGTTTGACTGAATTCGGCTTCACGGATCAACAAGTACCCCCAACTTGATCCGTTCGATTTATCAAGTCACTAACTACGCACAATGTGACTCAATTCGACTTCTGGGATCAACAAGCACCAACTATTTGACTCCGTTCGACTTCTCATATCATTAAGTCTTCTATTTGACCCCAATTGACTTCTCGGATCAACAAGTCTTCCGTTTGACCGAATTCGGCTTCACGGATCAACAAGTACCCCCAACTTGATCGTTTGGTTTATCAAGTCACTAACTACGCACAATGTGACTCAATTCGACTTCTGGGTCCAACAAGCACCAACTATTTGACTCCGTTCGACTTCACGGATCATTATGTTTTCTCTTTGACCAAAATTGACTTCTCGGATCAACAAGTCTTCCGTTTGACTGAATTCGGCTTCACGGATCAACAAGTAACCCCAACATGATCCGTTTGGTTTATCAAATCACTAACTACACACAATGTGACTCAATTCGACTTCTGGGATCAACAAGCACCAACTATTTGACTCCGTTCGACTTCTCGGATCATTAAGTCTTCTCTTTGACCAAAATTGACTGCTTGGGCCAACAAGTCTTCCGTTTGACCGAATTCGGCTTCACGGATCAACAAGTAACCCCAACTTGATCCGTTTGGTTTATCAAGTCACTAACTACGCACAATGTGACTCAATTCGGCTTCTGGGATCAACAAGCACCAACTATTTGACTCCGTTCGACTTCTCGGATCGTTAAGTCTTCTATTTGACCCCAATTGACTTCTCGGATCAACAAGTCTTCCGTTTGACCGAATTCGGCTTCACGGATCAACAAGTACCCGCAACTTGATCCGTTTGGTTTATCAAGTCACTAACTACGCACAATGTGACTCAATTCGGCTTCTAGGATCAACAAGCACCAACTATTTGACTCCGTTCGACTTCTCGGATCATTAAGTCTTCTATTTGACGCCAATTGACTTCTCGGATCAACAAGTCTTTCGTTTGACCGTATTCGGCTTCACGGATCAACAAGTACCCCCAACTTGATCCGTTTGGTTTATCAAGTCACTAACTACGCACAATGTGACTCAATTCGACTTCTGGGATCAACAAGCACCAACTATATGACTCCGTTCGACTTCACGGATCATTAAGTCTTCTATTGTACCCCAATTGACTTCTCAGATCAACAATTCTTCCGTTTGACTGAATTCGGCTTCACGGATCAACAAGTACCCCCAACTTGATCTGTTTGACTTATCAAGTCACTAACTACACATAATGTGACTCTATTTGACTTCTGGGATCAACAAGCACCAACTATTTGACTCCGTTCGACTTCTCGGATCATTAAGTCTTCTCTTTGACCAAAATTGACTACTTGGATCAACAAGTCTTCCGTTTGACCGAATTCGGCTTCACGGATCAACAAGTAACCCCAACTTGATCCGTTTGGTTTATCAAGTCACTAACTACGCACAATGTGACTCAATTCGACTTCTGGGATCAACAAGCACCAACTATTTGACTCCGTTCGACTTCTCGGATCATTAGGTCTTCTCTTTGACCAAAATTGACTTCTCGGATCAACAAGTCTTTCGTTTGACCGAATTCGGCTTCACGGATCAACAAGTACCCCCAACTTGATCGTTTGGTTTATCAAGTCACTAACTAAGCACAATGTGACTAAATTCGACTTCTGGGTCCAACAAGCACCAACTATTTGACTCCGTTCGACTTCACGGATCATTAAGTCTTCTATTGTACCCTAATTGACTTCTCGAATCAACAAGTCTTCCGTTTGACTGAATTCGGCTTCACGGATCAACAAGTACCCCCAACTTGATCCGTTCGATTTATCAAGTCACTAACTACGCACAATGTGACTCAATTCGACTTCTGGGATCAACAAGCACCAACTATTTGACTCCGTTCGACTTCTCATATCATTAAGTCTTCTATTTGACCCCAATTGACTTCTCGGATCAACAAGTCTTCCGTTTGACCGAATTCGGCTTCACGGATCAACAAGTACCCCCAACTTGATCGTTTGGTTTATCAAGTCACTAACTACGCACAATGTGACTCAATTCGACTTCTGGGTCCAACAAGCACCAACTATTTGACTCCGTTCGACTTCACGGATCATTATGTCTTCTCTTTGACCAAAATTGACTTCTCGGATCAACAAGTCTTCCGTTTGACCGAATTCGGCTTCACGGATCAACAAGTAACCCCAACATGATCCGTTTGGTTTATCAAATCACTAACTACACACAATGTGACTCAATTCGACTTCTGGGATCAACAAGCACCAACTATTTGACTCCGTTCGACTTCTCGGATCATTAAGTCTTCTCTTTGACCAAAATTGACTTCTCGGATCAACAAGTCTTCCGTTTGACCGAATTCGGCTTCACGGATCAACAAGTAACCCCAACTTGATCCGTTTGGTTTATCAAGTCACTAACTACGCACAATGTGACTCAATTCGGCTTCTGGGATCAAAAAGCACCAACTATTTGACTCCGTTCGACTTCTCGGATCGTTAAGTCTTCTATTTGACCCCAATTGACTTCTCGGATCAACATGTCTTCCGTTTGACCGAATTCGGCTTCACGGATCAACAAGTACCCGCAACTTGATCCGTTTGGTTTATCAAGTCACTAACTACGCACAATGTGACTCAATTCGGCTTCTGGGATCAACAAGCACCAACTATTTGACTCCGTTCGACTTCTCGGATCGTTAAGTCTTCTATTTGACCCCAATTGACTTCTCGGATCGACATGTCTTCCGTTTGACCGAATTCGGCTTCACGGATCAACAAGTACCCGCACCTTGATCCGTTTGGTTTATCAAGTCACTAACTACGCACAATGTGACTCAATTCGGCTTCCGGGATCAACAAGCACCAACTATTTGACTCCGTTCGACTTCTCGGATCATTATGTCTTCTCTTTGACCAAAATTGACTTCTCGGATCAACAAGTCTTCCGTTTGACCGAATTCGGCTTCACGGATCAACAAGTAACCCCAACATGATCCGTTTGGTTTATCAAATCACTAACTACGCACAATGTAACTCAATTCAACTTCTGGGATCAACAAGCACCAACTATTTGACTCCGTTCGACTTCTCGGATCATTAAGTCTTCTCTTTGACCAAAATTGACTTCTCGGATCAACAAGTCTTCCGTTTGACCGAATTCGGCTTCACGGATCAACAAGTAACCCCAACTTGATCCGTTTGGTTTATCAAGTCACTAACTACGCACAATGTGACTCAATTCGGCTTCTGGGATCAACAAGCACCAACTATTTGACTCCGTGCGACTTCTCGGATCGTTAAGTCTTCTATTTGACCCCAATTGACTTCTCGGATCAACAAGTCTTCCGTTTGACCGAATTCGGCTTCACGGATCAACAAGTACCCCCAACTTGATCGTTTGGTTTATCAAGTCACTAACTAAGCACAATGTGACTCAATTCGACTTCTGGGTCCAACAAGCACCAACTATTTGACTCCGTTCGACTTCACGGATCATTAAGTCTTCTATTGTACCCTAATTGACTTCTCGAATCAACAAGTCTTCCGTTTGACTGAATTCGGCTTCACGGATCAACAAGTACCCCCAACTTGATCCGTTCGATTTATCAAGTCACTAACTACGCACAATGTGACTCAATTCGACTTCTGGGATCAACAAGCACCAACTATTTGACTCCGTTCGACTTCTCATATCATTAAGTCTTCTATTTGACCCCAATTGACTTCTCGGATCAACAAGTCTTCCGTTTGACCGAATTCGGCTTCACGGATCAACAAGTACCCCCAACTTGATCGTTTGGTTTATCAAGTCACTAACTACGCACAATGTGACTCAATTCGACTTCTGGGTCCAACAAGCACCAACTATTTGACTCCGTTCGACTTCACGGATCATTATGTCTTCTCTTTGACCAAAATTGACTTCTCGGATCAACAAGTCTTCCGTTTGACCGAATTCGGCTTCACGGATCAACAAGTAACCCCAACATGATCCGTTTGGTTTATCAAATCACTAACTACACACAATGTGACTCAATTCGACTTCTGGGATCAACAAGCACCAACTATTTGACTCCGTTCGACTTCTCGGATCATTAAGTCTTCTCTTTGACCAAAATTGACTTCTCGGATCAACAAGTCTTCCGTTTGACCGAATTCGGCTTCACGGATCAACAAGTAACCCCAACTTGATCCGTTTGGTTTATCAAGTCACTAACTACGCACAATGTGACTCAATTCGGCTTCTGGGATCAACAAGCACCAACTATTTGACTCCGTTCGACTTCTCGGATCGTTAAGTCTTCTATTTGACCCCAATTGACTTCTCGGATCAACAAGTCCTCCGTTTGACCGAATTCGGCTTCACGGATCAACAAGTACCTGCAACTTGATCCGTTTGGTTTATCAACTCACGAACTACGCACAATGTGACTCAATTCGGCTTCTGGGATCAACAAGCACCAACTATTTGACTCCGTTCGACTTCTGGGATCATTAAGTCTTCTATTTGACGCCAATTGACTTCTCGGATCAACAAGTCTTTCGTTTGACCGAATTCGGCTTCACGGATCAACAAGTACCCCCAACTTGATCCGTTTGGTTTATCAAGTCACTAACTACGCACAATGTGACTCAATTCGACTTCTGGGATCAACAAGCACCAACTATATGACTCCGTTCGACTTTACGGATCATTAAGTCTTCTATTGTACCCCAATTGACTTCTCAGATCAACAAGTCTTCCGTTTGACCGAATTCGGCTTCACGGATCAACAAGTACCCCCAACTTGATCTGTTTGACTTATCAAGTCACTAACTACACATAATGTGACTCAATTCGACTTCTGGGATCAACAAGCACCAACTATTTGACTCCGTTCGACTTCTCGGATCATTAAGTCTTCTCTTTGACCAAAATTGACTTCTCGGATCAACAAGTCTTCCGGTTGACCGAATTCGGCTTCACGGATCTACAAGTACCCCCAACTCGATCCGTTTGGTTTATCAAGTCACTAACTACGCACAATGTGACTCAATTCGGCTTCTGGGATCAACAAGCACCAACTATTTGACTCCGTTCGACTTCTCTTATCATTAAGTCTTCTATTTGACCCCAATTGACTTCTCGGATCAACAAGTCTTCCGTTTGACCGAATTCGGCTTCACGGATCAACAAGTACCCCCAACTTGATCCGTTTGGTTTATCAACTCACTAACTACGCACAATGTGACTCAATTCGGCTTCTGGGATCAACAAGCACCAACTATTTGACTTCGTTCGGCTTCTCGGATCATTAAGTCTTCTATTTGACCCCAATTGATTTCTCAGATGAACAAGTCTTCCGTTTGACCGAATTCGGCTTCACGGATCAACAAGTACCCCCAACTTGATCGTTTGGTTTATCAAGTCACTAACTAAGCACAATGTGACTCAATTCGACTTCTGGGTCCAACAAGCACCAACTATTTGACTCCGTTCGATTTCACGGATCATTAAGTCTTCTATTGTACCCTAATTGACTTCTCGAATCAACAAGTCTTCCGTTTGACTGAATTCGGCTTCACGGATCAACAAGTACCCCCAACTTGATCCGTTCGATTTATCAAGTCACTAACTACGCACAATGTGACTCAATTCGACTTCTGGGATCAACAAGCACCAACTATTTGACTCCGTTCGACTTCTCATATCATTAAGTCTTCTATTTGACCCCAATTGACTTCTCGGATCAACAAGTCTTCCGTTTGACCGAATTCGGCTTCACGGATCAACAAGTACCCCCAACTTGATCGTTTGGTTTATCAAGTCACTAACTACGCACAATGTGACTCAATTCGACTTCTGGGTCCAACAAGCACCAACTATTTGACTCCGTTCGACTTCACGGATCATTATGTTTTCTCTTTGACCAAAATTGACTTCTCGGATCAACAAGTCTTCCGTTTGACTGAATTCGGCTTCACGGATCAACAAGTAACCCCAACATGATCCGTTTGGTTTATCAAATCACTAACTACACACAATGTGACTCAATTCGACTTCTGGGATCAACAAGCACCAACTATTTGACTCCGTTCGACTTCTCGGATCATTAAGTCTTCTCTTTGACCAAAATTGACTGCTTGGGCCAACAAGTCTTCCGTTTGACCGAATTCGGCTTCACGGATCAACAAGTAACCCCAACTTGATCCGTTTGGTTTATCAAGTCACTAACTACGCACAATGTGACTCAATTCGGCTTCTGGGATCAACAAGCACCAACTATTTGACTCCGTTCGACTTCTCGGATCGTTAAGTCTTCTATTTGACCCCAATTGACTTCTCGGATCAACAAGTCTTCCGTTTGACCGAATTCGGCTTCACGGATCAACAAGTACCCGCAACTTGATCCGTTTGGTTTATCAAGTCACTAACTACGCACAATGTGACTCAATTCGGCTTCTAGGATCAACAAGCACCAACTATTTGACTCCGTTCGACTTCTCGGATCATTAAGTCTTCTATTTGACGCCAATTGACTTCTCGGATCAACAAGTCTTTCGTTTGACCGTATTCGGCTTCACGGATCAACAAGTACCCCCAACTTGATCCGTTTTGTTTATCAAGTCACTAACTACGCACAATGTGACTCAATTCGACTTCTGGGATCAACAAGCACCAACTATATGACTCCGTTCGACTTCACGGATCATTAAGTCTTCTATTGTACCCCAATTGACTTCTCAGATCAACAATTCTTCCGTTTGACTGAATTCGGCTTCACGGATCAACAAGTACCCCCAACTTGATCTGTTTGACTTATCAAGTCACTAACTACACATAATGTGACTCTATTTGACTTCTGGGATCAACAAGCACCAACTATTTGACTCCGTTCGACTTCTCGGATCATTAAGTCTTCTCTTTGACCAAAATTGACTACTTGGATCAACAAGTCTTCCGTTTGACCGAATTCGGCTTCACGGATCAACAAGTAACCCCAACTTGATCCGTTTGGTTTATCAAGTCACTAACTACGCACAATGTGACTCAATTCGACTTCTGGGATCAACAAGCACCAACTATTTGACTCCGTTCGACTTCTCGGATCATTAGGTCTTCTCTTTGACCAAAATTGACTTCTCGGATCAACAAGTCTTCCGGTTGACCGAATTCGGCTTCACGGATCTACAAGTACCCCCAACTTGATCCGTTTGGTTTATCAAGTCTCTAACTACGCACAATGAGACTCAATTCGGCTTCTGGGATCAACAAGCACCAACTATTTGACTCCATTCGACTTCTCTTATCATTAAGTCTTCTATTTGACCCCAATTGACTTCTCGGATCACCAAGTCTTCCGTTTGACCAAATTCGGCTTCACGGATCAACAAGTACCCCCAACTTGATCCGTTTGGTTTATCAAGTCACTAACTACGCACAATGTGACTCAATTCGGCTTCTGGGATCAACAAGCACCAACTATTTGACTCCGTTCGGCTTCTCGGATCATTAAGTCTTCTATTTGACCCCAATTGACTTCTCAGATGAACAAGTCTTCCGTTTGACCGAATTCGGCTTCACGGATCAACAAGTACCCCCAACTTGATCGTTTGGTTTTCAAGTCACTAACTAAGCACAATGTGACTCAATTAGACTTCTGGGTCCAACAAGCACCAACTATTTGACTCCGTTCGACTTCACGGATCATTAAGTCTTCTATTGTACCCTAATTGACTTCTCGAATCAACAAGTCTTCCGTTTGACTGAATTCGGCTTCACGGATCAACAAGTACCCCCAACTTGATCCGTTCGATTTATCAAGTCACTAACTACGCACAATGTGACTCAATTCGACTTCTGGGATCAACAAGCACCAACTATTTGACTCCGTTCGACTTCTCATATCATTAAGTCTTCTATTTGACCCCAATTGACTTCTCGGATCAACAAGTCTTCCGTTTGACCGAATTCGGCTTCACGGATCAACAAGTACCCCCAACTTGATCGTTTGGTTTATCAAGTCACTAACTACGCACAATGTGACTCAATTCGACTTCTGGGTCCAACAAGCACCAACTATTTGACTCCGTTCGACTTCACGGATCATTATGTTTTCTCTTTGACCAAAATTGACTTCTCGGATCAACAAGTCTTCCGTTTGACCGAATTCGGCTTCACGGATCAACAAGTAACCCCAACATGATCCGTTTGGTTTATCAAATCACTAACTACACACAATGTGACTCAATTCGACTTCTGGGATCAACAAGCACCAACTATTTGACTCCGTTCGACTTCTCGGATCATTAAGTCTTCTCTTTGACCAAAATTGACTGCTTGGATCAACAAGTCTTCCGTTTGACCGAATTCTGCTTCACGGATCAACAAGTAACCCCAACTTGATCCGTTTGGTTTATCAAGTCACTAAATACGCACAATGTGACTCAATTCGGCTTCTGGGATCAACAAGCACCAACTATTTGACTCCGTTCGACTTCTCGGATCGTTAAGTCTTCTATTTGACCCCAATTGACTTCTCGGATCAACAAGTCTTCCGTTTGACCGAATTCGGCTTCACGGATCAACAAGTACCCGCAACTTGATCCGTTTGGTTTATCAAGTCACTAACTACGCACAATGTGACTCAATTCGGCTTCTAGGATCAACAAGCACCAACTATTTGACTCCGTTCGACTTCTCTTATCATTAAGTCTTCTATTTGACCCCAATTGACTTCTCGGATCAACAAGTCTTCCGTTTGACCGAATTCGGCTTCACGGATCAACAAGTACCCCCAACTTGATCCGTTTGGTTTATCAAGTCACTAACTACGCACAATGTGACTCAATTCGGCTTCTGGGATCAACAAGCACCAACTATTTGACTCCGTTCGGCTTCTCGGATCATTAAGTCTTCTATTTGACCCCAATTGACTTCTCAGATGAACAAGTCTTCCGTTTGACCGAATTCGGCTTCACGGATCAACAAGTACCCCCAACTTGATCGTTTGGTTTATCAAGTCACTAACTAAGCACAATGTGACTCAATTCGACTTCTGGGTCCAACAAGCACCAACTATTTGACTCCGTTCGATTTCACGGATCATTAAGTCTTCTATTGTACCCTAATTGACTTCTCGAATCAACAAGTCTTCCGTTTGACTGAATTCGGCTTCACGGATCAACAAGTACCCCCAACTTGATCCGTTCGATTTATCAAGTCACTAACTACGCACAATGTGACTCAATTCGACTTCTGGGATCAACAAGCACCAACTATTTGACTCCGTTCGACTTCTCATATCATTAAGTCTTCTATTTGACCCCAATTGACTTCTCGGATCAACAAGTCTTCCGTTTGACCGAATTCGGCTTCACGGATCAACAAGTACCCCCAACTTGATCGTTTGGTTTATCAAGTCACTAACTACGCACAATGTGACTCAATTCGACTTCTGGGTCCAACAAGCACCAACTATTTGACTCCGTTCGACTTCACGGATCATTATGTTTTCTCTTTGACCAAAATTGACTTCTCGGATCAACAAGTCTTCCGTTTGACTGAATTCGGCTTCACGGATCAACAAGTAACCCCAACATGATCCGTTTGGTTTATCAAATCACTAACTACACACAATGTGACTCAATTCGACTTCTGGGATCAACAAGCACCAACTATTTGACTCCGTTCGACTTCTCGGATCATTAAGTCTTCTCTTTGACCAAAATTGACTGCTTGGGCCAACAAGTCTTCCGTTTGACCGAATTCGGCTTCACGGATCAACAAGTAACCCCAACTTGATCCGTTTGGTTTATCAAGTCACTAACTACGCACAATGTGACTCAATTCGGCTTCTGGGATCAACAAGCACCAACTATTTGACTCCGTTCGACTTCTCGGATCGTTAAGTCTTCTATTTGACCCCAATTGACTTCTCGGATCAACAAGTCTTCCGTTTGACCGAATTCGGCTTCACGGATCAACAAGTACCCGCAACTTGATCCGTTTGGTTTATCAAGTCACTAACTACGCACAATGTGACTCAATTCGGCTTCTAGGATCAACAAGCACCAACTATTTGACTCCGTTCGACTTCTCGGATCATTAAGTCTTCTATTTGACGCCAATTGACTTCTCGGATCAACAAGTCTTTCGTTTGACCGTATTCGGCTTCACGGATCAACAAGTACCCCCAACTTGATCCGTTTGGTTTATCAAGTCACTAACTACGCACAATGTGACTCAATTCGACTTCTGGGATCAACAAGCACCAACTATATGACTCCGTTCGACTTCACGGATCATTAAGTCTTCTATTGTACCCCAATTGACTTCTCAGATCAACAATTCTTCCGTTTGACTGAATTCGGCTTCACGGATCAACAAGTACCCCCAACTTGATCTGTTTGACTTATCAAGTCACTAACTACACATAATGTGACTCTATTTGACTTCTGGGATCAACAAGCACCAACTATTTGACTCCGTTCGACTTCTCGGATCATTAAGTCTTCTCTTTGACCAAAATTGACTACTTGGATCAACAAGTCTTCCGTTTGACCGAATTCGGCTTCACGGATCAACAAGTAACCCCAACTTGATCCGTTTGGTTTATCAAGTCACTAACTACGCACAATGTGACTCAATTCGACTTCTGGGATCAACAAGCACCAACTATTTGACTCCGTTCGACTTCTCGGATCATTAGGTCTTCTCTTTGACCAAAATTGACTTCTCGGATCAACAAGTCTTCCGGTTGACCGAATTCGGCTTCACGGATCTACAAGTACCCCCAACTTGATCCGTTTGGTTTATCAAGTCTCTAACTACGCACAATGAGACTCAATTCGGCTTCTGGGATCAACAAGCACCAACTATTTGACTCCATTCGACTTCTCTTATCATTAAGTCTTCTATTTGACCCCAATTGACTTCTCGGATCAACAAGTCTTCCGTTTGACCAAATTCGGCTTCACGGATCAACAAGTACCCCCAACTTGATCCGTTTGGTTTATCAAGTCACTAACTACGCACAATGTGACTCAATTCGGCTTCTGGGATCAACAAGCACCAACTATTTGACTCCGTTCGGCTTCTCGGATCATTAAGTCTTCTATTTGACCCCAATTGACTTCTCAGATGAACAAGTCTTCCGTTTGACCGAATTCGGCTTCACGGATCAACAAGTACCCCCAACTTGATCGTTTGGTTTTCAAGTCACTAACTAAGCACAATGTGACTCAATTAGACTTCTGGGTCCAACAAGCACCAACTATTTGACTCCGTTCGACTTCACGGATCATTAAGTCTTCTATTGTACCCTAATTGACTTCTCGAATCAACAAGTCTTCCGTTTGACTGAATTCGGCTTCACGGATCAACAAGTACCCCCAACTTGATCCGTTCGATTTATCAAGTCACTAACTACGCACAATGTGACTCAATTCGACTTCTGGGATCAACAAGCACCAACTATTTGACTCCGTTCGACTTCTCATATCATTAAGTCTTCTATTTGACCCCAATTGACTTCTCGGATCAACAAGTCTTCCGTTTGACCGAATTCGGCTTCACGGATCAACAAGTACCCCCAACTTGATCGTTTGGTTTATCAAGTCACTAACTACGCACAATGTGACTCAATTCGACTTCTGGGTCCAACAAGCACCAACTATTTGACTCCGTTCGACTTCACGGATCATTATGTTTTCTCTTTGACCAAAATTGACTTCTCGGATCAACAAGTCTTCCGTTTGACCGAATTCGGCTTCACGGATCAACAAGTAACCCCAACATGATCCGTTTGGTTTATCAAATCACTAACTACACACAATGTGACTCAATTCGACTTCTGGGATCAACAAGCACCAACTATTTGACTCCGTTCGACTTCTCGGATCATTAAGTCTTCTCTTTGACCAAAATTGACTGCTTGGATCAACAAGTCTTCCGTTTGACCGAATTCTGCTTCACGGATCAACAAGTAACCCCAACTTGATCCGTTTGGTTTATCAAGTCACTAACTACGCACAATGTGACTCAATTCGGCTTCTGGGATCAACAAGCACCAACTATTTGACTCCGTTCGACTTCTCGGATCGTTAAGTCTTCTATTTGACCCCAATTGACTTCTCGGATCAACAAGTCTTCCGTTTGACCGAATTCGGCTTCACGGATCAACAAGTACCCGCAACTTGATCCGTTTGGTTTATCAAGTCACTAACTACGCACAATGTGACTCAATTCGGCTTCTAGGATCAACAAGCACCAACTATTTGACTCCGTTCGACTTCTCTTATCATTAAGTCTTCTATTTGACCCCAATTGACTTCTCGGATCAACAAGTCTTCCGTTTGACCGAATTCGGCTTCACGGATCAACAAGTACCCCCAACTTGATCCGTTTGGTTTATCAAGTCACTAACTACGCACAATGTGACTCAATTCGGCTTCTGGGATCAACAAGCACCAACTATTTGACTCCGTTCGGCTTCTCGGATCATTAAGTCTTCTATTTGACCCCAATTGACTTCTCAGATGAACAAGTCTTCCGTTTGACCGAATTCGGCTTCACGGATCAACAAGTACCCCCAACTTGATCGTTTGGTTTATCAAGTCACTAACTAAGCACAATGTGACTCAATTCGACTTCTGGGTCCAACAAGCACCAACTATTTGACTCCGTTCGACTTCACGGATCATTAAGTCTTCTATTGTACCCTAATTGACTTCTCGAATCAACAAGTCTTCCGTTTGACTGAATTCGGCTTCACGGATCAACAAGTAACCCCAACATGATCCGTTTGGTTTATCAAATCACTAACTACGCACAATGTAACTCAATTCAACTTCTGGGATCAACAAGCACCAACTATTTGACTCCGTTCGACTTCTCGGATCATTAAGTCTTCTCTTTGACCAAAATTGACTTCTCGGATCAACAAGTCTTCCGTTTGACCGAATTCGGCTTCACGGATCAACAAGTAACCCCAACTTGATCCGTTTGGTTTATCAAGTCACTAACTACGCACAATGTGACTCAATTCGGCTTCTGGGATCAACAAGCACCAACTATTTGACTCCGTTCGACTTATCGGATCGTTAAGTCTTCTATTTGACCCCAATTGACTTCTCGGATCAACAAGTCTTCCGTTTGACCGAATTCGGCTTCACGGATCAACAAGTAACCCCAACATGATCCGTTTGGTTTATCAAATCACTAACTACGCACAATGTAACTCAATTCAACTTCTGGGATCAACAAGCACCAACTATTTGACTCCGTTCGACTTCTCGGATCATTAAGTCTTCTCTTTGACCAAAATTGACTTCTCGGATCAACAAGTCTTCCGTTTGACCGAATTCGGCTTCACGGATCAACAAGTAACCCCAACTTGATCCGTTTGGTTTATCAAGTCACTAACTACGCACAATGTGACTCAATTCGGCTTCTGGGATCAACAAGCACCAACTATTTGACTCCGTGCGACTTCTCGGATCGTTAAGTCTTCTATTTGACCCCAATTGACTTCTCGGATCAACAAGTCTTCCGTTTGACCGAATTCGGCTTCACGGATCAACAAGTACCCCCAACTTGATCGTTTGGTTTATCAAGTCACTAACTAAGCACAATGTGACTCAATTCGACTTCTGGGTCCAACAAGCACCAACTATTTGACTCCGTTCGACTTCACGGATCATTAAGTCTTCTATTGTACCCTAATTGACTTCTCGAATCAACAAGTCTTCCGTTTGACTGAATTCGGCTTCACGGATCAACAAGTACCCCCAACTTGATCCGTTCGATTTATCAAGTCACTAACTACGCACAATGTGACTCAATTCGACTTCTGGGATCAACAAGCACCAACTATTTGACTCCGTTCGACTTCTCATATCATTAAGTCTTCTATTTGACCCCAATTGACTTCTCGGATCAACAAGTCTTCCGTTTGACCGAATTCGGCTTCACGGATCAACAAGTACCCCCAACTTGATCGTTTGGTTTATCAAGTCACTAACTACGCACAATGTGACTCAATTCGACTTCTGGGTCCAACAAGCACCAACTATTTGACTCCGTTCGACTTCACGGATCATTATGTCTTCTCTTTGACCAAAATTGACTTCTCGGATCAACAAGTCTTCCGTTTGACCGAATTCGGCTTCACGGATCAACAAGTAACCCCAACATGATCCGTTTGGTTTATCAAATCACTAACTACACACAATGTGACTCAATTCGACTTCTGGGATCAACAAGCACCAACTATTTGACTCCGTTCGACTTCTCGGATCATTAAGTCTTCTCTTTGACCAAAATTGACTTCTCGGATCAACAAGTCTTCCGTTTGACCGAATTCGGCTTCACGGATCAACAAGTAACCCCAACTTGATCCGTTTGGTTTATCAAGTCACTAACTACGCACAATGTGACTCAATTCGGCTTCTGGGATCAACAAGCACCAACTATTTGACTCCGTTCGACTTCTCGGATCGTTAAGTCTTCTATTTGACCCCAATTGACTTCTCGGATCAACAAGTCCTCCGTTTGACCGAATTCGGCTTCACGGATCAACAAGTACCTGCAACTTGATCCGTTTGGTTTATCAACTCACGAACTACGCACAATGTGACTCAATTCGGCTTCTGGGATCAACAAGCACCAACTATTTGACTCCGTTCGACTTCTGGGATCATTAAGTCTTCTATTTGACGCCAATTGACTTCTCGGATCAACAAGTCTTTCGTTTGACCGAATTCGGCTTCACGGATCAACAAGTACCCCCAACTTGATCCGTTTGGTTTATCAAGTCACTAACTACGCACAATGTGACTCAATTCGACTTCTGGGATCAACAAGCACCAACTATATGACTCCGTTCGACTTTACGGATCATTAAGTCTTCTATTGTACCCCAATTGACTTCTCAGATCAACAAGTCTTCCGTTTGACCGAATTCGGCTTCACGGATCAACAAGTACCCCCAACTTGATCTGTTTGACTTATCAAGTCACTAACTACACATAATGTGACTCAATTCGACTTCTGGGATCAACAAGCACCAACTATTTGACTCCGTTCGACTTCTCGGATCATTAAGTCTTCTCTTTGACCAAAATTGACTTCTCGGATCAACAAGTCTTCCGGTTGACCGAATTCGGCTTCACGGATCTACAAGTACCCCCAACTCGATCCGTTTGGTTTATCAAGTCACTAACTACGCACAATGTGACTCAATTCGGCTTCTGGGATCAACAAGCACCAACTATTTGACTCCGTTCGACTTCTCTTATCATTAAGTCTTCTATTTGACCCCAATTGACTTCTCGGATCAACAAGTCTTCCGTTTGACCGAATTCGGCTTCACGGATCAACAAGTACCCCCAACTTGATCCGTTTGGTTTATCAACTCACTAACTACGCACAATGTGACTCAATTCGGCTTCTGGGATCAACAAGCACCAACTATTTGACTTCGTTCGGCTTCTCGGATCATTAAGTCTTCTATTTGACCCCAATTGATTTCTCAGATGAACAAGTCTTCCGTTTGACCGAATTCGGCTTCACGGATCAACAAGTACCCCCAACTTGATCGTTTGGTTTATCAAGTCACTAACTAAGCACAATGTGACTCAATTCGACTTCTGGGTCCAACAAGCACCAACTATTTGACTCCGTTCGATTTCACGGATCATTAAGTCTTCTATTGTACCCTAATTGACTTCTCGAATCAACAAGTCTTCCGTTTGACTGAATTCGGCTTCACGGATCAACAAGTACCCCCAACTTGATCCGTTCGATTTATCAAGTCACTAACTACGCACAATGTGACTCAATTCGACTTCTGGGATCAACAAGCACCAACTATTTGACTCCGTTCGACTTCTCATATCATTAAGTCTTCTATTTGACCCCAATTGACTTCTCGGATCAACAAGTCTTCCGTTTGACCGAATTCGGCTTCACGGATCAACAAGTACCCCCAACTTGATCGTTTGGTTTATCAAGTCACTAACTACGCACAATGTGACTCAATTCGACTTCTGGGTCCAACAAGCACCAACTATTTGACTCCGTTCGACTTCACGGATCATTATGTTTTCTCTTTGACCAAAATTGACTTCTCGGATCAACAAGTCTTCCGTTTGACTGAATTCGGCTTCACGGATCAACAAGTAACCCCAACATGATCCGTTTGGTTTATCAAATCACTAACTACACACAATGTGACTCAATTCGACTTCTGGGATCAACAAGCACCAACTATTTGACTCCGTTCGACTTCTCGGATCATTAAGTCTTCTCTTTGACCAAAATTGACTGCTTGGGCCAACAAGTCTTCCGTTTGACCGAATTCGGCTTCACGGATCAACAAGTAACCCCAACTTGATCCGTTTGGTTTATCAAGTCACTAACTACGCACAATGTGACTCAATTCGGCTTCTGGGATCAACAAGCACCAACTATTTGACTCCGTTCGACTTCTCGGATCGTTAAGTCTTCTATTTGACCCCAATTGACTTCTCGGATCAACAAGTCTTCCGTTTGACCGAATTCGGCTTCACGGATCAACAAGTACCCGCAACTTGATCCGTTTGGTTTATCAAGTCACTAACTACGCACAATGTGACTCAATTCGGCTTCTAGGATCAACAAGCACCAACTATTTGACTCCGTTCGACTTCTCGGATCATTAAGTCTTCTATTTGACGCCAATTGACTTCTCGGATCAACAAGTCTTTCGTTTGACCGTATTCGGCTTCACGGATCAACAAGTACCCCCAACTTGATCCGTTTGGTTTATCAAGTCACTAACTACGCACAATGTGACTCAATTCGACTTCTGGGATCAACAAGCACCAACTATATGACTCCGTTCGACTTCACGGATCATTAAGTCTTCTATTGTACCCCAATTGACTTCTCAGATCAACAATTCTTCCGTTTGACTGAATTCGGCTTCACGGATCAACAAGTACCCCCAACTTGATCTGTTTGACTTATCAAGTCACTAACTACACATAATGTGACTCTATTTGACTTCTGGGATCAACAAGCACCAACTATTTGACTCCGTTCGACTTCTCGGATCATTAAGTCTTCTCTTTGACCAAAATTGACTACTTGGATCAACAAGTCTTCCGTTTGACCGAATTCGGCTTCACGGATCAACAAGTAACCCCAACTTGATCCGTTTGGTTTATCAAGTCACTAACTACGCACAATGTGACTCAATTCGACTTCTGGGATCAACAAGCACCAACTATTTGACTCCGTTCGACTTCTCGGATCATTAGGTCTTCTCTTTGACCAAAATTGACTTCTCGGATCAACAAGTCTTCCGGTTGACCGAATTCGGCTTCACGGATCTACAAGTACCCCCAACTTGATCCGTTTGGTTTATCAAGTCTCTAACTACGCACAATGAGACTCAATTCGGCTTCTGGGATCAACAAGCACCAACTATTTGACTCCATTCGACTTCTCTTATCATTAAGTCTTCTATTTGACCCCAATTGACTTCTCGGATCAACAAGTCTTCCGTTTGACCAAATTCGGCTTCACGGATCAACAAGTACCCCCAACTTGATCCGTTTGGTTTATCAAGTCACTAACTACGCACAATGTGACTCAATTCGGCTTCTGGGATCAACAAGCACCAACTATTTGACTCCGTTCGGCTTCTCGGATCATTAAGTCTTCTATTTGACCCCAATTGACTTCTCAGATGAACAAGTCTTCCGTTTGACCGAATTCGGCTTCACGGATCAACAAGTACCCCCAACTTGATCGTTTGGTTTATCAAGTCACTAACTAAGCACAATGTGACTCAATTAGACTTCTGGGTCCAACAAGCACCAACTATTTGACTCCGTTCGACTTCACGGATCATTAAGTCTTCTATTGTACCCTAATTGACTTCTCGAATCAACAAGTCTTCCGTTTGACTGAATTCGGCTTCACGGATCAACAAGTACCCCCAACTTGATCCGTTCGATTTATCAAGTCACTAACTACGCACAATGTGACTCAATTCGACTTCTGGGATCAACAAGCACCAACTATTTGACTCCGTTCGACTTCTCATATCATTAAGTCTTCTATTTGACCCCAATTGACTTCTCGGATCAACAAGTCTTCCGTTTGACCGAATTCGGCTTCACGGATCAACAAGTACCCCCAACTTGATCGTTTGGTTTATCAAGTCACTAACTACGCACAATGTGACTCAATTCGACTTCTGGGTCCAACAAGCACCAACTATTTGACTCCGTTCGACTTCACGGATCATTATGTTTTCTCTTTGACCAAAATTGACTTCTCGGATCAACAAGTCTTCCGTTTGACCGAATTCGGCTTCACGGATCAACAAGTAACCCCAACATGATCCGTTTGGTTTATCAAATCACTAACTACACACAATGTGACTCAATTCGACTTCTGGGATCAACAAGCACCAACTATTTGACTCCGTTCGACTTCTCGGATCATTAAGTCTTCTCTTTGACCAAAATTGACTGCTTGGATCAACAAGTCTTCCGTTTGACCGAATTCGGCTTCACGGATCAACAAGTAACCCCAACTTGATCCGTTTGGTTTATCAAGTCACTAACTACGCACAATGTGACTCAATTCGGCTTCTGGGATCAACAAGCACCAACTATTTGACTCCGTTCGACTTCTCGGATCGTTAAGTCTTCTATTTGACCCCAATTGACTTCTCGGATCAACAAGTCTTCCGTTTGACCGAATTCGGCTTCACGGATCAACAAGTACCCGCAACTTGATCCGTTTGGTTTATCAAGTCACTAACTACGCACAATGTGACTCAATTCGGCTTCTAGGATCAACAAGCACCAACTATTTGACTCCGTTCGACTTCTCTTATCATCAAGTCTTCTATTTGACCCCAATTGACTTCTCGGATCAACAAGTCTTCCGTTTGACCGAATTCGGCTTCACGGATCAACAAGTACCCCCAACTTGATCCGTTTGGTTTATCAAGTCACTAACTACGCACAATGTGACTCAATTCGGCTTCTGGGATCAACAAGCACCAACTATTTGACTCCGTTCGGCTTCTCGGATCATTAAGTCTTCTATTTGACCCCAATTGACTTCTCAGATGAACAAGTCTTCCGTTTGACCGAATTCGGCTTCACGGATCAACAAGTACCCCCAACTTGATCGTTTGGTTTATCAAGTCACTAACTAAGCACAATGTGACTCAATTCGACTTCTGGGTCCAACAAGCACCAACTATTTGACTCCGTTCGACTTCACGGATCATTAAGTCTTCTATTGTACCCTAATTGACTTCTCGAATCAACAAGTCTTCCGTTTGACTGAATTCGGCTTCACGGATCAACAAGTACCCCCAACTTGATCCGTTCGATTTATCAAGTCACTAACTACGCACAATGTGACTCAATTCGACTTCTGGGATCAACAAGCACCAACTATTTGACTCCGTTCGACTTCTCATATCATTAAGTCTTCTATTTGACCCCAATTGACTTCTCGGATCAACAAGTCTTCCGTTTGACCGAATTCGGCTTCACGGATCAACAAGTACCCCCAACTTGATCGTTTGGTTTATCAAGTCACTAACTACGCACAATGTGACTCAATTCGACTTCTGGGTCCAACAAGCACCAACTATTTGACTCCGTTCGACTTCACGGATCATTATGTTTTCTCTTTGACCAAAATTGACTTCTCGGATCAACAAGTCTTCTGTTTGACCGAATTCGGCTTCACGGATCAACAAGTAACCCCAACATGATCCGTTTGGTTTATCAAATCACTAACTACACACAATGTGACTCAATTCGACTTCTGGGATCAACAAGCACCAACTATTTGACTCCGTTCGACTTCTCGGATCATTAAGTCTTCTCTTTGACCAAAATTGACTGCTTGGATCAACAAGTCTTCCGTTTGACCGAATTCGGCTTCACGGATCAACAAGTAACCCCAACTTGATCCGTTTGGTTTATCAAGTCACTAACTACGCACAATGTGACTCAATTCGGCTTCTGGGATCAACAAGCACCAACTATTTGACTCCGTTCGACTTCTCGGATCGTTAAGTCTTCTATTTGACCCCAATTGACTTCTCGGATCAACAAGTCTTCCGGTTGACCGAATTCGGCTTCACGGATCTACAAGTACCCCCAACTCGATCCGTTTGGTTTATCAAGTCACTAACTACGCACAATGTGACTCAATTCGGCTTCTGGGATCAACAAGCACCAACTATTTGACTCCGTTCGACTTCTCTTATCATTAAGTCTTCTATTTGACCCCAATTGACTTCTCGGATCAACAAGTCTTCCGTTTGACCGAATTCGGCTTCACGGATCAACAAGTACCCCCAACTTGATCCGTTTGGTTTATCAACTCACTAACTACGCACAATGTGACTCAATTCGGCTTCTGGGATCCACAAGCACCAACTATTTGACTCCGTTCGGCTTCTCGGATCATTAAGTCTTCTATTTGACCCCAATTGACTTCTCAGATGAACAAGTCTTCCGTTTGACCGAATTCGGCTTCACGGATCAACAAGTACCCCCAACTTGATCGTTTGGTTTATCAAGTCACTAACTAAGCACAATGTGACTCAATTCGACTTCTGGGTCCAACAAGCACCAACTATTTGACTCCGTTCGATTTCACGGATCATTAAGTCTTCTATTGTACCCTAATTGACTTCTCGAATCAACAAGTCTTCCGTTTGACTGAATTCGGCTTCACGGATCAACAAGTACCCCCAACTTGATCCGTTCGATTTATCAAGTCACTAACTACGCACAATGTGACTCAATTCGACTTCTGGGATCAACAAGCACCAACTATTTGACTCCGTTCGACTTCTCATATCATTAAGTCTTCTATTTGACCCCAATTGACTTCTCGGATCAACAAGTCTTCCGTTTGACCGAATTCGGCTTCACGGATCAACAAGTACCCCCAACTTGATCGTTTGGTTTATCAAGTCACTAACTACGCACAATGTGACTCAATTCGACTTCTGGGTCCAACAAGCACCAACTATTTGACTCCGTTCGACTTCACGGATCATTATGTTTTCTCTTTGACCAAAATTGACTTCTCGGATCAACAAGTCTTCCGTTTGACTGAATTCGGCTTCACGGATCAACAAGTAACCCCAACATGATCCGTTTGGTTTATCAAATCACTAACTACACACAATGTGACTCAATTCGACTTCTGGGATCAACAAGCACCAACTATTTGACTCCGTTCGACTTCTCGGATCATTAAGTCTTCTCTTTGACCAAAGTTGACTGCTTGGACCAACAAGTCTTCCGTTTGACCGAATTCGGCTTCACGGATCAACAAGTAACCCCAACATGATCCGTTTGGTTTATCAAGTCACTAACTACGCACAATGTGACTCAATTCGGCTTCTGGGATCAACAAGCACCAACTATTTGACTCCGTTCGACTTCTCGGATCGTTAAGTCTTCTATTTGACCCCAATTGACTTCTCGGATCAACAAGTCTTCCGTTTGACCGAATTCGGCTTCACGGATCAACAAGTACCCGCAACTTGATCCGTTTGGTTTATCAAGTCACTAACTACGCACAATGTGACTCAATTCGGCTTCTAGGATCAACAAGCACCAACTATTTGACTCCGTTCGACTTCTCGGATCATTAAGTCTTCTATTTGACGCCAATTGACTTCTCGGATCAACAAGTCTTTCGTTTGACCGTATTCGGCTTCACGGATCAACAAGTACCCCCAACTTGATCCGTTTGGTTTATCAAGTCACTAACTACGCACAATGTGACTCAATTCGACTTCTGGGATCAACAAGCACCAACTATATGACTCCGTTCGACTTCACGGATCATTAAGTCTTCTATTGTACCCCAATTGACTTCTCAGATCAACAATTCTTCCGTTTGACTGAATTCGGCTTCACGGATCAACAAGTACCCCCAACTTGATCTGTTTGACTTATCAAGTCACTAACTACACATAATGTGACTCTATTTGACTTCTGGGATCAACAAGCACCAACTATTTGACTCCGTTCGACTTCTCGGATCATTAAGTCTTCTCTTTGACCAAAATTTACTACTTGGATCAACAAGTCTTCCGTTTGACCGAATTCGGCTTCACGGATCAACAAGTAACCCCAACTTGATCCGTTTGGTTTATCAAGTCACTAACTACGCACAATGTGACTCAATTCGACTTCTGGGATCAACAAGCACCAACTATTTGACTCCGTTCGACTTCTCGGATCATTAGGTCTTCTCTTTGACCAAAATTGACTTCTCGGATCAACAAGTCTTCCGGTTGACCGAATTCGGCTTCACGGATCAACAAGTACCCCCAACTTGATCGTTTGGTTTATCAAGTCACTAACTACGCACAATGTGACTCAATTCGACTTCTGGGTCCAACAAGCACCAACTATTTGACTCCGTTCGACTTCACGGATCATTATGTTTTCTCTTTGACCAAAATTGACTTCTCGGATCAACAAGTCTTCCGTTTGACCGAATTCGGCTTCACGGATCAACAAGTAACCCCAACATGATCCGTTTGGTTTATCAAATCACTAACTACACACAATGTGACTCAATTCGACTTCTGGGATCAACAAGCACCAACTATTTGACTCCGTTCGACTTCTCGGATCATTAAGTCTTCTCTTTGACCAAAATTGACTGCTTGGATCAACAAGTCTTCCGTTTGACCGAATTCGGCTTCACGGATCAACAAGTAACCCCAACTTGATCCGTTTGGTTTATCAAGTCACTAACTACGCACAATGTGACTCAATTCGGCTTCTGGGATCAACAAGCACCAACTATTTGACTCCGCTCGACTTCTCGGATCGTTAAGTCTTCTATTTGACCCCAATTGACTTCTCGGATCAACAAGTCTTCCGGCTGACCGAATTCGGCTTCACGGATCTACAAGTACCCCCAACTCGATCCGTTTGGTTTATCAAGTCACTAACTACGCACAATGTGACTCAATTCGGATTCTGGGATCAACAAGCACCAACTATTTGACTCCGTTCGACTTCTCTTATCATTAAGTCTTCTATTTGACCCCAATTGACTTCTCGGATCAACAAGTCTTCCGTTTGACCGAATTCGGCTTCACGGATCAACAAGTACCCCCAACTTGATCCGTTTGGTTTATCAACTCACTAACTACGCACAATGTGACTCAATTCGGCTTCTGGGATCAACAAGCACCAACTATTTGACTCCGTTCGGCTTCTCGGATCATTAAGTCTTCTATTTGACCCCAATTGACTTCTCAGATGAACAAGTCTTCCGTTTGACCGAATTCGGCTTCACGGATCAACAAGTACCCCCAACTTGATCGTTTGGTTTATCAAGTCACTAACTAAGCACAATGTGACTCAATTCGACTTCTGGGTCCAACAAGCACCAACTATTTGACTCCGTTCGATTTCACGGATCATTAAGTCTTCTATTGTACCCTAATTGACTTCTCGAATCAACAAGTCTTCCGTTTGACTGAATTCGGCTTCACGGATCAACAAGTACCCCCAACTTGATCCGTTCGATTTATCAAGTCACTAACTACGCACAATGTGACTCAATTCGACTTCTGGGATCAACAAGCACCAACTATTTGACTCCGTTCGACTTCTCATATCATTAAGTCTTCTATTTGACCCCAATTGACTTCTCGGATCAACAAGTCTTCCGTTTGACCGAATTCGGCTTCACGGATCAACAAGTACCCCCAACTTGATCGTTTGGTTTATCAAGTCACTAACTACGCACAATGTGACTCAATTCGACTTCTGGGTCCAACAAGCACCAACTATTTGACTCCGTTCGACTTCACGGATCATTATGTTTTCTCTTTGACCAAAATTGACTTCTCGGATCAACAAGTCTTCCGTTTGACTGAATTCGGCTTCACGGATCAACAAGTAACCCCAACATGATCCGTTTGGTTTATCAAATCACTAACTACACACAATGTGACTCAATTCGACTTCTGGGATCAACAAGCACCAACTATTTGACTCCGTTCGACTTCTCGGATCATTAAGTCTTCTCTTTGACCAAAGTTGACTGCTTGGACCAACAAGTCTTCCGTTTGACCGAATTCGGCTTCACGGATCAACAAGTAACCCCAACATGATCCGTTTGGTTTATCAAGTCACTAACTACGCACAATGTGACTCAATTCGGCTTCTGGGATCAACAAGCACCAACTATTTGACTCCGTTCGACTTCTCGGATCGTTAAGTCTTCTATTTGACCCCAATTGACTTCTCGGATCAACAAGTCTTCCGTTTGACCGAATTCGGCTTCACGGATCAACAAGTACCCGCAACTTGATCCGTTTGGTTTATCAAGTCACTAACTACGCACAATGTGACTCAATTCGGCTTCTAGGATCAACAAGCACCAACTATTTGACTCCGTTCGACTTCTCGGATCATTAAGTCTTCTATTTGACGCCAATTGACTTCTCGGATCAACAAGTCTTTCGTTTGACCGTATTCGGCTTCACGGATCAACAAGTACCCCCAACTTGATCCGTTTGGTTTATCAAGTCACTAACTACGCACAATGTGACTCAATTCGACTTCTGGGATCAACAAGCACCAACTATATGACTCCGTTCGACTTCACGGATCATTAAGTCTTCTATTGTACCCCAATTGACTTCTCAGATCAACAATTCTTCCGTTTGACTGAATTCGGCTTCACGGATCAACAAGTACCCCCAACTTGATCTGTTTGACTTATCAAGTCACTAACTACACATAATGTGACTCTATTTGACTTCTGGGATCAACAAGCACCAACTATTTGACTCCGTTCGACTTCTCGGATCATTAAATCTTCTCTTTGACCAAAATTTACTACTTGGATCAACAAGTCTTCCGTTTGACCGAATTCGGCTTCACGGATCAACAAGTAACCCCAACTTGATCCGTTTGGTTTATCAAGTCACTAACTACGCACAATGTGACTCAATTCGACTTCTGGGATCAACAAGCACCAACTATTTGACTCCGTTCGACTTCTCGGATCATTAGGTCTTCTCTTTGACCAAAATTGACTTCTCGGATCAACAAGTCTTCCGGTTGACCGAATTCGGCTTCACGGATCTACAAGTACCCCCAACTTGATCCGTTTGGTTTATCAAGTCTCTAACTACGCACAATGAGACTCAATTCGGCTTCTGGGATCAACAAGCACCAACTATTTGACTCCGTTCGACTTCTCTTATCATTAAGTCTTCTATTTGACCCCAATTGACTTCTCGGATCAACAAGTCTTCCGTATGACCGAATTCGGCTTCACGGATCAACAAGTACCCCCAACTTGATCCGTTTGGTTTATCAAGTCACTAACTACGCACAATGTGACTCAATTCGGCTTCTGGGATCAACAAGCACCAACTATTTGACTCCGTTCGGCTTCTCGGATCATTAAGTCTTCTATTTGACCCCAATTGACTTCTCAGATGAACAAGTCTTCCGTTTGACCGAATTCGGCTTCACGGATCAACAAGTACCCCCAACTTGATCGTTTGGTTTATCAAGTCACTAACTAAGCACAATGTGACTCAATTCGACTTCTGGGTCCAACAAGCACCAACTATTTGACTCCGTTCGACTTCACGGATCATTAAGTCTTCTATTGTACCCTAATTGACTTCTCGAATCAACAAGTCTTCCGTTTGACTGAATTCGGCTTCACGGATCAACAAGTACCCCCAACTTGATCCGTTCGATTTATCAAGTCACTAACTACGCACAATGTGACTCAATTCGACTTCTGGGATCAACAAGCACCAACTATTTGACTCCGTTCGACTTCTCATATCATTAAGTCTTCTATTTGACCCCAATTGACTTCTCGGATCAACAAGTCTTCCGTTTGACCGAATTCGGCTTCACGGATCAACAAGTACCCCCAACTTGATCGTTTGGTTTATCAAGTCACTAACTACGCACAATGTGACTCAATTCGACTTCTGGGTCCAACAAGCACCAACTATTTGACTCCGTTCGACTTCACGGATCATTATGTTTTCTGTTTGACCAAAATTGACTTCTCGGATCAACAAGTCTTCCGTTTGACCGAATTCGGCTTCACGGATCAACAAGTAACCCCAACATGATCCGTTTGGTTTATCAAATCACTAACTACACACAATGTGACTCAATTCGACTTTTGGGATCAACAAGCACCAACTATTTGACTCCGTTCGACTTCTCGGATCATTAAGTCTTCTCTTTGACCAAAATTGACTGCTTGGATCAACAAGTCTTCCGTTTGACCGAATTCGGCTTCACGGATCAACAAGTAACCCCAACTTGATCCGTTTGGTTTATCAAGTCACTAACTACGCACAATGTGACTCAATTCGGCTTCTGGGATCAACAAGCACCAACTATTTGACTCCGTTCGACTTCTCGGATCGTTAAGTCTTCTATTTGACCCCAATTGACTTCTCGGATCAACAAATCTTCCGTTTGACCGAATTCGGCTTCACGGATCAACAAGTACCCGCAACTTGATCCGTTTGGTTTATCAAGTCACTAACTACGCACAATGTGACTCAATTCGGCTTCTAGGATCAACAAGCACCAACTATTTGACTCCGTTCGACTTCTCGGATCATTAAGTCTTCTATTTGACGCCAATTGACTTCTCGGATCAACAAGTCTTTCGTTTGACCGTATTCGGCTTCACGGATCAACAAGTACCCCCAACTTGATCCGTTTGGTTTATCAAGTCACTAACTACGCACAATGTGACTCAATTCGACTTCTGGGATCAACAAGCACCAACTATATGACTCCGTTCGACTTCACGGATCATTAAGTCTTCTATTGTACCCCAATTGACTTCTCAGATCAACAATTCTTCCGTTTGACTGAATTCGGCTTCACGGATCAACAAGTACCCCCAACTTGATCTGTTTGACTTATCAAGTCACTAACTACACATAATGTGACTCTATTTGACTTCTGGGATCAACAAGCACCAACTATTTGACTCCGTTCGACTTCTCGGATCATTAAGTCTTCTCTTTGACCAAAATTGACTACTTGGATCAACAAGTCTTCCGTTTGACCGAATTCGGCTTCACGGATCAACAAGTAACCCCAACTTGATCCGTTTGGTTTATCAAGTCACTAACTACGCACAATGTGACTCAATTCGACTTCTGGGATCAACAAGCACCAACTATTTGACTCCGTTCGACTTCTCGGATCATTAGGTCTTCTCTTTGACCAAAATTGACTTCTCGGATCAACAAGTCTTCCGGTTGACCGAATTCGGCTTCACGGATCTACAAGTACCCCCAACTTGATCCGTTTGGTTTATCAAGTCTCTAACTACGCACAATGAGACTCAATTCGGCTTCTGGGATCAACAAGCACCAACTATTTGACTCCGTTCGACTTCTCTTATCATTAAGTCTTCTATTTGACCCCAATTGACTTCTCGGATCAACAAGTCTTCCGTTTGACCGAATTCGGCTTCACGGATCAACAAGTACCCCCAACTTGATCCGTTTGGTTTATCAAGTCACTACCTACGCACAATGTGACTCAATTCGGCTTCTGGGATCAACAAGCACCAACTATTTGACTCCGTTCGGCTTCTCGGATCATTAAGTCTTCTATTTGACCCCAATTGACTTCTCAGATGAACAAGTCTTCCGTTTGACCGAATTCGGCTTCACGGATCAACAAGTACCCCCAACTTGATCGTTTGGTTTATCAAGTCACTAACTAAGCACAATGTGACTCAATTCGACTTCTGGGTCCAACAAGCACCAACTATTTGACTCCGTTCGACTTCACGGATCATTAAGTCTTCTATTGTACCCTAATTGACTTCTCGAATCAACATGTCTTCCGTTTGACTGAATTCGGCTTCACGGATCAACAAGTACCCCCAACTTGATCCGTTCGATTTATCAAGTCACTAACTACGCACAATGTGACTCAATTCGACTTCTGGGATCAACAAGCACCAACTATTTGACTCCGTTCGACTTCACGGATCATTATGTCTTCTCTTTGACCAAAATTGACTTCTCGGATCAACAAGTCTTCCGTTTGACCGAATTCGGCTTCACGGATCAACAAGTAACCCCAACATGATCCGTTTGGTTTATCAAATCACTAACTACACACAATGTGACTCAATTCGACTTCTGGGATCAACAAGCACCAACTATTTGACTCCGTTCGACTTCTCGGATCATTAAGTCTTCTCTTTGACCAAAATTGACTGCTTGGATCAACAAGTCTTCCGTTTGACCGAATTCGGCTTCACGGATCAACAAGTAACCCCAACTTGATCCGTTTGGTTTATTAAGTCACTAACTACGCACAATGTGACTCAATTCGGCTTCTGGGATCAACAAGCACCAACTATTTGACTCCGTTCGACTTCTCGGATCGTTAAGTCTTCTATTTGACCCTAATTGACTTCTCGGATCAACAAGTCTTCCGTTTGACCGAATTCGGCTTCACGGATCAACAAGTACCCGCAACTTGATCCGTTTGGTTTATCAAGTCACTAACTACACACAATGTGACTCAATTCGACTTCTGGGATCAACAAGCACCAACTATTTGACTCCGTTCGACTTCTCGGATCATTAAGTCTTCTCTTTGACCAAAATTGACTGCTTGGATCAACAAGTCTTCCGTTTGACCGAATTCGGCTTCACGGATCAACAAGTAACCCCAACTTGATCCGTTTGGTTTATTAAGTCACTAACTACGCACAATGTGACTCAATTCGGCTTCTGGGATCAACAAGCACCAACTATTTGACTCCGTTCGACTTCTCGGATCGTTAAGTCTTCTATTTGACCCTAATTGACTTCTCGGATCAACAAGTCTTCCGTTTGACCGAATTCGGCTTCACGGATCAACAAGTACCCGCAACTTGATCCGTTTGGTTTATCAAGTCACTAACTACGCACAATGTGACTCAATTCGGCTTCTGGGATCAACAAGCACCAACTATTTGACTCCGTTCGACTTCTCGGATCATTAAGTCTTCTATTTGACGCCAATTGACTTCTCGGATCAACAAGTCTTTCGTTTGATCGAATTCGGCTTCACGGATCAACAAGTACCCCCAACTTGATCCGTTTGGTTTATCAAGTCACTAACTACGCACAATGTGACTCAATTCGACTTCTGGGATCAACAAGCACCAACTATATGACTCCGTTCGACTTCACGGATCATTAAGTCTTCTATTGTACCCCAATTGACTTCTCAGATCCACAAGTCTTCCGTTTGACTGAATTCGGCTTCACGGATCAACAAGTACCCCCAACTTGATCCGTTCGATTTATCAAGTCACTAACTACGCACAATGTGACTCAATTCGACTTCTGGGATCAACAAGCACCAACTATTTGACTCCGTTCGACTTCACGGATCATTATGTCTTCTCTTTGACCAAAATTGACTTCTCGGATCAACAAGTCTTCCGTTTGACCGAATTCGGCTTCACGGATCAACAAGTAACCCCAACATGATCCGTTTGGTTTATCAAATCACTAACTACACACAATGTGACTCAATTCGACTTCTGGGATCAACAAGCACCAACTATTTGACTCCGTTCGACTTCTCGGATCATTAAGTCTTCTCTTTGACCAAAATTGACTGCTTGGATCAACAAGTCTTCCGTTTGACCGAATTCGGCTTCACGGATCAACAAGTAACCCCAACTTGATCCGTTTGGTTTATTAAGTCACTAACTACGCACAATGTGACTCAATTCGGCTTCTGGGATCAACAAGCACCAACTATTTGACTCCGTTCGACTTCTCGGATCGTTAAGTCTTCTATTTGACCCTAATTGACTTCTCGGATCAACAAGTCTTCCGTTTGACCGAATTCGGCTTCACGGATCAACAAGTACCCGCAACTTGATCCGTTTGGTTTATCAAGTCACTAACTACACACAATGTGACTCAATTCGACTTCTGGGATCAACAAGCACCAACTATTTGACTCCGTTCGACTTCTCGGATCATTAAGTCTTCTCTTTGACCAAAATTGACTGCTTGGATCAACAAGTCTTCCGTTTGACCGAATTCGGCTTCACGGATCAACAAGTAACCCCAACTTGATCCGTTTGGTTTATTAAGTCACTAACTACGCACAATGTGACTCAATTCGGCTTCTGGGATCAACAAGCACCAACTATTTGACTCCGTTCGACTTCTCGGATCGTTAAGTCTTCTATTTGACCCTAATTGACTTCTCGGATCAACAAGTCTTCCGTTTGACCGAATTCGGCTTCACGGATCAACAAGTACCCGCAACTTGATCCGTTTGGTTTATCAAGTCACTAACTACGCACAATGTGACTCAATTCGGCTTCTGGGATCAACAAGCACCAACTATTTGACTCCGTTCGACTTCTCGGATCATTAAGTCTTCTATTTGACCCCAATTGACTTCTCGGATAAACAAGTCTTCCGTTTGACCGAATTCGGCTTCACGGATCAACAAGTACCCGCAACTTGATCCGTTTGGTTTATCAAGTCACTAACTACGCACAATGTGACTCAATTCGGCTTCTGGGATCAACAAGCACCAACTATTTGACTCCGTTCGACTTCTCGGATCATTATGTCTTCTCTTTGACCAAAATTGACTTCTCGGATCAACAAGTCTTCCGTTTGACCGAATTCGGCTTCACGGATCAACAAGTAACCCCAACATGATCCGTTTGGTTTATCAAATCACTAACTACGCACAATGTGACTCAATTCAACTTCTGGGATCAACAAGCACCAACTATTTGACTCCGTTCGACTTCTCGGATCATTAAGTCTTCTCTTTGACCAAAATTGACTTCTCGGATCAACAAGTCTTCCGTTTGACCGAATTCGGCTTCACGGATCAACAAGTACCCCCAACTTGATCCGTTTGGTTTATCAAGTCACTAACTACGCACAATGTGACTCAATTCGGCTTCTGGGATCAACAAGCACCAACTATTTGACTCCGTTCGGCTTCTCGGATCATTAAGTCTTCTATTTGACCCCAATTGACTTCTCAGATGAACAAGTCTTCCGTTTGACTAAATTCGGCTTCACGGATCAACAAGTACCCCCAACTTGATCGTTTGGTTTATCAAGTCACTAACTAAGCACAATGTGACTCAATTCGACTTCTGGGTCCAACAAGCACCAACTATTTGACTCCGTTCGACTTCACGGATCATTAAGTCTTCTATTGTACCCTAATTGACTTCTCGAATCAACAAGTCTTCCGTTTGACTGAATTCGGCTTCACGGATCAACAAGTACCCCCAACTTGATCCGTTCGATTTATCAACTCACTAACTACGCACAATGTGACTCAATTCGACTTCTGGGATCAACAAGCACCAACTATTTGACTCCGTTCGACTTCTCATATCATTAAGTCTTCTATTTGACCCCAATTGACTTCTCGAATCAACAAGTCTTCCGTTTGACCGAATTCGGCTTCACGGATCAACAAGTACCCCCAACTTGATCGTTTGGTTTATCAAGTCACTAACTACGCACAATGTGACTCAATTCGACTTCTGGGTCCAACAAGCACCAACTATTTGACTCCGTTCGACTTCACGGATCATTATGTCTTCTCTTTGACCAAAATTGACTTCTCGGATCAACAAGTCTTCCGTTTGACCGAATTCGGCTTCACGGATCAACAAGTAACCCCAACATGATCCGTTTGGTTTATCAAATCACTAACTACACACAATGTGACTCAATTCGACTTCTGGGATCAACAAGCACCAACTATTTGACTCCGTTCGACTTCTCGGATCATTAAGTCTTCTCTTTGACCAAAATTGACTGCTTGGATCAACAAGTCTTCCGTTTGACCGAATTCGGCTTCACGGATCAACAAGTAACCCCAACTTGATCCGTTTGGTTTATCAAGTCACTAACTACGCACAATGTGACTCAATTCGGCTTCTGGGATCAACAAGCACCAACTATTTGACTCCGTTCGACTTCTCGGATCGTTAAGTCTTCTATTTGACCCCAATTGACTTCTCGGATCAACAAGTCTTCCGTTTGACCAAATTCGGCTTCACGGATCAACAGGTACCCGCAACTTGATCCGTTTGGTTTATCAAGTCACTAACTACGCACAATGTGACTCAATTCGGCTTCTGGGATCAACAAGCACCAACTATTTGACTCCGTTCGACTTCTCGGATCATTAAGTCTTCTATTTGACGCCAATTGACGCCAATTGACTTCTCGGATCAACAAGTCTTTCGTTTGACCGAATTCGGCTTCACGGATCAACAAGTACCCCCAACTTGATCCGTTTGGTTTATCAAGTCACTAACTACGCACAATGTGACTCAATTCGACTTCTGGGATCAACAAGCACCAACTATATGACTCCGTTCGACTTCACGGATCATTAAGTCTTCTATTGTACCCCAATTGACTTCTCAGATCAACAAGTCTTCCGTTTGACCGAATTCGGCTTCATGGATCAACAGGTACCCCCAACTTGATCTGTTTGACTTATCAAGTCACTAACTACACATAATGTGACTCAATTCGACTTCTGGGATCAACAAGCACCAACTATTTGACTCCGTTCGACTTCTCGGATCATTAAGTCTTCTCTTTGACCAAAATTGACTTCTCAGATCAACAAGTCTTCCGGTAGACCGAATTCGGCTTCACGGATCTACAAGTACCCCCAACTTGATCCGTTTGGTTTATCAAGTCACTAACTACGCACAATGTGACTCAATTCGGCTTGTGGGATCAATAAGCACCAACTATTTGACTCCGTTCGACTTCTCTTATCATTAAGTCTTCTATTTGACTCCAATTGACTTCTCGGATCAACAAGTCTTCCGTTTGACCGAATTCGGCTTCACGGATCAACAAGTACCCCCAACTTGATCCGTTTGGTTTATCAAGTCACTAACTACGCACAATGTGACTCAATTCGGCTTCTGGGATCAACAAGCACCAACTATTTGACTCCGTTCGGCTTCTCGGATCATTAAGTCTTCTATTTGACCCCAATTGACTTCTCAGATGAACAAGTCTTCCGTTTGACCGAATTCGGCTTCACGGATCAACAAGTACCCCCAACTTGATCGTTTGGTTTATCAAGTCACTAACTAAGCACAATGTGACTCAATTCGACTTCTGGGTCCAACAAGCACCAACTATTTGACTCCGTTCGACTTCACGGATCATTAAGTCTTCTATTGTACCCTAATTGACTTCTCGAATCAACAAGTCTTCCGTTTGACTGAATTCGGCTTCACGGATCAACAAGTACCCCCAACTTGATCCGTTCGATTTATCAAGTCACTAACTACGCACAATGTGACTCAATTCGACTTCTGGGATCAACAAGCACCAACTATTTGACTCCGTTCGACTTCTCATATCATTAAGTCTTCTATTTGACCCCAATTGACTTCTCGGATCAACAAGTCTTCCGTTTGACCGAATTCGGCTTCACGGATCAACAAGTACCCCCAACTTGATCGTTTGGTTTATCAAGTCACTAACTACGCACAATGTGACTCAATTCGACTTCTGGGTCGAACAAGCACCAACTATTTGACTCCGTTCGACTTCACGGATCATTATGTCTTCTCTTTGACCAAAATTGACTTCTCGGATCAACAAGTCTTCCGTTTGACCGAATTCGGCTTCACGGATCAACAAGTAACCCCAACATGATCCGTTTGGTTTATCAAATCACTAACTACACACAATGTGACTCAATTCGACTTCTGGGATCAACAAGCACCAACTATTTGACTCCGTTCGACTTCTCGAATCATTAAGTTTTCTCTTTGACCAAAATTGACAGCTTGGATCAACAAGTCTTCCGTTTGACCGAATTCGGCTTCACGGATCAACAAGTAACCCCAACTTGATCCGTTTGGTTTATCAAGTCACTAACTACGCACAATGTGACTCAATTCGGCTTCTGGGATCAACAAGCACCAACTATTAGTTCGACTTCTCGGATCCTTAAGTCTTCTATTTGACCCCAATTGACTTCTCGGATCAACAAGTCTTCTGTTTGACCAAATTCGGCTTCACGGATCAACAAGTACCCGCAACTTGATCCGTTTGGTTTATCAAGTCACTAACTACGCACAATGTGACTCAATTCGGCTTTTGGGATCAACAAGCACCAACTATTTGACTCCGTTCGACTTCTCGGATCATTAAGTCTTCTATTTGACGCCAATTGACTTCTCGGATCAACAAGTCTTTCGTTTGACCGAATTCGGCTTCACGGATCAACAAGTACCCCCAACTTGATCCGTTTGGTTTATCAAGTCACTAACTACGCACAATGTGACTCAATTCGACTTCTGGGATCAACAAGCACCAACTATATGACTCCGTTCGACTTCACGGATCATTAAGTCTTCTATTGTACCCCAATTGACTTCTCAGATCAACAAGTCTTCCGTTTGACCGAATTCGGCTTCACGGATCAACAAGTACCCCCAACATGATCTGTTTGAATTATCAAGTCACTAACTACACATAATGTGACTCAATTCGACTTCTGGGATCAACAAGCACCAACTATTTGACTCCGTTCGACTTCTCGGATCATTAAGTCTTCTCTTTGACCAAAATTGACTGCTTGGATCAACAAGTCTTCCGTTTGACCGAATTCGGCTTCACGGATCAACAAGTAACCCCAACTTTATCCGTTTGGTTTATCAAGTCACTAACTACGCACAATGTGACTCAATTCGGCTTCTGGGATCAACAAGCACCAACTATTTGACTCCGTTCGACTTCTCTTATCATTAAGTCTTCTATTTGACTCCAATTGACTTCTCGGATCAACAAGTCTTCCGTTTGACCGAATTCGGCTTCACGGATCAACAAGTACCCCCAACTTGATCCGTTTGGTTTATCAAGTCACTAACTACGCACAATGTGACTCAATTCGGCTTCTGGGATCAACAAGCACCAACTATTTGACTCCGTTCGGCTTCTCGGATCATTAAGTCTTCTATTTGACCCCAATTGACTTCTCAGATGAACAAGTCTTCCGTTTGACCGAATTCGGCTTCACGGATCAACAAGTACCCCCAACTTGATCGTTTGGTTTATCAAGTCACTAACTAAGCACAATGTGACTCAATTCGACTTCTGGGTCCAACAAGCACCAACTATTTGACTCCGTTCGACTTCACGGATCATTAAGTCTTCTATTGTACCCTAATTGACTTCTCGAATCAACAAGTCTTCCGTTTGACTGAATTCGGCTTCACGGATCAACAAGTACCCCCAACTTGATCCGTTCGATTTATCAAGTCACTAACTACGCACAATGTGACTCAATTCGACTTCTGGGATCAACAAGCACCAACTATTTGACTCCGTTCGACTTCTCATATCATTAAGTCTTCTATTTGACCCCAATTGACTTCTCGGATCAACAAGTCTTCCGTTTGACCGAATTCGGCTTCACGGATCAACAAGTACCCCCAACTTGATTGTTTGGTTTATCAAGTCACTAACTACGCACAATGTGACTCAATTCGACTTCTGGGTCCAACAAGCACCAACTATTTGACTCCGTTCGACTTCACGGATCATTATGTCTTCTCTTTGACCAAAATTGACTTCTCGGATCAACAAGTCTTCCGTTTGACCTAATTCGGCTTCACGGATCAACAAGTAACCCCAACATGATCCGTTTGGTTTATCAAATCACTAACTACACACAATGTGACTCAATTCGACTTCTGGGATCAACAAGCACCAACTATTTGACTCCGTTCGACTTCTCGAATCATTAAGTTTTCTCTTTGACCAAAATTGACTGCTTGGATCAACAAGTCTTCCGTTTGACCGAATTCGGCTTCACGGATCAACAAGTAACCCCAACTTGATCCGTTTGGTTTATCAAGTCACTAACTACGCACAATGTGACTCAATTCGGCTTCTGGGATCAACAAGCACCAACTATTAGTTCGACTTCTCGGATCGTTAAGTCTTCTATTTGACCCCAATTGACTTCTCGGATCAACAAGTCTTCCGTTTGACCAAATTCGGCTTCACGGATCAACAAGTACCCGCAACTTGATCCGTTTGGTTTATCAAGTCACTAACTACGCACAATGTGACTCAATTCGGCTTTTAGGATCAACAAGCACCAACTATTTGACTCCGTTCGACTTCTCGGATTATTAAGTCTTCTATTTGACGCCAATTGACTTCTCGGATCAACAAGTCTTTCGTTTGACCGAATTCGGCTTCACGGATCAACAAGTACCCCCAACTTGATCCGTTTGGTTTATCAAGTCACTAACTACGCACAATGTGACTCAATTCGACTTCTGGGATCAACAAGCACCAACTATATGACTCCGTTCGACTTCACGGATCATTAAGTCTTCTATTGTACCCCAATTGACTTCTCAGATCAACAAGTCTTCCGTTTGACCGAATTCGGCTTCACGGATCAACAAGTACCCCCAACATGATCTGTTTGAATTATCAAGTCACTAACTACACATAATGTGACTCAATTCGACTTCTGGGATCAACAAGCACCAACTATTTGACTCCGTTCGACTTCTCGGATCATTAAGTCTTCTCTTTGACCAAAATTGACTGCTTGGATCAACAAGTCTTCCGTTTGACCGAATTCGGCTTCACGGATCAACAAGTAACCCCAACTTTATCCGTTTGGTTTATCAAGTCACTAACTACGCACAATGTGACTCAATTCGGCTTCTGGGATCAACAAGCACCAACTATTTGACTCCGTTCGACTTCTCGGATCGTTAAGTCTTCTATTTGACCCCAATTGACTTCTCGGATAAACAAGTCTTCCGTTTGACCGAATTCGGCTTCACGGATCAACAAGTACCCGCAACTTGATCCGTTTGGTTTATCAAGTCACTAACTACGCACAATGTGACTCAATTCGGCTTCTGGGATCAACAAGCACCAACTATTTGACTCCGTTCGACTTCTCGGATCATTATGTCTTCTCTTTGACCAAAATTGACTTCTCCGATCAACAAGTCTTCCGTTTGACCGAATTCGGCTTCACGGATCAACAAGTAACCCCAACATGATCCGTTTGGTTTATCAAATCACTAACTACGCACAATGTGACTCAATTCAACTTCTGGGATCAACAAGCACCAACTATATGACTCCGTTCGACTTCTCGGATCATTAAGTCTTCTCTTTGACCAAAATTGACTTCTCGGATCAACAAGTCTTCCGTTTGACCGAATTCGGCTTCACGGATCAACAAGTAACCCCAACTTGATCCGTTTGGTTTATCAAGTCACTAACTACGCACAATGTGACTCTATTCGGCTTCTGGGATCAACAAGCACCAACTATTTGACTCCGTTCGACTTCTCGGATCGTTAAGTCTTCTATTTGACCCTAATTGACTTCTCGGATCAACAAGTCTTACGTTTGACCGAATTCGGCTTCACGGATCAACAAGTACCCGCAACTTGATCCGTTTGGTTTATCAACTCACGAACTACGCACAATGTGACTCAATTCGGCTTCTGGGATCAACAAGCACCAACTATTTGACTCCGTTCGACTTCTCGGATCATTAAGTCTTCTATTTGACGCCAATTGACTTCTCGGATCAACAAGTCTTTCGTTTGACCGAATTCGGCTTCACGGATCAACAAGTACCCCCAACTTGATCCGTTTGGTTTATCAAGTCACTAACTACGCACAATGTGACTCAATTCGACTTCTGGGATCAACAAGCACCAACTATATGACTCCGTTCGACTTCACGGATCATTAAGTCTTCTATTGTACCCCAATTGACTTCTCAGATCAACAAGTCTTCCGTTTGACCGAATTCGGCTTCACGGATCAACAAGTACCCCCAACTTGATTTGTTTGACTTATCAAGTCACTAACTACACATAATGTGACTCAATTCGACTTCTGGGATCAACAAGCACCAACTATTTTGCTCCGTTCGACTTCTCGGATCATTAAGTCTTCTCTTTGACCAAAATTGACTTCTCGGATCAACAAGTCTTCCGGTTGACCGTATCGGCTTCACGGATCTACAAGAACCCCCAACATGATCCGTTTGGTTTATCAAGTCAATAACTACGCACAACGTGACTCAATTCGGCTTCTGGGATGAACAAGCACCAACTATTTGACTCCGTTCGACTTCTCTTATCATTAAGTCTTCTATTTGACTCCAATTGACTTCTCGGATCAACAAGTCTTCCGTTTGACCGAATTCGGCTTCACGGATCAACAAGTACCCCCAACTTGATCCGTTTGGTTTATCAAGTCACTAACTACGCACAATGTGACTCAATTCGGCTTCTGGGATCAACAAGCACCAACTATTTGACTCCGTTCGGCTTCTCGGATCATTAAGTCTTCTATTTGACCCCAATTGACTTCTCAGATGAACAAGTCTTCCGTTTGACCGAATTCGGCTTCACGGATCAACAAGTACCCCCAACTTGATCGTTTGGTTTATCAAGTCACTAACTAAGCACAATGTGACTCATATCGACTTCTGGGTCCAACAAGCACAAACTATTTGACTCCGTTCGACTTCACGGATCATTAAGTCTTCTATTGTACCCTAGTTGACTTCTCGAATCAACAAGTCTTCCGTTTGACTAAATTCGGCTTCACGGATCAACAAGTACCCCCAACTTGATCCGTTCGATTTATCAAGTCACTAACTATGCACAATGTGACTCAATTCGACTTCTGGGATCAACAAGCACCAACTATTTGACTCCGTTCGACTTCTCATATCATTAAGTCTTCTATTTGACCCCAATTGACTTCTCAGATCAACAAGTCTTCCGTTTGACCGAATTCGGCTTCACGGATCAACAAGTACCCCCAACTTGATCGTTTGGTTTATCAAGTCACTAACTACACACAATGTGACTCAATTCGACTTCTGGGTCCAACAAGCACCAACTATTTGACTCCGTTCGACTTCACGGATCATTATGTCTTCTCTTTGACCAAAATTGACTTCTCGGATCAACAAGTCTTCCGTTTGACCGAATTCGGCTTCACGGATCAACAAGTAACCCCAACATGATCCGTTTGGTTTATCAAATCACTAACTACACACAATGTGACTCAATTCGACTTCTGGGATCAACAAGCACCAACTATTTGACTCCGTTCGACTTCTCGGATCATTAAGTCTTCTCTTTGACCAAAATTGACTGCTTGGATCAACAAGTCTTCCGTTTGACCGAATTCGGCTTCACGGATCAACAAGTAACCCCAACTTGATCCGTTTGGTTTATCAAGTCACTAACTACGCACAATGTGACTCAATTCGGCTTCTGGGATCAACAAGCACCAACTATTTGACTCCGTTCGACTTCTCGGATCGTTAAGTCTTCTATTTGACCCCAATTGACTTCTCGGATCAACAAGTCTTCCGTTTGACCAAATTCGGCTTCACGGATCAACAAGTACCCGCAACTTGATCCGTTTGGTTTATCAAGTCACTAACTACGCACAATGTGACTCAATTCGGCTTCTGGGATCAACAAGCACCAACTATTTGACTCCGTTCGACTTCTCGGATCATTAAGTCTTCTATTTGACGCCAATTGACGCCAATTGACTTCTCGGATCAACAAGTCTTTCGTTTGACCGAATTCGGCTTCACGGATCAACAAGTACCCCCAACTTGATCCGTTTGGTTTATCAAGTCACTAACTACGCACAATGTGACTCAATTCGACTTCTGGGATCAACAAGCACCAACTATATGACTCCGTTCGACTTCACGGATCATTAAGTCTTCTATTGTACCCCAATTGACTTCTCAGATCAACAAGTCTTCCGTTTGACCGAATTCGGCTTCACGGATCAACAAGTACCCCCAACTTGATCTGTTTGACTTATCAAGTCACTAACTACACATAATGTGACTCAATTCGACTTCTGGGATCAACAAGCACCAACTATTTGACTCCGTTCGACTTCTCGGATCATTAAGTCTTCTCTTTGACTAAAATTGACTTCTCGGATCAACAAGTCTTCCGGTTGACCGAATTCAGCTTCACGGATCTACAAGTACCCCCAACTTGATCCGTTTGGTTTATCAAGTCACTAACTACGCACAATGTGACTCAATTCGGCTTCTGGGATCAACAAGCACCAACTATTTGACTCCGTTCGACTTCTGTTATCATTAAGTCTTCTATTTGACTCCAATTGACTTCTCGGATCAACAAGTCTTCCGTTTGACCGAATTCGGCTTCACGGATCAACAAGTACCCCCAACTTGATCCGTTTGGTTTATCAAGTCACTAACTACGCACAATGTGACTCAATTCGGCTTCTGGGATCAACAAGCACCAACTATTTGACTCCGTTCGGCTTCTCGGATCATTAAGTCTTCTATTTGACCCCAATTGACTTCTCAGATGAACAAGTCTTCCGTTTGACCGAATTCGGCTTCACGGATCAATAAGTACCCCCAACTTGATCGTTTGGTTTATCAAGTCACTAACTAAGCACAATGTGACTCATATCGACTTCTGGGTCCAA
Source organism: Ajuga chamaepitys (assembly GCA_958295605.1). Classification (NCBI taxonomy): domain Eukaryota; kingdom Viridiplantae; phylum Streptophyta; class Magnoliopsida; order Lamiales; family Lamiaceae; genus Ajuga; species Ajuga chamaepitys. The sequence goes on along the minus strand of OY282498.1, from coordinate 18,658,600 downwards.
CAAGCACCAACTATTTGACTCCGTTCGACTTCACGGATCATTAAGTCTTCTATTGTACCCTAATTGACTTCTCGAATCAACAAGTCTTCCGTTTGACTGAATTCGGCTTCACGGATCAACAAGTACCCCCAACTTGATCCGTTCGATTTATCAAGTCACTAACTATGCACAATGTGACTCAATTCGACTTCTGGGATCAACAAGCACCAACTATTTGACTCCGTTCGACTTCTCATATCATTAAGTCTTCTATTTGACCCCAATTGACTTCTCGGATCAACAAGTCTTCCGTTTGACCGAATTCGGCTTCACGGATCAACAAGTACCCCCAACTTGATCGTTTGGTTTATCAAGTCACTAACTACGCACAATGTGACTCAATTCGACTTCTGGGTCCAACAAGCACCAACTATTTGACTCCGTTCGACTTCACGGATCATTTTGTCTTCTCTTTGACCAAAATTGACTTCTCGGATCAACAAGTCTTCCGTTTGACCGAATTCGGCTTCACGGATCAACAAGTAACCCCAACATGATCCGTTTGGTTTATCAAATCACTAACTACACACAATGTGACTCAATTCGACTTCTGGGATCAACAAGCACCAACTATTTGACTCCGTTCGACTTCTCGGATCATTAAGTCTTCTCTTTGACCAAAATTGACTGCTTGGATCAACAAGTCTTCCGTTTGACCGAATTCGGCTTCACGGATCAACAAGTAACCCCAACTTGATCCGTTTGGTTTATCAAGTCACTAACTACGCACAATGTGACTCAATTCGGCTTCTGGGATCAACAAGCACCAACTATTTGACTCCGTTCGACTTCTCGGATCGTTAAGTCTTCTATTTGACCCCAATTGACTTCTCGGATCAACAAGTCTTCCGTTTGACCAAATTCGGCTTCACGGATCAACAAGTACCCGCAACTTGATCCGTTTGGTTTATCAAGTCACTAACTACGCACAATGTGACTCAATTCGGCTTCTGGGATCAACAAGCACCAACTATTTGACTCCGTTCGACTTCTCGGATCATTAAGTCTTCTATTTGACGCCAATTGACGCCAATTGACTTCTCGGATCAACAAGTCTTTCGTTTGACCGAATTCGGCTTCACGGATCAACAAGTACCCCCAACTTGATCCGTTTGGTTTATCAAGTCACTAACTACGCACAATGTGACTCAATTCGACTTCTGGGATCAACAAGCACCAACTATATGACTCCGTTCGACTTCACGGATCATTAAGTCTTCTATTGTACCCCAATTGACTTCTCAGATCAACAAGTCTTCCGTTTGACCGAATTCGGCTTCACGGATCAACAAGTACCCCCAACTTGATCTGTTTGACTTATCAAGTCACTAACTACACATAATGTGACTCAATTCGACTTCTGGGATCAACAAGCACCAACTATTTGACTCCGTTCGACTTCTCGGATCATTAAGTCTTCTCTTTGACTAAAATTGACTTCTCGGATCAACAAGTCTTCCGGTTGACCGAATTCGGCTTCACGGATCTACAAGTACCCCCAACTTGATCCGTTTGGTTTATCAAGTCACTAACTACGCACAATGTGACTCAATTCGGCTTCTGGGATCAACAAGCACCAACTATTTGACTCCGTTCGACTTCTGTTATCATTAAGTCTTCTATTTGACTCCAATTGACTTCTCGGATCAACAAGTCTTCCGTTTGACCGAATTCGGCTTCACGGATCAACAAGTACCCCCAACTTGATCCGTTTGGTTTATCAAGTCACTAACTACGCACAATGTGACTCAATTCGGCTTCTGGGATCAACAAGCACCAACTATTTGACTCCGTTCGGCTTCTCGGATCATTAAGTCTTCTATTTGACCCCAATTGACTTCTCAGATGAACAAGTCTTCCGTTTGACCGAATTCGGCTTCACGGATCAACAAGTACCCCCAACTTGATCGTTTGGTTTATAGTGTCACTAACTAAGCACAATGTGACTCAATTCGACTTCTGGGTCCAACAAGCACCAACTATTTGACTCCGTTCGACTTCACGGATCATTAAGTCTTCTATTGTACCCTAATTGACTTCTCGAATCAACAAGTCTTCCGTTTGACTGAATTCGGCTTCACGGATCAACAAGTACCCCCAACTTGATCCGTTCGATTTATCAAGTCACTAACTACGCACAATGTGACTCAATTCGACTTCTGGGATCAACAAGCACCAACTATTTGACTCCGTTCGACTTCTCATATCATTAAGTCTTCTATTTGACCCCAATTGACTTCTCGGATCAACAAGTCTTCCGTTTGACCGAATTCGGCTTCACGGATCAACAAGTACCCCCAACTTGATCGTTTGGTTTATCAAGTCACTAACTACGCACAATGTGACTCAATTCGACTTCTGGGTCCAACAAGCACCAACTATTTGACTCCGTTCGACTTCACGGATCATTATGTCTTCTCTTTGACCAAAATTGACTTCTCGGATCAACAAGTCTTCCGTTTGACCGAATTCGGCTTCACGGATCAACAAGTAACCCCAACATGATCCGTTTGGTTTATCAAATCACTAACTACACACAATGTGACTCAATTCGACTTCTGGGATCAACAAGCACCAACTATTTGACTCCGTTCGACTTCTCGGATCATTAAGTCTTCTCTTTGACCAAAATTGACTGCTTGGATCAACAAGTCTTCCGTTTGACCGAATTCGGCTTCACGGATCAACAAGTAACCCCAACTTGATCCGTTTGGTTTATCAAGTCACTAACTACGCACAATGTGACTCAATTCGGCTTCTGGGATCAACAAGCACCAACTATTTGACTCCGTTCGACTTCTCGGATCGTTAAGTCTTCTATTTGACCCCAATTGACTTCTCGGATCAACAAGTCTTCCGTTTGACCAAATTCGGCTTCACGGATCAACAAGTACCCGCAACTTGATCCGTTTGGTTTATCAAGTCACTAACTACGCACAATGTGACTCAATTCGGCTTCTGGGATCAACAAGCACCAACTATTTGACTCCGTTCGACTTCTCGGATCATTAAGTCTTCTATTTGACGCCAATTGACGCCAATTGACTTCTCGGATCAACAAGTCTTTCGTTTGACCGAATTCGGCTTCACGGATCAACAAGTACCCCCAACTTGATCCGTTTGGTTTATCAAGTCACTAACTACGCACAATGTGACTCAATTCGACTTCTGGGATCAACAAGCACCAACTATATGACTCCGTTCGACTTCACGGATCATTAAGTCTTCTATTGTACCCCAATTGACTTCTCAGATCAACAAGTCTTCCGTTTGACCGAATTCGGCTTCACGGATCAACAAGTACCCCCAACTTGATCTGTTTGACTTATCAAGTCACTAACTACACATAATGTGACTCAATTCGACTTCTGGGATCAACAAGCACCAACTATTTGACTCCGTTCGACTTCTCGGATCATTAAGTCTTCTCTTTGACTAAAATTGACTTCTCGGATCAACAAGTCTTCCGGTTGACCGAATTCGGCTTCACGGATCTACAAGTACCCCCAACTTGATCCGTTTGGTTTATCAAGTCACTAACTACGCACAATGTGACTCAATTCGGCTTCTGGGATCAACAAGCACCAACTATTTGACTCCGTTCGACTTCTGTTATCATTAAGTCTTCTATTTGACTCCAATTGACTTCTCGGATCAACAAGTCTTCCGTTTGACCGAATTCGGCTTCACGGATCAACAAGTACCCCCAACTTGATCCGTTTGGTTTATCAAGTCACTAACTACGCACAATGTGACTCAATTCGGCTTCTGGGATCAACAAGCACCAACTATTTGACTCCGTTCGGCTTCTCGGATCATTAAGTCTTCTATTTGACCCCAATTGACTTCTCAGATGAACAAGTCTTCCGTTTGACCGAATTCGGCTTCACGGATCAATAAGTACCCCCAACTTGATCGTTTGGTTTATCAAGTCACTAACTAAGCACAATGTGACTCATATCGACTTCTGGGTCCAACAAGCACCAACTATTTGACTCCGTTCGACTTCACGGATCATTAAGTCTTCTATTGTACCCTAATTGACTTCTCGAATCAACAAGTCTTCCGTTTGACTGAATTCGGCTTCACGGATCAACAAGTACCCCCAACTTGATCCGTTCGATTTATCAAGTCACTAACTATGCACAATGTGACTCAATTCGACTTCTGGGATCAACAAGCACCAACTATTTGACTCCGTTCGACTTCTCATATCATTAAGTCTTCTATTTGACCCCAATTGACTTCTCGGATCAACAAGTCTTCCGTTTGACCGAATTCGGCTTCACGGATCAACAAGTACCCCCAACTTGATCGTTTGGTTTATCAAGTCACTAACTACGCACAATGTGACTCAATTCGACTTCTGGGTCCAACAAGCACCAACTATTTGACTCCGTTCGACTTCACGGATCATTTTGTCTTCTCTTTGACCAAAATTGACTTCTCGGATCAACAAGTCTTCCGTTTGACCGAATTCGGCTTCACGGATCAACAAGTAACCCCAACATGATCCGTTTGGTTTATCAAATCACTAACTACACACAATGTGACTCAATTCGACTTCTGGGATCAACAAGCACCAACTATTTGACTCCGTTCGACTTCTCGGATCATTAAGTCTTCTCTTTGACCAAAATTGACTGCTTGGATCAACAAGTCTTCCGTTTGACCGAATTCGGCTTCACGGATCAACAAGTAACCCCAACTTGATCCGTTTGGTTTATCAAGTCACTAACTACGCACAATGTGACTCAATTCGGCTTCTGGGATCAACAAGCACCAACTATTTGACTCCGTTCGACTTCTCGGATCGTTAAGTCTTCTATTTGACCCCAATTGACTTCTCGGATCAACAAGTCTTCCGTTTGACCAAATTCGGCTTCACGGATCAACAAGTACCCGCAACTTGATCCGTTTGGTTTATCAAGTCACTAACTACGCACAATGTGACTCAATTCGGCTTCTGGGATCAACAAGCACCAACTATTTGACTCCGTTCGACTTCTCGGATCATTAAGTCTTCTATTTGACGCCAATTGACGCCAATTGACTTCTCGGATCAACAAGTCTTTCGTTTGACCGAATTCGGCTTCACGGATCAACAAGTACCCCCAACTTGATCCGTTTGGTTTATCAAGTCACTAACTACGCACAATGTGACTCAATTCGACTTCTGGGATCAACAAGCACCAACTATATGACTCCGTTCGACTTCACGGATCATTAAGTCTTCTATTGTACCCCAATTGACTTCTCAGATCAACAAGTCTTCCGTTTGACCGAATTCGGCTTCACGGATCAACAAGTACCCCCAACTTGATCCGTTCGATTTATCAAGTCACTAACTATGCACAATGTGACTCAATTCGACTTCTGGGATCAACAAGCACCAACTATTTGACTCCGTTCGACTTCTCATATCATTAAGTCTTCTATTTGACCCCAATTGACTTCTCGGATCAACAAGTCTTCCGTTTGACCGAATTCGGTTTCACGGATCAACAAGTACCCCCAACTTGATCGTTTGGTTTATCAAGTCACTAACTACGCACAATGTGACTCAATTCGACTTCTGGGTCCAACAAGCACCAACTATTTGACTCCGTTCGACTTCACGGATCATTTTGTCTTCTCTTTGACCAAAATTGACTTCTCGGATCAACAAGTCTTCCGTTTGACCGAATTCGGCTTCACGGATCAACAAGTAACCCCAACATGATCCGTTTGGTTTATCAAATCACTAACTACACACAATGTGACTCAATTCGACTTCTGGGATCAACAAGCACCAACTATTTGACTCCGTTCGACTTCTCGGATCATTAAGTCTTCTCTTTGACCAAAATTGACTGCTTGGATCAACAAGTCTTCCGTTTGACCGAATTCGGCTTCACGGATCAACAAGTAACCCCAACTTGATCCGTTTGGTTTATCAAGTCACTAACTACGCACAATGTGACTCAATTCGGCTTCTGGGATCAACAAGCACCAACTATTTGACTCCGTTCGACTTCTCGGATCGTTAAGTCTTCTATTTGACCCCAATTGACTTCTCGGATCAACAAGTCTTCCGTTTGACCAAATTCGGCTTCACGGATCAACAAGTACCCGCAACTTGATCCGTTTGGTTTATCAAGTCACTAACTACGCACAATGTGACTCAATTCGGCTTCTGGGATCAACAAGCACCAACTATTTGACTCCGTTCGACTTCTCGGATCATTAAGTCTTCTATTTGACGCCAATTGACGCCAATTGACTTCTCGGATCAACAAGTCTTTCGTTTGACCGAATTCGGCTTCACGGATCAACAAGTACCCCCAACTTGATCCGTTTGGTTTATCAAGTCACTAACTACGCACAATGTGACTCAATTCGACTTCTGGGATCAACAAGCACCAACTATATGACTCCGTTCGACTTCACGGATCATTAAGTCTTCTATTGTACCCCAATTGACTTCTCAGATCAACAAGTCTTCCGTTTGACCGAATTCGGCTTCACGGATCAACAAGTACCCCCAACTTGATCTGTTTGACTTATCAAGTCACTAACTACACATAATGTGACTCAATTCGACTTCTGGGATCAACAAGCACCAACTATTTGACTCCGTTCGACTTCTCGGATCATTAAGTCTTCTCTTTGACTAAAATTGACTTCTCGGATCAACAAGTCTTCCGGTTGACCGAATTCGGCTTCACGGATCAACAAGTACCCCCAACTTGATCCGTTTGGTTTATCAAGTCACTAACTACGCACAATGTGACTCAATTCGGCTTCTGGGATCAACAAGCACCAACTATTTGACTCCGTTCGACTTCTGTTATCATTAAGTCTTCTATTTGACTCCAATTGACTTCTCGGATCAACAAGTCTTCCGTTTGACCGAATTCGGCTTCACGGATCAACAAGTACCCCCAACTTGATCCGTTTGGTTTATCAAGTCACTAACTACGCACAATGTGACTCAATTCGGCTTCTGGGATCAACAAGCACCAACTATTTGACTCCGTTCGGCTTCTCGGATCATTAAGTCTTCTATTTGACCCCAATTGACTTCTCAGATGAACAAGTCTTCCGTTTGACCGAATTCGGCTTCACGGATCAACAAGTACCCCCAACTTGATCGTTTGGTTTATAGTGTCACTAACTAAGCACAATGTGACTCAATTCGACTTCTGGGTCCAACAAGCACCAACTATTTGACTCCGTTCGACTTCACGGATCATTAAGTCTTCTATTGTACCCTAATTGACTTCTCGAATCAACAAGTCTTCCGTTTGACTGAATTCGGCTTCACGGATCAACAAGTACCCCCAACTTGATCCGTTCGATTTATCAAGTCACTAACTACGCACAATGTGACTCAATTCGACTTCTGGGATCAACAAGCACCAACTATTTGACTCCGTTCGACTTCTCATATCATTAAGTCTTCTATTTGACCCCAATTGACTTCTCGGATCAACAAGTCTTCCGTTTGACCGAATTCGGCTTCACGGATCAACAAGTACCCCCAACTTGATCGTTTGGTTTATCAAGTCACTAACTACGCACAATGTGACTCAATTCGACTTCTGGGTCCAACAAGCACCAACTATTTGACTCCGTTCGACTTCACGGATCATTATGTCTTCTCTTTGACCAAAATTGACTTCTCGGATCAACAAGTCTTCCGTTTGACCGAATTCGGCTTCACGGATCAACAAGTAACCCCAACATGATCCATTTGGTTTATCAAATCACTAACTACACACAATGTGACTCAATTCGACTTCTGGGATCAACAAGCACCAACTATTTGACTCCGTTCGACTTCTCGGATCATTAAGTCTTCTCTTTGACCAAAATTGATTGCTTGGATCAACAAGTCTTCCGTTTGACCGAATTCGGCTTCACGGATCAACAAGTAACCCCAACTTGATCCGTTTGGTTTATCAAGTCACTAACTACGCACAATGTGACTCAATTCGGCTTCTGGGATCAGCAAGCACCAACTATTTGACTCCGTTCGACTTCTCGGATCGTTAAGTCTTCTATTTGACCCCAATTGACTTCTCGGATCAACAAGTCTTCCGTTTGACCAAATTCGGCTTCACGGATCAACAAGTACCCGCAACTTGATCCGTTTGGTTTATCAAGTCACTAACTACGCACAATGTGACTCAATTCGGCTTCTGGGATCAACAAGCACCAACTATTTGACTCCGTTCGACTTCTCGGATCATTAAGTCTTCTATTTGACGCCAATTGACTTCTCGGATCAACAAGTCTTTCGTTTGACAGAATTCGGCTTCACGGATCAACAAGTACCCCCAACTTGATCCGTTCGATTTATCAAGTCACTAACTACGCACAATGTGACTCAATTCGACTTCTGGGATCAACAAGCACCAACTATTTGACTCCGTTCGACTTCTCGGATCATTAAGTCTTCTCTTTGACCAAAATTGACTTCTCGGATCAACAAGTCTTCCGGTTGACCGAATTCGGCTTCACGGATCTACAAGTACCCCCAACTTGATCCGTTTGGTTTATCAAGTCACTAACTACGCACAATGTGACTCAATTCGGCTTCTGGGATCAACAAGCACCAACTATTTGACTCCGTTCGACTTCTCTTATCATTAAGTCTTCTATTTGACCCCAATTGACTTCTCGGATCAACAAGTCTTCCGTTTGACCGAATTCGGCTTCATGGATCAACAAGTACCCCCAACTTGATCCGTTTGGTTTATCAAGTCACTAACTACGCACAATGTGACTCAATTCGGCTTCTGGGATCAACAAGCACCAACTATTTGACTCCGTTCGGCTTCTCGGATCATTAAGTCTTCTATTTGACCCCAATTGACTTCTCAGATGAACAAGTCTTCCGTTTGACCGAATTCGGCTTCACGGATCAACAAGTACCCCCAACTTGATCGTTTGGTTTATCAAGTCACTAACTAAGCACAATGTGACTCAATTCGACTTCTGGGTCTAACAAGCACCAACTATTTGACTCCGTTCGACTTCACGGATCATTAAGTCTTCTATTGTACCCTAATTGACTTCTCGAATCAACAAGTCTTCCGTTTGACTGAATTCGGCTTCACGGATCAACAAGTACCCCCAACTTGATCCGTTCGATTTATCAAGTCACTAACTACGCACAATGTGACTCAATTCGACTTCTGGGATCAACAAGCACCAACTATTTGACTCCGTTCGACTTCTCATATCATTAAGTCTTCTATTTGACCCCAATTGACTTCTCGGATCAACAAGTCTTCCGTTTGACCGAATTCGGCTTCACGGATCAACAAGTACCCCCCAACTTGATCGTTTGGTTTATCAAGTCACTAACTACGCACAATGTGACTCAATTCGACTTCTGGGTCCAACAAGCACCAACTATTTGACTCCGTTCGACTTCACGGATCATTATGTCTTCTCTTTGACCAAAATTGACTTCTCGGATCAACAAGTCTTCCGTTTGACCGAATTCGGCTTCACGGATCAACAAGTAACCCCAACATGATCCGTTTGGTTTATCAAATCACTAACTACACACAATGTGACTCAATTCGACTTCTGGGATCAACAAGCACCAACTATTTGACTCCGTTCGACTTCTCGGATCATTAAGTCTTCTCTTTGACCAAAATTGACTTCTCGGATCAACAAGTCTTCCGTTTGACCGAATTCGGCTTCACGGATCAACAAGTAACCCCAACTTGATCCGTTTGGTTTATCAAGTCACTAACTACGCACAATGTGACTCAATTCGGCTTCTGGGATCAACAAGCACCAACTATTTGACTCCGTTCGACTTCTCGGATCGTTAAGTCTTCTATTTGACCCCAATTGACTTCTCGGATCAACAAGTCCTCCGTTTGACCGAATTCAGCTTCACGGATCAACAAGTACCCGCAACTTGATCCGTTTGGTTTATCAACTCACGAACTACGCACATTGTGACTCAATTCGGCTTCTGGGATCAACAAGCACCAACTATTTGACTCCGTTCGACTTCTCGGATCATTAAGTCTTCTATTTGACGCCAATTGACTTCTCGGATCAACAAGTCTTTCGTTTGACCGAATTCGGCTTCACGGATCAACAAGTACCCCCAACTTGATCGTTTGGTTTATCAAGTCACTAACTACGCACAATGTGACTCAATTCGACTTCTGGGTCCAACAAGCATCAACTATTTGACTCCGTTCGACTTCACGGATCATTATGTCTTCTCTTTGACCAAAATTGACTTCTCGGATCAACAAGTCTTCCGTTTGACCGAATTCGGCTTCACGGATCAACAAGTAACCCCAACATGATCCGTTTAGTTTATCAAATCACTAACTACACACAATGTGACTCAATTCGACTTCTGGGATCAACAAGCACCAACTATTTGACTCCGTTCGACTTCTCGGATCATTAAGTCTTCTCTTTGACCAAAATTGACTTCTCGGATCAACAAGTCTTCCGTTTGACCGAATTCGGCTTCACGGATCAACAAGTAACCCCAACTTGATCCGTTTGGTTTATCAAGTCACTAACTACGCACAATGTGACTCAATTCGACTTCTGGGATCAACAAGCACCAACTATATGACTCCGTTCGACTTCACGGATCAATAAGTCTTCTATTGTACCCCAATTGACTTCTCAGATCAACAAGTCTTCCGTTTGACCGAATTCGGGTTCACGGATCAACAAGTACCCCCAACTTGATCTGTTTGACTTATCAAGTCACTAACTACACATAATGTGACTCAATTCGACTTCTGGGATCAACAAGCACCAACTATTTGACTCCGTTCGACTTCTCGGATCATTAAGTCTTCTCTTTGACTAAAATTGACTTCTCGGATCAACAAGTCTTCCGGTTGACCGAATTCGGCTTCACGGATCTACAAGTACCTCCAACTTGATCCGTTTGGTTTATCAAGTCACTAACTACGCACAATGTGACTCAATTCGGCTTCTGGGATCAACAAGCACCAACTATTTGACTCCGTTCGACTTCTGTTATCATTAAGTCTTCTATTTGACTCCAATTGACTTCTCGGATCAACAAGTCTTCCGTTTGACCGAATTCGGCTTCACGGATCAACAAGTACCTCCAACTTGATCCGTTTGGTTTATCAAGTCACTAACTACGCACAATGTGACTCAATTCGGCTTCTGGGATCAACAAGCACCAACTATTTGACTCCGTTCGGCTTCTCGATTCATTAAGTCTTCTATTGTACCCCAATTGACTTCTCAGATCAACAAGTCTTCCGTTTGACCGAATTCGACTTCACGGATCAACAAGTACCCCCAACTTGATCTGTTTGACTTATCAAGTCACTAACTACACATAATGTGACTCAATTCGACTTCTGGGTTCAACAAGCACCAACTATTTGACTCCGTTCGACTTCTCGGATCATTAAGTCTTCTCTTTGACTAAAATTGACTTCTCGGATCAACAAGTCTTCCGGTTGACCGAATTCGGCTTCACGGATCTACAAGTACCCCCAACTTGATCCGTTTGGTTTATCAAGTCACTAACTACGCACAATGTGACTCAATTCGGCTTCTGGGATCAACAAGCATTAACTATTTGACTCCGTTCGACTTCTGTTATCATTAAGTCTTCTATTTGACTCCAATTGACTTCTCGGATCAACAAGTCTTCCGTTTGACCGAATTCGGCTTCACGGATCAACAAGTACCCCCAACTTGATCCGTTTGGTTTATCAAGTCACTAACTACGCACAATGTGACTCAATTCGGCTTCTGGGATCAACAAGCACCAACTATTTGACTCCGTTCGGCTTCTCGGATCATTAAGTCTTCTATTTGACCCCAATTGACTTCTCAGATGAACAAGTCTTCCGTTTGACCGAATTCGGCTTCACGGATCAACAAGTACCCCCAACTTGATCGTTTGGTTTATCAAGTCACTAACTAAGCACAATGTGACTCAATTCGACTTCTGGGTCCAACAAGCACCAACTATTTGACTCCGTTCGACTTCACGGATCATTATGTCTTCTCTTTGACTAAAATTGACTTCTCGGATCAACAAGTCTTCCGGTTGACCGAATTCGGCTTCACGGATCTACAAGTACCTCCAACTTGATCCGTTTGGTTTATCAAGTCACTAACTACGCACAATGTGACTCAATTCGGCTTCTGGGATCAACAAGCACCAACTATTTGACTCCGTTCGACTTCTGTTATCATTAAGTCTTCTATTTGACTCCAATTGACTTCTCGGATCAACAAGTCTTCCGTTTGACCGAATTCGGCTTCACGGATCAACAAGTACCTCCAACTTGATCCGTTTGGTTTATCAAGTCACTAACTACGCACAATGTGACTCAATTCGGCTTCTGGGATCAACAAGCACCAACTATTTGACTCCGTTCGGCTTCTCGGATCATTAAGTCTTCTATTGTACCCCAATTGACTTCTCAGATCAACAAGTCTTCCGTTTGACCGAATTCGACTTCACGGATCAACAAGTACCCCCAACTTGATCTGTTTGACTTATCAAGTCACTAACTACACATAATGTGACTCAATTCGACTTCTGGGTTCAACAAGCACCAACTATTTGACTCCGTTCGACTTCTCGGATCATTAAGTCTTCTCTTTGACTAAAATTGACTTCTCGGATCAACAAGTCTTCCGGTTGACCGAATTCGGCTTCACGGATCTACAAGTACCCCCAACTTGATCCGTTTGGTTTATCAAGTCACTAACTACGCACAATGTGACTCAATTCGGCTTCTGGGATCAACAAGCACCAACTATTTGACTCCGTTCGACTTCTGTTATCATTAAGTGTTCTATTTGACTCCAATTGACTTCTCGGATCAACAAGTCTTCCGTTTGGCCGAATTCGGCTTCACGGATCAACAAGTACCCCCAACTTGATCCGTTTGGTTTATCAAGTCACTAACTACGCACAATGTGACTCAATTCGGCTTCTGGGATCAACAAGCACCAACTATTTGACTCCGTTCGGCTTCTCGGATCATTAAGTCTTCTATTTGACCCCAATTGACTTCTCAGATGAACAAGTCTTCCGTTTGACCGAATTCGGCTTCACGGATCAACAAGTACCCCCAACTTGATCGTTTGGTTTATCAAGTCACTAACTAAGCACAATGTGACTCAATTCGACTTCTGGGTCCAACAAGCACCAACTATTTGACTCCGTTCGACTTCACGGATCATTAAGTCTTCTATTGTACACTAATTGACTTCTCGAATCAACAAGTCTTCCGTTTGACTGAATTCGGCTTCACGGATCAACAAGTACCCCCAACTTGATCCGTTCGATTTATCAAGTCACTAACTACGCACAATGTGACTCAATTCGACTTCTGGGATCAACAAGCACCAACTATTTGACTCCGTTCGACTTCTCATATCATTAAGTCTTCTATTTGACCCCAATTGACTTCTCGGATCAACAAGTCTTCCGTTTGACCGAATTCGGCTTCACGGATCAACAAGTACCCCCAACTTGATCGTTTGGTTTATCAAGTCACTAACTACGCACAATGTGACTCAATTCGACTTCTGGGTCCAACAAGCACCAACTATTTGACTCCGTTCGACTTCACGGATCATTATGTCTTCTCTTTGACCAAAATTGACTTCTCGGATCAACAAGTCTTCCGTTTGACCGAATTCGGCTTCACGGATCAACAAGTAACCCCAACATGATCCGTTTGGTTTATCAAATCACTAACTACACACAATGTGACTCAATTCGACTTCTGGGATCAACAAGCACCAACTATTTGACTCCGTTCGACTTCTCGGATCATTAAGTCTTCTCTTTGACCAAAATTGACTGCTTGGATCAACAAGTCTTCCGTTTGACCGAATTCGGCTTCACGGATCAACAAGTAACCACAACTTGATCCGTTTGGTTTATCAAGTCACTAACTACGCACAATGTGACTCAATTCGGCTTCTGGGATCAACAAGCACCAACTATTTCACTCCGTTCGACTTCTCGGATCATTAAGTCTTCTATTTGACGCCAATTGACTTCTCGGATCAACAAGTCTTTCGTTTGACTGAATTCGGCTTCACGGATCAACAAGTACCCCCAACTTGATCCGTTCGATTTATCAAGTCACTAACTACGCACAATGTGACTCAATTCGACTTCTGGGATCAACAAGCACCAACTATTTGACTCCGTTCGACTTCTCGGATCATTAAGTCTTCTCTTTGACCAAAATTGACTTCTCGGATCAACAAGTCTTCCGGTTGACCGAATTCGGCTTCACGGATCTACAAGTACCCCCAACTTTATCCGTTTGGTTTATCAAGTCACTAACTACGCACAATGTGACTCAATTCGGCTTCTGGGATCAACAAGCACCAACTATTTGACTCCGTTCGACTTCTCTTATCATTAAGTCTTCTATTTGACCCCAATTGACTTCTCGGATCAACAAGTCTTCCGTTTGACCAAATTCGGCTTCACGGATCAACAAGTACCCGCAACTTGATCCGTTTGGTTTATCAAGTCACTAACTACGCACAATGTGACTCAATTCGGCTTCTGGGATCAACAAGCACCAACTATTTGACTCCGTTCGACTTCTCGGATCATTAAGTCTTCTATTTGACGCCAATTGACTTCTCGGATCAACAAGTCTTTCGTTTGACTGAATTCGGCTTCACGGATCAACAAGTACCCCCAACTTGATCCGTTCGATTTATCAAGTCACTAACTACGCACAATGTGACTCAATTCGACTTCTGGGATCAACAAGCACCAACTATTTGACTCCGTTCGACTTCTCGGATCATTAAGTCTTCTCTTTGACCAAAATTGACTTCTCGGATCAACAAGTCTTCCGGTTGACCGAATTCGGCTTCACGGATCTACAAGTACCCCCAACTTTATCCGTTTGGTTTATCAAGTCACTAACTACGCACAATGTGACTCAATTCGGCTTCTGGGATCAACAAGCACCAACTATTTGACTCCGTTCGACTTCTCTTATCATTAAGTCTTCTATTTGACCCCAATTGACTTCTCGGATCAACAAGTCTTCCGTTTGATCGAATTCGGCTTCATGGATCAACAAGTACCCCCAACTTGATCCGTTTGGTTTATCAAGTCACTAACTACGCACAATGTGACTCAATTCGGCTTCTGGGATCAACAAGCACCAACTATTTGACTCCGTTCGGCTTCTCGGATCATTAAGTCTTCTATTTGACCCCAATTGACTTCTCAGATGAACAAGTCTTCCGTTTGACCGAATTCGGCTTCACGGATCAACAAGTACCCCCAACTTGATCGTTTGGTTTATCAAGTCACTAACTAAGCACAATGTGACTCAATTCGACTTCTGGGTCCAACAAGCACCAACTATTTGACTCCGTTCGACTTCACGGATCATTAAGTCTTCTATTGTACCCTAATTGACTTCTCGAATCAACAAGTCTTCCGTTTGACTGAATTCGGCTTCACGGATCAACAAGTACCCCCAACTTGATCCGTTCGATTTATCAAGTCACTAACTACGCACAATGTGACTCAATTCGACTTCTGGGATCAACAAGCACCAACTATTTGACTCCGTTCGACTTCTCATATCATTAAGTCTTCTATTTGACCCCAATTGACTTCTCGGATCAACAAGTCTTCCGTTTGACCGAATTCGGCTTCACGGATCAACAAGTACCCCCAACTTGATCGTTTGGTTTATCAAGTCACTAACTACGCACAATGTGACTCAATTCGACTTCTGGGTCCAACAAGCACCAACTATTTGACTCCGTTCGACTTCACGGATCATTATGTCTTCTCTTTGACCAAAATTGACTTCTCGGATCAACAAGTCTTCCGTTTGACCGAATTCGGCTTCACGGATCAACAAGTAACCCCAACATGATCCGTTTGGTTTATCAAATCACTAACTACACACAATGTGACTCAATTCGACTTCTGGGATCAACAAGCACCAACTATTTGACTCCGTTCGACTTCTCGGATCATTAAGTCTTCTCTTTGACCAAAATTGACTTCTCGGATCAACAAGTCTTCCGTTTGACCGAATTCGGCTTCACGGATCAACAAGTAACCCCAACTTGATCCGTTTGGTTTATCAAGTCACTAACTACGCACAATGTGACTCAATTCGGCTTCTGGGATCAACAAGCACCAACTATTTGACTCCGTTCGACTTCTCGGATCGTTAAGTCTTCTATTTGACCCCAATTGACTTCTCGGATCAACAAGTCCTCCGTTTGACCGAATTCGGCTTCACGGATCAACAAGTACCCGCAACTTGATCCGTTTGGTTTATCAACTCACGAACTACGCACAATGTGACTCAATTCGGCTTCTGGGATCAACAAGCACCAACTATTTGACTCCGTTCGACTTCTCGGATCATTAAGTCTTCTATTTGACGCCAATTGACTTCTCGGATCAACAAGTCTTTCGTTTGACCGAATTCGGCTTCACGGATCAACAAGTACCCCCAACTTGATCGTTTGGTTTATCAAGTCACTAACTACGCACAATGTGACTCAATTCGACTTCTGGGTCCAACAAGCACCAACTATTTGACTCCGTTCGACTTCACGGATCATTATGTCTTCTCTTTGACCAAAATTGACTTCTCGGATCAACAAGTCTTCCGTTTGACCGAATTCGGCTTCACGGATCAACAAGTAACCCCAACATGATCCGTTTGGTTTATCAAATCACTAACTACACACAATGTGACTCAATTCGACTTCTGGGATCAACAAGCACCAACTATTTGACTCCGTTCGACTTCTCGGATCATTAAGTCTTCTCTTTGACCAAAATTGACTTCTCGGATCAACAAGTCTTCCGTTTGACCGAATTCGGCTTCACGGATCAACAAGTAACCCCAACTTGATCCGTTTGGTTTATCAAGTCACTAACTACGCACAATGTGACTCAATTCGACTTCTGGGATCAACAAGCACCAACTATATGACTACGTTCGACTTCACAGATCATTAAGTCTTCTATTGTACCCCAATTGACTTCTCAGATCAACAAGTCTTCCGTTTGACCGAATTCGGCTTCACGGATCAACAAGTACCCCCAACTTGATCTGTTTGACTTATCAAGTCACTAACTACACATAATGTGACTCAATTCGACTTCTGGGATCAACAAGCACCAACTATTTGACTCCGTTCGACTTCTCGGATCATTAAGTCTTCTCTTTGACCAAAATTGACTGCTTGGATCAACAAGTCTTCCGTTTGACCGAATTCGGCTTCACGGATCAACAAGTAACCCCAACTTGATCCGTTTGGTTTATCAAGTCACTAACTACGCACAATGTGACTCAATTCGGCTTCTGGGATCAACAAGCACCAACTATTTGACTCCGTTCGACTTCTCGGATCGTTAAGTCTTCTATTTGACCCCAATTGACTTCTCGGATCAACATGTCTTCCGTTTGACCGAATTCGGCTTCACGGATCAACAAGTACCCGCAACTTGATCCGTTTGGTTTATCAAGTCACTAACTACGCACAATGTGACTCAATTCGGCTTCTGGGATCAACAAGCACCAACTATTTGACTCCGTTCGACTTCTCGGATCATTATGTCTTCTCTTTGACCAAAATTGACTTCTCGGATCAACAAGTCTTCCGTTTACCCGAATTCGGCTTCACGGATCAACAAGTAACCCCAACATGATCCGTTTGGTTTATCAAATCACTAACTACGCACAATGTGACTCAATTCAACTTCTGGGATCAACAAGCACCAACTATTTGACTCCGTTCGACTTCTCGGATCATTAAGTCTTCTCTTTGACCAAAATTGACTTCTCGGATCAACAAGTCTTCCGTTTGACCGAATTCGTCTTCACGGATCAACAAGTAACCCCAACTTGATCCGTTTGGTTTATCAAGTCACTAACTGCGCACAATGTGACTCAATTCGGCTTCTGGGATCAACAAGCACCAACTATTTGACTCCGTTCGACTTCTCGGATCGTTAAGTCTTCTATTTGACCCCAATTGACTTCTCGGATCAACAAGTCTTCCGTTTGACCGAATTCGGCTTCACGGATCAACAAGTACCCGCAACTTGATCCGTTTGGTTAATCAACTCACGAACTACGCACAATGTGACTCAATTCGGCTTCTGGGATCAACAAGCACCAACTATTTGACTCCGTTCGACTTCTCGGATCATTAAGTCTTCTATTTGACGCCAATTGACTTCTCGGATCAACAAGTCTTTCGTTTGACCGAATTCGGCTTCACGGATCAACAAGTACCCCCAACTTGATCCGTTTGGTTTATCAAGTCATTAACTACGCACAATGTGACTCAATTCGACTTCTGGGATCAACAAGCACCAACTATATGACTCTGTTCGACTTCACGGATCATTAAGTCTTCTATTGTACCCCAATTGACTTCTCAGATCAACAAGTCTTCCGTTTGACCGAATTCGGCTTCACGGATCAACAAGTACCACCAACTTGATCTGTTTGACTTATCAAGTCACTAACTACACATAATGTGACTCAATTCGACTTCTGGGATCAACAAGCACCAACTATTTGACTCCGTTCGACTTCTCGGATCATTAAGTCTTCTCTTTGACCAAAATTGACTTCTCGGATCAACAAGTCTTCCGGTTGACCGAATTCGGCTTCACGGATCTACAAGTACCCCCAACTTGATCCGTTTGATTTATCAAGTCACTAACTACGCACAATGTGACTCAATTCGGCTTCTGGGATCAACAAGCACCAACTATTTGACTCCGTTCCACTTCTCTTATCATTAAGTCTTCTATTTGACCCCAATTGACTTCTCGGATCAACAAGTCTTCCGTTTAACCGAATTCGGCTTCACGGATCAACAAGTACCCCCAACTTGATCCGTTTGGTTTATCAAGTCACTAACTACGCACAATGTGACTCAATTCGGCTTCTGGGATCAACAAGCACCAACTATTTGACTCCGTTCGGCTTCTCGGATCATTAAGTCTTCTATTTGACCCCAATTGACTTCTCAGATGAACAAGTCTTCCGTTTGACCGAATTCGGCTTCACGGATCAACAAGTACCCCCAACTTGATCGTTTGGTTTATCAAGTCACTAACTAAGCACAATGTGACTCAATTCGACTTCTGGGTCCAACAAGCACCAACTATTTGACTCCGTTCGACTTCACGGATCATTAAGTCTTCTATTGTACCCTAATTGACTTCTCGAATCAACAAGTCTTCCGTTTGACTGAATTCGGCTTCACGGATCAACAAGTACCCCCAACTTGATCCGTTCGATTTATCAAGTCACTAATTACGCACAATGTGACTCAATTCGACTTCTGGGATCAACAAGCACCAACTATTTGACTCCGTTCGACTTCTCATATCATTAAGTCTTCTATTTGACCCCAATTGACTTCTCGGATCAACAAGTCTTCCGTTTGACCGAATTCGGCTTCACGGATCAACAACTACCCCCAACTTGATCGTTTGGTTTATCAAGTCACTAACTACGCACAATGTGACTCAATTCGACTTCTGGGTCCAACAAGCACCAACTATTTGACTCCGTTCGACTTCACGGATCATTATGTCTTCTCTTTGACCAAAATTGACTTCTCGGATCAACAAGTTTTCCGTTTGACCGAATTCGGCTTCACGGATCAACAAGTAACCCCAACATGATCCGTTTGGTTTATCAAATCACTAACTACGCACAATGTGACTCAATTCAACTTCTGGGATCAACAAGCACCAACTATTTGACTCCGTTCGACTTCTCGGATCATTAAGTCTTCTCTTTGACCAAAATTGACTTCTCGGATCAACAAGTCTTCCGTTTAACCGAATTCGGCTTCACAGATCAACAAGTAACCCCAACTTGATCCGTTTGGTTTATCAAGTCACTAACTACGCACAATGTGACTCAATTCGGCTTCTGGGATCAACAAGCACCAACTATTTGACTCCGTTCGACTTCTCGGATCGTTAAGTCTTCTATTTGACCCCAATTGACTTCTCGGATCAACAAGTCTTCCGTTTGACCGAATTCGGCTTCACGGATCAACAAGTACCCGCAACTTGATCCGTTTGGTTAATCAACTCACGAACTACGCACAATGTGACTCAATTCGGCTTCTGGGATCAACAAGCACCAACTATTTGACTCCGTTCGACTTCTCGGATCATTAAGTCTTCTATTTGACGCCAATTGACTTCTCGGATCAACACGTCTTTCGTTTGACCGAATTCGGCTTCACGGATCAACAAGTACCCCCAACTTGATCCGTTTGGTTTATCAAGTCACTAACTACGCACAATGTGACTCAATTCGACTTCTGGGATCAACAAGCACCAACTATATGACTCTGTTCGACTTCACGGATCATTAAGTCTTCTATTGTACCCCAATTGACTTCTCAGATCAACAAGTCTTCCGTTTGACCGAATTCGGCTTCACGGATCAACAAGTACCCCCAACTTGATCTGTTTGACTTATCAAGTCACTAACTACACATAATGTACTCAATTCGACTTCTGGGATCAACAAGCACCAATTATTTGACTCCGTTCGACTTCACGGATCATTATGTCTTCTCTTTGACCAAAATTGACTTCTCGGATCAACAAGTCTTCCGTTTGACCGAATTCGGCTTCACGGATCAACAAGTAACCCCAACATGATACGTTTGGTTTATCAAATCACTAACTACACACAATGTGACTCAATTCGACTTCTGGGATCAACAAGCACCAACTATTTGACTCCGTTCGACTTCTCGGATCATTAAGTCTTCTCTTTGACCAAAATTGACTGCTTGGATCAACAAGTCTTCCGTTTGACCGAATTCGGCTTCACGGATCAACAAGTAACCCCAACTTGATCCGTTTGGTTTATAAAGTCACTAACTACGCACAATGTGACTCAATTCGGCTTCTGGGATCAACAAGCACCAACTATTTGACTCCGTTCGACTTCTCGGATCGTTAAGTCTTCTATTTGACCCCAATTGACTTCTCGGATCAACAAGTCTTCCGTTTGACCAAATTCGGCTTCACGGATCAACAAGTACCCGCAACTTGATCCGTTTGGTTTATCAAGTCACTAACTACGCACAATGTGACTCAATTCGGCTTCTGGGATCAACAAGCACCAACTATTTGACTCCGTTCGACTTCTCGGATCATTAAGTCTTCTATTTGACGCCAATTGACTTCTCGGATCAACAAGTCTTTCGTTTGACTGAATTCGGCTTCACGGATCAACAAGTACCCCCAACTTGATCCGTTCGATTTATCAAGTCACTAACTACGCACAATGTGACTCAATTCGACTTCTGGGATCAACAAGCACCAACTATTTGACTCCGTTCGACTTGTCGGATCATTAAGTCTTCTCTTTGACCAAAATTGACTTCTCGGATCAACAAGTCTTCCGGTTGACCGAATTCGGCTTCACGGATCTACAAGTACCCCCAACTTGATCCGTTTGGTTTATCAAGTCACTAACTACGCACAATGTGACTCAATTCGGCTTCTGGGATCAACAAGCACCAACTATTTGACTCCGTTCGACTTCTCTTATCATTAAGTCTTCTATTTGACCCCAATTGACTTCTCGGATCAACAAGTCTTCCGTTTGACCGAATTCGGCTTCATGGATCAACAAGTACCCCCAACTTGATCCGTTTGGTTTATCAAGTCACTAACTACACACAATGTGACTCAATTCGGCTTCTGGGATCAACAAGCACCAACTATTTGACTCCGTTCGGCTTCTCGGATCATTAAGTCTTCTATTTGACCCCAATTGACTTCTCAGATGAACAAGTCTTCCGTTTGACCGAATTCGGCTTCACGGATCAACAAGTACCCCCAACTTGATCGTTTGGTTTATCAAGTCACTAACTAAGCACAATGTGACTCAATTCGACTTCTGGGTCCAACAAGCACCAACTATTTGACTCCGTTCGACTTCACGGATCATTAAGTCTTCTATTGTACCCTAATTGACTTCTCGAATCAACAAGTCTTCCGTTTGACTGAATTCGGCTTCACGGATCAACAAGTACCCCCAACTTGATCCGTTCGATTTATCAAGTCACTAACTACGCACAATGTGACTCAATTCGACTTCTGGGATCAACAAGCACCAACTATTTGACTCCGTTCGACTTCTCATATCATTAAGTCTTCTATTTGACCCCAATTGACTTCTCGGATCAACAAGTCTTCCGTTTGACCGAATTCGGCTTCACGGATCAACAAGTACTCCCAACTTGATCGTTTGGTTTATCAAGTCACTAACTACGCACAATGTGACTCAATTCGACTTCTGGGTCCAACAAGCACCAACTATTTGACTCCGTTCGACTTCACGGATCATTATGTCTTCTCTTTGACCAAAATTGACTTCTCGGATCAACAAGTCTTCAGTTTGACCGAATTTGGCTTCACGGATCAACAAGTAACCCCAACATGATCCGTTTGGTTTATCAAATCACTAACTACACACAATGTGACTCAATTCGACTTCTGGGATCAACAAGCACCAACTATTTGACTCCGTTCGACTTCTCGGATCATTAAGTCTTCTCTTTGACCAAAATTGACTTCTCGGATCAACAAGTCTTCCGTTTGACCGAATTCGGCTTCACGGATCAACACGTAACCCCAACTTGATCCGTTTGGTTTATCAAGTCACTAACTACGCACAATGTGACTCAATTCGGCTTCTGGGATCAACAAGCACCAACTATTTGACTCCGTTCGACTTCTCGGATCGTTAAGTCTTCTATTTGACCCCAATTGACTTCTCGGATCAACAAGTCCTCCGTTTGACCGAATTCGGCTTCACGGATCAACAAGTACCCGCAACTTGATCCATTTGGTTTATCAACTCACGAACTACGCACAATGTGACTCAATTCGGCTTCTGGGATCAACAAGCACCAACTATTTGACTCCGTTCGACTTCTCGGATCATTAAGTCTTCTATTTGACGCCAATTGACTTCTCGGATCAACAAGTCTTTCGTTTGACCGAATTCGGCTTCACGGATCAACAAGTACCCCCAACTTGATCGTTTGGTTTATCAAGTCACTAACTACGCACAATGTGACTCAATTCGACTTCTGGGTCCAACAAGCACCAACTATTTGACTCCGTTCGACTTCACGGATCATTATGTCTTCTCTTTGACCAAAATTGACTTCTCGGATCAACAAGTCTTCCGTTTGACCGAATTCGGCTTCACGGATCAACAAGTAACCCCAACATGATCCGTTTGGTTTATCAAATCACTAACTACACACAATGTGCCTCAATTCGACTTCTGGGATCAACAAGCACCAACTATTTGACTCCGTTCGACTTCTCGGATCATTAAGTCTTCTCTTTGACCAAAATTGACTTCTCGGATCAACAAGTCTTCCGTTTGACCGAATTCGGCTTCACGGATCAACAAGTAACCCCAACTTGATCCGTTTGGTTTATCAAGTCACTAACTACGCACAATGTGACTCAATTCGACTTCTGGGATCAACAAGCACCAACTATATGACTACGTTCGACTTCACAGATCATTAAGTCTTCTATTGTACCCCAATTGACTTCTCAGATCAACAAGTCTTCCGTTTGACCGAATTCGGCTTCACGGATCAACAAGTACCCCCAACTTGATCTGTTTGACTTATCAAGTCACTAACTACACATAATGTGACTCAATTCGACTTCTGGGATCAACAAGCACCAACTATTTGACTCCGTTCGACTTCTCGGATCATTAAGTCTTCTCTTTGACCAAAATTGACTGCTTGGATCAACAAGTCTTCCGTTTGACCGAATTCGGCTTCACGGATCAACAAGTAACCCCAACTTGATCCGTTTGGTTTATCAAGTCACTAACTACGCACAATGTGACTCAATTCGGCTTCTGGGATCAACAAGCACCAACTATTTGACTCCGTTCGACTTCTCGGATCGTTAAGTCTTCTATTTGACCCCAATTGACTTCTCGGATCAACATGTCTTCCGTTTGACCGAATTCGGCTTCACGGATCAACAAGTACCCGCAACTTGATCCGTTTGGTTTATCAAGTCACTAACTACGCACAATGTGACTCAATTCGGCTTCTGGGATCAACAAGCACCAACTATTTGACTCCGTTCGACTTCTCGGATCGTTAAGTCTTCTATTTGACCCCAATTGACTTCTCGAATCAACAAGTCTTCCGTTTGACTGAATTCGGCTTCACGGATCAACAAGTACCCCCAACTTGATCCGTTCGATTTATCAAGTCACTAACTACGCACAATGTGACTCAATTCGACTTCTGGGATCAACAAGCACCAACTATTTGACTCCGTTCGACTTCTCATATCATTAAGTCTTCTATTTGACCCCAATTGACTTCTCGGATCAACAAGTTTTCCGTTTGACCGAATTCGGCTTCACGGATCAACAAGTACCCCCAACTTGATCGTTTGGTTTATCAAGTCACTAACTACGCACAATGTGACTCAATTCGACTTCTGGGTCCAACAAGCACCAACTATTTGACTCCGTTCGACTTCACGGATCATTATGTCTTCTCTTTGACCAAAATTGACTTCTCGGATCAACAAGTCTTCCGTTTGACCGAATTCGGCTTCACGGATCAACAAGTAACCCCAACATGATCCGTTTGGTTTATCAAATCACTAACTACACACAATGTGACTCAATTCGACTTCTGGGATCAACAAGCACCAACTATTTGACTCCGTTCGACTTCTCGGATCATTAAGTCTTCTCTTTGACCAAAATTGACTTCTCGGATCAACAAGTCTTCCGTTTGACCGAATTCGGCTTCACGGATCAACACGTAACCCCAACTTGATCCGTTTGGTTTATCAAGTCACTAACTACGCACAATGTGACTCAATTCGGCTTCTGGGATCAACAAGCACCAACTATTTGACTCCGTTCGACTTCTCGGATCGTTAAGTCTTCTATTTGACCCCAATTGACTTCTCGGATCAACAAGTCCTCCGTTTGACCGAATTCGGCTTCACGGATCAACAAGTACCCGCAACTTGATCCATTTGGTTTATCAACTCACGAACTACGCACAATGTGACTCAATTCGGCTTCTGGGATCAACAAGCACCAACTATTTGACTCCGTTCGACTTCTCGGATCATTAAGTCTTCTATTTGACGCCAATTGACTTCTCGGATCAACAAGTCTTTCGTTTGACCGAATTCGGCTTCACGGATCAACAAGTACCCCCAACTTGATCGTTTGGTTTATCAAGTCACTAACTACGCACAATGTGACTCAATTCGACTTCTGGGTCCAACAAGCACCAACTATTTGACTCCGTTCGACTTCACGGATCATTATGTCTTCTCTTTGACCAAAATTGACTTCTCGGATCAACAAGTCTTCCGTTTGACCGAATTCGGCTTCACGGATCAACAAGTAACCCCAACATGATCCGTTTGGTTTATCAAATCACTAACTACACACAATGTGCCTCAATTCGAC
The DNA here is from genome assembly GCA_958295605.1 of Ajuga chamaepitys. NCBI lineage: Eukaryota > Viridiplantae > Streptophyta > Magnoliopsida > Lamiales > Lamiaceae > Ajuga > Ajuga chamaepitys. The sequence goes on along the minus strand of OY282498.1, from coordinate 18,632,996 downwards.
TTCTGGGATCAACAAGCACCAACTATTTGACTCCGTTCGACTTCTCGGATCATTAAGTCTTCTCTTTGACCAAAATTGACTTCTCGGATCAACAAGTCTTCCGTTTGACCGAATTCGGCTTCACGGATCAACAAGTAACCCCAACTTGATCCGTTTGGTTTATCAAGTCACTAACTACGCACAATGTGACTCAATTCGACTTCTGGGATCAACAAGCACCAACTATATGACTACGTTCGACTTCACAGATCATTAAGTCTTCTATTTACCCCAATTGACTTCTCAGATCAACAAGTCTTCCGTTTGACCGAATTCGGCTTCACGGATCAACAAGTACCCCCAACTTGATCTGTTTGACTTATCAAGTCACTAACTACACATAATGTGACTCAATTCGACTTCTGGGATCAACAAGCACCAACTATTTGACTCCGTTCGACTTCTCGGATCATTAAGTCTTCTCTTTGACCAAAATTGACTGCTTGGATCAACAAGTCTTCCGTTTGACCGAATTCGGCTTCACGGATCAACAAGTAACCCCAACTTGATCCGTTTGGTTTATCAAGTCACTAACTACGCACAATGTGACTCAATTCGGCTTCTGGGATCAACAAGCACCAACTATTTGACTCCGTTCGACTTCTCGGACGTTAAGTCTTCTATTTGACCCCAATTGACTTCTCGGATCAACATGTCTTCCGTTTGACCGAATTCGGCTTCACGGATCAACAAGTACCCGCAACTTGATCCGTTTGGTTTATCAAGTCACTAATTACGCACAATGTGACTCAATTCGGCTTCTGGGATCAACAAGCACCAACTATTTGACTCCGTTCGACTTCTCGGATCGTTAAGTCTTCTATTTGACCCCAATTGACTTCTCGAATCAACAAGTCTTCCGTTTGACTGAATTCGGCTTCACGGATCAACAAGTACCCCCAACTTGATCCGTTCGATTTATCAAGTCACTAACTACGCACAATGTGACTCAATTCGACTTCTGGGATCAACAAGCACCAACTATTTGACTCCGTTCGACTTCTCATATCATTAAGTCTTCTATTTGACCCCAATTGACTTCTCGGATCAACAAGTTTTCCGTTTGACCGAATTCGGCTTCACGGATCAACAAGTACCCCCAACTTGATCGTTTGGTTTATCAAGTCACTAACTACGCACAATGTGACTCAATTCGACTTCTGGGTCCAACAAGCACCAACTATTTGACTCCGTTCGACTTCACGGATCATTATGTCTTCTCTTTGACCAAAATTGACTTCTCGGATCAACAAGTCTTCCGTTTGACCGAATTCGGCTTCACGGATCAACACGTAACCCCAACTTGATCCGTTTGGTTTATCAAGTCACTAACTACGCACAATGTGACTCAATTCGGCTTCTGGGATCAACAAGCACCAACTATTTGACTCCGTTCGACTTCTCGGATCGTTAAGTCTTCTATTTGACCCCAATTGACTTCTCGGATCAACAAGTCCTCCGTTTGACCGAATTCGGCTTCACGGATCAACAAGTACCCGCAACTTGATCCATTTGGTTTATCAACTCACGAACTACGCACAATGTGACTCAATTCGGCTTCTGGGATCAACAAGCACCAACTATTTGACTCCGTTCGACTTCTCGGATCATTAAGTCTTCTATTTGACGCCAATTGACTTCTCGGATCAACAAGTCTTTCGTTTGACCGAATTCGGCTTCACGGATCAACAAGTACCCCCAACTTGATCGTTTGGTTTATCAAGTCACTAACTACGCACAATGTGACTCAATTCGACTTCTGGGTCCAACAAGCACCAACTATTTGACTCCGTTCGACTTCACGGATCATTATGTCTTCTCTTTGACCAAAATTTACTTCTCGGATCAACAAGTCTTCCGTTTGACCGAATTCGGCTTCACGGATCAACAAGTAACCCCAACATGATCCGTTTGGTTTATCAAATCACTAACTACACACAATGTGCCTCAATTCGACTTCTGGGATCAACAAGCACCAACTATTTGACTCCGTTCGACTTCTCGGATCATTAAGTCTTCTCTTTGACCAAAATTGACTTCTCGGATCAACAAGTCTTCCGTTTGACCGAATTCGGCTTCACGGATCAACAAGTAACCTCAACTTGATCCGTTTGGTTTATCAAGTCACTAACTACGCACAATGTGACTCAATTCGACTTCTGGGATCAACAAGCACCAACTATATGACTACGTTCGACTTCACAGATCATTAAGTCTTCTATTGTACCCCAATTGACTTCTCAGATCAACAAGTCTTCCGTTTGACCGAATTCGGCTTCACGGATCAACAAGTACCCCCAACTTGATCTGTTTGACTTATCAAGTCACTAACTACACATAATGTGACTCAATTCGACTTCTGGGATCAACAAGCACCAACTATTTGACTCCGTTCGACTTCTCGGATCATTAAGTCTTCTCTTTGACCAAAATTGACTGCTTGGATCAACAAGTCTTCCGTTTGACCGAATTCGGCTTCACGGATCAACAAGTAACCCCAACTTGATCCGTTTGGTTTATCAAGTCACTAACTACGCACAATGTGACTCAATTCGGCTTCTGGGATCAACAAGCACCAACTATTTGACTCCGTTCGACTTCTCGGATCGTTAAGTCTTCTATTTGACCCCAATTGACTTCTCGGATCAACATGTCTTCCGTTTGACCGAATTCGGCTTCACGGATCAACAAGTACCCGCAACTTGATCCGTTTGGTTTATCAAGTCACTAACTACGCACAATGTGACTCAATTCGACTTCTGGGATCAACAAGCACCAACTATATGACTACGTTCGACTTCACAGATCATTAAGTCTTCTATTGTACCCCAATTGACTTCTCAGATCAACAAGTCTTCCGTTTGACCGAATTCGGCTTCACGGATCAACAAGTACCCCCAACTTGATCTGTTTGACTTATCAAGTCACTAACTACACATAATGTGACTCAATTCGACTTCTGGGATCAACAAGCACCAACTATTTGACTCCGTTCGACTTCTCGGATCATTAAGTCTTCTCTTTGACCAAAATTGACTGCTTGGATCAACAAGTCTTCCGTTTGACCGAATTTGGCTTCACGGATCAACAAGTAACCCCAACTTGATCCGTTTGGTTTATCAAGTCACTAACTACGCACAATGTGACTCAATTCGGCTTCTGGGATCAACAAGCACCAACTATTTGACTCCGTTCGACTTCTCGGATCGTTAAGTCTTCTATTTGACCCCAATTGACTTCTCGGATCAACATGTCTTCCGTTTGACCGAATTCGGCTTCACGGATCAACAAGTACCCGCAACTTGATCCGTTTGGTTTATCAAGTCACTAACTACGCACAATGTGACTCAATTCGGCTTCTGGGATCAACAAGCACCAACTATTTGACTCCGTTCGACTTCTCATATCATTAAGTCTTCTATTTGACCCCAATTGACTTCTCGGATCAACAAGTCTTCCGTTTGACCGAATTCGGCTTCACGGATCAACAAGTACCCCCAACTTGATCGTTTGGTTTATCAAGTCACTAACTACGCACAATGTGACTCAATTCGACTTCTGGGTCCAACAAGCACCAACTATTTGACTCCGTTCGACTTCACGGATCATTATGTCTTCTCTTTGACCAAAATTGACTGCTTGGATCAACAAGTCTTCCGTTTGACCGAATTTGGCTTCACGGATCAACAAGTAACCCCAACTTGATCCGTTTGGTTTATCAAGTCACTAACTACGCACAATGTGACTCAATTCGGCTTCTGGGATCAACAAGCACCAACTATTTGACTCCGTTCGACTTCTCGGATCGTTAAGTCTTCTATTTGACCCCAATTGACTTCTCGGATCAACATGTCTTCCGTTTGACCGAATTCGGCTTCACGGATCAACAAGTACCCGCAACTTGATCCGTTTGGTTTATCAAGTCACTAACTACGCACAATGTGACTCAATTCGGCTTCTGGGATCAACAAGCACCAACTATTTGACTCCGTTCGACTTCTCATATCATTAAGTCTTCTATTTGACCCCAATTGACTTCTCGGATCAACAAGTCTTCCGTTTGACCGAATTCGGCTTCACGGATCAACAAGTACCCCCAACTTGATCTGTTTGACTTATCAAGTCACTAACTACACATAATGTGACTCAATTCGACTTCTGGGATCAACAAGCACCAACTATTTGACTCCGTTCGACTTCTCGGATCATTAAGTCTTCTCTTTGACCAAAATTGACTGCTTGGATCAACAAGTCTTCCGTTTGACCGAATTCGGCTTCACGGATCAACAAGTAACCCCAACTTGATCCGTTTGGTTTATCAAGTCACTAACTACGCACAATGTGACTCAATTCGGCTTCTGGGATCAACAAGCACCAACTATTTGACTCCGTTCGACTTCTCGGATCGTTAAGTCTTCTATTTGACCCCAATTGACTTCTCGGATCAACATGTCTTCCGTTTGACCGAATTCGGCTTCACGGATCAACAAGTACCCGCAACTTGATCCGTTTGGTTTATCAAGTCACTAACTACGCACAATGTGACTCAATTCGACTTCTGGGATCAACAAGCACCAACTATATGACTACGTTCGACTTCACAGATCATTAAGTCTTCTATTGTACCCCAATTGACTTCTCAGATCAACAAGTCTTCCGTTTGACCGAATTCGGCTTCACGGATCAACAAGTACCCCCAACTTGATCTGTTTGACTTATCAAGTCACTAACTACACATAATGTGACTCAATTCGACTTCTGGGATCAACAAGCACCAACTATTTGACTCCGTTCGACTTCTCGGATCATTAAGTCTTCTCTTTGACCAAAATTGACTGCTTGGATCAACAAGTCTTCCGTTTGACCGAATTTGGCTTCACGGATCAACAAGTAACCCCAACTTGATCCGTTTGGTTTATCAAGTCACTAACTACGCACAATGTGACTCAATTCGGCTTCTGGGATCAACAAGCACCAACTATTTGACTCCGTTCGACTTCTCGGATCGTTAAGTCTTCTATTTGACCCCAATTGACTTCTCGGATCAACATGTCTTCCGTTTGACCGAATTCGGCTTCACGGATCAACAAGTACCCGCAACTTGATCCGTTTGGTTTATCAAGTCACTAACTACGCACAATGTGACTCAATTCGGCTTCTGGGATCAACAAGCACCAACTATTTGACTCCGTTCGACTTCTCATATCATTAAGTCTTCTATTTGACCCCAATTGACTTCTCGGATCAACAAGTCTTCCGTTTGACCGAATTCGGCTTCACGGATCAACAAGTACCCCCAACTTGATCGTTTGGTTTATCAAGTCACTAACTACGCACAATGTGACTCAATTCGACTTCTGGGTCCAACAAGCACCAACTATTTGACTCCGTTCGACTTCACGGATCATTATGTCTTCTCTTTGACCAAAATTGACTTCTCGGATCAACAAGTCTTCCGTTTGACCGAATTCGGCTTCACGGATCAACAAGTAACCCCAACATGATCCGTTTGGTTTATCAAATCACTAACTACACACAATGTGACTCAATTCGACTTCTGGGATCAACAAGCACCAACTATTTGACTCCGTTCGACTTCTCGGATCATTAAGTCTTCTCTTTGACCAAAATTGACTTCTCGGATCAACAAGTCTTCCGTTTGACCGAATTCGGCTTCACGGATCAACAAGTAACCCCAACTTGATCCGTTTGGTTTATCAAGTCACTAACTACGCACAATGTGACTCAATTCGGCTTCTGGGATCAACAAGCACCAACTATTTGACTCCGTTCGACTTCTCGGATCGTTAAGTCTTCTATTTGACCCCAATTGACTTCTCGGATCAACATGTCTTCCGTTTGACCGAATTCGGCTTCACGGATCAACAAGTACCCGCAACTTGATCCGTTTGGTTTATCAAGTCACTAACTACGCACAATGTGACTCAATTCGGCTTCTGGGATCAACAAGCACCAACTATTTGACTCCGTTCGACTTCTCGGATCGTTAAGTCTTCTATTTGACCCCAATTGACTTCTCGGATCGACATGTCTTCCGTTTGACCGAATTCGGCTTCACGGATCAACAAGTACCCGCAACTTGATCCGTTTGGTTTATCAAGTCACTAACTACGCACAATGTGACTCAATTCGGCTTCCGGGATCAACAAGCACCAACTATTTGACTCCGTTCGACTTCTCGGATCATTATGTCTTCTCTTTGACCAAAATTGACTTCTCGGATCAACAAGTCTTCCGTTTGACCGAATTCGGCTTCACGGATCAACAAGTAACCCCAACATGATCCGTTTGGTTTATCAAATCACTAACTACGCACAATGTGACTCAATTCAACTTCTGGGATCAACAAGCACCAACTATTTGACTCCGTTCGACTTCTCGGATCATTAAGTCTTCTCTTTGACCAAAATTGACTTCTCGGATCAACAAGTCTTCCGTTTGACCGAATTCGGCTTCACGGATCAACAAGTAACCCCAACTTGATCCGTTTGGTTTATCAAGTCACTAACTACGCACAATGTGACTCAATTCGGCTTCTGGGATCAACAAGCACCAACTATTTGACTCCGTTCGACTTCTCGGATCGTTAAGTCTTCTATTTGACCCCAATTGACTTCTCGGATCAACAAGTCTTCCGTTTGACCGAATTCGGCTTCACGGATCAACAAGTACCCCCAACTTGATCGTTTGGTTTATCAAGTCACTAACTAAGCACAATGTGACTAAATTCGACTTCTGGGTCCAACAAGCACCAACTATTTGACTCCGTTCGACTTCACGGATCATTAAGTCTTCTATTGTACCCTAATTGACTTCTCGAATCAACAAGTCTTCCGTTTGACTGAATTCGGCTTCACGGATCAACAAGTACCCCCAACTTGATCCGTTCGATTTATCAAGTCACTAACTACGCACAATGTGACTCAATTCGACTTCTGGGATCAACAAGCACCAACTATTTGACTCCGTTCGACTTCTCATATCATTAAGTCTTCTATTTGACCCCAATTGACTTCTCGGATCAACAAGTCTTCCGTTTGACCGAATTCGGCTTCACGGATCAACAAGTACCCCCAACTTGATCGTTTGGTTTATCAAGTCACTAACTACGCACAATGTGACTCAATTCGACTTCTGGGTCCAACAAGCACCAACTATTTGACTCCGTTCGACTTCACGGATCATTATGTCTTCTCTTTGACCAAAATTGACTTCTCGGATCAACAAGTCTTCCGTTTGACCGAATTCGGCTTCACGGATCAACAAGTAACCCCAACATGATCCGTTTGGTTTATCAAATCACTAACTACACACAATGTGACTCAATTCGACTTCTGGGATCAACAAGCACCAACTATTTGACTCCGTTCGACTTCTCGGATCATTAAGTCTTCTCTTTGACCAAAATTGACTTCTCGGATCAACAAGTCTTCCGTTTGACCGAATTCGGCTTCACGGATCAACAAGTAACCCCAACTTGATCCGTTTGGTTTATCAAGTCACTAACTACGCACAATGTGACTCAATTCGGCTTCTGGGATCAACAAGCACCAACTATTTGACTCCGTTCGACTTCTCGGATCGTTAAGTCTTCTATTTGACCCCAATTGACTTCTCGGATCAACATGTCTTCCGTTTGACCGAATTCGGCTTCACGGATCAACAAGTACCCGCAACTTGATCCGTTTGGTTTATCAAGTCACTAACTACGCACAATGTGACTCAATTCGGCTTCTGGGATCAACAAGCACCAACTATTTGACTCCGTTCGACTTCTCGGATCGTTAAGTCTTCTATTTGACCCCAATTGACTTCTCGGATCGACATGTCTTCCGTTTGACCGAATTCGGCTTCACGGATCAACAAGTACCCGCAACTTGATCCGTTTGGTTTATCAAGTCACTAACTACGCACAATGTGACTCAATTCGGCTTCCGGGATCAACAAGCACCAACTATTTGACTCCGTTCGACTTCTCGGATCATTATGTCTTCTCTTTGACCAAAATTGACTTCTCGGATCAACAAGTCTTCCGTTTGACCGAATTCGGCTTCACGGATCAACAAGTAACCCCAACATGATCCGTTTGGTTTATCAAATCACTAACTACGCACAATGTAACTCAATTCAACTTCTGGGATCAACAAGCACCAACTATTTGACTCCGTTCGACTTCTCGGATCATTAAGTCTTCTCTTTGACCAAAATTGACTTCTCGGATCAACAAGTCTTCCGTTTGACCGAATTCGGCTTCACGGATCAACAAGTAACCCCAACTTGATCCGTTTGGTTTATCAAGTCACTAACTACGCACAATGTGACTCAATTCGGCTTCTGGGATCAACAAGCACCAACTATTTGACTCCGTGCGACTTCTCGGATCGTTAAGTCTTCTATTTGACCCCAATTGACTTCTCGGATCAACAAGTCTTCCGTTTGACCGAATTCGGCTTCACGGATCAACAAGTACCCCCAACTTGATCGTTTGGTTTATCAAGTCACTAACTAAGCACAATGTGACTCAATTCGACTTCTGGGTCCAACAAGCACCAACTATTTGACTCCGTTCGACTTCACGGATCATTAAGTCTTCTATTGTACCCTAATTGACTTCTCGAATCAACAAGTCTTCCGTTTGACTGAATTCGGCTTCACGGATCAACAAGTACCCCCAACTTGATCCGTTCGATTTATCAAGTCACTAACTACGCACAATGTGACTCAATTCGACTTCTGGGATCAACAAGCACCAACTATTTGACTCCGTTCGACTTCTCATATCATTAAGTCTTCTATTTGACCCCAATTGACTTCTCGGATCAACAAGTCTTCCGTTTGACCGAATTCGGCTTCACGGATCAACAAGTACCCCCAACTTGATCGTTTGGTTTATCAAGTCACTAACTACGCACAATGTGACTCAATTCGACTTCTGGGTCCAACAAGCACCAACTATTTGACTCCGTTCGACTTCACGGATCATTATGTCTTCTCTTTGACCAAAATTGACTTCTCGGATCAACAAGTCTTCCGTTTGACCGAATTCGGCTTCACGGATCAACAAGTAACCCCAAGATGATCCGTTTGGTTTATCAAATCACTAACTACACACAATGTGACTCAATTCGACTTCTGGGATCAACAAGCACCAACTATTTGACTCCGTTCGACTTCTCGGATCATTAAGTCTTCTCTTTGACCAAAATTGACTTCTCGGATCAACAAGTCTTCCGTTTGACCGAATTCGGCTTCACGGATCAACAAGTAACCCCAACTTGATCCGTTTGGTTTATCAAGTCACTAACTACGCACAATGTGACTCAATTCGGCTTCTGGGATCAACAAGCACCAACTATTTGACTCCGTTCGACTTCTCGGATCGTTAAGTCTTCTATTTGACCCCAATTGACTTCTCGGATCAACAAGTCCTCCGTTTGACCGAATTCGGCTTCACGGATCAACAAGTACCTGCAACTTGATCCGTTTGGTTTATCAACTCACGAACTACGCACAATGTGACTCAATTCGGCTTCTGGGATCAACAAGCACCAACTATTTGACTCCGTTCGACTTCTGGGATCATTAAGTCTTCTATTTGACGCCAATTGACTTCTCGGATCAACAAGTCTTTCGTTTGACCGAATTCGGCTTCACGGATCAACAAGTACCCCCAACTTGATCCGTTTGGTTTATCAAGTCACTAACTACGCACAATGTGACTCAATTCGACTTCTGGGATCAACAAGCACCAACTATATGACTCCGTTCGACTTTACGGATCATTAAGTCTTCTATTGTACCCCAATTGACTTCTCAGATCAACAAGTCTTCCGTTTGACCGAATTCGGCTTCACGGATCAACAAGTACCCCCAACTTGATCTGTTTGACTTATCAAGTCACTAACTACACATAATGTGACTCAATTCGACTTCTGGGATCAACAAGCACCAACTATTTGACTCCGTTCGACTTCTCGGATCATTAAGTCTTCTCTTTGACCAAAATTGACTTCTCGGATCAACAAGTCTTCCGGTTGACCGAATTCGGCTTCACGGATCTACAAGTACCCCCAACTCGATCCGTTTGGTTTATCAAGTCACTAACTACGCACAATGTGACTCAATTCGGCTTCTGGGATCAACAAGCACCAACTATTTGACTCCGTTCGACTTCTCTTATCATTAAGTCTTCTATTTGACCCCAATTGACTTCTCGGATCAACAAGTCTTCCGTTTGACCGAATTCGGCTTCACGGATCAACAAGTACCCCCAACTTGATCCGTTTGGTTTATCAACTCACTAACTACGCACAATGTGACTCAATTCGGCTTCTGGGATCAACAAGCACCAACTATTTGACTTCGTTCGGCTTCTCGGATCATTAAGTCTTCTATTTGACCCCAATTGATTTCTCAGATGAACAAGTCTTCCGTTTGACCGAATTCGGCTTCACGGATCAACAAGTACCCCCAACTTGATCGTTTGGTTTATCAAGTCACTAGCTAAGCACAATGTGACTCAATTCGACTTCTGGGTCCAACAAGCACCAACTATTTGACTCCGTTCGATTTCACGGATCATTAAGTCTTCTATTGTACCCTAATTGACTTCTCGAATCAACAAGTCTTCCGTTTGACTGAATTCGGCTTCACGGATCAACAAGTACCCCCAACTTGATCCGTTCGATTTATCAAGTCACTAACTACGCACAATGTGACTCAATTCGACTTCTGGGATCAACAAGCACCAACTATTTGACTCCGTTCGACTTCTCATATCATTAAGTCTTCTATTTGACCCCAATTGACTTCTCGGATCAACAAGTCTTCCGTTTGACCGAATTCGGCTTCACGGATCAACAAGTACCCCCAACTTGATCGTTTGGTTTATCAAGTCACTAACTACGCACAATGTGACTCAATTCGACTTCTGGGTCCAACAAGCACCAACTATTTGACTCCGTTCGACTTCACGGATCATTATGTTTTCTCTTTGACCAAAATTGACTTCTCGGATCAACAAGTCTTCCGTTTGACTGAATTCGGCTTCACGGATCAACAAGTAACCCCAACATGATCCGTTTGGTTTATCAAATCACTAACTACACACAATGTGACTCAATTCGACTTCTGGGATCAACAAGCACCAACTATTTGACTCCGTTCGACTTCTCGGATCATTAAGTCTTCTCTTTGACCAAAATTGACTGCTTGGGCCAACAAGTCTTCCGTTTGACCGAATTCGGCTTCACGGATCAACAAGTAACCCCAACTTGATCCGTTTGGTTTATCAAGTCACTAACTACGCACAATGTGACTCAATTCGGCTTCTGGGATCAACAAGCACCAACTATTTGACTCCGTTCGACTTCTCGGATCGTTAAGTCTTCTATTTGACCCCAATTGACTTCTCGGATCAACAAGTCTTCCGTTTGACCGAATTCGGCTTCACGGATCAACAAGTACCCGCAACTTGATCCGTTTGGTTTATCAAGTCACTAACTACGCACAATGTGACTCAATTCGGCTTCTAGGATCAACAAGCACCAACTATTTGACTCCGTTCGACTTCTCGGATCATTAAGTCTTCTATTTGACGCCAATTGACTTCTCGGATCAACAAGTCTTTCGTTTGACCGTATTCGGCTTCACGGATCAACAAGTACCCCCAACTTGATCCGTTTGGTTTATCAAGTCACTAACTACGCACAATGTGACTCAATTCGACTTCTGGGATCAACAAGCACCAACTATATGACTCCGTTCGACTTCACGGATCATTAAGTCTTCTATTGTACCCCAATTGACTTCTCAGATCAACAATTCTTCCGTTTGACTGAATTCGGCTTCACGGATCAACAAGTACCCCCAACTTGATCTGTTTGACTTATCAAGTCACTAACTACACATAATGTGACTCTATTTGACTTCTGGGATCAACAAGCACCAACTATTTGACTCCGTTCGACTTCTCGGATCATTAAGTCTTCTCTTTGACCAAAATTGACTACTTGGATCAACAAGTCTTCCGTTTGACCGAATTCGGCTTCACGGATCAACAAGTAACCCCAACTTGATCCGTTTGGTTTATCAAGTCACTAACTACGCACAATGTGACTCAATTCGACTTCTGGGATCAACAAGCACCAACTATTTGACTCCGTTCGACTTCTCGGATCATTAGGTCTTCTCTTTGACCAAAATTGACTTCTCGGATCAACAAGTCTTCCGGTTGACCGAATTCGGCTTCACGGATCTACAAGTACCCCCAACTTGATCCGTTTGGTTTATCAAGTCTCTAACTACGCACAATGAGACTCAATTCGGCTTCTGGGATCAACAAGCACCAACTATTTGACTCCATTCGACTTCTCTTATCATTAAGTCTTCTATTTGACCCCAATTGACTTCTCGGATCAACAAGTCTTCCGTTTGACCAAATTCGGCTTCACGGATCAACAAGTACCCCCAACTTGATCCGTTTGGTTTATCAAGTCACTAACTACGCACAATGTGACTCAATTCGGCTTCTGGGATCAACAAGCACCAACTATTTGACTCCGTTCGGCTTCTCGGATCATTAAGTCTTCTATTTGACCCCAATTGACTTCTCAGATGAACAAGTCTTCCGTTTGACCGAATTCGGCTTCACGGATCAACAAGTACCCCCAACTTGATCGTTTGGTTTATCAAGTCACTAACTAAGCACAATGTGACTCAATTAGACTTCTGGGTCCAACAAGCACCAACTATTTGACTCCGTTCGACTTCACGGATCATTAAGTCTTCTATTGTACCCTAATTGACTTCTCGAATCAACAAGTCTTCCGTTTGACTGAATTCGGCTTCACGGATCAACAAGTACCCCCAACTTGATCCGTTCGATTTATCAAGTCACTAACTACGCACAATGTGACTCAATTCGACTTCTGGGATCAACAAGCACCAACTATTTGACTCCGTTCGACTTCTCATATCATTAAGTCTTCTATTTGACCCCAATTGACTTCTCGGATCAACAAGTCTTCCGTTTGACCGAATTCGGCTTCACGGATCAACAAGTACCCCCAACTTGATCGTTTGGTTTATCAAGTCACTAACTACGCACAATGTGACTCAATTCGACTTCTGGGTCCAACAAGCACCAACTATTTGACTCCGTTCGACTTCACGGATCATTATGTTTTCTCTTTGACCAAAATTGACTTCTCGGATCAACAAGTCTTCCGTTTGACCGAATTCGGCTTCACGGATCAACAAGTAACCCCAACATGATCCGTTTGGTTTATCAAATCACTAACTACACACAATGTGACTCAATTCGACTTCTGGGATCAACAAGCACCAACTATTTGACTCCGTTCGACTTCTCGGATCATTAAGTCTTCTCTTTGACGAAAATTGACTGCTTGGATCAACAAGTCTTCCGTTTGACCGAATTCGGCTTCACGGATCAACAAGTAACCCCAACTTGATCCGTTTGGTTTATCAAGTCACTAACTACGCACAATGTGACTCAATTCGGCTTCTGGGATCAACAAGCACCAACTATTTGACTCCGTTCGACTTCTCGGATCGTTAAGTCTTCTATTTGACCCCAATTGACTTCTCGGATCAACAAGTCTTCCGTTTGACCGAATTCGGCTTCACGGATCAACAAGTACCCGCAACTTGATCCGTTTGGTTTATCAAGTCACTAACTACGCACAATGTGACTCAATTCGGCTTCTAGGATCAACAAGCACCAACTATTTGACTCCGTTCGACTTCTCTTATCATTAAGTCTTCTATTTGACCCCAATTGACTTCTCGGATCAACAAGTCTTCCGTTTGACCGAATTCGGCTTCACGGATCAACAAGTACCCCCAACTTGATCCGTTTGGTTTATCAAGTCACTAACTACGCACAATGTGACTCAATTCGGCTTCTGGGATCAACAAGCACCAACTATTTGACTCCGTTCGGCTTCTCGGATCATTAAGTCTTCTATTTGACCCCAATTGACTTCTCAGATGAACAAGTCTTCCGTTTGACCGAATTCGGCTTCACGGATCAACAAGTACCCCCAACTTGATCGTTTGGTTTATCAAGTCACTAACTAAGCACAATGTGACTCAATTCGACTTCTGGGTCCAACAAGCACCAACTATTTGACTCCGTTCGACTTCACGGATCATTAAGTCTTCTATTGTACCCTAATTGACTTCTCGAATCAACAAGTCTTCCGTTTGACTGAATTCGGCTTCACGGATCAACAAGTACCCCCAACTTGATCCGTTCGATTTATCAAGTCACTAACTACGCACAATGTGACTCAATTCGACTTCTGGGATCAACAAGCACCAACTATTTGACTCCGTTCGACTTCTCATATCATTAAGTCTTCTATTTGACCCCAATTGACTTCTCGGATCAACAAGTCTTCCGTTTGACCGAATTCGGCTTCACGGATCAACAAGTACCCCCAACTTGATCGTTTGGTTTATCAAGTCACTAACTACGCACAATGTGACTTGGGTCCAACAAGCACCAACTATTTGACTCCGTTCGACTTCACGGATCATTATGTTTTCTCTTTGACCAAAATTGACTTCTCGGATCAACAAGTCTTCTGTTTGACCGAATTCGGCTTCACGGATCAACAAGTAACCCCAACATGATCCGTTTGGTTTATCAAATCACTAACTACACACAATGTGACTCAATTCGACTTCTGGGATCAACAAGCACCAACTATTTGACTCCGTTCGACTTCTCGGATCATTAAGTCTTCTCTTTGACCAAAATTGACTGCTTGGATCAACAAGTCTTCCGTTTGACCGAATTCGGCTTCACGGATCAACAAGTAACCCCAACTTGATCCGTTTGGTTTATCAAGTCACTAACTACGCACAATGTGACTCAATTCGGCTTCTGGGATCAACAAGCACCAACTATTTGACTCCGTTCGACTTCTCGGATCGTTAAGTCTTCTATTTGACCCCAATTGACTTCTCGGATCAACAAGTCTTCCGGTTGACCGAATTCGGCTTCACGGATCTACAAGTACCCCCAACTCGATCCGTTTGGTTTATCAAGTCACTAACTACGCACAATGTGACTCAATTCGGCTTCTGGGATCAACAAGCACCAACTATTTGACTCCGTTCGACTTCTCTTGTCATTAAGTCTTCTATTTGACCCCAATTGACTTCTCGGATCAACAAGTCTTCCGTTTGACCGAATTCGGCTTCACGGATCAACAAGTACCCCCAACTTGATCCGTTTGGTTTATCAACTCACTAACTACGCACAATGTGACTCAATTCGGCTTCTGGGATCCACAAGCACCAACTATTTGACTCCGTTCGGCTTCTCGGATCATTAAGTCTTCTATTTGACCCCAATTGACTTCTCAGATGAACAAGTCTTCCGTTTGACCGAATTCGGCTTCACGGATCAACAAGTACCCCCAACTTGATCGTTTGGTTTATCAAGTCACTAACTAAGCACAATGTGACTCAATTCGACTTCTGGGTCCAACAAGCACCAACTATTTGACTCCGTTCGATTTCACGGATCATTAAGTCTTCTATTGTACCCTAATTGACTTCTCGAATCAACAAGTCTTTCGTTTGACTGAATTCGGCTTCACGGATCAACAAGTACCCCCAACTTGATCCGTTCGATTTATCAAGTCACTAACTACGCACAATGTGACTCAATTCGACTTCTGGGATCAACAAGCACCAACTATTTGACTCCGTTCGACTTCTCATATCATTAAGTCTTCTATTTGACCCCAATTGACTTCTCGGATCAACAAGTCTTCCGTTTGACCGAATTCGGCTTCACGGATCAACAAGTACCCCCAACTTGATCGTTTGGTTTATCAAGTCACTAACTACGCACAATGTGACTCAATTCGACTTCTGGGTCCAACAAGCACCAACTATTTGACTCCGTTCGACTTCACGGATCATTATGTTTTCTCTTTGACCAAAATTGACTTCTCGGATCAACAAGTCTTCCGTTTGACTGAATTCGGCTTCACGGATCAACAAGTAACCCCAACATGATCCGTTTGGTTTATCAAATCACTAACTACACACAATGTGACTCAATTCGACTTCTGGGATCAACAAGCACCAACTATTTGACTCCGTTCGACTTCTCGGATCATTAAGTCTTCTCTTTGACCAAAGTTGACTGCTTGGACCAACAAGTCTTCCGTTTGACCGAATTCGGCTTCACGGATCAACAAGTAACCCCAACATGATCCGTTTGGTTTATCAAGTCACTAACTACGCACAATGTGACTCAATTCGGCTTCTGGGATCAACAAGCACCAACTATTTGACTCCGTTCGACTTCTCGGATCGTTAAGTCTTCTATTTGACCCCAATTGACTTCTCGGATCAACAAGTCTTCCGTTTGACCGAATTCGGCTTCACGGATCAACAAGTACCCGCAACTTGATCCGTTTGGTTTATCAAGTCACTAACTACGCACAATGTGACTCAATTCGGCTTCTAGGATCAACAAGCACCAACTATTTGACTCCGTTCGACTTCTCGGATCATTAAGTCTTCTATTTGACGCCAATTGACTTCTCGGATCAACAAGTCTTTCGTTTGACCGTATTCGGCTTCACGGATCAACAAGTACCCCCAACTTGATCCGTTTGGTTTATCAAGTCACTAACTACGCACAATGTGACTCAATTCGACTTCTGGGATCAACAAGCACCAACTATATGACTCCGTTCGACTTCACGGATCATTAAGTCTTCTATTGTACCCCAATTGACTTCTCAGATCAACAATTCTTCCGTTTGACTGAATTCGGCTTCACGGATCAACAAGTACCCCCAACTTGATCTGTTTGACTTATCAAGTCACTAACTACACATAATGTGACTCTATTTGACTTCTGGGATCAACAAGCACCAACTATTTGACTCCGTTCGACTTCTCGGATCATTAAGTCTTCTCTTTGACCAAAATTTACTACTTGGATCAACAAGTCTTCCGTTTGACCGAATTCGGCTTCACGGATCAACAAGTAACCCCAACTTGATCCGTTTGGTTTATCAAGTCACTAACTACGCACAATGTGACTCAATTCGACTTCTGGGATCAACAAGCACCAACTATTTGACTCCGTTCGACTTCTCGGATCATTAGGTCTTCTCTTTGACCAAAATTGACTTCTCGGATCAACAAGTCTTCCGGTTGACCGAATTCGGCTTCACGGATCAACAAGTACCCCCAACTTGATCGTTTGGTTTATCAAGTCACTAACTACGCACAATGTGACTCAATTCGACTTCTGGGTCCAACAAGCACCAACTATTTGACTCCGTTCGACTTCACGGATCATTATGTTTTCTCTTTGACCAAAATTGACTTCTCGGATCAACAAGTCTTCCGTTTGACCGAATTCGGCTTCACGGATCAACAAGTAACCCCAACATGATCCGTTTGGTTTATCAAATCACTAACTACACACAATGTGACTCAATTCGACTTCTGGGATCAACAAGCACCAACTATTTGACTCCGTTCGACTTCTCGGATCATTAAGTCTTCTCTTTGACCAAAATTGACTGCTTGGATCAACAAGTCTTCCGTTTGACCGAATTCGGCTTCACGGATCAACAAGTAACCCCAACTTGATCCGTTTGGTTTATCAAGTCACTAACTACGCACAATGTGACTCAATTCGGCTTCTGGGATCAACAAGCACCAACTATTTGACTCCGCTCGACTTCTCGGATCGTTAAGTCTTCTATTTGACCCCAATTGACTTCTCGGATCAACAAGTCTTCCGGCTGACCGAATTCGGCTTCACGGATCTACAAGTACCCCCAACTCGATCCGTTTGGTTTATCAAGTCACTAACTACGCACAATGTGACTCAATTCGGCTTCTGGGATCAACAAGCACCAACTATTTGACTCCGTTCGACTTCTCTTATCATTAAGTCTTCTATTTGACCCCAATTGACTTCTCGGATCAACAAGTCTTCCGTTTGACCGAATTCGGCTTCACGGATCAACAAGTACCCCCAACTTGATCCGTTTGGTTTATCAACTCACTAACTACGCACAATGTGACTCAATTCGGCTTCTGGGATCAACAAGCACCAACTATTTGACTCCGTTCGGCTTCTCGGATCATTAAGTCTTCTATTTGACCCCAATTGACTTCTCAGATGAACAAGTCTTCCGTTTGACCGAATTCGGCTTCACGGATCAACAAGTACCCCCAACTTGATCGTTTGGTTTATCAAGTCACTAACTAAGCACAATGTGACTCAATTCGACTTCTGGGTCCAACAAGCACCAACTATTTGACTCCGTTCGATTTCACGGATCATTAAGTCTTCTATTGTACCCTAATTGACTTCTCGAATCAACAAGTCTTCCGTTTGACTGAATTCGGCTTCACGGATCAACAAGTACCCCCAACTTGATCCGTTCGATTTATCAAGTCACTAACTACGCACAATGTGACTCAATTCGACTTCTGGGATCAACAAGCACCAACTATTTGACTCCGTTCGACTTCTCATATCATTAAGTCTTCTATTTGACCCCAATTGACTTCTTGGATCAACAAGTCTTCCGTTTGACCGAATTCGGCTTCACGGATCAACAAGTACCCCCAACTTGATCGTTTGGTTTATCAAGTCACTAACTACGCACAATGTGACTCAATTCGACTTCTGGGTCCAACAAGCACCAACTATTTGACTCCGTTCGACTTCACGGATCATTATGTTTTCTCTTTGACCAAAATTGACTTCTCGGATCAACAAGTCTTCCGTTTGACTGAATTCGGCTTCACGGATCAACAAGTAACCCCAACATGATCCGTTTGGTTTATCAAATCACTAACTACACACAATGTGACTCAATTCGACTTCTGGGATCAACAAGCACCAACTATTTGACTCCGTTCGACTTCTCGGATCATTAAGTCTTCTCTTTGACCAAAGTTGACTGCTTGGACCAACAAGTCTTCCGTTTGACCGAATTCGGCTTCACGGATCAACAAGTAACCCCAACATGATCCGTTTGGTTTATCAAGTCACTAACTACGCACAATGTGACTCAATTCGGCTTCTGGGATCAACAAGCACCAACTATTTGACTCCGTTCGACTTCTCGGATCGTTAAGTCTTCTATTTGACCCCAATTGACTTCTCGGATCAACAAGTCTTCCGTTTGACCGAATTCGGCTTCACGGATCAACAAGTACCCGCAACTTGATCCGTTTGGTTTATCAAGTCACTAACTACGCACAATGTGACTCAATTCGGCTTCTAGGATCAACAAGCACCAACTATTTGACTCCGTTCGACTTCTCGGATCATTAAGTCTTCTATTTGACGCCAATTGACTTCTCGGATCAACAAGTCTTTCGTTTGACCGTATTCGGCTTCACGGATCAACAAGTACCCCCAACTTGATCCGTTTGGTTTATCAAGTCACTAACTACGCACAATGTGACTCAATTCGACTTCTGGGATCAACAAGCACCAACTATATGACTCCGTTCGACTTCACGGATCATTAAGTCTTCTATTGTACCCCAATTGACTTCTCAGATCAACAATTCTTCCGTTTGACTGAATTCGGCTTCACGGATCAACAAGTACCCCCAACTTGATCTGTTTGACTTATCAAGTCACTAACTACACATAATGTGACTCTATTTGACTTCTGGGATCAACAAGCACCAACTATTTGACTCCGTTCGACTTCTCGGATCATTAAATCTTCTCTTTGACCAAAATTGACTACTTGGATCAACAAGTCTTCCGTTTGACCGAATTCGGCTTCACGGATCAACAAGTAACCCCAACTTGATCCGTTTGGTTTATCAAGTCACTAACTACGCACAATGTGACTCAATTCGACTTCTGGGATCAACAAGCACCAACTATTTGACTCCGTTCGACTTCTCGGATCATTAGGTCTTCTCTTTGACCAAAATTGACTTCTCGGATCAACAAGTCTTCCGGTTGACCGAATTCGGCTTCACGGATCTACAAGTACCCCCAACTTGATCCGTTTGGTTTATCAAGTCTCTAACTACGCACAATGAGACTCAATTCGGCTTCTGGGATCAACAAGCACCAACTATTTGACTCCGTTCGACTTCTCTTATCATTAAGTCTTCTATTTGACCCCAATTGACTTCTCGGATCAACAAGTCTTCCGTTTGACCGAATTCGGCTTCACGGATCAACAAGTACCCCCAACTTGATCCGTTTGGTTTATCAAGTCACTACCTACGCACAATGTGACTCAATTCGGCTTCTGGGATCAACAAGCACCAACTATTTGACTCCGTTCGGCTTCTCGGATCATTAAGTCTTCTATTTGACCCCAATTGACTTCTCAGATGAACAAGTCTTCCGTTTGACCGAATTCGGCTTCACGGATCAACAAGTACCCCCAACTTGATCGTTTGGTTTATCAAGTCACTAACTAAGCACAATGTGACTCAATTCGACTTCTGGGTCCAACAAGCACCAACTATTTGACTCCGTTCGACTTCACGGATCATTAAGTCTTCTATTGTACCCTAATTGACTTCTCGAATCAACAAGTCTTCCGTTTGACTGAATTCGGCTTCACGGATCAACAAGTACCCCCAACTTGATCCGTTCGATTTATCAAGTCACTAACTACGCACAATGTGACTCAATTCGACTTCTGGGATCAACAAGCACCAACTATTTGACTCCGTTCGACTTCACGGATCATTATGTCTTCTCTTTGACCAAAATTGACTTCTCGGATCAACAAGTCTTCCGTTTGACCGAATTCGGCTTCACGGATCAACAAGTAACCCCAACATGATCCGTTTGGTTTATCAAATCACTAACTACACACAATGTGACTCAATTCGACTTCTGGGATCAACAAGCACCAACTATTTGACTCCGTTCGACTTCTCGGATCATTAAGTCTTCTCTTTGACCAAAATTGACTGCTTGGATCAACAAGTCTTCCGTTTGACCGAATTCGGCTTCACGGATCAACAAGTAACCCCAACTTGATCCGTTTGGTTTATTAAGTCACTAACTACGCACAATGTGACTCAATTCGGCTTCTGGGATCAACAAGCACCAACTATTTGACTCCGTTCGACTTCTCGGATCGTTAAGTCTTCTATTTGACCCTAATTGACTTCTCGGATCAACAAGTCTTCCGTTTGACCGAATTCGGCTTCACGGATCAACAAGTACCCGCAACTTGATCCGTTTGGTTTATCAAGTCACTAACTACACACAATGTGACTCAATTCGACTTCTGGGATCAACAAGCACCAACTATTTGACTCCGTTCGACTTCTCGGATCATTAAGTCTTCTCTTTGACCAAAATTGACTGCTTGGATCAACAAGTCTTCCGTTTGACCGAATTCGGCTTCACGGATCAACAAGTAACCCCAACTTGATCCGTTTGGTTTATTAAGTCACTAACTACGCACAATGTGACTCAATTCGGCTTCTGGGATCAACAAGCACCAACTATTTGACTCCGTTCGACTTCTCGGATCGTTAAGTCTTCTATTTGACCCTAATTGACTTCTCGGATCAACAAGTCTTCCGTTTGACCGAATTCGGCTTCACGGATCAACAAGTACCCGCAACTTGATCCGTTTGGTTTATCAAGTCACTAACTACGCACAATGTGACTCAATTCGGCTTCTGGGATCAACAAGCACCAACTATTTGACTCCGTTCGACTTCTCGGATCATTAAGTCTTCTATTTGACGCCAATTGACTTCTCGGATCAACAAGTCTTTCGTTTGATCGAATTCGGCTTCACGGATCAACAAGTACCCCCAACTTGATCCGTTTGGTTTATCAAGTCACTAACTACGCACAATGTGACTCAATTCGACTTCTGGGATCAACAAGCACCAACTATATGACTCCGTTCGACTTCACGGATCATTAAGTCTTCTATTGTACCCCAATTGACTTCTCAGATCCACAAGTCTTCCGTTTGACCGAATTCGGCTTCACGGATCAACAAGTACCCCTAACTTGATCTGTTTGACTTATCAAGTCACTAACTACACATAATGTGACTCTATTCGACTTCTGGGATCAACAAGCACCAACTATTTGACTCCGTTCGACTTCTCGGATCATTAAGTCTTCTCTTTGACCAAAATTGACTGCTTGGATCAACAAGTCTTTCGTTTGACCGAATTCGGCTTCACGGATCAACAAGTAACCCCAACTTGATCCGTTTGGTTTATCAAGTCACTAACTACGCACAATGTGACTCAATTCGGCTTCTGGGATCAACAAGCACCAACTATTTGACTCCGTTCGACTTCTCGGATCGTTAAGTCTTCTATTTGACCCCAATTGACTTCTCGGATCAACAAGTCTTCCGTTTGACCGAATTCGGCTTCATGGATCAACAAGTACCCGCAACTTGATCCGTTTGGTTTATCAAGTCACTAACTACGCACAATGTGACTCAATTCGGCTTCTGGGATCAACAAGCACCAACTATTTGACTCCGTTCGACTTCTCGGATCATTAAGTCTTCTATTTGACGCCAATTGACTTCTCGGATCAACAAGACTTTTGTTTGACCGAATTCGGCTTCACGGATCAACAAGTACCCCCAACTTGATCCGTTTGGTTTATCAAGTCACTAACTACGCACAATGTGACTCAATTCGACTTCTGGGATCAACAAGCACCAACTATATGACTCCGTTCGACTTCACGGATCATTAAGTCTTCTATTGTACCCCAATTGACTTCTCAGATCAACAAGTCTTCCGTTTGACCGAATTCGGCTTCACGGATCAACAAGTACCCCCAACTTGATCTGTTTGACTTATCAAGTCACTAACTACACATAATGTGACTCAATTCGACTTCTGGGATCAACAAGCACCAACTATTTGACTCCGTTCGACTTCTCGGATCATTAAGTCTTCTCTTTGACCAAAATTGACTTCTCGGATCAACAAGTCTTACGGTTGAACGAATTCGGCTTCACGGATCTACAAGTACCCCCAACTTGATCCGTTTGGTTTATCAAGTCACTAACTACGCACAAGGTGACTCAATTCGGCTTATGGGATCAACAAGCACCAACTATTTGACTCCGTTCAACTTCTCTTATCATTAAGTCTTCTATTTGACCCCAATTGACTTCTCGGATCAACAAGTCTTCCGTTTGACCGAATTCGACTTCACGGATCAACAAGTACCCCCAACTTGATCCGTTTGGTTTATCAAGTCACTAACTACGCACAATGTTCCGTTCGGCTTCTCGGATCATTAAGTCTTCTATTTGACCCCAATTGACTTCTCGGATGAACAAGTCTTCCGTTTGACCGAATTCGGCTTCACGGATCAACAAGTACCCCCAACTTGATCGTTTGGTTTATCAAGTCACTAACTAAGCACAATGTGACTCAATTCGACTTCTGGGTCCAACAAGCACCAACTATTTGACTCCGTTCGATTTCACGGATCATTAAGTCTTCTATTGTACCCTAATTGACTTCTCGAATCAACAAGTCTTCCGTTTGACTGAATTCGGCTTCACGGATCAACAAGTACCCCCAACTTGATCCGTTCGATTTATCAAGTCACTAACTACGCACAATGTGACTCAATTCGACTTCTGGGATCAACAAGCACCAACTATTTGACTCCGTTCGACTTCTCATATCATTAAGTCTTCTATTTGACCCCAATTGACTTCTCGGATCAACAAGTCTTCCGTTTGACCGAATTCGGCTTCACGGATCAACAAGTACCCCCAACTTGATCGTTTGGTTTATCAAGTCACTAACTACGCACAATGTGACTCAATTCGACTTCAGGGTCCAACAAGCACCAACTATTTGACTCCGTTCGACTTCACGGATCATTATGTTTTCTCTTTGACCAAAATTGACTTCTCGGATCAACAAGTCTTCCGTTTGACCGAATTCGGCTTCACGGATCAACAAGTAACCCCAACATGATCCGTTTGGTTTATCAAATCACTAACTACACACAATGTGACTCAATTCGACTTCTGGGATCAACAAGCACCAACTATTTGACTCCGTTCGACTTCTCGGATCATTAAGTCTTCTCTTTGACCAAAATTGACTGCTTGGATCAACAAGTCTTCCGTTTGACCGAATTCGGCTTCACGGATCAACAAGTAACCCCAACTTGATCCGTTTGGTTTATTAAGTCACTAACTACGCACAATGTGACTCAATTCGGCTTCTGGGATCGACAAGCACCAACTATTTGACTCCGTTCGACTTCTCGGATCGTTAAGTCTTCTATTTGACCCTAATTGACTTCTCGGATCAACAAGTCTTCCGTTTGACCGAATTCGGCTTTACGGATCAACAAGTACCCGCAACTTGATCCGTTTGGTTTATCAAGTCACTAACTACGCACAATGTGACTCAATTCGGCTTCTGGGATCAACAAGCACCAACTATTTGACTCCGTTCGACTTCTCTTATCATTAAGTCTTCTATTTGACCCCAATTGACTTCTCGGATCAACAAGTCTTCCGTTTGACCGAATTCGGCTTCACGGATCAACAAGTACCCCCAACTTGATCCGTTTGGTTTATCAAGTCACTAACTACGCACAATGTGACTCAATTCGGCTTCTGGGATCAACAAGCACCAACTATTTGACTCCGTTCGGCTTCTCGGATCATTAAGTCTTCTATTTGACCCCAATTGACTTCTCAGATGAACAAGTCTTCCGTTTGACCGAATTCGGCTTCACGGATCAACAAGTACCCCCAACTTGATCGTTTGGTTTATCAAGTCACTAACTAAGCACAATGTGACTCAATTCGACTTCTGGGTCCAACAAGCACCAACTATTTGACTCCGTTCGACTTCACGGATCATTAAGTCTTCTATTGTACCCTAATTGACTTCTCGAATCAACAAGTCTTCCGTTTGACTGAATTCGGCTTCACGGATCAACAAGTACCCCCAACTTGATCCGTTCGATTTATCAAGTCACTAACTACGCACAATGTGACTCAATTCGACTTCTGGGATCAACAAGCACCAACTATTTGACTCCGTTCGACTTCTCATATCATTAAGTCTTCTATTTGACCCCAATTGACTTCTCGGATCAATAAGTCCTCCGTTTGACCGAATTCGGCTTCACGGATCAACAAGTACCCCCAACTTGATCCGTTTGATTTATCAAGTCACTAACTACGCACAATGTGACTCAAATCGACTTCTGGGATCAACAAGCACCAACTATTTGACTCCGTTCGACTTCACGGATCATTATGTCTTCTCTTTGACCAAAATTGACTTCTCGGATCAACAAGTCTTCCGTTTGACCGAATTCGGCTTCACGGATCAACAAGTAACCCCAACATGATCCGTTTGGTTTATCAAATCACTAACTACACACAATGTGACTCAATTCGACTTCTGGGATCAACAAGCACCAACTATTTGACTCCGTTCGACTTCTCGGATCATTAAGTCTTCTCTTTGACCAAAATTGACTGCTTGGATCAACAAGTCTTCCGTTTGACCGAATTCGGCTTCACGGATCAACAAGTACCCCCAACTTGATCCGTTTGGTTTATCAAGTCACTAACTACGCACAATGTGACTCAATTCGACTTCTGGGATCAACAAGCACCAACTATATGACTCCGTTCGACTTCACGGATCATTAAGTCTTCTATTGTACCCCAATTGACTTCTCAGATCCACAAGTCTTCCGTTTGACCGAATTCGGCTTCACGGATCAACAAGTACCCACAACTTGATCTGTTTGACTTATCAAGTCACTAACTACACATAATGTGACTCTATTCGACTTCTGGGATCAACAAGCACCAACTATTTGACTCCGTTCGACTTCTCGGAACATTAAGTCTTCTCTTTGACCAAAATTGACTGCTTGGATCAACAAGTCTTTCGTTTGACCGAATTCGGCTTCACGGATCAACAAGTAACCCCAACTTGATCCGTTTGGTTTATCAAGTCACTAACTACGCATAATGTGACTCAATTCGGCTTCTGGGATCAACAAGCACCAACTATTTGACTCCGTTCGACTTCTCGGATCGTTAAGTCTTCTATTTGACCCCAATTGACTTCTCGGATCAATAAGTCTTCCGTTTGACCGAATTCGGCTTCACGGATCAACAAGTACCCGCAACTTGATCCGTTTGGTTTATCAAGTCACTAACTACGCACAATGTGACTCAATTCGGCTTCTGGGATCAACAAGCACCAACTATTTGACTCCGTTCGACTTCTCGGATCATTAAGTCTTCTATTTGACGCCAATTGACTTCTCGGATCAACAAGTCTTTCGTTTGACCGAATTCGGCTTCACGGATCAACAAGTACCCCCAACTTGATCCGTTTGGTTTATCAAGTCACTAACTACGCACAATGTGACTCAATTCGACTTCTGGGATCAACAAGCACCAACTATATGACTCCGTTCGACTTCACGGATCATTAAGTCTTCCATTGTACCCCAATTGACTTCTCAGATCAACAAGTCTTCCGTTTGACCGAATTCGGCTTCACGGATCAACAAGTACCCCCAACTTGATCTGTTTGACTTATCAAGTCACTAACTACACATAATGTGACTCAATTCGACTTCTGGGATCAACAAGCACCAACTATTTGACTCCGTTCGACTTCTCGGATCATTAAGTCTTCTCTTTGACCAAAATTGACTTCTCGGATCAACAAGTCTTACGGTTGAACGAATTCGGCTTCACGGATCTACAAGTACCCCCAACTTGATCCGTTTGGTTTATCAAGTCACTAACTACGCACAATGTGACTCAATTCGGCTTATGGGATCAACAAGCACCAACTATTTGACTCCGTTCAACTTCTCTTATCATTAAGTCTTCTATTTGACCCCAATTGACTTCTCGGATCAACAAGTCTTCCGTTTGACCGAATTCGACTTCACGGATCAACAAGTACCCCCAACTTGATCCGTTTGGTTTATCAAGTCACTAACTACGCACAATGTGACTCAATTCGGCTTTTGGGATCAACAAGCACCAACTATTTGACTCCGTTCGGCTTCTCGGATCATTAAGTCTTCTATTTGACCCCAATTGACTTCTCGGATGAACAAGTCTTCCGTTTGACCGAATTCGGCTTCACGGATCAACAAGTACCCCCAACTTGATCGTTTGGTTTATCAAGTCACTAACTAAGCACAATGTGACTCAATTCGACTTCTGGGTCCAACAAGCACCAACTATTTGACTCCGTTCGATTTCACGGATCATTAAGTCTTCTATTGTACCCTAATTGACTTCTCGAATCAACAAGTCTTCCGTTTGACTGAATTCGGCTTCACGGATCAAGAAGTACCCCCAACTTGATCCGTTCGATTTATCAAGTCACTAACTACGCACAATGTGACTCAATTCGACTTCTGAGATCAACAAGCACCAACTATTTGACTCCGTTCGACTTCTCATATCATTAAGTCTTCTATTTGACCCCAATTGACTTCTCGGATCAACAAGTCTTCCGTTTGACCGAATTCGGCTTCACGGATCAACAAGTACCCCCAACTTGATCGTTTGGTTTATCAAGTCACTAACTACGCACAATGTGACTCAATTCGACTTCTGGGTCCAACAAGCACCAACTATTTGACTCCGTTCGACTTCACGGATCATTATGTTTTCTCTTTGACCAAAATTGACTTCTCGGATCAACAAGTCTTCCGTTTGACCGAATTCGGCTTCACGGATCAACAAGTAACCCCAACATGATCCGTTTGGTTTATCAAATCACTAACTACACACAATGTGACTCAATTCGACTTCTGGGATCAACAAGCACCAACTATTTGACTCCGTTCGACTTCTCGGATCATTAAGTCTTCTCTTTGACCAAAATTGACTGCTTGGATCAACAAGTCTTCCGTTTGACCGAACTCGGCTTCACGGATCAACAAGTAACCCCAACTTGATCCGTTTGGTTTATCAAGTCACTAACTACGCACAATGTGACTCAATTCGGCTTCTGGGATCAACAAGCACCAACTATTTGACTCCGTTCGACTTCTCGGATCGTTAAGTCTTCTATTTGACCCCAATTGACTTCTCGGATCAACAAGTCTTCCGTTTGACCGAATTCGGCTTCACGGATCAACAAGTACCCGCAACTTGATCCGTTTGGTTTATCAAGTCACTAACTACGCACAATGTGACTCAATTCGGCTTCTAGGATCAACAAGCACCAACTATTTGACTCCGTTCGACTTCTCGGATCATTAAGTCTTCTATTTGACGCCAATTGACTTCTCGGATCAACAAGTCTTTCGTTTGACCGTATTCGGCTTCACGGATCAACAAGTACCCCCAACTTGATCCGTTTGGTTTATCAAGTCACTAACTACGCACAATGTGACTCAATTCGACTTCTGGGATCAACAAGCACCAACTATATGACTCCGTTCGACTTCACGGATCATTAAGTCTTCTATTGTACCCCAATTGACTTCTCAGATCAACAATTCTTCCGTTTGACTGAATTCGGCTTCACGGATCAACAAGTACCCCCAACTTGATCTGTTTGACTTATCAAGTCACTAACTACACATAATGTGACTCTATTTGACTTCTGGGATCAACAAGCACCAACTATTTGACTCCGTTCGACTTCTCGGATCATTAAGTCTTCTCTTTAACCAAAATTGACTACTTGGATCAACAAGTCTTCCGTTTGACCGAATTCGGCTTCACAGATCAACAAGTAACCCCAACTTGATCCGTTTGGTTTATCAAGTCACTAACTACGCACAATGTGACTCAATTCGACTTCTGGGATCAACAAGCACCAACTATTTGACTCCGTTCGACTTCTCGGATCATTAGGTCTTCTCTTTGACCAAAATTGACTTCTCGGATCAACAAGTCTTCCGGTTGACCGAATTCGGCTTCACGGATCTACAAGTACCCCCAACTTGATCCGTTTGGTTTATCAAGTCTCTAACTACGCACAATGAGACTCAATTCGGCTTCTGGGATCAACAAGCACCAACTATTTGACTCCGTTCGACTTCTCTTATCATTAAGTCTTCTATTTGACCCCAATTGACTTCTCGGATCAACAAGTCTTCCGTTTGACCGAATTCGGCTTCACGGATCAACAAGTACCCCCAACTTGATCCGTTTGGTTTATCAAGTCACTAACTACGCACAATGTGACTCAATTCGGCTTCTGGGATCAACAAGCACCAACTATTTGACTCCGTTCGGCTTCTCGGATCATTAAGTCTTCTATTTGACCCCAATTGACTTCTCAGATGAACAAGTCTTCCGTTTGACCGAATTCGGCTTCACGGATCAACAATTACCCCCAACTTGATCGTTTGGTTTATCAAGTCACTAACTAAGCACAATGTGACTCAATTCGACTTCTGGGTCCAACAAGCACCAACTATTTGACTCCGTTCGACTTCACGGATCATTAAGTCTTCTATTGTACCCTAATTGACTTCTCGAATCAACAAGTCTTCCGTTTGACTGAATTCGGCTTCACGGATCAACAAGTACCCCCAACTTGATCCGTTCGATTTATCAAGTCACTAACTACGCACAATGTGACTCAATTCGACTTCTGGGATCAACAAGCACCAACTATTTGACTCCGTTCGACTTCTCATATCATTAAGTCTTCTATTTGACCCCAATTGACTTCTCGGATCAACAAGTCTTCCGTTTGACCGAATTCGGCTTCACGGATCAACAAGTACCCCCAACTTGATCGTTTGGTTTATCAAGTCACTAACTACGCACAATGTGACTCAATTCGACTTCTGGGTCCAACAAGCACCAATTATTTGACTCCGTTCGACTTCACGGATCATTATGTCTTCTCTTTGACCAAAATTGACTTCTCGGATCAACAAGTCTTCCGTTTGACCGAATTCGGCTTCACGGATCAACAAGTAACCCCAACATGATCCGTTTGGTTTATCAAATCACTAACTACACACAATGTGACTCAATTCGACTTCTGGGATCAACAAGCACCAACTATTTGACTCCGTTCGACTTCTCGGATCATTAAGTCTTCTCTTTGACCAAAATTGACTGCTTGGATCAACAAGTCTCCCGTTTGACCGAATTCGGCTTCACGGATCAACAAGTAACCCCAACTTGATCCGTTTGGTTTATCAAGTCACTAACTACGCACAATGTTACTCAATTCGGCTTCTGGGATCAACAAGCACCAACTATTTGACTCCGTTCGACTTCTCGGATCGTTAAGTCTTCTATTTGACCCTAATTTACTTCTTGGATCAACAAGTCATCCGTTTGACGGAATTCGGCTTCACGGATCAACAAGTACCCGCAACTTGATCCGTTTGGTTTATCAAGTCACTAACTACGCACAATGTGACTCAATTCGGCTTCTGGGATCAACAAGCACCAACTATTTGACTCCGTTCGGCTTCTCGGATCATTAAGTCTTCTATTTGACCCCAATTGACTTCTCAGATGAACAAGTCTTCCGTTTGACCGAATTCGGCTTCACGGATCAACAAGTACCCCCAACTTGATCGTTTGGTTTATCAAGTCACTAACTAAGCACAATGTGACTCAATTCGACTTCTGGGTCCAACAAGCACCAACTATTTGACTCCGTTCGACTTCACGGATCATTAAGTCTTCTATTGTACCCTAATTGACTTCTCGAATCAACAAGTCTTCCGTTTGACTGAATTCGGCTTCACGGATCAACAAGTACCCCCAACTTGATCCGTTCGATTTATCAAGTCACTAACTACGCAAAATGTGACTCAATTCGACTTCTGGGATCAACAAGCACCAACTATTTGACTCCGTTTGACTTCTCATATCATTAAGTCTTCTATTTGACCCCAATTGACTTCTCGGATCAACAAGTCTTCCGTTTGACCGAATTCGGCTTCACGGATCAACAAGTACCCCCAACTTGATCCGTTTGGTTTATCAAGTCACTAACTACGCACAATGTGACTCAATTCGGCTTCTGGGATCAACAAGCACCAACTATTTGACTCCGTTCGGCTTCTCGGATCATTAAGTCTTCTATTTGACCCCAATTGACTTCTCAGATGAACAAGTCTTCCGTTTGACCGAATTCGGCTTCACGGATCAACAAGTACCCCCAACTTGATCGTTTGGTTTATCAAGTCACTAACTAAGCACAATGTGACTCAATTCGACTTCTGGGTCCAACAAGCACCAACTATTTGACTCCGTTCGACTTCACGGATCATTAAGTCTTCTATTGTACCCTAATTGACTTCTCGAATCAACAAGTCTTCCGTTTGACTGAATTCGGCTTCACGGATCAACAAGTACCCCCAACTTGATCCGTTCGATTTATCAAGTCACTAACTACGCACAATGTGACTCAATTCGACTTCTGGGATCAACAAGCACCAACTATTTGACTCCGTTCGACTTCTCATATCATTAAGTCTTCTATTTGACCCCAATTGACTTCTCGGATCAACAAGTCTTCCGTTTGACCGAATTCGGCTTCACGGATCAACAAGTACCCCCAACTTGATCGTTTGGTTTATCAAGTCACTAACTACGCACAATGTGACTCAATTCGACTTCTGGGTCCAACAAGCACCAATTATTTGACTCCGTTCGACTTCACGGATCATTATGTCTTCTCTTTGACCAAAATTGACTTCTCGGATCAACAAGTCTTCCGTTTGACCGAATTCGGCTTCACGGATCAACAAGTAACCCCAACATGATCCGTTTGGTTTATCAAATCACTAACTACACACAATGTGACTCAATTCGACTTCTGGGATCAACAAGCACCAACTATTTGACTCCGTTCGACTTCTCGGATCATTAAGTCTTCTCTTTGACCAAAATTGACTGCTTGGATCAACAAGTCTCCCGTTTGACCGAATTCGGCTTCACGGATCAACAAGTAACCCCAACTTGATCCGTTTGGTTTATCAAGTCACTAACTACGCACAATGTTACTCAATTCGGCTTCTGGGATCAACAAGCACCAACTATTTGACTCCGTTCGACTTCTCGGATCGTTAAGTCTTCTATTTGACCCTAATTGACTTCTTGGATCAACAAGTCATCCGTTTGACGGAATTCGGCTTCACGGATCAACAAGTACCCGCAACTTGATCCGTTTGGTTTATCAAGTCACTAACTACGCACAATGTGACTCAATTCGGCTTCTGGGATCAACAAGCACCAACTATTTGACTCCGTTCGACTTCTCGGATCATTAAGTCTTCTATTTGACGCCAATTGACTTCTCGGATCAACAAGTCTTTCGTTTGATCGAATTCGGCTTCACGGATCAACAAGTACCCCCAACTTGATCCGTTTGGTTTATCAAGTCACTAACTACGCACAATGTGACTCAATTCGGCTTCTGGGATCAACAAGCACCAACTATTTGACTCCGTTCGACTTCTCGGATCGTTAAGTCTTCTATTTGACCCCAATTGACTTCTCGGATCAACAAGTCTTCCGTTTGACCGAATTCGGCTTCACGGATCAACAAGTACCCGCAACTTGATCCGTTTGGTTTATCAAGTCACTAACTACGCACAATGTGACTCAATTCGGCTTCTAGGATCAACAAGCACCAACTATTTGACTCCGTTCGACTTCTCGGATCATTAAGTCTTCTATTTGATGCCAATTGACTTCTCGGATCAACAAGTCTTTCGTTTGACCGTATTCGGCTTCACGGATCAACAAGTACCCCCAACTTGATCCGTTTGGTTTATCAAGTCACTAACTACGCACAATGTGACTCAATTCGACTTCTGGGATCAACAAGCACCAACTATATGACTCCGTTCGACTTCACGGATCATTAAGTCTTCTATTGTACCCCAATTGACTTCTCAGATCAACAATTCTTCCGTTTGACTGAATTCGGCTTCACGGATCAACAAGTACCCCCAACTTGATCTGTTTGACTTATCAAGTCACTAACTACACATAATGTGACTCTATTTGACTTCTGGGATCAACAAGCACCAACTATTTGACTCCGTTCGACTTCTCGGATCATTAAGTCTTCTCTTTGACCAAAATTGACTACTTGGATCAACAAGTCTTCCGTTTGACCGAATTCGGCTTCACGGATCAACAAGTAACCCCAACTTGATCCGTTTGGTTTATCAAGTCACTAACTACGCACAATGTGACTCAATTCGACTTCTGGGATCAACAAGCACCAACTATTTGACTCCGTTCGACTTCTCGGATCATTAGGTCTTCTCTTTGACCAAAATTGACTTCTCGGATCAACAAGTCTTCCGGTTGACCGAATTCGGCTTCACGGATCTACAAGTACCCCCAACTTGATCCGTTTGGTTTATCAAGTCTCTAACTACGCACAATGAGACTCAATTCGGCTTCTGGGATCAACAAGCACCAACTATTTGACTCCGTTCGACTTCTCTTATCATTAAGTCTTCTATTTGACCCCAATTGACTTCTCGGATCAACAAGTCTTCCGTTTGACCGAATTCGGCTTCACGGATCAACAAGTACCCCCAACTTGATCCGTTTGGTTTATCAAGTCACTAACTACGCACAATGTGACTCAATTCGGCTTCTGGGATCAACAAGCACCAACTATTTGACTCCGTTCGGCTTCTCGGATCATTAAGTCTTCTATTTGACCCCAATTGACTTCTCAGATGAACAAGTCTTCCGTTTGACCGAATTCGGCTTCACGGATCAACAAGTACCCCCAACTTGATCGTTTGGTTTATCAAGTCACTAACTAAGCACAATGTGACTCAATTCGACTTCTGGGTCCAACAAGCACCAACTATTTGACTCCGTTCGACTTCACGGATCATTAAGTCTTCTATTGTACCCTAATTGACTTCTCGAATCAACAAGTCTTCCGTTTGACTGAATTCGGCTTCACGGATCAACAAGTACCCCCAACTTGATCCGTTCGATTTATCAAGTCACTAACTACGCACAATGTGACTCAATTCGACTTCTGGGATCAACAAGCACCAACTATTTGACTCCGTTCGACTTCTCATATCATTAAGTCTTCTATTTGACCCCAATTAACTTCTCGGATCAACAAGTCTTCCGTTTGACCGAATTCGGCTTCACGGATCAACAAGTACCCCCAACTTGATCGTTTGGTTTATCAAGTCACTAACTACGCACAATGTGACTCAATTTGACTTCTGGGTCCAACAAGCACCAACTATTTGACTCCGTTCGACTTCACGGATCATTATGTCTTCTCTTTGACCAAAATTGACTTCTCGGATCAACAAGTCTTCCGTTTGACCGAATTCGGCTTCACGGATCAACAAGTAACCCCAACATGATCCGTTTGGTTTATCAAATCACTAACTACACACAATGTGACTCAATTCGACTTCTGGGATCAACAAGCACCAACTATTTGACTCCGTTCGACTTCTCGGATCATTAAGTCTTCTCTTTGACCCCAATTGACTTCTCGGATCAACAATTCTTCCGGTTGACCGAATTCGGCTTCACGGATCTACAAGTACCCCCAACTTGATCCGTTTGGTTTATCAAGTCACTAACTACGCACAATGTGACTCAATTCGATTTCTGGGATCAACAAGCACCAACTATTTGACTCCGTTCGACTTCTCGGATCATTAAGTCTTCTTGTTGACCAAAATTGACTTCTCGGATCAACAAGTCTTCCGGTTGACCGAATTCGGCTTCACGGATCTACAAGTACCCCCAACTTGATCCGTTTGGTTTATCAAGTCACTAACTACGCACAATGTGACTCAATTCGGCTTCTGGGATCAACAAGCACCAACTATTTGACTCCGTTCGACTTCTCTGATCATTAAGTCTTCTATTTGACCCCAATTGACTTCTCGGATCAACAAGTCTTCCGTTTGACCGAATTCGGCTTCACGGATCAACAAGTACCCCCAACTTGATCCGTTTGGTTTATCAAGTCACTAACTACGCACAATGTGACTCAATTCGACTTTTGGGATCAACAAGCACCAACTATTTGACTCCGTTCGACTTCTCGGATCATTATGTCTTCTCTTTGACCAAAATTGACTTCTCGGATAACCAAGTCTTCCGTTTGACCGAATTCGGCTTCACGGATCAACAAGTACCCCCAACTTGATCCGTTTGGTTTATTAAGTCACTAACTACGCACAATGTGACTCGATTCGGTTTCTGGGATAAAAAACACCAACTATTTGACTCCGTTCGACTTCACGGATCATTAAGTCTTCTATTGTACCCCAATTGACTTCTCAGATCTACAATTCTTCCGTTTGACTGAATTCGGCTTCACGGATCAACAAGTACCCCCAACTTGATCTGTTTGACTTATCAAGTCACTAACTACACATAATGTGACTCTATTTGACTTCTGGGATCAACAAGCACCAACTATTTGACTCCGTTCGACTTCTCGGATCATTAAGTCTTCTCTTTGACCAAAATTGACTACTTGGATCAACAAGTCTTCCGTTTGACCGAATTCGGCTTCACGGATCAACAAGTAACCCCAACTTGATCCGTTTGGTTTATCAAGTCACTAACTACGCACAATGTGACTCAATTCGACTTCTGGGATCAACAAGCACCAACTATTTGACTCCGTTCGACTTCTCGGATCATTAGGTCTTCTCTTTGACCAAAATTGACTTCTCGGATCAACAAGTCTTCCGGTTGACCGAATTCGGCTTCACGGATCTACAAGTACCCCCAACTTGATCCGTTTGGTTTATCAAGTCTCTAACTACGCACAATGAGACTCAATTCGGCTTCTGGGATCAACAAGCACCAACTATTTGACTCCGTTCGACTTCTCTTATCATTAAGTCTTCTATTTGACCCCAATTGACTTCTCGGATCAACAAGTCTTCCGTTTGACCGAATTCGGCTTCACGGATCAACAAGTACCCCCAACTTGATCCGTTTGGTTTATCAAGTCACTAACTACGCACAATGTGACTCAATTCGGCTTCTGGGATCAACAAGCACCAACTATTTGACTCCGTTCGGCTTCTCGGATCATTAAGTCTTCTATTTGACCCCAATTGACTTCTCAGATGAACAAGTCTTCCGTTTGACCGAATTCGACTTCACGGATCAACAAGTACCCCCAACTTGATCGTTTGGTTTATCAAGTCACTAACTAAGCACAATGTGACTCAATTCGACTTCTGGGTCCAACAAGCACCAACTATTTGACTCCGTTCGACTTCACGGATCATTAAGTCTTCTATTGTACCCTAATTGACTTCTCGAATCAACAAGTCTTCCGTTTGACTGAATTCGGCTTCACGGATCAACAAGTACCCCCAACTTGATCCGTTCGATTTATCAAGTCACTAACTACGCACAATGTGACTCAATTCGACTTCTGGGATCAACAAGCACCAACTATTTGACTCCGTTCGACTTCTCATATCATTAAGTCTTCTATTTGACCCCAATTAACTTCTCGGATCAACAAGTCTTCCGTTTGACCGAATTCGGCTTCACGGATCAACAAGTACCCCCAACTTGATCGTTTGGTTTATCAAGTCACTAACTACGCACAATGTGACTCAATTTGACTTCTGGGTCCAACAAGCACCAACTATTTGACTCCGTTCGACTTCACGGATCATTATGTCTTCTCTTTGACCAAAATTGACTTCTCGGATCAACAAGTCTTCCGTTTGACCGAATTCGGCTTCACGGATCAACAAGTAACCCCAACATGATCCGTTTGGTTTATCAAATCACTAACTACACACAATGTGACTCAATTCGACTTCTGGGATCAACAAGCACCAACTATTTGACTCCGTTCGACTTCTCGGATCATTAAGTCTTCTCTTTGACCAAAATTGACTGCTTGGATCAACAAGTCTTTCGTTTGACCGAATTCGGCTTCACGGATCAACAAGTAACCCCAACTTGATCCATTTGGTTTATCAAGTCACTAACTACGCACAATGTGACTCAATTCGGCTTCTGGGATCAACAAGCACCAACTATTTGACTCCATTCGACTTCTCGGATCGTTAAGTCTTCTATTTGACCCCAATTGACTTCTCGGATCAACAAGTCTTCCGTTTGACCGAATTCGGCTTCACGGATCAACAAGTACCCGCAACTTGATCCGTTTGGTTTATCAAGTCACTAACTACGCACAATGTGACTCAATTCGGCTTCTGGGATCAACAAGCACCAACTATTTGACTCCGTTCAACTTCTCGGATCATTAAGTCTTCTATTTGACGCCAATTGACTTCTCGGATCAACAAGTCTTTCGTTTGACCGAATTCGGCTTCACGGATCAACAAGTACCCCCAACTTGATCCGTTTGGTTTATCAAGTCACTAACTACGCACAATGTGACTCAATTCGACTTCTGGGATCAACAAGCACCAACTATATGACTCCGTTCGACTTCACGGATCATTAAGTCTTCTATTGTACCCCAATTGACTACTCAGATCAACAAGTCTTCCGTTTGACCGAATTCGGCTTCACGGATCAACAAGTACCCCCAACTTGATCTGTTTGACTTATCAAGTCCCTAACTACACATAATGTGACTCAATTCGACTTCTGGGATCAACAAGCACCAACTATTTGACTCCGTTCGACTTCTCGGATCATTAAGTCTTCTCTTTGACCAAAATTGACTTCTCGGATCAACAAGTCTTACGGTTGAACGAATTCGGCTTCACGGATCTACAAGTACCCCCAACTTGATCCGTTTGGTTTATCAAGTCACTAACTACGCACAATGTGACTCAATTCGGCTTATGGGATCAACAAGCACCAACTATTTGACTCCGTTCAACTTCTCTTATCATTAAGTCTTCTATTTGACCCCAATTGACTTCTCGGATCAACAAGTCTTCCGTTTGACCGAATTCGACTTCACGGATCAACAAGTACCCCCAACTTGATCCGTTTGGTTTATCAAGTCACTAACTACGCACAATGTGACTCAATTCGGCTTCTGGGATCAACAAGCACCAACTATTTGACTCCGTTCGGCTTCTCGGATCATTAAGTCTTCTATTTGACCCCAATTGACTTCTCGGATGAACAAGTCTTCCGTTTGACTGAATTCGGCTTCACGGATCAACAAGTACCCCCAACTTGATCGTTTGGTTTATCGAGTCACTAACTAAGCACAATGTGACTCAATTCGACTTCTGGGATCAACAAGCACCAACTATTTGACTCCGTTCGACTTCACTGATCATTAAGTCTTCTATTGTACCCCAATTGACTTCTCGGATCAACAAGTCTTCCGTTTGACCGAATTCGGCTTCACGGATCAACAAGTACCCCCAACTTGATCGTTTGGTTTATCAAGTCACTAACTACGCACAATGTGACTCAATTCGACTTCTGGGTCCAACAAGCACCAACTATTTGACTCCGTTCGACTTCACGGATCATTAAGTCTTCTATTGTACCCCAATTGACTTCTCGGATCTACAAGTCTTCCGTTTGACCGAATTCGGCTTCACGGATCAACAAGTACCCCCAACTTGATCCGTTCGATTTATCAAGTCACTAACTACGCACAATGTGACTCAATTCGACTTCTAGGATCAACAAGCACCAACTATTTGACTCCGTTCGACTTCTCATATCATTAAGTCTTCTATTTGACCCCCATTAACTTTCACGGATCAACAAGTACACCCAACTTGATCCATTTGGTTTATCAAGTCACTAACTACGCACAATGTGACTCAATTCGACTTCTGGGATCAACAAGCACCAACTATTTGACTCCGTTCGACTTCTCGGATCATTAAGTCTTCTCTTTGACCAAAATTGACTTCTCGGATCAACAAGTCTTCCGTTTGACCGAATTCAGCTTCACGGATCAACAAGTACCCCCAACTTGATCCGTTTGGTTTATCAAGTCACTAACTACGCACAATGTGACTCAATTCGGCTTCTGGGATCAACAAGCACCAACTATTTGACTCCGTTCGACTTCTCGGATCATTAAGTCTTCTATTTGAACCCAATTGACTTCTCGGATGAACAAGTCTTCCGTTTGACCGAATTCGGCTTCACGGATCAACAAGTACCCCCAACTTGATCGTTTGGTTTATCAAGTCACTAACTAAGCACAATGTGACTCAGTTCGACTTCTGGGTCCAACAAGCACCAACTATTTGACTCCGTTCGACTTCACGGATCATTAAGTCTTCTATTGTACCCTAATTGACTTCTCGAATCAACAAGTCTTCCGTTTGACTGAATTCGGCTTCATGGATCAACAAGTACCCCCAACTTGATCCGTTCGATTTATCAAGTCACTAACTACGCACAATGTGACTCAATTCGACTTCTGGGATCAACAAGCACCAACTATTTAACTCCGTTCGACTTCTCATATCATTAAGTCTTCTATTTGACCCCAATTGACTTCTCGGATCAACAAGTCTTCCGTTTGACCGAATTCGGCTTCACGGATCAACAAGTACCCCCAACTTGATCGTTTGGTTTATCAAGTCACTAACTACGCACAATGTGACTCAATTCGACTTCTGGGTCCAACAAGCACCAACTATTTGACTCCGTTCGACTTCACGGATCATTAAGTCTTCTATTGTACCCCAATTGACTTCTCGGATCAACAAGTCTTCCGTTTGACCGAATTCGGCTTCACGGATCAACAAGTACCCCCAACTTGATCCGTTCGATTTATCAAGTCACTAACTATGCACAATGTGACTCAATTCGACTTCTGGGATCAACAAGCACCAACTATTTGACTCCGTTCGACTTCTCATATCATTACGTCTTCTATTTGACCCCAATTGACTTTCACGGATCAACAAGTACACCCAACTTGATCCGTTTGGTTTATCAAGTCACTAACTACGCACAATGTGACTCAATTCGACTTCTGGGATCAACAAGCACCAACTATTTGACTCCGTTCGACTTCTCGGATCATTAAGTCTTCTCTTTGACCAAAATTGACTTCTCGGATCAACAAGTCTTCCGTTTGACCGAATTCGGCTTCACGGATCAACAAGTACCCCCAACTTGATCCGTTTGGTTTATCAAGTCACTAACTACGCACAATGTGACTCAATTCGGCTTCTGGGATCAACAAACACCAACTATTTGACTCCATTCGACTTCTCGGATCATTAAGTCTTCTATTTGAACCCAATTGACTTCTCGGATGAACAAGTCTTCCGTTTGACCGAATTCGGCTTCACGGATCAACAAGTACCCCCAACTTGATCGTTTGGTTTATCAAGTCACTAACTAAGCACAATGTGACTCAATTCGACTTCTGGGTCCAACAAGCACCAACTATTTGACTCCGTTCGACTTCACGGATCATTAAGTCTTCTATTGTACCCTAATTGAGTTCTCGGATCAACAAGTCTTCCGTTTGACTGAATTCGGTTTCACGGATCAACAAGTACCCCCAACTTGATTCGTTCGATTTATCAAGTCACTAACTACGCACAATGTGACTCAATTCGACTTCTGGGATCAACAAGCACCAACTATTTGAGTCCGTTCGACTTCTCATATCATTAAGTCTTCTATTTGACCCCAATTGACTTCTCGGATCAACAAGTCTTCTGTTTGACCGAATTCGGCTTCACGGATCAACAAGTACCCCCAACTTGATCGTTTGGTTTATCAAGTCACTAACTACGCACAATGTGACTCAATTCGACTTCTGGGTCCAACAAGCACCAACTATTTGACTCCGTTCGACTTCACGGATCATTAAGTCTTCTATTGTACCCCAATTGACTTCTCGGATCAACAAGTCTTCCGTTTGACCGAATTCGGCTTCACGGATCAACAAGTACCCCCAACTTGATCCGTTCGATTTATCAAGTCACTAACTACGCACAATGTGACTCAATTCGACTTCTGGGATCAACAAGCACCAACTATTTGACTCCGTTCGACTTCTCATATCATTAAGTCTTCTATTTGACCCCAATTGACTTTCACGGATCAACAAGTACACCCAACTTGATCCGTTTGGTTTATCAAGTCACTAACTACGCACAATGTGACTCAATTCGACTTCTGGGATCAATAAGCACCAACTATTTGACTCCGTTCGACTTCTCGGATCATTAAGTCTTCTCTTTGACCAAAATTGACTTCTCGGATCAACAAGTCTTCCGTTTGACCGAATTCGGCTTCACGGATCAACAAGTTCCCCCAACTTGATCCGTTTGGTTTATCAAGTCACTAACTACGCACAATGTGACTCAATTCGGCTTCTGGGATCAACAAGCACCAACTATTTGACTCCGTTCGACTTCTCGGATCATTAAGTCTTCTATTTGAACCCAATTGACTTCTCAGATGAACAAGTCTTCCGTTTGACCGAATTCGGCTTCACGGATCAACAAGTACCCCCAACTTGATCGTTTGGTTTATCAAGTCACTTACTAAGCACAATGTGACTCAATTCGACTTCTGGGTTCAACAAGCACCAACTATTTGACTCCGTTCGACTTCACGGATCATTAAGTCTTCTATTGTACCCTAATTGACTTCTCGGATCAACAAGTCTTCCGTTAGACTGAATTCGGCTTCACGGATCAACAAGTACCCCCAACTTGATCCGTTTGATTTATCAAGTCACTAACTACGCACAATGTGACTCAATTCGACTTCTGGGACCAACAAGCACCAACTATTTGACTCTGTTCGACTTCACGGATCATTAAGTCTTCTATTGTACCCCAATTGACTTCTCGGATCAACAAGTCTTCCGTTTGACCGAATTCGGCTTCACGGATCAACAAGTACCCCCAACTTGATCCGTTTGATTTATCAAGTCACTAACTACGCACAATGTGACTCAATTCGACTTCTGGGATCAACAGGCACCAACTATTTGACTCCGTTCGACTTCTCGAATCATTATGTCTTCTCTTTGACCAAAATTGACTTCTCGGATCAACAAGTCTTCCGTTTGACCGAATTCGGCTTCACGGATCAACAAGTACCCCCAACTTGATCCGTTTGGTTTATCAAGTCACTAACTACGCACAATGTGACTCAATTCGGCTTCTGGGATCAACAAACACCAACTATTTGACTCCGTTCGACTTCTCGGATCATTAAGTCTTCTATTTGAACCCAATTGACTTCTCGGATGAACAAGTCTTCCGTTTGACCGAATTCGGCTTCACGGATCAACACGTACCCCCAACTTGATCGTTTGGTTTATCAAGTCACTAACTAAGCACAATGTGACTCAATTCGACTTCTGGGTCCAACAAGCACCAACTATTTGACTCCATTCGACTTCACGGATCATTAAGTCTTCTATTGTACCCTAATTGAGTTCTCGGATCAACAAGTCTTCCGTTTGACTGAATTCGGTTTCACGGATCAACAAGTACCCCCAACTTGATCCGTTCGATTTATCAAGTCACTAACTACGCACAATGTGACTCAATTCGACTTCTGGGATCAACAAGCACCAACTATTTGACTCCGTTCGACTTCTCATATCATTAAGTCTTCTATTTGACCCCAATTGACTTCTCGGATCAACAAGTCTTCCGTTTGACCGAATTCGGCTTCACGGATCAACAAGTACCCCCAACTTGATCCGTTCGATTTATCAAGTCACTAACTACGCACAATGTGACTCAATTCGACTTCTGGGATCAACAAGCACCAACTATTTGACTCCGTTCGACTTCTCATATCATTACGTCTTCTATTTGACCCCAATTGACTTTCACGGATCAACAAGTACACCCAACTTGATCCGTTTGGTTTATCAAGTCACTAACTACGCACAATGTGACTCAATTCGACTTCTGGGATCAACAAGCACCAACTATTTGACTCCGTTCGACTTCTCGGATCATTAAGTCTACTCTTTGACCAAAATTGACTTCTCGGATCAACAAGTCTTCCGTTTGACCGAATTCGGCTTCACGGATCAACAAGTACCCCCAACTTGATCCGCTTGGTTTATCAAGTCACTAA
Organism: Ajuga chamaepitys; assembly: GCA_958295605.1. NCBI lineage: Eukaryota > Viridiplantae > Streptophyta > Magnoliopsida > Lamiales > Lamiaceae > Ajuga > Ajuga chamaepitys. The sequence continues at coordinate 18,589,875 of OY282498.1, read as the reverse complement.
CTACGCACAATGTGACTCAATTCGGCTTCTGGGATCAACAAACACCAACTATTTGACTCCATTCGACTTCTCGGATCATTAAGTCTTCTATTTGAACCCAATTGACTTCTCGGATGAACAAGTCTTCCGTTTGACCGAATTCGGCTTCACGGATCAACAAGTACCCCCAACTTGATCGTTTGGTTTATCAAGTCACTAACTAAGCACAATGTGACTCAATTCGACTTCTGGGTCCAACAAGCACCAACTATTTGACTCCGTTCGACTTCACGGATCATTAAGTCTTCTATTGTACCCTAATTGAGTTCTCGGATCAACAAGTTTTCCGTTTGACTGAATTCGGTTTCACGGATCAACAAGTACCCCCAACTTGATTCGTTCGATTTATCAAGTCACTAACTACGCACAATGTGACTCAATTCGACTTCTGGGATCAACAAGCACCAACTATTTGAGTCCGTTCGACTTCTCATATCATTAAGTCTTCTATTTGACCCCAATTGACTTCTCGGATCAACAAGTCTTCCGTTTGACCGAATTCGGCTTCACGGATCAACAAGTACCCCCAACTTGATCGTTTGGTTTATCAAGTCACTAACTACGCACAATGTGACTCAATTCGACTTCTGGGTCCAACAAGCACCAACTATTTGACTCCGTTCGACTTCACGGATCATTAAGTCTTCTATTGTACCCCAATTGACTTCTCGGATCAACAAGTCTTCCGTTTGACCGAATTCGGCTTCACGGATCAACAAGTACCCCCAACTTGATCCGTTCGATTTATCAAGTCACTAACTACGCACAATGTGACTCAATTCGACTTCTGGGATCAACAAGCACCAACTATTTGACTCCGTTCGACTTCTCATATCATTAAGTCTTCTATTTGACCCCAATTGACTTTCACGGATCAACAAGTACACCCAACTTGATCCGTTTGGTTTATCAAGTCACTAACTACGCACAATGTGACTCAATTCGACTTCTGGGATCAATAAGCACCAACTATTTGACTCCGTTCGACTTCTCGGATCATTAAGTCTTCTCTTTGACCAAAATTGACTTCTCGGATCAACAAGTCTTCCGTTTGACCGAATTCGGCTTCACGGATCAACAAGTTCCCCCAACTTGATCCGTTTGGTTTATCAAGTCACTAACTACGCACAATGTGACTCAATTCGGCTTCTGGGATCAACAAGCACCAACTATTTGACTCCGTTCGACTTCTCGGATCATTAAGTCTTCTATTCGAACCCAATTGACTTCTCGGATGAACAAGTCTTCCGTTTGACCGAATTCGGCTTCACGGATCAACAAGTACCCCCAACTTGATCGTTTGGTTTATCAAGTCACTTACTAAGCACAATGTGACTCAATTCGACTTCTGGGTTCAACAAGCACCAACTATTTGACTCCGTTCGACTTCACGGATCATTAAGTCTTCTATTGTACCCTAATTGACTTCTCGGATCAACAAGTCTTCCGTTAGACTGAATTCGGCTTCACGGATCAACAAGTACCCCCAACTTGATCCGTTCGATTTATCAAGTCACTAACTACGCACAATGTGACTCAATTCAACTTCTGGGACCAACAAGCACCAACTATTTGACTCTGTTCGACTTCACGGATCATTAAGTCTTCTATTGTACCCCAATTGACTTCTCGGATCAACAAGTCTTCCGTTTGACCGAATTCGGCTTCACGGATCAACAAGTACCCCCAATGATCCGTTTGATTTATCAAGTCACTAACTACGCACAATGTGACTCAATTCGACTTCTGGGATCAACAGGCACCAACTATTTGACTCCGTTCGACTTCTCGAATCATTATGTCTTCTCTTTGACCAAAATTGACTTCTCGGATCAACAAGTCTTCCGTTTGACCGAATTCGGCTTCACGGATCAACAAGTACCCCCAACTTGATCCGTTTGGTTTATCAAGTCACTAACTACGCACAATGTGACTCAATTCGGCTTCTGGGATCAACAAACACCAACTATTTGACTCCGTTCGACTTCTCGGATCATTAAGTCTTCTATTTGAACCCAATTGACTTCTCGGATGAACAAGTCTCCCGTTTGACCGAATTCGGCTTCACGGATCAACAAGTACCCCCAACTTGATCGTTTGGTTTATCAAGTCACTAACTAAGCACAATGTGACTCAATTCGACTTCTGGGTCCAACAAGCACCAACTATTTGACTCCATTCGACTTCACGGATCATTAAGTCTTCTATTGTACCCTAATTGAGTTCTCGGATCAACAAGTCTTCCGTTTGACTGAATTCGGTTTCACGGATCAACAAGTACCAGCAACTTGATCCGTTCGATTTATCAAGTCACTAACTACGCACAATGTGACTCAATTCGACTTCTGGGATCAACAAGCACCAACTATTTGACTCCGTTCGACTTCTCATATCATTAAGTCTTCTATTTGACCCCAATTGACTTCTCGGATCAACAAGTCTTCCGTTTGACCGAATTCGGCTTCACGGATCAACAAGTACCCCCAACTTGATCGTTTGGTTTATCAAGTCACTAACTACGCACAATGTGACTCAATTCGACTTCTGGGTCCAACAAGCACCAACTATTTGACTCCGTTCGACTTCACGGATCATTAAGTCTTCTATTGTACCCCAATTGACTTCTCGGATCAACAAGTCTTCCGTTTGACCGAATTCGGCTTCACGGATCAACAAGTACCCCCAACTTGATCCGTTCGATTTATCAAGTCACTAACTACGCATAATGTGACTCAATTCGACTTCTGGGATCAACAAGCACCAACTATTTGACTCCGTTCGACTTCTCATATCATTAAGTCTTCTATTTGACCCCAATTGACTTTCACGGATCAACAAGTACACCCAACTTGATCCGTTTGGTTTATCAAGTCACTAACTACGCACAATGTGACTCAATTCGACTTCTGGGATCAACAAGCACCAACTATTTGACTCCGTTCGACTTCTCGGATCATTAAGTCTTCTCTTTGACCAAAATTGACTTCTCGGATCAACAAGTCTTCCGTTTGACCGAATTCGGCTTCACGGATCAACAAGTACCCCCAACTTGATCCGTTTGGTTTATCAAGTCACTAACTACGCACAATGTGACTCAATTCGGCTTCTGGGATCAACAAGCACCAACTATTTGACTCCGTTCGACTTCTCGGATCATTAAGTCTTCTATTTGAACCCAATTGACTTCTCGGATGAACAAGTCTTCCGTTTGACCGAATTCGGCTTCACGGATCAACAAGTACCCCCAACTTGATCGTTTGGTTTATCAAGTCACTAACTAAGCACAATGTGACTCAATTCGACTTCTGGGTTCAACAAGCACCAACTATTTGACTCCGTTCGACTTCACGGATCATTAAGTCTTCTATTGTACCCTAATTGACTTCTCGGATCAACAAGTCTTCCGTTAGACTGAATTCGGCTTCACGGATCAACAAGTACCCCCAACTTGATCCGTTCGATTTATCAAGTCACTAACTACGCACAATGTGACTCAATTCGACTTCTGGGACCAACAAGCACCAACTATTTGACTCTGTTCGACTTCACGGATCATTAAGTCTTCTATTGTACCCCAATTGACTTCTCGGATCAACAAGTCTTCCGTTAGACTGAATTCGGCTTCACGGATCAACAAGTACCCCCAACTTGATCCGTTCGATTTATCAAGTCACTAACTACGCACAATGTGACTCAATTCGACTTCTGGGACCAACAAGCACCAACTATTTGACTCTGTTCGACTTCACGGATCATTAAGTCTTCTATTGTACCCCAATTGACTTCTCGGATCAACAAGTCTTCCGTTTGACCGAATTCGGCTTCACGGATCAACAAGTACCCCCAACTTGATCCGTTTGATTTATCAAGTCACTAACTACGCACAATGTGACTCAATTCGACTTCTGGGATCAACAGGCACCAACTATTTGACTCCGTTCGACTTCTCGAATCATTATGTCTTCTCTTTGACCAAAATTGACTTCTCGGATCAACAAGTCTTCCGTTTGACCGAATTCGGCTTCACGGATCAACAAGTAAACCCAACATGATCCGTTTGGTTTATCAAATCACTAACTACGCACAATGTGACTCAATTCGACTTCTGGGATCAACAAGCACCAACTATTTGACTCCGTTCGACTTCTCGGATCATTATGTCTTTTCTTTGACCAAAATTGACTTCTCGGATAACCAAGTCTTCCGTTTGACCGAATTCGGCTTCACAGATCAACAAGTACCCCCAACTTGATCCGTTTGGTTTATCAAGTCACTAACTACACACAATGTGACTCGATTCGGCTTCTGGGATTAACAAACACCAACTATTTGACTCCGTTCGACTTCTCGGATCATTAAGTCTTCTATTTGACCCCAATTGACTTCTCGGATCAACAAGACTTTCGTCTGACCAAATTCGGCTTCACTGAGCTACAAGTACCCGCAAGTTGATTCGTTTGGTTTATCAAGTCACTAACTACGCACAATTTGACTCAATTCGACTTCTGGGATCAACAAGCACCAACTATTTGACTCTGTTCGACTTCACGGATCATTAAGTCTTCTATTGTACCCCAATTGACTTCTCGGATCAACAAGTCTTTCGTTTGACCGAATTCAGCTTCACGGATCAACAAGTACCCCCAACTTGATCCGTTTGGTTTATCAAGTCACTAACTATGCACAATATGACTCAATTCGGCTTCTGGGATCAACAACCACCAACTATTTGACTCCGTTCGACTTCTTGGATCATTAAGTCTTCTATTTGACCCCAATTGACTTCTCGGATCAACAAGTCTTTCGTTTGACCGAATTCGGCTTCACGGATCAACAAGTACCCCCAACTTGATCCGTTTGGTTTATCAAGTCACTAACTACGCACAATGTGACTCAATTCGACTTCTGGGATCAACAAGCACCAACTATATGACTCCGTTCGACTTCACGGATCATTAAGTCTTCTATTGTACCCCAATTGACTTCTCGGATCAACAAGTCTTCCGTTTGACCGAATTCGGCTTCACGGATCAACAAGTACCCCCAACTTGATCTGTTTGATTTATCAAGTCACTAACTACACATAATGTGACTCAATTCGACTTCTGGGATCAACAAGCACCAACTATTTGACTCCGCTCGACTTCTCGGATCATTAAGTCTTCTCTTTGACCAAAATTGACTTCTCAGATCAACAAGTCTTCCGGTTGACCGAATTCGGCTTCACGGATCTACAAGTACCCCCAACTTGATCCGTTTGGTTTATCAAGTCACTAACTACGCACAATGTGACTCAATTCGGCTTCTGGGATCAACAAGCACCAACTATTTGACTCCTTTCGACTTCTCTAATCATTAAGTCTTCTATTTGACCCCAATTGACTTCTCGGATCAACAAGTCTTCCGTTTGACCGAATTCGGCTTCACGGATCAACAAGTACCCCCAACTTGATCCGTTTGGTTTATCAAGTCACTAACTATGCACAACAAGCACCAACTATTTGACTCCGTTCGACTTCACGGATCATTAAGTCTTCTATTGTACCCCAATTGACTTCTCGGATCAACAAGTCTTCCGTTTGACCGAATTCGGCTTCACGGATCAACAAGTACCCCCAACTTGATCCGTTTGATTTATCAAGTCACTAACTACGCACAATGTGACTCAATTCGACGTCTGGGATCAACAAGCACCAACTATTTGACTCCGTTCGACTTCTCAGATCATTAAGTCTTCTATTTGACCCCAATTGACTTCTCGGATCAACAAGTCTTCCGTTTGAACGAATTCGGCTTCACGGATCAACAACTACACCCAAATTGATCCGTTTGGTTTATCAAATCACTAACTACGCACAATGTGACTCAATTCGACTTCTGGGATCAACAAGCACCAACTATTTGACTCCGTTCGACTTCTCGGATCATTAAGTCTTCTCTTTGACCAAAATTGACTTCTCGGATCAACAAGTCTTCCGTTTGACCGAATTCGGCTTCACGGATCAACAAGTACCACCAACTTGATCCGTTTGGTTTATCAAGTCACTAACTACGCAGAATGTGACTCAATTCGGCTTCTGGGATCAACAAGCACCAACTATTTGACTCCGTTCGACTTCTCAGATCATTAAGTCTTCTATTTGACCCCAATTGACTTCTCGGATCAACAAGTCTTCCGTTTGACCGAATTCGGCTTCACGGATCAACAAGTACCCGAAACTTGATCCGTTTGGTTTATCAAGTCACTAACTACGCACAATGTGACTCAATTCGGCTTCTGGGATCAACAAGCACCAACTATTTGACTCCGTTGGACTTCTCAGATCATTAAGTCTTCTATTTGACCCCAATTGACTTCTCGGATCAACAAGTCTTTCGTTTGACCGAATTCGGCTTCACGGATCAACAAGTACCCCCAACTCGATCCGTTTGGTTTATCAAGTCACTAACTACGCACAATGTGACTCAATTCGACTTCTGGGATCAACAAGCACCAACTATTTGACTCCGTTCGACTTCTCGGATCATTATGTCTTCTCTTTGACCAAAATTGACTTCTCGGATAACCAAGTCTTCCGTTTGACCGAATTCGGCTTCACGGATCAACAAGTACCCCCAACTTGATCCGTTTGGTTTATCAAGTCACTAACTACACACAATGTGACTCGATTCGGCTTCTGGGATCAACAAACACCAGCTATTTGACTCCGTTCGACTTCTTGGATCATTAAGTCTTCTATTTGACCCCAATTGACTTCTCGGATCAACAAGACTTCCGTCTGACCAAATTCGGCTTCACTGATCAACAAGTACCCGCAAGTTGATTCGTTTGGTTTATCAAGTCACTAACTACGCACAATTTGACTCAATTCGACTTCTGGGATCAACAAGCACCAACTATTTGACTCTGTTCGACTTCACGGATCATTAAGTCTTCTATTGTACCCCAATTGACTTCTCGGATCAACAAGTCTTTCGTTTGACCGAATTCAGCTTCACGGATCAACAAGTACCCCCAACTTGATCCGTTTGGTTTATCAAGTCACTAACTACGCACAATGTGACTCAATTCGGCTTCTGGGATCAACAACCACCAACTATTTGACTCCGTTCGACTTCTTGGATCATTAAGTCTTCTATTTGACCCCAATTGACTTCTCGGATCAACAAGTCTTTCGTTTGACCGAATTCGGCTTCACGGATCAACAAGTACCCCCAACTTGATCCGTTTGGTTTATCAAGTCACTAACTACGCACAATGTGACTCAATTCGACTTCTGGGATCAACAAGCACCAACTATATGACTCCGTTCGACTTCATGGATCATTAAGTCTTCTATTGTACCCCAATTGACTTCTCGGATCAACAAGTCTTCCGTTTGACCGAATTCGGCTTCACGGATCAACAAGTACCCCCAACTTGATCTGTTTGATTTATCAAGTCACTAACTACACATAATGTGACTCAATTCGACTTCTGGGATCAACAAGCACCAACTATTTGACTCCGCTCGACTTCTCGGATCATTAAGTCTTCTCTTTGACCAAAATTGACTTCTCAGATCAACAAGTCTTCCGGTTGACCGAATTCGGCTTCACGGATCTACAAGTACCCCCAACTTGATCCGTTTGGTTTATCAAGTCACTACCTACGCACAATGTGACTCAATTCGGCTTCTGGGATCAACAAGCACCAACTATTTGACTCCTTTCGACTTCTCTAATCATTAAGTCTTCTATTTGACCCCAATTGACTTCTCGGATCAACAAGTCTTCCGTTTGACCGAATTCGGCTTCACGGATCAACAAGTACCCCCAACTTGATCCGTTTGGTTTATCAAGTCACTAACTACGCACAACAAGTACCAACTATTTGACTCCGTTCGACTTCACGGATCATTAAGTCTTCTATTGTACCCCAATTGACTTCTCGGATCAACAAGTCTTCCGTTTGACCGAATTCGGCTTCACGGATCAACAAGTACCCCCAACTTGATCCGTTTGATTTATCAAGTCACTAACTACGCACAATGTGACTCAATTCGACTTCTGGGATCAACAAGCACCAACTATTTGACTCCGTTTGACTTCTCAGATCATTAAGTCTTCTATTTGACCCCAATTGACTTCTCGGATCAACAAGTCTTCCGTTTGAACGAATTCGGCTTCACGGATCAACAACTACACCCAAATTGATCCGTTTGGTTTATCAAATCACTAACTACGCACAATGTGACTCAATTCGACTTCTGGGATCAACAAGCACCAACTATTTGACTCCGTTCGACTTCTCGGATCATTAAGTCTTCTCTTTGACCAAAATTGACTTCTCGGATCAACAAGTCTTCCGTTTGACCGAATTCGGATTCACGGATCAACAAGTACCACCAACTTGATCCGTTTGGTTTATCAAGTCACTAACTACGCAGAATGTGACTCAATTCGGCTTCTGGGATCAACAAGCACCAACTATTTGACTCCGTTCGACTTCTCAGATCATTAAGTCTTCTATTTGACCCCAATTGACTTCTCGGATCAACAAGTCTTCCGTTTGACCGAATTCGGCTTCACGGATCAACATGTACCCGAAACTTGATCCGTTTGGTTTATCAAGTCACTAACTACGCACAATGTGACTCAATTCGGCTTCTGGGATCAACAAGCACCAACTATTTGACTCCGTTGGACTTCTCAGATCATTAAGTCTTCTATTTGACCCCAATTGACTTCTCGGATCAACAAGTCTTTCGTTTGACCGAATTCGGCTTCACGGATCAACAAGTACCCCCAACTTGATCCGTTTGGTTTATCAAGTCACTAACAACGCACAATGTGACTCAATTCGACTTCTGGGATCAACAAGCACCAACTATTTGACTCCGTTCGACTTCTCGGATCATTATGTCTTCTCTTTGACCAAAATTGACTTCTCGGATAACCAAGTCTTCCGTTTGACCGAATTCGGCTTCACGGATCAACAAGTACCCCCAACTTGATCCGTTTGGTTTATCAAGTCACTAACTACGCACAATGTGACTCGATTCGGCTTCTGGGATCAAAAACACCAACTATTTGACTCTGTTCGACTTCTCGGATCATTAAGTCTTCTATTTTACCCCAATTGACTTCTCGGATCAACAAGACTTCCGTCTGACCAAATTCGGCTTCACTGATCAACAAGTACCCGCAAGTTGATTCGTTTGGTTTATCAAGTCACTAACTACGCACAATTTGACTCAATTCGACTTCTGGGATCAACAAGCACCAACTATTTGACTCTGTTCGACTTCACGGATCATAAAGTCTTCTATTGTACCCCAATTGACTTCTCGGATCAACAAGTCTTTCGTTTGACCGAATTCAGCTTCACGGATCAACAAGTACCCCCAACTTGATCCGTTTGGTTTATCAAGTCACTAACTACGCACAATGTGACTCAATTCGGCTTCTGGGATCAACAACCACCAACTATTTGACTCCGTTCGACTTCTCGGATCATTAAGTCTTGTATTTGACCCCAATTGACTTCCCGGATCAACAAGTCCTTCGTTTGACCGAATTCGGCTTCACGTATCAACAAGTACCCCCAACTTGATCCGTTTGGTTTATCAAGTCACTAACTACGCACAATGTGACTCAATTCGACTTCTGGGATCAACAAGCACCAACTATTTGACTCCGTTCGACTTCTCGGATCATTATGTCTTCTCTTTGACCAAAATTGACTTCTCGGATAACCAAGTCTTCCGTTTGACCGAATTCGGCTTCACGGATCAACAAGTACCCTCAACTTGATCCGTTTGGTTTATCAAGTCACTAACTACGCACAATGTGACTCGATTCGGCTTCTGGGATCAAAAACACCAACTATTTGACTCCGTTCGACTTCTCGGATCATTAAGTCTTCTATTTGACCCCAATTGACTTCTCGGATCAACAAGACTTCCGTCTGACCAAATTCGGCTTCACTGATCAACAAGTACCCCCAACTTGATCCGTTTGGTTTATCAAGTCACTAACTACGCACAATGTGACTCAATTCGACATCTGGGATCAACAAGCACCAACTATTTGACTCCGTTCGACTTCACGGATCTTTAAGTCTTCTATTGTACCCCTATTGACTTCTCGGATCAACAAGTCTTCCGTTTGACCGAATTCGGCTTCACGGATCAACAAGTACCCCCAACTTGATCCGTTTGGTTTATCAAGTCACTAACTACGCACAATGTGACTCAATTCGGCTTGTGGGATCCACAAGCACCAAATATTTGACTCCGTTCGGCTTCTCGGATCATTAAGTCTTCTATTTGACCCCAATTGACTTCTCGGATCAACAAGTCTTCCGTTTGATCGAATTCGGCTTCACAGATCAACAAGTACCCCCAACTTGATCCGTTCGATTTGTCAAGTCACTAACTACGCACAATGTGACTCAATTCGACTTCTGGGATCAACAAGCACCAACTATTTGACTCCGTTCGACTTCTCATATCATTAAGTCTTCTATTTGACCCCAATTGACTTCTCAGATCAACAAGTCTTCTGTTTGACCGAATTCGGCTTCACGGATCAACAAGTACACCCAACTTGATCCGTTTGGTTTATCAAGTCACTAACTACGCAGAATGTGACTCAATTCGGCTTCTGGGATCAACAAGCACCAACTATTTGACTCCGTTCGACTTCTCAGATCATTAAGTCTTCTATTTGACCCCAATTGACTTCTCGGATCAACAAGTCTTCCGTTTGACCGAATTCGGCTTCACGGATCAACATGTACCCGAAACTTGATCCGTTTGGTTTATCAAGTCACTAACTACGCACAATGTGACTCAATTCGGCTTCTGGGATCAACAAGCACCAACTATTTGACTCCGTTGGACTTCTCAGATCATTAAGTCTTCTATTTGACCCCAATTGACTTCTCGGATCAACAAGTCTTTCGTTTGACCGAATTCGGCTTCACGGATCAACAAGTACCCCCAACTTGATCCGTTTGGTTTATCAAGTCACTAACAACGCACAATGTGACTCAATTCGACTTCTGGGATCAACAAGCACCAACTATTTGACTCCGTTCGACTTCTCGGATCATTATGTCTTCTCTTTGACCAAAATTGACTTCTCGGATAACCAAGTCTTCCGTTTGACCGAATTCGGCTTCACGGATCAACAAGTACCCCCAACTTGATCCGTTTGGTTTATCAAGTCACTAACTACGCACAATGTGACTCGATTCGGCTTCTGGGATCAAAAACACCAACTATTTGACTCTGTTCGACTTCTCGGATCATTAAGTCTTCTATTTTACCCCAATTGACTTCTCGGATCAACAAGACTTCCGTCTGACCAAATTCGGCTTCACTGATCAACAAGTACCCGCAAGTTGATTCGTTTGGTTTATCAAGTCACTAACTACGCACAATTTGACTCAATTCGACTTCTGGGATCAACAAGCACCAACTATTTGACTCTGTTCGACTTCACGGATCATAAAGTCTTCTATTGTACCCCAATTGACTTCTCGGATCAACAAGTCTTTCGTTTGACCGAATTCAGCTTCACGGATCAACAAGTACCCCCAACTTGATCCGTTTGGTTTATCAAGTCACTAACTACGCACAATGTGACTCAATTCGGCTTCTGGGATCAACAACCACCAACTATTTGACTCCGTTCGACTTCTCGGATCATTAAGTCTTGTATTTGACCCCAATTGACTTCCCGGATCAACAAGTCCTTCGTTTGACCGAATTCGGCTTCACGTATCAACAAGTACCCCCAACTTGATCCGTTTGGTTTATCAAGTCACTAACTACGCACAATGTGACTCAATTCGACTTCTGGGATCAACAAGCACCAACTATTTGACTCCGTTCGACTTCTCGGATCATTATGTCTTCTCTTTGACCAAAATTGACTTCTCGGATAACCAAGTCTTCCGTTTGACCGAATTCGGCTTCACGGATCAACAAGTACCCTCAACTTGATCCGTTTGGTTTATCAAGTCACTAACTACGCACAATGTGACTCGATTCGGCTTCTGGGATCAAAAACACCAACTATTTGACTCCGTTCGACTTCTCGGATCATTAAGTCTTCTATTTGACCCCAATTGACTTCTCGGATCAACAAGACTTCCGTCTGACCAAATTCGGCTTCACTGATCAACAAGTACCCCCAACTTGATCCGTTTGGTTTATCAAGTCACTAACTACGCACAATGTGACTCAATTCGACATCTGGGATCAACAAGCACCAACTATTTGACTCCGTTCGACTTCACGGATCTTTAAGTCTTCTATTGTACCCCTATTGACTTCTCGGATCAACAAGTCTTCCGTTTGACCGAATTCGGCTTCACGGATCAACAAGTACCCCCAACTTGATCCGTTTGGTTTATCAAGTCACTAACTACGCACAATGTGACTCAATTCGGCTTGTGGGATCCACAAGCACCAAATATTTGACTCCGTTCGGCTTCTCGGATCATTAAGTCTTCTATTTGACCCCAATTGACTTCTCGGATCAACAAGTCTTCCGTTTGATCGAATTCGGCTTCACAGATCAACAAGTACCCCCAACTTGATCCGTTCGATTTGTCAAGTCACTAACTACGCACAATGTGACTCAATTCGACTTCTGGGATCAACAAGCACCAACTATTTGACTCCGTTCGACTTCTCATATCATTAAGTCTTCTATTTGACCCCAATTGACTTCTCAGATCAACAAGTCTTCTGTTTGACCGAATTCGGCTTCACGGATCAACAAGTACACCCAACTTGATCCGTTTGGTTTATCAAGTCACTAACTACGCACAATGTGACTCAATTCGATTTCTGGGATCAACAAGCACCAACTATTTGACTCCGTTCGACTTCTCGGATCATTAAGTCTTCTCTTTGACCAAAATTGACTTCTCGGATCAACAAGTCTTCCGGTTGACCGAATTCGGCTTCACGGATCTACAAGTACCCCCAACTTGATCCGTTTGGTTTATCAAGTCGCTAACTACGCACAATGTGACTCAATTCGGCTTCTGGGATCAACAAGCACCAACTATTTGACTCCGTTCGACTTCTCTGATCATTAAGTCTTCTATTTGACACCAATTGACTTCTCGGATCAACAAGTCTTCCGTTTGACCGAATTCGGCTTCACGGATCAACAAGTACCCCCAACTTGATCCGTTTGATTTATCAAGTCACGAACTACGCACAATGTGACTCAATTCGACTTCTGGGATCAACAAGCATCAACTATTTGACTCCGTTCGACTTCTCAGATCATTAAGTCTTCTATTTGACCCCAATTGACTTCTCGGATCAACAAGTCTTCCGTTTGAACGAATTCGGCTTCACGGATCAACAACTACACCCAAATTGATCCGTTTGGTTTATCAAATCACTAACTACGCACAATGTGACTCAATTCGACTTCTGGGATCATCAAGCACCAACTATTTGACTCCGTTCGACTTCTCGGATCATTAAGTCTTCTCTTTGACCAAAATTGACTTCTCGGATCAACAAGTCTTCCGTTTGACCGAATTCGGCTTCACGGATCAACAAGTACCACCAACTTGATCCGTTTGGTTTATCAAGTCACTAACTACGCAGAATGTGACTCAATTCGGCTTCTGGGATCAACAAGCACCAACTATTTGACTCCGTTCGACTTCTCAGATCATTAAGTCTTCTATTTGACCCCAATTGACTTCTCGGATCAACAAGTCTTCCGTTTGACCGAATTCGGCTTCACGGATCAACAAGTACCCGAAACTTGATCCGTTTGGTTTATCAAGTCACTAACTACGCACAATGTGACTCAATTCGGCTTCTGGGATCAACAAGCACCAACTATTTGACTCCGTTGGACTTCTCAGATCATTAAGTCTTCTATTTGACCCCAATTGACTTCTAGGATCAACAAGTCTTTCGTTTGACCGAATTCGGCTTCACGGATAAACAAGTACCCCCAACTTGATCCGTTTGGTTTATCAAGTCACTAACTACGCACAATGTGACTCAATTCGACTTCTGGGATCAACAAGCACCAACTATTTGACTCCGTTCGACTTCTCGGATCATTATGTCTTCTCTTTGACCAAAATTGACTTCTCGGATAACCAAGTCTTCCGTTTGACCGAATTCGGCTTCACGGATCAACAAGTACCCCCAACTTGATCCGTTTGGTTTATCAAGTCACTAACTACGCACAATGTGACTCGATTCGGCTTCTGGGATCAAAAACACCAACTATTTTACTCCGTTCGACTTCTCGGATCATTAAGTCTTCTATTTGACCCCAATTGACTTCTCGGATCAACAAGACTTCCGTCTGACCAAATTCGGCTTCATTGATCAACAAGTACCCGCAAGTTGATTCGTTTGGTTTATCAAGTCACTAACTACGCACAATTTGACTCAATTCGACTTCTGGGATCAACAAGCACTAACTATTTGACTCTGTTCGACTTCACGGATCATTAAGTCTTCGATTGTACCCCAATTGACTTCTCGGATCAACAAGTCTTTCGTTTGACCGAATTCAGCTTCACGGATCAACAAGTACCCCCAACTTGATCCGTTTGGTTTATCAAGTCACTAACTACGCACAATGTGACTCAATTCGATTTCTGGGATCAACAAGCACCAACTATTTGACTCCGTTCGACTTCTCGGATCATTAAGTCTTCTCTTTGACCAAAATTGACTTCTCGGATCAACAAGTCTTCCGGTTGACCGAATTCGGCTTCACGGATCTACAAGTACCCCCAACTTGATCCGTTTGGTTTATCAAGTCGCTAACTACGCACAATGTGACTCAATTCGGCTTCTGGGATCAACAAGCACCAACTATTTGACTCCGTTCGACTTCTCTGATCATTAAGTCTTCTATTTGACACCAATTGACTTCTCGGATCAACAAGTCTTCCGTTTGACCGAATTCGGCTTCACGGATCAACAAGTACCCCCAACTTGATCCGTTTGATTTATCAAGTCACGAACTACGCACAATGTGACTCAATTCGACTTCTGGGATCAACAAGCATCAACTATTTGACTCCGTTCGACTTCTCAGATCATTAAGTCTTCTATTTGACCCCAATTGACTTCTCGGATCAACAAGTCTTCCGTTTGAACGAATTCGGCTTCACGGATCAACAACTACACCCAAATTGATCCGTTTGGTTTATCAAATCACTAACTACGCACAATGTGACTCAATTCGACTTCTGGGATCATCAAGCACCAACTATTTGACTCCGTTCGACTTCTCGGATCATTAAGTCTTCTCTTTGACCAAAATTGACTTCTCGGATCAACAAGTCTTCCGTTTGACCGAATTCGGCTTCACGGATCAACAAGTACCACCAACTTGATCCGTTTGGTTTATCAAGTCACTAACTACGCAGAATGTGACTCAATTCGGCTTCTGGGATCAACAAGCACCAACTATTTGACTCCGTTCGACTTCTCAGATCATTAAGTCTTCTATTTGACCCCAATTGACTTCTCGGATCAACAAGTCTTCCGTTTGACCGAATTCGGCTTCACGGATCAACAAGTACCCGAAACTTGATCCGTTTGGTTTATCAAGTCACTAACTACGCACAATGTGACTCAATTCGGCTTCTGGGATCAACAAGCACCAACTATTTGACTCCGTTGGACTTCTCAGATCATTAAGTCTTCTATTTGACCCCAATTGACTTCTAGGATCAACAAGTCTTTCGTTTGACCGAATTCGGCTTCACGGATAAACAAGTACCCCCAACTTGATCCGTTTGGTTTATCAAGTCACTAACTACGCACAATGTGACTCAATTCGACTTCTGGGATCAACAAGCACCAACTATTTGACTCCGTTCGACTTCTCGGATCATTATGTCTTCTCTTTGACCAAAATTGACTTCTCGGATAACCAAGTCTTCCGTTTGACCGAATTCGGCTTCACGGATCAACAAGTACCCCCAACTTGATCCGTTTGGTTTATCAAGTCACTAACTACGCACAATGTGACTCGATTCGGCTTCTGGGATCAAAAACACCAACTATTTTACTCCGTTCGACTTCTCGGATCATTAAGTCTTCTATTTGACCCCAATTGACTTCTCGGATCAACAAGACTTCCGTCTGACCAAATTCGGCTTCATTGATCAACAAGTACCCGCAAGTTGATTCGTTTGGTTTATCAAGTCACTAACTACGCACAATTTGACTCAATTCGACTTCTGGGATCAACAAGCACTAACTATTTGACTCTGTTCGACTTCACGGATCATTAAGTCTTCGATTGTACCCCAATTGACTTCTCGGATCAACAAGTCTTTCGTTTGACCGAATTCAGCTTCACGGATCAACAAGTACCCCCAACTTGATCCGTTTGGTTTATCAAGTCACTAACTACGCACAATGTGACTCAATTCGGCTTCTGGGATCAACAACCACCAACTATTTGACTCCGTTCGACTTCTCGGATCATTAAGTCTTCTATTTGACCCCAATTGACTTCCCGGATCAACAAGTCCTTCGTTTGACCGAATTCGGCTTCACGGATCAACAAGTACCCCCAACTTGATCCGTTTGGTTTATCAAGTCACTAACTACGCACAATGTGACTCAATTCGACTTCTGGGATCAACAAGCACCAACTATTTGACTCCGTTCGACTTCTCGGATCATTATGTCTTCTCTTTGACCAAAATTGACTTCTCGGATAACCAAGTCTTCCGTTTGACCGAATTCGGCTTCACGGATCAACAAGTACCCCCAACTTGATCCGTTTGGTTTATCAAGTCACTAACTACGCACAATGTGACTCGATTCGGCTTCTGGGATAAAAAACACCAACTATTTGACTCCGTTCGACTTCTCGGATCATTAAGTCTTCTATTTGACCCTAATTGACTTCTCGGATCAACAAGTCTTCCGTTTGACCGAATTCGGCTTCACGGATCAACAAGTACCCCCAACTTGATCCGTTTGGTTTATCAAGTCACTAACTACGCACAATGTGACTCAATTCGACTTTTGGGATCAACAAGCACCAACTATTTGACTCCGTTCGACTTCTCGGATCATTATGTCTTCTCTTTGACCAAAATTGACTTCTCGGATAACCAAGTCTTCCGTTTGACCGAATTCGGCTTCACGGATCAACAAGTACCCCCAACTTGATCCGTTTGGTTTATCAAGTCACTAACTACGCACAATGTGACTCGATTCGGCTTCTGGGATAAAAAACACCAACTATTTGACTCCGTTCGACTTCTCGGATCATTAAGTCTTCTATTTGACCCTAATTGACTTCTCGGATCAACAAGACTTCCGTCTGACCAAATTCGGCTTCACTGATCAACAAGTACCCGCAAGTTGATTCGTTTGGTTTATCAAGTCACTAACTACGCACAATTTGACTCAATTCGACTTCTGGGATCAACAAGCACCAACTATTTGACTCTGTTCGACTTCACGGATCATTAAGTCTTCTATTGTACCCCAATTGACTTCTCGGATCAACAAGTCTTTCGTTTGACCGAATTCAGCTTCACGGATCAACAAGTACCCCCAACTTGATCCGTTTGGTTTATCAAGTCACTAACTACGCACAATGTGACTCGATTCGGCTTCTGGGATCTACAACCACCAACTATTTGACTCAGTTCGACTTCTCGGATCATTAAGTCTTCTATTTGACCCCAATTGACTTCCCGGATCAACAAGTCCTTCGTTTGACCGAATTCGGCTTCACGGATCAACAAGTACCCCCAACTTGATCCGTTTGGTTTATCAAGTCACTAACTACGCTCAATGTGACTCAATTCGACTTCTGGGATCAACAAGCACCAACTATTTGACTCCGTTCGACTTCACGGATCTTTAAGTCTTCTATTGTACCCCTATTGACTTCTCGGATCAACAAGTCTTCCGTTTGACCGAATTCGGCTTCACGGATCAACAAGTACCCCCAACTTGATCCGTTTGGTTTATCAAGTCGCTAACTACGCACAATGTGACTCAATTCGGCTTCTGGGATCAACAAGCACCAACTATTTGACTCCGTTCGACTTCTCTGATCATTAAGTCTTCTATTTGACACCAATTGACTTCTCGGATCAACAAGTCTTCCGTTTGACCGAATTCGGCTTCACGGATCAACAAGTACCCCCAACTTGATCCGTTTGATTTATCAAGTCACGAACTACGCACAATGTGACTCAATTCGACTTCTGGGATCAACAAGCATCAACTATTTGACTCCGTTCGACTTCTCAGATCATTAAGTCTTCTATTTGACCCCAATTGACTTCTCGGATCAACAAGTCTTCCGTTTGAACGAATTCGGCTTCACGGATCAACAACTACACCCAAATTGATCCGTTTGGTTTATCAAATCACTAACTACGCACAATGTGACTCAATTCGACTTCTGGGATCATCAAGCACCAACTATTTGACTCCGTTCGACTTCTCGGATCATTAAGTCTTCTCTTTGACCAAAATTGACTTCTCGGATCAACAAGTCTTCCGTTTGACCGAATTCGGCTTCACGGATCAACAAGTACCACCAACTTGATCCGTTTGGTTTATCAAGTCACTAACTACGCAGAATGTGACTCAATTCGGCTTCTGGGATCAACAAGCACCAACTATTTGACTCCGTTCGACTTCTCAGATCATTAAGTCTTCTATTTGACCCCAATTGACTTCTCGGATCAACAAGTCTTCCGTTTGACCGAATTCGGCTTCACGGATCAACAAGTACCCGAAACTTGATCCGTTTGGTTTATCAAGTCACTAACTACGCACAATGTGACTCAATTCGGCTTCTGGGATCAACAAGCACCAACTATTTGACTCCGTTGGACTTCTCAGATCATTAAGTCTTCTATTTGACCCCAATTGACTTCTAGGATCAACAAGTCTTTCGTTTGACCGAATTCGGCTTCACGGATAAACAAGTACCCCCAACTTGATCCGTTTGGTTTATCAAGTCACTAACTACGCACAATGTGACTCAATTCGACTTCTGGGATCAACAAGCACCAACTATTTGACTCCGTTCGACTTCTCGGATCATTATGTCTTCTCTTTGACCAAAATTGACTTCTCGGATAACCAAGTCTTCCGTTTGACCGAATTCGGCTTCACGGATCAACAAGTACCCCCAACTTGATCCGTTTGGTTTATCAAGTCACTAACTACGCACAATGTGACTCGATTCGGCTTCTGGGATCAAAAACACCAACTATTTTACTCCGTTCGACTTCTCGGATCATTAAGTCTTCTATTTGACCCCAATTGACTTCTCGGATCAACAAGACTTCCGTCTGACCAAATTCGGCTTCATTGATCAACAAGTACCCGCAAGTTGATTCGTTTGGTTTATCAAGTCACTAACTACGCACAATTTGACTCAATTCGACTTCTGGGATCAACAAGCACTAACTATTTGACTCTGTTCGACTTCACGGATCATTAAGTCTTCGATTGTACCCCAATTGACTTCTCGGATCAACAAGTCTTTCGTTTGACCGAATTCAGCTTCACGGATCAACAAGTACCCCCAACTTGATCCGTTTGGTTTATCAAGTCACTAACTACGCACAATGTGACTCAATTCGGCTTCTGGGATCAACAACCACCAACTATTTGACTCCGTTCGACTTCTCGGATCATTAAGTCTTCTATTTGACCCCAATTGACTTCCCGGATCAACAAGTCCTTCGTTTGACCGAATTCGGCTTCACGGATCAACAAGTACCCCCAACTTGATCCGTTTGGTTTATCAAGTCACTAACTACGCACAATGTGACTCAATTCGACTTCTGGGATCAACAAGCACCAACTATTTGACTCCGTTCGACTTCTCGGATCATTATGTCTTCTCTTTGACCAAAATTGACTTCTCGGATAACCAAGTCTTCCGTTTGACCGAATTCGGCTTCACGGATCAACAAGTACCCCCAACTTGATCCGTTTGGTTTATCAAGTCACTAACTACGCACAATGTGACTCGATTCGGCTTCTGGGATAAAAAACACCAACTATTTGACTCCGTTCGACTTCTCGGATCATTAAGTCTTCTATTTGACCCTAATTGACTTCTCGGATCAACAAGTCTTCCGTTTGACCGAATTCGGCTTCACGGATCAACAAGTACCCCCAACTTGATCCGTTTGGTTTATCAAGTCACTAACTACGCACAATGTGACTCAATTCGACTTTTGGGATCAACAAGCACCAACTATTTGACTCCGTTCGACTTCTCGGATCATTATGTCTTCTCTTTGACCAAAATTGACTTCTCGGATAACCAAGTCTTCCGTTTGACCGAATTCGGCTTCACGGATCAACAAGTACCCCCAACTTGATCCGTTTGGTTTATCAAGTCACTAACTACGCACAATGTGACTCGATTCGGCTTCTGGGATAAAAAACACCAACTATTTGACTCCGTTCGACTTCTCGGATCATTAAGTCTTCTATTTGACCCTAATTGACTTCTCGGATCAACAAGACTTCCGTCTGACCAAATTCGGCTTCACTGATCAACAAGTACCCGCAAGTTGATTCGTTTGGTTTATCAAGTCACTAACTACGCACAATTTGACTCAATTCGACTTCTGGGATCAACAAGCACCAACTATTTGACTCTGTTCGACTTCACGGATCATTAAGTCTTCTATTGTACCCCAATTGACTTCTCGGATCAACAAGTCTTTCGTTTGACCGAATTCAGCTTCACGGATCAACAAGTACCCCCAACTTGATCCGTTTGGTTTATCAAGTCACTAACTACGCACAATGTGACTCGATTCGGCTTCTGGGATCTACAACCACCAACTATTTGACTCAGTTCGACTTCTCGGATCATTAAGTCTTCTATTTGACCCCAATTGACTTCCCGGATCAACAAGTCCTTCGTTTGACCGAATTCGGCTTCACGGATCAACAAGTACCCCCAACTTGATCCGTTTGGTTTATCAAGTCACTAACTACGCTCAATGTGACTCAATTCGACTTCTGGGATCAACAAGCACCAACTATTTGACTCCGTTCGACTTCACGGATCTTTAAGTCTTCTATTGTACCCCTATTGACTTCTCGGATCAACAAGTCTTCCGTTTGACCGAATTCGGCTTCACGGATCAACAAGTACCCCCAACTTGATCCGTTTGGTTTATCAAGTCACTAACTACGCACAATGTGACTCAATTCGGCTTGTGGGATCCACAAGCACCAACTATTTGACTCCGTTCGGCTTCTCGGATCATTAAGTCTTCTATTTGACCCCAATTGACTTCTCGGATCAACAAGTCTTCCGTTTGATCGAATTCGGCTTCACAGATCAACAAGTACCCCCAACTTGATCCGTTCGATTTATCAAGTCACTAACTACGCACAATGTGACTCAATTCGACTTCTGGGATCAACAAGCACCAACTATTTGACTCCGTTCGACTTCTCATATCATTAAGTCTTCTATTTGACCCCAATTGACTTCTCAGATCAACAAGTCTTCTGTTTGACCGAATTCGGCTTCACGGATCAACAAGTACACCCAACTTGATCCGTTTGGTTTATCAAGTCACTAACTACGCACAATGTGACTCAATTCGATTTCTGGGATCAACAAGCACCAACTATTTGACTCCGTTCGACTTCTCGGATCATTAAGTCTTCTTGTTGACCAAAATTGACTTCTCGGATCAACAAGTCTTCCGGTTGACCGAATTCGGCTTCACGGATCTACAAGTACCCCCAACTTGATCCGTTTGGTTTATCAAGTCACTAACTACGCACAATGTGACTCAATTCGGCTTCTGGGATCAACAAGCACCAACTATTTGACTCCGTTCGACTTCTCTGGTCATTAAGTCTTCTATTTGACCCCAATTGACTTCTCGGATCAACAAGTCTTCCGTTTGACCGAATTCGGCTTCACGGATCAACAAGTACCCCCAACTTGATCCGTTTGGTTTATCAAGTCACTAACTACGCACAATGTGACTCAATTCGACTTTTGGGATCAACAAGCACCAACTATTTGACTCCGTTCGACTTCTCGGATCATTATGTCTTCTCTTTGACCAAAATTGACTTCTCGGATAACCAAGTCTTCCGTTTGACCGAATTCGGCTTCACGGATCAACAAGTACCCCCAACTTGATCCGTTTGGTTTATTAAGTCACTAACTACGCACAATGTGACTCGATTCGGTTTCTGGGATAAAAAACACCAACTATTTGACTCCGTTCGACTTCTCGGATCATTAAGTCTTCTATTTTACCCCAATTGACTACTCGGATCAACAAGACTTCCGTCTGACCAAATTCGGCTTCACTGATCAACAAGTACCCGCAAGTTGATTCGTTTGGTTTATCAAGTCACTAACTACGCACAATTTGACTCAATTCGACTTCTGGGATCAACAAGCACCAACTATTTGACTCTGTTCGACTTCACGGATCATTAAGTCTTCTATTGTACCCCAATTGACTTCTCGGATCAACAAGTCTTTCGTTTGACCGAATTCAGCTTCACGGATCAACAAGTACCCCCAACTTGATCCGTTTGGTTTATCAAGTCACTAACTACGCACAATGTGACTCAATTCGGCTTCTGGGATCAACAACCACCAACTATTTGACTCCGTTCGACTTCTCGGATCATTAAGTCTTCTATTTGACCCCAATTGACTTCCCGGATCAACAAGTCCTTCGTTTGACCGAATTCGGCTTCACGGATCAACAAGTACCCCCAACTTGATCCGTTTGGTTTATCAAGTCACTAACTACGCACAATGTGACTCAATTCGACTTCTGGGATCAACAAGCACCAACTATTTGACTCCGTTCGACTTCTCGGATCATTAAGTCTTCTCTTTGACCAAAATTGACTTCTCGGATCAACAATTCTTCCGGTTGACCGAATTCGGCTTCACGGATCAACAAGTACCCCCAACTTGATCCGTTTGGTTTATCAAGTCACTAACTACGCACAATGTGACTCAATTCGGCTTCTGGGATCAACAAGCACCAACTATTTGACTCCGTTCGACTTCTCTGATCATTAAGTCTTCTATTTGACCCCAATTGACTTCTCGGATCAACAAGTCTTCCGTTTGACCGAATTCGGCTTCACGGATCAACAAGTACCCCCAACTTGATCCGTTTGGTTTATCAAGTCACTAACTACGCACAATGTGACTCAATTCGACTTTTGGGATCAACAAGCACCAACTATTTGACTCCGTTCGACTTCTCGGATCATTATGTCTTCTCTTTGACCAAAATTGACTTCTCGGATAACCAAGTCTTCCGTTTGACCGAATTCGGCTTCACGGATCAACAAGTACCCCCAACTTGATCTGTTTGGTTTATCAAGTCACTAACTACGCACAATGTGACTCAATTCGGCTTGTGGGATCCACAAGCACCAACTATTTGACTCCGTTCGGCTTCTCGGATCATTAAGTCTTCTATTTGACCCCAATTGACTTCTCGGATCAACAAGTCTTCCGTTTGATCGAATTCGGCTTCACAGATCAACAAGTACCCCCAACTTGATCCGTTCGATTTATCAAGTCACTAACTACGCACAATGTGACTCAATTCGACTTCTGGGATCAACAAGCACCAACTATTTGACTCCGTTCGACTTCTCGGATCATTAAGTCTTCTATTCGACCCCAATTGACTTCTCAGATCAACAAGTCTTCTGTTTGACCGAATTCGGCTTCACGGATCAACAAGTACACCCAACTTGATCCGTTTGGTTTATCAAGTCACTAACTACGCACAATGTGACTCAATTCGATTTCTGGGATCAACAAGCACCAACTATTTGACTCCGTTCGACTTCTCGGATCATTAAGTCTTCTCTTTGACCAAAATTGACTTCTCGGATCAACAAGTCTTCCGGTTGACCGAATTCGGCTTCACGGATCTACAAGTACCCCCAACTTGATCCGTTTGGTTTATCAAGTCACTAACTACGCACAATGTGACTCAATTCGGCTTATGGGATCAACAAGCACCAACTATTAGACTCCGTTCGACTTCTCTGATCATTAAGTCTTCTATTTGACCCCAATTGACTTCTCGGATCAACAAGTCTTCCGTTTGACCGAATTCGGCTTCACGGATCAATAAGTACCCCCAACTTGATCCGTTTGATTTATCAAGTCACGAACTACGCACAATGTGACTCAATTCGACTTCTGGGATCAACAAGCATCAACTATTTGACTCCGTTCGACTTCTCAGATCATTAAGTCTTCTATTTGACCCCAATTGACTTCTCGGATCAACAAGTCTTCCGTTTGAACGAATTCGGCTTCACGGATCAACAACTACACCCAAATTGATCCGTTTGGTTTATCAAATCACTAACTACGCACAATGTGACTCAGTTCGACTTCTGGGATCATCAAGCACCAACTATTTGACTCCGTTCGACTTCTCGGATCATTAAGTCTTCTCTTTGACCAAAATTGACTTCTCGGATCAACAAGTCTTCCGTTTGACCGAATTCGGCTTCACGGATCAACAAGTACCACCAACTTGATCCGTTTGGTTTATCAAGTCACTAACTACGCAGAATGTGACTCAATTCGGCTTCTGGGATCAACAAGCACCAACTATTTGACTCCGTTCGACTTCTCAGATCATTAAGTCTTCTATTTGACCCCAATTGACTTCTCGGATCAACAAGTCTTCCGTTTGACCGAATTCGGCTTCACGGATCAACAAGTACCCGAAACTTGATCCGTTTGGTTTATCAAGTCACTAACTACGCACAATGTGACTCAATTCGACTTCTGGGATCAACAAGCACCAACTATTTGACTCCGTTCGACTTCACGGATCTTTAAGTCTTCTATTGTACCCCTATTGACTTCTTGAATCAACAAGTCTTCCGTTTGACCGAATTCGGCTTCACGGATCAACAAGTACCCCCAACTTGATCCGTTTGGTTTATCAAGTCACTAACTACGCACAATGTGACTCAATTCGGCTTGTGGGATCCACAAGCACCAACTATTTGACTCCGTTCGGCTTCTCGGATCATTAAGTCTTCTATTTGACCCCAATTGACTTCTCGGATCAACAAGTCTTCCGTTTGATCGAATTCGGCTTCACAGATCAACAAGTACCCCCAACTTGATCCGTTCGATTTATCAAGTCACTAACTACGCACAATGTGACTCAATTCGATTTCGGGGATCAACAAGCACCAACTATTTGACTCCGTTCGACTTCTCGGATCATTAAGTCTTCTCTTTGACCCCAATTGACTTCTCGGATCAACAATTCTTCCGGTTGACCGAATTCGGCTTCACGGATCTGCAAGTACCCCCAACTTGATCCGTTTGGTTTATCAAGTCACTAACTACGCACAATGTGACTCAATTCGATTTCTGGGATCAACAAGCACCAACTATTTGACTCCGTTCGACTTCTCGGATCATTAAGTCTTCTTGTTGACCAAAATTGACTTCTCGGATCAACAAGTCTTCCGGTTGACCGAATTCGGCTTCACGGATCTACAAGTACCCCCAACTTGATCCGTTTGGTTTATCAAGTCACTAACTACGCACAATGTGACTCAATTCGGCTTCTGGGATCAACAAGCACCAACTATTTGACTCCGTTCGACTTCTCTGATCATTAAGTCTTCTATTTGACCCCAATTGACTTCTCGGATCAACAAGTCTTCCGTTTGACCGAATTCGGCTTCACGGATCAACAAGTACCCCCAACTTGATCCGTTTGGTTTATCAAGTCACTAACTACGCACAATGTGACTCAATTCGACTTTTGGGATCAACAAGCACCAACTATTTGACTCCGTTCGACTTCTCGGATCATTATGTCTTCTCTTTGACCAAAATTGACTTCTCGGATAACCAAGTCTTCCGTTTGACCGAATTCGGCTTCACGGATCAACAAGTACCCCCAACTTGATCCGTTTGGTTTATTAAGTCACTAACTACGCACAATGTGACTCGATTCGGTTTCTGGGATAAAAAACACCAACTATTTGACTCCGTTCGACTTCTCGGATCATTAAGTCTTCTATTTTACCCCAATTGACTACTCGGATCAACAAGACTTCCGTCTGACCAAATTCGGCTTCACTGATCAACAAGTACCCGCAAGTTGATTCGTTTGGTTTATCAAGTCACTAACTACGCACAATTTGACTCAATTCGACTTCTGGGATCAACAAGCACCAACTATTTGACTCTGTTCGACTTCACGGATCATTAAGTCTTCTATTGTACCCCAATTGACTTCTCGGATCAACAAGTCTTTCGTTTGACCGAATTCAGCTTCACGGATCAACAAGTACCCCCAACTTGATCCGTTTGGTTTATCAAGTCACTAACTACGCACAATGTGACTCAATTCGGCTTCTGGGATCAACAACCACCAACTATTTGACTCCGTTCGACTTCTCGGATCATTAAGTCTTCTATTTGACCCCAATTGACTTCCCGGATCAACAAGTCCTTCGTTTGACCGAATTCGGCTTCACGGATCAACAAGTACCCCCAACTTGATCCGTTTGGTTTATCAAGTCACTAACTACGCACAATGTGACTCAATTCGACTTCTGGGATCAACAAGCACCAACTATTTGACTCCGTTCGACTTCTCGGATCATTAAGTCTTCTCTTTGACCAAAATTGACTTCTCGGATCAACAATTCTTCCGGTTGACCGAATTCGGCTTCACGGATCAACAAGTACCCCCAACTTGATCCGTTTGGTTTATCAAGTCACTAACTACGCACAATGTGACTCAATTCGGCTTCTGGGATCAACAAGCACCAACTATTTGACTCCGTTCGACTTCTCTGATCATTAAGTCTTCTATTTGACCCCAATTGACTTCTCGGATCAACAAGTCTTCCGTTTGACCGAATTCGGCTTCACGGATCAACAAGTACCCCCAACTTGATCCGTTTGGTTTATCAAGTCACTAACTACGCACAATGTGACTCAATTCGACTTTTGGGATCAACAAGCACCAACTATTTGACTCCGTTCGACTTCTCGGATCATTATGTCTTCTCTTTGACCAAAATTGACTTCTCGGATAACCAAGTCTTCCGTTTGACCGAATTCGGCTTCACGGATCAACAAGTACCCCCAACTTGATCTGTTTGGTTTATCAAGTCACTAACTACGCACAATGTGACTCAATTCGGCTTGTGGGATCCACAAGCACCAACTATTTGACTCCGTTCGGCTTCTCGGATCATTAAGTCTTCTATTTGACCCCAATTGACTTCTCGGATCAACAAGTCTTCCGTTTGATCGAATTCGGCTTCACAGATCAACAAGTACCCCCAACTTGATCCGTTCGATTTATCAAGTCACTAACTACGCACAATGTGACTCAATTCGACTTCTGGGATCAACAAGCACCAACTATTTGACTCCGTTCGACTTCTCATATCATTAAGTCTTCTATTCGACCCCAATTGACTTCTCAGATCAACAAGTCTTCTGTTTGACCGAATTCGGCTTCACGGATCAACAAGTACACCCAACTTGATCCGTTTGGTTTATCAAGTCACTAACTACGCACAATGTGACTCAATTCGATTTCTGGGATCAACAAGCACCAACTATTTGACTCCGTTCGACTTCTCGGATCATTAAGTCTTCTCTTTGACCAAAATTGACTTCTCGGATCAACAAGTCTTCCGGTTGACCGAATTCGGCTTCACGGATCTACAAGTACCCCCAACTTGATCCGTTTGGTTTATCAAGTCATTAACTACGCACAATGTGACTCAATTCGGCTTATGGGATCAACAAGCACCAACTATTAGACTCCGTTCGACTTCTCTGATCATTAAGTCTTCTATTTGACCCCAATTGACTTCTCGGATCAACAAGTCTTCCGTTTGACCGAATTCGGCTTCACGGATCAATAAGTACCCCCAACTTGATCCGTTTGATTTATCAAGTCACGAACTACGCACAATGTGACTCAATTCAACTTCTGGGATCAACAAGCATCAACTATTTGACTCCGTTCGACTTCTCAGATCATTAAGTCTTCTATTTGACCCCAATTGACTTCTCGGATCAACAAGTCTTCCGTTTGAACGAATTCGGCTTCACGGATCAACAACTACACCCAAATTGATCCGTTTGGTTTATCAAATCACTAACTACGCACAATGTGACTCAATTCGACTTCTGGGATCATCAAGCACCAACTATTTGACTCCGTTCGACTTCTCGGATCATTAAGTCTTCTCTTTGACCAAAATTGACTTCTCGGATCAACAAGTCTTCCGTTTGACCGAATTCGGCTTCACGGATCAACAAGTACCACCAACTTGATCCGTTTGGTTTATCAAGTCACTAACTACGCAGAATGTGACTCAATTCGGCTTCTGGGATCAACAAGCACCAACTATTTGACTCCGTTCGACTTCTCAGATCATTAAGTCTTCTATTTGACCCCAATTGACTTCTCGGATCAACAAGTCTTCCGTTTGACCGAATTCGGCTTCACGGATCAACAAGTACCCGAAACTTGATCCGTTTGGTTTATCAAGTCACTAACTACGCACAATGTGACTCAATTCGGCTTCTGGGATCAACAAGCACCAACTATTTGACTCCGTTGGACTTCTCAGATCATTAAGTCTTCTATTTGACCCCAATTGACTTCTAGGATCAACAAGTCTTTCGTTTGACCGAATTCGGCTTCACGGATCAACAAGTACCCCCAACTTGATCCGTTTGATTTATCAAGTCACTAACAACGCACAATGTGACTCAATTCGACTTCTGGGATCGACAAGCACCAACTATTTGACTCCGTTCGACTTCTCAGATCATTAAGTCTTCTATTTGACCCCAATTGACTTCTCGGATCAACAAGTCTTCCGTTTGAACGAATTCGGATTCACGGATCAACAACTACACCCAAATTGATCCGTTTGGTTTATCAAATCACTAACTACGCACAATGTGACTCAATTCGACTTCTGGGATCAACAAGCACCAACTATTTGACTCCGTTCGACTTCTCGGATCATTAAGTCTTCTCTTTGACCAAAATTGACTTCTCAGATCAACAAGTCTTCCGTTTGACCGAATTCGGCTTCACGGATCAACAAGTACCACCAACTTGATCCGTTTGGTTTATCAAGTCACTAACTACGCAGAATGTGACTCAATTCGGCTTCTGGGATCAACAAGCTCCAACTATTTGACTCCGTTCGACTTCTCAGATCATTAAGTCTTCTATTTGACCCCAATTGACTTCTCGGATCAACAAGTCTTCCGTTTGACCGAATTCCGCTTCACGGATCAACAAGTACCCGAAACTTGATCCGTTTGGTTTATCAAGTCACTAACTACGCACAATGTGACTCAATTCGGCTTCTGGGATCAACAACCACCAACTATTTGACTCCGTTCGACTTCTCGGATCATTAAGTCTTCTATTTTACCCCAATTGACTTCCCAGATCAACAAGTCCTTCGTTTGACCGAATTCGGCTTCACGGATCAACAAGTACAACCAACTTGATCCGTTTGGTTTATCAAGTCACTAACTACGCACAATGTGACTCAATTCGACTTCTGGGATCAACAAGCACCAACTATTTGACTCCGTTCGACTTCTCGGATCATTATGTCTTCTCTTTGACCAAAATTGACTTCTCGGATAACCAAGTCTTCCGTTTGACCGAATTCGGCTTCACGGATCAACAAGTACCCCCAACTTGATCCGTTTGGTTTATCAAGTCACTAACTACGCACAATGTGACTCGATTCGGCTTCTGGGATCAAAAACACCAACTATTTGACTCCGTTCAACTTCTCGGATCATTAAGTCTTCTATTTGACCTCAATTGACTTCTCGGATCAACAAGACTTCCGTCTGACCAAATTCGGCTTCACTGATCAACAAGTACCCGCAAGTTGATTCGTTTGGTTTATCAAGTCACTAACTACGCACAATTTGACTCAATTCGACTTCTGGGATCAACAAGCACCAACTATTTGACTCTGTTCGACTTCACGGATCATTAAGTCTTCTATTGTACCCCAATTGACTTCTCGGATCAACAAGTCTTTCGTTTGACCGAATTCAGCTTCATGGATCAACAAGTACCCCAAACTTGATCCGTTTGGTTTATCAAGTCACTAACTACGCACAATGTGACTCAATTCGGCTTCTGGGATCAACAACCACCAACTATTTGACTCCGTTCGACTTCTCGGATCATTAAGTCTTCTATTTGACCCCAATTGACTTCCCGGATCAACAAGTCCTTCGTTTGACCGAATTCGGCTTCACGGATCAACAAGTACCCCCAACTTGATCTGTTTGGTTTATCAAGTCACTAACTACGCACAATGTGACTCAATTCGACTTCTGGGATCAACAAGCACCAACTATTTGACTCCGTTCGACTTCACGGATCTTTAAGTCTTCTATTGTACCCCAATTGACTTCTCGGATCAACAAGTTTCCGTTTGACCGAATTCGGCTTCACGGATCAACAAGTACCCCCAACTTGATCTGTTTGATTTATCAATTCACTAACTACACATAATGTGACTCAATTCGACTTCTGAGATCAACAAGCGCCAACTATTTGACTCCGTTCGACTTCTCGGATCATTAAGTCTTCTCTTTAACCAAAATTGACTTCTCGGATCAACAAGTCTTCCGGTTGACCGAATTCGGCTTCACGGATCTACAAGTACCCCCAACTTGATCCGTTTGGTTTATCAAGTCACTAACTACGCACAATGTGACTCAATTCGGCTTCTGGGATCAACAACCACCAACTATTTGACTCCGTTCGACTTCTCTGATCATTAAGTCTTCTATTTGACCCCAATTGACTTCTCGGATCAACAAGTCTTCCGTTTGAACGAATTCGGCTTCACGGATCAACAAGTACACCCAAATTGATCCGTTTGGTTTATCAAATCACTAACTACGCGCAATGTGACTCAATTCGACTTCTGGGATCAACAAGCACCAACTATTTGACTCCGTTCGACTTCTCGGATCATTAAGTCTTCTCTTTGACCAAAATTGACTTCTCGGATCAACAAGTCTTCCGTTTGACCGAATTCGGCTTCACGGATCAACAAGTACCACCAACTTGATCCGTTTGGTTTATCAAGTCACTAACTACGCAGAATGTGACTCAATTCGGCTTTTGGGATCAACAAGCACCAACTATTTGACTACGTTCGACTTCTCAGATCATTAAGTCTTCTATTTGACCCTAATTGACTTCTCGGATCAACAAGTCTTCTGTTTGACCGAATTCGGCTTCACGGATCAACAAGTACCCGAAACTTGATCCGTTTGGTTTATCAAGTCACTAACTACGCACAATGTGACTCAATTCGGCTTCTGGGATCAACAAGCACCAACTATTTGACTCAGTTGGACTTCTCAGATCATATAGTCTTCTATTTGACCCCAATTGACTTCTTGGATCAACAAGTCTTTCGTTTGA
Organism: Ajuga chamaepitys; assembly: GCA_958295605.1. Classification (NCBI taxonomy): domain Eukaryota; kingdom Viridiplantae; phylum Streptophyta; class Magnoliopsida; order Lamiales; family Lamiaceae; genus Ajuga; species Ajuga chamaepitys. Next base: position 18,558,296 of record OY282498.1, on the reverse strand, counting down.
CCGAATTCGGCTTCACGGATCAACAAGTACCCCCAACTTGATTCGTTTGGTTTATCAAGTCACTAACTACGCACAATGTGACTCAATTCGACTTCTGGGATCAACAAGTACCAACTATTTGAGTCCGTTCGACTTCTCGGATCATTATGTCTTCTCTTTGACCAAAATTGACTTCTCGGATAACCAAGTCTTCCGTTTGACCGAATTCGGCTTCACGGATCAACAAGTACCCTCAACTTGATCCGTTTGGTTTATCAAGTCACTAACTACGCACAATGTGACTCGATTCGACTTCTGGGATCAACAAACACCAACTATTTGACTCCGTTCGACTTCTCGGATCATTAAGTCTTCTATTTGACCCCAATTGACTTCTCGGATCAACAAGACTTCCGTCTGACCAAATTCGGCTTCACTGATCAACATGTACCCGCAAGTTGATTCGTTTGGTTTATCAAGTCACTAACTACGCACAATTAGACTCAATTCGACTTCTGGGATCAACAAGCACCAACTATTTGACTATGTTCGACTTCACGGATCATGAAGTCTTCTATTGTACCCCAATTGACTTCTCGGATCAACAAGTCTTTCGTTTGACCGAATTCAGCTTCACGGATCAACAAGTGCCCCCAACTTGATCCGTTTGGTTTATCAAGTCACTAACTACGCACAATGTGACTCAATTCGGCTTCTGGGATCAACAACCACCAACTATTTGACTCCGTTCGACTTCTCGGATCATTAAGTCTTCTATTTGACCCCAATTGACTTCCCGGATCAACAAGTCTTTCGTTTGACCGAATTCGGCTTCACGGATCAACAAGTACCCCCAACTTGATCCGTTTGGTTTATCAAGTCACTAACTACGCACAATGTGACTCAATTCGGCTTCTGGGATCAACAAGCACCAACTATTTGACTCCGTTCGACTTCACGGATCTTTAAGTCTTCTATTGTACCCCAATTGACTTCTCGGATCAACAAGTCTTCCGTTTGACCGAATTCGGCTTCACGGATCAACAAGTACCCCCAACTTGATCCGTTTGGTTTATCAAGTCACTAACTACGCACAATGTGACTCAATTCGGCTTGTGGGATCAACAAGCACCAACTATTTGACTCCGTTCGGCTTCTCGGATCATTGAGTCTTCTATTTGACCCCAACTGACTTCTCGGATCAACATGTCTTCCGTTTGATCGAATTCGGCTTCACGGATCAACAAGTACCCCCAACTTGATCCGTTCGATTTATCAAGTCACTAACTACGCACAATGTGACTCAATTCGACTTCTGGGATCAACAAGCACCAACTATTTGACTCCGTTCGACTTCTCATATCATTAAGTCTTCTATTTGACCCCAATTGACTTCTCAGATCAACAAGTCTTCTGTTTGACCGAATTCGGCTTCACGGATCAACAAGTACACCCAACTTGATCCGTTTGGTTTATCAAGTCACTAACTACGCACAATGTGACTCAATTCGATTTCTGGGATCAACAAGCACCAACTATTTGACTCCGTTCGACTTCTCGGATCATTAAGTCTTCTCTTTGACCAAAATTGACTTCTCGGATCAACAAGTCTTCCGTTTGACCGAATTCGGCTTCACGGATCAACAAGTACCCCCAACTTGATCCGTTTGGTTTATCAAGTCACTAACTACGCACAATGTGACTCAATTCGGCTTCTGGGATCAACAAGCACCAACTATTTGACTCCGTTCGACTTCTTGGATCATTAAGTCTTCTATTTGACCCCAATTGACTTCTCGGATCAACAAGTCTTTCGTTTGACCGAATTCGGTTTCACGGATCAACAAGTACCCCCAACTTGATCCGTTTGGTTTATCAAGTCACTAACTACGCACAATGTGACTCAATTCGACTTCTGGGATCAACAAGCACCAACTATATGACTCCTTTCGACTTCACGGATCATTAAGTCTTCTATTGTATCCCAATTGACTTCTCGGATCAACAAGCTTCCGTTTGACCGAATTCGGCTTCACGGATCAACAAGTACCCCCAACTTGATCTGTTTGATTTATCAATTCACTAACTACACATAATGTGACTCAATTCGACTTCTGAGATCAACAAGCGCCAACTATTTGACTCCGTTCGACTTCTCGGATCATTAAGTCTTCTCTTTAACCAAAATTGACTTCTCGGATCAACAAGTCTTCCGGTTGACCGAATTCGGCTTCACGGATCTACAAGTACCCCCAACTTGATCCGTTTGGTTTATCAAGTCACTAACTACGCACAATGTGACTCAATTCGGCTTCTGGGATCAACAAGCACCAACTATTTGACTCCGTTCGACTTCTCTGATCATTAAGTCTTCTATTTGACCCCAATTGACTTCTCGGATTAACAAGTCTTCCTTTTGAACGAATTCGGCTTCACGGATCAACAAGTACACCCAAATTGATCCGTTTGGTTTATCAAATCACTAACTACGCGCAATGTGACTCAATTCGACTTCTGGGATCAACAAGCACCAACTATTTGACTCCGTTCGACTTCTCGGATCATTAAGTCTTCTCTTTGACAAAAATTGACTTCTCGGATCAACAAGTCTTCCGTTTGACCGAATTCGGCTTCACGGATCAACAAGTACCACCAACTTGATCCGTTTGGTTTATCAAGTCACTAACTACGCAGAATGTGACTCAATTCGGCTTCTGGGATCAACAAGCACCAACTATTTGACTACGTTCGACTTCTCAGATCATTAAGTCTTCTATTTGACCCTAATTGACTTCTCGGATCAACAAGTCTTCCGTTTGACCGAATTCGGCTTCACGGATCAACAAGTACCCGAAACTTGATCCGTTTGGTTTATCAAGTCACTAACTACGCACAATGTGACTCAATTCGGCTTCTGGGATCAACAAGCACCAACTATTTGACTCAGTTGGACTTCTCAGATCATATAGTCTTCTATTTGACCCAAATTGACTTCTTGGATCAACAAGTCTTTCGTTTGACCGAATTCGGCTTCACGGATCAACAAGTACCCCAAACTTGATTCGTTTGGTTTATCAAGTCACTAACTACGCACAATGTGACTCAATTCGACTTCTGGGATCAACAAGTACCAACTATTTGAGTCCGTTCGACTTCTCGGATCATTATGTCTTCTCTTTGACCAAAATTGACTTCTCGGATAACCAAGTCTTCCGTTTGACCGAATTCGGCTTCACGGATCAACAAGTACCCTCAACTTGATCCGTTTGGTTTATCAAGTCACTAACTACGCACAATGTGACTCGATTCGACTTCTGGGATCAACAAACACCAACTATTTGACTCCGTTCGACTTCTCGGATCATTAAGTCTCCTATTTGACCCCAATTGACTTCTCGGATCAACAAGACTTCCGTCTGACCAAATTCGGCTTCACTGATCAACATGTACCCGCAAGTTGATTCGTTTGGTTTATCAAGTCACTAACTACGCACAATTAGACTCAATTCGACTTCTGGGATCAACAAGCACCAACTATTTGACTATGTTCGACTTCACGGATCATGAAGTCTTCTATTGTACCCCAATTGACTTCTCGGATCAACAAGTCTTTCGTTTGACCGAATTCAGCTTCACGGATCAACAAGTGCCCCCAACTTGATCCGTTTGGTTTATCAAGTCACTAACTACGCACAATGTGACTCAATTCGGCTTCTGGGATCAACAACCACCAACTATTTGACTCCGTTCGACTTCTCGGATCATTAAGTCTTCTATTTGACCCCAATTGACTTCCCGGATCAACAAGTCTTTCGTTTGACCGAATTCGGCTTCACGGATCAACAAGTACCCCCAACTTGATCCGTTTGGTTTATCAAGTCACTAACTACGCACAATGTGACTCAATTCGGCTTCTGGGATCAACAAGCACCAACTATTTGACTCCGTTCGACTTCACGGATCTTTAAGTCTTCTATTGTACCCCAATTGACTTCTCGGATCAACAAGTCTTCCGTTTGACCGAATTCGGCTTCACGGATCAACAAGTACCCCCAACTTGATCCGTTTGGTTTATCAAGTCACTAACTACGCACAATGTGACTCAATTCGGCTTGTGGGATCAACAAGCACCAACTATTTGACTCCGTTCGGCTTCTCGGATCATTGAGTCTTCTATTTGACCCCAATTGACTTCTCGGATTAACAAGTCTTCCTTTTGAACGAATTCGGCTTCACGGATCAACAAGTACACCCAAATTGATCCGTTTGGTTTATCAAGTCACTAACTACGCACAATGTGACTCAATTCGATTTCTGGGATCAACAAGAACCAACTATTTGACTCCGTTCGACTTCTCGGATCATTAAGTCTTCTCTTTGACCAAAATTGACTTCTCGGATCAACAAGTCTTCCGTTTGACCGAATTCGGCTTCACGGATCAACAAGTACCCCCAACTTGATCCGTTTGGTTTATCAAGTCACTAACTACGCACAATGTGACTCAATTCGGCTTCTGGGATCAACAAGCACCAACTATTTGACTCCGTTCGACTTCTTGGATCATTAAGTCTTCTATTTGACCCCAATTGACTTCTCGGATCAACAAGTCTTTCGTTTGACCGAATTCGGTTTCACGGATCAACAAGTACCCCCAACTTGATCCGTTTGGTTTATCAAGTCACTAACTACGCACAATGTGACTCAATTCGACTTCTGGGATCAACAAGCACCAACTATATGACTCCTTTCGACTTCACGGATCATTAAGTCTTCTATTGTACCCCAATTGACTTCTCGGATCAACAAGTTTCCGTTTGACCGAATTCGGCTTCACGGATCAACAAGTACCCCCAACTTGATCTCTTTGATTTATCAATTCACTAACTACACATAATGTGACTCAATTCGACTTCTGAGATCAACAAGCGCCAACTATTTGACTCCGTTCGACTTCTCGGATCATTAAGTCTTCTCTTTAACCAAAATTGACTTCTCGGATCAACAAGTCTTCCGGTTGACCGAATTCGGCTTCACGGATCTACAAGTACCCCCAACTTGATCCGTTTGGTTTATCAAGTCACTAACTACGCACAATGTGACTCAATTCGGCTTCTGGGAACAACAAGCACCAACTATTTGACTCCGTTCGACTTCTCTGATCATTAAGTCTTCTATTTGACCCCAATTGACTTCTCGGATTAACAAGTCTTCCTTTTGAACGAATTCGGCTTCACGGATCAACAAGTACACCCAAATTGATCCGTTTGGTTTATCAAATCACTAACTACGCGCAATGTGACTCAATTCGACTTCTGGGATCAACAAGCACCAACTATTTGACTCCGTTCGACTTCTCGGATCATTAAGTCTTCTCTTTGACAAAAATTGACTTCTCGGATCAACAAGTCTTCCGTTTGACCGAATTCGGCTTCACGGATCGACAAGTACCACCAACTTGATCCGTTTGGTTTATCAAGTCACTAACTACGCAGAATGTGACTCAATTCGGCTTCTGGGATCAACAAGCACCAACTATTTGACTACGTTCGACTTCTCAGATCATTAAGTCTTCTATTTGACCCTAATTGACTTCTCGGATCAAGAAGTCTTCCGTTTGACCGAATTCGGCTTCACGGATCAACAAGTACCCGAAACTTGATCCGTTTGGTTTATCAAGTCACTAACTACGCACAATGTGACTCAATTCGGCTTCTGGGATCAACAAGCACCAACTATTTGACTCAGTTGGACTTCTCAGATCATATAGTCTTCTATTTGACCCCAATTGACTTCTTGGATCAACAAGTCTTTCGTTTGACTGAATTCGGCTTCACGGATCAACAAGTACCCCCAACTTGATCCGTTTGGTTTATCAAGTCACTAACTACGCACAATGTGACTCAATTCGACTTCTGGGATCAACAAGTACCAACTATTTGAGTCCGTTCGACTTCTCGGATCATTATGTCTTCTCTTTGACCAAAATTGACTTCTCGGATAACCAAGTCTTCCGTTTGACCGAATTCGGCTTCACGGATCAACAAGTACCCCCAACTTGATCTGTTTGATTTATCAATTCACTAACTACACATAATGTGACTCAATTCGACTTCTGAGATCAACAAGCGCCAACTATTTGACTCCGTTCGACTTCTCGGATCATTAAGTCTTCTCTTTAACCAAAATTGACTTCTCGGATCAACAAGTCTTCCGGTTGACCGAATTCGGCTTCACGGATCTACAAGTACCCCCAACTTGATCCGTTTGGTTTATCAAGTCACTAACTACGCACAATGTGACTCAATTCGGCTTCTGGGATCAACAAGCACCAACTATTTGACTCCGTTCGACTTCTCTGATCATTAAGTCTTCTATTTGACCCCAATTGACTTCTCGGATTAACAAGTCTTCCTTTTGAACGAATTCGGCTTCACGGATCAACAAGTACACCCAAATTGATCCGTTTGGTTTATCAAATCACTAACTACGCGTAATGTGACTCAATTCGACTTCTGGGATCAACAAGCACCAACTATTTGACTCCGTTCGACTTCTCGGATCATTAAGTCTTCTCTTTGACAAAAATTGACTTCTCGGATCAACAAGTCTTCCGTTTGACCGAATTCGGCTTCACGGATCAACAAGTACCACCAACTTGATCCGTTTGGTTTATCAAGTCACTAACTACGCAGAATGTGACTCAATTCGGCTTCTGGGATCAACAAGCACCAACTATTTGACTACGTTCGACTTCTCAGATCATTAAGTCTTCTATTTGACCCTAATTGACTTCTCGGATCAACAAGTCTTCCGTTTGACCGAATTCGGCGTCACGGATCAACAAGTACCCGAAACTTGATCCGTTTGGTTTATCAAGTCACTAACTACGCACAATGTGACTCAATTCGGCTTCTGGGATCAACAAGCACCAACTATTTGACTCAGTTGGACTTCTCAGATCATATAGTCTTCTATTTGACCCCAATTGACTTCTTGGATCAACAAGTCTTTCGTTTGACCGAATTCGGCTTCACGGATCAACAAGTACCCCAAACTTGATTCGTTTGGTTTATCAAGTCACTAACTACGCACAATGTGACTCAATTCGACTTCTGGGATCAACAAGTACCAACTATTTGAGTCCGTTCGACTTCTCGGATCATTATGTCTTCTCTTTGACCAAAATTGACTTCTCGGATAACCAAGTCTTCCGTTTGACCGAATTCGGCTTCACGGATCAACAAGTACCCTCAACTTGATCCGTTTGGTTTATCAAGTCACTAACTACGCACAATGTGACTCGATTCGACTTCTGGGATCAACAAACACCAACTATTTGACTCCGTTCGACTTCTCGGATCATTAAGTCTTCTATTTGACCCCAATTGACTTCTCGGATCAACAAGACTTCCGTCTGACCAAATTCGGCTTCACTGATCAACATGTACCCGCAAGTTGATTCGTTTGGTTTATCAAGTCACTAACTACGCACAATTAGACTCAATTCGACTTCTGGGATCAACAAGCACCAACTATTTGACTATGTTCGACTTCACGGATCATGAAGTCTTCTATTGTACCCCAATTGACTTCTCGGATCAACAAGTCTTTCGTTTGACCGAATTCAGCTTCACGGATCAACAAGTGCCCCCAACTTGATCCGTTTGGTTTATCAAGTCACTAACTACGCACAATGTGACTCAATTCGGCTTCTGGGATCAACAACCACCAACTATTTGACTCCGTTCGACTTCTCGGATCATTAAGTCTTCTATTTGACCCCAATTGACTTCCCGGATCAACAAGTCTTTCGTTTGACCGAATTCGGCTTCACGGATCAACAAGTACCCCCAACTTGATCCGTTTGGTTTATCAAGTCACTAACTACGCACAATGTGACTCAATTCGGCTTCTGGGATCAACAAGCACCAACTATTTGACTCCGTTCGACTTCACGGATCTTTAAGTCTTCTATTGTACCCCAATTGACTTCTCGGATCAACAAGTCTTCCGTTTGACCGAATTCGGCTTCACGGATCAACAAGTACCCCCAACTTGATCCGTTTGGTTTATCAAGTCACTAACTACGCACAATGTGACTCAATTCGGCTTGTGGGATCAACAAGCACCAACTATTTGACTCCGTTCGGCTTCTCGGATCATTGAGTCTTCTATTTGACCCCAATTGACTTCTCGGATTAACAAGTCTTCCTTTTGAACGAATTCGGCTTCACGGATCAACAAGTACACCCAAATTGATCCGTTTGGTTTATCAAGTCACTAACTACGCACAATGTGACTCAATTCGATTTCTGGGATCAACAAGAACCAACTATTTGACTCCGTTCGACTTCTCGGATCATTAAGTCTTCTCTTTGACCAAAATTGACTTCTCGGATCAACAAGTCTTCCGTTTGACCGAATTCGGCTTCACGGATCAACAAGTACCCCCAACTTGATCCGTTTGGTTTATCAAGTCACTAACTACGCACAATGTGACTCAATTCGGCTTCTGGGATCAACAAGCACCAACTATTTGACTCCGTTCGACTTCTTGGATCATTAAGTCTTCTATTTGACCCCAATTGACTTCTCGGATCAACAAGTCTTTCGTTTGACCGAATTCGGTTTCACGGATCAACAAGTACCCCCAACTTGATCCGTTTGGTTTATCAAGTCACTAACTACGCACAATGTGACTCAATTCGACTTCTGGGATCAACAAGCACCAACTATATGACTCCTTTCGACTTCACGGATCATTAAGTCTTCTATTGTACCCCAATTGACTTCTCGGATCAACAAGTTTCCGTTTGACCGAATTCGGCTTCACGGATCAACAAGTACCCCCAACTTGATCTCTTTGATTTATCAATTCACTAACTACACATAATGTGACTCAATTCGACTTCTGAGATCAACAAGCGCCAACTATTTGACTCCGTTCGACTTCTCGGATCATTAAGTCTTCTCTTTAACCAAAATTGACTTCTCGGATCAACAAGTCTTCCGGTTGACCGAATTCGGCTTCACGGATCTACAAGTACCCCCAACTTGATCCGTTTGGTTTATCAAGTCACTAACTACGCACAATGTGACTCAATTCGGCTTCTGGGAACAACAAGCACCAACTATTTGACTCCGTTCGACTTCTCTGATCATTAAGTCTTCTATTTGACCCCAATTGACTTCTCGGATTAACAAGTCTTCCTTTTGAACGAATTCGGCTTCACGGATCAACAAGTACACCCAAATTGATCCGTTTGGTTTATCAAATCACTAACTACGCGCAATGTGACTCAATTCGACTTCTGGGATCAACAAGCACCAACTATTTGACTCCGTTCGACTTCTCGGATCATTAAGTCTTCTCTTTGACAAAAATTGACTTCTCGGATCAACAAGTCTTCCGTTTGACCGAATTCGGCTTCACGGATCGACAAGTACCACCAACTTGATCCGTTTGGTTTATCAAGTCACTAACTACGCAGAATGTGACTCAATTCGGCTTCTGGGATCAACAAGCACCAACTATTTGACTACGTTCGACTTCTCAGATCATTAAGTCTTCTATTTGACCCTAATTGACTTCTCGGATCAAGAAGTCTTCCGTTTGACCGAATTCGGCTTCACGGATCAACAAGTACCCGAAACTTGATCCGTTTGGTTTATCAAGTCACTAACTACGCACAATGTGACTCAATTCGGCTTCTGGGATCAACAAGCACCAACTATTTGACTCAGTTGGACTTCTCAGATCATATAGTCTTCTATTTGACCCCAATTGACTTCTTGGATCAACAAGTCTTTCGTTTGACTGAATTCGGCTTCACGGATCAACAAGTACCCCCAACTTGATCCGTTTGGTTTATCAAGTCACTAACTACGCACAATGTGACTCAATTCGACTTCTGGGATCAACAAGTACCAACTATTTGAGTCCGTTCGACTTCTCGGATCATTATGTCTTCTCTTTGACCAAAATTGACTTCTCGGATAACCAAGTCTTCCGTTTGACCGAATTCGGCTTCACGGATCAACAAGTACCCCCAACTTGATCTGTTTGATTTATCAATTCACTAACTACACATAATGTGACTCAATTCGACTTCTGAGACCAACAAGCGCCAACTATTTGACTCCGTTCGACTTCTCGGATCATTAAGTCTTCTCTTTAACCAAAATTGACTTCTCGGATCAACAAGTCTTCCGGTTGACCGAATTCGGCTTCACGGATCTACAAGTACCCCCAACTTGATCCGTTTGGTTTATCAAGTCACTAACTACGCACAATGTGACTCAATTCGGCTTCTGGGATCAACAAGCACCAACTATTTGACTCCGTTCGACTTCTCTGATCATTAAGTCTTCTATTTGACCCCAATTGACTTCTCGGATCAACAAGTCTTCCGTTTGAACGAATTCGGCTTCACGAATCAACAAGTACACCCAAATTGATCCGTTTGGTTTATCAAATCACTAACTACGCACAATGTGACTCAATTCGACTTCTGGGATCAACAAGCACCAACTATTTGACTCCGTTCGACTTCTCGGATCATTAAGTCTTCTCTTTGACAAAAATTGACTTCTCGGATCAACAAGTCTTCCGTTTGACCGAATTCGGCTTCACGGATCAACAAGTACCACCAACTTGATCCGTTTGGTTTATCAAGTCACTAACTACGCAGAATGTGACTCAATTCGGCTTCTGGGATCAACAAGCACCAACTATTTGACTACGTTCGACTTCTCAGATCATTAAGTCTTCTATTTGACCCTAATTGACTTCTCGGATCAACAAGTCTTCCGTTTGACCGAATTCGGCTTCACGGATCAACAAGTACCCGAAACTTGATCCGTTTGGTTTATCAAGTCACTAACTACGCACAATGTGACTTAATTCGGCTTCTGGGATCAACAAGCACCAACTATTTGACTCAGTTGGACTTCTCAGATCATATAGTCTTCTATTTGACCCCAATTGACTTCTTGGATCAACAAGTCTTTCGTTTGACTGAATTCGGCTTCACGGATCAACAAGTACCCCCAACTTGATCCGTTTGGTTTATCAAGTCACTAACTACGCACAATGTGACTCAATTCGACTTCTGGGATCAACAAGTACCAACTATTTGAGTCCGTTCGACTTCTCGGATCATTATGTCTTCTCTTTGACCAAAATTGACTTCTCGGATAACCAAGTCTTCCGTTTGACCGAATTCGGCTTCACGGATCAACAAGTACCCTCAACTTGATCCGTTTGGTTTATCAAGTCACTAACTACGCACAATGTGACTCGATTCGACTTCTGGGATCAACAAACACCAACTATTTGACTCCGTTCGACTTCTCGGATCATTAAGTCTTCTATTTGACCCTAATTGACTTCTCGGATCAACAAGACTTCCGTCTGACCAAATTCGGCTTCACTGATCAACATGTACCCGCAAGTTGATTCGTTTGGTTTATCAAGTCACTAACTACGCACAATTAGACTCAATTCGACTTCTGGGATCAACAAGCACCAACTATTTGACTATGTTCGACTTCACGGATCATGAAGTCTTCTATTGTACCCCAATTGACTTCTCGGATCAACAAGTCTTTCGTTTGACCGAATTCAGCTTCACGGATCAACAAGTGCCCCCAACTTGATCCGTTTGGTTTATCAAGTCACTAACTACGCACAATGTGACTCAATTCGGCTTCTGGGATCAACAACCACCAACTATTTGACTCCGTTCGACTTCTCGGATCATTAAGTCTTCTATTTGACCCCAATTGACTTCCCGGATCAACAAGTCTTTCGTTTGACCGAATTCGGCTTCACGGATCAACAAGTACCCCCAACTTGATCCGTTTGGTTTATCAAGTCACTAACTACGCACAATGTGACTCAATTCGGCTTCTGGGATCAACAAGCACCAACTATTTGACTCCGTTCGACTTCACGGATCTTTAAGTCTTCTATTGTACCCCAATTGACTTCTCGGATCAACAAGTCTTCCGTTTGACCGAATTCGGCTTCACGGATCAACAAGTACCCCCAACTTGATCCGTTTGGTTTATCAAGTCACTAACTACGCACAATGTGACTCAATTCGGCTTGTGGGATCAACAAGCACCAACTATTTGACTCCGTTCGGCTTCTCGGATCATTGAGTCTTCTATTTGACCCCAACTGACTTCTCGGATCAACAAGTCTTCCGTTTGATCGAATTCGGCTTCACGGATCAACAAGTACCCCCAACTTGATCCGTTCGATTTATCAAGTCACTAACTACGCACAATGTGACTCAATTCGACTTCTGGGATCAACAAGCACCAACTATTTGACTCCGTTCGACTTCTCATATCATTAAGTCTTCTATTTGACCCCAATTGACTTCTCAGATCAACAAGTCTTCTGTTTGACCGAATTCGGCTTCACGGATCAACAAGTACACCCAACTTGATCCGTTTGGTTTATCAAGTCACTAACTACGCACAATGTGACTCAATTCGGCTTGTGGGATCAACAAGCACCAACTATTTGACTCCGTTCGGCTTCTCGGATCATTGAGTCTTCTATTTGACCCCAACTGACTTCTCGGATCAACAAGTCTTCCGTTTGATCGAATTCGGCTTCACGGATCAACAAGTACCCCCAACTTGATCCGTTCGATTTATCAAGTCACTAACTACGCACAATGTGACTCAATTCGACTTCTGGGATCAACAAGCACCAACTATTTGACTCCGTTCGACTTCTCATATCATTAAGTCTTCTATTTGACCCCAATTGACTTCTCAGATCAACAAGTCTTCTGTTTGACCGAATTCGGCTTCACGGATCAACAAGTACACCCAACTTGATCCGTTTGGTTTATCAAGTCACTAACTACGCACAATGTGACTCAATTCGATTTCTGGGATCAACAAGCACCAACTATTTGACTCCGTTCGACTTCTCGGATCATTAAGTCTTCTCTTTGACCAAAATTGACTTCTCGGATCAACAAGTCTTCCGTTTGACCGAATTCGGCTTCACGGATCAACAAGTACCCCCAACTTGATCCGTTTGGTTTATCAAGTCACTAACTACGCACAATGTGACTCAATTCGATTTCTGGGATCAACAAGCACCAACTATTTGACTCCGTTCGACTTCTCGGATCATTAAGTCTTCTCTTTGACCAAAATTGACTTCTCGGATCAACAAGTCTTCCGTTTGACCGAATTCGGCTTCACGGATCAACAAGTACCCCCAACTTGATCCGTTTGGTTTATCAAGTCACTAACTACGCACAATGTGACTCAATTCGGCTTCTGGGATCAACAACCACCAACTATTTGACTCCGTTCGACTTCTCGGATCATTAAGTCTTCTATTTGACCCCAATTGACTTCCCGGATCAACAAGTCTTTCGTTTGACCGAATTCGGCTTCACGGATCAACAAGTACCCCCAACTTGATCCGTTTGGTTTATCAAGTCACTAACTACGCACAATGTGACTCAATTCGGCTTCTGGGATCAACAAGCACCAACTATTTGACTCCGTTCGACTTCACGGATCTTTAAGTCTTCTATTGTACCCCAATTGACTTCTCGGATCAACAAGTCTTCCGTTTGACCGAATTCGGCTTCACGGATCAACAAGTACCCCCAACTTGATCCTTTTGGTTTATCAAGTCACTAACTACGCACAATGTGACTCAATTCGGCTTGTGGGATCAACAAGCACCAACTATTTGACTCCGTTCGGCTTCTCGGATCATTGAGTCTTCTATTTGACCCCAACTGACTTCTCGGATCAACAAGTCTTCCGTTTGATCGAATTCGGCTTCACGGATCAACAAGTACCCCCAACTTGATCCGTTCGATTTATCAAGTCACTAACTACGCACAATGTGACTCAATTCGACTTCTGGGATCAACAAGCACCAACTATTTGACTCCGTTCGACTTCTCATATCATTAAGTCTTCTATTTGACCCCAATTGACTTCTCAGATCAACAAGTCTTCTGTTTGACCGAATTCGGCTTCACGGATCAACAAGTACACCCAACTTGATCCGTTTGGTTTATCAAGTCACTAACTACGCACAATGTGACTCAATTCGGCTTGTGGGATCAACAAGCACCAACTATTTGACTCCGTTCGGCTTCTCGGATCATTGAGTCTTCTATTTGACCCCAACTGACTTCTCGGATCAACAAGTCTTCCGTTTGATCGAATTCGGCTTCACGGATCAACAAGTACCCCCAACTTGATCCGTTCGATTTATCAAGTCACTAACTACGCACAATGTGACTCAATTCGACTTCTGGGATCAACAAGCACCAACTATTTGACTCCGTTCGACTTCTCATATCATTAAGTCTTCTATTTGACCCCAATTGACTTCTCAGATCAACAAGTCTTCTGTTTGACCGAATTCGGCTTCACGGATCAACAAGTACACCCAACTTGATCCGTTTGGTTTATCAAGTCACTAACTACGCACAATGTGACTCAATTCGATTTCTGGGATCAACAAGCACCAACTATTTGACTCCGTTCGACTTCTCGGATCATTAAGTCTTCTCTTTGACCAAAATTGACTTCTCGGATCAACAAGTCTTCCGTTTGACCGAATTCGGCTTCACGGATCAACAAGTACCCCCAACTTGATCCGTTTGGTTTATCAAGTCACTAACTACGCACAATGTGACTCAATTCGGCTTCTGGGATCAACAAGCACCAACTATTTGACTCCGTTCGACTTCTTGGATCATTAAGTCTTCTATTTGACCCCAATTGACTTCTCGGATCAACAAGTCTTTCGTTTCACCGAATTCGGTTTCACGGATCAACAAGTACCCCCAACTTGATCCGTTTGGTTTATCAAGTCACTAACTACGCACAATGTGACTCAATTCGACTTCTGGGATCAACAAGCACCAACTATATGACTCCTTTCGACTTCACGGATCATTAAGTCTTCTATTGTACCCCAATTGACTTCTCGGATCAACAAGTTTCCGTTTGACCGAATTCGGCTTCACGGATCAACAAGTACCCCCAACTTGATCTGTTTGATTTATCAATTCACTAACTACACATAATGTGACTCAATTCGACTTCTGAGATCAACAAGCGCCAACTATTTGACTCCGTTCGACTTCTCGGATCATTAAGTCTTCTCTTTAACCAAAATTGACTTCTCGGATCAACAAGTCTTCCGGTTGACCGAATTCGGCTTCACGGATCTACAAGTACCCCCAACTTGATCCGTTTGGTTTATCAAGTCACTAACTACGCACAATGTGACTCAATTCGGCTTCTGGGATCAACAACCACCAACTATTTGACTCCGTTCGACTTCTCTGATCATTAAGTCTTCTATTTGACCCCAATTGACTTCTCGGATTAACAAGTCTTCCTTTTGAACGAATTCGGCTTCACGGATCAACAAGTACACCCAAATTGATCCGTTTGGTTTATCAAATCACTAACTACGCGCAATGTGACTCAATTCGACTTCTGGGATCAACAAGCACCAACTATTTGACTCCGTTCGACTTCTCGGATCATTAAGTCTTCTCTTTGACAAAAATTGACTTCTCGGATCAACAAGTCTTCCGTTTGACCGAATTCGGCTTCACGGATCAACAAGTACCACCAACTTGATCCGTTTAGTTTATCAAGTCACTAACTACGCAGAATGTGACTCAATTCGGCTTCTGGGATCAACAAGCACCAACTATTTGACTACGTTCGACTTCTCAGATCATTAAGTCTTCTATTTGACCCTAATTGACTTCTCGGATCAACAAGTCTTCCGTTTGACCGAATTCGGCTTCACGGATCAACAAGTACCCGAAACTTGATCCGTTTGGTTTATCAAGTCACTAACTACGCACAATGTGACTCAATTCGGCTTCTGGGATCAACAAGCACCAACTATTTGACTCAGTTGGACTTCTCAGATCATATAGTCTTCTATTTGACCCCAATTGACTTCTTGGATCAACAAGTCTTTCGTTTGACTGAATTCGGCTTCACGGATCAACAAGTACCCCCAATTTGATCCGTTTGGTTTATCAAGTCACTAACTACGCACAATGTGACTCAATTCGACTTCTGGGATCAACAAGTACCAACTATTTGAGTCCGTTCGACTTCTCGGATCATTATGTCTTCTCTTTGACCAAAATTGACTTCTCGGATAACCAAGTCTTCCGTTTGACCGAATTCGGCTTCACGGATCAACAAGTACCCCCAACTTGATCTGTTTGATTTATCAATTCACTAACTACACATAATGTGACTCAATTCGACTTCTGAGATCAACAAGCGCCAACTATTTGACTCCGTTCGACTTCTCGGATCATTAAGTCTTCTCTTTAACCAAAATTGACTTCTCGGATCAACAAGTCTTCCGGTTGACCGAATTCGGCTTCACGGATCTACAAGTACCCCCAACTTGATCCGTTTGGTTTATCAAGTCACTAACTACGCACAATGTGACTCAATTCGGCTTCTGGGATCAACAAGCACCAACTATTTGACTCCGTTCGACTTCTCTGATCATTAAGTCTTCTATTTGACCCCAATTGACTTCTCGGATCAACAAGTCTTCCGTTTGAACGAATTCGGCTTCACGAATCAACAAGTACACCCAAATTGATCCGTTTGGTTTATCAAATCACTAACTACGCGCAATGTGACTCAATTCGACTTCTGGGATCAACAAGCACCAACTATTTGACTCCGTTCGACTTCTCGGATCATTAAGTCTTCTCTTTGACAAAAATTGACTTCTCGGATCAACAAGTCTTCCGTTTGACCGAATTCGGCTTCACGGATCAACAAGTACCACCAACTTGATCCGTTTGGTTTATCAAGTCACTAACTACGCAGAATGTGACTCAATTCGGCTTCTGGGATCAACAAGCACCAACTATTTGACTACGTTCGACTTCTCAGATCATTAAGTCTTCTATTTGACCCTAATTGACTTCTCGGATCAACAAGTCTTCCGTTTGACCGAATTCGGCTTCACGGATCAACAAGTACCCGAAACATGATCCGTTTGGTTTATCAAGTCACTAACTACGCACAATGTGACTTAATTCGGCTTCTGGGATCAACAAGCACCAACTATTTGACTCAGTTGGACTTCTCAGATCATATAGTCTTCTATTTGACCCCAATTGACTTCTTGGATCAACAAGTCTTTCGTTTGACTGAATTCGGCTTCACGGATCAACAAGTACCCCCAACTTGATCCGTTTGGTTTATCAAGTCACTAACTACGCACAATGTGACTCAATTCGACTTCTGGGATCAACAAGTACCAACTATTTGAGTCCGTTCGACTTCTCGGATCATTATGTCTTCTCTTTGACCAAAATTGACTTCTCGGATAATCAAGTCTTCCGTTTGACCGAATTCGGCTTCACGGATCAACAAGTACCCTCAACTTGATCCGTTTGGTTTATCAAGTCACTAACTACGCACAATGTGACTCGATTCGACTTCTGGGATCAACAAACACCAACTATTTGACTCCGTTCGACTTCTCGGATCATTAAGTCTTCTATTTGACCCCAATTGACTTCTCGGATCAACAAGACTTCCGTCTGACCAAATTCGGCTTCACTGATCAACATGTACCCGCAAGTTGATTCGTTTGGTTTATCAAGTCACTAACTACGCACAATTTGACTCAATTCGACTTCTGGGATCAACAAGCACCAACTATTTGACTATGTTCGACTTCACGGATCATGAAGTCTTCTATTGTACCCCAATTGACTTCTCGGATCAACAAGTCTTTCGTTTGACCGAATTCAGCTTCACGGATCAACAAGTGCCCCCAACTTGATCCGTTTGGTTTATCAAGTCACTAACTACGCACAATGTGACTCAATTCGGCTTCTGGGATCAACAACCACCAACTATTTGACTCCGTTCGACTTCTCGGATCATTAAGTCTTCTATTTGACCCTAATTGACTTCCCGGATCAACAAGTCTTTCGTTTGACCGAATTCGGCTTCACGGATCAACAAGTACCCCCAACTTGATCCGTTTGGTTTATCAAGTCACTAACTACGCACAATGTGACTCAATTCGGCTTCTGGGATCGACAACCACCAACTATTTGACTCCGTTCGACTTCTCGGATCATTAAGTTTTCTATTTGACCCCAATTGACTTCCCGGATCAACAAGTCTTTCGTTTGACCGAATTCGGCTTCACGGATCAACAAGTACCCCCAACTTGATCCGTTTGTTTTATCAAGTCACTAACTACGCACAATGTGACTCAATTCGACTTCTGGGATCAACAAGCACCAACTATTTGACTCCGTTCGACTTCACGGATCTTTAAGTCTTCTATTGTACCCCTATTGACTTCTCGGATCAACAAGTCTTCCGTTTGACCGAATTCGGCTTCACGGATCAACAAGTACCCCCAACTTGATCCGTTTGGTTTATCAAGTCACTAACTACGCACAATGTGACTCAATTCGGCTTGTGGGATCAACAAGCACCAACTATTTGACTCCGTTCGGCTTCTCGGATCATTAAGTCTTCTATTTGACCCCAATTGACTTCTCGGATCAACAAGTCTTCCGTTTGATCGAATTCGGCTTCACGGATCAACAAGTACCCCCAACTTGATCCGTTCGATTTATCAAGTCACTAACTACGCACAATGTGACTCAATTCCACGTCTGGGATCAACAAGCACCAACTATTTGACTCCGTTCGACTTCTCATATCATTAAGTCTTCTATTTGGCCCCAATTGACTTCTCGGATCAACAAGTCTTCTGTTTAACCGAATTCGGATTCACGGATCAACGGGTACACCCAACTCGATCCGTTTGGTTTATCAAGTCACTAACTACGGACAATGTGACTCAATTCGACTTCTGGGATCAACAAGCACCAACTATTTGACTCCGTTCGACTTCTCGGATCATTAAGTCTTCTCTTTGACCAAAATTGACTTCTCGGATCAACAAGTCTTCCGTTTGACCGAATTCGGCTTCACGGATCAACAAGTACCCCCAACTTGATCCGTTTGGTTTATCAAGTCACTAACTACGCACAATGTGACTCAATTCGGCTTCTGGGATCAACAAGTACCAACTATTTGACCGCGTTCGACTTCTCGGATCATTAAGTCTTCTATTTGACCCCAATTGACTTCTCGGATCAACAAGTCTTCCGTTTGACCGAATTCGGCTTCACGGATCAACAAGTACCCCCAACTTGATCGTTTGGTTTATCAAGTCACTAACTACGCACAATGTGACTCAATTTGACTTCTGGGTCCAACAAGCACAAACTATTTGACTCCGTTCGACTTCACGGATCATTAAGTCTTCTATTGTACCCTAATTGACTTCTCGGATCAACAAGTTTTCCGTTTGACCGAATTTGGCTTCACGGATCAACAAGTACCCGAAACTTGATCCGTTTGGTTTATCAAGTCACTAACTACGCACAATGTGACTCAATTCGGCTTCTGGGATCAACAAGCACCAACTATTTGACTCAGTTGGACTTCTCAGATCATATAGTCTTCTATTTGACCCCAATTGACTTCTTGGATCAACAAGTCTTTCGTATGACCGAATTCGGCTTCACGGATCAACAAGTACCCCCAACTTGATCCGTTTGGTTTATCAAGTCACTAACTACGCACAATGTGACTCAATTCGGCTTCTGGGATCAACAAGCACCAACTATTTGACTCAGTTGGACTTCTCAGATCATATAGTCTTCTATTTCACCCCAATTGACTTCTTGGATCAACAAGTCTTTCGTTTGACCGAATTCGGCTTCACTGATCAACAAGTACCCCCAACTTGATCCGTTTGGTTTATCAAGTCACTAACTACGCACAATGTGACTCAATTCGACTTCTGGGATCAACAAGCACCAACTATTTGACTCCGTTCGACTTCTCAGATCATTATGTCTTCTCTTTGACCAAAATTGACTTCTCGGATAACCAAGTCTTCCGTTTGACCGAATTCGGCTTCACGGATCAACAAGTACCCCCAACTTGATCCGTTTGGTTTATCAAGTCACTAACTACGCACAATGTGACTCGATTCGGCTTCTGGGATCAACAAACACCAACTATTTGACTCCGTTCGACTTCTCGGATCATTAAGTCTTCTATTTGACCCCAATTGACTTCTCGGATCAACAAGACTTCCGTCTGACCAAATTCGGCTTCACTGATCAACAAGTACCCGCAAGTTGATTCGTTTGGTTTATCAAGTCACTAACTACGCACAATTTGACTCAATTCGACTTCTGGGATCAACAAGCACCAACTATTTGACTATGTTCGACTTCACGGATCATTAAGTCTTCTATTGTACCCCAATTGACTTCTCGGATCAACAAGTCTTTCGTTTGACCGAATTCAGCTTCACGGATCAACAAGTGCCCCCAACTTGATCCGTTTGGTTTATCAAGTCACTAACTACGCACAATGTGACTCAATTCGGCTTCTGGGATCAACAACCACCAACTATTTGACTCCGTTCGACTTCTCGGATCATTAAGTCTTCTATTTCACCCCAATTGACTTCACGGATCAACAAGTCTTTCGTTTGACCGAATTCGGCTTCACGGATCAACAAGTACTCCCAACTTGATCCGTTTGGTTTATCAAGTCACTAACTACGCACAATGTGACTCAATTCGGCTTCTGGGATCAACAACCACCAACTATTTGACTCCGTTCGACTTCTCGGATCATTAAGTCTTCTATTTGACCCCAATTAACTTCCCAGATCAACAAGTCTTTCGTTTGACCGAATTCGGCTTCACGGATCAACAAGTACCCCCAACTTGATCCGTTTGTTTTATCAAGTCACTAACTACGCACAATGTGACTCAATTCGACTTCTGGGATCAACAAGCACCAACTCTTTGACTCCGTTCGACTTCACGGATCTTTAAGTCTTCTATTGTACCCCAATTGACTTCTCGGATCAACAAGTCTTCCGTTTGACCGAATTCGGCTTCGGGGGATCAACAAGTACCCCCAACTTGATCCGTTTGGTTTATCAAGTCACTAACTACGCACAATGTGACTCTATTCGGCTTGTGGGATCAACAAGCACCAACTATTTGACTCTGTTCGGCTTCTCGGATCATTAAGTCTTCTATTTGACCCCAATTGACTTCTCGGATCAACAAGTCTTCCGTTTGATCGAATTCGGCTCCACGGATCAACAAGTACCCCCAACTTGATCCGTTCGATTTATCAAGTCACTAACTACGCACAATGTGACTCAATTCGACTTCTGGGATCAACAAGCACCAACTATTTGACTCCGTTCGACTTCTCATATCATTAAGTCTTCTATTTGACCCCAATTGACTTCTCGGATCAACAAGTCTTCTGTTTGACCGAATTCGGCTTCACGGATCAACAAGTACACCCAACTTGATCCGTTTGGTTTATCAAGTCACTAACTACGCACAATGTGACTCAATTCGACTTCTGGGATCAACAAGCACCAACTATTTGACTCCGTTCGACTTCTCGGATCATTAAGTCTTCTCTTTGACCAAAATTGACTTCTCGGATCAACAAGTCTTCCGTTTGACCGAATTCGGCTTCACGGATCAACAAGTACCCCCAACTTGATCCGTTTGGTTTATCAAGTCACTAACTACGCAGAATGTGACTCAATTCGGCTTCTGGGATCAACAAGCACCAACTATTTGACTCCGTTCGACTTCTCAGATCATTAAGTCTTCTATTTGACCCCAATTGACTTCTCGGATCAACAAGTCTTCCGTTTGACCGAATTCGGCTTCACGGATCAACAAGTACCCGAAACTTGATCCGTTTGGTTTATCAAGTCACTAACTACGCACAATGTGACTCAATTCGGCTTCTGGGATCAACAAGCACCAACTATTTGACTCAGTTGGACTTCTCAGATCATATAGTCTTCTATTTGACCCCAATTGACTTCTTGGATCAACAAGTCTTTCGTTTGACCGAATTCGGCTTCACGGATCAACAAGTACCCCCAACTTGATCGTTTGGTTTATCAAGTCACTAACTACGCACAATGTGACTCAATTCGACTTCTGGGTCCAACAAGCACAAACTATTTGACTCCGTTCGACTTCACGGATCATTAAGTCTTCTATTGTACCCTAATTGACTTCTCGGATCAACAAGTTTTCCGTTTGACCGAATTTGGCTTCACGGATCAACAAGTACCCGAAACTTGATCCGTTTGGTTTATCAAGTCACTAACTACGCACAATGTGACTCAATTCGGCTTCTGGGATCAACAAGCACCAACTATTTGACTCAGTTGGACTTCTCAGATCATATAGTCTTCTATTTGACCCCAATTGACTTCTTGGATCAACAAGTCTTTCGTATGACCGAATTCGGCTTCACGGATCAACAAGTACCCCCAACTTGATCCGTTTGGTTTATCAAGTCACTAACTACGCACAATGTGACTCAATTCGGCTTCTGGGATCAACAAGCACCAACTATTTGACTCAGTTGGACTTCTCAGATCATATAGTCTTCTATTTCACCCCAATTGACTTCTTGGATCAACAAGTCTTTCGTTTGACCGAATTCGGCTTCACTGATCAACAAGTACCCCCAACTTGATCCGTTTGGTTTATCAAGTCACTAACTACGCACAATGTGACTCAATTCGACTTCTGGGATCAACAAGCACCAACTATTTGACTCCGTTCGACTTCTCAGATCATTATGTCTTCTCTTTGACCAAAATTGACTTCTCGGATAACCAAGTCTTCCGTTTGACCGAATTCGGCTTCACGGATCAACAAGTACCCCCAACTTGATCCGTTTGGTTTATCAAGTCACTAACTACGCACAATGTGACTCGATTCGGCTACTGGGATCAACAAACACCAACTATTTGACTCCGTTCGACTTCTCGGATCAATAAGTCTTCTATTTGACCCCAATTGACTTCTCGGATCAACAAGACTTCCGTCTGACCAAATTCGGCTTCACTGATCAACAAGTACCCGCAAGTTGATTCGTTTGGTTTATCAAGTCACTAACTACGCACAATTTGACTCAATTCGACTTCTGGGATCAACAAGCACCAACTATTTGACTATGTTCGACTTCACGGATCATTAAGTCTTCTATTGTACCCCAATTGACTTCTCGGATCAACAAGTCTTTCGTTTGACCGAATTCAGCTTCACGGATCAACAAGTGCTCCCAACTTGATCCGTTTGGTTTATCAAGTCACTAACTACGCACAATGTGACTCAATTCGGCTTCTGGGATCAACAACCACCAACTATTTGACTCCGTTCGACTTCTCGGATCATTAAGTCTTCTATTTCACCCCAATTGACTTCCCGGATCAACAAGTCTTTCGTTTGACCGAATTCGGCTTCACGGATCAACAAGTACTCCCAACTTGATCCGTTTGGTTTATCAAGTCACTAACTACGCACAATGTGACTCAATTCGGCTTCTGGGATCAACAACCACCAACTATTTGACTCCGTTCGACTTCTCGGATCATTAAGTCTTCTATTTGACCCCAATTAACTTCCCAGATCAACAAGTCTTTCGTTTGACCGAATTCGGCTTCACGGATCAACAAGTACCCCCAACTTGATCCGTTTGTTTTATCAAGTCACTAACTACGCACAATGTGACTCAATTCGACTTCTGGGATCAACAAGCACCAACTCTTTGACTCCGTTCGACTTCACGGATCTTTAAGTCTTCTATTGTACCCCAATTGACTTCTCGGATCAACAAGTCTTCCGTTTGACCGAATTCGGCTTCGGGGGATCAACAAGTACCCCCAACTTGATCCGTTTGGTTTATCAAGTCACTAACTACGCACAATGTGACTCTATTCGGCTTGTGGGATCAACAAGCACCAACTATTTGACTCTGTTCGGCTTCTCGGATCATTAAGTCTTCTATTTGACCCCAATTGACTTCTCGGATCAACAAGTCTTCCGTTTGATCGAATTCGGCTCCACGGATCAACAAGTACCCCCAACTTGATCCGTTCGATTTATCAAGTCACTAACTACGCACAATGTGACTCAATTCGACTTCTGGGATCAACAAGCACCAACTATTTGACTCCGTTCGACTTCTCATATCATTAAGTCTTCTATTTGACCCCAATTGACTTCTCGGATCAACAAGTCTTCTGTTGGACCGAATTCGGCTTCACGGATCAACAAGTACACCCAACTTGATCCGTTTGGTTTATCAAGTCACTAACTACGCACAATGTGACTCAATTCGACTTCTGGGATCAACAAGCACCAACTATTTGACTCCGTTCGACTTCTCGGATCATTGAGTCTTCTCTTTGACCAAAATTGACTTCTCGGATCAACAAGTCTTCCGTTTGACCGAATTCGGCTTCACGGATCAACAAGTACCCCCAACTTGATCCGTTTGGTTTATCAAGTCACTAACTACGCAGAATGTGACTCAATTCGGCTTCTGGGATCAACAAGCACCAACTATTTGACTCCGTTCGACTTCTCAGATCATTAAGTCTTCTATTTGACCCCAATTGACTTCTCGGATCAACAAGTCTTCCGTTTGACCGAATTCGGCTTCACGGATCAACAAGTACCCGAAACTTGATCCGTTTGGTTTATCAAGTCACTAACTACGCACAATGTGACTCAATTCGGCTTCTGGGATCAACAAGCACCAACTATTTGACTCAGTTGGACTTCTCAGATCATATAGTCTTCTATTTGACCCCAATTGACTTCTTGGATCAACAAGTCTTTCGTTTGACCGAATTCGGCTTCACGGATCAACAAGTACCCCCAACTTGATCCGTTTGGTTTATCAAGTCACTAACTACGCACAATGTGACTCAATTCGACTTCTGGGATCAACAAGCACCAACTATTTGACTCCGTTCGACTTCTCGGATCATTATGTCTTCTCTTTGACCAAAATTGACTTCTCGGATAACCAAGTCTTCCGTTTGACCGAATTCGGCTTCACGGATCAACAAGTACCCCCAACTTGATCCGTTTGGTTTTATCAAGTCACTAACTACGCACAATGTGACTCGATTCGGCTTCTGGGATCAACAAGCACCAACTATTTGACTCCGTTCGACTTCTCGGATCATTAAGTCTTCTATTTGACCCCAATTGACTTCTCGGATCAACAAGACTTCCGTCTGACCAAATTCGGCTTCACTGATCAACAAGTACCCGCAAGTTGATTCGTTTGGTTTATCAAGTCACTAACTACGCACAATTTGACTCAATTCGACTTCTGGGATCAACAAGCACCAACTATTTGACTATGTTCGACTTTACGGATCATTAAGTCTTCTATTGTACCCCAATTGACTTCTCGGATCGACAAGTCTTTCGTTTGACCGAATTCAGCTTCACGGATCAACAAGTGCCCCCAACTTGATCCGTTTGGTTTATCAAGTCACTAACTACGCACAATGTGACTCAATTCGGCTTCTGGGATCAACAACCACCAACTATTTGACTCCGTTAGACTTCTCGGATCATTAAGTCTTCTATTTGACCCCAATTAACTTCCCGGATCAACAAGTCTTTCGTTTGACCGAATTCGGCTTCACGGATCAACAAGTACTCCCAACTTGATCCGTTTGGTTTATCAAGTCACTAACTACACACAATGTGACTCAATTCGGCTTCTGGGATCAACAACCACCAACTATTTGACTCCGTTCGACTTCTCGGATCATTAAGTCTTCTATTTGACCCCAATTGACTTCCCGGATCAACAAGTCTTTCGTTTGACCAAATTCGGCTTCACGGATCAACAAGTACCCCCAACTTGATCCGTTTGTTTTATCAAGTCACTAACTACGCACAATGTGACTCAATTCGACTTCTGGGATCAACAAGCACCAACTATTTGACTCCGTTCGACATCACGGATCTTTAGGTCTTCTATTGTACCCCAATTGACTTCTCGGATCAACAAGTCTTCCGTTTGACCGAATTCGGCTTCACGGATCAACAAGTACCCCCAACTTGATCCGTTTGGTTTATCAAGTCACTAACTACGCATAATGTGACTCAATTCGGCTTCTGGGATCAACAAGCACCAACTATTTGACTCCGTTTGGCTTCTCGGATCATTAAGTCTTCTATTTGACCCCAATTGACTTCTCGGATCAACAAGTCTTCCGTTTGATCGAATTCGGCTTCACGGATCAACAAGTACCCCCAACTTGATCCGTTCGATTTATCAAGTCACTAACTACGCACAATGTGACTCAATTCGACGTCTGGGATCAACAAGCACCAACTATTTGACTCCGTTCGACTTCTCATATCATTAAGTCTTCTATTTGACCCCAATTGACTTCTCGGATCAACAAGTCTTCTGTTTGACCGAATTCGGATTCACGGATCAACAAGTACACCCAACTTGATCCGTTTGGTTTATCAAGTCACTAACTACGCACAATGTGACTCAATTCGACTTCTGGGATCAACAAGCACCAACTATTTGACTCCGTTCGACTTCTCGGATCATTAAGTCTTCTCTTTGACCAAAATTGACTTCTCGGATCAACAAGTCTTCCGTTTGACCGAATTCGGCTTCACGGATCAACAAGTACCCCCAACTTGATCCGTTTGGTTTATCAAGTCACTAACTACGCACAATGTGACTCAATTCGGCTTCTGGGATCAACAAGCACCAACTATTTGACTGCGTTCGACTTCTCGGATCATTAAGTCTTCTATTTGACCCCAATTGACTTCTCGGATCAACAAGTCTTCCGTTTGACCGAATTCGGCTTCACGGATCAACAAGTACCCCCAACTTGATCGTTTGGTTTATCAAGTCACTAACTACGCACAATGTGACTCAATTCGACTTCTAGGTCCAACAAGCACAAACTATTTGACTCCGTTCGACTTCACGGATCATTAAGTCTTCTATTGTACCCTAATTGACTTCTCGGATCAACAAGTCTTCCGTTTGACCGAATTCGGCTTCACGGATCAACAAGTACCCGAAACTTGATCCGTTTGGTTTATCAAGTCACTAACTACGCACAATGTGACTCAATTCGGCTTCTGGGATCAACAAGCACCAACTATTTGACTCAGTTGGACTTCTCAGATCATATAGTCTTCTATTTGACCCCAATTGACTTTTTGGATCAACAAGTCTTTCGTTTGACCGAATTCGGCTTCACGGATCAACAAGTACCCCCAACTTGATCCGTTTGGTTTATCAAGTCACTAACTACGCACAATGTGACTCAATTCGACTTCTGGGATCAACAAGCACCAACTATTTGACTCCGTTCGACTTCTCGGATCATTATGTCTTCTCTTTGACCAAAATTGACTTCTCGGATAACCAAGTCTTCCGTTTGACCGAATTCGGCTTCACGGATCAACAAGTACCCCCAACTTGATCCGTTTGGTTTATCAAGTCACTAACTACGCACAATGTGACTCGATTCGGCTTCTGGGATCAACAAACACCAACTATTTAACTCCGTTCGACTTCTCGGATCATTAAGTCTTCTATTTGACCCCAATTGACTTCTCGGATCAACAAGACTTCCGTCTGACCAAATTCGGCTTCACTGATCAACAAGTACCCGCAAGTTAATTCGTTTGGTTTATCAAGTCACTAACTACGCACAATTTGACTCAATTCGACTTCTGGGATCAACAAGCACCAACTATTTGACTATGTTCGACTTCACGGATCATTAAGTCTTCTATTGTACCCCAATTGACTTCTCGGATCAACAAGTCTTTCGTTTGACCGAATTCAGCTTCACGGATCAACAAGTGCCCCCAACTTGATCCGTTTGGTTTATCAAGTCACTAACTACGCACAATGTGACTCAATTCGGCTTCTGGGATCAACAACCACCAACTATTTGACTCCGTTCGACTTCTCGGATCATTAAGTCTTCTATTTGACCCTAATTGACTTCCCGGATCAACAAGTCTTTCGTTTGACCGAATTCGGCTTCACGGATCAACAAGTACTCCCAACTTGATCCGTTTGGTTTATCAAGTCACTAACTACGCACAATGTGACTCAATTCGGCTTCTGGGATCAACAACCACCAACTATTTGACTCCGTTCGACTTCTCGGATCATTAAGTCTTCTATTTGACCCCAATTGACTTCCCGGATCAACAAGTCTTTCGTTTGACCGAATTCGGCTTCACGGATCAACAAGTACCCCCAACTTGATCCGTTTGGTTTATCAAGTCACTAACTACGCACAATGTGACTCAATTCGGCTTCTGGGATCAACAACCACCAACTATTTGACTGCGTTCGACTTCTCGGATCATTAAGTCTTCAATTTGACCCAAATTGACTTCTCGGATCAACAAGTCTTCCGTTTGACCGAATTCGGCTTCACGGATGAACAAGCACCCCCAACTTGATCGTTTGGTTTATCAAG
The DNA here is from genome assembly GCA_958295605.1 of Ajuga chamaepitys. Lineage (NCBI taxonomy): Eukaryota > Viridiplantae > Streptophyta > Magnoliopsida > Lamiales > Lamiaceae > Ajuga > Ajuga chamaepitys. Next base: position 18,529,842 of record OY282498.1, on the reverse strand, counting down.
TCACTAACTACGCACAATGTGACTCAATTCGACTTCTGGGTCCAACAAGCACAAACTATTTGACTCCGTTCGACTTCACGGATCATTAAGTCTTCTATTGTACCCTAATTGACTTCTCGGATCAACAAGTCTTCCGTTTGACCGAATTCGGCTTCACGGATCAACAAGTACCCGAAACTTGTTCCGTTTGGTTTATCAAGTCACTAACTACGCACAATGTGACTCAATTCGGCTTCTGGGATCAACAAGCACCAACTATTTGACTCAGTTGGACTTCTCAGATCATATAGTCTTCTATTTGACCCTAATTGACTTCTTGGATCAACAAGTCTTTCGTATGACCGAATTCGGCTTCACGGATCAACAAGTACCCCAAACTTGATCCGTCTGGTTTATCAAGTCACTAACTACGCACAATGTGACTCAATGCGACTTCTGGGATCAACAAGCACCAACTATATGACTCCGTTCGACTTCACGGATCATTAAGTCTTCTATTGTACCCCAATTGACTTCTCGGATCAACAAGACTTCCGTCTGACCAAATTCGGCTTCACTGATCAACAAGTACCCGCAAGTTGATTCGTTTGGTTTATCAAGTCACTAACTACGCACAATTTGACTCAATTCGACTTCTGGGATCAACAAGCACCAACTATTTGACTATGTTCGACTTCACGGATCATTAAGTCTTCTATTGTACCCCAATTGACTTCTCGGATCAACAAGTCTTTCGTTTGACCGAATTCAGCTTCACGGATCAACAAGTGCCCCCAACTTGATCCGTTTGGTTTATCAAGTCACTACCTACGCACAATGTGACTCAATTCGGCTTCTGGGATCAACAACCACCAACTATTTGACTCCGTTCGACTTCTCGGATCATTAAGTCTTCTATTTGACCCCAATTGACTTCCCGGATCAACAAGTCTTTCGTTTGACCGAATTCGGCTTCACGGATCAACAAGTACTCCCAACTTGATCCGTTTGGTTTATCAAGTCACTAACTACGCACAATGTGACTCGATTCGGCTTCTGGGATCAACAACCACCAACTATTTGACTCCGTTCGACTTCTCGGATCATTAAGTCTTCTATTTGACCCCAATTGACTTCCCGGATCAACAAGTCTTTCGTTTGACCGAATTCGGCTTCACGGATCAACAAGTACCCCCAACTTGATCCGTTTGGTTTATCAAGTCACTAACTACGCACAATGTGACTCAATTCGACTTCTGGGATCAACAAGCACCAACTATTTGACTCCGTTCGACTTCTCGGATCATTAAGTCTTCTCTTTGACCAAAATTGACTTCTCGGATCAACAAGTCTTCCGTTTGACCGAATTCGGCTTCACGGATCAACAAGTACCCCCAACTTGATCCGTTTGGTTTATCAAGTCACTAACTACGCACAATGTGACTCGATTCGGCTTCTGGGATCAACAAACACCAACTATTTGACTCCGTTCGACTTCTCGGATCATTAAGTCTTCTATTTGACCCCAATTGACTTCTCGGATCAACAAGACTTCCGTCTGGCCAAATTCGGCTTCACTAATCAACAAGTACCCACAAGTTGATTCGTTTGGTTTATCAAGTCACTAACTACGCACAATTTGACTCAATTCGACTTCTGGGATCAACAAGCACCAACTATTTGACTATGTTCGACTTCACGGATCATTAAGTCTTCTATTGTACCCCAATTGACTTCTCGGATCAACAAGTCTTTCGTTTGACCGAATTCAGCTTCACGGATCAACAAGTGCCCCCAACTTGATCCGTTTGGTTTATCAAGTCACTAACTACGCACAATGTGACTCAATTCGGCTTCTGGGATCAACAACCACCAACTATTTGACTCTGTTCGACTTCTCGGATCATTAAGTCTTCTATTTGACCCCAATTGACTTCCCGGATCAACAAGTCTTTCGTTTGACCGAATTCGGCTTCACGGATCAACAAGTACTCCCAACTTGATCCGTTTGGTTTATCAAGTCACTAACTACGCACAATGTGACTCAATTCGGCTTGTGGGATCAACAAGCGCCAACTATTTGACTCCGTTCGGCTTCTCGGATCATTAAGTCTTCTATTCGAACCCAATTGACTTCTCGGATCAACAAGTCTTCCGTTTGATCGAATTCGGCTTCACGGATCAACAAGTACCCCCAACTTGATCCGTTCGATTTATCAAGTCACTAACTACGCACAATGTGACTCAATTCGACTTCTGGGATCAACAAGCACCAACTATTTGACTCCGTTCGACTTCTCATATCATTAAGTCTTCTATTTGACCCCAATTGACTTCTCGGATCAACAAGTCTTCTGTTTGACCGAATTCGGCTTCACGGTTCAACAAGTACACCCAACTTGATCCGTTTGGTTTATCAAGTCACTAACTACGCACAATGTGACTCAATTCGACTTCTGGGATCAACAAGCACCAACTATTTGACTCCGTTCGACTTCTCGGATAATTAAGTCTTCTCTTTGACCAAAATTGACTTCTCGGATCAACAAGTCTTCCGTTTGACCGAATTCGGCTTCACGGATCAACAAGTACCCCCAACTTGATCCGTTTGGTTTATCAAGTCACTAACTACGCACAATGTGACTCAATTCGGCTTCTGGGATCAACAAGCACCAACTATTTGACTGCGTTCGACTTCTCGTATCATTAAGTCTTCGATTTGACCCCAATTGACTTCTCGGATCAACAAGTCTTCCGTTTGACCGAATTCGGCTTCACGGATCAACAAGTACCCCCAACTTGATCGTTTGGTTTATCAAGTCACTAACTACGCACAATGTGACTCAATTCGACTTCTGGGTCCAACAAGCACAAACTATTTGACTCCGTTCGACTTCACGGATCATTAAGTCTTCTATTGTACCCTAATTGACTTCTCGGATCAACAAGTCTTCCGTTTGACCGAACTCGGCTTCACGGATCAACAAGTACCCCCAACTTGATCCGTTCGATTTATCAAGTCACTAACTACGCACAATGTGACTCAATTCGGCTTGTGGGATCAACAAGCGCCAACTATTTGACTCCGTTCGGCTTCTCGGATCATTAAGTCTTCTATTCGACCCCAATTGACTTCTCGGATCAACAAGTCTTCCGTTTGATCGAATTCGGCTTCACGGATCAACAAGTACCCCCAACTTGATCCGTTCGATTTAGTATAGTATAATTATTATTTAATTATAGTATATATTAACTTGCTTAAAAGTATTTTTCAAAAAAAACTTATAACAACTACACCTAAATAAACAAAGACAAATAAAGAGATTTTTATAGGTTTTTGCTTTTTTAAATAACAGGGGTCAAATACAAGACTTAATGATCTGAGAAGTCAAACGGAGTCAAATAGTTGGTGCTTGCTGATCCCAGAAGCCGAATTGAGTCACATTCTGCGTAGTTAGTGACTTGATAAACCAAACGGATCAAGTTGGGGGTACTTGTTGATCCGTGAAGCCGAATTCGGTCAAACGGAAGACTTGATGATCCGAGAAGTCAATTGGGGTCAAATAGAAAACTTAACGATCCGAGAAGTCGAACGGAGTCAAATAGTTGGTGCTTGTTGATCCCAGAAGCCGAATTGAGTCACATTGTGCGTAGTTAGTGACTTGATAAACCAAACGGATCAAGTTGGGTGTACTTGTTGATCCGTGAAGCCGAATTCGGTCAAACGGTAAACTTGTTGATCCGAGAAGTCAATTGGGGTCAAATAGAAGACTTAACAATCCGAGAAGTCGAACGGAGTCAAATAGTTGGTGCTTGTTGATCCCAGAAGCCGAATTGAGTCACATTATGCATAGTTAGTGACTTGATAAACCAAACGGATCAAGTTGGTGGTACTTGTTGATCCGTGAAGCCGAATTCGGTCAAACGGAAGACTTGTTGATCCGAGAAGTCAATTGGGGTCAAATAGAAGACTTAACAATCCGAGAAGTCGAACGGAGTCAAATAGTTGGTGCTTGTTGATCCCAGAAGCCGAATTGAGTCACATTGTGCGTAGTTAGTGACTTGATAAACCAAACGGATCAAGTTGGTGGTACTTGTTGATCCGTGAAGCCGAATTCGGTCAAACGGAAGACTTGTTGATCCGAGAAGTCAATTTTGGTCAAAGAGAAGACTTAATGATCCGAGAAGTCGAACGGAGTCATATAGTTGGTGCTTGTAGATACCAGAAGTCGAATTGAGTCACATTGTGCGTAGTTAGTGACTTGATAAACCTGACGGATCAAGTTGGGTGTTGATCCGTGAAGCCGAATTCGGTCAAACGGAAGACTTGTTGATCCGAGAAGTCAATTGGGGTCAAATAGAAGACTTAATGATCCGAGAAGTCGAACGGAGTCAAATAGTTGGTGCTTGTTGATCCCAGAAGCCGAAATGAGTCACATTGTGCGTAGTTAGTGACTTGATAAACCAAACGGATCAAGTTGCGAGTACTTGTTGATCCGTGAAGCCGAATTCGGTCAAACGGAAGACTTGTTGATCCGAGAAGTCAATTGGGGTCAAATACAAGACTTAATGATCTGAGAAGTCAAACGGAGTCAAATAGTTGGTGCTTGCTGATCCCAGAAGCCGAATTGAGTCACATTCTGCGTAGTTAGTGACTTGATAAACCAAACGGATCAAGTTGGGTGTACTTGTTGATCCGTGAAGCCGAATTCGGTCAAACGGAAGACTTGATGATCCGAGAAGTCAATTGGGGTCAAATAGAAAACTTAACGATCCGAGAAGTCGAACGGAGTCAAATAGTTGGTGCTTGTTGATCCCAGAAGCCGAATTGAGTCACATTGTGCGTAGTTAGTGACTTGATAAACCAAACGGATCAAGTTGGGTGTACTTGTTGATCCGTGAAGCCGAATTCGGTCAAACGGTAGACTTGTTGATCCGAGAAGTCAATTGGGGTCAAATAGAAGACTTAATGATCTGAGAAGTCGAACGGAGTCAAATCGTTGGTTCTTGTTGATCCCAGAAGTCGAATTGAGTCACATTGTGCGTAGTTAGTGACTTGATAAATCAAACGGATCAAGTTGGGGGTACTTGTTGATCCGTGAAGCCGAATTCGGTCAAACGGAAGACTTGTTGATCCGAGAAGTCAATTGGGGGACAATAGAAGACTTAATGATCCGTGAAGTCAACGGAGTCAAATAGTTGGTGCATGTTGATCCCAGAAGTCGAATTGAGTCACATTGTGCGTAGTTAGTGACTTTATAAACCAAACGGATCAAGTTGGGGGTACTTGTTGATCCGTGAAGCCAAATTCGGTCAAACGGAAGACTTGTTGATCCGAGAAGTCAAATGGGGTCAAATAGAAGACTTAACAATCCGAGAAGTCGAACGGAGTCAAATAGTTGGTGCTTGTTGATCCCAGAAGCCGAATTGAGTCACATTATGCATAGTTAGTGACTTGATAAACCAAACGGATCAAGTTGGTGGTACTTGTTGATCCGTGAAGCCGAATTCGGTCAAACGGAAGACTTGTTGATCCGAGAAGTCAATTGGGGTCAAATAGAAGACTTAACAATCCGAGAAGTCGAACGGAGTCAAATAGTTGGTGCTTGTTGATCCCAGAAGCCGAATTGAGTCACATTGTGCGTAGTAAGTGACTTGATAAACCAAACGGATCAAGTTGGTGGTACTTGTTGATCCGTGAAGCCGAATTCGGTCAAACGGAAGACTTGTTGATCCGAGAAGTCAATTTTGGTCAAAGAGAAGACTTAATGATCCGAGAAGTCGAACGGAGTCATATAGTTGGTGCTTGTAGATACCAGAAGTCGAATTGAGTCACATTGTGCGTAGTTAGTGACTTGATAAACCAAACGGATCAAGTTGGGTGTTGATCCGTGAAGCCGAATTCGGTCAAACGGAAGACTTGTTGATCCGAGAAGTCAATTGGGGTCAAATAGAAGACTTAATGATCTCAGAAGTCGAACGGAGTCAAATAGTTGGTGCTTGTTGATCCCAGAAGCCGAATTGAGTCACATTGTGCGTAGTTAGTGACTTGATAAACCAAACGGATCAAGTTGCGAGTACTTGTTGATTCGTCAAGCCGAATTCGGTCAAACGGAAGACTTGTTGATCCGAGAAGTCAATTGGGGTATAATAGAAGACTTAATGATCCGTGAAGTCGAACGGAGTCATATAGTTGGTGCTTGTTGACCCCAGAAGTCGAATTGAGTCACATTGTGCGTAGTTAGTGACTTGATAAACCAAACGGATCAAGTTGGGTGTTGATCCGTGAAGCCGAATTCGGTCAAACGGAAGACTTGTTGATCCGAGAAGTCAATTGGGGTCAAATAGAAGACTTAATGATCCGAGAAGTCGAACGGAGTCAAATAGTTGGTGCTTGTTGATCCCAGAAGCGGAATTGAGTCACATTGTGCGTAGTTAGTGACTTGATAAACCAAACGGATCAAGTTGCGAGTACTTGTTGATCCGTGAAGCCGAATTCGGTCAAACGGAAGACTTGTTGATCCGAGAAGTCAATTGGGGTCAAATAGAAGACTTAATGATCTGAGAAGTCGAACGGAGTCAAATAGTTGGTGCTTGCTGATCCTAGAAGCCGAATTGAGTCACATTCTGCGTAGTTAGTGACTTGATAAACCAAACGAATCAAGTTGGGGGTACTTGTTGATCCGTGAAGCCGAGTTCGGTCAAACGGAAGACTTGATGATCCGAGAAGTCAATTGGGGTCAAGTAGAAAACTTAACGATCCGAGAAGTCGAACGGAGTCAAATAGTTGGTGCTTGTTGATCCCAGAAGCCGAATTGAGTCACATTGTGCGTAGTTAGTGACTTGATAAACCAAACGGATCAAGTTGGGTGTACTTGTTGATCCGTGAAGCCGAATTCGGTCAAACGGTAAACTTGTTGATCCGAGAAGTCAATTGGGGTCAAATAGAAGACTTAACAATCCGAGAAGTCGAACGGAGTCAAATAGTTGGTGCTTGTTGATCCCAGAAGCCGAATTGAGTCACATTATGCATAGTTAGTGACTTGATAAACCAAACGGATCAAGTTGGTGGTACTTGTTGATCCGTGAAGCCGAATTCGGTCAAACGGAAGACTTGTTGATCCGAGAAGTCAATTGGGGTCAAATAGAAGACTTAACAATCCGAGAAGTCGAACGGAGTCAAATAGTTGGTGCTTGTTGATCCCAGAAGCCGAATTGAGTCACATTGTGCGTAGTTAGTGACTTGATAAACCAAACGGATCAAGTTGGTGGTACTTGTTGATCCGTGAAGCCGAATTCGGTCAAACGGAAGACTTGTTGATCCGAGAAGTCAATTTTGGTCAAAGAGAAGACTTAATGATCCGAGAAGTCGAACGGAGTCATATAGTTGGTGCTTGTAGATACCAGAAGTCGAATTGAGTCACATTGTGCGTAGTTAGTGACTTGATAAACCAAACGGATCAAGTTGTGTGTTGATCCGTGAAGCCGAATTCGGCCAAACGGAAGACTTGTTGATCCGAGAAGTCAATTGGGGTCAAATAGAAGACTTAATGATCCGAGAAGTCGAACGGAGTCAAATAGTTGGTGCTTGTTGATCCCAGAAGCCGAATTGAGTCACATTGTGCGTAGTTAGTGACTTGATAAACCAAACGGATCAAGTTGCGAGTACTTGTTGATCCGTGAAGCCGAATTCGGTCAAACGGAAGACTTGTTGATCCGAGAAGTCAATTGGGGTCAAATAGAAGACTTAATGATCCGAGAAGTCGAACGGAGTCAAATAGTTGGTGCTTGTTGATCCCAGAAGCCGAATTGAGTCACATTGTGCGTAGTTAGTGACTTGATAAACCAAACGGATCAAGTTGCGAGTACTTGTTGATCCGTGAAGCCGAATTCGGTCAAACGGAAGACTTGTTGATCCGAGAAGTCAATTGGGGTCAAATAGAAGACTTAATGATCTGAGAAGTCAAACGGAGTCAAATAGTTGGTGCTTGCTGATCCCAGAAGCCGAATTGAGTCACATTCTGCGTAGTTAGTGACTTGATAAACCAAACGGATCAAGTTGGGGGTACTTGTTGATCCGTGAAGCCGAATTCGGTCAAACGGAAGACTTGATGATCCGAGAAGTCAATTGGGGTCAAATAGAAAACTTAACGATCCGAGAAGTCGAACGGAGTCAAATAGTTGGTGCTTGTTGATCCCAGAAGCCGAATTGAGTCACATTGTGCGTAGTTAGTGACTTGATAAACCAAACGGATCAAGTTGGGTGTACTTGTTGATCCGTGAAGCCGAATTCGGTCAAACGGTAGACTTGTTGATCCGAGAAGTCAATTGGGGTCAAATAGAAGACTTAATGATCTGAGAAGTCGAACGGAGTCAAATCGTTGGTTCTTGTTGATCCCAGAAGTCGAATTGAGTCACATTGTGCGTAGTTAGTGACTTGATAAATCAAACGGATCAAGTTGGGGGTACTTGTTGATCCGTGAAGCCGAATTCGGTCAAACGGAAGACTTGTTGATCCGAGAAGTCAATTGGGGGACAATAGAAGACTTAATGATCCGTGAAGTCAACGGAGTCAAATAGTTGGTGCATGTTGATCCCAGAAGTCGAATTGAGTCACATTGTGCGTAGTTAGTGACTTTATAAACCAAACGGATCAAGTTGGGGGTACTTGTTGATCCGTGAAGCCAAATTCGGTCAAACGGAAGACTTGTTGATCCGAGAAGTCAAATGGGGTCAAATAGAAGACTTAACAATCCGAGAAGTCGAACGGAGTCAAATAGTTGGTGCTTGTTGATCCCAGAAGCCGAATTGAGTTTTCATTATGCATAGTTAGTGACTTGATAAACCAAACGGATCAAGTTGGTGGTACTTGTTGATCCGTGAAGCCGAATTCGGTCAAACGGAAGACTTGTTGATCCGAGAAGTCAATTGGGGTCAAATAGAAGACTTAACAATCCGAGAAGTCGAACGGAGTCAAATAGTTGGTGCTTGTTGATCCCAGAAGCCGAATTGAGTCACATTGTGCATAGTTAGTGACTTGATAAACCAAACGGATCAAGTTGGTGGTACTTGTTAATCCGTGAAGCCGAATTCGGTCAAACGGAAGACTTGTTGATCCGAGAAGTCAATTTTGGTCAAAGAGAAGACTTAATGATCCGAGAAGTCGAACGGAGTCATATAGTTGGTGCTTGTAGATACCAGAAGTCGAATTGAGTCACATTGTGCGTAGTTAGTGACTTGATAAACCAAACGGATCAAGTTGGGTGTTGATCCGTGAAGCCGAATTCGGTCAAACGGAAGACTTGTTGATCCGAGAAGTCAATTGGGGTCAAATAGAAGACTTAATGATCTCAGAAGTCGAACGGAGTCAAATAGTTGGTGCTTGTTGATCCCAGAAGCCGAATTGAGTCACATTGTGCGTAGTTAGTGACTTGATAAACCAAACGGATCAAGTTGCGAGTACTTGTTGATCCGTGAAGCCGAATTCGGTAAAACGGAAGACTTGTTGATCCGAGAAGTAAATTGGGGTCAAATAGAAGACTTAATGATCTGAGAAGTCGAACGAAGTCAAATAGTTGGTGCTTGTTGATCCCAGAAGCCGAATTGAGTCACATTCTGCGTAGTTAGTGACTTGATAAACCAAACGGATCAAGTTGGGGGTACTTGTTGATCCGTGAAGCCGAATTCGGTCAAATGGAAGACTTGTTGATCCGAGAAGTCAATTGGGGTCAAATAGAAGACTTAATGGTCTGAGAAGTCGAACGGAGTCAAATAGTTGGTGCTTGTTGATCCCAGAAGCCGAATTGAGTCACATTATACGTAGTTAGTGACTTGATAAACCAAACGGATCAAGTTGGGGGTACTTGTTGATCCGTGAAGCCGAATTCGGTCAAATGGAAGACTTGTTGATCCGAGAAGTCAATTGGGGTTAAATAGAAGACTTAACAATCCGAGAAGTCGAACGGAGTCAAATAGTTGGTGCTTGTTGATCCCAGAAGCCGAATTGAGTCACATTGTGCGTAGTTAGTGACTTGATAAACCAAACGGATCAAGTTGGGGGTACTTGTTGATCCGTGAAGCCGAATTCGGTCAAACGGTAGATTTGTTGATCCGAGAAGTCAATTGGGGTCAAATAGAAGACTTAATGATCTGAGAAGTCGAACGGAGTCAAATCGTTGGTTCTTGTTGATCCCAGAAGTCGAATTGAGTCACATTGTGCGTAGTTAGTGACTTGATAAATCAAACGGATCAAGTTGGGGGTACTTGTTGATCCGTGAAGCCGAATTCGGTCAAAAGGAAGACTTGTTGATCCGAGAAGTCAATTGGGGTACAATAGAAGACTTAATGATCCGTGAAGTCGAACGGAGTCAAATAGTTGGTGCATGATGATCCCAGAAGTCGAATTGAGTCACATTGTGCGTAGTTAGTGACTTGATTTACCAAACGGATCAAGTTGGGGGTACTTGTTGATCCGTGAAGCCAAATTCGGTCAAACGGAAGACTTGTTGATCCGAGAAGTCAATTGGGGTCAAATAGAAGACTTAACAATCCGAGAAGTCGAACGGAGTCAAATAGTTGGTGCTTGTTGATCCCAGAAGCCGAATTGAGTCACATTATGCATAGTTAGTGACTTGATAAACCAAACGGATCAAGTTGGTGGTACTTGTTGATCCGTGAAGCCGAATTCGGTCAAACGGAAGACTTGTTGATCCGAGAAGTCAATTGGGGTCAAATAGAAGACTTAACAATCCGAGAAGTCGAACGGAGTCAAATAGTTGGTGCTTGTTGATCCCAGAAGCCGAATTGAGTCACATTGTGCGTAGTTAGTGACTTGATAAACCAAACGGATCAAGTTGGTGGTACTTGTTGATCCGTGAAGCCGAATTCGGTCAAACGGAAGACTTGTTGATCCGAGAAGTCAATTTTGGTCAAAGAGAAGACTTAATGATCCGAGAAGTCGTACGGAGTCATATAGTTGGTGCTTGTAGATACCAGAAGTCGAATTGAGTCACATTGTGCGTAGTTAGTGACTTGATAAACCAAACGGATCAAGTTGGGTGTTGATCCGTGAAGCCGAATTCGGTCAAACGGAAGACTTGTTGATCCGAGAAGTCAATTGGGGTCAAATAGAAGACTTAATGATCTCAGAAGTCGAACGGAGTCAAATAGTTGGTGCTTGTTGATCCCAGAAGCCGAATTGAGTCACATTCTGCGTAGTTAGTGACTTGATAAACCAAACGGATCAAGTTGCGAGTACTTGTTGATTCGTCAAGCCGAATTCGGTCAAACGGAAGACTTGTTGATCCGAGAAGTCAATTGGGGTACAATAGAAGACTTAATGATCCGTGAAGTCGAACGGAGTCAAATAGTTGGTGCTTGCTGATCCTAGAAGCCGAATTGAGTCACATTCTGCGTAGTTAGTGACTTGATAAACCAAACGGATCAAGTTGGGGGTACTTGTTGATCCGTGAAGCCGAGTTCGGTCAAACGGAAGACTTGATGATCCGAGAAGTCAATTGGGGTCAAATAGAAAACTTAACGATCCGAGAAGTCGAACGGAGTCAAATAGTTGGTGCTTGTTGATCCCAGAAGCCGAATTGAGTCACATTGTGCGTAGTTAGTGACTTGATAAACCAAACGGATCAAGTTGGGTGTACTTGTTGATCCGTGAAGCCGAATTCGGTCAAACGGTACACTTGTTGATCCGAGAAGTCAATTGGGGTCAAATAGAAGACTTAACAATCCGAGAAGTCGAACGGAGTCAAATAGTTGGTGCTTGTTGATCCCAGAAGCCGAATTGAGTCACATTATGCATAGTTAGTGACTTGATAAACCAAACGGATCAAGTTGGTGGTACTTGTTGATCCGTGAAGCCGAATTCGGTCAAACGGAAGACTTGTTGATCCGAGAAGTCAATTGGGGTCAAATAGAAGACTTAACAATCCGAGAAGTCGAACGGAGTCAAATAGTTGGTGCTTGTTGATCCCAGAAGCCGAATTGAGTCACATTGTGCGTAGTTAGTGACTTGATAAACCAAACGGATCAAGTTGGTGGTACTTGTTGATCCGTGAAGCCGAATTCGGTCAAACGGAAGACTTGTTGATCCGAGAAGTCAATTTTGGTCAAAGAGAAGACTTAATGATCCGAGAAGTCGAACGGAGTCATATAGTTGGTGCTTGTAGATACCAGAAGTCGAATTGAGTCACATTGTGCGTAGTTAGTGACTTGATAAACCAAACGGATCAAGTTGTGTGTTGATCCGTGAAGCCGAATTCGGTCAAACGGAAGACTTGTTGATCCGAGAAGTCAATTGGGGTCAAATAGAAGACTTAATGATCCGAGAAGTCGAACGGAGTCAAATAGTTGGTGCTTGTTGATCCCAGAAGCCGAATTGAGTCACATTGTGCGTAGTTAGTGACTTGATAAACCAAACGGATCAAGTTGCGAGTACTTGTTGATCCGTGAAGCCGAATTCGGTAAAACGGAAGACTTGTTGATCCGAGAAGTAAATTGGGGTCAAATAGAAGACTTAATGATCTGAGAAGTCGAATGAAGTCAAATAGTTGGTGCTTGTTGATCCCAGAAGCCGAATTGAGTCACATTCTGCGTAGTTAGTGACTTGATAAACCAAACGGATCAAGTTGGGGGTACTTGTTGATCCGTGAAGCCGAATTCGGTCAAATGGAAGACTTGTTGATCCGAGAAGTCAATTGGGGTCAAATAGAAGACTTAATGGTCTGAGAAGTCGAACGGAGTCAAATAGTTGGTGCTTGTTGATCCCAGAAGCCGATTTGAGTCACATTATACGTAGTTAGTGACTTGATAAACCAAACGGATCAAGTTGGGGGTACTTGTTGATCCGTGAAGCCGAATTCGGTCAAATGGAAGACTTGTTGATCCGAGAAGTCAATTGGGGTTAAATAGAAGACTTAACAATCCGAGAAGTCGAATGGAGTCAAATAGTTGGTGCTTGTTGATCCCAGAAGCCGAATTGAGTCACATTGTGCGTAGTTAGTGACTTGATAAACCAAACGGATCAAGTTGGGGGTACTTGTTGATCCGTGAAGCCGAATTCGGTCAAACGGTAGATTTGTTGATCCGAGAAGTCAATTGGGGTCAAATAGAAGACTTAATGATCTGAGAAGTCGAACGGAGTCAAATCGTTGGTTCTTGTTGATCCCAGAAGTCGAATTGAGTCACATTGTGCGTAGTTAGTGACTTGATAAATCAAACGGATCAAGTTGGGGGTACTTGTTGATCCGTGAAGCCGAATTCGGTCAAAAGGAAGACTTGTTGATCCGAGAAGTCAATTGGGGTACAATAGAAGACTTAATGATCCGTGAAGTCGAACGGAGTCAAATAGTTGGTGCATGATGATCCCAGAAGTCGAATTGAGTCACATTGTGCGTAGTTAGTGACTTGATAAACCAAACGGATCAAGTTGGGGGTACTTGTTGATCCGTGAAGCCAAATTCGGTCAAACGGAAGACTTGTTGATCCGAGAAGTCAATTGGGGTCAAATAGAAGACTTAACAATCCGAGAAGTCGAACGGAGTCAAATAGTTGGTGCTTGTTGATCCCAGAAGCCGAATTGAGTCACATTATGCATAGTTAGTGACTTGATAAACCAAACGGATCAAGTTGGTGGTACTTGTTGATCCGTGAAGCCGAATTCGGTCAAACGGAAGACTTGTTGATCCGAGAAGTCAATTGGGGTCAAATAGAAGACTTAATGATCCGAGAAGTCGAACGGAGTCAAATAGTTGGTGCTTGTTGATCCCAGAAGCCGAATTGAGTCACATTGTGCGTAGTTAGTGACTTGATAAACCAAACGGATCAAGTTGCGAGTACTTGTTGATCCGTGAAGCCGAATTCGGTAAAACGGAAGACTTGTTGATCCGAGAAGTAAATTGGGGTCAAATAGAAGACTTAATGATCTGAGAAGTCGAACGAAGTCAAATAGTTGGTGCTTGTTGATCCCAGAAGCCGAATTGAGTCACATTCTGCGTAGTTAGTGACTTGATAAACCAAACGGATCAAGTTGGGGGTACTTGTTGATCCGTGAAGCCGAATTCGGTCAAATGGAAGACTTGTTGATCCGAGAAGTCAATTGGGGTCAAATAGAAGACTTAATGGTCTGAGAAGTCGAACGGAGTCAAATAGTTGGTGCTTGTTGATCCCAGAAGCCGAATTGAGTCACATTATACGTAGTTAGTGACTTGATAAACCAAACGGATCAAGTTGGGGGTACTTGTTGATCCGTGAAGCCGAATTCGGTCAAATGGAAGACTTGTTGATCCGAGAAGTCAATTGGGGTTAAATAGAAGACTTAACAATCCGAGAAGTCGAACGGAGTCAAATAGTTGGTGCTTGTTGATCCCAGAAGCCGAATTGAGTCACATTGTGCGTAGTTAGTGACTTGATAAACCAAACGGATCAAGTTGGGGGTACTTGTTGATCCGTGAAGCCGAATTCGGTCAAACGGTAGATTTGTTGATCCGAGAAGTCAATTGGGGTCAAATAGAAGACTTAATGATCTGAGAAGTCGAACGGAGTCAAATCGTTGGTTCTTGTTGATCCCAGAAGTCGAATTGAGTCACATTGTGCGTAGTTAGTGACTTGATAAATCAAACGGATCAAGTTGGGGGTACTTGTTGATCCGTGAAGCCGAATTCGGTCAAAAGGAAGACTTGTTGATCCGAGAAGTCAATTGGGGTACAATAGAAGACTTAATGATCCGTGAAGTCGAACGGAGTCAAATAGTTGGTGCATGATGATCCCAGAAGTCGAATTGAGTCACATTGTGCGTAGTTAGTGACTTGATAAACCAAACGGATCAAGTTGGGGGTACTTGTTGATCCGTGAAGCCAAATTCGGTCAAACGGAAGACTTGTTGATCCGAGAAGTCAATTGGGGTCAAATAGAAGACTTAACAATCCGAGAAGTCGAACGGAGTCAAATAGTTGGTGCTTGTTGATCCCAGAAGCCGAATTGAGTCACATTATGCATAGTTAGTGACTTGATAAACCAAACGGATCAAGTTGGTGGTACTTGTTGATCCGTGAAGCCGAATTCGGTCAAACGGAAGACTTGTTGATCCGAGAAGTCAATTGGGGTCAAATAGAAGACTTAACAATCCGAGAAGTCGAACGGAGTCAAATAGTTGGTGCTTGTTGATCCCAGAAGCCGAATTGAGTCACATTGTGCGTAGTTAGTGACTTGATAAACCAAACGGATCAAGTTGGTGGTACTTGTTGATCCGTGAAGCCGAATTCGGTCAAACGGAAGACTTGTTGATCCGAGAAGTCAATTTTGGTCAAAGAGAAGACTTAATGATCCGAGAAGTCGTACGGAGTCATATAGTTGGTGCTTGTAGATACCAGAAGTCGAATTGAGTCACATTGTGCGTAGTTAGTGACTTGATAAACCAAACGGATCAAGTTGGGTGTTGATCCGTGAAGCCGAATTCGGTCAAACGGAAGACTTGTTGATCCGAGAAGTCAATTGGGGTCAAATAGAAGACTTAATGATCTCAGAAGTCGAACGGAGTCAAATAGTTGGTGCTTGTTGATCCCAGAAGCCGAATTGAGTCACATTCTGCGTAGTTAGTGACTTGATAAACCAAACGGATCAAGTTGCGAGTACTTGTTGATTCGTCAAGCCGAATTCGGTCAAACGGAAGACTTGTTGATCCGAGAAGTCAATTGGGGTACAATAGAAGACTTAATGATCCGTGAAGTCGAACGGAGTCATATAGTTGGTGCTTGTTGATCCCAGAAGTCGAATTGAGTCACATTGTGCGTAGTTAGTGACTTGATAAACCAAACGGATCAAGTTGGGTGTTGATCCGTGAAGCCGAATTCGGTCAAACGGAAGACTTGTTGATCCGAGAAGTCAATAGGGGTCAAATAGAAGACTTAATGATCCGAGAAGTCGAACGGAGTCAAATAGTTGGTGCTTGTTGATCCCAGAAGCCGAATTGAGTCACATTCTGCGTAGTTAGTGACTTGATAAACCAAACGGATCATGTTGGGGGTACTTGTTGATCCGTGAAGCCGAATTCGGTCAAACGGAAGACTTGTTGATCCGAGAAGTCAATTGGGGTCAAATAGAAGACTTAATGATCTGAGAAGTCGAACGGTGTCAAATAGTTGGTGCTTGCTGATCCCAGAAGCCGAATTGTGTCACATTCTGCGTAGTTAGTGACTTGATAAACCAAACGGATCAAGTTGGAGGTACTTGTTGATCCGTGAAGCCGAATTCGGTCAAACGGAAGACTTGATGATCCGAGAAGTCAATTGGGGTCAAATAGAAAACTTAACGATCCGAGAAGTCGAACGGAGTCAAATAGTTGGTGCTTGTTGATCCCAGAAGCCGAATTGAGTCACATTGTGCGTAGTTAGTGACTTGATAAACCAAACGGATCAAGTTGGGTGTACTTGTTGATCCGTGAAGCCGAATTCGGTCAAACGGTAGACTTGTTGATCCGAGAAGTCAATTGGGGTCAAATAGAAGACTTAATGATCTGAGAAGTCGAACGGAGTCAAATCGTTGGTGCTTGTTGATCCCAGAAGTCGAATTGAGTCACATTGTGCGTAGTTAGTGACTTGATAAATCAAACGGATCAAGTTGGGGGTACTTGTTGATCCGTGAAGCCGAATTCGGTCAAACGGAAGACTTGTTGATCCGAGAAGTCAATTGGGGTACAATAGAAGACTTAATGATCCGTGAAGTCGAACGAAGTCAAATAGTTGGTGCATGTTGATCCCAGAAGTCGAAATGAGTCACATTGTGCGTAGTTAGTGACTTGATAAACCAAACGGATCAAGTTGGGGGTACTTGTTGATCCATGAAGCCAAATTCGGTCAAACGGAAGACTTGTTGATCCGAGAAGTCAATTTTGGTCAAAGAGAAGACTTAATGATCCGAGAAGTCGAACGGAGTCATATAGTTGGTGCTTGTAGATACCAGAAGTCGAATTGAGTCACATTGTGCGTAGTTAGTGACTTGATAAACCAAACGGATCAAGTTGGGTGTTGATCCGTGAAGCCGAATTCGGTCAAACGGAAGACTTGTTGATCCGAGAAGTCAATTGGGGCCAAATAGAAGACTTAATGATCCGAGAAGTCGAACGGAGTCAAATAGTTGGTGCTTGTTAATCCCAGAAGCCGAATTGAGTCACATTGTGCGTAGTTAGTGACTTGATAAACCAAACGGATCAAGTTGCGAGTACTTGTTGATCCGTGAAGCCGAATTCGGTCAAACGGAAGACTTGTTGATCCGAGAAGTCAATTGGGGTCAAATAGAAGACTTAATGATCTGAGAAGTCGAACGAAGTCAAATAGTTGGTGCTTGCTGATCCCAGAAGCCGAATTGAGTCACATTCTGCGTAGTTAGTGACTTGATAAACCAAACGGATCAAGTTGGGGGTACTTGTTGATCCATGAAGCCGAATTCGGTCAAATGGAAGACTTGTTGATCCGAGAAGTCAATTGGGGTCAAATAGAAGACTTAATGGTCTGAGAAGTCGAACGGAGTCAAATAGTTGGTGCTTGTTGATCCCAGAAGCCGAATTGAGTCACATTATACGTAGTTAGTGACTTGATAAACCAAACGGATCAAGTTGGGAGTACTTGTTGATCCGTGAAGCCGAATTCGGTCAAATGGAAGGCTTGTTGATCCGAGAAGTCAATTGGGGTCAAATAGAAGACTTAACAATCCGAGAAGTCGAACGGAGTCAAATAGTTGGTGCTTGTTGATCCCAGAAGCCGAATTGAGTCACATTGTGCGTAGTTAGTGACTTGATAAACCAAACGGATCAAGTTGGTGGTACTTGTTGATCCGTGAAGCCGAATTCGGTCAAACGGAAGACTTGTTGATCCGAGAAGTCAATTTTGGTCAAAGAGAAGACTTAATGATCCGAGCAGTCGAACGGAGTCAAATAGTTGGTGCTTGTTGATCCCAGAAGTCGAATTGAGTCACATTGTGCGTAGTTAGTGATTTGATAAAACAAACGGATCAAGTTGGGTATACTTGTTGATCCCTGAAGCCGAATTCGGTCAAACGGTAGACTTGTTGATCCGAGAAGTCAATTGGGGTCAAATAGAAGACTTAATGATCTGAGAAGTCGAACGGAGTCAAATAGTTGGTGCTTGCTGATCCCAGAAGCCGAATTGAGTCACATTCTGCGTAGTTAGTGACTTGATAAACCAAACGGATCAAGTTGGGGGTACTTGTTGATCCGTGAAGCCGAATTCGGTCAAACGGAAGACTTGTTGATCCGAGAAGTCAATTGGGGTCAAATAGAAGACTTAACGTTCCGAGAAGTTGAACGGAGTCAAATAGTTGGTGCTTGTTGATCCCAGAAGCCGAATTGAGTCACATTGTGCGTAGTTAGTGACTTGATAAACCAAACGGATCAAGTTGGGGTTACTTGTTGATCCGTGAAGCCGAATTCGGTCAAACGGAAGACTTGTTGATCCGAGAAGTCAATTTTGGTCAAAGAGAAGACTTAATGATCCGAGAAGTCGAACGGAGTCAAATAGTTGGTGGTTGTTGATCCCAGAAGTCGAATTGAGTCACATTGTGCGTAGTTAGTGATTTGATAAAACAAATGGATCATGTTGGGTGTACTTGTTGATCCGTGAAGCCGAATTCGGTCAAACTGTGAGGCAGTGTTCAATGTCATCAAGTGAGCTATATTTTGAAATAGGATGTGTCTAGAATGTGGAACCGGGATCAGGGGGTGATGAACCGGTTGGATAAACCGGGTTTTAACGTGAAGAAGCAAGTCTGTACAGGAAAACCGGGTTCGGGGTTGTTGAGCATAACCGTCAGTTGTGACGAGATGGTTTCAGCTTTGTGACGGAATAAACCGTCACATTTGTCCGGTAGCAGCAGTCGTCTTCAATCAGTTAGAACTTCCTGGGTAGTTACATTCGAGCTACAAGACCTATATCATTGGAACGCTCTCTTCCTGAAGAACAACACTACGTCGAGCAATTTCCAGTTTTCTTAGATTACAGAGAGAATTTGGGAGTTGATTTGTCTAACAAGTGGCGCCGTCTGTGGGAAACAACTCGCACAAGTCAAAGAAGAGGAGGAATGGCTGGTATGAAGATGGATTTTGAGAAGTTTACTGGAAGAAATGACTTCACATTGTGGAAGATCAAGATGAATGCAGTCCTGGTTCACAATGGCCTTGATCTTGCATTGTTACCTCTGGAATCATGGGAAGAAACTGAGAAACCTAAGTTTGCAGCAGTGGATAAGAAGGCCCTAAGTCTTATCTTCTTGTGCTTGGGTGATAAACCGTTGAGAGAGGTTTCAAGATGCAAGAGTTCCTTAGAAGCATGGAGGAGATTGGAAGAACTGTATCAATCCAAGTCAGTATCTAACAAACTGTTCCTGAAGCAGAAGATGTTAGCTTTCAAAATCACAGAAGACAAGGTAATATCTGATCAACTTGATGAGTTCATTAAGATGATTGAAGAATTGGAAGATCTGGATGTGAAACTGGAGGAAGATGACAAGGCATTGATGGTATTAAATATTCTTCCAAAATCCATGGAAAGCTTTAAGGATGCCTTGATGTATGGGAGGGATGAGCAGCTGTCCTATGATGGAATAGTGAAGGCTCTGAGATCAAAATGCTTCCAGACTCAAGGAGACAAAGGCATGGTGCAATCTGGAGAAGGTTTGAATGTTAAATTCAAGAAACCGTGGCAAGGCAAGAAGGGTCAGAATGCTAAGGATCCAAAGTCAGGGGATTCAAATCCTAAGAAGGGGAATGACTGGGTTGAAAAGAGGAAATGCTTCAAGTGTAAACAGCCAGGTCACCTGAAGAAGGATTGTCCTAAGAAGAATAAGAAAGCTGGAAGTCAAGGGGCAGAAGCTGCTGCCGTTGATCATCAACAAGACCCTCCAGAAGTGTTAAATGTCACTGATTCAAGAATGGTGAAGGAATGGGTCCTGGACACAGGGTGTTCTTTTCATATGTGTCCTCATCAGTCATGGTTTAATGAACTGAAGAAAGAAGATGGTGGAAATGTTCTCCTGGGGAATGACCAATCATGTAAGGTCAAAGGAGTTGGATCAGTGAGCATAAGAATGTTTGATGGAGTGATCAGAATCATCTCAAATGTTAGGTATGTTCCTGGCCTTAAAAGGAATCTTCTATCTCTTGGCTCATTGGTAACCAGTGGATGTCAGTTTAGCTCAGTAGAGGGATTCTTGCATATCACAAAACATGGAAAAATGGTGATAAAAGGAAGACAACATAATGGACTATTTATCCTGATTGGTTCACCTATTGTTGGAAGTGTAGATGTGGTCTTGAACAACTCTGAGATTGCTAAATGGCATAAGAGACTTGGGCACATAGGAGTAAAGGGACTGAAAGAATTGGAAAGGAGTGGAGTTATTGGAAAGCTGGGAAATCAAGAACTGGAGTTCTGTGATCAGTGTGCTCTGGGCAAGTCCAAGAAGCTGCCCTATGGAAAGGGAGTTCATACAACTCAAGAACCATTAGATTATGTTCACTCTGACATATGGGGTCCTGCCAGAACAGAGTCTCATGGTGGTGCCAGATATTTCATGTCCTTGATTGATGACTACAGCATAAAGGTATGGATCATGTTGCTGAAGAACAAGAGTGATGCCTTTCATAAGTTCAAAACATGGTTGATCCAACTGGAAAATGTCAAAGGGAAGAAGCTGAAGCACTTGAGGACTGATAATGGACTGGAGTACCTCTCTACAGAGTTTACAAACTTCTGTGAAGAAAGAGGAATCAAGAGACACAGGACTGTGCCAATGAATCCTCAACAGAATGGAGTTGCAGAAAGGTTTAACAGGACTCTTCTTGAAAGATTAAGGTGTATGCTGTTGGATGCTGGGTTGCCAAAGGTGTTTTGGGGAGAAACTATTGCTACAGCATGCTATCTTATTAACAGATCACCCTCATCAGTGATTGGGTTCAAAACACCTGAAGAGGTGTGGAGTGGACAGAAACCAAGCTATGAAGGATTAAGGGTGTTTGGGTGTCTTGCTTATGCCCACATCAAGCAAGACAAATTAGATGCAAGGGCTCTCAGATGTGTGTTTCTTGGATATCCGGATGGGATTAAGGGTTACAGATTGTGGTGCCTGGAACAAGGAAATCAGAAGATAATCACAAGTAGATATGTGAAGTTTAATGAGAATGTGATGGCCTATACTTCTACAGGCTTTAAGGAAGAATTTGATGCTGCAAAAGAAGCAGAGGAGATATCAATTCAGGTGGAGCAACCTGCAGAGGACAATCACACACCTCAACCACACACAGAAGTACAAGACAGTGATTCATCATCTGAAGAAGAAACACAAACTGGACCAGCTCAAAATATCAGGGAATACAGCATTGGAAGGGATAGGCCTAGAAGACAAATCAACAGACCTGATTTCTATGGCCAAGCAGGGAGTGTATATTATGCCTTAAGTGTTGCTGAAGACCTGGAATCACAAGAGCCTAGCAGCTTTCAAGAAGCATTAGACTGTGAGGAAGATGAACACTGGATACAGGCAATGACTGAAGAAATGGAGTCTCTGGAAAAGAATAAGACCTGGATACTGGTGGAGAAACCAAAAGGTCAGAAACTTGTGAGCTCCAAGTGGATATACAAGAAGAAACTAGAAACTGCAGGGTCCAAACAGGTGAGGTTTAAAGCAAGGTTGGTAGCCAGGGGCTTTACACAAAGAGAAGGAATTGATTACAATGAGGTCTTCTCTCCTGTGGTAAAGCATTGCTCAATCAGATTGCTTCTGTCAAAGGTCACACAGGAGGACATGGAACTGCAACAACTGGATGTAAAGACAGCATTCTTACATGGAGAACTCAATGAGGAAATCTATATGAAACAGCCAGAAGGCTTTGTCATTCCTGGGAAAGAAGACAAAGTGTGTTTGTTAAAGAAGTCACTATATGGACTTAAACAAAGTCCTAGACAATGGAACAAGAGGTTCAATGACTTCATGATCAGTGCTGGTTTTGTGAGAAGCCTTTATGACAGTTGTGTTTACTTCAACAAAGTTTCAAAGCAAGATAAAGTTTTTCTTCTATTGTATGTGGATGACATGCTAATTGCTAGCAGAAACAAGGAGAGAGTACAATGGTTGAAGGATAGACTTAATGCTGAGTTTGACATGAAGGACCTGGGAGAGGCAAAGAAGATATTGGGAATGAACATTCTAAGAGACAGAGAAGCTGGAGTGCTGTGGTTATCTCAGAGACAATACCTTCAGAAAGTGTTGGAGAGGTTTCATATGCATGAAGCTAAACCCCTCTCTACTCCAGTCAACTTACAGAAGAAACTTTCCAAAGATCAATGTCCAAATACTGAAGAGGAGATTATACAGATGAGCAATATCCCATATGCAAGTGGGGTTGGAAGTCTTATGTATGGAATGATCTGCAGCAGGCCTGATTTGGCATATGCTGTATCTTTGGTAAGTAGATTCATGTCAAATCCAGGAGCTGAACACTGGGAAGCCTTGAAACATGTGATGAGGTATCTAAAAGGATCAGTGAACCTATCACTAAAATTTGAGAAGAAAGCAGATGGAGGTACTGTTGCATTGGAGGGGTTTGCTGATTCTGACTTTGCAGCAAACGTGGACACAAGGAAGTCAATTTCTGGATTTGTGTTTACCTTATATGGGACAGCCATTAGCTGGAGGAGTGCACAACAATCTGTTGTGGCACTATCAACTACAGAAGCAGAATATATCTCTTTAACTGAAGCTATCAAGGAGTCAATCTGGTTGAAAGGGGTGTTAAGAGACTTGGACATCAAGCAGAAGTGTGTAGTAATCTACTGTGATAATCAAAGTGCATTACACCTTGTGAAACATCAAGCATTTCATGAAAGGTCAAAACACATTGATGTGAGGTTACATTTTGCTAGAGATGTCATAGATTCTGGGTCTGTGGAGGTGAAGAAGGTGCATACTTTGCATAATCCTGCTGATTTTCTTACAAAGGGTGTACCTGGTAACAAAGTGGAGCATTGCTCGAGCTTGCTGCAGCTTGAGCAGTGTCATGAAGAGCAATAACTGAAGTGCAGTGATGAGGCAGAAAACAGGTGTACTTGATTCATTGAGGTGGAGATTTGTGAGGCAGTGTTCAATGTCATCAAGTGAGCTATATTTTGAAATAGGATGTGTCTAGAATGTGGAACCGGGATCAGGGGGTGAAGAACCGGTTGGATAAACCGGGTTTTAACGTGAAGAAGCAAGTCTGTACAGGAAAACCGGGTTCGGGGTTGTTGAGCATAACCGTCAGTTGTGACGAGGTGGTTTCAGCTTTGTGACGGAATAAACCGTCACATTTGTCCGGTAGCAGCAGTCGTCTTCAATCAGTTAGAACTTCCTGGGTAGTTATATTCGAGCTACAAGACCTATATCATTGGAACGCTCTCTTCCTGAAGAACAACACTACGTCGAGCAATTTCCAGTTTTCTTAGATTACAGAGAGAATTTGGGAGTTGATTTGTCTAACACAAACGGTAGACTTGTTGATCCGAGAAGTCAATTGGGGTCAAATAGAAGACTTAATGATCTGAGAAGTCGAACGGAGTCAAATCGTTGGTGCTTGTTGATCCCAGAAGTCGAATTGAGTCACGTTGTGCGTAGTTAGTGACTTGATAAATCAAACGGATCAAGTTGGGGGTACTTGTTGATCCGTGAAGCCGAATTCGGTCAAACGGAAGACTTGTTGATCCGAGAAGTCAATTGGGGTACAATAGAAGACTTAATGATCCGTGAAGTCGAACGGAGTCAAATAGTTGGTGCATGTTGATCCCAGAAGTCGAATTGAGTCACATTGTGCGTAGTTAGTGACTTGATAAACCAAACGGATCAAGTTGGGGGTACTTGTTGATCCGTGAAACCAAATTCGGTCAAACGGAAGACTTGTTGATCCGAGAAGTCAATTGGGGTCAAATAGAAGACTTAACAATCCGAGAAGTCGAACGGAGTCAAATAGTTGGTGCTTGATGATCCCAGAAGCCGAATTGAGTCACATTATGCGTAGTTAGTGACTTGATAAACCAAACGGATCAAGTTGGTGGTACTTGTTGATCCGTGAAGCCGAATTCGGTCAACCGGAAGACTTGTTGATCCGAGAAGTCAGTTGGGGTCAAATAGAAGACTTAACAATCCGAGAAGTCGAACTGAGTCAAATAGTTGGTGCTTGTTGATCCCAGAAGCCGAATTGAGTCACATTGTGCGTAGTTAGTGACTTGATAAACCAAACGGATCAAGTTGGGGGTACTTGTTGATCCGTGAAGCCAAATTCGGTCAAACGGAAGACTTGTTGATCCGAGAAGTCAATTAGGGTCAAATAGAAGACTAAACAATCCGAGAAGTCGAACGGAGTCAAATAGTTGGTGCTTGTTGATCCCAGAAGCCGAATTGAGTCACATTATGCATAGTTAGTGACTTGATAAACCAAACGGATCAAGTTGGTGGTACTTGTTGATCCGTGAAGCCGAATTCGGTCAAACGGAAGACTTGTTGATCCGAGAAGTCAATTGGGGTCAAATAGAAGACTTAACAATCCGAGAAGTCGAACGGAGTCAAATAGTTGGTGCTTGTTGATCCCAGAAGCCGAACTGAGTCACATTGTGCGTAGTTAGTGACTTGATAAACCAAACGGATCAAGTTGGTGGTACTTGTTGATCCGTGAAGCCGAATTCGGTCAAACGGAAGACTTGTTGATCCGAGAAGTCAATTTTGGTCAAAGAGAAGACTTAATGATCCGAGAAGTCGAACGGAGTCATATAGTTAGTGCTTGTAGATACCAGAAGTCGAATTGAGTCACATTGTGCGTAGTTAGTGACTTGATAAACCAAACGGATCAAGTTGGGTGTTGATCCGTGAAGCCGAATTCGGTCAAACGGAAGACTTGTTGATCCGAGAAGTCAATTGGGGTCAAATAGAAGACTTAATGATCCGAGAAGTCGAACGGAGTCAAATAGTTGGTGCTTGTTGATCCCAGAAGCCGAATTGAGTCACATTGTGCGTAGTTAGTGACTTGATAAACCAAACGGATCAAGTTGCGAGTACTTGTTGATCCGTGAAGCCGAATTCGGTCAAACGGAAGACTTGTGGATCCGAGAAGTCAATTGGGGTTAAATAGAAGACTTAATGATCTGAGAAGTCGAACGGAGTCAAATAGTTGGTGCTTGCTGATCCCAGAAGCCGAATTGAGTCACATTCTGCGTAGTTAGTGACTTGATAAACCAAACGGATCAAGTTGCGGGTACTTGTTGATCCGTGAAGCCGAATTCGGTCAAATGGAAGACTTGTTGATCCGAGAAGTCAATTGGGGTCAAATAGAAGACTTAATGATCTGAGAAGTCGAACGGAGTCAAATAGTTGGTGCTTGTTGATCCCAGAAGCCGAATTGAGTCACATTATACGTAGTTAGTGACTTGATAAACCAAACGGATCAAGTTGGGGGTACTTGTTGATCCGTGAAGCCGAATTCGGTCAAATGGAAGACTTGTTGATCCGAGAAGTCAATTGGGGTCAAATAGAAGACTTAATAATCCGAGAAGTCGAACGGAGTCAAATAGTTGGTGCTTGTTGATCCCAGAAGCCGAATTGAGTCACATTGTGCGTAGTTAGTGACTTGATAAACCAAACGGATCAAGTTGGTGGTACTTGTTGATCCGTGAAGCCGAATTCGGTCAAACGGAAGACTTGTTGATCCGAGAAGTCAATTTTGGTCAAAGAGAAGACTTAATGATCCGAGAAGTCGAACGGAGTCAAATAGTTGGTGGTTGTTGATCCCAGAAGTCGAATTGAGTCACGTTGTGCGTAGTTAGTGATTTGATAAAACAAACGGATCAAGTTGGGTGTACTTGTTGATCCGTGAAGCCGAATTCGGTCAAACGGTAGACTTGTTGATCCGAGAAGTCAATTGGGGTCAAATAGAAGACTTAATGATCTGAGAAGTCGAACGGAGTCAAATCGTTGGTGCTTGTTGATCCCAGAAGTCGAATTGAGTCACGTTGTGCGTAGTTAGTGACTTGATAAATCAAACGGATCAAGTTGGGGGTACTTGTTGATCCGTGAAGCCGAATTCGGTCAAACGGAAGACTTGTTGATCCGAGAAGTCAATTGGAGTACAATAGAAGACTTAAGGATCCGTGAAGTCGAACGGAGTCAAATAGTTGGTGCATGTTGATCCCAGAAGTCGAATTGAGTCACATTGTGCGTAGTCAGTGACTTGATAAACCAAACGGATCAAGTTGGGGGTACTTGTTGATCCGTGAAACCAAATTCGGTCAAACGGAAGACTTGTTGATCCGAGAAGTCAATTGGGGTCAAATAGAAGACTTAACAATCCGAGAAGTCGAACGGAGTCAAATAGTTGGTGCTTGTTGATCCCAGAAGCCGAATTGAGTCACATTATGCGTAGTTAGTGACTTGATAAACCAAACGGATCAAGTTGGTGGTACTTGTTGATCCGTGAAGCCGAATTCGGTCAAACGGAAGACTTGTTGATCCGAGAAGTCAATTGGGGTCAAATAGAAGACTTAACAATCCGAGAAGTCGAACTGACTCAAATAGTTGGTGCTTCTTGATCCCAGAAGCCGAATTGAGTCACATTGTGCGTAGTTAGTGACTTGATAAACCAAACGGATCAAGTTGGTGGTACTTGTTGATCCGTGAAGCCGAATTCGGTCAAACGGAAGACTTGTTGATCCGAGAAGTCAATTGGGGTCAAATAGAAGACTTAACAATCCGAGAAGTCGAACGGAGTCAAATAGTTGGTGCTTGTTGATCCCAGAAGCCGAATTGAGTCACATTGTGCGTAGTTAGTGACTTGATAAACCAAACGGATCAAGTTGGTGGTACTTGTTGATCCGTGAAGCCGAATTCGGTCAAACGGAAGACTTGTTGATCCGAGAAGTCAATTGGGGTCAAATAGAAGACTTAATGATCAGAGAAGTCGAACGGAGTCAAATAGTTGGTGCTTGTTGATCCCAGAAGCCGAATTGAGTCACATTGTGCGTAGTTAGTGACTTGATAAACCAAACGGATCAAGTTGGGTGTTGATCCGTGAAGCCGAATTCGGTCAAACGGAAGACTTGTTGATCCGAGAAGTCAATTGGGGTCAAATAGTAGACATAATGATCTGAGAAGTCGAACGGAGTCAAATAGTTGGTGCTTGTTGATCCCAGAAGCCGAATTGAGTCACATTATACGTAGTTAGTGACTTGATAAACCAAACGGATCACGTTGGGGGTACTTGTTGACCCGTGAAGCCGAATTCGGTCAAATGGAAGACTTGTTGATCCGAGAAGTCAATTGGGGTCAAATAGAAGACTTAACAATCCGAGAAGTCGAACGGAGTTAAATAGTTGGTGCTTGTTGATCCCAGAAGCCGAATTGAGTCACATTGTGCGTAGTTAGTGACTTGATAAACCAAACGGATCAAGTTGGTGGTACTTGTTGATCCGTGAAGCCGAATTCGGTCAAACGGAAGACTTGTTGATCCGAGAAGTCAATTTTGGTCAAAGAGAAGACTTAATGATCCGAGAAGTCGAACGGAGTCAAATAGTTGGTGCTTGTTGATCCCAGAAGTCGAATTGAGTCACATTGTGCGTAGTTAGTGATTTGATAAAACAAACGAATCAAGTTGGGTATACTTGTAGATCCCTGAAGCCGAATTCGGTCAAACGGTAGACTTGATGATCCGAGAAGTCAATTGGGGTCAAATAGAAGACTTAATGATCTGAGAAGTCGAACGGAGTCAAATAGTTGGTGCTTGCTGATCCCAGAAGCCGAATTGAGTCACATTCTGCGTAGATAGTGACTTGATAAACCAAACGGATCAAGTTGGGGGTACTTGTTGATCCGTGAAGCCGAATTCGGTCAAACGGAAGACTTGTTGATCCGAGAAGTCAATTGGGGTCAAATAGAAGACTTAACGATCCGAGAAGTTGAACGGAGTCAAATAGTTGGTGCTTGTTGATCTCAGAAGCCGAATTGAGTCACATTGTGCGTAGTTAGTGACTTGATAAACCAAACGGATCAAGTTGGGGTTACTTGTTGATCCGTGAAGCCGAATTCGGTCAAACGGAAGACTTGTTGATCCGAGAAGTCAATTTTGGTCAAATAGAAGACTTAATGATCCGAGAAGTTGAACGGAGTCAAATAGTTGGTGGTTGTTGATCCCAGAAGTCGAATTGAGTCACATTGTGCGTAGTTAGTGATTTGATAAAACAAACGGATCAAGTTGGGTGTACTTGTTGATCCGTGAAGCCGAATTCGGTCAAACGGAAGACTTGTTGATCCGAGAAGTCAATTGGGGTCAAATAGAAGTCTTAATGATCTCAGAAGTCGAACGGAGTCAAATCGTTGGTGCTTGTTGATCCCAGAAGTCGAATTGAGTCACATTGTGCGTAGTTAGTGACTTGATAAATCAAACGGATCAAGTTGGGGGTACTTGTTGATCCGTGAAGCCGAATTCGGTCAAACGGAAGACTTGTTGATCCGAGAAGTCAATTGGGGTACAATAGAAGACTTAATGATCAGTGAAGTCGAACGGAGTCAAATAGTTGGTGCATGTTGATCCCAGAAGTCGAATTGAGTCACATTGTGCGTAGTTAGTGACTTGATAAACCAAACGGATCAAGTTGGGGGTAGTTGTTGATCCGTGAAGCCGAATTCGGTCAAACGGAAGACTTGTTGATCTGAGAAGTCAATTGGGGTCAAATAGAAGACTTAATGATCAGAGAAGTCGAACGGAGTCAAATAGTTGGTGCTTGTTGATCCCAGAAGGCGAATTGAGTCACATTATGCATAGTTAGTGACTTGATAAACCAAACGGATCAAGTTGGTGGTACTTGTTGATCCGTGAAGCCGAATTCGGTCAAACGGAAGGCTTGTTGATCCGAGAAGTCAATTGGGGTCAAATAGAAGACTTAACAATCCGAGAAGTCGAACGGAGTCAAATAGTTGGTGCTTGTTGATCCCAGAAGCCGAATTGAGTCACATTGTGCGTAGTTAGTGACTTGATAAACCAAACGGATCAAGTTGGGTGTTGATCCGTGAAACCGAATTCGGTCAAACGAAAGACTTGTTGATCCGAGAAGTCAATTTGGGTCAAATAGAAGACTTAATGATCCGAGAAGTCGAACGGAGTCAAATAGTTGGTGCTTGTTGATCACAGAAGCCGAATTGAGTCACATTGTGCGTAGTTAGTGACTTGATAAACCAAACGGATCAAGTTGGGGGTACTTGTTGATCCGTGAAGCCGAATTCGGTCAAATGGAAGACTTGTTGATCCGAGAAGTCAATTGGGGTCAAATAGTAGACTTAATGATCTGAGAAGTCGAACGGAGTCAAATAGTTGGTGCTTGTTGATCCCAGAAGCCGAATTGAGTCACATTATACGTAGTTAGTGACTTGATAAACCAAACGGATCACGTTGGGGGTACTTGTTGATCCGTGAAGCCGAATTCGGTCAAATGGAAGACTTGTTGATCCGAGAAGTCAATTGGGGTCAAATAGAAGACTTAACAATCCGAGAAGTCGAACGGAGTTAAATAGTTGGTGCTTGTTGATCCCAGAAGCCGAATTGAGTCACATTGTGCGTAGTTAGTGACTTGATAAACCAAACGGATCAAGTTGGTGGTACTTGTTGATCCGTGAAGCCGAATTCGGTCAAACGGAAGACTTGTTGATCCGAGAAGTCAATTTTGGTCAAAGAGAAGACTTAATGATCCGAGAAGTCGAACGGAGTCAAATAGTTGGTGCTTGTTGATCCCAGAAGTCGAATTGAGTCACATTGTGCGTAGTTAGTGATTTGATAAAACAAACGAATCAAGTTGGGTATACTTGTAGATCCCTGAAGCCGAATTCGGTCAAACGGTAGACTTGTTGATCCGAGAAGTCAATTGGGGTCAAATAGAAGACTTAATGATCTGAGAAGTCGAACGGAGTCAAATAGTTGGTGCTTGCTGATCCCAGAAGCCGAATTGAGTCACATTCTGCGTAGTTAGTGACTTGATAAACCAAACGGATCAAGTTGGGGGTACTTGTTGATCCGCGAAGCCGAATTCGGTAAAACGGAGGACTTGTTGATCAGAGAAGTCAATTGGGGTCAAATAGAAGACTTAACGATCCGAGAAGTTGAACGGAGTCAAATAGTTGGTGCTTGTTGATCTCAGAAGCCGAATTGAGTCACATTGTGCGTAGTTAGTGACTTGATAAACCAAACGGATCAAGTTGGGGTTACTTGTTGATCCGTGAAGCCGAATTCGGTCAAACGGAAGACTTGTTGATCCGAGAAGTCAATTTTGGTCAAAGAGAAGACTTAATGATCCGAGAAGTCGAACGGAGTCAAATAGTTGGTGGTTGTTGATCCCAGAAGTCGAATTGAGTCACATTGTGCGTAGTTAGTGATTTGATAAAACAAACGGATCAAGTTGGGTGTACTTGTTGATCCGTGAAGCCGAATTCGGTCAAACGGTAGACTTGTTGATCCGAGAAGTCAATTGGGGTCAAATAGAAGTCTTAATGATCTCAGAAGTCGAACGGAGTCAAATCGTTGGTGCTTGTTGATCCCAGAAGTCGAATTGAGTCACATTGTGCGTAGTTAGTGACTTGATAAATCAAACGGATCAAGTTGGGGGTACTTGTTGATCCGTGAAGCCGAATTCGGTCAAACGGAAGACTTGTTGATCCGAGAAGTCAATTGGGGTACAATACAAGACTTAATGATCAGTGAAGTCGAACGGAGTCAAATAGTTGGTGCATGTTGATCCCAGAAGTCGAATTGAGTCACATTGTGCGTAGTTAGTGACTTGATAAACCAAACGGATCAAGTTGGGGGTACTTGTTGATCCGTGAAGCCGAATTCGGTCAAACGGAAGACTTGTTGATCCGAGAAGTCAATTGGGGTCAAATAGAAGACTTAATGATCAGAGAAGTCGAACGGAGTCAAATAGTTGGTGCTTGTTGATCCCAGAAGGCGAATTGAGTCACATTATGCATAGTTAGTGACTTGATAAACCAAACGGATCAAGTTGGTGGTACTTGTTGATCCGTGAAGCCGAATTCGGTAAAACGGAAGACTTGTTGATCCGAGAAGTCAATTGGGGTCAAATAGAAGACTTAACGATCCGAGAAGTTGAACGGAGTCAAATAGTTGGTGCTTGTTGATCTCAGAAGCCGAATTGAGTCACATTGTGCGTAGTTAGTGACTTGATAAACCAAACGGATCAAGTTGGTGGTACTTGTTGATCCGTGAAGCCGAATTCGGTCAAACGGAAGACTTGTTGATCCGACAAGTCAATTTTGGTCAAAGAGAAAACTTAATGATCCGAGAAGTCGAACGGAGTCAAATAGTTGGTGCTTGTTGATCTCAGAAGCCGAATTGAGTCACATTGTGCGTAGTTAGTGACTTGATAAACCAAACGGATCAAGTTGGGGTTACTTGTTGATCCGTGAAGCCGAATTCGGTCAAACGGAAGACTTGTTGATCCGAGAAGTCAATTTTGGTCAAAGAGAAGACTTAATGATCCGAGAAGTCGAACGGAGTCAAATAGTTGGTGCTTGTTGATCCCAGAAGTCGAATTGAGTCACATTGTGCGTAGTTAGTAATTTGATAAAACAAACGGATCAAGTTGGGTGTACTTGTTGATACGTGAAGCCGAATTCGGTCAAACGGTAGACTTGTTGATCCGAGAAGTCAATTGGGGTCAAATAGAAGTCTTAATGATCTCAGAAGTCGAACGGAGTCAAATCGTTGGTGCTTGTTGATCCCAGAAG
This sequence comes from Ajuga chamaepitys, assembly GCA_958295605.1. Taxonomy (NCBI): domain Eukaryota; kingdom Viridiplantae; phylum Streptophyta; class Magnoliopsida; order Lamiales; family Lamiaceae; genus Ajuga; species Ajuga chamaepitys. Next base: position 18,498,036 of record OY282498.1, on the reverse strand, counting down.
TCGAATTGAGTCACATTGTGCGTAGTTAGTGACTTGATAAATCAAACGGATCAAGTTGGGGGTACTTGTTGATCCGTGAAGCCGAATTCGGTCAAACGGAAGACTTGTTGATCCGAGAAGTCAATTGGGGTCAAATAGAAGACTTAACAATCCGAGAAGTCGAACGGAGTTAAATAGTTGGTGCTTGTTGATCCCAGAAGCCGAATTGAGTCACATTGTGCGTAGTTAGTGATTTGATAAAACAAACGGATCAAGTTGGGTGTACTTGTTGATCCGTGAAGCCGAATTCGGTCAAACGGTAGACTTGTTGATCCGAGAAGTCAATTGGGGTCAAATAGAAGTCTTAATGATCTCAGAAGTCGAACGGAGTCAAATCGTTGGTGCTTGTTGATCCCAGAAGTCGAATTGAGTCACATTGTGCGTAGTTAGTGACTTGATAAATCAAACGGATCAAGTTGGGGGTACTTGTTGATCCGTGAAGCCGAATTCGGTCAAACGGAAGACTTGTTGATCCGAGAAGTCAATTGGGGTACAATAGAAGACTTAATGATCAGTGAAGTCGAACGGAGTCAAATAGTTGGTGCATGTTGATCCCAGAAGTCGAATTGAGTCACATTGTGCGTAGTTAGTGACTTGATAAACCAAACGGATCAAGTTGGGGGTAGTTGTTGATCCGTGAAGCCGAATTCGGTCAAACGGAAGACTTGTTGATCTAAGAAGTCAATTGGGGTCAAATAGAAGACTTAATGATCAGAGAAGTCGAACGGAGTCAAATAGTTGGTGCTTGTTGATCCCAGAAGGCGAATTGAGTCACATTATGCATAGTTAGTGACTTGATAAACCAAACGGATCAAGTTGGTGGTACTTGTTGATCCGTGAAGCCGAATTCGGTCAAACGGAAGACTTGTTGATCCGAGAAGTCAATTGGGGTCAAATAGAAGACTTAACAATCCGAGAAGTCGAACGGAGTCAAATAGTTGGTGCTTGTTGATCCCAGAAGCCGAATTGAGTCACATTGTGCGTAGTTAGTGACTTGATAAACCAAACGGATCAAGTTGGGTGTTGATCCGTGAAACCGAATTCGGTCAAACGAAAGACTTGTTGATCCGAGAAGTCAATTTGGGTCAAATAGAAGACTTAATGATCCGAGAAGTCGAACGGAGTCAAATAGTTGGTGCTTGTTGATCACAGAAGCCGAATTGAGTCACATTGTGCGTAGTTAGTGACTTGATAAACCAAACGGATCAAGTTGGGGGTACTTGTTGATCCGTGAAGCCGAATTCGGTCAAATGGAAGACTTGTTGATCCGAGAAGTCAATTGGGGTCAAATAGTAGACTTAATGATCTGAGAAGTCGAACGGAGTCAAATAGTTGGTGCTTGTTGATCCCAGAAGCCGAATTGAGTCACATTATACGTAGTTAGTGACTTGATAAACCAAACGGATCACGTTGGGGGTACTTGTTGATCCGTGAAGCCGAATTCGGTCAAATGGAAGACTTGTTGATCCGAGAAGTCAATTGGGGTCAAATAGAAGACTTAACAATCCGAGAAGTCGAACGGAGTTAAATAGTTGGTGCTTGTTGATCCCAGAAGCCGAATTGAGTCACATTGTGCGTAGTTAGTGACTTGATAAACCAAACGGATCAAGTTGGTGGTACTTGTTGATCCGTGAAGCCGAATTCGGTCAAACGGAAGACTTGTTGATCCGAGAAGTCAATTTTGGTCAAAGAGAAGACTTAATGATCCGAGAAGTCGAACGGAGTCAAATAGTTGGTGCTTGTTGATCCCAGAAGTCGAATTGAGTCACATTGTGCGTAGTTAGTGATTTGATAAAACAAACGAATCAAGTTGGGTATACTTGTAGATCCCTGAAGCCGAATTCGGTCAAACGGTAGACTTGTTGATCCGAGAAGTCAATTGGGGTCAAATAGAAGACTTAATGATCTGAGAAGTCGAACGGAGTCAAATAGTTGGTGCTTGCTGATCCCAGAAGCCGAATTGAGTCACATTCTGCGTAGTTAGTTACTTGATAAACCAAACGGATCAAGTTGGGGGTACTTGTTGATCCGTGAAGCCGAATTCGGTAAAACGGAGGACTTGTTGATCAGAGAAGTCAATTGGGGTCAAATAGAAGACTTAACGATCCGAGAAGTTGAACGGAGTCAAATAGTTGGTGCTTGTTGATCTCAGAAGCCGAATTGAGTCACATTGTGCGTAGTTAGTGACTTGATAAACCAAACGGATCAAGTTGGGGTTACTTGTTGATCCGTGAAGCCGAATTCGGTCAAACGGAAGACTTGTTGATCCGAGAAGTCAATTTTGGTCAAAGAGAAGACTTAATGATCCGAGAAGTCGAACGGAGTCAAATAGTTGGTGGTTGTTGATCCCAGAAGTCGAATTGAGTCACATTGTGCGTAGTTAGTGATTTGATAAAACAAACGGATCAAGTTGGGTGTACTTGTTGATCCGTGAAGCCGAATTCGGTCAAACGGTAGACTTGTTGATCCGAGAAGTCAATTGGGGTCAAATAGAAGTCTTAATGATCTCAGAAGTCGAACGGAGTCAAATCGTTGGTGCTTGTTGATCCCAGAAGTCGAATTGAGTCACATTGTGCGTAGTTAGTGACTTGATAAATCAAACGGATCAAGTTGGGGGTACTTGTTGATCCGTGAAGCCGAATTCGGTCAAACGGAAGACTTGTTGATCCGAGAAGTCAATTGGGGTACAATACAAGACTTAATGATCAGTGAAGTCGAACGGAGTCAAATAGTTGGTGCATGTTGATCCCAGAAGTCGAATTGAGTCACATTGTGCGTAGTTTGTGACTTGATAAACCAAACGGATCAAGTTGGGGGTACTTGTTGATCCGTGAAGCCGAATTCGGTCAAACGGAAGACTTGTTGATCCGAGAAGTCAATTGGGGTCAAATAGAAGACTTAATGATCAGAGAAGTCGAACGGAGTCAAATAGTTGGTGCTTGTTGATCCCAGAAGGCGAATTGAGTCACATTATGCATAGTTAGTGACTTGATAAACCAAACGGATCAAGTTGGTGGTACTTGTTGATCCGTGAAGCCGAATTCGGTAAAACGGAAGACTTGTTGATCCGAGAAGTCAATTGGGGTCAAATAGAAGACTTAACGATCCGAGAAGTTGAACGGAGTCAAATAGTTGGTGCTTGTTGATCTCAGAAGCCGAATTGAGTCACATTGTGCGTAGTTAGTGACTTGATAAACCAAACGGATCAAGTTGGTGGTACTTGTTGATCCGTGAAGCCGAATTCGGTCAAACGGAAGACTTGTTGATCCGACAAGTCAATTTTGGTCAAAGAGAAGACTTAATGATCCGAGAAGTCGAACGGAGTCAAATAGTTGGTGCTTGTTGATCCCAGAAGTCGAATTGAGTCACATTGTGCGTAGTTAGTGATTTGATAAAACAAACGGATCAAGTTGGGTGTACTTGTTGATCCGTGAAGCCGAATTCGGTCAAACGGTAGACTTGTTGATCCGAGAAGTCAATTGGGGTCAAATAGAAGTCTTAATGATCTCAGAAGTCGAACGGAGTCAAATCGTTGGTACTTGTTGATCCCAGAAGTCGAATTGAGTCACATTGTGCGTAGTTAGTGACTTGATAAATCAAACGGATCAAGTTGGGGGTACTTGTTGATCCGTGAAGCCGAATTCGGTCAAACGGAAGACTTGTTGATCCGAGAAGTCAATTGGGGTACAATAGAAGACTTAATGATCAGTGAAGTCGAACGGAGTCAAATAGTTGGTGCATGTTGATCCCAGAAGTCGAATTGAGTCACATTGTGCGTAGTTAGTGACTTGATAAACCAAACGGATGAAGTTGGGGGTACTTGTTGATCCGTGAAGCCGAATTCGGTCAAACGGAAGACTTGTTGATCCGAGAAGTCAATTGGGGTCAAATAGAAGACTTAATGATCAGAGAAGTCGAACGGAGTCAAATAGTTGGTGCTTGTTGATCCCAGAAGGCGAATTGAGTCACATTATGCATAGTTAGTGACTTGATAAACCAAACGGATCAAGTTGGTGGTACTTGTTGATCCGTGAAGCCGAATTCGGTCAAACGGAAGACTTGTTGATCCGAGAAGTCAATTGGGGTCAAATAGAAGACTTAACAATCCGAGAAGTCGAACGGAGTCAAATAGTTGGTGCTTGTTGATCCCAGAAGCCGAATTGAGTCACATTGTGCGTAGTTAGTGACTTGATAAACCAAACGGATCAAGTTGGTGGTACTTGTTGATCCGTGAAGCCGAATTCGGTCAAACGGAAGACTTGTTGATCCGAGAAGTCAATTGGGGTCAAATAGAAGACTTAATGATCAGAGAAGTCGAACGGAGTCCAATAGTTGGTGCTTGATGATTCCAGAAGCCGAATTGAGTCACATTGTGCATAGTTAGTGACTTGATAAACCAAACGGATCAAGTTGGTGGTACTTGTTGATCCGTGAAGCCGAATTCGGTCAAACGGAAGACTTGTTGATCCGAGAAGTTAATTGGGGTCAAATAGAAGACTTAACAATCCGAGAAGTCGAACGGAGTCAAATAGTTGGTGCTTGTTGATCCCAGAAGCCGAATTGAGTCACATTGTGCGTAGTTAGTGACTTGATAAACCAAACGGATCAAGTTGGTGGTACTTGTTGATCCGTGAAGCCGAATTCGGTCAAACGGAAGACTTGTTGATCCGAGAAGTCAATTGGGGTCAAATAGAAGACTTAATGATCAGAGAAGTCGAACGGAGTCAAATAGTTTGTGCTTGTTGATCCCAGAAGCCGAATTGAGTCACATTGTGCGTAGTTAGTGACTTGATAAACCAAACGGATCAAGTTGAGTGTTGATCCGTGAAGCCGAATTCGGTCAAACGGAAGACTTGTTGATCCGAGAAGTCAATTGGGGTCAAATAGAAGACTTAATGATCCGAGAAGTCGAACGGAGTCAAATAGTTGGTGCTTGTTGATCCCAGAAGCCGAATTGAGTCACATTGTGCGTAGTTAGTGACTTGATAAACCAAACGGATCAAGTTGGGGGTACTTGTTGATCCGTGAAGCCGAATTCGGTCAAATGGAAGACTTGTTGATCCGAGAAGTCAATTGGGGTCAAATAGTAGACTTAATGATCTGAGAAGTCGAACGGAGTCAAATAGTTGGTGCTTGTTGATCCCAGAAGCCGAATTGAGTCACATTATACGTAGTTAGTGACTTGATAAACCAAACGGATCAAGTTGGGGGTACTTGTTGATCCGTGAAGCCGAATTCGGTCAAATGGAAGACTTGTTGATCCGAGAAGTCAATTGGGGTCAAATAGAAGACTTAACAATCCGAGAAGTCGAACGGAGTTAAATAGTTGGTGCTTGTTGATCCCAGAAGCCGAATTGAGTCACATTGTGCGTAGTTAGTGACTTGATAAACCAAACGGATCAAGTTGGTGGTACTTGTTGATCTGTGAAGCCGAATTCGGTCAAACGGAAGACTTGTTGATCCGAGAAGTCAATTTTGGTCAAAGAGAAGACTTAATGATCCGAGAAGTCGAACGGAGTCAAATAGTTCGTGCTTCTTGATCCCAGAAGTCGAATTGAGTCACATTGTGCGTAGTTAGTGATTTGATAAAACAAACGAATCAATTTGGGTATACTTGTTGATCCCTGAAGCCGAATTCGGTCAAACGGTAGACTTGTTGATCCGAGAAGTCAATTGGGGTCAAATAGAAAACTTAATGATCTGAGAAGTCGAACGGAGTCAAATAGTTGGTGCTTGCTGATCCCAGAAGCCGAATTGAGTCACATTCTGCGTAGTTAGTGACTTGATAAACCAAACGGATCAAGTTGGGGGTACTTGTTGATCCGTGAAGCCGAATTCGGTCAAACGGAAGACTTGTTGATCCGAGAAGTCAATTGGGGTCAAATAGAAGACTTAACGATCCGAGAAGTCGAACGGAGTCAAATAGTTGGTGCTTGTTGATCACAGAAGCCGAATTGAGTCACATTGTGCGTAGTTAGTGACTTGATAAACCAAACGGATCAAGTTGGGGTTACTTGTTGATCCGTGAAGCCGAATTCGGTCAAACGGTAGACTTGTTGATCCGAGAAGTCAATTGGGGTCAAATAGAAGTCTTAATGATCTAAGAAGTCGAACGGAGTCAAATCGTTGGTGCTTGTTGATCCCAGAAGTCGAATTGAGTCACATTGTGCGTAGTTAGTGACTTGATAAATCAAACGGATCAAGTTGGGGGTACTTGTTGATCCGTGAAGCCGAATTCGGTCAAACGGAAGACTTGTTGATCCGAGAAGTCAATTGGGGTACAATAGAAGACTTAATGATCCGTGAAGTCGAACGGAGTCAAATAGTTGGTGCATGTTGATCCCAGAAGTCGAATTGAGTCACATTGTGCGTAGTTAGTGACTTGATAAACCAAACGGATCAAGTTGGGGGTACTTGTTGATCCGTGAAGCCAAATTCGGACAAACGGAAGACTTGTTGATCCGAGAAGTCAATTGGGGTCAATAGAAGACTTAATGATCTGAGAAGTCGAACGGAGTCAAATAGTTGGTGCTTGCTGATCCCAGAAGCCGAATTGAGTCACATTCTGCGTAGTTAGTGACTTGATAAACCAAACGGATCAAGTTGGGGGTACTTGTTGATCCGTGAAGCCGAATTCGGTCAAATGGAAGACTTGTTGTTCCGAGAAGTTAATTGGGGTCAAATAGAAGACTTAACAATCCGAGAAGTCGAACGGAGTCAAATAGTTGGTGCTTGTTGATCCCAGAAGCCGAATTGAGTCACATTGTGCGTAGTTAGTGACTTGATAAACCAAACGGATCAAGTTGGGGGTACTTGTTGATCCGTGAAGCCGAATTCGGTCAAACGGAAGACTTGTTGATCCGAGAAGTCAATTTTGGTCAAAGAGAAGACTTAATGATCCGAGAAGTCGAACGCAGTCAAATAGTTGGTGCTTGTTGATCCTAGAAGTCAAATTGAGTCACATTGTGCGTAATTAGTGACTTGATAAATCAAACGGATCAAGTTGGGGTACTTGTTGATCCGTCAAGCCGAATTCGGTCAAACGGAAGACTTGTTGATCCGAGAAGTCAATTGGGGTACAATAGAAGACTTAATGATCCGTGAAGTCGAACAGAGTCAAATAGTTGGTGCTTGTTGGTCCTAGAAGTCGAATTGAGTCACATTGTGCGTAGTTAGTGACTTGATAAACCAAACGGATCAAGTTGGGGGTACTTGTTGATCCGTGAAGCCGAATTCGGTCAAACGGAAGACTTGTTGATCCGAGAAGTTAATTGGGGTCAAATAGAAGACTTAATGATATGAGAAGTTGAACGGAGTCAAATAGTTGGTGCTTGTTGATCCCAGAAGTCGAATTGAGTCACATTGTGCGTAGTTAGTGACTTGATAAATCGAACGGATCAAGTTGGGGATACTAGTTGATCCGTGAAGCCGAATTCGGTCAAACGGAAGACTTGTTGATCCGAGAAGTCAATTAGGGTACAATAGAAGACTTAATGGTCCGTGAAGTTGAACGGAGTCAAATAGTTTGTGCTTGTTGGACCCAGAAGTCGAATTGAGTCACATTGTGCGTAGTTAGTGACTTGATAAACCAAACGATCAAGTTGGGGGTACTTGTTGATCCGTGAAGCCGAATTCGGTCAAACGGAAGACTTGTTGATCCGAGAAGTCAATTGGGGTCAAATAGAAGACTTAATGATCTGAGAAGTCGAACGGAGTCAAATAGTTGATGCTTGTTGATCCCAGAAGCCGAATTGAGTCACATTGTGCGTAGTTAGTGACTTGATAAACCAAATGGATCAAGTTGGGGGTACTTGTTGATCCGTGAAGCCGAATTCGGTCAAACGGAAGACTTGTTGATCCGAGAAGTCAATTTTGGTCAAAGAGAAGACTTAATGATCCGAGAAGTCGAACGGAGTCAAATAGTTGGTGCTTGTTGATCCCAGAAGTCGAATTGAGTCACATTGTGCGTAGTTAGTGACTTGATAAACCAAACGGATCAAGTTGGGGTACTTGTTGATCCGTGAAGCCGAATTCGGTCAAACGGAAGACGTGTTGATCCGAGAAGTCAATTGGGGTACAATAGAAGACTTAATGATCCGTGAAGTCGAACAGAGTCAAATAGTTGGTGCTTGTTGGTCCCAGAAGTCGAATTGAGTCACATTGTGCGTAGTTAGTGACTTGATAAACCAAACGGATCAAGTTGGGGGTACTTGTTGATCCGTGAAGCCGAATTCGGTCAAACGGAAGACTTGTTGATCCGAGAAGTTAATTGGGGTCAAATAGAAGACTTAATGATATGAGAAGTTGAACGGAGTCAAATAGTTGGTGCTTGTTGATCCCAGAAGTCGAATTGAGTCACATTGTGCGTAGTTAGTGACTTGATAAATCGAACGGATCAAGTTGGGGATACTAGTTGATCCGTGAAGCCGAATTCGGTCAAACGGAAGACTTGTTGATCCGAGAAGTCAATTAGGGTACAATAGAAGACTTAATGGTCCGTGAAGTTGAACGGAGTCAAATAGTTTGTGCTTGTTGGACCCAGAAGTCGAATTGAGTCACATTGTGCGTAGTTAGTGACTTGATAAACCAAACGATCAAGTTGGGGGTACTTGTTGATCCGTGAAGCCGAATTCGGTCAAACGGAAGACTTGTTGATCCGAGAAGTCAATTGGGGTCAAATAGAAGACTTAATGATCCGAGAAGTCGAACGGAGTCAAATAGTTGATGCTTGTTGATCCCAGAAGCCGAATTGAGTCACATTGTGCGTAGTTAGTGACTTGATAAACCAAATGGATCAAGTTGGGGGTACTTGTTGATCCGTGAAGCCGAATTCGGTCAAACGGAAGACTTGTTGATCCGAGAAGTCAATTTTGGTCAAAGAGAAGACTTAATGATCCGAGAAGTCGAACGGAGTCAAATAGTTGGTGCTTGTTGATCCCAGAAGTCGAATTGAGTCACATTGTGCGTAGTTAGTGACTTGATAAACCAAACGGATCAAGTTGGGGTACTTGTTGATCCGTGAAGCCGAATTCGGTCAAACGGAAGACGTGTTGATCCGAGAAGTCAATTGGGGTACAATAGAAGACTTAATGATCCGTGAAGTCGAACAGAGTCAAATAGTTGGTGCTTGTTGGTCCCAGAAGTCGAATTGAGTCACATTGTGCGTAGTTAGTGACTTGATAAACCAAACGGATCAAGTTGGGGGTACTTGTTGATCTGTGAAGCCGAATTCGGTCAAACGGAAGACTTGTTGATCCGAGAAGTCAATTGGGGTCAAATAGAAGACTTTATGATCCGAGAAGTCGAACGGAGTCAAATAAATGGTGCTTGTTGATCCCAGAAGCCGAATTGAGTCACATTGTGCGTAGTTAGTGACTTGATAAACGAAACGGATCAAGTTGGGGGTACTTGTTGATCCGTGAAGCCGAATTAGGTCAAACGGAAGACTTGTTGATCCGAGAAGTCAATTGGGGTCAAATAGAAGACTTAATGATATGAGAAGTTGAACGGAGTCAAATAGTTGGTGCTTGTTTATCCCAGAAGTCGAATTGAGTCACATTGTGCGTAGTTAGTGACTTGATAAATCGAACGGATCAAGTTGGGGATACTTGTTGATCCGTGAAGCCGAATTCGGTCAAACGGAAGACTTGTTGATCCGAGAAGTCAATTAGGGTACAATAGAAGACTTAATGGTCCGTGAAGTCGAACGGAGTCAAATAGTTTGTGCTTGTTGGACCCAGAAGTTGAATTGAGTCACATTGTGCTTAGTTAGTGACTTGATAAACCAAACGATCAAGTTGGGGGTAATTGTTGATCCATGAAGCCGAATTCGGTCAAACAGAAGACTTGTTGATCCGAGAAGTCAATTGGGGTCAAATAGAAGACTTAATGATCCGAGAAGTTGAACGGAGTCAAATAGTTGGTGCTTGTTGATCCCAGAAGCCGAATTGAGTCACATTGTGCGTAGTTAGTGACTTGATAAACCAAACGGATCAAGTTGGGGGTACTTGTTGATCCGTGAAGCCGAATTCGGTGAAACGGAAGACTTGTTGATCCGAGAAGTCAATTTTGGTCAAAGAGAAGACTTAATGATCCGAGAAGTCGAACGGAGTCAAATAGTTGGTGCTTGTTGATCCCAGAAGTCGAATTGAGTCACATTGTGCATAGTTAGTGACTTGATAAATCAAACGGATCAAGTTGGGGGTACTTGTTGATCCGTGAAGCCGAATTCGGTCAAACGGAAGACTTGTTGATCCGAGAAGTCAATTGGGGTACAATAGAAGACTTAATGATCCGTGAAGTCGAACGGAGCCAAATAGTTGGTGCTTGTTGATCCCAGAAGTCGAATTGAGTCACATTGTGCGTCGTTAGTGACTTGATAAATCGAACGGATCAAGTTGGGGGTACTTGTTGATCCCTGAAGCCGAAATCGGTCAAACGGAAGACTTGTTGATCCGAGAAGTCAATTGGGTCAAATAGAAGACTTAATGATCCGAGAAGCCGAACGGAGTCAAATAGTTGGTGCTTGTTGATCCCAGAAGCCGAATTGAGTCACATTGTGTGTAGTTAGTGACTTGATAAACCAAACGGATCAAGTTGGGGGTACTTGTTGATCCGTGAATCCGAATTCGGTCAAACGGAAGACATTTTGAACCGAGAAGTTAATTGGGGTACAATAGAAGACTTAAAGATCCGTGAAGTCGAACGGAGTCAAATAGTTGGTGCTTGTTGATCCCAGAAGTCGAATTGAGTCACATTGTGCGTAGTTAGTGACTTGATAAACCAAACGGATCAAGTTGGGGGTACTTGTTGATCCGTGAAGCCGAATTCGGTCAAACGAAAGACTTGTTGATCCGGGAAGTCAATTGTGGTCAAATAGAAGACTTAATGATCCGAGAAGTCGAACGGAGTCAAATAGTTGGTGGTTGTTGATCCTAGAAGCCGAATTGAGTCACATTGTGCGTTTTTAGTGACTTGATAAACCAAACGGATCAAGTTGGGGGTACATGTTGATCCGTGAAGCCGAATTCGGTCAAACGGAAGACTTGTTGATCCGAGAAGTCAATTTTGGTCAAAGAGAGGACTTAATGATCCGAGAAGTCGAACGGCGTCAAATAGTTGGTGCTTGTTGATCCCAGAAGTCGAATTGAATGACATTGTGCGTAGTTAGTGATTTGATAAACCAAACGGATCAAGTTGGGGTTACTTGTTGATCCGTGAAGCCGAATTCGGTCAAACGGAAGACATGTTGATACGAGAAGTCAATTTTGGTCAAAGAGAAGACTTAATGATCCGAGAAGTCGAACGGAGTCAAATAGTTGGTGCTTGTTGATCACAGAAGCCGAATTGAGTCACATTGTGCGTAGTTAGTGACTTGATAAACCAAACGGATCAAGTTGGGGTTACTTGTTGATCCGTGAAGCCGAATTCGGTCAAACGGTAGACTTGTTGATCCGAGAAGTCAATTGGGGTCAAATAGAAGTCTTAATGATCTAAGAAGTCGAACGGAGTCAAATCGTTGGTGCTTGTTGATCCCAGAAGTCGAATTGAGTCACATTGTGCGTAGTTAGTGACTTGATAAATCAAACGGATCAAGTTGGGGGTACTTGTTGATCCGTGAAGCCGAATTCGGTCAAACGGAAGACTTGTTGATCCGAGAAGTCAATTGGGGTACAATAGAAGACTTAATGATCCGTGAAGTCGAACGGAGTCAAATAGTTGGTGCATGTTGATCCCAGAAGTCGAATTGAGTCACATTGTGCGTAGTTAGTGACTTGATAAACCAAACGGATCAAGTTGGGGGTACTTGTTGATCCGTGAAGCCAAATTCGGACAAACGGAAGACTTGTTGATCCGAGAAGTCAATTGGGGTCAATAGAAGACTTAATGATCTGAGAAGTCGAACGGAGTCAAATAGTTGGTGCTTGCTGATCCCAGAAGCCGAATTGAGTCACATTCTGCGTAGTTAGTGACTTGATAAACCAAACGGATCAAGTTGGGGGTACTTGTTGATCCGTGAAGCCGAATTCGGTCAAATGGAAGACTTGTTGTTCCGAGAAGTTAATTGGGGTCAAATAGAAGACTTAACAATCCGAGAAGTCGAACGGAGTCAAATAGTTGGTGCTTGTTGATCCCAGAAGCCGAATTGAGTCACATTGTGCGTAGTTAGTGACTTGATAAACCAAACGGATCAAGTTGGGGGTACTTGTTGATCCGTGAAGCCGAATTCGGTCAAACGGAAGACTTGTTGATCCGAGAAGTCAATTTTGGTCAAAGAGAAGACTTAATGATCCGAGAAGTCGAACGCAGTCAAATAGTTGGTGCTTGTTGATCCTAGAAGTCAAATTGAGTCACATTGTGCGTAATTAGTGACTTGATAAATCAAACGGATCAAGTTGGGGTACTTGTTGATCCGTCAAGCCGAATTCGGTCAAACGGAAGACTTGTTGATCCGAGAAGTCAATTGGGGTACAATAGAAGACTTAATGATCCGTGAAGTCGAACAGAGTCAAATAGTTGGTGCTTGTTGGTCCTAGAAGTCGAATTGAGTCACATTGTGCGTAGTTAGTGACTTGATAAACCAAACGGATCAAGTTGGGGGTACTTGTTGATCCGTGAAGCCGAATTCGGTCAAACGGAAGACTTGTTGATCCGAGAAGTTAATTGGGGTCAAATAGAAGACTTAATGATATGAGAAGTTGAACGGAGTCAAATAGTTGGTGCTTGTTGATCCCAGAAGTCGAATTGAGTCACATTGTGCGTAGTTAGTGACTTGATAAATCGAACGGATCAAGTTGGGGATACTAGTTGATCCGTGAAGCCGAATTCGGTCAAACGGAAGACTTGTTGATCCGAGAAGTCAATTAGGGTACAATAGAAGACTTAATGGTCCGTGAAGTTGAACGGAGTCAAATAGTTTGTGCTTGTTGGACCCAGAAGTCGAATTGAGTCACATTGTGCGTAGTTAGTGACTTGATAAACCAAACGATCAAGTTGGGGGTACTTGTTGATCCGTGAAGCCGAATTCGGTCAAACGGAAGACTTGTTGATCCGAGAAGTCAATTGGGGTCAAATAGAAGACTTAATGATCTGAGAAGTCGAACGGAGTCAAATAGTTGATGCTTGTTGATCCCAGAAGCCGAATTGAGTCACATTGTGCGTAGTTAGTGACTTGATAAACCAAATGGATCAAGTTGGGGGTACTTGTTGATCCGTGAAGCCGAATTCGGTCAAACGGAAGACTTGTTGATCCGAGAAGTCAATTTTGGTCAAAGAGAAGACTTAATGATCCGAGAAGTCGAACGGAGTCAAATAGTTGGTGCTTGTTGATCCCAGAAGTCGAATTGAGTCACATTGTGCGTAGTTAGTGACTTGATAAACCAAACGGATCAAGTTGGGGTACTTGTTGATCCGTGAAGCCGAATTCGGTCAAACGGAAGACGTGTTGATCCGAGAAGTCAATTGGGGTACAATAGAAGACTTAATGATCCGTGAAGTCGAACAGAGTCAAATAGTTGGTGCTTGTTGGTCCCAGAAGTCGAATTGAGTCACATTGTGCGTAGTTAGTGACTTGATAAACCAAACGGATCAAGTTGGGGGTACTTGTTGATCCGTGAAGCCGAATTCGGTCAAACGGAAGACTTGTTGATCCGAGAAGTTAATTGGGGTCAAATAGAAGACTTAATGATATGAGAAGTTGAACGGAGTCAAATAGTTGGTGCTTGTTGATCCCAGAAGTCGAATTGAGTCACATTGTGCGTAGTTAGTGACTTGATAAATCGAACGGATCAAGTTGGGGATACTAGTTGATCCGTGAAGCCGAATTCGGTCAAACGGAAGACTTGTTGATCCGAGAAGTCAATTAGGGTACAATAGAAGACTTAATGGTCCGTGAAGTTGAACGGAGTCAAATAGTTTGTGCTTGTTGGACCCAGAAGTCGAATTGAGTCACATTGTGCGTAGTTAGTGACTTGATAAACCAAACGATCAAGTTGGGGGTACTTGTTGATCCGTGAAGCCGAATTCGGTCAAACGGAAGACTTGTTGATCCGAGAAGTCAATTGGGGTCAAATAGAAGACTTAATGATCCGAGAAGTCGAACGGAGTCAAATAGTTGATGCTTGTTGATCCCAGAAGCCGAATTGAGTCACATTGTGCGTAGTTAGTGACTTGATAAACCAAATGGATCAAGTTGGGGGTACTTGTTGATCCGTGAAGCCGAATTCGGTCAAACGGAAGACTTGTTGATCCGAGAAGTCAATTTTGGTCAAAGAGAAGACTTAATGATCCGAGAAGTCGAACGGAGTCAAATAGTTGGTGCTTGTTGATCCCAGAAGTCGAATTGAGTCACATTGTGCGTAGTTAGTGACTTGATAAACCAAACGGATCAAGTTGGGGTACTTGTTGATCCGTGAAGCCGAATTCGGTCAAACGGAAGACGTGTTGATCCGAGAAGTCAATTGGGGTACAATAGAAGACTTAATGATCCGTGAAGTCGAACAGAGTCAAATAGTTGGTGCTTGTTGGTCCCAGAAGTCGAATTGAGTCACATTGTGCGTAGTTAGTGACTTGATAAACCAAACGGATCAAGTTGGGGGTACTTGTTGATCTGTGAAGCCGAATTCGGTCAAACGGAAGACTTGTTGATCCGAGAAGTCAATTGGGGTCAAATAGAAGACTTTATGATCCGAGAAGTCGAACGGAGTCAAATAAATGGTGCTTGTTGATCCCAGAAGCCGAATTGAGTCACATTGTGCGTAGTTAGTGACTTGATAAACGAAACGGATCAAGTTGGGGGTACTTGTTGATCCGTGAAGCCGAATTAGGTCAAACGGAAGACTTGTTGATCCGAGAAGTCAATTGGGGTCAAATAGAAGACTTAATGATATGAGAAGTTGAACGGAGTCAAATAGTTGGTGCTTGTTTATCCCAGAAGTCGAATTGAGTCACATTGTGCGTAGTTAGTGACTTGATAAATCGAACGGATCAAGTTGGGGATACTTGTTGATCCGTGAAGCCGAATTCGGTCAAACGGAAGACTTGTTGATCCGAGAAGTCAATTAGGGTACAATAGAAGACTTAATGGTCCGTGAAGTCGAACGGAGTCAAATAGTTTGTGCTTGTTGGACCCAGAAGTTGAATTGAGTCACATTGTGCTTAGTTAGTGACTTGATAAACCAAACGATCAAGTTGGGGGTAATTGTTGATCCATGAAGCCGAATTCGGTCAAACAGAAGACTTGTTGATCCGAGAAGTCAATTGGGGTCAAATAGAAGACTTAATGATCCGAGAAGTTGAACGGAGTCAAATAGTTGGTGCTTGTTGATCCCAGAAGCCGAATTGAGTCACATTGTGCGTAGTTAGTGACTTGATAAACCAAACGGATCAAGTTGGGGGTACTTGTTGATCCGTGAAGCCGAATTCGGTGAAACGGAAGACTTGTTGATCCGAGAAGTCAATTTTGGTCAAAGAGAAGACTTAATGATCCGAGAAGTCGAACGGAGTCAAATAGTTGGTGCTTGTTGATCCCAGAAGTCGAATTGAGTCACATTGTGCATAGTTAGTGACTTGATAAATCAAACGGATCAAGTTGGGGGTACTTGTTGATCCGTGAAGCCGAATTCGGTCAAACGGAAGACTTGTTGATCCGAGAAGTCAATTGGGGTACAATAGAAGACTTAATGATCCGTGAAGTCGAACGGAGCCAAATAGTTGGTGCTTGTTGATCCCAGAAGTCGAATTGAGTCACATTGTGCGTCGTTAGTGACTTGATAAATCGAACGGATCAAGTTGGGGGTACTTGTTGATCCGTGAAGCCGAAATCGGTCAAACGGAAGACTTGTTGATCCGAGAAGTCAATTGGGTCAAATAGAAGACTTAATGATCCGAGAAGCCGAACGGAGTCAAATAGTTGGTGCTTGTTGATCCCAGAAGCCGAATTGAGTCACATTGTGTGTAGTTAGTGACTTGATAAACCAAACGGATCAAGTTGGGGGTACTTGTTGATCCGTGAATCCGAATTCGGTCAAACGGAAGACATTTTGAACCGAGAAGTTAATTGGGGTACAATAGAAGACTTAAAGATCCGTGAAGTCGAACGGAGTCAAATAGTTGGTGCTTGTTGATCCCAGAAGTCGAATTGAGTCACATTGTGCGTAGTTAGTGACTTGATAAACCAAACGGATCAAGTTGGGGGTACTTGTTGATCCGTGAAGCCGAATTCGGTCAAACGAAAGACTTGTTGATCCGGGAAGTCAATTGTGGTCAAATAGAAGACTTAATGATCCGAGAAGTCGAACGGAGTCAAATAGTTGGTGGTTGTTGATCCTAGAAGCCGAATTGAGTCACATTGTGCGTTTTTAGTGACTTGATAAACCAAACGGATCAAGTTGGGGGTACATGTTGATCCGTGAAGCCGAATTCGGTCAAACGGAAGACTTGTTGATCCGAGAAGTCAATTTTGGTCAAAGAGAGGACTTAATGATCCGAGAAGTCGAACGGCGTCAAATAGTTGGTGCTTGTTGATCCCAGAAGTCGAATTGAATGACATTGTGCGTAGTTAGTGATTTGATAAACCAAACGGATCAAGTTGGGGTTACTTGTTGATCCGTGAAGCCGAATTCGGTCAAACGGAAGACATGTTGATACGAGAAGTCAATTTTGGTCAAAGAGAAGACTTAATGATCCGAGAAGTCGAACGGAGTCAAATAGTTGGTGCTTGTTGATTCCAGAAGTCGAATTGAGTCACATTGTGCGTAGTTAGTGACTTGATAAATCAAACGGATCAAGTTGGGGGTACTTGTTGATCCGTGAAGCCGTATTCGGTCAAACGGAATACTTGTTGATACGAGAAGTCAATTGGGGTATAATAGAAGACATAATGATCCGTGAAGTGGAACAGAGTCAAACAGTTGGTGCTTGTTGGTCCCAGAAGTCGAATTGAGTCACATTGTGCGTAGTTAGTGACTTGATAAACCAAACGGATCAAGTTGGGGGTACTTGTTGATCCGTGAAGCCGAATTCGGTCAAACGAAAGACTTAATGATCCGAGAAGTCGAACGGAGTCAAATAGTTGGTGGTTGTTGATCCCAGAAGCCGAATTGAGTCACATTGTGCGTTTTTAGTGACTTGATAAACCAAACGGATCAAGTTGGGGGTACTTGTTGATCCGTGAAGCCAAATTCGGTCAAACGGAAGACTTGTTGATCCGAGAAGTCAATTTTGGTCAAAGAGAAGACTTAATGATCCGAGAAGTCGAACGGAGTCAAATAGTTGGTGCTTGTTGATCCCAGAAGTCGAATTGAGTGACATTGTGCGTAGTTAGTGATTTGATAAACCAAACGGATCAAGTTGGGGTTACTTGTTGATCCGTGAAGCCGAATTCGGTCAAACGGAAGACTTGTTGATCCGAGAAGTCAATTTTGGTCAAAGAGAAGACTTAATGATCCGAGAAGTCGAACGGAGTCAAATAGTTGGTGCTTGTTGATTCCAGAAGTCGAATTGAGTCACATTGTGCGTAGTTAGTGACTTGATAAATCAAACGGATCAAGTTGGGGGTACTTGTTGATCCGTGAAGCCGAATTCGGTCAAACGGAATACTTGTTGATACGAGAAGTCAATTGGGGTATAATAGAAGACATAATGATCCGTGAAGTGGAAAAGAGTCAAACAGTTGGTGCTTGTTGGTCTCAGAAGTCGAATTGAGTCACATTGTGCGTAGTTAGTTACTTGATAAACAAAACGGATCAAGTTGGGGGTACTTGTTGATCCGTGAAGCCGAATTCGGTCAAACGGAAGACTTGTTGATCCGAGAAGTCAATTGGGGTCAAATAGAAGACTTTATGATCCGAGAAGTCGAACGGAGTCAAATAATTGGTGCTTGTTGATCCCAGAAGCCGAATTGATCCACATTGTGCGTAGTTAGTGACTTGATAAACGAAACGGATCAAGTTGGGGGTACTTGTTGATCCGTGAAGACGAATTCGGTCAAACGGAAGACTTGTTGATCCGAGAAGTCAATTGGGGTCAAATAGAAGACTATATGATATGAGAAGTTGAACGGAGTCAAATAGTTGGTGCTTGTTGATCCCAGAAGTCGAATTGAGTCACATTGTGCGTAGTTAGTGACTTGATAAATCGAACGGATCAAGTTGGGGGTACTTGTTGATCCGTGAAGCCGAATTCGGTCAAACGGAAGACTTGTTGATCCGAGAAGTCAATTAGGGTACAATAGAAGACTTAATGATCCGTGAAGTCGAACGGAGTCAAATAGTTTGTGCTTGTTGGACCCAGAAGTCGAATTGAGTCACATTGTGCGTAGTTAGTGACTTGATAAACCAAACGATCAAGTTGGGGGTACTTGTTGATCCGTGAAGCCGAATTCGGTCAAACGGAAGACTTGTTGATCCGAGAAGTCAATTGGGGTCAAATAGAAGACTTAATGATACAAGAAGTTGAACGCAGTCAAATAGTTGGTGCTTGTTGATCCCAGAAGCCGAATTGAGTCACATTGTGCGTAGTTAGTGACTTGATAAACCAAACGGATCAAGTTGGGGGTACTTGTTGATCCGTGAAGCCGAATTCGGTCAAACGGAAGACTTGTTGATCCGAGAAGTCAATTGGGGTCAAATAGAAGACTTAATGATCCGAGAAGTCGAACGGAGTCAAATAGTTGGTGCTTGTTGATCCCAGAAGCCGAATTGAGTCACATTGTGCGTAGTTAGTGACTTGATAAACCAAACGGATCATGTTGGGGGTACTTGTTGATCCGTGAAGCCGAATTCGGTCAAATGGAAGACTTGTTGATCCGAGAAGTCAATTGGGGTCAAATAGTAGACTTAATGATCTGAGAAGTCGAACGGAGTCAAATAGTTGGTGCTTGTTGATCCCAGAAGCCGAATTGAGTCACATTATACGTAGTTAGTGACTTGATAAACCAAACGGATCAAGTTGGGGGTACTTGTTGATCCGTGAAGCCGAATTCGGTCAAATGGAAGACTTGTTCATCCGAGAAGTCAATTGGGGTCAAATAGAAGACTTAACAATCCGAGAAGTCGAACGGAGTTAAATAGTTGGTGCTTGTTGATCCCAGAAGCCGAATTGAGTCACATTGTGCGTAGTTAGTGACTTGATAAACCAAACGGATCAAGTTGGTGGTACTTGTTGATCCGTGAAGCCGAATTCGGTCAAACGGAAGACTTGTTGATCCGAGAAGTCAATTTTGGTCAAAGAGAAGACTTAATGATCCGAGAAGTCGAACAGAGTCAAATAGTTCGTGCTTCTTGATCCCAGAAGTCGAATTGAGTCACATTGTGCGTAGTTAGTGATTTGATAAAACAAACGAATCAAGTTGGGTATACTTGTTGATCCCTGAAGCCGAATTCGGTCAAACGGTAGACTTGTTGATCCGAGAAGTCAATTGGGGTCAAATAGAAGACTTAATGATCTGAGAAGTCGAACGGAGTCAAATAGTTGGTGCTTGCTGATCCCAGAAGCCGAATTGAGTCACATTCTGCGTAGTTAGTGACTTGATAAACCAAACGGATCAAGTTGGGGGTACTTGTTGATCCGTGAAGCCGAATTCGGTCAAACGGAAGACTTGTTGATCCGAGAAGTCAATTGGGGTCAAATAGAAGACTTAACGATCCGAGAAGTCGAACGGAGTCAAATAGTTGGTGCTTGTTGATCACAGAAGCCGAATTGAGTCACATTGTGCGTAGTCACTTGATAAACCAAACGGATCAAATTGGGGTTACTTGTTGATCCGTGAAGCCGAATTCGGTCAAACGGTAGACTTGTTGATCCGAGAAGTCAATTGGGGTCAAATAGAAGTCTTAATGATCTGAGAAGTCGAACGGAGTCAAATCGTTGGTGCTTGTTGATCCCAGAAGTCGAATTGAGTCACATTGTGCGTAGTTAGTGACTTGATAAATCAAACGGATCAAGTTGGGGGTACTGGTTGATCCGTGAAGCCGAATTCGGTCAAACGGAAGACTTGTTGATCCGAGAAGTCAATTGGGGTACAATAGAAGACTTAATGATCCGTGAAGTCGAACGGAGTCAAATAGTTGGTGCATGTTGATCCCAGAAGTCGAATTAAGTCACATTGTGCGTAGTTAGTGACTTGATAAACCAAACGGATCAAGTTGGGGGTACTTGTTGATCCGTGAAGCCAAATTCGGTCAAACGGAAGACTTGTTGATCCGAGAAGTCAATTGGGGTCAATAGAAGACTTAATGATCTGTGAAGTCGAACGGAGTCAAATAGTTGGTGCTTGCTGATCCCAGAAGCCGAATTGAGTCACATTCTGCGTAGTTAGTGACTTGATAAACCAAACGGATCAAGTTGGGGGTACTTGTTGATCCGTGAAGCCGAATTCGGTCAAATGGAAGACTTGTTGATCCGAGAAGTCAATTGGGGTCAAATAGAAGACTTAATGATCTGAGAAGTCGAACGGAGTCAAATAGTTGGTTCTTGTTGATCCCAGAAGCCGAATTGAGTCACATTATACGTAGTTAGTGACTTGATAAACCAAACGGATCAAGTTGGGGGTACTTGTTGATCCGTGAAGCCGAATTCGGTCAAATGGAAGACTTGTTGTTCCGAGAAGTTAATTGGGGTCAAATAGAAGACTTAACAAAACGAGAAGTCGAACGGAGTCAAATAGTTGGTGCTTGTTGATCCCAGAAGCCGAATTGAGTCACATTGTGCGTAGTTAGTGACTTGATAAACCAAACGGATCAAGTTGGTGGTACTTGTTGATCCGTGAAGCCGAATTCGGTCAAACGGAAGACTAGTTGATCCGAGAAGTCAATTTTGGTCAAAGAGAAGACTTAATGATCCGAGAAGTCGAACGGAGTCAAATAGTTGGTGCTTGTTGATCCCAGAAGTCGAATTGAGTCACATTGTGCGTAGTTAGTGATTTGATAAAACAAACGGATCAAGTTGGGTATACTTGTTGATCCCTGAAGCCGAATTCAGTCAAACGGTAGACTTGTTGATCCGAGAAGTCAATTGGGGTCAAATAGAAGACTTAATGATCTGAGAAGTCGAACGGAGTCAAATAGTTGGTGCTTGCTGATCCCAGAAGCCGAATTGAGTCACATTCTGCGTAGTTAGTGACTTGATAAACCAAACGGATCAAGTTAGGGGTACTTGTTGATCCGTGAAGCCGAATTCGGTCAAACGGAAGACTTGTTGATCCGAGAAGTCAATTGGGGTCAAATAGAAGACTTAACGATCCGAGAAGTGGAACGGAGTCAAATAGTTGGTGCTTGTAGATCCCAGAAGCCGAATTGAGTCACATTGTGCGTAGTTAGTGACATGATAAACCAAACGGATCAAGTTGGGGTTACTTGTTGATCTGTGAAGCCGAATTCGGTCAAACGGAAGACTTGTTGATCCGAGAAGTCAATTTTGGTCAAAGAGAAGACTTAATGATCCGAGAAGTCGAACGGAGTCAAATAGTTGGTGGTTGTTGATCCCAGAAGTCGAATTGAGTCACATTGTGCGTAGTTAGTGATTTGATAAAACAAACGGATCAAGTTGGGTGTACTTGTTGATCCGTGAAGCCGAATTCGGTCAAACGGTAGACTTGTTGATCCGAGAAGTCGATTGTGGTCAAATAGAAGACTTAATGATCTGAGAAGTCGAACGGAGTCAAATCGTTGGTGCTTGTTGATCCCAGAAGTCGAATTGAGTCACATTGTGCGTAGTTAGTGACTTGATAAATCAAACGGATCAAGTTGGGGGTACTTGTTGATCCGTGAAGCCGAATTCGGTCAAACGGAAGATTTGTTGATCCGAGAAGTCAATTGGGGTACAATAGAAGACTTAATGATCCGTGAAGTCGAACGGAGTCAAATAGTTGGTTCTTGTTGATCCCAGAAGCCGAATTGAGTCACATTATACGTAGTTAGTGACTTGATAAACCAAACGGATCAAGTTGGGGGTACTTGTTGATCCGTGAAGCCGAATTCGGTCAAATGGAAGACTTGTTGTTCCGAGAAGTTAATTGGGGTCAAATAGAAGACTTAACAAAACGAGAAGTCGAACGGAGTCAAATAGTTGGTGCTTGTTGATCCCAGAAGCCGAATTGAGTCACATTGTGCGTAGTTAGTGACTTGATAAACCAAACGGATCAAGTTGGTGGTACTTGTTGATCCGTGAAGCCGAATTCGGTCAAACGGAAGACTAGTTGATCCGAGAAGTCAATTTTGGTCAAAGAGAAGACTTAATGATCCGAGAAGTCGAACGGAGTCAAATAGTTGGTGCTTGTTGATCCCAGAAGTCGAATTGAGTCACATTGTGCGTAGTTAGTGATTTGATAAAACAAACGGATCAAGTTGGGTATACTTGTTGATCCCTGAAGCCGAATTCAGTCAAACGGTAGACTTGTTGATCCGAGAAGTCAATTGGGGTCAAATAGAAGACTTAATGATCTGAGAAGTCGAACGGAGTCAAATAGTTGGTGCTTGATGATCCCAGAAGCCGAATTGAGTCACATTCTGCGTAGTTAGTGACTTGATAAACCAAACGGATCAAGTTAGGGGTACTTGTTGATCCGTGAAGCCGAATTCGGTCAAACGGAAGACTTGTTGATCCGAGAAGTCAATTGGGGTCAAATAGAAGACTTAACGATCCGAGAAGTTGAACGGAGTCAAATAGTTGGTGCTTGTAGATCCCAGAAGCCGAATTGAGTCACATTGTGCGTAGTTAGTGACATGATAAACCAAACGGATCAAGTTGGGGTTACTTGTTGATCCGTGAATCCGAATTCGGTCAATAGGAAGACTTGTTGATCCGAGAAGTCAATTGGGGTACAATAGAAGACTTAATGATCTGTGAAGTCGAACGTAGTCAAATAGTTGGTGCTTGTTGATCCCAGAAGTCGAATTGAGTCACATTGTGCGTAGTTAGTGATTTGATAAAACAAACGGATCAAGTTGGGTGTACTTGTTGATCCCTGAAGCCGAATTCGGTCAAACGGTAGACTTGTTGATTCGAGAAGTCAATTGGGGTCAAATAGAAGACTAAATGATCTGAGAAGTCGAACGGAGTCAAATAGTTGGTGCTTGTTGATCCCAGAAGTCGAATTAAGTCACATTGTGCGTAGTTAGTGACTTGATAAATCAAACGGATCAAGTTGGGGGTACTTGTTGATCCGTGAATCCGAATTCGGTCAATCGGAAGACTTGTTGATCCGAGAAGTCAATTGGGTACAATAGAAGACTTAATGATCCGTGAAGTCGAACGTAGTCAAATAGTTGGTGCTTGTTGATACCAGAAGTCGAATTGAGTCACATTGTGCGTAGTTAGTGACTTGATAAACCAAACGGATCAAGTTGGGGGTACTTGTTGATCCGTGAAGCCGAATTTGGTCAAACGGAAGACTTGTTGATCCGAGAAGTCAATTGGGGTCAAATAGAAGACTTAATGATCAGAGAAGTCGAACGGAGTCAAATAGTTGGTGCTTGTTGATCCCAGAAGCCGAATTGAGTCACATTGTGCGTAGTTAGTGACTTAATAAACCAAACGGATCAAGTTGGGGGTACTTGTAGATCCGTGAAGCCAAATTTGGTCAACCGGAAGACTTGTTGATCCGGGAAGTCAATTTTGGTCAATGAGAAGACTTAATGATCCGAGAAGTCGAACGGAGTCAAATAGTTGGTGCTTGTTGATCCCAGAAGTCGAATTGAGTAACATTATGTGTAGTTAGTGACTTGATAAATCAAACAGATCAAGTTGGGGGTACTTGTTGATCCGTGAAGCCGAATTCGGTCAAACGGAAGACTTGTTGATCCGTGAAGTCAATTGGGGTACAATAGAAGACTTAATAATCCGTGAAGTCGAACGGAGTCATATAGTTGGTGCTTGTTGATCCCAGAAGTCGAATTGAGTCACATTGTGCGTAGTTAGTGACTTGATAAACCAAACGGATCAAGTTGGGTGTTGATCCGTGAAGCCGAATTCGGTCAAACGGAAGACTTGTTGATCCGAGAAGTCAATTGGGGTCAAATAGAAGACTTAATGATCCGAGAAGTCGAACGGAGTCAAATAGTTGGTGCTTGTTGATCCCAGAAGCCGAATTGAGTCACATTGTGCGTAGTTAGTGACTTGATAAACCAAACGGATCAAGTTGCGAGTACTTGTTGATCCGTGAAGCCGAATTCGGTCAAACGGAAGACTTGTTGATCCGAGAAGTCAATTGGGGTCAAATAGAAGATTTAATGATCTGAGAAGTCGAACGGAGTCAAATAGTTGGTGCTTGCTGATCCCAGAAGCCGAATTGAGTCACATTCTGCGTAGTTAGTGACTTGATAAACCAAACGGATCAAGTTGGGGGTACTTGTTGATCCGTGAAGCCGAATTCGGTCAAACGGAAGACTTATTGATCCGAGAAGTCAATTGGGGTCAAATAGAAGACTAACGATCTGAGAAGTCGAACGGAGTCAAATAGTTGGTGCTTGTTGATCCCAGAAGCCGAATTAAGTCACATTGTGCGTAGTTAGTGACTTGATAGACCAAACGGATAAAGTTGGGTGTACTTGTTGATCCGTGAAGCCGAATTCGGTCAAACGGTAGACTTGTTGATCCGAGAAGTCAATTGGGGTCAAATGGAAGATTTAATGATCTGAGAAGTCGAACGGAGTCAAATCGTTGGTGCTTGTTGATCCCAGAAGTCGAATTGAGTCACATTGTGCGTAGTTAGTGACTTGATAAATCAAACGGATCAAGTTGGGGGTACTTGTTGATCCGTGAAGCCGAATTCGGTCAAACGGAAGACTTGTTGATCCGAGAAGTCAGTTGGGGTACAATAGAAGACTTAATGATCCGTGAAGTCGAACGGAGTCAAATAGTTGGTGCATGTTGATCCCAGAAGTCAAATTGAGTCACATTGTGCGTAGTTAGTGACTTGATAAACCAAACGGATCAAGTTGGGGGTATTTGTTGATCCGTGAAGCCAAATTCGGTCAAACGAAAGACTTGTTGATCCGAGAAGTCAATTGGGGTCAAATAGAAGACTTAACAATCCGAGAAGTCGAACGGAGTCAAATAGTTGGTGCTTGTTGATCCCAGAAGCCGAATTGAGTCACATTATGCGTAGTTAGTGACTTGATAAACCAAACGGATCAAGTTGGTGGTACTTGTTGATCCGTGAAGCCGAATTCGGTCAAACGGAAGACTTGTTGATCCGAGAAGTCAATTGGGGTCAAATAGAAGACTTAACAATCCGAGAAGTCGAACGGAGTCAAATAGTTGGTGCTTGTTGATCCCAGAAGCCGAATTGAGTCACATTGTGCGTAGTTAGTGACTTGATAAACCAAACGGATCAAGTTGGTGGTACTTGTTGATCCGTGAAGCCGAATTCGGTCAAACGGAAGACTTGTTGATCCGAGAAGTCAATTTTGGTCAAAGAGAAGACTTAATGATCCGAGAAGTCGAACGGAGTCAAATAGTTGGTGCTTGTTGATCCCAGAAGTCGAATTGAGTCACATTGTGCGTAGTTAGTGACTTGATAAACCAAACGGATCAAGTTGGTGGTACTTGTTGATCCGTGAAGCCGAATTCGGTCAAACGGTAGACTTGTTGATCCGAGAAGTCGATTGTGGTCAAATAGAAGACTTAATGATCTGAGAAGTCGAACGGAGTCAAATCGTTGGTGCTTGTTGATCCCAGAAGTCGAATTGAGTCACATTGTGCGTAGTTAGTGACTTGATAAATCAAACGGATCAAGTTGGGGGTACTTGTTGATCCGTGAAGCCGAATTCGGTCAAACGGAAGACTTGTTGATCCGAGAAGTCAATTGGGGTACAATAGAAGACTTAATGATCCGTGAAGTCGAACGGAGTCAAATAGTTGGTTCTTGTTGATCCCAGTAGCCGAATTGAGTCACATTATACGTAGTTAGTGACTTGATAAACCAAACGGATCAAGTTGGGGGTACTTGTTGATCCGTGAAGCCGAATTCGGTCAAATGGAAGACTTGTTGTTCCGAGAAGTTAATTGGGGTCAAATAGAAGACTTAACAAAACGAGAAGTCGAACGGAGTCAAATAGTTGGTGCTTGTTGATCCCAGAAGCCGAATTGAGTCACATTGTGCGTAGTTAGTGACTTGATAAACCAAACGGATCAAGTTGGTGGTACTTGTTGATCCGTGAAGCCGAATTCGGTCAAACGGAAGACTAGTTGATCCGAGAAGTCAATTTTGGTCAAAGAGAAGACTTAATGATCCGAGAAGTCGAACGGAGTCAAATAGTTGGTGCTTGTTGATCCCAGAAGCCGAATTGAGTCACATTGTGCGTAGTTAGTGACTTGATAAACCAAACGGATCAAGTTGGTGGTACTTGTTGATCCGTGAAGCCGAATTCGGTCAAACGGAAGACTTGTTGATCCGAGAAGTCAATTTTGGTCAAAGAGAAGACTTAATGATCCGAGAAGTCGAACGGAGTCAAATAGTTGGTGCTTGTTGATCCCAGAAGTCGAATTGAGTCACATTGTGCGTAGTTAGTGACTTGATAAACCAAACGGATCAAGTTGGTGGTACTTGTTGATCCGTGAAGCCGAATTCGGTCAAACGGTAGACCTGTTGATCCGAGAAGTCGATTGTGGTCAAATAGAAGACTTAATGATCTGAGAAGTCGAACGGAGTCAAATCGTTGGTGCTTGTTGATCCCAGAAGTCGAATTGAGTCACATTGTGCGTAGTTAGTGACTTGATAAATCAAACGGATCAAGTTGGGGGTACTTGTTGATCCGTGAAGCCGAATTCGGTCAAACGGAAGACTTGTTGATCCGAGAAGTCAATTGGGGTACAATAGAAGACTTAATGATCCGTGAAGTCGAACGGAGTCAAATAGTTGGTTCTTGTTGATCCCAGAAGCCGAATTGAGTCACATTATACGTAGTTAGTGACTTGATAAACCAAACGGATCAAGTTGGGGGTACTTGTTGATCCGTGAAGCCGAATTCGGTCAAATGGAAGACTTGTTGTTCCGAGAAGTTAATTGGGGTCAAATAGAAGACTTAACAAAACGAGAAGTCGAACGGAGTCAAATAGTTGGTGCTTGTTGATCCCAGAAGCCGAATTGAGTCACATTGTGCGTAGTTAGTGACTTGATAAACCAAACGGATCAAGTTGGTGGTACTTGTTGATCCGTGAAGCCGAATTCGGTCAAACGGAAGACTAGTTGATCCGAGAAGTCAATTTTGGTCAAAGAGAAGACTTAATGATCCGAGAAGTCGAACGGAGTCAAATAGTTGGTGCTTGTTGATCCCAGAAGTCGAATTGAGTCACATTGTGCGTAGTTAGTGATTTGATAAAACAAACGGATCAAGTTGGTGGTACTTGTTGATCCGTGAAGCCGAATTCGGTCAAACGGAAGACTTGTTGATCCGAGAAGTCAATTTTGGTCAAAGAGAAGACTTAATGATCCGAGAAGTCGAACGGAGTTAAATAGTTGGTGCTTTTTGATCCCAGAAGTCGAATTGAGTCACATTGTGCGTAGTTAGTGACTTGATAAACCAAACGGATCAAGTTGGTGGTACTTGTTGATCCGTGAAGCCGAATTCGGTCAAACGGAAGACTAGTTGATCCGAGAAGTCAATTTTGGTCAAAGAGAAGACTTAATGATCCGAGAAGTCGAACGGAGTCAAATAGTTGGTGCTTGTTGATCCCAGAAGTCGAATTGAGTCACATTGTGCGTAGTTAGTGATTTGATAAAACAAACGGATCAAGTTGGGTATACTTGTTGATCCCTGAAGCCGAATTCAGTCAAACGGTAGACTTGTTGATCCGAGAAGTCAATTGGGGTCAAATAGAAGACTTAATGATCTGAGAAGTCGAACGGAGTCAAATAGTTGGTGCTTGCTGATCCCAGAAGCCGAATTGAGTCACATTCTGCGTAGTTAGTGACTTGATAAACCAAACGGATCAAGTTAGGGGTACTTGTTGATCCGTGAAGCCGAATTCGGTCAAACGGAAGACTTGTTGATCCGAGAAGTCAATTGGGGTCAAATAGAAGACTTAACGACCCGAGAAGTTGAACGGAGTCAAATAGTTGGTGCTTGTAGATCCCAGAAGCCGAATTGAGTCACATTGTGCGTAGTTAGTGACATGATAAACCAAACGGATCAAGTTGGGGTTACTTGTTGATCCGTGAATCCGAATTCGGTCAATAGGAAGACTTGTTGATCCGAGAAGTCAATTGGGGTACAATAGAAGACTTAATGATCTGTGAAGTCGAACGTAGTCAAATAGTTGGTGCTTGTTGATCCCAGAAGTCGAATTGAGTCACATTGTGCGTAGTTAGTGATTTGATAAAACAAACGGATCAAGTTGGGTGTACTTGTTGATCCCTGAAGCCGAATTCGGTCAAACGGTAGACTTGTTGATTCGAGAAGTCAATTGGGGTCAAATAGAAGACTTAATGATCTGAGAAGTCGAACGGAGTCAAATAGTTGGTGCTTGTTGATCCCAGAAGTCGAATTAAGTCACATTGTGCGTACTTAGTGACTTGATAAATCAAACGGATCAAGTTGGGGGTACTTGTTGATCCGTGAATCCGAATTCGGTCAATCGGAAGACTTGTTGATCCGAGAAGTCAATTGGGTACAATAGAAGACTTAATGATCCGTGAAGTCGAACGGAGTCAAATAGTTGGTGCTTGTTGATCCCAGAAGCCGAATTGAGTCACATTGTGCGTAGTTAGTGACTTGATAAACCAAACGGATCAAGTTGGTGGTACTTGTTGATCCGTGAAGCCGAATTCGGTCAAACGGAAGACTAGTTGATCCGAGAAGTCAATTTTGGTCAAAGAGAAGACTTAATGATCCGAGAAGTCGAACGGAGTCAAATAGTTGGTGCTTGTTGATCCCAGAAGTCGAATTGAGTCACATTGTGCGTAGTTAGTGATTTGATAAAACAAACGGATCAAGTTGGGTATACTTGTTGATCCCTGAAGCCGAATTCAGTCAAACGGTAGACTTGTTGATCCGAGAAGTCAATTGGGGTCAAATAGAAGACTTAATGATCTGAGAAGTCGAACGGAGTCAAATAGTTGGTGCTTGCTGATCCCAGAAGCCGAATTGAGTCACATTCTGCGTAGTTAGTGACTTGATAAACCAAACGGATCAAGTTAGGGGTACTTGTTGATCCGTGAAGCCGAATTCGGTCAAACGGAAGACTTGTTGATCCGAGAAGTCAATTGGGGTCAAATAGAAGACTTAACGACCCGAGAAGTTGAACGGAGTCAAATAGTTGGTGCTTGTAGATCCCAGAAGCCGAATTGAGTCACATTGTGCGTAGTTAGTGACATGATAAACCAAACGGATCAAGTTGGGGTTACTTGTTGATCCGTGAATCCGAATTCGGTCAATAGGAAGACTTGTTGATCCGAGAAGTCAATTGGGGTACAATAGAAGACTTAATGATCTGTGAAGTCGAACGTAGTCAAATAGTTGGTGCTTGTTGATCCCAGAAGTCGAATTGAGTCACATTGTGCGTAGTTAGTGATTTGATAAAACAAACGGATCAAGTTGGGTGTACTTGTTGATCCCTGAAGCCGAATTCGGTCAAACGGTAGACTTGTTGATTCGAGAAGTCAATTGGGGTCAAATAGAAGACTTAATGATCTGAGAAGTCGAACGGAGTCAAATAGTTGGTGCTTGTTGATCCCAGAAGTCGAATTAAGTCACATTGTGCGTACTTAGTGACTTGATAAATCAAACGGATCAAGTTGGGGGTACTTGTTGATCCGTGAATCCGAATTCGGTCAATCGGAAGACTTGTTGATCC
Source organism: Ajuga chamaepitys (assembly GCA_958295605.1). Taxonomy (NCBI): domain Eukaryota; kingdom Viridiplantae; phylum Streptophyta; class Magnoliopsida; order Lamiales; family Lamiaceae; genus Ajuga; species Ajuga chamaepitys. The sequence goes on along the minus strand of OY282498.1, from coordinate 18,468,204 downwards.
GAGAAGTCAATTGGGTACAATAGAAGACTTAATGATCCGTGAAGTCGAACGTAGTCAAATAGTTGGTGCTTGTTGATCCCAGAAGTCGAATTGAGTCACATTGTGCGTAGTTAGTGACTTGATAAACCAAACGGATCAAGTTGGGGGTACTTGTTGATCCGTGAAGCCGAATTTGGTCAAACGGAAGACTTGTTGATCCGAGAAGTCAATTGGGGTCAAATAGAAGACTTAATGATCAGAGAAGTCGAACGGAGTCAAATAGTTGGTGCTTGTTGATCCCAGAAGCCGAATTGAGTCACATTGTGCGTAGTTAGTGACTTGATAAACCAAACGGATCAAGTTGGGGGTACTTGTAGATCCGTGAAGCCAAATTTGGTCAACCGGAAGACTTGTTGATCCGGGAAGTCAATTTTGGTCAATGAGAAGACTTAATGATCCGAGAAGTCGAACGGAGTCAAATAGTTGGTGCTTGTTGATCCCAGAAGTCGAATTGAGTCACATTATGTGTAGTTAGTGACTTGATAAATCAAACAGATCAAGTTGGGGGTACTTGTTGATCCGTGAAGCCGAATTCGGTCAAACGGAAGACTTGTTGATCCGTGAAGTCAATTGGGGTACAATAGAAGACTTAATGATCCGTGAAGTCGAACGGAGTCATATAGTTGGTGCTTGTTGATCCCAGAAGTCGAATTGAGTCACATTGTGCGTAGTTAGTGACTTGATAAACCAAACGGATCAAGTTGGGTGTTGATCCGTGAAGCCGAATTCGGACAAACGGAAGACTTGTTGATCCGAGAAGTCAATTGGGGTCAAATAGAAGACTTAATGATCCGAGAAGTCGAACGGAGTCAAATAGTTGGTGCTTGTTGATCCCAGAAGCCGAATTGAGTCACATTGTGCGTAGTTAGTGACTTGATAAACCAAACGGATCAAGTTGCGAGTACTTGTTGATCCGTGAAGCCGAATTCGGTCAAACGGAAGACTTGTTGATCCGAGAAGTCAATTGGGGTCAAATAGAAGACTTAACAATCCGAGAAGTCGAACGGAGTCAAATAGTTGGTGCTTGTTGATCCCAGAAGCCGAATTGAGTCACATTGTGCGTAGTTAGTGACTTGATAAACCAAACGGATCAAGTTGGTGGTACTTGTTGATCCGTGAAGCCGAATTCGGTCAAACGGTAGACTTGTTGATCCGAGAAGTCGATTGTGGTCAAATAGAAGACTTAATGATCTGAGAAGTCGAACGGAGTCAAATCGTTGGTGCTTGTTGATCCCAGAAGTCGAATTGAGTCACATTGTGCGTAGTTAGTGACTTGATAAATCAAACGGATCAAGTTGGGGGTACTTGTTGATCCGTGAAGCCGAATTCGGTCAAACGGAAGACTTGTTGATCCGAGAAGTCAATTGGGGTACAATAGAAGACTTAATGATCCGTGAAGTCGAACGGAGTCAAATAGTTGGTTCTTGTTGATCCCAGAAGCCGAATTGAGTCACATTATACGTAGTTAGTGACTTGATAAACCAAACGGATCAAGTTGGGGGTACTTGTTGATCCGTGAAGCCGAATTCGGTCAAATGGAAGACTTGTTGTTCCGAGAAGTTAATTGGGGTCAAATAGAAGACTTAACAAAATGAGAAGTCGAACGGAGTCAAATAGTTGGTGCTTGTTGATCCCAGAAGCCGAATTGAGTCACATTGTGCGTAGTTAGTGACTTGATAAACCAAACGGATCAAGTTGGTGGTATTTGTTGATCCGTGAAGCCGAATTCGGTCAAACGGAAGACTAGTTGATCCGAGAAGTCAATTTTGGTCAAAGAGAAGACTTAATGATCCGAGAAGTCGAACGGAGTCAAATAGTTGGTGCTTGTTGATCCCAGAAGTCGAATTGAGTCACATTGTGCGTAGTTAGTGATTTGATAAAACAAACGGATCAAGTTGGGTATACTTGTTGATCCCTGAAGCCGAATTCAGTCAAACGGTAGACTTGTTGATCCGAGAAGTCAATTGGGGTCAAATAGAAGACTTAATGATCTGAGAAGTCGAACGGAGTCAAATAGTTGGTGCTTGCTGATCCCAGAAGCCGAATTGAGTCACATTCTGCGTAGTTAGTGACTTGATAAACCAAACGGATCAAGTTAGGGGTACTTGTTGATCCGTGAAGCCGAATTCGGTCAAACGGAAGACTTGTTGATCCGAGAAGTCAATTGGGGTCAAATAGAAGACTTAACGATCCGAGAAGTTGAACGGAGTCAAATAGTTGGTGCTTGTAGATCCCAGAAGCCGAATTGAGTCACATTGTGCGTAGTTAGTGACATGATAAACCAAACGGATCAAGTTGGGGTTACTTGTTGATCCGTGAATCCGAATTCGGTCAATAGGAAGACTTGTTGATCCGAGAAGTCAATTGGGGTACAATAGAAGACTTAATGATCTGTGAAGTCGAACGTAGTCAAATAGTTGGTGCTTGTTGATCCCAGAAGTCGAATTGAGTCACATTGTGCGTAGTTAGTGATTTGATAAAACAAACGGATCAAGTTGGGTGTACTTGTTGATCCCTGAAGCCGAATTCGGTCAAACGGTAGACTTGTTGATTCGAGAAGTCAATTGGGGTTAAATAGAAGACTTAATGATCTGAGAAGTCGAACGGAGTCAAATAGTTGGTGCTTGTTGATCCCAGAAGTCGAATTAAGTCACATTGTGCGTAGTTAGTGACTTGATAAATCAAACGGATCAAGTTGGGGGTACTTGTTGATCCGTGAATCCGAATTCGGTCAATCGGAAGACTTGCTGATCCGAGAAGTCAATTGGGTACAATAGAAGACTTAATGATCCGTGAAGTCGAACGTAGTCAAATAGTTGGTGCTTGTTGATCCCAGAAGTCGAATTGAGTCACATTGTGCGTAGTTAGTGACTTGATTAACCAAACGGATCAAGTTGGGGGTACTTGTTGATCCGTGAAGCCGAATTTGGTCAAACGGAAGACTTGTTGATCCGAGAAGTCAATTGGGGTCAAATAGAAGACTTAATGATCAGAGAAGTCGAACGGAGTCAAATAGTTGGTGCTTGTTGATCCCAGAAGCCGAATTGAGTCACATTGTGCGTAGTTAGTGACTTGATAAACCAAACGGATCAAGTTGGGGGTACTTGTAGATCCGTGAAGCCAAATTTGGTCAACCGGAAGACTTGTTGATCCGGGAAGTCAATTTTGGTCAATGAGAAGACTTAATGATCCGAGAAGTCGAACGGAGTCAAATAGTTGGTGCTTGTTGATCCCAGAAGTCGAATTGAGTCACATTATGTGTAGTTAGTGACTTGATAAATCAAACAGATCAAGTTGGGGGTACTTGTTGATCCGTGAAGCCGAATTCGGTCAAACGGAAGACTTGTTGATCCGTGAAGTCAATTGGGGTACAATAGAAGACTTAATGATCCGTGAAGTCGAACGGAGTCATATAGTTGGTGCTTGTTGATCCCAGAAGTCGAATTGAGTCACATTGTGCGTAGTTAGTGACTTGATAAACCAAACGGATCAAGTTGGGTGTTGATCCGTGAAGCCGAATTCGGTCAAACGGAAGACTTGTTGATCCGAGAAGTCAATTGGGGTCAAATAGAAGACTTAATGATCCGAGAAGTCGAACGGAGTCAAATAGTTGGTGCTTGTTGATCCCAGAAGCCGAATTGAGTCACATTGTGCGTAGTTAGTGACTTGATAAACCAAACGGATCAAGTTGCGAGTACTTGTTGATCCGTGAAGCCGAATTCGGTCAAACGGAAGACTTGTTGATCCGAGAAGTCAATTGGGGTCAAATAGAAGATTTAATGATCTGAGAAGTCGAACGGAGTCAAATAGTTGGTGCTTGCTGATCCCAGAAGCCGAATTGAGTCACATTCTGCGTAGTTAGTGACTTGATAAACCAAACGGATCAAGTTCGGGGTACTTGTTGATCCGTGAAGCCGAATTCGGTCAAACGGAAGACTTATTGATCCGAGAAGTCAATTGGGGTCAAATAGAAGACTAACGATCCGAGAAGTCGAACGGAGTCAAATAGTTGGTGTTTGTTGATCCCAGAAGCCGAATTGAGTCACATTGTGCGTAGTTAGTGACTTGATAGACCAAACGGATAAAGTTGGGTGTACTTGTTGATCCGTGAAGCCGAATTCGGTCAAACGGTAGACTTGTTGATCCGAGAAGTCAATTGGGGTCAAATGGAAGATTTAATGATCTGAGAAGTCGAACGGAGTCAAATCGTTGGTGCTTGTTGATCCCAGAATTCGAATTGAGTCACATTGTGCGTAGTTAGTGACTTGATAAACCAAACGGATCAAGTTGCGAGTACTTGTTGATCCGTGAAGCCGAATTCGGTCAAACGGAAGACTAGTTGATCCGAGAAGTCAATTGGGGTCAAATAGAAGATTTAATGATCTGAGAAGTCGAACGGAGTCAAATAGTTGGTGCTTGCTGATCCCAGAAGCCGAATTGAGTCACATTCTGCGTAGTTAGTGACTTGATAAACCAAACGGATCAAGTTGGGGGTACTTGTTGATCCGTGAAGCCGAATTCGGTCAAACGGAAGACTTATTGATCCGAGAAGTCAATTGGGGTCAAATAGAAGACTAACGATCCGAGAAGTCGAACGGAGTCAAATAGTTGGTGCTTGTTGATCCCAGAAGCCGAATTGAGTCACATTGTGCGTAGTTAGTGACTTGATAGACCAAACGGATAAAGTTGGGTGTACTTGTTGATCCGTGAAGCCGAATTCGGTCAAACGGTAGACTTGTTGATCCGAGAAGTCAATTGGGGTCAAATGGAAGATTTAATGATCTGAGAAGTCGAACGGAGTCAAATCGTTGGTGCTTGTTGATCCCAGAAGTCGAATTGAGTCACATTGTGCGTAGTTAGTGACTTGATAAATCAAACGGATCAAGTTGGGGGTACTTGTTGATCCGTGAAGCCGAATTCGGTCAAACGGAAGACTTGTTGATCCGAGAAGTCAATTGGGGTACAATAGAAGACTTAATGATCCGTGAAGTCGAACGGAGTCAAATAGTTGGTGCATGTTGATCCCAGAAGTCAAATTGAGTCACATTGTGCGTAGTTAGTGACTTGATAAACCAAACGGATCAAGTTGGGGGTACTTGTTGATCCGTGAAGCCAAATTCGGTCAAACGGAAGACTTGTTGATCCGAGAAGTCAATTGGGGTCAAATAGAAGACTTAACAATCCGAGAAGTCGAACGGAGTCAAATAGTTGGTGCTAGTTGATCCCAGAAGCCGAATTGAGTCACATTATGCGTAGTTAGTGACTTGATAAACCAAACGGATCAAGTTGGTGGTACTTGTTGATCCGTGAAGCCGAATTCGGTCAAACGGAAGACTTGTTGATTCGAGAAGTCAATTGGGGTCAAATAGAAGACTTAACAATCCGAGAAGTCGAACGGAGTCAAATAGTTGGTGCTTGTTGATCCCAGAAGCCGAATTGAGCACATTGTGCGTAGTTAGTGACTTAATAAACCAAACGGATCAAGTTGGTGGTACTTGTTGATCCGTGAAGCCGAATTCGGTCAAACGGAAGACTTGTTGATCCGAGAAGTCAATTTTGGTCAAAGAGAAGACTTAATGATCCGAGAAGTCGAACGGAGTCAAATAGTTGGTGCTTGTTGATCCCAGAAGTCGAATTGAGTCACATTGTGCGTAGTTAGTGATTTGATATAACAAACGGATCAAGTTGGGTGTACTTGTTGATCCGGGAAGCCGAATTCGGTCAAACGGTAGACTTGTTGATCCGAGAAGTCAATTGGGGTCAAATAGAAGACTTAATGATCTGAGAAGTCGAACGGAGTCAAATAGTTGGTGCTTGTTGATCCCAGAAGTCGAATTGAGTCACATTATGTGTAGTTAGTGACTTGATAAATCAAACAGATCAAGTTGGGGGTACTTGTTGATCCGTGAAGCCAAATTCGGTCAAACGTAAGACTTGTTGATCCGTGAAGTCAATTGGGGTACAATAGAAGACTTAATGATCCGTGAAGTCGAACGGAGTGATATAGTTGGTGCTTGTTGATCCCAGAAGTCGAATTGAGTCACATTGTGCGTAGTTAGCGACTTGATAAACCAAACGGATCAAGTTGCGAGTACTTGTTGATCCGTGAAGCCGAATTCGGTCAAACGGAAGACTTATTGATCCGAGAAGTTAATTGGGGTCAAATAGAAGATTTAATGATCTGAGAAGTCGAACGGAGTCAAATAGTTGGTGCTTGCTGATCCCAAAAGCCGAATTGAGTCACATTCTGCGTAGTTAGTGACTTGATAAACCAAACGGATCAAGTTGGGGGTACTTGTTGATCCGTGAAGCCGAATTCGGTCAAACGGAAGACTTATTGATCCGAGAAGTCAATTGGGGTCAAATAGAAGACTAACGATCCGAGAAGTCGAACGGAGTCAAATAGTTGGTGCTTGTTGATCCCAGAAGCCGAATTGAGTCACATTGTGCGTAGTTAGTGACTTGATAAACCAAACGGATCAAGTTGGGTGTACTTGTTGATCCGTGAAGCCGAATTCGGTCAAACGGTAGACTTGTTGATCCGAGAAGTCAATTGGGGTCAAATAGAAGACTTAATGATCTGAGAAGTCGAACGGATTCAAATCGTTGGTGCTTGTTGATCCCAGAAGTCGAATTGAGTCACATTGTGCGTAGTTAGTGACTTGATAAATCAAACGGATCAAGTTGGGGGTACTTGTTGATCCGTGAAGCCGAATTCGGTCAAACGGAAGACTTGTTGATCCGAGAAGTCAATTGGGGTACAATAGAAGACTTAATGATCCGTGAAGTCGAACGGAGTCAAATAGTTGGTGCATGTTGATCCCAGAAGTCAAATTGAGTCACATTGTGCGTAGTTAGTGACTTGATAAACCAAACGGATCAAGTTGGGGGTACTTGTTGATCAGTGAAGCCAAATTCGGTCAAACGGAAGACTTGTTGATCCGAGAAGTCAATTGGGGTCAAATAGAAGACTTAACAATCCGAGAAGTCGAACGGAGTCAAATAGTTGGTGCTTGTTGATCCCAGAAGCCGAATTGAGTCACATTATGCGTATTTAGTGACTTGATAAACCAAACGGATCAAGTTGGTGGTACTTGTTGATCAGTGAAGCCGAATTCGGTCAAACGGAAGACTTGTTGATCCGAGAAGTCAATTGGGGTCAAATAGAAGACTTAACAATCCGAGAAGTCGAACGGAGTCAAATAGTTGGTGCTTGTTGATCCCAGAAGCCGAATTGAGTCACATTGTGCGCAGTTAGTGACTTGATAAACCAAACAGATCAATTTGGTTGTACTTGTTGATCCGTGAAGCCGAATTCGGTCAAACGGAAGACTTGTTGATCCGAGAAGTCAATTTTGGTCAAAGAGAAGACTTAATGATCCGAGAAGTCGAACGGAGTCAAATAGTTGGTGCTTGTTGATCCCAGAAGCCGAATTGAGTCACATTGTGCGTAGTTAGTGATTTGATAAAACTAATGGATCAAGTTGGGTGTACTTGTTGATCCCTGAAGCCGAATTCGGTCAAACGGTAGACTTGTTGATCCGAGAAGTCAATTGGGGTCAAATAGAAGATTTAATGATCTGAGAAGTCGAACGGAGTCAAATAGTTGGTGCTTGTTGATCCCAGAAGTCGAATTGAGTCACATTGTGCGTAGTTAGTGACTTGATAAATCAAACGGATCAAGTTGGGGGTACTTGTTGATCCGTGAATCCGAATTCGGTCAATAGGAAGACTTGTTGATCCGAGAAGTCAATTGGGGTACAATAGAAGACTTAATGATCTGTGAAGTCGAACGTAGTCAAATAGTTGGTGCTTGTTGATCCCAGAAGTCGAATTGAGTCACATTATGTGTAGTTAGTGACTTGATAAATCAAACAGATCAAGTTGGGGGTACTTGTTGATCCGTGAAGCCGAATTCGGTCAAACGGAAGACTTGTTGATCCGAGAAGTCAATTGGGGTCAAATAGAAGACTTAATGATATGAGAAGTCGAACGGAGTCAAATAGTTGGTGCTCGTTGGTCCCAGAAGTCGAATTGAGTCACATTGTGCGTAGTTAGTGACTTGATAAACCAAACGGATCAAGTTGGGGGTACTTGTTGATCCGTGAAGCCGAATTCGGTCAAACGGAAGACTTGTTGATCCGAGAAGTCAATATGGGTAAAATAGAAGACTTTATGATCCGAGAAGTCGAACGGAGTCAAATAATTGGTGCTTGTAGATCCCAGAAGCCGAATTGAGTCACATTGTGCGTAGTTAGTGACTTGATAAACCAAACGGATCAAGTTGGGGGTACTTGTTGATCCGTGAAGCCGAATTCGGTCAAACGGAAGACTTGTTGATCCGAGAAGTCAATTGGGGTCAAATAGAAGACTTAATGATATGAGAAGTTGAACGGAGTCAAATAGTTGGTGCTTGTTGATCCCAGAAGTTGAATTGAGTCACATTATGCGTAGTTAGTGACTTGATAAATCGAACGGATCAAGTTGGGGGTACTTGTTGATCCGTCAAGCCGAATTCGGTCAAACGGAAGACTTGTTGATCCGAGAAGTCAATTAGGGTACAATAGAAGACTTAATGATCCGTGAAGTCGAACGGAGTCAAATAGTTTGTGCTTGTTGGACCCAGAAGTCGAATTGAGTCACATTGTGCGTAGTTAGTGACTTGATAAACCAAACGATCAAGTTGGGGGTACTTGTTGATCTGTGAAGCCGAATTCGGTCAAACGGAAGACTTGTTGATCCGAGAAGTCAATTGGGGTCAAATAGAAGACTTAATGATCCGAGAAGTCGAACGGAGTCAAATAGTTGGTGCTTGTTGATCCCAGAAGCCGAATTGAGTCAAATTGTGCGTAGTTAGTGACTTGATAAACCAAACGGATCAAGTTGGGGTTACTTGTTGATCCGTGAAGCCGAATTCGGTCAAACGGAAGACTTGTTGATCCGAGAAGTCAATTTTGGTCAAAGAGAAGACTTAATGATCCGAGAAGTCGAACGGAGTCAAATAGTTGGTGCTTGTTGATCCCAGAAGTCGAATTGAGTCACATTGTGCGTAGTTAGTGATTTGATATAACAAACGGATCAAGTTGGGTGTACTTGTTGATCCGTGAAGCCGAATTCGGTCAAACGGTAGACTTGTTGATCCGAGAAGTCAATTAGGGTCAAATAGAAGACTTAATGATCTGAGAAGTCGAACGGAGTCAAATAGTTGGTGCTTGTTGATCCCAGAAGTCGAATTGAGTCACATTGTGCGTAGTTAGTGACTTGATAAATCAAACGGATCAAGTTGGGGGTACTTGTTGATCCGTGAAGCCGAATTCGGTCAAACGGAAGACTTGTTGATCCGAGAAGTCAATTGGGGTCAAATAGAAGACTTAATGATATGAGAAGTCGAACGGAGTCAAATAGTTGGTGCTTGTTGATCCCAGAAGCCGAATTGAGTCACATTATGCGTAGTTAGTGACTTGATAAACCAAACGGATCAAGTTGGGGGTACTTGTTGATCCGTGAAGCCGAATTCGGTCAAACGGAAGACTTGTTGATCCGAGAAGTCAATTGGGGTCAAATAGAAGACTAACGATCCGAGAAGTCGAACGGAGTCAAATAGTTGGTGCTTGTTGATCCCAGAAGCCGAATTGAGTCACATTGTGCGTAGTTAGTGACTTGATAAACCAAACGGATCAAGTTGGGTGTACTTGTTGATCCGTGAAGCCGAATTCGGTCAAACGGTAGACTTGTTGATCCGAGAAGTCAATTGGGGTCAAATAGAAGACTTAATGATCTGAGAAGTCGAACGAAGTCAAATCGTTGGTGCTTGTTGATCCCAGAAGTCGAATTGAGTCACATTGTGCGTAGTTAGTGACTTGATAAATCAAACGGATCAAGTTGGGGGTACTTGTTGATCCGTGAAGCCGAATTCGGTCAAACGGAAGACTTGTTGATCCGAGAAGTCAATTGGGGTACAATAGAAGACTTAATGATCCGTGAAGTCGAACGGAGTCAAATAGTTGGTGCATGTTGATCCCAGAAGTCGAATTGAGTCACATTGTGCGTAGTTAGTGACTTGATAAACCAAACGGATCAAGTTGGGGGTACTTGTTGATCCGTGAAGCCAAATTCTGTCAAACGGAAGACTTGTTGATCCGAGATGTCAATTGGGGTCAAATAGAAGACTTAACAATCCGAGAAGTCGAACGGAGTCAAATAGTTGGTGCTTGTTGATCCCAGAAGCCGAATTGAGTCACATTATGCGTATTAGTGACTTGATAAACCAAATGGATCAAGTTGGTGGTACTTGTTGATCCGTGAAGCCGAATTCGGTCAAACGGAAGACTTGTTGATCCGAGAAGTCAATTGGGGTCAAATAGAAGACTTAACAATCCGAGAAGTCGAACGGAGTCAAATAGTTGGTGCTTGTTGATCCCAGAAGCCGAATTGAGTCACATTGTGCGTAGTTAGTGACTTGATAAACCAAACGGATCAAGTTGGTGGTACTTGTTGATCCGTGAAGCCGAATTCGGTCAAACGGAAGACTTGTTGATCCAAGAAGTCAATTTTGGTCAAAGAGAAGACTTAATGATCCGAGAAGTCGAACGGAGTCAAATAGTTGGTGCTTGTTGATCCCAGAAGCCGAATTGAGTCACATTGTGCGTAGTTAGTGATTTGATAAAACAAATGGATCAAGTTGGGTGTACTTGTTGATCCCTGAAGCCGAATTCGGTCAAACGGTAGACTTGTTGATCCGAGAAGTCAATTGGGGTCAAATAGAAGATTTAATGATCTGAGAAGTCGAACGGAGTCAAATAGTTGGTGCTTGTTGATCCCAGAAGTCGAATTGAGTCACATTGTGCGTAGCTAGTGACTTGATAAATCAAACGGATCAAGTTGGGGGTACTTGTTGATCCGTGAATCCGAATTCGGTCAATCGGAAGACTTGGTTATCCGAGAAGTCAATTGGGGTACAATAGAAGACTTAATGATCCGTGAAGTCGAACGTAGTCAAATAGTTGGTGCTTGTTGATCCCAGAAGCCGAATTGAGTCACATTATGTGTAGTTAGTGACTTGATAAATCAAACAGATCAAGTTGGGGGTACTTGTTGATCCGTGAAGCCGAATTCGGTCAAACGGAAGACTTGTTGATCCGAGAAGTCAATTGGGGTACAATAGAAGACTTAATGATCCGTGAAGTCGAACAGAGTCAAATAGTTGGTGCTCGTTGGTCCCAGAAGTCGAATTGAGTCACATTGTGCGTAGTTAGTGACTTGATAAACCAAACGGATCAAGTTGGGGGTACTTGTTGATCCGTGAAGCCGAATTCGGTCAAACGGAAGACTTGTTGATCCGAGAAGTCAATATGGGTCAAATAGAAGACTTTATGATCCGAGAAGTCGAACGGAGTCAAATAGTTGGTGCTTGTTGATCCCAGAAGCCGAATTGAGACACATTGTGCGTAGTTAGTGACTTGATAAACCAAACGGATCAAGTTGGGGGTACTTGTTGATCCGTGAAGCCGAATTCGGTCAAACGGAAGACTTGTTGATCCGAGAAGTCAATTGGGGTCAAATAGAAGACTTAATGATATGAGAAGTTGAACGGAGTCAAATAGTTGGTGCTTGTTGATCCCAGAAGTCGAATTGAGTCACATTGTGCGTAGTTAGTGACTTGATAAATCGAACGGATCAAGTTGGGGGTACTTGTTGATCCGTCAAGCCGAATTCGGTCAAACGGAAGACTTGTTGATCCGAGAAGTCAATTAGGGTACAATAGAAGACTTAATGATCCGTGAAGTCGAACGGAGTCAAATAGTTTGTGCTTGTTGGACCCAGAAGCCGAATTGAGTCACATTGTGCGTAGTTAGTGACTTGATAAACCAAATGATCATGTTGGGGGTACTTGTTGATCTGTGAAGCCGAATTCGGTCAAACGGAAGACTTGTTGATCCGAGAAGTCAATTGGGGTCAAATAGAAGACTTAATGATCCGAGAAGTCGAACGGAGTTAAATAGTTGGTGCTTGTTGATCCCAGAAGCCGAATTGAGTCACATTGTGCGTAGTTAGTGACTTGATAAACCAAACGGATCAAGGGGGTTACTTGTTGATCCGTGAAGCCGAATTCGGTCAAACGGAAGACTTGTTGATCCGAGAAGTCAATTTTGGTCAAAGAGAAGACTTAATGATCCGAGAAGTCAAACGGAGTCAAATAGTTGGTGCCTTTTGATCCCAGAAGTCGAATTGAGTCACATTGTGCGTAGTTAGTGATTTGATATAACAAACGGATCAAGTTGGGTGTACTTGTTGATCCGTGAAGCCGAATTCGGTCAAACGGTAGACTTGTTGATCCGAAAAGTCAATTGGGGTCAAATAGAAGACTTAATGATCTGAGAAGTCGAACGGAGTCAAATAGTTGGTGCTTGTTGATCCCAGAAGTCGAATTGAGTCACATTGTACGTAGTTAGTGACTTGATAAATCAAACGGATCAAGTTGGGGGTACTTGTTGATCCGTGAAGCCGAATTCGGTCAAACGGAAGACTTGTTGATCCGAGAAGTCAATTGAGGTCAAATAGAATACTTAATGATATGAGAAGTCGAACGGAGTCAAATAGTTGGTGCTTGTTGATCCCAGAAGCCGAATTGAGTCACATTATGCGTAGTTAGTGACTTGATAAACCAAACGGATCAAGTTGGGGGTACTTGTTGATCCGTGAAGCCGAATTCGGTCAAACGGAAGACTTGTTGATCCGAGAAGTCAGTTGGGGTCAAATAGAAGACTTAACAATCCGAGAAGTCGAACGGAGTCAAATAGTTGGTGCTTGTTGATCCCAGAAGCCGAATTGAGTCACATTGTGCGTAGTTAGTGACTTGATAAACCAAACGGATCAAGTTGGGGGTACTTGTTGTTCCGTGAAGCCGAATTCGGTCAAACGGAAGACTTGTTGATCCGAGAAGTCAATTGGGGTCAAATAGAAGACTTTATGATCCGAGAAGTCGAACGGAGTCAAATAGTTGGTGCTTGTTGATCCCAGAAGCCAAATTGAGTCACATTGTGCGTAGTTAGTGACTTGATAAACGAAACGGATCAAGTTGGGGGTACTTGTTGATCCGTGAAGCCGAATTCGGTCAAACGGAAGACTTGTTGATCCGAGAAGTCAATTGGGGTCAAATAGAAGACTAACGATCCGAGAAGTCGAACGGAGTCAAATAGTTGGTGCTTGTTGATCGCAGAAGTCGAATTGAGTCACATTGTGCGTAGTTAGTGACTTGATAAATCAAACGGATCAAGTTGGGGGTACTTGTTGATCCGTGAATCCGAATTCGGTCAATCGGAAGACTTGTTGATCCGAGAAGTCAATTGGGGTACAGTAGAAGACTTAATGATCCGTGAAGTCGAACGTAGTCAAATAGTTGGTGCTTGTTGATCCCAGAAGTCGAATTGAGTCACATTATGTGTAGTTAGTGACTTGATAAATCAAACAGATCAAGTTGGGGGTACTTGTTGATCCGTGAAGCCGAATTCGGTCAAACGGAAGACTTGTTGATCCGAGAAGTCAATTGGGGTACAATAGAAGACTTAATGATCCGTGAAGTCGAACAGAGTCAAATAGTTGGTGCTCGTTGGTCCCAGAAGTCGAATTGAATCACATTGTGCGTAGTTAGTGACTTGATAAACCAAACGGATCAAGTTGGGGGTACTTGTTGATCCGTGAAGCCGAATTCGGTCAAACGGAAGACTTGTTGATCCGAGAAGTCAATATGGGTCAAATAGAAGACTTTATGATCCGAGAAGTCGAACGGAGTCAAATAGTTGGTGCTTGTTGATCCCAGAAGCCGAATTGAGTCACATTGTGCGTAGTTAGTGACTTGATAAACCAAACGGATCAAGTTGGGGGTACTTGTTGATCCGTGAAGCCGAATTCGGTCAAACGGAAGACTTGTTGATCCGAGAAGTCAATTGGGGTCAAATAGAAGACTTAATGATATGAGAAGTTGAACGGAGTAAAATAGTTGGAGCTTGTTCATCCCAGAAGTCGAATTGAGTCACATTGTGCGTAGTTAGTGACTTGATAAATCGAACGGATCAAGTTGGGGGTACTTGTTGATCCGTCAAGCTGAATTCGGTCAAACGGAAGACTTGTTGATCCGAGAAGTCAATTAGGCTACAATAGAAGACTTAATGATCCGTGAAGTCTAACAGAGTCAAATAGTTTGTGCTTGTTGGACCCAGAAGTCGAATTCAGTCACATTGTGCGTAGTTAATGACTTGATAAACCAAACGATCAAGTTGGGGGTACTTCTTGATCTGTGAAGCCGAATTCGGTCAAACGGAAGACTTGTTGATCCGAGAAGTCAATTGGGGTCAAATAGAAGACTTAATGATCCGAGAAGTCGAACGGAGTCAAATAGTTGGTGCTTGTTGATCCCAGAAGCCTAATTGAGTCAAATTGTGCGTAGTTATTGACTTGATAAACCAAACGGATCAAGTTGGGGTTACTTGTTGATCCGTGAAGCCGAATTCGGTCAAACGGAAGACTTGTTGATCCGAGAAGTCAATTTTGGTCAAAGAGAAGACTTAATGATCCGAGAAGTCGAACGGAGTCAAATAGTTGGTGCTTGTTGATCCCAGAAGTCGAATTGAGTCACATTGTGCGTAGTTAGTGATTTGATATAACAAACGGATCAAGTTGGGTGTACTTGTTGATCCGTGAAGCCGAATTCGGTCAAACGGTAGACTTGTTGATCCGAGAAGTCAATTGGGGTCAAATAGAAGACTTAATAATCTGAGAAGTCGAACGGAGTCAAATAGTTGGTGCTTGTTGATCCCAGAAGTCGAATTGAGTCACATTGTGCGTAGTTAGTGACTTGATAAATCAAACGGATCAAGTTGGGGGTACTTGTTGATCCGTGAAGCCGAATTTGGTCAAACGGAAGACTTGTTGATCCGAGAAGTCAATTGGGGTCAAATAGAAGACTTAATGATATGAGAAGTCGAACGGAGTCAAATAGTTGGTGCTTGTTGATCCCAGAAGCCGAATTGAGTCACATTATGCGTAGTTAGTGACTTGATAAACCAAACGGATCAAGTTGGGGGTACTTGTTGATCCGTGAAGCCGAATTCGGTCAAACGGAAGACTTGTTGATCCGAGAAGTCAGTTGGGGTCAAATAGAAGACTTAACAATCCGAGAAGTCGAACGGAGTCAAATAGTTGGTGCTTGTTGATCCCAGAAGCCGAATTGAGTCACATTGTGCGTAGTTAGTGACTTGATAAACCAAACGGATCAAGTTGGGGGTACTTGTTGTTCCGTGAAGCCGAATTCGGTCAAACGGAAGACTTGTTGATCCGAGAAGTCAATTGGGGTCAAATAGAAGACTTTATGATCCGAGAAGTCGAACGGAGTCAAATAGTTGGTGCTTGTTGATCCCAGAAGCCAAATTGAGTCACATTGTGCGTAGTTAGTGACTTGATAAATGAAACGGATCAAGTTGGGGGTACTTGTTGATCCGTGAAGCCGAATTCGGTCAAACGGAAGACTTGTTGATCCGAGAAGTCAATTGGGGTCAAATTGAAGACTTAATGATATGAGAAGTTGAACGGAGTCAAATAGTTGGTGCTTGTTGATCCCAGAAGTCGAATTGAGTCACATTGTGCGTAGTTAGTGACTTGATAAACCAAACGGATCAAGTTGGGGGTACTTGTTGATCCGTGAAGCCGAATTCGGTCAAACGGAAGACTTGTTGGTCCGAGAAGTCAATTGGGGTCAAATAGAAGACTTTATGATCCGAGAAGTCGAACGGAGTCAAATAGTTGGTGCTTGTTGATCCCAGAAGCCGAATTGAGTCACATTGTGCGTAGTTAGTGACTTGATAAACCAAACGGATCAAGTTGGGGGTACTTGTTGATCCGTGAAGCCGAATTCGGTCAAACGGAAGACTTGTTGATCCGAGAAGTCAATTGGGGTCAAATAGAAGACTTAATGATATGAGAAGTTGAACGGAGTCAAATAGTTGGTGCTTGTTGATCCCAGAAGTCGAATTGAGTCATATTGTGCGTAGTTAGTGACTTGATAAATCGAACGGATCAAGTTGGGGGTACTTGTTGATCCGTCAAGCCGAATTCGGTCAAACGGAAGACTTGTTGATCCGAGAAGTCAATTAGGGTACAATAGAAGACTTAATGATCCGTGAAGTCGAACGGAGTCAAATAGTTTGTGCTTGTTGGACCCAGAAGTCGAATTGAGTCACATTGTGCGTAGTTAGTGACTTGATAAACCAAACGATCAAGTTGGGGGTACTTGTTGATCTGTGAAGCCGAATTCGGTCAAACGGAAGACTTGTTGATCCGAGAAGTCAATTGGGGTCAAATAGAATGCCATTTGTCTTACAAGACAAACACACACTTAAATTCCGAGTTTTAACACTTATCACCAATTGAAACATTAACTCTAATCAAATAGAATGCCAATCACCCATGTTTCAATCACTCATGTTCAACCAATCACAGAAAATCACAAGTGAATTCGCAATCTAGATGACTTAGTTGACTTGATTAAATGTGCATAAATGGCAAACATGTCTAATTATTATCCTATTGCAAGAAAATTCTATTAATGCTCAACAAAAATAGGTTGATTTTGTTTCATTATTATCAAGAGTCTAAAAGTGTCTACTATTCACACAAATTCACTGATCAACCTAACAATCGAACATAATAATAGAATCAAATAGCAAAAAGGGTAACAAAAGGGAATGCATGTCAAGTGGCTGGTGATATAGCAAAAATCAACTTCAATCCTCAATTTTCAATGATTCCCAAACTAATCCTCATCCATCATCAACAAATCATGCAAAAACAAAGGCTATCACTACAAATTTAGTGTTAGATTACTTAAAAACATTCAACATTGGCAAAAATTCACAAAATACGTGTGCACAACCAATATCAATATATCAACTAATCCAACAACAAATTTGCCCCAAATCTTAACAACAAAGTTCATAATAACAAATAAAGATTGAGGGGAAAGGATAGACATACTTACTGGTCGAGTTTAATCGAAAAATTTGAAGTTTGATTTTTCGCGCCCTTTTCGACCCGACTCCGACTTTGCTCCAAATCCGAATTTTTTCGGATAGAAATGTTTATGATGATGTGGATGAGGTGTGGTGTGAATTTGAGGGGAAGAAATTGAGTAACAATGGCGGATTTCGTGTGTGTGTGAGTGTGTTTTCGCCAATTTTCGCGAGGAGGAGGGTGAAATGCCCTACCTCTCCCGCGTCTATCTTTTTATACCTGGGAGTAGGCCGCGGCCGAGGCGTAAACAAAGCCGCGGCCGTGGCGTATGAGAAACTTAACCGCGGGCGTGGCAATGGATTGACGCGGCCGTGGCAATTCTTCCAGTGTGATTCCGGATTTTTTAGAGTGAATGACCTCGGGCGCGGTCTAGACTTACCACGGCCGAGGGTGATTTAGCCGCGGGCGTGGCCTCTATTTGACTCGGCCGTGGCCATTTGTCCAGAATGGCTTGAATTTTTCTTTGTTGGAGGCCGCGGCCGAGGTGGATTGTGTGCCACGGCCGTGGTGATTTTTCCTGGGTAATTCCTCCATTTTGGGCTCCTACACCCCCATTTCACACTATCTCTTTGAATGGATTGTTGGGCACCTACACACATTTAAACAAAATAATTTAAAACACTAAAATATTAGTAAAGCAACTAAACTATGAATTTAAAATACGAAAAGCAATAAACGTCGGGTTGCCTCCCGACAAGCGCCTTTGTTTAACGTCGTTGGCTCGACGGATGCTCTTTAAATAAACAAAACAAACAACTAGCTATGTAACTAAAACAAACACTTAACACATATAACAAAATCGTTCTAAACCACTCCCCGGCAACGGCGCCAAAATTTGGTAGCGTCGTTTCCGACTACCAAATTAAATCGTGTATGAAGATACACTTAAACCTTACCGACTACTCTAACTAGTAGAGTGGCAAGCAAGGGTCGATCCCACGAGGAACGGTCGAACAAATTTTGCTTTTATGTGTTAAGCTATTATTATGAAGAAACATAAAGTAAATAAGCTAGAAAACAATAAAGAAGTGGGGGGTTAATGAAATAACAACTACACCTAAATAAACAAAGACAAATAAAGAGATTTTTATAGGTTTTTGGTTTTTAAATAACAAAACGATTCACCCTTGATCATGTTTCACCGAGGTTTTGGACGATTTATGTAACTATTGTCAATGCCCTATTCAATTGTGATTCTAGCCCTTATCTCAAGACTATTAACAAGCTCTAATAGCCTTGTTATCCCTTAATCTTAGTTAATCAAAACAAGCTCTTCGACTAACCCTATTCAGTTTAACCGAATCCTCGAAAAAGCTCTCTTAGATTCAATCACCAAATGCATTAAACACTAGGACAACGAGATAAATTCAACATAAAACTCGCAAGCTCGGTTTTAGAGGTTAAACCTTGTGTTATCACCAATAAATAATTATTGTTTGCTACTCGGGAATCGGAAATCCTACAATTACGGATAGTAATCTCCTATTCTAGCAACACATTCACAAATCCCTTAAAGGGTGATCAATCCAATAATAAATTCATAAATGTGAGTCAATAACAGCAAATAACACAAAACACTTGAATACACAATATTTTCGGTAACATTAACCGTAATAATCACATAAATGTCTTGAACTCAAGGTTCCACAATAATCAAGAGTGAACTAAGGGTGCTAGCCACCCATTTTACCTAATACAAAGATAAACTAACAGAAAATTAAAGAAAAACATGAACATAGGATAGAAAGAACCAAAGGTTAGGGGTTGAAGATCAAGATCTTCAACCCCCTTCCGTTTCCTTGCTTCCAATGGAGAAAAGTGGCTGATTATGTGTGGGGGATGGGTTCTAGGTTGTTCTAAGTTAGGTTAAATTCGAATGGGATGATATATATATAAGGAGAGAAAGTGCTAGCTCCAATTTAGGCAAAAACGTGTTTGGGTTTTTAAAACAGGGAACCCCGCCGCGGCCGTGGCATAAAGATGGCCGCGGGCGTGGTGAAACAAGGGTTTTGGGCCCAATTTGGGGCCGCGGCCGTGGTATATCTCCTGCCTCGGCCGTGGTCTTTCTTGGACTGAATTTGCCTTTACTTCTGGAGGAATTTCCACGGCCGCGGTGGATACAGACCGCGGTCGTGGGGTTTGGATCACCACGGGCGTGGTGTTTGTTTGCCTCGGTCGTGGCAAATGATGCTGAAATGTGGCCTTCTCTAGAGGAATGGCCACTGCCGTGGCGTTGTACTACCTCGGCCGTGGCTTGGGCCACGGGCGTGGCCTCGCCACCTCGGGCATGATCCCCTGTTTTTCCTTGTTTTCTTCTTCCTTTGAGCTCGATTTGTCAATTTGAGATCTTCGAACCTGTTTTTCGGCCTTAATTCACCTGTCTTGACATGAAAATGAAACAAACACGTCAAATTGCCCAATGAGAAATAAACGCACAAAACACACGTGAAAATGCACACAAAAGTCCGTAAAAAGACACTTAAATTGACCTAAAAGTGTGTGCACTACCACGTGCACCAGGAGTCAAATAGTTGGTGCTTGTTGATCCCAGAAGCCGAATTGAGTCACATTGTGCGCAGTTAGTGACTTGATAAACCAAACGGATCAAGTTGGGGTTACTTGTTGATCCGTGAAGCCGAATTCGATCAAACGGAAGACTTGTTGATCCGAGAAGTCAATTTTGGTCAAAGAGAAGACTTAATGATCCGAGAAGTCGAACGGAGTCAAATAGTTGGTGTTTGTTGATCCCAGAAGTCGAATTGAGTCACATTGTGCGTAGTTAGTGATTTGATAAAACAAACGGATCAAGTTGGGTGTACTTGTTGATCCGTGAAGCCGAATTCGGTCAAACGGTAGACTTGTTGATCCAAGAAGTCAATTGGGGTCAAATAGAAGACTTAATGATCCGAGAAGTCGAACGGAGTCAAATAGTTGGTGTTTGTTGATCCCAGAAGTCGAATTGAGTCACATTGTGCGTAGTTAGTGATTTGATAAAACAAACGGATCAAGTTGGGTGTACTTGTTGATCCGTGAAGCCGAATTCGGTCAAACGGAAGACTTGTTGATCCGAGAAGTCAATTGGGGTATAATAGAAGACTTAATGATCCGTGAAGTCGAACGGAGTCATATAGTTGGTGCTTGTTGATCCCAGAAGTCGAATTGAGTCACATTGTGCGTAGTTAGTGACTTCATAAACCAAACGGATCAAGTTGGGGGTACTTGTTGATCCGTGAAGCCGAATTCGGTCAAACGAAAGACTTGTTGATCCGAGAAGTCAATTGGGGTCAAATAGAAGACTTAATGATCTGAGAAGTCGAACGGAGTCAAATAGTTGGTGCTTGTTGATCCCAGAAGTCGAATTGAGTCATATTGTGCGTAGTTAGTGACTTGATAAACCAAACGGATCAAGATGGGGTTACTTGTTGATCCGTGAAGCCGAATTCGGTCAAACGGAAGACTTGTTGATCCAAAAAGTCAATTTTGGTCAAAGAGAAGACTTAATAATCCGAGAAGTCGAACGGAGTCAAATAGTTGGTGCTTGTTGATCCCAGAAGTCGAATTGAGTCACATTGTGCGTAGTTAGTGATTTGATAAAACAAACGGATCAAGTTGGGTGTACATGTTGATCCGTGAAGCCGAATTCGGTCAAACGGTAGACTTGTTGATCCAAGAAGTCAATTGGGGTCAAATAGAAGACTTAATGATCTGAGAAGTCGTACGGAGTCAAATAGTTGGTGCTTGTTGATCCCAGAAGTCGAATTGAGTCACATTGTGCGTAGTTAGTGACTTGATAAATCAAACGGATCAAGTTGGGGGTACTTGTTGATCCGTGAAGCCGAATTCGGTCAAACGGAAGACTTGTTGATCCGAGAAGTCAATTGGGGTCAAATAGAAGACTTAATGATATGAGAAGTCGAACGGAGTCAAATAGTTGGTTCTTGTTGATCCCAGAAGCCGAATTGAGTCACATTATGCGTAGTTAGTGACTTGATAAACCAAACGGATCAAGTTGGGGGTACTTGTTGATCCGTGAAGCCGAATTCGGTCAAACGGAAGACTTGTTGATCCGAGAAGTCAAATAGGGTATAATAGAAGACTTAATGATCCGTGAAGTCGAACGGAGTCATATAGTTGGTGCTTGTTGATCCCAGAAGTCGAATTGAGTCACATTGTGCGTAGTTAGTGACTTGATAAACCAAACGGATCAAGTTGGGGGTACTTGTTGATCCGTGAAGCCGAATTCGGTCAAACGAAAGACTTGTTGATCCGAGAAGTCAATTGGGGTCAAATAGAAGACTTAATGATCTGAGAAGTCGAACGGAGTCAAATAGTTGGTGCTTCTTGATCCCAGAAGCCGAATTGAGTCACATTCTGCGTAGTTAGTGACTTGATAAACCAAACGATCAAGTTGGGGGTACTTGTTGATCTGTGAAGCCGAATTCGGTCAAACGGAAGACTTGTTGATCCGAGAAGTCAATTGGGGTCAAATAGAAGACTTAATGATCCGAGAAGTCGAACGGAGTCAAATAGTTGGTGCTTGTTGATCCCAGAAGCCGAATTGAGTCACATTGTGCGTAGTTAGTGACTTGATAAACCAAACGGATCAAATTGGGGTTACTTGTTGATCCGTGAAGCCGAATTCGGTTAAACGGAAGACTTGTTGATCCGAAAAGTCAATTTTGGTCAAAGAGAAGACTTCATAATCCGAGAAGTCGAACGGAGTCAAATAGTTGGTGCTTGTTGATCCCAGAAGTCGAATTGAGAACGGAGTCAAATAGTTGGTGCTTGTTGATCCCAGAAGTCGAATTGAGTCACATTGTGCGTAGTTAGTGACTTGATAAATCGAACGGATCAAGTTGGGGGTACTTGTTGATCCGTCAAGCCGAATTCGGTCAAACGGAAGACTTGTTGATCCGAGAAGTCAATTAGGGTACATTAGAAGACTTAATGATCCGTGAAGTCGAACGGAGTCAAATAGTTTGTGCTTGTTGGACCCAGAAGTCGAATTGAGTCACATTGTGCGTAGTTAGTGACTTGATAAACCAAACGATCAAGTTGGGGGTACTTGTTGATCTGTGAAGCCAAATTCGGTCAAACGGAAGACTTGTTGATCCGAGAAGTCAATTGGGGTCAAATAGAAGACTTAATGATCCGAGAAGTCGAACGGAGTCAAATAGTTGGTGCTTGTTGATCCCAGAAGCCGAATTGAGTCACATTGTGCGTAGTTAGTGACTTGATAAACCAAACGGATCAAGTTGGGGTTACTTGTTGATCCGTGAAGCCGAATTCGGTCAAACGGAAGACTTGTTGATCCGAGAAATCAATTTTGGTCAAAGAGAAGACTTAATGATCCGAGAAGTCGAACGGAGTCAAATAGTTGGTGCTTGTTGCTCCCAGAAGTCGAATTGAGTCACATTATGCGTAGTTAGTGATTTGATAAAACAAACGGATCAAGTTGGGTGTACTTGTTGATCTGTGAAGCCGAATTCGGTCAAACGGTAGACTTGTTGATCCGAGAAGTCAATTGGGGTCAAATAAAAGACTTAATGATCTGAGAAGTCGAACGGAGTCAAATAGTTGGTGCTTGTTGATCCCAGAAGTCGAATTGAGTCACATTGTGCGTAGTTAGTGACTTGATAAATCAAACGGATCAAGTTGGGGGGACATGTTGATCCGTGAAGCCGAATTCGGTCAAACGGAAGACTTGTTGATCCGAGAAGTCAATTGGGGTCAAATAGAAGACTTAATGATCTGAGAAGTCGAACAGAGTCAAATAGTTGGTGCTTGTTGATCCCAGAAGCCGAATTGAGTCACATTATGCGTAGTTAGTGACTTGATAAACCAAACGGATCAAGTTGGTGGTACTTGTTGATCCGTGAAGCCGAATTCGGTCAAACAGAAGACTTGTTGATCCAAGAAGTCAATTGGGGTCAAATAGAAGACTTAACAATCCGAGAAGTCGAACGGAGTCAAATAGTTGGTGCTTGTTGATCCCAGAAGCCGAATTGAGTCACATTGTGCGTAGTTAGTGACTTGATAAACCAAATCGATCAAGTTGGGGATACTTGTTGATCCGTGAAGCCGAATTCGGTCAAACGGAAGACTTGTTGATCCGAGAAGTCAATTGGGGTCAAATAGAAGACTTAATGATCAGAGAAGTCGAACTAAGTCAAATAGTTGGTGCTTGTTGATCCCAGAAGTCGAATTGAGTCACATTGTGCGTAGTTAGTGATTTGATAAAACAAACGGATCAAGTTGGGTGTACTTGTTGATCCCTGAAGCCGAATTCGGTCAAACGGTAGACTTGTTGATCCGAGAATTCAATTGGGGTCAAATAGAAGACTTAATGATCTGAGAAGTCGAACGGAGTCAAATAGTTGGTGCTTGTTGATCCCAGAAGTCGAATTGAGTCACATTGTGCGTAGTTAGTGACTTGATAAATCAAACGGATCAAGTTGGGGGTACTTGTTGATCCGTGAATCCGAATTCGGTCAATCGGAAGACTTGTTGATCCGAGAAGTCAATTGGGGTACAATAGAAGACTTAATGATCCGTGAAGTCGAACGGAGTCAAATAGTTGGTGCTTGCTGATCCCAGAAGCCGAATTGAGTCACATTCTGCGTAGTTAGTGACTTGATAAACCAAATGGATCAAGTTGGGGGTACTTGTTGATCCGTGAAGCCGAATTCGGTCAAACGGAAGACTTGTTGATCCGAGAAGTCAATTGGGGTCAAATAGAAGACTTAATGATCAGAGAAGTCGAACGGAGTCAAATAGTTGGTGCTTGTTGATCCCAGAAGCCGAATTGAGTCACATTGTGCGTAGTTAGTGACTTGATAAACCAAACGGATCAAGTTGGAGGTACTTGTAGATCCGTGAAGCCGAATTCGGTCAACCGGAAGACTTGTTGATCCGGGAAGTCAATTTTGGTCAAAGAGAAGACTTAATGATCCGAGAAGTCGAACGGAGTCAAATAGTTGGTGCTTGTTGATCCCAGAAGTCGAATTGAGTCACATTATGTGTAGTTAGTGACTTGATAAATCAAACAGATCAAGTTGGGGGTACTTGTTGATCCGTGAAGCCGAATTCGGTCAAACGGAAGACTTGTTGATCCGAGAAGTCAATTGGGGTACAATAGAAGACTTAATGATCCGTGAAGTCGAACGGAGTCATATAGTTGGTGCTTGTTGATCCCAGAAGTCGAATTGAGTCACATTGTGCGTAGTTAGTGACTTGATAAACCAAACGGATCAAGTTGGGGGTACTTGTTGATCCGTGAAGCCGAATTCGGTCAAACGGTAGACTTGTTGATCCGAGAAGTCAATTGGGGTCAAATTGAAGACTTAATGATCCAAGAAGTCGAACGGAGTCAAATAGTTGGTGCTTGTTGATCCCAGAAGTCGAATTGAGTCACATTATGTCTAGTTAGTGACTTGATAAATCAAACAGATCAAGTTGGGGGTACTTGTTGATCCGTGAAGCCGAATTCGGTCAAACGGAAGACTTGTTGATCCGAGAAGTCAATTGGGGTACAATAGAAGACTTAATGATCCGTGAAGTCGAACGGAGTCATATAGTTGGTGCTTGTTGATCCCAGAAGTCGAATTGAGTCACATTGTGCGTAGTTAGTGACTTGATAAACCAAACGGATCAAGTTGGGGGTACTTGTTGATCCGTGAAGCCGAATTCGGTCAAACGAAAGACTTGTTGATCCGAGAAGTCAATTGGGGTCAAATAGAAGACTTAATGATCCGAGAAGTCGAACGGAGTCAAATAGTTGGTACTTGTTGATCCCAGAAGCCGAATTGAGTCACATTGTGCGTAGTTAGTGACTTTATAAACCAAACGGATCAAGTTGCGGGTACTTGTTGATCCGTGAAGCCGAATTCGGTCAAACGGAAGACTTGTTGATCCGAGAAGTCAATTGGGGTCAAATAGAAGACTTAATGATCTGAGAAGTCGAACGGAGTCAAATAGTTGGTGCTTGCTGATCCCAGAAGCCGAATTGAGTCACATTCTGCGTAGTTAGTGACTTGATAAACCAATCGGATCAAGTTGGGGGTACTTGTTGATCCGTGAAGCCGAATTCGGTCAAACGGAAGACTTGTTGATCCGAGAAGTCAATTGGGGTCAAATAGAAGACTTAACGATCCGAGAAGTCGAACGGAGTCAAATAGTTGGTGCTTGTTGATCCCAGAAGCCGAATTGAGTCACATTGTGCGTAGTTAGTGACTTGATAAACCAAACGGATCAAGTTGGGGTTACTTGTTGATCCGTGAAGCCGAATTCGGTCAAACGGAAGACTTGTTGATCCGGGAAGTCAATTTTGGTCAAAGAGAAGACTTAATGATCCGAGAAGTCGAACGGAGTCAAATAGTTGGTGCTTGTTGATCCCAGAAGTCGAATTGAGTCACATTATGTGTAGTTAGTGACTTGATAAATCAAACAGATCAAGTTGGGGGTACTTGTTGATCCGTGAAGCCGAATTCGGTCAAACGGAAGACTTGTTGATCCGAGAAGTCAATTGGGGTACAATAGAAGACTTAATGATCCGTGAAGTCGAACGGAGTCATATAGTTGGTGCTTGTTGATCCCAGAAGTCGAATTGAGTCACATTGTGCGTAGTTAGTGACTTGATAAACCAAACGGATCAAGTTGGGGGTACTTGTTGATCCGTGAAGCCGAATTCGGTCAAACGGTAGACTTTTTGATCCGAGAAGTCAATTGGGGTCAAATTGAAGACTTAATGATCCGAGAAGTCGAACGGAGTCAAATAGTTGGTGCTTGTTGATCCCAGAAGTCGAATTGAGTCACATTATGTCTAGTTAGTGACTTGATAAATCAAACAGATCAAGTTGGGGGTACTTGTTGATCCGTGAAGCCGAATTCGGTCAAACGGAAGACTTGTTGATCCGAGAAGTCAATTGGGGTACAATAGAAGACTTAATGATCCGTGAAGTCGAACGGAGTCATATAGTTGGTGCTTGTTGATCCCAGAAGTCGAATTGAGTCACATTGTGCGTAGTTAGTGACTTGATAAAACCAAACGGATCAAGTTGGGGGTACTTGTTGATCCGTGAAGCCGAATTCGGTCAAACGGAAGACTTGTGGATCCGAGAAGTCAATTGGGGTCAAATAGAAGACTTAATGATCCGAGAAGTCGAACGGAGTCAAATAGTTGGTGCTTGTTGATCCCAGAAGCCGAATTGAGTCACATTGTGCGTAGTTAGTGACTTTATAAACCAAACGGATCAAGTTGCGGGTACTTGTTGATCCGTGAAGCCGAATTCGGTCAAACGGAAGACTTGTTGATCCGAGAAGTCAATTGGGGTCAAATAGAAGACTTAATGATCTGAGAAGTCGAACGGAGTCAAATAGTTGGTGCTTGCTGATCCCAGAAGCCGAATTGAGTCACATTCTGCGTAGTTAGTGACTTGATAAACCAATCGGATCAAGTTGGGGGTACTTGTTGATCCGTGAAGCCGAATTCAGTCAAACGGAAGACTTGTTGATCCGAGAAGTCAATTGGGGTCAAATAGAAGACTTAACGATCCGAGAAGTCGAACGGAGTCAAATAGTTGGTGCTTGTTGATCCCAGAAGCCGAATTGAGTCACATTGTGCGTAGTTAGTGACTTGATAAACCAAACGGATCAAGTTGGGGTTACTTGTTGATCCGTGAAGCCGAATTCGGTCAAACGGAAGACTTGTTGATCCGAGAAGTCAATTTTGGTCAAAGAGAAGACTTAATGATCTGAGAAGTCGAACGGAGTCAAATAGTTGGTGCTTGTTGATCCCAGAAGTCGAATTGAGTCACATTGTGCGTAGTTAGTGATTTGATAAAATAAACGGATCAAGTTGGGTGTACTTGTTGATCCATGAAGCCGAATTCGGTCAAACGGTAGACTTGTTGATCCGAGAAGTCAATTGGGGTCAAATAGAAGACTTAATGATCTGAGAAGTCGAACGGAGTCAAATCGTTGGTGCTTGTTGATCCCAGAAGTCAAATTGAGTCACATTGTGCGTAGTTAGTGACTTGATAAATCAAACGGATCAAGTTGGGGGTACTTGTTGATCCGTGAAGCCGAATTCGGTCAAACGGAAGACTTGTTGATCCGAGAAGTCAATTGGGGTCAAATAGAAGACTTAACAATCCGAGAAGTCGAACGGAGTCAAATAGTTGGTGCTTGTTGATCCCAGAAGCCGAATTGAGTCACATTGTGCGTAGTTAGTGACTTGATAAACCAAACGGATCAAGTTGGGGGTACTTGTTGTTCCGTGAAGCCGAATTCGGTCAAACGGAAGACTTGTTGATCCGAGAAGTCAATTGGGGTAAAATAGAAGACTTTATGATCCGAGAAGTCGAACGGAGTCAAATAGTTGGTGCTTGTTGATCCCAGAAACCGAATTGAGTCACATTGTGCGTAGTTAGTGACTTGATAAACGAAACGGATCAAGTTGGGGGTACTTCTTTATCCGTGAAGCCGAATTCGGTCAAACGGAAGACTTGTTGATCCGAGAAGTCAATTGGGGTCAAATAGAAGACTTAATGATATGAGAAGTTGAACGGAATCAAATAGTTGGTGCTTGTTGATCCCAGAAGTCGAATTGAGTCACATTGTGCGTAGTTAGTGACTTGATAAATCGAACGGATCAAGTTGGGGGTACTTGTTGATCCGTCAAGCCGAATTCGGTCAAACGGAAGACTTGTTGATCCGAGAAGTCAATTAGGGTACAATAGAAGACTTAATGATCCGTGAAGTCGAACGGAGTCAAATAGTTTGTGCTTGTTGGACCTAGAAGCCGAATTGAGTCACATTGTGCGTAGTCAGTGACTTGATAAACCAAACGATCAAGTTGGGGGTACTTGTTGATCTGTGAAGCCGAATTCGGTCAAACGGAAGACTTGTTGATCCGAGAAGTCAATTGGGGTCAAATAGAAGACTTAATGATCCGAGAAGTCGAACGGAGTCAAATAGTTGGTGCTTGTTGATCCCAGAAGCCGAATTGAGTCACATTGTGCGTAGTTAGTGACTTGATAAACCAAACGGATCAAGTTGGGGTTACCTGTTGATCCGTGAAGCCGAATTCGGTCAAACGGAAGACTTGTTGATCCGAGAAGTCAATTGGGGTCAAAGAGAAGACTTAATGATCCGAGAAGTCGAACGGAGTCAAATAGTTGGTGCTTGTTGATCCTAGAAGTCGAATTGAGTCACATTGTGCGTAGTTAGTGATTTGATAAAACAAACGGATCAAGTTGGGGGTACTTGTTGTTCCGTGAAGCCGAATTCGGTCAAACGGAAGACTTGTTGATCCGAGAAGTCAATTGGGGTCAAATAGAAGACTTTATGATCCGAGAAGTCGAACGGAGTCAAATAGTTGGTGCTTGTTGATCCCAGAAGCCGAATTGAGGCACATTGTGCGTAGTTAGTGACTTGATAAACGAAACGGATCAAGTTGGGGGTACTTGTTGATCCGTAAAGCCGAATTCGGTCAAACGGAAGACTTGTTGATCCGAGAAGTCAATTGGGGTCAAATAGAAGACTTAATGATATGAGAAGTTGAACGGAGTCAAATAGTTGGTGCTTGTTGATCCCAGAAGTCGAATTGAGTCACATTGTGCGTTGTTAGTGACTTGATAAATCGAACGGATCAAGTTGGGGGTACTTGTTTATCCGTCAAGCCGAATTCGGTCAAAAGGAAGACTTGTTGATCCGAGAAGTCAATTAGGGTACAATAGAAGACTTAATGATCCGTGAAGTCGAACGGAGTCAAATAGTTTGTGCTTGTTGGACCCAGAAGTCGAATTGAGTCACATTGTGCGTAGTTAGTGACTTGATAAACCAAACGATCAAGTTGGGGGTACTTGTTGATCTGTGAAGCCAAATTCGGTCAAACGGAAGACTTGTTGAGCCGAGAAGTCAATTGGGGTCAAATAGAAGACTTAATGATCCGAGAAGTCGAACGGAGTCAAATAGTTGGTGCTTGTTGATCCCAGAAGCCGAATTGAGTCACATTGTGCGTAGTTAGTGACTTGATAAACCAAACGGATCAAGTTGGGGTTACTTGTTGATCTGTGAAGCCGAATTCGGTCAAACGGAAGACTTGGTTATCCGAGAAATCAATTTTGGTCAAAGAGAAGACTTAATGATCCGAGAAGTCGAACGGAGTCAAATAGTTGGTGCTTGTTGCTCCCAGAAGTCGAATTGAGTCATATTGTGCGTAGTTAGTGATTTGATAAAACAAACGGATCAAGTTGGGTGTACTTGTTGATCTGTGAAGCCGAATTCGGTCAAACGGTAGACTTGTTGATCCGAGAAGTCAATTGGGGTCAAATAAAAGACTTAATGATCTGAGAAGTCGAACGGAGTCAAATAGTTGGTGCTTGTTGATCCCAGAAGTCGAATTGAGTCACATTGTGCGTAGTTAGTGATTTGATAAAACAAACGGATCAAGTTGGGGGTACTTGTTGTTCCGTGAAGCCGAATTCGGTCAAACGGAAGACTTGTTGATCCGAGAAGTCAATTGGGGTCAAATAGAAGACTTAATGATCCGAGAAGTCGAACGGAGTCAAATAGTTGGTGCTTGTTGATCCCAGAAGCCGAATTGAGTCACATTGTGCGTAGTTAGTGACTTGATAAACGAAACGGATCAAGTTGGGGGTACTTGTTGATCCGTGAAGCCGAATTCGGTCAAACGGAAGACTTGTTGATCCGAGAAGTCAATTAGGGTACAATAGAAGACTTAATGATCCGTGAAGTCGAACGGAGTCAAATAGTTTGTGCTTGTTGGACCCAGAAGTCGAATTGAGTCACATTGTGCGTAGTTAGTGACTTGATAAACCAAACGATCAAGTTGGGGGTACTTGTTGATCTGTGAAGCCAAATTCGGTCAAACGGAAGACTTGTTGATCCGAGAAGTCAATTGGGGTCAAATAGTAGACTTAATGATCCGAGAAGTCGAACGGAGTCAAATAGTTGGTGCTTGTTGATCCCAGAAGCCGAATTGAGTCACATTGTGCGTAGTTAGTGACTTGATAAACCAAACGGATCAAGTTGGGGTTACTTGTTGATCCGTGAAGCCGAATTCGGTCAAACGGAAGACTTGTTGATCCGAGAAATCAATTTTGGTCAAAGAGAAGACTTAATGATCCGAGAAGTCGAACGGAGTCAAATAGTTGGTGCTTGTTGCTCCCAGAAGTCGAATTGAGTCATATTGTGCGTAGTTAGTGATTTGATAAAACAAACGGATCAAGTTGGGTGTACTTGTTGATCTGTGAAGCCGAATTCGGTCAAACGGTAGACTTGTTGATCCGAGAAGTCAATTGGGGTCAAATAAAAGACTTAATGATCTGAGAAGTCGAACGGAGTCAAATAGTTGGTGCTTGTTGATCTCAGAAGTCGAATTGAGTCACATTGTGCGAAGTTAGTGACTTGATAAATCAAACGGATCAAGTTGGGGGGACATGTTGATCCGTGAAGCCGAATTCGGTCAAACGGAAGACTTGTTGATCCGAGAAGTCAATTGGGGTCAAATAGAAGACTTAATGATCTGAGAAGTCGAACAGAGTCAAATAGTTGGTGCTTGTTGATCCCAGAAGCCGAATTGAGTCACATTATGCGTAGTTAGTGACTTGACAAACCAAACGGATCAAGTTGGTGGTACTTGTTGATCCGTGAAGCCGAATTCGGTCAAACGGAAGACTTGTTGATCCGAGAAGTCAATTGGGGTCAAATAGAAGACTTAATGATCAGAGAAGTCGAACGGAGTCAAATAGTTGGTGCTTGTTGATCCCAGAAGTCGAATTGAGTCACATTGTGCGTAGTTAGTGATTTGATAAAACAAACGGATCAAGTTGGGTGTACTTGTTGATCCCTGAAGTCGAATTCGGTCAAACGGTAGACTTGTTGATCCGAGAATTCAATTGGGGTCAAATAGAAGACTTAATGATCTGAGAAGTCGAACGGAGTCAAATAGTTGGTGCTTGTTGATCCCAGAAGTCGAATTGAGTCACATTGTGCGTAGTTAGTAACTTGATAAATCAAACGGATCAAGTTGGGGGTACTTGTTGATCCGTGAATCCGAATTCGGTCAATCCGAAGACTTGTTGATCCGAGAAGTCAATTGGGGTACAATAGAAGACTTAATGATCCGTGAAGTCGAACGGAGTCAAATAGTTGGTGCTTGCTGATCCCAGAAGCCGAATTGAGTCACATTCTGCTTAGTTAGTGACTTGATAAACCAAATGGATCAAGTTGGGGGTACTTGTTGATCCGTGAAGCCGAATTCGGTCAAACGGAAGACTTGTTGATCCGAGAAGTCAATTGGGGTACAATAGAAGACTTAATGATCCGTGAAGTCGAACGGAGTCATATAGTTGGTGCTTGTTGATCCCAGAAGTCGAATTGAGTCACATTGTGCGTAGTTAGTGACTTGATAAACCAAACGGATCAAGTTGGGGGTACTTGTTGATCCGTGAAGCCGAATTCGGTCAAACGGTAGACTTGTTGGTCCGAGAAGTCAATTGGGGTCAAATTGAAGACTTAATGATCCAAGAAGTCGAACGGAGTCAAATAGTTGGTGCTTGTTGATCCCAGAAGTCGAATTGAGTCACATTATGTCTAGTTAGTGACTTGATAAATCAAACAGATCAAGTTGGGGGTACTTGTTGATCCGTGAAGCCGAATTCGGTCAAACGGAAGACTTGTTGATCCGAGAAGTCAATTGGGGTACAATAGAAGACTTAATGATCCGTGAAGTCGAACGGAGTCATATAGTTGGTGCTTGTTGATCCCAGAAGTCGAATTGAGTCACATTGTGCGTAGTTAGTGACTTGATAAACCAAACGGATCAAGTTGGGGGTACTTGTTGATCCGTGAAGCCGAATTCGGTCAAACGAAAGACTTGTTGATCCGAGAAGTCAATTGGGGTCAAATAGAAGACTTAATGATCCGAGAAGTCGAACGGAGTCAAATAGTTGGTGCTTGCTGATCCCGGAAGCCGAATTGAGTCACATTCTGCGTAGTTAGTGACTTGATAAACCAATCGGATCAAGTTGGGGGTACTTGTTGATCCGTGAAGCCGAATTCGGTCAAACGGAAGACTTGTTGATCCGAGAAGTCAATTGGGGTCAAATAGAAGACTTAACGATCCGAGAAGTCGAACGGAGTCAAATAGTTGGTGCTTGTTGATCCCAGAAGCCGAATTGAGTCACATTGTGCGTAGTTAGTGACTTGATAAACCAAACGGATCAAGTTGGGGTTACTTGTTGATCCGTGAAGCCGAATTCGGTCAAACGGAAGACTTGTTGATCCGGGAAGTCAATTTTGGTCAAAGAGAAGACTTAATGATCCGAGAAGTCGAACGGAGTCAAATAGTTGGTGCTTGTTGATCCCAGAAGTCGAATTGAGTCACATTATGTGTAGTTAGTGACTTGATAAATCAAACAGATCAAGTTGGGGGTACTTGTTGATCCGTGAAGCCGAATTCGGTCAAACGGAAGACTTGTTGATCCGAGAAGTCAATTGGGGTACAATAGAAGACTTAATGATCCGTGAAGTCGAACGGAGTCATATAGTTGGTGCTTGTTGATCCCAGAAGTCGAATTGAGTCACATTGTGCGTAGTTAGTGACTTGATAAACCAAACGGATCAAGTTGGGGGTACTTGTTGATCCGTGAAGCTGAATTCGGTCAAACGGAAGACTTGTTGATCCGAGAAGTCAATTGGGGTACAATAGAAGACTTAATGATCCGTGAAGTCGAACGGAGTCATATAGTTGGTGCTTGTTGATCCCAGAAGTCGAATTGAGTCACATTGTGCGTAGTTAGTGACTTGATAAACCAAACGGATCAAGTTGGGGGTACTTGTTGATCCGTGAAGCTGAATTCGGTCAAACGGAAGACTTGTTGATCCGAGAAGTCAATTGGGGTCAAATAGAAGACTTAATGATCTGAGAAGTCGAACGGAGTCAAATAGTTGGTGCTTGCTGATCCCAGAAGCCGAATTGAGTCACATTCTGCGTAGTTAGTGACTTGATAAACCAATCGGATCAAGTTGGGGGTACTTGTTGATCCGTGAAGCCGAATTCGGTCAAACGGAAGACTTGTTGATCCGAGAAGTCAATTGGGGTCAAATAGAAGACTTAACGATCCGAGAAGTCGAACGGAGTCAAATAGTTGGTGCTTGTTGATCCCAGAAGCCGAATTGAGTCACATTGTGCGTAGTTAGTGACTTGATAAACCAAACGGATCAAGTTGGGGTTACTTGTTGATCCGTGAAGCCGAATTCGGTCAAACGGAAGACTTGTTGATCCGGGAAGTCAATTTTGGTCAAAGAGAAGACTTAATGATCCGAGAAGTCGAACGGAGTCAAATAGTTGGTGCTTGTTGATCCCAGAAGTCGAATTGAGTCACATTATGTGTAGTTAGTGACTTGATAAATCAAACAGATCAAGTTGGGGGTACTTGTTGATCCGTGAAGCCGAATTCGGTCAAACGGAAGACTTGTTGATCCGAGAAGTCAATTGGGGTACAATAGAAGACTTAATGATCCGTGAAGTCGAACGGAGTCATATAGTTGGTGCTTGTTGATCCCAGAAGTCGAATTGAGTCACATTGTGCGTAGTTAGTGACTTGATAAACCAAACGGATCAAGTTGGGGGTACTTGTTGATCCGTGAAGCCGAATTCGGTCAAACGGTAGACTTTTTGATCCGAGAAGTCAATTGGGGTCAAATTGAAGACTTAATGATCCGAGAAGTCGAACGGAGTCAAATAGTTGGTGCTTGTTGATCCCAGAAGTCGAATTGAGTCACATTATGTCTAGTTAGTGACTTGATAAATCAAACAGATCAAGTTGGGGGTACTTGTTGATCCGTGAAGCCGAATTCGGTCAAACGGAAGACTTGTTGATCCGAGAAGTCAATTGGGGTACAATAGAAGACTTAATGATCCGTGAAGTCGAACGGAGTCATATAGTTGGTGCTTGTTGATCCCAGAAGTCGAATTGAGTCACATTGTGCGTAGTTAGTGACTTGATAAACCAAACGGATCAAGTTGGGGGTACTTGTTGATCCGTGAAGCCGAATTCGGTCAAACGAAAGACTTGTTGATCCGAGAAGTCAATTGGGGTCAAATAGAAGACTTAATGATCCGAGAAGTCGAACGGAGTCAAATAGTTGGTGCTTGTTGATCCCAGAAGCCGAATTGAGTCACATTGTGCGTAGTTAGTGACTTTATAAACCAAACGGATCAAGTTGCGGGTACTTGTTGATCCGTGAAGCCGAATTCGGTCAAACGGAAGACTTGTTGATCCGAGAAGTCAATTGGGGTCAAATAGAAGACTTAATGATCTGAGAAGTCGAACGGAGTCAAATAGTTGGTGCTTGCTGATCCCAGAAGCCGAATTGAGTCACATTCTGCGTAGTTAGTGACTTGATAAACCAATCGGATCAAGTTGGGGGTACATGTTGATCCGTGAAGCCGAATTCGGTCAAACGGAAGACTTGTTGATCCGAGAAGTCAATTGGGGTCAAATAGAAGACTTAACGATCCGAGAAGTCGAACGGAGTCAAATAGTTGGTGCTTGTTGATCCCAGAAGCCGAATTGAGTCACATTGTGCGTAGTTAGTGACTTGATAAACCAAACGGATCAAGTTGGGGTTACTTGTTGATCCGTGAAGCCGAATTCGGTCAAATGGAAGACTTGTTGATCCGAGAAGTCAATTTTGGTCAAAGAGAAGACTTAATGATCTGAGAAGTCGAACGGAGTCAAATAGTTGGTGCTTGTTGATCCCAGAAGTCGAATTGAGTCACATTGTGCGTAGTTAGTGATTTGATAAAATAAACGGATCAAGTTGGGTGTACTTGTTGATCCGTGAAGCCGAATTCGGTCAAACGGTAGACTTGTGGATCCGAGAAGTCAATTGGGGTCAAATAGAAGACTTAATGATCTGAGAAGTCGAACGGAGTCAAATCGTTGGTGCTTGTTGATCCCAGAAGTCAAATTGAGTCACGTTGTGCGTAGTTAGTGACTTGATAAATCAAACGGATCAAGTTGGGGGTACTTGTTGATCCGTGAAGCCGAATTCGGTCAAACGGAAGACTTGTTGATCCGAGAAGTCAATTGGGGTCAAATAGAAGACTTCCGAGAAGTCGAACGGAGTCAAATAGTTGGTGCTTGTTGATCCCAGAAGCCGAATTGAGTCACATTGTGCGTAGTTAGTGACTTGATAAACCAAACGGATCAAGTTGGGGGTACTTGTTGTTCCGTGAAGCCGAATTCGGTCAAACGGAAGACTTGTTGATCCGAGAAGTCAATTGGGGTCAAATAGAAGACTTTATGATCCGAGAAGTCGAACGGAGTCAAAAAGTTGGTGCTTGTTGATCCCAGAAGCCGAATTGAGTCACATTGTGCGTAGTTAGTGACTTGATAAACGAAACGGATCAAGTTGGGGGTACTTGTTTATCCGTGAAGCCGAATTCGGTCAAATGGAAGACTTGTTGATCCGAGAAGTCAATTGGGGTCAAATAGAAGACTTAATGATATGAGAAGTTGAACGGAGTCAAATAGTTGGTGCTTGTTGATCCCAGAAGTCGAATTGAGTCACATTGTGCGTAGTTAGTGACTTGATAAATCGAACGGATCAAGTTGGGGGTACTTGTTGATCCGTCAAGCCGAATTCGGTCAAACGGAAGACTTGTTGATCCGAGAAGTCAATTAGGGTACAATAGAAGACTTAATGATCCGTGAAGTCGAACGGAGTCAAATAGTTTGTGCTTGTTGGACCTAGAAGCCGAATTGAGTCACATTGTGCGTAGTCAGTGACTTGATAAACCAAACGATCAAGTTGGGGGTACTTGTTGATCTGTGAAGCCGAATTCGGTCAAACGGAAGACTTGTTGATCCGAGAAGTCAATTGGGGTCAAATAGAAGACTTAATGATCCGAGAAGTCGAACGGAGTCAAATAGTTGGTGCTTGTTGATCCCAGAAGCCGAATTGAGTCACATTGTGCGTAGTTAGTGACTTGATAAACCAAACGGATCAAGTTGGGGTTACCTGTTGATCCGTGAAGCCGAATTCGGTCAAACGGAAGACTTGTTGATCCGAGAAGTTAATTTTGGTCAAAGAGAAGACTTAATGATCCGAGAAGTCGAACGGAGTCAAATAGTTAGTGCTTGTTGATCCTAGAAGTCGAATTGAGTCACATTGTGCGTAGTTAGTGATTTGATAAAACAAACGGATCAAGTTGGGTGTATTTGTTGATCCGTGAAGCCGAATTCCGTCAAACGGTAGACTTGTTGATCCGAGAAGTCAATTGGGGTCAAATAGAAGACTTAATGATCTGAGAAGTCGAACGGAGTCAAATAGTTGGTGCTTGTTGATCCCAGAAGTCGAATTGAGTCACATTGTGCGTAGTTAGTGACTTGATAAATCAAACGGATCAAGTTGGGGGTACTTGTTGATCCGTGAAGCCGAATTCGGTCAAACGGAAGACTTGTTGATCCGAGAAGTCAATTGGGGTCAAATAGAAGACTTAATGATCTGAGAAGTCGAACGGAGTCAAATAGTTGGTTCTTGTTGATCTCAGAAGCCGAATTGAGTCACATTATGCGTAGTTAGTGACTTGATAAACCAAACGGATCAAGTTGGTGGTACTTGTTGATCCGTGAAGCCGAATTCGGTCAAACGGAAGACTTGTTGATCCGAGAAGTCAATTGGGGTCAAATAGAAGACTTAACAATCCGAGAAGTCGAACGGAGTCAAATAGTTGGTGCTTGTTGATCCCAGAAGCCGAATTGAGTCACATTGTGCGTAGTTAGTGACTTGATAAACCAAACGGATCAAGTTGGTGGTACTAGTTGATCCGTGAAGCCGAATTCGGTCAAACGGAAGAGTTGTTGATCCGAGAAGTTAATTTTTGTTCAAAGAGAAGACTTAATGATTCGCGAAGTCGAACGGAGTCAAATAGTTGGTGCTTGTTGATCCCAGAAGTCGAATTGAGTCACATTGTGCGTAGTTAGTGATTTGATAAAACAAACGGATCAAGTTGGGTGTACTTGTTGATCCCTGAAGCCGAATTCGGTCAAACGGTAGACTTGTTGATCCGAGAAGTCAATTGGGGTCAAATAGAAGACTTAATGATCTGAGAAGTCGATCGGAGTCAAATAGTTGGTGCTTGTTGATCCTTGAAGTCGAATTGAGTCACATTGTGCGTAGTTAGTGACTTGATAAATCAAACGGATCAAGTTGGGGGTACTTGTTGATCCATGAATCCGAATTCGGTCAATCGGAAGGCTTGTTGATCCGAGAAGTCAATTGGGGTACAATAGAAGACTTAATGATCCGTGAAGTCGAACGTAGTCAAATAGTTGGTGCTTGTTGATCTCAGAAGTCGAATTGAGTCACATTGTGCGTAGTTAGTGACTTGATAAACCAAATGGATCAAGTTGGGGGTACTTGTTGATCCGTGAAGCCGAATTCGGTCAAACGGAAGACTTGTTGATCCGAGAAGTCAATTGGGGTCAAATAGAAGACTTAATGATCCGAGAAGTCGAACGGAGTCAAATAGTTGGTGCTTGTTGATCCCAGAAGCCGAATTGAGTCACATTGTGCGTAGTTAGTGACTTGATAAACCAAACGGATCAAGTTGGGGTTACCTGTTGATCCGTGAAGCCGAATTCGGTCAAACGGAAGACTTGTTGATCCGAGAAGTTAATTTTGGTCAAAGAGAAGACTTAATGATCCGAGAAGTCGAACGGAGTCAAATAGTTAGTGCTTGTTGATCCTAGAAGTCGAATTGAGTCACATTGTGCGTAGTTAGTGATTTGATAAAACAAACGGATCAAGTTGGGGGTACTTGTTGATCCGTGAAGCCGAATTTGATCAAACGGGAGACTTGTTGATCCGAGAAGTCAATTGGGGTACAATAGAAGACTTAATGATCCGTGAAGTCGAACGGAGTCATATAGTTGGTGCTTGTTGATCCCAGAAGTCGAATTGAGTCACATTGTGCGTAGTTAGTGACTTTATAAACCAAACGGATCAAGTTGGGGGTACTTGTTGATCCGTGAAGCCAAATTCGGTCAAACGGTAGACTTGTTGATCCGAGAAGTCAATTGGGGTCAAAGAGAAGACTTAATGATCCGAGAAGTCGAACGGAGTCAAATAGTTGGTGCTTGTTGATCCCAGAAGTCGAATTGAGTCACATTATGTCTAGTTAGTGACTTGATAAATCAAACAGATCAAGTTGGGGGTACTTGTTGATCCGTGAAGCCGAATTCGGTCAAACGGAAGACTTGTTGATCCGAGAAGTCAATTGGAGTACAATAGAAGACTTAATGATCCGTGAAGTCGAACGGAGTCATATAGTTGGTGCTTGTTGATCCCAGAAGTCGAATTGAGTCACATTGTGCGTAGTTAGTGATTTGATAAAACAAACGGATCAAGTTGGGTGTACTTGTTGATCCGTGAAGCCGAATTCGGTCAAACGGTAGACTTGTTGATCCGAGAAGTCAATTGGGGTCAAATAGAAGACTTAATGATCTGAGAAGTCGAACGGAGTCAAATCGTTGGTGCTTGTTGATCCCAGAAGTCAAATTGAGTCACATTGTGCGTAGTTAGTGACTTGATAAATCAAACGGATCAAGTTGGGGGTACTTGTTGATCCGTGAAGCCAAATTCGGTCAAACGGAAGACTTGTTGATCCGAGAAGTCAATTGGGGTCAAATAGAAGACTTAATGATCTGAGAAGTCGAACGGAGTCAAATAGTTGGTGCTTGTTGATCCCAAAAGCCGAATTGAGTCACATTATGCGTAGTTTGTGACTTGATAAACCAAACGGATCAAGTTTGGGGTACTTGTTGATCCGTGAAGCCGAATTCGGTCAAACGGAAGACTTGTTGATCCGAGAAGTTAATTGGGGTCAAATAGAAGACTTAACAATCCGAGAAGTCGAACGGAGTCAAATAGTTGGTGCTTGTTGATCCCAGAAGCCGAATTGAGTCACATTGTGCGTAGTTAGTGACTTGATAAATCAAACGGATCAAGTTGGTGGTACTTGTTGATCCGTGAAGCCGAATTCGGTCAAACGGAAGACTTGTTGATCCGAGAAGTCAATTGGGGTCAAATAGAAGACTTAACAATCCGAGAAGTCGAACGGAGTCAAATAGTTGGTGCTTGTTGATCCCAGAAGCCGAATTGAGTCACATTGTGCGTAGTTAGTGACTTGATAAACCAAACGGATCAAGTTGGTGGTACTAGTTGATCCGTGAAGCCGAATTCGGTCAAACGGAAGAGTTGTTGATCCGAGAAGTTAATTTTTGTTCAAAGAGAAGACTTAATGATTCGCGAAGTCGAACGGAGTCAAATAGTTGGTGCTTGTTGATCCCAGAAGTCGAATTGAGTCACATTGTGCGTAGTTAGTGATTTGATAAAACAAACGGATCAAGTTGGGTGTACTTGTTGATCCCTGAAGCCGAATTCGGTCAAACGGTAGACTTGTTGATCCGAGAAGTCAATTGGGGTCAAATAGAAGACTTAATGATCTGAGAAGTCGATCGGAGTCAAATAGTTGGTGCTTGTTGATCCTTGAAGTCGAATTGAGTCACATTGTGCGTAGTTAGTGACTTGATAAATCAAACGGATCAAGTTGGGGGTACTTGTTGATCCATGAATCCGAATTCGGTCAATCGGAAGGCTTGTTGATCCGAGAAGTCAATTGGGGTACAATAGAAGACTTAATGATCCGTGAAGTCGAACGTAGTCAAATAGTTGGTGCTTGTTGATCTCAGAAGTCGAATTGAGTCACATTGTGCGTAGTTAGTGACTTGATAAACCAAATGGATCAAGTTGGGGGTACTTGTTGATCCGTGAAGCCGAATTCGGTCAAACGGAAGACTTGTTGATCCGAGAAGTCAATTGGGGTCAAATAGAAGACTTAATGATCCGAGAAGTCGATTGGAGTCAAATAGTTGGTGCTTGTTGATCCCAGAAGCCGAATTGAGTCACATTGTGCGTAGTTAGTGACTTGATAAACCAAACGGATCAAGTTGGGGTTACCTGTTGATCCGTGAAGCCGAATTCGGTCAAACGGAAGACTTGTTGATCCGAGAAGTTAATTTTGGTCAAAGAGAAGACTTAATGATCCGAGAAGTCGAACGGAGTCAAATAGTTAGTGCTTGTTGATCCTAGAAGTCGAATTGAGTCACATTGTGCGTAGTTAGTGATTTGATAAAACAAACGGATCAAGTTGGGGGTACTTGTTGATCCGTGAAGCCGAATTTGATCAAACGGGAGACTTGTTGATCCGAGAAGTCAATTGGGGTACAATAGAAGACTTAATGATCCGTGAAGTCGAACGGAGTCATATAGTTGGTGCTTGTTGATCCCAGAAGTCGAATTGAGTCACATTGTGCGTAGTTAGTGACTTTATAAACCAAACGGATCAAGTTGGGGGTACTTGTTGATCCGTGAAGCCAAATTCGGTCAAACGGTAGACTTGTTGATCCGAGAAGTCAATTGGGGTCAAAGAGAAGACTTAATGATCCGAGAAGTCGAACGGAGTCAAATAGTTGGTGCTTGTTGATCCCAGAAGTCGAATTGAGTCACATTATGTCTAGTTAGTGACTTGATAAATCAAACAGATCAAGTTGGGGGTACTTGTTGATCCGTGAAGCCGAATTCGGTCAAACGGAAGACTTGTTGATCCGAGAAGTCAATTGGAGTACAATAGAAGACTTAATGATCCGTGAAGTCGAACGGAGTCATATAGTTGGTGCTTGTTGATCCCAGAAGTCGAATTGAGTCACATTGTGCGTAGTTAGTGATTTGATAAAACAAACGGATCAAGTTGGGTGTACTTGTTGATCCGTGAAGCCGAATTCGGTCAAACGGTAGACTTGTTGATCCGAGAAGTCAATTGGGGTCAAATAGAAGACTTAATGATCTGAGAAGTCGAACGGAGTCAAATCGTTGGTGCTTGTTGATCCCAGAAGTCAAATTGAGTCACATTGTGCGTAGTTAGTGACTTGATAAATCAAACGGATCAAGTTGGGGGTACTTGTTGATCCGTGAAGCCAAATTCGGTCAAACGGAAGACTTGTTGATCCGAGAAGTCAATTGGGGTCAAATAGAAGACTTAATGATCTGAGAAGTCGAACGGAGTCAAATAGTTGGTGCTTGTTGATCCCAAAAGCCGAATTGAGTCACATTATGCGTAGTTTGTGACTTGATAAACCAAACGGATCAAGTTTGGGGTACTTGTTGATCCGTGAAGCCGAATTCGGTCAAACGGAAGACTTGTTGATCCGAGAAGTTAATTGGGGTCAAATAGAAGACTTAACAATCCGAGAAGTCGAACGGAGTCAAATAGTTGGTGCTTGTTGATCCCAGAAGCCGAATTGAGTCACATTGTGCGTAGTTAGTGACTTGATAAATCAAACGGATCAAGTTGGTGGTACTTGTTGATCCGTGAAGCCGAATTCGGTCAAACGGAAGACTTGTTGATCCGAGAAGTCAATTTTGGTCAAAGAGAAGACTTAATGATCCGAGAAGTCGAACGGAGTCAAATAGTTTGTGCTTGTTGATCCCAGAAGTCGAATTGAGTCACATTGTGCGTAGTTAGTGATTTGATAAAACAAACGGATCAAGTTGGGTGTACTTGTTGATCCCTGAAGCCGAATTCGGTCAAACGGTAGACTTGTTGATCCGAGAAGTCAATTGGGGTCAAATAGAAGACTTAATGATCTGAGAAGTCGAACGGAGTCAAATAGTTGGTGCTTGTTGATCCCAGAAGTCGAATTGAGTCACATTGTGCGTAGTTAGTGACTTGATAAATCAAACGGATCAAGTTGGGGGTACTTATTGATCCGTGAATCCGAATTCGGTCAATCGGAAGACTTGTTGATCCGAGAAGTCAATTGGGGTACAATAGAAGACTTAATGATCCGTGAAGTCGAACGTAGTCAAATAGTTGGTGCTTGTTGATCCCAGAAGTCGAATTGAGTCACATTGTGCGTAGTTAGTGACTTGATAAACCAAACGGATCAAGTTGGGGGTACTTGTTGATCCGTGAAGCCGAATTCGGTCAAACGGAAGACTTGTTGATCCGAGAAGTCAATTGGGGTCAAATAGAAGACTTAATGATCAGAGAAGTCGAACGGAGTCAAATAGTTGGTGCTTGTTGATCCCAGAAGCCGAATTGAGTCACATTGTGCGTAGTTAGTGACTTGATAAACCAAACGAATCAAGTTGGGGGTACTTGTAGGTCCGTGAAGCCGAATTCGGTCAACCGGAAGACTTGTTGATCCGAGAAGTCAATTTTGGTCAAAGAGAAGACTTAATGATCCGAGAAGTCGAACGGAGTCAAATAGTTGGTGCTTGTTGATCCCATAAGTCGAATTGAGTCACATTATGTGTAGTTAGTGACTTGATAAATCAAACAGATCAAGTTGGGGGTACTTGTTGATCCGTGAAGCCGAATTCGGTCAAACGGAAGACTTGTTGATCCGAGAAGTCAATTGGGGTACAATAGAAGACTTAATGATCCGTGAAGTCGAACGGAGTCATATAGTTGGTGCTTGTTGATCCCAGAAGTCGAAAGTCACATTGTGCGTAGTTAGTGACTTGATAAACCAAACAGATCAAGTTGGGGGTACTTGTTGATCCGTGAAGCCGAATTCGGTCAACCGGAAGACTTGTTGATCCGAGAAGTCAATTGGGGTCAAATAGAAGACTTAATGATACGAGAAGTCGAACGGAGTCAAATAGTTGGTGCTTGTTGATCCCAGAAGACGAATTGAGTCACATTGTGCGTAGTTAGTGACTTGATAAACCAAACGGATCAAGTTGCGGGTACTTGTTGATCCGTGAAGCCGAATTCGGTCAAACGGAAGACTTGTTGAGCCGAGAAGTCAATTGGGGTCAAATAGAAGACTTAATGATCTGAGAAGTTGAACGGAGTCAAATAGTTGGTGCTTGCTGATCCCAGAAGCCGAATTGAGTCACATTCGGCGTAGTTAGTGACTTGATAAACCAAACGGATCAAGTTGGGGGTACTTGTTGATCCGTGAAGCCGAATTCGGTCAATCGGAAGACTTGTTGATCCGAGAAGTCAATTGGGGTACAATAGAAGACTTAATGATCCGTGAAGTCGAACGTAGTCAAATAGTTGGTGCTTGTTGATCTCAGAAGTAGAATTGAGTCACATTGTGCGTAGTTAGTGACTTGATAAACCAAATGGATCAAGTTGGGGGTACTTGTTGATCCGTGAAGCCGAATTCGGTCAAACGGAAGACTTGTTGATCCGAGAAGTCAATTGGGGTCAAATAAAAGACTTAATGATCAGAGAAGTCGAACGGAGTCAAATAGTTGGTGCTTGTTGATCCCAGAAGCCGAATTGAGTCACATTGTGCGTAGTTAGTGACTTGATAAACCAAACGGATCAAGTTGGGGGTACTTGTAGATCCGTGAAGCCGAATTCGGTCAACCGGAAGACTTGTTGATCCGGGAAGTCAATTTTGGTCAAAGAGAAGACTTAATGATCCGAGAAGTCGAACGGAGTCAAATAGTTTGTGCTTGTTGATCCCAGAAGTCGAATTGAGTCACATTGTGCGTAGTTAGTGATTTGATAAAACAAACGGATCAAGTTGGGTGTACTTGTTGATCCCTGAAGCCGAATTCGGTCAAACGGTAGACTTGTTGATCCGAGAAGTCAATTGGGGTCAAATAGAAGACTTAATGATCTGAGAAGTCGAACGGAGTCAAATAGTTGGTGCTTGTTGATCCCAGAAGTCGAATTGAGTCACATTGTGCGTAGTTAGTGACTTGATAAATCAAACGGATCAAGTTGGGGGTACTTGTTGATCCGTGAATCCGAATTCGGTCAATCGGAAGACTTGTTGATCCGAGAAGTCAATTGGGGTACAATAGAAGACTTAATGATCCGTGAAGTCGAACGTAGTCAAATAGTTGGTGCTTGTTGATCCCAGAAGTCGAATTGAGTCACATTGTGCGTAG
Source organism: Ajuga chamaepitys (assembly GCA_958295605.1). Classification (NCBI taxonomy): domain Eukaryota; kingdom Viridiplantae; phylum Streptophyta; class Magnoliopsida; order Lamiales; family Lamiaceae; genus Ajuga; species Ajuga chamaepitys. Next base: position 18,424,086 of record OY282498.1, on the reverse strand, counting down.
TTAGTGACTTGATAAACCAAACGGATCAAGTTGGGGGTACTTGTTGATCCGTGAAGCCGAATTCGGTCAAACGGAAGACTTGTTGATCCGAGAAGTCAATTGGGGTCAAATAGAAGACTTAATGATCAGAGAAGTCGAACGGAGTCAAATAGTTGGTGCTTGTTGATCCCAGAAGCCGAATTGAGTCACATTGTGCGTAGTTAGTGACTTGATAAACCAAACGAATCAAGTTGGGGGTACTTGTAGGTCCGTGAAGCCGAATTCGGTCAACCGGAAGACTTGTTGATCCGAGAAGTCAATTTTGGTCAAAGAGAAGACTTAATGATCCGAGAAGTCGAACGGAGTCAAATAGTTGGTGCTTGTTGATCCCAGAAGTCGAATTGAGTCACATTATGTGTAGTTAGTGACTTGATAAATCAAACAGATCAAGTTGGGGGTACTTGTTGATCCGTGAAGCCGAATTCGGTCAAACGGAAGACTTGTTGATCCGAGAAGTCAATTGGGGTACAATAGAAGACTTAATGATCCGTGAAGTCGAACGGAGTCATATAGTTGGTGCTTGTTGATCCCAGAAGTCGAAAGTCACATTGTGCGTAGTTAGTGACTTGATAAACCAAACAGATCAAGTTGGGGGTACTTGTTGATCCGTGAAGCCGAATTCGGTCAACCGGAAGACTTGTTGATCCGAGAAGTCAATTGGGGTCAAATAGAAGACTTAATGATACGAGAAGTCGAACGGAGTCAAATAGTTGGTGCTTGTTGATCCCAGAAGACGAATTGAGTCACATTGTGCGTAGTTAGTGACTTGATAAACCAAACGGATCAAGTTGCGGGTACTTGTTGATCCGTGAAGCCGAATTCGGTCAAACGGAAGACTTGTTGAGCCGAGAAGTCAATTGGGGTCAAATAGAAGACTTAATGATCTGAGAAGTTGAACGGAGTCAAATAGTTGGTGCTTGCTGATCCCAGAAGCCGAATTGAGTCACATTCGGCGTAGTTAGTGACTTGATAAACCAAACGGATCAAGTTGGGGGTACTTGTTGATCCGTGAAGCCGAATTCGGTCAATCGGAAGACTTGTTGATCCGAGAAGTCAATTGGGGTACAATAGAAGACTTAATGATCCGTGAAGTCGAACGTAGTCAAATAGTTGGTGCTTGTTGATCTCAGAAGTAGAATTGAGTCACATTGTGCGTAGTTAGTGACTTGATAAACCAAATGGATCAAGTTGGGGGTACTTGTTGATCCGTGAAGCCGAATTCGGTCAAACGGAAGACTTGTTGATCCGAGAAGTCAATTGGGGTCAAATAAAAGACTTAATGATCAGAGAAGTCGAACGGAGTCAAATAGTTGGTGCTTGTTGATCCCAGAAGCCGAATTGAGTCACATTGTGCGTAGTTAGTGACTTGATAAACCAAACGGATCAAGTTGGGGGTACTTGTAGATCCGTGAAGCCGAATTCGGTCAACCGGAAGACTTGTTGATCCGGGAAGTCAATTTTGGTCAAAGAGAAGACTTAATGATCCGAGAAGTCGAACGGAGTCAAATAGTTTGTGCTTGTTGATCCCAGAAGTCGAATTGAGTCACATTGTGCGTAGTTAGTGATTTGATAAAACAAACGGATCAAGTTGGGTGTACTTGTTGATCCCTGAAGCCGAATTCGGTCAAACGGTAGACTTGTTGATCCGAGAAGTCAATTGGGGTCAAATAGAAGACTTAATGATCTGAGAAGTCGAACGGAGTCAAATAGTTGGTGCTTGTTGATCCCAGAAGTCGAATTGAGTCACATTGTGCGTAGTTAGTGACTTGATAAATCAAACGGATCAAGTTGGGGGTACTTGTTGATCCGTGAATCCGAATTCGGTCAATCGGAAGACTTGTTGATCCGAGAAGTCAATTGGGGTACAATAGAAGACTTAATGATCCGTGAAGTCGAACGTAGTCAAATAGTTGGTGCTTGTTGATCCCAGAAGTCGAATTGAGTCACATTGTGCGTAGTTAGTGACTTGATAAACCAAACGGATCAAGTTGGGGGTACTTGTTGATCCGTGAAGCCGAATTCGGTCAAACGGAAGACTTGTTGATCCGAGAAGTCAATTGGGGTCAAATAGAAGACTTAATGATCAGAGAAGTCGAACGGAGTCAAATAGTTGGTGCTTGTTGATCCCAGAAGCCGAATTGAGTCACATTGTGCGTAGTTAGTGACTTGATAAACCAAACGAATCAAGTTGGGGGTACTTGTAGGTCCGTGAAGCCGAATTCGGTCAACCGGAAGACTTGTTGATCCGAGAAGTCAATTTTGGTCAAAGAGAAGACTTAATGATCCGAGAAGTCGAACGGAGTCAAATAGTTGGTGCTTGTTGATCCCAGAAGTCGAATTGAGTCACATTATGTGTAGTTAGTGACTTGATAAATCAAACAGATCAAGTTGGGGGTACTTGTTGATCCGTGAAGCCGAATTCGGTCAAACGGAAGACTTGTTGATCCGAGAAGTCAATTGGGGTACAATAGAAGACTTAATGATCCGTGAAGTCGAACGGAGTCATATAGTTGGTGCTTGTTGATCCCAGAAGTCGAAAGTCACATTGTGCGTAGTTAGTGACTTGATAAACCAAACAGATCAAGTTGGGGGTACTTGTTGATCCGTGAAGCCGAATTCGGTCAACCGGAAGACTTGTTGATCCGAGAAGTCAATTGGGGTCAAATAGAAGACTTAATGATACGAGAAGTCGAACGGAGTCAAATAGTTGGTGCTTGTTGATCCCAGAAGACGAATTGAGTCACATTGTGCGTAGTTAGTGACTTGATAAACCAAACGGATCAAGTTGCGGGTACTTGTTGATCCGTGAAGCCGAATTCGGTCAAACGGAAGACTTGTTGAGCCGAGAAGTCAATTGGGGTCAAATAGAAGACTTAATGATCTGAGAAGTTGAACGGAGTCAAATAGTTGGTGCTTGCTGATCCCAGAAGCCGAATTGAGTCACATTCGGCGTAGTTAGTGACTTGATAAACCAAACGGATCAAGTTGGGGGTACTTGTTGATCCGTGAAGCCGAATTCGGTCAATCGGAAGACTTGTTGATCCGAGAAGTCAATTGGGGTACAATAGAAGACTTAATGATCCGTGAAGTCGAACGTAGTCAAATAGTTGGTGCTTGTTGATCTCAGAAGTAGAATTGAGTCACATTGTGCGTAGTTAGTGACTTGATAAACCAAATGGATCAAGTTGGGGGTACTTGTTGATCCGTGAAGCCGAATTCGGTCAAACGGAAGACTTGTTGATCCGAGAAGTCAATTGGGGTCAAATAAAAGACTTAATGATCAGAGAAGTCGAACGGAGTCAAATAGTTGGTGCTTGTTGATCCCAGAAGCCTAATTGAGTCACATTGTGCGTAGTTAGTGACTTGATAAACCAAACGGATCAAGTTGGGGGTACTTGTAGATCCGTGAAGCCGAATTCGGTCAACCGGAAGACTTGTTGATCCGGGAAGTCAATTTTGGTCAAAGAGAAGACTTAATGATCCGAGAAGTCGAACGGAGTCAAATAGTTGGTGCTTGTTGATCCCAGAAGTCGAATTGAGTCACATTATGTGTAGTTAGTGACTTGATAAATCAAACAGATCAAGTTGGGGGTACTTGTTGATCCGTGAAGCCGAATTTGATCAAACGGGAGACTTGTTGATCCGAGAAGTCAATTGGGGTATAATACAAGACTTAATGATCCGTGAAGTCGAACGGAGTCATATAGTTGGTGCTTGTTGATCCCAGAAGTCGAATTGAGTCACATTGTGCGTAGTTAGTGACTTTATAAACCAAACGGATCAAGTTGGGGGTACTTGTTGATCCGTGAAGCCAAATTCGGTCAAACGGTAGACTTGTTGATCCGAGAAGTCAATTGGGGTCAAAGAGAAGACTTAATGATCCGAGAAGTCGAACGGAGTCAAATAGTTGGTGCTTGTTGATCCCAGAAGTCGAATTGAGTCACATTATGTCTAGTTAGTGACTTGATAAATCAAACAGATCAAGTTGGGGGTACTTGTTGATCCGTGAAGCCGAATTCGGTCAAACGGAAGACTTGTTGATCCGAGAAGTCAATTGGGGTACAATAGAAGACTTAATGATCCGTGAAGTCGAACGGAGTCATATAGTTGGTGCTTGTTGATCCCAGAAGTCGAATTGAGTCACATTGTGCGTAGTTAGTGATTTGATAAAACAAACGGATCAAGTTGGGTGTACTTGTTGATCCGTGAAGCCGAATTCGGTCAAACGGTAGACTTGTTGATCCGAGAAGTCAATTGGGGTCAAATAGAAGACTTAATGATCTGAGAAGTCGAACGGAGTCAAATCGTTGGTGCTTGTTGATCCCAGAAGTCAAATTGAGTCACATTGTGCGTAGTTAGTGACTTGATAAATCAAACGGATCAAGTTGGGGGTACTTGTTGATCCGTGAAGCCAAATTCGGTAAAACGGAAGACTTGTTGATCCGAGAAGTCAATTGGGGTCAAATAGAAGACTTAATGATCTGAGAAGTCGAACGGAGTCAAATAGTTGGTGCTTGTTGATCCCAAAAGCCGAATTGAGTCACATTATGCGTAGTTTGTGACTTGATAAACCAAACTGATCAAGTTTGGGGTACTTGTTGATCCGTGAAGCCGAATTCGGTCAAACGGAAGACTTGTTGATCCGAGAAGTTAATTGGGGTCAAATAGAAGACTTAACAATCCGAGAAGTCGAACGGAGTCAAATAGTTGGTGCTTGTTGATCCCAGAAGCCGAATTGAGTCACATTGTGCGTAGTTAGTGACTTGATAAACCAAACGGATCAAGTTGGTGGTACTTGTTGATCCGTGAAGCCGAATTCGGTCAAACGGAAGACTTGTTGATCCGAGAAGTCAATTTTGGTCAAAGAGAAGACTTAATGATCCGAGAAGTCGAACGGAGTCAAATAGTTTGTGCTTGTTGATCCCAGAAGTCGAATTGAGTCACATTGTGCGTAGTTAGTGATTTGATAAAACAAACGGATCAAGTTGGGTGTACTTGTTGATCCCTGAAGCCGAATTCGGTCAAACGGTAGACTTGTTGATCCGAGAAGTCAATTGGGGTCAAATAGAAGACTTAATGATCTGAGAAGTCGAACGGAGTCAAATAGTTGGTGCTTGTTGATCCCAGAAGTCGAATTGAGTCACATTGTGCGTAGTTAGTGACTTGATAAATCAAACGGATCAAGTTGGGGGTACTTGTTGATCCGTGAATCCGAATTCGGTCAAACGGAAGACTTGTTGATCCGAGAAGTCAATTGGGGTACAATAGAAGACTTAATGATCCGTGAAGTCGAACGGAGTCATATAATTGGTGCTTGTTGATCCCAGAAGTCGAATTGAGTCACATTGTGCGTAGTTAGTGATTTGATAAAACAAACGGATCAAGTTGGGTGTACTTGTTGATCCGTGAAGCCGAATTCGGTCAAACGGTAGACTTGTTGATCCGAGAAGTCAATTGGGGTCAAATAGAAGACTTAATGATCTGAGAAGTCGAACGGAGTCAAATCGTTGGTGCTTGTTGATCCCAGAAGTCAAATTGAGTCACATTGTGCGTAGTTAGTGACTTGATAAATCAAACGGATCAAGTTGGGGGTACTTGTTGATCCGTGAAGCCAAATTCGGTAAAACGGAAGACTTGTTGATCCGAGAAGTCAATTGGGGTCAAATAGAAGACTTAATGATCTGAGAAGTCGAACGGAGTCAAATAGTTGGTGCTTGTTGATCCCAAAAGCCGAATTGAGTCACATTATGCGTAGTTTGTGACTTGATAAACCAAACGGATCAAGTTTGGGGTACTTGTTGATCCGTGAAGCCGAATTCGGTCAAACGGAAGACTTGTTGATCCGAGAAGTTAATTGGGGTCAAATAGAAGACTTAACAATCCGAGAAGTCGAACGGAGTCAAATAGTTGGTGCTTGTTGATCCCAGAAGCCGAATTGAGTCACATTGTGCGTAGTTAGTGACTTGATAAACCAAACGGATCAAGTTGGTGGTACTTGTTGATCCGTGAAGCCGAATTCGGTCAAACGGAAGACTTGTTGATCCGAGAAGTCAATTTTGGTCAAAGAGAAGACTTAATGATCCGAGAAGTCGAACGGAGTCAAATAGTTTGTGCTTGTTGATCCCAGAAGTCGAATTGAGTCACATTGTGCGTAGTTAGTGATTTGATAAAACAAACGGATCAAGTTGGGTGTACTTGTTGATCCCTGAAGCCGAATTCGGTCAAACGGTAGACTTGTTGATCCGAGAAGTCAATTGGGGTCAAATAGAAGACTTAATGATCTGAGAAGTCGAACGGAGTCAAATAGTTGGTGCTTGTTGATCCCAGAAGTCGAATTGAGTCACATTGTGCGTAGTTAGTGACTTGATAAATCAAACGGATCAAGTTGGGGGTACTTGTTGATCCGTGAATCCGAATTCGGTCAATCGGAAGACTTGTTGATCCGAGAAGTCAATTGGGGTACAATAGAAGACTTAATGATCCGTGAAGTCGAACGTAGTCAAATAGTTGGTGCTTGTTGATCCCAGAAGTCGAATTGAGTCACATTGTGCGTAGTTAGTGACTTGATAAACCAAACGGATCAAGTTGGGGGTACTTGTTGATCCGTGAAGCCGAATTCGGTCGAACGGAAGACTTGTTGATCCGAGAAGTCAATTGGGGTCAAATAGAAGACTTAATGATCAGAGAAGTCGAACGGAGTCAAATAGTTGGTGCTTGTTGATCTCAGAAGCCGAATTGAGTCACATTGTGCGTAGTTAGTGACTTGATAAACCAAACGAATCAAGTTGGGGGTACTTGTAGGTCCGTGAAGCCGAATTCGGTCAACCGGAAGACTTGTTGATCCGAGAAGTCAATTTTGGTCAAAGAGAAGACTTAATGATCCGAGAAGTCGAACGGAGTCAAATAGTTGGTGCTTGTTGATCCCAGAAGTCGAATTGAGTCACATTATGTGTAGTTAGTGACTTGATAAATCAAACAGATCAAGTTGGGGGTACTTGTTGATCCGTGAAGCCGAATTCGGTCAAACGGAAGACTTGTTGATCCGAGAAGTCAATTGGGGTACAATAGAAGACTTAATGATCCGTGAAGTCGAACGGAGTCATATAGTTGGTGCTTGTTGATCCCAGAAGTCGAAAGTCACATTGTGCGTAGTTAGTGACTTGATAAACCAAACGGATCAAGTTGGGGGTACTTGTTGATCCGTGAAGCCGAATTCGGTCAACCGGAAGACTTGTTGATCCGAGAAGTCAATTGGGGTCAAATAGAAGACTTAATGATACGAGAAGTCGAACGGAGTCAAATAGTTGGTGCTTGTTGATCCCAGAAGCCGAATTGAGTCACATTGTGCGTAGTTAGTGACTTGATAAACCAAACGGATCAAGTTGCGGGTACTTGTTGATCCGTGAAGCCGAATTCGGTCAAACGGAAGACTTGTTGATCCGAGAAGTCAATTGGGGTCAAATAGAAGACTTAATGATCTGAGAAGTCGAACGGAGTCAAATAGTTGGTGCTTGCTGATCCCAGAAGCCGAATTGAGTCACATTCTGCGTAGTTAGTGACTTGATAAACCAAACGGATCAAGTTGGGGGTACTTGTTGATCCGTGAAGCCGAATTCGGTCAAACGGAAGACTTGTTGATCCGAGAAGTCAATTGGGGTCAAATAGAAGACTTGACGATCCGAGAAGTCGAACGGACTCAAATAGTTGGTGCTTGTTGATCCCAGAAGCCGAATTGAGTCACATTGTGCGTAGTTAGTGACTTGATAAACCAAACGGATCAAGTTGGGGTTACTTGTTGATCCGTGAAGCCGAATTCGGTCAAACGGAAGACTTGTTGATCCGAGAAGTCAATTTTGGTCAAAGAGAAGACTTAATGATCCGAGAAGTCGAACGGAGTCAAATAGTTGGTGCTTGTTGATCCCAGAAGTCGAATTGAGTCACATTGTGCGTAGTTAGTGATTTGATAAACCAAACGGATCAAGTTGGGGTTACTTGTTGATCCGTGAAGCCGAATTCGGTCAAACGGAAGACTTGTTGATCCGAGAAGTCAATTGGGGTACAATAGAAGACTTAATGATCCGTGAAGTCGAACAGAGTCAAATAGTTGGTGCTTGTTGGTCCCAGAAGTCGAATTGAGTCACATTGTGCGTAGTTAGTGACTTTATAAACCAAACGGATCATGTTGGGGGTACTTGTTGATCCGTGAATCCGAATTCGGTCAAACGGAAGACTTGTTGATCCGAGAAGTCAATTGGGGTCAAATAGAAGACTTTATGATCCGAGAAGTCGAACGGAGTCAAATAGTTGGTGCTTGTTGATCCCAGAAGTCGAATTGAGTCACATTATGTGTAGTTAGTGACTTGATAAATCAAACAGATCAAGTTGGGGGTACTTGTTGATCCGTCAAGCCGAATTCGATCAAACGGAAGACTTGTTGATCCGAGAAGGCAATTGGGGTACAATAGAAGACTTAATGATCCGTGAAGTCGAACGGAGTCAAATAGTTGGTGCTTGTTGATCCCAGAAGTCGAATTGAGTCACATTATGTGTAGTTAGTGACTTGATAAATCAAACAGATCAAGTTGGGGGTACTTGTTGATCCGTCAAGCCGAATTCGGTCAAACGGAAGACTTGTTGATACGAGAAGGCAATTGGGGTACAATAGAAGACTTAATGATCCGTGAAGTCGAACGGAGTCATATAGTTGGTGCTTGTTGATCCCAGAAGTCGAATTGAGTCACATTGTGCGTAGTTAGTGACTTGATAAACCAAACGGATCAAGTTGGTGGTACTTGTTGATCCGTGAAGCCGAATTCGGTCAAACGGAAGACTTGTTGATCCGAGAAGTCAATTTTGGTCAAAGAGAAGACTTAATGATCCGAGAAGTCGAACGGAGTCAAATAGTTTGTGCTTGTTGATCCCAGAAGTCGAATTGAGTCACATTGTGCGTAGTTAGTGATTTGATAAAACAAACGGATCAAGTTGGGTGTACTTGTTGATCCCTGAAGCCGAATTCGGTCAAACGGTAGACTTGTTGATCCGAGAAGTCAATTGGGGTCAAATAGAAGACTTAATCATCTGAGAAGTCGAACGGAGTCAAATAGTTGGTGCTTGTTGATCCCAGAAGTCGAATTGAGTCACATTATGCGTAGTTAGTGACTTGATAAATCAAACGGATCAAGTTGGGGGTACTTGTTGATCCGTGAATCCGAATTCGGTCAATCGGAAGACTTGTTGATCCGAGAAGTCAATTGGGGTACAATAGAAGACTTAATGATCCGTGAAGTCGAACGTAGTCAAATAGTTGGTGCTTGTTGATCCCAGAAGTCGAATTGAGTCACATTGTGCGTAGTTAGTGACTTGATAAACCAAACGGATCAAGTTGGGGGTACTTGTTGATCCGTGAAGCCGAATTCGGTCAAACGGAAGACTTGTTGATCCGAGAAGTCAATTGGGGTCAAATAGAAGACTTAATGATCTGAGAAGTCGAACGGAGTCAAATAGTTGGTGCTTGTTGATCCCAGAAGTCGAATTGAGTCACATTGTGCGTAGTTAGTGACTTGATAAATCAAACGGATCAAGTTGGGGGTACTTGTTGATCCGTGAATCCGAATTCGGTCAATCGGAAGACTTGTTGATCCGAGAAGTCAATTGGGGTACAATAGAAGACTTAATGATCCGTGAAGTCGAACGTAGTCAAATAGTTGGTGCTTGTTGATCCCAGAAGTCGAATTGAGTCACATTGTGCGTAGTTAGTGACTTGATAAACCAAACGGATCAAGTTGGGGGTACTTGTTGATCCGTGAAGCCGAATTCGGTCAAACGGAAGACTTGTTGATCCGAGAAGTCAATTGGGGTTAAATAGAAGACTTAATGATCAGAGAAGTCGAACGGAGTCAAATAGTTGGTGCTTGTTGATCTCAGAAGCCGAATTGAGTCACATTGTGCGTAGTTAGTGACTTGATAAACCAAACGAATCAAGTTGGGGGTACTTGTAGGTCCGTGAAGCCGAATTCGGTCAACCGGAAGACTTGTTGATCCGAGAAGTCAATTTTGGTCAAAGAGAAGACTTAATGATCCGAGAAGTCGAACGGAGTCAAATAGTTGGTGCTTGTTGATCCCAGAAGTCGAATTGAGTCACATTATGTGTAGTTAGTGACTTGATAAATCAAACAGATCAAGTTGGGGGTACTTGTTGATCCGTGAAGTCGAATTCGGTCAAACGGAAGACTTGTTGATCCGAGAAGTCAATTGGGGTACAATAGAAGACTTAATGATCCGTGAAGTCGAACGGAGTCATATAGTTGGTGCTTGTTGATCCCAGAAGTCGAAAGTCACATTGTGCGTAGTTAGTGACTTGATAAACCAAACGGATCAAGTTGGGGGTACTTGTTGATCCGTGAAGCCGAATTCGGTCAACCGGAAGACTTGTTGATCCGAGAAGTCAATTGGGGTCAAATAGAAGACTTAATGATACGAGAAGTCGAACGGAGTCAAATAGTTGGTGCTTGTTGATCCCAGAAGCCGAATTGAGTCACATTGTGCGTAGTTAGTGACTTGATAAACCAAACGGATCAAGTTGCGGGTACTTGTTGATCCGTGAAGCCGAATTCGGTCAAACGGAAGACTTGTTGATCCGAGAAGTCAATTGGGGTCAAATAGAAGACTTAATGATCTGAGAAGTCGAATGGAGTCAAATAGTTGGTGCTTGCTGATCCCAGAAGCCGAATTGAGTCACATTCTGCGTAGTTAGTGACTTGATAAACCAAACGGATCAAGTTGGGGGTACTTGTTGATCCGTGAAGCCGAATTCGGTCAAACGGAAGACTTGTTGATCCGAGAAGTCAATTGGGGTCAAATAGAAGACTTGACGATCCGAGAAGTCGAACGGACTCAAATAGTTGGTGCTTGTTGATCCCAGAAGCCGAATTGAGTCACATTGTGCGTAGTTAGTGACTTGATAAACCAAACGGATCAAGTTGGGGTTACTTGTTGATCCGTGAAGCCGAATTCGGTCAAACGGAAGACTTGTTGATCCGAGAAGTCAATTTTGGTCAAAGAGAAGACTTAATGATCCGAGAAGTCGAACGGAGTCAAATAGTTGGTGCTTGTTGATCCCAGAAGTCGAATTGAGTCACATTGTGCGTAGTTAGTGATTTGATAAACCAAACGGATCAAGTTGGGGTTACTTGTTGATCCGTGAAGCCGAATTCGGTCAAACGGAAGACTTGTTGATCCGAGAAGTCAATTGGGGTACAATAGAAGACTTAATGATCCGTGAAGTCGAACAGAGTCAAATAGTTGGTGCTTGTTGGTCCCAGAAGTCGAATTGAGTCACATTGTGCGTAGTTAGTGACTTTATAAACCAAACGGATCATGTTGGGGGTACTTGTTGATCCGTGAATCCGAATTCGGTCAAACGGAAGACTTGTTGATCCGAGAAGTCAATTGGGGTCAAATAGAAGACTTTATGATCCGAGAAGTCGAACGGAGTCAAATAGTTGGTGCTTGTTGATCCCAGAAGTCGAATTGAGTCACATTATGTGTAGTTAGTGACTTGATAAATCAAACAGATCAAGTTGGGGGTACTTGTTGATCCGTTAAGCCGAATTCGGTCAAACGGAAGACTTGTTGATCCGAGAAGGCAATTGGGGTACAATAGAAGACTTAATGATCCGTGAAGTCGAACGGAGTCAAATAGTTGGTGCTTGTTGATCCCAGAAGTCGAATTGAGTCACATTATGTGTAGTTAGTGACTTGATAAATCAAACAGATCAAGTTGGGGGTACTTGTTGATCCGTCAAGCCGAATTCGGTCAAACGGAAGACTTGTTGATCCGAGAAGGCAATTGGGGTACAATAGAAGACTTAATGATCCGTGAAGTCGAACGGAGTCATATAGTTGGTGCTTGTTGATCCCAGAAGTCGAATTGAGTCACATTGTGCGTAGTTAGTGACTTGATAAACCAAACGGATCAAGTTGGTGGTACTTGTTGATCCGTGAAGCCGAATTCGGTCAAACGGAAGACTTGTTGATCCGAGAAGTCAATTTTGGTCAAAGAGAAGACTTAATGATCCGAGAAGTCGAACGGAGTCAAATAGTTTGTGCTTGTTGATCCCAGAAGTCGAATTGAGTCACATTGTGCGTAGTTAGTGATTTGATAAAACAAACGGATCAAGTTGGGTGTACTTGTTGATCCCTGAAGCCGAATTCGGTCAAACGGTAGACTTGTTGATCCGAGAAGTCAATTGGGGTCAAATAGAAGACTTAATCATCTGAGAAGTCGAACGGAGTCAAATAGTTGGTGCTTGTTGATCCCAGAAGTCGAATTGAGTCACATTGTGCGTAGTTAGTGACTTGATAAATCAAACGGATCAAGTTGGGGGTACTTGTTGATCCGTGAATCCGAATTCGGTCAATCGGAAGACTTGTTGATCCGAGAAGTCAATTGGGGTACAATAGAAGACTTAATGATCCGTGAAGTCGAACGTAGTCAAATAGTTGGTGCTTGTTGATCCCAGAAGTCGAATTGAGTCACATTGTGCGTAGTTAGTGACTTGATAAACCAAACGGATCAAGTTGGGGGTACTTGTTGATCCGTGAAGCCGAATTCGGTCAAACGGAAGACTTGTTGATCCGAGAAGTCAATTGGGGTCAAATAGAAGACTTAATGATCAGAGAAGTCGAACGGAGTCAAATAGTTGGTGCTTGTTGATCTCAGAAGCCGAATTGAGTCACATTGTGCGTAGTTAGTGACTTGATAAACCAAACGAATCAAGTTGGGGGTACTTGTAGGTCCGTGAAGCCGAATTCGGTCAACCGGAAGACTTGTTGATCCGAGAAGTCAATTTTGGTCAAAAAGAAGACTTAATGATCCGAGAAGTCGAACGGAGTCAAATAGTTGGTGCTTGTTGATCCCAGAAGTCGAATTGAGTCACATTATGTGTAGTTAGTGACTTGATAAATCAAACAGATCAAGTTGGGGGTACTTGTTGATCCGTGAAGCCGAATTCGGTCAAACGGAAGACTTGTTGATCCGAGAAGTCAATTGGGGTACAATAGAAGACTTAATGATCCGTGAAGTCGAACGGAGTCATATAGTTGGTGCTTGTTGATCCCAGAAGTCGAAAGTCACATTGTGCGTAGTTAGTGACTTGATAAACCAAACGGATCAAGTTGGGGGTACTTGTTGATCCGTGAAGCCGAATTCGGTCAACCGGAAGACTTGTTGATCCGAGAAGTCAATTGGGGTCAAATAGAAGACTTAATGATACGAGAAGTCGAACGGAGTCAAATAGTTGGTGCTTGTTGATCCCAGAAGCCGAATTGAGTCACATTGTGCGTAGTTAGTGACTTGATAAACCAAACGGATCAAGTTGCGGGTACTTGTTGATCCGTGAAGCCGAATTCGGTCAAACGGAAGACTTGTTGATCCGAGAAGTCAATTGGGGTCAAATAGAAGACTTAATGATCTGAGAAGTCGAACGGAGTCAAATAGTTGGTGCTTGCTGATCCCAGAAGCCGAATTGAGTCACATTCTGCGTAGTTAGTGACTTGATAAACCAAACGGATCAAGTTGGGGGTACTTGTTGATCCGTGAAGCCGAATTCGGTCAAACGGAAGACTTGTTGATCCGAGAAGTCAATTGGGGTCAAATAGAAGACTTGACGATCCGAGAAGTCGAACGGACTCAAATAGTTGGTGCTTGTTGATCCCAGAAGCCGAATTGAGTCACATTGTGCGTAGTTAGTGACTTGATAAACCAAACGGATCAAGTTGGGGTTACTTGTTGATCCGTGAAGCCGAATTCGGTCAAACGGAAGATTTGTTGATCCGAGAAGTCAATTTTGGTCAAAGAGAAGACTTAATGATCCGAGAAGTCGAACGGAGTCAAATAGTTGGTGCTTGTTGATCCCAGAAGTCGAATTGAGTCACATTGTGCGTAGTTAGTGATTTGATAAACCAAACGGATCAAGTTGGGGTTACTTGTTGATCCGTGAAGCCGAATTCGGTCAAACGGAAGACTTGTTGATCCGAGAAGTCAATTGGGGTACAATAGAAGACTTAATGATCCGTGAAGTCGAACAGAGTCAAATAGTTGGTGCTTGTTGGTCCCAGAAGTCGAATTGAGTCACATTGTGCGTAGTTAGTGACTTTATAAACCAAACGGATCAAGTTGGGGGTACTTGTTGATCCGTGAATCCGAATTCGGTCAAACGGAAGACTTGTTGATCCGAGAAGTCAATTGGGGTCAAATAGAAGACTTTATGATCCGAGAAGTCGAACGGTGTCAAATAGTTGGTGCTTGTTGATCCCAGAAGTCGAATTGAGTCACATTATGTGTAGTTAGTGACTTGATAAATCAAACAGATCAAGTTGGGGGTACTTGTTGATCCGTCAAGCCGAATTCGGTCAAACGGAAGACTTGTTGATCCAAGAAGGCAATTGGGGTACAATAGAAGACTTAATGATCCGTGAAGTCGAACGGAGTCATATAGTTGGTGCTTGTTGATCCCAGAAGTCGAATTGAGTCACATTGTGCGTAGTTAGTGACTTGATAAACCAAACGGATCAAGTTGGGGGTACTTGTTGATCCGTGAAGCCGAATTCGGTCAAACGGAAGACTTGTTGATCCGAGAAGTCAATTGGGGTCAAATAGAAGACTTAATGATCCGAGAAGTCGAATGGAGTCAAATAGTTGGTGCTTGTTGATCCCAGAAGCCGAATTGAGTCACATTGTGCGTAGTTAGTGACTTGATAAACCAAATTGATCAAGTTGGGGGTACTTGTTGATCCGTGAAGCCGAATTCGGTCAAACGAAAGACTTGTTGATCCGAGAAGTCAATTGGGGTCAAATAGAAGACTTAATGATCCGAGAAGTCGAACGGAGTCAAATAGTTGGTGCTTGTTGATCCCAGAAGCCGAATTGAGTCACATTGTGCGTAGTTAGTGACTTGATAAACCAAACGGATCAAGTTGCGGGTACTTGTTGATCCGTGTAGCCGAATTCGGTCAAACGGAAGACTTGTTGATCCGAGAAGTCAATTGGGGTCAAATAGAAGACTTAATGATCTGAGAAGTCGAACGGAGTCAAATAGTTGGTGCTTGCTGATCCCAGAAGCCGAATTGAGTCACATTCTGCGTAGTTAGTGACTTGATAAACCAAACGGATGAAGTTGGGGGTACTTGTTGATCCGTGAAGCCGAATTCGGTCAAACGGAAGACTTGTTGATCCGAGAAGTCAATTGGGGTCAAATAGAAGACTTAACGATCCGAGAAGTCGAACGGAGTCAAATAGTTGGTGCCTGTTGATCCCGGAAGCCGAATTGAGTCACATTGTGCGTAGTTAGTGACTTGATAAACCAAACGGATCATAGTTGGGGTTACTTGTTGATCCGTGAAGCCGTATTCGGTCAAACGGAAGACTTGTAAATCCGAGAAGTCAATTTTGGTCAAAGAGAAGACTTAATGATCTGAGAAGTCGAACGGAGTCAAATAGTTGGTGCTTGTTGATCCCAGAAGTCGAATTGAGTCACATTGTGCGTAGTTAGTGATTTGATAAAACAAACGGATCAAGTTGGGTGTACTTGTTGATCCGTGAAGCCGAATTCGGTCAAACGGCAGACATGTTGATCCGAGAAGTCAATTGGGGTCAAATAGAAGACTTAATGATCTGAGAAGTCGAACGGAGTCAAATCGTTGGTGCTTGTTGATCCCAGAAGTCAAATTGAGTCACATTGTGCGTAGTTAGTGACTTGATAAATCAAACGAATCAAGTTGGGGGTACTTGTTGATCCGTGAAGCCGAATTCGGTCAAACGGAAGAGTTGTTGATCCGAGAAGTCAATTTTGGTCAAAGAGAAGACTTAATGATCTGAGAAGTCGAACGGAGTCAAATAGTTTGTGCTTGTTGATCCCAGAAGTCGAATTGAGTCACATTGTGCGTAGTTAGTGATTTGATAAAACAAACGGATCAAGTTGGGTGTACTTGTTGATCCCTGAAGCCAAATTCGGTCAAACGGTAGACTTGTTGATCCGAGAAGTCAATTGGGGTCAAATAGAAGACTTTATGATCCGAGAAGTCGAACGGAGTCAAATAGTTGGTGCTTGTTGATCCCAGAAGTCGAATTGAGTCACATTGTGCGTAGTTAGTGACTTGATAAATCAAACGGATCAAGTTGGGGATACTTGTTGATCCGTGAATCCGAATTCGGTCAATCGGAAGACTTGTTGATCCGAGAAGTCAATTGGGGTACAATAGAAGACTTAATGATCCGTGAACTCGAACGGAGTCATATAGTTGGTGCTTGTTGATCCCAGAAGTCGAAAATCACATTGTGCGTAGTTAGTGACTTGATAAACCAAACGGATCAAGTTGGGGGTACTTGTTGATCGTGAAGCCGAATTCGGTCAACCGGAAGACTTGTTGATCCGAGAAGTCAATTGGGGTCAAATAGAAGACTTAATGATACGAGAAGTCGAACGGAGTCAAATAGTTGGTGCTTGTTGATCCCAGAAGCCGAATTGAGTCACATTGTGCGTAGTTAGTGACTTGATAAACCAAACGGATCAAGTTGCGGGTACTTGTTGATCCGTGAAGCCGAATTCGGTCAAACGGAAGACTTGTTGATCCGAGAAGTCAATTGGGGTCAAATAGAAGACTTAATGATCTGAGAAGTCGAACGGAGTCAAATAGTTGGTGCTTGCTGATCCCAGAAGCCGAATTGAGTCACATTCTGCGTAGTTAGTGACTTGATAAACCAAACGGATCAAGTTGGGGGTACTTGTTGATCCGTGAAGCCGAATTCGGTCAAACGGAAGACTTGTTGATCCGAGAAGTCAATTGGGGTCAAATAGAAGACTTGACGATCCGAGAAGTCGAACGGACTCAAATAGTTGGTGCTTGTTGATCCCAGAAGCCGAATTGAGTCACATTGTGCGTAGTTAGTGACTTGATAAACCAAACGGATCAAGTTGGGGTTACTTGTTGATCCGTGAAGCCGAATTCGGTCAAACGGAAGACTTGTTGATCCGAGAAGTCAATTTTGGTCAAAGAGAAGACTTAATGATCCGAGAAGTCGAACGGAGTCAAATAGTTGGTGCTTGTTGATCCCAGAAGTCGAATTGAGTCACATTGTGCGTAGTTAGTGATTTGATAAACCAAACGGATCAAGTTGGGGTTACTTGTTGATCCGTGAAGCCGAATTCGGTCAAACGGAAGACTTGTTGATCCGAGAAGTCAATTGGGGTACAATAGAAGACTTAATGATCCGTGAAGTCGAACAGAGTCAAATAGTTGGTGCTTGTTGGTCCCAGAAGTCGAATTGAGTCACATTGTGCGTAGTTAGTGACTTTATAAACCAAACGGATCAAGTTGGGGGTACTTGTTGATCCGTGAATCCGAATTCGGTCAAACGGAAGACTTGTTGATCCGAGAAGTCAATTGGGGTCAAATAGAAGACTTTATGATCCGAGAAGTCGAACGGTGTCAAATAGTTGGTGCTTGTTGATCCCAGAAGTCGAATTGAGTCACATTATGTGTAGTTAGTGACTTGATAAATCAAACAGATCAAGTTGGGGGTACTTGTTGATCCGTCAAGCCGAATTCGGTCAAACGGAAGACTTGTTGATCCAAGAAGGCAATTGGGGTACAATAGAAGACTTAATGATCCGTGAAGTCGAACGGAGTCATATAGTTGGTGCTTGTTGATCCCAGAAGTCGAATTGAGTCACATTGTGCGTAGTTAGTGACTTGATAAACCAAACGGATCAAGTTGGGGGTACTTGTTGATCCGTGAAGCCGAATTCGGTCAAACGGAAGACTTGTTGATCCGAGAAGTCAATTGGGGTCAAATAGAAGACTTAATGATCCGAGAAGTCGAATGGAGTCAAATAGTTGGTGCTTGTTGATCCCAGAAGCCGAATTGAGTCACATTGTGCGTAGTTAGTGACTTGATAAACCAAATTGATCAAGTTGGGGGTACTTGTTGATCCGTGAAGCCGAATTCGGTCAAACGAAAGACTTGTTGATCCGAGAAGTCAATTGGGGTCAAATAGAAGACTTAATGATCCGAGAAGTCGAACGGAGTCAAATAGTTGGTGCTTGTTGATCCCAGAAGCCGAATTGAGTCACATTGTGCGTAGTTAGTGACTTGATAAACCAAACGGATCAAGTTGCGGGTACTTGTTGATCCGTGTAGCCGAATTCGGTCAAACGGAAGACTTGTTGATCCGAGAAGTCAATTGGGGTCAAATAGAAGACTTAATGATCTGAGAAGTCGAACGGAGTCAAATAGTTGGTGCTTGCTGATCCCAGAAGCCGAATTGAGTCACATTCTGCGTAGTTAGTGACTTGATAAACCAAACGGATCAAGTTGGGGGTACTTGTTGATCCGTGAAGCCGAATTCGGTCAAACGGAAGACTTGTTGATCCGAGAAGTCAATTGGGGTCAAATAGAAGACTTAACGATCCGAGAAGTCGAACGGAGTCAAATAGTTGGTGCTTGTTGATCCCGGAAGCCGAATTGAGTCACATTGTGCGTAGTTAGTGACTTGATAAACCAAACGGATCATAGTTGGGGTTACTTGTTGATCCGTGAAGCCGTATTCGGTCAAACGGAAGACTTGTAAATCCGAGAAGTCAATTTTGGTCAAAGAGAAGACTTAATGATCTGAGAAGTCGAACGGAGTCAAATAGTTGGTGCTTGTTGATCCCAGAAGTCGAATTGAGTCACATTGTGCGTAGTTAGTGATTTGATAAAACAAACGGATCAAGTTGGGTGTACTTGTTGATCCGTGAAGCCGAATTCGGTCAAACGGCAGACATGTTGATCCGAGAAGTCAATTGGGGTCAAATAGAAGACTTAATGATCTGAGAAGTCGAACGGAGTCAAATCGTTGGTGCTTGTTGATCCCAGAAGTCAAATTGAGTCACATTGTGCGTAGTTAGTGACTTGATAAATCAAACGAATCAAGTTGGGGGTACTTGTTGATCCGTGAAGCCGAATTCGGTCAAACGGAAGAGTTGTTGATCCGAGAAGTCAATTTTGGTCAAAGAGAAGACTTAATGATCTGAGAAGTCGAACGGAGTCAAATAGTTTGTGCTTGTTGATCCCAGAAGTCGAATTGAGTCACATTGTGCGTAGTTAGTGATTTGATAAAACAAACGGATCAAGTTGGGTGTACTTGTTGATCCCTGAAGCCAAATTCGGTCAAACGGTAGACTTGTTGAACCGAGAAGTCAATTGGGGTCAAATAGAAGACTTTATGATCCGAGAAGTCGAACGGAGTCAAATAGTTGGTGCTTGTTGATCCCAGAAGTCGAATTGAGTCACATTGTGCGTAGTTAGTGACTTGATAAATCAAACGGATCAAGTTGGGGATACTTGTTGATCCGTGAATCCGAATTCGGTCAATCGGAAGACTTGTTGATCCGAGAAGTCAATTGGGGTACAATAGAAGACTTAATGATCCGTGAAGTCGAACGTAGTCAAATAGTTGGTGCTTGTTGATCCCAGAAGTCGAATTGAGTCACATTGTGCGTAGTTAGTGACTTGATAAACCAAACGGATCAAGTTGGGGGTACTTGTTGATCCGTGAAGCCGAATTCGGTCAAACGGAAGACTTGTTGATCCGAGAAGTCAATTGGGGTCAAATAGAAGACTTAATGATCAGAGAAGTCGAACGGAGTCAAATAGTTGGTGCTTGTTGATCCCAGAAGCCGAATTGAGTCACATTGTGCGTAGTTAGTGACTTGATAAACCAAACGGATCAAGTTGCGGGTACTTGTTGATCCGTGAAGCCGAATTGGGTCAAACGGAAGACTTGTTGATCCGAGAAGTCAATTGGGGTACAATAGAAGACTTAATGATCCGTGAAGTCGAACGGAGTCATATAGTTGGTGCTTGTTGATCCCAGAAGTCGAATTGAGTCACATTGTGCGTAGTTAGTGACTTGATAAACCAAATTGATCAAGTTGGGGGTACTTGTTGATCCGTGAAGCCGAATTCGGTCAAACGAAAGACTTGTTGATCCGAGAAGTCAATTGGGGTCAAATAGAAGACTTAATGATCTGAGAAGTCGAACGGAGTCAAATAGTTGGTGCTTGTTGATCCCAGAAGTCGAATTGAGTCACATTGTGCGTAGTTAGTGACTTGATAAATCAAACGGATCCAGTTGGGGGTACTTGTTGATCCGTGAATCCGAATTCGGTCAATCGGAAGACTTGTTGATCCGAGAAGTCAATTGGGGTACAATAGAAGACTTAATGATCCGTGAAGTCGAACGGAGTCATATAGTTGGTGCTTGTTGATCCCAGAAGTCGAATTGAGTCACATTGTGCGTAGTTAGTGACTTGATAAACCAAATTGATCAAGTTGGGGGTACTTGTTGATCCGTGAAGCCGAATTCGGTCAAACGAAAGACTTGTTGATCCGAGAAGTCAATTGGGGTCAAATAGAAGACTTAATGATCCGAGAAGTCGAACGGAGTCAAATAGTTGGTGCTTGTTGATCCCAGAAGCCGTATTGAGTCACATTGTGCGTAGTTAGTGACTTGATAAACCAAACGGATCAAGTTGCGGGTACTTGTTGATCCGTGTAGCCGAATTCGGTCAAACGGAAGACTTGTTGATCCGAGAAGTCAATTGGGGTCAAATAGAAGACTTAATGATCTGAGAAGTCGAACGGAGTCAAATAGTTGGTGCTTGCTGATCCCAGAAGCCGAATTGAGTCACATTCTGCGTAGTTAGTGACTTGATAAACCAAACGGATCAAGTTGGGGGTACTTGTTGATCCGTGAAGCCGAATTCGGTCAAACGGAAGACTTGTTGATCCGAGAAGTCAATTGGGATCAAATAGAAGACTTAACGATCCGAGAAGTCGAACGGAGTCAAATAGTTGGTGCTTGTTGATCCCGGAAGCCGAATTGAGTCACATTGTGCGTAGTTAGTGACTTGATAAACCAAACGGATCATAGTTGGGGTTACTTGTTGATCCGTGAAGCCGTATTCGGTCAAGCGGAAGACTTGTAAATCCGAGAAGTCAATTTTGGTCAAAGAGAAGACTTAATGATCTGAGAAGTCGAACGGAGTCAAATAGTTGGTGCTTGTTGATCCCAGAAGTCGAATTGAGTCACATTGTGCGTAGTTAGTGATTTGATAAAACAAACGGATCAAGTTGGGTGTACTTGTTGATCCGTGAAGCCGAATTCGGTCAAACGGTAGACATGTTGATCCGAGAAGTCAATTGGGGTCAAATAGAAGACTTAATGATCTGAGAAGTCGAACGGAGTCAAATCGTTGGTGCTTGTTGATCCCAGAAGTCAAATTGAGTCACATTGTGCGTAGTTAGTGACTTGATAAATCAAACGGATCAAGTTGGGGGTACTTGTTGATCCGTGAAGCCGAATTCGGTCAAACGGAAGACTTGTTGATCCGAGAAGTCAATTTTGGTCAAAGAGAAGACTTAATGATCTGAGAAGTCGAACGGAGTCAAATAGTTTGTGCTTGTTGATCCCAGAAGTCGAATTGAGTCACATTGTGCGTAGTTAGTGATTTGATAAAACAAACGGATCAAGTTGGGGGTACTTGTTGATCCGTGAAGCCGAATTCGGTCAAACGAAAGACTTGTTGATCCGAGAAGTCAATTGGGGTCAAATAGAAGACTTAATGATCCGAGAAGTCGAACGGAGTCAAATAGTTGGTGCTTGTTGATCCCAGAAGCCGTATTGAGTCACATTGTGCGTAGTTAGTGACTTGATAAACCAAACGGATCAAGTTGCGGGTACTTGTTGATCCGTGTAGCCGAATTCGGTCAAACGGAAGACTTGTTGATCCGAGAAGTCAATTGGGGTCAAATAGAAGACTTAATGATCTGAGAAGTCGAACGGAGTCAAATAGTTGGTGCTTGCTGATCCCAGAAGCCGAATTGAGTCACATTCTGCGTAGTTAGTGACTTGATAAACCAAACGGATCAAGTTGGGGGTACTTGTTGATCCGTGAAGCCGAATTCGGTCAAACGGAAGACTTGTTGATCCGAGAAGTCAATTGGGATCAAATAGAAGACTTAACGATCCGAGAAGTCGAACGGAGTCAAATAGTTGGTGCTTGTTGATCCCGGAAGCCGAATTGAGTCACATTGTGCGTAGTTAGTGACTTGATAAACCAAACGGATCATAGTTGGGGTTACTTGTTGATCCGTGAAGCCGTATTCGGTCAAGCGGAAGACTTGTAAATCCGAGAAGTCAATTTTGGTCAAAGAGAAGACTTAATGATCTGAGAAGTCGAACGGAGTCAAATAGTTGGTGCTTGTTGATCCCAGAAGTCGAATTGAGTCACATTGTGCGTAGTTAGTGATTTGATAAAACAAACGGATCAAGTTGGGTGTACTTGTTGATCCGTGAAGCCGAATTCGGTCAAACGGTAGACATGTTGATCCGAGAAGTCAATTGGGGTCAAATAGAAGACTTAATGATCTGAGAAGTCGAACGGAGTCAAATCGTTGGTGCTTGTTGATCCCAGAAGTCAAATTGAGTCACATTGTGCGTAGTTAGTGACTTGATAAATCAAACGGATCAAGTTGGGGGTACTTGTTGATCCGTGAAGCCGAATTCGGTCAAACGGAAGACTTGTTGATCCGAGAAGTCAATTTTGGTCAAAGAGAAGACTTAATGATCTGAGAAGTCGAACGGAGTCAAATAGTTTGTGCTTGTTGATCCCAGAAGTCGAATTGAGTCACATTGTGCGTAGTTAGTGATTTGATAAAACAAACGGATCAAGTTGGGTGTACTTGTTGATCCCTGAAGCCAAATTCGGTCAAACGGTAGACTTGTTGATCCGAGAAGTCAATTGGGGTCAAATAGAAGACTTTATGATCCGAGAAGTCGAACGGAGTCAAATAGTTGGTGCTTGTTGATCCCAGAAGTCGAATTGAGTCACATTGTGCGTAGTTAGTGACTTGATAAATCAAACGGATCAAGTTGGGGATACTTGTTGATCCGTGAATCCGAGTTCGGTCAATCGGAAGACTTGTTGATCCGAGAAGTCAATTGGGGTACAATAGAAGACTTAATGATCCGTGAAGTCGAACGTAGTCAAATAGTTGGTGCTTGTTGATCCCAGAAGTCGAATTGAGTCACATTGTGCGTAGTTAGTGACTTGATAAACCAAACGGATCAAGTTGGGGGTACTTGTTGATCCGTGAAGCCGAATTCGGTCAAACGGAAGACTTGTTGATCCGAGAAGTCAATTGGGGTCAAATAGAAGACTTAATGATCAGAGAAGTCGAACGGAGTCAAATAGTTGGTGCTTGTTGATCCCAGAAGCCGAATTGAGTAACATTGTGCGTAGTTAGTGACTTGATAAACCAAACGAATCAAGTTGGGGGTACTTGTAGATCCGTGAAGCCGAATTCGGTCAACCGGAAGACTTGTTGATCCGAGAAGTCAATTTTGGTCAAAGAGAAGACTTAATGATCCGAGAAGTCGAACGGAGTCAAATAGTTGGTGCTTGTTGATCCCAGAAGTCGAATTGAGTCACATTATGTGTAGTTAGTGACTTGATAAATCAAACAGATCAAGTTGGGGGTACTTGTTGATCCGTGAAGCCGAATTCGGTCAAACGGAAGACTTGTTGATCCGAGAAGTCAATTGGGGTACAATAGAAGACTTAATGATCCGTGAAGTCGAACGGAGTCATATAGTTGGTGCTTGTTGATCCCAGAAGTCGAAAGTCACATTGTGCGTAGTTAGTGACTTGATAAACCAAACGGATCAAGTTGGGGGTACTTGTTGATCCGTGAAGCCGAATTCGGTCAACCGGAAGACTTGTTGATCCGAGAAGTCAATTGGGGTCAAATAGAAGACTTAATGATCCGAGAAGTCGAACAGAGTCAAATAGTTGGTGCTTGTTGATCCCAGAAGCCGAATTGAGTCACATTGTGCGTAGTTAGTGACTTGATAAACCAAACGGATCAAGTTGCGGGTACTTGTTGATCCGTGAAGCCGAATTCGGTCAAACGGAAGACTTGTTGATCCGAGAAGTCAATTGGGGTCAAATAGAAGACTTAATGATCTGAGAAGTCGAACGGAGTCAAATAGTTGGTGCTTGCTGATCCCAGAAGCCGAATTGAGTCACATTCTGCGTAGTTAGTGACTTGATAAACCAAACGGATCAAGTTGGGGGTACTTGTCGATCCGTGAAGCCGAATTCGGTCAAACGGAAGACTTGTTGATCCGAGAAGTCAATTGGGGTCAAATAGAAGACTTAACGATACGAGAAGTCGAACGGACTCAAATAGTTGGTACTTGTTGATCCCGGAAGCTGAATTGAGTCACATTGTGCGTAGTTAGTGACTTGATAAACCAAACGGATCAAGTTGGGGTTACTTGTTGATCCGTGAAGCCGAATTCGGTCAAACGGAAGACTTGTTGATCCGAGAAGTCAATTTTGGTCAAAGAGAAGACTTAATGATCCGAGAAGTCGAACGGAGTCAAATAATTGGTGCTTGTTGATCCCAGAAGTCGAATTGAGTCACATTGTGCGTAGTTAGTGATTTGATAAACCAAACGGATCAAGTTGGGGTTACTTGTTGATCCGTGAAGCCGAATTCGGTCAAACGGAAGACTTGTTGATTCGAGAAGTCAATTGGGGTACAATAGAAGACTTAATGATCCGTGAAGTCGAAGAGAGTCAAATAGTTGGTGCTTGTTGGTCCCAGAAGTCGAATTGAGTCACATTGTGCGTAGTTAGTGACTTGATAAACCAAATGGATCAAGTTGGGGGTACTTGTTGATCCGTGAATCCGAATTCGGTCAAACGGAAAACTTGTTGATCCGAGAAGTCAATTGGGGTCAAATAGAAGACTTTATGATCCGAGAAGTCGAACGGAGTCAAATAGTTGGTGCTTGTTGATCCCAGAAGTCGAATTGAGTCACATTATGTGTAGTTAGTGACTTGATAAATCAAACAGATCAAGTTGGGGGTACTTGTTGATCCGTCAAGCCGAATTCGGTCAAACGGAAGACTTGTTGATCCGAGAAGTCAATTGGGGTACAATAGAAGACTTAATGATCCGTGAAGTCGAACGGAGTCATATAGTTGGTGCTTGTTGATCCCAGAAGTCGAATTGAGTCACATTGTGCGTAGTTAGTGACTTGATAAACCAAACGGATCAAGTTGGGGGTACTTGTTGATCCGTGAAGCCGAATTCGGTCAAACGGAAGACTTGTTGATCCGAGAAGTCAATTGGGGTCAAATAGAAGACTTAATGATCCGAGAAGTCGAATGGAGTCAAATAGTTGGTGCTTGTTGATCCCAGAAGCCGAATTGAGTCACATTGTGCGTAGTTAGTGACTTGATAAACCAAACGGATCAAGTTGCGGGTACTTGTTGATCCGTGAAGCCGAATTCGGTCAAACGGAAGACTTGTTGATCCGAGAAGTCAATTGGGGTACAATAGAAGACTTAATGATCCGTGAAGTCGAACGGAGTCATATAGTTGGTGCTTGTTGATCCCAGAAGTCGAATTGAGTCACATTGTGCGTAGTTAGTGACTTGATAAACCAAATTGATCAAGTTGGGGGTACTTGTTGATCCGTGAAGCCGAATTCGGTCAAACGAAAGACTTGATGATCCGAGAAGTCAATTTGGGTCAAATAGAAGACTTAATGATCTGAGAAGTCGAACGGAGTCAAATAGTTGGTGCTTGTTGATCCCAGAAGTCGAATTGAGTCACATTGTGCGTAGTTAGTGACTTGATAAATCAAACGGATCAAGTTGGGGGTACTTGTTGATCCGTGAATCCGAATTCGGTCAATCGGAAGACTTGTTGATCCGAGAAGTCAATTGGGGTACAATAGAAGACTTAATGATCCGTGAAGTCGAACGGAGTCATATAGTTGGTGCTTGTTGATCCCAGAAGTCGAATTGAGTCACATTGTGCGTAGTTAGTGACTTGATAAGCCAAATTGATCAAGTTGGGGGTACTTGTTGATCCGTGAAGCCGAATTCGGTCAAACGAAAGACTTGTTGATCCGAGAAGTCAATTGGGGTCAAATAGAAGACTTAATGATCCGAGAAGTCGAACGGAGTCAAATAGTTGGTGCTTGTTGATCCCAGAAGCCGAATTGAGTCACATTGTGCGTAGTTAGTGACTTGATAAACCAAACGGATCAAGTTGCGGGTACTTGTTGATCCGTGTAGCCGAATTCGGTCAAACGGAAGACTTGTTGATCCGAGAAGTCAATTGGGGTCAAATAGAAGACTTAATAATCTGAGAAGTCGAACGGAGTCAAATAGTTGGTGCTTGCTGATCCCAGAAGCCGAATTGAGTCACATTCTGCGTAGTTAGTGACTTGATAAACCAAACGGATCAAGTTGGGGGTACTTGTTGATCCGTGAAGCCGAATTCGGTCAAACGGAAGACTTGTTGATCTGAGAAGTCAATTGGGGTCAAATAGAAGACTTAACGATCCGAGAAGTCGAACGGAGTCAAATAGTTGGTGCTTGTTGATCCCAGAAGCCGAATTGAGTCACATTGTGCGTAGTTAGTGACTTGATAAACCAAGCGGATCATAGTTGGGGTTACTTGTTGATCCGTGAAGCCGAATTCGGTCAAACGGAAGACTTGTTAATCCGAGAAGTCAATTTTGGTCAAAGAGAAGACTTAATGATCTGAGAAGTCGAATGGAGTCAAATAGTTGGTGCTTGTTGATCCCAGAAGTCGAATTGAGTCACATTGTGCGTAGTTAGTGATTTGATAAAACAAACGGATCAAGTTGGGTGTACTTGTTGATCCGTGAAGCCGAATTCGGTCAAACGGTAGACATGTTGATCCGAGAAGTCAATTGGGGTCAAATAGAAGACTTAATGATCTGAGAAGTCGAACGGAGTCAAATCGTTGGTGCTTGTTGATCCCAGAAGTCAAATTGAGTCACATTGTGCGTAGTTAGTGACTTGATAAATCAAACGGATCAAGTTGGGGGTACTTGTTGATCCGTGAAGCCGAATTCGGTCAAACGGAAGACTTGTTGATCCGAGAAGTCAATTTTGGTCAAAGAGAAGACTTAATGATCCGAGAAGTCGAACGGAGTCAAATAGTTTGTGCTTGTTGATCCCAGAAGTCGAATTGAGTCACATTGTGCGTAGTTAGTGATTTGATAAAACAAACGGATCAAGTTGGGTGTACTTGTTGATCCCTGAAGCCAAATTCGGTCAAACGGTAGACTTGTTGATCCGAGAAGTCAATTGGGGTCAAATAGAAGACTTAATGATCTGAGAAGTCGAACGGAGTCAAATAGTTGGTGCTTGTTGATCCCAGAAGTCGAATTGAGTCACATTGTGCGTAGTTAGTGACTTGATAAATCAAACGGATCAAGTTGGGGGTACTTGTTGATCCGTGAATCCGAATTCGGTCAATCGGAAGACTTGTTGATCCGAGAAGTCAATTGGGGTACAATAGAAGACTTAATGATCCGTGAAGTCGAACGTAGTCAAATAGTTGGTGCTTGTTGATCCCAGAAGTCGAATTGAGTCACATTGTGCGTAGTTAGTGACTTGATAAACCAAACGGATCAAGTTGGGGGTACTTGTTGATCCGTGAAGCCGAATTCGGTCAAACGGAAGACTTGTTGATCCGAGAAGTCAATTGGGGTCAAATAGAAGACTTAATGATCAGAGAAGTCGAACTGAGTCAAATAGTTGGTGCTTGTTGATCCCAGAAGCCGAATTGAGTCACATTGTGCGTAGTTAGTGACTTGATAAACCAAGCGGATCATAGTTGGGGTTACTTGTTGATCCGTGAAGCCGAATTCGGTCAAACGGAAGACTTGTTAATCCGAGAAGTCAATTTTGGTCAAAGAGAAGACTTAATGATCTGAGAAGTCGAACGGAGTCAAATAGTTGGTGCTTGTTGATCCCAGAAGTCGAATTGAGTCACATTGTGCGTAGTTAGTGATTTGATAAAACAAACGGATCAAGTTGGGTGTACTTGTTGATCCGTGAAGCCGAATTCGGTCAAACGGTAGACATGTTGATCCGAGAAGTCAATTGGGGTCAAATAGAAGACTTAATGATCTGAGAAGTCGAACGGAGTCAAATCGTTGGTGCTTGTTGATCCCAGAAGTCAAATTGAGTCACATTGTGCGTAGTTAGTGACTTGATAAATCAAACGGATCAAGTTGGGGGTACTTGTTGATCCGTGAAGCCGAATTCGGTCAAACGGAAGACTTGTTGATCCGAGAAGTCAATTTTGGTCAAAGAGAAGACTTAATGATCCGAGAAGTCGAACGGAGTCAAATAGTTTGTGCTTGTTGATCCCAGAAGTCGAATTGAGTCACATTGTGCGTAGTTAGTGATTTGATAAAACAAACGGATCAAGTTGGGTGTACTTGTTGATCCCTGAAGCCAAATTCGGTCAAACGGTAGACTTGTTGATCCGAGAAGTCAATTGGGGTCAAATAGAAGACTTAATGATCTGAGAAGTCGAACGGAGTCAAATAGTTGGTGCTTGTTGATCCCAGAAGTCGAATTGAGTCACATTGTGCGTAGTTAGTGACTTGATAAATCAAACGGATCAAGTTGGGGGTACTTGTTGATCCGTGAATCCGAATTCGGTCAATCGGAAGACTTGTTGATCCAAGAAGTCAATTGGGGTACAATAGAAGACTTAATGATCCGTGAAGTCGAACGTAGTCAAATAGTTGGTGCTTGTTGATCCCAGAAGTCGAATTGAGTCACATTGTGCGTAGTTAGTGACTTGATAAACCAAACGGATCAAGTTGGGGGTACTTGTTGATCCGTGAAGCCGAATTCGGTCAAACGGAAGACTTGTTGATCCGAGAAGTCAATTGGGGTCAAATAGAAGACTTAATGATCAGAGAAGTCGAACGGAGTCAAATAGTTGGTGCTTGTTGATCCCAGAAGCCGAATTGAGTCACATTGTGCGTAGTTAGTGACTTGATAAACCAAACGAATCAAGTTGGGGGTACTTGTAGATCCGTGAAGCCGACTTCGGTCAACCGGAAGACTTGTTGATCCGAGAAGTCAATTTTGGTCAAAGAGAAGACTTAATGATCCGAGAAGTCGAACGGAGTCAAATAGTTGGTGCTTGTTGATCCCAGAAGTCGAATTGAGTCACATTATGTGTAGTTAGTGACTTGATAAATCAAACAGATCAAGTTGGGGGTACTTGTTGATCCGTGAAGCCGAATTCGGTCAAACGGAAGACTTGTTGATCCGAGAAGTCAATTGGGGTACAATAGAAGACTTAATGATCCGTGAAGTCGAACGGAGTCATATAGTTGGTGCTTGTTGATCCCAGAAGTCGAAAGTCACATTGTGCGTAGTTAGTGACTTGATAAACCAAACGGATCAAGTTGGGGGTACTTGTTGATCCGTGAAGCCGAATTCGGTCAACCGGAAGACTTGTTGATCCGAGAAGTCAATTGGGGTCAAATAGAAGACTTAATGATCCGAGAAGTCGAACGGAGTCAAATAGTTGGTGCTTGTTGATCCCAGAAGCCGAATTGAGTCACATTGTGCGTAGTTAGTGACTTGATAAACCAAACGGATCAAGTTGCGGGTACTTGTTGATCCGTGAAGCCGAATTCGGTCAAACGGAAGACTTGTTGATCCGAGAAGTCAATTGGGGTCAAATAGAAGACTTAATGATCTGAGAAGTCGAACGGAGTCAAATAGTTGGTGCTTGCTGATCCCAGAAGCCGAATTGAGTCACATTCTGCGTAGTTAGTGACTTGATAAACCAAACGGATCAAGTTGGGGGTACTTGTTGATCCGTGAAGCCGAATTCGGTCAAACGGAAGACTTGTTGATCCGAGAAGTCAATTGGGGTCAAATAGAAGACTTAACGATCCGAGAAGTCGAACGGACTCAAATAGTTGGTGCTTGTTGATCCCAGAAGCCGAATTGAGTCACATTGTGCGTAGTTAGTGACTTGATAAACCAAACGGATCAAGTTGGGGTTACTTGTTGATCCGTGAAGCCGAATTCGGTCAAACGGAAGACTTGTTGATCCGAGAAGTCAATTTTGGTCAAAGAGAAGACTTAATGATCCGAGAAGTCGAACGGAGTCAAATAGTTGGTGCTTGTTGATCCCAGAAGTCGAATTGAGTCACATTGTGCGTAGTTAGTGATTTGATAAACCAAACGGATCAAGTTGGGGTTACTTGTTGATCCGTGAAGCCGAATTCGGTCAAACGGAAGACTTGTTGATCCGAGAAGTCAATTGGGGTACAATAGAAGACTTAATGATCCGTGAAGTCGAACAGAGTCAAATAGTTGGTGCTTGTTGGTCCCAGAAGTCGAATTGAGTCACATTGTGCGTAGTTAGTGACTTGATAAACCAAACGGATCAAGTTGGGGGTACTTGTTGATCCGTGAATCCGAATTCGGTCAAACGGAAGACTTGTTGATCCGAGAAGTCAATTGGGGTCAAATAGAAGACTTTATGATCCGAGAAGTCGAACGGAGTCAAATAGTTGGTGCTTGTTGATCCCAGAAGTCGAATTGAGTCACATTATGTGTAGTTAGTGACTTGATAAATCAAACAGATCAAGTTGGGGGTACTTGTTGATCCGTCAAGCCGAATTCGGTCAAACGGAAGACTTGTTGATCCGAGAAGTCAATTGGGGTACAATAGAAGATTTAATGATCCGTGAAGTCGAACGGAGTCATATAGTTGGTGCTTATTGATCCCAGAAGTCGAATTGAGTCACATTGTGCGTAGTTAGTGACTTGATAAACCAAACGGATCAAGTTGGGGGTACTTGTTGATCCGTGAAGCCGAATTCGGTCAAACGGAAGACTTGTTGATCCGAGAAGTCAATTGGGGTCAAATAGAAGACTTAATGATCAGAGAAGTCGAACGGAGTCAAATAGTTGGTGCTTGTTGATCCCAGAAGCCGAATTGAGTCACATTGTGCGTAGTTAGTGACTTGATAAACCAAACGAATCAAGTTGGGGGTACTTGTAGATCCGTGAAGCCGACTTCGGTCAACCGGAAGACTTGTTGATCCGAGAAGTCAATTTTGGTCAAAGAGAAGACTTAATGATCCGAGAAGTCGAACGGAGTCAAATAGTTGGTGCTTGTTGATCCCAGAAGTCGAATTGAGTCACATTATATGTAGTTAGTGACTTGATAAATCAAACAGATCAAGTTGGGGGTACTTGTTGATCCGTGAAGCCGAATTCGGTCAAACGGAAGACTTGTTGATCCGAGAAGTCAATTGGGGTACAATAGAAGACTTAATGATCCGTGAAGTCGAACGGAGTCATATAGTTGGTGCTTGTTGATCCCAGAAGTCGAAAGTCACATTGTGCGTAGTTAGTGACTTGATAAACCAAACGGATCAAGTTGGGGGTACTTGTTGATCCGTGAAGCCGAATTCGGTCAACCGGAAGACTTGTTGATCCGAGAAGTCAATTGGGGTCAAATAGAAGACTTAATGATCCGAGAAGTCGAACGGAGTCAAATAGTTGGTGCTTGTTGATCCCAGAAGCCGAATTGAGTCACATTGTGCGTAGTTAGTGACTTGATAAACCAAACGGATCAAGTTGCGGGTACTTGTTAATCCGTGAACCCGAATTCGGTCAAACGGAAGACTTGTTGATCCGAGAAGTCAATTGGGGTCAAATAGAAGACTTAATGATCTGAGAAGTCGAACGGAGTCAAATAGTTGGTGCTTGCTGATCCCAGAAGCCGAATTGAGTCACATTCTGCGTAGTTAGTGACTTGATAAACCAAACGGATCAAGTTGGGGGTACTTGTTGATCCGTGAAGCCGAATTCGGTCAAACGGAAGACTTGTTGATCCGAGAAGTCAATTGGGGTCAAATAGAAGACTTAACGATCCGAGAAGTCGAACGGACTCAAATAGTTGGCGCTTGTTGATCCCAGAAGCCGAATTGAGTCACATTGTGCGTAGTTAGTGACTTGATAAACCAAACGGATCAAGTTGGGGTTACTTGTTGATCCGTGAAGCCGAATTCGGTCAAACGGAAGACTTGTTGATCCGAGAAGTCAATTTTGGTCAAAGAGAAGACTTAATGATCCGAGAAGTCGAACGGAGTCAAATAGTTGGTGCTTGTTGATCCCAGAAGTCGAATTGAGTCACATTGTGCGTAGTTAGTGATTTGATAAACCAAACGGATCAAGTTGGGGTTACTTGTTGATCCGTGAAGCCGAATTCGGTCAAACGGAAGACTTGTTGATCCGAGAAGTCAATTGGGGTACAATAGAAGACTTAATGATCCGTGAAGTCGAACAGAGTCAAATAGTTGGTGCTTGTTGGTCCCAGAAGTCGAATTGAGTCACATTGTGCGTAGTTAGTGACTTGATAAACCAAACGGATCAAGTTGGGGGTACTTGTTGATCCGTGAATCCGAATTCGGTCAAACGGAAGACTTGTTGATCCGAGAAGTCAATTGGGGTCAAACAGAAGACTTTATGATCCGAGAAGTCGAACGGAGTCAAATAGTTGGTGCTTGTTGATCCCAGAAGCCGAATTGAGTCACATTGTGCGTAGTTAGTGACTTGATAAACCAAACGGATCAAGTTGCGGGTACTTGTTGATCCGTGAAGCCGAATTCGGTCAAACGGAAGACTTGTTGATCCGAGAAGTCAATTGGGGTCAAATAGAAGACTTAATGATCTGAGAAGTCGAACGGAGTCAAATAGTTGGTGCTTGCTGATCCCAGAAACCGAATTGAGTCACATTCTGCGTAGTTAGTGACTTAATAAACCAAACGGATCAAGTTGGGGGTACTTGTTGATCCGTGAAGCCGAATTCGGTTAAACGGAAGACTTGTTGATCCGAGAAGTCAATTGGGGTCAAATAGAAGACTTAACGATCCGAGAAGTCGAACGGAGTCAAATAGTTGGTGCTTGTTGATCCCAGAAGCCGAATTGAGTCACATTGTGCGTAGTTAGTGACTTGATAAACCAAACGGATCAAGTTGGGGTTACTTGCTGATCCGTGAAGCCGAATTCAGTCAAACGGGAAGACTTGTTGATCCGAGAAGTCAATTTTGGTCAAAGAGAAGACTTAATGATCCGAGAAGTCGAACGGAGTCAAATAGTTGGTGCTTGTTGATCCCAGAAGTCGAATTGAGTCACATTGTGCGTAGTTAGTGATTTGATAAACCAAACGGATCAAGTTGGGGTTACTTGTTGATCCGTGAAGCCGAATTCGGTCAAACGGAAGACTTGTTGATCCGAGAAGTCAATTGGGGTCCAATAGAAGACTTAATGATCCGTGAAGTCGAACAGAGTCAAATAGTTGGTGCTTGTTGGTCCCAAAAGTCGAATTGAGTCACATTGTGCGTAGTTAGTGACTTGATAAACCAAACGGATCAAGTTGGGGGTACTTGTTTATCCGTGAAGCCGAATTCGGTCAAACGGAAGACTTGTTGATCCGAGAAGTCAATTGGGGTCAAATAGAAGACTTTATGATCCGAGAAGTCGAACGGAGTCAAATAGTTGGTGCTTGTTGATCCCAGAAGCCGAATTGAGTCACATTGTGCGTAGTTAGTGACTTGATAAATCAAACAGATCAAGTTGGGGGTACTTGTTGATCCGTGAAGCCGAATTCGGTCAAACGGAAGACTTGTTGATCCGAGAAGTCAATTGGGGTATAATAGAAGACTTAATGATCCGTGAAGTCGAACGGAGTCATATAGTTGGTGCTTGTTGATCCCAGAAGTCGAATTGAGTCACATTGTGCGTAGTTAGTGACTTGATAAACCAAACGGATCAAGTTGGGGGGTACTTGTTGATCCGTGAAGCCGAATTCGGTCAAACGGAAAACTTGTTGATCCGAGAAGTCAATTGGGGTCAAATAGAAGACTTAATGATCCGAGAAGTCGAACGGAGTCAAATAGTTGGTGCTTGTTGATCCCAGAAGTCGAATTGAGTCACATTGTGCGTAGTTAGTGACTTGATAAACCAAACGGATCAAGTTGGGGGTACTTGTTGATCCGTCAAGCCGAATTCGGTCAAACGGAAGACTTGTTGATCCGAGAAGTCATTTAGGGTACAATAGAAGACTTAATGATCCGTGAAGACGAACGGAGTCAAATAGTTTGTGCTTGTTGGACCCAGAAGTCGAATCGAGTCACATTGTGCGTAGTTAGTGATTTGATAAACCAAACGGATCAAGTTGGGGTTACTTGTTGATCCGTGAAGCCGAATTCGGTCAAACGGAAGACTTGTTGATCCGAGAAGTCAATTGGGGTACAATAGAAGACTTAATGATCCGTGAAGTCGAACAGAGTCAAATAGTTGGTGCTTGTTGGTCCCAGAAGTCGAATTGAGTCACATTGTGCGTAGTTAGTGACTTGATAAACCAAACGGATCAAGTTGGGGGTACTTGTTGATCCGTGAATCCGAATTCGGTCAAACGGAAGACTTGTTGATCCGAGAAGTCAATTGGGGTCAAATAGAAGACTTTATGATCCGAGAAGTCGAACGGAGTCAAATAGTTGGTGCTTGTTGATCCCAGAAGTCGAATTGAGTCACATTATGTGTAGTTAGTGACTTGATAAATCAAACAGATCAAGTTGGGGGTACTTGTTGATCCGTCAAGCCGAATTCGGTCAAACGGAAGACTTGTTGATCCGAGAAGTCAATTGGGGTACAATAGAAGACTTAATGATCCGTGAAGTCGAACGGAGTCATACAGTTGGTGCTTGTTGATCCCAGAAGTCGAATTGAGTCACATTGTGCGTAGTTAGTGACTTGATAAACCAAACGGATCAAGTTGGGGGTACTTGTTGATCCGTGAAGCCGAATTCGGTCAAACGGAAGACTTGTTGATCCGAGAAGTCAATTGGGGTCAAATAGAAGACTTAATGATCCGAGAAGTCGAATGGAGTCAAATAGTTGGTGCTTGTTGATCCCAGAAGCCGAATTGAGTCACATTGTGCGTAGTTAGTGACTTGATAAACCAAACGGATCAAGTTGCGGGTACTTGTTGATCCGTAAAGCCGAATTCGGTCAAACGGAAGACTTGTTGATCCGAGAAGTCAATTGGGGTCAAATAGAAGACTTAATGATCTGAGAAGTCGAACGGAGTCAAATAGTTGGTGCTTGCTGATCCCAGAAACCGAATTGAGTCACATTGTGCGTAGTTAGTGACTTGATAAACCAAACAGATCAAGTTGGGGGTACTTGTTGATCCGTGAAGCCGAATTCGGTCAAACGGAAGACTTGTTGATCCGAGAAGTCAATTGGGGTCAAATAGAAGACTTAACGATCCGAGAAGTCGAACGGAGTCAAATAGTTGGTGCTTGTTGATCCCAGAAGCCGAATTGAGTCACATTGTGCGTAGTTAGTGACTTGATAAACCAAACGGATCAAGTTGGGGTTACTTGCTGATCCGTGAAGCCGAATTCAGTCAAACGGGAAGACTTGTTGATCCGAGAAGTCAATTTTGGTCAAAGAGAAGACTTAATGATCCGAGAAGTCGAACGGAGTCAAATAGTTGGTGCTTGTTGATCCCAGAAGTCGAATTGAGTCACATTGTGCGTAGTTAGTGATTTGATAAACCAAACGGATCAAGGTGGGGTTACTTGTTGATCCGTGAAGCCGAATTCGGTCAAACGGAAGACTTGTTGATCCGAGAAGTCAATTGGGGTCCAATAGAAGACTTAATGATCCGTGAAGTCGAACAGAGTCAAATAGTTGGTGCTTGTTGGTCCCAAAAGTCGAATTGAGTCACATTGTGCGTAGTTAGTGACTTGATAAACCAAACGGATCAAGCTGGGGGTACTTGTTGATCCGTGAAGCCGAATTCGGTCAAACGGAAGACTTGTTGATCCGAGAAGTCAATTGGGGTCAAATAGAAGACTTTATGATCCGAGAAGTCGAACGGAGTCAAATAGTTGGTGCTTGTTGATCCCAGAAGCCGAATTGAGTCACATTGTGCGTAGTTAGTGACTTGATAAATCAAACAGATCAAGTTGGGGGTACTTGTTGATCCGTGAAGCCGAATTCGGTCAAACGAAAGACTTGTTGATCCGAGAAGTCAATTGGGGTATAATAGAAGACTTAATGATCCGTGAAGTCGAACGGAGTCATATAGTTGGTGCTTGTTGATCCCAGAAGTCGAATTGAGTCACATTGTGCGTAGTTAGTGACTTGATAAACCAAACGGATCAAGTTGGGGGGTACTTGTTGATCCGTGAAGCCGAATTCGGTCAAACGGAAAACTTGTTGATCCGAGAAGTCAATTGGGGTCAAATAGAAGACTTAATGATCCGAGAAGTCGAACGGAGTCAAATAGTTGGTGCTTGTTGATCCCAGAAGTCGAATTGAGTCACATTGTGCGTAGTTAGTGACTTGATAAACCAAACGGATCAAGTTGGGGGTACTTGTTGATCCGTCAAGCCGAATTCGGTCAAACGGAAGACTTGTTGATCCGAGAAGTCATTTAGGGTACAATAGAAGACTTAATGATCCGTGAAGACGAACGGAGTCAAATAGTTTGTGCTTGTTGGACCCAGAAGTCGAATCGAGTCACATTGTGCGTAGTTAGTGATTTGATAAACCAAACGGATCAAGTTGGGGTTACTTGTTGATCCGTGAAGCCGAATTCGGTCAAACGGAAGACTTGTTGATCCGAGAAGTCAATTGGGGTACAATAGAAGACTTAATGATCCGTGAAGTCGAACAGAGTCAAATAGTTGGTGCTTGTTGGTCCCAGAAGTCGAATTGAGTCACATTGTGCGTAGTTAGTGACTTGATAAACCAAACGGATCAAGTTGGGGGTACTTGTTGATCCGTGAATCCGAATTCGGTCAAACGGAAGACTTGTTGATCCGAGAAGTCAATTGGGGTCAAATAGAAGACTTTATGATCCGAGAAGTCGAACGGAGTCAAATAGTTGGTGCTTGTTGATCCCAGAAGTCGAATTGAGTCACATTATGTGTAGTTAGTGACTTGAAAAATCAAACAGATCAAGTTGGGGGTACTTGTTGATCCGTCAAGCCGAATTCGGTCAAACGGAAGACTTGTTGATCCGAGAAGTCAATTGGGGTACAATAGAAGACTTAATGATCCGTGAAGTCGAACGGAGTCATACAGTTGGTGCTTGTTGATCCCAGAAGTCGAATTGAGTCACATTGTGCGTAGTTAGTGACTTGATAAACCAAACGGATCAAGTTGGGGGTACTTGTTGATCCGTGAAGCCGAATTCGGTCAAACGGAAGACTTGTTGATCCGAGAAGTCAATTGGGGTCAAATAGAAGACTTAATGATCCGAGAAGTCGAATGGAGTCAAATAGTTGGTGCTTGTTGATCCCAGAAGCCGAATTGAGTCACATTGTGCGTAGTTAGTGACTTGATAAACCAAACGGATCAAGTTGCGGGTACTTGTTGATCCGTGAAGCCGAATTCGGTCAAACGGAAGACTTGTTGATCCGAGAAGTCAATTGGGGTCAAATAGAAGACTTAATGATCTGAGAAGTCGAACGGAGTCAAATAGTTGGTGCTTGCTGATCCCAGAAACCGAATTGAGTCACATTCTGCGTAGTTAGTGACTTGATAAACCAAACGGATCAAGTTGGGGGTACTTGTTGATCCGTGAAGCCGAATTCGGTCAAACGGAAGACTTGTTGATCCGAGAAGTCAATTGGGGTCAAATAGAAGACTTAACGATCCGAGAAGTCGAACGGAGTCAAATAGTTGGTGCTTGTTGATCCCAGAAGCCGAATTGAGTCACATTGTGCGTAGTTAGTGACTTGATAAACCAAACGGATCAAGTTGGGGTTACTTGTTGATCCGTGAAGCCGAATTCAGTCAAACGGGAAGACTTGTTGATCCGAGAAGTCAATTTTGGTCAAAGAGAAGACTTAATGATCCGAGAAGTCGAACGGAGTCAAATAGTTGGTGCTTGTTGATCCCAGAAGTCGAATTGAGTCACATTGTGCGTAGTTAGTGATTTGATAAACCAAACGGATCAAGTTGGGGTTACTTGTTGATCCGTGAAGCCGAATTCGGTCAAACGGAAGACTTGTTGATCCGAGAAGTCAATTGGGGTCCAATAGAAGACTTAATGATCCGTGAAGTCGAACAGAGTCAAATAGTTGGTGCTTGTTGGTCCCAGAAGTCGAATTGAGTCACATTGTGCGTAGTTAGTGACTTGATAAACCAAACGGATCAAGTTGGGGGTACTTGTTGATCCGTGAAGCCGAATTCGGTCAAACGGAAGACTTGTTGATCCGAGAAGTCAATGGGGGGTCAAATAGAAGACTTTATGATCCGAGAAGTCGAACGGAGTCAAATAGTTGGTGCTTGTTGATCCCAGAAGCCGAATTGAGTCACATTGTGCGTAGTTAGTGACTTGATAAACGAAATGGATCATGTTGGGGGTACTTGTTGATCCGTGAAGCCGAATTCGGTCAAACGGAAGACTTGTTGATCCTATAAGTCAATTGGGGTCCAATAGAAGACTTAATGATCCGTGAAGTCGAACAGAGTCAAATAGATGGTGCTTGTTGGTCCCAGAAGTCGAATTGAGTCACATTGTGCGTAGTTAGTGACTTGATAAACCAAACGGATCAAGTTGGGGGTACTTGTTGATCCGTGAAGCCGAATTCGGTCAAACGGAAAACTTGTTGATCCGAGAAGTCAATTGGGGTCAAATAGAAGACTTAATGATCCGAGAAGTCGAACGGAGTCAAATAGTTGGTGCTTGTTGATCCCAGAAGTCGAATTGAGTCACATTGTGCGTAGTTAGTGACTTGATAAACCAAACGGATCAAGTTGGGGGTACTTGTTGATCCGTCAAGCCGAATTCGGTCAAACGGAAGACTTGTTGATCCGAGAAGTCATTTAGGGTACAATAGAAGACTTAATGATCCGTGAAGACGAACGGAGTCAAATAGTTTGTGCTTGTTGGACCCAGAAATCGAATTGAGTCACATTGTGCGTAGTTAGTGACTTGATAAACCAAACAGATCAAGTTGGGGGTACTTGTTGATCCGTGAAGCCGAATTCGGTCAAACGGAAGACTTGTTGATCCGAGAAGTCAATTGGGGTCAAATAGAAGACTTAACGATCCGAGAAGTCGAACGGAGTCAAATAGTTGGTGCTTGTTGATCCCAGAAGCCGAATTGAGTCACATTGTGCGTAGTTAGTGACTTGATAAACCAAACGGATCAAGTTGGGGTTACTTGCTGATCCGTGAAGCCGAATTCAGTCAAACGGGAAGACTTGTTGATCCGAGAAGTCAATTTTGGTCAAAGAGAAGACTTAATGATCCGAGAAGTCGAACGGAGTCAAATAGTTGGTGCTTGTTGATCCCAGAAGTCGAATTGAGTCACATTGTGCGTAGTTAGTGATTTGATAAACCAAACGGATCAAGGTGGGGTTACTTGTTGATCCGTGAAGCCGAATTCGGTCAAACGGAAGACTTGTTGATCCGAGAAGTCAATTGGGGTCCAATAGAAGACTTAATGATCCGTGAAGTCGAACAGAGTCAAATAGTTGGTGCTTGTTGGTCCCAAAAGTCGAATTGAGTCACATTGTGCGTAGTTAGTGACTTGATAAACCAAACGGATCAAGCTGGGGGTACTTGTTGATCCGTGAAGCCGAATTCGGTCAAACGGAAGACTTGTTGATCCGAGAAGTCAATTGGGGTCAAATAGAAGACTTTATGATCCGAGAAGTCGAACGGAGTCAAATAGTTGGTGCTTGTTGATCCCAGAAGCCGAATTGAGTCACATTGTGCGTAGTTAGTGACTTGATAAATCAAACAGATCAAGTTGGGGGTACTTGTTGATCCGTGAAGCCGAATTCGGTCAAACGAAAGACTTGTTGATCCGAGAAGTCAATTGGGGTATAATAGAAGACTTAATGATCCGTGAAGTCGAACGGAGTCATATAGTTGGTGCTTGTTGATCCCAGAAGTCGAATTGAGTCACATTGTGCGTAGTTAGTGACTTGATAAACCAAACGGATCAAGTTGGGGGGTACTTGTTGATCCGTGAAGCCGAATTCGGTCAAACGGAAAACTTGTTGATCCGAGAAGTCAATTGGGGTCAAATAGAAGACTTAATGATCCGAGAAGTCGAACGGAGTCAAATAGTTGGTGCTTGTTGATCCCAGAAGTCGAATTGAGTCACATTGTGCGTAGTTAGTGACTTGATAAACCAAACGGATCAAGTTGGGGGTACTTGTTGATCCGTCAAGCCGAATTCGGTCAAACGGAAGACTTGTTGATCCGAGAAGTCATTTAGGGTACAATAGAAGACTTAATGATCCGTGAAGACGAACGGAGTCAAATAGTTTGTGCTTGTTGGACCCAGAAGTCGAATCGAGTCACATTGTGCGTAGTTAGTGATTTGATAAACCAAACGGATCAAGTTGGGGTTACTTGTTGATCCGTGAAGCCGAATTCGGTCAAACGGAAGACTTGTTGATCCGAGAAGTCAATTGGGGTACAATAGAAGACTTAATGATCCGTGAAGTCGAACAGAGTCAAATAGTTGGTGCTTGTTGGTCCCAGAAGTCGAATTGAGTCACATTGTGCGTAGTTAGTGACTTGATAAACCAAACGGATCAAGTTGGGGGTACTTGTTGATCCGTGAATCCGAATTCGGTCAAACGGAAGACTTGTTGATCCGAGAAGTCAATTGGGGTCAAATAGAAGACTTTATGATCCGAGAAGTCGAACGGAGTCAAATAGTTGGTGCTTGTTGATCCCAGAAGTCGAATTGAGTCACATTATGTGTAGTTAGTGACTTGAAAAATCAAACAGATCAAGTTGGGGGTACTTGTTGATCCGTCAAGCCGAATTCGGTCAAACGGAAGACTTGTTGATCCGAGAAGTCAATTGGGGTACAATAGAAGACTTAATGATCCGTGAAGTCGAACGGAGTCATACAGTTGGTGCTTGTTGATCCCAGAAGTCGAATTGAGTCACATTGTGCGTAGTTAGTGACTTGATAAACCAAACGGATCAAGTTGGGGGTACTTGTTGATCCGTGAAGCCGAATTCGGTCAAACGGAAGACTTGTTGATCCGAGAAGTCAATTGGGGTCAAATAGAAGACTTAATGATCCGAGAAGTCGAATGGAGTCAAATAGTTGGTGCTTGTTGATCCCAGAAGCCGAATTGAGTCACATTGTGCGTAGTTAGTGACTTGATAAACCAAACGGATCAAGTTGCGGGTACTTGTTGATCCGTGAAGCCGAATTCGGTCAAACGGAAGACTTGTTGATCCGAGAAGTCAATTGGGGTCAAATAGAAGACTTAATGATCTGAGAAGTCGAACGGAGTCAAATAGTTGGTGCTTGCTGATCCCAGAAACCGAATTGAGTCACATTCTGCGTAGTTAGTGACTTGATAAACCAAACGGATCAAGTTGGGGGTACTTGT
Source organism: Ajuga chamaepitys (assembly GCA_958295605.1). NCBI lineage: Eukaryota > Viridiplantae > Streptophyta > Magnoliopsida > Lamiales > Lamiaceae > Ajuga > Ajuga chamaepitys. The sequence goes on along the minus strand of OY282498.1, from coordinate 18,382,656 downwards.
TGATCCGTGAAGCCGAATTCGGTCAAACGGAAGACTTGTTGATCCGAGAAGTCAATTGGGGTCAAATAGAAGACTTAACGATCCGAGAAGTCGAACGGAGTCAAATAGTTGGTGCTTGTTGATCCCAGAAGCCGAATTGAGTCACATTGTGCGTAGTTAGTGACTTGATAAACCAAACGGATCAAGTTGGGGTTACTTGTTGATCCGTGAAGCCGAATTCAGTCAAACGGGAAGACTTGTTGATCCGAGAAGTCAATTTTGGTCAAAGAGAAGACTTAATGATCCGAGAAGTCGAACGGAGTCAAATAGTTGGTGCTTGTTGATCCCAGAAGTCGAATTGAGTCACATTGTGCGTAGTTAGTGATTTGATAAACCAAACGGATCAAGTTGGGGTTACTTGTTGATCCGTGAAGCCGAATTCGGTCAAACGGAAGACTTGTTGATCCGAGAAGTCAATTGGGGTCCAATAGAAGACTTAATGATCCGTGAAGTCGAACAGAGTCAAATAGTTGGTGCTTGTTGGTCCCAGAAGTCGAATTGAGTCACATTGTGCGTAGTTAGTGACTTGATAAACCAAACGGATCAAGTTGGGGGTACTTGTTGATCCGTGAAGCCGAATTCGGTCAAACGGAAGACTTGTTGATCCGAGAAGTCAATGGGGGGTCAAATAGAAGACTTTATGATCCGAGAAGTCGAACGGAGTCAAATAGTTGGTGCTTGTTGATCCCAGAAGCCGAATTGAGTCACATTGTGCGTAGTTAGTGACTTGATAAACGAAATGGATCATGTTGGGGGTACTTGTTGATCCGTGAAGCCGAATTCGGTCAAACGGAAGACTTGTTGATCCTATAAGTCAATTGGGGTCCAATAGAAGACTTAATGATCCGTGAAGTCGAACAGAGTCAAATAGATGGTGCTTGTTGGTCCCAGAAGTCGAATTGAGTCACATTGTGCGTAGTTAGTGACTTGATAAACCAAACGGATCAAGTTGGGGGTACTTGTTGATCCGTGAAGCCGAATTCGGTCAAACGGAAAACTTGTTGATCCGAGAAGTCAATTGGGGTCAAATAGAAGACTTAATGATCCGAGAAGTCGAACGGAGTCAAATAGTTGGTGCTTGTTGATCCCAGAAGTCGAATTGAGTCACATTGTGCGTAGTTAGTGACTTGATAAACCAAACGGATCAAGTTGGGGGTACTTGTTGATCCGTCAAGCCGAATTCGGTCAAACGGAAGACTTGTTGATCCGAGAAGTCATTTAGGGTACAATAGAAGACTTAATGATCCGTGAAGACGAACGGAGTCAAATAGTTTGTGCTTGTTGGACCCAGAAATCGAATTGAGTCACATTGTGCGTAGTTAGTGACTTGATAAACCAAACGATCAAGTTGGGGGTACTTGTTGATCTGTGAAGCCGAATTCGGTCAAACGGAAGACTTGTTGATCCGAGAAAATTGGGGTCAAATAGAAGACTTAATGATCCGAGAAGTCGAACGGAGTCAAATAGTTGGTGCTTGTTGATCCCAGAAGCCGAATTGAGTCACATTGTGCGTAGTTAGTGACTTGATAAACCAAACGGATCAAGTTGGGGGTACTTGTTGATCCGTGAAGCCGAATTCGGTCAAACGGAAGACTTGTTGATCCGAGAAGTCAATTTTGGTCAATGAGAAGACTTAATAATCCGAGAAGTCGAACGGAGTCAAATAGTTGGTGATTGTTGATTCCAGAAGTCGAATTGAGTCACATTGTGCGTAGTTAGTGACTTGATAAATCAAACGGATCAAGTTGGGGGTACTTGTTGATCCGTGATGCCGAATTCGGTCAAACGGAAGACTTGTTAATCCGAGAAGTCAATTGGGGTACAATAGAAGACTTAATGATCCGTGAAGTCGAACGGAGTCAAATAGTTGGTGCTTGTTGATCCCAGAAGTCGAATTGAGTCACATTGTGCTTAGTTAGTGACTTAATAAACCAAACGGATCAAGTTGGGGGTACTTGTTGATCCGTGAAGCCGAATTCGGTCAAACGGAAGACTTATTGAACCGAGAAGTCAATTGGGGTCAAATAGAAGACTTAACAATCCGAGAAGTCGAACGGAGTCAAATAGTTGGTGCTTGTTGATCCCAGAAGCCGAATTGAGTCACATTGTGCGTAGTTAGTGACTTGATAAACCAAACGGATCAAGTAGGTGGTACTTGTTGATCCGTCAAGCCGAATTCGGTCAAACGGAAGACTTGTTGATCCGAGAAGTCAATTTTGGTCAAAGAGAAGACTTAATAATCCGAGAAGTCGAACGGAGTCAAATAGTTGGTGATTGTTGATCCCAGAAGTCGAATTGAGTCATATTGTGCGTAGTTAGTGACTTGATAAACCAAACGGATCAAGTAGGTGGTACTTGTTGATCCGTGAAGCCGAATTTGGTCAAACGGAAGACTTTTTGATCCGAGAAGTCAATTTTGGTCAAAGAGAAGACTTAATGATCCGAGAAGTCGAACGGAGTCAAATAGTTGGTGCTTGTTGATCCCAGAAGTCGAATTGAGTCACATTGTGCGTAGTTAGTGATTTGATAAAACAAACGGATCAAGTTGGGTGTACTTGTTGATCCGTGAAGCCGAATTCGGTCAAACGGTAGACTTGTTGATCCGAGAAGTCAATTGGGGTCAAGTAGAAGACTTAATGATCTGAGAAGTCGAACGGAGTCAAATAGTTGGTGCTTGTTGATCACAAAAGTCGAATTGAGTCACATTGTGCGGAGTTAGTGACTTGATAAACCAAACGATCAAGTTGGGGGTACTTGTTGATCTGTGAAGCCGAATTCGGTCAAACGGAAGACTTGTTGATCCGAGAAAATTGGGGTCAAATAGAAGACTTAATGATCCGAGAAGTGGAACGGAGTCAAATAGTAGGTGCTTGTTGATCCCAGAAGCCGAATTGAGTCACATTGTGCGTAGTTAGTGACTTGATAAACCAAACGGATCAAGTTGGGGGTACTTGTTGATCCGTGAAGCCGAATTCGGTCAAACGGAAGACTTGTTGATCCGAGAAGTCAATTTTGGTCAAAGAGAAGACTTAATAATCCGAGAAGTCGAACGGAGTCAAATAGTTGGTGATTGTTGATCCCAGAAGTCGAATTGAGTCACATTGTGCGTAGTTAGTGACTTGATAAACCAAACGGATCAAGTAGGTGGTACTTGTTGATCCGTGAAGCCGAATTTGGTCAAACGGAAGACTTGTTGATCCGAGAAGTCAATTTTGGTCAAAGAGAAGACTTAATGATCCGAGAAGTCGAACGGAGTCAAATAGTTGGTGCTTGTTGATCCCAGAAGTCGAATTGAGTCACATTGTGCGTAGTTAGTGATTTGATAAAACAAACGGATTAAGTTGGGTGTACTTGTTGATCCGTGAAGCCGAATTCGGTCAAACGGTAGACTTGTTGATCCGAGAAGTCAATTGGGGTCAAATAGAAGACTTAATGATCTGAGAAGTCGAACGGAGTCAAATAGTTGGTGCTTGTTGATCACAAAAGTCGAATTGAGTCACATTGTGCGGAGTTAGTGACTTGATAAATCAAACGGATCAAGTTGGGGGTACTTGTTGATCCGTGATGCCGAATTCGGTCAAACGGAAGACTTGTTAATCCGAGAAGTCAATTGGGGTACAATAGAAGACTTAATGATCCGTGAAGTCGAACGGAGTCAAATAGTTGGTGCTTGTTGATTCCAGAAGTCGAATTGAGTCACATTGTGCGTAGTTAGTGACTTAATAAACCAAACGGATCAAGTTGGGGGTACTTGTTGATCCGTGAAGCCGAATTCGGTCAAACGGAAGACTTATTGATCCGAGAAGTCAATTGGGGTCAAATAGAAGACTTAACAATCCGAGAAGTCGAACGGAGTCAAATAGTTGGTGCTTGTTGATCCCAGAAGCCGAATTGAGTCACATTGTGCGTAGTTAGTGACTTGATAAACCAAACGGATCAAGTAGGTGGTACTTGTTGATCCGTGAAGCCGAATTTGGTCAAACGGAAGACTTGTTGATCCGAGAAGTCAATTTTGGTCAAAGAGAAGACTTAATAATCCGAGAAGTCGAACGGAGTCAAATAGTTGGTGCTTGTTGATCCCAGAAGTCGAATTGAGTCACATTGTGCGTAGTTAGTGATTTGATAAAACAAACGGATCAAGTTGGGTGTACTTGTTGATCCGTGAAGCCGAATTCGGTCAAACGGTAGACTTGTTGATCCGAGAAGTCAATTGGGGTCAAATAGAAGACTTAATGATCTGAGAAGTCGAACGGAGTCAAATAGTTGGTGCTTGTTGATCACAAAAGTCGAATTGAGTCACATTGTGCGGAGTTAGTGACTTGATAAATCAAACGGATCAAGTTGGGGGTACTTGTTGATCCGTGAATCCGAATTCAGTCAATCGGAAGACTTGTTGTTCCGAGAAGTCAATTGGGGTACAATAGAAGACTTAATGATCAGTGAAGTCGAACGTAGTCAAATAGTTGGTGCTTGTTGATCCCATAAGTCGAATTAAGTCACATTGTGCGTAGTTAGTGACTTGATAAACCAAACGGATCAAGTTGGGGGTACTTGTTGATCCGTCAAGCCGAATTCGGTCAAACGGAAGACTTGTTGATCCGAGAAGTCAATTGGGGTCAAATAGAAGACTTAATGATCAGAGAAGTCGAACGGAGTCAAATAGTTGGTGCTTGTTGATCCCAGAAGCCGAATTGAGTCACATTGTGCGTAGTTAGTGACTTGATAAACCAAACGGATCAAGTTGGGGGTACTTTTAGATCCGTGAAGCCGAATTCGGTCAACCGGAAGACTTGTTGATCCGGGAAGTCAATTTTGGTCAAAGAGAAGACTTAATGATCCGAGAAGTCGAACGGAGTCAAATAGTTGGTGCTTGTTGATCCCAGAAGTCGAATTGAGTCACATTATGTGTAGTTAGTGACTTGATAAATCAAACAGATCAAGTTGGGGGTACTTGTTGATCCGTGAAGCCGAATTCGGTCAAACGGAAGACTTGTTGATCCGAGAAGTCAATTGGGGTACAATAGAAGACTTAATGATCCGTGAAGTCGAACGGAGTCATATAGTTGGTGCTTGTTGATCCCAGAAGTCGAATTGAGGCACATTGTGCGTAGTTAGTGACTTGATAAACCAAACGGATCAAGTTGTGGGTACTTGTTGGTCCGTGAAGCCGAATTCGGTCAAACGAAATACTTGTTGATCCGAGAAGTCAATTGGGGTCAAATAGAAGACTTAATGATCCGAGAAGTCGAACGGAGTCAAATAGTTGGTGCTTGTTGATCCCAAAAGCCGAATTGAGTCACATTGTGCGTAGTTAGTGACTTGATAAACCAAACGGATCAAGTTGGGGGTACTTTCAGATCCGTGAAGCCGAATTCGGTCAACCGGAAGACTTGTTGATCCGGGAAGTCAATTTTGGTCAAAGAGAAGACTTAATGATCCGAGAAGTCGAACGGAGTCAAATAGTTGGTGCTTGTTGATCCCAGAAGTCGAATTGAGTCACATTATGTGTAGTTAGTGACTTGATAAATCAAACAGATCAAGTTGGGGGTACTTGTTGATCCGTGAAACCGAATTCGGTCAAACGGAAGACTTGTTGATCCGAGAAGTCAATTGGGGTACAATAGAAGACTTAATGATCCGTGAAGACGAACGGAGTCAAATAGTTTGTGCTTGTTGGACCCAGAAGTCGAATTGAGTCACATTGTGCGTAGTTAGTGACTTGATAAACCAAACGATCAAGTTGGGGGTACTTGTTGATCTGTGAAACCGAATTCGGTCAAACGGAAGACTTGTTGATCCGAGAAAATTGGGTTCAAATAGAAGACTTAATGATCCGAGAAGTGGAACGGAGTCAAATAGTAGGTGCTTGTTGATCCCAGAAGCCGAATTGAGTCACATTGTGCGTAGTTAGTGACTTGATAAACCAAACGGATCAAGTTGGGGGTACTTGTTGATCCGTGAAGCCGAATTCGGTCAAACGGAAGACTTGTTGATCCGAGAAGTCAATTTTGGTGAAAGAGAAGACTTAATAATCCGAGAAGTCGAACGGAGTCAAATAGTTGGTGATTGTTGATCCCAGAAGTCGAATTGAGTCACATTGTGCGTAGTTAGTGACTTGATAAATCAAACGGATCAAGTTGGGGGTACTTGTTGATCCGTGATGCCGAATTCGGTCAAACGGAAGACTTGTTAATCCGAGAAGTCAATTGGGGTACAATAGAAGACTTAATGATCCGTGAAGTCGAACGGAGTCAAATAGTTGGTGCTTGTTGATCCCAGAAGTCGAATTGAGTCACATTGTGCGTAGTTAGTGACTTAATAAACCAAACGGATCAAGTTGGGGGTACTTGTTGATCCGTGAAGCCGAATTCGGTCAAACGGAAGACTTATTGATCCGAGAAGTCAATTGGGGTCAAATAGAAGACTTAACAATCCGAGAAGTCGAACGGAGTCAAATAGTTGGTGCTTGTTGATCCCAGAAGCCGAATTGAGCCACATTGTGCGTAGTTAGGGACTTGATAAACCAAACGGATCAAGTAGGTGGTACTTGTTGATCCGTGAAGCCGAATTTGGTCAAACGGAAGACTTGTTGATCCGAGAAGTCAATTTTGGTCAAAGAGAAGACTTAATGATCCGAGAAGTCGAACGGAGTCAAATAGTTGGTGCTTGTTGATCCCAGAAGTCGAATTGAGTCACATTGTGCGTAGTTAGTGATTTGATAAAACAAACGGATCAAGTTGGGTGTACTTGTTGATCCGTGAAGCCGAATTCGGTCAAACGGTAGACTTGTTGATCCGAGAAGTCAATTGGGGTCAAATAGAAGACTTAATGATCTGAGAAGTCGAACGGAGTCAAATAGTTGGTGCTTGTTGATCACAAAAGTTGAATTGAGTCACATTGTACGGAGTTAGTGACTTGATAAATCAAACGGATCAAGTTGGGGGTACTTGTTGATCCGTGAATCCGAATTCAGTCAATCGGAAGACTTGTTGTTCCGAGAAGTCAATTGGGGTACAATAGAAGACTTAATGATCCGTGAAGTCGAACGTAGTCAAATAGTTGGTGCTTGTTGATCCCAGAAGTCGAATTAAGTCACATTGTGCGTAGTTAGTGACTTGATAAACCAAACGGATCAAGTTGGGGGTACTTGTTGATCCGTCAAGCCGAATTCGGTCAAACGGAAGACTTGTTGATCCGAGAAGTCAATTGGGTTCAAATAGAAGACTTAATGATCAGAGAAGTCGAACGGAGTCAAATAGTTGGTGCTTGTTGATCCCAGAAGCCGAGTTGAGTCACATTGTGCGTAGTTAGTGACTTGATAAACACAACGGATTAAGTTGGGGGTACTTTTAGATCCGTAAAGCCGAATTCGGTCAACCGGAAGACTTGTTGATCCGGGAAGTCAATTTTGGTCAAAGAGAAGACTTAATGATCCGAGAAGTCGAACGGAGTCAAATAGTTGGTGCTTGTTGATCCCAGAAGTCGAATTGAGTCACATTATGTGTAGTTAGTGACTTGATAAATCAAACAGATCAAGTTGGGGGTACTTGTTGATCCGTGAAGCCGAATTCGGTCAAACGGAAGACTTGTTGATCCGAGAAGTCAATTGGGGTACAATAGAAGACTTAATGATCCGTGAAGTCGAACGGAGTCATATAGTTGGTGCTTGTTGATCCCAGAAGTCGAATTGAGGCACATTGTGCGTAGTTAGTGACTTGATAAACCAAACGGATCAAGTTGTGGGTACTTGTTGGTCCGTGAAGCCGAATTCGGTCAAACGAAATACTTGTTGATCCGAGAAGTCAATTGGGGTCAAATAGAAGACTTAATGATCCGAGAAGTCGAACGGAGTCAAATAGTTGGTGCTTGTTGATCCCAGAAGCCGAATTGATTCACAATGTGCGTAGTTAGTGACTTGATAAACCAAACGGATCAAGTTGCGGGTACTTGTTGATCCGTGAAGCCGAATTCGGTGAAACGGAAGACTTGTTGATCCGAGAAGTCAATTGGGGTCAAATAGAAGACTTAATGATCTGAGAAGTCGAACGGAGTCAAAAAGTTGGTGCTTGCTGATCCCAGAAGCCGAATTGAGTCACATTCTGCGTAGTTAGTGACTTGATAAACCAAACGGATCAAGTTGGGGGTACTTGTTGATCCGTGAAGCCGAATTCGGTCAAACGGAAGACTTGTTGATCCGAGAAGTCAATTGGGGTCAAATAGAAGACTTAACGATCCAAGAAGTCGAACGGAGTCAAATAGTTGGTGCTTGTTGATCCCAGAAGCCGAATTGAGTCTCATTATGCGTAGTTAGTGACTTGATAAACCAAACGGATCAAGTTGGGGGTAATTGTTTATCCGTGAAACCGAATTCGGTCAAACGGAAGACTTGTTGATCTGAGGATTCAATTGGGGTCAAATAGAAGACTTAATGATATGAGAAGTTGAACGGAGTCAAATAGTTGGTGCTTGTTGATCCCAGAAGTCGAATTGAGTCACATTGTGCGTAGTTAGTGACTTGATAAATCGAACGGATCAAGTTGGGGGTACTTGTTGATCCGTGAAGCCGAATTCGGTCAAACGGAAGACTTGTTGATCCGAGAAGTCAATTAGGGTACAATAGAAGACTTAATGATCTGAGAAGTCGAACGGAGTCAAATAGTTGGTGTTTGTTGATCCCAGAAGTCGAATTGAGTCACATTGTGCGTAGTTAGTGACTTGATAAATCAAACGGATCAAGTTGGGGTTACTTGTTGATCCGTGAATCCGAATTCGGTCAATCGGAAGACTTTTTGATCCGAGAAGTCAATTGGGGTACAATAGAAGACTTAATGATCCGTGAAGTCGAACGGAGTCAAATAGTTGGTGCTTGCTGATCCCAGAAGCCGAATTGAGTCACATTCTGCGTAGTTAGTGACTTGATAAACCAAATGGATCAAGTTGGGGGTACTTGTTGATCCGTGAAGCCGAATTCGGTCAAACGGAAGACTTGTTGATCCGAGAAGTCAATTGGGGTCAAATAGAAGACTTAATGATCAGAGAAGTCGAACGGAGTCAAATAGTTGGTGCTTGTTGATCCCGGAAGCCGAATTGAGTCACATTGTGCGTAGTTAGTGACTTGATAAACCAAACGGATCAAGTTGGGGGTACTTGTAGATCCGTGAAGCCGAATTCGGTCAACCGGAAGACTTGTTGATCCGGGAAGCCAATTTTGGTCAAAGAGAAGACTTAATGATCCGAGAAGTCGAACGGAGTCAAATAGTTGGTGCTTGTTGATCCCAGAAGTCGAATTGAGTCACATTATGTGTAGTTAGTGACTTGATAAATCAAACAGATCAAGTTGGGGGTACTTGTTGATCCGTGAAGCCGAATTCGGTCAAACGGAAGACTTGTTGATCCGAGAAGTCAATTGGGGTACAATAGAAGACTTAATGATCCGTGAAGTCGAACGGAGTCATATAGTTGGTGCTTGTTGATCCCAGAAGTCGAATTGAGTCACATTGTGCGTAGTTAGTGACTTGATAAACCAAACGGATCAAGTTGCGGGTACTTGTTGATCCGGGAAGCCGAATTCGGTCAAACGGAAGACTTGTTGATCCGAGAAGTCAATTGGGGTCAAATAGAAGACTTAATGATCTGAGAAGTCGAACGGAGTCAAATAGTTGGTGCTTGCTGATCCCAGAAGCCGAATTGAGTCACATTCTGCGTAGTTAGTGACTTGATAAACCAAACGGATCAAGTTGGGGGTACTTGTTGATCCGTGAAGCCGAATTCGGTCAAACGGAAGACTTGTTGATCCAAGAAGTCAATTGGGGTCAAATAGAAGATTTAACGATCCGAGAAGTCGAACGGAGTCAAATAGTTGGTGCTTGTTGATCACAAAAGTCGAATTGAGTCACATTGTACGGACTTAGTGACTTGATAAATCAAACGGATCAAGTTGGGGGTACTTGTTGATCCGTGAATCCGAATTCAGTCAATCGGAAGACTTGTTGTTCCGAGAAGTCAATTGGGGTACAATAGAAGACTTAATGATCCGTGAAGTCGAACGTAGTCAAATAGTTGGTGCTTGTTGATCCCAGAAGTCGAATTAAGTCACATTGTGCGTAGTTAGTGACTTGATAAACCAAACGGATCAAGTTGGGGGTACTTGTTGATCCGTGAAGCCGAATTCGGTCAAACGGAAGACTTGTTGATCCGAGAAGTCAATTGGGGTCAAATAGAAGACTTAATGATCAGAGAAGTCGAACGGAGTCAAATAGTTGGTGCTTGTTGATCCCGGAAGCCGAATTGAGTCACATTGTGCGTAGTTAGTGACTTGATAAACCAAACGGATCAAGTTGGGGGTACTTGTAGATCCGTGAAGCCGAATTCGGTCAACCGGAAGACTTGTTGATCCGGGAAGTCAATTTTGGTCAAAGAGAAGACTTAATGATCCGAGAAGTCGAACGGAGTCAAATAGTTGGTGCTTGCTGATCCCAGAAGCCGAATTGAGTCACATTCTGCGTAGTTAGTGACTTGATAAACCAAATGGATCAAGTTGGGGGTACTTGTTGATCCGTGAAGCCGAATTCGGTCAAACGGAAGACTTGTTGATCCGAGAAGTCAATTGGGGTCAAATAGAAGACTTAATGATCAGAGAAGTCGAACGGAGTCAAATAGTTGGTGCTTGTTGATCCCGGAAGCCGAATTGAGTCACATTGTGCGTAGTTAGTGACTTGATAAACCAAACGGATCAAGTTGGGGGTGCTTGTAGATCCGTGAAGCCGAATTCGGTCAACCGGAAGACTTGTTGATCCGGGAAGTCAATTTTGGTCAAAGAGAAGACTTAATGATCCGAGAAGTCGAACGGAGTCAAATAGTTGGTGCTTGTTGATCCCAGAAGTCGAATTGAGTCACATTATGTGTAGTTAGTGACTTGATATATCAAACAGATCAAGTTGGGGGTACTTGTTGATCCGTGAAGCCGAATTCGGTCAAACGGAAGACTTGTTGATCCGAGAAGTCAATTGGGGTACAATAGAAGACTTAATGATCCGTGAAGTCGAACGGAGTCATATAGTTGGTGCTTGTTGATCCCAGAAGTCGAATTGAGTCACTTGTGCGTAGTTAGTGACTTGATAAACCAAACGGATCAAGTTGCGGGTACTTGTTGATCCGGGAAGCCGAATTCGGTCGAACGGAAGACTTGTTGATCCGAGAAGTCAATTGGGGTCAAATAGAAGACTTAATGATCTGAGAAGTCGAACGGAGTCAAATAGTTGGTGCTTGCTGATCCCAGAAGCCGAATTGAGTCACATTCTGCGTAGTTAGTGACTTGATAAACCAAACGGATCAAGTTGGGGGTACTTGTTGATCCGTGAAGCCGAATTCGGTCAAACGGAAGACTTGTTGATCCAAGAAGTCAATTGGGGTCAAATAGAAGATTTAACGATCCGAGAAGTCGAACGGAGTCAAATAGTTGGTGCTTGTTGATCACAAAAGTCGAATTGAGTCACATTGTACGGACTTAGTGACTTGATAAATCAAACGGATCAAGTTGGGGGTACTTGTTGATCCGTGAATCCGAATTCAGTCAATCGGAAGACTTGTTGTTCCGAGAAGTCAATTGGGGTACAATAGAAGACTTAATGATCCGTGAAGTCGAACGTAGTCAAATAGTTGGTGCTTGTTGATCCCAGAAGTCGAATTAAGTCACATTGTGCGTAGTTAGTGACTTGATAAACCAAACGGATCAAGTTGGGGGTACTTGTTGATCCGTGAAGCCGAATTCGGTCAAACGGAAGACTTGTTGATCCGAGAAGTCAATTGGGGTCAAATAGAAGACTTAATGATCAGAGAAGTCGAACGGAGTCAAATAGTTGGTGCTTGTTGATCCCGGAAGCCGAATTGAGTCACATTGTGCGTAGTTAGTGACTTGATAAACCAAACGGATCAAGTTGGGGGTACTTGTAGATCCGTGAAGCCGAATTCGGTCAACCGGAAGACTTGTTGATCCGGGAAGTCAATTTTGGTCAAAGAGAAGACTTAATGATCCGAGAAGTCGAACGGAGTCAAATAGTTGGTGCTTGCTGATCCCAGAAGCCGAATTGAGTCACATTCTGCGTAGTTAGTGACTTGATAAACCAAATGGATCAAGTTGGGGGTACTTGTTGATCCGTGAAGCCGAATTCGGTCAAACGGAAGACTTGTTGATCCGAGAAGTCAATTGGGGTCAAATAGAAGACTTAATGATCAGAGAAGTCGAACGGAGTCAAATAGTTGGTGCTTGTTGATCCCGGAAGCCGAATTGAGTCACATTGTGCGTAGTTAGTGACTTGATAAACCAAACGGATCAAGTTGGGGGTGCTTGTAGATCCGTGAAGCCGAATTCGGTCAACCGGAAGACTTGTTGATCCGGGAAGTCAATTTTGGTCAAAGAGAAGACTTAATGATCCGAGAAGTCGAACGGAGTCAAATAGTTGGTGCTTGTTGATCCCAGAAGTCGAATTGAGTCACATTATGTGTAGTTAGTGACTTGATATATCAAACAGATCAAGTTGGGGGTACTTGTTGATCCGTGAAGCCGAATTCGGTCAAACGGAAGACTTGTTGATCCGAGAAGTCAATTGGGGTACAATAGAAGACTTAATGATCCGTGAAGTCGAACGGAGTCATATAGTTGGTGCTTGTTGATCCCAGAAGTCGAATTGAGTCACTTGTGCGTAGTTAGTGACTTGATAAACCAAACGGATCAAGTTGCGGGTACTTGTTGATCCGGGAAGCCGAATTCGGTCGAACGGAAGACTTGTTGATCCGAGAAGTCAATTGGGGTCAAATAGAAGACTTAATGATCTGAGAAGTCGAACGGAGTCAAATAGTTGGTGCTTGCTGATCCCAGAAGCCGAATTGAGTCACATTCTGCGTAGTTAGTGACTTGATAAACCAAACGGATCAAGTTGGGGGTACTTGTTGATCCGTGAAGCCGAATTCGGTCAAACGGAAGACTTGTTGATCCAAGAAGTCAATTGGGGTCAAATAGAAGACTTAACGATCCGAGAAGTCGAACGGAGTCAAATAGTTGGTGCTTGTTGATCACAAAAGTCGAATTGAGTCACATTGTACGGAGTTAGTGACTTGATAAATCAAACGGATCAAGTTGGGGGTACTTGTTGATCCGTGAATCCGAATTCAGTCAATCGGAAGACTTGTTGTTCCGAGAAGTCAATTGGGGTACAATAGAAGACTTAATGATCCGTGAAGTCGAACGTAGTCAAATAGTTGGTGCTTGTTGATCCCAGAAGTCGAATTAAGTCACATTGTGCGTAGTTAGTGACTTGATAAACCAAACGGATCAAGTTGGGGGTACTTGTTGATCCGTCAAGCCGAATTCGGTCAAACGGAAGACTTGTTGATCCGAGAAGTCAATTGGGGTCAAATAGAAGACTTAATGATCAGAGAAGTCGAACGGAGTCAAATAGTTGGTGCTTGTTGATCCCAGAAGCCGAATTGAGTCACATTGTGCGTAGTTAGTGACTTGATAAACACAACGGATCAAGTTGGGGGTACTTTTAGATCCGTAAAGCCGAATTCGGTCAACCGGAAGACTTGTTGATCCGGGAAGTCAATTTTGGTCAAAGAGAAGACTTAATGATCCGAGAAGTCGAACGGAGTCAAATAGTTGGTGCTTGTTGATCCCAGAAGTCGAATTGAGTCACATTATGTGTAGTTAGTGACTTGATAAATCAAACAGATCAAGTTGGGGGTACTTGTTGATCCGTGAAGCCGAATTCGGTCAAACGGAAGACTTGTTGATCCGAGAAGTCAATTGGGGTACAATAGAAGACTTAATGATCCGTGAAGTCGAACGGAGTCATATAGTTGGTGCTTGTTGATCCCAGAAGTCGAATTGAGGCACATTGTGCGTAGTTAGTGACTTGATAAACCAAACGGATCAAGTTGTGGGTACTTGTTGGTCTGTGAAGCCGAATTCGGTCAAACGAAATACTTGTTGATCCGAGAAGTCAATTGGGGTCAAATAGAAGACTTAATGATCCGAGAAGTCGAACGGAGTCAAATAGTTGGTGCTTGTTGATCCCAGAAGCCGAATTGATTCACAATGTGCGTAGTTAGTGACTTGATAAACCAAACGGATCAAGTTGCGGGTACTTGTTGATCCGTGAAGCCGAATTCGGTCAAACGGAAGACTTGTTGATCCGAGAAGTCAATTAGGGTACAATAGAAGACTTAATGATCTGAGAAGTCGAACGGAGTCAAATAGTTGGTGCTTGTTGATCCCAGAAGTCGAATTGAGTCACATTGTGCGTAGTTAGTGACTTGATAAATCAAACGGATCAAGTTGGGGTTACTTGTTGATCCGTGAATCCGAATTCGGTCAATCGGAAGACTTGTTGATCCGAGAAGTCAATTGGGGTACAATAGAAGACTTAATGATCCGTGAAGTCGAACGGAGTCAAATAGTTGGTGCTTGCTGATCCCAGAAGCCGAATTGAGTCACATTCTGCGTAGTTAGTGACTTGATAAACCAAATGGATCAAGTTGGGGGTACTTGTTGATCCGTGAAGCCGAATTCGGTCAAACGGAAGACTTGTTGATCCGAGAAGTCAATTGGGGTCAAATAGAAGACTTAATGATCAGAGAAGTCGAACGGAGTCAAATAGTTGGTGCTTGTTGATCCCGGAAGCCGAATTGAGTCACATTGTGCGTAGTTAGTGACTTGATAAACCAAACGGATCAAGTTGGGGGTACTTGTAGATCCGTGAAGCCGAATTCGGTCAACCGGAAGACTTGTTGATCCGGGAAGTCAATTTTGGTCAAAGAGAAGACTTAATGATCCGAGAAGTCGAACGGAGTCAAATAGTTGGTGCTTGTTGATCCCAGAAGTCAAATTGAGTCACATTATGTGTAGTTAGTGACTTGATAAATCAAACAGATCAAGTTGGGGGTACTTGTTGATCCGTGAAGCCGAATTCGGTCAAACGGAAGACTTGTTGATCCGAGAAGTCAATTGGGGTACAATAGAAGACTTAATGATCCGTGAAGTCGAACGGAGTCATATAGTTGGTGCTTGTTGATCCCAGAAGTCGAATTGAGTCACATTGTGCGTAGTTAGTGATTTGATAAACCAAACGGATCAAGTTGCGGGTACTTGTTGATCCGGGAAGCCGAATTCGGTCAAACGGAAGACTTGTTGATCCGAGAAGTCAATTGGGGTCAAATAGAAGACTTAATGATCTGAGAAGTCGAACGGAGTCAAATAGTTGGTGCTTGCTGATCCCAGAAGCCGAATTGAGTCACATTCTGCGTAGTTAGTGACTTGATAAACCAAACGGATCAAGTTGGGGGTACTTGTTGATCCGTGAAGCCGAATTCGGTCAAACGGAAGACTTGTTGATCCAAGAAGTCAATTGGGGTCAAATAGAAGACTTAACGATCCGAGAAGTCGAACGGAGTCAAATAGTTGGTGCTTGTTGATCACAAAAGTCGAATTGAGTCACATTGTACGGAGTTAGTGACTTGATAAATCAAACGGATCAAGTTGGGGGTACTTGTTGATCCGTGAATCCGAATTCAGTCAATCGGAAGACTTGTTGTTCCGAGAAGTCAATTGGGGTACAATAGAAGACTTAATGATCCGTGAAGTCGAACGTAGTCAAATAGTTGGTGCTTGTTGATCCCAGAAGTCGAATTAAGTCACATTGTGCGTAGTTAGTGACTTGATAAACCAAACGGATCAAGTTGGGGGTACTTGTTGATCCGTGAAGCCGAATTCGGTCAAACGGAAGACTTGTTGATCCGAGAAGTCAATTGGGGTCAAATAGAAGACTTAATGATCAGAGAAGTCGAACGGAGTCAAATAGTTGGTGCTTGTTGATCCCGGAAGCCGAATTGAGTCACATTGTGCGTAGTTAGTGACTTGATAAACCAAACGGATCAAGTTGGGGGTACTTGTAGATCCGTGAAGCCGAATTCGGTCAACCGGAAGACTTGTTGATCCGGGAAGTCAATTTTGGTCAAAGAGAAGACTTAATGATCCGAGAAGTCGAACGGAGTCAAATAGTTGGTGCTTGCTGATCCCAGAAGCCGAATTGAGTCACATTCTGCGTAGTTAGTGACTTGATAAACCAAATGGATCAAGTTGGGGGTACTTGTTGATCCGTGAAGCCGAATTCGGTAAAACGGAAGACTTGTTGATCCGAGAAGTCAATTGGGGTCAAATAGAAGACTTAATGATCAGAGAAGTCGAACGGAGTCAAATAGTTGGTGCTTGTTGATCCCGGAAGCCGAATTGAGTCACATTGTGCGTAGTTAGTGACTTGATAAACCAAACGGATCAAGTTGGGGGTACTTGTAGATCCGTGAAGCCGAATTCGGTCAACCGGAAGACTTGTTGATCCGGGAAGTCAATTTTGGTCAAAGAGAAGACTTAATGATCCGAGAAGTCGAACGGAGTCAAATAGTTGGTGCTTGTTGATCCCAGAAGTCGAATTGAGTCACATTATGTGTAGTTAGTGACTTGATAAATCAAACAGATCAAGTTGGGGGTACTTGTTGATCCGTGAAGCCGAATTCGGTCAAACGGAAGACTTGTTGATCCAAGAAGTCAATTGGGGTCAAATAGAAGACTTAACGATCCGAGAAGTCGAACGGAGTCAAATAGTTGGTGCTTGTTGATCCCAGAAGCCGAATTGAGTCACATTGTGCGTAGTTAGTGACTTGATAAACCAAACTGATCAAGTTGGGGTTACTTGTTGATCCGTGAAGCCGAATTCGGTAAAACGGAAGACTTGTTGATCCGAGAAGTCAATTTTGGTCAAAGAGAAGACTTAATGATCTGAGAAGTCGAACGGAGTCAAATAGTTGGTGCTTGTTGATCCTAGAAGTCGAATTGAGTCACATTGTGCGTAGTTAGTGATTTGATAAAACAAACGGATCAAGTTGGGTGTACTTGTTGATCCGTGAAGCCGAATTCGGTCAAACGGTAGACTTGTTGATCCGAGAAGTCAATTGGGGTCAAATAGAAGACTTAATGATCTGAGAAGTCGAACGGAGTCAAATCGTTGGTGCGTGTTGATCCCAGAAGTCAAATTGAGTCACATTGTGCGTAGTTAGTGACTTGATAAATCAAACGGATCAAGTTGGGGGTACTTGTTGATCCGTGAAGCCGAATTCGGTCAAACGGAAGACTTGTTGATCTAAGAAGTCAATTGGGGTCAAATAGAAGACTTAACAATCCGAGAAGTCGAACGGAGTCAAATAGTTGGTGCTTGTTGATCCCAGAAGCCGAATTGAGTCACATTGTGCGTAGTTAGTGGCTTGATAACCCAAACGGATCAAGTTGGGGGTACTTGTTGTTCCGTGAAGCCGAATTCGGTCAAACGGAAGACTTGTTGATCCAAGAAGTCAATTGGGGTCAAATAGAAGACTTTATGATCCGAGAAGTCGAACGGAGCCAAATAGTTGGTGCTAGTTGATCCCAGAAGCCGAATTGAGTCACATTGTGCGTAGTTAGTGACTTGATAAACGAAACGGATCAAGTTGGGGGTACTTGTTGATCCGTGAAGCCGAATTCGGTCAAACGGAAGACTTGTTGATCCGAGAAGTCAATTGGGGTCAAATAGAAGACTTAATGATATGAGAAGTTGAACGGAGTCAAATAGTTGGTGCTTGTTGATCCCAGAAGTCGAATTGAGTCACATTGTGCGTAGTTACTGACTTGATAAATCGAACGGATCAAGTTGGGGGTACTTGTTGATCCGTCAAGCCGAATTCGGTCAAACGGAAGACTTGTTGATCCGAGAAGTCAATTAGGGGACAATAGAAGACTTAATGATCCGTGAAGTCGAACGGAGTAAAATAGTTTGTGCTTGTTGGACCCAGAAGTCGAATTGAGTCACATTGTGCGTAGTTAGTGACTTGATAAACCAAACGATCAAGTTGGGGGTACTTGTTGATCTGTGAAGCCGAATTCGGTCAAACGGAAGACTTGTTGATCCGAGAAGTCAATTGGGGTCAAATAGAAGACTTAATGATCCGAGAAGTCGAACGGAGTCAAATAGTTGGTGCTTGTTGATCCCAGAAGCCGAATTGAGTCACATTGTGCGTAGTTAGTGACTTGATAAACCAAACGGATCAAGTTGGGGTTACTTGTTGATCCGTGAAGCCGAATTTGGTCAAACGGAAGACTTGTTGATCCGAGAAGTCAATTATGGTCAAAGAGAAGACTTAATGATCCGAGAAGTCGAACGGAGTCAAATAGTTGGTGCTTGTTGATCCCAGAAGTCGAATTGAGTCACATTGTGCGTAGTTAGTGATTTGATAAAACAAACGGATCAAGTTGGGTGTACTTGTTGATCCGTGAAGCCGAATTCGGTCAAACGGTAGACTTGTTGATCCAAGAAGTCAATTGGGGTCAAATAGAAGACTTAATGATCTGAGAAGTCGAACGGAGTCAAATAGTTGGTGCTTGTTGATCCCAGAAGTCGAATTGAGTCACATTGTGCATAGTTAGTGACTTGATAAATCAAACGGATCAAGTTGGGGGTACTTGTTGATTCGTGAAGCCGAATTCCGTCAAACGGTAGACTTGTTCATCCGAGAAGTCAATTGGGGTCAAATAGAAGACTTAATGATCTGAGAAGTCGAACGGAGTCAAATAGTTGGTGCTTGTTGATCCCAGAAGTCGAATTGAGTCACATTGTGCGTAGTTAGTGACTTGATAAATCAAACGGATCAAGTTGGGGGTACTTGTTGATCCGTGAATCCGAATTCGGTCAATCGGAAGACTTGTTGATCCGAGAAGTCAATTGGGGTCCAATAGAAGACTTAATGATCCGTGAAGTCGAACGTAGTCAAATAGTTGGTGCTTGTTGATCCCAGAAGTCGAATTGAGTCACATTGTGCGTAGTTAGTGACTTGATAAACCAAATGGATCAAGTTGGGGGTACTTGTTGATCCGTGAAGCCGAATTCGGTCAAACGGAAGACTTGTTGATCCGAGAAGTCAATTTTGGTCAAAGAGAAGACTTAATGATCCGAGAAGTCGAACGGAGTCAAATAGTTGGTGCTTGTTGATCCCAGAAGTCGAATTGAGTCACATTATGTGTAGTTAGTGACTTGATAAATCAAACAGATCAAGTTGGGGGTACTTGTTGATCCGTGAAGCCGAATTCGGTCAAACGGAAGACTTGTTGATCCGAGAAGTCAATTGGGGTACAATAGAAGACTTAATGATCCGTGAAGTCGAACGGAGTCATATAGTTGGTGCTTGTTGATCCCAGAAGTCGAATTGAGTCACATTGTGCGTAGTTAGTGACTTGATAAACCAAACGGATCAAGTTGGGGGTACTTGTTGATCCGTGAAGCCGAATTCGGTCAAACGGTAGACTTGTTGATCCGAGAAGTCAATTGGGGTCAAAGAGAAGACTTAATGATCCGAGAATTCGAACGGAGTCAATTAGTTGGTGCTTGTTGATCCCAGAAGCCGAATTGAGTCACATTGTGCGTAGTTAGTGACTTGATAAACGAAATGGATCAAGTTGGGGGTACTTGTTGATCCGTGAAGCCGAATTCGGTCAACCGGAAGACTTGTTCATCCGAGAAGTCAATTTTGGTCAAAGAGAAGACTTAATGATCTGAGAAGTCGAACGGAGTCAAATAGTTGGTGCTTGTTGATCCCAGAAGTCGAATTGAGTCACATTGTGCGTAGTTAGTGATTTGATAAAACAAACGGATCAAGTTGGGTGTACTTGTTGATCCGTGAAGCCGAATTCGGTCAAACGGTAGACTTGTTGATCCGAGAAGTCAATTGGGGTCAAATAGAAGACTTAATGATCTGAGAAGTCGAACGGAGTCAAATCATTGGTGCTTGTTGATCCCAGAAGTCAAATTGAGTCACATTGTGCGTAGTTAGTGACTTGATAAATCAAACGGATCAAGTTGGGGGTACTTGTTGATCCGTGAAGCCGAATTCGGTCAAACGGAAGACTTGTTGATCCGAGAAGTCAATTGGGGTCAAATAGAAGACTTAATGATCAGAGAAGTCGAACGGAGTCAAATAGTTGGTGCTTGTTGATCCCAGAAGCCGAATTGAGTCACATTGTGCTTGTTGGTACTTGTTGATCCGTGAAGCCGAATTCGGTCAAACGGAAGACTTGTTGATCCGAGAAGTCAATTGGGGTACAATAGAAGACTTAATGATCCGTGAAGTCGAACGGAGTCATATAGTTGGTGCTTGTTGATCCCAGAAGTCGAATTGAGTCACATTGTGCGTAGTTAGTGACTTGATAAACCAAACGGATCAAGTTGGGTGTACTTGTTGATCCGTGAAGCCGAATTCGGTCAAACGGTAGACTTGTTGATCCGAGAAGTCAATTGGGGTACAATAGAAGACTTAATGATCCGTGAAGTCGAACGTAGTCAAATAGTTGGTGCTTGTTGATCCCAGAAGTCGAATTGAGTCACATTGTGCGTAGTTAGTGACTTGATAAACCAAACGGATCAAGTTGGGGGTACTTGTTGATCCGTGAAGCCGAATTCGGTCAAACGGAAGACTTGTTGATCCGAGAAGTCAATTGGTGTCAAATAGAAGACTTAATGATCCGAGAAGTCGAACGGAGTCAAATAGTTTGTGCTTGTTGATCCCAGAAGTCGAATTGAGTCACATTGTGCGTAGTTAGTGATTTGATAAAACAAACGGATCAAGTTGGGTGTACTTGTTGATCCCTGAAGCCGAATTCGGTCAAACGGTAGACTTGTTGATCCGAGAAGTCAATTGGGGTCAAATAGAAGACTTAATGATCTGAGAAGTCGAACGGAGTCAAATAGTTGGTGCTTGTTGATCCCAGAAGTCGAATTGAGTCACATTGTGCGTAGTTAGTGACTTGATAAATCAAACGGATCAAGTTGGGGGTACTTGTTGATCCGTGAATCCGAATTCGGTCAATCGGAAGACTTGTTGATCCGAGAAGTCAATTGGGGTACAATAGAAGACTTAATGATCCGTGAAGTCGAACGTAGTCAAATAGTTGGTGCTTGTTGATCCCAGAAGTCGAATTGAGTCACATTGTGCGTAGTTAGTGACTTGATAAACCAAACGGATCAAGTTGGGGGTACTTGTTGATCCGTGAAGCCGAATTCGGTCAAACGGAAGACTTGTTGATCCGAGAAGTCAATTGGGGTCAAATAGAAGACTTAATGATCAGAGAAGTCGAACGGAGTCAAGTAGTTGGTGCTTGTTGATCCCAGAAGCCGAATTGAGTCACATTGTGCATAGTTAGTGACTTGATAAACCAAACGAATCAAGTTGGGGGTACTTGTAGATCCGTGAAGCCGAATTCGGTCAACCGGAAGACTTGTTGATCCGAGGAGTCAATTTTGGTCAAAGAGAAGACTTAATGATCCGAGAAGTCGAACGGAGTCAAATAGTTGGTGCTTGTTGATCCCAGAAGTCAAATTGAGTCACATTATGTGTAGTTAGTGACTTGATAAATCAAACAGATCAAGTTGGGGGTACTTGTTGATCCGTGAAGCCGAATTCGGTCAAACGGAAGACTTGTTTATCCGAGAAGTCAATTGGGGTACAATAGAAGACTTAATGATCCGTGAAGTCGAATGGAGTCATATAGTTGGTGCTTGTTGATCCCAGAAGTCGAATTGAGTCACATTGTGCGTAGTTAGTGACTTGATAAACCAAACGGATCAAGTTGGGTGTACTTGTTGTTCCGTGAAGCCGAATTCGGTCAAACAGTAGACTTGTTGATCCGAGAAGTCAATTGGGGTACAATAGAAGACTTAATGATCCGTGAAGTCGAACGTAGTCAAATAGTTGGTGCTTGTTGATCCCAGAAGTCGAATTGAGTCACATTGTGCGTAGTTAGTGACTTGATAAATCAAACGGATCAAGTTGGGGGTACTTGTTGATCCGTGAATCCGAATTCGGTCAATCGGAAGACTTGTTGATCCGAGAAGTCAATTTTGGTCAAAGAGAAGACTTAATGATCCGAGAAGTCGAACGGAGTCAAATAGTTGGTGCTTGTTGATCCCAGAAGTCGAATTGAGTCACATTATATGTAGTTAGTGACTTGATAAATCAAACAGATCAAGTTGGGGGTACTTGTTGATCCGTGAAGCCGAATTCGGTCAAACGGAAGACTTGTTGATCCGAGAAGTCAATTGGGGTACAATAGAAGACTTAATGATCCGTGAAGTCGAACGGAGTCATATAGTTGGTGCTTGTTGATCCCAGAAGTCGAATTGAGTCACATTGTGCGTAGTTAGTGACTTGATAAACCAAACGGATCAAGTTGGGGGTACTTGTTGATCCGTGAAGCCGAATTCGGTCAAACGAAAGACTTGTTGATCCGAAAAGTCAATTGGGGTCAAATAGAAGACTTAATGATCCGAGAAGTCGAACGGAGTCAAATAGTTGGTGCTTGTTGATCCCAGAAGCCGAATTGAGTCACATTGTGCGTAGTTAGTGACTTGATAAATCAAACGGATCAAGTTGGGGGTACTTGTTGATCCGTGAATCCGAATTCGGTCAATCGGAAGACTTGTTGATCCGAGAAGTCAATTTTGGTCAAAGAGAAGACTTAATGATCGGAGAAGTCGAACGGAGTCAAATAGTTGGTGCTTGTTGATCCCAGAAGTCGAATTGAGTCACATTATATGTAGTTAGTGACTTGATAAATCAAACAGATCAAGTTGGGGGTACTTGTTGATCCGTGAAGCCGAATTCGGTCAAACGGAAGACTTGTTGATCCGAGAAGTCAATTGGGGTACAATAGAAGACTTAATGATCCGTGAAGTCGAACGGAGTCATATAGTTGGTGCTTGTTGATCCCAGAAGTCGAATTGAGTCACATTGTGCGTAGTTAGTGACTTGATAAACCAAACGGATCAAGTTGGGGGTACTTGTTGATCCGTGAAGCCGAATTCGGTCAAACGAAAGACTTGTTGATCCGAAAAGTCAATTGGGGTCAAATAGAAGACTTAATGATCCGAGAAGTCGAACGGAGTCAAATAGTTGGTGCTTGTTGATCCCAGAAGCCGAATTGAGTCACATTGTGCGTAGTTAGTGACTTGATAAACCAAACGGATCAAGTTGCGGGCACTTGTTGATCCGTGAAGCCGAATTCGGTCAAACGGAAGACTTGTTGATCCGAGAAGTCAATTGGGGTCAAATAGAAGACTTAATGATCTGAGAAGTCGAACGGAGTCAAATAGTTGGTGCTTGCTGATCCCAGAAGCCGAATTGAATCACATTGTGCGTAGTTAGTGACTTGATAAACCAAACGGATCAAGTTTGGGGTACTTGTTGATCCGTGAAGCCGAATTCGGTCAAACGGAAGACTTGTTGATCCGAGAAGTCAATTGGGGTCAAATAGAAGACTTAACAATCCGAGAAGTCGAACGGAGTCAAATAGTTGGTGCTTGTTGATCCCAGAAGCCGAATTGAGTCACATTGTGCGTAGTTAGTGACTTGATAAACCAAACGGATCAAGTTGGTGGTACTTGTTGATCCGTGAAGCCGAATTCGGTCAAACGGAAGACTTGTTGATCCGAGAAGTCAATTTTGGTCAAAGAGAAGACTTAGTGATCCGAGAAGTCGAACGGAGTCAAATAGTTTGTGCTTGTTGATCCCAGAAGTCGAATTGAGTCACATTGTGCGTAGTTAGTGATTTGATAAAACAAACGGATCAAGTTGGGTGTACTTGTTGATCCGTGAAGCCGAATTCGGTCAAACAGTAGACTTGTTGATCCGAGAAGTCAATTGGGGTACAATAGAAGACTTAATGATCCGTGAAGTCGAACGTAGTCAAATAGTTGGTGCTTGTTGATCCCAGAAGTCGAATTGAGTCACATTGTGCGTAGTTAGTGACTTGATAAATCAAACGGATCAAGTTGGGGGTACTTGTTGATCCGTGAATCCGAATTCGGTCAATCGGAAGACTTGTTGATCCGAGAAGTCAATTTTGGTCAAAGAGAAGACTTAATGATCCGAGAAGTCGAACGGAGTCAAATAGTTGGTGCTTGTTGATCCCAGAAGTCGAATTGAGTCACATTATATGTAGTTAGTGACTTGATAAATCAAACAGATCAAGTTGGGGGTACTTGTTGATCCGTGAAGCCGAATTCGGTCAAACGGAAGACTTGTTGATCCGAGAAGTCAATTGGGGTACAATAGAAGACTTAATGATCCGTGAAGTCGAACGGAGTCATATAGTTGGTGCTTGTTGATCCCAGAAGTCGAATTGAGTCACATTGTGCGTAGTTAGTGACTTGATAAACCAAACGGATCAAGTTGGGGGTACTTGTTGATCCGTGAAGCCGAATTCGGTCAAACGAAAGACTTGTTGATCCGAAAAGTCAATTGGGGTCAAATAGAAGACTTAATGATCCGAGAAGTCGAACGGAGTCAAATAGTTGGTGCTTGTTGATCCCAGAAGCCGAATTGAGTCACATTGTGCGTAGTTAGTGACTTGATAAATCAAACGGATCAAGTTGGGGGTACTTGTTGATCCGTGAATCCGAATTCGGTCAATCGGAAGACTTGTTGATCCGAGAAGTCAATTTTGTTCAAAGAGAAGACTTAATGATCCGAGAAGTCGAACGGAGTCAAATAGTTGGTGCTTGTTGATCCCAGAAGTCGAATTGAGTCACATTATATGTAGTTAGTGACTTGATAAATCAAACAGATCAAGTTGGGGGTACTTGTTGATCCGTGAAGCCGAATTCGGTCAAACGGAAGACTTGTTGATCCGAGAAGTCAATTGGGGTACAATAGAAGACTTAATGATCCGTGAAGTCGAACGGAGTCATATAGTTGGTGCTTGTTGATCCCAGAAGTCGAATTGAGTCACATTGTGCGTAGTTAGTGACTTGATAAACCAAACGGATCAAGTTGGGGGTACTTGTTGATCCGTGAAGCCGAATTCGGTCAAACGAAAGACTTGTTGATCCGAAAAGTCAATTGGGGTCAAATAGAAGACTTAATGATCCGAGAAGTCGAACGGAGTCAAATAGTTGGTGCTTGTTGATCCCAGAAGCCGAATTGAGTCACATTGTGCGTAGTTAGTGACTTGATAAACCAAACGGATCAAGTTGCGGGCACTTGTTGATCCGTGAAGCCGAATTCGGTCAAACGGAAGACTTGTTGATCCGAGAAGTCAATTGGGGTCAAATAGAAGACTTAATGATCTGAGAAGTCGAACGGAGTCAAATAGTTGGTGCTTGCTGATCCCAGAAGCCGAATTGAATCACATTGTGCGTAGTTAGTGACTTGATAAACCAAACGGATCAAGTTTGGGGTACTTGTTGATCCGTGAAGCCGAATTCGGTCAAACGGAAGACTTGTTGATCCGAGAAGTCAATTGGGGTCAAATAGAAGACTTAACAATCCGAGAAGTCGAACGGAGTCAAATAGTTGGTCCTTGTTGATCCCAGAAGCCGAATTGAGTCACATTGTGCGTAGTTAGTGACTTGATAAACCAAACGGATCAAGTTGGTGGTACTTGTTGATCCGTGAAGCCGAATTCGGTCAAACGGAAGACTTGTTGATCCGAGAAGTCAATTTTGGTCAAAGAGAAGACTTAGTGATCCGAGAAGTCGAACGGAGTCAAATAGTTTGTGCTTGTTGATCCCAGAAGTCGAATTGAGTCACATTGTGCGTAGTTAGTGATTTGATAAAACAAACGGATCAAGTTGGGTGTACTTGTTGATCCCTGAAGCCGAATTCGGTCAAACGGTAGACTTGTTGATCCGAGAAGTCAATTGGGGTCAAATAGAAGACTTAATGATCTGAGAAGTCGAACGGAGTCAAATAGTTGGTGCTTGTTGATCCCAGAAGTCGAATTGAGTCACATTGTGCGTAGTTAGTGACTTGATAAATCAAACGGATCAAGTTGGGGGTACTTGTTGATCCGTGAATCCGAATTCGGTCAATCGGAAGACTTGTTGATCCGAGAAGTCAATTGGGGTACTATAGAAGACTTAATGATCCGTGAAGTCGAACGTAGTCAAATAGTTGGTGCTTGTTGATCCCAGAAGTCGAATTGAGTCACATTGTGCGTAGTTAGTGACTTGATAAACCAAACGGATCAAGTTGGGGGTACTTGTTGATCCGTGAAGCCGAATTCGGTCAAACGGAAGACTTGTTGATCCGAGAAGTCAATTGGGGTCAAATAGAAGACTTAATGATCAGAGAAGTCGAACGGAGTCAAATAGTTGGTGCTTGTTGATCCCAGAAGCCGAATTGAGTCACATTGTGCATAGTTAGTGACTTGATAAACCAAACGAATCAAGTTGGGGGTACTTGTAGATCCGTGAAGCCGAATTCGGTCAACCGGAAGACTTGTTGATCCGAGGAGTCAATTGGGGTCAAATAGAAGACTTAATGATCAGAGAAGTCGAACGGAGTCAAATAGTTGGTGCTTGTTGATCCCAGAAGCCGAATTGAGTCACATTGTGCATAGTTAGTGACTTGATAAACCAAACGAATCAAGTTGGGGGTACTTGTAGATCCGTGAAGCCGAATTCGGTCAACCGAAAGACTTGTTGATCCGAGGAGTCAATTTTGGTCAAAGAGAAGACTTAATGATCCGAGAAGTCGAACGGAGTCAAATAGTTGGTGCTTGTTGATCCCAGAAGTCGAATTGAGTCACATTATGTGTAGTTAGTGACTTGATAAATCAAACAGATCAAGTTGGGGGTACTTGTTGATCCGTGAAGCCGAATTCGGTCAAACGGAAGACTTGTTTATCCGAGAAGTCAATTGGGGTACAATAGAAGACTTAATGATCCGTGAAGTCGAACGGAGTCATATAGTTGGTGCTTGTTGATCCCAGAAGTCGAATTGAGTCACATTGTGCGTAGTTAGTGACTTGATAAACCAAACGGATCAAGTTGGGTGTACTTGTTGATCCGTGAAGCCGAATTCGGTCAAACGAAAGACTTGTTGATCCGAAATGTCAATTGGGGTCAAATAGAAGACTTAATGATCCGAGAAGTCGAACGGAGTCAAATAGTTGGTGCTTGTTGATCCCAGAAGCCGAATTGAGTCACATTGTGCGTAGTTAATGACTTGATAAACCAAACGGATCAAGTTGGGGGTACTTGTTGATCCGTGAAGCCGAATTCGGTCAAACGGATGACTTGTTGATCCGAGAAGTCAATTGGGGTCAAATAGAAGACTTAATGATCAGAGAAGTCGAACGGAGTCAAATAGTTGGTGCTTGTTGATCCCAGAAGCCGAATTGAGTCACATTTTGCGTAGTTAGTGACTTGATAAACCAAACGAATCAAGTTGGGGGTACTTGTAGATCCGTGAAGCCGAATTCGGTCAACCGGAAGACTTGTTGATCCGAGAAGTCAATTTTGGTCAAAGAGAAGACATAATGATCCGAGAAGTCGAACGGAGTCAAATAGTTGGTGCTCGTTGATCCCAGAAGTCGAATTGAGTCACATTATGTGTAGTTAGTGACTTGATAAATCAAACAGATCAAGTTGGGGGTACTTGTTGATCCGTGAAGCCGAATTCGGTCAAACGGAAGACTTGTTGATCCGAGAAGTCAATTGGGGTACAATAGAAGACTTAATGATCCGTGAAGTCGAACGGAGTCATATAGTTGGTGCTTGTTGATCCCAGAAGTCGAATTGAGTCACATTGTGCGTAGTTAGTGACTTGATAAACCAAACGGATCAAGTTGGGGGTACTTGTTGATCCGTGAAGCCGAATTCGGTCAAACGAAAGACTTGTTGATCCGAAATGTCAATTGGGGTCAAATAGAAGACATAATGATCCGAGAAGTCGAACGGAGTCAAATAGTTGGTGCTTGTTGATCCCAGAAGCCGAATTGAGTCACATTGTGCGTAGTTAGTGACTTGATAAACCAAATGGATCAAGTTGCGGGCACTTGTTGATCCGTGAAGCCGAATTCGGTCAAACGGAAGACTTGTTGATCCGAGAAGTCAATTGGGGTCAAATAGAAGACTTAATGATCTGAGAAGTCGAACGGAGTCAAATAGTTGGTGCTTGCTGATCCCAGAAGCCGAATTGAGTCACATTGTGCGTAGTTAGTGACTTGATAAACCAAACGGATCAAGTTTGGGGTACTTGTTGATCCGTGAAGCCAAATTCGGTCAAACGGAAGACTTGTTGATCCGAGAAGTCAATTGGGGTCAAATAGAAGACTTAACAATCCGAGAAGTCGAACGGAGTCAAATAGTTGGTGCTTGTTGATCCCAGAAGCCGAATTGAGTCACATTGTGCGTAGTTAGTGACTTGATAAACCAAACGGATCAAGTTGGGGGTACTTGTTGATCCGTGAAGCCGAATTCGGTCAAACGGAAGACTTGTTGATCCGAGAAGTCAATTGGGGTCAAATAGAAGACTTAACGATCCGAGAAGTCGAACGGAGTCAAATAGTTGGTGCTTGTTGATCCCAGAAGCCGAATTGAGTCACATTGTGCGTAGTTAGTGACTTGATAAACCAAACGGATCATAGTTGGGGTTACTTGTTGATCCATGAAGCCGAATTCGGTCAAACGGAAGACTTGTTAATCCGAGAAGTCAATTTTGGTCAAAGAGAAGACTTAATGATCTGAGAAGTCGAACGGAGTCAAATAGTTGGTGCTTGTTGATCCCAGAAGTCGAATTAAGTCACATTGTGCGTAGTTAGTGATTTGATAAAACAAACGGATCAAGTTGGGTGTACTTGTTGATCCGTGAAGCGGAATTCGGTCAAACGGTAGACTTGTTCATCCGAGAAGTCAATTGGGGTCAAATAGAAGACTTAATGATCTGAGAAGTCGAACGGAGTCAAATCGTTGGTGCTTGTTGATCCCAGAAGTCAAATTGAGTCACATTGTGCGTAGTTAGTGACTTGATAAATCAAACGGATCAAGTTGGGGGTACTTGTGGATCCGTGAAGCCAAATTCGGTCAAACGGAAGACTTGTTGATCCGAGAAGTCAATTGGGGTCAAATAGAAGACTTAATGATCTGAGAAGTCGAACGGAGTCAAAGAGTTGGTGCTTGTTGATCCCAAAAGCCGAATTGAGTCACATTATGCGTAGTTAGTGACTTGATAAACCAAACGGATCAAGTTTGGGGTACTTGTTGATCCGTGAAGCCGAATTCGGTCAAACGGAAGACTTGTTGATCCGAGAAGTCAATTGGGGTCAAATAGAAGACTTAATGATCCGAGAAGTCGAACGGAGTCAAATAGTTGGTGCTTGTTGATCCCAGAAGCCGAATTGAGTCACATTGTGCGTAGTTAGTGACTTGATAAATCAAACGGATCAAGTTGGGGGTACTTGTTGATCCGTGAATCCGAATTCGGTCAATCGGAAGACTTGTTGATCCGAGAAGTCAATTTTGGTCAAAGAGAAGACTTAATGATCCGAGAAGTCGAACGGAGTCAAATAGTTGGTGCTTGTTGATCCCAGAAGTCGAATTGAGTCACATTATATGTAGTTAGTGACTTGATAAATCAAACAGATCAAGTTGGGGGTACTTGTTGATCCGTGAAGCCGAATTCGGTCAAACGGAAGACTTGTTGATCCGAGAAGTCAATTGGGGTACAATAGAAGACTTAATGATCCGTGAAGTCGAACGGAGTCATATAGTTGGTGCTTGTTGATCCCAGAAGTCGAATTGAGTCACATTGTGCGTAGTTAGTGACTTGATAAACCAAACGGATCAAGTTGGGGGTACTTGTTGATCCGTGAAGCCGAATTCGGTCAAACGAAAGACTTGTTGATCCGAAAAGTCAATTGGGGTCAAATAGAAGACTTAATGATCCGAGAAGTCGAACGGAGTCAAATAGTTGGTGCTTGTTGATCCCAGAAGCCGAATTGAGTCACATTGTGCGTAGTTAGTGACTTGATAAACCAAACGGATCAAGTTGCGGGCACTTGTTGATCCGTGAAGCCGAATTCGGTCAAACGGAAGACTTGTTGATCCGAGAAGTCAATTGGGGTCAAATAGAAGACTTAATGATCTGAGAAGTCGAACGGAGTCAAATAGTTGGTGCTTGCTGATCCCAGAAGCCGAATTGAATCACATTGTGCGTAGTTAGTGACTTGATAAACCAAACGGATCAAGTTTGGGGTACTTGTTGATCCGTGAAGCCGAATTCGGTCAAACGGAAGACTTGTTGATCCGAGAAGTCAATTGGGGTCAAATAGAAGACTTAACAATCCGAGAAGTCGAACGGAGTCAAATAGTTGGTGCTTGTTGATCCCAGAAGCCGAATTGAGTCACATTGTGCGTAGTTAGTGACTTGATAAACCAAACGGATCAAGTTGGTGGTACTTGTTGATCCGTGAAGCCGAATTCGGTCAAACGGAAGACTTGTTGATCCGAGAAGTCAATTTTGGTCAAAGAGAAGACTTAGTGATCCGAGAAGTCGAACGGAGTCAAATAGTTTGTGCTTGTTGATCCCAGAAGTCGAATTGAGTCACATTGTGCGTAGTTAGTGATTTGATAAAACAAACGGATCAAGTTGGGTGTACTTGTTGATCCCTGAAGCCGAATTCGGTCAAACGGTAGACTTGTTGATCCGAGAAGTCAATTGGGGTCAAATAGAAGACTTAATGATCTGAGAAGTCGAACGGAGTCAAATAGTTGGTGCTTGTTGATCCCAGAAGTCGAATTGAGTCACATTGTGCGTAGTTAGTGACTTGATAAATCAAACGGATCAAGTTGGGGGTACTTGTTGATCCGTGAATCCGAATTCGGTCAATCGGAAGACTTGTTGATCCGAGAAGTCAATTGGGGTACAATAGAAGACTTAATGATCCGTGAAGTCGAACGTAGTCAAATAGTTGGTGCTTGTTGATCCCAGAAGTCGAATTGAGTCACATTGTGCGTAGTTAGTGACTTGATAAACCAAACGGATCAAGTTGGGGGTACTTGTTGATCCGTGAAGCCGAATTCGGTCAAACGGAAGACTTGTTGATCCGAGAAGTCAATTGGGGTCAAATAGAAGACTTAATGATCAGAGAAGTCGAACGGAGTCAAATAGTTGGTGCTTGTTGATCCCAGAAGCCGAATTAAGTCACATTGTGCATAGTTAGTGACTTGATAAACCAAACGAATCAAGTTGGGGGTACTTGTAGATCCGTGAATCCGAATTCGGTCAATCGGAAGACTTGTTGATCCGAGAAGTCAATTTTGGTCAAAGAGAAGACTTAATGATCCGAGAAGTCGAACGGAGTCAAATAGTTGGTGCTTGTTGATCCCAGAAGTCGAATTGAGTCACATTATATGTAGTTAGTGACTTGATAAATCAAACAGATCAAGTTGGGGGTACTTGTTGATCCGTGAAGCCGAATTCGGTCAAACGGAAGACTTGTTGATCCGAGAAGTCAATTGGGGTACAATAGAAGACTTAATGATCCGTGAAGTCGAACGGAGTCATATAGTTGGTGCTTGTTGATCCCAGAAGTCGAATTGAGTCACATTGTGCGTAGTTAGTGACTTGATAAACCAAACGGATCAAGTTGGGGGTACTTGTTGATCCGTGAAGCCGAATTCGGTCAAACGAAAGACTTGTTGATCCGAAAAGTCAATTGGGGTCAAATAGAAGACTTAATGATCCGAGAAGTCGAACGGAGTCAAATAGTTGGTGCTTGTTGATCCCAGAAGCCGAATTGAGTCACATTGTGCGTAGTTAGTGACTTGATAAACCAAACGGATCAAGTTGCGGGCACTTGTTGATCCGTGAAGCCGAATTCGGTCAAACGGAAGACTTGTTGATCCGAGAAGTCAATTTTGGTCAAAGAGAAGACTTAGTGATCCGAGAAGTCGAACGGAGTCAAATAGTTTGTGCTTGTTGATCCCAGAAGTCGAATTGAGTCACATTGTGCGTAGTTAGTGATTTGATAAAACAAACGGATCAAGTTGGGTGTACTTGTTGATCCCTGAAGCCGAATTCGGTCAAACGGTAGACTTGTTGATCCGAGAAGTCAATTGGGGTCAAATAGAAGACTTAATGATCTGAGAAGTCGAACGGAGTCAAATAGTTGGTGCTTGTTGATCCCAGAAGTCGAATTGAGTCACATTGTGCGTAGTTAGTGACTTGATAAATCAAACGGATCAAGTTGGGGGTACTTGTTGATCCGTGAATCCGAATTCGGTCAATCGGAAGACTTGTTGATCCGAGAAGTCAATTGGGGTACAATAGAAGACTTAATGATCCGTGAAGTCGAACGTAGTCAAATAGTTGGTGCTTGTTGATCCCAGAAGTCGAATTGAGTCACATTGTGCGTAGTTAGTGACTTGATAAACCAAACGGATCAAGTTGGGGGTACTTGTTGATCCGTGAAGCCGAATTCGGTCAAACGGAAGACTTGTTGATCCGAGAAGTCAATTGGGGTCAAATAGAAGACTTAATGATCAGAGAAGTCGAACGGAGTCAAATAGTTGGTGCTTGTTGATCCCAGAAGCCGAATTGAGTCACATTGTGCATAGTTAGTGACTTGATAAACCAAACGAATCAAGTTGGGGGTACTTGTAGATCCGTGAAGCCGAATTCGGTCAACCGGAAGACTTGTTGATCCGAGGAGTCAATTGGGGTCAAATAGAAGACTTAATGATCAGAGAAGTCGAACGGAGTCAAATAGTTGGTGCTTGTTGATCCCAGAAGCCGAATTGAGTCACATTGTGCATAGTTAGTGACTTGATAAACCAAACGAATCAAGTTGGGGGTACTTGTAGATCCGTGAAGCCGAATTCGGTCAACCGAAAGACTTGTTGATCCGAGGAGTCAATTTTGGTCAAAGAGAAGACTTAATGATCCGAGAAGTCGAACGGAGTCAAATAGTTGGTGCTTGTTGATCCCAGAAGTCGAATTGAGTCACATTATGTGTAGTTAGTGACTTGATAAATCAAACAGATCAAGTTGGGGGTACTTGTTGATCCGTGAAGCCGAATTCGGTCAAACGGAAGACTTGTTTATCCGAGAAGTCAATTGGGGTACAATAGAAGACTTAATGATCCGTGAAGTCGAACGGAGTCATATAGTTGGTGCTTGTTGATCCCAGAAGTCGAATTGAGTCACATTGTGCGTAGTTAGTGACTTGATAAACCAAACGGATCAAGTTGGGTGTACTTGTTGATCCGTGAAGCCGAATTCGGTCAAACGGTAGACTTGTTGATCCGAGAAGTCAATTGGGGTACAATAGAAGACTTAATGATCCGTGAAGTCGAACGTAGTCAAATAGTTGGTGCTTGTTGATCCCAGAAGTCGAATTGAGTCACATTGTGCGTAGTTAGTGACTTGATAAACCAAACGGATCAAGTTGGGGGTACTTGTTGATCCGTGAAGCCGAATTCGGTCAAACGGAAGACTTGTTGATCCGAGAAGTCAATTGGGGTCAAATAGAAGACTTAATGATCAGAGAAGTCGAACGGAGTCAAATAGTTGGTGCTTGTTGATCCCAGAAGCCGAATTGAGTCACATTGTGCGTAGTTAGTGACTTGATAAACCAAACGAATCAAGTTGGGGGTACTTGTAGATCCGTGAAGCCGAATTCGGTCAACCGGAAGACTTGTTGATCCGAGAAGTCAATTTTGGTCAAAGAGAAGACATAATGATCCGAGAAGTCGAACGGAGTCAAATAGTTGGTGCTTGTTGATCCCAGAAGTCGAATTGAGTCACATTATGTGTAGTTAGTGACTTGATAAATCAAACAGATCAAGTTGGGGGTACTTGTTGATCCGTGAAGCCGAATTCGGTCAAACGGAAGACTTGTTGATCCGAGAAGTCAATTGGGGTACAATAGAAGACTTAATGATCCGTGAAGTCGAACGGAGTCATATAGTTGGTGCTTGTTGATCCCAGAAGTCGAATTGAGTCACATTGTGCGTAGTTAGTGACTTGATAAACCAAACGGATCAAGTTGGGGGTACTTGTTGATCCGTGAAGCCGAATTCGGTCAAACGAAAGACTTGTTGATCCGAAAAGTCAATTGGGGTCAAATAGAAGACTTAATGATCCGAGAAGTCGAACGGAGTCAAATAGTTGGTGCTTGTTGATCCCAGAAGCCGAATTGAGTCACATTGTGCGTAGTTAGTGACTTGATAAACCAAACGGATCAACTTGCGGGCACTTGTTGATCCGTGAAGCCGAATTCGGTCAAACGGAAGACTTGTTGATCCGAGAAGTCAATTGGGGTCAAATAGAAGACTTAATGATCTGAGAAGTCGAACGGAGTCAAATAGTTGGTGCTTGCTGATCCCAGAAGCCGAATTGAGTCACATTGTGCGTAGTTAGTGACTTGATAAACCAAACGGATCAAGTTTGGGGTACTTGTTAATCCGTGAAGCCGAATTCGGTCAAACGGAAGACTTGTTGATCCGAGAAGTCAATTGGGGTCAAATAGAAGACTTAACAATCCGAGAAGTCGAACGGAGTCAAATAGTTGGTGCTTGTTGATCCCAGAAGCCGAATTGAGTCACATTGTGCGTAGTTAGTGACTTGATAAACCAAACGGATCAAGTTGGGGGTACTTGTTGATCCGTGAAGCCGAATTCGGTCAAACGGAAGACTTGTTGATCCGAGAAGTCAATTGGGGTCAAATAGAAGACTTAACGATCCGAGAAGTCGAACGGAGTCAAATAGTTGGTGCTTGTTGATCCCAGAAGCCGAATTGAGTCACATTGTGCGTAGTTAGTGACTTGATAAACCAAACGGATCAAGTTGGGGGTACTTGTTGATCCGTGAAGCGGAATTCGGTCAAACGGTAGACTTTTTCATCCGAGAAGTCAATTGGGGTCAAATAGAAGACTTAATGATCTGAGAAGTCGAACGGAGTCAAATCGTTGGTGCTTGTTGATCCCAGAAGTCAAATTGAGTCACATTGTGCGTAGTTAGTGACTTGATAAATCAAACGGATCAAGTTGGGGGTACTTGTGGATCCGTGAAGCCAAATTCGGTCAAACGGAAGACTTGTTGATCCGAGAAGTCAATTGGGGTCAAATAGAAGACTTAATGATCTAAGAAGTCGAACGGAGTCAAAGAGTTGGTGCTTGTTGATCCCAAAAGCCGAATTGAGTCACATTATGCGTAGTTAGTGACTTGATAAACCAAACGGATCAAGTTTGGGGTACTTGTTGATCCGTGAAGCCGAATTCGGTCAAACGGAAGACTTGTTGATCCGAGAAGTCAATTGGGGTCAAATAGAAGACTTAACAATCCGAGAAGTCGAACAGAGTCAAATAGTTGGTGCTTGTTGATCCCAGAAGCCGAATTGAGTCACATTGCGCGTAGTTAGTGACTTGATAAACCAAACGGATCAAGTTGGTGGTACTTGTTGATCCGTGAAGCCGAATTCGGTCAAATGGAAGACTTGTTGATCCGAGAAGTCAATTTTGGTCAAAGAGAAGACTTAATGATCCGAGAAGTCGAACGGAGTCAAATAGTTGGTGCTTGTTGATCCCAGAAGTCGAATTGAGTCACATTATGTGTAGTTAGTGACTTGATAAATCAAACAGATCAAGTTGGGGGTACTTGTTGATCCGTGAAGCCGAATTCGGTCAAACGGAAGACTTGTTGATCCGAGAAGTCAATTGGGGTCAAATAGAAGACTTAACAATCCGAGAAGTCGAACAGAGTCAAATAGTTGGTGCTTGCTGATCCCAGAAGCCGAATTGAGTCACATTGTGCGTAGTTAGTGACTTGATAAACCAAACGGATCAAGTTTGGGGTACTTGTTAATCCGTGAAGCCGAATTCGGTCAAACGGAAGACTTGTTGATCCGAGAAGTCAATTGGGGTCAAATAGAAGACTTAACAATCCGAGAAGTCGAACGGAGTCAAATAGTTGGTGCTTGTTGATCCCAGAAGCCGAATTGAGTCACATTGTGCGTAGTTAGTGACTTGATAAACCAAACGGATCAAGTTGGGGGTACTTGTTGATCCGTGAAGCCGAATTCGGTCAAACGGAAGACTTGTTGATCCGAGAAGTCAATTGGGGTCAAATAGAAGACTTAACGATCCGAGAAGTCGAACGGAGTCAAATAGTTGGTGCTTGTTGATCCCAGAAGCCGAATTGAGTCACATTGTGCGTAGTTAGTGACTTGATAAACCAAACGGATCAAGTTGGGGGTACTTGTTGATCCGTGAAGCGGAATTCGGTCAAACGGTAGACTTTTTCATCCGAGAAGTCAATTGGGGTCAAATAGAAGACTTAATGATCTGAGAAGTCGAACGGAGTCAAATCGTTGGTGCTTGTTGATCCCAGAAGTCAAATTGAGTCACATTGTGCGTAGTTAGTGACTTGATAAATCAAACGGATCAAGTTGGGGGTACTTGTGGATCCGTGAAGCCAAATTCGGTCAAACGGAAGACTTGTTGATCCGAGAAGTCAATTGGGGTCAAATAGAAGACTTAATGATCTAAGAAGTCGAACGGAGTCAAAGAGTTGGTGCTTGTTGATCCCAAAAGCCGAATTGAGGCACATTATGCGTAGTTAGTGACTTGATAAACCAAACGGATCAAGTTTGGGGTACTTGTTGATCCGTGAAGCCGAATTCGGTCAAACGGAAGACTTGTTGATCCGAGAAGTCAATTGGGGTCAAATAGAAGACTTAACAATCCGAGAAGTCGAACAGAGTCAAATAGTTGGTGCTTGTTGATCCCAGAAGCCGAATTGAGTCACATTGCGCGTAGTTAGTGACTTGATAAACCAAACGGATCAAGTTGGTGGTACTTGTTGATCCGTGAAGCCGAATTCGGTCAAATGGAAGACTTGTTGATCCGAGAAGTCAATTTTGGTCAAAGAGAAGACTTAATGATCCGAGAAGTCGAACGGAGTCAAATAGTTGGTGCTTGTTGATCCCAGAAGTCGAATTGAGTCACATTATGTGTAGTTAGTGACTTGATAAATCAAACAGATCAAGTTGGGGGTACTTGTTGATCCGTGAAGCCGAATTCGGTCAAACGGAAGACTTGTTGATCCGAGAAGTCAATTGGGGTCAAATAGAAGACTTAACAATCCGAGAAGTCGAACAGAGTCAAATAGTTGGTGCTTGCTGATCCCAGAAGCCGAATTGAGTCACATTGTGCGTAGTTTGTGACTTGATAAACCAAACGAATCAAGTTGGGGGTACTTGTTGATCCGTGAAGCCGAATTCGGTCAAACGGAAGACTTGTTGATCCGAGAAGTCAATTGGGGTCAAATAGAAGACTTAACGATCCGAAAAGTCGAACGGAGTCAAATAGTTGGTGCTTGTTGATCCCAGAAGCCGAATTGAGTCACATTGTGCGTAGTTAGTGACTTGATAAACCAAACGGATCATAGTTGGGGTTACTTGTTGATCCGTGAAGCCGAATTCGGTCAAACGGAAGACTTGTTAATCCGAGAAGTCAATTTTGGTCAAAGAGAAGACTTAATGATCTGAGAAGTCGAACGGAGTCAAATAGTTGGTGCTTGTTGATCCCAGAAGTCGAATTGAGTCACATTGTGCGTAGTTAGTGATTTGATAAAACAAACGGATCAAGTTGGGTGTACTTGTTGATCCGTGAAGCGGAATTCGGTCAAACGGTAGACTTGTTCATCCGAGAAGTCAATTGGGGTCAAATAGAAGACTTAATGATCTGAGAAGTCGAACGGAGTCAAATCGTTGGTGCTTGTTGATCCCAGAAGTCAAATTGAGTCACATTGTGCGTAGTTAGTGACTTGATAAATCAAACGGATCAAGTTGGGGGTACTTGTGGATCCGTGAAGCCAAATTCGGTCAAACGGAAGACTTGTTGATCCGAGAAGTCAATTGGGGTCAAATAGAAGACTTAATGATCTGAGAAGTCGAACGGAGTCAAAGAGTTGGTGCTTGTTGATCCCAAAAGCCGAATTGAGTCACATTATGCGTAGTTAGTGACTTGATAAACCAAACGGATCAAGTTTGGGGTACTTGTTGATCCGTGAAGCCGAATTCGGTCAAACGGAAGACTTGTTGATCCGAGAAGTCAATTGGGGTCAAATAGAAGACTTAACAATCCGAGAAGTCGAACAGAGTCAAATAGTTGGTGCTTGTTGATCCCAGAAGCCGAATTGAGTCACATTGCGCGTAGTTAGTGACTTGATAAACCAAACGGATCAAGTTGGTGGTACTTGTTGATCCGTGAAGCCGAATTCGGTCAAACGGAAGACTTGTTGATCCGAGAAGTCAATTTTGGTCAAAGAGAAGATTTAATGATCTGAGAAGTCGAACGGAGTCAAATAGTTGGTGCTTGTTGATCCCAGAAGTCGAATTGAGTCACATTATGTGTAGTTAGTGACTTGATAAATCAAACAGATCAAGTTGGGGGTACTTGTTGATCCGTGAAGCCGAATTCGGTCAAACGGAAGACTTGTTGATCCGAGAAGTCAATTGGGGTACAATAGAAGACTTAATGATCCGTGAAGTCGAACGGAGTCATAAAGTTGGTGCTTGTTGATCCCAGAAGTCGAATTGAGTCACATTGTGCGTAGTTAGTGACTTGATAAACCAAACGGATCAAGTTGGGGGTACTTGTTGATCCGTGAAGCCGAATTCGGTCAAACGAAAGACTTGTTGATCCGAGAAGTCAATTGGGGTCAAATAGAAGACTTAATGATCCGAGAAGTCGAACGGAGTCAAATAGTTGGTGCTTGTTGATCCCAGAAGCCGAATTGAGTCACATTGTGCGTAGTTAGTGACTTGATAAACCAAACGGATCAAGTTGCGGGCACTTGTTGATCCGTGAAGCCGAATTCGGTCAAACGGAAGACTTGTTGATCCGAGAAGTCAATTGGGGTCAAATAGAAGACTTAATGATCTGAGAAGTCGAACGGAGTCAAATAGTTGGTGCTTGCTGATCCCAGAAGCCGAATTGAGTCACATTGTGCGTAGTTAGTGACTTGATAAACCAAACGGATCAAGTTGGGGGTACTTGTTGATCTGTGAAGCCGAATTCGGTCAAACGGAAGACTTGTTGATCCGAGAAGTCAATTGGGGTCAAATAGAAGACTTAACGATCCGAGAAGTCGAACGGAGTCAAATAGTTGGTGCTTGTTGATCCCACAAGCCGAATTGAGTCACATTGTGCGTAGTTAGTGACTTGATAAACCAAACGGATCATAGTTGGGGTTACTTTTTGATCCGTGAAGCCGAATTCGGTCAAACGGAAGACTTGTTAATCCGAGAAGTCAATTTTGGTCAAAGAGAAGACTTAATGATCTGAGAAGTCGAACGGAGTCAAATAGTTGGTGCTTGTTGTTCCCAGAAGTCGAATTGAGTCACATTGTGCGTAGTTAGTGATTTGATAAAACAAACGGATCAAGTTGGGTGTACTTGTTGATCCGTGAAGCGGAATTCGGTCAAACGGTAGACTTGTTCATCCGAGAAGTCAATTGGGGTCAAATAGAAGACTTAATGATCTGAGAAGTCGAACGGAGTCAAATCGTTGGTGCTTGTTGATCCCAGAAGTCAAATTGAGTCACATTGTGCGTAGTTAGTGACTTGATAAATCAAACGGATCAAGTTGGGGGTACTTGTGGATCCGTGAAGCCAAATTCGGTCAAACGGAAGACTTGTTGATCCGAGAAGTCAATTGGGGTCAAATAGAAGACTTAATGATCTGAGAAGTCGAACGGAGTCAAAGAGTTGGTGCTTGTTGATCCCAAAAGCCGAATTGAGTCACATTATGCGTAGTTAGTGACTTGATAAACCAAACGGATCAAGTTTGGGGTACTTGTTGATCCGTGAAGCCGAATTCGGTCAAACGGAAGACTTGTTGATCCGAGAAGTCAATTGGGGTCAAATAGAAGACTTAACAATCCGAGAAGTCGAACAGAGTCAAATAGTTGGTGCTTGTTGATCCCAGAAGCCGAATTGAGTCACATTGCGCGTAGTTAGTGACTTGATAAACCAAACGGATCAAGTTGGTGGTACATGTTGATCCGTGAAGCCGAATTCGGTCAAACGGAAGACTTGTTGATCCGAGAAGTCAATTTTGGTCAAAGAGAAGACTTAATGATCCGAGAAGTCGAACGGAGTCAAATAGTTGGTGCTTGTTGATCCCAGAAGTCGAATTGAGTCACATTATGTGTAGTTAGTGACTTGATAAATCAAACAGATCAAGTTGGGGGTACTTGTTGATCCGTGAAGACGAATTCGGTCAAACGGAAGACTTGTTGATCCGAGAAGTCAATTGGGGTACAATAGAAGACTTAATGATCCGTGAAGTCGAACGGAGTCATATAGTTGGTGCTTGTTGATCCCAGAAGTCGAATTGAGTCACATTGTGCGTAGTTAGTGACTTGATAAACCAAACGGATCAAGTTGGGGGTACTTGTTGATCCGTGAAGCCGAATTCGGTCAAACGAAAGACTTGTTGATCCACGAAGTCAATTGGGGTCAAATAGAAGACTTAATGATCCGAGAAGTCGAACGGAGTCAAATAGTTGGTGCTTGTTGATCCCAGAAGCCGAATTGAGTCACATTGTGCGTAGTTAGTGACTTGATAAACCAAACGGATCAAGTTGCGGGCACTTGTTGATCCGTGAAGCCGAATTCGGTCAAACGGAAGACTTGTTGATCCGAGAAGTCAATTGGGGTCAAATAGAAGACTTAATGATCTGAGAAGTCGAACGGAGTCAAAGAGTTGGTGCTTGTTGATCCCAAAAGCCGAATTGAGTCACATTATGCGTAGTTAGTGACTTGATAAACCAAACGGATCAAGTTTGGGGTACTTGTTGATCCGTGAAGCCGAATTCGGTCAAACGGAAGTCTTGTTGATCCGAGAAGTCAATTGGGGTCAAATAGAAGACTTAACAATCCGAGAAGTCGAACAGAGTCAAATAGTTGGTGCTTGTTGATCCCAGAAGCCGAATTGAGTCACATTGCGCGTAGTTAGTGACTTGATAAACCAAACGGATCAAGTTGGTGGTACTTGTTGATCCGTGAAGCCGAATTCGGTCAAACGGAAGACTTGTTGATCCGAGAAGTCAATTTTGGTCAAAGAGAAGACTTAATGATCCGAGAAGTCGAACGGAGTCAAATAGTTGGTGCTTGTTGATCCCAGAAGTCGAATTGAGTCACATTATGTGTAGTTAGTGACTTGATAAATCAAACATATCAAGTTGGGGGTACTTGTTGATCCGTGAAGCCGAATTCGGTCAAACGGAAGACTTGTTGATCCGAGAAGTCAATTGGGGTACAATAGAAGACTTAATGATCCGTGAAGTCGAACGGAGTCATATAGTTGGTGCTTGTTGATCCCAGAAGTCGAATTGAGTCACATTGTGCGTAGTTAGTGACTTGATAAACCAAACGGATCAAGTTGGGGGTACTTGTTGATCCGTGAAGCCGAATTCGGTCAAACGAAAGACTTGTTGATCCACGAAGTCAATTGGGGTCAAATAGAAGACTTAATGATCCGAGAAGTCGAACGGAGTCAAATAGTTGGTGCTTGTTGATCCCAGAAGCCGAATTGAGTCACATTGTGCGTAGTTAGTGACTTGATAAACCAAACGGATCAAGTTGCGGGCACTTGTTGATCCGTGAAGCCGAATTCGGTCAAACGGAAGACTTGTTGATCCGAGAAGTCAATTGGGGTCAAATAGAAGACTTAATGATCTGAGAAGTCGAACGGAGTCAAATAGTTGGTGCTTGCTGATCCCAGAAGCCGAATTGAGTCACATTGTGCGTAGTTTGTGACTTGATAAACCAAACGGATCAAGTTGGGGGTACTTGTTGATCCGTGAAGCCGAATTCGGTCAAACGGAAGACTTGTTGATCCGAGAAGTCAATTGGGGTCAAATAGAAGACTTAACGATCCGAGAAGTCGAACGGAGTCAAATAGTTGGTGCTTGTTGATCCCAGAAGCCGAATTGAGTCACATTGTGCGTAGTTAGTGACTTGATAAACCAAACGGATCATAGTTGGGGTTACTTGTTGATCCGTGAAGCCGAATTCGGTCAAACGGAAGACTTGTTAATCCGAGAAGTCAATTTTGGTCAAAGAGAAGACTTAATGATCTGAGAAGTCGAACGGAGTCAAATAGTTGGTGCTTGTTGATCCCAGAAGTCGAATTGAGTCACATTGTGCGTAGTTAGTGATTTGATAAAACAAACGGATCAAGTTGGGTGTACTTGTTGATCCGTGAAGCGGAATTCGGTCAAACGGTAGACTTGTTCATCCGAGAAGTCAATTGGGGTCAAATAGAAGACTTAATGATCCGAGAAGTCGAACGGAGTCAAATAGTTGGTGCTTGTTGATCCCAGAAGCCGAATTGAGTCACATTGTGCGTAGTTAGTGACTTGATAAACCAAACGGATCAAGTTGCGGGCACTAGTTGATCCGTGAAGACGAATTCGGTCAAACGGAAGACTTGTTGATCCGAGAAGTCAATTGGGGTCAAATAGAAGACTTAATGATCTGAGAAGTCGAACGGAGTCAAAGAGTTGGTGCTTGTTGATCCCAAAAGCCGAATTGAGTCACATTATGCGTAGTTAGTGACTTGATAAACCAAACGGATCAAGTTTGGGGTACTTGTTGATCCGTGAAGCCGAATTCGGTCAAACGGAAGACTTGTTGATCCGAGAAGTCAATTGGGGTCAAATAGAAGACTTAACAATCCGAGAAGTCGAACAGAGTCAAATAGTTGGTGCTTGTTGATCCCAGAAGCCGAATTGAGTCACATTGCGCGTAGTTAGTGACTTGATAAACCAAACGGATCAAGTTGGTGGCACTTGTTGATCCGTGAAGCCGAATTCGGTCAAACGGAAGACTTGTTGATCCGAGAAGTCAATTTTGGTCAAAGAGAAGACTTAATGATCCGAGAAGTCGAACGGAGTCAAATAGTTGGTGCTTGTTGATCCCAGAAGTCGAATTGAGTCACATTATGTGTAGTTAGTGACTTGATAAATCAAACAGATCAAGTTGGGGGTACTTGTTGATCCGTGAAGCCGAATTCGGTCAAACGGAAGACTTGTTGATCCGAGAAGTCAATTGGGGTACAATAGAAGACTTATTGATCCGTGAAGTCGAACGGAGTCATATAGTTGGTGCTTGTTGATCCCAGAAGTCGAATTGAGTCACATTGTGCGTAGTTAGTGACTTGATAAACCAAACGGATCGAGTTGGGGGTACTTGTTGATCCGTGAAGCCGAATTCGGTCAAACGAAAGACTTGTTGATCCACGAAGTCAATTGGGGTCAAATAGAAGACTTAATGATCCGAGAAGTCGAACGGAGTCAAATAGTTGGTGCTTGTTGATCCCAGAAGCCGAATTGAGTCACATTGTGCGTAGTTAGTGACTTGATAAACCAAACGGATCAAGTTGCGGGCACTTGTTGATCCGTGAAGCCGAATTCGGTCAAACGGAAGACTTGTTGATCCGAGAAGTCAATTGGGGTCAAATAGAAGACTTAATGATCTGAGAAGTCGAACGGAGTCAAATAGTTGGTGCTTGCTGATCCCAGAAGCCGAATTGAGTCACATTGTGCGTAGTTTGTGACTTGATAAACCAAACGGATCAAGTTGGGGGTACTTGTTGATCCGTGAAGCCGAATTCGGTCAAACGGAAGACTTGTTGATCCGAGAAGTCAATTGGGGTCAAATAGAAGACTTAACGATCCGAGAAGTCGAACGGAGTCAAATAGTTGGTGCTTGTTGATCCCAGAAGCCGAATTGAGTCACATTGTGCGTAGTTAGTGACTTGATAAACCAAACGGATCATAGTTGGGGTTACTTGTTGATCCGTGAAGCCGAATTCGGTCAAACGGAAGACTTGTTAATCCGAGAAGTCAATTTTGGTCAAAGAGAAGACTTAATGATCTGAGAAGTCGAACGGAGTCAAATAGTTGGTGCTTGTTGATCCCAGAAGTCGAATTGAGTCACATTGTGCGTAGTTAGTGATTTGATAAAACAAACGGATCAAGTTGGGTGTACTTGTTGATCCGTGAAGCGTAATTCGGTCAAACGGTAGACTTGT
Source organism: Ajuga chamaepitys (assembly GCA_958295605.1). Taxonomy (NCBI): domain Eukaryota; kingdom Viridiplantae; phylum Streptophyta; class Magnoliopsida; order Lamiales; family Lamiaceae; genus Ajuga; species Ajuga chamaepitys. The sequence continues at coordinate 18,338,659 of OY282498.1, read as the reverse complement.
TCATCCGAGAAGTCAATTGGGGTCAAATAGAAGACTTAATGATCTGAGAAGTCGAACGGAGTCAAATCGTTGGTGCTTGTTGATCCCAGAAGTCAAATTGAGTCACATTGTGCGTAGTTAGTGACTTGATAAATCAAACGGATCAAGTTTGGGGTACTTGTTGATCCGTGAAGCCGAATTCGGTCAAACGGAAGACTTGTTGATCCGAGAAGTCAATTGGGGTCAAATAGAAGACTTAACAATCCGAGAAGTCGAACAGAGTCAAATAGTTGGTGCTTGTTGATCCCAGAAGCCGAATTGAGTCACATTGCGCGTAGTTAGTGACTTGATAAACCAAACGGATCAAGTTGGTGGCACTTGTTGATCCGTGAAGCCGAATTCGGTCAAACGGAAGACTTGTTGATCCGAGAAGTCAATTTTGGTCAAAGAGAAGACTTAATGATCCGAGAAGTCGAACGGAGTCAAATAGTTGGTGCTTGTTGATCCCAGAAGTCGAATTGAGTCACATTATGTGTAGTTAGTGACTTGATAAATCAAACAGATCAAGTTGGGGGTACTTGTTGATCCGTGAAGCCGAATTCGGTCAAACGGAAGACTTGTTGATCCGAGAAGTCAATTGGGGTACAATAGAAGACTTAATGATCCGTGAAGTCGAACGGAGTCATATAGTTGGTGCTTGTTGATCCCAGAAGTCGAATTGAGTCACATTGTGCGTAGTTAGTGACTTGATAAACCAAACGGATCAAGTTGGGGGTACTTGTTGATCCGTGAAGCCGAATTCGGTCAAACGAAAGACTTGTTGATCCACGAAGTCAATTGGGGTCAAATAGAAGACTTAATGATCCGAGAAGTCGAACGGAGTCAAATAGTTGGTGCTTGTTGATCCCAGAAGCCGAATTGAGTCACATTGTGCATAGTTAGTGACTTGATAAACCAAACGGATCAAGTTGCGGGCACTTGTTGATCCGTGAAGCCGAATTCGGTCAAACGGAAGACTTGTTGATCCGAGAAGTCAATTGGGGTCAAATAGAAGACTTAATGATCTGAGAAGTCGAACGGAGTCAAATAGTTGGTGCTTGCTGATCCCAGAAGCCGAATTGAGTCACATTGTGCGTAGTTTGTGACTTGATAAACCAAACGGATCAAGTTGGGGGTACTTGTTGATCCGTGAAGCCGAATTCGGTCAAACGGAAGACTTGTTGATCCGAGAAGTCAATTGGGGTCAAATAGAAGACTTAACGATCCGAGAAGTCGAACGGAGTCAAATAGTTGGTGCTTGTTGATCCCAGAAGCCGAATTGAGTCACATTGTGCGTAGTTAGTGACTTGATAAACCAAACGGATCATAGTTGGGGTTACTTGTTGATCCGTGAAGCCGAATTCGGTCAAACGGAAGACTTGTTAATCCGAGAAGTCAATTTTGGTCAAAGAGAAGACTTAATGATCTGAGAAGTCGAACGGAGTCAAATAGTTGGTGCTTGTTGATCCCAAAAGTCGAATTGAGTCACATTGTGCGTAGTTAGTGATTTGATAAAACAAACGGATCAAGTTGGGTGTACTTGTTGATCCGTGAAGCGGAATTCGGTCAAACGGTAGACTTGTTCATCCGAGAAGTCAATTGGGGTCAAATAGAAGACTTAATGATCTGAGAAGTCGAACGGAGTCAAATCGTTGGTGCTTGTTGATCCCAGAAGTCAAATTGAGTCACATTGTGCGTAGTTAGTGACTTGATAAATCAAACGGATCAAGTTGGGGGTACTTGTGGATCCGTGAAGCCAAATTCGGTCAAACGGAAGACTTGTTGATCCGAGAAGTCAATTGGGGTCAAATAGAAGACTTAATGATCTGAGAAGTCGAACGGAGTCAAAGAGTTGGTGCTTGTTGATCCCAAAAGCCGAATTGAGTCACATTATGCGTAGTTAGTGACTTGATAAACCAAACGGATCAAGTTTGGGGTACTTGTTGATCCGTGAAGCCGAATTCGGTCAAACGGAAGACTTGTTGATCCGAGAAGTCAATTGGGGTCAAATAGAAGACTTAACAATCCGAGAAGTCGAACAGAGTCAAATAGTTGGTGCTTGTTGATCCCAGAAGCCGAATTGAGTCACATTGCGCGTAGTTAGTGACTTGATAAACCAAACGGATCAAGTTGGTGGTACTTGTTGATCCGTGAAGCCGAATTCGGTCAAACGGAAGACTTGTTGATCCGAGAAGTCAATTTTGGTCAAAGAGAAGATTTAATGATCTGAGAAGTCGAACGGAGTCAAATAGTTGGTGCTTGTTGATCCCAGAAGCCGAATTGAGTCACATTATGTGTAGTTAGTGACTTGATAAATCAAACAGATCAAGTTGGGGGTACTTGTTGATCCGTGAAGCCGAATTCGGTCAAACGGAAGACTTGTTGATCCGAGAAGTCAATTGGGGTACAATAGAAGACTTAATGATCCGTGAAGTCGAACGGAGTCATAAAGTTGGTGCTTGTTGATCCCAGAAGTCGAATTGAGTCACATTGTGCGTAGTTAGTGACTTGATAAACCAAACGGATCAAGTTGGGGGTACTTGTTGATCCGTGAAGCCGAATTCGGTCAAACGAAAGACTTGTTGATCCGAGAAGTCAATTGGGGTCAAATAGAAGACTTAATGATCCGAGAAGTCGAACGGAGTCAAATAGTTGGTGCTTGTTGATCCCAGAAGCCGAATTGAGTCACATTGTGCGTAGTTAGTTACTTGATAAACCAAACGGATCAAGTTGCGGGCACTTGTTGATCCGTGAAGCCGAATTCGGTCAAACGGAAGACTTGTTGATCCGAGAAGTCAATTGGGGTCAAATAGAAGACTTAATGATCTGAGAAGTCGAACGGAGTCAAATAGTTGGTGCTTGCTGATCCCAGAAGCCGAATTGAGTCACATTGTGCGTAGTTAGTGACTTGATAAACCAAACGGATCAAGTTGGGGGTACTTGTTGATCTGTGAAGCCGAATTCGGTCAAACGGAAGACTTGTTGATCCGAGAAGTCAATTGGGGTCAAATAGAAGACTTAACGATCCGAGAAGTCGAACGGAGTCAAATAGTTGGTGCTTGTTGATCCCACAAGCCGAATTGAGTCACATTGTGCGTAGTTAGTGACTTGATAAACCAAACGGATCATAGTTGGGGTTACTTTTTGATCCGTGAAGCCGAATTCGGTCAAACGGAAGACTTGTTAATCCGAGAAGTCAATTTTGGTCAAAGAGAAGACTTAATGATCTGAGAAGTCGAACGGAGTCAAATAGTTGGTGCTTGTTGATCCCAGAAGTCGAATTGAGTCACATTGTGCGTAGTTAGTGATTTGATAAAACAAACGGATCAAGTTGGGTGTACTTGTTGATCCGTGAAGCGGAATTCGGTCAAACGGTAGACTTGTTCATCCGAGAAGTCAATTGGGGTCAAATAGAAGACTTAATGATCTGAGAAGTCGAACAGAGTCAAATCGTTGGTGCTTGTTGATCCCAGAAGTCAAATTGAGTCACATTGTGCGTAGTTAGTGACTTGATAAATCAAACGGATCAAGTTGGGGGTACTTGTGGATCCGTGAAGCCAAATTCGGTCAAACGGAAGACTTGTTGATCCGAGAAGTCAATTGGGGTCAAATAGAAGACTTAATGATCTGAGAAGTCGAACGGAGTCAAAGAGTTGGTGCTTGTTGATCCCAAAAGCCGAATTGAGTCACATTATGCGTAGTTAGTGACTTGATAAACCAAACGGATCAAGTTTGGGGTACTTGTTGATCCGTGAAGCCGAATTCGGTCAAACGGAAGACTTGTTGATCCGAGAAGTCAATTGGGGTCAAATAGAAGACTTAACAATCCGAGAAGTCGAACAGAGTCAAATAGTTGGTGCTTGTTGATCCCAGAAGCCGAATTGAGTCACATTGCGCGTAGTTAGTGACTTGATAAACCAAACGGATCAAGTTGGTGGTACTTGTTGATCCGTGAAGCCGAATTCGGTCAAACGGAGGACTTGTTGATCCGAGAAGTCAATTTTGGTCAAAGAGAAGATTTAATGATCCGAGAAGTCGAACGGAGTCAAATAGTTGCTGCTTGTTGATCCCAGAAGTCGAATTGAGTCACATTATGTGTAGTTAGTGACTTGATAAATCAAACAGATCAAGTTGGGGGTACTTGTTGATCCGTGAAGCCGAATTCGGTCAAACGGAAGACTTGTTGATCCGAGAAGTCAATAGGGGTACAATAGAAGACTTAATGATCCGTGAAGTCGAACGGAGTCATATAGTTGGTGCTTGTTGATCCCAGAAGTCGAATTGAGTCACATTGTGCGTAGTTAGTGACTTGATAAACCAAACGGATCAAGTTGGGGGTACTTGTTGATCCGTGAAGCCGAATTCGGTCAAACGAAAGACTTGTTGATCCGAGAAGTCAATTGGGGTCAAATAGAAGACTTAATGATCCGAGAAGTCGAACGGAGTCAAATAGTTGGTGCTTGTTGATCCCAGAAGCCGAATTGAGTCACATTGTGCGTAGTTAGTGACTTGATAAACCAAACGGATCAAGTTGCGGGCACTTGTTGATCCGTGAAGCCGAATTCGGTCAAACGGAAGACTTGTTGATCCGAGAAGTCAATTGGGGTCAAATAGAAGACTTAATGATCTGAGAAGTCGAACGGAGTCAAATAGTTGGTGCTTGCTGATCCCAGAAGCCGAATTGAGTCACATTGTGCGTAGTTAGTGACTTGATAAACCAAACGGATCAAGTTGGGGGTACTTGTTGATCCGTGAAGCCGAATTCGGTCAAACGGAAGACTTGTTGATCCGAGAAGTCAATTGGGATCAAATAGAAGACTTAACGATCCGAGAAGTCGAACGGAGTCAAATAGTTGGTGCTTGTTGATCCCAGAAGCCGAATTGAGTCACATTGTGCGTAGTTAGTGACTTGATAAACCAAACGGATCATAGTTGGGGTTACTTGTTGATCCGTGAAGCCGAATTCGGTCAAACGGAAGACTTGTTAATCCGAGAAGTCAATTTTGGTCAAAGAGAAGACTTAATGATCTGAGAAGTCGAACGGAGTCAAATAGTTGGTGCTTGTTGATCCCAGAAGTCGAATTGAGTCACATTGTGCGTAGTTAGTGATTTGATAAAACAAACGGATCAAGTTGGGTGTACTTGTTGATCCGTGAAGCGGAATTCGGTCAAACGGTAGACTTGTTCATCCGAGAAGTCAATTGGGGTCAAATAGAAGACTTAATGATCTGAGAAGTCGAACGGAGTCAAATCGTTGGTGCTTGTTGATCCCAGAAGTCAAATTGAGTCACATTGTGCGTAGTTAGTGACTTGATAAATCAAACGGATCAAGTTGGGGGTACTTGTGGATCCGTGAAGCCAAATTCGGTCAAACGGAAGACTTGTTGATCCGAGAAGTCAATTGGGGTCAAATAGAAGACTTAATGATCTGAGAAGTCGAACGGAGTCAAAGAGTTGGTGCTTGTTGATCCCAAAAGCCGAATTGAGTCACATTATGCGTAATTAGTGACTTGATAAACCAAACGGATCAAGTTTGGGATACTTGTTGATCCGTGAAGCCGAATTCGGTCAAACGGAAGACTTGTTGATCCGAGAAGTCAATTGGGGTCAAATAGAAGACTTAACAATCCGAGAAGTCGAACGGAGTCAAATAGTTGGTGCTTGTTGATCCCAGAAGCCGAATTGAGTCACATTGCGCGTAGTTAGTGACTTGATAAACCAAACGGATCAAGTTGGTGGTACTTGTTGATCCGTGAAGCCGAATTCGGTCAAACGGAAGACTTGTTGATCCGAGAAGTCAATTTTGGTCAAAGAGAAGACTTAATGATCCGAGAAGTCGAACGGAGTCAAATAGTTTGTGCTTGTTGATCCCAGAAGTCGAATTGAGTCACATTGTGCGTAGTTAGTGATTTGATAAAACAAACGGATCAAGTTGGGTGTACTTGTTGATCCCTGAAGCCGAATTCGGTCAAACGGTAGACTTGTTGATCCGAGAAGTCAATTGGGGTCAAATAGAAGACTTAATGATCTGAGAAGTCGAACGGAGTCAAATAGTTGGTGCTTGTTGATCCCAGAAGTCGAATTGAGTCACATTGTGCGTAGTTAGTGACTTGATAAATCAAACGGATCAAGTTGGGGTTACTTGTTGATCCGTGAATCCGAATTCGGTCAATCGGAAGACTTGTTGATCCGAGAAGTCAATCGGGATACAATAGAAGACTTAATGATCCGTGAAGTCGAACGTAGTCAAATAGTTGGTGCTTGTTGATCCCAGAAGTCGAATTGAGTCACATTGTGCGTAGTTAGTGACTTGATAAACCAAACGGATCAAGTTGGGGGTACTTGTTGATCCGTGAAGCCGAATTCGGTCAAACGGAAGACTTGTTGATCCGAGAAGTCAATTGGGGTCAAATAGAAGACTTAATGATCAGAGAAGTCGAACGGAGTCAAATAGTTGGTGCTTGTTGATCCCAGAAGCCGAATTGAGTCACATTGTGCGTAGTTAGTGACTTGATAAACCAAACGGATCAAGTTGGGGGTACTTGTTGATCCGTGAAGCCGAATTCGGTCAAACGGAAGACTTGTTGATCCGAGAAGTCAATTGGGGTCAAATAGAAGACTTAACGATCCGAGAAGTCGAACGGAGTCAAATAGTTGGTGCTTGTTGATCCCAGAAGCCGAATTGAGTCACATTGTGCGTAGTTAGTGACTTGATAAACCAAACGGATCATAGTTGGGGTTACTTTTTGATCCGTGAAGTCGAATTCGGTCAAACGGAAGACTTGTTAATCCGAGAAGTCAATTTTGGTCAAAGAGAAGACTTAATGATCTGAGAAGTCGAACGGAGTCAAATAGTTGGTGCTTGTTGATCCTAGAAGTCGAATTGAGTCACATTGTGCGTAGTTAGTGATTTGATAAAACAAACGGATCAAGTTGGGTGTACTTGTTGATCCGTGAAGCGGAATTCGGTCAAACGGTAGACTTGTTCATCCGAGAAGTCAATTGGGGTCAAATAGAAGACTTAATGATCTGAGAAGTCGAACGGAGTCAAATCGTTGGTGCTTGTTGATCCCAGAAGTCAAATTGAGTCACATTGTGCGTAGTTAGTGACTTGATAAATCAAACGGATCAAGTTGGGGGTACTTGTGGATCCGTGAAGCCAAATTCGGTCAAACGGAAGACTTGTTGATCCGAGAAGTCAATTGGGGTCAAATAGAAGACTTAATGATCTGAGAAGTCGAACGGAGTCAAAGAGTTGGTGCTTGTTGATCCCAAAAGCCGAATTGAGTCACATTATGCGTAGTTAGTGACTTGATAAACCAAACGGATCAAGTTTGGGGTACTTGTTGATCCGTGAAGCCGAATTCGGTCAAACGGAAGACTTGTTGATCCGAGAAGTCAATTGGGGTCAAATAGAAGACTTAACAATCCGAGAAGTCGAACAGAGTCAAATAGTTGGTGCTTGTTGATCCCAGAAGCCGAATTGAGTCACATTGCGCGTAGTTAGTGACTTGATAAACCAAACGGATCAAGTTGGTGGTACTTGTTGATCCGTGAAGCTGAATTCGGTCAAACGGAAGACTTGTTGATCCGAGAAGTCAATTTTGGTCAAAGAGAAGATTTAATGATCCGAGAAGTCGAACGGAGTCAAATAGTTGGTGCTTGTTGATCCCAGAAGTCGAATTGAGTCACATTATGTGTAGTTAGTGACTTGATAAATCAAACAGATCAAGTTGGGGGTACTTGTTGATCCGTGAAGCCGAATTCGGTCAAACGGAAGACTTGTTGATCCGAGAAGTCAATTGGGGTACAATAGAAGACTTAATGATCCGTGAAGTCGAACGGAGTCATATAGTTGGTGCTTGTTGATCCCAGAAGTCGAATTGAGTCACATTGTGCGTAGTTAGTGACTTGATAAACCAAACGGATCAAGTTGGGGGTACTTGTTGATCCGTGAAGCCGAATTCAGTCAAACGAAAGACTTGTTGATCCGAGAAGTCAATTGGGGTCAAATAGAAGACTTAATGATCCGAGAAGTCGAACGGAGTCAAATAGTTGGTGCTTGTTGATCCCAGAAGCCGAATTGAGTCACATTGTGCGTAGTTAGTGACTTGATAAACCAAACGGATCAAGTTGCGGGCACTTGTTGATCCGTGAAGCCGAATTCGGTCAAACGGAAGACTTGTTGATCCGAGAAGTCAATTGGGGTCAAATAGAAGACTTAATGATCTGAGAAGTCGAACGGAGTCAAATAGTTGGTGCTTGCTGATCCCAGAAGCCGAATTGAGTCACATTGTGCGTAGTTAGTGACTTGATAAACCAAACGGATCAAGTTGGGGGTACTTGTTGATCCGTGAAGCCGAATTCGGTCAAACGGAAGACTTGTTGATCCGAGAAGTCAATTGGGATCAAATAGAAGACTTAACGATCCGAGAAGTCGAACGGAGTCAAATAGTTGGTGCTTGTTGATCCCAGAAGCCGAATTGAGTCACATTGTGCGTAGTTAGTGACTTGATGAACCAAACGGATCATAGTTGGGGTTACTTGTTGATCCGTGAAGCCGAATTCGGTCAAACGGAAGACTTGTTAATCCGAGACGTCAATTTTGGTCAAAGAGAAGACTTAATGATCTGAGAAGTCGAACGGAGTCAAATAGTTGGTGCTTGTTGATCCCAGAAGTCGAATTGAGTCACATTGTGCGTAGTTAGTGATTTGATAAAACAAACGGATCAAGTTGGGTGTACTTGTTGATCCGTGAAGCGGAATTCGGTCAAACGGTAGACTTGTTCATCCGAGAAGTCAATTGGGGTCAAATAGAAGACTTAATGATCTGAGAAGTCGAACGGAGTCAAATCGTTGGTGCTTGTTGATCCCAGAAGTCAAATTGAGTCACATTGTGCGTAGTTAGTGACTTGATAAATCAAACGGATCAAGTTGGGGGTACTTGTGGATCCGTGAAGCCAAATTCGGTCAAACGGAAGACTTGTTGATCCGAGAAGTCAATTGGGGTCAAATAGAAGACTTAATGATCTGAGAAGTCGAACGGAGTCAAAGAGTTGGTGCTTGTTGATCCCAAAAGCCGAATTGAGTCACATTATGCGTAATTAGTGACTTGATAAACCAAACGGATCAAGTTTGGGATACTTGTTGATCCGTGAAGCCGAATTCGGTCAAACGGAAGACTTGTTGATCCGAGAAGTCAATTGGGGTCAAATAGAAGACTTAACAATCCGAGAAGTCGAACGGAGTCAAATAGTTGGTGCTTGTTGATCCCAGAAGCCGAATTGAGTCACATTGCGCGTAGTTAGTGACTTGATAAACCAAACGGATCAAGTTGGTGGTACTTGTTGATCCGTGAAGCCGAATTCGGTCAAACGGAAGACTTGTTGATCCGAGAAGTCAATTTTGGTCAAAGAGAAGACTTAATGATCCGAGAAGTCGAACGGAGTCAAATAGTTTGTGCTTGTTGATCCCAGAAGTCGAATTGAGTCACATTGTGCGTAGTTAGTGATTTGATAAAACAAACGGATCAAGTTGGGTGTACTTGTTGATCCCTGAAGCCGAATTTGGTCAAACGGTAGACTTGTTGATCCGAGAAGTCAATTGGGGTCAAATAGAAGACTTAATGATCTGAGAAGTCGAACGGAGTCAAATAGTTGGTGCTTGTTGATCCCAGAAGTCGAATTGAGTCACATTGTGCGTAGTTAGTGACTTGATAAATCAAACGGATCAAGTTGGGGTTACTTGTTGATCCGTGAATCCGAATTCGGTCAATCGGAAGACTTGTTGATCCGAGAAGTCAATCGGGATACAATAGAAGACTTAATGATCCGTGAAGTCGAACGTAGTCAAATAGTTGGTGCTTGTTGATCCCAGAAGTCGAATTGAGAAGTCGAACGGAGTCAAAGAGTTGGTGCTTGTTGATCCCAAAAGCCGAATTGAGTCACATTATGCGTAGTTAGTGACTTGATAAACCAAACGGATCAAGTTGGGGGTACTTGTTGATCCGTGAAGCCGAATTCGGTCAAACGGAAGACTTGTTGATCCGAGAAGTCAATTGGGGTCAAATAGAAGACTTAATGATCAGAGAAGTCGAACGGAGTCAAATAGTTGGTGCTTGTTGATCCCAGAAGCCGAATTGAGTCACATTGTGCGTAGTTAGTGACTTGATAAACCAAACGGATCAAGTTGGGGGTACTTGTTGATCCGTGAAGCCGAATTTGGTCAAACGGAAGACTTGTTGATCCGAGAAGTCAATTGGGGTCAAATAGAAGACTTAACGATCCGAGAAGTCGAACGGAGTCAAATAGTTGGTGCTTGTTGATCCCAGAAGCCGAATTGAGTCACATTGTGCGTAGTTAGTGACTTGATAAACCAAACGGATCATAGTTGGGGTTACTTTTTGATCCGTGAAGCCGAATTCGGTCAAACGGAAGACTTGTTAATCCGAGAAGTCAATTTTGGTCAAAGAGAAGACTTAATGATCTGAGAAGTCGAACGGAGTCAAATAGTTGGTGCTTGTTGATCCCAGAAGTCGAATTGAGTCACATTGTGCGTAGTTAGTGATTTGATAAAACAAACGGATCAAGTTGGGTGTACTTGTTGATCCGTGAAGCGGAATTCGGTCAAACGGTAGACTTGTTCATCCGAGAAGTCAATTGGGGTCAAATAGAAGACTTAGTGATCTGAGAAGTCGAACGGAGTCAAATCGTTGGTGCTTGTTGATCCCAGAAGTCAAATTGAGTCACATTGTGCGTAGTTAGTGACTTGATAAATCAAACGGATCAAGTTGGGGGTACTTGTGGATCCGTGAAGCCAAATTCGGTCAAACAGAAGACTTGTTGATCCGAGAAGTCAATTGGGGTCAAATAGAAGACTTAATGATCTGAGAAGTCGAACGGAGTCAAAGAGTTGGTGCTTGTTGATCCCAAAAGCCGAATTGAGTCACATTATGCGTAGTTAGTGACTTGATAAACCAAACGGATCAAGTTTGGGGTACTTGTTGATCCGTGAAGCCGAATTCGGTCAAACGGAAGACTTGTTGATCCGAGAAGTCAATTGGGGTCAAATAGAAGACTTAACAATCCGAGAAGTCGAACGGAGTCAAATAGTTGGTGCTTGTTGATCCCAGAAGCCGAATTGAGTCACATTGCGCGTAGTTAGTGACTTGATAAACCAAACGGATCAAGTTGGTGGTACTTGTTGATCCGTGAAGCCGAATTCGGTCAAACGGAAGACTTGTTGATCCGAGAAGTCAATTTTGGTCAAAGAGAAGACTTAATGATCCGAGAAGTCGAACGGAGTCAAATAGTTGGTGCTTGTTGATCCCAGAAGTCGAATTGAGTCACATTATGTGTAGTTAGTGACTTGATAAATCAAACAGACCAAGTTGGGGGTACTTGTTGATCCGTGAAGCCGAATTCGGTCAAACGGAAGACTTGTTGATCCGAGAAGTCAATTGGGGTACAATAGAAGACTTAATGATCCGTGAAGTCGAACGGAGTCATATAGTTGGTGCTTGTTGATCCCAGAAGTCGAATTGAGTCACATTGTGCGTAGTTAGTGACTTGATAAACCAAACGGATCAAGTTGGGGGTACTTGTTGATCCGTGAAGCCGAATTCGGTCAAACGAAAGACTTGTTGATCCGAGAAGTCAATTGGGGTCAAATAGAAGACTTAATGATCCGAGAAGTCGAACGGAGTCAAATAGTTGGTGCTTGTTGATCCCAGAAGCCGAATTGAGTCACATTGTGCGTAGTTAGTGACTTGATAAACCAAACGGATCAAGTTGCGGGCACTTGTTGATCCGTGAAGCCGAATTCGGTCAAACGGAAGACTTGTTGATCCGAGAAGTCAATTGGGGTCAAATAGAAGACTTAATGATCTGAGAAGTCGAACGGAGTCAAATAGTTGGTGCTTGCTGATCCCAGAAGCCGAATTGAGTCACATTGTGCGTAGTTAGTGACTTGATAAACCAAACGGATCAAGTTGGGGGTACTTGTTGATCCGTGAAGCCGAATTCGGTCAAACGGAAGACTTGTTGATCCGAGAAGTCAATTGGGGTCAAATAGAAGACTTAACGATCCGAGAAGTCGAACGGAGTCAAATAGTTGGTGCTTGTTGATCCCAGAAGCCGAATTGAGTCACATTGTGCGTAGTTAGTGACTTGATAAACCAAACGGATCATAGTTGGGGTTACTTGTTGATCCGTGAAGCCGAATTCGGTCAAACGGAAGACTTGTTAATCCGAGAAGTCAATTTTGGTCAAAGAGAAGACTTAATGATCTGAGAAGTCGAACGGAGTCAAATAGTTGGTGCTTGTTGATCCCAGAAGTCGAATTGAGTCACATTGTGCGTAGTTAGTGATTTGATAAAACAAACGGATCAAGTTGGGTGTACTTGTTGATCCGTGAAGCGGAATTCGGTCAAACGGTAGACTTGTTCATCCGAGAAGTCAATTGGGGTCAAATAGAAGACTTAATGATCTGAGAAGTCGAACGGAGTCAAATCGTTGGTGCTTGTTGATCCCAGAAGTCAAATTGAGTCACATTGTGCGTAGTTAGTGACTTGATAAATCAAACGGATCAAGTTGGGGGTACTTGTGGATCCGTGAAGCCAAATTCGGTCAAACGGAAGACTTGTTGATCCGAGAAGTCAATTGGGGTCAAATAGAAGACTTAATGATCTGAGAAGTCGAACGGAGTCAAAGAGTTGGTGCTTGTTGATCCCAAAAGCCGAATTGAGTCACATTGCGCGTAGTTAGTGACTTGATAAACCAAACGGATCAAGTTGGTGGTACTTGTTGATCCGTGAAGCCGAATTCGGTCAAACGGAAGACTTGTTGATCCGAGAAGTCAATTTTGGTCAAAGAGAAGACTTAATGATCCGAGAAGTCGAACGGAGTCAAATAGTTTGTGCTTGTTGATCCCAGAAGTCGAATTGAGTCACATTGTGCGTAGTTAGTGATTTGATAAAACAAACGGATCAAGTTGGGTGTACTTGTTGATCCCTGAAGCCGAATTTGGTCAAACGGTAGACTTGTTGATCCGAGAAGTCAATTGGGGTCAAATAGAAGACTTAATGATCTGAGAAGTCGAACGGAGTCAAATAGTTGGTGCTTGTTGATCCCAGAAGTCGAATTGAGTCACATTGTGCGTAGTTAGTGACTTGATAAATCAAACGGATCAAGTTGGGGTTACTTGTTGATCCGTGAATCCGAATTCGGTCAATCGGAAGACTTGTTGATCCGAGAAGTCAATCGGGATACAATAGAAGACTTAATGATCCGTGAAGTCGAACGTAGTCAAATAGTTGGTGCTTGTTGATCCCAGAAGTCGAATTGAGTCACATTGTGCGTAGTTAGTGACTTGATAAACCAAACGGATCAAGTTGGGGGTACTTGTTGATCCGTGAAGCCGAATTCGGTCAAACGGAAGACTTGTTGATCCGAGAAGTCAATTGGGGTCAAATAGAAGACTTAATGATCAGAGAAGTCGAACGGAGTCAAATAGTTGGTGCTTGTTGATCCCAGAAGCCGAATTGAGTCACATTGTGCGTAGTTAGTGACTTGATAAACCAAACGGATCAAGTTGGGGGTACTTGTTGATCCGTGAAGCCGAATTTGGTCAAACGGAAGACTTGTTGATCCGAGAAGTCAATTGGGGTCAAATAGAAGACTTAACGATCCGAGAAGTCGAACGGAGTCAAATAGTTGGTGCTTGTTGATCCCAGAAGCCGAATTGAGTCACATTGTGCGTAGTTAGTGACTTGATAAACCAAACGGATCATAGTTGGGGTTACTTTTTGATCCGTGAAGCCGAATTCGGTCAAACGGAAGACTTGTTAATCCGAGAAGTCAATTTTGGTCAAAGAGAAGACTTAATGATCTGAGAAGTCGAACGGAGTCAAATAGTTGGTGCTTGTTGATCCCAGAAGTCGAATTGAGTCACATTGTGCGTAGTTAGTGATTTGATAAAACAAACGGATCAAGTTGGGTGTACTTGTTGATCCGTGAAGCGGAATTCGGTCAAACGGTAGACTTGTTCATCCGAGAAGTCAATTGGGGTCAAATAGAAGACTTAGTGATCTGAGAAGTCGAACGGAGTCAAATCGTTGGTGCTTGTTGATCCCAGAAGTCAAATTGAGTCACATTGTGCGTAGTTAGTGACTTGATAAATCAAACGGATCAAGTTGGGGGTACTTGTGGATCCGTGAAGCCAAATTCGGTCAAACGGAAGACTTGTTGATCCGAGAAGTCAATTGGGGTCAAATAGAAGACTTAATGATCCGAGAAGTCGAACGGAGTCAAATAGTTGGTGCTTGTTGATCCCAGAAGCCGAATTGAGTCACATTGTGCGTAGTTAGTGACTTGATAAACCAAACGGATCAAGTTGCGGGCACTTGTTGATCCGTGAAGCCGAATTCGGTCAAACGGAAGACTTGTTGATCCAAGAAGTCAATTGGGGTCAAATAGAAGACTTAATGATCTGAGAAGTCGAACGGAGTCAAATAGTTGGTGCTTGCTGATCCCAGAAGCCGAATTGAGTCACATTGTGCGTAGTTAGTGACTTGATAAACCAAACGGATCAAGTTGGGGGTACTTGTTGATCCGTGAAGCCGAATTCGGTCAAACGGAAGACTTGTTGATCCGAGAAGTCAATTGGGGTCAAATAGAAGACTTAACGATCCGAGAAGTCGAACGGAGTCAAATAGTTGGTGCTTGTTGATCCCAGAAGCCGAATTGAGTCACATTGTGCGTAGTTAGTGACTTGATAAACCAAACGGATCATAGTTGGGGTTACTTGTTGATCCGTGAAGCCGAATTCGGTCAAACGGAAGACTTGTTAATCCGAGAAGTCAATTTTGGTCAAAGAGAAGACTTAATGATCTGAGAAGTCGAACGGAGTCAAATAGTTGGTGCTTGTTGATCCCAGAAGTCGAATTGAGTCACATTGTGCGTAGTTAGTGATTTGATAAAACAAACGGATCAAGTTGGGTGTACTTGTTGATCCGTGAAGCGGAATTCGGTCAAACGGTAGACTTGTTCATCCGAGAAGTCAATTGGGGTCAAATAGAAGACTTAATGATCTGAGAAGTCGAACGGAGTCAAATCGTTGGTGCTTGTTGATCCCAGAAGTCAAATTGAGTCACATTGTGCGTAGTTAGTGACTTGATAAATCAAACGGATCAAGTTGGGGGTACTTGTGGATCCGTGAAGCCAAATTCGGTCAAACGGAAGACTTGTTGATCCGAGAAGTCAATTGGGGTCAAATAGAAGACTTAATGATCTGAGAAGTCGAACGGAGTCAAAGAGTTGGTGCTTGTTGATCCCAAAAGCCGAATTGAGTCACATTATGCGTAATTAGTGACTTGATAAACCAAACGGATCAAGTTTGGGATACTTGTTGATCCGTGAAGCCGAATTCGGTCAAACGGAAGACTTGTTGATCCAAGAAGTCAATTGGGGTCAAATAGAAGACTTAACAATCCGAGAAGTCGAACGGAGTCAAATAGTTGGTGCTTGTTGATCCCAGAAGCCGAATTGAGTCACATTGCGCGTAGTTAGTGACTTGATAAACCAAACGGATCAAGTTGGTGGTACTTGTTGATCCATGAAGCCGAATTCGGTCAAACGGAAGACTTGTTGATCCGAGAAGTCAATTTTGGTCAAAGAGAAGACTTAATGATCCGAGAAGTCGAACGGAGTCAAATAGTTTGTGCTTGTTGATCCCAGAAGTCGAATTGAGTCACATTGTGCGTAGTTAGTGATTTGATAAAACAAACGGATCAAGTTGGGTGTACTTGTTGATCCCTGAAGCCGAATTCGGTCAAACGGTAGACTTGTTGATCTGAGAAGTCAATTTGGGTCAAATAGAAGACTTAATGATCTGAGAAGTCGAACGGAGTCAAATAGTTGGTGCTTGTTGATCCCAGAAGTCGAATTGAGTCACATTGTGCGTAGTTAGTGACTTGATAAATCAAACGGATCAAGTTGGGGTTACTTGTTGATCCGTGAATCCGAATTCGGTCAATCGGAAGACTTGTTGATCCGAGAAGTCAATCGGGATACAATAGAAGACTTAATGATCCGTGAAGTCGAACGTAGTCAAATAGTTGGTGCTTGTTGATCCCAGAAGTCGAATTGAGTCACATTGTGCGTAGTTAGTGACTTGATAAACCAAACGGATCAAGTTGGGGGTACTTGTTGATCCGTGAAGCCGAATTCGGTCAAACGGAAGACTTGTTGATCCGAGAAGTCAATTGGGGTCAAATAGAAGACTTAATGATCAGAGAAGTCGAACGGAGTCAAATAGTTGGTGCTTGTTGATCCCAGAAGCCGAATTGAGTCACATTGTGCGTAGTTAGTGACTTGATAAACCAAACGAATCAAGTTGGGGGTACTTGTAGATCCGTGAAGCCGAATTCGGTCAACCGGAAGACTTGTTGATCCGAGAAGTCAATTTTGGTCAAAGAGAAGACTTAATGATCCGAGAAGTCGAACGGAGTCAAATAGTTGGTGCTTGTTGATCCCAGAAGTCGAATTGAGTCACATTATGTGTAGTTAGTGACTTGATAAATCAAACAGATCAAGTTGGGGGTACTTGTTGATCCGTGAAGCCGAATTCGGTCAAACGGAAGACTTGTTGATCCGAGAAGTCAATTGGGGTACAATAGAAGACTTAATGATCCGTGAAGTCGAACGGAGTCATATAGTTGGTGCTTGTTGATCCCAGAAGTCGAATTGAGTCACATTGTGCGTAGTTAGTGACTTGATAAACCAAACGGATCAAGTTGGGGGTACTAGTTGATCCGTGAAGCCGAATTCGGTCAACCGGAAGACTTGTTGATCCGAGAAGTCAATTGGGGTCAAATAGAAGACTTAATGTTCCGAGAAGTCGAACGGAGTCAAATAGTTGGTGCTTGTTGATCCCAGAAGCCGAATTGAGTCACATTGTGCGTAGTTAGTGACTTGATAAACCAAACGGATCAAGTTGCGGGTACTTGTTGATCCGTGAAGCCGAATTCGGTCAAACGGAAGACTTGTTGATCCGAGAAGTCAATTGGGGTCAAATAGAAGACTTAATGATCTGAGAAGTCGAACGGAGTCAAATAGTTGGTGCTTGCTGATCCCAGAAGCCGAATTGAGTCACATTCTGCGTAGTTAGTGACTTGATAAACCAAACGGATCAAGTTGGGGGTACTTGTTGATCCGTGAAGCCGAATTCGGTCAAACGGAAGACTTGTTGATCCGAGAAGTCAATTGGGGTCAAATAGAAGACTTAACGATCCGAGAAGTCGAACGGAGTCAAATAGTTGGTGCTTGTTGATCCCAGAAGCCGAATTGAGTCACATTGTGCGTAGTTAGTGACTTGATAAACCAAACGAATCAAATTGGGGTTACTTGTTGATCCGAGAAGCCGAATTCGGTCAAACGGAAGACTTGTTGATCTGAGAAGTCAATTTTGGTCAAAGAGAAGACTTAATGATCCGAGAAGTCGAACGGAGTCAAATAGTTGGTGCTTGTTGATCCCAGAAGTCGAATTGAGTCACATTGTGCGTAGTTAGTGATTTGATAAACCAAACGGATCAAGTTGGGGTTACTTGTTGATCCGTGAAGCCGAATTCGGTCAAACGGAAGACTTGTTGATCCGAGAAGTCAATTGGGGTACAATAGAAGACTTAATGATCCGTGAAGTCGAACAGAGTCAAATAGTTGGTGCTTGTTGGTCCCAGAAGTCGAATTGAGTCACATTGTGCGTAGTTAGTGACTTGATAAACCAAACGGATCAAGTTGGGGGTACTTGTTGATCCGTGAATCCGAATTCGGTCAAACGGAAGACTTGTTGATCCGAGAAGTCAATTGGGGTCAAATAGAAGACTTTATGATCCTAGAAGTAGAACGGAGTCAAATAGTTGGTGCTTGTTGATCCCAGAAGTCGAATTGAGTCACATTATGTGTATTTAGTGACTTGATAAATCAAACAGATCAAGTTGGGGGTACTTGTTGATCCGTCAAGCCGAATTCGGTCAAACGGAAGACTTGTTGATCCGAGAAGTCAATTGGGGTACAATAGAAGACTTAATGATCCGTGAAGTCGAACGGAGTCATATAGTTGGTGCTTGTTGATCCCAGAAGTCGAATTGAGTGACATTGTGCGTAGTTAGTGACTTGATAAACCAAACGGATCAAGTTGGGGGTACTTGTTGATCCGTGAAGCCGAATTCGGTCAAACGGAAGACTTGTTGATCCGAGAAGTCAATTGGGGTCAAATAGAAGACTTAATGATCCGAGAAGTTAAATAGTTGCTTGTATAAATAAAATGAAAATAAAGTGAGTACAAAGAAGAAGCAAAACCCAAAACGCTCTATGAGTAGGCTAATACAATAGCCGAAAAAACGCCGCGCAGTGCGTATATCTATGTCCAATATCGAAACTACCACAAGCCGGTAGTAGACTAAAAGGGGGGCTAACAGATCTAAGACGCTAAAAGTGGGGAAGTAACCACTGAGTGGAACCAAGCGCCCTGAGTGCGAGGCCAGACACTCATAGAGGGGAGTGTGATCTGTGGTCCTGGAACAGCTTCCGGAGCGCAAACGACATATAGAGCAGGGGATGCTGTGCTGGAACAAGCAACACCAGCTGAAGGCGGCAGAGCAATGAGTGCCATGGAGGTTCCGTCCAGGGGCGATAGAACTGCCGGGCGTGCAACACTAGTGGTACGCCTAGGAACCAGAGTTCCAAATGCTGTGAAGCATGTAAGAGTCTTCCCAGAGTGGGAAAGACTCTGCTGGCCTCGTTAAAACCCACTACTGAAAAAACCCTGTGGGAAAAATCCAATAGTGGGAAAAAGAGTACCAGCATCGGCCATAAAGATCAATGTCCGTCAAATCCATAACCCGTCAATACATAATTAATCCTAAGCCGGTGCCTGCACAAGAAGACGGGGGAGGGAGGGGGTAAAAGTAAAAGAGCCGAGAATTCCTCCAAAGCGTCCACAAGACCTGCGAAAACACTAGGGAGGGGAACATCAGAAGGCTCAATGTACACGATAATACTGAGTATAGAAGTCACGCGAAGAAATATGTGAAACGTGTGGAGGGAGGGGGTTCCACCAAGTAAAAGGCGTGCGGAGAGCAGAGAGGGCATCAGCAGTCTGATTGCCTTCTCTGTATATGTGCGAAACCTTAAAAGTGATGTCCCCTAAAAAATGCAAGGCTCGAAGCCAACGTGCACGAAGGCGCCATGGTACATCGAGAGATCGGGACTGAAATGCTTGTACGACGTACATGGAATCAGACTCAAGCCAAATCTTATGCCAACCACGATCCTTGGCCAGCTCAATCGCGTAGATTGCCGCCTGGAGTTCCGCTTCAAAAGCAAAACCACGACCGAATGAGACAGAGAACCCTCCCAAAGTGAAACCTCTGCAATTCCGAAAAATGCCTCCCCCAAAAGTGAGGCCAGGTGCCCCTTCGGCACTACCATCCGTGTTAACCTTGATCCATGCAGGGGAGGGGGGAATCCAAGTGACAGACTTCACCAGAAGAGGTTTAGACGGAACACCACGCACACCTAGCCGAGTCAAAATGCTGAGCTCCTGAACCGAGTTGTGCATGTGTCCCGAGATCAGGGAGGCAGATTCCCTAATGCAAGAAAGAATAACTGAGACAGCCTGTGTGGAATTAGCCTCCTTATCATCAAAAATGGACCTGTTCCTGGTAGCCCAAATAGTCCAAATAGCAGTGACAAAAGCAACTCTCCAAAGCGCTGTGACTTGGGAGCTGAACTGCACCTGCATAGCCTGTAAAAGCAATCTGTGGAAACCTTCATGAAAAACAAGAGATATATCGAAAGCCCAACAGAGTTTAGAGAAAATGGCGAGAGAAAAAGAACAACTAGAAAAAATATGATCAGCAGACTCCCCTGATGTATGGCAAAGAGCGCATATGGAAGGACCCTGAATGCGGTGTGACTGTATAAGCTCCCAAGAAGGAAGTCTATGATGTATCGCACGCCAAACCGTATAAGATCGACAGGGAGGGATAAAGGAAGCCCAGATCTATTTCCCCCAAGAAGTGGCCGGAAAGGAGGTACGAAAGTAATGGTAAGCCAGAGTGGACGTCACAGTGCCCGTCGGGGAGCGAGTCCAAACTCTATGATCCGGGATAGAGGGAGAGATGGCCGTAGCAACTATGTCCTTTGCAATAAAAGGGAAATTCTGAACAAAAAGCCCGTCCAACTGCCAGACCTCATCAATGTGATAATCCGAAATCAAATGCTGAAAATGTAAACGTGCCTCAATAGGCATGCCAATCCTGTCAGCAATGGAGTAACCGAGCCAATTATCAAGCCAAAATCTAACCGAAGTGTTCGGTCCAACAATCCACTGAGATTCCGAGAGAAGCTGTCTGATGTAAGGTCTAGTGGAACCAAAAAGTGAGGAGCGAATGTAGGAGGTCTTAAGATCACCAGAGGCAGAGAACCAACGAGAACGAAGAAGATCCATGCCAGTGTCAGTAGAAGTCAAGAAATCCCAGGCAAATTTGAGCAGAAAAGCCGCATTAGCCTTGCGAATCGAACGAAGACCCAGACCTCCTTCAGCTTTCGGCGCACAAACACGTTTCCAGGAGATGTTAAATTTACCGCTATGGGCCGTGTTGCCCGTCCAGATAAAGTTGCGCATGGCCTTCTCAACGTCGGCAAGGAGGGACAAAGGCCAACGGTACACCATCATCGAGTGAACGAAGGAACTAGTGATCACAGAGTTCACAAGGGAAGCCCGACCCGCCATCGAGAGTGAAGAACCCACCCAGTTGGAAAACTTTGCGCAAATAGAATCCGCCAAGGGCTGAAAGTAAGCGAGCCTTGGTGCTCCAACAAAGATAGGAACCCCAAGGTATTGCATTGGCAAAGAGCCTTCAATCATCTTCGAGACACGGAGAATCCGCCGCTTGATGGTGGTGGCTGCCTTCGCTCCAAAGAAAACTCTTGACTTATCTGTGCTAACGAGTTGGCCCGAGAGCCTACCATAGAGCTTAAGAATATGACGCAACTTCCTCACATTAGACAAGTCCGCATTGCAGAAGATGAGGATGTCATCTGCATAGAATAAAAAGGGAGGACAAGGAACCCCCATCATAGCCATAGCCGGGCGGATAGACTACTTAGTATGGCAATCAACAATGAGCCTACCCAAAAACTCTTCAGCAAGACAGAAGAGGAGAAGGGAAAGCGGATCCCCCTGTCTAACACCACGTGAACATGCAAAGTAGCCAACAGGAGAACCATTGAGCAGAATGGAAAGCCTGGCAGAGAGCAGAATAGAAGAGACACGATCCACAAACCAATCCGAAAAGCCCAAACATCGCAGAAAATGCAGAAGAAAGTCCCAACGAACAGTATCAAAAGCTTTACGGATATCAATTTTGAAGGCCACATTGCCACCCTCATTTTGCCTGTCCATACAGTTAAAACACTCAGAAGCATAGGCAATACAATGATGGATGCGCCTACCAGGTATAAAGCCAAACTGGTAAGGAGAAATGTGGGAGCCCACAAAGCTGCCCAATCTGGAAGCAAGAATCTTAGTGAGGACCTTAAACAGAAAGTTGCTAAGAACAATAGGTCGAAAGTCCTCAACTCGGTTGGCCCCCTTCTTCTTGGGAATGAGGACCACAAAGCTTGAGTTCAGACCAGAGGGGATGAAACCATGACGAAAAAAGTAACGGACTGCAGCTACCACATCGGTACGAATAATATCCCAATAGACCTGAAAAAAGCAACCAGAAAAACCATCCGGGCCTGGAGAACTGTCTGCCGAAAGAGAGAAAACCGCCAGATGAATTTCCTCGGGGGTGGGGTCTGCCATAAGAAGGGAATTCTCTTCATCTGAGATGGAGGGACTAACGATGTCTCCCACTGCAGAAAGATCAATAGGTGACGAAGCAGTCGGCTCCGTGAAGAGATGGGTGAAGGACTGAACAATGTGATCTGCTAGAATAGTCCGGTCTTCAACCAACACACCATCAATCTGGAGAGCCGAAAGGTGCTGCCTCACCTTAGAGGCAGCATGCAATCTGTGAAAAAAAGAGGAATTGCGATCTCCATCCTTAAGCCAGCTAAGACGATTCTTCTGACCAATAAAGTCCTGTTGCTGGGCAAGAGTGCGATTAATGATAACCTGCAAGTCCACCTCCTTCTCAAAGAGGGCATCAGAGTAACCCTGTTCATAGATCATCTCCTGAAGGGCGGCGAGATCCGCATAGTGCTCCGCCAAGGTGGTGTAAATATTCCGGAAAATGTTGACGTTCCAAACTTTGATCTCATCCTTTAATCTCTTCAATTTACGAACAACCCGAGAGAGGGGATCCGTATGGGCTAAGGGGCCAGCCCATGAATCATTGACCAAAGAACGAAAATCAAGGTGGTCCGTCCACATCTTTTGAAACCGGAAAGGCCGAGGATAAGAAGGAGCAGACTCCGTGCAAGTGATTAAGAGAGGATGATGATCAGAGTTATTCCGGGGGAGAATCAAAGCTTGAATAGAATTCCACTGAGCCACGAAATCACTGTTAACAAAACCCCGGTCCAACTTAGAAGTTTTCAAAGAGCCGATAGTGCGACGAGAGCACCAGGTGTACGTGCATCCCTCATTCTCAATTTCCAGCAGCTCAGCATCATCAATAGCCTGCCGAAACTCAGAACAAGCAATAGGGGGAGGGGAGGCCATACTCATGCGCTCATGCGCACCAAATACGACATTAAAATCACCAATAATACAACAAGGCAAAGAGGCAACGTTAATGAGATCAGGCCATAAAGATCGACGGTCAATGTACCCATTACACGCGTGAACAAAGGCAAGGTGCACGGGGACATCCCGAATAACAGAATAAACCAAAAGTAACTGATTCGAGAAATAGATAACAGTAGAGGAGTCCACAAAATCAGTACGACAAAGAATCCAAATATTGGGGAGTAAAGGAGGGCGGGAGTTTTCACCGAGGAAATGGAGGTGAAGAGACCTCCAGAAAGTAGGAGGGATAGAAGAAGAGCGTACCTTAGGCTCAACAATGGCGAGCCAGTCAGGGGAGTGAAGTCGACAGAAGTCCCGGAGCGAGTTCTTTGACTGTTCATTCCCCATGCCACAGATGTTCCATGTCATCAGCTTCATGTCCAACCTGAGAAAGCGCCGTGCTCAGGCGGCGGATCATCTAATTCAACTTCATTAGCCCAGCTCCCCGAAGCGGCACGATGCATGTCTCGGAGAGCATCCGAGTTCGGATCATCCGAAATGTGGAAAGGCGATTTGGCAACCGAGGTCATGTCCGCAATAACTGCTCCCCGTCGGGGTGGTATGGTGGTAGATGTAGAGCGCGAGGAAGCACACCACCGACGAAGAGCTTCCACACGAATGGGGGGAGCTGTCGAAAGTGGTAGGATGCTGGGGTCCAAAAGAGAATCCGAATGAAGAACCAGATCCATGGGAAGATTCTCCCTATGCTCCGAAGAACCCAGAGCTGTAGCATGTGAAGTCACCGAGCCCGAAAGTGTGGGGCCCAAGTCTGCGGGTCGCGGTGGGCTCGGAGGAAATGTATGGGAGCCCGAAGCCTGTTCCGGTAGTGGAGCCTTCTCCAACGGTACAACAACAAGAGAACTCGATGTAGTGAGTGGGCCCGAACGTGAGGGCTGTGAGTCCTGAACCGGGCTTGGGGCTATTTGGACAGCGTGGGAGGGTCCCAAATCGTCACCCGACGAGTCTAAGTCGCTGAGAATGGAGAATTTGTTGGATGTGAATGGGACATGGACTTGCTGAGGAGAGGTGGGGCTGGACGGCATCCCCGAGCTGGTAGTCGACGAAGAAACACCTTTCGGATCAGAAAAGATGGTGGTCGGAAGTGTAGGCGAGTCGACTGGCATGACGATAGGACCGGAGCTGACCTGAGTCGGTTTGGGCCGATAAATCCGAGTCGGGGGAGCCGGATGACCTCGGGAGCGTCCTCTAGAGGTCGACCTCGGGCGGGACTGCGATCTTGGCCTTGTGGTCGGAACTCTAATAGCAGGAGGGACGACTTCTCGAGCGTCTAGAGCAGCAGCTTGTTTTCTGCAGGAGCTTAGGTTGTGGCCAATAAAACCACAAGCAGGCAATAATCTGGAACATTTTCATACCCTATGGAGGCCTTCGCGAGAATGCCCTCCCCTTCCACCACGATGGATACCGGGAGACGGACCATTTTTTTGAAGTCAATTTCTACAAGGACGCGAACAAAGTGTCCTACAGAGCCCGCAATCGCTCGATCATCTATTTGTAAAGGATTGCCAACACTCTTGGCGATGCCCCAGATAGTGTCCTTGTCAAGATACTTTATACCCAGATCGAAAATTCTGATCCAAACCTGTGCCACCGAAGTATTGAGCTTGTGTGGGTTGAAGTTCGGCGCCCAGGGAGATAACCGAAGTGTACCCGGTTTGAGGGACCAAATGGATTGTGCGAATGCCTTGGCCTTGTCCTCATCATCATGGAACTGAAAGTTGTAACATCCTTTGCCCAAAGGGATCATTTTCCAGTCGTGAGAAGTTTTCCAAAGATCAATCAATTTCTCTTTCAACATAGCTGGGGATCGGGGCTTGTCATTTTTGACATGGGAAATCTTGCCAATGATGGTCTTCGAGAAGAAGTGCACCCTTTCACGATACCGTTTCTCATCAACTCGCATGACTAACGTATCCCCACGCCGGAAAGGTTCATATAGCTTTGTTTCTGGGGGGGAAGGAGGATGTGCCTCAAGGGAGACACTGGTGGCGTCCGTAGGGCGAGACGGACATTGATACGACCCGAACCGAAGGGGCGGGGGGGCGGTAGGGCAGCCGACGAACTATGACCTGCAGGGTTAGTGATGACTGCGGGACTAGGGTGACCTGCATGGTTGTTAGTGATAAACAAGGAGGTAGAAGAGTTCCCCAGGGGGATAATAGAGGCATCAGTAGGGGATGGTTGAGCGTTTTCCCGTGCAGTAGTCTCAAGCCACCCATCAGAAAAAGACGAAGAGATATACGAAGGGGGAGCATATGAGAGGTGATTAGGGGGATTAGTGGGGATGCTCTCATAATGGGGGGAGGGCACGTGGGGGTTAGTATCATGCACAAGAGCAGGCATGGACACGTGATTAGGCATAAAGTCAGCAACATCATGTGAAGGCTTGTCCACTAACATGCTAGGCCATGCAAATGAATCATTCCTAGCAACAGGAGGTTGACTAACGTGATGTGTCACATAATTAGTGTCATGAGTATTGTGATCATTCAAAGGTGGTGAGGACACGTAGTGAGGCAAGGGGGCCTCATGTGAGAGAATCTGCATCCTAGAGATAGTGGCTTGGGAGCCACTCATATTAATAGGAGATTGGCAAACATTATGCATTAAATAATTGCTGGTAACTTGAGGCGGGGTCCACTATATCATGTCCCAAAGTCAGAGTATGCATTTTATCATGCCCATAAGACAAAATATGCTTCGCTGATATGGAATTAGAATGCAAATCAGAAGAACGCATGCAAGAACTAAAAGAAGAAGCAGGAACCACAACAGGCATATTGGCATGTAAATGAGTGTCCGAAAGAGGTAAGGCATTAAATGTTGTAGTAGACATGCATGAGCATGGGACAGAAGAGAGAGAAGGGGCATTAAATGCATGCATGGAAGAGGAAATAGCGTGTGAGAGGGACGACGGATGCAGGGAATTGTTGGAAGCCAAAAGAGGAAGATGACTAGTCATGCATTGAGGAATGTGTTGGACCTGAATATGGGGCTCTCCCATGGTAGCCACCGGTGGCGGTGATGCGGCGGAAGTCCGCCGGAGTGGTGATGTTGCCGGTGCCGTTTGGACGGCGGAGGTGCTCATGGCAGTGGGGAGGACCTGGTTCAGCAGCCAAGGATGGTGCCGGCATAAATCCATGAATTCCAGGGGGGTTGGATGTGGGGCGTTCACTGGGAAGTCCGACGAGGGTGGCGGCGCTGGTGCAGAGGGTGCCGGAGGCTCCACGAATGGGGCTGTAGTTGTGAGGGTGGCATCAGCATGAAGAGGAGACGGCAAATCCTCACGGCGATGGGTCGACAAGGGGAACCCTTTAGCTTTGAGAAATGGCAGCAGCCATGGAAGGTGGGAGCAAAGCTCAAGGAGCCATACCATCTCTTGAACCGACACGGGCGGTGGAGGTGAGACGTCGGTGGAGAGCTTAGTCAACCAAGGAAATATGGCACATAAAGCTTCGAAGTGGGGGGAGTGATGGTCGTCCATGGCTGACGTTAAGCAAGGAGAGAGAGAGATGAGGTAGACGAAGGTGGGATGGAAGAGGTGCAAATCGGCGAAGGGATGGAGGAGAGAGAAGAGAGCATCTCTCCCTATATTTCTCTCTCTATCGTCTTCTTGTTATTCCTTAATGATCCGAGAAGTCGAATGGAGTCAAATAATTGGTGCTTGTTGATCCCAGAAGCCGAATTGAGTCACATTGTGCGTAGTTAGTGACTTGATAAACCAAACGGATCAAGTTGGGGGTACTTGTAGATCCGTGAATCCGAATTCGGTCAACCGGAAGACTTGTTGATCCGGGAAGTCAATTTTGGTCAAAGAGAAGACTTAATGATCCGAGAAGTCGAACGGAGTCAAATAGTTGGTGCTTGTTGATCCCAGAAGTCGAATTGAGTCACATTATGTGTAGTTAGTGACTTGATAAATCAAACAGATCAAGTTGGGGGTACTTGTTGATCCGTCAAGCCGAATTCGGTCAAACGGAAGACTTGTTGATCCGAGAAGTCAATTGGGGTACAATAGAAGACTTAATGATCCGTGAAGTCGAACGGAGTCATATAGTTGGTGCTTGTTGATCCCAGAAGTCGAATTGAGTCACATTGTGCGTAGTTAGTGACTTGATAAACCAAACGGATCAAGTTGGGGGTACTTGTTGATCCGTGAAGCCGAATTCGGTCAAACGGTAGACTTGTTGATCCGAGAAGTCAATTGGGGTCAAAGAGAAGACTTAATGATCCGAGAAGTCGAACGGAGTCAATTAGTTGGTGCTTGTTGATCCCAGAAGTCGAATTGAGTCACATTATGTCTAGTTAGTGACTTGATAAATCAAACAGATCAAGTTGGGGGTACTTGTTGATCCGTGAAGCCGAATTCGGTCAAATGGAAGACTTGTTGATCCGAGAAGTCAATTGGGGTACAATAGAAGACTTAATGATCCGTGAAGTCGAACGGAGTCATATAGTTGGTGCTTGTTGATCCCAGAAGTCGAATTGAGTCACATTGTGCATAGTTAGTGACTTGATAAACCAAACGGATCAAGTTGGGGGTACTTGTTGATCTGTGAAGCCGAATTCGGTCAAACGAAAGACTTGTTGATCCGAGACGTCAATTGGGGTCAAATAGAAGACTTAATGATCCGAGAAGTCGAACGGAGTCAAATAGTTGGTGCTTGTTGATCCCAGAAGCCGAATTGAGTCACATTATGCGTAGTTAGTGACTTGATAAACCAAACGGATCAAGTTGCGGGTACTTGTTGATCCGTGAAGCCGAATTCGGTCAAACGGAAGACTTGATGATCCGAGAAGTCAATTGGGGTCAAATAGAAGACTTAATGATCTGAGAAGTCGAACGGAGTCAAATAGTTGGTGCTTGCTGATCCTAGAAGCCGAATTGAGTCACATTCTGCGTAGTTAGTGACTTGATAAACCAAACGGATCAAGTTGGGGGTACTTGTTGATCCGTGAAGCCGAATTCGGTCAAACGGAAGACTTGTTGATCCGAGAAGTCAATTGGGGTCAAATAGAAGACTTAACGATCCGAGAAGTCGAACGGAGTCAAATAGTTGGTGCTTGTTGATCCCAGAAGCCGAATTGAGTCACATTGTGCGTAGTTAGTGACTTGATAAACCAAACGGATCATAGTTGGGGTTACTTGTTGATCCGTGAAGCCGAATTCGGTCAAACGGAAGACTTGTTCATCCGAGAAGTCAATTTTGGTCAAAGAGAAGACTTAATGATCTGAGAAGTCGAACGGAGTCAAATAGTTGGTGCTTGTTGATCCCAGAAGTCGAATTGAGTCACATTGTGCGTAGTTAGTGATTTGATAAAACAAACGGATCAAGTTGGGTGTACTTGTTGATCCGTGAAGCCGAATTCGGTCAAACGGTAGACTTGTTGATCCGAGAAGTCAATTGGGGTCAAATAGAAGACTTAATGATCTGAGAAGTCGAACGGAGTCAAATCGTTGGTGCTTGTTGATCCCAGAAGTCAAATTGAGTCACATTGTGCGTAGTTAGTGACTTGATAAATCAAACGGATCAAGTTGGGGGTACTTGTTGATCCGTGAAGCCAAATTCGGTCAAACGGAAGACTTGTTGATCCGAGAAGTCAATTGGGGTCAAATAGAAGACTTAATGATCTGAGAAGTCGAACGGAGTCAAATGGTTGGTGCTTGTTGATCCCAAAAGCCGAATTGAGTCACATTATGCGTAGTTAGTGACTTGATAAACCAAACGGATCAAGTTTGGGGTACTTGTTGATCCGTGAAGCCGAATTCGGTCAAACGGAAGACTTGTTGTTCCGAGAAGTCAATTGGGGTCAAATAGAAGACTTAACAATCCGAGAAGTCGAACAGAGTCAAATAGTTGGTGCTTGTTGATCCCAGAAGCCGAATTGAGTCACATTGTGCGTAGTTAGTGACTTGATAAACCAAACAGATCAAGTTGGTGGTACTTGTTGATCCGTGAAGCCGAATTCGGTCAAACGGAAGACTTGTTGTTCCGAGAAGTCAATTGGGGTCAAATAGAAGACTTAACAATCCGAGAAGTCGAACAGAGTCAAATAGTTGGTGCTTGTTGATCCCAGAAGCCGAATTGAGTCACATTGTGCGTAGTTAGTGACTTGATAAACCAAACAGATCAAGTTGGTGGTACTTGTTGATCCGTGAAGCCGAATTCGGTCAAACGGAAGACTTGTTGATCCTAGAAGTCAATTTTGGTCAAAGAGAAGACTTAATGATCCGAGAAGTCGAACGGAGTCAAATAGTTTGTGCTTGTTGATCCCAGAAGTCGAATTGAGTCACATTGTGCGTAGTTAGTGATTTGATAAAACAAACGGATCAAGTTGGGTGTACTTGTTGATCCCTGAAGCCGAATTCGGTCAAACGGTAGACTTGTTGATCCGAGAAGTCAATTGGGGTCAAATAGAAGACTTAATGATCTGAGAAGTTGAACGGAGTCAAATAGTTGGTGCTTGTTGATCCCAGAAGTCGAATTGAGTCACATTGTGCGTAGTTAGTGACTTGATAAATCAAACGGATCAAGTTGGGGGTACTTGTTGATCCGTGAAGCCGAATTCGGTCAAACGGAAGACTTGTTGATCCGAGAAGTCAATTGGGGTACAATAGAAGACTTAGTGATCCGTGAAGTCGAACGTAGTCAAATAGTTGGTGCTTGTTGATCCCAGAAGTCGAATTGAGTCACATTGTGCGTAGTTAGTGACTTGATAAACCAAACGGATCAAGTTGGGGGTACTTGTTGATCCGTGAAGCCGAATTCGGTCAAACGGAAGACTTGTTGATCCGAGAAGTCAATTGGGGTCAAATAGAAGACTTAATGATCAGAGAAGTCGAACGGAGTCAAATAGTTGGTGCTTGTTGATCCCAGAAGCCGAATTGAGACACATTGTGCGTAGTTAGTGACTTGATAAACCAAACGAATCAAGTTGGGGGTACTTGTAGATCCGTGAAGCCGAATTCGGTCAACCGGAAGACTTGTTGATCCGAGAAGTCAATTTTGGTCAAAGAGAAGACTTAATGATCCGAGAAGTCGAACGGAGTCAAATAGTTGGTGCTTGTTGATCCCAGAAGTCGAATTGAGTCACATTATGTGTAGTTAGTGACTTGATAAATCAAACAGATCAAGTTGGGGGTACTTGTTGATCCGTGAAGCCGAATTCGGTCAAACGGAAGACTTGTTGATCCGAGAAGTCAATTGGGGTACAAAAGAAGACTTAATGATCCGTGAAGTCGAACGGAGTCATATAGTTGGTGCTTGTTGA
Organism: Ajuga chamaepitys; assembly: GCA_958295605.1. Lineage (NCBI taxonomy): Eukaryota > Viridiplantae > Streptophyta > Magnoliopsida > Lamiales > Lamiaceae > Ajuga > Ajuga chamaepitys. Next base: position 18,308,554 of record OY282498.1, on the reverse strand, counting down.
TCCCAGAAGTCGAATTGAGTCACATTGTGCGTAGTTAGTGACTTGATAAACCAAACGGATCAAGTTGGGGGTACTTGTTGATCCGTGAAGCCGAATTCGGTCAAACGGTAGACTTGTTGATCCGAGAAGTCAATTGGGGTACAATAGAAGACTTAACAATCCGAGAAGTCGAACGGAGTCAAATAGTTGGTGCTTGTTGATCCCAGAAGCCGAATTGAGTCACATTGTGCGTAGTTAGTGAGTTGATAAACCAAACGGATCAAGTTGGTGGTACTTGTTGATCCGTGAAGCCGAATTCGGTCAAACGGAAGACTTGTTGATCCGAGAAGTCAATTTTGGTCAAAGAGAAGACTTAATGATCCGAGAAGTCGAACGGAGTCAAATAGTTTGTGCTTGTTGATCCCAGAAGTCGAATTGAGTCACATTGTGCGTAGTTAGTGATTTGATAAAACAAACGGATCAAGTTGGGTGTACTTGTTGATCCCTGAAGCCGAATTCGGTCAAACGATAGACTTGTTGATCCGAGAAGTCAATTGGGGTCAAATAGAAGACTTAATGATCTGAGAAGTCGAACGGAGTCAAATAGTTGGTGCTTGTTGATCCCAGAAGTCGAATTGAGTCACATTGTGCGTAGTTAGTGACTTGATAAATCAAACGGATCAAGTTGGGGGTACTTGTTGATCCGTGAATCCGAATTCGGTCAATCGGAAGACTTGTTGATCCGAGAAGTCAATTGGGGTACAATAGAAGACTTAATGATCCGTGAAGTCGAACGTAGTCAAATAGTTGGTGCTTGTTGATCCCAGAAGTCGAATTGAGTCACATTGTGCGTAGTTAGTGACTTGATAAACCAAACGGATCAAGTTGGGGGTACTTGTTGATCCGTGAAGCCGAATTCGGTCAAACGGAAGACTTGTTGATCCGAGAAGTCAATTGGGGTCAAATAGAAGACTTAATGATCAGAGAAGTCGAACGGAGTCAAATAGTTGGTTCTTGTTGATCCCAGAAGCCGAATTGAGACACATTGTGCGTAGTTAGTGACTTGATAAACCAAACGAATCAAGTTGGGGGTACTTGTAGATCCGTGAAGCCGAATTCGGTCAACCGGAAGACTTGTTGATCCGAGAAGTCAATTTTGGTCAAAGAGAAGACTTAATGATCCGAGAAGTCGAACGGAGTCAAATAGTTGGTGCTTGTTGATCCCAGAAGTCGAATTGAGTCACATTATGTGTAGTTAGTGACTTGATAAATCAAACAGATCAAGTTGGGGGTACTTGTTGATCCGTGAAGCCGAATTCGGTCAAACGGAAGACTTGTTGATCCGAGAAGTCAATTGGGGTACAAAAGAAGACTTAATGATCCGTGAAGTCGAACGGAGTCAAATAGTTGGTGCTTGTTGATCCCAGAAGTCGAATTGAGTCACATTGTGCGTAGTTAGTGACTTGATAAATCAAACGGATCAAGTTGGGGGTACTTGTTGATCCGTGAAGCCGAATTCGGTCAAACGGAAGACTTGTTGATCCGAGAAGTCAATTGGGGTACAATAGAAGACTTAGTGATCCGTGAAGTCGAACGTAGTCAAATAGTTGGTGCTTGTTGATCCCAGAAGTCGAATTGAGTCACATTGTGCGTAGTTAGTGACTTGATAAACCAAACGGATCAAGTTGGGGGTACTTGTTGATCCGTGAAGCCGAATTCGGTCAAACGGAAGACTTGTTGATCCGAGAAGTCAATTGGGGTCAAATAGAAGACTTAATGATCAGAGAAGTCGAACGGAGTCAAATAGTTGGTGCTTGTTGATCCCAGAAGCCGAATTGAGACACATTGTGCGTAGTTAGTGACTTGATAAACCAAACGAATCAAGTTGGGGGTACTTGTAGATCCGTGAAGCCGAATTCGGTCAACCGGAAGACTTGTTGATCCGAGAAGTCAATTTTGGTCAAAGAGAAGACTTAATGATCCGAGAAGTCGAACGGAGTCAAATAGTTGGTGCTTGTTGATCCCAGAAGTCGAATTGAGTCACATTATGTGTAGTTAGTGACTTGATAAATCAAACAGATCAAGTTGGGGGTACTTGTTGATCCGTGAAGCCGAATTCGGTCAAACGGAAGACTTGTTGATCCGAGAAGTCAATTGGGGTACAAAAGAAGACTTAATGATCCGTGAAGTCGAACGGAGTCATATAGTTGGTGCTTGTTGATCCCAGAAGTCGAATTGAGTCACATTGTGCGTAGTTAGTGACTTGATAAACCAAACGGATCAAGTTGGGGGTACTTGTTGATCCGTGAAGCCGAATTCGGTCAAACGGTAGACTTGTTGATCCGAGAAGTCAATTGGGGTACAATAGAAGACTTAACAATCCGAGAAGTCGAACGGAGTCAAATAGTTGGTGCTTGTTGATCCCAGAAGCCGAATTGAGTCACATTGTGCGTAGTTAGTGAGTTGATAAACCAAACGGATCAAGTTGGTGGTACTTGTTGATCCGTGAAGCCGAATTCGGTCAAACGGAAGACTTGTTGATCCGAGAAGTCAATTTTGGTCAAAGAGAAGACTTAATGATCCGAGAAGTCGAACGGAGTCAAATAGTTTGTGCTTGTTGATCCCAGAAGTCGAATTGAGTCACATTGTGCGTAGTTAGTGATTTGATAAAACAAACGGATCAAGTTGGGTGTACTTGTTGATCCCTGAAGCCGAATTCGGTCAAACGATAGACTTGTTGATCCGAGAAGTCAATTGGGGTCAAATAGAAGACTTAATGATCTGAGAAGTCGAACGGAGTCAAATAGTTGGTGCTTGTTGATCCCAGAAGTCGAATTGAGTCACATTGTGCGTAGTTAGTGACTTGATAAATCAAACGGATCAAGTTGGGGGTACTTGTTGATCCGTGAATCCGAATTCGGTCAATCGGAAGACTTGTTGATCCGAGAAGTCAATTGGGGTACAATAGAAGACTTAATGATCCGTGAAGTCGAACGTAGTCAAATAGTTGGTGCTTGTTGATCCCAGAAGTCGAATTGAGTCACATTGTGCGTAGTTAGTGACTTGATAAACCAAACGGATCAAGTTGGGGGTACTTGTTGATCCGTGAAGCCGAATTCGGTCAAACGGAAGACTTGTTGATCCGAGAAGTCAATTGGGGTCAAATAGAAGACTTAATGATCAGAGAAGTCGAACGGAGTCAAATAGTTGGTGCTTGTTGATCCCAGAAGCCGAATTGAGACACATTGTGCGTAGTTAGTGACTTGATAAACCAAACGAATCAAGTTGGGGGTACTTGTAGATCCGTGAAGCCGAATTCGGTCAACCGGAAGACTTGTTGATCCGAGAAGTCAATTTTGGTCAAAGAGAAGACTTAATGATCCGAGAAGTCGAACGGAGTCAAATAGTTGGTGCTTGTTGATCCCAGAAGTCGAATTGAGTCACATTATGTGTAGTTAGTGACTTGATAAATCAAACAGATCAAGTTGGGGGTACTTGTTGATCCGTGAAGCCGAATTCGGTCAAACGGAAGACTTGTTGATCCGAGAAGTCAATTGGGGTACAAAAGAAGACTTAATGATCCGTGAAGTCGAACGGAGTCATATAGTTGGTGCTTGTTGATCCCAGAAGTCGAATTGAGTCACATTGTGCGTAGTTAGTGACTTGATAAACCAAACGGATCAAGTTGGGGGGTACTTGTTGATCCGTGAAGCCAAATTCGGTCAAACGGTAGACTTGTTGATCCGAGAAGTCAATTGGGGTACAATAGAAGACTTAATGATCCGTGAAGTCGAACGTAGTCAAATAGTTGGTGCTTGTTGATCCCAGAAGTCGAATTGAGTCACATTGTGCGTAGTTAGTGACTTGATAAACCAAACGGATCAAGTTGGGGGTACTTGTTGATCCGTGAAGCCGAATTCGGTCAAACGGAAGACTTGTTGATCCGAGAAGTCAATTGGGGTCAAATAGAAGACTTAATGATCAGAGAAGTCGAACGGAGTCAAATAGTTGGTGCTTCTTGATCCCAGAAGCCGAATTGAGTCACATTGTGCGTAGTTAGTGACTTGATAAACCAAACGAATCAAGTTGGGGGTACTTGTAGATCTGTGAAGCCGAATTTGGTCAACCGGAAGACTTGTTGATCCGAGAAGTCAATTTTGGTCAAAGAGAAGACTTAATGATCCGAGAAGTCGAACGGAGTCAAATAGTTGGTGCTTGTTGATCCCAGAAGTCGAATTGAGTCACATTATGTGTAGTTAGTGACTTGATAAATCAAACAGATCAAGTTGGGGGTACTTGTTGATCCGTGAAGCCGAATTCGGTCAAACGGAAGACTTGTTGATCCGAGAAGTCAATTGGGGTACAATAGAAGACTTAATGATCCGTGAAGTCGAACGGAGTCATATAGTTGGTGCTTGTTGATCCCAGAAGTCGAATTGAGTCACATTGTGCGTAGTTAGTGACTTGATAAACCAAACGGATCAAGTTGGGGGTACTTGTTGATCCATGAAGCCGAATTCGGTCAAACGAAAGACTTGTTGATCCGAGAAGTCAATTGCGGTCAAATAGAAGACTTAATGATCCGAGAAGTCGAACGGAGTCAAATAGTTGGTGCTTGTTGATCCCAGAAGTCGAATTGAGTCACATTATGTGTAGTTAGTGACTTGATAAATCAAACAGATCAAGTTGGGGGTACTTGTTGATCCGTGAAGCCGAATTCGGTCAAACGGAAGACTTGTTGATCCGAGAAGTCAATTGGGGTACAATAGAAGACTTAATGATCCGTGAAGTCGAACGGAGTCATATAGTTGGTGCTTGTTGATCCCAGAAGTCGAATTGAGTCACATTGTGCGTAGTTAGTGACTTGATAAACCAAACGGATCAAGTTGGGGGTACTTGTTGATCCATGAAGCCGAATTCGGTCAAACGAAAGACTTGTTGATCCGAGAAGTCAATTGCGGTCAAATAGAAGACTTAATGATCCGAGAAGTCGAACGGAGTCAAATATTTGGTGCTTGTTGATCCCAGAAGCCGAATTGAGTCACATTGTGCGTAGTTAGTGACTTGATAAACCAAACGGATCAAGTTGCGGGCACTTGTTGATCCGTGAAGCCGAATTCGGTCAAACGGAAGACTTGTTGATCCGAGAAGTCAATTGGGGTCAAATAGAAGACTTAATGATCTGAGAAGTCGAACGGAGTCGAATAGTTGGTGCTTGCTGATCCCAGAAGCCGAATTGAGTCACATTCTGCGTAGTTAGTGACTTGATAAACCAAACGGATCAAGTTGGGGGTACTTGTTGATCCGTGAAGCCGAATTCGGTCAAACGGAAGACTTGTTGATCCGAGAAGTCAATTGGGGTCAAATAGAAGACTTAACGATCCGAGAAGTCGAACGGAGTCAAATAGTTGGTGCTTGTTGATCCCAGAAGCCGAATTGAGTCACATTGTGCGTAGTTAGTGACTTGATAAACCAAACGGATCATAGTTGGGGTTACTTGTTGATCCGTGAATCTTAATTCGGTCAAACGGAAGACTTGTTAATCCGAGAAGTCAATTTTGGTCAAATAGAAGACTTAATGATCAGAGAAGTCGAACGGAGTCAAATAGTTGGTGCTTGTTGATCCCAGAAGTCGAATTGAGTCACATTGTGCGTAGTTAGTGATTTGATAAAACAAACGGATCAAGTTGGGTGTACTTGTTGATCCGTGAAGCCGAATTCGGTCAAACGGTAGACTTGTTGATCCGAGAAGTCAATTGGGGTCAAATAGAAGACTTAATGATCTGAGAAGTCGAACGGAGTCAAATCGTTGGTGCTTGTTGATCCCAGAAGTCAAATTGAGTCACATTGTGCGTAGTTAGTGACTTGATAAATCAAACGGATCAAGTTGGGGGTACTTGTTGATCCGTGAAGCCAAATTCGGTCAAACGGAAGACTTGTTGATCCGAGAAGTCAATTGGGGTCAAATAGAAGACTTAATGATCTGAGAAGTCGAACGGAGTCAAATAGGTGGTGCTTGTTGATCCCAAAAGCCGAATTGAGTCACATTATGCGTAGTTAGTGACTTGATAAACCAAACGGATCAAGTTTGGGGTACTTGTTGATCCGTGAAGCCGAATTCGGTCAAACGGAAGACTTGTTGATCCGAGAAGTCAATTGGGGTCAAATAGAAGACTTGACAATCCGAGAAGTCGAACGGAGTCAAATAGTTGGTGCTTGTTGATCCCAGAAGCCGAATTGAGTCACATTGTGCGTAGTTAGTGACTTGATAAACCAAACGGATCAAGTTGGTGGTACTTGTTGATCCGTGAAGCCGAATTCGGTCAAACGGAAGACTTGTTGATCCGAGAAGTCAATTTTGGTCAAAGAGAAGACTTAATGATCCGAGAAGTCGAACTGAGTCAAATAGTTTGTGCTTGTTGATCCCAGAAGTCGAATTGAGTCACATTGTGCGTAGTTAGTGATTTGATAAAACAAACGGATCAAGTTGGGTGTACTTGTTGATCCCTGAAGCCGAATTCGGTCAAACGGTAGACTTGTTGATCCGAGAAGTCAATTGGGGTCAAATAGAAGACTTAATGATCTGAGAAGTCGAACGGAGTCAAATAGTTGGTGCTTGTTGATCCCAGAAGTCGAATTGAGTCACATTGTGCGTAGTTAGTGACTTGATAAATCAAACGGATCAAGTTGGGGGTACTTGTTGATCCGTGAATCCGAATTCGGTCAATCGGAAGACTTGTTGATCCGAGAAGTCAATTGGGATACAATAGAAGACTTAATGATCCGTGAAGTCGAACGTAGTCAAATAGTTGGTGCTTGTTGATCCCAGAAGTCGAATTGAGTCACATTGTGCGTAGTTAGTGACTTGATAAACCAAACGGATCAAGTTGGGGGTACTTGTTGATCCGTGAAGCCGAATTCGGTCAAACGGAAGACTTGTTGATCCGAGAAGTCAATTGGGGTCAAATAGAAGACTTAATGATCAGAGAAGTCGAACGGAGTCAAATAGTTGGTGCTTGTTGATCCCAGAAGCCGAATTGAGTCACATTGTGCGTAGTTAGTGACTTGATAAACCTAAGGAATCAAGTTGGGGGTACTTGTAGATCCGTGAAGCCAAATTCGGTCAACCGGAAGACTTGTTGATCCGAGAAGTCAATTTTGGTCATAGAGAAGACTTAATGATCCGAGAAGTCGAACGGAGTCAAATAGTTGGTGCTTGTTGATCCCAGAAGTCGAATTGAGTCACATTATGTGTAGCTAGTGACTTGATAAATCAAATAGAACAAGTTGGGGGTACTTGTTGATCCGTGAAGCCGAATTCGGTCAAACGGAAGACTTGTTGATCCGAGAAGTCAATTGGGGTACAATAGAAGACTTAATGATCCGTGAAGTCGAACGGAGTCATATAGTTGGTGCTTGTTGATCCCAGAAGTCGAATTGAGTCACATTGTGCGTAGTTAGTGACTTGATAAACCAAACGGATCAAGTTGGGGGTACTAGTTGATCCGTGAAGCCGAATTCGGTCAACCGGAAGACTTGTTGATCCGACAAGTCAATTGGGGTCAAATAGAAGACTTAATGATCCGAGAAGTCGAACGGAGTCAAATAGTTGGTGCTTGTTGATCCCAGAAGCCGAATTGAGTCACATTGTGCGTAGTTAGTGACTTGATAAATCAAACGGATCAAGTTGCGGGTACTTGTTGATCCGTGAAGCCGAATTCGGTCAAACGGAAGACTTGTTGATCCGAGAAGTCAATTGGGGTCAAATAGAAGACTTAATGATCTGTGAAGTCGAACGGAGTCAAATAGTTGGTGCTTGCTGATCCCAGAAGCCGAATTGAGTCACATTCTGCGTAGTTAGTGAATTGATAAACCAAACGGATCAAGTTGCGGGCACTTGTTGATCCGTGAAGCCGAATTCGGTCAAACGGAAGACTTGTTGATCCGAGAAGTCAATTGGGGTCAAATAGAAGACTTAATGATCTGAGAAGTCGAACGGAGTCGAATAGTTGGTGCTTGCTGATCCCAGAAGCCGAATTGAGTCACATTCTGCGTAGTTAGTGACTTGATAAACCAAACGGATCAAGTTGGGGGTACTTGTTGATCCGTGAAGCCGAATTCGGTCAAACGGAAGACTTGTTGATCCGAGAAGTCAATTGGGGTCAAATAGAAGACTTAACGATCCGAGAAGTCGAACGGAGTCAAATAGTTGGTGCTTGTTGATCCCAGAAGCCGAATTGAGTCACATTGTGCGTAGTTAGTGACTTGATAAACCAAACGGATCATAGTTGGGGTTACTTGTTGATCCGTGAATCTTAATTCGGTCAAACGGAAGACTTGTTAATCCGAGAAGTCAATTTTGGTCAAATAGAAGACTTAATGATCAGAGAAGTCGAACGGAGTCAAATAGTTGGTGCTTGTTGATCCCAGAAGTCGAATTGAGTCACATTGTGCGTAGTTAGTGATTTGATAAAACAAACGGATCAAGTTGGGTGTACTTGTTGATCCGTGAAGCCGAATTCGGTCAAACGGTAGACTTGTTGATCCGAGAAGTCAATTGGGGTCAAATAGAAGACTTAATGATCTGAGAAGTCGAACGGAGTCAAATCGTTGGTGCTTGTTGATCCCAGAAGTCAAATTGAGTCACATTGTGCGTAGTTAGTGACTTGATAAATCAAACGGATCAAGTTGGGGGTACTTGTTGATCCGTGAAGCCAAATTCGGTCAAACGGAAGACTTGTTGATCCGAGAAGTCAATTGGGGTCAAATAGAAGACTTAATGATCTGAGAAGTCGAACGGAGTCAAATAGGTGGTGCTTGTTGATCCCAAAAGCCGAATTGAGTCACATTATGCGTAGTTAGTGACTTGATAAACCAAACGGATCAAGTTTGGGGTACTTGTTGATCCGTGAAGCCGAATTCGGTCAAACGGAAGACTTGTTGATCCGAGAAGTCAATTGGGGTCAAATAGAAGACTTGACAATCCGAGAAGTCGAACGGAGTCAAATAGTTGGTGCTTGTTGATCCCAGAAGCCGAATTGAGTCACATTGTGCGTAGTTAGTGACTTGATAAACCAAACGGATCAAGTTGGTGGTACTTGTTGATCCGTGAAGCCGAATTCGGTCAAACGGAAGACTTGTTGATCCGAGAAGTCAATTTTGGTCAAAGAGAAGACTTAATGATCCGAGAAGTCGAACTGAGTCAAATAGTTTGTGCTTGTTGATCCCAGAAGTCGAATTGAGTCACATTGTGCGTAGTTAGTGATTTGATAAAACAAACGGATCAAGTTGGGTGTACTTGTTGATCCCTGAAGCCGAATTCGGTCAAACGGTAGACTTGTTGATCCGAGAAGTCAATTGGGGTCAAATAGAAGACTTAATGATCTGAGAAGTCGAACGGAGTCAAATAGTTGGTGCTTGTTGATCCCAGAAGTCGAATTGAGTCACATTGTGCGTAGTTAGTGACTTGATAAATCAAACGGATCAAGTTGGGGGTACTTGTTGATCCGTGAATCCGAATTCGGTCAATCGGAAGACTTGTTGATCCGAGAAGTCAATTGGGATACAATAGAAGACTTAATGATCCGTGAAGTCGAACGTAGTCAAATAGTTGGTGCTTGTTGATCCCAGAAGTCGAATTGAGTCACATTGTGCGTAGTTAGTGACTTGATAAACCAAACGGATCAAGTTGGGGGTACTTGTTGATCCGTGAAGCCGAATTCGGTCAAACGGAAGACTTGTTGATCCGAGAAGTCAATTGGGGTCAAATAGAAGACTTAATGATCAGAGAAGTCGAACGGAGTCAAATAGTTGGTGCTTGTTGATCCCAGAAGCCGAATTGAGTCACATTGTGCGTAGTTAGTGACTTGATAAACCTAAGGAATCAAGTTGGGGGTACTTGTAGATCCGTGAAGCCAAATTCGGTCAACCGGAAGACTTGTTGATCCGAGAAGTCAATTTTGGTCATAGAGAAGACTTAATGATCCGAGAAGTCGAACGGAGTCAAATAGTTGGTGCTTGTTGATCCCAGAAGTCGAATTGAGTCACATTATGTGTAGCTAGTGACTTGATAAATCAAATAGAACAAGTTGGGGGTACTTGTTGATCCGTGAAGCCGAATTCGGTCAAACGGAAGACTTGTTGATCCGAGAAGTCAATTGGGGTACAATAGAAGACTTAATGATCCGTGAAGTCGAACGGAGTCATATAGTTGGTGCTTGTTGATCCCAGAAGTCGAATTGAGTCACATTGTGCGTAGTTAGTGACTTGATAAACCAAACGGATCAAGTTGGGGGTACTAGTTGATCCGTGAAGCCGAATTCGGTCAACCGGAAGACTTGTTGATCCGACAAGTCAATTGGGGTCAAATAGAAGACTTAATGATCCGAGAAGTCGAACGGAGTCAAATAGTTGGTGCTTGTTGATCCCAGAAGCCGAATTGAGTCACATTGTGCGTAGTTAGTGACTTGATAAATCAAACGGATCAAGTTGCGGGTACTTGTTGATCCGTGAAGCCGAATTCGGTCAAACGGAAGACTTGTTGATCCGAGAAGTCAATTGGGGTCAAATAGAAGACTTAATGATCTGTGAAGTCGAACGGAGTCAAATAGTTGGTGCTTGCTGATCCCAGAAGCCGAATTGAGTCACATTCTGCGTAGTTAGTGAATTGATAAACCAAACGGATCAAGTTGGGGGTACTTGTTGATCCGTGAAGCCGAATTCGGTCATACGGTAGACTTGTTGATCCGAGAAATCAATTGGGGTACAATAGAAGACTTAATGATCCGTGAAGTCGAACGTAGTCAAATAGTTGGTGCTTGTTGATCCCAGAAGTCGAATTGAGTCACATTGTGCGTAGTTAGTGACTTGATAAACCAAACGGATCAAGTTGGGGGTACTTGTTGATCCGTGAAGCCGAATTCGGTCAAACGGAAGACTTGTTGATCCGAGAAGTCAATTGGGGTCAAATAGAAGACTTAATGATCAGAGAAGTCGAACGGAGTCAAATAGTTGGTGCTTGTTGATCCCAGAAGCCGAATTGAGTCACATTGTGCGTAGTTAGTGACTTGATAAACCAAACGAATCAAGTTGGGGGTACTTGTAGATCCGTGAAGCCGAATTCGGTCAACCGGAAGACTAGTTGATCCGAGAAGTCAATTTTGGTCAAAGAGAAGACTTAATGATCCGAGAAGTCGAACGGAGTCAAATAGTTGGTGCTTGTTGATCCCAGAAGTCGAATTGAGTCACATTATGTGTAGTTAGTGACTTGATAAATCAAACAGATCAAGTTGGGGGTACTTGTTGATCCGTGAAGCCGAATTCGGTCAAACGGAAGACTTGTTGATCCGAGAAGTCAATTGGGGTACAATAGAAGACTTAATGATCCGTGAAGTCGAACGGAGTCATATAGTTGGTGCTTGTTGATCCCAGAAGTCGAATTGAGTCACATTGTGCGTAGTTAGTGACTTGATAAACCAAACGGATCAAGTTGGGGGTACTTGTTGATCCGTGAAGCCGAATTCGGTCAAACGAAAGACTTGTTGATCCGAGAAGTCAATTGGGGTCAAATAGAAGGCTTAATGATCCGAGAAGTCGAACGGAGTCAAATAGTTGGTGCTTGTTGATCCCAGAAGCCGAATTGAGTCACATTGTGCGTAGTTAGTGACTTGATAAACCAAACGGATCAAGTTGCGGGCACTTGTTGATCCGTGAAGCCGAATTCGGTCAAACGGAAGACTTGTTGATCCGAGAAGTCAATTGGGGTCAAATAGAAGACTTAATGATCTTAGAAGTCCAACGGAGTCAAATAGTTGGTGCTTGCTGATCCCAGAAGCCGAATTGAGTCACATTCTGCGTAGTTAGTGACTTGATAAACCAAACGGATCAAGTTGGGGGTACTTGTTGATCCGTGAAGCCGAATTCCGTCAAACGGAAGACTTGTTGATCCGAGAAGTCAATTGGGGTCAAATAGAAGACTTAACGATCCGAAAAGTCGAACGGAGTCAAATAGTTGGTGCTTGTTGATCCCAGAAGCCGAATTGAGTCACATTGTGCGTAGTTAGTGACTTGATAAACCAAACGGATCATAGTTGGGGTTACTTGTTGATCCGTGAAGCCGAATTCGGTCAAACGGAAGACTTGTCAATCCGAGAAGTCAATTTTGGTCAAAGAGAAGACTTAATGATCTGAGAAGTCGAACGGAGTCAAATAGTTGGTGCTTGTTGATCCCAGAAGTCGAATTGAGTCACATTGTGCGTAGTTAGTGATTTGATAAAACAAACGGATCAAGTTGGGTGTACTTGTTGATCCGTGAAGCCGAATTCGGTCAAACGGTAGACTTGTTGATCCGAGAAGTCAATTGGGGTCAAATAGAAGACTTAATGATCTGAGAAGTCGAACGGAGTCAAATGGTTGGTGCTTGTTGATCCCAGAAGTCAAATTGAGTCACATTGTGCGTAGTTAGTGACTTGATAAATCAAACGGATCAAGTTGGGGGTACTTGTTGATCCGTGAAGCCAAATTCGGTCAAACGGAAGACTTGTTGATCCGAGAAGTCAATTGGGGTCAAATAGAAGACTTAATGATCTGAGAAGTCGAACGGAGTCAAATAGTTGGTGCTTGTTGATCCCAAAAGCCGAATTGAGTCACATTATGCATAGTTAGTGACTTGATAAACCAAACGGATCAAGTTTGGGGTACTTGTTGATCCGTGAAGCCGAATTCGGTCAAACAGAAGACTTGTTGATCCTTGAAGTCAATTGGGGTCAAATAGAAGACTTAACAATCCGAGAAGTCGAACGGAGTCAAATAATTGGTGCTTGTTGATCCCAGAAGCCGAATTGAGTCACATTGTGCGTAGTTAGTGACTTGATAAACCAAACGGATCAAGTTGGTGGTACTTGTTGATCCGTGAAGCCGAATTCGGTCAAACGGAAGACTTGTTGATCCGAGAAGTCAATTTTGGTCAAAGAGAAGACTTAATGATCCGAGAAGTCGAACGGAGTCAAATAGTTTGTGCTTGTTGATCCCAGAAGTCGAATTGAGTCACATTGTGCGTAGTTAGTGATTTGATAAAACAAACGGATCAAGTTGGGTGTACTTGTTGATCCCTGAAGCCGAATTCGGTCAAACGGTAGACTTGTTGATCCGAGAAGTCAATTGGGGTCAAATAGAAGACTTAATGATCTGAGAAGTCGAACGGAGTCAAATAGTTGGTGCTTGTTGATCCCAGAAGTCGAATTGAGTCACATTGTGCGTAGTTAGTGACTTGATAAATCAAACGGATCAAGTTGGGGGTACTTGTTGATCCGTGAATCCGAATTCGGTCAATCGGAAGACTTGTTGATCCGAGAAGTCAATTGGGATACAATAGAAGACTTAATGATCCGTGAAGTCGAACGTAGTCAAATAGTTGGTGCTTGTTGATCCCAGAAGTCGAATTGAGTCACATTGTGCGTAGTTAGTGACTTGATAAACCAAACAGATCAAGTTGGGGGTACTTGTTGATCCGTGAAGCCGAATTCGGTCAAACGGAAGACTTGTTGATCCGAGAAGTCAATTGGGGTCAAATAGAAGACTTAATGATCAGAGAAGTCGAACGGAGTCAAATAGTTGGTGCTTGTTGATCCCAGAAGCCGAATTGAGTCACATTGTGCGTAGTTAGTGACTTGATAAACCAAATGAATCAAGTTGGGGGTACTTGTAGATCCGTGAAGCCGAATTCGGTCAACCGGAAGACTTGTTGATCCGAGAAGTCAATTTTGGTCAAAGAGAAGACTTAATGATCCGAGAAGTCGAACGGAGTCAAATAGTTGGTGCTTGTTGATCCCAGAAGTCGAATTGAGTCACATTATGTGTAGTTAGTGACTTGATAAATCAAACAGATCAAGTTGGGGGTACTTGTTGATCCGTGAAGCCGAATTCGGTCAAACGGAAGACTTGTTGATCCGAGAAGTCAATTGGGGTACAATAGAAGACTTAATGATCCGTGAAGTCGAACGGAGTCATATAGTTGGTGCTTGTTGATCCCAGAAGTCGAATTGAGTCACATTGTGCGTAGTTAGTGACTTGATAAACCAAACGGATCAAGTTGGGGGTACTTGTTGATCCGTGAAGCCGAATTCGGTCAAACGAAAGACTTGTTGATCCGAGAAGTCAATTGGGGTCAAATAGAAGGCTTAATGATCCGAGAAGTCGAACGGAGTCAAATAGTTGGTGCTTGTTGATCCCAGAAGCCGAATTGAGTCACATTGTGCGTAGTTAGTGACTTGATAAACCAAACGGATCAAGTTGCGGGCACTTGTTGATCCGTGAAGCCGAATTCGGTCAAACGGATGACTTGTTGATCCGAGAAGTCAATTGGGGTCAAATAGAAGACTTAATGATCTTAGAAGTCCAACGGAGTCAAATAGTTGGTGCTTGCTGATCCCAGAAGCCGAATTGAGTCACATTCTGCGTAGTTAGTGACTTGATAAACCAAACGGATCAAGTTGGGGGTACTTGTTGATCCGTGAAGCCGAATTCGGTCAAACGGAAGACTTGTTGATCCGAGAAGTCAATTGGGGTCAAATAGAAGACTTAACGATCCGAAAAGTCGAACGGAGTCAAATAGTTGGTGCTTGTTGATCCCAGAAGCCGAATTGAGTCACATTGTGCGTAGTTAGTGACTTGATAAACCAAACGGATCATAGTTGGGGTTACTTGTTGATCCGTGAAGCCGAATTCGGTCAAACGGAAGACTTGTCAATCCGAGAAGTCAATTTTGGTCAAAGAGAAGACTTAATGATCTGAGAAGTCGAACGGAGTCAAATAGTTGGTGCTTGTTGATCCCAGAAGTCGAATTGAGTCACATTGTGCGTAGTTAGTGATTTGATAAAACAAACGGATCAAGTTGGGTGTACTTGTTGATCCGTGAAGCCGAATTCGGTCAAACGGTAGACTTGTTGATCCGAGAAGTCAATTGGGGTCAAATAGAAGACTTAATGATCTGAGAAGTCGAACGGAGTCAAATGGTTGGTGCTTGTTGATCCAAGAAGTCAAATTGAGTCACATTGTGCGTAGTTAGTGACTTGATAAATCAAACGGATCAAGTTGGGGGTACTTGTTGATCCGTGAAGCCAAATTCGGTCAAACGGAAGACTTGTTGATCCGAGAAGTCAATTGGGGTCAAATAGAAGACTTAATGATTTGAGAAGTCGAACGGAGTCAAATAGTTGGTGCTTGTTGATCCCAAAAGCCGAATTGAGTCACATTATGCATAGTTAGTGACTTGATAAACCAAACGGATCAAGTTTGGGATACTTGTTGATCCGTGAAGCCGAATTCGGTCAAACAGAAGACTTGTTGATCCTTGAAGTCAATTGGGGTCAAATAGAAGACTTAAAATTCCGAGAAGTCGAACGAAGTCAAATAATTGGTGCTTGTTGATCCCAGAAGCCGAATTGAGTCACATTGTGCGTAGTTAGTGACTTGATAAACCAAACGGATCAAGTTGGTGGTACTTGTTGATCCGTGAAGCCGAATTCGGTCAAACGGAAGACTTGTTGATCCGAGAAGTCAATTTTGGTCAAAGAGAAGACTTAATGATCCGAGAAGTCGAACGGAGTCAAATAGTTTGTGCTTGTTGATCCCAGAAGTCGAATTGAGTCACATTGTGCGTAGTTAGTGATTTGATAAAACAAACGGATCAAGTTGGGTGTACTTGTTGATCCCTGAAGCCGAATTCGGTCAAACGGTAGACTTGTTGATCCGAGAAGTCAATTGGGGTCAAATAGAAGACTTAATGATCTGAGAAGTCGAACGGAGTCAAATAGTTGGTGCTTGTTGATCCCAGAAGTCGAATTGAGTCACATTGTGCGTAGTTAGTGACTTGATAAATCAAACGGATCAAGTTGGGGGTACTTGTTGATCCGTGAATCCGAATTCGGTCAATCGGAAGACTTGTTGATCCGAGAAGTCAATTGGGATACAATAGAAGACTTAATGATCCGTGAAGTCGAACGTAGTCAAATAGTTGGTGCTTGTTGATCCCAGAAGTCGAATTGAGTCACATTGTGCGTAGTTAGTGACTTGATAAACCAAACAGATCAAGTTGGGGGTACTTGTTGATCTGTGAAGCCGAATTCGGTCAAACGGAAGACTTGTTGATCCGAGAAGTCAATTGGGGTCAAATAGAAGACTTAATGATCAGAGAAGTCGAACGGAGTCAAATAGTTGGTGCTTGTTGATCCCAGAAGCCGAATTGAGTCACATTGTGCGTAGTTAGTGACTTGATAAACCAAACGAATCAAGTTGGGGGTACTTGTAGATCCGTGAAGCCGAATTCGGTCAACCGGAAGACTTGTTGATCCGAGAAGTCAATTTTGGTCAAAGAGAAGACTTAATGATCCGAGAAGTCGAACGGAGTCAAATAGTTGGTGCTTGTTGATCCCAGAAGTCGAATTGAGTCACATTATGTGTAGTTAGTGACTTGATAAATCAAACAGATCAAGTTGGGGGTACTTGTTGATCCGTGAAGCCGAATTCGGTCAAACGGAAGACATGTTGATCCGAGAAGTCAATTGGGGTACAATAGAAGACTTAATGATCCGTGAAGTCGAATGGAGTCATATAGTTGGTGTTTGTTGATCCCAGAAGTCGAATTGAGTCACATTGTGCGTAGTTAGTGACTTGATAAACCAAACGGATCAAGTTGGGGGTACTAGTTGATCCGAGAAGCCGAATTCGGTCAACCGGAAGACTTGTTGATCCGAGAAGTCAATTGGGGTCAAATAGAAGACTTAATGATCCGAGAAGTCGAACGGAGTCAAATAGTTGGTGCTTGTTGATCCCAGAAGCCGAATTGAGTCACATTGTGCGTAGTTAGTGACTTGATAAACCAAACGGATCAAGTTGCGGGTACTTGTTGATCCGTGAAGCCGAATTCGGTCAAACGGAAGACTTGTTGATCCGAGAAGTCAATTGGGGTCAAATAGAAGACTTAATGATCTGAGAAGTCGAACGGAGTCAAATAGTTGGTGCTTGCTGATCCCAGAAGCCGAATTGAGTCACATTCTGCGTAGTTAGTGACTTGATAAACCAAACGGATCAAGTTGGGGGTACTTGTTGATCCGTGAAGCCGAATTCGGTCAAACGGAAGACTTGTTGATCCGAGAAGTCAATTGGGGTCAAATAGAAGACTTAACGATCCGAGAAGTCGAACGGAGTCAAATAGTTGGTGCTTGTTGATCCCAGAAGCCGAATTGAGTCACATTGTGCGTAATTAGTGACTTGATAAACCAAACGGATCAAGTTGGGGTTACTTGTTGATCCGTGAAGCCGAATTCGGTCAAACGGAAGACTTGTTGATCCGAGAAGTCAATTTTGGTCAAAGAGAAGACTTAATGATCCGAGAAGTCGAACGGAGTCAAATAGTTGGTGCTTGTTGATCCCAGAAGTCGAATTGAGTCACATTGTGCGTAGTTAGTGATTTGATAAACCAAACGGATCAAGTTGGGGTTACTTGTTGATCCGTGAAGCCGAATTCGGTCAAACGGAAGACTTGTTGATCCGAGAAGTCAATTGGGGTACAATAGAAGACTTAATGATCCGTGAAGTCGAACGTAGTCAAATAGTTGGTGCTTGTTGATCCCAGAAGTCGAATTGAGTCACATTGTGCGTAGTTAGTGACTTGATAAAACAAACGGATCAAGTTGGGGGTACTTGTTGATCCGTGAAGCCGAATTCGGTCAAACGGAAGACTTGTTGATCCGAGAAGTCAATTGGGGTCAAATAGAAGACTTAATGATCAGAGAAGTCGAACGGAGTCAAATAGTTGGTGCTTGTTGATCCCAGAAGCCGAATTGAGTCACATTGTGCGTAGTTAGTGACTTGATAAACCAAACGAATCAAGTTGGGGGTACTTGTAGATCCGTGAATCCGAATTCGGTCAACCGGAAGTCTTGTTGATCCGAGAAGTCAATTTTGGTCAAAGAGAGGACTTAATGATCCGAGAAGTCGAACGGAGTCAAATAGTTGGTGCTTGTTGATCCCAGAAGCCGAATTGAGTCACATTGTGTGTAGTTAGTGACTTGATAAACCAAACGGATCATAGTTGGGGTTATTTGTTGATCCGTGAAGCCGAATTCGGTCAAACGGAAGACTTGTTAATCCGAGAAGTCAATTTTGGTCAAAGAGAAGACTTAATGATCTGAGAAGTCGAACGGAGTCAAATAGTTGGTGCTTGTTGATCCCAGAAGTCGAATTGAGTCACATTGTGCGTAGTTAGTGATTTGATAAAACAAACGGATCAAGTTGGGTGTACTTGTTGATCCGTGAAGCCGAATTCGGTCAAACGGTAGACTTGTTGATCCGAGAAGTCAATTGGGGTCAAATAGAAGACTTAATGATCTGAGAAGTCATGATCCGAGAAGTCAATTTTGGTCAAAGAGAAGACTTAATGATCTGAGAAGTCGAACGGAGTCAAATAGTTGGTGCTTGTTGATCCCAGAAGTCGAATTGAGTCACATTATGTGTAGTTAGTGACTTGATAAATCAAACAGATCAAGTTGGGGGTACTTGTTGATCCGTGAAGCCGAATTCGGTCAAACGGAAGACTTGTTGATCCGAGAAGTCAATTGGGGTACAATAGAAGACTTAATGATCCGTGAAGTCGAACGGAGTCATATAGGTTGTGCTTGTTGATCCCAGAAGTCGAATTGAGTCACATTGTGCGTAGTTAGTGACTTGATAAACCAAACGGATCAAGTTGGGGGTACTAGTTGATCCGTGAAGCCGAATTCGGTCAACCGGAAGACTTGTTGATCCGAGAAGTCAATTGGGGTCAAATAGAATACTTAATGATCCGAGAAGTCGAACGGAGTCAAATAGTTGGTGCTTGTTGATCCCAGAAGCCGAATTGAGTCACATTGTGCGTAGTTAGTGACTTGATAAACCAAACGGATCAAGTTGCGGGTACCTGTTGATCCGTGAAGCCGAATTCGGTCAAACGGAAGACTTGTTGATCCGAGAAGTCAATTGGGGTCAAATAGAAGACTTAATGATCTGAGAAGTCGAACGGAGTCAAATAGTTGGTGCTTGCTGATCCCAGAAGCCGAATTGAGTCACATTCTGCGTAGTTAGTGACTTGATAAACCAAACGGATCAAGTTGGGGGTACTTGTTGATCCGTGAAGCCGAATTCGGTCAAACGGAAGACTTGTTGATCCGAGAAGTCAATTGGGGTCAAATAGAAGACTTAACGATCCGAGAAGTCGAACGGAGTCAAATAGTTGGTGCTTGTTGATCCCAGAAGCCGAATTGAGTCACATTGTGCGTAGTTAGTGACTTGATAAACCAAACGGATCAAGTTGGGGTTACTTGTTGATTCGTGAAGCCGAATTCGGTCAAACGGAAGACTTGTTGATCCGAGAAGTCAATTTTGGTCAAAGAGAAGACTTAATGATCCGAGAAGTCGAACAGAGTCAAATAGTTGGGGCTTGTTGATCCCAGAAGTCGAATTGAGTCACGTTGTGCGTAGTTAGTGATTTGATAAACCAAACGGATCAAGTTGGGGTTACTTGTTGATCCGTGAAGCCGAATTCGGTCAAACGGAAGACTTGTTGATCCGAGAAGTCAATTGGGGTACAATAGAAGACATAATGATCCGTGAAGTCGAACAGAGTCAAATAGTTGGTGCTTGTTGGTCCCAGAAGTCGAATTGAGTCACATTGTGCGTAGTTAGTGACTTGATAAACCAAACGAATCAAGTTGGGGGTACTTGTAGATCCGTGAATCCGAATTCGGTCAACCGGAAGACTTGTTGATCCGAGAAGTCAATTTTGGTCAAAGAGAGGACTTAATGATCCGAGAAGTCGAACGGAGTCAAATAGTTGGTGCTTGTTGATCCCAGAAGCCGAATTGAGTCACATTGTGTGTAGTTAGTGACTTGATAAACCAAACGGATCATAGTTGGGGTTATTTGTTGATCCGTGAAGCCGAATTCGGTCAAACGGAAGACTTGTTAATCCGAGAAGTCAATTTTGGTCAAAGAGAAGACTTAATGATCTGAGAAGTCGAACGGAGTCAAATAGTTGGTGCTTGTTGATCCCAGAAGTCGAATTGAGTCACATTGTGCGTAGTTAGTGATTTGATAAAACAAACGGATCAAGTTGGGTGTACTTGTTGATCCGTGAAGCCGAATTCGGTCAAACGGTAGACTTGTTGATCCGAGAAGTCAATTGGGGTCAAATAGAAGACTTAATGATCTGAGAAGTCATGATCCGAGAAGTCAATTTTGGTCAAAGAGAAGACTTAATGATCTGAGAAGTCGAACGGAGTCAAATAGTTGGTGCTTGTTGATCCCAGAAGTCGAATTGAGTCACATTATGTGTAGTTAGTGACTTGATAAATCAAACAGATCAAGTTGGGGGTACTTGTTGATCCGTGAAGCCGAATTCGGTCAAACGGAAGACTTGTTGATCCGAGAAGTCAATTGGGGTACAATAGAAGACTTAATGATCCGTGAAGTCGAACGGAGTCATATAGGTTGTGCTTGTTGATCCCAGAAGTCGAATTGAGTCACATTGTGCGTAGTTAGTGACTTGATAAACCAAACGGATCAAGTTGGGGGTACTAGTTGATCCGTGAAGCCGAATTCGGTCAACCGGAAGACTTGTTGATCCGAGAAGTCAATTGGGGTCAAATAGAATACTTAATGATCCGAGAAGTCGAACGGAGTCAAATAGTTGGTGCTTGTTGATCCCAGAAGCCGAATTGAGTCACATTGTGCGTAGTTAGTGACTTGATAAACCAAACGGATCAAGTTGCGGGTACCTGTTGATCCGTGAAGCCGAATTCGGTCAAACGGAAGACTTGTTGATCCGAGAAGTCAATTGGGGTCAAATAGAAGACTTAATGATCTGAGAAGTCGAACGGAGTCAAATAGTTGGTGCTTGCTGATCCCAGAAGCCGAATTGAGTCACATTCTGCGTAGTTAGTGACTTGATAAACCAAACGGATCAAGTTGGGGGTACTTGTTGATCCGTGAAGCCGAATTCGGTCAAACGGAAGACTTGTTGATCCGAGAAGTCAATTGGGGTCAAATAGAAGACTTAACGATCCGAGAAGTCGAACGGAGTCAAATAGTTGGTGCTTGTTGATCCCAGAAGCCGAATTGAGTCACATTGTGCGTAGTTAGTGACTTGATAAACCAAACGGATCAAGTTGGGGTTACTTGTTGATTCGTGAAGCCGAATTCGGTCAAACGGAAGACTTGTTGATCCGAGAAGTCAATTTTGGTCAAAGAGAAGACTTAATGATCCGAGAAGTCGAACGGAGTCAAATAGTTGGTGCTTGTTGATCCCAGAAGTCGAATTGAGTCACGTTGTGCGTAGTTAGTGATTTGATAAACCAAACGGATCAAGTTGGGGTTACTTGTTGATCCGTGAAGCCGAATTCGGTCAAACGGAAGACTTGTTGATCCGAGACGTCAATTGGGGTACAATAGAAGACATAATGATCCGTGAAGTCGAACAGAGTCAAATAGTTGGTGCTTGTTGGTCCCAGAAGTCGAATTGAGTCACATTGTGCGTAGTTAGTGACTTGATAAACCAAACGGATCATAGTTGGGGTTATTTGTTGATCCGTGAAGCCGAATTCGGTCAAACGGAAGACTTGTTAATCCGAGAAGTCAATTTTGGTCAAAGAGAAGACTTAATGATCTGAGAAGTCGAACGGAGTCAAATAGTTGGTGCTTGTTGATCCCAGAAGTCGAATTGAGTCACATTGTGCGTAGTTAGTGATTTGATAAAACAAACGGATCAAGTTGGGTGTACTTGTTGATCCGTGAAGCCGAATTCGGTCAAACGGTAGACTTGTTGATCCGAGAAGTCAATTGGGGTCAAATAGAAGACTTAATGATCTGAGAAGTCATGATCCGAGAAGTCAATTTTGGTCAAAGAGAAGACTTAATGATCCGAGAAGTTTAATCGTTGCTTGTATAAATAAAAATGAAAATAAAGTGTATACAAAAAAGAAGAAGCAAATCCCAAAACGCTCTAAGAGTAGGCTAATACACTAGCCGAGAAACGCCGTGCGTATATCAAAGTCCAAAATCGAAACTACCATAAGCCGGTAGGTGACTAAAAAGTCTAACAGATCTAAGACGCTAAAAGTGGGGGGGTAACCACTGAAATGGAACCAAGCGCCGTGAGTGCGAGTCCAAACACTCATGGAAGGGAGTGAGGTCTGTGGTCCGGGAACAGCTTCCGGAGCTCGAGTGACATGTAGAGCGGGGAATGCTATGCTGGGGCAAGCAACACCAGCTGAGGCGGCAGAGCAATGAGTGTCGTGGAGGTTCCATCCAGGGGCGATAGAACTGTCGGGCGCGCAACAATAGTGAGACGCCTAGGAACCTAAGTTCCAATTGCTGTGAAGCATGTAGGAATCTTCCCAGAGTGGGAAAGACTCTGCTGGCCTCGTTAAAACCCACTACTGAAAAAACCCTGAGGGAAAAAAGTCAATAGTGGGAAAAAGAGTACCAGCATCGGCCTAAAAGACCAATGTCCTTCAAATCCATAAACCGTCAATGCATAAAAAATCCAAAGCAGGAGCCTGCACAAAAGACGGGGGAGGGAAGGGGTAAAAATAAGAAGCCGAGAATTCCTCCAAAGCTTCCATAAGATCTGCAAAAGAACACTGGGGAGGGGAACATCAGAAGGCTCAATGTACACGAAAATACTGAGTATGGAAGTCACGAGAAGCGATATCAGAGATGTGTGGAGGGAGGGGATTCCACCATGTAAAAGGCGTACGGAGAGCAGAGAGGGCATCAGCAGCCTGGTTGCCTTCTCTGTATATGTGCGAAACTTTGAAAGTAAGATCCCCCAAAAAGTGCAAGGCTCGAATCCAACGCGCACGAAGTCGCCATGGCACATCAAGAGATCGGGACTGAAACGCTTGTACGACATACATGGAGTCAGATTCAAGCCAAATCTTATGCCATCCACGATCCCTGGCTAACTCGATCGCGCAAATGGCCGCCTAGAGTTCCGCTTCAAAAGCAAAACCATGGCCGAATGAGACAGAAAACCCTCCCAAAGTGAAACCTCTGCAATTTCTAAAAATGCCTCCCCCAAAAGAGGGGCCAGGTGCCCCTTCGGCACTACCATCCGTGTTAACCTTGATCCACCCAGGGGAGGGGGGAATCCAAGTGACAGACTTCACCAGAAGAGGTTTAGACGGAACACCACGCACACCTAGCCGAGTTAAAATGCTGAGCTCCCGAACCGAGTTGTGCATGTGTCCCGAGATCAGGGAGGCAGAATCCCGAATGCAAGAAAGAATAACTGAGACAGCCTGTGTGGAGTTAGCCTTCTTATCATCGAAAATGGACCTGTTCCTGGTAGTCCAAATAGCCCAAATAGCAGTGACAAAAGCAACTCGCCAAAGCGCTGTGACTTGGGAGCTGAACTGTACCTGCATAGCCTGTAAAAGCAATCTGTGGAAACCCTCATGAAAAATAAGAGATACATCAAAAGCCCAAAATAGTTTAGAGAAAATGGCAAGAGAGAAAGAACAACTAGAAAAAATATGATCAGCAGACTCCCCTGATGTATGGCAAAGAGCGCACATGGATGGACCTTGAATGCAGTGTGACTGAATAATCTCCCAAGAAGGAAGTTTATGATGTATCGCACGCCAAACCGTATACGATCGACAGGGAGGGATAAAGGGAGCCCAGATCCATTTCCCCCAAGAAGTGGCCGGAAAGGAGGTACAGAAGTAATTGTAAGCCAGAGTGGACGTCACATTGCCCGTCGGAGAGCGAGTCCAAACTCTATGATCCGGGATAGAGGGAGAGATGGCCATAGCAACTATGTCCTTGGCAATAACAGGGAAGTTCTGAACAAAAAGCCCGTCCAATTGCCAGACCCCATCAATATGATAATCCGAAATCAAATGCTGAAAATGTAAACGTGCCTCAATAGGCATGCCAATCCTGTCAGCAATGGAGTAACCGAGCCAATTATCAAGCCAAAATCTAACCGAAGAGTTCGGTCCAACAATCCACTGAGATTCCGAGAGGAGCTGTCTGATGTAAGGTCTAGTGGAACCAAAGAGGGAGGAGCGAATGTAGGAGGTCTTAAGATCACCAGAGGCAGAGAACCAGCGAGAACGAAGAAGATCTATGCCAGTGTCAATAGAAGTCAAGAAGTCCCAGGCAAATTTGAGCAAAAAAGCAGCATTCGCCTTGCGAATTGAACGGAGACCCAGACCTCCTTCAGCTTTCGGGGCACAAACACGTTTCCAGGAGATGTTATAATTACCACTATGGGCCGTGCTGCCGTCCAGATAAAATTGTGCATGGCCTTCTCAACGTCAGCAAGAAGGGACAAAGGCCAACGGTACACCATCATCGAGTGAACGAAGGAACTAGTGATCACAGAATTCACAAGGTAAGCCCGGCCCGCCATCGAGAGTGAAGTGCCCACCCAGTTGGAAAACTTTGCGCAAATAGAATCCGCCAAGGGCTGGAAGTAAGCAAGCCTTGGTGCTCCGACAAAGATAGGGACCCCAAGGTATTGCATAGGCAAAGAGCCTTCAACCATCTTCGAAACACGGAGAATCTGCCGCTTGATGTTAGTGGTAGCCTTCTCTCCAAAGAATACTCTAGACTTGTCTGTGCTAACGATTTGGCCCGAGAGCCTACCATAAAGCATAAGAATATGACGTAGCTTCCTCACATTAGACAAGTCCGCATTGCAGAAGATGAGGATGTCATCAGCATAGAACAAGAAGGGAGGGCAGGGAACCCCCATCATGGCCATAGCCGGATGGATAGACTGCTTATTATGGCAATCAACAATGAGCCTACCCAAAAACTCTTCAGCAAGACAAAATAGGAGAGGGGAAAGCGGATCCCCCTGCCTAACACCACGTGAACATGCGAAGTAACCAACAGGAGAACCATTGATCAGAATGGAAAGCCTGGCAGAGAGCAGAATGGAAGAGACACGATCCACAAACCAATCCGAAAAGCCCAAACATCTCAGAAAATGCAGAAGAAAATCCCAACGAACAGTATCAAAAGCTTTCCGGATATCAATTTTGAAGGCCACATTACCACCCTCATTTTGCCTGTCCATACAATTAAAACACTCAGAAGCATAGGCAATACAATGATGGATGCGCCTACCTGGCACAAATCCGAACTGATAGGGAGAAATGTGAGAGCCCACAAAGCTGCCCAGTCTAGAAGCAAGAATCTTAGTGAGGACCTTAAACAAAAAATTGCTAAGAACTATAGGTCGAAAGTCCTCCACTCGATTGGCCCCCTTCTTTTTAGGAATGAGGACCACAAAGCTTGAATTCAAACCAGTGGGAATGAAACCATGACGAAAAAAGTGACACGCGGCAGCCACTACATCGTTACGAACAATATCCCAATAAACCTGAAAAAAGCAGCCAGAAAAACCATCCGGGCCTGGAGAGCTGTCTGCCGAGAGAGAGAAAACCGCCGAGTGAATTTCCTCCGGAGTGGGGTCAGCCATAAGAAGAGCATTCTCGTCAGCAGAGATGGAG
Organism: Ajuga chamaepitys; assembly: GCA_958295605.1. Lineage (NCBI taxonomy): Eukaryota > Viridiplantae > Streptophyta > Magnoliopsida > Lamiales > Lamiaceae > Ajuga > Ajuga chamaepitys. The sequence goes on along the minus strand of OY282498.1, from coordinate 18,283,016 downwards.
GGACTGACGATATCCCCCACAACAGAAAGATCAATGGTTGACGAAGTAGTGGGCTCCGTGAAAAGGTTGGTGTAGAAGTGAACAATGTGGTCCGCCAGAGTGGTCCGGTCTTCAACCAACACACCATCGATCTTGAGAGCCGAGAGGTGCTGCCTCACCTGAGAGGCAGCATGCAATCTGTGGAAAAAAGAGGAGTTACGGTCCCCATCCTTAAGCCAGCTGAGACGATTTTTTTGACAAATGAAGTCTTGATGCTGGGCAAGAGTGCGATTAATGAGGACCTGCAAGTCCACCTCCTTCTCAAAGAGGGCATCAGAGTAACCCTGTTCATAGATCATCTCCTGAAGGGCAGCGAGATCCGCGTAGTGCTCCGCCAAAGTGGTGTAAATATTCCGGAAGATGTTGACGTTCCAAACTTTGATCTCCTCCTTTAATCTCTTCAACTTACGAACAACCCTAGAGAGGGGATCCGTATGAGATAAGGGGCCAGCCCATGAATCATTGACCAAAGAACGAAAGCCAGGATGGACCGTCCACATCTTTTGAAACCGGAAAGGTCGGGGATAGGAAGGAGCAGACTCCGTGCAAGTGATCAAAAGAGGATGGTGATCAGAGTTGTTCCGGGGGAGTATCAACGCTTGAATAGAATTCCACTGAGCCACAAAATCACTGTTAACAAAACCCCGGTCCAACTTAGAAGCTTTAAAAGAGCCGATGGATCGACGAGAGCACCAGGTATACGTGCATCCCTCATTCTCAATTTCCAGCAGCTCCGCATCGTCAATAGCCTGCCGAAACTCAGAACAAGCAATAGGGGAAGGGGAGGCCATACTCATGCGCTCATGCGCACCAAACACGGCGTTAAAGTCACCAATAATGCAACAAGGCAAAGAGGCAACATGAATGAGATCAGACCATAAAGACCGACGCTCAATGTACTCATTACACGCATGAACAAAAGCAAGATGCACGGGAACATCCCGAATGACAGCATAAACCAAGAGCAATTGATTCGAAAAATAAATAACATGTGAGGACTCCACATAGCTAGCACGACAAAGAATCCAAATATTAGGGAGCAAAGGGGGGCGGGAATTTTCACCAAGAAAATGAAGGTGGAGAGACCTCCAAAAAGTAGGCGGAATAGAAGAAGATCTAACCTTCGGCTCAACAATGGCGAGCCAATCAGGGGAATGTAGACGACAGAAATCCCGGAGAGAGTTCCTGGCCTGTTCATTCCCCATTCCACGAATATTCCATATCATCATCTTCATGTCCAACCTGTGTATACGCCGTGCTCTGGCGGCGGGTCATCCAATTCCATCTCATTTGCCCAATCACCGAGAGCAGCCCGGTGCATGTGTCGTAGGGCATCTGAGTTGGGTTTATCCAAAACATGAAAATCCGACTTAGTGACAGAGTCCATGTCCTCAATAATCTTGCCTCTCCGAGGAGGAATAGAAGCGGAGCGAGGGCGTGAGGAGGAAGCGCACCATCGACGGAGTGCTTCCACATGAATCGGGGGGGCCGTCGAAAGTGGGACCACGTCCATATGTGGGGCCGGATGAAGGACCAGCTCCATAGAAGAGGGAGTCGTAGTCATGCCTGATGTGGCAGCCTTGGCGTGAGCCAATGATGAATGTGAGGATGGTATGTCCCCACAATAGTGGGATGTCAGCGGACACCTAAGGAGACATTCATCATTAACAGATACCTTGTGAGACTTGGATATACTATTAATAGCCGTAGCCTCAGCCATGACATGTGGGTCACAATCATGATCAAAGAGAGAGATGTGGGCTGAATTACTATTAATAGTAATACCCCTATTAATGCGCTGCGTGGACTCCACCAAAGTGGAAGGACGCTGCATGGACTCCTCCAACGTGGGGTTGTTATCAAAATGAGAAACAGGGGAGGTGCTCATGGTAGCAAAACCGCCATGCATGGAGTGCATGGGCTCGGAAAAGGGTGCATGGCGAGGTGGAGAAGGAGGCGTTGCGTCCCTGTTTCCGGGCGGAGTCGAGGATGACGTTGAACCTTCCTCTGTTGCCATAGCGCTCAAGATAGCGAATGAGTTCGACGTAGTCGGAGCGTGAGATGGCGCCGGTGTAGCTTTCGGACGGTAAACCATACGTGGCAGCTGTGATCGCCCTCTCGACCGACCTCTAGGAAATCGAGGTCGGGACTTCGAGCGAGCCGGATTCGTGGGAGCCGTGTTAGTCGGGGTAAGCCTGGTCATGGTCAAGTTCCTTCCCATATGCGAATGAGTAGCATGATGAGAAGATGCAGCCTTCCTCTTCTTGCATGTGATGACCGTGTGTCCCAAAATACAACATGAAGAGCAATAATCAGGGCAGTTTTCGTAAACAATAGAGGTTGTGGTGAGAGTGCCATTGCCTTCGACAGTGACCTTATCCGGTAAATGGGTCGGCTTGGCAAAGTCGATTTCAACCTGCACCCGGGCGAAATGACCCAAGGAACCTTCGATCGCTCTCTCATCTATTTGTAAGGGAATACCAATTGATTTGGCAATACCCCAAAGACAGGGGGTGTCCCAATGTTCCATCCCGAGTTCGTAGATACGAATCCACACCTGAGCAACCGAGGTATTCAGCTTGTGCGGATTGAAATTAGGGACCCAACGGGTCAGTCGGAGCGTTCCGGGTTTGAGAGACCAAGCGGAATGCGAGAAAGCTTTGGAGCGATCACTATCATTGGTAAATTGGAAGTTGTAGCATCCCCGTCCCAACAGGACGATCTTCCATTCAAATTGTGTTTTCCAGATGTCCGTAAGCTTAGATTTGAGTTCAGTTAGAGACCATGATTTATCCTTCTTGATATAGAAAAGTCTTCCAATTAGAGTCTTGGATAGGAACTCCACCCTTTGTTTATAGCGTGTTTCATCCACAGCGATGGAGTAAACATCCCCTTTGAGGACCGGTTCATATGGAATCGGTCGTTGGGACGGCGAAGGCAATGAGGCAGTAGCCGGCGTCGCATCTGATGGAGGCCGGGAGGTCGAGAGTGGGACCGGAAGAGAACCAATCCGTAGAGATGGGGCTGTAAACGACGTTCCCGATGTGTACCTGTTCCCCAATGCCGGAAATAAACTAGCATTGGGGAGGTTAAGAGCAGGCATAGGCAAAGAGCTATCGTGCATGGTAAGAGAGTCCGTAGGAGGGGGGGAAAGGGGTCTCATAGTAGGGGACACAACACCACTATTCATAAGATTAAATAAATTAGTAATAGCTGAAAAATCAGCACTAGACCCACTAGGACTAGAGCTGGTCTCATGCAAAGCAATCTCATAATTCATATCACGTGAAGTCCCCATGTGAAGAGAATGAGCAGCTATGATTGAATTAGGAAAGTCAACCTGAGGACCCTTCCTAGGCAGGGAAGCATTAAATGCAAAGGGTGGTATGCATAGGGTATGGGCAGAAGAGAGAGAATGAGCATTTAATTCATGTATGGAAGGGGAAATAAAGTGCGAGGGGGGTGCAGAAAGTATGGGAGCATCAAGTGCCAAAATAGAGCGACGAGTAGGAAAGCAAGAAGATGTGACCTGGTCTGGTTATGTTCCCCTGGAGGATTCCGGCGAAGGCAAGGCGGCCGGAATGACGACCGGAAGTTGCTGTAGTGAGTCCGGGAGGGAGTGTAGGGCCTCCGTCGTGTGGGAATCCAAAGAAGCAGGCACCGGGGAAACCGGTGGAGGTGGCGGTGCTGTGGTGGAGGTCACCGGAGCCTCCGTCACTGAAACTTTGGAGATGCCGGCGTGTGGAGGAAGCGAGCAAGGAGAATCGTCCCTGCTGGAGGGCATTAGAGCCAGCCCCCTAGCTTTGAGGGATGGCAACAGCCATGGGAGGTGGGAGCAAAGCTCCAAAAGCCATAGCAGGTCTTGGCCCAAGGCGGGCGGCGGATACGGGACTACGGTGGAAGATGCTTGAGAGCTAGGGGGGTGTCAACGTGAGAGGAGTGGTCGTCTTTCATGGAAGGCAGCGGAGGAGGGACGACGGGGAGTGGTGGTGGGTTAGGAAAGGACGACAAGGGGGAAGGAGAGAGAAGAGAGCATTTCTCTCTCTCTCTTGATTTTTTCTTGCTTGCTTAATGATCCGAGAAGTCGAACGGAGTCAAATAGTTGGTGCTTGTTGATCCCAGAAGTCGAATTGAGTCACATTATGTGTAGTTAGTGACTTGATAAATCAAACAGATCAAGTTGGGGGTACTTGTTGATCCGTGAAGCCGAATTCGGTCAAACGGAAGACTTGTTGATCCGAGAAGTCAATTGGGGTACAATAGAAGACTTAATGATCCGTGAAGTCGAACGGAGTCATATAGTTGGTGCTTGTTGATCCCAGAAGTCGAATTGAGTCACATTGTGCGTAGTTAGTGACTTGATAAACCAAACGGATCAAGTTGGGGGTACTAGTTGATCCGTGAAGCCGAATTCGGTCAACCGGAAGACTTGTTGATCCGAGAAGTCAATTGGGGTCAAATAGAAGACTTAATGATCCGAGAAGTCGAACGGAGTCAAATAGTTGGTGCTTGTTGATCCCAGAAGCCGAATTGAGTCACATTGTGCGTAGTTAGTGACTTGATAAACCAAACGGATCAAGTTGCGGGTACCTGTTGATCCGTGAAGCCGAATTCGGTCAAACGGAAGACTTGTTGATCCGAGAAGTCAATTGGGGTCAAATAGAAGACTTAATGATCTGAGAAGTCGAACGGAGTCAAATAGTTGGTGCTTGCTGATCCCAGAAGCCGAATTGAGTCACATTCTGCGTAGTTAGTGACTTGATAAACCAAACGGATCAAGTTGGGTGTACTTGTTGATCCGTGAAGCCGAATTCGGTCAAACGGAAGACTTGTTGATCCGAGAAGTCAATTGGGGTCAAATAGAAGACTTAACGATCCGAGAAGTCGAACGGAGTCAAATAGTTGGTGCTTGTTGATCCCAGAAGCCGAATTGAGTCACATTGTGCGTAGTTAGTGACTTGATAAACCAAACGGATCAAGTTGGGGTTACTTGTTGATCCGTGAAGCCGAATTCGGTCAAACGGAAGACTTGTTGATCCGAGAAGTCAATTTTGGTCAAAGAGAAGACTTAATGATCCGAGAAGTCGAACGGAGTCAAATAGTTGGTGCTTGTTGATCCCAGAAGTCGAATTGAGTCACATTGTGCGTAGTTAGTGATTTGATAAACCAAACGGATCAAGTTGGGGTTACTTGTTGATCCGTGAAGCCGAATTCGGTCAAACGGAAGACTTGTTGATCCGAGAAGTCAATTGGGGTACAATAGAAGACATAATGATCCGTGAAGTCGAACAGAGTCAAATAGTTGGTGCTTGTTGGTCCCAGAAGTCGAATTGAGTCACATTGTGCGTAGTTAGTGACTTGATAAACCAAACGGATCAAGTTGGGGGTACTTGTTGATCCGTGAATCCGAATTCGGTCAAACGGAAGACTTGTTGATCCGAGAAGTCAATTGGGGTCAAATAGAAGACTTTATGATCCGAGAAGTAGAACGGAGTCAAATAGTTGGTGCTTGTTGATCCCAGAAGTCGAATTGAGTCACATTATGTGTAGTTAGTGACTTGATAAATCAAACAGATCAAGTTGGGGGTACTTGTTGATCCGTCAAGCCGAATTCGGTCAAACGGAAGACTTGTTGATCCGAGAAGTCAATTGGGGTACAATAGAAGACTTAATGATCCGTGAAGTCGAACGGAGTCATATAGTTGGTGCTTGTTGATCCCAGAAGTGGAATTGAGTCACATTGTGCGTAGTTAGTGACTTGATAAACCAAACGGATCAAGTTGGGGGTACTTGTTGATCCGTGAAGCCGAATTCGGTCAAACGGAAGACTTGTTGATCCGAGAAGTCAATTGGGGTCAAAGAGAAGACTTAATGATCCGAAAAGTCGAATGAAGTCAAATAGTTGGTGCTTGTTAATCCCAGAAGCCGAATTAAGTCACATTGTGCGTAGTTAGTGACTTGATAAACCAAACGGATCAAGTTGTGGGTACTTTTTGATCCGTGAAGCCGAATTCGGTCAAACGGAAGACTTGTTGATCCGAGAAGTCAATTGGGGTCAAATAGAAGACTTAATGATCTGAGAAGTCGAACGGAGTCAAATAGTTGGTGCTTGCTGATCCCAGAAGCCGAATTGAGTCACATTCTGCGTAGTTAGTGACTTGATAAACCAAACGGGTCAAGTTGGGGGTACTTGTTGATCCGTGAAGCCGAATTCGGTCAAACGGAAGACTTGTTGATCCGAGAAGTCAATTGGGGTCAAATAGAAGACTTAACGATCCGAGAAGTCGAACGGAGTCAAATAGTTGGTGCTTGTTGATCCCAGAAGCCGAATTGAGTCACATTGTGCGTAGTTAGTGACTTGATAAACCAAACGGATCAAGTTGGGGTTACTTGTTGATCCGTGAAGCCGAATTCAGTCAAACGGAAGACTTGTTGATCCGAGAAGTCAATTTTGGTCAAAGAGAAGACTTAATGATCCGAGAAGTCGAACGGAGTCAAATAGTTGGTGCTTGTTGATCCCAGAAGTCGAATTGAGTCACATTGTGCGTAGTTAGTGATTTGATAAACCAAACGGATCAAGTTGGGGTTACTTGTTGATCTGTGAAGCCGAATTCGGCCAAACGGAAGACTTGTTGATCCGAGAAGTCAATTGGGGTCCAATAGAAGACTTAATGATCCGTGAAGTCGAACAGAGTCAAACAGGTGGTGCTTGTTGGTCCCAGAAGTCGAATTGAGTCACATTGTGCGTAGTTAGTGACTTGATAAACCAAACGGATCAAGTTGGGGGTACTTGTTGATCCGTGAAGCCGAATTCGGTCAAACGGAAGACTTGTTGATCCGAAAAGTCAATTGGGGTCAAATAGAAGACTTTATGATCCGAGAAGTCGAACGGAGTCAAATAGTTGGTGCTTGTTGATCCCAGAAGCCGAATTGAGTCACATTGTGCGTAGTTAGTGACTTGATAAACGAAATGGATCATGTTGGGGGTACTTGTTGATCCGTGAAGCCGAATTCGGTCAAACGGAAGACTTGTTGATCCGAGAAGTCAATTGGGGTCAAATAGAAGACTTAATGATATGAGAAGTTGAACGGAGTCAAATAGTTGGTGCTTGTTGATCCCAGAAGTCGAATTGAGTCACATTGTGCGTAGTTAGTGACTTGATAAATCGAATGGATCAAGTTGGGGGTACTTGTTGATCCGTCAAGCCGAATTCGGTCAAACAGAAGACTTGTTGATCCGAGAAGTCATTTAGGGTACAATAGAAGACTTAATGATCCGTGAAGTCGAACGGAGTCAAATAGTTTGTGCTTGTTGGACCTAGAAGTCTAATTGAGTCACATTGTGCGTAGTTAGTGACTTGATAAACCAAACGATCAAGTTGGGGGTACTTGTTGATATGTGAAGCCGAATTCGGTCAAACGGAAGACTTGTTGATCCGAGAAAATTGGGGTCAAATAGAAGACTTAATGATCCGAGAAGTCGAACGGAGTCAAATAGTTGTTGCTTGTTGATCCCAGAAGCCGAATTGAGTCACATTGTGTGTAGTTAGTGACTTGATAAACCAAACGGATCAAGTTGGGGGTACTTGTTGATCCGTGAAGCCGAATTCGGTCAAACGGAAGACTTGTTGATCCGACAAGTCAATTTTGGTCAAAGAGAAGACTTAATAATTCGAGAAGTCGAACGGAGTCAAATAGTTGGTGATTGTTGATCCTAGAAGTCGAATTGAGTCACATTGTGCGTAGTTAGTGACTTGATAAATCAAACGGATCAAGTTGGGGGTAATTGTTGATCCGTGAAACCGAATTCGGTCAAACGGAAGACTTGTTGATCTGAGAAGTCAATTGGGGTCAAATAGAAGACTTAATGATATGAGAAGTTGAACGGAGTCAAATAGTTGGTGCTTGTTGATCCCAGAAGTCGAATTGAGTCACATTGTGCGTAGTTAGTGACTTGATAAATCGAACGGATCAAGTTGGGGGTACTTGTTGATCCGTGAAGCCGAATTCGGTCAAACGGAAGACTTGTTGATCCGAGAAGTCAATTAGGGTACAATAGAAGACTTAATGATCCGTGAAGTCGAACGGAGTCAAATAGTTTGTGCTTGTTGGACCCAGAAGTCGAATTGAGTCACATTGTGCGTAGTTAGTGACTTGATAAACCAAACGATCAAGTTGGGGGTACTTGTTGATCCGTGAAGCCGAATTCGGTCAAACGGAAGACTTGTTGATCCGAGAAGTCAATTGGGGTCAAATAGAAGATTTAATGATCCGAGAAGTCGAACGGAGTCAAATAGTTGGTGCTTGTTGATCCCAGAAGCCGAATTGAGTCACATTGTGCGTAGTTAGTGACTTGATAAACCAAACGGATCAAGTTGGGGGTACTTGTTGATCCGTGAAGCCGAATTCAGTCAAACGGAAGACTTGTTGATCCGAGAAGTCAATTTTGGTCAAAGAGAAGACTTAACAATCCGAGAAGTCGAACGGAGTCAAATAGTTGGTGATTGTTGATCCCAGAAGTCGAATTGAGTCACATTGTGTGTAGTTAGTGACTTGATAAATCAAACGGATCAAGTTGGGGGTACTTGTTGATCCGTGAGGCCGAATTCGGTCAAACGGAAGACTTGTTGATCCGAGAAGTCAATTGGGGTACAATAGAAGACTTAATGATCCGTGAAGTCGAACGGAGTCAAATAGTTGGTGCTTGTTGATCCCAGAAGTCGAATTGAGTCACATTGTGCGTAGTTAGTGACTTGATAAATCAAACTTATCAAGTTGGGGGTACTTGTTGATCCGTGAAGCCGAATTCGGTCAAACGGAAGGCTTGTTGACCTGAGAAGCCAATTGGGGTCAAATAGAAGACTTAATGATCTGAGAAGTCGAACGGAGTCAAATAGTTGGTGTTGATCCCAGAAGCCGAATTGAGTCACATTCTGCGTAGTTAGTGACTTGATAAACCAAACGGATCAAGTTGGGGGTACTTGTTGATCCGTGAAGCCGAATTCGGTCAAACGGAAGACTTGTTGATCCGAGAAGTCAATTGGGGTCAAATAGAAGACTTAACAATCCGAGAAGTCGAACGGAGTCAAATAGTTGGTGCTTGTTGATCCCAGAAGCCGAATTGAGTCACGTTGTGCGTAGTTAGTGACTTGATAAACCAAACGGATCAAGTTGGTGGTACTTGTTGATCCGTGAAGCCAAATTCGGTCAAACGGAAGACTTGTTGATCCGAGAAGTCAATTTTTGTCAAAGAGAAGACTTAATGATCCGAGAAGTCGAACGGAGTCAAATAGTTGGTGCTTGTTGATCCCAGAAGTCGAATTGAGTCACATTGTGCGTAGTTAGTGATTTGATAAAACAAACGGATCAAGTTGGGTGTACTTGTTGATCCGTGAAGCCGAATTCGGTCAAACGGTAGACTTGTTGATCCGAGAAGTCAATTGGGGTCAAATAGAAGACTTAATGATCTGAGAAGTCGAACGGAGTCAAATAGTTGGTGCTCGTTGATCCCAGAAGTCGAATTGAGTCACATTGTGCGTAGTTAGTGACTTGATAAATCAAACGGATCAAGTTGGGGGTACTTGTTGATCCGTGAAGCCGAATTCGGTCAAACGGAAGACTTGTTGATCCGAGAAGTCAATTGGGGTACAATAGAAGACTTAATGATCCGTGAAGTCGAACGGAGTCAAATAGTTGGTGCTTGTTGATCCCAAAAGTCTTATTGAGTCACATTGTGCGTAGTTAGTGACTTGATAAACCAAACGGATCAAGTTGGGGGTACTTGTTGATCCGTGAAGCCGAATTCGGTCAAAGGGAAGACTTATGGATCCGAGAAGTCAATTGGGGTCAAATAAAAGACTTAATGATCTGAGAAGTCGAACGGAGTCAAATAGTTGGTGTTGATCCCAGAAGCCGAATTGAGTCACATTCTGCGTAGTTAGTGACTTGATAAACCAAACGGATCAAGTTGGGGGTACTTGTTGATCCGTGAAGCCGAATTCGGTCAAACGGAAGACTTGTTGATCCGAGAAGTCAATTGGGGTCAAATAGAAGACTTAACAATCCGAGAAGTCGAACGGAGTCAAATAGTTGGTGCTTGTTGATCCCAAAAGCCGAATTGAGTCACATTGCGCGTAGTTAGTGACTTGATAAACCAAACGGATCAAGTTGGTGGTACTTGTTGATCCGTGAAGCCAAATTTGGTCAAACGGAAGACTTGTTGATCCGAGAAGTCAATTTTGGTCAAAGAGAAGACTTAATGATCCGAGAAGTCGAACGGAGTCAAATAGTTGGTGCTTGTTGATCCCAGAAGTCGAATTGAGTCACATTGTGCGTAGTTAGTGATTTGATAAAACAAACGGATCAAGTTGGGTGTACTTGTTGATCCGTGAAGCCGAATTCGGTCAAACGGTAGACTTGTTGATCCGAGAAGTCAATTGGGGTCAAAGAGAAGACTTATCAATCCGAGAAGTCGAACGGAGTCAAATAGTTGGTGATTGTTGATCCCAGAAGTCGAATTGAGTCACATTGTGCGTAGTTAGTGACTTGATAAATCAAACGGATCATGTTGGGGGTACTTGTTGATCCGTGAAGCCGAATTCGGTCAAACGGAAGACTTGTTGATCCGATAAGTCAATTGGGGTACAATAGAAGACTTAATGATCCGTGAAGTCGAACGGAGTCATATAGTTGGTGCTTGTTGATCCCAGAAGTCGAATTGAGTCACATTGTGCGTAGTTAGTGACTTGATAAATCAAACCGATCAAGTTGGGGGTACTTGTTGATCCGTGAAGCCGAATTCGGTCAAACGGAAGACTTGTTGATCTGAGAAGTCAATTGGGGTCAAATAGAAGACTTAATGATCTGAGAAGTCGAACGGAGTCAAATAGTTGGTGTTGATCCCAGAAGCCGAATTGAGTCACATTCTGCGTAGTTAGTGACTTAATAAACCAAACGGATCAAGTTGGGGGTACTTGTTGATCCGTGAAGCCGAATTCGGTCAAACGGAAGACTTGTTGATCCGAGAAGTCAATTGGGGTCAAATACAAGACATAACAATCCGAGAAGTCGAACGGAGTCAAATAGTTGGTGCTTGTTGATCCCAGAGGCCGAATTGAGTCACATTGTGCGTAGTTAGTGACTTGATAAACCAAACGGATCAAGTTGGTGGTACTTGTTGATCCGTGAAGCCAAATTCGGTCAAACGGAAGACTTGTTGATCCGAAAAGTCAATTTTGGTCAAAGAGAAGACTTAATGATCCGAGAAGTCGAACGGAGTCAAATAGTTGGTGCTTGTTGATCCCAGAAGTCGAATTGAGTCACATTGCGCTTACTTAGTGATTTGATAAAACAAACGGATCAAGTGTGGTGTACTTGTTGATCCGTGAAGTCGAATTCGGTCAAACGGTAGACTTGTTGATCCGAGAAGTCAATTGGGGTCAAATAGAAGACTTAATGATCTGAGAAGTCGAACGGAGTCAAATAGTTGGTGCTCGTTGATCCCAGAAGTCGAATTGAGTCACATTGTGCGTAGTTAGTGACTTGATAAATCAAACAGATCAAGTTGGGGGTACTTGTTGATCCGTGAAGCCGAATTCGGTCAAACGAAAGACTTGTTGATCCGAGAAGTCAATTGGGGTACAATAGAAGACTTAATGATCCGTGAAGTCGAACGGAGTCAAATAGTTGGTGCTTGTTGATCCCAAAAGTCTTATTGAGTCACATTGTGCGTAGTTAGTGACTTGATAAACCAAACGGATCAAGTTGGGGGTACTTGTTGATCCGTGAAGCCGAATTCGGTCAAACGGAAGACTTGTGGATCCGAGAAGTCAATTGGGGTCAAATAGAAGACTTAATGATCAGAGAAGTCGAACGGAGTCAAATAGTTGGTGCTTGTTGATCCCAGAAGCCGAATTGAGTCACATTGTGCGTAGTTAGTGACTTGATAAACCAAACGGATCAAGTTGGGGGTACTTGTAGATCCGTGAAGCCGAATTCGGTCAACCGGAAGACTTGTTAATCCGGGAAGTCAATTTTGGTCAAAGAGAAGACTTAATGATCCGAGAAGTCGAACGGAGTCAAATAGTTGGTGCTTGTTGATCACAGAAGTCGAATTGAGTCACATTGTGCGTAGTTAGTGACTTGATAAACCAAACGGATCAAGTTGGGGGTACTTGTTGATCCGTGAAGCCAAATTCGGTCAAACGGAAGACTTGTTGATCCGAGAAGTCAATTTTGGTCAAAGAGAAGACTTAATGATCCGAGAAGTCGAACGGAGTCAAATAGTTAGTGCTTGTTGATCCCAGAAGTCGAATTGAGTCACATTGTGCGTAGTTAGTGATTTGATAAAACAAACGGATCAAGTTGGGTGTACTTGTAGATCTGTGAGGCCGAATTCGGTCAACCGGAAGACTTGTTAATCCGGGAAGTCAATTTTGGTCAAAGAGAAGACTTAATGATCCGAGAAGTCGAACGGAGTGAAATAGTTGGTGCTTATTGATCCCAGAAGTCGAATTGAGTCACATTGTGCGTAGTTAGTGACTTGATAAACCAAACGGATCAAGTTGGGGGTACTTGTTGATCCGTGAAGCCGAATTCGGTCCAACGAAAGACTTGTTGATCCGAGAAGTCAATTGGGGTCAAATAGAAGACTTAATGATCCGAGAAGTCGAACGGAGTCAAATAGTTGGTGCTTGTTGATCCCAGAAGTCGAATTGAGTCACATTGTGCGTAGTTAGTGACTTGATAAATCAAACGGATCAAGTTGGGGGTACTTGTTGATCCGTGAAGCCGAATTCGGTCAAACGGAAGACTTGTTGATCCGATAAGTCAATTGGGGTACAATAGAAGACTTAATGATCCGTGAAGTCGAACGGAGTCAAATAGTTGGTGCTTGTTGATCCCAGAAGTCGAATTGAGTCACATTGTGCGTAGTTAGTGACTTGATAAATCAAACCGATCAAGTTGGGGGTACTTGTTGATCCGTGAAGCCGAATTCGGTCAAACGGAAGACTTGTTGATCTGAGAAGTCAATTGGGGTCAAATAGAAGACTTAATGATCTGAGAAGTCGAACGGAGTCAAATAGTTGGTGTTGATCCCAGAAGCCGAATTGAGTCACATTCTGCGTAGTTAGTGACTTGATAAACCAAACGGATCAAGTTGGGGGTACTTGTTGATCCGTGAAGCCGAATTCGGTCAAACGGAAGACTTGTTGATCCGAGAAGTCAATTGGGGTCAAATACAAGACATAACAATCCGAGAAGTCGAACGGAGTCAAATAGTTGGTGCTTGTTGATCCCAGAGGCCGAATTGAGTCACATTGTGCGTAGTTAGTGACTTGATAAACCAAACGGATCAAGTTGGTGGTACTTGTTGATCCGTGAAGCCAAATTCGGTCAAACGGAAGACTTGTTGATCCGAAAAGTCAATTTTGGTCAAAGAGAAGACTTAATGATCCGAGAAGTCGAACGGAGTCAAATAGTTGGTGCTTGTTGATCCCAGAAGTCGAATTGAGTCACATTGCGCGTACTTAGTGATTTGATAAAACAAACGGATCAAGTGTGGTGTACTTGTTGATCCGTGAAGCCGAATTCGGTCAAACGGTAGACTTGTTGATCCGAGAAGTCAATTGGGGTCAAATAGAAGACTTTATGATCTGAGAAGTCGAACGGAGTCAAATAGTTGGTGCTCGTTGATCCCAGAAGTCGAATTGAGTCACATTGTGCGTAGTTAGTGACTTGATAAATCAAACAGATCAAGTTGGGGGTACTTGTTGATCCGTGAAGCCGAATTCGGTCAAACGAAAGACTTGTTGATCAGAGAAGTCAATTGGGGTACAATAGAAGACTTAATGATCCGTGAAGTCGAACGGAGTCAAATAGTTGGTGCTTGTTGATCCCAAAAGTCTTATTGAGTCACATTGTGCGTAGTTAGTGACTTGATAAACCAAACGGATCAAGTTGGGGGTACTTGTTGATCCGTGAAGCCGAATTCGGTCAAACGGAAGACTTGTGGATCCGAGAAGTCAATTGGGGTCAAATAGAAGACTTAATGATCAGAGAAGTCGAATGGAGTCAAATAGTTGGTGCTTGTTGATCCCAGAAGCCGAATTGAGTCACATTGTGCGTAGTTAGTGACTTGATAAACCAAACGGATCAAGTTGGGGGTACTTGTAGATCCGTGAAGCCGAATTCGGTCAACCGGAAGACTTGTTAATCCGGGAAGTCAATTTTGGTCAAAGAGAAGACTTAATGATCCGAGAAGTCGAACGGAGTCAAATAGTTGGTGCTTGTTGATCCCAGAAGTCGAATTGAGTCACATTGTGCGTAGTTAGTGACTTGATAAACCAAACGGATCAAGTTGGGGGTACTTGTTGATCCGTGAAGCCGAATTCGGTCCAACGAAAGACTTGTTGATCCGAGAAGTCAATTGGGGTCAAATAGAAGACTTAATGATCCGAGAAGTCGAACGGAGTCAAATAGTTGGTGCTTGTTGATCCCAAAAGCCGAATTGAGTCACATTGTGCGTAGTTACTGACTTGATAAACCAAACGGATCAAGTTGCGGGTACTTGTTGATCCGTGAAGCCGTATTCGGTCAAACGGAAGACTTGTTGATGCGAGAAGTCAATTGGGGTCAAATAGAAGACTTAATGATCTGAGAAGTCGAACGGAGTCAAATAGTTGGTGCTTGCTGATCCCTGAAGCCGAATTGAGTCACATTCTGCGTAGTTAGTGACTTAATAAACCAAAGGGATCAAGTTGGGGGTACTTGTTGATCCGTGAAGCCGAATTCGGTCAAACGGAAGACTTGTTGATCCGAGAAGTCAATTGGGGTCAAATAGAAGACTTAACAATCCGAGAAGTCGAACGGAGTCAAATAGTTGGTGCTTGTTGATCCCAGAAGCCGAATTGAGTCACATTGTGCGTAGTTAGTGACTTGATAAACCAAACGGATCATGTTGGGGTTACTTGTTGATGGTCAAACGGAAGACTTGTTGATCCGAGAAGTCAATTTTGGTCAAAGAGAAGACTTAATGATCCGAGAAGCCGAACGGAGTCAAATAGTTGGTGCTTGTTGATCCCAGAAGTCGAATTGAGTCACATTGTGCGTAGTTAGTGATTTGATAAACCAAACGGATCAAGTTGGGGTTACATGTTGATCCGTGAAGCCGAATTCGGTCAAACGGAAGACTTGTTGATCTGAGAAGTCAATTTTGGTCAAAGAGAAGACTTAATGATCCGAGAAGTCGAACGGAGTCAAATAGTTGGTGCTTGTTGATCCCAGAAGTCGAATTGAGTCACATTGTGCGTAGTTAGTGACTTGATAAATCAAACGGATCAAGTTGGGGGTACTTGTTGATCCGTGAAGCCGAATTCGGTCAAACGGAAGACTTGTTGATCCGAGAAGTCAATTGGGGTACAATAGAAGACTTAATGATCCGTGAAGTCGAACGGAGTCAAATAGTTGGTGCTTGTTGATCCCAGAAGTCTTATTGAGTCACATTGTGCTTAGTTAGTGACTTGATAAACCAAACGGATCAAGTTAGGGGTACTTGTTGATCCGTGAAGCCGAATTCGGTCAAATGGAAGACTTGTGGATCCGAGAAGTCAATTGGGGTCAAATAGAAGACTTAATGATTAGAGAAGTCGAACGGAGTCAAATAGTTGGTGCTTGTTGATCCCAGAAGCCGAATTGAGTCACATTGTGCGTAGTTAGTGACTTGATAAACCAAACGGATCAAGTTGGGGGTACTTGTAGATCCGTGAAGCCGAATTGGGTCAACCTGAAGACTTGTTAATCCGGGAAGTCAATTTTGGTCAAAGAGAAGACTTAATGATCCGACAAGTCGAACGGAGTCAAATAGTTGGTGCTTGTTGATCCCAGAAGTCGAATTGAGTCACATTGTGCGTAGTTAATGACTTGATAAACCAAACGGATCAAGTTGGGGGTACTTGTTGATCCGTGAAGCCGAATTCGGTCCAACGAAAAACTTGTTGATCCGAGAAGTCAATTGGGGTCAAATAGAAGACTTAATGATCCGAGAAGTCGAAAGGAGTCAAATAGTTGGTGCTTGTTGATCCCAGAAGCCGAATTGAGTCACATTGTGCGTAGTTAGTGACTTGATAAACCAAACGGATCAAGTTGGGGGTACTTGTTGATCCGTGAAGCCGAATTCGGTCAAACGGAAGGCTTGTTGATCCGAGAAATCAATTGGGGTACAATAGAAGACTTAATGATCCGTGAAGTCGAACGGAGTCAAATAGTTGGTGCTTGTTGATCCCAGAAGTCTTATTGAGTCACATTGTGCGTAGTTAGTGACTTGATAAACCAAACGGATCAAGTTAGGGGTACTTGTTGATCCGTGAAGCCGAATTCGGTCAAATGGAAGACTTGTGGATCCGAGAAGTCAATTGGGGTCAAATAGAAGACTTAATGATCAGAGAAGTCGAACGGAGTCAAATAGTTGGTGCTTGTTGATCCCAGAAGCCGAATTGAGTCACATTGTGCGTAGTTAGTGACTTGATAAACCAAACGGATCAAGTTGGGGGTACTTGTAGATCCGTGAAGCCGAATTCGGTCAACCTGAAGACTTGTTAATCCGGGAAGTCAATTTTGGTCAAAGAGAAGACTTAATGATCCGACAAGTCGAACGGAGTCAAATAGTTGGTGCTTGTTGATCCCAGAAGTCGAATTGAGTCACATTGTGCGTAGTTAATGACTTGATAAACCAAACGGATCAAGTTGGGGGTACTTGTTGATCCGTGAAGCCGAATTCGGTCCAACGAAAAACTTGTTGATCCGAGAAGTCAATTGGGGTCAAATAGAAGACTTAATGATCCGAGAAGTCGAAAGGAGTCAAATAGTTGGTGCTTGTTGATCCCAGAAGCCGAATTGAGTCACATTGTGCGTAGTTAGTGACTTGATAAACCAAACGGATCAAGTTGGGGGTACTTGTTGATCCGTGAAGCCGAATTCGGTCAAACGGAAGGCTTGTTGATCCGAGAAATCAATTTTGGTCAAAGAGAAGAGTTAACAATCCGAGAAGTCGAGCGGAGTCAAATAGTTGGTGCTTGTTGATCCCAGAAGTCGAATTGAGTCACATTGTGCGTAGTTAGTGACTTGATAAACCAAACGGATCAAGTTGGGGGTACTTGTTGATCCGTGAAGCCGAATTCGGTCAAACGGTAGACTTGTTGATCCGAGAAGTCAATTGGGGTCAAATAGAAGACTTAATGATCTGAGAAGTCGAACGGAGTCAAATAGTTGGTGCTCGTTGATCCCAGAAGTCGAATTGAGTCACATTGTGCGTAGTTAGTGACTTGATAAATCAAACAGATCAAGTTGGGGGTACTTGTTGATCCGTGAAGCCGAATTCGGTCAAACGAAAGACTTGTTGATCCGAGAAGTCAATTGGGGTACAATAGAAGACTTAATGATCCGTGAAGTCGAACGGAGTCAAATAGTTGGTGCTTGTTGATCCCAAAAGTCTTATTGAGTCACATTGTGCGTAGTTAGTGACTTGATAAACCAAACGGATCAAGTTGGGGGTACTTGTTGATCCGTGAAGCCGAATTCGGTCAAACGGAAGACTTGTGGATCCGAGAAGTCAATTGGGGTCAAATAGAAGACTTAATGATCAGAGAAGTCGAACGGAGTCAAATAGTTGGTGCTTGTTGATCCCAGAAGCCGAATTGAGTCACATTGTGCGTAGTTAGTGACTTGATAAACCAAACGGATCAAGTTGGGGGTACTTGTAGATCCGTGAAGCCGAATTCGGTCAACCGGAAGACTTGTTAATCCGGGAAGTCAATTTTGGTCAAAGAGAAGACTTAATGATCCGAGAAGTCGAACGGAGTCAAATAGTTGGTGCTTGTTGATCACAGAAGTCGAATTGAGTCACATTGTGCGTAGTTAGTGACTTGATAAACCAAACGGATCAAGTTGGGGGTACTTGTTGATCCGTGAAGCCAAATTCGGTCAAACGGAAGACTTGTTGATCCGAGAAGTCAATTTTGGTCAAAGAGAAGACTTAATGATCCGAGAAGTCGAACGGAGTCAAATAGTTGGTGCTTGTTGATCCCAGAAGTCGAATTGAGTCACATTGTGCGTAGTTAGTGATTTGATAAAACAAACAGATCAAGTTGGGTGTACTTGTAGATCTGTGAGGCCGAATTCGGTCAACCGGAAGACTTGTTAATCCGGGAAGTCAATTTTGGTCAAAGAGAAGACTTAATGATCCGAGAAGTCGAACGGAGTCAAATAGTTGGTGCTTGTTGATCCCAAAAGTCGAATTGAGTCACATTGTGCGTAGTTAGTGACTTGATAAACCAAACGGATCAAGTTGGGGGTACTTGTTGATCCGTGAAGCCGAATTCGGTCCAACGAAAGACTTGTTGATCCGAGAAGTCAATTGGGGTCAAATAGAAGACTTAATGATCCGAGAAGTCGAACGGAGTCAAATAGTTGGTGCTTGTTGATCCCAGAAGTCGAATTGAGTCACATTGTGCGTAGTTAGTGACTTGATAAATCAAACGGATCAAGTTGGGGGTACTTGTTGATCCGTGAAGCCGAATTCGGTCAAACGGAAGACTTGTTGATCCGATAAGTCAATTGGGGTACAATAGAAGACTTAATGATCCGTGAAGTCGAACGGAGTCAAATAGTTGGTGCTTGTTGATCCCAGAAGTCGAATTGAGTCACATTGTGCGTAGTTAGTGACTTGATAAATCAAATCGATCAAGTTGGGGGTACTTGTTGATCCGTGAAGCCGAATTCGGTCAAACGGAAGACTTGTTGATCTGAGAAGTCAATTGGGGTCAAATAGAAGACTTAATGATCTGAGAAGTCGAACGGAGTCAAATAGTTGGTGTTGATCCCAGAAGCCGAATTGAGTCACATTCTGCGTAGTTAGTGACTTGATAAACCAAACGGATCAAGTTGGGGGTACTTGTTGATCCGTGAAGCCGAATTCGGTCAAACGGAAGACTTGTTGATCCGAGAAGTCAATTGGGGTCAAATACAAGACATAACAATCCGAGAAGTCGAACGGAGTCAAATAGTTGGTGCTTGTTGATCCCAGAGGCCGAATTGAGTCACATTGTGCGTAGTTAGTGACTTGATAAACCAAACGGATCAAGTTGGTGGTACTTGTTGATCCGTGAAGCCAAATTCGGTCAAACGGAAGACTTGTTGATCCGAAAAGTCAATTTTGGTCAAAGAGAAGACTTAATGATCCGAGAAGTCGAACGGAGTCAAATAGTTGGTGCTTGTTGATCCCAGAAGTCGAATTGAGTCACATTGCGTGTACTTAGTGATTTGATAAAACAAACGGATCAAGTGTGGTGTACTTGTTGATCCGTGAAGCCGAATTCGGTCAAACGGTAGACTTGTTGATCCGAGAAGTCAATTGGGGTCAAATAGAAGACTTTATGATCTGAGAAGTCGAACGGAGTCAAATAGTTGGTGCTCGTTGATCCCAGAAGTCGAATTGAGTCACATTGTGCGTAGTTAGTGACTTGATAAATCAAACAGATCAAGTTGGGGGTACTTGTTGATCCGTGAAGCCGAATTCGGTCAAACGAAAGACTTGTTGATCAGAGAAGTCAATTGGGGTACAATAGAAGACTTAATTATCCGTGAAGTCGAACGGAGTCAAATAGTTGGTGCTTGTTGATCCCAAAAGTCTTATTGAGTCACATTGTGCGTAGTTAGTGACTTGATAAACCAAACGGATCAAGTTGGGGGTACTTGTTGATCCGTGAAGCCGAATTCGGTCAAACGGAAGACTTGTGGATCCGAGAAGTCAATTGGGGTCAAATAGAAGACTTAATGATCAGAGAAGTCGAACGGAGTCAAATAGTTGGTGCTTGTTGATCCCAGAAGCCGAATTGAGTCACATTGTGCGTAGTTAGTGACTTGATAAACCAAACGGATCAAGTTGGGGGTACTTGTAGATCCGTGAAGCCGAATTCGGTCAACCGGAAGACTTGTTAATCCGGGAAGTCAATTTTGGTCAAAGAGAAGACTTAATGATCCGAGAAGTCGAACGGAGTCAAATAGTTGGTGCTTGTTGATCACAGAAGTCGAATTGAGTCACATTGTGCGTAGTTAGTGACTTGATAAACCAAACGGATCAAGTTGGGGGTACTTGTTGATCCGTGAAGCCAAATTCGGTCAAACGGAAGACTTGTTGATCCGAGAAGTCAATTTTGGTCAAAGAGAAGACTTAATGATCCGAGAAGTCGAACGGAGTCAAATAGTTGGTGCTTGTTGATCCCAGAAGTCGAATTGAGTCACATTGTGCGTAGTTAGTGATTTGATAAAACAAACGGATCAAGTTGGGTGTACTTGTAGATCTGTGAGGCCGAATTCGGTCAACCGGAAGACTTGTTAATCCGGGAAGTCAATTTTGGTCAAAGAGAAGACTTAATGATCCGAGAAGTCGAACGGAGTCAAATAGTTGGTGCTTGTTGATCCCAGAAGTCGAATTGAGTCACATTGTGCGTAGTTAGTGACTTGATAAACCAAACGGATCAAGTTGGGGGTACTTGTTGATCCGTGAAGCCGAATTCGGTCCAACGAAAGACTTGTTGATCCGAGAAGTCAATTGGGGTCAAATAGAAGACTTAATGATCCGAGAAGTCGAACGGAGTCAAATAGTTGGTGCTTGTTGATCCCAGAAGCCGAATTGAGTCACATTGTGCGTAGTTACTGACTTGATAAACCAAACGGATCAAGTTGCGGGTACTTGTTGATCCGTGAAGCCGTATTCGGTCAAACGGAAGACTTGTTGATCCGAGAAGTCAATTGGGGTCAAATAGAAGACTTAATGATCTGAGAAGTCGAACGGAGTCAAATAGTTGGTGCTTGCTGATCCCTGAAGCCGAATTGAGTCACATTCTGCGTAGTTAGTGACTTAATAAACCAAACGGATCAAGTTGGGGGTACTTGTTGATCCGTGAAGCCGAATTCGGTCAAACGGAAGACTTGTTGATCCGAGAAGTCAATTGGGGTCAAATAGAAGACTTAACAATCCGAGAAGTCGAACGGAGTCAAATAGTTGGTGCTTGTTGATCCCAGAAGCCGAATTGAGTCACATTGTGCGTAGTTAGTGACTTGATAAACCAAACGGATCATGTTGGGGTTACTTGTTGATGGTCAAACGGAAGACTTGTTGATCCGAGAAGTCAATTTTGGTCAAAGAGAAGACTTAATGATCCGAGAAGCCGAACGGAGTCAAATAGTTGGTGCTTGTTGATCCCAGAAGTCGAATTGAGTCACATTGTGCGTAGTTAGTGATTTGATAAACCAAACGGAGCAAGTTGGGGTTACATGTTGATCCGTGAAGCCGAATTCGGTCAAACGGAAGACTTGTTGATCTGAGAAGTCAATTTTGGTCAAAGAGAAGACTTAATGATCCGAGAAGTCGAACGGAGTCAAATAGTTGGTGCTTGTTGATCCCAGAAGTCGAATTGAGTCACATTGTGCGTAGTTAGTGACTTGATAAATCAAACGGATCAAGTTGGGGGTACTTGTTGATCCGTGAAGCCGAATTCGGTCAAACGGAAGACTTGTTGATCCGAGAAGTCAATTGGGGTACAATAGAAGACTTAATGATCCGTGAAGTCGAACGGAGTCAAATAGTTGGTGCTTGTTGATCCCAGAAGTCTTATTGAGTCACATTGTGCGTAGTTAGTGACTTGATAAACCAAACGGATCAAGTTAGGGGTACTTGTTGATCCGTGAAGCCGAATTCGGTCAAATGGAAGACTTGTGGATCCGAGAAGTCAATTGGGGTCAAATAGAAGACTTAATGATTAGAGAAGTCGAACGGAGTCAAATAGTTGGTGCTTGTTGATCCCAGAAGCCGAATTGAGTCACATTGTGCGTAGTTAGTGACTTGATAAACCAAACGGATCAAGTTGGGGGTACTTGTAGATCCGTGAAGCCGAATTCGGTCAACCTGAAGACTTGTTAATCCGGGAAGTCAATTTTGGTCAAAGAGAAGACTTAATGATCCGACAAGTCGAACGGAGTCAAATAGTTGGTGCTTGTTGATCCCAGAAGTCGAATTGAGTCACATTGTGCGTAGTTAATGACTTGATAAACCAAACGGATCAAGTTGGGGGTACTTGTTAATCCGTGAAGCCAAATTCGGTCCAACGAAAAACTTGTTGATCCGAGAAGTCAATTGGGGTCAAATAGAAGACTTAATGATCCGAGAAGTCGAAAGGAGTCAAATAGTTGGTGCTTGTTGATCCCAGAAGCCGAATTGAGTCACATTGTGCGTAGTTAGTGACTTGATAAACCAAACGGATCAAGTTGGGGGTACTTGTTGATCCGTGAAGCCGAATTCGGTCAAACAGAAGGCTTGTTGATCCGAGAAATCAATTGGGGTACAATAGAAGACTTAATGATCCGTGAAGTCGAACGGAGTCAAATAGTTGGTGCTTGTTGATCCCAGAAGTCTTATTGAGTCACATTGTGCGTAGTTAGTGACTTGATAAACCAAACGGATCAAGTTAGGGGTACTTGTTGATCCGTGAAGCCGAATTCGGTCAAATGGAAGACTTGTGGATCCGAGAAGTCAATTGGGGTCAAATAGAAGACTTAATGATCAGAGAAGTCGAACGGAGTCAAATAGTTGGTGCTTGTTGATCCCAGAAGCCGAATTGAGTCACATTGTGCGTAGTTAGTGACTTGATAAACCAAACGGATCAAGTTGGGGGTACTTGTAGATCCGTGAAGCCGAATTCGGTCAACCTGAAGACTTGTTAATCCGGGAAGTCAATTTTGGTCAAAGAGAAGACTTAATGATCCGACAAGTCGAACGGAGTCAAATAGTTGGTGCTTGTTGATCCCAGAAGTCGAATTGAGTCACATTGTGCGTAGTTAATGACTTGATAAACCAAACGGATCAAGTTGGGGGTACTTGTTGATCCGTGAAGCCGAATTCGGTCCAACGAAAGACTTGTTGATCCGAGAAGTCAATTGGGGTCAAATAGAAGACTTAATGATCCGAGAAGTCGAACGGAGTCAAATAGTTGGTGCTTGTTGATCCCAGAAGCCGAATTGAGTCACATTGTGCGTAGTTACTGACTTGATAAACCAAACGGATCAAGTTGCGGGTACTTGTTGATCCGTGAAGCCGTATTCGGTCAAACGGAAGACTTGTTGATCCGAGAAGTCAATTGGGGTCAAATAGAAGACTTAATGATCTGAGAAGTCGAACGGAGTCAAATAGTTGGTGCTTGCTGATCCCTGAAGCCGAATTGAGTCACATTCTGCGTAGTTAGTGACTTAATAAACCAAACGGATCAAGTTGGGGGTACTTGTTGATCCGTGAAGCCGAATTCGGTCAAACGGAAGACTTGTTGATCCGAGAAGTCAATTGGGGTCAAATAGAAGACTTAACAATCCGAGAAGTCGAACGGAGTCAAATAGTTGGTGCTTGTTGATCCCAGAAGCTGAATTGAGTCACATTGTGCGTAGTTAGTGACTTGATAAACCAAACGGATCATGTTGGGGTTACTTGTTGATGGTCAAACAGAAGACTTGTTGATCCGAGAAGTCAATTTTGGTCAAAGAGAAGACTTAATGATCCGAGAAGCCGAACGGAGTCAAATAGTTGGTGCTTGTTGATCCCAGAAGTCGAATTGAGTCACATTGTGCGTAGTTAGTGATTTGATAAACCAAACGGAGCAAGTTGGGGTTACATGTTGATCCGTGAAGATGAATTCGGTCAAACGGAAGACTTGTTGATCTGAGAAGTCAATTTTGGTCAAAGAGAAGACTTAATGATCCGAGAAGTCGAACGGAGTCAAATAGTTGGTGCTTGTTGATCCCAGAAGTCGAATTGAGTCACATTGTGCGTAGTTAGTGACTTGATAAATCAAACGGATCAAGTTGGGGGTACTTGTTGATCCGTGAAGCCGAATTCGGTCAAACGGAAGACTTGTTGATCCGAGAAGTCAATTGGGGTACAATAGAAGACTTAATGATCCGTGAAGTCGAACGGAGTCAAATAGTTGGTGCTTGTTGATCCCAGAAGTCTTATTGAGTCACATTGTGCGTAGTTAGTGACTTGATAAACCAAACGGATCAAGTTAGGGGTACTTGTTGATCCGTGAAGCCGAATTCGGTCAAATGGAAGACTTGTGGATCCGAGAAGTCAATTGGGGTCAAATAGAAGACTTAATGATTAGAGAAGTCGAACGGAGTCAAATAGTTGGTGCTTGTTGATCCCAGAAGCCGAATTGAGTCACATTGTGCGTAGTTAGTGACTTGATAAACCAAACGGATCAAGTTGGGGGTACTTGTAGATCCGTGAAGCCGAATTCGGTCAACCTGAAGACTTGTTAATCCGGGAAGTCAATTTTGGTCAAAGAGAAGACTTAATGATCCGACAAGTCGAACGGAGTCAAATAGTTGGTGCTTGTTGATCCCAGAAGTCGAATTGAGTCACATTGTGCGTAGTTAATGACTTGATAAACCAAACGGATCAAGTTGGGGGTACTTGTTGATCCGTGAAGCCGAATTCGGTCCAACGAAAAGCTTGTTGATCCGAGAAGTCAATTGGGGTCAAATAGAAGACTTAATGATCCGAGAAGTCGAAAGGAGTCAAATAGTTGGTGCTTGTTGATCCCAGAAGCCGAATTGAGTCACATTGTGCGTAGTTAGTGACTTGATAAACCAAACGGATCAAGTTGGGGGTACTTGTTGATCCGTGAAGCCGAATTCGGTCAAACGGAAGGCTTGTTGATCCGAGAAATCAATTGGGGTACAATAGAAGACTTAATGATCCGTGAAGTCGAACGGAGTCAAATAGTTGGTGCTTGTTGATCCCAGAAGTCTTATTGAGTCACATTGTGCGTAGTTAGTGACTTGATAAACCAAACGGATCAAGTTAGGGGTACTTGTTGATCCGTGAAGCCGAATTCGGTCAAATGGAAGACTTGTGGATCCGAGAAGTCAATTGGGGTCAAATAGAAGACTTAATGATCAGAGAAGTCGGACGGAGTCAAATAGTTGGTGCTTGTTGATCCCAGAAGCCGAATTGAGTCACATTGTGCGTAGTTAGTGACTTGATAAACCAAACGGATCAAGTTGGGGGTACTTGTAGATCCGTGAAGCCGAATTCGGTCAACCTGAAGACTTGTTAATCCGGGAAGTCAATTTTGGTCAAAGAGAAGACTTAATGATCCGACAAGTCGAACGGAGTCAAATAGTTGGTGCTTGTTGATCCCAGAAGTCGAATTGAGTCACATTGTGCGTAGTTAATGACTTGATAAACCAAACGGATCAAGTTGGGGGTACTTGTTGATCCGTGAAGCCGAATTCGGTCCAACGAAAAACTTGTTGATCCGAGAAGTCAATTGGGGTCAAATAGAAGACTTAATGATCCGAGAAGTCGAAAGGAGTCAAATAGTTGGTGCTTGTTGATCCCAGAAGCCGAATTGAGTCACATTGTGCGTAGTTAGTGACTTGATAAACCAAACGGATCAAGTTGGGGGTACTTGTTGATCCGTGAAGCCGAATTCGGTAAAACGGAAGGCTTGTTGATCCGAGAAATCAATTTTGGTCAAAGAGAAGAGTTTACAATCCGAGAAGTCGAACGGAGTCAAATAGTTGGTGCTTGTTGATCCCAGAAGTCGAATTGAGTCACATTGTGCGTAGTTAGTGACTTGATAAACCAAACGGATCAAGTTGGGGGTACTTGTTGATCCGTGAAGCCGAATTCGGTCAAACGGTAGACTTGTTGATCCGAGAAGTCAATTGGGGTCAAATAGAAGACTTAATGATCTGAGAAGTCGAACGGAGTCAAATAGTTGGTGCTCGTTGATCCCAGAAGTCGAATTGAGTCACATTGTGCGTAGTTAGTGACTTGATAAATCAAACAGATCAAGTTGGGGGTACTTGTTGATCCGTGAAGCCGAATTCGGTCAAACGAAAGACTTGTTGATCCGAGAAGTCAATTGGGGTACAATAGAAGACTTAATGATCCGTGAAGTCGAACGGAGTCAAATAGTTGGTGCTTGTTGATCCCAAAAGTCTTATTGAGTCACATTCTGCGTAGTTAGTGACTTGATAAATCAAACGGATCAAGTTGGGGGTACTTGTTGATCCGTGAAGCCGAATTCGGTCAAACGGAAGACTTGTTGATCCGAGAAGTCTTGGGGTGAAATAGAAGACTTAACAATCCGAGAAGTCGAACGGAGTCAAATAGTTGGTGCTTGTTGATCCCAGAAGCCGAATTGAGTCACATTGTGCGTAGTTAGTGACTTGATAAACCAAACGGATCAAGTTGGTGGTACTTGTTGTTCCGTGAAGCCAAATTCGGTCAAACGGAAGACTTGTTGACCCGAGAAGTCAATTTTGGTCAAAGAGAAGACTTAATGATCTGAGAAGTCGAACGGAGTCAAATAGTTGGTGCTTGTTGATCCCAGAAGTCGAATTGAGTCACATTGTGCGTAGTTAGTGATTTGATAAAACAAACGGATCAAGTTGGGTGTAGTTGTTGATCCGTGAAGCCGAATTCGGTCAAACGGTAGACTTGTTGATCCGAGAAGGTAATTGGGGTCAAAGAAAAGACTTAACAATCCGAGAAGTCGAACGGAGTCAAATAGTTGGTGATTGTTGATCCCAGAAGTCGAATTGAGTCACATTGTGCGTAGTTAGTGACTTGATAAATCAAACGGATCAAGTTGGGGGTACTTGTTGATCCGTGAAGCCGAATTCGGTCAAACGGAAGACTTGTTGATCCGATAAGTCAATTGGGGTACAATAGAAGACTTAATGATCCGTGAAGTCGAACGGAGTCAAATAGTTGGTGCTTGTTGATCCCAGAAGTCGAATTGAGTCACATTGTGCGTAGTTAGTGACTTGATAAATCAAACCGATCAAGTTGGGGGTACTTGTTGATCCGTGAAGCCGAATTTGGTCAAACGGAAGACTTGTTGATCTGAGAAGTCAATTGGGGTCAAATAGAAGACTTAATGATCTGAGAAGTCGAACGGAGTCAAATAGTAGGTGTTGATCCCAGAAGCCGAATTGAGTCACATTCTGCGTAGTTAGTGACTTGATAAACCAAACGGATCAAGTTGGGGGTACTTGTTGATCCGTGAAGCCGAATTCGGTCAAACGGAAGACTTGTTGATCCGAGAAGTCAATTGGGGTCAAATACAAGACATAACAATCCGAGAAGTCGAACGGAGTCAAATAGTTGGTGCTTGTTGATCCCAGAGGCCGAATTGAGTCACATTGTGCGTAGTTAGTGACTTGATAAACCAAACGGATCAAGTTGGTGGTACTTGTTGATCCGTGAAGCCAAATTCGGTCAAACGGAAGACTTGTTGATCCGAAAAGTCAATTTCGGTCAAAGAGAAGACTTAATGATCCGAGAAGTCGAACGGAGTCAAATAGTTGGTGCTTGTTGATCCCAGAAGTCGAATTGAGTCACATTGCGCGTACTTAGTGATTTGATAAAACAAACGGATCAAGTGTGGTGTACTTGTTGATCCGTGAAGCCGAATTCGGTCAAACGGTAGACTTGTTGATCCGAGAAGTCAATTGGGGTCAAATAGAAGACTTAATGATCTGAGAAGTCGAACGGAGTCAAATAGTTGGTGCTCGTTGATCCCAGAAGTCGAATTGAGTCACATTGTGCGTAGTTAGTGACTTGATAAATCAAACAGATCAAGTTGGGGGTACTTGTTGATCCGTGAAGCCGAATTCGGTCAAACGAAAGACTTGTTGATCCGGGAAGTCAATTTTGGTCAAAGAGAAGACTTAATGATCCGAGAAGTCGAACGGAGTCAAATAGTTGGTGCTTGTTGATCACAGAAGTCGAATTGAGTCACATTGTGCGTAGTTAGTGACTTGATAAACCAAACGGATCAAGTTGGGGGTACTTGTTGATCCGTGAAGCCAAATTCGGTCAAACGGAAGACTTGTTGATCCGAGAAGTCAATTTTGGTCAAAGAGAAGACTTAATGATCCGAGAAGTCGAACGGAGTCAAATAGTTGGTGCTTGTTGATCCCAGAAGTCGAATTGAGTCACATTGTGCGTAGTTAGTGATTTGATAAAACAAACGGATCAAGTTGGGTGTACTTGTAGATCTGTGAGGCCGAATTCGGTCAACCGGAAGACTTGTTAATCCGGGAAGTCAATTTTGGTCAAAGAGAAGACTTAATGATCCGAGAAGTCGAACGGAGTCAAATAGTTGGTGCTTGTTGATCCCAGAAGTCGAATTGAGTCACATTGTGCGTAGTTAGTGACTTGATAAACCAAACGGATCAAGTTGGGGGTACTTGTTGATCCGTGAAGCCGAATTCGGTCCAACGAAAGACTTGTTGATCCGAGAAGTCAATTGGGGTACAATAGAAGACTTAATGATCCGTGAAGTCGAACGGAGTCAAATAGTTGGTGCTTGTTGATCCCAAAAGTCTTATTGAGTCACATTGTGCGTAGTTAGTGACTTGATAAACCAAACGGATCAAGTTGGGGGTACTTGTTGATCCGTGAAGCCGAATTCGGTCAAACGGAAGACTTGTGGATCCGAGAAGTCAATTGGGGTCAAATAGAAGACTTAATGATCAGAGAAGTCGAACGGAGTCAAATAGTTGGTGCTTGTTGATCCCAGAAGCCGAATTGAGTCACATTGCGCGTACTTAGTGATTTGATAAAACAAACGGATCAAGTGTGGTGTACTTGTTGATCCGTGAAGCCGAATTCGGTCAAACGGTAGACTTGTTGATCCGAGAAGTCAATTGGGGTCAAATAGAAGACTTAATGATCTGAGAAGTCGAACGGAGTCAAATAGTTGGTGCTCGTTGATCCCAGAAGTCGAATTGAGTCACATTGTGCGTAGTTAGTGACTTGATAAATCAAACAGATCAAGTTGGGGGTACTTGTTGATCCGTGAAGCCGAATTCGGTCAAACGAAAGACTTGTTGATCCGGGAAGTCAATTTTGGTCAAAGAGAAGACTTAATGATCCGAGAAGTCGAACGGAGTCAAATAGTTGGTGCTTGTTGATCACAGAAGTCGAATTGAGTCACATTGTGCGTAGTTAGTGACTTGATAAACCAAACGGATCAAGTTGGGGGTACTTGTTGATCCGTGAAGCCAAATTCGGTCAAACGGAAGACTTGTTGATCCGAGAAGTCAATTTTGGTCAAAGAGAAGACTTAATGATCCGAGAAGTCGAACGGAGTCAAATAGTTGGTGCTTGTTGATCCCAGAAGTCGAATTGAGTCACATTGTGCGTAGTTAGTAATTTGATAAAACAAACGGATCAAGTTGGGTGTACTTGTAGATCTGTGAGGCCGAATTCGGTCAACCGGAAGACTTGTTAATCCGGGAAGTCAATTTTGGTCAAAGAGAAGACTTAATGATCCGAGAAGTCGAACGGAGTCAAATAGTTGGTGCTTGTTGATCCCAGAAGTCGAATTGAGTCACATTGTGCGTAGTTAGTGACTTGATAAACCAAACGGATCAAGTTGGGGGTACTTGTTGATCCGTGAAGCCGAATTCGGTCCAACGAAAGACTTGTTGATCCGAGAAGTCAATTGGGGTACAATAGAAGACTTAATGATCCGTGAAGTCGAACGGAGTCAAATAGTTGGTGCTTGTTGATCCCAAAAGTCTTATTGAGTCACATTGTGCGTAGTTAGTGACTTGATAAACCAAACGGATCAAGTTGGGGGTACTTGTTGATCCGTGAAGCCGAATTCGGTCAAACGGAAGACTTGTGGATCCGAGAAGTCAATTGGGGTCAAATAGAAGACTTAATGATCAGAGAAGTCGAACGGAGTCAAATAGTTGGTGCTTGTTGATCCCAGAAGCCGAATTGAGTCACATTGTGCGTAGTTAGTGACTTGATAAACCAAACGGATCAAGTTGGGGGTACTTGTAGATCCGTGAAGCCGAATTCGGTCAACCGGAAGACTTGTTAATCCGGGAAGTCAATTTTGGTCAAAGAGAAGACTTAATGATCCGAGAAGTCGAACGGAGTCAAATAGTTGGTGCTTGTTGATCACAGAAGTCGAATTGAGTCACATTGTGCGTAGTTAGTGACTTGATAAACCAAACGGATCAAGTTGGGGGTACTTGTTGATCCGTGAAGCCAAATTCGGTCAAACGGAAGACTTGTTGATCCGAGAAGTCAATTTTGGTCAAAGAGAAGACTTAATGATCCGAGAAGTCGAACGGAGTCAAATAGTTGGTGCTTGTTGATCCCAGAAGTCGAATTGAGTCACATTGTGCGTAGTTAGTGATTTGATAAAACAAACGGATCAAGTTGGGTGTACTTGTAGATCTCTGAGGCCGAATTCGGTCAACCGGAAGACTTGTTAATCCGGGAAGTCAATTTTGGTCAAAGAGAAGACTTAATGATCCGAGAAGTCGAACGGAGTCAAATAGTTGGTGCTTGTTGATCCCAGAAGTCGAATTGAGTCACATTGTGCGTAGTTAGTGACTTGATAAACCAAACGGATCAAGTTGGGGATACTTGT
Organism: Ajuga chamaepitys; assembly: GCA_958295605.1. Classification (NCBI taxonomy): domain Eukaryota; kingdom Viridiplantae; phylum Streptophyta; class Magnoliopsida; order Lamiales; family Lamiaceae; genus Ajuga; species Ajuga chamaepitys. The sequence continues at coordinate 18,252,462 of OY282498.1, read as the reverse complement.
TGATCCGTGAAGCCGAATTCGGTCCAACGAAAGACTTGTTGATCCGAGAAGTCAATTGGGGTCAAATAGAAGACTTAATGATCCGAGAAGTCGAACGGAGTCAAATAGTTGGTGCTTGTTGATCCCAGAAGCCGAATTGAGTCACATTGTGCGTAGTTACTGACTTGATAAACCAAACGGATCAAGTTGCGGGTACTTGTTGATCCGTGAAGCCGTATTCGGTCAAACGGAAGACTTGTTGATCCGAGAAGTCAATTGGGGTCAAATAGAAGACTTAATGATCTGAGAAGTCGAACGGAGTCAAATAGTTGGTGCTTGCTGATCCCTGAAGCCGAATTGAGTCACATTCTGCGTAGTTAGTGACTTAATAAACCAAACGGATCAAGTTGGGGGTACTTGTTGATCCGTGAAGCCGAATTCGGTCAAACGGAAGACTTGTTGATCCGAGAAGTCAATTGGGGTCAAATAGAAGACTTAACAATCCGAGAAGTCGAACGGAGTCAAATAGTTGGTGCTTGTTGATCCCAGAAGCCGAATTGAGTCACATTGTGCGTAGTTAGTGACTTGATAAACCAAACGGATCATGTTGGGGTTACTTGTTGATGGTCAAACGGAAGACTTGTTGATCCGAGAAGTCAATTTTGGTCAAAGAGAAGACTTAATGATCCGAGAAGCCGAACGGAGTCAAATAGTTGGTGCTTGTTGATCCCAGAAGTCGAATTGAGTCACATTGTGCGTAGTTAGTGATTTGATAAACCAAACGGATCAAGTTGGGGTTACATGTTGATCCGTGAAGCCGAATTCGGTCAAACGGAAGACTTGTTGATCTGAGAAGTCAATTTTGGTCAAAGAGAAGACTTAATGATCCGAGAAGTCGAACGGAGTCAAATAGTTGGTGCTTGTTGATCCCAGAAGTCGAATTGAGTCACATTGTGCGTAGTTAGTGACTTGATAAATCAAACGGATCAAGTTGGGGGTACTTGTTGATCCGTGAAGCCGAATTCGGTCAAACGGAAGACTTGTTGATCCGAGAAGTCAATTGGGGTACAATAGAAGACTGAATGATCCGTGAAGTCGAACAGAGTCAAATAGTTGGTGCTTGTTGGTCCCAGAAGTCGAATTGAGTCACATTGTGTGTAGTTAATGACTTGATAAACGAAACGGATCAAGTTGGGGGTACTTGTTGATCCGTGAAGCCGAATTCGGTCAAACGGAAGACTTGTTGATCCGAGAAGTCAATTGGGGTCAAATAGAAGACTTAATGATATGAGAAGTTGAACGGAGTCAAATAGTTGGTGCTTGTTGATCCCAGAAGTCGAATTGAGTCACATTGTGCGTAGTTAGTGACTTGATAAATCGAACGGATCAAGTTGGGGGTACTTGTTGATCCGTGAAGCCGAATTCGGTCAAACAGAAGACTTGTTGATCCGAGATGTCAATTAGGGTACAATAGAAGACTTAATGATCCGTGAAGTCGAACGGAGTCAAATAGTTTGTGCTTGTTGGACCCAGAAGTCGAATTGAGTCACATTGTGCGTAGTTAGTGACTTGATAAACCAAACGATCAAGTTAGGGGTACTTGTTGATCCGTGAAGCCGAATTCGGTCAAACGGAAGACTTGTTGATCCGAGAAGTCAATTGGGGACAAATAGAAGACTTAATGATTCGAGAAGTCGAACGGAGTCAAATAGTTGGTGCTTGTTGATCCCAGAAGCCGAATTGAGTCACATTGTGCGTAGTTAGTGACTTGATAAACCAAACGGATCAAGTTGGGGGTACTTGTTGATCCGTGAAGCCGAATTCGGTCAAACGGAAGACTTGTTGATCCGAGAAGTCAATTTTGGTCAAAGAGAAGACTTAATGATCCGAGAAGTCAAACGGAGTCAAATAGTTGGTGCTTGTTGATCCCAGAAGTCGAATTGAGTCACATTGTGCGTAGTTAGTGACTTGATAAATCAAACGGATCAAGTTGGGGGTACTTGTTGATCCATGAAGCCGAATTCGGTCAAACGGAAGACTTGTTGATCCGAGAAGTCAATTGGGGTACAATAGAAGACTTAAAGATCCGTGAAGTCGAACGGAGTCAAATAGTTGGTGCTTGTTGATCCCAGAAGTCGAATTGAGTCACATTGTGCGTAGTTAGTGACTTGATAAACCAAACGGATCAAGTTGGGGGTACTTGTTGATCCGTGAAGCCGAATTCGGTCAAACGAAAGACTTGTTGATCCGGGAAGTCAATTGGGGTCAAATAGAAGACTTAATGATCCGAGAAGCCGAACGGAGTCAAATAGTTGGTGCTTGTTGATCCCACAAGCCGAATTGAGTCACATTGTGCGTAGTTAGTGACTTGATAAACCAAACGGATCAAGTTGGGGGTACTTGTTGATCCGTGAAGCCGAATTCGGTCAAACGGAAGACTTGTTGATCCGAGAAGTCAATTGGGGTACAATAGAAGACTTAAAGATCCGTGAACTCGAACGGAGTCAAATAGTTGGTGCTTGTTGATCCCAGAAGCCGAATTGAATCACATTGTGCGTAGTTAGTGACTTGATAAACCAAACGGATCAAGTTGGTGGTACTTGTTGATCCGTGAAGCCAAATTCGGTGAAACGGAAGACTTGTTTATCCGAGAAGTCAATTTTGGTCAAAGAGAAGACTTAATGATCCGAGAAGTCGAACGGAGTCAAATAGTTGGTGCTTGTTGATCCCAGAAGTCGAATTGAGTCACATTGTGCGTAGTTAGTGATTTGATAAAACAAACGGATCAAGTTTGGTGTACTTGTTGATCCGTGAAGCCGAATTCGGTCAAACGGTAGATTTGTTGATCCGAGAAGTCAATTGGGGTAAAATAGAAGACTTAATGATCTTAGAAGTCGAACGGAGTCAAATAGTTGGTGCTCGTTGATCCCAGAAGTCGAATTGAGTCACATTGTGCGTAGTAAGTGACTTGATAAATCAAACGGATCAAGTTGGGGGTACTTGTTGATCCGTGAAGCCGAAGTCGGTCAAACGGAAGACTTGTGGATCCGAGAAGTCAATTGGGGTCAAATAGAAGACTTAATGATCAGAGAAGTCGAACGGAGTCAAATAGTTGGTGCTTGTTGATCCCAGAAGCCGAATTGAGTCACATTGTGCGTAGTTACTGACTTGATAAACCAAACGGATCAAGTTGGGGGTACTTGTAGATCCGTGAAGCCGAATTCGGTCAACCGGAAGACTTGTTAATCCGGGAAGTCAATTTTGGTCAAAGAGAAGAGTTAATGATCCGACAAGTCGAAGGGAGTCAAATAGTTGGTGCTTGTTGATCCCAGAAGTCGAATTGAGTCACATTGTGCGTAGTTAATGACTTGATAAACCAAACGGATCAAGTTGGGGGTACTTGTTGATCCGTGAAGCCGAATTCGGTCCAACGAAAAACTTGTTGATCCGAGAAGTCAATTGGGGTCAAATAGAAGACTTAATGATCCGAGAAGTCGAAAGGAGTCAAATAGTTGGTGCTTGTTGATCCCAGAAGCCGAATTGAGTCACATTGTGCGTAGTTAGTGACTTGATAAACCAAACGGATCAAGTTGGGGGTACTTGTTGATCCGTGAAGCCGAATTCGGTCAAACGGAAGGCTTGTTGATCCGAGAAATCAATTTTGGTCAAAGAGAAGACTTAACAATCCGAGAAGTCGAACGGAGTCAAATAGTTGGTGATTGTTGATCCCAGAAGTCGAATTGGGTCACATTCTGCGTAGTTAGTGACTTGATAAATCAAACGGATCAAGTTGGGGGTACTTGTTGATCCGTGAAGCCGAATTCGGTCAAACGGAAGACTTGTTGATCCGAGAAGTCTTGGGGTCAAATAGAAGACTTAACAATCCGAGAAGTCGAACGGAGTCAAATAGTTGGTGCTTGTTGATCCCAGAAGCCGAATTGAGTCACATTGTGCGTAGTTAGTGACTTGATAAACCAAACGGATCAAGTTGGTGGTACTTGTTGATCCGTGAAGCCAAATTCGGTCAAACGGAAGACTTGTTGACCCGAGAAGTCAATTTTGGTCAAAGAGAAGACTTAATGATCTGAGAAATCGAACGGAGTCAAATAGTTGGTGCTTGTTGATCCCAGAAGTCGAATTGAGTCACATTGTGCGTAGTTAGTGATTTGATAAAACAAACGGATCAAGTTGGGTGTAGTTGTTGATCCGTGAAGCCGAATTCGGTCAAACGGAAGACTTGTTGATCCGAGAAGTCAATTGGGGTGCAATAGAAGACTTAATGATCCGTGAAGTCGAACGGAGTCAAATAGTTGGTGCTTGTTGATCCCAGAAGTCGAATTGAGTCACATTGTGCGTAGTTAGTGACTTGATAAATCAAACCGATCAAGTTGGGGGTACTTGTTGATCCGTGAAGCCGAATTCGGTCAAACGGAAGACTTGTTGATCCGAGAAGTCAATTGGGGTACAATAGAAGACTGAATGATCCGTGAAGTCGAACAGAGTCAAATAGTTGGTGCTTGTTGGTCCCAGAAGTCGAATTGAGTCACATTGTGTGTAGTTAATGACTTGATAAACGAAACGGATCAAGTTGGGGGTACTTGTTGATCCGTGAAGCCGAATTCGGTCAAACGGAAGACTTGTTGATCCGAGAAGTCAATTGGGGTCAAATAGAAGACTTAATGATATGAGAAGTTGAACGGAGTCAAATAGTTGGTGCTTGTTGATCCCAGAAGTCGAATTGAGTCACATTGTGCGTAGTTAGTGACTTGATAAATCGAACGGATCAAGTTGGGGGTACTTGTTGATCCGTGAAGCCGAATTCGGTCAAACAGAAGACTTGTTGATCCGAGATGTCAATTAGGGTACAATAGAAGACTTAATGATCCGTGAAGTCGAACGGAGTCAAATAGTTTGTGCTTGTTGGACCCAGAAGTCGAATTGAGTCACATTGTGCGTAGTTAGTGACTTGATAAACCAAACGATCAAGTTAGGGGTACTTGTTGATCCGTGAAGCCGAATTCGGTCAAACGGAAGACTTGTTGATCCGAGAAGTCAATTGGGGACAAATAGAAGACTTAATGATTCGAGAAGTCGAACGGAGTCAAATAGTTGGTGCTTGTTGATCCCAGAAGCCGAATTGAGTCACATTGTGCGTAGTTAGTGACTTGATAAACCAAACGGATCAAGTTGGGGGTACTTGTTGATCCGTGAAGCCGAATTCGGTCAAACGGAAGACTTGTTGATCCGAGAAGTCAATTTTGGTCAAAGAGAAGACTTAATGATCCGAGAAGTCAAACGGAGTCAAATAGTTGGTGCTTGTTGATCCCAGAAGTCGAATTGAGTCACATTGTGCGTAGTTAGTGACTTGATAAATCAAACGGATCAAGTTGGGGGTACTTGTTGATCCATGAAGCCGAATTCGGTCAAACGGAAGACTTGTTGATCCGAGAAGTCAATTGGGGTACAATAGAAGACTTAAAGATCCGTGAAGTCGAACGGAGTCAAATAGTTGGTGCTTGTTGATCCCAGAAGTCGAATTGAGTCACATTGTGCGTAGTTAGTGACTTGATAAACCAAACGGATCAAGTTGGGGGTACTTGTTGATCCGTGAAGCCGAATTCGGTCAAACGAAAGACTTGTTGATCCGGGAAGTCAATTGGGGTCAAATAGAAGACTTAATGATCCGAGAAGCCGAACGGAGTCAAATAGTTGGTGCTTGTTGATCCCACAAGCCGAATTGAGTCACATTGTGCGTAGTTAGTGACTTGATAAACCAAACGGATCAAGTTGGGGGTACTTGTTGATCCGTGAAGCCGAATTCGGTCAAACGGAAGACTTGTTGATCCGAGAAGTCAATTGGGGTACAATAGAAGACTTAAAGATCCGTGAACTCGAACGGAGTCAAATAGTTGGTGCTTGTTGATCCCAGAAGCCGAATTGAATCACATTGTGCGTAGTTAGTGACTTGATAAACCAAACGGATCAAGTTGGTGGTACTTGTTGATCCGTGAAGCCAAATTCGGTGAAACGGAAGACTTGTTTATCCGAGAAGTCAATTTTGGTCAAAGAGAAGACTTAATGATCCGAGAAGTCGAACGGAGTCAAATAGTTGGTGCTTGTTGATCCCAGAAGTCGAATTGAGTCACATTGTGCGTAGTTAGTGATTTGATAAAACAAACGGATCAAGTTTGGTGTACTTGTTGATCCGTGAAGCCGAATTCGGTCAAACGGTAGATTTGTTGATCCGAGAAGTCAATTGGGGTAAAATAGAAGACTTAATGATCTTAGAAGTCGAACGGAGTCAAATAGTTGGTGCTCGTTGATCCCAGAAGTCGAATTGAGTCACATTGTGCGTAGTAAGTGACTTGATAAATCAAACGGATCAAGTTGGGGGTACTTGTTGATCCGTGAAGCCGAAGTCGGTCAAACGGAAGACTTGTGGATCCGAGAAGTCAATTGGGGTCAAATAGAAGACTTAATGATCAGAGAAGTCGAACGGAGTCAAATAGTTGGTGCTTGTTGATCCCAGAAGCCGAATTGAGTCACATTGTGCGTAGTTACTGACTTGATAAACCAAACGGATCAAGTTGGGGGTACTTGTAGATCCGTGAAGCCGAATTCGGTCAACCGGAAGACTTGTTAATCCGGGAAGTCAATTTTGGTCAAAGAGAAGAGTTAATGATCCGACAAGTCGAAGGGAGTCAAATAGTTGGTGCTTGTTGATCCCAGAAGTCGAATTGAGTCACATTGTGCGTAGTTAATGACTTGATAAACCAAACGGATCAAGTTGGGGGTACTTGTTGATCCGTGAAGCCGAATTCGGTCCAACGAAAAACTTGTTGATCCGAGAAGTCAATTGGGGTCAAATAGAAGACTTAATGATCCGAGAAGTCGAAAGGAGTCAAATAGTTGGTGCTTGTTGATCCCAGAAGCCGAATTGAGTCACATTGTGCGTAGTTAGTGACTTGATAAACCAAACGGATCAAGTTGGGGGTACTTGTTGATCCGTGAAGCCGAATTCGGTCAAACGGAAGGCTTGTTGATCCGAGAAATCAATTTTGGTCAAAGAGAAGACTTAACAATCCGAGAAGTCGAACGGAGTCAAATAGTTGGTGATTGTTGATCCCAGAAGTCGAATTGGGTCACATTCTGCGTAGTTAGTGACTTGATAAATCAAACGGATCAAGTTGGGGGTACTTGTTGATCCGTGAAGCCGAATTCGGTCAAACGGAAGACTTGTTGATCCGAGAAGTCTTGGGGTCAAATAGAAGACTTAACAATCCGAGAAGTCGAACGGAGTCAAATAGTTGGTGCTTGTTGATCCCAGAAGCCGAATTGAGTCACATTGTGCGTAGTTAGTGACTTGATAAACCAAACGGATCAAGTTGGTGGTACTTGTTGATCCGTGAAGCCAAATTCGGTCAAACGGAAGACTTGTTGACCCGAGAAGTCAATTTTGGTCAAAGAGAAGACTTAATGATCTGAGAAATCGAACGGAGTCAAATAGTTGGTGCTTGTTGATCCCAGAAGTCGAATTGAGTCACATTGTGCGTAGTTAGTGATTTGATAAAACAAACGGATCAAGTTGGGTGTAGTTGTTGATCCGTGAAGCCGAATTCGGTCAAACGGAAGACTTGTTGATCCGAGAAGTCAATTGGGGTGCAATAGAAGACTTAATGATCCGTGAAGTCGAACGGAGTCAAATAGTTGGTGCTTGTTGATCCCAGAAGTCGAATTGAGTCACATTGTGCGTAGTTAGTGACTTGATAAATCAAACCGATCAAGTTGGGGGTACTTGTTGATCCGTGAAGCCGAATTCGGTCAAACGGAAGACTTGTTGATCTGAGAAGTCAATTGGGGTCAAATAGAAGACTTAATGATCTGAGAAGTCGAACGGAGTCAAATAGTTGGTGTTGATCCCAGAAGCCGAATTGAGTCACATTCTGCGTAGTTAGTGACTTGATAAACCAAACGGATCAAGTTGGGGGTACTTGTTGATCCGTGAAGCCGAATTCGGTCAAACGGAAGACTTGTTGATCCGAGAAGTCAATTGGGGTCAAATACAAGACATAACAATCCGAGAAGTCGAACGGAGTCAAATAGTTGGTGCTTGTTGATCCCAGAAGCCGAATTGAGTCACATTGTGCGTAGTTAGTGACTTGATAAACCAAACGGATCAAGTTGGTGGTACTTGTTGATCCGTGAAGCCAAATTCGGTCAAACGGAAGACTTGTTGATCCGAGAAGTCAATTTTCGTCAAAGAGAAGACTTAATGATCCGAGAAGTCGAACGGAGTCAAATAGTTGGTGCTTGTTGATCCCAGAAGTCGAATTGAGTCACATTGTGCGTACTTAGTGATTTGATAAAACAAACGGATCAAGTTGGGTCTACTTGTTGATCCGTGAAGCCGAATTCGGTCAAACGGTAGACTTGTTGATCCGAGAAGTCAATTGGGGTCAAATAGAAGACTTAATGATCTGAGAAGTCGAACGGAGTCAAATAGTTGGTGCTCGTTGATCCCAGAAGTCGAATTGAGTCACATTGTGCGTAGTAAGTGACTTGATAAATCAAACGGATCAAGTTGGGGGTACTTGTTGATCCGTGAAGCCGAATTCGGTCAAACGGAAGACTTGTGGATCCGAGAAGTCAATTGGGGTCAAATAGAAGACTTAATGATCAGAGAAGTCGAACGGAGTCAAATAGTTGGTGCTTGTTGATCCCAGAAGCCGAATTGAGTCACATTGTGCGTAGTTACTGACTTGATAAACCAAACGGATCAAGTTGGGGGTACTTGTAGATCCGTGAAGCCGAATTCGGTCAACCGGAAGACTTGTTAATCCGGGAAGTCAATTTTGGTCAAAGAGAAGAGTTAATGATCCGACAAGTCGAACGGAGTCAAATAGTTGGTGCTTGTTGATCCCAGAAGTCGAATTGAGTCACATTGTGCGTAGTTAATGACTTGATAAACCAAACGGATCAAGTTGGGGGTACTTGTTGATCCGTGAAGCCGAATTCGGTCCAACGAAAAACTTGTTGATCCGAGAAGTCAATTGGGGTCAAATAGAAGACTTAATGATCCGAGAAGTCGAAAGGAGTCAAATAGTTGGTGCTTGTTGATCCCAGAAGCCGAATTGAGTCACATTGTGCGTAGTTAGTGACTTGATAAACCAAACGGATCAAGTTGGGGGTACTTGTTGATCCGTGAAGCCGAATTCGGTCAAACGGAAGGCTTGTTGATCCGAGAAATCAATTTTGGTCAAAGAGAAGACTTAACAATCCGAGAAGTCGAACGGAGTCAAATAGTTGGTGATTGTTGATCCCAGAAGTCGAATTGGGTCACATTCTGCGTAGTTAGTGACTTGATAAATCAAACGGATCAAGTTGGGGGTACTTGTTGATCTGTGAAGCCGAATTCGGTCAAACGGAAGACTTGTTGATCCGAGAAGTCTTGGGGTCAAATAGAAGACTTAACAATCCGAGAAGTCGAACGGAGTCAAATAGTTGGTGCTTGTTGATCCCAGAAGCCGAATTGAGTCACATTGTGCGTAGTTAGTGACTTGATAAACCAAACGGATCAAGTTGGTGGTACTTGTTGATCCGTGAAGCCAAATTCGGTCAAACGGAAGACTTGTTGACCCGAGAAGTCAATTTTGGTCAAAGAGAAGACTTAATGATCTGAGAAGTCGAACGGAGTCAAATAGTTGGTGCTTGTTGATCCCAGAAGTCGAATTGAGTCACATTGTTCGTAGTTAGTGAATTGATAAAACAAACGGATCAAGTTGGGTGTAGTTGTTGATCCGTGAAGCCGAATTCGGTCAAACGGAAGACTTGTTGATCCGAGAAGTCAATTGGGGTGCAATAGAAGACTTAATGATCCGTGAAGTCGAACGGAGTCAAATAGTTGGTGCTTGTTGATCCCAGAAGTCGAATTGAGTCACATTGTGCGTAGTTAGTGACTTGATAAATCAAACCGATCAAGTTGGGGGTACTTGTTGATCCGTGAAGCCGAATTCGGTCAAACGGAAGACTTGTTGATCTGAGAAGTCAATTGGGGTCAAATAGAAGACTTAATGATCTGAGAAGTCGAACGGAGTCAAATAGTTGGTGTTGATCCCAGAAGCCGAATTGAGTCACATTCTGCGTAGTTAGTGACTTGATAAACCAAACGGATCAAGTTGGGGGTACTTGTTGATCCGTGAAGCCGAATTCGGTCAAACGGAAGACTTGTTGATCCGAGAAGTCAATTGGGGTCAAATACAAGACATAACAATCCGAGAAGTCGAACGGAGTCAAATAGTTGGTGCTTGTTGATCCCAGAAGCCGAATTGAGTCACATTGTGCGTAGTTAGTGACTTGATAAACCAAACGGATCAAGTTGGTGGTACTTGTTGATCCGTGAAGCCAAATTCGGTCAAACGGAAGACTTGTTGATCCGAGAAGTCAATTTTCGTCAAAGAGAAGACTTAATGATCCGAGAAGTCGAACGGAGTCAAATAGTTGGTGCTTGTTGATCCCAGAAGTCGAATTGAGTCACATTGTGCGTACTTAGTGATTTGATAAAACAAACGGATCAAGTTGGGTCTACTTGTTGATCCGTGAAGCAGAATTCGGTCAAACGGTAGACTTGTTGATCCGAGAAGTCAATTGGGGTCAAATAGAAGACTTAATGATCTGAGAAGTCGAACGGAGTCAAATAGTTGGTGCTCGTTGATCCCAGAAGTCGAATTGAGTCACATTGTGCGTAGTTAGTGACTTGATAAATCAAACGGATCAAGTTGGGGGTACTTGTTGATCCGTGAAGCCGAATTCGGTCAAACGAAAGACTTGTTGATCCGAGAAGTCAATTGGGGTACAATAGATGACTTAATGATCCGTGAAGTCGAACGGAGTCAAATAGTTGGTGCTTGTTGATCCCAAAAGTCTTATTGAGTCACATTGTGCGTAGTTAGTGACTTGATAAACCAAACGGATCAAGTTGGGGGTACTTGTTGATCCGTGAAGCCGAATTCGGTCAAACGGAAGACTTGTGGATCCGAGAAGTCAATTGGGGTCAAATAGAAGACTTAATGATCAGAGAAGTCGAACGGAGGCAAATAGTTGGTGCTTGTTGATCCCAGAAGCCGAATTGAGTCACATTGTGCGTAGTTAGTGACTTGATAAACCAAACGGATCAAGTTGGGGGTACTTGTGGATCCGTGAAGCCGAATTCGGTCAACCGGAAGACTTGTTAATCCGGGAAGTCAATTTTGGTCAAAGAGAAGACTTAATGATCCGAGAAGTCGAACGGAGTCAAATAGTTGGTGCTTGTTGATCACAGAAGTCGAATTGAGTCACATTGTGTGTAGTTAGTGACTTGATAAACCAAACGGATCAAGTTGGGGGTACTTGTTGATCCGTGAAGCCAAATTCGGTCAAACGGAAGACTTGTTGATCCGAGAAGTCAATTTTGGTCAAAGAGAAGACTTAATGATCCGAGAAGTCGAACGGAGTCAAATTGTTGGTGCTTGTTGATCCCAGAAGTCGAATTGAGTCACATTGTGCGTAGTTAGTGATTTGATAAAACAAACGGATCAAGTTGGGTGTACTTGTAGATCTGTGAAGCCGAATTCGGTCAACCGGAAGACTTGTTAATCCGGGAAGTCAATTTTGGTCAAAGAGAAGACTTAATGATCCGAGAAGTCGAACGGAGTCAAATAGTTGGTGCTTGTTGATCACAGAAGTCGAATTGAGTCACATTGTGCGTAGTTAGTGACTTGATAAACCAAACGGATCAAGTTGGGGGTACTTGTTGATCCGTGAAGCCAAATTCGGTCAAACGGAAGACTTGTTGATCCGAGAAGTCAATTTTGGTCAAAGAGAAGACTTAATGATCCGAGAAGTCGAACAGAGTCAAATAGTAGGTGCTTGTTGATCCCAGAAGTCGAATTGAGTCACATTGTGCGTAGTTAGTGATTTGATAAAACAAACGGATCAAGTTGGGTGTACTTGTAGATCTGTGAAGCCGAATTCGGTCAACCGGAAGACTTGTTAATCCGGGAAGTCAATTTTGGTCAAAGAGAAGACTTAATGATCCGACAAGTCGAACGGAGTCAAATAGTTGGTGCTTGTTGATCCCAGAAGTCGAATTGAGTCACATTCTGCGTAGTTAATGACTTGATAAACCAAACGGATCAAGTTGGGGGTACTTGTTGATCCGTGAAGCCGAATTCGGTCCAACGAAAAACTTGTTGATCCGAGAAGTCAATTGGGGTCAAATAGAAGACTTAATATTCCGAGAAGTCGAAAGGAGTCAAATAGTTGGTGCTTGTTGATCCCAGAAGCCGAATTGAGTCACATTGTGCGTAGTTAGTGACTTGATAAACCAAACGGATCAAGTTGGGGGTACTTGTTGATCCGTGAAGCCGAATTCGGTCAAACGGAAGGCTTGTTGATCCGAGAAATCAATTTTGGTCAAAGAGAAGACTTAACAATCCGAGAAGTCGAACGGAGTCAAATAGTTGGTGATTGTTGATCCCAGAAGTCGAATTGAGTCACATTCTGCGTAGTTAGTGACTTGATAAATCAAACGGATCAAGTTGGGGGTACTTGTTGATCCGTGAAGCCGAATTCGGTCAAACGGAAGACTTGTTGATCCGAGAAGTCTTGGGGTCAAATAGAAGACTTAATGATCTTAGAAGTCGAACGGAGTCAAATAGTTGGTGCTTGTTGATCCCAGAAGCCGAATTGAGTCACATTGTGCGTAGTTAGTGACTTGATAAACCAAACGGATCAAGTTGGTGGTACTTGTTGATCCGTGAAGCCAAATTCGGTCAAACGGAAGACTTGTTGACCCGAGAAGTCAATTTTGGTCAAAGAGAAGACTTAATGATCTGAGAAGTCGAACGGAGTCAAATAGTTGGTGCTTGTTGATCCCAGAAGTCGAATTGAGTCACATTGTGCGTAGTTAGTGATTTGATAAAACAAACGGATCAAGTTGGGTGTAGTTGTTGATCCGTGAAGCCGAATTCGGTCAAACGGTAGACTTGTTGATCCGAGAAGTCAATTGGGGTCAAAGAGAAGACTTAACAATCCGAGAAGTCGAACGGAGTCAAATAGTTGGTGGTTGTTGATCCCAGAAGTCGAATTGAGTCACATTGTGCGTAGTTAGTGACTTGATAAATCAAACGGATCAAGTTGGGGGTACTTGTTGATCCGTGAAGCCGAATTCGGTCAAACGGAAGACTTGTTGATCCGAGAAGTCAATTGGGGTACAATAGAAGACTTAATGATCCGTGAAGTCGAACGGAGTCAAATAGTTGGTGCTTGTTGATCCCAGAAGTCGAATTGAGTCACATTGTGCGTAGTTAGTGACTTGATAAATCAAACCGATCAAGTTGGGGGTACTTGTTGATCCGTGAAGCCGAATTCGGTCAAACGGAAGACTTGTTGATCTGAGAAGTCAATTGGGGTCAAATAGAAGACTTAATGATCTGAGAAGTCGAACGGAGTCAAATAGTTGGTGTTGATCCCAGAAGCCGAATTGAGTCACATTCTGCGTAGTTAGTGACTTGATAAACCAAACGGATCAAGTTGGGGGTACTTGTTGATCCGTGAAGCCGAATTCGGTCAAACGGAAGACTTGTTGATCCGAGAAGTCAATTGGGGTCAAATACAAGACATAACAATCCAAGAAGTCGAACGGAGTCAAATAGTTGGTGCTTGTTGATCCCAGAAGCGGAATTGAGTCACATTGTGCGTAGTTAGTGACTTGATAAACCAAACGGATCAAGTTGGTGGTACTTGTTGATCCGTGAAGCCAAATTCAGTCAAACGGAAGACTTGTTGATCCGAGAAGTCAATTTTGGTCAAAGAGAAGACTTAATGATCCGAGAAGTCGAACGGAGTCAAATAGTTGGTGCTTGTTGATCCCAGAAGTCGAATTGAGTCACATTGTGCGTACTTAGTGATTTGATAAAACAAACGGATCAAGTTAGGTGTACTTGTTGATCCGTGAAGCCGAATTCGGTCAAACGGTAGACTTGTTGATCCGAGAAGTCAATTGGGGTCAAATAGAAGACTTAATGATCTGAGAAGTCGAACGGAGTCAAATAGTTGGTGCTCGTTGATCCCAGAAGTCGAATTGAGTCACATTGTGCGTAGTTAGTGACTTGATAAATCAAACGGATCAAGTTGGGGGTACTTGTTGATCCGTGAAGCCGAATTCGGTCAAACGAAAGACTTGTTGATCCGAGAAGTCAATTGGGGTACAATAGAAGACTTAATGATCCGTGAAGTCGAACGGAGTCAAATAGTTGGTGCTTGTTGATCCCAAAAGTCTTATTGAGTCACATTGTGCGTAGTTAGTGACTTGATAAACCAAACGGATCAAGTTGGGGGTACTTGTTGATCCGTGAAGCCGAATTCGGTCAAACGGAAGACTTGTGGATCCGAGAAGTCAATTGGGGTCAAATAGAAGACTTAATGATCAGAGAAGTCGAACGGAGTCAAATAGTTGGTGCTTGTTGATCCCAGAAGCCGAATTGAGTCACATTGTGCGTAGTTAGTGACTTGATAAACCAAACAGATCAAGTTGGGGGTACTTGTAGATCCGTGAAGCCGAATTCGGTCAACCGGAAGACTTGTTAATCCGGGAAGTCAATTTTGGTCAAAGAGAAGACTTAATGATCCGAGAAGTCGAACGGAGTCAAATAGTTGGTGCTTGTTGATCACAGAAGTCGAATTGAGTCACATTGTGCGTAGTTAGTGACTTGATAAACCAAACGGATCAAGTTGGGGGTACTTGTTGATCCGTGAAGCCAAATTCGGTCAAACGGAAGACTTGTTGATCCGAGAAGTCAATTTTGGTCAAAGAGAAGACTTAATGATCCGAGAAGTCGAACAGAGTCAAATAGTTGGTGCTTGTTGATCCCAGAAGTCGAATTGAGTCACATTGTGCGTAGTTAGTGATTTGATAAAACAAACGGATCAAGTTGGGTGTACTTGTAGATCTGTGAAGCCGAATTCGGTCAACCGGAAGACTTGTTAATCCGGGAAGTCAATTTTGGTCAAAGAGAAGACTTAATGATCCGAGAAGTCGAACGGAGTCAAATAGTTGGTGCTTGTTGATCCCAGAAGTCGAATTGAGTCACATTGTGCGTAGTGAGTGACTTGATAAACCAAACGGATCAAGTTGGGGGAACTTGTTGATCCGTGAAGCCGAATTCGGTCCAACGAAAGACTTGTTGATCCGAGAAGTCAATTGGGGTCAAATAGAAGACTTAATGATCCGAGAAGTCGAACGGAGTCAAATAGTTGGTGCTTGTTGATCCCAGAAGCCGAATTGAGTCACATTGTGCGTAGTTACTGACTTGATAAACCAAACGGATCAAGTTGAAAGAACTTGTTGATCCGTGAAGCCGTATTCGGTCAAACGGAAGACTTGTTGATCCGAGAAGTCAATTGGGGTCAAATAGAAGACTTAATGATCTGAGAAGTCGAACGGAGTCAAATAGTTGGTGCTTGCTGATCCCTGAAGCCGAATTGAGTCACATTATGCGTAGTTAGTGACTTAATAAACCAAACGGATCAAGTTGGGGGTACTTGTTGATCCGTGAAGCCGAATTCGGTCAAACGGAAGACTTGTTGATCCGAGAAGTCAATTGGGGTCAAATAGAAGACTTAACAATCCGAGAAGCCGAACGGAGTCAAATAGTTGGTGCTTGATGATCCCAGAAGCCGAATTGAGTCACATTGTGCGTAGTTAGTGACTTGATAAACCAAACGGATCATGTTGGGGTTACTTGTTGATGGTCAAACGGAAGACTTGTTGATCCGAGAAGTCAATTTTGGTCAAAGAGAAGACTTAATGATCCGAGAAGCCGAACGGAGTCAAATAGTTGGTGCTTGTTGATCCCAGAAGTCGAATTGAGTCACATTGTGCGTAGTTAGTGATTTGATAAACCAAACGGATCAAGTTGGGGTTACATGTTGATCCGTGAAGCCGAATTCGGTCAAACGGAAGACTTGTTGATCTGAGAAGTCAATTTTGGTCAAAGAGAAGACTTAATTATCCGAGAAGTCGAACGGAGTCAAATAGTTGGTGCTTGTTGATCCCAGAAGTCGAATTGAGTCACATTGTGCGTAGTTAGTGACTTGATAAATCAAACGGATCAAGTTGGGGGTACTTGTTGATCCGTGAAGCCGAATTCGGTCAAACGGAAGACTTGTTGATCCGAGAAGTCAATTGGGGTACAATAGAAGACTTAATGATCCGTGAAGTCGAACAGAGTCAAATAGTTGGTGCTTGTTGGTCCCAGAAGTCGAATTGAGTCACATTGTGTGTAGTTAATGACTTGATAAACGAAACGGATCAAGTTGGGGGTACTTGTTGATCCGTGAAGCCGAATTCGGTCAAACGGAAGACTTGTTGATCCGAGAAGTCAATTGGGGTCAAATAGAAGACTTAATGATATGAGAAGTTGAACGGAGTCAAATAGTTGGTGCTTGTAGATCCCAGAAGTCGAATTGAGTCACATTGTGCAGAGTTAGTGACATGATAAATCGAACGGATCAAGTTGGGGGTACTTGTTGATCCGTGAAGCCGAATTCGGTCAAACAGAAGACTTGTTGATCCGAGAAGTCAATTAGGGTACAATAGAAGACTTAATGATCCGTGAAGTCGAACGGAGTCAAATAGTTTGTGCTTGTTGGACCCAGAAGTCGAATTGAGTCACATTGTGCGTAGTTAGTGACTTGATAAACCAAACGATCAAGTTGGGGGTACTTGTTGATCCGTGAAGCCGAATTCGGTCAAACGAAAGACTTGTTGATCCGAGAAGTCAATTGGGGTACAATAGAAGACTTAATGATCCGTGAAGTCGAACGGAGTCAAATAGTTGGTGCTTGTTGATCCCAAAAGTCTTATTGAGTCACATTGTGCGTAGTTAGTGACTTGATAAACCAAACGGATCAAGTTGGGGGTACTTGTTGATCCGTGAAGCCGAATTCGGTCAAACGGAAGACTTGTGGATCCGAGAAGTCAATTGGGGTCAAATAGAAGACTTAATGATCAGAGAAGTCGAACGGAGTCAAATAGTTGGTGCTTGTTGATCCCAGAAGCCGAATTGAGTCACATTGTGCGTAGTTAGTGACTTGATAAACCAAACAGATCAAGTTGGGGGTACTTGTAGATCCGTGAAGCCGAATTCGGTCAACCGGAAGACTTGTTAATCCGGGAAGTCAATTTTGGTCAAAGAGAAGACTTAATGATCCGAGAAGTCGAACGGAGTCAAATAGTTGGTGCTTGTTGATCACAGAAGTCGAATTGAGTCACATTGTGCGTAGTTAGTGACTTGATAAACCAAACGGATCAAGTTGGGGGTACTTGTTGATCCGTGAAGCCAAATTCGGTCAAACGGAAGACTTGTTGATCCGAGAAGTCAATTTTGGTCAAAGAGAAGACTTAATGATCCGAGAAGTCGAACAGAGTCAAATAGTTGGTGCTTGTTGATCCCAGAAGTCGAATTGAGTCACATTGTGCGTAGTTAGTGATTTGATAAAACAAACGGATCAAGTTGGGTGTACTTGTAGATCTGTGAAGCCGAATTCGGTCAACCGGAAGACTTGTTAATCCGGGAAGTCAATTTTGGTCAAAGAGAAGACTTAATGATCCGAGAAGTCGAACGGAGTCAAATAGTTGGTGCTTGTTGATCCCAGAAGTCGAATTGAGTCACATTGTGCGTAGTGAGTGACTTGATAAACCAAACGGATCAAGTTGGGGGAACTTGTTGATCCGTGAAGCCGAATTCGGTCCAACGAAAGACTTGTTGATCCGAGAAGTCAATTGGGGTCAAATAGAAGACTTAATGATCCGAGAAGTCGAACGGAGTCAAATAGTTGGTGCTTGTTGATCCCAGAAGCCGAATTGAGTCACATTGTGCGTAGTTACTGACTTGATAAACCAAACGGATCAAGTTGAAAGAACTTGTTGATCCGTGAAGCCGTATTCGGTCAAACGGAAGACTTGTTGATCCGAGAAGTCAATTGGGGTCAAATAGAAGACTTAATGATCTGAGAAGTCGAACGGAGTCAAATAGTTGGTGCTTGCTGATCCCTGAAGCCGAATTGAGTCACATTATGCGTAGTTAGTGACTTAATAAACCAAACGGATCAAGTTGGGGGTACTTGTTGATCCGTGAAGCCGAATTCGGTCAAACGGAAGACTTGTTGATCCGAGAAGTCAATTGGGGTCAAATAGAAGACTTAACAATCCGAGAAGCCGAACGGAGTCAAATAGTTGGTGCTTGATGATCCCAGAAGCCGAATTGAGTCACATTGTGCGTAGTTAGTGACTTGATAAACCAAACGGATCATGTTGGGGTTACTTGTTGATGGTCAAACGGAAGACTTGTTGATCCGAGAAGTCAATTTTGGTCAAAGAGAAGACTTAATGATCCGAGAAGCCGAACGGAGTCAAATAGTTGGTGCTTGTTGATCCCAGAAGTCGAATTGAGTCACATTGTGCGTAGTTAGTGATTTGATAAACCAAACGGATCAAGTTGGGGTTACATGTTGATCCGTGAAGCCGAATTCGGTCAAACGGAAGACTTGTTGATCTGAGAAGTCAATTTTGGTCAAAGAGAAGACTTAATTATCCGAGAAGTCGAACGGAGTCAAATAGTTGGTGCTTGTTGATCCCAGAAGTCGAATTGAGTCACATTGTGCGTAGTTAGTGACTTGATAAATCAAACGGATCAAGTTGGGGGTACTTGTTGATCCGTGAAGCCGAATTCGGTCAAACGGAAGACTTGTTGATCCGAGAAGTCAATTGGGGTACAATAGAAGACTTAATGATCCGTGAAGTCGAACAGAGTCAAATAGTTGGTGCTTGTTGGTCCCAGAAGTCGAATTGAGTCACATTGTGTGTAGTTAATGACTTGATAAACGAAACGGATCAAGTTGGGGGTACTTGTTGATCCGTGAAGCCGAATTCGGTCAAACGGAAGACTTGTTGATCCGAGAAGTCAATTGGGGTCAAATAGAAGACTTAATGATATGAGAAGTTGAACGGAGTCAAATAGTTGGTGCTTGTAGATCCCAGAAGTCGAATTGAGTCACATTGTGCAGAGTTAGTGACATGATAAATCGAACGGATCAAGTTGGGGGTACTTGTTGATCCGTGAAGCCGAATTCGGTCAAACAGAAGACTTGTTGATCCGAGAAGTCAATTAGGGTACAATAGAAGACTTAATGATCCGTGAAGTCGAACGGAGTCAAATAGTTTGTGCTTGTTGGACCCAGAAGTCGAATTGAGTCACATTGTGCGTAGTTAGTGACTTGATAAACCAAACGATCAAGTTGGGGGTACTTGTTGATCCGTGAAGCCGAATTCGGTCAAACGGAAGACTTGTTGATCCGAGAAGTCAATTGGGGACAAATAGAAGACTTAATGATCCGAGAAGTCGAACGGAGTCAAATAGTTGGTGCTTGTTGATCCCAGAAGCCGAATTGAGTCACATTGTGCGTAGTTAGTGACTTGATAAACCAAACGGATCAAGTTGGGGGTACTTGTTGATCCGTGAAGTCGAACGGAGTCAAATAGTTGGTGCTTGTTGATCCCAGAAGTCGAATTGAGTCACATTGTGCGTAGTTAGTGACTTGATAAACCAAACGGATCAAGTTGGGGGTACTTGTTGATCCGTGAAGCCGAATTCGGTCAAACGAAAGACTTGTTGATCCGGGAAGTCAATTGGGGTCAAATAGAAGACTTAATGATCCGAGAAGCCGAACGGAGTCAAATAGTTGGTGCTTGTTGATCCCACAAGCCGAATTGAGTCACATTGTGCGTAGTTAGTGACTTGATAAACCAAACGGATCAAGTTGGGGGTACTTGTTGATCCGTGAAGCCGAATTCGGTCAAACGGAAGACTTGTTGATCCGAGAAGTCAATTGGGGTACAATAGAAGACTTAAAGATCCGTGAAGTCGAACGGAGTCAAATAGTTGGTGCTTGTTGATCCCAGAAGCCGAATTGAATCACATTGTGCGTAGTTAGTGACTTGATAAACCAAACGGATCAAGTTGGTGGTACTTGTTGATCCGTGAAGCCAAATTCGGTCAAACGGAAGACTTGTTTATCCGAGAAGTCAATTTTGGTCAAAGAGAAGACTTAATGATCCGAGAAGTCGAACGGAGTCAAATAGTTGGTGCTTGTTGATCCCAGAAGTCGAATTGAGTCACATTGTGCGTAGTTAGTGATTTGATAAAACAAACGGATCAAGTTGGGTGTACTTGTTGATCCGTGAAGCCGAATTCGGTCAAACGGTAGACTTGTTGATCCGAGAAGTCAATTGGGGTCAAATAGAAGACCTAATGATCTTAGAAGTCGAACGGAGTCAAATAGTTTGTGCTCGTTGATCCCAGAAGTCGAATTGAGTCACATTGTGCGTAGTAAGTGACTTGATAAATCAAACGGATCAAGTTGGGGGTACTTGTTGATCCGTGAAGCCGAATTCGGTCAAACGAAAGACTTGTTGATCCGAGAAGTCAATTGGGGTACAATAGAAGACTTAATGATCCGTGAAGTCGAACGGAATCAAATAGTTGGTGCTTGTTGATCCCAGAAGTCCAATTGAGTCACATTGTGCGTAGTTACTGACTTGATAAACCAAACGGATCAAGTTGAAAGAACTTGTTGATCCGTGAAGCCGTATTCGGTCAAACGGAAGACTTGTTGATCCGAGAAGTCAATTGGGGTCAAATAGAAGACTTAATGATCTGAGAAGTCGAACGGAGTCAAATAGTTGGTGCTTGCTGATCCCTGAAGCCGAATTGAGTCACATTATGCGTAGTTAGTGACTTAATAAACCAAACGGATCAAGTTGGGGGTACTTGTTGATCCGTGAAGCCGAATTCGGTCAAACGGAAGACTTGTTGATCCGAGAAGTCAATTGGGGTCAAATAGAAGACTTAACAATCCGAGAAGCCGAACGGAGTCAAATAGTTGGTGCTTGATGATCCCAGAAGCCGAATTGAGTCACATTGTGCGTAGTTAGTGACTTGATAAACCAAACGGATCATGTTGGGGTTACTTGTTGATGGTCAAACGGAAGACTTGTTGATCCGAGAAGTCAATTTTGGTCAAAGAGAAGACTTAATGATCCGAGAAGCCGAACGGAGTCAAATAGTTGGTGCTTGTTGATCCCAGAAGTCGAATTGAGTCACATTGTGCGTAGTTAGTGATTTGATAAACCAAACGGATCAAGTTGGGGTTACATGTTGATCCGTGAAGCCGAATTCGGTCAAACGGAAGACTTGTTGATCTGAGAAGTCAATTTTGGTCAAAGAGAAGACTTAATTATCCGAGAAGTCGAACGGAGTCAAATAGTTGGTGCTTGTTGATCCCAGAAGTCGAATTGAGTCACATTGTGCGTAGTTAGTGACTTGATAAATCAAACGGATCAAGTTGGGGGTACTTGTTGATCCGTGAAGCCGAATTCGGTCAAACGGAAGACTTGTTGATCCGAGAAGTCAATTGGGGTACAATAGAAGACTTAATGATCCGTGAAGTCGAACAGAGTCAAATAGTTGGTGCTTGTTGGTCCCAGAAGTCGAATTGAGTCACATTGTGTGTAGTTAATGACTTGATAAACGAAACGGATCAAGTTGGGGGTACTTGTTGATCCGTGAAGCCGAATTCGGTCAAACGGAAGACTTGTTGATCCGAGAAGTCAATTGGGGTCAAATAGAAGACTTAATGATATGAGAAGTTGAACGGAGTCAAATAGTTGGTGCTTGTAGATCCCAGAAGTCGAATTGAGTCACATTGTGCAGAGTTAGTGACATGATAAATCGAACGGATCAAGTTGGGGGTACTTGTTGATCCGTGAAGCCGAATTCGGTCAAACAGAAGACTTGTTGATCCGAGAAGTCAATTAGGGTACAATAGAAGACTTAATGATCCGTGAAGTCGAACGGAGTCAAATAGTTTGTGCTTGTTGGACCCAGAAGTCGAATTGAGTCACATTGTGCGTAGTTAGTGACTTGATAAACCAAATGATCAAGTTGGGGGTACTTGTTGATCCGTGAAGCCGAATTCGGTCAAACGGAAGACTTGTTGATCCGAGAAGTCAATTGGGGACAAATAGAAGACTTAATGATCCGAGAAGTCGAACGGAGTCAAATAGTTGGTGCTTGTTGATCCCAGAAGCCGAATTGAGTCACATTGTGCGTAGTTAGTGACTTGATAAACCAAACGGATCAAGTTGGGGGTACTTGTTGATCCGTGAAGTCGAACGGAGTCAAATAGTTGGTGCTTGTTGATCCCAGAAGTCGAATTGAGTCACATTGTGCGTAGTTAGTGACTTGATAAACCAAACGGATCAAGTTGGGGGTACTTGTTGATCCGTGAAGCCGAATTCGGTCAAACGAAAGACTTGTTGATCCGGGAAGTCAATTGGGGTCAAATAGAAGACTTAATGATCCGAGAAGCCGAACGGAGTCAAATAGTTGGTGCTTGTTGATCCCACAAGCCGAATTGAGTCACATTGTGCGTAGTTAGTGACTTGATAAACCAAACGGATCAAGTTGGGGGTACTTGTTGATCCGTGAAGCCGAATTCGGTCAAACGGAAGACTTGTTGATCCGAGAAGTCAATTGGGGTACAATAGAAGACTTAAAGATCCGTGAAGTCGAACGGAGTCAAATAGTTGGTGCTTGTTGATCCCAGAAGCCGAATTGAATCACATTGTGCGTAGTTAGTGACTTGATAAACCAAACGGATCAAGTTGGTGGTACTTGTTGATCCGTGAAGCCAAATTCGGTCAAACGGAAGACTTGTTTATCCGAGAAGTCAATTTTGGTCAAAGAGAAGACTTAATGATCCGAGAAGTCGAACGGAGTCAAATAGTTGGTGCTTGTTGATCCCAGAAGTCGAATTGAGTCACATTGTGCGTAGTTAGTGATTTGATAAAACAAACGGATCAAGTTGGGTGTACTTGTTGATCCGTGAAGCCGAATTCGGTCAAACGGTAGACTTGTTGATCCGAGAAGTCAATTGGGGTCAAATAGAAGACCTAATGATCTTAGAAGTCGAACGGAGTCAAATAGTTTGTGCTCGTTGATCCCAGAAGTCGAATTGAGTCACATTGTGCGTAGTAAGTGACTTGATAAATCAAACGGATCAAGTTGGGGGTACTTGTTGATCCGTGAAGCCGAATTCGGTCAAACGAAAGACTTGTTGATCCGAGAAGTCAATTGGGGTACAATAGAAGACTTAATGATCCGTGAAGTCGAACGGAATCAAATAGTTGGTGCTTGTTGATCCCAGAAGTCAAATTGAGTCACATTGTGCGTAGTTAGTGACTTGATAAACCAAACGGATCAAGTTGGGGGTACTTGTTGATCCGTGAAGCCGAATTCGGTCAAACGGAAGACTTGTTGATCCGAGAAATCAATTGGGGTCAAATAGAAGACTTAATGATCAGAGAAGTCGAACGGAGTCAAATAGTTGGTGCTTGTTGATCCCAGAAGCCGAATTGAGTCACATTGTGCGTAGTTAGTGACTTGATAAACCAAACGGATCAATTTGGGGGTACTTGTAGATCCGTGAAGCCGAATTCGGTCAACCGGAAGACTTGTTGATCCGGGAAGTCAATTTTGGTCAAAGAGAAGACTTAATGATCCGAGAAGTCGAACGGAGTCAAATAGTTGGTGCTTGTTGATCCCAGAAGTCGAATTGAGTCACATTGTGCGTAGTTAGTGACTTGATAAATCAAACGGATCAAGTGGGGGGTACTTGTTGATCCGTGAAGCCGAATTCGGTCAAACGGAAGACTTGATGATCCGAGAAGTCAATTGGGGTACAATAGAAGACTTAATGATCCGTGAAGTCGAACGGAGTCATATAGTTGGTGCTTGTTGATCCCAGAAGTCGAATTGAGTCACATTGTGCTTAGTTAGTGACTTGATAAACCAAACGGATCAAGTTGGGGGTACTTGTTGATCCGTGAAGCCGAATTCGGTCCAATGAAAGACTTGTTGATCCGAGAAGTCAATTGGGGTTAAATAGAAGACTCAATGATCCGAGAAGTCGAACGGAATCAAATAGTTGGTGCTTGTTGATCCCAGAAGCCGAATTGAGTCACATTATCCGTAGTTACTGACTTGATAAACCAAACGGATCAAGTTGCGGGTAGTTGTTGATCCGTGAAGCCGTATTCGGTCAAACGGAAGACTTGTTGATCCGAGATTTCAATTGGGGTCAAATAGAAGACTTAATTATCTGAGAAGTCGAACGGAGTCAAATAGTTGGTGCTTGCTGATCCCAGAAGTCGAATTGAGTCACATTGTGCGTCGTTAGTGACTTGATAAATCGAACGGATCAAGTTGGAGGTACTTGTTGATCCGTGAAGCCGAATTCGGTCAAACGGAAGACTTGTTGATCCGAGAAGACAATTGGGGTACAATAGAAGACTTAATGATCCGTGAAGTCGAACGGAGTCAAATAGTTGGTGCTTGTTGATCCCAGAAGTCGAATTGAGTCACATTGTGCGTCGTTCGTGACTTGATAAACCAAACGGATCAAGTTGGGGGTACTTGTTGATCCGTGAAGCCGAATTCGGTCAAATGAAAGACTTGTTGATCAGGGAAATCAATTGGGGTCAAATAGAAGACTTAATGATCCGAGAAGCCGAACGGAGTCAAATAGTTGGTGCTTGTTGATCCCACAAGCCGAATTGAGTCACATTGTGCGTAGTTAGTGACTTGATAAACCAAACGGATCAAGTTGGGGGTACTTGTTGATCCGTGAAGCCGAATTCGGTCAAACGGAAGACTTGTTGATCCGAGAAGTCAATTGGGGTACAATAGAAGACTTAAAGATCCGTGAAGTCGAACGGAGTCAAATAGTTGGTGCTTGTTGATCCCAGAAGCCGTATTGAATCACATTGTGCGTAGTTAGTGACTTGATAAACCAAACGGATCAAGTTGGTGGTACTTGTTGATCCGTGAAGCCAAATTCGGTCAAACGGAAGTCTTGTTTATCCGAGAAGTCAATTTTGGTCAAAGAGAAGACTTAATGATCCGAGAAGTCGAACGGAGTCAAATAGTGGGTGCTTGTTGATCCCAGAAGTCGAATTGAGTCACATTGTGCGTAGTTAGTGATTTGATAAAATAAACGGATCAAGTTGGGTGTACTTGTTGATCCGTGAAGCCGAATTCGGTCAAACGG
This sequence comes from Ajuga chamaepitys, assembly GCA_958295605.1. Classification (NCBI taxonomy): domain Eukaryota; kingdom Viridiplantae; phylum Streptophyta; class Magnoliopsida; order Lamiales; family Lamiaceae; genus Ajuga; species Ajuga chamaepitys. Next base: position 18,227,277 of record OY282498.1, on the reverse strand, counting down.
TAGACTTGTTGATCCGAGAAGTCAATTGGGGTCAAATAGAAGACTTAATGATCTTAGAAGTCGAACGGAGTCAAATAGTTGGTGCTCGTTGATCCCAGAAGTCGAATTGAGTCACATTGTGCGTAGCAAGTGACTTGATAAATCAAACGGATCAAGTTGGGGGTACTTGTTGATCCGTGAAGCCGAATTCGGTCAAACGAAAGACTTGTTGATCCGAGAAGTCAATTGGGGTACAATAGAAGACTTAATGATCCGTGAAGTCGAACGGAATCAAATAGTTGGTGCTTGTTGATCCCGGAAGTCTAATTGAGTCACATTGTGCGTAGTTAGTGACTTGATAAACCAAACGGATCAAGTTGGGGGTACTTGTTGATCCGTGAAGCCGAATTCGGTCAAACGGAAGACTTGTTGATCCGAGAAATCAATTGGGGTCAAATAGAAGACTTAATGATCAGAGAAGTCGAACGGAGTCAAATAGTTGGTGGTTGTTGATCCCAGAAGCCGAATTGAGTCACATTGTGCGTAGTTAGTGACTTGATAAATCGAACGGATCAAGTTGGGGGTACTTGTTGATCCGTGAAGCCGAATTCGGTCAAACGAAAGACTTGTTGATCCGAGAAGTCAATTGGGGTACAATAGAAGACTTAATGATCCGTGAAGTCGAACGGAATCAAATAGTTGGTGCTTGTTGATCCCGGAAGTCTAATTGAGTCACATTGTGCGTAGTTAGTGACTTGATAAACCAAACGGATCAAGTTGGGGGTACTTGTTGATCCGTGAAGCCAAATTCGGTCAAACGGAAGACTTGTTGATCCGAGAAGTCAATTTTGGTCAAAGAGAAGACTTAATGATCCGAGAAGTCGAACAGAGTCAAATAGTTGGTGCTTGTTGATCCCAGAAGTCGAATTGAGTCACATTGTGCGTAGTTAGTGATTTGATAAAACAAACGGATCAAGTTGGGTGTACTTGTAGATCTGTGAAGCCGAATTCGGTCAACCGGAAGACTTGTTAATCCGGGAAGTCAATTTTGGTCAAAGAGAAGACTTAATGATCCGAGAAGTCGAACGGAGTCAAATAGTTGGTGCTTGTTGATCCCAGAAGTCGAATTGAGTCACATTGTGCGTAGTGAGTGACTTGATAAACCAAACGGATCAAGTTGGGGGAACTTGTTGATCCGTGAAGCCGAATTCGGTCCAACGAAAGACTTTTTGATCCGAGAAGTCAATTGGGGTCAAATAGAAGACTTAATGATCCGAGAAGTCGAACGGAGTCAAATAGTTGGTGCTTGTTGATCCCAGAAGCCGAATTGAGTCACATTGTGCGTAGTTACTGACTTGATAAACCAAACGGATCAAGTTGAAAGAACTTGTTGATCCGTGAAGCCGTATTCGGTCAAACGGAAGACTTGTTGATCCGAGAAGTCAATTGGGGTCAAATAGAAGACTTAATGATCTGAGAAGTCGAACGGAGTCAAATAGTTGGTGCTTGCTGATCCCTGAAGCCGAATTGAGTCACATTATGCGTAGTTAGTGACTTAATAAACCAAACGGATCAAGTTGGGGGTACTTGTTGATCCGTGAAGCCGAATTCGGTCAAACGGAAGACTTGTTGATCCGAGAAGTCAATTGGGGTCAAATAGAAGACTTAACAATCCGAGAAGCCGAACGGAGTCAAATAGTTGGTGCTTGATGATCCCAGAAGCCGAATTGAGTCACATTGTGCGTAGTTAGTGACTTGATAAACCAAACGGATCATGTTGGGGTTACTTGTTGATGGTCAAACGGAAGACTTGTTGATCCGAGAAGTCAATTTTGGTCAAAGAGAAGACTTAATGATCCGAGAAGCCGAACGGAGTCAAATAGTTGGTGCTTGTTGATCCCAGAAGTCGAATTGAGTCACATTGTGCGTAGTTAGTGATTTGATAAACCAAACGGATCAAGTTGGGGTTACATGTTGATCCGTGAAGCCGAATTCGGTCAAACGGAAGACTTGTTGATCTGAGAAGTCAATTTTGGTCAAAGAGAAGACTTAATTATCCGAGAAGTCGAACGGAGTCAAATAGTTGGTGCTTGTTGATCCCAGAAGTCGAATTGAGTCACATTGTGCGTAGTTAGTGACTTGATAAATCAAACGGATCAAGTTGGGGGTACTTGTTGATCCGTGAAGCCGAATTCGGTCAAACGGAAGACTTGTTGATCCGAGAAGTCAATTGGGGTACAATAGAAGACTTAATGATCCGTGAAGTCGAACAGAGTCAAATAGTTGGTGCTTGTTGGTCCCAGAAGTCGAATTGAGTCACATTGTGTGTAGTTAATGACTTGATAAACGAAACGGATCAAGTTGGGGGTACTTGTTGATCCGTGAAGCCGAATTCGGTCAAACGGAAGACTTGTTGATCCGAGAAGTCAATTGGGGTCAAATAGAAGACTTAATGATATGAGAAGTTGAACGGAGTCAAATAGTTGGTGCTTGTAGATCCCAGAAGTCGAATTGAGTCACATTGTGCAGAGTTAGTGACATGATAAATCGAACGGATCAAGTTGGGGGTACTTGTTGATCCGTGAAGCCGAATTCGGTCAAACAGAAGACTTGTTGATCCGAGAAGTCAATTAGGGTACAATAGAAGACTTAATGATCCGTGAAGTCGAACGGAGTCAAATAGTTTGTGCTTGTTGGACCCAGAAGTCGAATTAAGTCACATTGTGCGTAGTTAGTGACTTGATAAACCAAACGATCAAGTTGGGGGTACTTGTTGATCCGTGAAGCCGAATTCGGTCAAACGGAAGACTTGTTGATCCGAGAAGTCAATTGGGGACAAATAGAAGACTTAATGATCCGAGAAGTCGAACGGAGTCAAATAGTTGGTGCTTGTTGATCCCAGAAGCCGAATTGAGTCACATTGTGCGTAGTTAGTGACTTGATAAACCAAACGGATCAAGTTGGGGGTACTTGTTGATCCGTGAAGCCGAATTCGGTCAAACGGAAGACTTGTTGATCCGAGAAGTCAATTTTGGTCAAAGAGAAGACTTAATGATCCGAGAAGTCGAACGGAGTCAAATAGTTGGTGCTTGTTGATCCCAGAAGTCGAATTGAGTCACATTGTGCGTAGTTAGTGACTTGATAAATCAAACGATCAAGTTGGGGGTACTTGTTGATCCGTGAAGCCGAATTCGGTCAAACGGAAGACTTGTTGATCCGAGAAGTCAATTGGGGTACAATAGAAGACTTAAAGATCCGTGAAGTCGAACGAAGTTAAATAGTTGGTGCTTGTTGATCCCAGAAGTCGAATTGAGTCACATTGTGCGTAGTTAGTGACTTGATAAACCAAACGGATCAAGTTGGGGGTACTTGTTGATCCGTGAAGCCGAATTCGGTCAAACGAAAGACTTGTTGATCCGGGAAGTCAATTGGGGTCAAATAGAAGACTTAATGATCCGAGAAGCCGAATGGAGTCAAATAGTTGGTGCTTGTTGATCCCACAAGCCGAATTGAGTCACATTGTGCGTAGTTAGTGACTTGATAAACCAAACGGATCAAGTTGGGGGTACTTGTTGATCCGTGAAGCCGAATTCGGTCAAACGGAAGACTTGTTGATCCGAGAAGTCAATTGGGGTACAATAGAAGACTTAAAGATCCGTGAAGTCGAACGGAGTCAAATAGTTGGTGCTTGTTGATCCCAGAAGCCGAATTGAATCACATTGTGCGTAGTTAGTGACTTGATAAACCAAACGGATCAAGTTGGTGGTACTTGTTGATCCGTGAAGCCAAATTCGGTCAAACGGAAGACTTGTTTATCCGAGAAGTCAATTTTGGTCAAAGAGAAGACTTAATGATCCGAGAAGTCGAACGGAGTCAAATAGTTGGTGCTTGTTGATCCCAGAAGTCGAATTGAGTCACATTGTGCGTAGTTAGTGATTTGATAAAACAAACGGATCAAGTTGGGTGTACTTGTTGATCCGTGAAGCCGAATTCGGTCAAACGGTAGACTTGTTGATCCGAGAAGTCAATTGGGGTCAAATAGAAGACTTAATGATCTTAGAAGTCGAACGGAGTCAAATAGTTTGTGCTCGTTGATCCCAGAAGTCGAATTGAGTCACATTGTGCGTAGTAAGTGACTTGATAAATCAAACGGATCAAGTTGGGGGTACTTGTTGATCCGTGAAGCCGAATTCGGTCAAACGAAAGACTTGTTGATCCGAGAAGTCAATTGGGGTACAATAGAAGACTTAATGATCCGTGAAGTCGAACGGAATCAAATAGTTGGTGCTTGTTGATCCCAGAAGTCTAATTGAGTCACATTGTGCGTAGTTAGTGACTTGATAAACCAAACGGATCAAGTTGGGGGTACTTGTTGATCCGTGAAGCCGAATTCGGTCAAACGGAAGACTTGTTGATCCGAGAAATCAATTGGGGTCAAATAGAAGACTTAATGATCAGAGAAGTCGAACGGAGTCAAATAGTTGGTGCTTGTTGATCCCAGAAGCCGAATTGAGTCACATTGTGCGTAGTTAGTGACTTGATAAACCAAACGGATCAATTTGGGGGTACTTGTAGATCCGTGAAGCCGAATTCGGTCAACCGGAAGACTTGTTGATCCGGGAAGTCAATTTTGGTCAAAGAGAAGACTTAATGATCCGAGAAGTCGAACGGAGTCAAATAGTTGGTGCTTGTTGATCCCAGAAGTCGAATTGAGTCACATTGTGCGTAGTTAGTGACTTGATAAATCAAACGGATCAAGTGGGGGGTACTTGTTGATCCGTGAAGCCGAATTCGGTCAAACGGAAGACTTGATGATCCGAGAAGTCAATTGGGGTACAATAGAAGACTTAATGATCCGTGAAGTCGAACGGAGTCATATAGTTGGTGCTTGTTGATCCCAGAAGTCGAATTGAGTCACATTGTGCTTAGTTAGTGACTTGATAAACCAAACGGATCAAGTTGGGGGTACTTGTTGATCCGTGAAGCCGAATTCGGTCGAATGAAAGACTTGTTGATCCGAGAAGTCAATTGGGGTTAAATAGAAGACTTAATGATCCGAGAAGTCGAACGGAGTCAAATAGTTGGTGCTTGTTGATCCCAGAAGCCGAATTGAGTCACATTATCCGTAGTTACTGACTTGATAAACCAAACGGATCAAGTTGCGGGTAGTTGTTGATCCGTGAAGCCGTATTCGGTCAAACGGAAGACTTGTTGATCCGAGATTTCAATTGGGGTCAAATAGAAGACTTAATTATCTGAGAAGTTGAACGGAGTCAAATAGTTGGTGCTTGCTGATCCCAGAAGTCGAATTGAGTCACATTGTGCGTCGTTAGTGACTTGATAAATCGAACGGATCAAGTTGGGGGTACTTGTTGATCCGTGAAGCCGAATTCGGTCAAACGGAAGACTTGTTGATCCGAGAAGACAATTGGGGTACAATAGAAGACTTAATGATCCGTGAAGTCGAACGGAGTCAAATAGTTGGTGCTTGTTGATCCCAGAAGTCGAATTGAGTCACATTGTGCGTCGTTCGTGACTTGATAAACCAAACGGATCAAGTTGGGGGTACTTGTTGATCCGTGAAGCCGAATTCGTTCAAATGAAAGACTTGTTGATCCGGGAAATCAATTGGGGTCAAATAGAAGACTTAATGATCCGAGAAGCCGAACGGAGTCAAATAGTTGGTGCTTGTTGATCCCACAAGCCGAATTGAGTCACATTGTGCGTAGTTAGTGACTTGATAAACCAAACGGATCAAGTTGGGGGTACTTGTTGATCCGTGAAGCCGAATTCGGTCAAACGGAAGACTTGTTGATCCGAGAAGTCAATTGGGGTACAATAGAAGACTTAAAGATCCGTGAAGTCGAACGGAGTCAAATAGTTGGTGCTTGTTGATCCCAGAAGCCGTATTGAATCACATTGTGCGTAGTTAGTGACTTGATAAACCAAACGGATCAAGTTGGTGGTACTTGTTGATCCGTGAAGCCAAATTCGGTCAAACGGAAGACTTGTTTATCCGAGAAGTCAATTTTGGTCAAAGAGAAGACTTAATGATCCGAGAAGTCGAACGGAGTCAAATAGTGGGTGCTTGTTGATCCCAGAAGTCGAATTGAGTCACATTGTGCGTAGTTAGTGATTTGATAAAACAAACGGATCAAGTTGGGTGTACTTGTTGATCCGTGAAGCCGAATTCGGTCAAACGGTAGACTTGTTGATCCGAGAAGTCAATTGGGGTCAAATAGAAGACTTAATGATCTTAGAAGTCGAACGGAGTCAAATAGTTGGTGCTCGTTGATCCCAGAAGTCGAATTGAGTCACATTGTGCGTAGCAAGTGACTTGATAAATCAAACGGATCAAGTTGGGGGTACTTGTTGATCCGTGAAGCCGAATTCGGTCAAACGAAAGACTTGTTGATCCGAGAAGTCAATTGGGGTACAATAGAAGACTTAATGATCCGTGAAGTCGAACGGAATCAAATAGTTGGTGCTTGTTGATCCCGGAAGTCTAATTGAGTCACATTGTGCGTAGTTAGTGACTTGATAAACCAAACGGATCAAGTTGGGGGTACTTGTTGATCCGTGAAGCCGAATTCGGTCAAACGGAAGACTTGTTGATCCGAGAAATCAATTGGGGTCAAATAGAAGACTTAATGATCAGAGAAGTCGAACGGAGTCAAATAGTTGGTGGTTGTTGATCCCAGAAGCCGAATTGAGTCACATTGTGCGTAGTTAGTGACTTGATAAATCGAACGGATCAAGTTGGGGGTACTTGTTGATCCGTGCAGCCGAATTCGGTCAAACGAAAGACTTGTTGATCCGAGAAGTCAATTGGGGTACAATAGAAGACTTAATGATCCGTGAAGTCGATCGGAATCACATAGTTGGTGCTTGTTGATCCCAGAAGTCTAATTGAGTCACATTGTGCGTGGTTAGTGACTTGATAAACCAAACGGATCAAGTTGGGGGTACTTGTTGATCCGTGAAGCCGAATTCGGTCAAACGGAAGACTTGTTGATCCGAGAAATCAATTGGGGTACAATAGAAGACTTAAAGATCCGTGAAGTCGAACGGAGTCAAATAGTTGGTGCTTGTTGATCCCAGAAGCCGAATTGAATCACATTGTGCGTAGTTAGTGACTTGATAAACCAAACGGATCAAGTTGGTGGTACTTGTTGATCCGTGAAGCCAAATTCGGTCAAACGGAAGACTTGTTTATCCGAGAAGTCAATTTTGGTCAAAGAGAAGACTTAATGATCTGAGAAGTCGAACGGAGTCAAATAGTTGGTGCTTGTTGATCCCAGAAGTCGAATTGAGTCACATTGTGCGTAGTTAGTGATTTGATAAAACAAACGGATCAAGTTGGGTGTACTTGTTGATCCGTGAAGCCGAATTCGGTCAAACGGTAGACTTGTTGATCCGAGAAGTCAATTGGGGTCAAATAGAAGACTTAATGATCTTAGAAGTCGAACGGAGTCAAATAGTTTGTGCTCGTTGATCCCAGAAGTCGAATTGAGTCACATTGTGCGTAGTAAGTGACTTGATAAATCAAACGGATCAAGTTGGGGGTACTTGTTGATCCGTGAAGCCGAATTCGGTCAAACGAAAGACTTGTTGATCCGAGAAGTCAATTGGGGTACAATAGAAGACTTAATGATCCGTGAAGTCGAACGGAATCAAATAGTTGGTGCTTGTTGATCCCAGAAGTCTAATTGAGTCACATTGTGCGTAGTTAGTGACTTGATAAACCAAACGGATCAAGTTGGGGGTACTTGTTGATCCGTGAAGCCGAATTCGGTCAAACGGAAGACTTGTTGATCCGAGAAATCAATTGGGGTCAAATAGAAGACTTAATGATCAGAGAAGTCGAACGGAGTCAAATAGTTGGTGCTTGTTGATCCCAGAAGCCGAATTGAGTCACATTGTGCGTAGTTAGTGACTTGATAAACCAAACGGATCAATTTGGGGGTACTTGTAGATCCGTGAAGCCGAATTCGGTCAACCGGAAGACTTGTTGATCCGGGAAGTCAATTTTGGTCAAAGGGAAGACTTAATGATCCGAGAAGTCGAACGGAGTCAAATAGTTGGTGCTTGTTGATCCCAGAAGTCGAATTGAGTCACATTGTGCGTAGTTAGTGACTTGATAAATCAAACGGATCAAGTGGGGGGTACTTGTTGATCCGTGAAGCCGAATTCGGTCAAACGGAAGACTTGATGATCCGAGAAGTCAATTGGGGTACAATAGAAGACTTAATGATCCGTGAAGTCGAACGGAGTCATATAGTTGGTGCTTGTTGATCCCAGAAGTCGAATTGAGTCACATTGTGCGTAGTTAGTGACTTCATAAACCAAACGGATCAAGTTGGGGGTACTTGTTGATCCGTGAAGCCGAATTCGGTCCAATGAAAGACTTGTTGATCCGAGAAGTCAATTGGGGTACAATAGAAGACTTAATGATCCGTGAAGTCGAACGGAGTCAAATAGTTGGTGCTTGTTGATCCCAGAAGTCGAATTGAGTCACATTGTGCGTCGTTAGTGACTTGATAAACCAAACGGATCAAGTTGGGGGTACTTGTTGATCCGTGAAGCCGAATTCGGTCAAACGAAAGACTTGTTGATCCGGGAAGTCAATTGGGGTCAAATAGAAGACTTAATGATCCGAGAAGCCGAACGGAGTCAAATAGTTGGTGCTTGTTGATCCCACAAGCCGAATTGAGTCACATTGTGCGTAGTTAGTGACTTGATAAACCAAACGGATCAAGTTGGGGGTACTTGTTGATCCGTGAAGCCGAATTCGGTCAAACGGAAGACTTGTTGATCCGAGAAGTCAATTGGGGTACAATAGAAGACTTAAAGATCCGTGAAGTCGAACGGAGTCAAATAGTTGGTGCTTGTTGATCCCAGAAGCCGTATTGAATCACATTGTGCGTAGTTAGTGACTTGATAAACGAAACGGATCAAGTTGGTGGTACTTGTTGATCCGTGAAGCCAAATTCGGTCAAACGGAAGACTTGTTTATCCGAGAAGTCAATTTTGGTCAAAGAGAAGACTTAATGATCCGAGAAGTCGAACGGAGTCAAATAGTTGGTGCTTGTTGATCCCAGAAGTCGAATTGAGTCACATTGTGCGTAGTTAGTGATTTGATAAAACAAACGGATCAAGTTGGGTGTACTTGTTGATCCGTGAAGCCGAATTCGGTCAAACGGTAGACTTGTTGATCCGAGAAGTCAATTGGGGCCAAATAGAAGACTTAATGATCTTAGAAGTCGAACGGAGTCAAATAGTTGGTGCTCGTTGATCCCAGAAGTCGAATTGAGTCACATTGTGCGTAGCAAGTGACTTGATAAATCAAACGGATCAAGTTGGGGGTACTTGTTGATCCGTGAAGCCGAATTCGGTCAAACGAAAGACTTGTTGATCCGAGAAGTCAATTGGGGTACAATAGAAGACTTAATGATCCGTGAAGTCGAACGGAATCAAATAGTTGGTGCTTGTTGATCCCAGAAGTCTAATTGAGTCACATTGTGCGTAGTTAGTGACTTGATAAACCAAACGGATCAAGTTGGGGGTACTTGTTGATCCGTGAAGCCGAATTCGGTCAAACGGAAGACTTGTTGATCCGAGAAATCAATTGGGGTCAAATAGAAGACTTAATGATCAGAGAAGTCGAACGGAGTCAAATAGTTGGTGCTTGTTGATCCCAGAAGCCGAATTGAGTCACATTGTGCGTAGTTAGTGACTTGATAAACCAAACGGATCAATTTGGGGGTACTTGTAGATCCGTGAAGCCGAATTCGGTCAACCGGAAGACTTGTTGATGCGGGAAGTCAATTTTGGTCAAAAAGAAGACTTAATGATCCGAGAAGTCGAACGGAGTCAAATAGTTGGTGCTTGTTGATCCCAGAAGTCGAATTGAGTCACATTATGTGTAGTTAGTGACTTGATAAATCAAACAGATCAAGTTGGGGGTACTTGTTGATCCGTGAAGCCGAATTCGGTCAAACGGAAGACTTGATGATCCGAGAAGTCAATTGGGGTACAATAGAAGACTTAATGATCCGTGAAGTCGAACGGAGTCATATAGTTGGTGCTTGTTGATCCCAGAAGTCGAATTGAGTCACATTGTGCGTAGTTAGTGACTTGACAAACCAAACGGATCAAGTTGGGGGTACTTGTTGATCCGTGAAGCCGAATTCGGTCAAACGAAAGACTTGTTGATCCGGGAAGTCAATTGGGGTCAAATAGAAGACTTAATGATCCGAGAAGCCGAACGGAGTCAAATAGTTGGTGCTTGTTGATCCCACAAGCCGAATTGAGTCACATTGTGCGTCGTTAGTGACTTGATAAACCAAACGGATCAAGTTGGGGGTACTTGTTGATCCGTGAAGCCGAATTCGGTCAAACGGAAGACTTGTTGATCCGAGAAGTCAATTGGGGTACAATAGAAGACTTAAAGATCCGTGAAGTCGAACGGAGTCAAATAGTTGGTGCTTGTTGATCCCAGAAGCCGTATTGAATCACATTGTGCGTAGTTAGTGACTTGATAAACCAAACGGATCAAGTTGGTGGTACTTGTTGATCCGTGAAGCCAAATTCGGTCAAACGGAAGACTTGTTTATCCGAGAAGTCAATTTTGGTCAAAGAGAAGACTTAATGATCCGAGAAGTCGAACGGAGTCAAATAGTTGGTGCTTGTTGATCCCAGAAGTCGAATTGAGTCACATTGTGCGTAGTTAGTGATTTGATAAAACAAACGGATCAAGTTGGGTGTACTTGTTGATCCGTGAAGCCGAATTCGGTCAACCGGAAGACTTGTTGATCCGGGAAGTCAATTTTGGTCAAAGAGAAGACTTAATGATCCGAGAAGTCGAACGGAGTCAAATAGTTGGTGCTTGTTGATCCCAGAAGTCGAATTGAGTCACATTATGTGTAGTTAGTGACTTGATAAATCAAACAGATCAAGTTGGGGGTACTTGTTGATCCGTGAAGCCGAATTCGGTCAAACGGAAGACTTGATGATCCGAGAAGTCAATTGGGGTACAATAGAAGACTTAATGATCCGTGAAGTCGAACTGAGTCATATAGTTGGTGCTTGTTGATCCCTGAAGTCGAATTGAGTCACATTGTGCGTAGTTAGTGACTTGATAAACCAAACGGATCAAGTTGGGGGTACTTGTTGATCCGTGAAGCCGAATTCGGTCCAACGAAAGACTTGTTGATCCGAGAAGTCAATTGGGGTCAAATAGAAGACTTAATGATCCGAGAAGTCGAACTGAGTCAAATAGTTGGTGCTTGTTGATCCCAGAAGCCGAATTGAGTCACATTGTGCGTAGTTACTGACTTGATAAACCAAACGGATCATGTTGCGGGTAGTTGTTGATCCGTGAAGCCGTATTCGGTCAAACGGAAGACTTGTTGATCCGAGATGTCAATTGGGGTCAAATAGAAGACTTAATGATCTGAGAAGTCGAACGGAGTCAAATAGTTGGTGCTTGCTGATCCCAGAAGTCGAATTGAGTCACATTGTGCGTCGTTAGTGACTTGATAAATCGAACGGATCAAGTTGGGGGTACTTGTTGATCCGTGAAGCCGAATTCGGTCAAACGGAAGACTTGTTGATCCGAGAAGTCAATTGGGGTACAATAGAAGACTTAATGATCCGTGAAGTCGAACGGAGTCAAATAGTTGGTGCTTGTTGATCCCAGAAGTCGAATTGAGTCACATTGTGCGTCGTTAGTGACTTGATAAACCAAACGGATCAAGTTGGGGGTACTTGTTGATCCGTGAAGCCGAATTCGGTCAAACGGAAGACTTGTTTATCCGAGAAGTCAATTTTGGTCAAAGAGAAGACTTAATGATCCGAGAAGTCGAACGGAGTCAAATAGTTGGTGCTTGCTGATCCCAGAAGTCGAATTGAGTCACATTGTGCGTAGTTAGTGATTTGATAAAACAAACGGATCAAGTTGGGTGTACTTGTTGATCCGTGAAATCGAATTCGGTCAAACGGTAGACTTGTTGATCCGAGAAGTTAATTGGGGTCAAATAGAAGACTTAATGATCTTAGAAGTCGAACGGAGTCAAATAGTTGGTGCTCGTTGATCCCAGAAGTCGAATTGAGTCACATTGTGTGTAGTAAGTGACTTGATAAATCAAACGGATCAAGTTGGGGGTACTTGTTGATCCGTGAAGCCGAATTCGGTCAAACGAAAGACTTGTTGATCCGAGAAGTCAATTGGGGTCAAATAGAAGACTTAATGATCCGAGAAGTCGAACTGAGTCAAATAGTTGGTGCTTGTTGATCCCAGAAGCCGAATTGAGTCACATTGTGCGTAGTTACTGACTTGATAAACCAAACGGATCATGTTGCGGGTAGTTGTTGATCCGTGAAGCCGTATTCGGTCAAACGGAAGACTTGTTGATCCGAGAAGTCAATTGGGGTCAAATAGAAGACTTAATGATCAGAGAAGTCGAACGGAGTCAAATAGTTGGTGCTTGTTGATCCCAGAAGCCGAATTGAGTCACATTGTGCGTAGTTAGTGACTTGACAAACCAAACGGATCAAGTTGGGGGTACTTGTAGATCCGTGAAGCCGAATTCGGTCAACCGGAAGACTTATTGATCCGGGAAGTCAATTTTGGTCAAAGAGAAGACTTAATGATCCGAGAAGTCGAACGGAGTCAAATAGTTGGTGCTTGTTGATCCCAGAAGTCGAATTGAGTCACATTATGTGTAGTTAGTGACTTGATAAATCAAACAGATCAAGTTG